>OX336391.1:129474258-131974258 GCA_946902985.2 Meconema thalassinum | reverse complement strand
TAACATACGTAAGCTCTTCGTCCAAACTCTCATCTTTCCAATCATTGACTATGGCTCTGCTGTATACAATGATTTACCAGAAACACAGAACATCAAATTACAAAGAGTCCAGAATGCATGTGTTCGGTACATTCTGGATGTAAGGCGAGATGAACATATCACACCTTACTACGTGCAGCTGAAATGGCTGAAACTCCACGAGCGCAGGCAGTTATCAGTTGCCATTCTGACACATAAAATATTACATACCAAGACCCCGTTATATCTCTACAATGCCTTTACACCAATGCATTCTGTTCATAATCGAGAAAATAGATACACAAAATTAACACTCCAGATTCCTATACACCGAACCATGAAGTTCAATAAATCTTTTGTTTGCACCGCCTCACGCCTCTTCAACACCTTCGATTTATATAAGTTCGTCAACATTGCAAGCACTGCAGCTTTCAAAAGACATCTTTCATCCCGCTTCTTGGAGCAGTATACCTCTCACATTTGATTACTGTATTATGTTAAAATACTTTTTTAAAGTTCAATTATAACACAAGGACAATAGCTGACAACCTGTCTAGTTCAATAGCTCTTATTGTACAGTATATGGTGTTTGTTTTTCGGGCTGATAGTCTGTATGCACTCTCACTCTTTTGTATATAATTTTTCCATTATCATTAGTAATATTATTATTATTGTATTGTTACTATATTTTTGTTACTATAATTGATAGACTATGATTATATTGTAATGTAGGTGAAATGTTTTATTTTTATAAGCCCTAACCTTATTTTATGTAGGGCGCTACTGTAAAGGAGCTCTTAAGCTCTAAGTGTAGCAGTGAAAATAAATCAAATCAAAATCTCAAATCTCAAAATCTCTTCCCTGTCATCCGTCGTTCCAGTGCTCATCTTGGTAGCCTTACTTCATTCATCCGTTTGACATGTCCAAACCATCTCAATCTGTTTTGCTCCAGTTTGTCATTTAATTTCGGTACTCCCAGTTCTTTCTGTATATCTTCATTTCTCACTCTGTCCCTCCTCGTTTTCTGGACCATACTTCTCAGGAATCTCATCTCAGCTGCTTGTACTCTGCTCTCATCCCTCTTAGTCATTGTCCAAGTTTCTGCTGCATATGTCATTATAGGAACATAATATGCTTTGTACATAACTTCTTTAGCCTTAATTGGTATATCCTTGTTCCATACTAGTCCCCATACCTGTTGGTAGAAAGCACTTCCGAGTTGTATTCTTCTGCTTATTTCCAAATCTAGTCTTCCATCTTCAGGCAGTTCACTTCCCAAGTATTCAAAGTGTTTCACCACTTCCAATTCCTTATCTCCCACTTTGATTACTTCTTTTCCTTCTTTCTTATCTCTACTCATCACCGCTGTTTTACTCTTCTCCACATTTATCTTCAATCCCCATTGCTCAATCTTTTCATTTATTATGTCTAACTGTTCTTGTACCTCCATCTCATCCTCGCCCCAGATCACAACATCGTCTGCCCTAATATATTCTTTCATTGCTGCCTACATGATGTCATCCATCACCATTACGAACAATAATGGTGACAACACACTTCCTTGCTTTAGTCCAGTGTCGATTTTAAACCATTCCGATGTCCCGACTCTAGTCTTCACACTACTGTAGCACTCCATGCATATATAGCTCTAATTGTAAATAATTGTAATTTTACGTTGTTTGAGAATTTTTCATATTTCTAACCTCTTGCAATGAGGGATTCATTTTGCTCATCTTAGGGGATACATTTGAACTACCAAGTAGGGCAAGTGAGACCATGTGCTTAATGACCTACTTGACTTATTTCCTGTTACTCCTGGTGGAGCATAGGGCAGCATCTGGTTCTGTTGGCAGCCAATCGTTTCACCTCACTCCAGGTTTTACCAGCCTCCAGAGCTTCTTCTTCCACCGTTTTCTTCCATGTGTTCCACGGGCGACCACGCCTCCGTGTTCTTTATGGATTTCAGTCTGGTGCTGTCTTCTCAACCGCACCATGTTGTTTGCATACTGTGCGGCCAATCCACCTTCACTTCCTCTCCTTCATTTCCTCTTCAATTCGTCGTTGATTTGTTGCCTCCCACAAGTCATTATTCGAGATTATATCCGGCCACCTCACATTTAAAATTTGCCGCAGGCACCGGTTAATAAAAACTTGCAGCTGGTTTACAATGGTTTTAGTTGTCTTGCATGTCACGCAGCTATAGAGGAGGACTGACTTCCCATTACTGTTGAGTAATCGAAACTTGGGTTTCCTTGTGGTGTTTTGTTTCTGCCAGACAGGCGGCTTCGGTGGCGTAGTTGGTAGCATGCTCAACGGCTGTGCCCAAGATAGCGGGTTCAAACCCAGCCGAAGTCGTTGGATTTTTTTATGAGCGTTAAAACTCCTTCAGTATGCCTTCCTTCGGTGGGGAAGTAAAGCCGGCGGTCCCATGTCATAGATTTATGGCATGTAAAAGATCCTTCCACAGACTAAACTTGTGTGGAGCTAAATTTCTAGGTTAGATTTCGTTGGACCGCTCTATCAAAGTTCCAATGTTCACCACTAGGTATGATTGACATCTGGTAGCAAAAGTTGGAACTACTTGAAATTGAACGGAACGTGTGGCTAACCCTCTGGGTGTCCGCTGGAAGCAGCTACAGACTCTGGCGAGCCAAACATGTCCTCGGACACTCCCGGCACTAAAAGCCATACGATAAATTAATTAATTTATGGATACAACTGGACAAAGGCTCCATTTTACCTTCTGAATCTGACTCTTTACATCATCCTCCGCTTCTCCATCTTTCCGGACTATGTGCACAAAGGAATCAACATGCTCCACTTACTCCCCATACACTGTTAATCGTGTGTCTTTTCCAGATCGAATTCTCAACTCCTTTGTTTCCTGAATGTTGACCTTGGGACGTATATGTGGGGACCTAATTGGTCATTTAGGAGTGGACAGGAGTGGCTTTGAAGGTTACCATGGTGGCTTTGGATTTGGAGAACAAAATAAAAAGAGAGGACGATTCTTGAATTTGCAGCCTCCCATAACCTCGCAGTAGTGAACACATTCTTTCAAAAGAAGGATGAACACCTTATAACTTATAAGAGTGGTGATTTCAAGATGCAGATAGACTATATCCTGATAGACAAAAGAGATTTGGAACAAATTAAGGACTGTAAGGTTATTCCGGGAGAACCACTTACTTCCCAACATACGCTTCTACTAACAGACGTAAAACTGAGAAAACATATTAAGATAAAAAGACCAAAAATTGAAAAGATTAAATGGTATGAATTGAATAGTGAAAAAGGTAGGGTTGTAAAAAATTGTATAGTGGATTATTTATGCAAAACCCCATCTCAGGAAAATAGCCCAACAATACTATGGTCAGGCATTGAAACATTTTGTGTTGCCACAGCGAAGCGTGAGTTAGGTATTAGCAAAGGTGCCTTACATAATGCAAAGGATTCCATATGGTGGAACAACCATGCCAAGAACAGCGTAGCTGAAAAGAAACGCTTGTTTAGAGTACTGGGGCTGAGGAAGATAAAGAGAAATTACAAACAGGCAAAGAAAGCTGCAAGGAAAACAGTTGCAATTGGAAGAGAAAAAGTTGATTTTGATTTCTACCTTAGAATTAGCCAATAGCAACAATATATATAAGGTAGCCAAGTGGAAACATAATTACTGCAAAGACTTTAAAGCCCCAAAATACATTAAACATAAAGAAAGCAATTTATTAACAAACGACAAGGACATTTGTGAAAGATGGCATAAGTATTATTATGATTTATTAAATGAAGAATTTGGGGAGCATGATGGCGCAGTGGCTTAGCTGCTCGTCTTTCACCCGGACGGCCGGGGTTCGAATCCCGGTGACAGCGGGGTGGAATTTTCACCTGAAAAATCACGTGGCGTCAGGAAGGGCATCCGGCCTTAAATCCCCAGCCAAAACCAAAATGAGCCTGGTTGGCTCCGGCGACCCCAATTAATTGGGAACAGCCGAAGGAAGAAGAAGATTAAATGAAGAATTTCCCAGGCAACAAAAACTGGAACTACCTATGGCACAAGGGCCTATTAATGAAATCACAGAAGCGGAAGCTACGAAAGCCATCTCTAAATTGGAGAATCTTAAAGCAACGGACCCAGATGAGATACCTGCTGAACTCTCGAAATCTCTTAAGCGGATGGAGCTGTATGGCTTTCAAGGTTATTCAATGACATTTTAGTTCATGAACAGATGCCAGATGCCTGGAGAAAGAGTACGTTGGTCCCGTTCTATAAAAACAAAGGAGATGTTCGATCTTATGGAAACCTCCACGGTATAAAGCTTACATCACACTCACTCAAGATCTGGGAACGAGTCCTTTGTGAGCGCCTTCAAAATTTGATAAAGTTAACAGATAATCAGTTTGGCTTCACTGCTGGAAAAGGAACCATTGACGCAATCCATGCAATAAGGCTGGTAATTGATAAAGCTCGAGAAAACAAGCAGAGTTTATGTATAGTTTTTATAGATCTTGAGAAAGCCTTCGATCGTGTGCCAAGACCGTTAATATGACAAGCATTAAGGTCGCAAAACGTTCCTGAACTATACATTAACCAGGGAGGGGTCGCGTCAAAATAGTTTCATGATGGGTCGCGCACGGTCATTATGACCGGGGTGTGTAAAATACATATTTTTTTGTTGCAAAACACAAATTATTATTATGGAAAAATATATCCATGAAACTAAATACCAGGTTTTGTACCGAAACACATTGTACTGTATTATTGAAGAAAAATATATGAATGAAACCCACTTAATCTATTGATTTACATCCTCGGAATTATCCTGGGCAGCATCAGGATTGGTGCATTCCACCCAGGTAACACATGTAAGTTCCTTACGAAACATCTTCCAGATCCATCAATCGGTTGAACTAGCCTTGAAAATACAGGGAGTCCAGAATTATCAACGGAAAATGGTCCCTGAGGCTGCTTACCAGCGTACACTTTCATGTTCATCGTGTGAAACAAATCTCTCCACTAACTGACTGGGAATGAAAGTGGGAACAGCAAATGCAGACACGTGCAGTGGATGAGTCCATTGAAAGGTATAGGGTGGGAGGAAGCTTTACGCCGTGAAATTATTTCGGAGGAGTAAAAAATGTATGCGCCCGGTTTAAAAGACCGTGACGCAACCCCTCACGGGTTAAACTCATAATGGGTATGTATAACAATATAAAGACATGTGTCAAAATGACATTATGGGCGGTTGGTTTGTCCAAAAGCTTTGATATCAAAGTGGGGGTTCATCAGGGAAGTGCTCTTAAGTCTACTGTTATTCAATATTACTATAAACTACCTAACAAAACAAATTCCGAAATCCTTACTGTGAAATCTTTTGTACGCTGACGATGTTACATTAATATCTGACAGTATTTATGACCTACAGGAGAGTTTAGACCAATGGAGAAGAGCTCTCAAGTCTAATGGACTGCGCATTAGTAGAATATATGTTATGCGATTTCCACCACAATAAACCCAGTATGACAAAATATATGGAACTTACACTAGATGGTGACACCTTACCAAGAGTAACAAACTTTAAATATCTAGGTTCTGTCATTGCTGAAGATGGCACGATAACTGCCGATATAATCCATAGGGCCATGTCTGGGTGGAACAAATGGCGCAAACTAACAGGAGTTTTATGTGATCCGAAAATACCCATAGGAACGAAGGGTAAAGTTTATAAAACTGCCGTAAGACCAATCCTACTCTATGGTAGTGAAACATGGGCTACTATAAAGGCACATGAGCAAAAGCTATATACCACTGAAATGTGTATGTTACGTTGTTCAGGTGGGGTTATCCTCAAAGATAAAATTGTAATGAAAATGTGAAAGGCAGTTTCAAAGTAGCGACTATAACGGAAAAACTTTTAGAGTCCAGGCTAAGGTGGTATGGACATGTTATTTTGTGTTTATTCAAATTAACAGGTTCTGCCGATCGATACATTAATGTTGCGTTATATAAACGTTAGGCGCCGTTTATATAACGCACCATTAATGTATTGATTGGCGGAAAAGATATTAGAAAGTAGAATACGAGCCAAAGTGGAGAGAAAATTGAGAGAGGAGCAGTATGGATTCAGACATGGGAGATCAACAGTGGATCTCATATTTTCAGTGAGACAGCTCCAGGAACACCACTACGAATTTGGAGAGGATCTGTTGATGGCCTTCCTGGACATCGAAAAGGCCTATGATAGTGTGTGTAGGAAGAAGGTTTGGAAAGCAATGGAAAACATGGGAGTGGAAAAAGAGACTGTAGGCAGAGTGAAGGAGATGTATTGTGGAAGTGTGAGTTGTGTGAAAGTTGGAGGGGAAAGAACAGACAGGTTCAGACAAATGAGTGGCCTGAAACAGGGTAGTGCGCTGTCACCCCTTCTCTTTATTGTGGTTATGGATGAGGTAATGACACGGATAGCAGGAAAGATAGGAGAAGATAAGATGAAAGCAATGGGGTTTGCAGATGATCTCATGGTCTGGGGAAACAAGGAGGAGGAAATTCAGGAGCAACTGAAGGCTTGGGAAGAAACAGTGGGAGAGTACGGATGGAAGTTCAACATCAGTAAATGTGAGATCCTGTTAACGACCAGGAAAAAAGGACAGACCAATGAGTGGGATAACACTTGGAGGTGGACAGCTGAAGAAGGTTGAAAGTCTCAAGTACTTGGGAAGTATAGTGGAGGAAAATGGGAGAAATGACAAAGAGATTACGGAACGTGGCAGACAGGCAGAAGCATTTCTGAGAAGCATTAGGAGCTTAGTGTGGAATAAAGATGTCCCACAAGAAAGCAAGGAAGTGTTATACAGAAGCTACTATATCCCGATACTGACCTGTGCTTCAGAAACGTGGACAATGAAGAAAAGAGACATAAGCAGAATACAGGCAGGTGAAATGAAGTTCCTGCGAAGTAGGATCGGAGTAACAAGAAGAGACAGGGTGAGGAATGAAAAGGTCAGGGAAATGGTGAAAGAGGAGCCCTTGCAAGGTAGGATTGAGACATCAAGACTGAGGTGGTATGACACTTAAAGAGAATGGATGAGAAGAAGATTCCCAAGAGGATACATGAGATGCAGATGCAGAAGAAACGACCAAGGGGAAGACCAAGAGATAGATGGCTGAAAGGAATGGAGGAATGTGTCAAGAAGAGAGGCGAGGACTGGACCAGAGTGACAGTGGAGAGGTGGTGGGAAGAAAGAACTAAGTGGCGAGGCTTATGTTCCAAACAGACCCAGCCTGGGGCTGGAAACTGTACAAGATGATGATGATTGGCGGAACCTGTTAATTTGAATAAACACAAATTACAATTGTCAATACGGACTAAAAAATCGAAAATTTTCCCAATGGACATGTTATGCGAAGACCGGAAAATTATGTAGTGAAGAAGTGCCTTTCCATGGCTACACAAAAGAAGGGGAGCGGCAGACCTCAAACAACATGGATGACGAATGTCCAAAGTGACATAAGAGTATTGGGTCTAGGTGCTAATGATGTTTTATAACGAAACGACTAGCTCCTCAGTATTAAGAGAGCTGACCCCGTGTAATGGGAAATGGCGAGGATGAGGAAGAAGAAGATATTTAGCCGTACATTCTCCGTTTCCTTTTGCAGCCTAGACAGCTTGTTGTCCACATCCTGAAATATTTGTGAGAGCAGGCATAATCATCTGCAAAGTCCAGATCTTCGAGCCTATCATTCGTTCCCCATTGGATACCTTTTCCCCTGCCATCAACAACCCTCTTCATCACTCTATCCAAAACTAATATGAACAAGGTAGGTGACAGAATACACCCCTGTCTCACTCCAGCATTTGTCTAGAAAGCCTCTGTGAGTTTTCCAGTGCAACACTCTGCATTCATACCCTTCATACATCTCTCTGATGGCATTGACAATCTTCGTACATATTCCATATTCTTCCACAATATTCCACATAACTCTCCTGTTGACAGAATCGAATGCCTTCTCAAAATCGATGAACGTAAGGTATAGTGTATACTGCCATTCTGCACTCTGTTCAAGTATTATACGGAGTGTGTCGATAAGGTCTACACAGGTGCGATGTGTTCTGAAACCTGCTTTGTTCTTTCCTTAGTCTTGCTGCCACGGTGTTCTTAATTCGGTTTAGGATTATTCTCGAAAGCACTTTACATGAGAGTGTTACTGCACCAATTATTGCAGTTGAGTATGTTCCCTTTCTTTGGTAGCTTTACAATCAGTCCCTCTTTCCAGTTCTTTATCAATTTTTCTTCTGTCCTGATCTTTTCAAGCAATGGGTGTAATAGATTGACTGTGATATCAATGTCTACTTTAAGCACCTCAGGTATAATATTATCCATTCCTAGAGCCTTTCCATTATTTATTTGTTTAAGGGCTACTTTGATTTCAACCTTAGTTGGTGCATTTGTTCTGATCATCAGCGTCTACCACATTCCTTTGTCTCACCTCTTCATCAGGTTGTTCTCTATTCAAGATCTCCGAGAAGTGCTCCCTCCATCTCTTAAGTTAGTCCTCTTCTGTTGTCAATAGCTGACCATCTTTACTCCTGAGAGGTGTATTCTTGTTGAAGCCTTTCTTTCACAACTTTTTGATGTGTAACATCTTTCCGCTCGGTTGCTGGATAGTTTTGTGGGAGTGATTTTGAAAATTGGGGACGGAAGTGGATCGGAACGATCGAGCTGGCAGTGGTGGATCAAACGGAAATATGCACTGCCCGCTCGATCGATCAAACGGAAGTGTTCTAGCTGGCAGTGGTGGACAACGGAAGTATGCACTGCCCGCTCGATCAATCAAACGGAAGTGTACTAGCTGGCAGTGGTGGACAACGGAAGTATGCACTGCCCGCTCGATCGATCAAACGGAAGTGTACTAGCTGGCAGTGGTGGTCAACGGAAGTATGCACTGCCCGCTCAATCGATCGATCCAGCTGGCACTGGTAAGAGAAACAATCAGCGCGCGGTGTTGAAAATTGATACCGTGACGCACTCTCGGCCATGTGGAATGTATATGACATACTGAACGGAAAACGCTCATGCGAACTCTGGTATCAAGTGATTTAAACAAATTACATGGTACATGTTCGAAGTCTTCGTATCAGTATTTTTAAATGGTAAAATGCCATAATATCAAACATTGTAAGTAGTCGGCATTGCATTGGCATAAGGCATTTTAAACTCTATGTCACTCAGGAACATTATCGAAACAAGCAAAATATAAATGAAACTTAATTCCTTAATGCAGTATTATTGGAACATGGAAATAAGTCACCATCTTGTGCACATTATTTGCGTAGTCGAAATAGCCGTGGGGTTATTGCGTATGACTGTGAATCTAGAGATATTGGGTTCGAATCCTGGGCGGGGTAGATATTTTTGCTACCAGATTATCATTTTAAACGATATTTATCATATCAATATGACTCATTTTAACAGAATCCATATGAAATTACGTGTTGGTCTGTGAATCAAGAGGATCTGTTTATAAGGAATTTAAGGTTATGAGCGGTGTCGCGTCTATTAATCTAGTTGATCCATATCGTATTCTTTATTTAGGCTAGTGCTGGTGGAAGCTACAAATCATCTAATAAAATGAGTTCCGTATTATAAACTACAATATCTGTAAAACACTCCCTTTTAGAATAGATTAATATTTGTGCGGTTGTGCCAATAATACTATAAAATACTGGTGTATCAACAATTTCACGTGAGGTTCCTTCTATGTCAGATATTACACATCATATGCGACTACTGTAAGGCTTGTAATTTTTTTGTTTTACTATAGAGTTCTTTGGCATCCCCCCTTGCTGCTGCTACCAAGGCTCTCTGGGCTTGTTCATCCACCCACATTCTCTTATCATTCCTCACACTTCTCTTTATTAATCGGACAGTAGCCGTATATTACGTTTGGGTCTGAGCTTTTTGTTGCCTTGTTTTGCTCATATTTAGTCGTGATTTGATCTCCTTTCTATCATTTATCAATTTCCATGTATTCTTAGACATCCAATCTTTCTTCAGACCAATGGTTTTTGCCTATACCAATTTTTACTAGGTAGTGAGGGCTGCGCAGAAGCCTCCGTGGCTTAGGCGGCAGCACGTCGGCCTCTCACCGCTGGGTCCGTGGTTCAAATCCCGGTCACTCCATGTGAGTCCTGTGCTGGACAAAACAGAGGCAGACAGGTTTTTCTCCGGGTACTCTGGTTTTCCCTGTCAAAATTTCATTCCAGCAACACTCTCTACTATCATTTCATTTCATCTGTCATTCATTTAATCATTGCCCCAGAGGAGTGCGTCAGGCCTCGGCAGCCGGCACAGTTCATATCCTCGCCGCTAGATAGGGGCTCTTTTCATTCCATTCCTGACCCGGTCGGAGACTGGAAGCAGGCTGTGGATTTTCATTTTCAGTGAGGGCTGCGCAAGCTAATATCTACACCCCTGGAATTTCTCATGCACAGTCGGAGTACTCACGCATCAATAGTTTTTATCCAGACCAATCGATTTGGTATCCCACATGTTTGCAACAGTAATGTGTGTACTTCGGTAACAGTTGAAGAGACCTCGTGTGCCTGACAAACATGGCTGCCGTCGTTAAATGAGCAAGAAACAAACCACATATTTCCAATGCTCTAGTGATAATGTACGGTAATTTCAATCGGTAATATCCCCTAGAATATAAAACAAGGTATCGGTGTCAAAAGGCAGGTTTTCCCCTTGTGCAGTTTTAATTAGGTATTGTAATTAGAAAGATGCATATTATTATTGTTGTAAAAATACACCTTTTTTAAATGCTAATCATATTTATGTTATTACTTTCTTTCTCAGCTGCCACTGATTTGGTACAGTTCCCATGACATATCAGGAGGAAGTAATTGGTTCTTTTGAGTCCTTGGATGAAATCTCAACACCAACAGAGACTTCTCCTTTTGTGAGGTGAGTAACAGTGTAAAGAAATAGCTAGTGTCTTTCGGTTTGCCTCTTTCTCAGTATGAATGCTTGTGCTGACACTGTTATGGGGATGGTGTTTATTGTTTTAAGGGGTGGAACAACCTTACCTTCCTGTAAAATGTGTTGACACTCCAGTGGTTGCGTGGATCACTTTAGTGATGTGGCCGTTTCGTTTTTGTCGCTCCAGTCTCTTGGTATGACTGTTGGCCTTGAGCATCTAAGTACCTTCTACGCGTCCCATCCCCCCTCTGACATCCAGTAGCCAGGTAACCTTGGCTGATGGCTGTCGCATTATAAAGCAATTTATTCTTGTGGATCACAACTGTGATCCGTGCGACCTCTGGTATGACTTTTTTGAATTCGTTCATTTTATTATTACAGTGTCTAATCTCAGTTCCGTTTTATGAGTTTATATTAGTTATAGGTATATAAGTGCAAAATGGATGACTATGAGAATATAAATCGATGGCTGAATGAATCTCACTGTGAGGAAGATGAAGTGCTTTGTGATGAGGGTGAGGATGTAGACCACACAGAAGTGCATCCAAATGTGTACAGTGATGCTAATAGAGGTGATAACAATGCTTCTTGTGGTGATGTATGTTACTACCTGTATGTGACACTTGCCGTTATAAAGATAATGTATTGTAAGAACTTCCCTGAACACAGACTGCAAGTGAAGTGTAACATTTCTACTGAATTTCTTGTACCATTATAATTTTATATTTGAGGCAATACAATGATCACACCTTTTGACCTTTTGTTGCAAAGAAATGAACACTCCAGACTATATCAATATAGACATACGATAGACTGTACCTCCAAAAACATTAAGGAGGGAGTGTATTAACCCTCCGGTGCGCGCACGCTGTAATAAAGTGCAACATCAACACTAGTTCGGAAGTTCCTTTGTTGACCATCGGTGGGAAGACACGGGCATCATAATATGTGCAGCTTGAGAGATTGCGCTCCATATGGCCACAGTTTCATCATCTTCTATTGTTTCAACCAGTCTTCTGAATACTGTAGGTTCTCCTGACATTGCACTCCGTTCACGCGCGCCCAGTCATGTAAGTATTCTTTTTGGTGCTATTTTAATGTTTTTTAAAATGTATTTTCTCCTTTCAAAACTCTAGTTATTATCATTAACTGTTAATCTAGTGAATGTGTTCATTATAGGTGATTGTTGTGGTCCTTATTTACTGATGACTCATTGTTATTGCGTGCAGTTACAAGAGATGCGTTGTTTCGAACAGGTCCGATCCAAGACGTAGCATATCGCAGGGTCTAATTGAGTCACTTCTTCTGGAAGATTCAGATACAGATGACCAACTGGCCCAATGTATAGAAGATGATGACGATGATTCGTGTGAAGATGAGATTATCGAATCAGTTGAACATAATAGTGAATCTGAGCAGTATGTGTCTTCAAGTGATGGTGATATCGAAGTAACAGATGACCCAGTCAGTTCGAATAATTATTTTCTCGCCAATAAAGGCCGGTGCAAGTGGAAAAAGATGCCCATATCAAATAGTCTGAAAACCAGCAGTAAGAACATTATAAAAGTGTTACCAGGTGTCAAATTATGTGCAAAGGACGGGATATCTGAAATCTTAGCTTTCCAGAAGTTCATAGATTTTGACATTATTGATAATATTGTTCTTTGTACAAATAAATACATCGATACTAAGAGAAAGGACTGGGATACTAAAGAGAAAGAGTGTGTCAGGGTACAACACCAACTGAAGTGCTAGGTTTGTTTGGTGTACTTTACCTAATTGGAAAAAAACAAGTAGTTCCGTGAAGAACTATACAGCCTATTTTCATATATCCTACTTATGTTAATTGCCTCCATCTACATACAAAATTTCAGTTTGATTGCTGTAATAGATTCATAGATATTGAGAACCGACTAAATATTTCGGATGGTCGCCATGTTGGATTTTATATATGTAGGTCCTAGAGTTATGTACTGTTACATGAAGATTATTGTGTACGTGTAGAATTCAAACTTCAATCGCATGATTAGGACACAAGAAGTAACAAGGAGATTTTAAAATTTTGGTTATGGAAACAATTGAAATAAATTAGATGCCAGTAGATTAACATTCGTATAAGGATTTACCGTACCAAGTTTCACTGCACTCGGATGGTTAAATTGCGAGAAACGTCCATGTGAATATTTATACTTCGCGTCGCCGCCATGTTGGATTTGTGATCACCGGGTTATTTAAAGTCTTATAAGTGAACTTATGTTCATAGCCCCTATGAACACAAAAAAAATCAGTTTGATTGCTACAATAGATTTGTAGATATTCAGAGCCGTCTAAATATTTTGGATGGTCGCCATGTTGGATTGTTAAATGTATAGGCCATAGAGTTATGTACCATTAAAGGAAAATTATTGCGTAGGTTCATTATTCAAACTTTCACATCGATCGCATGATTACGACACAAGAAATAAAAGCTTAATTTTAAAGTTCGCAAAGCCGCCATCTTGAGGTTATGTAAACAATTGAACTAAATTAGATACCAGTGTATTACAATGTGTATAAACATTTCCTGTACCAGATTTC
This sequence comes from Meconema thalassinum, assembly GCA_946902985.2. NCBI lineage: Eukaryota > Metazoa > Arthropoda > Insecta > Orthoptera > Tettigoniidae > Meconema > Meconema thalassinum. The sequence goes on along the minus strand of OX336391.1, from coordinate 131,960,686 downwards.
ATTGCGGTTGGAACATTAAATCGCGAGAAAGGTCTATTTAAAATTTTCAAATTCGCTTGGCCGCCATGTACGTTTTGTAGTTAACCGGTTTTTGAAAGTCTTATAGATGAACTTCCAGTAGTGCCCTTTATCTCCGTACTAAATTTCAGGATGATACCGCTAATAGTTACAGAGATATAGAATGCCGGTGAAATATTTCGTACATCCGCCATTTTATCGTTATGTAAACAATTGAACCAAGTTAGATGTCGGTGCATTACAATGTGTATAAACATTTACTGTACCAAGTTTTATTACGTTAGGTTGGTTAAATCGCGAGAAACGTCTATTTAAAAGTCGCGAATTCGCGTGGCCGCCATGTTGGTTTTGTAGTTACCAGTTTTTCAAAAGTCACATAGGTGAACTTCTAGTAGTTCCCTTTATCACCGTAAAAAATCCAGGTTGATATCGGGAATAGTTTAGGAGATATTGAATACTGGTGAAATATTTCGCACAGCCGCCATGTTGGATTGGTGAGACGTAACAAAATTTGAAGGGCATGGTCGGGGTCGCCCGGAATAGTGCTATGAACTTACCGAGTTTCATTGAAATCATTCCAGCCATTTAGAAGTTATTAGGGGACACACACACACGCACACGCACACACACACCGACAAAAGATGATCTCATATGCCTATTTTTTCAAAATTTAAAATAGGCTGAAAGAAGGTCATCATAAAAAAATGTTCTGGAGTTGTGGGCCCAAGATGGAAGTGGAATTCAGTTATTGCACACAGCATTTATCTACAGAAGGTTCTTGTTCCTCTTACGCTCATTGAGATTTGACGACAAAGCCACCAGAAACAACAGAGAACCAATGGACAAACTAGCAGCTATTCGTGAAAAAATGGACGCTTTCATTGAAAACTGTAAAAATAATTATACAGTTAATGAGTTTGCCGTCATAGGTGAGATGCTACAGTCATTTAGAGGCCAGTGTGGGTATGTTCAGTACATGTCGAACAAACCCGCTAAGTACGCACTGAAGCTGTATGCTCTTTGTTGTTCCAAAACATTTTACACTTGCAATTTTGAGGTATATTGCGGTCAGCAAAGAGGACAGTACATTAGATCCAATACCCCTAGTGAAATTGTGAAGAGACTTGTCGTTCCAGTAGAGAGCTCAAACAGGTATATCACAACTGACAACTATTATACCATTGTTCCATTAGCACAATACTTGCTGCAGGAAAAACTGACTACAATTGGAACTCTCAGGAAAAATAAGAATTCTTGCCTGCTAAGAAACGATCAGAGAGATCATCAGTGTTCGGATTTAAGAAAGATATGACACTAGTTTCTTTTGTGGCAAAGAAGAACAAGGCAGTCATTCTACTTTTCACAATGCATGATGCTCCTGATATTGACAATGATACCGATAAACCTGTCATAATTCTAGATTACGACATGAAAGGTGGAGTGTACACTGTGGACCAAATGTGCGGCTCCTATACAGTTGCGAGAGTAACTAACAAGGGGAAGATACGATGCATGGGTCACCGATTCGAACCATCTTTAGTACACGTGTAGGGCATGACCAGGCGTATACCAGGTGCAAGTAGTAAGATGCGCTTCTCAGCCGTTTCCGAGTAATTAATTAATTGCAATTACAGTGCGGCGTCTATGTGCGTTGTACGCTAGTAAGAATCCAATGAGCGTGCGGTGCAGCGGTAAGAGCCCTGCTTCGTAAGCACAGGATCGCTGGTTCGAATCCCACCGGTGAGCCTTTGTAGTGTGTCTGTTTATTTTTTTTTATTTTTTTGTAACCACTGTCAATTTCCAACCAATACCCATAGTAAGAGTCACTGCTTACGGGGTGGTCTGATGGTTCACTGACGGGCAATGAACGGTACAGACTGGGCCTTCAACGTATAAATGTATACATATGATAGAATATACCTGACCGTGTATAATACCAATGTATTTGCAATGCCGATACTGTACAGTATGTAATGTCACAAACGTTGACTCCCATACGATGATTTCAGGATCCCATTTCCCGCTCACAAAACACGTTATTACAATTGACTGCAAAATGAACATAATTCACGACACCTACAGTTGTACAAATTGCCTAGGTTTACAAAAAAAAAAAAAAAAAAACAAGGCTCACCGGTGGGATTCGATCGAGTGATCCCACGCTTACGAAGCAGGGCTCTTACCGCTGCACCATGCGCTCCTTGGCTTCATGTTAACGTACAGCGCACATGAACGCCGTACAGCAATTACGAATAATTTATAATTAATTTCTCGGAATCGGCTGAGAAGCGCAACTTACTACTTGCACCTGGTATACGCCTAGTCATGCCCTACAAGTGTACTAATGATGGTTCAAATCGGTGACCCATACATCGTATCCTCCCCTTGTAAGCGTTGGTCACTTGCTTTGTTTTTTCGATTTCTGGATATTGCAGGAATAAATGCCCAGGTGTTGCTGTTAGCCAATAAACCAGAAACAGCTACAAGGAGGAGATAATTTCTGCATATGTTAGCTATGAATCTGCTTGAGAATCACCTGAGAGTATGAGCTAACCTACCGTCCCTTCCAGCCGACGTATCTGCCTTCCTGAATGTGTATAGAAGCGAACAACTGTAACGTTTCATGCCTAGTGCACAGCTTGCACCATGCTTGGGTGACATGTTGTAACGTTTCATAGCTCGTGATAGAAAATTAGTGCAGTAAATAGCTCGGTTAATAGGGCGCCAATCTCCAACAGACGGTTGTGAGATAAATTTATATTTATTAAATTGAGATTCTTTACTTTCGGGGAAGGGGCAACAGAGGCTAGCTGCAAAACACCTTATTCTATTATCTTGACCTCTGGAAAGTCTAGCATGGGGTAAATCTTGACAGAAAGTCATAGATTGTAAAAATAATTTATTAACAAAACAGGACGAGATGAATGACGTCTTGCGACCTTTCAAACAAATAAAAATAAAAAGGGGAAGTTACTTCTTTAAATTATTGAAGTTAAAAGTATTTACGTCTGACTTGCAATTGACAAATATGCATGAGATCTTCATGGGCAATGTTGGCGGAGGTATCTCGTTCCTGAAGTAGACATCTCGCGTGGTCTTCCATGGTTCGAAGTACCAATCCTCCCTGATAAAGCTATCTGCTCACTAATTGCACAGATGCTGTCGCCTAGCTGAGTGAATGGAATGGTTTCACTCGTCTTCAATATTCAGCGCAATGCTGGAAATATCCTAGCTAGATCTCCACTGAGTTTACTAGTTTAACTTTATGAAATTTTGTAGTTGAATCTCAACAAGTGAGGTCCAAGTTTAGAATTTGAAGTGCTTTCAAGTGAAAACATAATAATATTCTTCATGTCCATACAGCTCTGTCCCGGCTTATATATGGCAATTATATCTCCCACCAGCAGTAGGGGATCTGCCAATTGCAATATCAAAGTATTGTCTACAGAAAGTGACGCTCCTTCCTTATTGGTTGAAGTAAGTTCTTTATCACGCACCAAGTGGCTATATTGGGGTGAAGGTCTCTCCCCCAGTGACACACTTCCATATTGGTGTCATGTAGCGGTATCTTCCTTAAAAATCACAAGGTTGCAGTTTTCTCGTCGTAAAACAATTTATTCTAAAAAGCTGGGGAGTACATTGTTCAGACATCTTTTGGAATCAGCCTGCTGGCTACTGAGGGTCTTGGTTGGGACTCCCTTTCCACTCTTCCTGCCTCTTCATAAGCGGTTTATGACGGTTCGGGTGGTATCTATTGTCAGTTGTTAGTTCCGCAAGTGAGCTCAAGAAATATATTTATTGGGGGAGGCGTTGTAAACTTACGGTTTGAAATCTCGGGTCGACGTCTAATTACAAGAATGGATGAGAATGAACATATGATTTTATATTACCCTTAAACACAATAAATATATACATGCACTATCGTTGCAATTGCACATCAATATAGTACTCTTAGTACAAACACCACAATCGCCCCCATGAGTCGACGAATAAATTTCCAATTTTGAGAATGACTCATCCCCTGAAAACAATTACACAACACTTAAATACATATACACAACACTCTCAAATCTTCAGATCAACAATACATTTAAAATGTAATTTCTTTCAATGTTTCCTGTTATCCAGTTTGTCTGAACTTATTCCACTCGAAGGGCATTCTTTATGGCATATAGCATTTCAACTGTAGAAGATTGAATTTTACACGGATAATTGCACACACATACACATGCAAAGTGTTTGCTCTTACAAAATGCAATTACAAGTCGGAGGATAAGATATGTCTTCTGCCTTGTGTAACACAATCTTTCAACAAAAACATTACTCTTCCCAGTAGTCACTACTTACAGAAAATGTATTCTTAACAAAACTTCATGGTATCAAAATTAGACAACTTAGCGACATAGTGGTACACTCTATCTAACCAACTACCTGCGCGCCTACCAGCCTATATATCCTTACATTATTTCAATGCGTTACCATTACTGTTATTGTAACACTATTATTATAACCATCCTACACAATCTTACTCACAAATCTAAATAATATTCACGCACTGTATCTTAATCATAATTAATTGAAATACACCCTCAATTCTTCTCCACCTCATCTACAGTAATTACTGTCATCGCTTCTGACATAACTTTAGAGTTCAGTAGCTCTCAATGCTTTCTCTCACAAACTATTGGTAAACTGCTATTCAATTTAAATTTCACACGAATAAGTCGTATTTTACTTACCTCTTTCTCTTCCTTGAATCCTACCGCCTTTAACTCAATTAACTTAGAATTTTAACAAATTCCTTTCAATAACTTTTAAATATTATGCCAACCATCTATTATTATTATTATTATTATTAGTTTTACTTTTATGTGTGCCGTACAACAACACAACACACCATCAACTCGCTATCGCTCATCATCAGTAACATTTACAAGTGGTTTGACTAGGTATTTGGCCTTGCAATATATTTGGCTAAGTTCCAAAACTTGCGTATTAAGATCTTGAAACTATAACTTGGATCATCTCTTGGGTGTATTCCCTCATTACTCTGTTTCCTTGCGTGCATACATTCGCTATTTTTATACTTCAAATCTCCCAACATCTACGAGTACTTCCCGTATTCACGTAGACATCACAAAAACCTCCTCAAAACTCCCAACATCTACGAGTACTTCACGTATTCACGTAGACACCACAAAACCTCCTGCTCAGAGTTATTAATCTCCTCTGGCATACTTACTTCTCCAAAACCTTCCTCCACCATAACTTCATTTGGCCACTTACCAACCTGAAACCTCATTGCTCAACGGCATTAAAACTCGCTGGCATCCTTACTTATTACCTCAGTCACGTCATTTACGTGAAATTTACACACAGACACGTACATACATACTCACACATCCATCTCCAAGTACCAGATGTCCTATAATTTAATACTTCCTTATTTCCATCAGATGTTGGTTATTTCAGACCATGCCTTACCATCCATCACTTCTGAACCACTTCTAAATTTCTCCAACTGTAGTCACTGATGACTTCGCTGTCCTCAAATGAAATTTCTTTACTGCATATCGATACTTACTTCTTCAACTCGTTAATTTTATTCTCATTACTGTACCTCATCTTAAATCAGTCACGAATCTCTACATTATTATTATTATTATTATTATTATTATTATTATTATTATTATTATGGTTGTCATAATAGTTCTTTCATTAGGTTAACTTACCATTTCTGTTATTACTTTCTCTGATATTCTTAGGATACTTACTTCTGCAGACTACGCACCTTTTAATACAGTATATAATTATATATCGATAAGCGGTTCACCGTCTTTACCTAGTTTATAAGCACAAGCTTTTATTTCCTGCTCCCTCACTGTTTCATACAACTCTCAACTCAAACAAGATTTCAGGCTTCAAGAATCCACCAAAATTTTAATCTACGCCCCCCACACTTCTAGCTAAACAATGGGCTGAAACGCTGCACTACCTTAATCTCTATTAATACTCTTTACCTCCTTTTGTAATATTCCTTAATATCTACATTATAACTCCCTAATTTAATTACATTAAATAAATACACTTTAACTACACGACTAAGTCTCCGACCAATCTTTACACTCCACTATTCGTTCAAGATTCCTTGTTCTATTGCTCTCATTTCTTTCTTTCTCCCTGGTTTAATTGTTACTCTTTCTTCTCTTCTCATAATAATAGTCTCTACTTCCTCATTACTATATTTATCTATAGTAAAGCTACTCTTAGTCTCTCCTCCTAACGTTTCACCTAACATCTCTACTTCTAACCTCCATTCCAAATAGTAATCTTCATCCTTATCTTTATATCTCTTTCTAATCTCATCTAACAATGTGACCTGGCTTTTCCGCTTTGTCCTACTCCTACCGATTTTAACTCCCGTCATCTGCTTTCCTCGTTCACTGTAATCTAGCTGCTGGCTTTGTGCTAACGCACGCATCTCCATCTCAGTTAAGTTTACGTTACTAGAAACTCCTCCTAATTTAGGAAGACTTTTCCTAATGTCTTGCTCTATTTCCACTATCCTACTTTCAACATTTACTCCAACCTGATTGTTCTCCTCTTTAACAACTTCCTGGATTCTACAATCCTGAGTACCTAATGTTTTCTCCACCTCCCATATTTCTACTCCTAACTGTTCTTCAAACATATTCTCCTCCCTCATTCTTTGATCTATCATCTCTTCCTCCAGTTCCTCAACTCTCTCCTCTTACTGTTGATTAGACTTACAACATTTTTCATGGCCTATTTCTACTTTCTGCTCTACTTCTGATCTCATTTCAGCTAATCTTTCCTCCTCTTGATTCTGTATTTCTAATCTACTCTCATCTTCATTCACTTCCTCCCTTTTCTGTTCTACCTCTTGCTCTTTCTCACATAAACTACTATTGACTATTTCTAGCTTCTTATCTTCTTCTCTTTCCTTGTACAGCACCTGCCATCTTTGGTTGAATTCGACATTCTGTTTTATTAACGCCTCCAATGCTAGTGTATTTTGGTCTAATTTCTGACCAAGTTTCTGATTGTTCGCGAGCATCTCTCCCATCATCTCGATTAACCTTCCTTCCAATGTATCTGATTCTATATTTATGTTTTTGCTCTTTTCTAGGTCTTCCGCGCCCCCCATCGTACTATTCTGTGATTCAACCGACTTGTCTACCTCGCCGCAACTCTGAACATTGTTACTCCCGCTAGCTAAGTCTTTCTCCACTACCTCTGCCTCGGTACCCTTAACTATGTTACCACTACCTAACGTCATCATCTCGTTCTCATCTCCCATGATTCACTTTACATATACTTTATTATTATGAAAAACAATTAATTTTTTTCCAAATGCAATTTACTGAAATGAAAATCCACAGCCTGCTTCCAGTCTCCGACCGGGTCAGGAATGGAATGAATGAAGCCCCCATCTAGCGGCGAGGATATGAACTGTGCCGGCTGCCGAGGCCTGACGCACTCCTCTAGGGCAATGATTAAATGAATGACAGATGAAATGAAATGATAGTGCAGAGTGTTGCTGGAATGAAATTTTGACAGGGAAAACCAGAGTACCCGGAGAAAAACCTGTCTGCCTCCGTTTTGTCCAGCACAGATCTCACATGGAGTGACCGGGATTTGAACCACGGACCCAGCGGTGAGAGGCCGGCGTGCTGCCGCCTAAGCCACGGAGGCTTTTCAAATGCAATTTACTAATTTTATTTATTTCTTTAAGGTGTTTTATAGCTTTCGAGCTCCACGTTGAAGTGCCATGTTGCAACGTTTCGTGCCTAGTGCACAGCTTGCCCCATGCTTGGGTGACATGTTGTAACGTTTCATAGCTCGTGATGAGTGCAGTAAATAGCTCGGTTAATAGGACGCCAATCTCCAACAGACGGTTGTGAGATAAATTTATATTTATTAAATTGAGATTCTTTACTTTCGGGGAAGGGGCAACAGAGGCTAGCTGCAAAACACCTTATTCTATTATCTTGACCTCTGGGAAGTCTAGCATGGGGTAAATCTTGACAGAAAGTCATAGATTGTAAAAATAATTTATTAACAAAACAGGACGAGATAAATGACGTCTTGAAACCTTTCAAACAAATAAAAATAAAAAGGGGAAGTTATTTCTTTAAATTATTGAAGTTAAAAGTATTTACGTCCGACTTGCAATTGACAAATATGCATGAGCTCACCGGGTTGTAGATCTTCATGGGCAATGTTGGCGGAGGTATCTCGTTCCTGAAGTAGACATCTCGTGTGGTCTTCCATGGTTCGAAGTACCAATCCTCCCTGGTAAAGCTATCTGCTCACTAATTGCACAGATGCTGTCGCCTAGCTGAGTGAATGGAATGGTTTCACTCGTCTTCGATACTCAGCGCAATGCTGGAAATATCCTAGCTAGATCTCCACTGAGTTTACTAGTTTAACTTTATGAAATTTTGTAGTTGAATCTCAACAAGTGAGGTCCAAGTTTAGAATTTGAAGTGCTTTCAAGTGAAAACATAATAATATTCTTCATGTCCATACAGCTCTGTCCCGGCTTATATATGGCAATTATATATCCCACCAGCAGTAGGGGATCTGCCAATTGCAATATCAAAGTATTGTCTACAGAAAGTGACACTCCTTCCTTATTGGTTGAAGTAAGTTCTTTATCACGAACCAAGTGGCTATATTGGGGTGAAGGTCTCTCCCCCAATGACACACTTCCATATTGGTGTCATGTAGCGGTATCTTCCTTAAAAGTCACAAGGTTGCAGTTTTCTCGTCGTAAGACAATTTATTCTAAAAACCTGGGGAGTACATTGTTCTGACATCTTTTAGAATCAGCCTGCTGGCTACTGAGGGTCTTGGTTGGGACTCCCTTTCCACTCTTCCTGCCTCTTCATAAGCGGTTTATGGCGGTTCGAGCGATATCTATTGTCAGTTGTTAGTTCCGCAAGTGAGCTCAAGAAATATATTTATTGGGGGAGGGGTTGTAAATTTACGGTTTGAAATCTCGGGTCGACGTCTAATTACAAGAATGGATGAGAATGAACATATGATTTTATATTACCCTTAAACACAATGAATATATACATGCACTATCGTTGCAATTGCACATCAATATAGTACTCTTAGTTCGATTGATTTGGGTGTGGTGTACAAACACCACACAACCAGTCAACCAATTGGGAGAAGTGGGAAAGAAGAGAGGAAAGTGTGTTCCATGTGGTCGTGCAAAGAATACGATCACAACCATCAAGTGCGGTACTTGTGGGCTTTTCACATGCAAAAACCATTCGAAATGTGTTGTAACTTGCGTCAACTGTGTGTAAAACAATCACAACCATCAAAAGCAGTACTCGTGAGCTTTTCACGTACTGTAACGTGTTTTTCGAGGGGTTTTTATGCCACTGGCATAAGTCAGTAGGAAGCCATTCTATAATTATTTACGCGGCAAATTGTTCAGCCAAGAGAATTTTTCATGTTAATTTATTATTATTATTAATTTATTATAATTATTATTAAGGTATTTTCGGAGCATTTTATAAAAATTATTAGCATTCAGATAGGTTTTCTATGTCTTAGAAAACGCTATCAAGCAAATTATTACGAACGACAATATCATAGAAAATTATGTGATTGCGGAATTTTACGGAGTTTTCGTCAGTTAGGATATTTTGAGAGACATGAGTCACTGGAAATTCATATACAGGATTAATCTTGTCGGGAAGCATGACGCAATCTTGGGTCGCATCGTCAAGAAAAGGCGAATATATGGAACGGAATTCGACTTCTCCCTCTCGCGCGCCGAGTGTAATGAGCCAGAGGAGGGGAATATAGCGGCGTGCTCAGCCAATCAGTGGAGACCACGTAAGCTAGAAGTCGGGACTGGAGAGGGGAGCCGACGTGTGGATATATCGTTCGACGCGCCGTGGAACGAGAACAATAGGTGTAGAACTTGCCGAGTATGGTTATACGCGGGGGTCGCTCCGATGTTCCGTGGAACGAAGACTATCTGTGTAGAACTTAACGAGTACGCTTGCACGCGGGAGTCGCTCCGATGTTCCGTGGAGTGGAGGACTAACTTTTGTAAAACTTAACCAGTGTGGTTGTACGAGTGTTTGGGTCCGATGTACGGACCATAGAATTATCTAATCTACCAGAATATCATCAAATAACGAAGAAGATGGCGACGTCCAGGAGACTGTGGGAAGCACACAGCATCATCCAGTACGAGGGAAATGCTTTAGCAATTTCCAGTGGTAAGCGCAAATGACGCAGAAATACGCAATCTCTCATTTTTCTTTGTTTAATCTACTATATAAAGCTCAAATACCACTGACTGACTGACTGATTCATTCATCAGGAAATCTCAGAAACCACCGAACGGATTGGAATGAAATTTGGTATGCAGCTTCCTCAAGGGCCGCAAACGCCCACTAGGATTTTTGGATATTCAGGTTCTAAAGGGGTGTTAAGGGGGTAGACCTGCATTTCATTGAATAGCAATATCTCCCGATTGGTTTCATTGGGGGATGTGATACTCGGCATATAAACTCATCATTAAAAATAAGAAGACACGTGTCTGAGGGTTTTTCGATGTGGTGTATATTATGAGGTGAAAGGGGTGAAAATGGGGGTTGAAGGATTCCTAACGGAGCGTGTATCGCTTAAACGACATAGGCCAGGAGTTTGGAACTCAGCGGGAAAAAATCAGCATAAAAAATAAGTAAATAGGTTTTTGACCGTTTTTTCATAAATCCAATTTAAGGGGCCCATGAGGAGGGGTGAAATTATGGGGGGGGGGGCGTAATATGTCTGAGTGTAAAATTATACATGGCCTATGTTGTAGACAGTAACACATTACATCTTTTTTGTCTCTTGCTATTTCATCATACGACGAATACTTACGGAGTTATTAATGATTTTGTACTTTTTGGTCGGAATTTTCAAAGTCCCATCAATGACATAAAAATTGATTCGTATGAAATTTCAAAAAAGATTTTTTTTAATACTTTTATTATATTTTTCACGTCTTTTAGGGTCCGAAACCAACATGATATTTTGATGTTTTTTTTCGTCCCATGCATTTTTGGTTTCAGGTGATAGACTTATTTTCCACTAGGACCCATGCTTATCTATCTTCTTCTACTATATAAAGCTCAAATACCACTGACTGACTGACTGATTCATTCATCACGAAATCTCAGAAACCACCGAACGGATTGGAATGAAATTTGGTATGCAGCTTCCTCAAGGGCCGCAAACGCCCACTAAGAAAGGATTTTTGGATATTCAGGTTCTAAAGGGGTGTTAAGGGGGTAGACCTGCATTTCATTGAATAGCAATATCTCCCGATTGGTTTCATTGGGGGATGTGATACTCGGCATATAAACTGATCATTAAACAAGAAGTTCCGTGAAGAACTATACAGCCTACTTTTCATGCCAATGATTATTCTACAGTATATGAACCTATCTTATGTAGCCTAATAGAGCACTACAGTTGGCAGCCCTGGTGACTGAATATATTCTTAGTTCCACCTCTTAAGGTACAGAATACAAAATTTGGTTGAAGTCCAATGGACGTTACATGTAGTTAGACACTGGATCTGTCAGCACGCGTAAAAGCATGTTGCCAACAATACCATGCGTGAGCTGGTCAGAAAAAATCTGAATTATTATGATATCTTGTTGTGCCAATTTTGGATTAAATCCATTTGTTAGTATAGAAGTTACATGTATTTTAAAATTGGACATATCAGCAGGCATAGAATAATGTTGGCAGCACCGCCTTGTATTAATTACTCCAAATTAATCTAGAATGTCAGGTGCTATACGTGTGCAAAGTATAGAGCTGTTGGCTTGCATACTTTCTGATATATTGATATTAGGGTAAAAAGAATATAGTCAGCATTTATTAACAGTTGGCAGCCCTGATTGCTCTTAACAATACTTATAGTCATATCTGTTCTGGTACACATTGCACATACGAAATTTGGTTGAAATCCAACTGATAGTATAGAAGTTACATGTATTTAAAAATTGGTACTATCAGCAGGCTTATAATCATGTTGGTAGAACTGACGTATATAAGTTATTCCAAATTAATCTAAAATGTCAGAATATACGTGTTAATAGTTTAAAGCTGTTGGCTTGCATACTTTCTGTTATATTGGTATTTGCATAAAAAATAGAGAGCGCAATTATTAACAGTTGGCAGCCCTGGTGGCTCTTAAGAATATGCTCAGTCATATCTGTTTATGTACAGATATTACATACAAAATTTGGTTGAAATCCAGTTGATAGTGTAGAAGTTATATGCATTTAAACATTGAACCTATCAGAAGGCTTAGAATTATTTTGGCAACACTGTCATGGTTGGCCTCCTGGAAATTAATCTGAAATAGTATTATCTACATGTGTGCCAATTTTGGATTAGCTCCCCATGCATACCTTGCAAGATATCCAACATGGAGCTCAAATTTCTAGTGCGTTTTTTCAGCAGTTGGTAGCACTGACATCATTTTCAAATATGGACGTGAGCTATTCCGGTGCACATCTTTACTCATACTAAATTTGGTTTTGATTGCTGCAGCCGTTTAGGAGTTGATAGGGGGACACACACACACAGCCAGACAGACAGACAGACAGACAGAAGGACAGACAGACAGACAGACAGACAGACAGACGGACAGACAGACAGACAGACAGACAGACAGACAGACACACATTTTCCCGGATCGATCTCATAAGACTACTTTTTCCTCATTTTTGCAAAATGTGAAAAGTAGGCTAAAAATGAGGTGAAAGGGGTGAAAATGGGGGTTGAAGGATTCCTAACGGAGCGTGTATCCCTTAAACGACATAGGCCAGGAGTTTGGAACTCAGCGGGAAAAAATCAGCATAAAAAATAAGTAAATAGGTGTTTGACCGTTTTTTTCATAAATCCAATTTAAGGGGCCCATGGGGAGGGGGGGAAATTATGGGGGGGGGGGGTAATATGTCTGGGTGTAAAATTATACATGGCCTATGTTGTAGACAGTAACACATTACATCTTTTTTGTCTCTTGCTATTTCATCATACGACGAATACTTACGGAGTTATTAATGATTTTGTACTTTTTGGTCGGAATTTTCAAAGTCCCAGCAATGACATAAAAATTGATTCGTATGAAATTTCAAAAAAGATTTTTTTTAATACTTTTATTATATTTTTCACGTCTTTTAGGGTCCGAAACCAACATGATATTTTGATGTTTTTTTTCGTCCCATGCATTTTTGGTTTCAGGTGATAGACTTATTTTCCACTAGGACCCATGCTTATCTACTATATAAAGCTCAAATACCACTCACTCACTGACTGATTCATTCATCACGAAATCTCAGAAACCACCGAACGGATTGGAATGAAATTTGGTATGCAGCTTCCTCAAGGGCCGCAAACGCCCACTAAGAAAGGATTTTTGGATATTCAGGTTCTAAAGGGGTGTTAAGGGGGTAGACCTGCATTTCATTGAATAGCAATATCTCCCGATTGGTTTCATTGGGGGATGTGATACTCGGCATATAAACTCATCATTAAAAAATGAGGTGAAAGGGGTGAAAATGGGGGTTGAAGGATTCCTAACGGAGCGTGTATCCCTTAAACGACATAGGCCAGGAGTTTGGAACTCAGCGGGAAAAAATCAGCATAAAAAATAAGTAAATAGGTGTTTGACCGTTTTTTCATAAATCCAATTTAAGGGGCCCATGGGGAGGGGTGAAATTATGGGGGGGGGACGTAATATGTCTGAGTGTAAAATTATACATGGCCTATGTTGTATACAGTAACACATTTCATCTTTTTTGTCTCTTGCTATTTCATCATACGACGAATACTTACGGAGTTATTAATGATTTTGTACTTTTTGGTCGGAATTTTCAAAGTCCCAGCAATGACATAAAAATTGATTCGTATGAAATTTCAAAAAAGATTTTTTTTAATACTTTTATTATATTTTTCACGTCTTTTAGGGTCCGAAACCAACATGATATTTTGATGTTTTTTTTCGTCCTATGCATTTTTGGTTTCAGGTGATAGACTTATTTTCCACTAGTGTAACGTGTTTTTCGAGGGGTTTTTATGCCACTGGCATAAGTCAGTAGGAAGCCATTCTATATTTATTTACGCGGCAAATTGTTCAGCCAAGTGAATTTTTCATGTTAATTTATTATTATTATTATTAATTTATTATAATTATTATAAAAATATTTTCGGATCATTTTATAAAAATTATAAGCATACAGATAGGTTTTCTATGTCTTAGAAAACACTATCAAGCAAATTATTATGAACGACAATATCATAGAAAATTATGTGATTACGGAATTTTACGGAGTTTTCGTCAGTTAGGATATATTGAGAGGCATGAGTCACTGGAAATTCAAGTACAGACTTAATCTTGTCGGGAAGCATGACGCAATCCGGGGTCGCAGCGTCAAGAAAAGGCGAATATATGGAACGGAAAACGACTTCTCCCTCCCGCCGTGTGTAATGAACCAGAGTGGGGATCTAGCGCGTAGGGAGCAGCCAATCAGTGGAGACCACGCAAGCTAGAAGTCTGGACTGGAGTGGGGAGCCAACGTGTGGATATATCGTTCGGCGCGGCGTGGAAGGAGAAGAATCTGTGTAGAACTTGCGGAGTATGGTTATACGCGTGAGTCGCTCCGATGTTCCGTGGAGTGGAGAACTAACTTTTGTAAACTTAACCAGTGTGGTTGTACGAGTGTTTGGGTCCGATGTACGGACCATAGAATTATCTAATCTACCAGAATATCATCAAATTTCGACGGAGATGACGACGTCCAGGAGACTGTGGGCAGCTCACAGCATCATCCAGTACGAGGGAAATGCTTTGGCAATTTCCAGTGGTAAGCGCAAATGACGCAGAAATACGCAATCTCTCATTTCTCTTTGTTTTACATTTCATATTTCAGTAACTTCATAGCTTGGAAATAAGAGTAAAATCAATTTATGAGACTCCGTTTTCACGTAATTTTCTATCGGTAATATTAAAATCGCAACGCTCCAATTTAAATTTTAAACTTATTATTATTATTATTAATTTTGCTATACTTGTTTTATATAATATATTCATTTCTTTTACAATGCAATCTTTGCTTTCAGTAGGTAGCATTAGATTTAGACCAATTCCTTCTCCTGATACAATTGTTTGTTGGGTTAATGATCAAATCATACCACGATCTGAGTGAATAGATTCTTGAAGGTGTTCTACCAGAGCTAGACGTTGTTAAATACAAATTTAGATTTCAGCATTGCATTGAGGTCTTGGCGCCCATTAAAACAACATAGCTTAGGCAAAGGTAAACAGTTACATTTATCACCCAACAGTTAGGGGCTAGCAAAACATTTCATTTGTCGCTCAACGTGTGGGCTAGCGAAACTGTTACATTTGTCGCTACGAACAAGGGGCATTAAAAACTGCTACACTAGGACCCATGCTTATCTACTATATAAAGCTCAAATACCACTCACTCACTGACTGATTCATTCATCACGAAATCTCAGAAACCACCGAACGGATTGGAATGAAATTTGGTATGCAGCTTCCTCAAGGACCGCAAACGCCCACTAAGAAATGATTTTTGGATATTCATGTTCTAAAGGGGTGTTAAGGGGGTAGACCTGCATTTCATTGAATAGCAATATCTCCCGATTGGTTTCATTTGGGGATGTGATACTCGGCATATAAACTCATCATTAAAAATAAGAAGACACGTGTCTGAGGGTTTTTCGATTTAGTGTATATTATGAGGTGAAAGGGGTGAAAAGTGGGGGTTGAAGGATTCCTAACGGAGCGTGTATCCCTTAAACGTTGATGATGATGATGATAATTGTTGTTTTAAGGGGCCTAACATCTAGGCTATCGGCCCCTGATGGTTTGGGTGATCGTGAAGATGAAAATGAAATGCAAACATAAAACTAGAACTAACTACCAACCTACATACTAGAAGAAGAAATGGAAAACTAAAGGAGAATAAGGCAAATAAAGGACAGGAGGAAAAGAAATGCCCTCAACCCTCGAAGAATGCCGATTGAGGGACTTGGAAGGAAGGAGAGCCATGAATGGCAGATAGGAAAGTGAAAGAGGAAAGGGTCCGCCCCGACGGTAAGGGACAAAAGGGAAAACCGGACCCAGCTCAGGAATCCCTCGGGGTCGCCAACTCCCGAACTCACCAGCCGTGAGCCCCTGAGGGTGTAGCATTATCTAGGGTGCACCAGAAGTGGTGGGGCTACATACACCCTGCCTCCTTAAGGGCCTTGAGCAAAAGGCAGGAGGTAAAAGGAAAAGAAAAAGAAGGCTGACCCCTCACAGAAGGAGGGAATCAGGAAAGATGAGACAAGGGCCAATTAAGGCGGGAAAGGAAGAGACTCCCTAGGCCTCGGATACCCTAATACCGTCGGGGTCAGAAGAGAACAAGAGCTGACCAAGGGAGTTTGACAGGAAAGAAGACAGAGAGGAGCCCGGCACAAGTAAGTGGAAGCAATGCCGAACTCAGCTGGGGTCGCGTGGTCGCCAACCCACGTCCCACTAGATGTGATGATGATGATGATTATAATTGTTGTTTTAAGGGGCCTAACATCTAGGCTATCGGCCCCTGATGGTTTGGGTAACCGTGAAGAGCACTAGATGTGAGCCCCTGGTGGAGAGAGGGGTGAAATTCTCAAAAATAAATGAAAGAAAATGTCCTGACTTACTCATCATCGCCCAGCCAAAATTATTGAAGTTAGAAACATGAAATTTTGGGGTTATGTTCGTTGTATGTCGAAAACGTCCACTATGGAAGGATTTTTGGATATTCAGGTTCTAAAGGGGGTGTTAAGGGGGTTAACGTGCATTTAATTGAATAACAATATCTCACGAGTGGTTTCATTTGGGGATGTGATACTTGGCATATATACTAATCATTAAAAATAAGCTGACACATGTGTAATGGTTTTTCGAAGTGATGTATATTATGAGGTGAAAGGGATGAAAAGTGGGTCACTCACTCACTCATTCATTCATTCATTCATTCATTCATTCATTCATTCATTCATTCATTCATCACCGAACGGATTGGAATGAAATTTGGTATGCAGCTTCCTCAAGGGACATAGGTGCTCGCTAAGAACGGGTTTCAACAAATTCACTCGGGATCATGGTCAAACCGCGAAAACCGCAATTAAAGTCTATTGTTGCCAGGTATTGCGGGCTGCATCACGTCGCCCCTACCAGAAATCAGGCGCTTTGCAGGCCTTGAGCTGTGTGGCAATGCTCAGTGTGTTCTTGACTGTCATAACGTGCGGGTCATTGTTGTCTTCGCTCCCGAGCTTTACCCAATCTCTCAGTTCAAACAGTATTTCTCAGTAATTTATACTTTCACCACCATTTCTTAGCCCTTAGTTGAAGTAACTGTAGAGTTCCTTTGTTTGTTGGATCAGATTCGGCGTTTTTCATCATTTCTTGGTAGTACATAGTTAGTTATAATGAAAAGTAGATTTTGTTAAAAGTAAATTAGCTCTACCAACGTTAATTTTGTTAAGTTAGGTTAGGTCTATTCCATTTATCAGTTTTTAAGTAGAGATTTGTTTTTACGTTTTAAGTTAGGCTAGGTCTATTCCATTTATCAGTATTTTTAAGTAGAGATTTGTTTTTACATTTTAAGTTAGGCTAGGTCTATTCTATTTATCAGTTTTTTTAGTAGAGATTTGTTTTTACGTTAGGTGTATTCCATTTTTTATTACTCAAGGGAGGTTCTTCTTCTTTTTATTTTTTGTACTTGCTGTTCATTGATTGTTTTCACGATGGCTGCAGTAGAAATGTTAGAGGTGGATGGCACCCAAGTTCCCCACCAAGTCTATGAAATTCCCGGAGATGGTGCATGTCTCTTCTCTGCTCTATCTTACGCAATGTATGGCAACATATCACAGGCACGTACAGTCCGTGCTGATATCGTCAGACACGCCTCTAACAACTGGGAAAGACTACAGGTGTATTCTATGACACGAGATTGCCAGCCTTACATAAACAAGGGTGAATATGTATCTGTTATGTCTATGCCTTACACATACGGTACATCATTCGAATTGCAAGTAGCGGCAGAGATTTATCCTTTCCAATTCCAGGTCTTCTATAATCGTGTACTCCGAACTGGAAATACGTATGGTTCCGCAGCTTCTGTTAAAAGGTTAAGGTTTACGGGTGAGTGCACGCAGGGACATTTTGATGTTTACGAGCCATTCACGCCTACAATTTTACAATGTGAACACCCGCTTCTCATTCAGCATTCTTCATTAACATCTTCTCCTTCTACCGCGAAAATCCCCCTCGAGTCAGTGCATCAAACTAAATCAAATAGAGGTTCAAAACGTAGAAAACGATTTACTAACGACATCCGTAAAAAACAATTAAATACAGCTGTTAACAAATACGCGAAAGAACATCCTGAAGTAAACCTTAGGGCAGTTAAGAAGTATGTTGAAAGCAATAATAAAGTCCATAGGGATGCAGTGGCCAAATATACAAAGAGCCACCCAGAAGTACATAGGGATGCAGTGGACAAATGTACAAAGAGCCACCCAGAAGTACATAGGGATGCAGTGGCCAAATATACAAAGAGCCACCCAGAAGTAAATAGAAAGGCTGCTGTTACACATAATTTTAAAAGAGCTCAAGTCAAGATTCTTCCATGAACAGAACTAAAAATGTCCGGCTTTCAATATACGGTAATCCACAAACTGATTATTCTGCGAACAAAACATTGAATATTGGCTCCCAGGTAGTTTGTAAATTTTGCAAAGCCAAGAAATGGAAGGATGAATCTCCTGGAATGTGTTGCAGTAATGGAAAAATACAGCTTCCCCCGATCCAACAATATCCTGAACCCTTGCACAGCCTCCTTAACCATCAGCACCCAGAATCAGAACACTTCCTGTCTAATACACGTAAATATAATAGTTGTTTTCAAATGACATCTTTTGGTGCAAAGGAAGTAAAAGAAGGCAATTTCATGCCAACGTTTAAAGTGCAAGGGCAGGTATACCATCGAATCGGGAGCTTATTACCATCATCTGAACAACAGCCTCAATTTCTACAAATTTACTTTGTTGGAGATGAAGACATAGAAAAAAACATCCGATGTGGCATCTTCCCTGACGTTAAACCTCAGATAGTTCTCCAATTGCAGGATCTGTTACACAACCATAATAGATACATTCAGGATTTTATAACAGCAATGGAATCAGTTCCTGATGGCAATCAAGACTTCCGGGTGGTTATCAAAGCTGACAAAAGACCTCTTGACGAGCACAAAGTCCTCTATAACGCCCCTAGCACTAAGGAAGTGGCGGTTTTAATTGTTGGTCAGGAGTTTGAGAAAAGGGATATTGTACTCCACGGCAGAGATAGCAGGTTGCTTCGTATTAGTGAAACACATCGCGCGTATGATGCTATGCAATATCCGCTTATGTTCTGCCGTGGAGAAGATGGCTACTGCATTAATATCCCTCAACGTCACAACAGCACTCAAGCACCTTTGAAGAAGACCGTGTCTGCCGCTAACTTTTACAGCTTCAGAATATTTGAGCGTGAGGGTGATAATTCTTATATTTTGTTATTTCGCAATCTTCTCAATCAGTTTCTGGTTGATATGCATGCAAAGATTGAGACAGAGAGACTACTTTGGATTCGCATCAATCAGAAAAAGTTGAGAAGTGAGGAATATGTGCACCTGAAGGATGCAATGAGTAAAGCTGACAGCCGTTTGTCAGATATCGGTAAAATGGTCGTGTTGCCATCGACATTCACTGGAGGCCCGCGCTATATGCATGAACGCACTCAGGATGCCATGACTTACGTGCGCCATTTTGGACGTCCTGATCTTTTTATAACATTCACCTGCAATCCAAAATGGTCCGAAGTAGTCGAGCACCTGAAACAAGGTCAACAACCTCAAGATAGGCATGATTTGGTAGCGCGGGTATTCCATTTGAAAGTTAACCACATGATAAGACTTCTTACTAAGGGTTGTATCTTTGGTCCTTCAAGGTGTCACATGTATTCCATTGAATGGCAAAAGCGAGGATTACCTCACGTTCACATACTTCTGTGGCTGGAAGAAAAGCTAAGGCCTGAAGACATCGACAAGGTGATCAGTGCTGAGATTCCTGACCCAAATCTTGACCCTGCTCTCCATGAAATTGTCAAGGCAACCATGATCCACGGTCCATGTGGAGTTCTCAACAGGAGTTCGTCGTGCATGGTGGAAGGAGTATGCACCAAGAAGTACCCCAGACCACTCATCAAGGAAACCCAAACCGGGGAAGATGGGTATCCCAAATATCGCAGGCTGCCCACTTCGGAGGGTGGAGTTTCTATTATTAAAAAGGGAGTGGAAATTGACAATAGCTGGGTGGTACCCTATAACCCCGTCCTATTTCGCACCTTCTCAGCTCATATCAATGTTGAGTACTGCAACTCTGTAAAGTCAATAAAATACATTTGCAAGTATGTTAACAAAGGTTCCGACCAAGCTACTTTTAGCATCGGAGAGTTTGACGAAGTTACGAGATATGAAGCAGGACGCTACATCAGCAGCTCAGAGGCGGCTTGGCGCATATTCTGCTTCCTCATACATGAACGCTATCCTTCGGTCATGCAACTTGCCGTCCACCTCGAGAACGGCCAGCGGGTTTACTTTAATGAAGACGACGTTCGTGATCAGTTTAACAGCCCTCCAAACACAACTCTTCTTGCTTTCTTCGAACTATGCCGATCCGATAAATTTGCTTCAACACTTTTATATTGTGAAGTTCCATCCTATTTCGTTTGGAAAGGTAATAAGTTTTGTAGAAGGAAACAAGGAAAGCCAGTCCCAGGCCATCCTGGTGTGAAAAAAGATCAGACCCTTGGCAGAGTTTACACCGTTCACCCTGGTAATGCCGAGTGCTATTACCTACGCCTCCTTTTACATAAAATCCCTGGCCCTCAGTCTTTTACTGACCTCAAAACCGTGGCAGGGGTGGTTCAACCAACATTTCAAGCGGCATGTAAAGCACTTGGCTTGCTACAGGATGATGCGCACTGGGACCGCACACTAGAGGAAGCGTCCTCCACCGACTCTCCCCACAAGATTCGTGAGCTGTTTGCCATCTTACTGGTGTTTTGTCAGGTGAATGATCCCATCATGCTCTGGAAAAAACACAAAGACAGCCTCACGGAAGATGTGGTGAGTGAGGTTCAGAGGCAGTGTGCTGATGTCAACCTGGTCATGGGTGTTATCTTTAACAGGTGTCTGGTGCTTCTTGAGGATTTAGTACTAAAAATGTCTGGTCAACAACTGGAACGCTTTGGACTTCCGTCGCCTTCTAGAGAACAAGACTCCGTCGTTGTTCACCGGGAATATGTCAGTGAACTATCTTACGACACAATTAAGTTGTTCAAAGTGGTTGCTGATAATGTTCCAAAATTGAACAACGAGCAAAGATTGGCCTATGACGAAATAATTCAAAGTGTTGTTTCAGAATGTGGTCAGCTCTTTGTTCTAGATGCACCAGGCGGAACTGGCAAAACCTTCCTCATTAATCTCCTGCTCAGTACATTTAGAAGTCGACAGAACATTGCCATCGCAGTCGCCTCCTCGGGTATTGCAGCAACCCTACTGGATGGTGGAAGAACAGCTCATTCTGCTTTCAAGCTCCCTCTTAACATCAGTCACGCTGCATCTGCCCTTTGTAACATCTCTAAGCAAAGTGGCACAGCTCGCGTGCTGAGAGAGACAAAACTCATTGTTTGGGATGAATGCACGATGGCGCACAAAGGAGGAGTCGAGGCATTGGACAGAACACTTAGGGACATTAGGGGTAACAACCAACTTATGGGTGGAGTCACAGTACTTCTTGCCGGTGACTTTAGACAGACCCTCCCTATTATACCCCGTGGAACACGGGCTGACGAAGTAAATGCCTGTCTAAAATCCTCTTACATATGGCCCAAAGTCAGATCAATTCCCTTGACTGTCAACATGCGCGTACACCTCCATGGTGATTTTATGGCTGAGGAGTTTTCCCGTCTCCTTCTAAGCATTGGCGATGGAAAGTTGGAGGAAAATGACGGAAAAATAACTATTCCAGCTCAACTGTGCGAGGTTGTTGACAGTTTAGAGAATTTGATCGAAAAGATCTATCCCCAAGTGTTTGTAAATTCCAACCTTGATAATTTATGGATGGAAGAAAGAGCTATTCTTACCCCAACAAATGACTCTGCTGATAGTATAAATATCGCCATCCTTAAGAAGTTATCAACAACAAAAATGGTATACGAATCAGTAGACTCAGTTGTAGAGGTTGATGATGCAGTTCATTATCCTGTGGAGTTTTTAAACACTCTTAACCCGCCCGGAATACCGCCTCATGTCCTCATCCTCAAGGTTGGTGCTCCTGTCATGTTATTGCGCAATCTAAACCCTCCTAAACTCTGCAATGGAACCAGGCTGCAGGTTAAAGCTCTGCATAAATTTGTGATTGAAGCCACCATATTTACAGGTGTTGGCCAAGGCGAAACTGTCTTCATACCCCGCATTCCTCTAATCCCATCAGACTACCATTTTCAATTCAAACGTCTGCAGTTTCCTTTGAAAGTCTGCTACGCCATGACAATTAACAAGGCTCAGGGGCAGAGTTTAAAAGTAGCTGGTGTGGATCTGAGAAGTGACTGTTTCGCACATGGTCAACTATATGTGGCATGCTCCAGAGTCAGTTCTTCTGGTGGCTTAGTCATTCTGCAGCCTGAGAGAAAGACCAGAAATGTAGTTTACCGAGAAGTGCTTAGGCATTAAAAACACTCTCGATAGACATGGCAGAGGGCTAGCGGACCAGCCTTAAATCAAAGCTCCCCATTGTATATTGCACCCGATTTTCAATTTCAACGCTCCATGTTGCCGTCATTATCTTCCACTACAGGAAAAATCTATATAACTAATGTTATAACGGGATTCCAAATGTTATTTCGGGCGAAGCCGCGGGTAACAGCTAGTACAATAATGAAAGGAAGCTAGCCGGTAACCATGGCAACATAAATTCACAGGTCCATCTATTGCTGTAATATAAGACGCAATACATTTCCATTTATTACATTACTGAGATAGTTTGCAAACGGCTAGAAGGTTATTACGGAACCAAACTAAGCTGTAAAATTCATCCATACATATAATGCGCTTAAGGGGGTCAAGGGGTACTCTAGAATTTTTTCACGCGATTTACACGTGCTGGTGTGCTACGGAAGGTCTATTATATCCCTATCCCTATATTGTTATATTATTATTATTATTATTATTACACTATGGAAAGGAAGACCCCAGAGGACTGGAAAAAGGGAATAATTGTCGAGATCTTCAAGAAAGGCAGTAGAACAGAATGCAGAAACTATCGGGGTATAAAACTGATGAGTCATTGTGCAAAGATGTTTGAGAAAGTTTTGGAAAGGAGAATTAGGACAAGAATAGGAGGGATGAGGGAGGAACAACATGGCTTCAGAGCAGGAAGGTCCATAGTGGATTTGATTTTTGCTGTAAGGCAGTTACAAGAACAGCACTGTGAGTATGGAACAGATCTACTGATGGCCTTCCTGGACATTGAGAAAGCATACGACAGTGTATGTAGAAACAAAGTACGGAAGTCCCTGGAGGATAGAGGAGTAGAAACATGGACTATAAGGAGGATAAAGAGATGTACAAGGGAAGCGTGAGCTGTATGAAAGTGGGAGGAGAGAGATCGGACTGGGTGGAACAGAGAAACGGCCTGAAACAAGGAAGTGCACTGGCACCGTTACTTTTCATTGTGGTGATGGATGACATAATGACCCTAGTGGCACAAGTAATTGGGGAAGGAAAGATGAAAGCAATGGTGTTAGCGGATGATTTGATGATTTGGGGAAACAAGGAGGAGGAGGTACAGGAACAGTTGGACGTGTGGGAAGGAATAATACAAGGATATGGGATGAAATTTAGCATAAATAAGAGTGAGATGGTGATCACAACAAGGAAGAAGGAAAGAACCACAACGGGAATAACAATTGGTGGGGAACAGCTGAAGAAAGTGGAGAGTTTCAAGTATCTGGGAAGCCTGATACAAGATAATGGAAGAAACTATAGAGAAAAAATGAGCGGGGGAGACAGGCAGAAGCATTCCGGAGGAGTGTGAGAAGCATGTTATGGAGCAATGATGTCCCTCAGAATAGAAAAAAGATCATATATTGGACGTACTATTTTCCCTATCCTGACGTATGCCTCGGAGACCTGGGCTATGAAAGGAAGGGAGAAGAGCAAAATACAGGCCAGTAAGATGAGGTTCTTGAGAAGCAGTATTGGAGTTACAAAGATGGACAGAATAAGAAATGAGAGGACCAGAGAATTAATAAAGGAGGAACCATTACAGGATGGTATAGAGAAATCTAGACTTAGATGGCATGGACATGTAAAACGAATGGAGGATAAGAGGATACCCAGGAGGATACACGGGACGAAGTGGGAAGGAAAGAGACCGAGAGGAAGACCGAGAGACAGGTGGCTGAAAGGGATGGAAGAAAGCGTGAAGAAGAGAGGAGAAGACTGGACAGGAGTGGAAGCTGAGAGATGGTGGGAAGACAGAAGACGTTGGAGTGGCCTGTGTTCCAAACAGACCCGGCCAACGGCTGGAAACTGTGCAAGAGGATGATGATGATGATACTACGGCCTACAACGACGAGACAAAGCTCATTTTCAGCCCCTTGGTGTCAGAAAAAATCCTCGGGGCCCCTAACCGGTCGTAAAGGGTCCCCGAAAACTACATTTTAATGCTCTAAAACCAAGAGTTTCTGAAATATTCCCAGAAAACTAATTTCATGAAATGGAACTCTAAAAAGACTAAGGAAAATTGGGAGAACTACTTGGAACAAAGGAAGCTTACAACTAAGATAATCCGAGGAACCAAACGGGCCTTCACACGCAACCAACTAACCCAAATCGAAGAGAACTTCGCTAAAAATAACACCAGAGACTTTTACAAAACATTCAAGCAGTCACTCGGAAAATACACTCCACCAAGTCTCCACTTCAAAGACTCACAGGGCAAACTGGCTTTTAACGACAAGGACAACTGTCGCCTCTTAGCTCAGTACTTTAAGAACTTGCTCAACTGTGATCCACCCAGCGAAGACTTTGACTACATACAAACAACACCAAACCCGGACTCGCTGCCTCCTTCACTGGAAGAAGTTCGTGAAATCATTCAACTTCTTAAGAACAACAAGGCAGCTGGAGAGGACTCCATTGTTGGTGAACTCTGGAAATGTGCTGGAAGCAATGCTGTGTGCAAACTCACCGAGATCATACAGAACATCTGGGAAACAGAGAAATTACCACCTGACTGGACCACAGCTCTGATCCATCCCCTCCACAAGAAAGGAGATTTTACTGACCTAAACAACTACCGTGGGATTTCTCTCGTCCCGGTAACATACAAGATTTTCTCCAAGGCATTACTAACACGGGCAGAAAGTCAACTGGACAGTCAACTCGGAGAATATCAGGGAGGCTTCAGGAAGGGCCGATCCTGTGCTGAACAGATCCTCAACCTGAAAACTGTACTTGCATACTCCAAATTGAGAAACCGCAAGGTGGTTGTCACCTTTGTTGATTTTAGGAAGGCCTACGACTCTGTTGATAGGGAAACACTTAATAGAATTCTCCAAGAACTAGGGTTAGACAACAAAACCCGCAAACTCATTCTAGAAACCTTGACCAATACCCATTCCAAGGTTAAATTTAGAGGCGAGGTCTCAGCAAGCTTCGAGATAAAAACAGGGGTGAGACAAGGGGATGGACTTTCTCCACTTCTTTTCAACTGTGTCCTTGAAAAGGTTGTGAGAGAATGGCGCAAGGAACTGACCAATATGGGTGTCCAGAGTGGGATATACCTGGGGCGTAGGAAGGAAGGACTGGTTGTAGATTGCCTGGCCTTTGCTGACGACATGGCACTTATTGCCGATTCTCTGGATACAGCAACAATGCAGGTCAATTGCCTCAGAAGACAGGCAGCCAAAGTGGGTCTTCAAGTGTCGCTGGAAAAAACAGAATTCTTCACCAACATCAAAGAAGCTAACAGAGAGGTGCTACTAGAACAGGGAAAAATCAAGAGGATTGAGAAATTTAAGTATCTCGGCGAATGGATTGAACCCAACTTATCAGAAAGAGCATCATTATCCATGAGAGTCAACAAGCTGGAACTGGCTTATCGACTGACAAAGAACATCTACAACAAGAAATGCCTGTCACGCAACCTGAAACTGAAGCACTACACCTCAGTCATACGACCAGAAGCCCTGTATGCCATGGAGTGTCTCTTATTGAACCGAAGTGGTCTGATGGAGAAAATGGAAGTCAGAGAGAGGAGAATTCTCAGGAAGATCCTAGGTCCGGTAAAGGAAGATGAGGAATACCGTAGGCGGCACAATTCCGAGCTCTACGAACATATAGAAAGGCTCTCTGACTGTGCTAGGAAAAGGAGAGTAGCATTCTATGGTCATGTGGCAAGATTGCCTCCCAAAAGACTGACCAATAGGCTGTTCACTTTCTGGCAGAACAAGAAGGTTCGTACCACTTGGCTGACAGAAACTGAGAAAGACATTAATGAACTGGGAATATCAGATCTTCAAGACAGGCAATCTGTGAGACATGCCCTGAAGGAAGTCCATGGATTTCAGGAAAAATCCCGGAAGAAAGGTACCCCTTGGACAGATGAAAGGAAGGAGTTACACCGACAGAAAATGCGACAACACTGGGCAAAGATCAAAGCTCAACAGTTGAACAAGCGTGGTCCAAAGTAGGCCCATTCGAAACAAGAAGAAGAAGAAACTAATGTAGGAATGCAAGCCAGTAACCATGACAACAGTGTCTCAAAAAGGTACATCCAACTTTCCATCTATTTCTGCAAAAGTAATGCCACTCCATTCATTAAATTTCTGTGAAAGTTTGCAAATGGCTATAAGGTTATCACGGAACCAACAAAAGCTGTAAAATTAATCAATGCGCTTAAGGGGGTCAAGAGGTACCCTCGATTTTTTCACAAGACTTAAACGTGCGATGTGTCGTACAGAACGTCTATTATATCTTCAAACAGCAACATTATTTTCAAAAAATCCTGAATTGAAATAGTTTATCTTTTATTTTATTTTTTTGCTTTTAGGAATTTGGGCCATTGGAGGCTACAAAACCTGAATTTTCATGCACCACAAGACTTTATAATTTATTAAAGGGGTCTTCCTCTGGATGCCCACTTGACACAACAGTGAGGGTCAGTTTTTATGTGACGTGAATTGCATTTCGTCTACGAGGTTTTCACTTTTATTTTCACGTCAGGAAGTACACGTTAGGTAAATTAGTTTCAGAGCATATTTCAACTAATCATTTATCTTTGTCGACAAACAGGTTCCAAGCCCCTAACCATTGCAACAGTAGCTCAATTCATTACGTCTGGTTATTAATACCGACGACCGTTCGAAGAATGGGTACTTCTGCTAGTATTTCATATTTCAGTAACTTCATAGCTTGGGAATAAGAGTAAAATCAATAATTTATCAGACTCCGTTTTCACGTAATTTTCTATCGGTAATATTAAAATCGCAACGCTCCTATTTAAATTTTATACTTATTATTATTATTATTATTAATTTTGCTATACTTGTTTTATATAATAAATTCATTTCTTTTACAATGCAATCTTTGCTTTCAGTAGGTAGCATTAGATATTGACCAATTCCTTCTCCTGATACAATTGTTTGTTGGGTTAATGATCAAATCATACCACGATCTGAGTGAATAGATTCTTGAAGGTGTTCTACCAGAGCTAGACGTTGTTAAATACAAATTTAGATTTCAGCATTGCATTGAGGTCTTGGCGCCCATTAAAACAACATAGCTTAGGCAAAGGTAAACAGTTACATTTGTCACTCAACATGAGGGTCAAAACATTACACTTGTCGCTACCAACATGGGGCAATAATAAAAGTTACATTTGTCGCCGACAACTTGGGGCTGAAAACCTAATAACATTTGTGGAAGGAGAAGGGTATATATTTCTGTGCCTGTATTTTAGGGGTTATTTGTCTTTATCAGTGTATATCATTATGGGGGATGAGAAAGAAAGACAGATGAGGTTACGTAGTGGTCATCAACTGGAGAGTGATGATACGAGCAGTATGTCGAGTGATGGTAGTACCGGGGTAGCGGAGGTAAATCCCGATACTGAAACAGGGAGTGTAGGCGGCCAACCAGAATTAAAAACTTTACTTCTCGAGTTCATGTATCAGAACAAAGTTAGTAGTGATGCCTTAAATGCAAAATTAGAACAGAATAATGCAAAATTAGAACAAAACAGTAGGGAAAATAAAGAAAGTACAGAAGCTTTAAATGCAAAATTAGAACAGAATAATGCAAAATTAGAGCAAAACAGTAGGGAAAATAAAGAAAGTACAGAAGCTTTAAATAAAAAATTAGAACAGAATAATGCAAAATTAGATAAGAACAACAAGGAAATTAGTGTGAAAATGGAGCAGATTAGAGGAGAAATCAGAAGAGTAATGGAAGAGAAGGTTAAAGAGATCATTGCAGATGTAGACGAGAAATTAGGAAAAGTACAGGAGGAGTTAGAAATTAGAATCAGTACACAGGCCGAAAATTTAAAAGAACTAGTGCAACTGGAAACACAGCAGGTCAAAAAGCAATTGGGGGGAGAAATTGACAAAATTCAGCTAGCTACTAAAGAGGTTAAGGAACAGCTGGGGGGTAGAATTGAGAAAGTCCACTCGCAAATAGTTGCAGAAGTAAATGATTTAAGAGAGAGTAATAGAGAGAGCATTAGCAAGATTGAGGAGAAACAAGCAAAGCTATATGATAAAGTAGAAGAATCAGAAGGAAACATTAAATTAACAGTAAACAGTATTGAGAGGAAGGCTGAGGAGAAAATCGCAGAATTAGAGTTAAAATTAAAAGCTAGGATCAGGCAAGAAAATAGTCAGAATAGGCCAGTTTTTGTGAATAGCACACACAGGGAGGTAGAACTGGGTAAGTTCAGCAATCGACAGGGGTGCCCAATGGAGTTCATGAACACTATAGAAAATAAATTCGGGGAGAGGTTGGAAAATGGTAGTATTGAGTGGTGCCAGGTAGTTGAAATTTTAGAACAAGTGTTTGTGCGGGAAACGAGGAATTGGTTTGCTGTCTACAGAGACAAGTTTACTGATATTAATGATTTTAAAATGAAATTCTGTGAAAAGTTCTGGAATGAGGTCATTCAGTCGCAGCATCGTGAGGGAGTAGTGTGTGGTAAATATAACCCTAAAGGAAGCTCCACCATGACCGAATACTTTTTAGGGCAGGTATTAGTGTGTAAATATCTGGATGGCTTGAAGGAGGAAAGTGATGTGGTAAGGTTGCTACTTAGGCACTTTCCCTATAGGATCAAGGAGGCTGCTTGTATCCAGAATGTAAAGACTATATCACAAGTAGAAAATTTGTCAAGCTTATTTGATGCACTAGGGAGAGGGGTTTATGAGGTCAATTTCAATAGGAACCAGGGTAATAATAATAATAGACCAAACGAAGCCAGGCATCAGGAAGTTCAAGGGAACGGTGGCGAAGGGGCCAACGCTCAAAATAGAAATAATAATAATCAGCTAAATCAGAACAGAGGAAATGGCTATGGTAATCAGTATCAAGGGAGGAACAATGATTTCAGGGGAAATCAAGGGAGGAACAATGATTACAGGGGAAATCAAGGGAGAAACAATGATTTCAGGGGAAATCAAGGGAGAAATTATAATGACAATAATTACAACCAGAATAGGGGTCAAGGAAGAGGACAGCCTAGTGGTAGTAATATACAGCCAAACATTGACAACACAGCCCAGAACAACCAGACCAATTCAGTAGTTAGTAGTACTACGGCCAGCTGTAGCGGTTCTTTAAACGCGAATCAGGCTGCGAAGTAAGGTCAGAATCTCAGTCTGTAGCATGCCCTGTCCATACAATTATACAGGAACCCTATGACCTAAATGTAAGAAATGAATTATTACATGAACTAAATGATGAAGGTATTATTCAGGAAGTGGTTAGTAAGAGCCCCATAGTTAAATTTAACGTGTCCGAGGCGTACACAGATTTTTTAATTGATAGTGGTTGTATGAAGAGTTGCATAAGTAGTGCATTTTATGATAAAATGAAAGGAACTGGAGTAAATTTTGAGGAGATGCCAATTAAAAGCACTTTTGTTATCACAGCTGTTGGGAATAGGTCTAAAGTAATTTCAAAGCAAGTTTTAGTAGACATTAAAATTAATAATCATGTAGAGAAGCAGATTTGTCTTGTAATTCCAAATTTAGTATTCAGTGCTATCTTGGGTTCAGAGTGGCTAAGTAGAGTGTCTGGTAACTTATGTTATGAAGTAGGGAGTTTGAAATTTAAATGGGGAGATTCTGAAGTAGAAGTAGCGTTCTATGACCATATTCAGAGGAGTAGTATTGTAGGTGTGATTTGTACTTTAAATGAGATATCGCCAGCCGTAGAGCGGGTTTCTCCATGTTTTGTGGGCAGTGTGATTACGAACGGAAGTCTAGAGGACTCGTTACGTGATGCTGCATTTCAGGGTAATATAGAGGTGGAACAATGTGTTCGGCTCTATGATGTGTTATTGTGTAATAGGAGAGTTTTTGAGGATCGCATTGGTATGGCCAATTGCTATACACATTCATTGAACGTTATTGATAGGTCAGTATTCACAGGACATAGATATCCTGTACCTTTCGCTTATCAGAGTGCAGTTGAGGCACAAATTAATCAGATGCTTGAAGATGGGATTATTGAGCACTCTAACAGTCCATATGTTAATTCTTTGATCACGGTACCCAAAACCGACGGCACGGTTCGTATTTGTTTAGACGCTCGTTTGGTTAACAGTAGAATTAGTTCAGATCAGCTGAAATCTATGTCAATAGAGGAATTAATGCAAACATTTGAGGGGAAGAAGTATTTCACTTGTGTAGATTTGAGTTCCAGTTTTTAGCAAGTGCCACTTATGTACGAAGATAGACCATTTACAGCTTTTAGTCATAAATATAACCTTTATCAATTTTGTAGAACACCTTATGGGTTAATGAGTAGTTCAGCAGCTTTAATTAGGGCTCTAAACATCGCATTAGGGGATGACACAGGAGAGTTTGTAACCATTTACATAGATGATATGGTAATTAGTTCACGCAGTTTTGAGGAGCATCTACGTCATTTAGATATAGTTTTTCAGAAGTTAGATCAGGCAGGGTTCACTTTGAAGCTGTCTAAGTCGTCATTCTGTCAGTCAGATGTGACATTTTTAGGTCATAGAGTGTCGAGTAGAGGTGTAACACCAGAAGGAAGTAGGGTTAATAAGATACTTAACGCAGAGGTTCCACAGAATGTTAAACAGTAAAAACTTACCTGGGAATTTGCAACTTTTTCAGGAGGTTCGTTCTTAAATACTCAGGGTTGGTAGAACCATTCAGGGATTTGCTTAAAAGTGGGACTCGGTGGAGATGGGAGTCCAAGCATGATCAGGCTTTTAGAGCGCTGAAGGAAGGTTTTGAGAAAGCTGTAGTGCTGAAATATCCTTTAAAAGATAAGGAATATGTGGTTATGACAGATGCTTCACATATAGGCATTGCTGGAGTACTATGTCAGAAAGATGATGAGGGTAATCTGTGCATTGTATCTTTAGCCTCGCGAGGACTGACAGCAGCAGAGAAAAGATACACGATTACTGAGTTAGAGCTTTTAGGTATTGTTTTCAGTTTAGGGAAATTTAGAATGTATTTAGTAGGGGGGAAATTTGAGATCCACACAGATCACCATGCATTACTGTATATGAGGACTTGTAAACTCAGTTCTAACTGAGTTAGTAGGTGGATTCTTGCTCTGCAGGAATACGAATTCACAGTAAAATATATTAAAGGTAAAGATAACATTCTTGCAGACATGCTATCGAGGGACACTAATTTATGTAGGGATTATCCTGTGGTTAAAGCAGAGGACGGTATTTTAATTAGTGCATGTGTGGACAGTAGCAACAGGGCATCGTTACAGACACTGAGAAAAATGCTAGTGGAGCAACGTGATGACGTTAAGTTAAAGGAGCCACTGGCTAGGTTGGAAATAGGTGAAGAAGAGTATGTGAAAGTAGGACGGTTCACGTACAAGATGCAGGATGGGCTGCTTGCCCGGAAATGCAGGAATAATCTGTGGGCAATATGTGTTCATGCTGTAACGTGTTTTTCGTTTTTTTTTATGCAACTGGCATAAGTCAGTAGGAAGCCATTCTATATTTATTTACGCGGCAAATTGATCAGCCAAGATAATTTTTCATGTTAATTTATTATTATTATTAATTTATTATAATTATTATTTAGATATTTTCGGAGCATTTTATAAAAATTATAAGCATACAGATAGGTTTTCTATGTCTTAGAAAACGCTATCAAGCAAATTATTACGAACGACAATATCATAGAAAATTATGTGATTGCGGAATTTTACGGAGTTTTCGTCAGTTAGGATATATTGAGAGACATGACTCACTGGGAATTCAAATACAAGCTGATTCCTGTCGAGAAGTATTACGCAAGCGGAGTCGCATCGTCAAGAAAAGACGAATATATGGAACGGAAAACGACTTCTCCCTCCCGCCGAGTGTAATGAGCCAGAGTGGGGATCTAGCGCGTAGGGAGCAGCCAAACAGTGGAGACCACGCAAGCTAGAAGTCTGGACTGGAGTGGGGAGCCAACGTGTGCATATATCGTTCGACGCGCCGTGGAACGTGGACTATCTGTGTAGAACTTAACGAGTACGGTGGCACGCGGAAGTCGCTCCGATGTTCCGTGGATTGGAGGACTAATTTTGTAAAACTTAACCAGTGCGGTTCTACGAGTGTTTGGGTCCGATGTACGGACCATAGAATTATCTAATCTACCAGAATATCATCAAATTTCGACGGAGATGACGACGTCCAGGAGACTGTGGGAAGCACACAGCATCATCAAGTACGAGGGAAATGCTTTGGCAATTTCCAGTGGTAAGCGCAAATGACGCAGAAATACGCAATCTCTCATTTCTCTTTGTTTTATATTTCAAATTTCAGTAACTTCATAGCTTGGAAATAAGAGTAAAATCAATTTATCAGACTCCGTTTTCACGTAATTTTCCATCGGTAATATTAAAATCGCAACGCTCCAATTTAAATCTTATACTTATTATTATTATTAATTTTGCTATACTTGTTTTATATAATAAATTCATTTCTTTTACAATGCAATCTTTGCATTAGATATAGACCAATTCCTTCTCCTGATACAATTGTTTGTTGGGTTAATGATCAAATCATACCACGATCTGAGTGAATAGATTCTTGAAGGTGTTCTACCAGAGCTAGACGTTGTTAAATACAAATTTAGATTTCAGCATTGCGTTGAAGTCTTGGCGCCCATTAAAACAACATAGCTTAGGCAGAGGTAAACAGTTACATTTATCTCCCAACAGTGAGGGCTAAAGAAACCGTTTCAATTATCTCCCAACAGTGTGGGCTAGCAAGACTGTTACATTTGTCGCTCAAAGTGAGGGCTAAAGAAACCGTTTCGTTTGGCGCCCAACGTGGGGATGAAAACCTAATAACATTTGTGGAAGGAGAAGGGTATATATTTCTGTGCCTGTATTTTGGGGGTTATTTGTCTGTATCAGTTTATATCATTATGGGGGATGAGAAAGAAAGACAGATGAGGTTACGTAGTGGTCATCAACGGGAGAGTGATGATACGAGCAGTATGTCGAGTGATGGTAGTACCGGGGTAGCAGAGGTAAATCCCGATACTGAAACAGGGAGTGTAGGCGGCCAACCAGAATTAAAAACTTTACTTCTCGAGTTCATGTATCAGAACAAAGTTAGTAGTGATGCCTTAAATGCAAAATTAGAACAAAACAGTAGGGAAAATAAAGAAAGTACAGACGCTTTAAATGCAAAACTAGAACAAAACGACGCTAAACTAGAACAAAACAGTAGGGAAAATAAAGAAAGTACAGACGCTTTAAATGCAAAACTAGAACAAAACAACGCTAAACTAGAACAAAACAGTAGGGAAAATAGAGAGAGTACTGAAACTTTAAATGCTAAATTAGAGCAAAACAGTAAGGAAATTAGTGTGAAAATGGAGCAGATTAGAGGAGAAATCAGAGGAGTAATGGAAGAGAAGGTTAAAGAGATCATTGCAGATGTAGACAAGAAATTAGGAAAAGTACAGGAGGAGTTGGAAATTAGAATCAGTACACAGGCTGAAAATTTAAAAGAACTAGTGCAACTGGAAACACAGCAGGTCAAAAAGCAATTGGGGGGAGAAATTGACAAAATTCAGGTAGCTACTAAAGAGGTTAAGGAACAGCTGGGGGGTAGAATTGAGAAAGACCACTCGCAAATAGTTGCAGAAGTAAATGATTTAAGAGAGAGTAATAGAGAGAGCATTAGCAAGATTGAGGAGAAACAAGCAAAGCTATATGATAAAGTAGAAGAATCAGAAGGAAACATTAAATTAACAGTAAACAGTATTGAGAGGAAGGCTGAGGAGAAAATCGCAGAATTAGAGTTAAAATTAAAAGCTAGGATCAGGCAAGAAAATAGTCAGAATAGGCCAGTTTTTGTGAATAGCACACACAGGGAGGTAGAACTGGGTAAGTTCAGCAATCGACAGGAGTGCCCAATGGAGTTCATGAACACTATAGAAAATAAATTTGGGGAGAGGTTGGAAAATGGTAGTATTGAGTGGTGCCAGGTAGTTGAAATTTTAGAACAAGTGTTTGTGGGGGAAACGAGGAATTGGTTTGCTGTCTACAGAGACAAGTTTACTGATATTAATGATTTTAAAAAGAAATTCTGTGAAAAGTTCTGGAATGAGGTTATTCAGTCGCAGCATCGTGAGGGAGTAGTGTGTGGTAAATATAACCCTAAAGGAAGCTCCACCATGACCGAATACTTTTTAGGGCAGGTATTAGTGTGTAAATATCTGGATGGCTTGAAGGAGGAAAGTGATGTGGTGAGGTTGCTACTTAGGCACTTTCCCTATAGGATCAAGGAGGCTGCTTGTATCCAGAATGTAAAGACTATATCACAAGTAGAAAATTTGTTAAGCACATTTGATGCACTAGGGAGATGAGGTTATGAGGACAATTTCAATCGGAACCAGGGTAATAATAATAATAGACTTAACGAGGCCAGGCATCAAGAAGTTCAAGGGAACGGTGGCGAAGGGGCCAACGCTCAAAATAGAAATAACAATAATCAGCTAAATCAGAACAGAGGAAATGGCTATGGTAATCAGTATCAAGGGAGGAACAATGATTTCAGGGGAAATCAAGAGAGGAACAATGATTTCAGGGGAAATCAAGGGAGGAACAATGATTACAGGGGAAATCAAGGGAGAAACAATGATTTCAGGGAAAATCAAGGGAGAAATTATAATGACAATAATTACAACCAGAATAGGGGTCAAGGAAGAGGACAGCCTAGTGGTAGTAATATACAGCCAAACAATGACAACACAGCCCAGAACAACCAGACCAGTTCAGTAGTTAGTAGTACTACGGCCAGCTGTAGCGGTTCTTTAAACGCGAACCAGGCTGCGAAGTAAGGTCAGAATCTCAGTCTGTAGCATGCCCTGTCCATACAATTATACAGGAACCCTATGACCTAAATGTAAGAAATGAATTATTACATGAACTAAATGATGAAGGAATTATTCAGGAAGTGGTTAGTAAAAGCCCCATAGTTAAATTTAACGTGTCCGAGGCGTACACAGATGTTTTAATTGATAGTGGTTGTATGAAGAGTTGCATAAGTAGTGCATTTTATGATAAAATGAAAGGAACTGGAGTAAATTTTGAGGAGATGCCAATTAAAAGCACTTTTGTTATCACAGCTGTTGGGAAGAGGTCTAAAGTAATTTCTAAGCAAGTTTTAGTAGACATTAAAAATAATAATCATGTAGAAAAGCAGATTTGTCTTGTAATTCCAAATTTAGTATTCAGTGTTATCTTGGGTTCAGAGTGGCTAAGTAGAGTGTCTGGTAACTTATGTTATGATGTAGGGAGTTTGAAATTTAAATGGGGAGATTCTGAAGTAGAAGTAGCGTTCAATGACCATATTCAGAGGAGTAGTATTGTAGGTGTGATTTGTACTTTAAATGAGATATCGCCAGCCGTAGAGCGGGGTTCTCCATGTTTTGTGGGCAGTGTGATTACGAACGGAAGTCTAGAGGACTCGATACGTGATGCTGCATTTCAGGGTAATATAGATAGAGGTGGAACAATGTGTTCGGCTCTATGATGTGTTATTGTGTAATAGGAGAGTTTTTGAGGATCGCATTGGTATGGCCAATTGCTATACACATTCATTGAACGTTATTGATAGGTCAGTATTCACAGGACATAGATATCCTGTACCTTTCGCTTATCAGAGTGCAGTTGAGGCACAAATTAATCAGATGCTTGAAGATGGGATTATTGAGCACTCTAACAGTCCATATGTTAATTCTTTGATCACGGTACCCAAGACCGACGGCACTGTTCGTATTTGTTTAGACGCTCGTTTGGTTAACAGTAGAATTAGTTCAGATCAGCTGAAATCTATGTCAATAGAGGAATTATTGCAAACATTTGAGGGGAAGAAGTATTTCACTTGTGTAGATTTGAGTTCCAGTTTTTGGCAAGTGCCACTTATGTACGAAGATAGACCATTTACAGCTTTTAGTCATAAATATAACCTTCATCAATTTTGTAGAAAACCTTATGGGTTAAAGAGTAGTTCAGCAGCTTTAATTAGGGCTTTAAACATCGCATTACGGGATGACACAGGAGAGTTTGTAACTATTTACATAGATGATAAGGTAATTAGTTCCCGCAGTTTTGAGGAGCATCTACGTCATTTAGATATAGTTTTTCAGAAGTTAGATTAGGCAGGGTTCACTTTGAAGCTGTCTAAGTCGTCATTCTGTCAGTCAGAAGTGACATTTTTAGGTCATAGAGTGTCGAGTAGAGGTGTAACACCAGAAGAAAGTAGGGTTAATAAGATTCTTAACGCAGAGGTTCCACAGAATGTTAAACAGTTAAAAACTTACCTGGGAATTTGCAACTTTTTCAGGAGGTTCGTTCTTAAATACTCAGGGTTGGTAGAACCATTCAGGGAATTGCTTAAAAGTGGGACTCGGTGGAGATGGGAGTCCAAGCATGATCAGGCTTTTAGAGCGCTGAAGGAAGGTTTTGAGAAAGCTGTAGTGCTGAAATATCCTTTGAAAGATAAGGAATATGTGGTTATGACAGATGCTTCACATATAGGCATTGCTGGAGTATTATGTCAGAAAGATGATGAGGGTAATCTGTGCATTGTATCTTTAGCCTCGCGAGGACTGACAGCAGCGGAGAAAAGATACACGATTACTGAGTTAGAGCTTTTAGGTATTGTTTTCAATTTAGGGAAATTTAGAATGTATTTAGTAGGGGGGAAATTTGAGATCCACACAGATCACCATGCATTACTGTATATGAGGACTTGTAAACTCAGTTCTAACTGAGTTAGTAGGTGGATTCTTGCTCTGCAGGAATACGAATTCACAGTAAAATATATTAAAGGTAAAGATAACACTCTTGCAGACATGCTATCGAGGGACACTAATTTATGTAGGGATTATCCTGTGGTTAAAGCAGAGGACGGTATTTTAATATGTGCATGTGTGGACAGTAGCAACAGGGCATCGTTACAGACACTGAGAAATATGCTAGTGGAGCAACGTGATGACGTTAAGTTAAAGGAGCCACTGGCTAGGTTGGAAATAGGTGAAGAAGAGTATGTGAAAGTAGGACGGTTCACGTACAAGATGCAGGATGGGCTTCTTGCAAGGAAATGTAGGAATAATCGGTGGGCAATATGTGTTCCTGCCACTTTGCGGGAGGAACTAATTTGGTTCATTCATAGGGAATTAGGACACTTTGGTGCTGCCAAGGTCTTCTATGAAATTGGTCGTGACTTCATTTGGAGTAAAATGGGAAGGGATGTTAGGAGGATTTTAGCTAAGTGTGACACCTGTCAAAGGAGTAAATATCCAGTTAAATATTTAGTGGGGGAGAGATCTGCAGGCGAACTACTGTGTGTGGATTTATTTGGCCCGATCGTTAAAGGACAGTACGGCTACGAGTACATTTTTATAGTTATTGACGCTTTTAGTAAGTATGTCAAGCTATATCCGCTAAGGAAAGCCACGGGACTAGCGTGTAGCCGTCTGATCATTAATAAGTATGTACCTGAGTTTGGCATTCCTCTCAGGATACTATCTGACAGTGGACCACAGTTTACAGCAAATAAATGGAGAACCAGTATGCAGGAAGCTGGTATAACACACGTTCATTCCTCTGTAAGGTACCCTCAGGGTAATTCTGCAGAGCGTCCATTAAGGGAAGTGGCTCGTCTTTCTCGGACTCTAGTGCATGACAAGCATGCGGCCTGGGTTGGACATCTTCCCAAGGTCGAGACTTGGCTGAATTCTGTCCAGCATGAGAGCACGAAATTGACGCCATACGAAGTTCACTTCGGAAAAAGACCACAAAATGAACTAGCGAGGCTGTTGGGATTAAATGAGGGTAAGCAACCGGGGTTGGATTACATTGTCCAGTTGGCGAAACAGAATTTATCTAAGTCAGCACAAAAGAGAATTCGCCAACAAAAAGAAACTAAATTTGACCTATTCGAGCCGGGAGACAGAGTCTTACTTAGAGTGCCGAAACAGTCAAATAAGCTAGAGAAAGTCATGTCCAAGTTCTTTTATCTCTACGAGGGCCCATTTATAGTTTCCAAACGTATTGGCAAAACAGCATATGTGCTGGAGGATAGTAAGGGAAACAGATTATACGGAACGTATAATATACATAGTCTAGGGTGTCATAAAGTGAGTGTGTTTAGCTGGCGAGCCAGCTTATCAAATGAGTAAGTGTGGTATTTGGTGCGTGGAAGATGTGGTCTTCCAGGCAGGCGTATCAAAAGTCACACAGGGGGGTAGTATGTAATAAATGAGAGTTTTTAAGGTACAGGGAAATATGACGGGATTGTCGGATGCTCTTGAGCACTAAAATGTCTCGATACACCAAGGCCAGAATTTGGTAGCGCTGGTGAATTCCCATTTGCCTCCAAGAGATGGGTGAGCGCTTGAACAGGGTATTTTTGCTTAAGGCGTCCACGAGGCAAAAGATGGGCCATCAGAATGCGAGACAGTCCTTCATGAAACTCATACATATCAGCACACGTGATTTCTGTTTACGGCCTCGCCATGTAAGATTTGTAGTGTGTAATTTAAGGTAATTTGTACAAAGGTATTATTTGTGTGAGGAGAAATGGTCTGTGTTGAGAACTAGTATTAAGTAGAATATGGTCTACGGGAACTTAACAAGACAGGGCGATTACGGCACAGAAATATTTGGTGTTAT
Organism: Meconema thalassinum; assembly: GCA_946902985.2. Lineage (NCBI taxonomy): Eukaryota > Metazoa > Arthropoda > Insecta > Orthoptera > Tettigoniidae > Meconema > Meconema thalassinum. The sequence goes on along the minus strand of OX336391.1, from coordinate 131,921,042 downwards.
ATGTTTTGCGCATTTACTGTTTTTTTTTTCAGAAGTCAATATTAATTTAATCTGCTTTAAAGAGAGATTAAGTATTATGGTCACGAGGCGCTGCCACAATAGTGTGATCGTGTGCTCAGTGATAAGTGGGATTAATTTCACAATAAGGAAGGAACCTCCAGTGAAATTAGAAAGTTCTAGGGAGATATAAATATATCAGAACACCTTCAATGCGTGTGATATGACATCGTAAATACATAGTGCTCACACAGTAATTATGTCTATTTCTCCAACATAGAGAAATTTGAGAGGCGGAAATATCAGTGGAACACTATTCTATATGTAAAATATTGGACTGGTTGCAAAGTGCAATCCATAGTGACAACAAACTTTGACGCAAAGTGCGTGAAGAAAAATTATGAGTGTATATATCTGTAATTTAGGGTGATTTCATTTATGTAATATGTATTTTGGATGGGGTTTATTAACGTGTCTGGGATAATCGGATAATGGACCGTCGTCACGGTAAATCATCCGATGATCCGAGGCGAATATGTAACGTGTTTTTCGTTTTTTTATGCAACTGGCATAAGTCAGTAGGAAGCCATTCTATATTTATTTACGCGGCAAATTGTTCAGCCAAGATAATTTTTCATGTTAATTTATTATTATTATTATTAATTTATTATAATTATTATTTAGATATTTTCGGAGCATTTTATAAAATTTATAAGCATACAGATAGGTTTTCTATGTCTTAGAAAACGCTATCAAGCAAATTATTACGAACGACAATATCATAGAAAATTATGTGATTGCGGAATTTTACGGAGTTTTCGTCAGTTAGGATATATTGAGAGACATGACTCACTGGGAATTCAAATACAAGCTGATTCCTGTCGAGAAGTATTACGCAAGCGGAGTCGCATCGTCAAGAAAAGACGAATATATGGAACGGAAAACGACTTCTCCCTCCCGCCGAGTGTAATGAGCCAGAGTGGGGATCTAGCGCGTAGGGAGCAGCCAATCAGTGGAGACCACGCAAGCTAGAAGTCTGGACTGGAGTGGGGAGCCAACGTGTGCATATATCGTTCGACGCGCCGTGGAACGTGGACTATCTGTGTAGAACTTAACGAGTACGGTGGCACGCGGAAGTCGCTCCGATGTTCCGTGGATTGGAGGACTAACTTTTGTAAAACTTAACCAGTGCGGTTCTACGAGTGTTTGGGTCCGATGTACGGACCATAGAATTATCTAATCTACCAGAATATCATCAAATTTCGACGGAGATGACGACGTCCAGGAGATTGTGGGAAGCACACAGCATCATCAAGTACGAGGGAAATGCTTTGGCAATTTCCAGTGGTAAGCACAAATGACGCAGAAATACGCAATCTCTCATTTCTCTTTGTTTTATATTTCAAATTTCAGTAACTTCATAGCTTGGAAATAAGAGTAAAATCAATTTATCAGACTCCGTTTTCACGTAATTTTCTATCGGTAATATTAAAATCGCAACGCTCCAATTTAAATCTTATACTTATTATTATTATTAATTTTGCTATCCTTGTTTTATATAATAAATTCATTTCTTTTACAATGCAATCTTTGCTTTCAGTAGGTAGCATTAGATATAGACCAATTCCTTCTCCTGATACAATTGTTTGTTGGGTTAATGATCAAATCATACCACGATCTGAGTGAATAGATTCATGAAGGTGTTCTACCAGAGCTAGACGTTGTTAAATACAAATTTAGATTTCAGCATTGCGTTGAAGTCTTGGCGCCCATTAAAACAACATAGCTTAGGCAGAGGTAAACAGTTACATTTATCTCCCAACAGTGAGGGCTAAAGAAACCGTTTCAATTATCTCCCAACAGTGTGGGCTAGCAAGACTGCTACATTTGTCGCTCAAAGTGAGGGCTAAAGAAACCGTTTCACTGCCATTTTGCGGGAGGAGCTAATTTGGTTCATTCATAGGGAATTAGGACACTTTGGTGCTGCCAAGGTCTTCTATGAAATTGGTCGTGACTTCATTTGGAGTAAAATGGGAAGGGACGTTAGGAGGATTTTAGCTAAGTGTGACACCTGTCAAAGGAGTAAATATCCAGTTAAATATTTAGTGGGGGAGAGATCTGCAGTTCTCACCAGTAGTCCCGGCGAACTACTGTGTGTGGATTTATTTGGCCCGATCGTTAAAGGACAGTACGGCTAGGAGTACATTTTTATAGTTATTGACGCTTTTAGTTTGTCAAGCTATGTCCGCTAAGGAAAGCCACGGGACTAGCGTGTAGCCGTCTGATCATTAATAAGTATGTACCTGAGTTTGGCTTTCCTCTCAGGATACTATCTGACAGTGGATCACAGTTTACTGCAAAGAAATGGAGAACCAGTATGCAGGAAGCTGGTATAACACACGTTCATTCCTCTGTAAGGTACCCTCAGGGTAATTCTGCAGAGCGTCCATTAAGGGAAGTGGCTCGTCTTTTTCGGACTCTAGTGCATGACAAGCATGTGGCCTGCGTTGGACATCTTCCCAAGGTCGAGACTTGGCTGAATTCTGTCCAGCATGAGAGCACGAAATTGACGCCATACGAAGTTCACTTCGGAAAAAGACCACAAAATGAACTAGCGAGGGTGTTGGGATTAAATGAGGGTAAGCAACCGGGGATGGATTACATTGTCCAGTTGGCGAAACAGAATTTATCTAAATCAGCACAAAAGAGAATTCGCCAACAAAAATAAACTAAATTCGACCTATTCGAGCCGGGAGACAGAGTCTTACTTAGAGTGCCGAAACAGTCAAATAAGCTAGAGAAAGTCATGTCCAAGTTCTTTTATCTCTACGAGGGCCCATTTATAGTTTCCAAACGTATTGGCAAAACAGCATATGTGCTGGAGAATAGTGAGGGAAACAGATTATACGGGACGTATAATATACATAGTCTACGAAAATATGTGCATAAAGCGTGTGTGTTTAGCTGGCGAGCCAGCCTATCAAATGAGTAAGTGTGGTATTTGGTGCGTGGGAGGAGATGGTCTTCCAGGCAGGCGTATCAGAAGTCACACAGGGGGGTAGTATGTAAGTAAATGAGAGTTTTAAAGGTACAGGGAAATATGACGGGATTGTCGGATGCTCTTGAGCACTAAAATGTCTCGATACACCAAGGCCAGAATTTGGTAGCGCTGGTGAATTCCCATTTGCCTCCAAGAGATGGTTGAGCGCTTGAACAGGGTATTTTTGCTTAAGGCGTCCACGAGGCAAAAGATGGGCCATCAGAAGGCGAGACAGTCCTTCATGAAACTCATACATATCAGCACACGTGATTTCTGTTTACGGCCTCGCCATGTAAGATTTGTAAGTGTGTAATTTAAGGTAATTTGTACAAAGGTATTATTTGTGTGAGGAGAAATGGTCTGTGTTGAGAACTAGTATTAAGTAGAATATGGTCTACGGGAACTTAACAAGACAGGGCGATTACGGCACAGAAATATTTGGTGTTATATGTAATGCGCATTTACTGTTTTTTTTTTTCAGAAGTCAATATTAATTTAATCTGCTTTAAAGAGAGATTAAGTATTATGGTCACGAGGCGCTGCCACAATAGTGTGATCGTGTGCTCAGTGATAAGTGGGATAATTTCACAATAAGGAAGGAACCTCCAGTGAAATTAGGAAGTTCTAGGGAGATATACATATATCAGAACACCTTGAGGCGTGTGATGTGACATCTCATATACGTAGTGCTCACACAGTAATTATGTCTATTTTTCCAACATAGAGAAATTTGAGAGGCGGAAATATCCGTGGAACACTGTTCTATATGTAAAACATTGGACTGGTTGCAAAGTGCAATCCATATTGACAACAAACTTTGACGCAAAGTGCGTGAAGAAAAATGATGAGTGTATATATCTGTAATTTAGGGTGATTTCATTTATGTAATATGTATTTTGGATGGGGTTTATTAACGTGTCTGGGATAATCGGATAATGGACCGTCGTCACGGTAAATCATCCGATGATCCGAGGCGAATATGTAACGTGTTTTTCGAGGGGTTTTTATGCCCACTGGCATAAGTCAGTAGGAAGCCATTCTATAATTATTTACGCTGCAAATTGTTCAGCCAAGAGAATTTTTCATGTTAATTTATTATTATTATTAATTTATTATAATTATTATTAAGGTATTTTCGGAGCATTTTATAAAAATTATTAGCATTCAGATAGGTTTTCTATGTCTTAGAAAACGCTATCAAGTAAATTATTACGAACGACAATATCATAGAAAATTATGTGATTGCGGAATTTTACGGAGTTTTCGTCAGTTAGGATATTTTGAGAGACATGAGTCACTGGAAATTCATATACAGGATTAATCTTGTCGGGAAGCATGACGCAATCTTGGGTCGCATCGTCAAGAAAAGGCGAATATATGGAACGGAATTCGACTTCTCCCTCTCGCGCGCCGAGTGTAATGAGCCAGAGGAGGGGAATATAGCGGCGTGCTCAGCCAATCAGTGGAGACCACGTAAGCTAGAAGTCGGGACTGGAGAGGGGAGCCGACGTGTGGATATATCGTTCGACGCGCCGTGGAACGAGAACAATAGGTGTAGAACTTGCCGAGTATGGTTATACGCGGGGGTCGCTCCGATGTTCCGTGGAACGAAGACTATCTGTGTAGAACTTAACGAGTACGCTTGCACGCGGGAGTCGCTCCGATGTTCCGTGGAGTGGAGGACTAACTTTTGTAAAACTTAACCAGTGTGGTTGTACGAGTGTTTGGGTCCGATGTACGGACCATAGAATTATCTAATCTACCAGAATATCATCAAATAACGAAGAAGATGGCGACGTCCAGGAGACTGTGGGAAGCACACAGCATCATCCAGTACGAGGGAAATGCTTTAGCAATTTCCAGTGGTAAGCGCAAATGACGCAGAAATACGCAATCTCTCATTTTTCTTTGTTTAATATTTCATATTTCAGTAACTTCATAGCTTGGGAATAAGAGTAAAATCAATAATTTATCAGACTCAGTTTTCACGTAATTTTCTATCGGTAATATTAAAATCGCAACGCTCCTATTTAAATTGTATACTTATTATTATTATTAATTTTGCTATACTTGTTTTATATAATAAATTCATTTCTTTTACAATGCAATCTTTGCTTTCAGTAGGTAGCATTAGATATAGACCAATTCCTTCTCCTGATACAATTGTTTGTTGGGTTATTGATCAAATCATACCACGATCTGAGTGAATAGATTCTTGAAGGTGTTCTACCAGAGCTAGACGTTGTTAAATACAAATTTAGATTTCAACATTGCATTGAGGTCTTGGCGCCCATTAAAACAACATAGGTTAGGCAAAGGTAAACAGTTACATTTGTCACTCAACGTGAGGGTCAAAACATTACACTTGTCGCTACCAACATGGGGCAATAATAATAGTTACAGTACAAAAAGTATTCTAAATATATTGTAACATTCATTAACTGTTTGTAAAACTGTTGGTGAGATATTAAACGTATTATTTATTTATTTACGTATTTTACGCCCACATTGAAGCACTTCAATCAACACATTTGAGGAAATTTCTTCTTTTTCTCCTCCCAGAACTTTCTCATCCTCTCCGACCTGGAAGCCCTTTGTGTGTCCGATATAGTATATTGTTTCCGTTCAACTGTTTTTAGTTTGAGACTTGTGCTTTTGTTCTTGAAAATCCTCTTCTCTTTCTTTGATTTGTTGCCGAGTTATACCCAATTCTTCCAAATCATCCTGAAATTCTTTGAACCAATTATTATTGATTTTATTTTTCAAAAAGTAATCAAATAGTTGTTTCAATATCCTGGTTTCTGGCAGTCTTGATATGTAACAGAAAAAGGAAATTCTTCTTTTACACATTGTAGTTATTATTGATTCACATTCACGATAGACGATGTTGTTAGGCAATAATCTCCACTGTCCATTAAACGTATTGATTCACATTCATGATAGACGATGTTTTTAGGCAACAATCTCCACTGTCCATTAAACATATATTTGAGATAAAATAAAAATTACATTTTCATTTTTCGCACCATAAAGTTAAAAGAACGAACTGTTGCACTCGGTCCAACGTGCGTCCGCTAGCGTAACACAATGAGGCGCGCCCGCTGGAGGGTTAAGCAAATATTAGACAAATCACAATATCCGGTAATTCTTCAGGTACTCCTATTTCTTATAAATGCATGTATTATATTGTACAGAAATAAAGTTCTTTTTACAATGTATAATCATATTCATTGAATAAATAGCAAAGAACAGCCTCAAATCACAAAGAAAGTATGGAACACGATTGTAATCCGCGCAACCACTGGCGTGACTTTTCTTCGTGCGACCACCTGAGTGTTAAGTACAATTTATTGAAAATTTGTTACAAACACTGATATACAGGTTACAGGCCTACAGGAAATAATTTATTGTTTACTTATCCAAAACGTTAGTGAGTATTGACGGAAGTACTTCTGAGGTAGCAGTATTGTACTCTGTCGCTTCTGGAAGGTAGAGGTTTTTTCTTGGAAAGTAGTAAATTTAATTAATGAAGTCATTATTTCTTCTCTGCCTTGAATGAGTAATAAGGTAAATTATGAAAGGGCAGGTGGGTGGCAAAAAGAAGTCAAAGCTCTTAGTGATGTGGAAAAGAAACTAGAGTTTGGGTATGTCATTATTGTGATGAAATATTTATACTTTAGGTTCAGTTTTCACGAACTGACACCTGTATTTTCAACCCTAACACATGCCAACAGATGCCATGCTTATTACATTTATGATGAAAATATTTTTCTTTATTTTAGGCAATGATGATCTCATTCACACCTTTGAAACTCCAAAGGTTACTAAAAGGAAAGTTTCCTATTTTGGAGCCAATTTGTACCTCAAAGAGAAGAAAGGAGCAACCCAACACCTCGCACTGCCAGGAAGCTAATGTGATATCGCAAAAGCATTAAGATGCTTCGTGCCTTTTCAGGGCACATAAACAGGAGGTGCAAAATCTCGACCTTCCAAATTGAAGAGAATTATTGAGGCTTCCAAAGTTTTTTCACCTAAGGTTGTTTGTTTCACAGCTTAGGTTTAGTCAAGTAAATAAGTATGGAAGATGTGGCCGCCTCACATTAAGGACTTTGTGTTGTGTTTGTACTACCACAGTCTGAGAACATACAGATTTCTCCAGAAAACACTGTGCCTATCTTCAGTGAGCACATTGTTTTCTTGGGAGAGAAAGGTTGCAGTGAAGCCTGGCATTGATAAATGTCTGGGCTTCACTGAGGGAGTTCTCCCGCAACTTGACTGTTGCTGACCGTGTGATGTCATTGGTTATAGATAATGTTGTAGTGAAGGAGAATCCATCCTATGATGCCAGTACAGATTCAGTCCTAAGATGATGGGCATGTTCAAACACAAAATGTTGGACGTTTTTGCTTTGTAGCTAATGAAAATGGAAAGTGGAAACTAATATTGGGTTACTGGGTCACACATGAAGGCACTAAAGTAGATACGAGGAGCTTGGTATCATTGTTGGACAACTCCACTTTTTTTTTTTACAGGAGAGGTAAAGAATTAAATCCACAATATGGTCATCAGTATCATGGTGATTTTTTTATTTCACTCTTGTAGGCCACATAAACATTTTTTATACTCATTAATACAATTAAATGAAAATTAAAGCCATAATTATAATTTAAATGGTGGAGTTGGCCATGTATGAAACCAAGTGTTGGAGTTGTCTGTTTTTGAAACCAAAGGGAGTCATTTTGAAATTGAATCTGTCTTCTTTTGAAACCAAATAATTATGAACTTGATATCAATGAAGGCAGCAATGAAAGAATATAGTAGGGCAAAGATGAAGGTAATGTTGTTTGCAGACGATGTTGTGATCTGGGGCGAGGATGAGATGGAGGTACAAGAACAGTTAGACGTAATAAATGAAAAGATTGAGCAATGGGGACTGAAGATAAATGTGGAGAAGAGTAAAACAGTGGTGATGAGTCGAGATAAGAAAGAAGGAAAAGGAGTAATCAAAGTAGGAGATAAGGAATTGGAAGTGGTGAAACACTTCAAATACTTGGGAAGTGAACTTACTGAAGATGGAAGACTAGATTTGGAAATTAGCAGAAGAATACAACTCGGGAGTGCTTTCTACCACAGGTACGGGGACTAGTATGGAACAAGGATATACCAATTAAGGCTAAAGAAGTAATGTACAAAGCATATTATGTTCCTATAATGACATATGCAGCAGAAACTTGGACAATGACTAAGAGGGATGAGAGCAGAGTACAAGCAGCTGAGATGAGATTCCTGAGAAGTAGGGTTCAGAAAACGAGGAGAGACAGAGTGAAAAATGAAGTTATACGGAAAGAACTGGGAGTACAGAAACTAAATGACAAACTGGAGCAAAACAGATTGAGATGGTTTGGACATGTCAAACGGATGAATGAAGTAAGGCTACCAAGACGAGCACTGGAACGACGGTTGACCGGGAAGAGAGGACGGGGAAGACCAAGAATGCATTGGATGGACTCGGTGGAGAATAGCATTAGAAAACGGAACCTGGATTGGAACACTGTGTCGGAAGAGGAATGGTGGAACGGCAGAACAAAGTGGAGAGAAACCATATTTGCCCCCACCCAGTGTCAACTGGAAAAGGGGAAATGAAGATGATGATGATGATGAATAAAATAAAATTAATATTAAAGCCATAATTATAATTTAAATGGTGGAGTTGGCCATGTATGAAACCAAGTCATGGAGTTGTCTGTTTTTGAAGCCAAAGGGAGTCATTTTGAAATTGAATCTGTCTTCTTTTGAAACCAAATAATTATGAACTCGATATCAATGAATACATTTTATCTTCTTTATCTACACTTCTAAAGCCTGAGGGTGTTTAAAATAATGTAATTATAACTAATGTATCAAAACAAAATCATATAAAATCAGTCATATACTGTAGTTAAATATGACATGAACAATTTGACAAAACTGAAATCCTTGAGTTATTCTTATACGGTACCTTAGAAAGAACGAGATCATCAAAATCTGCACTTTCCAACTCATCACACTCACAATGTCCACTGTTTATAATATTACTAGCATCACTCTGCACTGTGATGTTGCGGTACCACTGTAAACGGTCTATTTCTTGCCAATTGTCTCCGAAGTGCTTGGACAAAAGATTCTTCACATCTGCAATTTTCTTGGGGTTGACGCTACGGCCGACAGGAATTGGTGCAGGATTGAGTTCTATACCAGCCCCAAAACAACTGTGAACATGGGCTCGCCCAGTAGCGTGCGTCCAGCTGAGCACTGTTGCCACAGTGAGACTTGCGGAGATGACACAGCTCTACACTCTCAGTATACGCACGACCTTCTCCCTGAACACAAGGCGCTCCGAATGTAAGTGCATGTACGAGATGGGGGGGCCTAATCGTACGAATATCTATGCTCACAAAGGAGTGTGCACAATGTGATATGAGCCAGATATAAGATGCCACACAAACGTTATTTGTGAAAGTGACCATCTCCTGGGGTAGGTTGGTTGGTTCTTAAGTTTAGGGGCTGCGACAACACGGTCATGTAGCCCCATGTACTTTGGGTGTGTGAACAATCTGTCTGATAACCGGTGTTAATTGTGATGACTGTATTAGTGTGTGTTATCTGTTTTTTAATTTAAGTACTGCAACTTAGAATTTTTCAAATAGCTCTTACTTTTGCCGCCAAGCACCACCGTCAACGACTACTAGGCCAAGTTCAGAACTTAGCTACTAGACGCCACCACAGTCGGCTCTTGACAACGAACGTAGAAACCTAAGAGCGCTGTTTACATTCTTAACCTATCCAATTTAGCTTCACACAGGTGCAATTAGTGGAAGGTTCTTTAACATGCCATAAATCTATGACATGGGACCGCCGGCTTTACTTCCCCTCCGAAGGAAGGCATACTGAGGAATTTTTAATGTTCTTAAAAAATCCGACGGCTTCGGCCAGGTTTGAACCCGCTATCTTGGGCATAGAAGCTCAGCATGTTACCAACTACGCCACCGAAGCCGCCTCTCCTGGTGTAGCGACTAGCATTCTTGGCTGTCGTCCAGGTTGGATTCCCGGCTTTGCCAAGCTATTTAATTCTAGACTGAGGGCTGGAACAGGGTTCGCTCAAACTCGTGAGGCAAAACTAGGAAGATGTGGGTTAGATTCCTACCTCAGTCATCCTGAAAGTGGTTTCTCATTTCTACTCCAGGCAAATGCCGGGATGGTTCCTAACTTAAGGCCATGGCCATCTCCTTCCCAATCCTCACCAGAATACAAATACACACACTCTAATAACGACACCACAGTAACCCAGATTTTCAGACAAGTACATGGGGCTAGAGTACCAATGTGTCCAAGCCCCTCAAATAAAACAACAATATTACAACGTTATTATATCACATGATGTAATCTACACGCCAAGCAATTCTGAGTAACATTGCTTGTTGGCCCTTTATAAGGTAATAGAAATAGAGAAAAAAATTTGTTGGGATCAGTTTTCGTTTATTGGAGACTACCTTCTGGTGTACTGGCTAGCACATTGCTGCCCATTCTTGGCGGTCACCGCGGAGTCTCGGGTACAATTCCCAAGAAATGTAATTCTGGTCTGAGGGCTGGAACAGGGTACACTCAGCCTCGTGATGCAAACCTGGGAATATGTGGGTTGTATTCCTACCTCAGCCATCATGGAAGTGGTTTTTCTGTGGATTCGCACTTCCACTCCAGGCAAATGCTGGGATGGTACCTAACGTAAGGCCACGGCCGCTTCCTACGCAAATCCTACCTCAATTACAAATATACACACTAGTACAGACATCACAGTGTCACAGATTATCAGACAATTCCACACACACCCAAATACACGGGGCTACATGACCACGATATGTCGCAAAGCCCCTAAAACAATGATCATCAACAACTCTTTCTGTCACCCATGATGTCCAGATTCGATTCATGGCTCAATCAAGACATTTAGTTCTGGTTTCAGGGGTAGAACTGGATACACTATGCCTCGTGAGGTGAGTTTTATTCGACTCAATTCCAAAAAAAAAAATCGACACCACAACAACACAGGTTATCAGATTTTGTGTTTTCACGTACTTCTGTATTCCAAAGATTCTTTAAAAGGTCATATACCATGAAAATTATATATCTTGCCTGACTGTTCGACTGCCACTCGGCTTGCTAAGGAACATTGTTATGAGTTCAAAACTTCAGCTCACAGCACTAACTTCTTTAAGCTCCACTACTGAATTGATACAGCAATGTTGTCACTCTTCGTTATCTTCCCCAGCGAAACTAAATATTTCGACACCTAACCATTCTTCACTCTAATTATCCCTTCAGTTCAAGGACAGATGCTATCTCCCGAACGGCTGGTCGTAGGGTCACGGGGTTTGGACTGTTTACCTTCAAAATGTTTAGCTCTGTAACATAGGTTCATCCAAATAATTGGATAATTTAATGATTTTCGTGCGCGGAGAGAAATAAAGATTTCGTACGGTACAGTTAGCCCAGATTGCGCAGTTAACTAGGCAACGCCACGCCCTGCAATTGGCTGGCACGGGTGAGCGCGTGAATCTGGCTCCTCCCTCATGTTCACAGTTGTTTTGGGCCTGGTATAGAAGCGATTTGGCCTTTTTTGTTATGCACATAAACTTACCGATATCTGTGTTGTAGGCTATGCCATCTCACCAGATATTAGTACATTCTTGTGGGTCTTGGAGCGTCTAAGTATGAAGCCCTTACATCTGGAAAGCCGAAAGTGAAGACTTTGGGTTGGTTTTACCACCACCTTAGCTTCTTGTCTCCAGTCATATGCTGACCAATCTCTGTCCACAACTTTCACTCAACTGTGTTTTGAAAAGGCTTCATGGTATTCAGCCACGTCAATTATGGTGGTTTTCTTTCTTGAGTCTTTTTCAGTAACCCGAAAACTCTGTCAGCAGGCAGAAAAGAGTGACCAGTTACAGGGAATATTATTTCCAATGACTTTATATTGTCTGGAGCATGCTTGAATAACCAAAACGAGCACATGGTAAGAATATTTACATTTTTGTTTTGGCCTGCACATCCATCTGTGATTAATCGGAGTACTTTAACTTCAGAAAGGTCTCCTTTTCACACACAGCTCACACAACTCGTGTAAAAGAGCAGAGGCGACCTGATTGGAAGATTTTTGCATTTCATTCTCACACCAAGTGTAAATACAAACTGTTCTTGTATTCAATGATGCTGTAGAAGATCCAGTAACAACGGCTAAGTTATAGCAATAGAACTGACGGCTGTGCTATGCCATTTGATCTGGCACTTTAGGAAGTGGCAGATTCTTTTGCATTTAGAAAGACATGGTTCACAGTCCTTCTCTTTCTTCTCACAAATGGTTGAAGAATGACTTAGCTTGTAAGACAGGAATCTTCCGTTTTGTCTCCAATTCTGCCTTCAACTTTTCATCTTTTTGTTGTTCAGCTTGCTTCAATCTCTCTTGCAGTTCAAGGCAGAAAGAACAAACATCCACAAGAGGCGCTGAGAAACTAATATTGAAGCGCGTGTCAAAAATATGCCTCCTTAACCTTCAACGTTTCTTCTTTTATGCTTATGTCATACATTTTAACCATTTTTCGAAAGTTCAGATCCGAAGAAAGATAAATTCTCCTACTTTTTCCCCTGCCATAATGTGATTCAACACCCTTGAAGCCTTTAATGAAAGAAATCACTGATTTCTCTTTGCCTTTGAATGCTTTCGTTTTGCAATCTCCTCCACGAGTTTCATGGGGGTACAAGTGAACCATTTTGTTTAAAATATTGCAACACCCCTAATATTCTTTGCTTCTTTAGGTTCAGAATCCATAGAAAGGCATTTCGACACACCTGTACGTTGTTGTTTGCCTCTAACAATATAGTACATTACGGATCTTTTAGCTCCATGTTTTTCACGTCTCCTTGCCGGTTGAACTTCCTTACAGTATTTTAGAAAGAAAATAAGTAGTAGGTAGCATGAAATTTATTAACATCATTCATTGTAGCAGTCTACAACCTTTGCGGCTGCTCCTGTGGCCAAACGTTGGATATATTGGCAATGCTTTGGGAGAGTATCTGCAAAAGAAAGAAGACCCAACATTATGATTACATTTTCAGAAAGTCTTAAAATTAAAACCATGGATCTAGAATATCTAGGATATAAGGTAACCTCTAAGAGATTGTTCAATGTTTCATAGGCCTAGCTTTAGTGTAGTCTTAGTTGTGAAAATAAAAGTAGGTCTATTGTATAAAAATGCCACTTGTCACTTATAGGCCTAAATCCACTTAAATCTTCCTTTATTTCAACTTAAAATTGCATAATACAAGAAACTCTTAAATGTTACTGCACTGAAATCATACTGGAATTAGGCTACTCACATGGCAATCTCTTCTTTTGTGTGTTTCCAATTTGACTTGTTAATTGCTCACTTCCTTGCTTCTTTCGGAGGGACTTCTTTAACCTGGACTTCCTTTTGTTACTCTTATTGAACAATATAAAGCTAATTATTAATAAGAATCATCACAAAATAATGCACTCGTTACAGGTTACTATAAACATTCAGCCACGATGGATTTGCAGTGCATGTTGGGAGCAGATTGCATGAATGCAAGCTTCTCATTGGTTACTGAAGGAGTTGTCAGTTTCCGTATATTGATTCTGAACTGAGCATATACCGGTACTTGCTATTTTCCCTAAGTTCTGTCTTTTTTTTTTTTTTGAAGCAGAACAGTGGTAGATTCGCATTCAGCATAAAACGTCACATAAGAGTCAACCAAAATCTCAAATCTGAAAAAAAAAAAACAACGATTTGTCCAACTTTGATACCAAGCTCCCTTCAATATTGAGATCTGGCCGGTGCTCGGGCCTGGCAACGACCAAATGGACGAACCCTCCTAGACAGTTAGCGCGCTTTCCTTTCTCAAACCACAGTAACTTAGGCTACTATAAGATTTCCTGAATTATTCATCATCATCATCATCATCTTGCACAGTTTCCCGCCACTGGCCGGGTCTGTTTGGAACACAAGCCTGTCTTCCCACTATCTCTCAGCCGCCACCTTGTCCATCTTCTCCTCTCTTCTACACGCGCTCTTCCACCCCCTTCAGCCACCTGTCTCTCGGTCTTCCTCTCGGTCTCTTTCCTTCCCACTTTGTCTCGTGTATCTTTCCAGGTATCCTCTTCTCCTCCATTCGTTTTACATGTCCATACCATCTAAGTCTAGATTTCTCCATACCATCGTGTAATGGTTCCTCCTTCATTAATTCTCTGGTCCTCTCATTTCTTATTCTGTCCATCTTTGTAACTCCAATACTAATTCTCATGAACCTCATCTCACTCGCCTGTATTTTGCTCTTCTCCCTTCCTTTCATAACCCAGGTCTCCAAGGCATACTGTATGTCAGGATAGGGACATAGTATGTCCGATATATGATCTTCTTGCTGTTCTGAGGGACATCCTTGTTCCATATCATGCTTCTCGCACTCCTCTGGAATGCTTCTTCCTGAATTATTAAAGAAGAAAATTATGAATTCCTAAACATATAAAAGGAAACGTACAGCTTTTATTACTAAAAATATTATTATGGTATTAATTGCTTTTCTTGAATTAATCTGGTCGTTGTGCAACATTGCAACCTTATTACCGGCCACCACTGTTCGAATGGGTGTAAACCACAGTGGTTAACATGACAATTTAGCTCAATATTGAGGTACCATACATACTTCTATTTGTAAGAACATATTATTTGAAACAGTTGAGTCTCACAATTTGTTAGAACAATGTTTTGTCTTCAAGTGACAGAATCAGTGATGTTTTAACGCGTAGGCAAACCCGGTGGCTGCCATATCCTCACTTAGCTTCATATCTGAAGTGAATAATAAACATTTGCAAGAATGTGCTGGAGGGGACCAGGATTATAAACAGGGCCGGATTTAAGAGTATGCCGCCTATAGGATCAAGTCTATTTGCCGCCCCCTCAATAGTTCATTTTTGCTTAATACATTTGTTTTATACAACCAAAGGATAGAGTTCATTGGTGTTTTCATCTTTTTTTAAACATAAAGTTCAGTAAGTTTAGATAAAAATACAAATTTAATGGCTTACATAATAAATGTTGTAATGAAATTAGTTATCTACTTGTTTTTTTAACTTATTTCTTTTACTTTTTGACTTTTAAAGTCGCACATTTTTCCGTATTGACAGAATGTAATAATAAACAAAGTTTTTATGGTTCCGCCTAGTCAATACTTGTTTTATTAGAGATTTTATCGTGACATAATCACTTGTCTTTACGTATGTTGGGACATGTTTCGGTGTCTAGTAACATTGATACCTTCATCAGCCTACGGTTATTGGTACTGCACAGTCTCCGTATGCCTCAGCACGGCCCGATTTCTCGCTGCCACAACTACACCTTATGTATGGTCACCTCTTGCTGGATTTCGGAGGTTATTATCGGAAGCAGGACATTGGAAACCAAAACAGTGCACCAAGCCTTTTTCTAAGACTTTTAATTGAACTTTCAGCAGTGTTTTAAAAAACTTTTTAAAGTGTTATTTTAATCATCTGTGTGTTATTTTAATAATTATTTTAATGTCATTGAGTGTTACCAATAACCGTAGGCTGATGAAGGTGTCAATGTTACTAGACACCGAAACATGTCCCAACATACGTAAAGACAAGTGATTATGTCACGATAAAATCTCTAATAAAACAAGTATTGACTAGGCGGAACCATAAAAACTTTGTTTATTATTATTTCTTTTAAGATTCGTTAAAAAATGAAATGGGTTTCGAACTTAATTAATTAATTTGTTCTTGGAGATCAGTGATCACTATTTTACATATATTTTTATATTTTAATGATAATGACAATCTTGTGCAAAATTGAAGAACTGTGTTCAATTTGAATTAAGTTGTCCTACATGGTGAAATGAAATTGCACAAAATGCATTAATTACTGGTTTATTTGTTGAAAAATATGCAAACTTCTCTAAAACAACTCACCCAACGTAATCTTTGTGTTCAAATTTACATAGCTTTCTTACGAGATTTCTTAATGGCAAACTCGTTAATAATGTCTTCATATGAAAGTGGTTTTGTTGTATTTGCCTCAATACAAAGTAATGAAAGTGAGTTTAAACCGTATTTCAGAAATACTAGTTCGCAAATAGTTCTTGACTCTTCTAAGGCAGGAAGAACTGTATAAGGACTAAAACATAGTTTTAAGTAACTTCTATTCTTAAATTCGTACGGAAAATATTAACGTCTGAAATATTTCATTTTAGCTTTTGAATGAATTGCCAAACTGCCGCCCCTGAAAATTTGCCACTCTAGGCTGCTGCCTACTTAGCCTATTTAGAAATACGGCCCTGATAATAAAGATCTTAATATACTTTAGGCTACATAATCTATACAATTATATGAAAAATGAGAATGCTTAATCTCCATTTCCTAATATCAAAATTGACTTGCAAATTTCACTGATATGGTTTGTGACAAATGCATTTTGAGAACATTAATTTTTCTAGCTAAATCTTATAAGAATAAATTGAGAAATTTAGTAGTACAACCACATCTGAGTTTCATTACAGTAATATTGCATGTGAAATTTTAGTAGAGAAGGATTTTAAACAGACAATTCACAGTTTTGCTTCCTTAAAATGCCAAATGGTGCAGTATTAATCCAGGTTTTTCATTTTCAATTAAAGGAGGAGGCCGTTGTTAATTTTGCCACAAAGTCTCTAGCACTCTTGATTTGTTACTGGACATAACAGCACACAGCAGTTGCAACATGTACTTCTCAAGTATGATTTTATCACCAAAATAAACTGTTCCTTATACCGTTCTGGTTTTTATGCATTCATTTGTAATTGAAATTGATTACCGTGCCATTAAGTTGCAAAACGGAGCATGCAAATATTATTGGATGGTGACAGGTGGTGATCGCTATCTTAAGGGGTATGGCATCTAGGTCATCTGCCAGATATATATACAGGGTGATTCTTATTAACGTTTAAAACTCTCTGTAGCAATGTAGATGGCATTGAGACAAGCAATTTATTATACAACACATAGCGTCGCAAGTGTCCAGAAATACCTTAAAAGCGAACCACAACTGTTAAACATATGACGTCATCAGATGATGGCTCAGCTCGGGCAGGCAGGTTCGTGCACTCTTACGCATACCAAAGTATCCAAAGCAAACGTTGAATGTCATATCACTCTGGCTCCGTGTCTACGTGTGCGACTCGGGCGCGTGGGGTTCGAGGTTCAATTCCGTGCCCTATCCATCATAATTTTTTTTCTTTCTCTTCACCTTTCAAGTGGATGCATCGCTTTTATTTTTGCGCATGTATCACCGAACTTTCTTGCTGTTAAACATTACAACCCACAAATGGCTGAGGGTCATGCGAGAAGGCAGAATGCGTTGGGGAAATCGTTGTTGGTACAGCTGCCTTGCAGCAAGTGCATTTGAATTTGCAGCACCATAACAAACGTACATGTCTGTGAGCTCATGGAATGTAAAGCGGTTCATTTGACGTACTGTATTGAACTGTGTGGCTGAGAACTCTCAAACCATTGTTATCGAGTACAGCAGTTCTTGTCGAATGACTAATTTTCCCCCATCCTGTCGAATCCAGTGTAAAATTCCTGGACGCTTCTGATCACATTCGTAATACAAAGCGTTCTTAATGTCAACTAAAAATCTGCTTCCACCTGAAAGGAGAAGAGAGAGAACAAAAAAAGATGATGGATAGGCCCCGGATTTGAACCTCGAACCCCATGCGCCCAAGTCGCACATGCAGACACAGAGCCAGAGTGATATGATATTCAACATTTGCTTTGGATGGTTTGGTATGCATAAAAGTGCACGAACCTGACCGCCCGAGCTGAGCTGTCACCTGATGACGTCATATATTTAACAGTTGTGGTTCACTTTTAAGGTATTTCTGGACACTTGCGACCCTAAGTGTCCTATATCAAATTGCTTGTCTCAATGCCATCTACGTCGCTCCAGAGAGTTTAAACGTTAATTAGAATCACCCTGTGTATATTTATATACTTGCTCCCTAGGTAGTTCATAATGCCTTGGATTACACAGCATTACACAGGCTAGGTAAGTTTCAGTTTTATCTTCTCTTTCTTTCTTTCTTTCTTTCTCTTTTCCTTTTGCCCTATGGTTACAGTGTTTGTAAGAGACTGCAGGCTGAACACGTCCATGACGTGAAGAGTGCTTCTTGGCTGTTTTCTATTCTACACCAGGAAAATGCTTGGATGATACCTAAATTAATAAGGCCATGGTCACCTCCTTCCTAAATCCTACCCTTAATATTACAAATACATGCATTATTAAAGCCATCACAATGACATAGGTATCAGACAGATTCAACATACACTGTAAGTTTGAAATTACAAAAAGTATAATGCAAATTAATAGTTGCCTAATAAATGGCATCATTCACAATTTTAAGTAAACTACATAAGTAATGATTAATATAAATAGAAATATCTAACAACTTGACAAAGACTCGTCTTAATCCCCGGTTGAGAGCAGGATTCCTTAAGGATCTGGCTCATGAATAGGCATTACCCAAACCTAAAAACGATGATGGGGTAGGAAGTCTAACTACAAGTACCGTACTTACGTAGTTGGCCACATGAACCGAAGTTGGGTCATTGCCTCACTCTTTAGCCTCTTCCATTGCTTTCTGTCTCTGGCCATATTCTCGTTGGTTCCCAGGGCCTCCAGGTCTTTCCAGACTCCATCCTGCCAACTCTACTTTGGTCTACCGAGGGGTCTTTTCCCTTGTGGTTTTCCTTCTAGCACTCTTTTTACCACCCCTTCTTCCCTTCTCAGTACATGTCCCAGCCATTCTATTCTTCTGCTCCTTATTACTGCTATCACATCCGGTTCGTTATACAGTGCATGAATTTCAGTGTTTTTTCTTCTTCTGAAGTTAACCTGCTCTAATACCAACTACAGGTAACTAACCAAAAAGAACAGTTCTACCAAATTTAAATTAATTCTATATTCTGGAACTTAGCAACAAATTACAAATTTACAACACAAAATATAAAAATTGGCCCAAAAAATTATCCTGGCATTGACTAACCAATCCTCCAATATGTATACGGTATACAGTAGCTTCACATTAGCCAAAGATTTTATCCTTTCTCGCCACACTTCTGCTTTTGGCAGAGAGTTGCCAAGTCCTTTCCACCTATGCGATATAGCGGAACTTTCAAATGATGCTCACTGTCTCATCAGTCCCCAGTACCGACACAGTCTTTCTTTATGGTGTTAGAAGCCATTTTTCAGTGTTGCCTTAGTAATCAAAACTTAATGTTTTCAGTTTGCAATTTTGTAAACTGGTTATCCAAGTGTATTTATTAAAAAAAGAAAAGTTTGGTGCTTTTCAGTCGGTCAACACGATTGTACCCTAATGAGATGGTTGACCGACTGATAAACATTAAATTTCGGCACTGTAATGAGTAGTCTGGCTCAAGAGTCATTATCACAGTCAAAAGTAATAGTTTATAGTTTTGGCTAGACTGCTACTTTCCCACACCACACTCAAATTCTGAGTACAAGAATAAGTTTTCAAGTAGGTCTCAGAGTTACGTACATTATGACCTCATTGTTATTGTGTTGGAAGCCATTTCTCAATGTTGCCTTATTGAGTGAAATTTAATGCTTTTCAATAGGCCAACCTGATTAATGAGATTAATAATTAGAGTAATAATTAATCTGATGTAATTTCTTCCAGGTTTAGGGAACAATACCCATTACAATTTAGGTACAATCGTGTTGACCAACTGAAAAGCATTACATTTCATTACCGTAAGACCTTAGTATAGACGAGGAAAATATTTCCTATGTACAAAACGTCGTTCTCTTCAGATTCAAATCAGGTCCACCAATCACAGAGACACATGTCTAATGGGCAACAGCCTGTGAAGCCAGCATTGCCATATTGCTAGGCGTTGACTAACGAGTTTGCCCAATGAGTCATGCAAAATAATTCACACTGAACAAATTTCACGTTCAGGAGTATCAGTGTTTCTGCAAGTTACAGTGTGCCAGGCTTAAATACACGTAACATTTGAAATATGTGCAAATTGAATATAAAATATATGTACAACTCAGTTAAAATAAGTTTCAGAATATTGTCAAACAAAACTAATCAGTTGACGTCATAAATTTTGGCCGGTTTTGCAGTCGTACAGAGGACAGTCTGCAAGCCTCATGCTTGTGCAATTGATACGTGAGTTTTGAGTTGTGCAAAAAGCAACTCTTGTATCAATTGCACATGTCTGAGGTTCACCACTTGTCCTCTGTACGACTGTGCAGTGGGGGCTCACTGGCCAAAAACCGTAGCCTGAATTGTACATTACCCAAGCACCTGCTCTTCAAGAAAGTGTGTACCAGGTGGGTGCAGAAAAACCTGACGCTCGACCACAAAATACAGCACTTGGGAGTAGCACTTACATTTTTGCTGTGGTACCATGATGATGGCCACAACCTCGTCGGGATTGTCACGGACGATGAGACGTGGGTTGCTCACTCTCCTATCCTCCAGTCAGCAGTTTGACGCTGTTCAGGAGCTGAGGATGTATGACCCAGGCTGCAGACTTCTTCAACACAGGAATACCAAAGTCAATCCCACGATATGACAGGTGTCTCAATTCTGGTGGTGTTATGTTGAAACATTGCTGTATCTGGTGAGATTAAAGTTTTTCATTTAACTATGATTCTTTTTATTAAAAAAATAGGGAAACTTAATTTCTGGATGGACCTTATACAACATTTTCCTTATACTGTAGGCCTATATCATATTTCAGTATCATACAAATGTTGCTGATTTTCATAACACAAATATGTACATATTTCATACATACATATGGACCTTACTTATTATGTATAGGCAAGCATACTTAATTCTTCAAGTTTTCCGTTTTCAGAAGCATCGAACCATCTTTCTTCTTCACTTGAAGTACCATTATCCTTTCCTTTGCCCTTCTTCTTTTCCTGAATGCTGTTGGAAAAATTCTCTCTTCATTCTTAACATAGTACTACTTCTCCATTTTGACTTGTCACTTGAACAAAAATAAAAGTAATAATAAGGGAACATTTATGTATACAGCATCTGGTCAAGAGACATAAGACATGAAAAACGATTCAACCTTTTCTTTTGCTTACCAATATCAGTCAGCCATAGCCATGCAGAAACATGAAACTTGCTTCGTTACACAAGTATTCTCAATGCAATGCTGCCTTATACCTGCACACTTACCTTAAAACTTGGCAAAAGGGGTGTATTGACAAATATCATCACTGAAGCATGTCACATAGATCTGCCATCTTGAATTGTTTGTATATTAAATACAATAACCCATCATCTATTAGAGCTATAATGATGAAACTTAGCAACAAGGTGGACACTTATAAGAGGCTTTCTCTGCACTAGAAGGTGGGGGCTACATGTACTATCAAAACATTAAAAGCAATACCTAGATCAGGAAGAAATAGTACAATTATAATGAAGCATGGTAAAAGAAGAGTGTCATACAAGATAATCCAGTGCAATTCAAATGCTACATTGAGCAAGAGAGAGACGGCAGTGTTTTATACATCATCATCATTAATGTTCTGCGTCTGCCCTAAGGCAGGTCCTCACGTGGCCACTCTCCATGCATTCCTGTCTCCTTCTACCCTCATTGTTGTCTTCCATTCACCAAACTTCCATAGCATTCAACAGTTTGCAATCTCTTCTCATCCAGTGCCCAAGCCAATTGTGTTTCCTCATCCCGATTACCTTTAATATTTTTCTCTCTTCCCCATCTCTTCTCAGTGTCTCCTCATTTCTCACTCCTTGTACCCATCTATTCCCTTCCATCCTCTCCCAAATCCACATCTTAAATGCTTCCAGTCTTCTTTCTGCCTCTTTCCTCAGTGTCTATGGTCAGGAATGTGGACTAGTGCCGGACATGAGGACTACCAGGCTCTTGTTAGACCAGGTACACAGCCAGTTGGCATGGAACTATTGCGACTTGTTTGGAAGACACTTAACAGGCTCCGTACAGGCCATGGCATTTGTGCAGAGAACCTCCACCGATGGGGATTGGCGACATCTTCCCAATGTAACTGTGGCAGTGAACATCAGACCATCAAACACATTGTAACATCCTGCAGCAGACGAGCTTATTCTGGAAGTCCAGAAGATTCCTTTGAAGTGACGGCTGCTGCCCTTCAATTGATTGAAAACTTAGATATTAACTTGTAGATTTAATATTTCTAATTTTATACTATTTGTAAACTATGTATATTAGTTGCTCTTCAGTTAGCATACGCTAAATAAATAAATAAGCTCCATCTAGAGCCACACTCCATATAAAGTACTTTGCACTTTGGCTTTGGTTTTGGGACTCGCTGGCAAGTGAGATATCTATGACACAAGGTGTAGGCTGGGTGGACTCCACTCCGTTTGTACGTGGCTTTCTTTCTGCTTTCGGCACTACTTATCTATGTGAAAACTATTCTCCAAAATTAAATATACGGTACAAAAAATAATTACAGATCCAAATTACCACTGATGAGGATTTGAAGTCACTGCTGATAAGTTCCGAGGACCCAAACATTTCAGTAGAACCACCTACATGACAGGAGATTGCACAAGCAGCGAGACAAATGAAAAGTGGCAAAGCACCAGGCATAGACAATATTATCCTGGAAACACTAAAAGTAGAACCAAATTTAACAGCAAAAAACATTAATATGGAAGGAAGAACACCTTCCTGAGGAATGGAAGGGAATTCTCATCAAGATTCCAAAGAAAGGAGATCACTCAGATTGCAATAATTGGAGAGGAATAACATTGCTCTCGTATGGGGGAAAAGTTTTGTCAAGAGTCAAACTGAACAGGATACGAAACTCCGTGGATAGGAGACTCCGCCAAGAGCAAGCACGATTCAGAGAAAGCTGGTCAACTGTGGACCAGATTAACACACTATGAATAATCATCGAACAGTTTGCTGAGCATCAGACATCTTTATACTGTATATACATTAACAAATTCACAAAGAAATTTGATACAATGGTCCGGCTAGCTCAAAACAGTTGCCAGCGTTTCGCCCCAGTGTACCAATGGGCTCTTCAGTTGGTTATGGTACACCTCACCAAGACGCGTGGCTAGTACATACTGTGAAGGCCGCTGCAAGGCACAAATGTTGCCACGAGCAGCGCCAATGTACTACGGAAGTCAAAACTTCCTTTCAAAAATAATGTTAGCTTACCTTGCTAATCCATATTGGAAATATCTGTTCCCGGAGGAAACAGGATGTAAAATTGTCCGATTGAGCTATGTACATTAACAAATTCACAAAGAAATTTGATACAATGGTCCGGCTAGCTCAAAACAGTTGCCAGCGTTTCGCCCCAGTGTACCAATGGGCTCTTCAGTTTTTTTTAATTTTTATTTTATTTTTATGGTACACCTCACCAAGACGCGTGGCTAGTACATACTGTATATACATTTTATTGATTTTGAAAAGGCCCTTGTCTTGGTTAATAGGAAAAAATGTGGAGGGCTATGGAAATGTTGGAATCCCACAAAAGATAGTGCGCCTGACACAGGCCATGTATGATTGATATACTTGTCAAGTAGAACACAGACGGAAACTGTCTCAGCCTCTTGAGGTGAAGTCTGGAGTAAGACAAGAATGCCTCCTGTCACCCATCGTGTTTATTATAGCGCTGGATTGTATATTGAGAGAGGTGACGAACAGAAAAAGGGGCATACAGTGGGGACTGAACAACCGGTTGGAAAACTAGATTTTGCGGATGATCTCTGTCTTCTTGCAGAAAGTTTTCAAGTCATGGAAATCAATGTGAACGACCTAAAAGTAGAGGCAACTGAAGTAGGCTTAATGATAATTAGCAAAGAGACAAAGGAAATGCGCATTCACCATCGTAACAATTTTAGCCTGACTCTAGAAGGAATGAACATAGAAAGGGTAGATGAATTCTGCTACTTGGGAAGTATGGCCGGCCAAGATTGGGGTTCTCTTAGAGAAATGATGTGTTGAGTCATATAAATAAAGAAAAAGGGTCATTTGCACATTACGGCAAATTTGGATATTCCCCCATATCCGCATTGAAACAAAGCTTAGAATCTTCAATTCAAATGTCAAATCTGTATTACTGTATGGAAGCAAGAACTGGAAAGTTACAGATTTATATAATCCATTGCAAGAGGTACATAATGAGAATATGGTGGCCAAAGATTATTTCAAATAAAGACCTTTGGAGGCCACAAGCCAGAGTCCTGTACAGCAACAGATACTGAGAAGAAAATGGAGGTGGATTGGCCACACCCTGAGAAGACCTCAAGAGAGCACAGCAAGGCAGGCATTAAATTGGAATCTGCAAGGTAGTCGCAGACAAGGCAGACCAAAGACCACATGTAAGAGAACGATAGAGAAGGAGATTGCTGGATTCAACAAGACATGAAGAGAGGTGCAAGTACTGGCAGGGGATAGAAGAAGCTGGAGAAATTTCACCGAGGCCCTATGTTCCACCTACGAATTAAAGGAATTAAGTCAAGTCTGATAATTTCCACTAGCAAACATGATCAACAATTGCAAAACATTGTCAGAGGAAAGTAGCTACAAGAATTTCATTAATCATAATGTTCAATTTCATTATGTGATTCACCTATGTCACTTGGTGAGATTTTAGGATAAATCTCATATTATTAATTACAGTTAAAATGTCAGTTATTGTGTTTTTTAATTGACCACTAAATAAAGACATCTGATTATTATTTTGTATGATTTAAGTTACTTAATGTAATCAAAATACATTATGGTGGGCAGGATACCAGACATATCCAGCACGATCCCATGGTGTGGGCCAGATTGGTGGTGCTCGAGGGCCGTAGTTTGGAAACCCCTGTCATAACCAATGAGCAAAGCTCTTTCAAAAATATATAAATGAACTATTGATGGGCTGCTCAAACGTCTCCCTCATCCTAAACATGTTGTGGAAACAGACATGATATGGTACCGGTATTTCAATACTAGAGTTGCGACCCACATAGCCTATAGGATAACTCCTACTTAAATATAGCCCTCGACGAATTTCCCAATAAAATATTATTTAATTATCAATTAAATTAATTCAATCATCTTAAATACATTGCCTTTATTGAAACCAATTCTATATGTCACTTTGCAGACAGTCGCTACCTCAGGCATTATATTTACACAACGGATTATAGAGTCAGTTTGGACCTCTACTCCTAATCAATAATACAACAATTACCACTTAACATTCACTACTATTGGGCATCAGCATCTCAATATTCACTCATACCTCAGTTCTTAACTTAAATATCATTCCACAATGCAGATCGATATGATCATAACTCGATTTTAGCTTAGCTTTACTCATAAATCAATAATCGATATAGTTCATATGGCTTATCCCACTCAACTACTGTAGTGACTTAGGTTTCTTCACCATCAAAATGGTTAACGTATTATTAGGCCCTACTATTTATTTTTCTGTTCGGAGAAATGTGTTAACTAACATCCTGAAGAATACTATCCCTATTTTACCTGGGTCGAATTACGTCACTGTTGAGGTCTACTCACGCATTTCACAAACATATAAAACGACTATTCCACTGTTCAACTGGATAATATTCTAGCTCGATGATCCTTAATTGTTTCTAATACTGGCAAAAATACTCGAAGAAAATAATTTTTACGATAATAATTCATGGCTGTACAACACAAACTACTTTTAAGTTACATGTGTCATGATGTCTCTACTTTCAGATGTTGTGAAGTCTTTCTGTTGGCGATCCTCCATGGGTCAGTTGGTGGTTAGCCTGGTACAATGCTCCATCCTAGCATTACCTTGATCGACGACGCTTCCATTCTGCTATGATGCCTCTTTCCAGTCCTGTCGCTCCGTTTTAGTGGTTAATTCTTATAGAATGTAAACAGTCTCTCGTCACCTGCATGCAACAGTTCATCATCGCAGTAATATCCACCATTAATGTGTAGAATTATTACTTATAAATTGTTCTGCGATATATTTCACATGGCTGTCAATATTTGACCACAGTCCGTTTACTTTCATAGCAATTGACCACCAAAATAGCGTTCTTATAACACGTCTTTCGTCTGCTCCTAGCAACTTCACAAATGATAGTGACCGACAATGGTCCCCCCTTTGATTCCTTCAACTTCTTGTCATTTTGTACAGATAATGACATAATAGCTTCTAAAAGCCCACCTTATCCTCAGGCGAATGGCCTTGCAGAAAGGGGAGTGCGAACAGCAAAGACTGGTCTTAAGGAAATGCTAATGTCTGAGTCAAAATTGTCAATTAAGCATAAAGTTTATAATTTCCTTTTCCAGTACCGAAATACACCAAGCAGGGTAACTAATTTCACTCCAGCAGAAATGATCTTTACCTTTCCGGTACGAACACCTCTCAGCAAGCTGAAACCAGCTGCTAAACAGTCTTATGTGCCAAATGTAATTACATTTCAGATAGGGGAGCAAGTTCGTGTACGTAGGAGAAAGGAAGATATCCCTGAAGTGGGTACAGTGTTAAAAGCCCATGGGTGAGGTACGTACTTGGTAGATTTAAAAGGTAAACAATCCTTATGGCATATAAATCAAATGAATATGTATTATTCTAAGCCAAATACCCAAGTTGGGGAACAAAGGTCTAATCAAGATGTTTCAAACACAGACAAACTAGTTGTGCCCCATAACCAGACAACCATGTTAGCGAAACAGGCAACTCCGCTAGCAATAAACCTAGAAGCTGTAACTATTCTCAATCTAACCCTGAGGTAGCACCTGTATCAAAATCATCCTGTCAGGACAGGAAATCAACAATTATCGTTCCCCCTGCTGGAACTCAAGTGCGCAGATCTGAGCGCATCAGTCGACCTCCTGTTGGACTGAATTTATAGATTTCTAACGAGTAGATATTGTCATTGAAGGGAGGAAAGAGTGTAATGTAATAGGTATTATGTGTGTATATCTGATATGTGTAAATTGTAATGTTGGTACCTCATCTTATGTTAAATTATGTTGGCACGTCTTAGAAATAAATCAGTTGAGTTACAAAAGGACAAGAATGAAGGAGTCATTACAATATCCACCATTAATGTGTAGAATTATTACAGTACTTATAAATTGTTCTGCGATATATTTCACATGGCTGTCAATATTTGACCACAGTCCGTTTAATTTCATAGCAATTGACCACCAAAATAGCGTTCTTATAACACGTCTTTCGTAGCAACTTCACAAATGTTATCTTTTAAACCAGTCGCAATACACACCTGCGACTTGCTCGTTCGTGTGAGTAGGCAGTGTCCCTTTAAATACTCCTCTCTCTGTACATCATCATCATCTTGTACAGTTTCCAGCCCCAGGCTGGGTCTGTTTGGAACATAAGCCTCGCCACTTAGTCCTTTCTTCCCACCACCTCTCCGCTGTCACTCTGGTCCAGTCCTCGCCTCTCTTCTTGACACATTCCTCCACTCCTTTCAGCCATCTATCTCTTGGTCTTCCCCTTGGTCGTTTCTTCTGCATCCGCATCTCATGTATCCTCTTGGGAATCTTCTTCTCATCCATTCTCTTTAAGTGTCCATACCACCTCAGTCTTGATGTCTCAATCCTACCTTGCAAGGGCTCCTCTTTCACCATTTCCCTGTCCTTTTCATTCCTCACCCTGTCTCTTCTTGTTACTCCGATCCTACTTCGCAGGAACTTCATTTCACCTGCCTGTATTCTGCTTATGTCTCTTTTCTTCATTGTCCACATTTCTGAAGCATAGGTCAGTATCGGGATATAGTAGCTTCTGTATAACACTTCCTTGCTTTTTTGTGGGACATCTTTATTCCACACTATGCTCCTAATGCTTCTCAGAAATGCTTCTGCCTGTCTGCCACGTTCCGTAATCTCTTTGTCATTTCTCCCATTTTCCTCCACTATACTTCCCAAGTACTTGAGACTTTCAACCTTCTTCAGCTGTCCACCTCCAAGTGTTATCCCACTCATTGGTCTGTCCTTTTTCCTGGTCGTTAACAGGATCTCACATTTACTGATGTTGAACTTCCATCCGTACTCTCCCACTGTTTCTTCCCAAGCCTTCAGTTGCTCCTGAATTTCCTCCTCCCTGTTTCCCCAGACCATGAGATCATCTGCAAACACCATTGCTTTCATCTTATCTTCTCCTATCTTTCCTGCTATCCGTGTCATTACCTCGTCCATAACCACAATAAAGAGAAGGAGTGACAGCGCACTACCCTGTTTCAGGCCACTCATTTGTCTGAACCAGTCTGTCCTTTCCCCTCCAACTTTCACACAACTCACACTTCCACAATACATCTCCTTCACTCTGCCTACAGTCCATTTTTCCACTCCCATGTTTTCCATTGCTTTCCAAACCTTCTCCCTACACACACTATCATAGGCCTTTTCGATGTCCAGGAAGGCCATCAACATATCCTCTCCAAATTCGTAGTGGTGTTCCTGGAGCTGTCTCACTGAAAATATGAGATCCACTGTTGATCTCCCAGGTCTGAAACCATACAGCTCCTCTCTCAATTTTCTCTCCACTTTGGCTCGTATTCTACTTTCTAATATCTTTTCATATATCTTGGCACAGTGAGGTATGAGTGTGACTCCCCTGTAATTTCTGCACTCCTTTCTGCTTCCTTTCTTAAATATTGGGACAATTAATCCTTTCTTCCAATCTTCTGGGGTCTTTTTCTCCTTCCATATCACCCTCATCACACGGTACAGCCACTGTTTCCCAACCTCCCCTGCTTCCTTCACCATTTCAACACTCACTTCATCCACACCTGGTGCCTTTCCTCCTTTCATCTTGTCTATAGCCATCTCCAGTTCTCTCCAATTCAGGTCCTTTTCCATTCCTGTGTTGTCTTCTCCATCTTCCAATACATTGTCTTCCTTCCTATGACCATTTGGATTCAGCAAATCCTCAAAATACTCTTTCCACACTGTCTTGAGTGTTTCTTTGTGGTGTACCTCATTTCCGTTTTTGTCCATCATTACCACATCCTCTCGCAGACCTATTCTCTTACTTTTGACCATCCCATAAAGTACTTTCTTATTTCCTCTGCTGTCTTCCTCCATCATCTCTGTCCACTTTACCATTCACTTCTTCCTCTCCTCTGCGACAATCTTGTTTGCTTGTCTCTGTACATACATACATATATTTATTTGCAAATGTGGATGCTGTCCATGGTGGTAAATTACAATTACTAAGCAAAATAAATCATTCAATACAACAATAAATCATTCATTTAGTATAAGAAAATAATACAGTAATAATTATAATAATAGAGATAAATTATAAAATTAGAATAAGGATAATTTACATTTTTCTTCATCCATCAATTCATGTGCCGCACATCACTGTCTCCTGATCTGGTGCTTTCTTACCAACTCCTTGAATTTCCCAACATCGGAGGACAAGGGGCTGAAAATGTCCCCTGGCAAACTGTTCCATTCTACTTCCCCCCTCCCAATGAAAGACTATTTGCCCCAGTTACTATTCCTCTGACTTAATTTTAATTTGCAACAATGACTGTATCTGCCCATATATGAACCTTCCTTTCCCAATCTCTCATGAATATCTTCCCATGCAGAATGTCTACCAGCGAGACTTTCCCATCCCAAATCCTGGATCATTCTACTCACACTACTCGTCAATCTGTCGTCCTCCATTACATACCTAGCGGCCTTCCTTTGTACTCCTTCCAATTCTTTTATTAGGTACATTTGGTATGGATCCCACACTCCCCCAGCATATTCCAGCAGAGAACAGACTAGCAACATGTATGCCCTTTCCCTAATCTCTCTGCCAGCCCCTTTAAACACTCACATAACCATATGTAGTGACTTGTATGCTTTCTTCACTATTTCCCCTATGTGCATACCCCAGTGAAAATTCCCATCCCCCACAGTTACTCCTAAATACCTACATTCGTCCCCAAATTTAACTTTATTTTCCCCTACTGAATACTGAATGATTCCTTTTGTTAACAAATCTCACTGCCTGATATTTCTTTGAATTTATCATGATATCACTTTCATTTGTCCAGCTTTGTATGACAGTCAGGTCCCTCTGCAATATACCGCAGTCGTCCAGATGATTTATCCTCCTCATCAGGAAATAATCTTATCTGGGAAGATATTTCAACTCTTATGTCGTTTACATAAATGAGGAATAGGAAAGGTCCCAATTTACTTCCCTGAGGTACCCCCCTTCCCACCCATAACTGTTTTGACACTGACCCTCCAACCCTTACCCTTTGATTTCTCCCTTGGCAAAAAGATCTCACCCATTGTACTACTCTCCTGTCCAATCCTACAGCCTCAACTTTCCTTAATAGGATATCATGATTGACCCTATCGAAAGCCTTTGAAAGATGAATTGCAATACAGTCAACTTGACCTCTATTATCCAAGGCCTCACTGATATCTTGCTGAAAGCCTGATAGTTGTAATTCACAGGGAAATCCCTCTCTGAAACCATGCAGAATATTTGCCAACCACTAACTATTCCCTAAGCATTCCCTTATGTAATCAACAATTTAATCATTCATAATTCCTTCAAACATTTTGCATATTATACGTGTTAGGCTGACAGGTCTGTAGCTATCACTATTACCCCTTTCCCCTCTCCCTTTATATACTGGAACTACCAGAGCCTGTTTCCAGTTCTCAGGCACTACCCCATTATTTATACAAAAATCAAACAGAAACCTTAAATAAGGCACAATGTTCCATCCCATAATCTTTAACAATTACCCATTTATCCCATCTACCCCAGTAGGGGAGCAGTAGCCTGCCCCCCCCCCCCACTACTCCCAATGCAAGCCGATAACTCCCGAACCCGTGGTCGGAGATTCATGAATGAGGTGTCGTTGGATTCGAGCTGACGGAGGCTTGGCTATGGACCACTCGTTATATTTTCGTTTTTTTTTTAATTTTTGTTCTTGAAAATAGACGATAGTTAAAAAACAAACATGATAGAACGTTGGGCAATTGCTTAAACGAACTATCTTTATGTCCTTTATTTTTTATAATAAAACTTTTAAATTTTTTACATTTTTTGAAAAAAGTTTAATTTGGAAATTTTTATATTTTGGAAACTAAAGAGTTTCAAAAACATTTTGTTTGACATAAATGATTGGCCCTGACCCCCTCTACCAGCAAAAAAAATTTCAAGCCTCTAGGACTAAAACTGTGCAGTAGTGCTGGAATGGGGGTTCTGCCCCACAGCCTACTTTCATACGAACTTTGCCGATATTTCCCGAACGCGTGGTCGGATTTTAACGAACGAGGTATTGTTGGCGTTGGGATGACGTTTTCTTGGCTAAGCATGTGTGTTGGTATTTAAAAAAAATGAAAATGTTTGATTTTTGGATTGGCACTATTTTGGAAACGGTGAATTGGAAAAAATGTGTGTTTGACGTTAATGAAAGGTGGGTATGCCCTCTAGGGGGACAGCAAGTTTCAAGGGTGTAGGAGGAAAAAAATGATAGCTTACTTTCTCACGAACATTGGTAATCATTGGCGAACGGATGGTCGGATTTTAACAAATGAGGTGTCGTTGGACTCGAGCTGACGTCCTCTTTCCTATAGACCTCTCGTTATTTTTTTTGAAAATTTTTGTTTTTAAAAGTAGGCGATAGTTTGAAAACCAAATATGATAGAATGTTGTGCCGTAGTTCAAAACAATGGTCTCTATGACCTTTATTTTTTATAATAAAACATTTTATATTTTGAGATTTTTTGAAAACCCTTAAATTTTTGATTTTTACTATTTTCGAAACTAACACGTTGACAAATAAGTTTGTTTGACATAAATGAAAGGTCCCTACCCCCTCTACCACGAAAATAAATGTCAAGTCTCTAGGACAAAAAAACGAGGCATTTTTAAAAAAATAAAAGCGTGTTTGTAGACAGAGAGCCGGTATCGCTTGACGTATGTTACAACGAGGCTATGACTGAGTATGGTGAATACTGGAAAAGGCTATTTCGACGGGGGCGATGTATGGCAAAACGAGGGGTTGCTTTTCGATATTTTTTCCTATGACGAATGAATGAAGGCGAATATTTTGAAATGTGACCAGCATGCTAAGATTGTTTACCCCTGAAGTGGATCTTTAACGTTTTAGTTAACGGTGATGAGCGAGATCGCTCTCTGACACAACAGACGGTTGTAGGATATGACCAAGTGATTCTTAGACGTTGGCGAACTCGGTGACAGTGCCCGTAAGAAATGAATAGCTATTTTGGTGGGATGGCGGGGGCAGCTTATGACAGTTGGTTTTGTGACATTTCCTATGACGGATAGAGGCGAATATTTGAAAATGTGTTAAGTGTGCTAGGAATTTTTTTTAACCACTGAAGGGGATCTTTAACATGCTAGTAAACGGTGATAAGCGAGACTGTTGTCTGGCACAGTAAATGGTTTTAGAATATGGAAACCTATAACATTTGCTCGACCAAGTCATGTGCATGTACGCAAAGAGCCAAAACGGTAAGGTCATTCGCCTGAAATGTCATAAACTAAATATTGAACTGGGTAAAGTCAAGTGTTTTAGGATGAAAGTATGTGGTTAACATGATCATGTATTGAGGATGGCCGCTTGCTAGTAATCATTATTACAGTAAAATGTTTAGTAATAATAATAATAAGACACACACATGTTTTGAATGCTAACACGCACACAGTCCAGCTCACTGGTGACTGAATATTGTACCTAGCCAGAGGACTCGTGAGAGCCGTTGCTGGTGCTGACGAGGCAGGAATGTCTACGTCAGCAGGAAGTGTGATATCAGGTTACTTGCCTCGTGATGGCTAGCAGGTGTGCTGTTTAAGCAGAGACCGCCATTTTGATTCTGAGACAGTAGGACTACCTATGTATAAGAGGTAGCCATTTTAGTTCCTTATTAAAAACATGAAACTAGTATAAGGTACACGAATCTTATTCAGATTGAGGAATGTGAAGAGGCGTGGGAACACGTGCGAGAGAGAGACAGAGAACCATTCAAGGTCAAAACGCTGAGAAAATACAACTTTTTCTGTTTTTAGGCTAACTGATAACGATTGCGTTAGTCATGCACTTGCCATTTTAGCACACGGACGTATACAGTAGAGCTGTGGAAGAAAAATCCTTTTATTTTTTGGTAAGTACCTATGAATGATTATTTTAATAATGTCATGCTAATGAACCTTAAATTTGTAGTTATTGATTAGGTAATTATTGATTTTTTAATTTATTTGTTTGCAGATAACCGGTATACCTTACATGTCTGAGATACTAGAAACCAGTTTACTTTTGAGCCCACTAGAAGAAAAAAGCAACAAGCCACTGCAAGTGAAGGTGGGATTATTTTTTTAAACTATCTTGTTTCATTTTTTGTTTCATATTTTATTTTATGAAATGCATGTACTAGCAAGCCAGTAGTGGATATCATATTTGCTTTCAAACCAGGAACAGGCCTCGGAAAGGACGGATGCAAACGACGACGACCCGGATATGCTAATGGACTACGAGTTGGGACATTAAACATACAGACACTGACAGGAAAAGTGGAGGAGATTGTAGATGTGATGGAGAGAAGAAAACTGGATGTACTTGGCTTGGCAGAAACAAGATGGAAAGGAGAAGGTCGCAGAGAACTGAGGAAAGGGTACCGGTTGTACTGGAGTGGGAACAGTGAAGGAAGGAGCAGCGGAGTAGGAGTAGTTGTGAGAGATGGAATGAAGGAAGAGGTAAAGGGAATAAGTGACAGGATCATGAAGATCAGAGTAACTGTAAAGGGAAGAAGCCTGGAGATATCCCAGGTATATGCCCCTCAAGTTGGATGTACAGCTCAAGAGAAGGAAGACTTCGAGGAGGAGCTACAACAGCAGTTGAATGGTCAGAGCATCATTGTCATGGGAGATTTGAATGCACATGTAGGAAGTGAAAGGCAAGGATATGAAAATGTATTGGGAGCAGAAGGATGGGGTAGCAGGAATGAAGAAGGGAGAAAGTTGCTGGATTTTTGCAAGAGAAACGGTTTAGTGGTAGGCAACTCCTGGTTCCGGAAGAAAGAAAGCCACAAGGTAACGTGGTACAGCAGTGATTTAACAAAGAAATCTTTGGTAGATTAAATGCTGTACGACTGGGAAATGAAGAAAAGTATCAGAGATATAAAGGCAATACCATCAGAGGCCTTAGATAGCGACCACAGAATACTTGTAATGAACCTGGGAGTTGTTAAGGATAGCAAGAGGACAGAGTACCAGGAAAGGAGAATCAAGGTATGGAAACTCAAGGAAAAGGAAGTCAAGGAAGAATTCCAGAAGATAATAAGGGAAAGGATGCCAACAGACAATCCTAAAACAGGGGAAGAGGAATGGAAGCAATTCAAAAACACAATGGTGGAAGCTGCAGTGGCAGTATGTGGAAGAACAAGCAACAGAAAGCGGTGTAAAGAGACACCATGGTGGAATGAGCGAGTAAAAGAAGCTGTGGGAAGGAAGAACATGGCTTTCAGAGTGTGGTTCCAGGAAAGAACTGATCTGACAAGGGAAGATTATAAGATAAAGAAGAAAGAAGCAAACAAGATTGCGCAGAGGAGAGGAAGAAATGGATGGTAAAGTGGACAGAGATGATGGAGGAAGACAGCAGAGGAAATAAGAAAGTACTTTATGGGAAGGTCAAAAGTAAGAGAAGAGGTCTGCGAGAGGATGTGGTAATGATGGACAAAAACGGAAATGAGGTACACAACAAAGAGACACTCAAGACAGTGTGGAAAGAGTACTTTGAGGATTTGCTGAATCCAAATGGTCATAGGGAGGAAGACAATGTATTGGAAGATGGAGAAGACAACATAGGAATGGAAAAGGACCTGACTTGGAGAGAACTGGAAATGGCTATAGACAAGATGAAAGGAGGAAGGGCACCAGGTGTGGATGAAGTGAGTGATGAAATGGTGAAGGCAGCAGGGGAGGTTGTGAAACAGTGGCTGTACCGTGTGATGAGGGTGATATGGAAGGAGAAAAAGACCCCAGAAGATTGGAAGAAAGGATTAATTGTCCCAATATTTAAGAAAGGAAGCAGAAAGGAGTACAGAAATTACAGGGGAGTCACACTCATACCTCACTGTGCTAAGATATATGAAAAGATATTAGAAAGTAGAATACGAGCCAAAGTGGAGAGAAAATTGGGAGAGGAGCAGTATGGATTCAGACCTGGGAGATCAACAGTGGATCTCATATTTTCAGTGAGACAGCTCCAGGAACACCACTACGAATTTGGAGAGGATTTGTTGATGGCCTTCCTGGACATCGAAAAGGCCTATGATAGTGTGTGTAGGGAGAAGGTTTGGAAAGCAATGGAAAACATGGGAGTGGGAAAAGGGTACTGTAGGCAGAGTGAAGGAGATGTATTGTGGAAGTGTGAGTTGTGTGAAAGTTGGAGGGGAAAGAACAGACTGGTTCAGACAAATGAGTGGCCTGAAACAGGGTAGTGCCCGTCACCCCTTCTCTTTATAGTGGTTATGGACGAGGTAATGGCACGGATAGCAGGAAAGATAGGAGAAGATAAGATGAAAGCAATGGTGTTTGCAGATGATCTCATGGTCTGGGGAAACAAGGAGGAGGAAAAACAGGAGCAACTGAAGGCTTGGGAAGAAACAGTGGGAGAGTACGGATGGAAGTTCAACATCAGTAAATGTGAGATCCTGTTAACGACCAGGAAAAAGGACAGACCAATGAGTGGGATAACACTTGGAGGTGGACAGCTGAAGAATGTGGAAAGTCTCAAGTACTTGGGAAGTATAGTGGAGGAAAATGGGAGAAATGACAAAGAGATTACGGAACGTGGCAGACAGGCAGAAGCATTTCTGAGAAGCATTAGGAGCTTAGTGTGGAATAAAGATGTCCCACAAAAAAGCAAGGAAGTGTTATACAGAAGCTACTATATCCCGATACTGACCTATGCTTCGGAAACCTGGACAATGAAGAAAAGAGACATAAGCAGAATACAGGCAGGGGAAATGAAGTTCCTGCGAAGTAGGATCGGAGTAACAAGAAGAGACAGGGTGAGGAATGAAAAGGTCAGGGAAAAGGTGAAAGAGAGCCCTTGCATGGTAGGATTGAGACATCAAGACTGAGGTGGTATGGACACTTAAAGAGAATGGATGAGAAGAAGATTCCCAAGAGGATACATGAGATGCAGATGCAGAAGAAACGACCAAGGGGAAGACCAAGAGATAGATGGCTGAAAGGAGTGGAGGAATGTGTCAAGAAGAGAGGCGAGGACTGGACCAGAGTGACAGCGGAGAGGTGGTGGGAAGAAAGAACTAAGTGGCGAGGCTTATGTTCCAAACAGACCCAGCCTGGGGCTGGAAACTGTGCATGATGATGATGATGATAACGGTTTATTTTATTTATTTTTAGAAACTTGGAAAGAAAAGCCTTACCGCCATAGCAGTCGCTGAAAACCCTAGACGCAGTAAAGTGCAACCATTGTTTCCAGGCAGTGAACTATTTAAAACTCAGGTAAGCCTAAAATAAAATGCTATTCCATTTTACCACTACTGAAAACTCGTAGACAAAAAATTCATTACCTGTACATGACTAGGACGATGATTGCTTTCTTGATTAATGACTATGTATTGGCAACCGGTACAAGACCATATTGGTTGTTTATCGGGAAAGTACAAGGCCATATTGGATTTTGTAAAATACAAAAAAATTAATTTGACTGACGTACCGTTCCCTATAATAATAATAATAATAAAAAAAATAATAATAATAGTAATAATAATAAACAACAATAATAATAAGCAACAGAACAAGCTATTTGTTACCAATGAGAAACGGTTCTATAGGAATCTTGACGATCCTGGAACTCAAATGGGCAGTTCACCGCAAAAAGAAGAGGTAGAGAATTTCTGGTCATCCCTATGGTCGAATGCTGGAGATTATAACAGCAGCGCTAAATGGATTACGGAGGAGGAGGAGAGAATGTCAGAAATTGACACGATGAGTGACTCTTCGGTATCAACTGAAGATGTGACCCGTGTGGTTAAGGAGACCCAAAATTGGAAAGCGGTAGGACCAGACAACCTCCACAACTTTTGGATCAAACGTTTCACTTGTACTCATGAGCATCTTGCCCGCTGCTACACAGATTTCATCCAAAATCCACAGCTTATCCCCTCTTACTTGATGCGAGGTAAAACATACCTTCTGCCAAAAGGTGATAGAACCAATGATCCTTCCAAATATCGACCTATCACCTGTCTGTGCACCCTGTATAAGAGATTTTCATTTTCATTTCATTGCACGTAAGATTTGTGAACACATAAATCTTAATAACAACCTGGCTGAAGAGCAGAAGGGGTGCATGAAGAAGTCTCAAGGTTGCAAAGAGCAACTTGTAATCGATGCAGTTACTATGGAACAAGCAGGAAAGATGATGCGTAACCTCTACATGACCTTTATTGATTACAAGAAAGCTTTTGATTCAGTGCCACATTCCTGGTTAATCCAAATCCTGAAGATATATAAAGTTGACCCTGCCATCATTATAAGTCTGCAACATATGATGTCCCATTGGGGGACCAATTTATTAATGTCTAATGGAGACACATGTATGGAATCGGGATTTATTCAAATCAAAAGAGGTATCTTTCAGGGTGACAGCTTGAGCCCTCTATGGTTCTGTTTGGCGCTCAATCCACTATCATCATTGCTGAACAATGCAAAGTGTGGTTTTCCAATTATGCACCATGGTATAGTCAAATACAAAATTTCTCATTTGATGTATATGGATGACATTAAACTATATGCATCCTCTGAGAAACACATCGACAATCTAATTGCAATTACTGCTTCATTTTCTTCTGATATTGGAATGTCCTTCGGATTAGATAAGTGTCGCACCCTCACCATTCGGCGTGGAAAATTAGAGGCCCGAGCATTTCAACTTGATGACGGTTGTTTCATAAAGCCTATGGAAGGTAATGAGACCTACAAATATCTTGGTCTCCTGCAATCTAATCGAATTGATCATAAAGGTATTAAAGATAGAACCATAGCTATCTACAATCAACGCCTTAACAAGATTTTAAAATCAAAGTTGAATGGAAAGAACACCTTTAAGGCTATTAATACCTATGCTATCCCTGCTCTGACATATACTTTCGGTATTATCAAATGGACGCAGACTGACCTGGAGAACATCCTAATTAGGACACGTACCATCTTAACAAAACACAGATGTCTCCACCCTAAGTCAGCTGTTGAGCGATTGACAATCCCACGTCAAAGAGGTGGACGAGGGCTCACGGACATTATCCAATTGCATGCAAGGCAAGTGAGGAACCTTCAGAGATATTTTCTGGGGAGACATGACTCTCCCATACATCAAGCCGCTGTGAAGGCAGATGACAAGTGCACACCGCTGGATCTTCTTCACGTAAGGGATATACAGTTAGCCACTGATGAGGAATGTTCAGCCACCAAGCTTCAGCAGTGGACGCAGAAAGCTCTGCACGGTCGTCATCCGTATGATCTCAACCAGAAACATGTCGACATTGATGCGTCGAACAGCTGGTTGACTCATGCTGACCTATTCACTGAGACTGAAGGATTCATGGTTGCAATCCAGGATCAAGTTGTATCTACCAAAAACTACCTGAAATTTATAGTTAAGGCAAATATTCAGGATGATAAATGCAGAAGATGCCAACTAGAACCGGAAACAATTCAACATATCACAGGAGGCTGCCAAGCAATCTCCTGTACTGATTACATGAAAAGGCACAACCAAGTGGCCAAAATAATGCACCAATACCTTGCTCAAAAGCATTT
Source organism: Meconema thalassinum (assembly GCA_946902985.2). NCBI lineage: Eukaryota > Metazoa > Arthropoda > Insecta > Orthoptera > Tettigoniidae > Meconema > Meconema thalassinum. The sequence goes on along the minus strand of OX336391.1, from coordinate 131,882,024 downwards.
ATTATCTGATAATATTTTGCCTTACTATCAGTATGTTCCTGACGCCGTTTTGGAAAATCCCAGTCACAAGTTGTTATGGGACCGATCAGTTATTACTGATAAAACCATACCAGCAAACCGGCCAGATATCGTTCTTGTGGACAAGGTGCAGAAGAGAACCTTCCTAATTGATATTGCAGTGCCCAATTCCCATAATCTGCAGCAAACCTGCTGTGATAAGATCACCAAATATCTGCCCTTGGCTGAGGAAATACGGCAAATGTGGAGACAGGAAAGTGTAGTGGTTCTGCCCATAGTAATTTCTTCCACCGGCATCATCCCCAAATTATTGGCTCGTAATCTACAAATATTGGGAATACATCCTGGTCTACATATCACCATGCAGAAGGCCGTCATCTTGGAGACCTGTTCCATTGTTCGCTCGTTTCTCAATGTGTCACCTTAAGAGAATTAGCCATACCGTCTTGCAAACAAGCCGACGATATGTGGATATGTCCCACTTCTGTGGTGAAATGAATGTAGAAATAATAATAATAATAATTTAATTTTAATTTAATTTATTTATTAAACACTATTTATGTTACATTATTGTGATATGTCTCACGAATCTGATGACAGTACAGATTATCTGTGAGACATATTAATTATTATTTACAACATATATATATAGATTATATTTCAGTACAAGAGTGCATGCATTTTTTTTGTAATGTTAAATAATTAAAGATACAAAAAATTACACTATGGTAGTTATATTAATAAATTTATGTTATGAGTTAATGTTTGGTTAAGTAATATTTTTTAATGCGACTTTTAGCTAGTTGTTTGCTGTTAATGTTTGTCAGTCCAGGTGGTAGTTCATTAAGTAGTGATGGTATAATATAATTTAGTCTCTTGAAACCATAGCTATTTATACATAAAGGTTTAACATGTTTAGTACTTGTTATGGCTCTTGTTTGTATGTTGTGAGAGACCTTATGCCTGAATCTTGGATCATGGTAGTAGAGATTCAGTACAGTAATTTGAAACAACTCTTTAATATTAAAATAAGGGATATCAGTGAAATATTTAAAGAACCTGTTTTGGCTATCTTGAAGATTATTAATTAAAGTTGTGTTTTGATTTCCCCAAGCTGCTATAGCATATCTTAATTTGCTTTCAATCAGAGCACTGTAAATTGTTTTGTAAGTTTTCCTATCTACATAAAATCGGAGATTGTAGAAGATGTAGAGGTTTGCTCTTAGGTTTTTTATTATGTTTACTGTGTGTGTGTTCATTTTAAAGTGTTCATCAAGGGTAATTCCTAGGTATTTTTGTGTCGAAGTACTATTTATGAAGGTGTTACATTTGCAACCTGCCAGGATGTTTTGGTGTATGCATGATAAGCTGTGGTGCGTTAGTTTGTATTTTTCTTGTGTGAAGTGATCAACTCTGATGTGCATTATTTTAGATTTGGTTGTATTTATATACAAATTATTGTCATGACACCATCTTGTGATGTTATTGAAGTCTTCTTGAAGTCTCTCAAAAGCTGTTTTAGAGTCTTTATGTATGGTATATATAGTGGTGTCATCAGCATAAATAAATATTTTACTGTGTTTAATGGCTTCATTCATGTCGTTTACGAACAGGTTATATAGTGTAGGTGAAATAATGCTGCCTTGAGGGATACCTTGTGTTCCTTCTACTGCGTCACTGATAGTGTTATTGACCATAACTGCCATTTCCCTGTTTTTCAGATAGCTTTCAAATAGTTTGTAAGTCGTGCCTCTTATTCCAATATCGTGTAATTTAGCAAGTAGTTTATTGTGATTTATTGTGTCAAATGCTTTAGAAAAGTCAAGAAAAAGTACCATTATGTGATTGTTCTTATTTAAGGCATTATTTATTACATTGGCAAATTCAGCCAGGAGTAGTTCAGTACTTTTCCCCTTCCTAAAACCGTATAGGTGTCCCTTTAAAATATCATATTTATTTAGGAAATTCTTCAATCTCTTATCCAAGCATTTTTCCATTATTTTGTGGAGGATTGATAAAATGCATATTGGTCTGTAGTTGCCAAAGTCTAAGTGATCGCCATTCTTATATATTGGTGTAATAATTGTGTATTTCAGATATTTTGGTATTATGTCTGATTCGAATATCTTGTTTATGAGATGTGTTATGATTGGTATAGTTTTTTTGGATTTTGCCTTTATGTCTTTCAAGCGTATATTGTCTACCCCAGGCGATTTGTCTGTTTTTAATTCCTTAATTATGTTTTCTATTTCATATTCATCAGTTTCAAGTAATGTAAAGGAGTTCATTAATGTGTTTCTATTTGATTGCCATATGTTGATACTACAGTTATGTGCTAGGCTGTTTATTTTTTCACTAAAGGTATTGATGAATTTATTGACTATCACTTCGTTAGTATAATGTAATATTAAATGTTTGTTTATGACTTCATTGACAGTTAGTGTTTTCCGACCTGTTATATCATTAATGACTTTCCACATTCCTTTATTATCGTTTTTGGAACTATTTATCTTATTTTTAAAATATTGATGTTTTGTTTTCTTTATTAGCTTATTTAATTTGTTTCTGAAAGCTTTGTATTCATTTTTTATTGTAGGCCTAATATTATCCTTGTTTCTGAGCATTGTTTTGTAAAGTCTGTCTCTTTCCTTACATTGTATTTTTAGGTCATAAGTGAACCATTGTTTGCTTTTCCTGTGTTTACGAGTTGTTATGTAAGATGCTTTTTGGTAGATTTCCTTAAATTTGGTTGTTATATTGTTATATATGTCATTAGGATTTTTTAATTCAAGGCAATCTGTCCAGTCTGTGTTGTTAAGGCTTGTGTGTATTATAGTATCGTTCATTAGTGTAATGTACGATTCATTATCTTGTAATTGTGTCTTATCATTTTTTGGCCAAATACCTGCATATGTTATGTAGTGGTCAGAGATATCTGATTGTATGACTGCAGAAGTATATTGATCTAGTCTGCTACGATAGTTTATGTGATCAATACATGTTCTCGAGTCTAAATTTGGATCATAACGAGTACATTGAGTGATAATAATAATAATAATAATAATAATATAATATTACTAATAATATTAATATCGTATGACCTGGGGTGCCGGGTGCAAGCTTTGTTATTTGACACACAGAGGGTAGCTTGCATGTCGAATTTAGTTGTTCCTTGACTATGAATGTCAAGGAGGTTAGATGTTAGGTATCTAATCTCCTTAAACTCTATAGCGCTTTCTAGTAGAAAAATGAGGAACTTCGTACCATATGAACTCAACGAATATTCACAGGTTTGAACATGATAATCTGAATAAAATGACATGACATTATTATTTTTTGTTTATGTATTGGTTAAAGGGGTATGTAAATGACTGCAGCTTTATAAAAAGAAAATAAGTACATGGGTTGCTGTTAGTGCCGACATACAGTTTATTAAAATTTTTATGGTGTTTTAATATATTAACGTTGAAGTTTTATTTACAAGTATTGATTGATTGATTGATTGAGTGATTGGTTATTTTGTTTGCTTTTAGGTGTCGTCATGCGCCATTAACGAATGAACAGACCGTGCACAAGCATACATTGTGCTTTAAGGTACTCTGTGCAATGTTAATAACTTCAATAAGAAAAAGTTTTATTATAACACATGGCGTTAGTACCAAATACAACAAGTGAGCAAGTTGGTTTACCTCGTGGGTTAAATTTAAAATCAGAACATGATCGTTGGTTTACATTTGAATCCTGGCCTGTAGGCTTTTTGTCGACACATAAACTTGCAAAAGCCGTTTTTTTTACTTGAACCGAGAATATGTGGTGCGCTGTGTGTTTTGTCGTATTGAACTTTCACACTGGGAAGAAGGGGATGATCCCTTTAGAGACCATTTGCGATGGTCTACTTGTTGTCCTTACATGCTTGGAAAACAAGTGGGTAACATACGCGTGTATTCATTTTACCGAACCACAAGACCATTGGCCGCTACTTACGTTGCTGAATCACAAATAAATAATAATGATGATGTATTACCAGCCAACAACGGTAGTATCGATATATGAGGTCCATATGCCATAGACAGTGTTGAATTGGCATGTGCCCTTGAAAAATTGGGAGTTTGCAAGACTAAAGCACTAGCACACCCAGAGTACAGCTCTGTTGAAAAACGTTTAGAATCTTATAAAAATGATTGGCCATTAATATTAAAACACCTTACCAAACAGCTAAGTGAAGCTGGATTTTTTTATACTGGTGAAGGGGATTAAACAATATGTTTTATTGTGGATTTGCTTTAAAGGATTGGCAAATGACTGATGACCCTTTTGTGCAACACGCTCGTGGTTACCTAACTGTAAATACATGGTGTTGCCTAACGGTCGGGAATTTGTGAACACTATTCGTAAAGAAAACGTGATTGCAGTACAAGACATAAAAGTGCGTTTAGAGTTAGAACATGCGGAGCAAATACAGTTATAGACTACTACAATTAATGTTTTGAATGCTGTGGGTCAAGCATGTGGCTTAGAGACAAAGATGCTCAGCGAATTGCCGACGCTTATTCCATTCCGCATTATCAAGATTCGGAAATTGAAAACAGCATATGGTGATCGTGTACTTTGTGTATGTGAAAACGTCGAGACATTTGTGCCTACACGGTTTAATGATATGTCGGAGAGTGTTTTTGATGAAGTCAATAATGCTGTACAACCTGTACACTTAATTTATGAAGGTTTTAAAAACAATAGGTGCATGGTTCGTTTTAATAAAATAAAATAAAAAGTCAAATAATAATTAAGATATAAGTCATGACAATGGACTGAAAGAAAAATATGTGTATAGAATAATAATGTTTTAGTGTTTAGTATTGTCTTAAAAATTATTATCATGAAACCAAAGAAAATGTATATAAAGTTTGTAAATAAATGTAAATAATGGTACAATGTTGTTTTATTTTCTATAGAAGTCAGAATATTTAACATTGCAGAGTATACATGATTATGACAATAAAAAGTACACTTAATACAAGTCTTTGCCTTTATGATAGTGTGTTATAGTTTAAAAAACAAAGCTTGTTGTAGATCTTTTTCTTCCACGGTGAACAATAGGCATGAAAAAGTTATTGTCTTGTTTTGGATCATTATCACTATTATAATCATAAGCAGCATGATCTATATCACTATTATTATAATCACTATAATTATCCTCAACATTACTAAAACCAGTTAAATATTTCTGTTCCTCTTCCTGTTCCTGTTCCTCTTCCTCTTCCTCTACAGTGTCCTCATGTAGAGTCTGCGTGGCTTTTGATAATGTTAAGGGTTTTTTGAACAATGAATTATTTTCAATAGTAGTATTGTTTTGTAGTACTTGTTTTTTAACATTTTCATGATTTTTTGTTGACAGCAACAGTGTTTCATGCAGTACAGTGTTTCATCACTGACACTTAAAACCTCACTATTTTTACTTTTTAGCTCACTGCGACATTGTTTTGAACGTTGTTTTGAACAACGCCAAATAACAGTTCCATTTTTATTGGTTCGTTTCACAATATATGAATATCCTTTATAGAATGCATGAGGCTTACCATACCTAGCCCCAGATACTTCCATGTCAACTGTCAAGCATAGACTAAGCTCTAGTAAAGACAACTTGGTAATAAGAACAATAGTGTAATGTGTGAGCATATATGGGTGCAAATGTGGGAGCAAAAAAGTGGGAGCAAAACGTGGGAGCAAAAATTGGGTGCAAGAAGTGGGTGCAAAAATTTAGACCAAAAAGTGGGAGCAAAAAAATAGTAGGGGCAAGTCTGGGAGCAAATGTGAAAGCAAAGGTGGGAGCAAGTATGGGGCATATGTGAAAGCAGAAGTGGGAGCAAAAAGTGAGAGAAAAAAGTGGGAGCAAAAAGTGTAAGCAAAAGTGGAAGCAAATATGAGAGCAAAAAAAGTGGGAGCAAGTATGGGAGCAAATGTGAAAACAAAAGTGGGAGCAAAAAGTGAGAGAAAAAAAGTGGGAGCAAAAAGTGTAAGCAAAAGTGGGAGCAAATATGAGATCAAAAAAGTGCGAGCAAATATGGGAGCAAAAGTGGGATAAAAAAAGTAGGAGCAAGTATGAGAGCAAATGTGAAAGCAAAAGTGGGAACAAGTATGGGAGCATATGTGAAAGCAAAAGTGGGAGCAAAAAGTGAGAGAAAAAAGTGAGAGCAAGAAGTGTAAGCAAAAGTGGGAGCAAATATGAGAGAAAAAAAGTAGGAGCATGTATGGGAGCTAATGTGAAAGCAAAAGTGGGAGCAAAGGGTGAGAGAAAAAAAAAGTTGGTGCAAAAAGTGTATGCAAAAGTGCGAGCAAATATGAGAGCAAAATAAAGTGAGAGCAAAAAGTGGGAGCAAAAAGCGTAAGCAAAAGTGGGATCAAACAAGTGTGAGCAGAAAGTGGGAGCAAATGTGAAAGCAAAAGTGGGAGCAAAAAGTGAGAGCAAAAAGAGCGAGCAAAAGTGAGTGCACAAAGTGGGAGCAAAATGTGTGAGTAAAATTGTGGGCAAATGTGGTGTTTTACTAAAACAATCTCCCCTAAACTAACCTAACTTCACCTAACCTAACTTCACCTAACCTCACCTTCCAACTCTCAGATCAAAAATTAAATTCTGGCCATAGTCGAGTTGGAACCCAAAACCTCTGGGATAACACTCAAGTATACTAGCCACTACACAGCGAGATGGGCAAATTATCATGCAACACAACACAAAAATAAAAGTTTCCTGTGGTGTAACTCATTGGCTGACAATCATAGTTGAGAATTCAAACCCAAGACCTCAGGACTTTTGTTTTGAACATTATCAGAAATATTATTCCATTTACATTTTGCTGTTGCTTATAGTTATAAGAGTTGGCATTAATATGGGAGCAAAAGTGAAAGCAAAAAGTGGGTGCAAGCATGGCTGGTTGTTGAGACTTTCATATCAACTAATATACTTAAATTAAATTTTAGTAAAGTGACTTGGCTAATAATAATAATAACAGTTAAAAAAAATCGTCTGGCTGCGTGGCTCAGGGGTAACGTTCTCGCTTGCTGAGCCCAAGGTTGCAGGTTCGAAACCTGGCGCAGTCAGCTGGCATTTGAGGGTGCGCAAATGCGAGGGAGCCGTGTCAGTAGATTTACTGGCACGTTAAAAATCCCCTTCGGGGCAAAATTCCGGCACCCCGGCGTCTCTAAAAGCCAGTGTAGTTAAAAGGGACGTAAAACCAATAACATTATTATATTAAAACAAATCAAGGGGATTGATAATTTTCAGGGTGTAATTTCCAAAGTACTGTCAAGAATAATAATTACATGAACAGATTCCAAGAAGTCTAGAGTGCTTTTAAGGTTAATGATTGGCTATGAGTGAGATAGAGCTAGCTAACCTAAGTTAACCTCAGCTCACTAAACCGAACCTTGTCACATGACATGTCCTACAAGTACAGACTTGCTTTGAGACAGGCTATGACGTCACAGATGAATGGCGGTGGGAGGCTGGCTTAAAGGAAAAGTTTTTTGTGTAATAACAATTCATGTCCAGCCTCCCACCGCCATTCATCTGTGACGTCATAGCCAGTCTCAAAGCAAGTCTATACTTGTAGAACATGTCATGTGACAAGGAAAGGTTTAGTGAGCTGAGGTTAACTTAGGTTAGCTAGCTCTATCTCTCTCCTAGCCAATCATTAACCTTAAAAGCACTCTAGAGTTCTTGGAATCTGTTCATGTAATTATTATTCTTGACAGTACTTTGGAAATTACACCCTGAAAAATATCAATCCCCTTGAATTTTTTTAAACTGTTGTTTTGTTTGAGTCTTCAGTCTTTTGACTGGTTTGATGCAGCTCTCCATACCTCCCTGTCCTGAGCTAATCGTTTCATCTCTACATAGCTACCACACCCTACATCCGAGGCAATCTGTTTAACATATTCTAACCTTGGTCTACCCCTACAGTTCTTGTCCTCGACCCTTCCTTCCATAACTAAGCTTGCTATTCCTGGGTGTCTTAGTATGTGTCCAACCAACCTATCTCTTCTCTTCATTAGCAGTCGCCAGAAACATCTCTCCTCTCCCACTCGCCTTAATACCTCTTCGTTGGTAACCCTATCTACCCATCTGATCTTCATCATTCTCCTGTAACACCACATTTCAAATGCTTCAATTCTCCTCTTTTCTGCTGCACCAATAGTCCAAGTTTCACTTCCATAGAGCGCCACGCTCCAGACAAAGGCTTTCAAAAGTGACTTCCTAATACCAAAATCTATATTCGATGTCAACAGATTCCTTTTTTGTAGAAAGGCTTTCCTTGCCTGAGCCAACCTACTTTTTATATCCTCTTTGCTTCGTCCATCACTGGTTATTCTGCTTCCTAAGTAACAGAAGTCTCCTACTTCCTTCAGCTTTTCACCAGCCAATTTGATCTCCATAGAAGTTTCTGATTTATTTCGGCTGTATTCCAGTATCTTTGTTTTACATTTATTAATTTTCATCATGAATTCCTTCCGTAAGACGGAATCCATACCATTCAAAAACTCATTCAAATCCTCAGGCTTGTCGGCCAAGATGACGATGTCATCAGCAAATCTCAGAGTTGAAATTATTTCTCCTTGAATCTTCACTCCCACTTTAAATTTTTCTCTAATTTCCTTCATTGCTTGTTCAATGTAAAGATTGAAAAGTATGGGCGATAAGTTGCAGCCTTGCCTTACACCTTTCTGAATACCAGCTTCTCTCTCATGTCCTTCAGCTCGAATGACTGCTGTCTGGTTTCTGTATAGATTGTATATCACCCTCCTATCCCTGTACTTTATTCCAATAGATTTCAAAATGTCAAACAATTTAGTCCAATCAACGTTATCAAAAGCCTTTTCTAAGTCTACAAATGCCATGAACGTTCTCTTATCTTTCCTTATTCTACCTTCCAAAATCAGCCTAAGACTTAGTACAGCTTCCCTTGTTCCTACATTTCTCCTGAAACCAAACTGGTCTTCACCCAACTCCGTTTCTATCTGGCTTTCAATCCTCTTGTAAATTATTCTAGACAGGATCTTTGAAGCATGAGTAATCAAGCTGATTGTACGGTAATCAAGAGTTTAGTGCTTTTCAGTCGGTCAACACTGAAAATATGGCTTCAAACACCACAATGTACGGTAATCTTCACATCTGTCAGCTCCCACTTTCTTTGGTATAGGGATGATAACATTCTTCTTGAAATCAGGGGGTACCTCACCTGTCTCATAAATCCTACACACCAAGTGAAATAACCTGATCAGACCTTCATCTCCTATGCAGCGTAGCAACTCAATCGGTATATCATCTATGCCTGGTGCTTTGTTCCTGCCTAAGTCCTCTAATGCTCTGTCAAATTCTGATCTCAATATTAAATCTCCTTTTGCATCCTCATCAATTTCCTCCTCCCTTTCCATTACATGATTCTCAATCTCCTTTCCCTTATACAAGCACTCTATGTAAGCTTTCCATCTCTCAACCTTTTCTTCCCTATCTGTTAGAGGCTTTCCATTTGTGTCCTTAATATTACAGCACTTAGTCTTCTTTTCCCCAAAAGTATTCTTAATCCTTCGATAAGCTGTGTCTACTTTTCCTAATTTCAGACAATTTTCTATACCTGCACATTTCTCTTTCAACCATTCTTCTTTCGCTTCCTTGCACTTCTTGTTAACCTCATTTCTCAGACGTCTGTATTCTGCTTTCCCCTTTTCATCTCTTAGATTCTTGTGTTTCTGCCTTTTCATCCATCAGTTCTAGTATATCCTGAGTGATCCACGGTTTTCTACCTATTCTTTCTTTCCTACCAATGTTTTCTTCTGCGGATTTTGTTATTTCATTCTTCAAAAGTGCCCATTCGTCTGCAATTGAAGTCGGTTTAGGATTTTTCATTAGTCCTTCCGTTATACTCTTCTTGAATCTTTCGTTTACATCCTTTACTTTCAGTCTGTCTATTGCCCACCTTTTTGGCTTTTGACTTTTCTTCAGTTTCTTCAACTTTAATCTGCATTTCATTACAACCAGATTGTGGTCAGAATTTATGTCAGCACCAGGATATGTTTTACAATCCAAAATCTGGTTTCGAAACCTCTGCTTGACCATAATGAAGTCGATTTGGTAACGCCCTGTATCTCCTGGTCTCATCCATGTGTATATTCTTCTATTGTGGTTATCGAATAAGGTGTTAGCTATGACCAACTCATGTTCGGTGCAGAATTCCATCAGCCTGCTTCCTCGATCATTCCTTTCACCTAATCCGAAATCTCCTACTATCTTCCCTTCTCTCCCTTTTCCTACCACAGCATTCCAATCTCCCATTACTACAACATTTTCATCACCTTTGATATACCTCAGAATGTCATCTATTTCTTCGTAGACCTTTTCAACATCCTCATCATCAGCTTGACTGGTAGGCATATAGACTTGTACCACTGTGGTGCACGTAGGTTTAGTATTGATTTTTGCTACAATAATCCGTTCACTGAATTGCTCATAATATTCCACCCGCTGTCCAAGTTTCCTACTCAATATGAGACCAACTCCTGCTTGGCCATTGTTTGATTTAGTGCTAATGACCCTATAGTCTCCTGACCAAAAGTCCTGTTCTTCCTGCCAGCGCATTTCACTAATCCCAACCAAATCCAACCTCAACCTATCCATTTCCCGTTCTAAGTTTTCTAACTTTCCACTTCCTAGCAGACTTCTAACATTCCACGCTCCGATCCGTAGAATGTCAGATTTCCTCTTTGTCACTTCTGTGATGTTAACCCCCTCTCGAGTAGTCCCCACCCGGAGATCCGAACGGGGGACTAGTTTACCTCCGGATTGAAATTTTACAAGGGAGGAGGCCATCATCACATGTAATTATGCATAGAGAGGTGCATATCCTCGGGAATAGCATTACGGCTGTAGTTTCCCGTTGCTTTCAGCCGTGCAGCAGAACGCAGTGTAGCCATTAGTTGGCTTATATTATCAATATCTTAACCGTCTATTAGACTAGTAAAGAATTGATTTATTCTGAAAGTCTGCTACTCCCTTTCAGAATAAGTAAAGAGCAATTCTACTACAAAATACTAACCTTCTACTAACAATTAAATACCAAAATTGTACTAACGAAAGAAATACTCAAGTTTCACCAACAACAAATACTACCACTAAAACAGTCTGTCACCAGGCCCACTCACATGCACCCTCACCAGACACACTCACACACCACAGTCTAATAGAACAATTACATATATCTAATAAACAAATTAACTTCATACTTACAACTAAAACTAACTACATACTTATAATGTATAATGTATAATGTGCCTATTTGTGTAGCTGTTGTAATAAAAATAATACTCCTTTTATCTATAAAAAGTTGAAAACAAGTACGAGTGTTAAATAAATAACCCGTGTGAATAATAAAGTACTGAAGTCAGATTGTGTGGACACGGTTGAACTCTTATTTATTTAATAGGACGAATTTAATTAAAGTGAAGGTTCACAATGACTGTTAGTTGCAATAATAGTTTCATATATCCACTTGAGTAGTATGTCCCGCATCCCCATCCAAATCTCTATGGTACTATGTACAGTATTATTAATTTATTATAATTATTATTACAATATTTTCGGAGCATTTTATAAAAATTATAAGCATACAGATAGGTTTTCTATGTCTTAGAAAACGCTATCAAGCAAATTATTACGAACGACAATACCATAGAAAATTATGTGATTGCGGAATTTTACGGAGTTTTCGTCAGTTAGGATATTTAAACTGTTATTATTATTATTATTATTATTATTATTATTATTAGCCAAGTCACTTTACTAAAATTTAATTTATGTGTATTAGTTGATATGAAAGTCTAAACAACCAGCCATGCTTGCACCCACTTTTTGCTTTCACTTTTGCTCCCATATTAATGCCAACTCTTATAACTATAAGCAACAGCAAAATGTAAATGGAATATTATTTCTGATAATGTTCAAAACAAAAGTCCTGAGGTCTTGGGTTTGAATTCTCAACTATGGTTGTCAGCCAATGAGTTACACTACAGGAAACTTTTATTTTTGTGTTGTGTTGCATGATAATTTGCCCATCTCGCGGTGTAGTTGCTAGTATACTTGGGTGTCATCCCAGAGGTTTTGGGTTCCAACTCGACTATGGCCAGAATTTAATTTTTGATCTGAGAGTTGGAAGGTTAGGTTAGGTGAAGTTAGGTTAGCTTAGGTTAGGGGAGATTGTTTTAGTAAAATACCACATTTGCCGCCATTTTTTACTCACACATTTTGCTCCCACTTTGTGCACTCACTTTTGCTTTCACATTTTCTCCCACTTTCTGCTCCCATATTTGCTCACACTTGTTTGCTCCCACTTTTGCTTAAGCTTTTTGATCCCACTTTTTGCTCCCATATTTGCTCTCACTTTTTTTTTCACTCATATTTGCTCGCACTTTTGCTTACACTTTTTGCTCCCACTTTTTTCCCTCACCCTTTGCTCCCACTTTTGTTTTCACATTTGCTCCCATTCTTGCTTCTACTTTTTTGCTCTCATATTTTCTCCCACTTTTGCTTACACTTTTTGCTCTCACTTTTTTTCTCTCACTTTTTGCTCCCACGTTTGCTTTCACATATGCTTCCATACTTGCTCCCACTTTTGCTTTCACATTTGCTCTCATACTTGCTCCTACATTTTTTTGATCCCACTTTTTGCTCCCACGTTTTGCTCCCATATTTGCTTGTACTTTTTTTTGCTCTCATATTTGCTCCCACCTTTGCTTACACTTTTTGCTCCCACTTTTTTCCCTCTCACTTTTTGCTCTCACTTTTGTGTTCACATTTGCTCCCATACTTGCTCCTACGGTTTTTGCTCTCATATTTGCTCCCACTTTTGCTTACACTTTTTCTCCCACTTTTTTCTCTCACCTTTCGCTCCCACTATTGCTTTCACATATGCTCCCATACTTGCTCCCATTTTTGCTATCACATTTGCTCCCATACTTGCTCCTACTTTTTTTGCTCCCACTTTTTGCTCTCAATTTTTGCTCCCACTTTTTGCTCCCACTTTTGGCTCCCAATTTTTGCTCCCACTTTTTGCTCCCACTTTTTTGCTCCCACATTTGCACCCATATATTCTCGCACATTAAACTATTGTTCTTATTACCAAGTTGTCTTTACTAGAGATTAGTCTATGCTTGACAGTTGATATGGAAGTATCTGTGACTAGGTATGGTAAGCCTCATGCATTCTATAAAGGATATTCATATATTGTGAAACGAACCAATAAGAATGGAACTGTTATTTGGCGTTGTTCAAAACAACGTTCAAAACAATGTCGCAGTGAGCTAAAAAGTAAAAATAGTGAGGTTTTAAGTGTCAGTGATGAAACACTGTACTGCATGAAACACTGTTGCTGTCAACAGAAAATCATGATAATGTTAAAAAACAAGTGCTACAAAACAATACTACTATTGAAAATAATTCAATGTTCAAAAAACCCTTAACATTATCAAAAGCCACGCAGACTCTACATGAGGACACTGTAGAGGAAGAGGAAGAGGAACAGGAACAGGAAGAGGAACAGGAATATTTAACTGGTTTTAGTAATGCTGAGGATAATTTAGTGATTATAATAATAGTGATATAGATCATGCTGCTTGTGATTATGATAGTGATAATGATCCAAAACAAGACAATAACGTTTTCATGCCTATTGTTCACCGAGGAAGAAAAAAGATCTACAACAAGCTTTGTCTTTAAAACTATAACACACTATCGTAAAGGCAAAGACTTGTATTAAGTGTGTTTTTATTGTCATAATCATGTATACTCTGCAATGTTAAATATTCTGACTTCTATAGAAAACAAAACAACATTGTACTATTATTTTCATTTATTTACAAACTTTATATACATTTTTTTTGGTTTCATGATAATAATTTTTAAGACAATACTAAACACTAAAACATTATTATTCTATACACATATTTTTCTTTCAGTCCATTGTCATGACTTATATCTTCCATTATTATTTGACATTTTTATTTATTTAATTAAAACAAACCATTCACACGGCACAAACCTAGAAGAATTGCTGAGTTTCATGCACCTATTGTTTTTAAAACCTTCATAAATTATGTGTACAGGTTGTACAGCATTATTGACTTCATCAAAAACAGTCTCTGACATATCATTAAACCGTGTAGGCAGAAATGTCTCAAAGTCTTCACACACACAAAGTACACGATCACCGTATTGTAAGGTACCTGTAGGGGTTGCCTGTACAAAGAATTAACCTAAGGGATGAAATTAGTCTAATTAGGGGGCGAGCTTGGCAATTGCTGTAAGAGGTATGGATTATTTAGTGATTTGCGATCGTCAGTAAGATCTGCAAAGAGAACTCCCCAATGTACTGCTTGTCGGGGTAGTTCCGGGTGAGGGGGTGTTTGGAAAGGTAATTTAATTATTACTCTGTGCACGACAGCTGCGCCACGCGGTCTGCTGCAAGTCGTGAGCAGGCGAGCTAACGGGGAACCTGCTGGTGTCAGCGCTGAGCGGTAGCGCTCGGCTAACGTCACGAAGCAATTAAACAGTAAACAGTAAAGCTAATTCTAGATCCTACCTAATGGGGAAGCTAAGAGGGTAGGATCTTATCTGCTAAATAAATAAAGGATAAGACCAGTGGCTTCTATTACTTTTAAATTTAATGTGTACCTCGATTTTGAGGTACGCTAGCAAATAGCAGTTCAATTGATAGAAAATAATAATTATTACAGTCCAAGCACAGGGGGATGGGAGTGTAGTGTGAGTGTGCGTGTAGTGATCGCTTGAGTCACTTACCCTTCAGCTAACAGCAGCAGCGGTTCGTCACGTCGGTAGCACTTAGACAGACTGAATGATCTCGAGGGCATGACCTCCCGTCGTACTTATAGGCTTCTCGTGCTACGTCTGGGGAATCCGTACATTCCTCCCAAGTCATAGTCCTTTCTAGGGTCGTTGCCTGGGACACGAGGCTATTTGAGTTCATGTAGGTGCTAACTTATTAGTCTTATAATTTTGTAATTGTTATTTGTAGGTTTTTAAAGTAATTGCTTGGAATTTGGTTTTGTCGGGGATTTTATTTAGGGGATGAGGGTGGCGTTCCCTAGGGCCAACAACCCCTTTGTAGGTTTAGTTATCGTCCTCGATAACTGGACGAAGACGTGGGGGTGGATTTTGTAAAATAGGGCATCTTCTTCTTTCTTGGAATTCTTCTATCTTCTGTTCTACTCTTCTTTTCTTCTTTTAATTTAAAGGCTGTGTATTATTGCCTTCTATAGATGGTGCCACCGGGGAGTGCTCAGCGATCATGTGTAAGTGTGTATGGTGAGGGGAACAATATTTCTTTACAGTTATTTTTGAAAAGTGCAACATTGGGTCGTGAAGCTTACTTGTATATTTTGTTGATATTTCGTCTAATGTTAACATTGTGAACCTGGCGGGATACAACATGTCGCATGTGTATCAAATTACAATGTACATTCATAAACAAAACAGTAAATACATCATAAACATAAAACATATCATTATCAATTCAACTAAAGGGGTGCAGGAACACAGCGAGAGGAAAAAAACATCCTAGGGGTGGGGGGAGGATATACAAGTAACGTACCTCCGGTGCGGATGAAAAACTGCCCTCGCGTGCCCTGCACATGTGTAAAAGAGATAGGGTGGAGAGAAAGAATCTAGGAAATGTCGCAGGGTGTATTTTAAGGGTTAAAGTTAGAAGTGTTTCATTGTGGGGAAGAAATACGACATTTTTACAACGGGGATTTTAAAAGAATAGAAAGGAAAAAACAATGTGTACAGTAAAAAACAACCATAATACCTTCATACATGCGCAATCTTAACTTTATCTGAACAATACCATCGATCATAATTATCTTAAATGCTTGCAACAAAAACTCAACGCAACAATATCTTATGTAGTCATTTAAAACAAAACTCTACTAACTATACCACTATTCTACATTTAAAACAAAACTCTATTACCTATACCAATATTCTACCAATATCGAAGTTGCGCAACTATATGACTGTTATATTCTTTCATTTACAAAAATACGGTACTCTATGATTGCTAACACTACTTCGAGTGCACTCTTACTGAATACCTATGTGTAAACTACTATCTATGACCTGCAGGCTATGTACTACATGTCTATAGTATGACTATAGTATGACTCGCTCCCTGTGGGAAAGCGAAGTCATCTTGGCAGCACAACTCGTCCTTTACAGAAATAGGCGCGAGCTGTGTGGCCGTAGTGCACCTCTCATTACAGGTGTCAAATTGTTAATTGTTGATCCGACCTCCAGTGGGGGGATATCCCACAGGTATATCTCCACCGTGGTGCGGATGTACGCCTGTAAACATATATCATGTGTGGGGGGGATTGTGTATTGGCCGTGTGATTGTGAAATGTGGGGGAGGGAAATTTGTGTAGTAAAAATACATATCATTATTGCATATAGTACGTCGCCACCTGTTGGGACCAAAAAGACACACAAAATCATAATAGAGGGTATCCACCCTCGGCATCTGTGGAGTGAACCTGTGGAGGTACATAGAAAAACATTTCATCTTGCAAATAAATCACATTATGTTACTTTAAGTGGTTATCTCGGCGAGTGCCCAAAATGGAGCTATTCCCGATGCATATGCTCAAAGTATGCATCACCATGTGCGCTGTGTCAGGATTCGGTGCCTCAGGTTTTCAACCTGCGCTGAAAAAATAATACAGACATATAAACATAAAACATAGACTTATAATTACTACTGGCCATTTGTTACTGTATACTTTCATATACCTTCCTATTTGTTTTATACATTAGTCCTTATTTTCTATACCTTCGTATTTCCTTATTCTTATTCATCCTTTTCCTATATTCTTGTGCTACGTCATCCTTTATTCCTTATTTGCTATATCTTTGTATTTGTTTATTCCTTCTTACTCATTATTTCCTATAACTTCACTTTACTTTACTCCTATTCATTTCTGTCCTATATCTTTGTGCTATTTCATCCTTCATTCATTATTGTATATACCTTTGTATTTCTTTATTCTTTCTTACTCATTATTTCCTATAACTTCACTTTACTTTACTCTTATTCATTTCTGTCCTATATCATTGTGCTACTTCATCCTTTATTCCTTATTGTCTATGCCTTAGTATTTCTTTGTGCTATCGGTCCTTCCATTGAAGGACAGTCATGTGAACGGTATGGACCGTTCCAATATGCTATCGTCCCTTCCATTGAAGGACAATCACGTGAAAGGTATGGACCATTCCAATATGCTATGGTCCCTTCCACTGAAGGACAATCCCGTGAACGGTATGGACCGTTCCAATATGCTATCGTCCCTTCCATTGAAGGACAATCACGTGAACGGTATGGACCGTTCCTATCGGGCTTACACATCTGCGTAAGACCGCATTTGGCGCTCATATATTGCCACTTCGGCAATATCAATATATTCCTCCCCCTGGGGCACAATGGTAGTTGTAACCTCGGCCAGGGGGAGAATCGTAGATTCGTCGTATATTTCAAGTATCAAGTATCATGGGTGATACCCTCCGGGGGTACCAACAGAGGAGAACATCGGTGTTAGATACCTAGGCCCGGGGGATCATATATTCATTATTTCATTATTTCATGTCATTATTGTATCATTTCATTCCTTCCTAATTTCATTATTCCCTTATTTCATTATACCATTTCATTACTATATTCTTTCACTATTTCCTTACTTCATTATTTTCTTATTCCCTTAATTCATTATTCCATTTAATTATTATTCATTATTATTCATCGCTATTCATCTTCACCTGCCGCTGCAGGACTTGCTCCCGCTGTAGAGCATTTACTTAGCCTTACATGCTAACTAACGTCAAGTCATAGGGGTCGTCTTGGGAAGGAGGATGTATCCTGTCCGATGTGGGGGTGTTTACTTCCCTTATCGAACCATCAAGCCTCCATCCGCAGGTATAGCTTAGACGACGTTATGGCATAAAAATGGGTATAACGGACCCCGTGCTAGGGGAGACAGGCTATGTACGTCCTCTAACACAGGCGCTTGCCCGCCCTAACACGTCACCACTATGACCTCTCTTCTGTCGTCAACGTCGAAGTCATATTCTGTCAGGTCCTGGGCTATCCTTGCCGTCAGTCCTAGGTACAACTCACCAATATCTATTTTCCCCTGGAAAATAGGATCAAATCCATCATAGTGGACCTCCGTGCACAAACCACGAAAAGAAAGTGTCAAGCGGTATTGTGTTGTGTGGGGTGTCATAGTTATACGGGGGATGACAGTGGTGACACAGTGCACTTTAGTTGCGCCTGGCTCGTCGGATATCCAGCTAATGTCAGCTGCGTATAATTCCCTCTCACATGTTAGTGGGTAATTTAAGGATGTGAAGGGTATTCCCGTGTTAATGGGCCGTTGTAAGTATGTTAGAATTTGTAAGTATCGGTAAATGGATGGTAAGATAGGGACAAGGAATCGTGGTCCTATGGGGATGTTGGGAAACGTTAAGGGGCAGGATTACTCAACCGGTGTGGGTGAGGATTTTATTGGTTAGGACCTGGGTGTTCAGCGCGGTATTAGATATCGTGCTGAAGGAGTTAGGTTAGCATTTATGCTGTAATCTGGCATGCAGGGTAAAAATGTTGGTTATAAAAGTAAAATAATTCATGCACTGGTGTTAGCGGGTTAAGCCTGGAACGCTAAGCTGTTAGCTTTAAAGTTCCAAATGTTGATTAACATATAGCCACGAGCGATAAAGCATGGCGTACACCCTGGTAATTGCATGATTACCAAGTGCCGTGCATTAATAGGGGAGAATTGTACAAGTGTGTAACTGTAGAGTGTTAGTATGTATCTTGGGAGGGAGATGTGCTTCGAAGCTTGGACGCACTAGTCGCAATATATGGCATCTGGGACCATAATAATAATAGACTGTTGTCTGTACTTGGAAAATACATACTTTAGACTTATATACTATAAAGCCTTTATCTTAAAACTGGTCATGTAGGATTATTAGATAATATGATCCCTTAAATTAGAGATACTGTCTAGAGATACTATGTATATATATTCTAAACCAGGTTATATTGCAGCGCACTATATGTGTGGCCTAAGTCCTTCCTATAGGGGGGCTTATTGCTGTAAAAAGTATTCTATCCGTCCTACGGAAATGTGGGGAATCCATAAGTGTGTATTGCCAGTCTATTAGTTGGGAGGATGGTATATATAAATGCCATCTATATGGTAAACGGGGCTATAAATTCCACTAAATGTGGCGTTTTAATTATGGAGTTCAGGAGAAGTACAATGCGCGGGGGGGATATTAATGCGCTATCGCTTGAAATAAGTTTGCTCGTCCAAATCTGGAAGAGAATGTTTTGCTCAATATCGCTGTACCGTGAATAAAATAAATTAAAACCTCCTAAGTGGGAAGTAGATTTATATATTTATAGGGTCACGGAGACATGCTCGTGTTTTCCTATGTTGGATGGTGTGTCGATATGAGGGTGTATTCGAAGGCGAAAGTATATTAAAGCCCACTGAAAGATAAAATACGGTGTATTTGTGTGACGCGGCGCTGTGTGAATATCACCGATAATACTGGCATTTTGGCCGTGAAATATGCTGTCCCGGTATTAAGTATTGAGGGATGAAGGGTGTGAACTAAAAGAAAAATATTTGGTTACCCTGGTGCGTATAGTATAATCCGAGAATTATATGTCTCGCCCTCCCTATCATTTGAATTGAGCGCGCGAGATGATATTAATTATGGCTGCCTGCTAGTTACTCGTCACGTGAGAGGTGTGGCCAGTGATAACGTGTGTATACGGGAGGTATTAGATATCGCTACTGCGAGGCGGTACCTAAAGTGTTGATTGGCTGGTGGGCTGTAGTAGTTCATGCTTATCGTGGCGCTGTTCTGATTGGACCTGAGCTCTAAGAGTGGGTGTCACGCACGGCGTTTTGTTATAATACAGTAGATGTACTGTCATAAGCACGTGTTATGTGCCAAATGGAGTGGTTGTCATCTACGCATCGTTTTAAGCTATACAACCTGTGTATTATGTAATCTGGGTGTAGGCTATTGATTGCCCGTCTGTGTATTGGGAAGCGACGCATGTCCTTCTGTTGGGGAATTCTAATGGGATTACGCTGTCATCATAGCGTACTTAAATGTGGCAAATGATATATATATATAATTACTATGCATCTTGTATACAATTTATGGAGTATGCTGGAGTATATTGTGTATGTTCGGAAGCATATGGCGACTTCCTGTAGCTGTAAAAAATGCTATTTGTCATTCTGTAAAAAAGTGTTTCAGTGGTTTACTCCCACCTACTTCGGGAAAGTGAAAAATAATGTGGGGTTCAGTAATATGCTGGGTGTCCATGTATAGACAAATGTTTCTGTGTTTTACTTCTACTTCCTGCGGGAAAATGGAAAATGGTGTCCATAAAAATATTGAGTTATTCTGTATTTAATTTACAAATTGTATTATCCTGTACTGGGAATGTGTGGACGCATTTAGTGATTCCATGTGGGTGTAGCAATGCTATGTGTCACCCTGTAGGAAAAGTGTTTCCGTGGTTCACTCCCGCCTACTCCGGGAAAATGAAAAAATAAGGTGGGGTGCAGTAATATGTATATTCACAGTGAATATTGTATTCCGTGATGTTGGATTTTCCGTGGAGTAGCATAATGGGCTACATTTACCGGGCATTCTGTTGTATGGAAGTGAGATTTATGCAGTGTATTCCCAGAACTGAATGTGTTGATGGGTAGATGATGTATTCCTATTTCGTATTTTATGTTTGTGGAATCAAGTGGACATTTAGTCTTTATATATTAAATAAAATCATCGGGCCTTTGTTAATCGTTATCTATAAAATTCGGCATGTCCATGTCTATGGTCGATACTCATTCCTTATCGTGATCCCAGGAGGGTAGGCTATCGCCTGCTCTTGACTCGATTTGCGCCTTAGGAAAACGTGGAATAGCTATAGTCCATTAACGTAGTAGTTGCCGAATATATTTATAGCTATGCGCTCATGGCTGATATTCATCCTATAGTGTTTTGACCCAGGAAAGTAGGACTTAACCTGCCTTTACTTGCTGACGCCTTAGGTCGACTGTAGGATACTTATGGGCTATGGCGTTATTGTGATACTAATGGACATATATATGTATGTGCCATGTCGTGTCACGTTACCTCAAAACGAAAATATGTAAGTTTTATGTGGCCAACTTATGATTGTAATGCTAAGTGTGTATCTACTGTGTAGATGTGAACTAAAGGGGATCCATATAAGGATTTGTGGTCCTATTGGAGCCTTGTGGCACTTATGAAATTATGAAATTACTTATGAAATTACGAATATCATTTCGTCACTTAGTAGATCAATATGGGCCTCCGTGGCTTAGGCGGCAGCATGCCGGCCTCTCACCGCTGAGTCCGTGGTTCAAATCCCGGTCACTCCATGTGAGATCTGTGCTGGACAGAACGGAGGCAGACAGGTTTTTCTCCGGGTACTCCGGTTTTCCCTGTCAAAATTTCATTCCAGCAACACTCTCCACTATCATTTCATTTCATCTGTCATTCATTTAATCATTTGCCCCAGAGGAGTGCGTCAGGCCTCGGCAGCCGGCACAGTTCATATCCTCGCCGCTAGATAGGGGCTTCATTCATTCCATTCCTGACCCGGTCGGAGACTGGAAGCAGGCTGTGGATTTTCAGTAGATCAATATGCCGGCCCCGTGGTGTAGGGGTAGAGCGCCTGCCTCTCACCCGGAGGCCCCGGGTTCGATCCCCGGCTCCGTCAGGGATTTTAAAACTGACGTGAGGGTTGGAACGGGGTGCACTCAGCCTCGTGAGGACAATTGAGTAGCTGTCTGACAGTGAGACAGCGCCCCGATCACGAAAACCAAGATTAACGGCCGAGGGGACCCGACGCGCTGATCACGCGTCACCCTAATATCTGCAGGCCGAATGGCTGGGCAGCGGTCGCTTGGTCGGCCTTAGCCCGTCATGGGCTGGATAGTGCCAGGGGTTGACTTTTGTTGTTGTTGAGTAGATCAATATGAACAGTTTGTACTTAGCGTAAGGATGATAAATGGATTCCTAAGTCGACTGTTAGAGGTATAGCACCAATCCCCTAGAAATTTCTAGGAGTCCAATCGGTCGTCGACTAGGATGAGATGATTATAATTATAATTGTAATTTAAATGATTTCCCTGCTCCGTTGTCTAAGATGGAAAGTCGCCTTGTATGAAAACTGTTCATTTTGTCTGTCTTTATGACGGTACTAGGTGGTCAATGCCACTGTGATCTAGAAAATAAATTTTAAAAGATCCCCTGTGAGGAGAAAAAATATGTGGAAAGGAGTATATATTAACGTCATAATTGCTGTGTATAACTTGTGAGTCTTGGGGTTCTGGCGTCTCGGGTGTCGAGAATCTGTGTGCGCATTTCTCGCATCCAGTATTGCATGCAGAGCGCTACTCACTGTCTGTATGTAGTTTACCTTACTTAGTATGTGAAGTGATTTTATATGTATTAAAGAGCATCTTTTGGATTACAGTGTATGGGATATGTAATATGTATAAGTATAAGTCAACCTTATTCCCAGTGTTTCCTAGCTGTTTGTTCAGCTGACCTATATATGCTGATGCTGTGACGGTATGATAACCTGTGTGATTGTGTCACATCCTACTGGCTGTGGTGTTAGTAATCTACCTGTGTACTAGCGCAATTGTGTGTGGAATTATACTTAGTGTCGCTATACTCTGTCATGAGTATGAATCTGCTGTGGCCTATAGTGAAATCCGCTAACCTGTGTTGTTGTGTGTCTACTGCTATGCCTTTGCAAAAGGTCGCTAATCTGCGTTAGTGTATAAGTATTGCATTCCATTATAGAAATGCCGCTAACCTGTGTTCCTGCATATGTTAGGCCATTGTGTGTATGCACTGCGGCTAACCTGTGTTATTGTGTTGTCTGTAACTCGGTATGTGCTTTCGCTACTGCTGGAGTAATGGCGTTCGCTATAGAAATTGTATTATATGTTCCTTAATGTATTATATTTGGCCCTATGTATCAACTTATTGGTCTATTCCGTGATAATGTAGAGCATCGCCCTGTCATCCCGCCTTAATATGGGGTGATTGTTGGAATCCGTGCAATTTCCAAAGTGGTGTAAGTAAAAATATTGTGTGTAAATCTCCTAAATGTGGTTATTAGCCATGGGAGTGTTAGTCCCTCTAATGTTATGGGAAATGTATGTAAGCGCCTATTATTTATCACATCTGTCGGGATTGGTCATCGGTCGCTGCCGAAGGTATATATATATATAAACAATTTAGTTATATATTGGTGCTTCTCAACTGTGTTCTGTGATTATATTTGTGTGGGAAGGGTACGTCACTGTATCGTCCCTTATGACAGGTGAGTTGATCTTCAGTCGGTCGCCTAATGCTCGTGATCGTGTATGGAAATCTATATGCGTTTAAGTAGGTAAAAATGTGCGCTATGTATAAGTTTGTATGAATGTGAAGTGTTTTGATATCATTCTATGGTAAATAAAGCTTTCCGTGGTTCGCTATGTATCCTCCATGTGTGTTAATGACCCGTGTATCGCACGGCCATGTATGAGCGTGGTAGTCTACGTGACTGGGCGGAAAAGGCTGTTGCTATGCATGCGTCGTGTATCGCTGACTGAGCATTACGTCTCTCGTTACTTCCGTATGTTGGGATAGAGAATTGATCTCGCTTGCCGTGCACTGTGTATGACATGTGCAAGATCTTGTCTACAATATATTACTCGACGAAACATTTATGCACTTTACATATTATAAATATGGAATTATTATTAGGAATGTTATGTCGTTATCTCCTATTTGAAATTCTGCAACTGAAGACTACTTATGGTGTGGGGCCACACTGGGATTAGTATTGACCTCTATTTCAGACTGTGGTTACTAGATGCCATAGTGCAATTGGCGCTATTGCGAATGCTTATTTGGCGTACCGTGTCTATGGGGATTTAAGGGGGAATGTGAGGCATATGTGCTACTAAATATTTATCTAACATTGATCTATCTTAAATTAGTGTGTGTGAACAGTATTCATAATCCTAGAAAGACATAGGACACAAGAAATATAACCTGGTACACATTATTATATCATATATAACTAAGCATGTAACTTATAATTAAGCTTCGTGTCATACACTGTGGGGAATTGTCGGTGACTGGTAGTTGTGAGCATGGCTACTATATGCCATATCGCATAGGGCGCTTGTTTGATTCACATGGTTCTGGGTTTGAGTTGTGTGTGGGAAAAATATAGTTTACTCCCTAATACTGGTGATTTAATGCTTTCGTTCCTATGGCTCTGTGGACTGGGGAAACGTGGAGATAGCCTACGTGGGACTGGTGTAAGCGGAGCCTGCCTCGACATTTCTTATCCTCTACTTGCACTTAATGTTGTGTGTGAAAGGAAAATTGGCTATGGAAGCGAGTTATATTATGTGTAAGGCTATAACGTGGTCTGGTTTACTGGTATTATAATGCAGTGTACCTTTAATTATGTAAAAATAACGTGTTCTAAATTGGCAATTTCGAATTCCATCTATCGCAAGTAATGACACCGTCTCCCTCGGATTGCCAAAGCGGCTTTTGCACCTGGTATCCACTCAAGGGATGCACTTTCCGTGCGGGGCGTTTGGAGAAGGGTGATTTTAGGTTTGTGTAGCCTACCTTCTATTTTGGGGATTGTGCTCGGAATGGGGCGGTGAATTAATATGGCTTTTCGGCGTACCGTAGGACTGTTGCTGGCCGGAATAGGCGCTAAGGTCCTAGGGCATAATGGAAGCGTGGGGATGGGAATGTTACTACGCGGTGGTGGGACTGTGTTTGCGTGTGTCTCGTTCCCCATGGCGAGCTGCAGATGTGGCATGGCCACGGCAGTCCCCTTCCTAATAGGAGTGGGCATTAGAGGAATGGATGTGTTAGCTATTTTTGGTGCATTGCCTGTACTGGCCGCTTCCATTGGGGTAGGTGGATGTGTTAACAGCTCAAATGTAAGAAAGTGTGCTTGAAGCTGACGGAAACGATGCCATGTTTCGGCGTATTGCCGGGTGAATGCCCTGGCCTGTTCCGTTGCTGTCGCGGTGGCAGTATTAACATTGAGGTGTGATAAGGGGCAGGATAACTGCGTGGATTTAACTATTTGTCCATGGGGGCGCAAATGTATGCAGCTATTGGTATATGCTGAGCATGCTATTGTGTGTGGCAAAAAGTTTACCGCTTATGATCGCTGTATTTCCGACTGGGAATTAATTTGGTATATTTGTATCAATTGGGCGCTCAGCCGCCTATATTCGGCAATGAGCCGTGCGAAATGGTTATCCACCCTCGCATATTGCGCCTTAATGTGTTGAAGGTTTGCGGTATGAGTGAGGTGACCATATACCCTATTCATTTTGGTATGTATCCTCAGTGTTCTCGTGTGTTTTTCCTGTAGTGCCCTGTGGATTGTGTGTAGATTTCGGTGCGCCCGGGCGAGGAGTGTCTTATGCCTATCGGTGGGGGTGCGGGTATACTTAATTTGTGCCGCACTTACCCTTGCCTGCATTGCTTGTATGCGGAATTGCACCTTTAGCATTCGGCGCTGCCGGCTTCGTAAGAGAAAAAGAATAGCTCGGAATTTCTATTTGTATTACTATGGTACACCCTCCCTTGTGAATTAGGTGTTTCGGCATGAGGTGACATGGTGTAAAGGGGGGTAGTAAATGAAAAATTACTATTACACTACTATATAAGGTACTGGGGACCGAACTGGGTGGGCAACTAAATAATGTGACCCTTATTAATTATGTGGTATGGGCGTAGCAAATTTGGGGTTTTAAGTGGCTGCCTATTATTTAAGGGTGGCGTTAATGAACGTATCTCTATAAGGGCGGGTCTTGGTGGGTATAAAAATCTTACTGGACCCTTATTTCAAAAAAAATTCCTAATTCTGGGTAGCGTTTGCTTGGCTTTAGAAAGAGGTTTTAGGTTCTAGGGATCTTTTCCTCGGAATACGTTGTCTGTACTCCTGTAGGCTTTGTTTTAAGACAACGTCGCGGTACCTAGCGCCTCCACTATTTGTAAGGTACCTGTGAGGGTTGCCTGTAAAAAGAATTAACCTAAGGGATGAAATTAGTCTAATTAGGGGGCGAGCTTGGCAATTGCTGTAAGAGGTATGGATTATTTAGTGATTTGCGATCGTCAGTACGATCTGCAAAGAGAACTCCCCAATAAACTGCTTGTCGGGGTAGTTCCGGGTGAGGGGGTGTTTGGAAAGGTAATTTAATTATTACTCTGTGCACGACAGCTGCGCCACGCGGTCTGCTGCAAGTCGTGAGCAGGCGAGCTAACGGGGAACCTGCTGGTGTCAGCGCTGAGCGGTAGCGCTCGGCTAACGTCACGAAGCAATTAAACAGTAAACAGTAAAGCTAATTCTAGATCCTACCTAATGGGGAAGCTAAGAGGGTAGGATCTTATCTGCTAAATAAATAAAGGATAAGACCAGTGGCTTCTATTACTTTTAAATTTAATGTGTACCTCGATTTTGAGGTACGCTAGCAAATAGCAGTTCAATTGATAGAAAATAATAATTATTACAGTCCAAGCACAGGGGGATGGGAGTGTAGTGTGAGTGTGCATGTAGTGATCGCTTGAGTCACTTACCCTTCAGCTAACAGCAGCAGCGGTTCGTCACGTCGGTAGCACTTAGACAGACGGAATGATCTCGAGGGCATGACCTACCGTCGTACTTATAGGCTTCTCGTGCTACGTCTGCGGAATCCGCACATTCCTCCCAAGTCATAGTCCTTTCTAGGGTCGTTGCCTGGAACACGAGACTATTTGAGTTCATGTAGGTGCTAACTTATTAGTCTTATAATTTTGTAATGGTTATTTGTAGGTTTTTAAAGTAATTGCTTGGAATTTGGATTTGTCGGGGATTTTATTTAGGGGATGAGGGTGGCGTACCTTAGGGGTACAACAATATGCTGTTTTCAATTTCCGAATCATGATAATGCGGAATGGAATATGCGATGGCTATTCACTGAGCTTCTTTGTCTCTAAGCCACATGCTTGACCCACAGCATTCAAAACATTAATTGTAGTAGTCTATAAACAAAAGAAAAGCATATCTATTACACTCTAAAACAGCTTTAATAATATTGTGCAATTAGGGATTTTGCACTATGCATGGCTGATAAATTTTACTATTTATGCAAGAAATGCCCTAACTGTAGCAGATACTTCTTTTCAGCATATAGCACAAGTGTTGAGTTCAAATGCATACTTGACACAGGCTATCATGTGCCCACAAGGTAAAAATACAACACCTAGTTCACCTTGATAACAAATTTTTCATAATTGTTGGTCACACTTTTGTATCTGTTCGTGAGACAAGTCTTTTTTTTCAGCCTCATGTATTTGCTCCGCATGTTCTAACTCTAAAGGCACTTTTATATCTTGTACTGCAATCACGTTTTCCTTACGAATAGTGTTCACAAATCCCTGACCGTTAAGCAACACCATATATTTACAGTTAGGTAACCACGAGCGTTTTGCACAACAGGGTCATCAGTCGTTTGCCAATCCTTTAAAGCAAATCCACAATAAAACATATTGTTTTATCCCCTTCACCAGTATAAAAAATTCCAGCTTCACTTAGCTGTTTGGTGAGGTGTTTTAATATTAATGGCCAAACATTTTTATAAGATTCTAAACGTTTTTCAACAGAGCTGTACTCTGGGTGTGCTAGTGCTTTAGTCTTGCAAACTCCCAATTTTTCAAAAGTACATGCCAATTCAACACTGTCTATGGCATATGGACCTCATATATCGATACTACCGTTGTTGGCTGGTAATATATCATTATTATTATTTATTTGTGATTCAGCAACGTAAGTAGCGGACAATGGTCTTGTGGTTCGGTAAAATGAATACACGCGTATGTTACCCACTTGTTTTCCAAGCATGTAAGGACAACAAGGAGACCATTGCAAATGGTCTCTAAAGGGATCATCCCCTTCTTCCCAGTGTGAAAGTTCAATACGACAAAACACACAGCGCACCACATCTTCACGGTTCAAGTAAAAAAAACGGCTTTTGCAAGTTTATGTGTCGACAAAAAGCCTACAGGCCAGGATTCAAAAGTAAACCAACGATCATGTTCTGATTTTAAATTTAACCCACGTGGTAAACCAACTTGTTCACTTGTTGTATTTGGTACTAACGCCATGTGTTATAATAAAACTTTTTCTTATTGAAGTTATTAACATTGCACAGAGTACCTTAAAGCACAATGTATGATTGTTCACGGTCTGTTCATACGTTAATGGCGCATGACGACACCTAGAAGCAAACAAAATAACCAATCACTCAATCAATCAATCAATCAATCAATACTTGTAAATAAAACTTTAACGTTAATATATCAAAACACAATAAAAATTATAATAAACTGTATGTCGGCACTAACAGTAACCCATGTACTTATTTTCTTTTTATAAAGCTGCAGTCATTTACATACCCCTTTAACCGATACATAAACAAAAAATAATAATGTCATGTCATTTTATTCAGATTATCATGTTCAAACCTGTGAATATTCGTTGAGTTCATATGGTACAAAGTTCCTCATTTTTCTACTAGAAAGCGCTATAGAGTTTAAGGAGATTAGATACCTAACATCTAACCTCCTTGACTATCATAGTCAAGGAACAACTAAATTCGACATGCAAGCTACCCTCTGTGTGTCAAATAACAAAGCTTGCACCCGGCACCCGAGGCCATACGATATAAATATTATTATTATTATTATTATTATTATTATTATTTCTACATTCATTTCACCACATAAGTGGGACATATCAACATATCGTCGGCTTGTTTGCAAGACGGTATGGCTAATTCTCTTAAGGTGGCACATTGAGAAACGAGCGAACAATGGAACAGGTCTCCAAGATGACGGCCTTCTGCATGGTGATGTGTAGACCAGGATGTATTCCCAATATTTCCAGATTGCGAGCCAACGATTTAGGGACGATGCCGGTAGAAGAAATGACTATGGGCAGAACCACTACACTTTCCTGTCTCCACATTTGCCGTATTTCCTCAGCCAAAGGCAGATATTTGGTGATCTTATCACAGCAGGTTTGTTGCAGATTATGGGAATTGGGCACTGCAATATCAATTAGGAAGGTTCTCTTCTGCACCTTGTCCACAAGAACGATATCTGGCCGGTTTGCTGATATGGTTTTATCAGTAATAACTGATCGGTCCCATAACAACTTGTGACTGGGATTTTCCAAAACGGCGTCAGGAACATACTGATAGTAAGGCAAAATATTATCAGATAATAAATGCTTTTGAGCAAGGTGTTGGTGCATTATTTTGGCCACTTGGTTGTGCCTTTTCATGTAATCAGTACAGGAGATTGCTTGGCAGCCTCCTGTGATATGTTGAATTGTTTCCGGTTCTAGTTGGCATCTTCTGCATTTATCATCCTGAATATTTGCCTTAACTATATATTTCAGGTAGTTTTTGGTAGCCACAACTTGATCCTGGATTGCAACCAGGAATCCTTCAGTCTCAGTGAATAGGTCCGCATGAGTCAACCAGCTGTTCGACGCATCAATGTCGACATGTTTCTGGTTGAGATCATACGGATGACGACCGTGCAGAGCTTTCTGCGTCCACTGTTGAAGCTTGATGGCTGAACATTCCTCATCAGTGGCTAACTGTATATCCCTTACGTGAAGAAGATCCAGCGGTGTGCACTTGTCATCTGCCTTCACAGCGGCTTGATGTATGGGAGAGTCATGTCTTCCCAGAAAATATCTCTGAAGGTTCCTCACTTGCCTTGCATGCAATTGGATAATGTCCGTGAGCCCTCGTCCACCTCTTTGACGCGGGATTGTCAATCGCTCAACAGCTGACTTAGGGTGGAGACATCTGTGTTTTGTTAAGATGGTACGTGTCCTAATTAGGATGTTCTCCAAGTCAGTCTGCGTCCATTTGATAATACCGAAAGTATATGTCAGAGCAGGAATAGCATAGGTATTAATAGCCTTAAAGGTGTTCTTTCCATTCAACTTTGATTTTAAAATCTTATTAAGGCGTTGGTTGTAGATAGCTACGGTTCTATCTTTAATACCTTTATGATCAATTCGATTAGATTGCAGGAGACCAAGATATTTGTAGGTCTCATTACCTTCCATAGGCTTTATGAAACAACCGTCATCAAGTTGAAATGCTCGGGTCTCTAATTTTCCACGCCGAATGGTGAGGGTGCGACACTTATCTAATCCGAAGGACATTCCAATATCAGAAGAAAATGAAGCAGTAATTGCAATTAGATTGTCGATGTGTTTCTCAGAGGATGCATATAGTTTAATGTCATCCATATACATCAAATGAGAAATTTTGTATTTGACTATACCATGGTGCTTAATTGGAAAACCACACTTTGTATTGTTCAGCAATGATGATAGTGGATTGAGCGCCAAACAGAACCATAGAGGGCTCAAGCTGTCACCCTGAAAGATACCTCTTTTGATTTGAATAAATCCCGATTCCATACATGTGTCTCCATTAGACATTAATAAATTGGTCCTCCAATGGGACATCATATGTTGCAGACTTATAATGATGGCAGGATCAACTTTATATATCTTCAGGGTTTGGATTAACCAGGAATGTGGCACTGAATCAAAAGCTTTCTTGTAATTATTATTATTATTATTATTATTATTATTATTATTATTATTATTATAGGGAACGGTACGTCAGTTAAATTAAAATTTTAGTTTTTTACAAAATCCAATATGGCCTTGTACTTTCCCGCTAAACAACCAATATGGTCTTGTACCGGTTGCCAATGCATAGTCATTAATCAAGAAAGCAATCATCGTCCTAGTCATGTACAGGTAATGATTTTTTTGTCTACGAGTTTTCAGTAGGGGTAAAACGGAATAGCATTTTATGTTAGGCTTACCTGAGTTTTAAATAGTTCACTGCCTGGAAACAATGGTTGCACTTTACTGCGTCTTGGGTTTTCAGCGACTGCTACGGCGGTAAGGCTTTTCTTTCCAAGTTTCTAAAAATAAATAAAATAAACCGTTATAAATAGCTAAATTCAGGTTAGTACATGCATTTCATAGAATAAAATATGAAACAAAAAATGAAACAAGTTAGTTTAAAAAAATAATCCCACCTTCACTTGCAGTGGCTTGTTGCTGTTTCCTCCTAGTGGGCTCAAAAGTAAACTGGTATCTTGTATCTCAGACATGTAAGGTATACCGGTTATCTGCAAACAAATAAATTAAAAACCAATAATTACCTAATCAATAACTACAAATTTATGGTTCATTAGCATGACATGATTAAAATAATCATTCATAGGTACTTACCAAAAGTAAAAGGATTTTTCTTCCACAGCTCTACTGTATACGTCCGTGTGCTAAAATGGCAAGTGCATGACTAACTCAATCGTTATCAGTTAGCCTAGAAACAGAAAAAGTTGTATTTACTCAGCGTTTTGACCTTGAATGGTTCTCTGTCTCTCTCTCGCACGTGTTCCCACGACTCTTCACATTCCTCAATCTGAATAAGATTCGTGTACCTTATACTAGTTTCATGTTTTTAATAAGGAACCAAAATGGCTACCTCTTATACATAGGTAGTCCTACTGTCTCAGAATCAAAATGACGGTCTCTGCTTAAACAGCACACCTGCTAGCCACCAAGAGGCAAGTAAGCTGATATCACACTTCCTGCTGACGTAGACATTCCTGCCTCGTCAGCACCAGCAACGGCTCTCACGAGTCCTCTGGCTAGGTACAATATTCAGTCACCAGTGAGCTGGACTGTGTGCGTAATAGCATTCAAAACATGTGTGTGTTTTATTATTATTATTAAACATTTTACTGTAATAATAATTACTAGCAAGCGGCCATCCTCAATACATGATCATGTTAACCACATACTTTCATCCTAAAACACATGACTTTACCCAGTTCAATATTTAGTTTATAACATTTCAGGCCAATGACCTTAACCGTTTTGGCTCTTTGCGTACATGCACATGACTTGGTCGAGCAAATGTTATAGGTTTCCATATTCTAAAACCATTTACTGTGCCAGACAGCAGCCTCGCTTATCACCGTTTACTAGCATGTTAATGATCCCCTTCAGGGGTAAAAATAAATCCTAGCACACTTAACACATTTTCAAATATTCGCCTCTATCCGACATAGGAAATGTCACAAAACCAACTGTCATAAGCTGCCCCCACCATCCCACCAAAATAGCTATTCATTTCTTCCGGGCACGGTCACCGAGATCGCCAACGTCAAAGAATCACTTGGTCATATCCTACAACCGTTGTTGTGTCAGAGTGGTGTATTCTTGGAATACACGGTACGAGAGAATATAATTTTAATGCTCTTTTCTTGTTCATTCCTTCCTCTTTATCAAACACCAACAGTGATCTTCTATTTTCTCTTTGATGGTCATGTCTCTTATGTCATTGTGAGTCTGTTCTAGATATATATCTTCCATGACCCACCTAGCGTCATCTAGCAGCGAATCTCTGAAGCTCCTCAATTCTTCCTGGTGCAAGAGGACTTCCTTTTCCATCTGGCCATCAGATCTCGTTGCCATCGCCAGCTATCAACTCTTTGAAGACCATTTCCTCAAGAGAATTTAAGTTTACAATATTGGTCATGCTTATATGTTCTCCTTTTGTCTCCTACCCCCACACATTCCCTTCCTTGGACCCTCCGCGCTTCGCTGAGTGGATCTCACTTGTAAGTCGGCAGTTGACTCGGCCAGTCAAGGCTCAACTAGAGCCAGTCTCCTCAAACCAAGAGACACTCTCTACGTTCTACGCCATGTTGGCACATTAAGTATCCGTCAAAGGGAACTTCACCTTCGACATGCAATCAAGATAAGTACAGACTTAAGGTTTTAACCTCATCTTCATCAATTTTATTATGCACATGATTTTATTGATCATTTTATAGACGGCGTGAGATTACTTATTTGGGGCGGTAATCATCCTTCGCGGGATTTGCTATGTTGGGCTTTTGTCTGTCTAAGCCAACCTTACTAGAAAGTAGCTTTTCTTAAGCTATTTAAATGAGAAATCTTCTCACCACGTGGGATATTATTCAATACCCGCTGTCTATAAAATACCAAGCTAGTTCCTCCGCTGGATTAACTTTGGCCCCATTCTTCTATTAAGATCGTTCTGGAACCTTCCAGATCCTGTACTTTATCTACAAGTCTTGCCGTCATGTATTATTCATTCACTTGTGAGAATACTATTGAAAATTGAAGAATCTTCCTTCTGAATTAAAGCTCAATAGCGAACTTTCTTCCACCGTTGGAATGTTCTATGGCGCATTTAATTGTAATCCACAACTTTCTCAAGCAATAGACTTTCGCCTATCTAGTGCAACCAGTCCTTTTTCATTATTGCAATAAATATCATTGCCATAAAATTTCGTGTTACTACAGTGAACCTTTCATTCATTTTACAGACTATAGTGATAACTAGTGCTTGTTCCACTTTTCTACCGCGTCGCGATCGTCCGTTTACATTAAATAAGACCATGAACATTTATCCTCAATCCCAATTGATCTTTCCTAAACCTTCTACTAACAAACCATATTAATAAAATTGTCACTCTAAATCATTTTCTATGAGGTGTCACTCTAACGAAGTGCCCTTCCATCTTGCTTGTTTATCATTAATTAATTTCTGCATAACTACGTGTTTTATACACGGTACAAGCTTACATTGTTTCTACCTTATAATCAGGGAAAACAATTCTTCTAACTCTTGAGTGAGTTATTTCTAGGTCTCACGAAAGGGAAACTGCCCCATTTAGCTCGTGATTCCTACTTAAACATAGGAGATCGAGAACCTTCCTTTTGATTTTCTCTTCAGGTTTCACAGTAAGTGACCTGCCCTTATTTTTATAATAACCAACAGTAATTCAGCTTAAATATAAGAAGTTATAGGAACTTCTTTTTCATTCTACCTGTTTTCTTTTTTTGTTATTTTCGAAGTTGTTACTATCTCTAGAATATTCTCTCAGGAATTTCTTTAAGTACACACCTTGTACTCTATTTATGTTTAAACTTTAATCACTTCGCAATTCTTCTAGGTTTGTGCCGTGTCTTGTGTGGGGTTTCGCCTAGGACACCAAGCTAGGCTCATCGGCGGGCTCTTGGTGTCCCCGCCCGGACCCCGACAGGAGTGACGAACTGCGCGCCACCTCCCTTTATATAAGGTGCAACTGCACCACTTGACTACGAGAACTAAAAGCTCAAGCAGCCTTAACCTCCCTATGAAGGCTTCCAAAAAAGATGGTATATTGGCTTTCACGGCCGGTGAATTAAAACTCAGCAATTCTTCTAGGTTTGTGCCGTGTCTTGTGTGGGGTTTCGCCTAGGACACCAAGCTAGGCTCATCGGCGGGCTCTTGGTGTCCCCGCCCGGACCCCGACAGGAGTGACGAACTGCGCGCCACCTCCCTTTATATAAGGTGCAACTGCACCACTTGACTACGAGAACTAAAAGCTCAAGCAGCCTTAACCTCCCTATGAAGGCTTCCAAAAAAGATGGTATATTGGCTCTCACGGCCGGTGAATTAAAACTCAGCAATTCTTCTAGGTTTGTGCCGTGTCTTGTGTGGGGTTTCGCCTAGGACACCAAGCTAGGCTCATCGGCGGGCTCTTGGTGTCCCCGCCCGGACCCCGACAGGAGTGACGAACTGCGCGCCACCTCCCTTTATATAAGGTGCAACTGCACCACTTGACTACGAGAACTAAAAGCTCAAGCAGCCTTAACCTCCCTATGAAGGCTTCCAAAAAAGATGGTATATTGGCTTTCACGGCCGGTGAATTAAAACTCAGCAATTCTTCTAGGTTTGTGCCGTGTCTTGTGTGGGGTTTCGCCTAGGACACCAAGCTAGGCTCATCGGCGGGCTCTTGGTGTCCCCGCCCGGACCCCGACAGGAGTGACGAACTGCGCGCCACCTCCCTTTATATAAGGTGCAACTGCACCACTTGACTACGAGAACTAAAAGCTCAAGCAGCCTTAACCTCCCTATGAAGGCTTCCAAAAAAGATGGTATATTGGCTTTCACGGCCGGTGAATTAAAACTCAGCAATTCTTCTAGGTTTGTGCCGTGTCTTGTGTGGGGTTTCGCCTAGGACACCAAGCTAGGCTCATCGGCGGGCTCTTGGTGTCCCCGCCCGGACCCCGACAGGAGTGACGAACTGCGCGCCACCTCCCTTTATATAAGGTGCAACTGCACCACTTGACTACGAGAACTAAAAGCTCAAGCAGCCTTAACCTCCCTATGAAGGCTTCCAAAAAAGATGGTATATTGGCTTTCACGGCCGGTGAATTAAAACTCAGCAATTCTTCTAGGTTTGTGCCGTGTCTTGTGTGGGGTTTCGCCTAGGACACCAAGCTAGGCTCATCGGCGGGCTCTTGGTGTCCCCGCCCGGACCCCGACAGGAGTGACGAACTGCGCGCCACCTCCCTTTTTATAAGGTGCAACTGCACCACTTGACTACGAGAACTAAAAGCTCAAGCAGCCTTAACCTCCCTATGAAGGCTTTCAAAAAAGATGGTATATTGGCTTTCACGGCCGGTGAATTAAAACTCAGCAATTCTTCTAGGTTTGTGCC
The DNA here is from genome assembly GCA_946902985.2 of Meconema thalassinum. Lineage (NCBI taxonomy): Eukaryota > Metazoa > Arthropoda > Insecta > Orthoptera > Tettigoniidae > Meconema > Meconema thalassinum. Next base: position 131,846,173 of record OX336391.1, on the reverse strand, counting down.
GTGTCTTGTGTGGGGTTTCGCCGACTCCTGTCGGGGTCCGGGCGGGGACACCAAGAGCCCGCCGATGAGCCTAGCTTGGTGTCCTAGGCGAAACCCCACACAAGACACGGCACAAACCTAGAAGAATTGCTGAGTTTTAATTCACAGGCCGTGAAAGCCAATATACCATCTTTTTTGGAAGCCTTCATAGGGAGGTTAAGGCTGCTTGAGCTTTTAGTTCTCGTAGTCAAGTGGTGCAGTTGCACCTTATATAAAGGGAGGTGGCGCGCAGTTCGTCACTCCTGTCGGGGTCCGGGCGGGGACACCAAGAGCCCGCCGATGAGCCTAGCTTGGTGTCCTAGGCGAAACCCCACACAAGACACGGCACAAACCTAGAAGAATTGCTGAGTTTTAATTCACCGGCCGTGAAAGCCAATATACCATCTTTTTTGGAAGCCTTCATAGGGAGGTTAAGGCTGCTTGAGCTTTTAGTTCTCGTAGTCAAGTGGTGCAGTTGCACCTTATATAAAGGGAGGTGGCGCGCAGTTCGTCACTCCTGTCGGGGTCCGGGCGGGGACACCAAGAGCCCGCCGATGAGCCTAGCTTGGTGTCCTAGGCGAAACCCCACACAAGACACGGCACAAACCTAGAAGAATTGCTGAGTTTTAATTCACCGGCCTTGAAAGCCAATATACCATCTTTTTTGGAAGCCTTCATAGGGAGGTTAAGGCTGCTTGAGCTTTTAGTTCTCGTAGTCAAGTGGTGCAGTTGCACCTTATATAAAGGGAGGTGGCGCGCAGTTCGTCACTCCTGTCGGGGTCCGGGCGGGGACACCAAGAGCCCGCCGATGAGCCTAGCTTGGTGTCCTAGGCGAAACCCCACACAAGACACGGCACAAACCTAGAAGAATTGCTGAGTTTTAATTCACCGGCCGTGAAAGCCAATATACCATCTTTTTTGGAAGCCTTCATAGGGAGGTTAAGGCTGCTTGAGCTTTTAGTTCTCGTAGTCAAGTGGTGCAGTTGCACCTTATATAAAGGGAGGTGGCGCGCAGTTCGTCACTCCTGTCGGGGTCCGGGCGGGGACACCAAGAGCCCGCCGATGAGCCTAGCTTGGTGTCCTAGGCGAAACCCCACACAAGACACGGCACAAACCTAGAAGAATTGCTGAGTTTTAATTCACCGGCCGTGAAAGCCAATATACCATCTTTTTAATCACTTCATTTGTCTTCTTTAAATCTTACAAAGATTTTAGAACATATATAAGGTTTGAAACCTCATGAATTGTTAATTGCCTGGAGCAAACTTTAAATGTTAGGAGGTCTGCGACCCCAAATTGTCACTAAAATTTGAAACTATATTCTTGTTAAATACATTACGCTCCTTTGCCTTGTTAAATAAATTAAATATTTGTTTTTGGATTTATCATTTCTCTAATACAACAGTTAGGCAAGATCCTGGCTTTCCTAACTCTTCCTAGGTTCATGCCCTCGTTAATACGCAATAAATTTGTTACTATTTGTCTTGTCAGACCATCACCCTTCCCCATAGTAGGCATATGCATGCTTGAGAGGGAATACGCTAAAGCCTTTCTCTGGCAAACCGCCCAAGTCTTAGCTGCGGTTCCCGTCAGCTTCGACCAGGTCCTTACCCACTTTAGCTATCAGAGAGCGGATTCGCAGTGGCAACCGCCTCTTAGTGCATTTAAAGTTAAATTCATAACTATTGTGGGACTCTCCTCCTATTTTTCTATCCTTTTTCTACAGTCCGAAACCCACCTCCTTTTCTTTATCACCTTCCCTTGGTGGTTAGGTTATTCCTCAGCCAATAATCTACCCAAAATTTGGTACCAGAAACCCGGGAGAGTCCATTTTCTATTCCTATTCTTTTTAAAGTTCATTTGGCAATACTTTGCAAATTATTAATGTCTGCTTTGAATCTTTCAGCTATAACTACATCATGCAAAGCCTGTGAAGGGGAAAGAGGCCGCTCCTGTCTCCCGTGGTGTGTCGCTTTCTTTCAACTTATTTGCTGCTGCCAGCCTGACAGCATTTCCGAGGTTCCACAATTTCGTAAGTTGTATTTTAATGTATTTACTTTGTCATGGCTCCTACTGAAAAAGATGAAACTCTCATTGCCAGACGTTCTTCCTATAAAGGGCAACTCACCAGATTCAGAAATTTCATCAACAAATTAAATCCCGCCGAGTGTGATTTAGACATCTTGACACAACGCCTTAAGTTGTACGAACGGTCCTATGATTATTACGATCAAACTCAAACCGAGATTGAATCCGCTTGCCCAGAACTTCAATCGGATCGGGACGAGGTTGAACCCTTGTATTTTGAAGGGATTGCCAAGGCCCACAAACTGATCCGCAGTATCTCAGAACCGGACACTAGGGTCATCAATCCGGCCCAGTTCGCACTCGCTTCAGTTCACAAGAACAAACCGAAACCTTTACTTCCTAAGATAAGCCTACCTCACTTCTCAGGCCAGGAAGGTGAATGGTATTCTTTTTATGAACTTTACTGTTCCCTAATTCATGAAAACTCAGACGTTGTCGACATTCATAAGTTCTATTTCCTGCGTGCGTCCTTGGAAGGCGAGGCCTTGGCCTTGGTTCAGTCACTGCCTTTAAGCGCAGATAACTACCACATCGCCTTTAATCTCCTTAAAGGGAGATATGGCAATTTACGGTTGAGTGTTGCTCGCCACATCCGCTGTCTGTTGAACCTGCCAGTCGTCAAACCTAATGACGTCACCTCTTTAAGAGACCTGTTAGACTCTATTCAATTGCACGTGAGAGCGTTATATCAACTCAAACAACCAGTCCAAACGTGGGACACTATTCTTATTCATCTAGCTACATCCAGATTCGATTTTTCGACATTAAAGGCTTGGGAGATCGAACTCACTCGCAACGAGGAACATTCGTTTGAACACCTCATCTCGTTTCTCAACAGCCGGTGCCAAGTCCTTACAGCACTCTCATTTCAGTGCGAAAATGTCGAAACGAGTCATAAGTGTCACATTTTTGAGAAAAAACTTGCTTCTTCAAAGGGTCATCGGCCCCCATCTGTCGAGAACAAGCAAACCCGTCCTGCTTCTTTCAACAACCCAAGAGAACATATCAGGCCGCTCTTCAAATCTTTAAAATGCACGCTCTGTAAAAAGTTTCACACATTGTACTCGTGCAAATCCTTTAAAGAATTGTCTGTCGAAGACAGAAGGAAGTTTGTCTTCAATAGCAAACATTGCTTCAACTGCTTGTCACCTAAGCATTCTTCTTCTAAGTGTACGTCTTCCAACCTCTGTTTCCATTGTAAAAAACCGCACCATTCTTTATTGCACGTTCATGATAAATCGAGGTCATCAGTACCCTCTTCTACAAACTCCATGCAGAGCAGCTCCGAACAAACTAATGCTTCTTCCTGCATTTCTAACGCCGAAACTTCTCACAGTGCGCAAGTCCTTTTGTCCACTGTACAATTCGAAATCCAAGATAAATTTGGAAATAGGTTTCGAACCCGCGGTCTTCTCGATTCCGCTTCAACACACAACTTTGTTTCGCAATCGTTAATTAAAAAACTAGGTCTTTCTTCATCGCCTATTTCCATCAATGTATCCGGCATTGACAATTTGAAAACTCAAGCCTTGCAGTCTTCAAAATTGAAAATCAGAGACGTTTGTCAAAGAAACACCAATCTTAACTTAAACTGTCTCATTCTTACCAGTATTGGCAAGGACACTCCTAGCAGCTCTATTAATACTTCCGGTTTAAAGATTCCTTCGCACTTAAGGTTAGCTGATCCTTAGTTTAATGCTCAAGGTCCCATTGATGTACTTTTCAGTGCCAATATTTTTTGGAATTGCCTCCGTAAACAGGTTCGCAAGTTATCCTCAAACGTGGTCGCCAGAGACACCGATTTTGGTTGGGTTATTACTGGTGAAATCCAACAACCCAGTCTTCAAACCAAATCGCAATGTCATTTTGTTACAGCTGACATAAATCCCATTTCTGAAAAAGAGAACGCTCATGTTTTCGATCTCGATACTTTTGAAAAACACTTGCCGAAACGATGTCTTATCGTAAACAACTACGCCACCTTTGTAAGTTGTTTAAATGATTTTGTCTTCTTCCCGCACAAAATGGCAATTCAAGTTCGCCTCACCTTGTGTTACTTCGTTTACCTTCTCATGTCATTTTTTATAGCAGGTAATTGCTTAAACTCTCTATCGAAAACTATCTTCCCCTTGTGTAAAACCATGGCTATCAGTCTCCATCACTTCGCTGTAAGCTATGTTTCACTTCTTTCGCTATTTAGTAGGATGGCCATGGCCGGCTCCTTCCCCCTCCTCACAATTGGAAGCCGCTTTTGAAACCGCTTGAAAATCTGAATTCTCTAGGATCTAGAATAACTATTCTTACGCATAAACTCCTTCTCAATGTCCCAGCTTCTCTTCCCTTTTCGGAAGAATTAAGCTTTTTTCTGTTGAAAATTGTCGGATTCCGTAATCCTCAAAATTATGCGAAATTGATTTCCTACTTTATTTCATATGTCTCTAAATTGGTTTTTCACGTCCAAGCCACAAATGACTGCATGTCGTGTCACTTGCTTCGCTTTATGCCACAGCTGATTGTGCTTGTGTTGTTTGTTTATTTCGAACTGCTTGTTTGTCAATCTTGTTTGTATACAAGCTTGAGTAAGGCCAAGTTGCTGTTCATTTCCTGTATGCTTGCCAAAGTTCAGAGCAAGTTTCCCTTATCTCAACTCTGGCTGACTGCCAACCATTGTCTTGCGAGTCGCTTCGGTAAGTTCAGAAGCCGTTCACCTCATTACCAAAATAAACTTGTTCCGCTTAAGGACTCTTTCAGCTATTTATATTCCTTATCTCGCTGTACTATGTGGGTCAAGGCCGTGTTTGCCTGTGTCTCCCACTTGCTCACGTTCGTATCCTATAGTTGCTTCGATTCTTGTTTCATAACATCGTTGCATATATTTTACGCGCTCAAGTATTGCACTTTGCTTACATATTTTGCACCTTTATTGTTCATTGATGAACAAACTTGTTTTTTCTCGTCGTTACATTCGATGCGTTTTTGCATTTATGCTTGCCACGTCACGTTTCTCGCTGACTTAAGTATTTTTCTGATCAACCCCTTTGATACTTATTATAACTTAATGTCATTGTTTATGGCTACTTGATTGTTGTTACCTATGGCGTTCTTATCTCCTACTCTCATAGTTCCGTTGTTTATTTGGTATATTCTTATCCTTAATAGATGTACTTGTTTCTATACGCTTTGTTTAAACTTGTTAATTCTTCTTTCGCATCTTATCGCAATCTTTACTAGTGCTTTATTTCCCTCAGCTTCTAGCTATTTTGTGATTGAAGGTGTTGTTAATTCTCGTTTTTTAAATCCGCTTTCCAATGACCCTGATGACCTGCTTCCACTTACACCTGGTCACTTCCTTATAGGCACTTCTCTTTCTGCCCCTCCTCCTCTTCCCAATTCTTACAGGGATTCTAATCTACCTATCGTTTGGCGTAAACTTGAAGCCCTCCGCAATTCCTTTTGGAAGAGGTGGAACTTGGAATAATTAACTTCCTTGCAACGGAGAGAGAAGTGGTTTCTTTCCAGTCCCGACATTAAAGTGGGGGACTTGGTCTTGGTTAGGGATGTTTCTCCCCCCCTAGTCTGGACTTCTGGTAGAGTGACCGAGTGTTATCCTGGAAGGGATGGGAGAGTCAGGGTCGCCAAAACCTTGACCACTAATGGTCCGATCACAGGACCACTGTCTTTGATCGCTCCATTACCTTTAATTGTTTCTCTGTTTATTTTGTTCTCTGTTGGTGTTTAACCCTCCCAGTATGGTGTATTCTTGGAATACACGGTACGAGTGAATATAATTTTAATGCTCTTTTCTTGTTCATTCCTTCCTCTTTATCAAACACCAACAGTGATCTTCTATTTTCTCTTTGATGGTCATGTCTCTTATGTCATTGTGAGTCTGTTCTATATATATATCTCTTCCATGACCCACCTAGCGTCATCTAGCAGCGAATCTCTGAAGCTCCTCAATTCTTCCTGGTGCAAGAGGACTTCCTTTTCCATCTGGCCATCAGATCTCGTTGCCATCGCCAAGTATCAACTCTTTGAAGACCATTTCCTCAAGAGAATTTAAGTTTACAATATTGGTCATGCTTATATGTTCTCCTTTTGTCTCCTACCCCCACACATTCCCTTCCTTGGACCCTCCGCGCTTCGCTGAGTGGGTCTCACTTGTAAGTCGGCAGTTGACTAGGTCAGTCAAGGCTCAACTAGAGCCTGTCTCCTCAAACCAAGAGACACTCTCTACGTTCTACGCCATGTTGGCACATTAAGTATCCGTCAAAGGGAACTTCACCTTCGACATGCAACCAAGATAAGTACAGACTTAAGGTTTTAACCTCATCTTCATCAATTTTATTATACACATGCTTTTATTGATCATTTTATAGACAGCGTGAGATTACTTATTTGGGGCGGTAATCATCCTTCGCGGGATTTGCTATGTTGGGCTTTTGTCTGTCTAAGCCAACCTTACTAGAAAGTAGCTTTTCTTAAGCTATTTAAATGAGAAATCTTCTCACCACGTGGGATATTATTCAATACCCGCTGTCTATAAAATACCAAGCTAGTTCCTCCGCTGGATTAACTTTGGCCCCATTCTTCTATTAAGATCGTTCTGGAACCTTCCAGATCCTGTAATTTATCTACAAGTCTTGCCGTCATGTATTTTGCACTCACTTGTGAGAATACTATTGAAAATTGAAGAATCTTCCTTCTGAATTAAAGCTCAATAGCGAACTTTCTTCCACCGTTGGAATGTTCTATGGCGCATTTAATTGTAATCCACAACTTTCTCAAGCAATAGACTTTCGCCTATCTAGTGAAACCAGTCCTTTTTCATTATTGCAATAACTTTCTTTGCCATAAACTTTCGTGTTACTACAGTGAACCTTTCATTCATTTTACAGACTATAGTGATAACTAGTGCTTGTTCCACTTTTCTACCGCGTCGCGATCGTCCGTTTACATTAAATAAGGCCATGAACATTTATCCTCAATCCCAATTGATCTTTCCTAAACCTTCTACTAACAAACCATATTAATAAAATTGTCACTCTAAATCATTTTCTATGAGGTGTCACTCTAACGAAGTGCCCTTCCATCTTGCTTGTTTATCATTAATTATTTTCTGCATAACTACGTGTTTTATACACGGTACAAGCTTACATTGTTTCTGCCTTATAATCAGGGAAAACAATTCTTTTAACTCTTGAGTGAGTTATTTCTAGGTCTCACGAAAGGGAAACTGCCCCATTTAGCTCGTGATTCCTACTTAAACATAGGAGGTCGAGAACCTTCCTTTTGATTTTCTCTTCAGGTTTCACAGTAAGTGACCTGCCCTTATTTGTATAATAACCAACAGTAATTCAGCTTAAATATAAGAAGTTATAGGAACTTCTTTTTCATTCTACCTGTTTTCTTTTTTTTTTGTTATTTTCGAAGTTGTTACTCTCTCTAGAATATTCTCTCAGGAATTTCTTTAAGTAAACACTTTGTACTCTATTTATGTTTAAACTTTAATCACTTCATTTGTCTTCTTTAAATCTTACAAAGATTTTAGAACATATATAAGGTTTGAAACCTCATGAATTGTTAATTGCCTGGAGCAAACTTTAAATGTTAGGAGGTCTGCGACCCCAAATTGTCACTAAAAATTGAAACTATATGCTTGTTAAATTCATTACGCTCCTTTGCCTTGTTAAATAAATTAAATATTTGTTTTTGGATTTATCATTTCTCTAATACAACAGTTAGGCAAGATCCTGGCTTTCCTAACTCTTCCTAGGTTCATGCCCTCGTTAATACGCAATAAATCTGTTACAATTTGTCTTGTCAGACCATCACCCTTCCCCATAGTAGGCATATGCAGGCTTGAGAGGGAATACGCTAAAGCCTTTCTCTGGCAAACCGCCCAAGTCTTAGCTGCGGTTCCCGTTAGCTTCGACCAGGTACTTACCCACTTTAGGTATCAGAGAGCGGATTTGCAGTGGCAACCGCCTCTAAGTGCATTTAAAGTTAAATTCATTACTTTTGTGGGACTCTCCTCCTATTTTTCTATCCTTTTTCTCCAGTCCGAAACCCACCTCCTTTTCTTTATCATCTTCCCTTGGTGGTTAGGTTATTCCTCAGCCAATAATCTACCCACAGAGAGCGATCTCGCTCATCACCGTTAACTAAAAAGTTTAGCATCCCCTTCAGGGGTAAAAATCTTAGCATGCTTGTCACATTTCAAAATATTCGCCTTCATTCATTGGTCATAGGAAAAAATATCGAGAAGCAACCCCTCGTTTTTCCATACATCTCCCCCGCCGAAATAGCCATTTCCAGTATTCACCATGCTCAGTCATAGCCTCGTTGTAACATTCGTCAAGCGCTACTGGCTCTCTGTCTACAAACACGCTTTTATTTAAAAAAAATAATTTAAATGCCTAGTTGTTTTTCGTCCTGGAGACTTGACATTTATTTTCGTGGTAGAGGGGGTAGGGACCTTTCAGTTATGTCAAACAAACTTATTTGTGAACGTGTTAATTTCGAAAATAGTAAACATTCAAAATTTAAGGGTTTTCAAAAAATCTCAAAATATAAAATGTTTTATTATAAAAAAATAAAGATCGTAGAGACCATTGGTTTGAACTATGGCACAACATTCTATCATATTTGGTTTTCAAACTATCGCCTACTTTTAAAAACAATTTTTTTTTTTAAATAACGAGAGGTCTATAGGAAAGAGGACGTCAGCTCGAGCCCAACAACACCTCATTTTTAGCCTATTTTCAATTTTGAAAAAACAGGCTTATGAGATCACCTTTTGTCCGTGTGTGTGTGCGCGTGTGTGTGTGTGTGATTCGTGTGTGTGTCCCCCCCTAATAAAATTTAAACGGCTGGAGCGCTTTCAATGAGACTCGGTATGTTCATAGCACTATTCCCGGCGACCTCGACCGTACCCTTTAAATTTTGTTACGTCTCACCAATGCAAAATGGCGGCTGTGCGAAATATTTCACTAGCATTCAATATTTCCGAAACTATTACCGATATCGCCCTGAAATTGTGTACGGTGATAAAGGGTACTACTAGAAGTTCATTTATGAGACTTTCAAAAACCTGGTGACTACAAAACCAACATGGCGGTCAAGCGAAGTTGAGACTTTTAAATAGACTTTTCTCGCGATTTAACTATCCACACGTAATGAAACATGGTACAGCAAATGTTTATACACATTGTAATGCACTGGAGTCTAATTTAGTTCAATTGTTTACAGAACTTCAAAATGGCGGCTGTGCGAAATATTTCACTGACATTCTATATCTCCGAAACTATTACAGATATCACCCTGCAATTTAGTACGGTGATAAAGGATACTAATACAAGTGTACCTATGTATATTTCATAAACGTGTCAAGTAGAAAACGAACATGGCGAGCAAGCGAAGTTGAGACTTTTAAATAGACTTTTCTCACGATTTAACCATCTAAACGTAATGAAACTAGGTACAGCAAGTGTTTATACACATAGTAATGCACTGGAGTCTAATTTAGTTCAATTGTTTACATAACCTCAAAATGGCGGCTGTGCGAAATATTTCACTGACATTCTATATCTCCGAAACTATTACAGATATTACCCTGCAATTTTGTACGGTGATAAAGGGTACTGGTACAAGTTTATCTATGTATACTTCATAAACTTGTAAAGTAAAAAACGAACATGGCGACCAAGCGAATTTGAAATATTTTAATAGACTTTTCTCGTGATTTAACTCTCTGAGCGCAGTGAAATGTGGTACAGTAAATGATTTTGCAGATTGTAATGCACTGCCATCTAATTTAATTCAATTGTTTACATAACCTCAATATGGCGGCTGTGCGAAATTTTTAAATTCAGTTTTTATTTCTTGTGTCGTAATCATGCGATCGAAGTGAAAGTTTGAATAATGAACCTAGGCAATAATTGTCCTTGAATGGTACATAATTCTATGGCCTATACATATAATAATCCTAAATGGCGAGCTTCCGAAATATTTAGACGGTTCTCAATATCTAAGAATCTTTTACAGCAACCAAACTGATTTTTTATGTTCATAGAGACTATGAACATATGTTCACCTATAGGACTTTCATTAACCTGGTGAGCACAAATCCAACATGGCGGCGACGCGAAGTATAAATATTTAAATGGACGATCCTCGCGAATTAACTATCCGAGTGCTGTGAAACGTTGCACGTTAAATGCTTATACAAATGTTGATCCACTGGCATCTAATTTATTTCAATTGTTTGCATAATCACAAGATGGCTGCTGTGCGTAATTTTAAAATCTCGTTTTTACTTCTTGTGTTCTAATCATGCGATTGAAGTTTGAATACCACACGTACACAATAATCTTAATGTAATAGTACAAAAATAAAAATCCAACCTGGCGACAATCTGAAATATTTAGACGGTTCTCAATATCTACGAATCTGTTACAGCAATTAAACTGAAATTTTGTATGTTGTTAGAAGAAATTAACATGAGCAGGATATATGAAAATAGGCTGTACAGTTCTTTACGGAACTACTTGTTTAAAATCTGACCATCCGTTCGCCAATGATCACCAATGTTCGCGAGAAAGTAGGCTATGATTTTTTCCTCCTACACCCTTGAAACTTGCTGTCTTCCTAGAAGGCATACCCACCTTCCATTAACGTCAAACACGCTTTTTTTTCCAATTCACCGTTTCCAAAATAGTGCCAATCCAATAAACAAATATTTTCCTTTTTTTTAAATACCAATACACATACTTAGCCAAGAAAACGTCATCCCAACGCCAACAATACCTCGTTCGTTAAAATCCGACCACGCGTTCGGGAGATATCGGCGAAGTTCGTAGGAAAGTAGGCTGTGGGGCAGAAACCCCATCCTAGCACTACTGTACAGTTTTAGTCCTAGAGGCTTGAAATTTATTTTGCTGATAGAGGGGTCAGGGCCAATCATTTATGTTAAATAAAATGTTTTTTAAACTCTTTAGTTTCCAAAATATAAACATTTCCAAATTAAACTTTTTTCAAAAAGATGTAAAAAATTATAAAGTTTTATTATAAAAAATAAAGGACATAAAGATAGTTCGTTTAAGCTATTGCCCAACGTTCTATCATGTTTGTTTTTTTAACTATCGTCTATTTTTAAAAACAAAAATTTTCAATTTTTTTCCGATAATATAACGAGTGGTCCATAGCAAAGCCCCCGTCAGCTCGAGTCCAACGACACCTCATTCGTGAATCTCCGACCACGGGTTCGGGAGTTATCGGCTCTCATTGGGAGTAGTGGTGGGGAGGCAGAACCCCTACTGCTCCCCTACTTACCCCAGCTGCTTTTCTTGACCCTAATTCCCGTGTTGCATTGTAATGTATCCTTATTTACATAACTAAATTTCTCCCCCCCCCCTTATGAACCTGCTCTTTCTGATCTACATTTCCCTCCCTTGCAATCCCACCATCTTACCATACACCTTATTAAATGCCTCAGCCTTCTCCCCATCTTCCACCAGCAATGTTCCATCTACCCCCTCGATATCAGGTATTCGGCCTTGAATTCCTCTCACTCTCCTTAAATATACATCTATATTTCTCCACCGTTCCTTGAAAGTCATCCCCCCGCCAACCAGTATACCCATAAAATGTTTCTTAGCTACGGTACTGAACCCGTATTTATAAGACTCAGGAAATATCACAAGTCAGGCATCGAACTGTCCGCACGTAAGAAGTTATGTTCTGAAATAAAGGGAATGTATAGGCCACCCACATGATTTACAGGAATCTCTGAGCGCAAGCAAGCCCGCTAGCAGAATTGAATGTATTGCCTGCCCATTTCATAAGCAGAGAAGAGGAGAGATTTGTAGTGTTGAATATTTAACATGGCATAAATAAGATTTAGCTCGATCAGGGGTATGACAAGTTAGCAAATCGTCAGTGATACTTTCGAGCAGAAAACCAGTTATGTAGATCACGTGGAAGGAAGGGGGAGAGAGGTCACTTTGGCACGTGCGGATTTTCTCCGGCACGCTTTGCACACGAGACCAACGCGAGGAAATTAATACAATAGAGATCACATGACTGGATATAGCCAATCAGAATATTATAATTTGGCGGAGAACAACATTTTAATAATTACTTGGAAATATTTTTAGAAGAAATTAAATGTCAGAAATCTGTTTGAAATTAAAAATAAATCACATCGACATGAATAAAATTTTATGATGAATGATAATAGGGATATATTAAGCTATGCGGTACACCTTCCTTGTCTGACGCTATCAACGCCATTTTTATTTTTGACCTGAAGAATAAGGACAGAGTTTCAGCGGACTCACTCCATTTCTAGCATCGATTGAGTATAGAAGTGATTCTTGAGTTCGAAATTATAACGCGTGGAAAGTATAGGAGGGTTGACAGAACTGCGGCCAAGCTATATCGAAGCTCCGATGAAATATATATTCGACAAAAATGACTTAGTAATATTTGAAGCAGCGCACAATTGATTCAAAATCCTACGAAGTGAATTCGACATATTATTGATATAAGAATAAGGCTACGCACATAGTTCAACATCTACAAGGAAGAAGAAGATAAATTTCAAAGCTACGAGAGTTGATAGAAAAATAAGCAGATCCTAAAATCTACAATTATTGAAGTATTTCGAGCATTTACAACATATTTTCAAATGATAAAGAATCAGGAGTCGACGAGGAAGTTTAACACGGTTTGCTCGACAGAAGCTATGATGATATATTAAACCATTAATGGGGACTAGCCGACTTCAATATGTGGGTTCCAGGAGTGACATAGCTACACGCCGATGCACATAGAAGAAGAGTTGAAACTTAACATCTCTAATCCACTAACGTCACTACAGCAAATAACATTAACATGAGTTTCCTTTACTATGTCGGAAACTTCATTGACTACGAGCAATTCTCTACATTCACCGAAGACCTTCGAGATTGGTGCCGATTGAAGATGATCAGCAGAAGCCACCTTGGCTCTGAAGTGTGCGCGAGTGAAGCAGTTCGAATCCCACGAGAAGGCAGGGGACGAGATTGGACCGTCTTCACGCAAGCGGGGACAGTAGCAGCACGGAGGAGCGAGACCGCTTGGCTGGCACGTGCCCTACCTCGAGCCTACCAAACAGCTGTTCACCAGTCGCACGCGCTGTACTGAGGTATGCAAGACTTTTAAGGATCCAGTTAAACAGAAGAGATATTTCGGGCAGAAGGTATTTGAGGATTTCGACTTTATTTAGTAGTTATTTTGCAATGTTGTAGATACTCTTGACCTGACGTATTTTGAGTGGCTAATTGACCTTTTTTCTTGTTTGATTGTTTCATAGTTTGGTTTAGTTTTTCCATTGTTTCAATTTTCACGTAAATATTTTAAAACGTCATCGTTTACGATTTTGACCTGTAATAAATTTTAGACGTCGTCGTTATTTGATATTGTTAAGTTATTCGAATCTCTGTGGGTATCCGAGTTTGATAAGTAGTGGAATATTTTAAAATACTTTATATAATACTTTGTGGAAAGTATATTTTTAAATACGTCAGTAGGACTTGAAGGAATATATTAAATGATTATTTTGATAATTATTTGCAGTCAATAAATTATTGATTTAGTACTGTTGAGTTAATAAGTTTATTTGAATTGAAATAACGCATTGTTGAGTTTAATGCATTTTGAAAGAAATTCATAGTTAATTGAAGAGCGCAGCTCGTGACAACGCTAATTTGCGTCATAACAGAATGGAATGAAGCGATTTATGATGAAATACTTTGGCAAATAGTGTAATAAATATAAGCAACGAATGACATGAATTTATATTCCTGAAATTAGAAGAGTATGGAGAGGATATGTAACGTATTTTTAGCCTATTTTCAATTTTGAAAAAATAGGCTTATGAGATCACCTTTTGTCCGTGTGTGTGTGCGTGTGTGTGTGTGTGTGTGTGATTCGTGTGTGTGTCCCCCCCTAATAAAATCTACACGGCTGGAGCGATTTCAATGAAACTCGGTATGTTCATAGCACTATTCCCGGCGACCTCGACCGTACCCTTCAAATTTTGTTACGTCTCACCAATGCAAAATGGCGGCTGTGCGAAATATTTCACTAGCATTCAATATCTCCGAAACTATTACCGATATCGCCCTGAAATTGTGTACGGTGATAAAGGGTACAACTAGAAGTTCACCTATGAGACTTTCAAAAACCTGGTGACTACAAAACCAACATGGCGGTCAAGCGAAGTTGAGACTTTTAAATAGACTTTTCTCGCGATTTAACTATCCACGCGTAATGTGCCCAACTCTAGGAATGGGTATTCCAAGTTTCAGACACCTAGATATCAAGGGAAAGGCTGTAGCAGCTTTTGAAGGTTCAGATATTTGAATATCGCGCTACATTGCTTCTCGAAGCTTTTCGAAGGATTTTACCGATAGTTGGATGGTAAATGACGTAGCGAGTCATAGCAGAGGTTGAGGCTATTTATTGATTAAATAGTTAACCATGGAGTAGAGACTTGAGACTGGGATCAGATTACTGGCACGGCCAAATGAAAGAGAACGCAATTAGTATCAAGTAAATCGGACCAGGGATTCAAGAGATATGAGGATTTCTAGATATCAGGCGATGACGCGTGACCCTGACCATTTTTGTATAAAAGCCAGCTGGAGTAGGCATAGTTAGCTCACTTCACCACAAGCACTTGCAGCGCAAGTTGCGTCTACGCTGAGCCAAGGCACATGGTTGCCGTATCTACGCAGAAGTACTTTTCAAATCGTGATAGTCACGAGAAGTGCTGCGCAAACGAGTTGGAACTTAGTAAGTTTCTGGTGAGGAGAATCACTGAGGTGATTGTATTTCTACAGACATTGGTGGAAATATTTATATTTCCTAAAGGACATATGCTAGACTCTGTCTAGAAAATAGTATTTTGTCACAGTCCATTAGTAACTTGACACTTGGATGTTTAAATCCATTTTGAAGTCAGTTTTCATATTTTGTAACTATTTGACCACTTCGATCCGTCAGTACATTGAAGACTAGTCTATAACGGTGGCGTTCATTAGTCTACGCAAGGGAAACTGCAAGTTGTCTAGCGCATGGCAGATGGTGATATTAATAAACCATGCCCAGGGAACGATCTTCAGAACAGCCGTTAATTGCTTAGACTGTCAATGTTTTTCTTGTACTGATGAGATTCCAGTGAGTTATGTTACAACTGACATATTTAAGAAGAGATCACTTAGATCTGACCCTTTTCAAACAAACTGTTATGGATTTGTTAGAAGCTCATATTAAAATGGAACAACAGTTTATTCAAACGTCGAAAGATACTACCACTATGTCTGACTAGACGATTTGTGGGTCTACAATGGCGGCCGATACAAGGATTATACGTGCTTGTCCGATAGGGCATATCTACGGATAAATCTGGTACAGACCAGGTTTACTACACTTCAAGACCATCAAGAAATGTAAGCCACATTTGAATTATATTATGCTTAGCTAATTGGAACAAACTATTTTTCTGCAGATGACCAACACATTTTTTTCGTCGTATTTAAAGCTAGTAATGATTTACGCAAGACTAGTTAGAGTTATTCTGAGCATTTTCAGCACTCAGAACAGTTTAGGATCGATGACCGAGCATTATGAGCATTTATTTGAATTTTTCATATTTTTGGGAAATCACGGTAATCAGCCGATGTAACTGTAAAAGTTAAAATTTATTTTTGTTGAGGAATGGATATTTTTTCCATATTCGAAGGTTCGAACATGTGGATTCTCACGTAATGAGATGATAATTAAACATATTTAAAAGGATATAAATAATAATAATAATAATAATCCACTAATAATAATAATAATAATTTTCATAATTTTTCTAAATAATTCTTGGATATTATATTTTCTAATAATCATATGTATTGAGAAAGACCCTATGAAGTAGTTGAAACATTTCTAGTTTGGAACAGGAGATTTTCCGAAGGAGAGTGGTTAGCGCAAGCCCGCATTCAACCAACATGTCAGTTCAGGTTGAACAGTTGATATTTGCTATGAGCAAAGTATATGTTTCATATAACACGGAGAGGCATGAAACGGGAAGCAATTGATATTTGTATCAAATAGGATATTGTTGTATTTATATAAAATCAGGACGTAAATACACTCGAAAGTGAAATAATGAAGCTTTTCATAAGTATGGTAAATTCACGGGTTGAACTGAATGGTAAAATAAAATAAACTTGTAAGTTTATTAATCTTCCAGTGTTGATAACAAGCAGAGGCTTGATTTATTGTATAAATTTTGGGAAGATAATTTATGTGTGTGGAGTAGTTGAAATGCCATTCCCAGGTGCGCATGTTAAGTCGCAGGAATGAAGGTTTTTTCGAGCATCAATCAAATAGCAGGTTCGATGGCTCAGGTTTATAGTAGGAGTATTGGAGCCACACATTTCGTCGTATGAATAACCCGAAGGTTATTTCTTTGAAACCATCAGTTCTTATTTCAACCTTGTTTACGAATTCCATTTAGACTTTGATTTTGCTAGAACCCGGATTTGTCATGATAGTAGTTTATTCTTCTTCAGAGGAAGACCTTTGCCGTTGTTGTTATTGTAATATGGTGTTCTTACACAAATAGTAGAATGGGCCACTGCCAATTAAAAATAATTCTTTAACCACGAATAATTTTGAAGGATATTTTCAATCCTAGTGCCATGAACTAAATGAATTCATTATAAAACTACAATTCTAATTTCCGCATTCTGTCGAAGAATTGCAAGTTGTGAAAGTTACTAGAAATGGCCATAAATATAAATATTTTTATAATATTGTTCCCAAGTGGAAAATCTAATAGTTGAATGGTTCAACCATTTATTGATCAAGTTGATGATTCAGAAATCATATATTTTGTTTGGAACTTGAAGTTCATAATCGAGTCACTTCTCGAATGTTTAATGCCAGAAGAACAATTAATTGTTGTTGTGCTTCGCACAGTTCTTCGATGCTATGCTCAATGGTCAAATTCTTTTCAGATGTTATTGATATGTATAAATAATTTGTGTTGCTTCGATGATGATAATATTTTCAACGATATATTTTTGAAACTGGAAAACAAGTGAAAGTTTAAGAAATTCTATAAACATTTATTCTACGAGTGTTAATATCATGTAAATAGTCAAACAGTGATCTACGTTATTTCCAGTATGGACAATTCATTTTGCACTGGAATTAAATGTTAATAATTTTGGAACACAGTCCACAGGACTAACAATCGGACTTGTGTTTCCAAAGAGATTGTCAGATGTGTTTGGAAGATTTCTGTATATTGTGTGTAAATAAGAGTGTGGATCGCCACACGTGGAGTGATGCTGCTTTGAGCATTCTTGCAGTCAGATTTTAACTTTAAATAAACTGAGATAATTTTACCAGATGTGTTTCACCCAATTAAATCTCCTTCTATCCTTATTGTTGCATTGAGCCAAAAATCAGCAAAGCATTTTTATAAATTTGATGTCGTTTTTGCGATTTGCTTTAAACCCATCTGGCGCTCCGGGATATTTTGACTCTCGTGCTGACTGATTATTGGTAAAATGCATATGTGGTCGTGCGGACTCCGGTCTAAACGGGCACAGTAATGAAACTTGGTACAGCAAATGTTTATACACATTGTAATGCACTGGAGTCTAATTTAGTTCAATTGTTTACAGAACTTCAAAATGGCGGCTGTGCGAAATATTTCACTGACATTCTATATCCCTGAAACTATTACAGATATCACCCTGCAATTTAGTACGGTGATAAAGGGTACTGATACAAGTTTACTTATGTATATTTCATAAACTTGTAAAGTAGAAAACGAACATGGCGACCAAGCGAAGTTGAGACTTTTAAATAGACTTTTCTCACGATTTAACCATCCAAACGTAATGAAACTAGGTACAGCAAGTGCTTATACACATAGTAATGCACTGAAGTCTAATTTAGTTCAATTGTTTACATAACCTCAAAATGGCGGCTGTGCGAAATATTTCACTGACATTCTATATCTCCGAAACTATTACAGATATTACCCTGCAATTTTGTACGGTGATAAAGGGTACTGGTGCAAGTTTATCTATGTATACTTCATAAACTTGTAAAGTAAAAAAAGAACATGGCGACCAAGCGAATTTGAAATATTTTAATAGACTTTTCTCGTGATTTAACTCTCTGATCGCAGTGAAATGTGGTACAGTAAATGATTTTGCAGATTGTAATGCACTGCCGTCTAATTTAAATCAATTGTTTACATAACCTCAATATGGCAGCTGTGCGAAATTTTTAAATTAAGTTTTTTATTTCTTGTGTCGTAATCATGCGATCGAAGTGAAAGTTTGAATAATGAACCTAGGCAATAATTGTACTTGAATGGTACATAATTCTATGGCCTATACATATAACAATCCTAAATGGCGAGCTTCCGAAATATTTAGACGGTTCTCAATATCTATGAATCTTTTACAGCAACCAAACTGAATTTTTTTATGTTCATAGAGACTATGAACATATGTTCACCTATAGGACTTTCATTAACCTGGTGAGCACAAATCCAACATGGCGGCGACGCGAAGTATAAATATTTAAATGGACGATTCTCGCGAATTAACTATCCGAGTGCTGTGAAACGTTGCACGTTAAATGCTTATACAAATGTTGATCCACTGGCATCTAATTTATTTCAATTGTTTGCATAATCACAAGATGGCTGCTGTGCGTAATTTTAAAATCTCGTTTTTACTTCTTGTGTTCTAATCATGCGATTGAAGTTTGAATACCACACGTACACAATAATCTTAATGTAATAGTACAAAAATAAAAATCCAACCTGGCGACAATCTGAAATATTTAGACGGTTCTCAATATCTACGAATCTGTTACAGCAATTAAACTGAAATTTTGTATGTTGTTAGAAGAAATTAACATGAGCAGGATATATGAAAATAGGCTGTATAGTTCTTTACGGAACTACTTGTTATTAATGAGATACCGGTAATTATTATATACCGGTACTGACGAATGCCTTTAAAATGTAAAGTTCAAGGAAATGTGGTTTTATACAATGACTAGCAGTAGTGCCCGGCTCCGCCCGGTGGATTTATATATTTTAGGGATGATAATGAATACTACTACAGTACTGGCACATTATACATAAACTAACAGAAAAAACAAATGTAAAAATATAACTTTTTGTGGTGGTAGTGGAGGTGATACGTATTACGGTATAATGGACGTAACATTCACGTCATTTTCCGGTAATGATAGTGATAATAATGAGTAGGGAAACGGCTATTTGCTAACTACAGTACTGACACAATGTAATTTACAAACGAATGGAAAAATGTGATTAGAAAGAGGAGTAAGTGAAATAAAAGACACCTGCTAGGTCCTATATCTCATTGGCTGTTAGAAAAGTAGAGACCAATAGTGTCGTCTGTTGTCGCACAGCGCTGCAGGAAAATAATCAGAGCACTTTGGAAAACTTTAGCTGTCCCGAGCTCCTGAGGTAACAACAGTGTCTTTAAGTGCCACATAGCGCTGAAGGATAAGGATCGGAATAAATGAAAGTAAATTTGAAAGCACCAACGTTTATTGCAGCTGATCTACACCTCAATGTACTGCACCAACACCATCGCACTTATATAGAGGCATACTATATTCATGATGATAACTTTTCTAGGGTCCTATGAAATCTTTTTGTACTAATTACTCCCCGTGACTGCAATTTATATGTAGCGCAAGATGCAACAATATTTTCGCAATTCTGCACCAGAACACGGGTAGGGGCGGCGTGATGCAGCCCGCTTTGTCAGTCAACAATAGACTTATTAAAATATTCTTACAGTTACGCTACTACGTACATGAATGGTTCTGGGGCCTTAAAACGTGTTTCTCAAGTTCTTTTGTCTGTTATTCTAAATATAGAGAATGGAGAGGGTTGTCCAAAATATCAAATGGACATTGTTACCTGCAAGGTTTCAAACGGTATGTAAAATTCGTTGTAATTAGGTGAAACGGTTTAGATTTGTGCCAAAGGGCCTAAATGCAGGAAATGGAGTGGAATGTCCGAAATTTCAAGTAGACATTGTTACTCGTCGGGTTCCAAAGAGTAAATACATAAAGTTTGGTTCAGATCGGTGAAACGGTGTAGATTTGTGCCAAAGGGCCTTAATGTAGGGAATGGAGTGACCTGTCCGAAATTTCATGTAGACAGTGTTATTCGCAGAGTTCCAAAGGGCAAGCATACACATTTTGGTTCAGATCGGTGAAACGGTTTAGATTTGCGCCAAAGTTCCTAAAAGCAGGGAAATTTTATGTAGACAGTGTTACTCGCAGGGTTCCAAAGGGTAAGTATACACATTTTGGTTCAGATCGGTGAAACAGTGTAGATTTGCCCCAAAGGGTCTAAATGCAGGGAATGGAGTGGTCTGTCCGAAATTTCATGTAGACAGTGTTACTCGCAGGGTTCCAAAGGGTAAGTATACACAATTTGGTTGATATATGTGAAACGGTGTAGATTTGTGCCAAAGGGCCTAAATACGGATGGTAATGATAAACATCGCAATGAATCGCTAAGAAGTGTATAATAGATGAAATATTTGACAAATATACGAGTGGAATATTGAAACAAGTCATAATTAATGCGAATACGAGAGAAGGAAGGATGTATAATCGTTAGAGGAGTTGTAATTTGAAGTTTATATCATGCATTCATGAATGATGAGTAGGTTACTGAATTTCATGCACTTAAGGTGTGGAGAAATGGGGAAAAAGGGTATTTAAGCGTGTAATGTAACGCAGACTTGTATACAGGATGATGTAAATTTTTCAATGGATTATAATGAGTTATAGCGATCTGGATAATGTAATTACGACAGTGTAGTCGAACAACGTGTGATGTAAATATGCGATAATATTGTTTGTAAAGTTGAGTATTGAAACCACTATATATCCCAAGTACGTAATAAACATGACAGATAGTCTGTTATATTGTATCTACATGGGTTGGTTTTTTAGTTTTGGCACCTTAGTCATAACTGGATTAATAACTCACTTAGATGGTTCCAAGTTTCACAGGCCCTCGATGTAGTCCCCACCGTTGCGTACAACGTGTTCCTAGCGATGCGGAAGTCGTTGGATCCCTTTGGCACTGCCCAATCTTTACTAGCCATGCATGCTCTAATCAGGTTTTTAATGTCATTTCCTGTATTGTCCGGAGTAGGAGCGCTCCTTAGGTAATTTGTTCCAACGTGTATTATAACTGACTTGAATTCTTTACCCCCTCTCGTACAGTCAAAGTTCAATAACTTCATCCCGTATAGCTTGCTTGCGAAACTCGTCAGTCATCGCACTGTATTTATAGCCTTCAGGAAATTTTACTAGTGAATTCGTATTAAAAGCTGATCCTTGTGTGCTCAGGTGCACATCTTGTGAACAAGCACAGTAAATGTCTCTAAGTCCTTCGTAAAAAAGGTCGACCCTTGCGTGCTCAGGCCTGCATCTTGTGAACAAGTGAATGTCTCTAAGTCCTTTGTTAAAACGATCGACCCTTGCATGCTCATGTCTGCATCTTGTGAACAAGTGAATGTCTCTAAGTCCTTCGTTATAAAGTGAACCCTGAATATTATTATCATGATATTAGTGTTCATATTTTTGCTCAATGTGAAATTATATGTTGGAATTATTTGAAGGCACTGCGAGAAAGTGTATGTTGAAATAAGAGTCTACCTGAGGAAAGCAAGGTGCGCCTCACATCCGGCCAGAACAATAAAGGAAGGGTCGTAGTGGTATGCAACCTGAGAAATAGCCTGACTACCGTTAGAACCGAGGTCAAGAACCGAGTTGGCGCGAAACACTTATGAATCACCTTGAAAATGTCTTTGTGAGCAAGGAAGCAGTTGAAAGAGGTCAGTGAACCATAGAAAAAATACGCTGTCGTCTACACCCACTGGGGCGGAGCCCTGAAATAAAGCGCGAAGTGGTAACTTGAACCCACGAATGAGAGAAGGGGTCGCGGACAGTTCCCGCTATTTTGAAAGCACGCTATCGCCTGAATTTATGGAGGGAACTCGATTGTGATTAATCCACCGATCGAAATCAGATCCGCACGCAAGAGGAGTACGGTTCGCACCTAGGCGAGTTCTTTGATACAAGTTACATGTCGGTACGACGTCTGCTCTAAAATATAGATATTTTACCTAGTACCACCCCCACTTTCGGGCTGATAAAGTATAAATACGAAGTGAAGAGTTCACTAGAGGCTCTATTTTGAAGGGATACTTTGAAGGCGCAGCTACGCACTTTTGTTCTACGTTATTTTAAAATGTTCCATGTCTACGGACTTAGCGAGTTTTGATGTCAAATACGAGTAAAGACTTAGACTTCGAACTTAATCATGGCTGATAGGAGATGTATTTAAATTCATCTCGTGTTTTGCGTGTGAAGTGTTATTGATATAGCACACTGCTATAAGATTTAGGGCCAGTCGACGATTTATATTGCTCAATAGGACTCGTAGACGGATATAGCAGTCTACTCGAGCAATTTAAGTAGGAAAAATAGTGTGAAGAATATTATGGTAATCTGATAAAGATTTCATCCAAGCAGCATCAGCGATGGAAGATATGGTGACGACATCTGGAGGAAGGAAGACCATGCTTGAATCAACTGCGATGACGACGGTTGTTTGCTAAAAACCATGGAGGGGTCATGACGAGATGCATCAGTCTGAAGGAAGCCATTTAGGATGAGTAAAAAATGATCTATTTCATTATGTAGCCTAGATTTGGTATCGGGAATCCTTGTATATAGTCTTGTAATTTTTGTGTAGTATTTTTCTTGTTGTGTGTTTTGTTGTAACCAGCTACTATTTTAAATGTGGAACTCATCGTGGTTATTTGTTTATTTTATGTAAGATTTCTGCGGGACAGTAGGTTAAATTGTACTCTCGTGTACAGTGTGCGTATTTTTGGCAAATACAACACGTGAATGAACTGAATAGTTGAAACAAATGAAGCTTTGATTAGCTAATGTAACTATAGCATTGGGGGGAAAATATGAAATGTATTAGTGACGGTTTCGGATTACACAGGCTGTAATATTATGCGATATTGCATATTTTTATAGCAAGAAGCCGTATGCTTTTGTGGTAATTATTTTGAATGTTGTGAGCACACTTAATTCTTGTGTTGTTGGAACACATTTCTGTGAGGTATTGTCTGCGATCTGATGCATTTTCATGAAGGAGAAATGTTGAACCATGGCAAGGTATTATTGAATGTGCAGGATGTGGCTAGGTCACATACCTGTCGTGCTGCGAGTCTTCGATATCAGAGCGCTTAAGGGAGTGGCTACTGATAATTGGTATACAGTCCTAAGTTGCGGGATGCAAGTTTTGGGACGGATCTGCGATTGTGTGTTTTAATTTCAGTTGGTGTATGCTGAATTTCTACGGTTCTCAAAAGCTGTGGCTTGAGACATGACTTGCATGGTATTTCGACACATTGACAGGGCGACTGGAGTCCGTACTACAAGCTCAGATCCCAGATAAAGGTAGCTAAGGCAATTAGTGCCGTGTTCGGTGTGCATATAAGATAACGATCAGTTTTGAAGCCTGTATGATCAGAAGCTACTTGAATGATTAAATTTGGGAGTTCTTCATATCAAAAATTCAGTTCAGAAATTTGTTGATATTTATTTTGTTTTCTTGTTTAGCTACTGTCTCATTAATTTTGTTGTCATGTTTGAAGCACATTTTGTGTGATATTTGTAATTTTGTTGTATCAGGGAGACAGGTGGTTGTTCCCAGGTGTTAGCCGCCGATGACCACGACTGAGGGTTCACGATATGTGTATATAAGACCTATATTTTAAGCAGTTTGTTTGTGTGTGCGTTTAGCACTTCTATTAGACTTCACTTGGAAGTATTTTGTATTATAGTTAAGGGTAGCGTAGCTGGTTAATTATTATTTCTTGTTAGCCATTTAGTGTTGAACCCGATATCAAGGTGTGGTGAAAGCGCTCATGGATATGCAACCTGCGACTTCGTTCTATGGAGCCATATCGCATGACCAGCGTACTCATCCTAGGCTAAGCTTTATCATAAAACGTCGCACGCAAAAACACATGAATGAGAGAAGTAAAGACTTGGTCCACGTATTTCTTAGTTTGGACAGCATTGGAAGCTGTAATTTTATTCAATGTAATTGTTTGTTTGATTGATTTTATTTTTTGGTGATTAAATAAGGGTGTCATTTGGGTTGTTTGGTTGTTATGGTGTCTATTTATCGGTGTATTAAAGTTGTTTATCTGTTAAATTTTGGGTCATCTTTTCTTGGTAGTTATATTCTCCCTATGTTACCTTGTGCCTATAGAAGCAAAAGTACAAATTATCCAACCTTGTGACATGGACTGAACACCCCCCGAATATTAGTCTCGTGTACGCTTCTACAAGGGGACAAAAGATCGATCCTTGCATGACCAGGTCTGCATTTTGCGATCATATAAATGTCTCGTCTTTCGTTGTAAAGATCGACCCTTGCGTACTCAGGGCTGCATCTTGTGAACAAGTGAATGTCTTTAAGTCCTTAGTTAAAACGATCGACCCTTGCATGCTCAGGTCTGCATTTTGCGAACAAGTAAATGTCTCTAAGTCCTTCGTTATAAAGATCGATACTTGCATGATCAGGTCTGCATTTTGCGAACAAATAAATGTCTCGTCTTTCGTTGTAAAGATCGACTCTTGCGTACTCAGGTCTGCATTTTGTGTAGGCTACTTAAGAGTAGAAGAACTCACTCTCTCTTCATCCGTACAAGGTTTATATGCTTTTTCTTCGGCTATAATTCACTAAAAGATGTTAAGTCGTAATCTTTTCCCTCAGATCTTCTAGATTTTGGATTCTAATATCTTGACGTATAACATTCCATAATTTTAGGCGCTGTCATCTATTTCTGCAATTTCTTGAATTCCGCGACTTAATTGGTCTAGGTCTCCCGCTCTTCACGTCGGCTGATATCTGACGTCAATCGTGCATCATTTCTTGCTCCAACAGTACGTTGTACACAACAACAACAACATGTCACCCCGCGCCCTTACGGGTAAAATACAACATTTTATGTCGTAAAATTTTGTGAAATATTCCGTAGGTTGACCTCGTGAATGTCGCATCGTAAAATGTCATGCGATGTGTTATTGTACAATCTTGTCGAAAACTATGCGGAGACACCATAAAAGGGTGGACAATTTTTACAAACGAACACTTCCTACAACCGTGAAGCGGCTTTGGTGGCGTAGTCGGTAGCATGCTGTGCTTCTATGCCCAATATCGCGGGTTCAAATCCGGCCGAAGTCGTCGGATTTTTTAAGAGCGTTAAAAATCCCTCAGTATGCCTTCCTTCGGAGGGGAAGTAATGCCGGCAGTCCCATGTCATAGATTTATGGCATGTTAAAGAACCCTCCACTAATTACATCTGTGTGAAACTAAATTGTATAAGTTAAGAATGTAAACAACGCTCCTAGATTCCCACGTTCTCTTGCCAAGAGCCGACTGCGGTGACGTCTGGTAGCTAAGTTCTGAACTAGTAGTCGTTGACGGTGGCATTTGGCGGCAAAAGTAGGAACTACTTGAAAATTGATCGTCTGCATTCCTTACTTGAATTAAAACAGATACACACACTAATACAGTCATCACAATTAACACCGGTTATCAGACAGATTCTACACACACCCAAAGTACACGGGGCTACATGACCGTGTTGTCGCAGCCCCTTAACTTAAGAACCAACCAACAAACAACTACCGTGTAGATTTTGTTGAGATATTCTGTAAAACACGTTTTCCGTTTTAATAAAATAGGTTACTTTGATGATAATTATGATCATGGTTGTTTTTTCCTGCAGTCGTGATATTTAATAACCAATGCTAATGAGTAACAGCTGCATTGTTTGTTTAATGGTGGTTCTTTATTCATGTGGCCTGTGATGGGGAGAATCCATGTAAACGTGTTCATAATAATGGATATTTTTCATTTGCTATTATTTATAACAATGACTGCGGAGCGTGTGTGCTAGTAATAGAAATAGGATCCCTGGTGCGTCATATGGGGCTATGCGTGTGCATGCCATGAATTTATTTAAATAATATTGTAATTTGAAATGTAGTGCGTGAGATTGGCGTTTTTTTATTCTGTATTTTATTACTAGCTTTAATTTGGTAATTGATTAGATATCAGTATATGATTCTCGAGGGGAGTAGCAGCCTTTCAGAACTTGTCCTTTAGAGTGTGAAAACATTGTTAACATTACCTAACCAGGGCCGTATTTCTAAATAGGCTAAGTAGGCCGCAGCCTAGAGCAGCACATTTTCAGGGGCGGCAGTTTGGCAAATTATTCAAAAGCTAAAATGAAGTATTTCAGACGTTAATAATATTTTCCGTGCGAATTTAAGAATACAAGTTATTAAAAATATGTTTTAGTCCTTCTACAGTTCTTCCTGCCTTAGAAGAGTTAAGAACTATCTGTGAACTAGTATTTCTGAAATACGGTTAAACTCACTTTCATTACTTCGTATTGAGGCAAATAACTTACAACAAAAACACTTTCATATGAGGACATTATTAACCAGTTTGCCATTAAGAAATCTCGTAAGAAAGCTATGTACATTTTAACACGAAGATTACGTAGGGTGAGTTGTTTTAGAGAAGTTTGTATATTTTTCAACAAATAAACCAGTAATTAACTACATTTTGTGTAATTTCATTTCACCGTGTAGGACAACTTAATTCGAATTGAACACAGTTCTTCAATTACGCAAAAGATTGTCATTATCATTAAAATATATAAATATGTGTACAATAGTGATCACTGATCTCCAAGAACAAATTAATTAATTAAGTTCAAAACCCATTTCATTTTTTTAACGAATCTTAAAAGAAGTAAAAAAAAGTAGATAACTAATTTTATTATAACATTTATTATGTAAGCCATTAAATTTGTAGTTTTATCTAAACTAAATGAACTTAATGTTTAAAAGAGATGACAACGTCAATGAACTCTATCCTTTTGTTGTATAAAACAAATGTCTTAAGCAAATATGAACTATTGAGGGGGCAGCAAATGGACTTTAGCCTATAGGCGGCATACTCTTAAACCTGGCCCTGTACCTAACCTGACTAAAGGCTAAGCTTCACACTGTTGCACGGCTCAAAGCAACGTTATGGGCTTCCCTAGGATAGCCTATGCACCTCTTAATACGAGTTAGTAATGATGGTCTCCTCTCCTGTAAAATTCAAAACTGGAAGTAAACGAGCTCCTGTTTGGATACACGGGTGGGAACGACTGCTAGAGAGGGGATTAGTTAGTTATTGCTGTTTTAATGGGATGAACAGGAAGGTTATCTACCCCTTCCAGAGAGGATTAACATCACAAAGGGGAATATCTGACATTCTACGGGTCGGAGTGTGCAATGTTAGAAATATGATTGGCAGTGGCGGCTTCGGTGGTGAAGTTGGTAGCCTGCTGAGCTTCTATGCCAAAGATTGCGGGTTCAAACCCGGCTGAAGTCGTCGGATTTTTTAAGAGCGTTAAAAATCCCTCAGTATGCCCTCCTTCGGAGGGGAAGTAAAGCCGGCGGGCCCATGTCATAGATTTATGGCATGTAAAAGAACCTTCCACTAACTGAAATTGAAGCTAACTTTGTAGGTTAGATTTGATTAACGCTCTTTAAGTTCCAACGTTCGTCGCCAGGTGCCGGTTGTGATGGCATCTAGTAGCTAGGTGTCGTTGACGGTAGCATTTGGTAGCAAAAGTAGGAACTACTTGAAATTGATCGTCTGCAGTCCTTGACTTAATTACCGATAACACACACGAATACAGCCATCACAATTAACACCGGTTGTCAGACAGATTCTACACACACCCAAAGTACATGGGGATACATGACCGTGTTGTCGCAGCCCCTAAACTGTGGAACCAACCAACCTGATTGGCAGTGGTAGATTAGAGAACTTGGAATGGTAAATGGATAGTTGATGTTAGATTTAGTTGGAACTAATGAAGTACAATGGCAGGAAGAACATGACTTCTGGTTAGACTACACGATTATTAGCACTACACCAAACAACGGCTATGCGGGAGTAGGTCTCATATTGACTCTGAAACTCAGACAGCGGGCAGAATATTACTGTATGAACAATATAGTGAAAAGTTTATTGAAGAAAAAATATACAGGGTCATTCATATAAAATAAGAACGCCAAGCGGCAGCTTTGTTCTCCGCTGTTGCGGTGACCTTCACCGAGCAGGTGGCACGCCACGGCCCCCTGCTTTAAGCGTGTGTACAATCCAGATATGCTACAGATGCAGCGGCCTTGCTAGCGTGTGTACAATGCTGAAATCTAACTTTAGTTAGTTAGTTAGTTATTGTTGATGAAACCGAAACCCCTACTTGTGCTAATTTTGTGAGTGATTTATTCGGAGACCGTTCAAGATTCTCGCCAATGTCATCTAGCTCATCCTCTGTTAAAACTGTTCGTGTGCGGGCATGTTTTTTATTGAGCACCGAGCCAGTAGTGTCAAACTTATTTGCAATTACGTGAATCTGTGCTAGTGAAGGTGGCACTTCATCAGGAAATCGCTGAACAAATGCTTCACGTACCCGCCGAGCCGACTCGTACTTAAAATACGTTTTACATAAAAAATACGATGTTGCAATGATTACTGTCTCACCATGTTAGCACTTGAGGTTTAGACTGGCGACTGAACACCTGCACGCTTATTGCAAGGTCAAGTTTGATAATGTTAATCTGTTATTTTTATACAGTCCATCGGAACTTGAAAAAAAAAAAGAAGAAAAAAAACCAGCCCTCTTATGTACTATGCGCGCGCTTTCAATACTACAGCAGGGGGCCGTGGCGCGCACTCTGCTCGGCGAAGGTCACCGCAACGGCGGAGAACAAAGCCGCCGCTTGGCGTTCTTATTTTATATGAATGACCCTGTATACGAAACTTAAGTGCACCACAGATGTAGGCCTACAAGTCTTTAAACCTAACAGTACCAGTCAAGCAGAGGATTACGATATTGAAAAAGTCTTTAAGAAAATAGATGAAATTTTGAGGTATGTCAAGGGTGATGAAAATTTTATAGTAATGCGAGACTGGAATGCTGTGGTAGGAAAGGGATAAGACGGAAAGTTAGTAGTGGAATTTGGACTGGCAGAAAAACTACCTTCCTTAATTCAAAGTTTTTGTACATCTTCGAAGGCGCTTCGATACTTCATGAAGGGCAAGTTAGTTGCGTTACATTGTAGGGCAATCCAATGTAAGTGAGGCTGTTTCTTATTCACTAAAATTACTTCAAATTTAAACCCCGAAAAAGAAAAAAAACTAAACACAGCAAAGCAACCAGTCATTTTACAATATTATTAGTAAATCTTTAATTTTACGTAATGAACATTCCGCTATTGTGCACTCATGAGTATAGGCCGGACGTTTGTTTTAGACGATTGTCCTTGACCTTGAAGTCTGCGGGTGAGCCTACACACACTCACTCTCTCACCCTATCGCTTCACACTTGTCACCACCGATCTGATGTAATGGAAATCCAGACTTGAGCAGACAGTACAGTCCACGTCGAAGTATTGTGTGACGCGGAAGTACACGTTACGTAGTTACGAACAGAACGTAATTATATTTGCCAATGACTGTACTTCAGCAGAAGTGTGAAACAGCTTTGTCAATCATCGGACCACTTGGAGCAGCTGATAACAACACAGGTACTGTAGTAACTCGCCTCCAGGCTTCCATTAAGATTTTTCACTCGTCTAAAACAAACGTCCGGCCTGTAATTGCAATGCGTGTTAAATTTGTTTAAATATGGTATACAGTCTTCTTCTTTCCTAGCGTGTATCCCGCGATAGTGCAGGGTCCGCTTGTTTGGTTGCTGTTTGCCACTTCTTCCTGTCAAGGGCATCTTCAGGTTTAAGTCCACACATCACCAAGTCTTCCTTAATTCTGTTCAGCCATCTTTTCTTTGGACGTCCACGGGGACGATTTCCTCCTGGATCGTATTGGAGAGCTGTTCTTGCCACAGAGTTCTCATCACTTCTAGTGACATGCCCATACCACCTAAGCCGTGTTTCTCTCATTTTATCGGTAATGGCTGCAACTCCCATCTATTTCCGGATATGTTCATTCCTGACATGATCAAGCCGTGTAACACCCATGGACCAACGTAACATTTTCATCTCCATTAGATGTAGGGCTTGTTCATGCTTGGTTGAAGCTGGCCAACATTCTGTGCCGTAAAGTGCCACAGGTCGTATCGTGGACTAGTAAACTTTCCCTTTCAAAGGGATAGGTACTTTCTTATCGCACAGCACTCCTGTGACTTGGCGCCACTTCATCCACGCAGTGTTAACTCGTGCTCGAGCATCGAGAAGCGTTTCGCCATCTGAAGTGATAAGGGAACCGAGATATTTAAAGTGTGTAGTTTTAGTGAGATGATGCTCATCAATACTGATGGTACCGTTGGTCTGTGTACCACATTGCAAGTAGGGCCTATTCAGTTTTCCCTATATTGAGTTTCAAGCCATCTTTGCTCAGACATTCCTTCCAGCACAGAGTTGGAATTTCTAGATTTTCGCGAGTATACAGTATATTTCTTTAATACATAACATTAATCAATGAATATTTACTAGATGAAATATTGATGATATCAGGCATTTATTGGATACAAAACCTAACTAAAATAAAAAGATGCAAAGATGTTTTGTTGGTCCCTGTAATTGGAATTTTTCAAGTCCCACTGTAACTTTTACATAGTTATGCCCATCTGTAGAGTGCGACAGAACTGATTTAGCTATTGATGTTTTTTTCTTCTCCCAAAATCTTTTCATAGGGGCCTATTCCACGAATGAACTTTGCAACTTTTCACCTTGCACTTTGCACTTTTCAGTTCAGATTTTGTTCCACCATCACTTTTCAGATTTGCCTTGCACAGTGAAAAGTGAAAAGTTAGTAATCTTTTCACTTTTGAAGCCTGTTATGTTCCTCTATTGGTGCAGAAATGCGAAGTGCAAAGGAATGAAGTGAAAAGTTTTCAGATATATTTGCAAAGGGACGATTTCCTTTTCAGGTGTTAATGAACAAGTCTCTACACTAGTTCCTCGGCGCAGAATTTGGTTTAGTGTTATAAATATATTAGCCTACTACGAGAGCTTTTGTTATCATCCAACAAGAGGACGTACTGAACTCGAATTCTAAAGGATTCAGGATGGACAGGATGCTATTTAGGACGTTTTGGTGAAATTTGGGGAAGATTGCGATATTTTTGGAGGAAATACGAAATTTTTAAATTTTAATACAGGAGGAAGCTTCAGGTTGTGTTGGACAACAACAAAATGGCGAAGAGAAGCCGCTCTAGGGCAATGCTGCATAGTATTTTTGCTAGGCTGCCCATAGCAACTTGTAGAGTTGGAAGAGAAATGCGTTGATTGGCTAATCCAATTGCCAGAATCAGTGAAGGAAGGAGACATGAGCGGGCTTGATGAGAAGCTTCGTCGATTTATGAACTGCCATTTATTAAAGAAGAGAGAATCTGCACATTTAAAACTATTGAGAAAGCATCTAAATTAAAAGGATTTGTGATAGTCACCCAGAGATGGAAGTTTGATAATCCTGTAAGAAGTTATAAGTAATGATTGGATTGCCGCTCTTTCTCATGAGGCGCCATGCGATTGGTTTTGAGGTGCGTGGGGACGCGCCGCTGATCGAGGACTTGTGTGTGGAGGTGTCAAGCAGAGCGGACCTGCGACAATTGAGTTCCTGAATTTAGCGTGTGCGAGATTAGGGTCATGCGAAGATAGTTTGTCGGCGATGAAGGCTGTTCCATCGGTCAAACATTAACATGGGAAGTCCGGTGAAGATGTGGGAAACCGAATATCGTCATAGTATCAATTCTCGTGTGAAACTAGTATTGAGAGTTTGACTAAACTAAAGAGAAACATCGTGTGCACTTTATATGAAAGTTTCAAGGCGATATTCGAAAGAATAAGATAGTTTTCTTTGTTGAAAGCACTTTCGTTATACGAGCACGTTTCGCTTGGTGCGTGTCAGCTATACAAGCGAGAAGGCAAGTCCCGTTATCTGCCTGTGCTAACATTTGTAAGACAGCAGCTCTCATTTATTGCAAGTCGAGTAGTGGCAAGCTTTTTATCGAAATGTTCGACATGCAAGCGTTAAGGGGAACAGTTAACGTTGAGTTTAACGCAGTAGTGAACATGTTTTAAGCCAAGTCATGCGCAGGGAACGTGATGTTACAATGCCGAATTGGGATACCGGGCAACCAGAATTAATCTTAAAATTATAAGATGTGGTGTAACAACTTCAAGGCTACATTCCAACGTTGCGAGATGGAACTTGATTACCGCGTCATGACTAGATATTATCAGACTCGAAGCGAAGCAGTCCATTATACTTCGAGAATGGGGGATTCTTGCAGTTCCGATGATCGAGGCGAGCTCCGTGTTCGAAGCCAGCCAGGGAGAGTGACGATCGGGGAGCAAGGTTCGGGTCGTGGCAAGGCAGTCTTTCCAAGAATGAGGATGAAGATTAGTAAGTGTGGAATTGCTGGTGACGTCAGTAATTCTCTCCATACTTCTTCTACAAGATGTCATCGCAAGGTAGAAAAAGTTATCCTCATTAGTAGCTGTTGGTTTGTCAGTAGATAGTTGTAGACTAGAATATTAGAGAGCATGACACCATTTCAACGATAAATTATTTTGTTGCGTGTGAAATAGTTTAAGCCCAGAAATTATTTTTCCGTATTCGACATTTAAACCTTAAATTTCTTTTAGTAATATTTTCGGATAGTAACATTCGGATTTTTGACTTATAGGTAATGAGATTTAAGCTCATTTTATTAGTAATTTCGTTTATCGAATTTCTTTCGATCCACGTATCTTTGGGAATTTTATTGAATTTTATTGAATTTTATTTGAATTTTATTGTATATTATTGAATTTCATTGGGAATTTTATTGAAGTTTATTGAACATTATTGGAATATTATTGGAATTTTATTGGATATTATTCAATATTCTAGAAAATGGTAGTACTTTACCCAAGCAACTTAGACTTTGAAAGGAATGCATATTTGGAAATGAATTATCATTTGGACATTTCCAAGACTTTATAGTTATCTTCAAGTCTGACTTCGTTCAAGTAATTATTTAATTAAACATTTTGAATTGGTGGAAGGATGAAACATTATTTGGACATTCCACTTTAGCCAGTTATAATTAATAATAATTTATCTGTGGATAAATTATCTTATTTTATTTGAGAGATCTTATCTGCTCGGACGAATCAGCACGTTTGAGGATTCTACGGAATTTTACAACACTCTTGGAGATTGTTATTGACTTTAATTGCATTAACGCAATATTTTGGAAAGACCAGAGAGAAGTAACGAATGTTTATATTTATTAAATGTTAACAACAATTATTTGAAATCTAAAGTAACTTATACTAGTAAACCATTACGTCATCACTGTTTAATAGAGTCGATTTTTATGTATTTTCACAACATCTGAAAGAGTTATACGCTGTAATTATTATAAGCGAATTTATTATGAAAGCAAGGCATTATATGCAATTTTAATAAGTTGTTATGGCAGAATACTGTATTAAGAGATCGAAGTAAAGAATTATAGCAGCTATATTTGTGTAATATCAAGCTGAGGAAAATGTTATACGGAATTTACGTATGTAATTGAGAGAAGTTGTTGTTTAAATATTCTGTGGATATTTGTTCAGTCTATTAGAGAAGGGAAGGTCATTATACGCATTGTGAGCGTTTAGTTGAAAATTATAAGTAAATACATTACAGTAAAGAATTAAGTAAGACCTTAGTTGTCCAGTATTATTGTAAAACGACTCTCAGTTGAATTGATTAGTTCACTTGGCGGAAAATATTTGGGAAACGGATTGAAAGTGAAAATGTTGTTAATCATTATTAAGATATTATCAAGGATAAGACATTAATTATATAAGCTTAACTTAACCGTTCGGCGATGTATGTATGCCCAATTATGAAACGAAAGATCTTTACTATGATGATAGCGATAATGTAACAGTGATACTTTATTTAAGAGCATAAAAATTTGGAATTGTCAGTAGTTAACCAGAGAAGGAAGGTTGGATGATTGAGAATCATCACGAATTATGTAAATAACATAAGATATGTGTTAACAATATTTAAATACAATACTATTAATAACTAGGGGAATTTAACGATATAATAAAGTTAACTGAATAACTTTCTTAATAAACATCTGACCCTAAACAATAATAATAATATGGTTTATTATTTGGATTAAAATGATTAATAATTATTTCTAATAATTAATAAACATTTAAATAACGAACATTTTACAAACTAATTAATAATTTGGAAATATTAATAGTCTTTAATTAAATTATTTAATAATAATTTCTACCATTAATCATTAAATAATTTTGGGAACCTTAGTTGACAATTAAACGAAAGTTTAATATACTTAAATGTTTTAAACGTTTAAACCATAAATTGGAGTGACGTTTAAAGAACGCGACGACGTTCTTTAAATACAGTGAGGTTGTTTATTGTTGTGGAAAGGTGATCTCATGGAAGATCAGTATAAAATTAATTTCTATTAATTTTACCAATGGAGTACATTGGAATAGCAAGTAGAAATGTCATGGGAAGACATTGGATGTATTAAAATCGATCTTTGTTCATATATTACTAGGGAACAAGAGTAAAATTTAAGAGCTGTTATGCAAACAGCTGATTCATAATTTGTTTATTTAATATTATTTAAGAAGTGGTGTACTTCTAACGTCCATGGGACGATAATTTAATTTCAGAATCTTAATATAGGAATTTTCGCAGAATCATTTGCGGATTATAAGTAATTATTATGAAAATATTTACTAAATTGATTTCATTTATTATCACTTCGTTAATAAATTTATTTGTTAAATTTGTAACTGCGTGTTGATGATTTATATAAGTTATGAAGAAGGATTATGTTTTGGTGCATTTGAGGTTTTATTGAACCACTAATTTCGCCCACTTAACCGAGAATAGTTAGTATCTCGAGCTCTTCGTTTATTTAGTTTATATGCCCATTTTGCCTTACCAAAACATGATCTTAGAAAGTGTGCACTCCCCATTTAGCTATTGTTGGTAGGATTTCCAGGTTTTTGAGCCGGGGACCTCGAGATTCTACAATCCAGCTGATCTTCGGATACGACAAGCAGCTCAAATGGTTTAAACGGGAACACATTAAATGGCTGCCCAACGTTTAGGCTCGAATTGTGGTTCGTAGCGACGTATTTTGTGACGTCAGGCACGATTAGGCTTGTTGAGGCTTAATTGGGCGTGATTGGGTGCAATTGTTTTAATTTTGGAAGATTAGATTGAAAGAAATCCTGTGTAAGGAAGAATAAGTCGAGAAACAGAAAGCTGACTTATAATCTAAATCTGATGGTTTGATAATCCGGTTGTTGACATTTCAGTCACAGTCATGTAACGTAAATGATCAAAATTAATTAATAATAATAGAATTAGGACTTCATGATTTAAGTGAATCATTAACAGAATTACTATAGGGTTTAGCATAAGTCTAATAAACAATAAAATTCCCAAATATTAAGTTGAAAATGGTTGCTCTTTGGTGTTCTAGTTCTGCAGTGTATGTCATGTTCCCGTAGCAGTTGAAATATTTGTAATTGTTGCAATGGCAATGAAGATTGAAGAAGTATATAAGATGTTTTCAGATGTCCAAAATAAGATGGACAATCTGACAAAAGATGTGGAAGGTGTTCGCACGTACACCCAGAAAGGTTTTAAGAGTGTTAAAGAGGACGCTGAAAAGAAATTTAAGTCTGTTAGGGAAGAAGTAGAGAAAAGTAGGGACACTATTAAAGAATCTGTAATTGAAAGCGTTAAAACAGAGGTAGATGCTGTTAAAGAAAGTTATAGGGACACTATAGTAGAAAACATTGCTGACACAGTAAAGGAAAGTGTTAAAGACAGTATTGAACAAGATCTAGGTGAATTACAAGAGTCTTTGGAGAAATTACAAAGCAGTGCTACTTCCGTTTGCAGCGATGTTAATAAATTGCAAGTTAGTTCTACACAAGTCACAAACACATTCGACAAGATACAGGGTAATGTTGACAAGATACAGAGTAATGTTGACAGGATACAGGGAGATGTTAGAAAGGCCCAGGATGAGTCTACATTACTCAAAGAAAGAGTCATTAAAATTCAGAACAACACCGTCGATTTACAAACTAACACAGAACAAGTTCAATCAAGATTAAGTGGAATTGAGTCCAACATGCAACACAAGTTTAAAGAATTAGAAACAAGTAATGAGAATTTCCAGACTGAAATCAGAAAAGAATGGGAATCCAATAAACAACAAGCTGAGGGAAACACTTCACAAACTAACATGAGGTTAACAGAACTTAAAATAGTTGTTGACAGTTTGAAAACACAAGTACAGGATCACAGTAAATTGTTGAAAGATGGAATTGATGTAGATGTGGAAAATATTGTCAAAAAAAGTTTGGAAGCATTGAAAGATGATTGGAAGAAACTCAGTTCCGATCATGTTTCAAGCATCAAACGTGATATGGAGACTAAGATAGTTTCAACTGAAGCTAGATTAAATAAGGATGTTTCTGATGCTAGGGAGGATTTAATTAAAAGAATCAATCTTGTACAGAAAACTCAAAGTGATGAGATGTCAGGAGTAAGAGCAGATCTCGATAGAGAAACGAATGAAACTAAGTCTTTAGGGGATAAAGTGAATCGAATGGATAATGACTTGACGGAAGATAGGGAAAGGAGGTTAATTGAGCTTGAGGAAATTAAAAGGGGCATTCAAAATATTAACTTAGGCGATGCATTGACGGCAGAAGCTATTAAGATTTCATTAAAGGATGAACTTAGGAAGGAGATTCAGGAATGCATAGGAAATCAGGTCGAGACCGAAAACGAAGTAAAGGAAACAGATCAAGCTAGGATGACACGATTAGAAGATGAAATTAGAGATGTTAGAGCGAAACAAACTCCGATAGGACTTTCGATGCAACAAGATATAGATATAGGAGAGAATGATTTTGGGATAGGAAGCCTAAGACAGGTACACCCTTCGAACAGAGCATCTAATGTCACTATCATTAGAAATTTTGAAGAAAAACCACGAAAATTTAATGATAAAGATGGTCTTACACCAATTGAGTTCGTTAAGCATCTCCGTGATTATTTTTATGAAAATCATATATCTCAAGATAGAGAAATGCGTATCGTGGAACGCTATCTCGAGGGATCACCTTTGGAGTGGTATCGTGCATTCAGGTATACGTTCGGAGACTTTGAGGAATTTGCCGAAGCTCTAATCAAAAGATATTGGAGTGTGGAAAGACAGCAAGACTTGAGAGCGGAGGTTTATTCTAAGAAATACTTAGGTACCCTCCCGACTAAGTACGCTGATTTCTTTAATATGCAATTAGCGAAACTACGTTATCTTCAACCCCCTTTGACACAAACAGAATTGATAGAAGCTATTTCTAGGCAGCTTCCGGTCGATGTCAGACGTAATTTAATATCGTCAGGAGTCAATGATCTTGCCAAAATGGATGAACTACTTCGTAGACTTGACTACACAAGCTCCATGCCTAACGTAATTCCTAAAAACAGGCAGGATAGTAGAGAGGTGAATACGATAGTCATTGATCAGACCCAACAAATGGAAGAAGTAGCGAATCAAGTTCAAACTAAATCAGGTCCTGATAGGAACAGTTACTTTAGAGACAGACGGTATGAACCAAGGTACCGCCGATTCAGAGAAGGCAGACCTTACCAGCAAGAGGAGCGTAGAAATGGAGAAAATAACAGAAGGACAGGTTATTTCCGCAATAACAATAACTATAATAACAACAATTATAGGAACTACAACTCCAACCAACGAAATGATCAGAATAATCGAAACAATAGAGGTTATAGCCGCTATAAAAACTATAACGATGATGTATTTTCTAGACAGCAGTATAATGAGAGGTATCGTGAAGGTCAGGAGTACATTAGAAACGCTAATCAGGGGAATACAACTCGAGATTCCAGAAATAACAAAAGGAGTGAAGTTGACCCTAAACCAGGCACTAGTCAACAGGGAAGAGCTGAAGAAACAGCCCCTGAACAAAAAAAATCTCCAATTACAAAGCGCAATTAAATAAAGGTCACTTGTCGTATCACAATGTCACGATTAATGAGATTTACCAGGTCACTGACGAAGACTTACTCTTCGAGGAAGATATTATAAGAGAGGAGAGGAAAACAGAATTACCCATTATTAATATTCAAGTAGAAAAGGAGAAATGCAAATCTTTGGTTGATACTGGGACAGTAGTTTCGATTTTGTCCGAGGAATGTTATTTGAGGCTTTAGAAAGGCAACAGTATGACGATTTTGCCAGCTTCAACGGTGAAGGTGAGGGGTATCTTTCAGGATAAGACGGTCAAATGTAAAGTACAAGTACTGTTAAATTTCAAGATTAATGAGAAAGAGTATGGACATGTCTTTATCGTGGTACAGAAAATCAACTTTGATATGATTCTGGGAATAGATTTTATTGGAAAGGTAGGAGCAGTTATCGATTTGAAGAATCGAGTGATGAAACTATACGAGAATAATTTAGAAGCGGAGAATTTGGAAGGACAGGAAATAAGTACAGATCTAGATACAGATTATAGGGAGGATGTTTCAGAAAACATTGTGAGTGAAGTGGAAAGAGAAAGAGAATATCATACTCAATCGATTGAAGGGTTCGAGGAAATCCAAGAAGAATTTGAAGATTTGATAATCGAATTCAAAGACATTTTTGATGAGAAACCAGGTCTAATTAAAGATTTTCAGTATCGTATTCGATTGACCAATGAAATGCCTTACCAGAAAAAGATATACCCTATTCCTGAAAAATATTACGAGGAAGTGAAAGGAATTATTAGGAAAATGGAAGAGGATGGAATAATTAGAAAGCAAGCATCATCCTATATCAATCCTATAACTGTTGTGAAGAAGAGCAATGGACAATTACGTTTATGCCTCGATGCAAGAAGTATCAATGCGTTGATTTTGCCGGAGACAGATAGACCACCGAGGATTCGAGATTTATTAAGAAGATTTAAAGGAAAGTCATGTTTCAGTGTACTGGATCTCACAGCCTCCTTTTATCAGATAGAACTCTCCGAAGATAGTAGACAGTATACCGGATTTTTATTCGACCAATCGAGCTACGTATTTTTGAGATTACCTTTCGGTATTGTCAACAGTGGACCAGCTTTAATAAGAGCTTTGGACAGTAAGCTTAGTGACGAGGTGAAGGAAAACACAATGTGTTATATTGATGATCTTATCATTTCATCTGAGAATGAAAGGGAACACTTGGAACATTTAAAGAAATTGTTTTTGGATCTGAGAGAAGCAAATATTAAGGTAAATTTTGGCAAGTGCCACTTTCTGAAGGAAAGAATAGATTTCTTGGGTCACACCATTGATCAGTTTGGCTACCATCCGAATGAGAAGAAAGTAGAAGCTATTGTTCGATTCCCTAGGCCTACTAAAGTGAGACAAGTTCGCGAATTTGTAGGCATGTGCCAATTCTTGAGTAATCACTGTAGTCGATATTCAGAGGTCATGGCACCATTGTATGATCTTCTTAAAAAAAAATAATAGATGGAAATGGGGTCCAGCAGCAGAAGAAGCGTTTGGAAAAGCTAAAGAAATGCTTAGAAATAATATTAAATTGGAGTATCCGGAATTCGACCGTATATTCTATTTAGAATCGGATGCGTCGAGAGTGGGAATCAGTGCTGTGTTATATCAGAAGGATGAGAGTGGAAATAAGCATTATATTGGATTTTGCAGTAGGAAACTGAGGAAACATGAGGAAAATTATTTTACCACTGAGTTGGAGGCGCTAGCCTTTGTAACGGCGTTGCAGCAATGGAAGAAAGTCCTGCTGGGACATCAAATTGTTATTTTAACTGACCATAAAGCTCTCCAGTTCATGATGCAGTCGGATTTATCCAGCGATCGATTAACAAGATGGACTTTGTTTGTTCAGCAGTTTAATGCGACCATAATCCATCAACCTGGTAAGGATAATCTTTTAGCCGATGCTTTATCGCGTAATCCTGTAGAGAATATCCAGATAAATGCGATACAATTGGAGCCGAAAGATCAAGAGACTTTGGTGAAACTTGAGAGGATCAATGTATCACAGAAAAGATGCACTCCAATAAGAATCATGTATAGGTTTTTGAAAGGTTATATGGATAATGCTGATCCGGACTATGTGAATGTCCGAAGACGCTCGGATCGATATGTTTTGTCAGGAGACATTGTTTGCAAGTATGTCGATAAGGAGAAGACAAGAGTCAGAGTCATAGTTCCTCCCAATTTAGTAAAACCTTTGGTTTGGTTGACACACCACAGCATAGGCCACGGTGGTTTGGATAAGACTGTCAATACTTTACAGGAAATGTTTTATTGGAAGAAGTTAAGGAATTCGGTGGCTGAGATCATTCGAACTTGTGAGAAATGTCAGAAAGGGAAATATACATCGGAACTTCTTAAGGAAAGACCTAGGTCCATTATACCATCTAAACCCCTTGAACTATTCGCCTGCGACATTTTTGGTCCATGTCCCAAGGGACATAGAGGAAATCAGTTTGTATTAGTAACGATAGACGTATTTTCAAAATTGGTATCTTTGGATCCGATCCAGAAAGCTACAACAAGGCAAGTTTTGAATAGAATTGAGAGATCAGTAATTCCGAAGGCAGGAAAGCCAGAATTTATTTTAACTGACCATGGGCCTCAGTTTACGTCTATGGGATTTCAGGAAGCCATGGAAAGGCTAGACATTAAGCATAAATTTTCTAGTGTGCGATGTCCGGAGACGAATCCCAGCGAAAGAATTATGGCGGAATTTGCAAAATTCTGTAGGATTTTTTGTCCTAATGATCATCGAAGTTGGGTTAGATTCGTTCCCATCATTGAAGAATGCCTTAATACAACGTTTCACGAGAGTTCGGCGGACGTTCCGTTGATGCTCCATTTTGATAGGAAGCCAGAGAGGCCTTGGAAGAATTTGTTTGATTCCATACCTAAAGATCCAGAAATTCCGAGAAGAGAAAGGATCGAGAAAGCCAAGGATAATTTAAGAAAGGCAGCAGACAAACGTATGAAGAGGATTCGGGGAAAACGATTCAGTGCACCATTTAACGTCGGAGATTTAGTCCTGATTAGGAAACCAACGAAAGCTGATGTAGCTCAGAAGATATACACAAAATTTTCGATTGTGTACATGGGTCCGTTTAGAGTGGGCACTGTTTTTGGAAACAACTGTTATGAAATTTTGGAAATTGATAGCGATAATTCTGTGGGAAGATTCAATGCTAAGAATCTGAAGAAGTTTTATAAAAGAGTGGATTAACAAACGAATTTAGAATTCTATTTCAAGGTTTGTTTTATGGAACCCGAATAAAAGCATTGGTCACGCTTTGATTCAAGCGTTAAGGGGAAAATGAACGTTGAGTTTAACGCAGTAGTGAACATGTTTTAAGCCAAGTCATGCGCAGGGAACGTGATGTTACAATGCCGAATTGGGATACCGGGCAACCAGAATTAATCTTAAAATTATAAGATGTGGTGTAACAACTTCAAGGCTACATTCCAACGTTGCGAGATGGAACTTGATTACCGCGTCATGACTAGATATTATCAGACTCGAAGCGAAGCAGTCCATTATACTTCGAGAATGGGGGATTCTTGCAGTTCCGATGATCGAGGCGAGCTCCGTGTTCGAAGCCAGCCAGGGAGAGTGACGATCGGGGAGCAAGGTTCGGGTCGTGGCAAGGCAGTCTTTCCAAGAATGAGGATGAAGATTAGTAAGTGTGGAATTGCTGGTGACGTCAGTAATTCTCTCCATACTTCTTCTACAAGATGTCATCGCAAGGTAGAAAAAGTTATCCTCATTAGTAGCTGTTGGTTTGTCAGTAGATAGTTGTAGACTAGAATATTAGAGAGCATGACACCATTTCAACGATAAATTATTTTGTTGCGTGTGAAATAGTTTAAGCCCAGAAATTATTTTTCCGTATTCGACATTTAAACCTTAAATTTCTTTTAGTAATATTTTCGGATAGTAACATTCGGATTTTTGACTTATAGGTAATGAGATTTAAGCTCATTTTATTAGTAATTTCGTTTATCGAATTTCTTTCGATCCACGTATCTTTGGGAATTTTATTGAATTTTATTTGAATTTTATTGTATATTATTGAATTTCATTGGGAATTTTATTGAAGTTTATTGAACATTATTGGAATATTATTGGAATTTTATTGGATATTATTCAATATTCTAGAAAATGGTAGTACTTTACCCAAGCAACTTAGACTTTGAAAGGAATGCATATTTGGAAATGAATTATCATTTGGACATTTCCAAGACTTTATAGTTATCTTCAAGTCTGACTTCGTTCAAGTAATTATTTAATTAAACATTTTGAATTGGTGGAAGGATGAAACATTATTTGGACATTCCACTTTAGCCAGTTATAATTAATAATAATTTATCTGTGGATAAATTATCTTATTTTATTTGAGAGATCTTATCTGCTCGGACGAATCAGCACGTTTGAGGATTCTACGGAATTTTACAACACTCTTGGAGAATGTTATTGACTTTAATTGCATTAACGCAATATTTTGGAAAGACCAGAGGGAAGTAACGAATGTTTATATTTATTAAATGTTAACAACAATTATTTGAAATCTAAAGTAACTTATACTAGTAAACCATTACGTCATCACTGTTTAATAGAGTCGATTTTTATGTATTTTCACAACATCTGAAAGAGTTATACGCTGTAATTATTATAAGCGAATTTATTATGAAAGCAAGGCATTATATGCAATTTTAATAAGTTGTTATGGCAGAATACTGTATTAAGAGATCGAAGTAAAGAATTATAGCAGCTATATTTGTGTAATATCAAGCTGAGGAAAATGTTATACGGAATTTACGTATGTAATTGAGAGAAGTTGTTGTTTAAATATTCTGTGGATATTTGTTCAGTCTATTAGAGAAGGGAAGGTCATT
Source organism: Meconema thalassinum (assembly GCA_946902985.2). Taxonomy (NCBI): domain Eukaryota; kingdom Metazoa; phylum Arthropoda; class Insecta; order Orthoptera; family Tettigoniidae; genus Meconema; species Meconema thalassinum. The sequence goes on along the minus strand of OX336391.1, from coordinate 131,802,786 downwards.
ATACGCATTGTGAGCGTTTATTTGAAAATTATAAGTAAATACATTACAGTAAAGAATTAAGTAAGACCTTAGTTGTCCAGTATTATTGTAAAACGACTCTCAGTTGAATTGATTAGTTCACTTGGCGGAAAATATTTGGGAAACGGATTGAAAGTGAAAATGTTGTTAATCATTATTAAGATATTATCAAGGATAAGACATTAATTATATAAGCTTAACTTAACCGTTCGGCGATGTATGTATGCCCAATTATGAAACGAAAGATCTTTACTATGATGATAGCGATAATGTAACAGTGATACTTTATTTAAGAGCATAAAAATTTGGAATTGTCAGTAGTTAACCAGAGAAGGAAGGTTGGATGATTGAGAATCATCACGAATTATGTAAATAACATAAGATATGTGTTAACAATATTTAAATACAATACTATTAATAACTAGGGGAATTTAACGATATAATAAAGTTAACTGAATAACTTTCTTAATAAACATCTGACCCTAAACAATAATAATAATATGGTTTATTATTTGGATTAAAATGATTAATAATTATTTCTAATAATTAATAAACATTTAAATAACGAACATTTTACAAACTAATTAATAATTTGGAAATATTAATAGTCTTTAATTAAATTATTTAATAATAATTTCTACCATTAATCATTAAATAATTTTGGGAACCTTAGTTGACAATTAAACGAAAGTTTAATATACTTAAATGTTTTAAACGTTTAAACCATAAATTGGAGTGACGTTTAAAGAACGCGACGACGTTCTTTAAATACAGTGAGGTTGTTTATTGTTGTGTAAAGGTGATCTCATGGAAGATCAGTATAAAATTAATTTCTATTAATTTTACCAATGGAGTACATTGGAATAGCAAGTAGAAATGTCATGGGAAGACATTGGATGTATTAAAATCGATCTTTGTTCATATATTACTAGGGAACAAGAGTAAAATTTAAGAGCTGTTATGCAAACAGCTGATTCATAATTTGTTTATTTAATATTATTTAAGAAGTGGTGTACTTCTAACGTCCATGGGACGATAATTTAATTTCAGAATCTTAATATAGGAATTTTCTCAGAATCATTTGCGGATTATAAGTAATTATTATGAAAATATTTACTAAATTGATTTCATTTATTATCACTTCGTTAATAAATTTATTTGTTAAATTTGTAACTGCGTGTTGATGATTTATATAAGTTATGAAGAAGGATTATGTTTTGGTGCATTTGAGGTTTTATTGAACCACTAATTTCGCCCACTTAACCGAGAATAGTTAGTATCTCGAGCTCTTCGTTTATTTAGTTTATATGCCCATTTTGCCTTACCAAAACATGATCTTAGAAAGTGTGCACTCCCCATTTAGCTATTGTTGGTAGGATTTCCAGGTTTTTGAGCCGGGGACCTCGAGATTCTACAATCCAGCTGATCTTCGGATACGACAAGCAGCTCAAATGGTTTAAACGGGTACAGTACAAAGACAGGATGAATTTTCATAAACTCACTTTGACGGAAAATCGTGAGTGTTTTCGTATTACACCAATACAAGCTGACTATATTCTTGAAATTATTGAAACCTGCAACAACAAGAAGTCGCTCTCTTTCCGAAAAAGTACAAATTCTTATATCCTTACATTGGTTAGGAAGGGGAAGATGAACTCGTAGTTCCGCCCCTTAAAACAACAATAACTAACTAACTAACTAACACTGGTTAGGAAATGGTGCCCAGCACGATATAGCAGCAATACATGAGACATCAAAATTGCTATTTGCAGGACTGTTACTAAAGTCCTCAAATTCCCCACGAAAAATAAAGCATTAAATCATGGAGTATTATACAGTTTGTTCATGGAATAAACATGATTGTATCATTCCTACGCAAAGACTTTTCACTTTACGAAGAATTTGAAAAGTAATACATATAGTAGATCATGGTGGAACAGAAAGACTTTGCACTTTGCAAGAATTGAGAAGTGCAAAGTGAAAAGTTGCAAAGTTCATTCGTGAAACAGGCCCTACCGGGCACTAAAAATCTTCCTCCGTTCTCCCGTCCATGATTTCTTGGTCCTGGTAGTAATTTTCTCAGACAAATGTTGGTTGTTGATTAATGTTCTGGACTGGAGTTGATCTTGCATAATTTCCTCCGTATTGCCATTTTCTTGAGATCTTTCCTGTTTCACTAAGCCTGTTGTTCTTGACTTTCATTGAGAGAGTGAGGTTGGCAATCCTTTAGCCTGTCATTGTTCATTCTGAGAATGTGGCCGTAGAACTTCTATCGCCTTTTCCTGAAAGTATCAGTGATCTTTTACAGTGGCGGCTGGTGCAGAAAACCAGTTGTGTGCTGTAACCCATCCCCCCTCCAAAGAATAAAAATATTTAGGAACACAATTTATGGAAACACTCACTCAGTAACAATTAAGAGGCTCTTCACTGAGTTGTCCATACTGAACAAGCTTTAGTTCATTGACTTAAAAAATGTGACCGTGGGATAGGTAAGTTGGGAGTGTTAAAAGACCTTCTGGCGGGAACAGCTGATGGCTTCCTCTATTTTCTCCACCGTTTGCTTTGAGCGATTCCCTGTCAAATGCTACCGCAGAGTCTAGAAGGGGCCACATGCTACGTTCTCATTTCGTGTGACCATTGCTGCCGTTGTGTGCTCGAACGAAGAGTCGCTGTGATGTCTTGGCCTGTGGTCTTGGATGTTGTTCCAACAGCACAACGGAAAAGATGGGCACGCATGCGCAAAAGTCAAAGTTCATGTTGCTGGCAATGAACTAAGAAATTCTCGCTGAGCTGCGATCTACACAGTCAGTGCCTGGCGCGGAGTGGAGCGCACAACTAGATACCTCGTTGTGAGGGGAGTTGATATAATTCCAATCTTCTTAATGCACTGTATTTGATTGTAGATAATGTTGTACCCCTAGGGTACGCCACCATCATCCCCTAACACTAATACCCCCGAAAAAAAAACCAAATGCCACACACTTACTTCAGAAATCTACAAATACATTTACAGAATTATAAACCCAATAAATTATCTCCTCCATGAACTCAGGTAGCCTTGTGTCCCAGCCAACGGCCCCAGAGAGGGCTATGACTTGGGAGAAATGTGCGAATTCCGCAAACGCAGCGCGAGGCGTCTATAAAAACTCCGGGAGGTCAGGCCTCCGGATCAGTCTGTCTCAGTGCTACCTACGTGCCGAATCGCTGCTGGAAGCCGAAGGGTAAGAGTCTCAAGCGATCACTACACACACAGTCAAACTACACTCCCATCCCCCTGTGCTTGGATTGTAATAATTATTTATTTTTATTAACTGCACTGCTAATTGCCAGAGTACTTCAAATTAGAAGTACTCATTAAATTCAAACATAATAGAAGACACTGGTCTTTTCCTTCATTTAATTAGCTGATAAGAGCCTACCCTCTTAGCTTCCCCGATAGGTAGGATCTAGCATTAGCACTATTATTTAATTGCTTCGTGACGTCAGCAGCGCGTCACAGCACAGCGCTGACACAAGCAGGCTCACTACTAGCTCGCCTGCTTACGACTTACCTTAGACCGCTGGGAACCGATATCGTGCATAGAGTAATAATTAAACTACCCTTCTTTCCACACTCACACCCTGAACAACCCTGCCAAGCAGAACATTGGGGAGTTCTCCTTGCAGATCGTACTGACGATCTCAAGCCACTAGATAATCAATACCTCTTACACTTAATTGCCAAGCTTTCCCCCTAAACACTCTTATTTCATCCCTTAGGTTAATTCTTTGTACAGGCTACCCTCTCAGCTACCTTACAAATGGTGGAGCCGCTAGGTAACGCAACGTTGTCATAAGACAACGCCTACAGGAGTACATACAACGTATTCCGCGGAAAAGATCCCTAAAACTTAGCCTCTTTCTAGCCAAGCAAACGCCATTCAGAATTGGGAAATTGTTTTGAAGTAAGGGTCCAATAGTATTTTTTTTACCCACCCAAGCCCGCCCCGATAGATACCACATTTTTAAACGCCACCCTTTATAATCAGCCAGTCACGACCCCCAAATTTGCTACGCCCACACCATATAATTAATAGGAGGCACATTATTTAGATGCTCACCCAGTTCAGTCCCCGGTACCTCATATAGCATTGCAATAATAATATTTCACTCACCAACCCCTTAGAATTTAAGAAGCCTTAGCATAACATTATGTTTACCGTCCACTGCAGCCCCCTTAAGCACACCAGGGGAATACCCAAGCTTCCAACAATTCTGTGCATTATATTATTGATCACTAACAGCGGCACAAGTATGCAGGCTGATGATCCCTCGCCAGAAGGACCCAGGGTTAAGATTACAACAGGGGTTCATTGGAAGCAACTCCACGGCCAAACCATATACCAGGGTAGTATCCCTATCACGTACGATGTACCCATAGCACAACAACATATCCCCCTATCGCCCGTTGTGGGAGCAAATGACCTTAAGTCCCAGTTGCACCACATATGGGAGGCCATTGACCACTCCCTACACACCGACGAATATAATACCGAGGTGGACGAAATTTCTAATAATACACCGCCCCCAACGCGGAGAGCGAAAAGAGAATTAAAATTCATTGGTAACTTCCTGCAATATTGTTGCGGAGTCGCTACCAGTGAGAAGACTAAGACCCTACATATGACGGAACAACAGATGGCAACTTACGTTAACAAGCTTAGCGATATGATTCACGCTAACCACCGGGATTTAACGTCCACGACAGTTAAACTTAATAACTGGACACATACATTACACACAGCTATCGGTGCGATGACACAGCAAATTGCCATCTTAGCCAATATCACACAGAGTAATGAAGACGCACAGAAGGTTTTATTCGCCTCTACGGCCCACATGGCCATAGGCAATGCCATCGCTATATATAACACAATGATGTACAATCAGCGCCAACATGACAAAATCCTATGTAAGCAGCGGCGCATTCCGGCAAATTCCCCTTCGAGGGGATTTGTTAACACTGGCCGCCAAGTTACGCCAACACGACCACCAACTGGCCACGCCTGTGGACCACATTAGTTTGTATTATACCAAACCCATATGTACGTGTGTCTACTACGCCAACAATATACACATTAAAATCAATATACCCATTATTGACAAGCATGCCCAATGGGAACTATTTAAGTACATACCCATACCATACAAATGGCTAGACAGTACTTGTACGTTAACACACGAACCCACATTGATAGCCGTCAACGATCGGGATATCCGTGTCCTCACGGGAAATACACTACAGAATTGTATAGCCCCCATCAATGCATTATGTTATATCCCATGGTTCCAGGAGATGGCAACTATTCAGCCCGCCTGTGCCATTCACTTATATCGTAATGCACCCACCAACCAAATTCTCGAGTCATACGCTTACAAATGTGATAGAGGGCTCCAACGAGCGCTCATTACCCAAATTGATATCGACGCGTTTATTATTACCAATCCTACCCACAAATGAACATACAGTGCAATAATAAGCAAATGAACTTATTACACCCACTCACGGTTGCGCCACCAGGAGCTATCGAAGTCCAGCTACCCTGCGATTGCCAGCTCATGGACAATGGATATTCTTATCCCACGCACTTTTCCATGCGATGTAAAAATCACGCAAGAGCTTGCGATCACGCATACTTTGCCTGCTACATGGACACAGCAAATTTCCCTACAAGTTCATAATTTTGGCCATTTTCAGGAACAGACGACCCTATATGATACATTACGGCCATATTAAATGCCAACTGGTCGATGATTATCCCCACATTCACGGTTACAGACACCCCGTTTAAACACCACGACCGTCCCCTACAGGTCCCACAGGCGCCCGTATCTTGGTACAACATGTACGCCTCCACAAAAACTACAGTGGCGAGGAACGGCGCCATTACAGTAATGATAATTTACATGTTAGCAAAACAAATTGCACTCGCTAGGGCGATCCAGCAAATGACCGCTAATAGAACACCCCCATAGAACACGGTCCAGGGAGCCAACACATCCATTCCCCTACTGCCCACTCCTAGTAGAAAGCCCGCCATGGGGAACGAGGCACACTTGAACACAGTCCCCCCGCCACGTAATGGCATTTCCATCCCCACGCTTCCATTATACCCTAGGACCTTAGCGCCTATTCCGGCCAGAAACAGTCTTAAGGCACGCCGAAAAGCCATATTAATTTGGTATATTGGCTTTCACGGCCGGTGAATTAAAACTCAGCAATTCTTCTAGGTTTGTGCCGTGTCTTGTGTGGGGTTTCGCCTAGGACACCAAGCTAGGCTCATCGGCGGGCTCTTGGTGTCCCCGCCCGGACCCCCACAGGAGTGACGAACTGCGCGCCACCTCCCTTTATATAAGGTGCAACTGCACCACTTGACTACGAGAACTAAAAGTTCAAGCAGCCTTAACCTCCCTATGAAGGCTTCCAAAAAGATGGTATATTGGCTTTCACGGCCGGTGAATTAAAACTCAGCAATTCTTCTAGGTTTGTGCCGTGTCTTGTGTGGGGTTTCGCCTAGGACACCAAGCTAGGCTCATCGGCGGGCTCTTGGTGTCCCCGCCCGGACCCCCACAGGAGTGACGAACTGCGCGCCACCTCCCTTTATATAAGGTGCAACTGCACCACTTGACTACGAGAACTAAAAGTTCAAGCAGCCTTAACCTCCCTATGAAGGCTTCCAAAAAGATGGTATATTGGCTTTCACGGCCGGTGAATTAAAACTCAGCAATTCTTCTAGGTTTGTGCCGTGTCTTGTGTGGGGTTTCGCCTAGGACACCAAGCTAGGCTCATCGGCGGGCTCTTGGTGTCCCCGCCCGGACCCCCACAGGAGTGACGAACTGCGCGCCACCTCCCTTTATATAAGGTGCAACTGCACCACTTGACTACGAGAACTAAAAGTTCAAGCAGCCTTAACCTCCCTATGAAGGCTTCCAAAAAGATGGTATATTGGCTTTCACGGCCGGTGAATTAATTTACCGCCCCATTCCGGTAACACTCCCGAAAGTAGAAGGTGAACAACACAAGCCTAAAATCACCCTTCTCCAAACGCCCCGCACGGGCAATGAATCCCTTGAGTGGATACCAGGTGCTAAAGCCGCCTTGGCAATACTAGGGAGACGGTGCCATTATTTGCATTAGAAATGATATGAAATTGCCAATATCGGACCCACAAATCATTCATCTTTATTTTTAAATGATTAGAGGCACACTAAACACTGATACCATTCAACCAGAGCCACGAGACACAGACGTTAGGTCATCAGTATCAGGTGTTAAAATATATTTCTACCACACATATCTCAAACCCAGAACCGTAAAAGTCAAACAAGCGCCCTATGCACTATGGCCTATAGTAGCCATGCTCACAACTATCGGTCACCGACAGTTCCACACAGGGCATAAATACGAATCCTAACTATAAGATTGCATGTTTGTTGTTGTTTGAGTCTTTTGACTGGTTTGATGCAGCTCTCCATGCCTCCCAGTCCTGAGCTAATCGTTTCATCTCTACATAGCTCCGACACCTTACATCCGAGGCAATCTGTTTAACATATTCTAACCTTGGTCTACCCCTACAGTTCTTGTCCTCGACCCTTCCTTCCATGACTAAGCTTGCTATTCCTGGGTGTCTTAGTATGTGTCCTACCAACCTATCTCTTCTCTTCATTAGCAGTCGCCAGAAACATCTCTCCTCTCCCACTCGTCTTAATACCTCTTTGGTTGTAACCCTATCTACCCATCTGATCTTCATCATTCTCCTGTAACACCACATTTCAAATGCTTCAATTCTCCTCTTTTCTGCTGCACCAACAGTCCAAGTTTCACTTCCATAGAGCGCCGCGCTCCAGACAAAGGCTTTCAAAAATGACTTCCTAATACCTAAATCTATATTCGATGTCAGCAGATTCCTTTTTTTTGTAGAAATGCTTTCTTTGCCTGAGCCAACCTACTTTTTATATCCTCTTTGCTTCGTCCATCACTGGTTATTCTGCTTCCTAAGTAACAGAAGTCTCCTACTTCCTTCAGCTTTTCACCTGCCAATTTGATCTCCGTAGAGGTATCTGATTTATTTCGGCTGCATTCCTGTATTTTTGTTTTACATTTATTAATTTTCATCATGAATTCTTTCCGTAAGACGGAGTCCATACCATTCAAAAACTCATTCAAATCCTTAGGCTTGTCGGCCAAGATGACGATGTCATAAGAAAATCTCAGAGTTGAAATTATTTCTCCTTGAATCTTCACTCTCACTTTAAATTTTTCTCTAATTTCCTTCATTGCTTGTTCAATGTAAAGATTGAAAAGTATGGGTGATAAGTTGCAGCCTTGCCTTACACCTTTCTGAATACCAGCTTCTCTCTCATGTCCTTCAACTCGAATTACTGCTGTCTGGTTTCTGTATAGATTGTATATCACCCTCCTATCCCTGTACTTTATTCCAATCGATTTCAAAATGTCAAACAATTTAGTCCAATCAACGTTATCAAAAGCCTTTTCTAAGTCTACAAAAGCCATGAACGTTCTCTTATCTTTCCTTATTCTACCTTCCAAAATCAGCCTAAGACTTAGTACAGCTTCCCTTGTTCCTACATTTCTCCTGAAACCAAACTGGTCTTGCATGTTTAGTTGTAACTAATATAATAATGTATTCCAGGTTATATTTATTATGTCTCATGTCTTTCTAGGATAATGAATTCTGTTCGCACACATTAATTTAAGTAAGGTCAAGGCTAGATATACATTTAGTAATTACATATGCATCATATTTCCCTTAAGTCCCCATGAACACGATACGCCAGATAAGCATTGGCAATACCGCCAATTGCACTATGGCATCTAGTAACCACAGTCTGAAATAGATGTCAACACCAATCCCGCTTAGGCCCCACACCATAAGTAGGCTTAAGTTGCAGGATACCAAATACGAAATGCCGATTTAACATTATTAATAATAGTTCCATATTTATAATATGTACAGTGCATATATGTCTTAACAGGTAATATATGGTAGACACGGCCTTACATAAAATGTTATACACATTAATCAGCAACCGAGGTCAATCCTCTGCCGCGACACACGGAAGTAACAAGAGCCGTCACGCTCAGCCAGCAATACACGATCCCTCCATAGTAACAACTCTTTGCGACAAGTCACGTAGACAACCACGCTCCTACATAGCCAGGCCTAAGACAGGTCATTTACACAACTGGAATAATATAACAAACCACGGAAAGATTCCTTTACCATAGGAGGTTATATAAACGTTTAATATTTATACAATCTCATACAGGACGCACATTTTTAACCAACTTAATCGCACGCAGATTTCAATACACGCTCACGAGCATTAGGCGACCGACTAAAGATCAAATCACCTTTCACAAAAGACGATAAATTAACGTACCCTTCCCATACAAATCTACTCACAGCACACAGTTGATAAGCACCGACACATAACTTAATTATATATATATATATATATACCTTCGGTAGCGACCGATGACAAATTCAGACTCAATATCCAGATGTAATAAATAATAGGCGAATACATACATTTCCCATAACACTAGAGGGATTAACATTCCCATGGTTAATGCCCACATCTAGGAAATTAGTACACAAAATTTTTACTTGCACGAATTTAGAAAGTGCACGGATTCCAACAGTCACCCCATATTAAGGTGGGATGACAGCCCGGTCAGATACATTATCACCGAGTAGGCCAATAAGTTTATACATATGGCCAAGCATAATACATTACTGAACGTACAATACAATTTATATAGCGAACGCCATTACTCCAGCAGTAGCGGAAGCAAATACAGAGTTACAGACACCACAATAACACAGGTCTTTGGACCTAAGCACGTCCTTTAAACTGCCTAACACGAATACACACTTCTGTTATTACTCTCATAGGTCTTTGGACCTAAGCACGTCCTTTAAACTGCCTAACACGAATACACACTTCTGTTATTACTCTCATAGGTCTTTGGACCTAAGCATGTCCTTTAAACTGCCTAACATGAATACACCCTTCTGTCATTACTCTCATAGGTCTTTGGACCTAAGCACGTCCTTTAAACTGCCTAACACGAATACACACTTCTGTTATTACTCTCATAGGTCTTTGGACCTAAGCATGTCCTTTAAACTGCCTAACATGAATACACCCTTCTGTCATTACTCTCATAGGTCTTTGGACCTAAGCACGTCCTTTAAACTGCCTAACACGAATACACTCTTCTGTTATTACTCTCATAGGTCTTTGGACCTAAGCACGTCCTTTAAAATGCCTAACACAAATACAATCTTCTATTATTACTCTCATCGTCCATAAACGATTCACACTATATTCTAGGCCACTGATAGCAGCATAGTACAATCACTATCGCCGAACATTCCAAGATGATAGATCTTTATATCTTACCATATTTCAGCACCGACATAGGCTCGTGCAGACAACACAATAACACAGGTTAGCAGCATTGCATACATACAATGGCCTAGCATCTGCAATCACACAGGCTAGCGGCCTTTCGCCAATGGAACGAAATACTCATACACTAACGCAGATTAGCGACCTTTCGCAGGGGCACAGACATAGACATACAACAACACAGGTTAGCGGCCTTCCCTACAGGCCCAAGCGGATTAACACTAATGACATGGTATAGCGACATTCGATATAATTCCGCACACAATCGCACTAGTACACAGGTGGAATACTACCACTACGGCCAGCCGGATTTGATACAATTACACAGGTTATCATACCGTCAAAGCATCAGACTATATAGGTCAGCTGAACAAACAGTTAGGAGACATTGGGAATAAGGATAACTTATACTTACGCAAAATACATATCCTATATACTGTAATCACTTCTCACACTAAGTACTGCAAACAGCTCATAGACAGTGAGTCGCGCTCCGCGTACAATGCCGGAAGCGAGGACTGCCCACACAGCATCTCGACATACGAGACGCAGGGACTCCAAAACTCACACATCATGTACAGCACTCATGCCGTTATCACATACCCCTTTTAATATACTTTTTTCTCCTCACAGGGGATCTGTAACTTTTATTTCTAGTTAACAGTGGCATTGACCACCCAGGACCGTCATAAAGACAGACAGAATGAACAGTTTTCACACGAGGCGACTTTCACATTAGCCAACGGAGTAGGGAATTCATTTAAATTACAATTGTAATTATAATCATGCCATCCAAGCCGACGACCGATTGGACTCCTAGAAATCTCTAGGGGATTGGGGCTATACCTCTAACAGTCAACGTAGGGAACCATTTATCATCCTTCCGCTAAGTATAAACTGTTTATAATGATCTGCTATATGCCGACATGATATTCGGTAATAAATTCACGAAATAACTTCATAAATGCCACAAGGCTCCAATGGGACCACAAGTCCTTATATAGATCCCCTTTTAATTCACATCTACACAGTAGATACACACTTAGCGTTAAAGTCATAAGTTGGCCACATTAAAATAACATATTTTCGTTTTGAGGCAACGTGACACGACATGGCACATACCAATATATATGTCCATTAGTATCACAGTGACACCAAGGCCCATAAATGTCCTAAAGTAGACCTAGGCGTGATATGCCCAGTGCAGGTTAGGTCCTACCTTCCTAGGTCAACACTCTAGGATGCATATCAGCCATGAGCGCATAGATATAGATATATTCAGCACCCAATACGTCGATGGTCCATAGCTGTTCTGAGTAAACCTGGGCGTAATCAGTCCAGAGCAGGTTAAGTCCTAACCTCCTAGGTTCACGATAAAGGATAAGTATCGACCATGGACATAGGCATGCCGAGTTTTGTAGATAACGATTAACAAAGGCCCAATGATTTTATTTTATATAAAAACTAAATTTCCACTTGATTCCACAAACATAAGATACGCAATAGGAATACATAATCTCCACACCAACACATTCAGTTATGGGACTACAATATATAGATCTCAATTCCATACCACAGAATGCCCGGTAAATGTAGCCCATTATGCTACTCCACGGAGAGTCCAACATTGCGGAATACAATATTCACTATGGATATACATATTACTGCACCCCGCATTATTTTTTCATTTTCCCGAAGTAAGCGGGAGTAAAACCACGCAAACACTTTTCCTGCAGAGTGACACCCAACATTGTTACACCCTCATGGTATCGCTATATGCGTCCACACATTCTTAGTACAATATAATACAATTCGTCAAGTAGGTACAGAAAACTAAGTATTTTTATATATATCATTTTGCATTTTCCTGAAGTGGGGGGAAGTAAACCACAGACACACTTGTCTACAGATTGACACCCAGCATATTACTGCGCCCCACATTTTTGCATTTTCCCGAAGTAAGTGGGATCAAACCACAGAAACACTTTTCTACAGAGTGACACCCAGCATTTTTACACCCACAAGGAGTCGCCATATGCTTCCATACATTCACAATACACTCCAGCATACTCCATAAATTGCATACAAGAAGCACAGTATTTATATATATATCATTTGCCACATTTGAGTACGCTCTGATGACAGCGTAATCCCATCAGTGTTCCCCACCAGAGGGACATGCTTTGTTTCCCGATACACAGACGAGAAGTCACTAACTTACACCCAGATTATATAATACACAGGCTGTATAGCATGTGACAGTGCATACATGACAACCACTCCAGTCAACACCCAACACGTGCTTTTGACAGTTCATTTACTGTATAACAACAAAGCGCCATGCTTTAAACCCACTCCTAACGCTCAGGTCCAATCAGCGTAGCGCGCCGATAAACATGACCTACAGCAGTACACTAGCCAATAAGCACTTTAGGTCCCGCCTTGCAGTAGCCAATATCTGATACCTTCCGTACACACACGTTATCACAAGTCACACCTCTCACGTGACAAGTAACTCGCAGGCAGCCATTATTTATACTAACCATTCACACTCTCGCGCGCTGAATTCAAATGACAATGAGGTCGAGACATATGATTCTCGGAATATACCATACCCACCAGGATAACCAAATATTTTTCTTTCATTTCACCCTCTTCATCCCTCACTACTTAACACCGGGACAGCATATTTCACAGCAAGAAACCATTGTTATCGGTGATATACACACAGCGCCTCGTCACACAGATACACCGTATTTTATCTTTCATCGGGCTTCAGTAAACATTTGCCCTCGAATACACCCTTATATAGACACACCCTTCGACAAATGAAAACACGGGCATGTCTCTGTGACCATACAAATAAATAAATCTACTTCCCACTTAGGAGGTTTTAATTTATTTTATTCGAGGTACAGCGATATTGGACAAAATATTCTCTTCCAGAATCGGACGAGCAAACTCATCTACAGCGATAGCGCATTACTATTCCCCCCCCCCCACGCACATATTACCCCTCTTGAATTCCACAATTAAGACACCACATTTAGTGGAATTTCTAGCCCCATTAACCACATAGCTGGCATTCACATTATACCATCCCCCCAAATACTAGAATGGTAATACACACTTATGGATCCCCCACATTTCCGCAGGGCGGATAGGGTATTTTTACAGCAATAAGCCCCCCCCTATAGGAAGGACTTAGGCCACACATATCGTGCACAGAGATGTAACCTGCTTTAGAATATAGATATATCTGTAAGACAGAATCTCTAGCTTCAGGGATTAATTTATTTAATGACCCTAGATGACCAGTTTTAGAATATAGGCTTCCTAGTATATAAGTCTAGAGTATATGTTAAACAAGTGCAGACAGCAGTCTATTATTATGACACAGATGCCATATATTGCGACTAATACTTCCAAGCTTAATAGCACATCTCCCTCCCACTATACATTATTAACACTCTACAATTACACATTTATACACATGTTCCCTATTAATGCACGGCACTTGGTAATCATGAAATTACCAGGGTGTACGACATGCTATATCGCTCATGGCTAAATGTTAATAAGCATTCGGAACTATAAAGCTAACAGCTTAGCGTCCCAGGCATCACCTGCTAACACCAGTGCATGAATTGTTTTATTTTTTAACCAACATTTTTACCCTGCATGCCACTTTAGAACATAAATGTCACCCTACCTCCTTCAGTACGGTATCTAACAACCACACTGAGCACCCAGTTCCTAACCAATAAGATCCTCACCCACACCGGTCGAGAGATCCTGCCATTTAACGTTTCCCGACATCCCCATAGGACCACGAATCCTTGGACCTATCTCACCATCCATTTACCCGCTACTTACAAAATCTAACATACTTACAACTTCCCAATAACACGGGAACACCCTTCCAAATCCTTGACTTACCCACTAACATGTGAGAGGGGATTATACGCAACTGACATTAGCTAGATATCTTACAGCCAGGCGCAACGAAAGTGCACTGTGCCACCACATCATCCCCCCGAATATCTATAACACCCCACACAACACAATACCGCTTAACACTATCTTTTAATGGTTTGTGCACGAAGGTGCACTATGATGCATGTGACCCTATTTTCCTGGGGAAAATAGGAATTGGTAAGTTGTCACCAGGACAGAGGGCAAGCATAGCCCAGGACCTGACATGATCTGACTTCGACGTTGACGTCCGACGGGAGGTCATAGTGGTGACGTGATAGGGTGGGCAAGCGCCCGTGCTCGAGGATGTACCTAGCCTGTCTCCCACAGCACGGGGTCCGTTATACCCATTTTTTATGCCCTAACGTCGTCTAAGCTATACCTGCGGATGGAGGCTTGATGGTTCGATGAGGGAATTAACTACTCCCGCATCGGACAGGATACATCCTCCTTCCCAAGACGATCCACTTGACTTGACGTTAGTTAGCATGTAAGATTAAGTAAATGCTTCATTGCGGAAGCAAGACCTGCAGCGGCAGGTGAAGATGAATAATAATGAATAATAATGAATATATGATCTCCCGGGCCGAGGTATGTAACACCGATGATCTCCTCTGTTCATGCCCCCGGAGGGTATCACCTATTATTTGAGACTTGCGTTATACGACGAACCTACGGTTCTCTCCCTGGCCGAGGTTACAACTACCGTTGAGCGCTCTGGTTGTGCCCCAGGGGGAGGAATATATTGATATTGCCTGGATGGCAATATATAAGTGCCGAATGCGGTCTTACGCAGATGCGTAAGCCCGATTGGAACGGTCCATACCGTTCACGTGAATGTTCTTCACTGGAAGGTCCGACAGCATTAAGAAATACAAAGGTATAGGCAATAATGAATAAAGAATGAATTAGCGCAAATATATAGGAACATGATGAAAAAGAATAAAGTAACGCAAATGTATAGGAAATAATGATTAAGAAATAAAGAAACACAAAGGTATAAGCAATAATGAATAAAGAATGAAGTAGCACGGAGATATAGGAACATGACGAATAAGAATAAAGTAACGCAAAGGTTTAGGAAATAATGATTAAGGAATAAAAGAAACACAAAGGTATAAGCAATAATGAATAAAGAATGAAGTAGCACAAAGATATAGGAACATGATGAATAAGAATAAAGAAAAACGAAGGTATAGGAAATAAGGACTAATGAATAAACAAACATGAAGGTGTATGAAAGCATAAAGTAACGAATGGCCAGTATTAATTTTAAGTCTATATTTTATACTTATATTTATGTCTTAATTTTCCAGCGCAGGTTGCAAACCTGAGGCGCCAAATCCCGACACAGCGCACATAGTGGTGCATACTTTGCGCATATGAATCGGGAGTAGTTCCATTTTGGGCACTCGCCGAGCTACCCGATTACAGTGAATTCACATAATATATTTGCATGATAGCATGTTTTTTGTATACATCCACAGGTTCACCCCGCAGATGCCGAGAGTGGACACCCTATATTGTGATTTTATGTGTCTTTTTGTCCCAACAGATGGCGACATTATATATCCACTAATATATGTATCTTTTAATACACAAATTGTTCTCCCCCAAATTTCACACTCACACGGCCCATACACGATTCCCCCCCCCCCCCACACATGATATATGTTTCCAGGTGTAAATCCGAACCACGGTGGAGATATACCTGTGGGATATCACCCCACTGGAGGTCGGATCAACGATAACAATTTGACACCTGCAATGAGAGGTGCACTACGGCCACACAGCTCGCGCCTATTTTTGTGAAGGACGAGTTGTGCTGCCAAGATGACTTCGCTTTCCCACAGGGAGCGAGTCATACCATAGACATGTAGTTAAATAGCCTGCAGGTCCTAAATGAGTAGTTTAGATATAGATATTAAATAAGAGTACGGTATTTTTGTAGATGCGAGAATATAATAGTATTATAGTTGCGAAAATTTGGTATTATTAGGATATTGCTATAGTTAGGAGAGCATGATAGTGTTCTAACTGAGTAAATATGATATTATTATGATAAGGTTATTGTTGAGAGAGTATGATATTGTTATGATTGAATGTATACACATTGTTTTTCCTTTCTATTCTTTTAAACTCCCAGTTGTACAAATGTCGCATTTCTTCCCCACAAAGAAACTATTTATAACTATATTCCCTTAAACTACACCCTGCGACATTTCTTTGTTTATTTATCTCCACCCTATCTCTTTTATACATATGCAGGGCACACGAGGGCAGTTTTTCATCCGTACCAGAGGTATGTTGATTGTATATCCTCCCCCCACCCCTAGGATGTGTTTTTCCTCTCGTTGTGTTCCTGCACCCCTTTAGATGAATTGGCGATGATGAATGTTTTATTGTTTTTAATGTTTTGATTATATATGTACTCTATATTCTGTTATACGTTGCAATAGGGATACATGTTGTATCCCGACAGTATAATCATGTAATCGTCAGAATGACTATTGACAGGGTATATATGTTAAGCTTCACACCCTAATGATTGAATTTTTTGACACCACATTGTAAAGAAATATTGTTCCTCTCACCTTATATAGCTACACATGATCGCTGAACACTACCCGGAGGCACACACTATACAAGGCACTTCTACGCATCCACAACCTTCAACGATCACTTCCATAATACACATTCTATATATACCCCATTACTCACCCCTATCTACCACGAGGCTACCCACACACCCCCGACGACGCCACCAACACATTTCCGGACAGAAATCAATGAAGAGAAGAAAAGAAGAAATAAGACTTACAAGAAAGAAGAATATGCCATATTTTTCAAAAACCACCCCCACGTCTTCGTCCAGTTATCGGGGACGATAACTAACCCAACAAAGGGGGTTGTTGTACCCCTAGGGTACGCCACCATCATCCCCTAACACTAATACCCCCCGAAAAACAAATGCCACACACTTACTTCAGAAATCTACAAATACATTTACAGAATTATAAACCCAATAAATTATCACCTCCATGAACTCAGGTAGCCTCGTGTCCCAGCCAACGACCCCAGAGAGGGCTATGACTTGGGAGAAATGTGCGAATTCCGCAAACGCAGCGCGAGGCGTCTATAAAAACTCCGGGAGGTCAGGCCTCCGGATCAGTCTGTCTCAGTGCTACCTACGTGCCGAATCGCTGCTGGAAGCCGAAGGGTAAGTGTCTCAAGCGATCACTACACACACAGTCATACTACACTCCCATCCCCCTGTGCTTGGATTGTAATAATTATTTATTTTTATTAACTGCACTGCTAATTGCCAGAGTACTTCAAATTAGAAGTACTCATTAAATTCAAACATAATAGAAGTCACTGGTCTTTTCCTTCATTTAATTAGCTGATAAGATCCTACCCTCTTAGCTTCCCCGATAGGTAGGATCTAGCATTAGCACTATTATTTAATTGCTTCGTGACGTCAGCAGAGCGTCACAGTACAGCGCTGACACAAGCAGGCTCACTACTAGCTCGCCTGCTTACGACTTACCTTAGACCGCTGGGAACCGATATCGTGCATAGAGTAATAATTAAACTACCCTTCTTTCCACACTCACACCCTGAACAACCCCGCCAAGCAGTAAATTGGGGAGTTCTCATTGCAGATCGTACTGACGACCTCAAGCCACTAGATAATCAATACCTCTTACACTTAATTGCCAAGCTTTCCCCCTAAACACACTTATTTCATCCCTTAGGTTAATTCTTTGTACAGGCTACCCTCTCAGGTACCTTACAATAATATTACTAAAGTACTGTAATTAATTATCAAATAAAACAATGTGCTGCAGCACTTCAGCACATTAGGTGCAGCCGCCCCTGACCTTTTCAGCATACTGATTAAGCTCCTGAGACTTCCGTTTCATCCAGTTTCCTTCTGAGCAGACTGGACCAAGGATTTTACTCAATATTTAATTTTTTGTTTCTGTATGTCTTTAATAAGGGATCTGCCTCTAACGATCAAGGTTTCCGAGGGTTGATTACTGTGGTGTAATGTCTTAATTTTGCGTTCTTCGATATTGATTTTTTGTTATATCTGTTTCTCGGGATTCTATAGGCCTTCTGTAATTTTGAAATTCTCTCTTTGTTTGCCTCACGATTCAATCCTGATGGCTGAATTGCTTTTCTAAAGTACTTGAATTTATTTACTTGATGAATTTTGCCGAACTTAGTCTTTAGAGGTTTCCCATCTAGATAACAAGCGGATCCTTGCATGTGTTGAGTTTCTTCATGTGATATTTGGAGCCCGGTCTTTTCTGCAATTTCGTGAAGTCTTTCAAGGGCCTGAATTGCTTCTTGTCTATTGTTATAAACAATAGCTGGATCGTATGCTGGCTTTAACGGTCAGTGGATTGAAACTCAGCAATTCCTTTATAGGTTTAGCAGTGTCTTGTGTGGGGTTTTGCCTAAGATTACCAATCCGCAGACACAGACACCAAGAACCCGCTGATGAGCCAGATTGGTGATCCTAGGTGAAATCCCACAAAAGACACGGCATAAACCTAGAAAAATTGCTGAGTTTTAATTGCTAGATCATCTGAAAAGATCAAACACGGCAGATGAATTTTGTTTTCGGGTAGTCGACCAATAGTTATTCCTTTTGTTTCATTTTCCCCATATCCTGATAACTTTTTCAAGGACAAGAGTGAACAATAAAGTAGATAATTGCTCTCCTTAACGAAGAACTGTGTCATTAGCAAGAGGGTCAGAACATTCACCTGAAATTTAACTTTTGAACTTGTGACTATCAGTGTCTGTCTAATTAAGTCTCTTGTTTTCCTGTCTGAATTCTTCTAGAATATTTAATAATGTGTGTCGGTGTACTGAGTCATAAGCTTTCCTGAAGTCGACAACAGTGTGCACTGTTTTCCTGGTTTTATTCTTCTTCTTGTTTCGTATAGGCCATCTAAGGACCACGGCATTCAACTATTACATTTGGAGTGGGTTTGATGTTTGCCCAGTAGTTACGCATCCTCTGGCTGTGTTGTTCCCTCCTCTCCTGTGACCATAGGGCATCTGTCCTCTTTCTTGGCGGTTTGTCCTGGAACCCCATTTGCTGAAGTATCTTCCTGAGAGATGTCCGGTCTCTTAAGTCTCTTTTCGTTCCTCCAAGTACTTGCAGATCTTTGCTCACTTCCCACAACCATGGTTACTTGGTCTTCCGCTTTTGTCAGTAACCGAGGAGCTGGTTGGTCAACCTGGTAGGATGCATCCTGTAGACGTGTCCATAAAATGCTAGACGTCGTTTCCTAGCAACATCCGTGATTAGGTCGCCTTCTGTATTCATTCCCTTCCTTAACAGGCCACAATATCTTCCTCATTTACTTTTTTTTTCCTGTACTTCGAGTTTTATTATTATTATTTGCATTACACAAAATTTGCATTTTTCTTGGAAACATTCATGATTTCACCCCCGTGCCACCTACATTCTATGTATTTAGAATTTAAACGAAGCCTGTAGAGTATAGACTATTTTGCAGCAAATACTGAATTATTTTAATGAGTTTCCAAAACATAGAAGGAACCCTATTCTGCCTAGCATATTAGGTTATAGTTGGACAATCACACAATATTTACTACTTGTATTACATTATAATAACTTGAGGAAGATGTGATGGATGAATGTAAGGAAATGAGAATAATAACATGATATTTTAGCCTATTTTCATTTTATGAAAAAATAGGCTTATGAGATCACCTTTCGTCCGTGTGTGTGTGTGTGGGCGTGTGTGTGTGTCCCCTAATAACTTCTAAACAGCTGGAGCGATTTAAACCAAACTCAGTAAGATCATAGCACCATTCGGGCCGACCCCGACCGTGTCCTTCAAATTTTATTGTGTCTCACCAATCCAAGATGGCGGCTGTGCGAAATATTTCACCAGCATTCAGTATCTCCGAAATTATTACATACATCACCCTGAAATTTTGTACAGTGATAAAGGGCACTACTAGAAGTTCACCTATGAGACTTTCAAAAACCTGGTAACTACATAACCAACATGGCGGCCAAGCGAATTTGAGGCTTTTAAATAGACTTTTCTCGCGATTTAACCATCCAAACGTAATGGATCTTGGTACAGCAAATGTTTATACCGATTGTAATGCACTGGCGTCTAATTTAGTTCAATTGTTTACATAACCTGAAAATGGCGGCTGTGCGAAATATTTCACTGGCATTCTATATCTCTGAAATGATTAGAGACATCACCCTGAAATCTAGTACGGTGAGAAAGGGCACTGCTATAAATTTATCTATGTAACTTTCAAACACCTGTAAAGTACAAAACGAACATGGCGGCCAAGCGAAATTCAAACATTTTAATAGACTTTTCTCGTGATTTAACTCTCTGTGTGCAGTGAAATATGGTACAGAAAATGATTATACACATTGTAATTCACTGGCATCTAATTTAGTTCAATTGTCTACATAATCTCAAGATGGCGGCTGTGCGAAATTTTAAAATTAAGTTATTATTTCTTGGGTCGTAATCATGCAATCGAAGTGAAAGTTTGAATAATGAACCTACGCAATAATTTTCCTTTAATGGTACATAACTCTATGGTCTATACATATAACAATCCAACATGGCGAGCATCCGAAATATTTAGACGGTTCTCAATATCTACGAATCTTTTACAGCAATCAAACTGATATTTTTTATGTTCATAGATGCTATGAACATAAGTTCACATATAGGGCTTTCAGTAACCTGGTGAACACAAATCAACATGGCGGCGACGCGAATATAAATATTTAGATGGACGTTTCTCGCGATTTAATCATACGAGTGCAGTGAAACTTCGCACGTTAAATGCTTATACAATTGTTAATCCACTGGCATCTAATTCATTTTAAATGTTTTCATAACCACCAGATGGCAGCTGTGCGAAATTTTAAAATCTCGTTTTTACTTCTTGTGTTCTAATCATGCGATTGAAGTTTGAATAAAACACCTACACAATAATCTTCATGTAATAGTACATAAACCTAAGGCCTATAATATAAAAATCCAACATGGAGACCATCGAAAATATTTAGACGGTTCTCAATATCTACGAATCTATTACAGCAATCAAACTGACAATTTGTTTGTTGATAGAGGCAATTAATATTAGTAGGATATATGAAAATAGGCTGTATAGTTCTTCACGGAACTACTTGTTAAATATAGGATACAGAGGTTTTGTCAGTTCATTATTGCAGTAACTCAGGTGACATTTTATAACATGTCTTTCTCTTTCAAAAGCAGGGCAGTCAAAAACAGGTTATGTATAGTTTGAGAGGAGCGGCTTCGGTGGCGTAGTCGGTAGCATTCTGAGCTTCAATGCCCAAGATCGCGGGTTCAAACCCGGCCGAAGTCGTCGGATTTTTTAAGAGCGTTAAAATTCCTCAGTATGCCTTCCTTCGAAGGGGAAATAAAGTCGGCGGTCCCATGTCATAGATTTATGGCATGTAAAAGAACCTTCCACTAATTACACCTGTGTGAAGCTAAATTACAGGATAAGTTTAACAACGCTCTTAGGTTCCTACGTTCGTCGCCAGGAGCCGACTGCGGTGGCTTAGAGTGGCCAAGTTCTGAACTAGTAGTCGTTGACGGTGGCGTTTGGCGGCAAAAGTATGAACTACTTGAAAAATTCAATGTCTGCAGTCCTTACTTGAATTAAAAACAGATAACACCCACCAATACAGTCATCACAATTAACACCGGTTATCCAACAGATTCTACACACACCCAAAGTACACGGGCCTACATGACCACTTTGTCGCAGCCCCTAAACTGAGGAACCAACCAACCAACAGTTTGAGAGGATCCACAAAAGCATGCACGTTATAGTCATTTAGAATGAAAATGAAAATCCACAGCCTGCTTCCAGTCTCCGACCGGGTCAGGAATGGAATGAATGAAGCCCCCATCTAGCGGCGAGGATATGAACTGTGCCGGCTGCCGAAGCCTGACGCACTCCTGGGGCAATGATTAAATAAATGACAGATGAAATGAAATGATAGTGGAGAGTGTTGCTGGAATGAAATGTTGACAGGGAAAAGCGGAGTACCCGGAGAAAATCCTGTCTGCCTCCGTTTTGTCCGGCACAGATCTCACATGGAGTGACCGGGATTTGAACCACGGACCCAGCGGTGAGAGGCCGGCGTGCTGCCACCTTAGCCACGGAGGCTTCAGTCATGTGATGTGAAATCGCTCGAAGTATGACGTTAATTTCCCAAATCCAGATAAAAATTGAGTAAGCACAAAATTCGGAATTAGTATTTTACTTTGAAGTCGATGCTGAATCTCAGGATTTTTTTATAATTTTAAATGATCTTGTCGACTCCGTCGTTACGCTGGGGTCTGGCGTTACGTTACGGTGACGGGACGAAATGTACCCAGATGCACTGAGGTGTGTGACGTCATAGTACCGCTTGGTGCATGTGTTCGCCGACAAGCTCTACTTCGTTAGTATAAGACAAAAATCCCCGATTCTTGGATGTCACGGGTAATCTCGAGAATCACTGGATGGATTTTGATGCGGTTTTCACCATTCAGTAAAGGATATCTCGAGGAAAGATTCTGTAGAAAATAATTTATGTATAATGAAAGGAAGCCAAGCAGTAACAATTTCAGTGAAAAGTCGAAAACAAACTTGACGTCCGTGCGCTTCTTAAGCTTACGCTA
This sequence comes from Meconema thalassinum, assembly GCA_946902985.2. Taxonomy (NCBI): domain Eukaryota; kingdom Metazoa; phylum Arthropoda; class Insecta; order Orthoptera; family Tettigoniidae; genus Meconema; species Meconema thalassinum. The sequence continues at coordinate 131,779,582 of OX336391.1, read as the reverse complement.
AAAATAGCAATATACTATGAGCGTAAGAATTGGTCAGCATGAAAAGTTCTACAAAAAAGTCCGCGAGAGCATATCTCTATCTTCAATACATCGCCCACTATAAGTGTTATTAGACTGAAGGAAGGGGCACGTCCCCACGCGCTCTGGTGAGCGTGACGGCATCCCGCACGCTTGACCTTGCTTTGGCCTTGGTTTGCACTTGCCGTTCGCGAGCAATTTGAAATATGATAAGCAAGATAAGTATTATGCAGATAATTTTCTAACATGTAAAGGATCTTTGGCTTCGAGCGAAGCCTTTCTAGCATTTTTCAGCATTTGTAGCATTTAAAATGATACAAAGTCTAGTCTTTCAGACTGACCGTCACTTTTTTTTTTCTCGTAACAGATCCTTTCGAAGTTGAGGTCAAAATGTTAATCCTCTGGTTAGTCTTTTATGCACCGAATAGGCTTACGGTCATATCCTGAACCTTTGAACAAAATTGGTTTATAGGTTTGAAGTGCAATCCCTGACTGGGAAAGGTTCAGTATTTTGATTATACAGAGAAGGAAGATTTTCGTTACGCCTGCCAACACGGAGATTTCTACAAAGGTTTCACCTCAAATTGCCTTTTGGTTAAATGTTCCATGTTCTAGGGAGAGCTGAGGCTTGTTCCAGGATAATAGAGAGCTTACCCCCGACTCGACATTCCCGCGGGCAGACCAATCTTCACAAAGCAGAATCATGGCGGGATTACCGGCATTCCTCCTGCTTACAGCGCTCTGGAATGTAGGTCTATCTTATTGGAGTGAGTTCAAGCACCTGTAACAGAGAGGGGAATGTCCGGCATTTGCATGGAGGTAGAGTGGAATATTCACCAGTAACTAGGTTTACCGGCGGAGTTTGTTTCATAGGGACACATTAATATGATTCTCAAGCAATTCTTGTGCTGTACAACAACAGTGTTACGATTTTATGCCTATAGTGCGTCTCTACCTTAAAATACAATACCGTATTTAAAGAGGCAGAGCCTCCGTGGCTTAGCAGGCAGCACGCCGGCCTCTCACCGCTGGGTCCGTGGTTCAAATCCCGGTCACTCCACGTGATATCTGTGCTGGACAAAGCGTAAGCAGACTGGTTTTTCTCCGGGTACTCCGGTTTTCCCTGTCACAATTTCATTCCAGCAACACTCTCCACTATCATTTCATTTTATCTGTCATTCATTTAATCATTTCCCCAGAGGAGTGCGACAGGCTTCGGCAGCCGGCACACTTCATATCCTCGCCGCTAGATGGGGGCTTCATTCATTCCATTCCTGACCCGGTCGGAGACTGGCTATTAGGCCTATTAGAAGGCATATTTCAGTGTTGCCTCGGTAATTTATTATTATACGATTTTCAACGGCCAACACAATATAATTCCAATTACAGCAATATGCGTAAAAATAAGCTGAAACAAGTAGTTCCGTGAAGAACTATACAGCCTATTTTCATATATCCTACTCATGTTAATTGCCACTATCAACATACTACATTACAATTTGATTGTAATAGATTCGTAGATACTGAGAACCGTCTAATATTTCGGATGGTCGCCATGTTGGATTTTTATATATGTAGGTCTTAGAGTTATGTACTATTACATGAAGATTATTGTGTACGTGTAGTATTCAAACTTTAATAGCATGATTAGTACACAAGAAGTAAAAACGAGATTTATAAATTTCGCACAGCTGCCATCTTCTGGTTATGAAAACAATGGAAATAAATTATATGCCATTTTTATAGCCTAAGCATTTGCCGTACCGAATTTCACTCTACTCGGGTGGTTAAATCGCGAGAAACGTCCATTTAAATATTTATACTTTGCCGTGGGATTAGTGCTCACCCGGTTATTGAAAGTTCTATAGGATAACTTATGTTCGTAGCCTCTATGAACATAAAGATTTCATTTTGATTGCTGTCAAATATTCGTAGATATTGAGAACCATCTAAATATTTCGGATGGTCGCCATGTTGGATTGCTATATGTATAGGCCATAGACCATGTACCATTAAAGGAAAATTATTGCGTAGGTTCATTATTCAAACTTTCTCTTCCATCGCATGAATGCGACACAAGAAATAAAAACTTAATTTAAAAATTTCGCACAGCCGCCATCTTGAGGTTATGTAAACAATTGAACTAAATTAGAGACCAGTGCATTACAATATGTATAAACATTTAATCTACCATATTTCGCTCAGCTCAGATGGTTAAATCGCGCGAAAAGTCTATTAAAATATTTCAAATTCGCTTGGCCGCCATGTTCGTTTTGTACTCTGAAACTGTTTTTGAAACTTACAAATATGAACTTGTAGTAGTGCCATGTATCACCATACTGAATTTCAGGGTGATATCAGAAATAGTTTCGAAGATATAGAATGCTGGTAAAATATTTCGCACGGCCGCCATCTTGAGGATATGTAAACAATTGAACTAAATTAGATGCCAGTGCATTACAATATGTATAACCTTTTGCTGTACCGAGTTTTATTGCGTTTGGATGGTTAAATCGCGAGACAAGTCTATTTCAAAGTCTCAAATTCGCTTGGCCGCCATGTTGGTTTTGTAGTTACCAGGTTTTTGAAAATCTCATATGTGAACTTGTAGTAGTGCCCTTTATCACCGTACAAACTTTCAGGGTGATACCAGCAAGAGTTTTGGAGATATTGAATGCTGGTGAAATATTTCACACTGCCGCCATGTTGGATTGGTGAGATGTAATAACATTTGAAGGCCACGATCGGGGTTGGCTAAAACGGTGCTATCACCTTACCGAGTTTCATCGAAATCGCCCCAGCCGTTTAAAAGGTATTATTGGTGGACACACAGACACACACACATACGTACGCACCCACACACAAGGACAAAAGGTGATCTCATAAGCCTATTTTTCCATAAAATGAAAGTAGGCTAAAAATGACATGCGATTAAGATACAGTATACTAGCTGATCCAGCCTAGCTTCGCACGGGTGGCCTTACATATTAAATATCTCCGTATATATTAAATTGTGACTCTTCATCTGGGGCGAACGAATATAATTTTTCTTAGAAATAACACAGGACACGGCCACGTCGAGTTGACCATTAGAAACACTTTCAACGCTCAGGAGACGTTTAGAGTTTTGGCCGTGTGCTTTATTAAAGGTCGTATTGAAACATGTTTTTACTGGAAATTGGAGTTTTATAAACTGAAATGGTAAGTCGGTGATATAATTGATATTTGAAGGGCCAAAACAGATTCACTGGCTCTAGGAGTCAGGACAGTTTGTAACGTTTTATTAGCAATCTTGCACAAATTTGATGGGTTTAGGCTGTGGAGTAATATTATAGGGGAATCTACCATTAAAATCAGTTTGTGGAGAGGAGTTCCAGGAGGAGTCAAAGAATTTAAAAACACAGTTGTATGATGTACCGCCTCTTCTATATCCATGACAGTATCAACTGAATGGTTGATCTTAGACGGCGCATCAAACATAATATATATATTTTCAAGTCATTTATTTTATTGACTTGATCGTTAGTTGGAAACCATATAGCGCTGTCCTCAAACAACTCTGCGTCTTAACAGAACTATTTGGAATATCAGGGTAAACCTTTTCTATTAAGCCCTGCAAATTTGAGAACAAAACTCATAGGTCACTCAAATTAAATTTTCCATTTCTGGTAGGTAATTCATCATTACCTATTTGAAGAAAATCAACAGCAAAATCCCTACCATTTCATCTAGATGAAAAGTCAACATATTAGCTTTTAGTTCCAGTTTGGATACATCTGATCAAAAGTACGACCTCGTTAGTGATGCGTTGACTTCATCAGCTCTCGTCCCTTTTTTTTTCAACAGGTGTTATTGGGCGAAAATGTCCATAAAATAAGGCTGTCAACCACCCATTAATGTGCTGTTATTTCGTTAGTCTCGCAGTGTTCTATTTAATGCCTCAACAAAGGTTTTATGTGACATGGCAGCTTCATCCCAAACAATCAACTTGCAATTACGTATTCATTTAGCTGTGTTGCTTTGCTTTGATATGTTACAAACGTTTGATGCGTCGTCAGGGCAAGTAGCGTGTGCTGTGCGATCACCTACCAAGAGCGTAGCTGCAATGCCGGACGAAGCCACAGCGATAGTGATCTTTTCCTCCAACCTTCATTTGGCGACCAATAAATTGATAAAAATTGTCTTCCCTGTACCTTCAGGGGCAACAAGGAAGAACATTTTGCCTTTATATTGCCAATTGAGGTCATTACTGCTTCATATACCGTTATCTGGTCCAAGTTTTAACGAATCTCATTTTGAACGGTTCGTAAAACACGGGAGCTATCGTAGGACGTCTCTCGTATACCGTATAGTCTCTGTTGGCATCCACGCTTGTGTGGTTTGAGAGAGGTAATCCAAATGCTTTGACTGTTTTTCCACAAATAGATTCTAACACTTTATTAATCTCCAGCAAAGCTTCGTAGTAAATATCGTCATCGTAATTAATCTCATCTGAAGAACGTTCCTGTCTTCTGCGGTACAATATGTCTTCAGCCATATTCTCACGATGATTTTGCCAAAGACTAACGTGGTTCGTAACTTGTCAAAATGTTATCAAAATGACGAACAAATATCTGATTGATTGGAGTGTATTAGGAACACCAGCTTCAGATAATGTGTTTTCCCATTGGGAATCATCTTTTAACTGACCCATTGCTTTGAACGTTCCTTGAAAGGTATCGTTAGTTACTCCTTGGACTGTTCTGAGGCTTGCAAAGGACGTCGGAACTTTGACTATGCGGAGCAATATTCGTAGGTAAAATTATTCGCTATAATTCCAGTGAACTACGTGCGATATACCCTCCCAAGATCGTCTGTTTGTTTTACTCTTGGATGCCCTACAGTTCCTTATTTTAGTTTTAGTAGACTGATTCCAAGTATAAAATACAAGGACCTTTTCGTTTGTCAGAGTTTTGCAAATATATATAATCAGTATATCATTTGCAAAAGGCCACAAATGGCAGTCAATGTGGTGTCTCGTGGATTGTTCACAAATTCGCTGGCGTAATTTTCTGTCAAGAAAACTCTCTGTCTATTTTCTAAATGCATTGCCAACTGAATAATAGTAGCTGCCCGTTCATGTATGGCAAAATAAAATAAAAAACGATACAGCCAGTCTGAGAGACTAGACTTTATATCATTTCAAATGACGCATGCTACAATTGCTACGCATTTTAGAAAGGCTCAGGCGGGGAACGGAGAGCGGGAGGTGCACTCTGCTGCATGACGTCACGCACTCGCCGTCTCCGTATCGCATAATGCCATACCCCAGGAGTAAACTCAAACTCAAAAGACTCCATTACCCTTTAACGTAGGCTTCCCGCACGGGGAACGGAGAGCGGGAGGTGCACTCTGCTGCATGACGTCACGCAATCGCCGTCTCCGTATCGCATAACGCCAGACCCCAGGAGTAAACTCAGACTCGGTGCATATGCACTGAACAACATGATGACGTCATACACGCCGTAACCGTAACGCATAACGGTAGACCAAAGCATAACGATGAAGTCGACAAGATCATTTGAAGTGATAAAATACTCCAAACTGCTTCTGAACTGCAAATGTAAAGTCCTGACTGAATGCTCCACTTCACTGTACAATGTTGCTTGATCACTGCCTTTGTTGACATAGTTCATCGACTTTACAGAGCTACATAGTTCCACATTGATGAAAATGAAAATCCACAGCCTGCTTCCAGTCTCCGACTGGGTCAGGAATGGAATGAATGAAGCCCCCATCTAGCGGCGAGGATATGAAGTTTGCCGGCTGCCGAAGCCTGTCGCACTCCTCTGGGGCAATTATTAAATGCGTGACAGATGAAATGAAATGATAGTGGAGATTGTTGCTGGAATGAAATTGTGACAGGGAAAACCGGAGTGCCCGGAGAAAAACCTGTCTGCCTCCGTTTTGTCCAGCACAGATCTCACATGGAGTGACCGGGATTTGAACCACGGACCCAGCGGTGAGAGGCCGGCGTGCTGCCACCTAAGCCACGGAGGCTCAGTTCCACATTGATATGGGCGTTAAATATTTTGAATAACAGTAACATTTTTCTTGACCAATTCACTAGATACTCTGTCTTGATATGACGTTCAACAGCCATATTAAATATGTAAATCATTGCCATTGGTATCTCGAAATCAAACTGAACAATAGCCTACTGACGAAATTTAAAGAGGTTATGTAGGTCTAAAGAGGAGAGGTTTTCAGCCCTTAGGCTGGTTTTCATTTCCGCGGTCTTGAGTCAGAGTTTACTTGCGGTAGCGTGGATAGTTCCTTTCCTCTCCCCCTTCCCCTCCCCCACCAACAGCACGTTGTCCCCCAGAACCGATCATTCATACAAGTTCTGGCTGCACTAAATGTTGCTTAACTTTCGAGATCACACGGGATCCGGTGTTTCAACATGACCAGGTGATTTAATTAGCTTAAGGCATACGCTCATCAGCTTCTTTCAATTAAAATATCCTCAAGTACTGAAATAACATTTAAGTTGTGTACACAAATTGTGGACTGATTGAGAAATTATCACGATCCTCAATACATGGCATTAAATAAGTGATATTGATTGATTAATTAATTTTACGATCTGCCTAGAATCGGAGGTGAGCAGAATGATTTATAATACTGTACTATTCATACCCATAGGAAACGTCAACAACTAGAAGGAACAGTGTCCGAGTGCAAAAGCATGAGTGGCTGTAAATGGTAGCTTTAGGACCCATTCAGCGCTGTGAGAGGAACGGTAATGAATTACACCATTCTTGATTTTCAGTCTCTTGCAGAAGTTGATATCATCATCATCCGTGTCCTACTCCAGTCACCTGGGTGTTGTAAACTAGCCTCTTCCACTTCTCTTCCACTTCTGCTCCATTACTTCTGCCACATCCAGTCCAATGTCACATAATCTGGTCGGATTTGATCCATCCATCTCTTCTTTGGTCTTCCAAATTTTTTTTTGCAGTCAGTTCACCCTCCAGGTAGCTTATCCCACGGACTCAGCGAGGGATCCCACCTTTACCGCCTCTGTGGGCAGTGTCCTGGAGCTTGAAGTCGGGTCGAGGATACAACCGGGAAGCCGGAACTAGCGCCTCACCCAGGCGGCCTCACCTGCAAAGCGAACAGGAGGCCTCATGAGGATGGGATGGGAAGAATGGGAGGGTTAGACAAGGAAGAGGGAAGGAGGCGGCCGTGGCCTGATGGTAGGCACCATCCCGGCATTTGCCCGAAGACGAAGTGGGAAACCACGGAAAACCACTTCGAGGATGGCTGAGTTGGGAATCGAACCTCCTCTACTCATTTGGACCACCCGAGGCTGAGTAGACCCCGTTCCAGTTCTCGTAGCAAAATTCAAATTTCGTGGCTGAGCCCGGAATAGAGACTCGGACCTCCGGCGTGGCAGCTAAGCACGCTGACCACTACACCATGGAGACGACGTCCAACCAATATAATACCGTCAATGTTGCTCACTATCTCACTCTTTGCAGCTCTAACCATTTCAATCCTTTTCAGAAGTGACGAAGGATGGAATTGTGCCTCTGGCTCCTATAACTTCAAGGCTATCGAGATGATAATCATCGATATAGCACAGGATGGTTTTAATATAGGTGGCCTATATTTTCCCGCCTCTTCTGACTAGGACACTTGCGTTTCAAACTTGACTTTGGGGTCAACTATGCAGCCACGCTTTGATATGTCGCTGAAGGCAATGGTATGGACTAAAATAAAAGACCTAATTTTCCAAGTCACTAAGCTATCTTGTTAAAAATATTACGCACATACACAATACATTATATGTTTTGGTGTGCACTGCATTTCAATTACAGTAGAAATAAGCAAAGGGAAGCTTGTAGTTATGCGTGACCGTTAATATTGGAATCATGCGCCACTGGGATCATGAGCTCTTTAAGTGGTATCCGAACCACAGGACATGGCATTTCACTTCTCTCACATGCATTGACGGGGAATCGAGCCCGATGGACCTTGGTAAGAGGCAGACAGCTTGACCGCTGTATATTGAACGCAGAATAATGCAATGTTGTGAAACTCATATGGAAATTTATATAGGCCTATTGTAAAGAAAGAAATGTTTGTTTTTTGGTTGTTTACGGAGCTGCCTGCTCGCCAGTGAACTGGTATACGACATTAATGGGACAGATGACCTCGATGTTCCCACCATGAACAACAATTCAGAAAGTTTTCGGGTTATTTCAGAATTCGTATTTTCGTTTCCATGTTGTTGTTGTTGTTGTTGTTGTTGTTGTTTGAGTCTTCAGTCTTTTGACTAGTTTGATGCATCACTCCATGCCTCCCTGTCCTGAGCTAATCGTTTCATCTCTACATAGCTACCACACCCTACATACGAGACAATCTGTTTAACATATTCTAACCTTGGTCTACCCCTACAGTTCTTGTCTTCGACCCTTCCTTCCATAACTAAGCTTGCTATTCATGGGTGTCTTGGTATGTGTCCTACCAACCTATCTCTTCTCTTCATTAGCAGTCGCCAGAAACATCTCTATTCTCCAACTAGTCTTAATACCTCTTCGTTTGTAACCCTATCTACCCATCTGATCTTAATCATTCTCCTGGAACACCACATTTCAAACGCTTCCTCTTTTCTGCTGCATTAATAGTCCAAGTTTCACTTCCATAGAGCGCTACGCTCCATACAAAGGCCTTCAAAAATGACTTCCTAACACCTAAATCTATATTCGATGTCAACAGATTCCTTTTCTGCAGAAATGCTTTCGTTTGCTTACTCTTTCTAAGGCCAACTGTTCATATTAGTAACTTTAATATGTAATTGTGAAATGCACCTTGTCAATACAGTATTACATATTTACATTAGTCAGTACGAATAAAACTGTTACAAATTTAAAAATGGCTAACGCATACGCATTTTCTGGGGTACTTTGACCTTAGACACCACAGTTCGTCACTGTTGGATACTGTGAGTAATCAGTGAGAAGAGTTTCAGGTCGGTGAAGCGAGTAAGCTAACGCCAGTCGACATGTGGGGATGAAAGCAAAAGAAAGCACATTGTTTGCGAGAGTGAGAAACAAGATCTCTTGGGAAATAAGCGGCTATCAGCCTGACAGCGTGTCAGAAAAGGATGACGGCCACTGGCATTATAACAAAAGTAACAATATAGAGCTAACACAAGGAAATCCCAACCTTATAATATTTTCCAGCATTTTAGGATAACCTCACAACGTGCATTGCTCACATAAGTTATATATTTCTGTGTGTGCTTTTGATTCCTCGTCCTTAAACTGGATTGAAACAGCCCCCTCCAAACCCTCTGTCTAGAGCAGTAGTTCTGAACCCGTAGAAGTCTGCGGACCACTCAGCCTAGAATTGAATCATGAACGGACCCCCTCCCCCCAATGCACCTTATCAGTTGTAACCCTTACGAAATAGCCCTTATTTTAAAGATATTTCAATCCAAACCCTGATAGTCATCGCCGCGAATACATTCAGACGATTCTCGTTCAACGCACATCGTTTCCGAAATCCCCATTTATTGGCCACTTTTTTTTATATGTGCTGGTGGACCCTTTTCTCCCGCGGACCACTCCCGAGCCACTCGAGGACCACCTTTGGTCCGCGGACCACTGGTTAAGAACCACTGGTCTAGAGCTAATAGTTTCATGTCTACACAGCTAGCATTGCATCCGAAGCAATTTATTCAACTACTGTATTCCATTCTTGGCCTGCTCTTAACTCACATAGCCTAAGTTATATATTTAGGTGTGTGCTTTTGATTCCTAGACCTTAAACTGGACTGAAGCAGCCCCCTCCAACCCCTCTGTCTGTAGCATCCGAAGCAATTTATTCAACTATTCTATTCTTTTATTCTTACAGTTCTTGTCCTCTAACCTTCCTTCCATCACTAAGATGAATAGAATGTTTTGCTGAAATGTTACCAGCATGTACTGTAGAAGGACTGGCTGCGTGGCTCAGCGGTACGTTCTCGCTTGCCGAGCCCAAGGTTGCAGGTTTGTATCCTGGCGCAGTCAGCTGGCATTTGAGGGTGCGCAAATGCGAGGGAGCCGTGTCAGGAGATTTACTGGCACCTTAAAATTTCGGCACACCAGCGTCTCTAAACGCCAAAGTAGTTAACAGGGACGTAAAACCAATAACATGATTATTATTGTACTGTAGAAGGCTTGTGCATCCATGTAAGGTGTGATATGAAATGGAACACCCATGTGGGCTGTGTCGTCTCCAAAGTGTACAAATCACATCACTTTGTAATTAGTCTATGGTTGGTTGGTTCCTTAGTTTAGGGGCTGCGACAACGCGGTCGAGTAGCCTCGTGTACTTTGGGTGTGTGTAGAATCTGTCTGATAACCGGTGTTAATTGTGATGACTGTATTAGTGTGTGTTGTCTGTTTTTAATTCAAGTAAGGACTGCAGGCGATAATTTCAAGTAGTTCCTGCTTTCACCACCAAATACTACCGTCCACGTCACGTAGCTGTGAACTTGGCTACTACCATATGCCATCGCAACCAGCGGTATGAACGTTGGAACGTAAGAGCATTAATCAAACCTAACCTACAAATTTTGACTTCACACAAGTGTAGTTAGTGGAAGGTTCTGTTTCATGTCATAATTCTATGACATGGGTCCGCTTGCTTTACTTACCTTCCGAAGGAAGGCATACTGAGGGATTTTTAACGCTCTTAAATAATCCGACGACTTCGGCCAGGTTTGAACCTGCGACCTTGGGCATAGAAGCTCAGCATGTTGCCAACTACGCCACCGAAGCCGCCGTATTAAAAGGCAGCAGTTCCACCGCAAACTATTTAGGAGGCCAATCTTGGAATAAGGCTCAGCGATTTGGGATCCATATCAAGTAGTCAATGTGCTGGAGTTGGTACAAAGGAAGGCTGCTAGGTTTGTCCTCAACGATTTTAATCCTAGAAATCCTAGTGTGGAAATCTCTGGAAGATAGGACGAAATCCAAACTATATGTTTAACACTTACACTAATTGGTACGAATGGGGAGAACTAAGCTAACATCTAGGAAATCCCACCTACCTGAGCAGGGCAGATCATCCGAGCAAAGTTAAGGACCGACCACAGCGTACAAATTATGTGAAATATTCTTTCCTTAATCGTGGTATTGATAATTGGAACTCATTACCTGCCTCAGTTTTTGAGCCTTTCCCCATTAGTTCATCTATGGGACTTTCAATAACCTGATGAGCACAAAACCAACATGGCGGTGATGCGAAATTTAAGTATTTAAATGTATTTTTCTCGCTACTTACTCATCCGAGCACTATGAAACTTGGCGTGGTATATCTTCATACAAGCCTTAATATATTGACGTCTAAATGAATGGGATTTTATGAGAACTTAAAAATGGCTACTGTGCAATTTATTTTTAAATCTCGTTTTTATTTCTCGTTGCAATGCCAATCAAAGAAAGTGTTGGCGTTGAAATTCTGTTTCTTGAAGTGCTTTTGGATACACAACATGTTAACTGCCTCTAAGCTATCGTAAAATGGATTTTCTAATTTAGAACCATTCGTAGAAGCGTGCACAACAACTTTCAAAAGTTTCATCGCTGTCACTCATTTGTTGAATCTACTCGTACGCTACCTGTTGTGAAATGGATTTACTAAGTCGAAACCCTTCCCTGGCGTGTACACAATAACTCATCAATGATTCATCGCAATCGGATGAATTGTATATGCACGTATACGGGTTTTTGTTTAAACGATTCGTGCGCTGTCACTAATTTTTGAATCTACTCGTGCGCTACCTATTGAGAAATGTATTACTAAGTCGAAGCCCTTCCCTGGCGTGTACACAATAACTCATCAAGGTTTCATCGCAATCGAAGAATGTTATATGAAGGCAATAGGGGATTTTGTTGAAACGCTTCGCGCGTCAACACCCATTTGTTGCATCTACTCTTGCGCTACTTATTGTGAAATGGATTTACTAAGTCCCCTTCCCTGGCGGGTACACAATAACTGATCAATGTTTCATCGCAATCAGATGAATAGTATATGAACGCAAACCTGATTTTGTTTAAACGATTCGCGCTCCGTCAGTCATTTGTTGAATCTACTCGTGCGCTACCTACTGTAAAATGTATTTACTAAGTTAGAAACCGTCACGTAAGTGTCCACAACATCTCACCCAAGTTTCATCGCTATCTGACTAATGGGATATGAAGACATAGGGGACTGTATTGAAACGCTCCACATGTCGTCGTTCATTTGTCGAATCTACTCGTGTGCTACCTACTGTGAAATGTATTTACTAAGCCAGAAACCTTCCTTGGAGTGTCCACCATATTTCACCCAAGTTTCACCGCTAACGGCAGAATGGTATATGACCTTATACGGGACTTTGTTGAAACGCTTCGCGCGTCGTCCCTCATTTGTTGAATCAACTTGTGCGCTGCATATTGTATAGTGGATTTACTAAGCCAGAAATTTTCCATGACGTGTACACAACATCTCACCCAAGTTTCATAGTTACGGACGAATGGTACATGAATGCATACGGGACTTGGTTGAAACGCTTCGCGTGTCGTCGCTCATTTGTTGATTCTACTCTTGCGCTACATATTGTAATATGGATGTACTCAGCCAGAAACCTTCCCTGGAGTGTACACAACATCTCACCCAAGTTTCATCGCAATCGGATGAATGGTATGTGAACGTATACGGGACGTTGTCGAAACGCTTCGCGCGTAGTCACTCATTTGTTGAATATAAACGTGCGCTTCGTATTGTAAAATGGATTTACTTAGCCAGAAACCTTTCCTGGAGTGTACACAACAATTCACCAAACATTTATCACTATCAGACGACTGGTATATGACTTTATACGGGACTTTGTTGAAACGCTTCGCGTGTCATCGCTCATTTGTAGAATCTACTGGTGCGATACCTATTGTAAAATGTATGTACTAAGCCAGAAACCTTCCCTGGAGTGTACACAACATCTCACCCAAGTTTCATCGCTATCGGATGAATGGTATATGAAATTATATGGGACTTTGTTGAAACGCTTCGCGTGCCGTTGCACATTTGTTGATTCTACTCGTGCTCTACCTATTTTTAAAGGGATTTACTAAGCTAGAAACCTTCCCTGGAGTGCACACGAAATCTCAGCCTAGTTTCATCGCTATCGGACGAATGGTATATGAACGCAAACGTGACTTTGTTGAAATGCTTCGCGCGTCGTAGCTCATTTGTTGAATCTACTCGTGCGCTGCCTATTGTAAAGTGGATGTACTAAGCCAGAAAATTTCCCTGCAGTGTACACAACATTTTACGCAAGTTTCATAGCTATCGGACGAATGGTATATGAATGCATACGGGACTTTGTTGAAACGCATTGCGTATCGTCGCTCATTTGTTGAATCTACTTGTGCGCTATCTACTGTGAAATGTATTCACTAATTTTGAAACCTTCACGTAAGTGTACACAACATCTCACCCAAGTTTCATCGCTATCGGACGAATGGTATATGAACACATACTGGACTTTGTTGAAATGCTTCGCGCATCGTCGCTCATTTGTTGAATCTACGCGTGCGCTACCTGTTGTAAAATGGATTTACTAAGTCAGAAACCTTCCTTGGAGTGTACTCAACATCTCACCCAAGTTTCATCGCAATCGGACGAATGGTATATGAACGCATAGGAGACATACATACCCACAGACAAACTATCACGTTACATTGATTTTTATATATATAGATAATCAAACATGGTGTCCATACACTATATTTAACTGGTTCAAAATATCTCCGAAACTATTTCAGCAATCAAGCTGATTTTTTTTGTGGCGTAAAAGAACTATTAAATAAGTTTCATTCATTCATTCATTTGCAATTGGGGGGGGGGGGGGGGTGTCCGCCGGTGGCAAATTGGATATATATAACAAATAAATAATTATACATATATGTGACTTTCAAAAGCACAAGACAACATGTCGGCCAAGTGATTTTCAAACATTTCATATGACTTTTCTTGTGTTCTTATCACCCGAGAGCATTAAAGCTAAAACAGCGAATGTTTTATTCCGAGCTAAGTATAGACACATCTCATGTTCAATTGTTTTCAAAAAATTCAAGGTGGCATCAGTTCGACATTTTAAAACTTTTGTATTCTCGTACTTTATGTGATGGAAGAGAAGATTCGTATTATAGACTATTATAATAATCATAAGGTACAAATGATCCTAATTATTAAATCATAGAAGCTGTGCATTTGACGTTCCTTAAATTAAACTCCCGTGATCTTCAGCAGAAAGATGCCTTCTCGCGGTAGGAGTCTTATTCACCGATACTGAAAGTTACACATTCTAGCACATACTTTCTCAATGTAATGGTGTTGGTGGGGACACAGGTCGTGTATCAAAATCCATTTAGAATACATCATATAGAATATCATTTAATTTGCCGCGGAAGATTTTAATGGAAAAGACCAGTAGGATATATGAAAATGGGCTATTTACTAAATGTTTTTCACAAAACCACTTGTTTCTCCTGTGATCGTAAGCATCCATGTGATCGGTTGGTTAGTGCTCTATGGAAATCCCTCATGTTTTATTATGTGTACTATGTCTGAATTGAATGTAGAAGAGTTAAGGGGTATGTTTAGACAGTTGTAAGTGGGACTGTCTAACATCAACTAAGATTTACAGGGTGCAAAAAAAAAAAAGGTAAATTAATCTTGTTATATTAAATGACAACATGAAAACATATATGCAAGTTAATCTTGTTTCATTAAAGGACAACATAAAACAGGTGTGCAAACCAATATTGACACACTACAAACATTAATTTTATTGTGTATATGTTATAAGTTTTGTTGGTATCTTTGTCTAACATTAGTATTCATTGTTTATTACGCACAAAAGGATACCAGGGATTTTACTCGCTTTTTACCGGTGGTCACGTGCTAACGGTCACAGGGTTATTCCCGGGGTCGTGAAAACACATGGTCTCGCATACTTTGTGGTGGTATCCATGCACAGCTATTGAGGTCATCAGGTGTCAGAGTTCTTGATTTGTGTTGGCACAGGATCTCTTTATCATGTCTTCTGTTGATAAAATTCCAGCCAAATCTCCCTTCTTTTCTCTTTCAAGGAGAAACAGTAATGAAATCAGATATGACGACAAATATGCATGAATTAGAACTAAATATAGATTCCAATGTGGATGCCAGTATTGACGCATTAGGAGCTAATGTGCATTCAAACTGTCATCCTTAGATTCAAACATGCAATCTAATTTATCTGTTCTTGAATATGCCATGAAATTAAACATTGGCAACTTATAACAGCATTGCAGGGTATAATATTGACGATAGCATACCTCCAGAATAAGCATTCGAGTAGAATGAATTATTTGATGATCTTGTAATACATTTAAATATTCTGTTTTTTACTTTAACAAATGTGAATAACGAGATGAATGACATGGATGATGGCTGTACGAACAAGTATGTTTTGTGAGATTCCCGTTTCTTCTGGAGTCATCAATCCAATATATTGGTTAAATGGAACATTATATGAAACAAAGGACACTGATAAGAGATTAAACATTGATGGGATAATGATCAGTTCCTATACACTTGTATATTTGTAAATGAAACAGTGCGAGCATTTATTAATTTAATACTGTATTGTGACCGTTTAGTTGAGTCAACAACCACGATGACTTTCCTAACATCCCATAAGTCGAATAAAATTACCGAGAGAATCAGGTGACCTTCCATAAAGGCTAAAGCGGCACGAGAGTCCGTGGTCCACAGGGATCGTGGTACATGGTGACGATGGTCATAGACCGCCTAAGGAAAGGTTCACCTTAAAACTAGACTGAGAAAATAAACATCCAGACTTATGTAAAACACCGTGAAAATTTATTTATAAATTCACAAACCCCTAGCCTAGTTCGGAGGGTTATAATCGGCTAGTCCGCAAACTAATAAATAAACAAAAATAAAGAGCAGGTCCCTACCTGAGAAGTCACGGAAAACCCTCGCGAAAGATCTAACTCACAATAATAAAACAACAACAACAACGCTAGGAATATGGTACAACGCAAGTCCCTAGTTCAAGTTACAAGATTAAGCTAATATCAGAATTTACATTTAACAGGGTAGCAAAACCAATCTAAGTTAGGATGGTACCATTTCGACATTTACATTTAACGTTAATTCATCTAGCTAAGTCCTATCAATTAACAAAATTTACGGCGATGACGTCCGTAAAAGAAAACAATTACATCCAAAAGCTAAGTGTACAGCCATGAAAAACAAACAATTTAATTATGCTTAATAACTATGTGCTAACAGCACACAAAAGGTAACATGTAGGATTTATACACTTGACATCATAAATAAGTAATGACATAAACACAGTAGTTTTATTAAAAATTCCTGCCTGCACCTTGGTTTACTCTTTGTAAACCATAGTCATCTAATGTGTATAATTACGGTGACGAATGCGTAGTTGAGACCACGTCTGACATCGCATGGCCTGAGCTCCACAAGCTACGAACTCTAGGTTCGCGCATGCTTCAGGTCGCTACAAAAATGTCAACTGTCCTAGTCATTTCCTCACAAGGAAATTATCTTCAACTGCACGGCTATGTCAACAGTTCCAGAATGCAAAGAACAAAGTTAGATAGAAAGAATCGTTAGTTAGCTTTGTTTTACAACAATTATGCGTCTTATTATTAAGATGTCGGTTTATAGGTTTATCGTAGGTTTATGGCGAATAACATTGACAATAGCCTGGGCACGGAGTGTCTCCACTGAGATCTTTCTCCACCAAAAAGCCTCGACTCAACAGTCGGAATATAATCAACGAGTACAACAACTCGGACACACAATAACACGGATTACCAGCGGCGCTAAGCTCGCGTTCAATAACTCTGGGATAGGCCTGTACACAACAGTTACCTTCCAATAACATCTAGTCAACGGGATCAGTCCCGGACAAGGCATACTCAAAATACCTTCATACAATAACATCCTGCTATAACAGGGTAGCCTTCACCATACTATAGAAAACCTGACATAACTGTACCTGTCAGACGACAGTACACGCAACAGAGCGTTTAACTAACAAACAACCATCTATAAAACATGTGATCAAATACAAGAGTGGAAACTGGTTTCCATAAGCAAAATAGCAATGAAAGGAAGAGCGAATACAAATCGTACTCTGTCCTTGTCAATAGTAGTTTTGTCTCACAATGAAGCAGGCATGCTTTCAGGTCACTGGGTTAGATAACCAGTTTATGTCACCAACAGGTTACCACATTCCTGTGTTGTCGACACAAAGCACACATTATTCAAGGCCGGCGATTTAATCAATATAAAACTACACCTGGCCAGTTCATAAAAAACTTTACCATAGGTTACGGACCTCTAAAGAGTCCGTGTATAAAACACACTCAATAAATCTGAATATAATAATATACTTCCGTCTTTCTACCAAAGACGTCTAAATGAAAGTAATCTTACAATAACTAGAGCTCTTTGTTTTAAAAAAATACAACTCAATAGTTGCTAGTACATCAAATAAAAACGTGTCTCACATGGCACAAGCAGAAATGATAATTGTGGCGCAGATTCACACACTAGATCTGCATAATGATACGTTGGGAACTGGGTTCGATGCTAGGCAACGAAACATTCCTTCTAGTTGTTAGGTTCAAACTTGACCAAGAATAGCTATCTGAGCTTATTCAAAATGAAATATAATGCATTTACAAAACTGGTAGTTACAGTCGACTACCTAAATGATACGACCGTTCTAACGACAGTCAGGGGTATAACAAAGGATGGCTGCAAAGAATGCAGTTAATTAATAACCATGGCATCTGATTGCCATAACTAAAGTCAGCAAAGACTTGAAAATTACCCCAAGTAGGGTTGAACAAAATAGCCTCAAAATGACTACAATCAGGTTCAGCAAAAGGTAGGCATTGACGTTCTACGACGTTCATCAAGTTGCACCAGGGCTGACCAAGATGTCTGACCCAAGGGTGTCTCACTCTAAACTGAAATAAATGACATCTAACTAATCTAGTTACATCCATACCTAGAAAAATGGCTGACACTGAGTGTGGTTGGTTCACAAACTACATTAAATCTACTATACCACCAGAAACTAGAACAAGGAAGGGGTGTGACAAAAACTCACGAAATGGAGGAGCTCTCACTCAGCTCTCTATTCCACAACAAGGGTTGTACAAAATCCTCTCTGGCTCTCTGGTACGGTATCCTCCTCATCAGGATTCC
This sequence comes from Meconema thalassinum, assembly GCA_946902985.2. Lineage (NCBI taxonomy): Eukaryota > Metazoa > Arthropoda > Insecta > Orthoptera > Tettigoniidae > Meconema > Meconema thalassinum. Next base: position 131,761,234 of record OX336391.1, on the reverse strand, counting down.
CATCTGGACTCCTCCAAAGACCAGGGTTCGATTTGTCCCTGTCGACAACTTCGTGGATATGCCTGGAAATGGCATTTTTGGCTCCTTCCTTCTCGTTCATTGTCCTGGAAGTTCCACCATCATGCTGGTTCCCGTAGAAACGTCACCCTCATACCGGAATGGTATTAGCCCATGGTGACTGCTTCAATCATGGTGAAGAAAAGTCCAATCACGTGGGTAGCGAAATAAGTTGCGTAATAATTCATCCTCTCACTTTCAAAATTATAATGTTCGTCGTGAATGTTATAGGCTTCAATTGTAAAATAGGACACAGCCTTAATCTCGTAGATGTGGATTAGCATGTGAGCTAACACTGTTTTATAATTCTGCACGTGCTAGTGACGCTACTTTTGTATCACGCAGCATCCGTGAATTATACGTCGTTTTTAAAATGAAATTTTCCCTTTGGCAATTTAAATATCTCATACAATTATAATCACACTTATTCAGGATCATTGTAACACTATTACCTGTATATTTCCACTAGGCATCTGCCCTCCACATACGCGTGGGTAAAATGTGGTGTTACAGCAATGTTGTGCAATACACTATACTTGCCAATTATTATCTCCCAAACTTCTTCTTTAGTTCACTGGGCTTCAACAACAGTGAATAATAGTATTAGCGGGCTCGATGGCACCTTATAATCACTTTCAACGCTCAACAGCGGATATTCTTCTACGTCTCGTAGGACCAGTGCAATTCCACGCCTACACAAGGCGGATACTCCAGACGCAGTGCAAGGTACTGGGTGTCTCTAGAAAGTAGGTCGTCAAAACGAAATCGTTGAGCGACTACTTAAGTTCCTTTTTACGTGTCTGCAAGGGTATTACCTTACCTAAAGTAAAAATAAACATTCTCCAAAATGTTTTAATAATGCAGCATGACGAAATGGAATATTCTGAGTCTTGTGGAAAGATAAAAATTAATTAATAAGACCTCAGATAAATAATTAGCAGTTTTCACCAAAGTCAAAAGTGCGATTCACCGCTACTTCAAAAAGTATCGCGTGATCTCTCAGCTTCACGTGGCTTCCTGGGTGTGTTCAAAAGTACAACATCCCATCATAAATGCTCTGTCATAAAAAATATCACATGAACCATAGCTCAGCGGGTTCAGTATGTTATAGATATTTATGACAACAGGATATATTTATATAGAGACTATAACGTGACTTAAAAATGGTTATTTTTCTACGGCATGTTATGTCACCAAGGCAGGGATAGTTTACTTTTGTGAGTGTGTAAAATATGATGCCATAAATATGTCTTACATTTTCCATTTTGATTGTCTCCTGTTTGGTTTACACTGAACAGAACAGTTTTTTTTATTAGGACAAGATATCTTCCCGTATCCTAACGTACTTAATTATAGCTGACAAATCCTAGGATAAATATTTCATATTTCTCGGCAAAATTAACAGTTGAAATTTTAAACACATTTTGGATATATGTTGTAGTTGTTTGCCCTACTTTTCTGTGCGTATTTTGAGTATTAGCTTGTAATAAATATAAAATAATCCAAGCTAGCCACCTCAGGGTATTAGGGGCTATATACTAGCTAAACTGAATCTCACAAGGCAGTACACCGACTTCATTAAAACACACAATTTATTAATAATAATTCTTCTCCAAGGGGTTGATCTCTGGCAATCAAAGCTAACAATACCAGTTTGTGAGACACATAAGCAGGATTTCTTCTTCAACATGCAAAACCATTTGCCAGATCAGAGCATAATATCATTCCCAACATCACCATTTACATGAAGAAAAAAACAGCTTCCATTCTGCATGACATCCTAACTATCAATAATATCTCTATGGTTACCTTGCCCTAAGCAAAGCAAACCTTGCCATTCCCAAAGCCACCTGGTCCACCTACTGGCCGAGCACCACCAAGAATCTCTATGGCACTGAACACACAAGATTCTCCATGGCGCTCCACCAACAGGCAGCCATGGCTGGCAACCTGATAAAACAAAAAATAAATAAATTCTACCAATAAAACAAACTAGAAGCAGTCTCTGTAACCTACTATAAAGTTCGGTTACAAGCTTGAGGATTCCCACCTTCCTTTACTTTTCACCCCCTCCCCCAGAGATGTTTTGTTACTCCTAGGCCTACCGAGCTAGTTGTTTTCATTTTCAAGCTAAAATTCATACATAAAATAAATATTAAAAAAACTAGTTACACCTTATTGCCACACTTTATTATTGACAAGCAGATAAGGCTCCTAACTAAACGTCCAGTATATTTGAATTAGTTTACATTTCAACACGACAAAATCCTAACAGAATAAAATGAACGATTGTATTCATTTTATATGACAGCGTAGACCTTGATATGAGCTCTGCGTGAGTTAAGTACCGGTACTGGATACGTTAATTGGGCGAGTGACGTCAGGTATGCTGGAGACTAACACCATTGGAACACAGACAACGTACTGTGTATGCGAACAATACGAGCATTGTTATGTTGTCTTGTAACCTCATAAAATTTGGCCCACGTATGCGCAATAAATTGAAGTTTTCAGAACTTAAAAAGAAGGAAGGAAGAAGCTTTGCGTGACATTTGATCTTGTGATCATGAGCCATGGGACTTCCTTTTTACGTAGAATCCAAACCACAGGACATGGAATTTTACTTCGTAAATCTCACAGGCATTAACCGGGAATCGAACCCGGCCCACCTTGGTGAGAGGCGAATTACTTGACCACTGCGCCACCACGACCCGTTTCAGAGCTTATCTTCAGTCAGAGATCGTCATTAAATTGTATATTTCGGCGGAATTCAGTGCATTATTGCTTTCAGAAACGGTATGCTGACAAAATATATACGGTACGGTATCTTAATTTATAAAAACGAAGCAGATATTGCTTTTATTTCGCATTATTTACTTGAGCACTATTTGCGCAGTTGCCATATTCAACATACAACACATATATGAAAATGCGCTTCACGTGAATGCCATAACCAAACAGATACGCCAATCCAATATATACACAGACCACCGAAGGGTGATAAAATGAAAATAGTGAAAATGTACACAGCGATAATATATTCAATGTGTATACAAATACGCCAGCAGCAGCAATGCAATATTATTTCCATTTCGTACGGACGCGCAAGGATGAAGTGTAATGCTTGCAATGCATTTTATGTTTTGGACATCCCTACAAGTAGTGAACTACGAGGAGGCTTGTAGTTGTACGTGACAGTTAATCTCGTAATCATGGACCATGGAATCAAAACCACAGGACATGGACCGCTGCGCCACCAACCCTCTGCCGTGGAGGACACTAATCCTCGCATGAGAGCTGGAACATGATATAATTTTAACCCTTATAGTGTATCTAGAATTGTTATTACAGTTTGGCCCTTAGATGATGATGATAATTGTTGTTTTGTTGTTTTAAGGGGCCTAACATCTAGGTTATCGGCCCCAAATGGGTTGAGTTATCGTGAAGTTCATAATGATATGTAAACTATAACTAAAACTAACTACTATCTTATATACTAGAAGAAGAAATGGAAAACAAAAGGAGAATAAGGCAAATAAAGGACAGGAGGAAAAGAAATGCCCTCAACCCTCGAAGAATGCGGATTGAGGGACTTGGAAGGAAGGAGAGCCATGAAAGGCAGATAGGAAAGTGAAAGAGGAGAGGGTCCGCCCCAGAGGTAATGGAAAAAAGGGGAATAACCAGACCCAGCTCAGGAAACCCTCGGGGTCACCAACTCCCGAACTCACCAGGCGTGAGCCCCTCAGGGTGTAGCAATATCCAGGGTGCACGAGAAGTGGTGGGGCTACATACACCCGGCCTCCTTGAGGGCCATGAGCAGAAGGCAGGAGATAACATGAAAAGAAAAAGAAGGCTGGCCCCTCGCAGAAGGAGGATATCAGAAAAGATGAGACAATGGCCAATTAAGGCAGGAAAAAAGAGACTCCCTAGGCCTTGGATACCCTAATACCGTCGGGGTCGGAAGAGAACAAGAGTTTACCAAGTGAGGTCGACAGGATAGAAGACAGAGAGGAGCCCGGCACAAGTAAGTGGAAGCAATGCCGGACGCAGCTGGGGCCTCGTGGTCGCCAATCCATGTCCCACTAGATATGAGCCCTTGGATGGTGGCCCTTAGAGGAAAAACAGCATTTATAAAAAGAAAGCACGAGTGCTCCCGTCAAATGCCTGACAAATAATTGTACAGCCAGTGCTTAAAAGAAAAACAAGTAGTTCCGTGAAGAACTATACAGCCTATTTTCATATATCCTACTTATGTTAACTGCCACAATCAACATACAAAATTTCAGTTTAATTGCTGTGACAGATTCGTAGATATTGAGAACCGTCTAAATATTTCAGATGGTCGCCAGGATGGATTTTTATTTTTGTACTATTACAATAAGATTATTGTGTACGTGTGGTATTCAAACTTCAATCGCATGATTAGACAACAAGAAGTAAAAACGATATTTTAAAATTACGCACAGCAGCCATCTTGTGATAATGCAAACCATTGAAATAAATTAGATGCCAGTGGATCAACATTTGTATAAGCATTTAACGTGCAACGTTTCACGGCACTCGGATAGTTAATTCGCGAGAAACGTCCATTTAAATATTTATACTTCGCGTCGCCGCCATGTTGGATTTGTGCTCACCAGGTTCCTGAAAATCCTATAGGTGAACATATGTTCATAGTCTCTATGAACATAAAAAAATTCAGTTTGGTTGCTGTAAAAGATTCATAGATATTGAGAACCGTCTAAATATTTCGGGAGCTCACCATTTAGGAGTGTTATGTGTATAGGCCATAGAGTTATGTACCATTCAAGGACAATTATTGCCTAGGTTCATTATTCAAACTTTCACTTCGATCGCATGATTACGACACAAGAAATTAAAACTTAATTTTAAAATTTCGCACAGCCGCCATCTTGAGGTTATGTAAGCAATTGAATTAAAATAGATGGCAGTGCATTACAATCTGAAAAATCAATTACTGTACCACATTTCACTGCGCTCAGAGAGTTAAATCACGAGAAAAGTCTATTAAAATATTTTAAATTCGCTTGGTCGCCATGTTCGTTTCGTACTTTACAGGTTTATGAAATATACATAGGTATACCTGTATCAGTACCCTTTATCACCGTACAAAATTGCAGGGTGATATCTGTAATAGTTTCGGAGATATAGAATGTAAGTGAAATATTTCGCACTGCCGCCATTTTGAGGTTATGTAAACAATTGAACTAAATTAGACTCCAGTGCATTACAATGTGTATAAACATTTGCTGTACCAAGTTTCATTACATTTAGATAGTTAAATCGCGAGAAAAGTCTATTTAAATGTCTCAACTTCGCTTGGCCGCCATGTTGGTTTTGTAGTCACCAGGTTTTTGAAAGTCTCATAGGCGAACTTCTAGTAGTGCCCTTTATCACCGCACACAATTTCAGGGCGATATCGGTAATAGTTTCGGGGATATTGAATGCTAGTGAAATATTTCGCACAGCCGCCATGTTGGATTGGAGAGACAACAAAATTTGAAGGGCACGGTCGAGGTCGCCGGGAATAGTGCTATGAACTTCCGAGTTTCATTGAAATCGCTCCAGCCGTTTCGATTTTATTAGGGGGGGACACACACACGAATCATACACACACGCACACACACACACACACACACGCACACACACACGGACAAAAGGTGATCTCATAAGCCTATTTTTTCAAAATTGAAAATAGGCTAAAAAGATTCAAAATGGCGAAAGGCTGTTTCTGGTGAAGTACAGTACATGATTCACTTGAATACAACTGCAGCTTTCCATCTCTGAGACTCACAAATTGTAAGACGAAGGTTGGCGACCACGAGACCCAAGATGAGTCCGATTGCTTACACTTACTTGTACCTGTCTCCTCTGTTTAATCTTTCCTGTCAACCTCACTTTGCCAATTCTTCTTCTCTTCCAATCCGGAAAGTATTAGGGAATCTTTACTTTTCCCACATTAACTGACCCTTGTGTTTTCTTTCTAGAACTTTTCTGCATTTATGTATCCCCAGTCCATTGCAAAAGATCCTATAGAAAGCAGGGTGTGTGTGTGGTCCCTGGATAGCACTACCCTCTCAAGGGATCCCGTCTGGTGGACTTGGCAACCCCGAGGATTTACTCAGACTGGAAAGACTGGACTTCATATCATTTTAAATGCTACAAATGCTGAAAAATGCTAGAAAGGCTGGAGGCTTCTCGCTTCGCTCGAAGCCAAAGACTCTTGACATGTTAGATGATCAAGAAACAATCTGATCGCTAGAAAGTTACAAGTCATGAGGGAGCTGGAGCGCGCGGTGAAAGGAGGGAGCTGGCTGGATGACGTCATGCTCGCCGTGTCGTAACGCCAGAGCTCACCAGTGAACTCAGTACACATGCACCAAGCGGTACTATGACGTCACACACCTCAGTACATTCTCGGTACATTTCGTGACGTCGCCGTAATGTAACGACGAAGTCGACTAGATCGTTTAAAATGATAAAACGGTGCGAGTTAGTGAGGAATAGTTATCAGTTGCAGTTGAAAATTATTTTCAATTATTAGGGTTGTAAAAATAATTAATCTTGCAGAATGTAGTTTTGTTGAAAGGGAAATTTAAGATTGATTCTAGTTAGCTTTGAACCGAATTATCCCTGCCCACTAAAATTATACTCATCCCAAATGAAAATTGATACATACACTTTAAGTGCTAACGCGCTATCTCGGGCCTCGCTGGCATCGGGAGAGCGTGGGTTCAAATACCACCTCGGGCATCCTGATAATTATTTTTGTGGTTTTCCATTTTTACCACCTGGGGGGTGTGATGGCGCTGTGGCTTAGCTGCTCGTCTTTCACCCGGACGACCGGGGTTCGAATCCCGGTGACAGCGGAGTGGAATTTTCACCTGCAAAATCACGTGGCGTCAGGAAGGGCATCCTGTCTCAAATCCCCGGTTTAAACCCAAATGAGCCAGGTAGGCTCCGGCGACCCCAATTAATTGGGGAAAGTTTTTTTTCCCCATTTTTACCACCAGGCGGTTCCTTCCAGCAGATCCTCGGCAGACTTTCAAAATCCCTTCCTTGACCCTTCCGTAATTTGACCCAAGTTAGCAGTCACCATCTCCAGTTGTATCTGCTGGCAAAGTGTGTTGAGCTCTCAGACACCGTCCTTGCGACGGTAGAGGAATGATCCCTCGCAACGTCCGTGGGTGAAGCCGACCTTGGAGGATAAGCGATAAAAGAACACTTTTAGTACTAAATTAATCCGATAATTTATTGTGTCTTTTCAGGAAAACGCGAAGGAAAAGTACTCTAAATCTAGAATATGTACCATATCAAGAATGCCGTTAAAACAAAATTACTTTTCTGCTTAGCCGCGATCGTTAAATCACGCACCATGATTCAACACACACCCAACTACATGGTGCTGATGACCAATATGTCCCGTGATCCAAAAATAAAGTGGCAATAAAACTAAAATCTGTCTCGGGTTTTAACTCTACCCGTTAGCATCGTTGCAATGCTTGCGTTGCGATGTGAATCAAGTATATCGTACGCACACCACATGGCTGTTTACGAACATTTCCGTAAATGACCAATCGGCTAGCAGCTACCGCTGCCGAGAAATCAGCATGAAAACAACACATCGTGGGTCACTGCAAGTGTGACCGTGGCGCAGTTGCCAAGGCATGGTGGTCCATGTTCAAATCCAACCCCTCGCGAAAGCTTATTTTTCGATGGGCGTTCTCAAGCCGCTCTCGAACCACGGGTAGAGTTGGCATTTGAGTACAGTTGAAATTGCCCGCGAAGCGATCTGATCGACTATCTTATGCAGCTGATAAAATGTGGCACCAGCGCGAGATATCGACTTATTTTTTCAAATTTCAATGCCCAATCTTCTAACACTCATATAACTGGTTCACGTTGTTTAGACCACCTTTTTAAGTCTCTGAAGCACAATTCCAGCATCATTTCCAATATGCGATTCAACCGATGAAATAGGCGTATACAGAGGGGAACATGCGGCTTCGGGGCGTAGTTGGTAGCATGCTGAGCTTCTATGCCCAAGGTTGCGGGTTCAAACCCAACCAAAGTCGTCGGATGTTTTAAGAGCGTAAAAAATCCCTCAGTATGCCTTCCTTCGGAGGGGAAGTAAAGCCGGCGGTCCTATGTCTTAGATTTATGGCATATAAAAGAACCTTCCACTAATTACACTTGTGTGAAGCTAAAGTATAGGTTAGATTTGATTAACGGTCTTAGGTTCCAACGTTCGTCACCAGGAGTCGACTGCGGTGGCATTTAGTAACAAAGTTCAGAACTAGTTGTCGTTGACGGTGGTGTTTGGTAGCAAAAGTAGGAACTATTTGAAAATTGAATGTCTGCAGTTCTTATTTGAATTAAAAAAGCAGTTAATACACACTAATGCAGCCATCACAATTAACACCGGTTATCAGACAGATTCTACACACACCCACGTAGTCGCAGCCCCTAAACTGAGGAACCAACCAACCAACCACAGAGGGGAAATACGGTAATGTAATTTGCAGAGTATGTAGCTTACTGGATGGTGATAAGAAAACGAATAACGAGTTGATATTTTCGTCCGCTTCAGCGAAAAAAAAACAAAAAAAAAACGCAGCTTTGCATTGTGAGAGGACGTTTCTCATTAGATCGACACGTGCTGAGTTCACAAAGAAACGCTGTCGATTGCGATTACGATAATCTCGCTAGTGACTAGTGCGATAATCGGGGGTAGGAAAATGGTAAGTTGCAAACTTTGAGGATGAGCCTTCCGCGATGATCATTGAGCGACTATTGCAGGGCGATTATTTTTGGAGTCGCTTCTAATAAAACGTGCCTTAATCGCTAGTTATTTTCACTATTATGTAGGTAACAGTAATGTGATGGTACAATAAAATGTAACAGTTTAACGTTGTTTTTCTTTCAAAATTCTGAGCAAGAGCATAGTTATTGTCTGGAAATTTAACCTGGTACCGGTCTGGCAAGTCATACTGCTGAATCACAAGGGCCTAGTATAAAAAATGAGTAGTTAAGTAAAATTATAACAAGGAGGCCACATAAATACCGAAGGACAATAGTATTTCCGACACAGGCGTTCTTATTTCTACATACATGAAGCAAAGTAATAACAAACCTGACAAAACATTTTTGAAGCACTTTTAATTAACTTTGTTATTCATAAATATGAAAGGTTATTTTAAAAGCTTTCATTAGCTTTGACGCAACATAAAATGTGACTGCTCATGGTTTAAGTGATTGGATGGCTTCCATAACTCTACCGGCATAGCAAACCCCTATACATGCTAATGACAAAGCATTGCGCGCTCACAATTTATGGACTCTATAAACTACGGCAAATGTAGTTGATTTAACTCAGTTCCACTGATGAAATATATCAAATAGATTGGGAGTGGAGAGAGAGATAGAATGTTGGGGGGGGGGGGGGGGTGTTGGGAGTTATACAAATAATCCCTACTGAGAGATGCACAGTTCGGAGTACTGTAAATTAAATATCGATCCAATGTCAAAATGGCTCAAGAAGAAAGTAGGGGAAATTTTGTTAACTCCGCGATATTTGAAATATACAGTAGTTTCTCTGCAGATGTAGCCTACCCCAGAGTTCATCTCAACAGTTGTCTTCGATCAAAATATTAATTTCCCTTGGCAATGGATTAATATATTCACATACCCTGGGTAGAGTCAAGTTACTCCGTGATATCAAGTAACATCGTGATAAACCGTATTTCCTCTATCACGACGTAAGTCATTTCCGAAAGTTCTAATATTTTTCCAAGTTACTCCGTGATATCAAGTAACACCGTGATAAACCGTATTTCCTCTATCATGACGTAGGCCAATTCCGAAAGTTCTAATATGTTACCAACAGATGGCGGCAGAATCCTGGAATCCAGGAAGTCCTTGCGCTCTATTTTTGACCATCCCGAAGACGTTTAAAAATATCCACAGAGAGTTGACATTTCAACAAGTGATGCATATCCAGTGAAATCAGTGGTGAAGATTTCAATTTCTTATAAACAGCTGTTTGATTGGATAAGTTTCATTTTAACACCATTCGCATTGAAAACTTACATGCATGTAGTGTTACGCATGCAAGGTGCGTGAGCTTAGCAATAAGTTCGTGTCAAGATAGACACAATCGATCGGTCTAGGCCAAATTCCAGACCCCAGAACAATGACGATGATGGTTGTGGTGCGTGCAGTGGATCCCCTTGCGGATGACGGCAAGGGGAAGAATGAAGCCGAATGGATTGAATGCCAGTTTTGTAATGTCTGGTACCTACGATGTCTATTTTATGTGTGATAGTTGCGAGGAATCAGATAGTGACTAAGAAGAGCCAAGTAGACTTAAAATATGTTTATTGGAATGTCTTCCTATTTTCTTCTTAAATATTTTGTGTAGTGAAATGTTTTAATATGGGCAATATGGGGTAACAATACTTATACATACGACATGAACTCTTTCATTAAATTAAACATTAGTTTTTACGCGTAAAAGTACACTGAATGGTAAACACCATGCTATCAAGGCGTAACTTGAACACTATCACGAAGTAACTTGAATATCACGGCGTTACCTACTTTTACTACCGAAATTTGTTAGTTAATACCATTTAATAACTTATGGATATTTGTAAGATATATGCCAGAAATGTTCCGTAGGGTATCCATCTTTAACATGAAACGAATGGAAATAACTGAAACCTAAAATTTCTGAAATGGTATCATAAAAAGCTTAACTTACTTAACTTTACCCTATATCATACGGTATTGAAATGTGGGATGGGGCAGAAAATAGGAATATGGAGAGAATATTCAAACGAGTAATACAATACTTGTTTGGGTTGAAACCGAGAGAATCGCGCAGGGTTGTATTTAAGAAGCATAGGTAATATTTTAACAATATGTTTTCATTGTATATTTTTAAAGTTATCATGATAGTAAGAAAAAATCAACATAAAGTTGTCAAAATCAAAAATGTCCACAGCCATGAAACTAGAGGGCAGAATGACTATTCTCAAAAGAGGTTGGTTAGTTCCTTAGTTTAGGGGCTGCGACTACGTGGTCATGTAGCCCCGTGTGCTTTGGGTGTGTGTAGAATCTGTCTGATGACCGGTGTTAATTGTGATGACTGTTTCCGTGTGTGTTATCTGTTTTTAATTCAAGCAAGGACTGCAGACGATAATTTCAATTAGTTCCTACTTTCGCTACCAAATGCTACCGTCAACGATACCTAGGAGTGAACTTGACTACTACTAGATGCTATCGCAACCAGCGCCTGGTGACTAACGTTGGAACTTAAGAGCATTAATCAAACCTAACCTACACATTTCGCTTCACACACGTTTAGTTAGTGGAAGGTTCTTTTACATGCCATCAATCTAAGACATGGGCCCGCCGGCTTTACTTCTTCCACCTAGTGGTGAGGGATTTTTAACGCTCTTAAAAAATCCGACGACTTCGGCCGGGTTTCAACCCACGATCTTGGGCATGGAACCTCAGCATGCTACCAACTACGCCACCGAAGTCGCCCTAAAAGAGGGTAAATAAACAATATTTAGAAAAAGATCCTTTCAAACAAAAGGAGCTATATACCACAATAAATTACCAAACTACTTAAATAAAATCTTTGACTGGATCTGGGTTCAGAGCGTCACTCAAGGTATATCTAGCCCAGAAAGTGTTCTATACGGTACCTTAACATTTTAACTGCTATGTTTATGCACATTTCCTTTAATAATTTCCAGATGATTAAAAAACACCCATGTGCTGAGTTTTATTCACACATCTTAGCCCCTCTCTACATCAAGGCCTCAAACCAATTTAACATAGTCTCACTTCTCCTAAAGGTTCCATTTTTGATGTGTAACATCTTTCCGCTCGGTTGCTGGATAGTTTTGTGGGAGTGATTTTGAAAATTGGGAACGGAAGTGAATCGGGTGGAAGTGGATCGAACGGAAGTGGATCGGACGGAAGTGAAGACGCACTGCCAGAAAAATGGGACGGAAGTGAATCGGACGGAAGTGGATCGAACGGAAGTGGATCCGACGGAAGTGAAGACGTACTGCCAGCTGGATGTACAATTGAAAATGTGTGTATTGGAAACAAGGCAGTGTGTGCTCTGTAGCGCGAGAATGTTATGGCAATACAGTAGGCAGTGCATTTAGCAGGCACTGGTTTGACGAACACAGTGGCAAATGTTTCACTAACTTTCATTTGTCATTGAGCAGTTTATGAAGCTTCACGTTCAAGGTTGAATATCACATGGGGTAGGACAAAGACGACAAATGACATTTAAGTAAGCGGCATTATTGTCAAGCTGTGGGTGAGTAGTCAAATATTAAATGCATAACAGAATGTTGTTATATGAGTGGAATAAAAGCTGTATTTTCATCATATGTGAGACTAGGTCATTTCATGATTGTAGGAAGCCATGTTTTGATTGTTTACGACGAACTGTATGAGAACCTTGAGAATAATGAATTTTATAGTTACTGAGGAATATGCTCACAGTATTTGAGAGTACTGTCGACGTTGTGTGTCACTTTGTTATTATGAATTATTAATATAACGTTGATTGGACTAAATTGTTTGACATTTTGAAATCGATTGGAATAAAGTACAGGGATAGGAGGGTGATATACAATCTATACAGAAACCAGACAGCAGTCATTCGAGTTGAAGGACATGAGAGAGAAGCTGGTATTCAGAAAGGTGTAAGGCAAGGCTGCAACTTATCACCCATACTTTTCAATCTTTACATTGAACAAGCAATGAAGGAAATTAGAGAAAAATTTAAAGTGGGAGTGAAGATTCAAGGAGAAATAATTTCAACTCTGAGATTTGCTGATGACATCGTCATCTTGGCCGACAAGCCTGAGGATTTGAATGAGTTTTTGAATGGTATGGACTCTGTCTTACGGAAAGATTTCATGATGAAAATTAATAAATGTAAAACAAAAATACTGGAATGCAGACTAAATAAATCAGAAACCTCTATGGAGATCAAATTGGCAGGTGAAAAGCTGAAGGAAGTAGGAGACTTCTGTTACTTAGGAAGCAGAATAACCAGTGATGGACGAAGCAAAGAGGATATAAAAAGTAGGTTGGCTCAGGCAAGAAAAGCATTTCTACAAAATAGGAATCTGCTGACATCGAATATAGATTTAGGTATTAGGAAGTCATTTTTGAAAGCCTTTGTATGGAGCGTGGCGCTCTATGGAAGTGAAACTTGGACTATTGGTGCAGCAGAAAAGAGGAGAATTGAAGCATTTGAAATGTGGTGTTACAGGAGAATGATGAAGATCAGATGGGTAGATAGGGTTACAAACAAAGAGGTATTAAGACGAGTGGGAGAGGAGAGATGTTTCTGGCGACTGCTAATGAAGAGAAGAGATAGGTTGGTAGGACACATACTAAGACACCCAGGAATAGCAAGCTTAGTTATGGAAGGAAGGGTCGAGGACAAGAACTGTAGGGGTAGACCAAGGTTAGAATATGTTAAACAGATTGCCTCGGATGTAGGGTGTGGTAGCTATGTAGAGATGAAACGATTAGCTCAGGACAGGGAGGCATGGAGAGCTGCATCAAACCAGTCAAAAGACTGAAGACTCAAACAACAACAATATAAAAGGAAGGAAGGAAGGAAGGAAGCTTGTAGTTTTGCGTGTCCGTTAATCTCACGATCATGATCCACGGTACCTCCCTTTTATGTGGATTGCGAACAACAGGGCATGACATTTCAATTCGAAAATCTCACATGTATTTAACTACCACTTTCGGAAACGCAAATAGCCCTGGGATTTACTCAGCCTACACCAGAAATGAGTACCAGGGTGATTCCTGGGAGCAAAGGCGGCCGGGCGTGGAGCTGACAACTCCATCCCATCTAGTGCCAATGTCACAAAAAGTGGAAGCCTCTACCTTCCACTACTTCCAGGGTCTCCATGCCCTGTACGGAGTTGGCTTTCACATGTATTGACCAGGAATCAAACCAGGTCTACCTTGGTGAGAGACTAACAGCTTGACCGCTGCGCCACAAATGTGACAGTAGCATATCTCCAAATCAATCTATACATTCATCATAGTACTAGTATGAAAATGGAGTGTAAATTAACATTTTATGTATGTCCAAGCTGTGTAGTATACGAGTGGGATAACATGTCAGATGTTACACATCATATGCGACTACTGTAAGGCTCGTATCTTTTTTTAATATAGCAATACATTTTACACACATGTACTTGAATAATCTTTCTTCAGGAGCGAACCCGCAAAATGATTTCCAGGGGGATAGTTCAACTGGATGTAGGTAAAGACTTCCTTATGTTGTGTCTGGCCAAATGGCCTTTCACTAGGTGTGACAAATCATAATTTTAGGTGAGATATATCCCCTATGCCCCCTCCTGGGTGAGGTGAAATGTTTAGAATCGCCACTACTCGAACGACAACGTCATCAGCCATTACAGCGCACAGAAGTCAAACATGTCAAACTTTGCCATCTCTTTGAACAAATGAATAGCGTAATTCACATCACCATAGAGATTAAAATGCCAAGTAAATGGTTCTATGGACTATAACCAAAGAGTAGGAAGTCTATTTTCAAATAACATCGTCTCAAACAGCTGAAATGTGTAACTAAAGGGGCGCACGCGTAGCGTACACTTGATCTGCACCACTGCTGCTCTCATAGCCATAAGTGTCATAGTTAATGGGTAATCAACCCTCAAGCTCTTCAACACTGTCTTCAAAATCACGGTCTGATTCGTCCAAATTCCTTGAATTCGGAGCCAGATTCTCATCACACGAGCTCGCCATTTCAATCACATCAGCTGATACTCTCAAACTCGATCTATTTAGCTAAACCTGAAAAATGTAATTGGAATGATTATGTAGGCTAGTCATATCCTGTTCTAGGTGCGTTCATTAAGGTTGTCTAATACTTTGCTGCCACCTGCCGCAATTCAATGTAAACCAGAACGGGAATTACGTTGCGGAATATATCGTACCCCACTCCAGACCATTGAACTCTAGGTAATACTGGAATGCCGACTGTATGGGAGCCATTGAACTCTAGGTAATACTGGAATGCCGACTGTGTGGGAGCAAAGTGCGGCTTTTGGTGCGACTAGTTACGCCTGGTAGTGCACGTCAAGGAAGAGAGTTTGACGTATACGAACGCAAGGCTGATGTACGTACGTACGACGAGATACAAGTAAAAGAGGAACTTTTGAACATTTAGGCGAACGGTAAACTAAACGGAACTTACGCCGAAATACATATTTCAAAATATCATTGTAATTTGATACTTAAAATGGCTAGGAATATACGCCAACATACAATATTATATTGCATCCTGATTGTTCATCAATTTTATCCTTAGATCAAAGGCAGCATACACAATAACTATAGGCCTACTGGCAAAAATACAAGCCGTACGTACATTAAAATAAAATAAAAATAAGGTTAGACAGGGAATGACTAAGAATAAAGAACAAAAGATTTGGTAATTTGTATTCAACATTGTTATTAACTCAAAGGCAGCATTCATATGTGTAAGAATATGCATAAGCCTACAACTAAACAAATAAATTGATGCTTAGTGAACAAAAATACATACTTTATTTTTATGCAAAACAACCACATGTTCAATAGCCTACTCTTAAAGTAGGTTGTAGTTGTAGTTAAAGTAGTTGCTCAGCGGTCAATCTATTCGCCTCTCACCAAGGTGGACCAGGTTCGATGTTGCTCACGTCCGTAGGTATAACCTTAAAGTACCCTACACGTGACCCCTGGGTGGTGCTAAGCGAGCAACAATATTCTGGCAGCCAGTCTATCTGCAAGATCTCCTGGCTATCACATGATGACAAGAACACCTAATGGAAACGGCTCTTTTCAGAGCTCCTTAACAAGAAACATTGGACCTTCCATCCGTATTTTACAACTCAACATCGAAAATATCAGCAAAGCCAAGTGTGACTTTCTGTCGAAAGTTCTGCTGGATAATAACATAGATATTGCTGTCATACAGGAAACACATACTGCCAATGAAGAACAGTTCCAGAAGAGGGGTCGTATTGCGGGTTATACAGCTCTTGGAGTGACTTACCATGATGTCTACGGTGTTGCTACGTACGCTCGGAATAACATCCAAGGAGCTTCACTTCTGTCCCAAAGTGTAGATGGAGACATCCACAGTGTAACGATACGGCTGAATAATGTCACCATTGTCAACATTTATAAACCACCCAGCACATCCAGGCCCGACGTTGTCCTACCAACTGCTGAACATCCTGCAGTCTATGTGGGTGACTTTAACAGCCACCATGAATCATGGAAGTACTCAAAAAATAATGAATGTGGTATTAAACTCTCAGAATGGGCTGAAGTCAACAATCTTCATCTGATTTTTGATGCCAAAGATCATGGCACCTTCCGATCAGCTGCATGGGGTAGAGATACTAATCCTGACTTGTGTTTTGCCAGCTGCAATGAAAATGGATATCCTCTGCACATCATACGAAAAGTGATTGGAAACTTCCCTCACAGTCAGCATCGACCTGTAATATTAGAAATTGGCACCTTAATCCCAATTGTAAGATCTACACCACATGCCCGGTGGAATTTTCGGAAAGCTAAATGGACTACGTTCTCTGCTGGGCTGGATAAATCTGTTCGCTGGATCCAGCCAAAGCACCAAAACTACAAACGATTTTTAGGTGCAGTAATGTCAGCAGCTAAGAAAAGCATGCCGAGAGGGTACAGGAAGGAATACATCCCTGGTTGTAGCGCAGAGAGTGAGGCACTTTACAATGACTTCCAACAAAGTGGAGACTTACACGTTGCTGACCAACTCCTGTCAAGTTTGGATGCTAACCGAAGTCAAAGATGGGCTGAAACTGTAGGAAATATGGACTTCACTCACTCCAGTCGAAAGGCATGGAGCCTTCTTAGAAAACTCGGAGAAAGCGCACCAGTTGTTAAAAACCAGCCTGCGGTGACACCTGATGAAATAGCGTCTCACATCGTTGCAACATCTCGAGTTCCAGCAGATAAGAAACACACCAGGTACATCAGACGGCAGCTTCGAGCTCTGAAATTAACAACACCTCGCAAATCAAACTACTCTTGTGCCTTCACATCTGACGAAATAGATGCCTCACTCAAGGATCTGAAGTCCGGTAAAGCTCCTGGTTTTGATGGAGTTCACCCAGAATTCCTCATACACATGGGTAATAATGCAAAGAGATGGCTGGCAGAGTTCTTTACGGACATTTTAAACACTGGGGAAATCCCATCAGAATTCAAGAAGGCAAAGATAATATCTGTCCTGAAACCTGGAAAACTCTCTAATAGACCTGAAAGTTATAGACCGATAGCTCTTCTTAGCTGCTGCTACAAACTGTTTGAGAGGCTTATCTTTAACAGAATTAACTCCACAATCTTGGCACACATTCCTGCAGATCAGGCAGTTTTTAGACCAAGTCGCAGCAGTTGTGATCAAGTACTATCACTCACATCATATATTGAGGCAGGATTCCAAAATAAGCTTAAAACATCTGGTGCGTTTATAGACCTCACTGCTGCCTTCGATACTGTCTGGAGAGAAGGTATGATCTACAAGCTCCTCAAAGAGCTGCAGAACCATCGTTCAGGTTATCAACAACATGCTAAGTGACAGGAGATTCCAGGTGTACTCAGGCAACAGTAAGAGCACAGAGAGAAAACTCAAGAATGGTTTACCCCAAGGATCAGTTCTGTCCCCTCTACTGTTCAATCTATACATCTCTGATCTTCCTGAGACAAATTGCAGGAAATTCTGTTATGCTGATGATCTTGCACTAGCCACACAGCACCAAGATCTCAAGAAAACTGAGGAAATCCTCACAATGGACCTGTCCACTCTAGAGGTCTATTTCAAGAAATGGAGACTCAGTCCTAGTGCAAGTAAAACAGAAGTGTCATGCTTCCACTTAAATAACCGTCTGGCTAACAGCAAATTGAACATAAGCTTCTGTAACCGAGTTCTTCGTCATAACTGGTTTCCTAAATATCTTGGTATAACCTTAGATCGCACTTTATCATTCAAGCAACATCTATTGAACTTATCAAAGAAACTGAAAACTCGGAACAACATTCTTCAGAAACTGTGTGGGACCAATTGGGGATCTACTGCAAGCACTCTACGACATTCTGCCCTTGGTCTGGTTTACTGCAGTGCAGAGTACTGCTCTCCAGTATGGTTTAATAGCCCGTATACCCGATATGTTGACACGCAGCTAAACAACACCATGCGTCTTATTTCGGGCACAATCAGATCCACGCCAATCCATTGGCTCCCGCTGCTCACGGGAATAATTCCACCTGATCTGCGCAGATCGAATGCCCTATTAAGACAGTACCAAAAAATCTGCAGAAACCCTGAACTACCCATACAAGAAGACATCCCTGCACTCAATCTTCAAAGATTGAAGTCACGCCATCCACATTTGCGTGTTGCTACCGACATGGCTCACAACAACTTCGACGCTGTGAAAGTTTGGAAAGACCGTTGGGAAACTTCCACAGACTTGTCCCTACACAACATCTTTTCTGGTGCGCAAATTGCTAGTGGATTCCATCTACCACGCAGTCAGTGGGCCACTCTTAACAGAGTTCGGACAGGCCATGGAAGATGCAGGGACTCACTCTACAAGTGGAACTGTTTAACGTCACCAGAATGCGACTGTGGTGCTCTACGGCAAACCATCGCTCATATCGTCGGCAGCTGCAAGCTGAGAGCCTACTCGGGTAGCTGGGCTGATTTCTTGATCCCATCAGAGGCAGCACTAAAGTGGATCGAAGGACTGGACATTTCTATTTGAAATTGTTTCTTGTTATTGTATCATATTTAATTGTATATATGTTAATTATGCCATACGCTAAATAAATAAATAAATAAAGGCAATGGTGCATGTTGCTCAGCGGCCAATCTATTCGCCTCTCACCAAGGTGGACCAGGTTCGATTACCGGCCATTGCATGTTAGATTTTCGAAGTGAAATGCCTTATCCTGTGGTTCGGATTCTACGTAAAATGGAGGTCCCTGGGCTCATGATCACAAGATTAATGGTCACGTAAAACTACAAGCTTCTTTTTCTCCAAAGCAGGTCGAAACTGAGTCCTCACATAAGTCATACAGCAAACGAACAGGGTCCTGCAGGAAAGATCCCTTAAACCGAATTCTTTTTATCGTCTCCAAGACTGACATAATAAAAGTATACTGGAAAATGTGAAATTTTATGCCTATGCTGATGAAAAAAGTAACAGTAAATTTTAGGCCTAGGTCTACATACTTCAACTTGTAGGCTACAGTACTTGTCGTTCAATAACTCTCAGTCTTTTCTTGGGTGGCTGAAGCAGATATTGTGGGAAATTGAAAATTGCAGGTACCGTACCGCATCACCTTTAAGCAGTGGTTTGTTTCTATTTGAATGAAACAAGTAGCATGATTTATAAAAGTGTTCACAGCTATATCCCATTTCTTTAATAGGCCTACATCTGGACGTTTCCATGGAAATCTGTAATATAAGCTAGGCCTAGGTTATAATTCTGTGACTTATAACATAACCTATAATAGGGCCTACGTGTATTTGTCATATGCTATTTTGGCCTATTGTGTCAAAATTTGATGTAAGACGTATCCATAAACTTAGAATAGGCTACTTCGTTACAAATCTCAATTCGAAAATAAAGTAGACCGTAAATCTACCGTATCATTGGAAAATACCATACATATAACGATCAAATATATGAAAAGAATCACGACATATCAGCTGACTTGCATTCTAGAGTTCAATGGTATGACAGCTTTTGGTGCCGACTAGTTACTCCTGGTCGTGCTCGTCAAGGAGGCGATGACCAGGAAGCAGTTTTCAGCGAGGGTTACCATGGGAGGAGTCGTTCCAGTAGTACCTACAGTTCAATGATGGGAGCAATGTGCGGCTTTTGGTGCGACTAGTTACGCCTGGTAGTGCACGTCAAGGAGGCGATGACCAGGAAGCAGTTTTCAGCGAGGGTTACCATGGGAGGAGTCGTTCCAGTAGTACCTACAGTTCAATGATGGGAGCAATGTGCGGCTTTTGGTGCGACTAGTTACGCCTGGTAGTGCACGTCAAGGAGGCGATGACCAGGAAGCCGTTTTCAGCGAGGGTTACCATGGGAGGAGTTGTTCCAGTAGTACCTCCAGTTCAATGATGGGAGCAAAGTGCGACTTTTGGTGCCGACTAGTTACGCCTGGTAGTGCACGTCAAGGAGTCGATGACCAGGAAGCAGTTTTCAGCGAGGGTTACCATGGGAGGAGTCGTTCCAGTAGTACCTACAGTTCAATGATGGGAGCAAAGTGCGACTTTTGGTGCCGACTAGTTACGCCTGGTAGTGCACGTCAAGGAGTCGATGACCAGGAAGCAGTTTTCAGCGAGGGTTACCATGGGAGGAGTCGTTCCAGTAGTACCTACAGTTCAATGATGGGAGCAAAGTGCGACTTTTGGTGCCGACTAGTTACGCCTGGTCGTGCACGTCAAGGAGTCGATGACCAGGAAGCAGTTTTCAGCGAGGGTTACCATGGAAGGAGTCGTTCCAGTAGTACCTACAGTTCAATGATGGGAGCAAAGTGCGACTTTTGGTGCCGACTAGTTACGCCTGGTAGTGCACGTCAAGGAGTCGATGACCAGGAAGCAGTTTTCAGCGAGGGTTACCATGGGAGGAGTCGTTCCAGTAGTACCTACAGTTCAATGATGGGAGCAAAGTGCGACTTTTGGTGCCGACTAGTTACGCCTGGTAGTGCACGTCAAGGAAGCGATGACCAGGAAGCCGTTTTCAGCGAGGGTTACCATGGGAGGAGTCGTTCCAGTAGTACCTCCAGTTCAATGATGGGAGCAAAGTGCGACTTTTGGTGCCGACTAGTTACGCCTGGTCGTGCACGTCAAGGAGTCGATGACCAGGAAGCAGTTTTCAGCGAGGGTTACCATGGAAGGAGTCGTTCCAGTAGTACCTATATAATTCAATGGTCCAGACAGTGCGTGCGATCTCTGTGACATATTTTCTGAAAGACACCATATTGTGCCAAATGTGAAAAGGGAGTTAAATCTCTGAGAAGTTCTGCACAGAGGAATAACTGTTATATTACGTCACAGAGTATAACTGCACGGCCAAGGTATAACTGAAAATTTAGATAAGTTTATCTAAACTGACATACCTACTGTACAGTTTGGCCATTGGCTGCACTCATTGAAGTATTATTATACAGGGTAATAATACTAATATCGAATGGCCTCGGGTGCCTGGTGCAAGCTTTGTTAATTGACACCAAGAGGGTAGCTTGCAGGTCGAATTTCGTCGTTCCTTTGAGCGCTATGAAAGTCAAGGAGGTTAGATATCTAAGCTCCTTGTCACTACAGCGCTTTCTAGTAGAGAATGGAGGAACTTTGTGTTGGCGGAAAATCCCGAGATTAATTTTGCCAATGCACACGGCCTACTGAAATCAAATGGGTTCTCTAACATGCCAACAACGTATGACATCCATGTCGTGATTTTTGTCGCTTTTCAAAAATCACTTACCACGGCCAGGGGCGAACCTGCAAGCTTGGGGTTGGTAGTCCGACACGTTAACCACTCACCCACCGTGGCAAGCGATTATACTGTATATTAGTATTCACTCGCGAGCGGGTATGAATTAGTCTTTCTACTAATGTTTCCTCAGATGGCTGATCAGTGCAATCCGTGAATGACACGCAAAGATATTAGTGCGGAATATTCCGGGAGCGGTTCGGCAAGGGTTAATATACTATTTAATAGTATTGTAATTTCATATTGTTATCCTTAGAGCTTATCTTTTGTTTAGTATATATGTCTTTCGTTTTATACCCCATGTAGGCCTAAATCAGATTAGCGGGGTGAAGGTAACCCCAATGAGAGTCGAACACATGTTACATTAAAATAACATAGTAGTATTGACAGGTTTCCATTAACTGATTGTTGTGATAGACGCCATTTTTCAGTGTTTCCAAAATTCTATTAAAGAAAGCTTTTCAGTCGGTCAACACAAATTGTGCCCAATTAGCCTACATTAGGCGGTAAGCTCATTCCATTCCTGACCCGGTCGGAAACTGGAAGCAGGCTGTGGATTTTCATTTTAGGCGGGAAACAAGTATTTACATACCCTACAAACTAACACGCTGTTATGTACAAATATCCACTTAATTGGATGACATATTTCGAACGTCACGAGTTCATCCTCAGATCCTGTTCACTTAGGCTTTATTAGTGTACGATGTTTATGAATTACACTCATACACAAATATAAATATAAATATACAATATATATATTATATTATATAAGTTTGTCAAAACTTGTGTATCGTGTCAACTATTTACAGACAGTATAGTACACTTCTTTGGTTGTTGCGTTATTATTATTATTATTATTGTGGGTTAAGTCTGTAGCATGTTGTCTATTGAATTGTAATTATGAATAATTTCAGTAAAGTTGTCTGCACTATTTTGTTATTATGTTCTAAATTAACCGTTCCTATTTAAACTATTATCGACAGGAGTGGCTACGCTGGCTAAAACGCAGCGTTAGGCCATGGGGCCAAGCTCTCTGCTGACTCGGTAGACGCGTGGGTTCGAGCCCCACCGTTGGCCTTCCTTGAAATAGTTTTCGGTTGTTTCCCCCATTTTCAACACCAGGCAAATGATGGGACGTTACCTTCTGACAGGCCACGGCAGCTTCCTTCCACATCCTTACCCAGTGTCATTCATCTTCAACCATTCCACGGGCGTCGACTAGAAAGACCTGCACTCGGCGTTTCCGGAGGTCACACGACAAAAATAAACCGATTGGCCCAAATGTATTGTAATATCTCGTGTGGCGAATATACAAATATAAAAATACACAAATGCACTGAATGTACGGTAATGGAATTAAGACAACTTATCTGGTTTTATGAACTGTTCCTTGTAGCGTCCGGTTCCGTTGAATATCGCTGGAGGAATGCAACGTGAACTACGTGTAGAGAACCTCGGAGGAAAACCACACTCAGCATAGCCGCAGTCATCGCCGGATTCGAACCTTTGATCACCGAACTTAGCTGTAGCGCACCATCGTGTTCATGGTGTACGATTTAATGTACACGGCTACTCCATAGAGTGATAAATGTATAACAAGGCAGATGTGAGCAGAACAAATTAAATTTAAGCTGCTCTGTTCGATCATCTCCCTCGAGTGGGAGATGTCTTCCCGTCCTCTTCATGGCGTAATGGCTAGCATTATTGGCCGTCACCGTGAAGGTCTGGGCTCGATTTCCAGCTCTGCTTAGACATTTAATACTGGTCTCATGGCCAAAACGGGGTACTCTCAGCCCCGTAAGGCAGAAAGGAGAGGTCATCGTTTCGATTCCCATCGCAACCATCCGAGAAGTGCTTCTTCGTGATTATTTCCCCACTTATACTCCAATCAAATGCCGGGACGGTACCTAAATTACAGCCTATCCAAATCCTAGTCACAATTTCAAATACACAGAATAACACAGCCTATGTAATATCTTCAACAATGTGTTCAAAGAAATAATGCCATAGATTTTTCGTACTTCCTTGACAGTATTTTTGATGGAATTTCTAATCACTCTACAGAATTAATAATGTCTCAAGCCTTGCAATTGTAAATCATGAATTCTTACCACTGTGTCATTCTACCTAGCCAACCTTGTATTACGTTTGTATTATTTGTACTATACTGATTTAAATTCACACCTAGTTATTTTAATTAGTTTTATTTAGATACTGCTTAGTTTAAGTTATGTTAGTATAGGTTACAAGATAACATACTGTGTAAGCTTTATGCCACTGTAATTTGGATAAAAATCCTATTGTGAGCAAACAAATAAATAAATAAATAAATAAATAAATAAATAAATAAAATAACAAGTAGTTCCGTGGAGAACTATACAGCCTATTTTCATATATCCTACTCATGTTAGGCTAATTGTCTCCATCAACATACAAAATTTCAGTTTGATTGTTGTAATAGATTCGTAGATATTGAGAACCGTCTAAATATTTCGGATGGTCGCCATGTTGGATTTTTATTTATGTACTATTACATGGAGATTATTGTGTACGTGTGGTATTCAAACGTCAATCGCATGATTAGGACAGTAGTGTGTTTTGGTCAGTTCTAAATCCACCTCCACCTCCCCACCTCACAAGATGGCGGCAGCCCGATATCTCTCGAACGCATGGTCGGATTTTGACGAATGAGGTGTCATTGAACTCGGGCTGACACCCCCTTTCCAAAGAACAACATATTTCCACCCCAAAATAAACCCTACCCCTACTAGGGGTGAAAATGTAATTTTTTAGAGAATCTCTCTTTCCAATTGCAACATGTGAGAGTTTGAATGCCAATATGGAATGAAATGTTGTTCTACATAAAGTGCATGTGTTCAGTGGATAGCCACTATGAATTAACATGCTTATTTTTGTTTTTTACGCATGCCCACTCATGGCTTTCGTAAGAGGGCGGGGGAGCGGTTCCCTGTGGACGAGTCCTTGTTGACAGGTCATTGTTGACAAGTCCTTGTTGACAGGTCATTGTGGACGAGTCCTTGTGGACGAGTCCTTGTTGATAGGTCCTTGTGGACGAGTCCTTGTTGATGAGTCCCTTTGGACTGATCCCTTTGGACCGGCCCCTTTGGACTGGCCCATGAATTTATCCAAATTATGTCAAAGGGCTTAACTAAGGGACTAATAAGGCTAGGAACTTGTATGAGATATTGTAGGACTTGGGATGAAGCCCCCTTTTAGAATGTATTTTTGAAATATTGACAAAGGGCCTATCCGCACTTTTGTTAATATCTCGCGAACCTATCATGCTAGTGACTTGTATAGGGGGTCCTAGCAATTGGGGCGATGTTCCCCTTTGGGGGGTGAAACTATCCCCCCACTCCCAAATTGAAAAATCGATATCTTGGAAATTAAGAACCCTAAAATTATGTGTGATAGCTTTAAAAATAGGTCATAAGATACGATTTTACCACGATAGGTCATTTCACCCCTAACATAGTAAATAGTAATGTTACAGAAAAAAAAGCGGTTAAACACTTAAAAATGATAAATGAACCTAAGATCATTTGTTTTTGATGAAAAATAGTAAGAGGGTTAAAACTACCCCCCAAATTTTAAAAATCATTATCTTGGAAATTAAGAGCCTTAAAATTAAGTGTGATAGCTTTAATAATAGGTCATGATATATGCTTATACCACGATAGGTAATTTCACCCCTAAAACAGTGAATAGTGATATTACAGGGAAAAAGGTGTTAAACGCCTAAAAATGATAAATGAACCTAAGATCTTTTGTATTTGATGAAAAATAGTAAGGAGGTGAAAACTACCCCAAAATTGAAAAATCGATATCTTGGAAACTGAGAAACCTAAAATTAGGTGTGATAGCTCAAAAAATTGGACATTTAATACTCTTTTACCACGATTGGTCATTTTACCCCTAAAACAATGCATGTAGATTTTACAGAAAAAAGGGGACCAATAATCAGATTTGGACACATGAGGTGTTATAAGACTCAGGGCGACAATCTCTTCTCGAATTTATTATTTATTTTTTGAAATTTTGACAAAGGGCCTAACCACACATTTTGAAAATTTAGATTTTTAAAATTTTAGAATTAATTGTATTTTTTTTTAGTAGAGAGAGACAGTACCGGTTGTGTTTAAACGAGCATGTCGCCGATCACTGTGACCATGTTCAATGGATGAATCGATATTTTGTGAAGCATTGATTGAAGAGGGTCATGCGACGACTTGTTTTAAGAATATTTTTATGATTTCTCCTAAGATGCATGCATTTATTTAAATATCCCAAAACGGCAAGGTTACTGATTTGAGTTTTATAAACTAATAATGGGTTTTGGACTCATAAGGTGTCCTATAACTTGACATGACGCTTTCTTTATATGGCTTATGAATTTTCCCAAAAAAGATTGTAAACAACAAGGTCATGGACTTTTGTTTCTCTTAATATATTGCAAACCCATAATGTTAGATGTTTATGGTGAGTGATGAAACATAGCTATGTAGAGAAAGAATTATTGTAGGCTTCACGTATGGTGACTGACAAGTCTTTGACCATTGAAACTTGTTTTTAAACCTAACCCCAGTACATAGGGAGTATAGGTTTCGGGCATGACATGACAAACGGTGTGTACAAAATCCAATTTATCGATTCAAGAATTAAGAGAAGACTATCTTTAATTGATTAGTTAAAGAGGGTAGCTAAGAAATCAAGATGGTGATTACACTAAACCAAACCGAACCAATACAATCTTTTTTGAATGTATAATGTTACTTACTAACCATTTTGTGCTGCAGTGGCAAGCACTTTTGGCTCTTGCACTAGAGGCCTTAACTCGATTTAACTTTAAGGCTTAGAACGAACCAAACTAAGAAAGATGGTTATAGTGGTGCAGTGGTTAAGCTGTTATCCTTTGATTATGGTAGACCAGCGTTTGATTTTAGATTAATACGCATGTCAAAACATATATAAAAGCAGGGATAATGTTTTAAGACTGATTACACTTGTATATTTTTTTTTCAAATTATTACTTGGATTACAAATACAAAGGAGGACTGGGTTCAATATACAGTTAATGCAAGTAAGATTTTGTATTTGTTTTTTTATTTTTAGACTTTAGATTTTAGAATTTTCATTTTACAATTTAGATTGTACAAAAAGACCAAACCATAATGTCATGACTTTAAATTTCCGGTAACTAATTATTAAAGAAAAACATATAAGGATTTGTATTACTTGGAATTATGTTTTCTATAATATATTTTATTTTCGTTTTAGATTTTAGAAATTTGATATTGGATTTTAGATTTTAGGTAAAGACCAAACTAATATTGACTATTCATTAGACACTGGTATGTAGATAGAAAGATGATTAGACTATATGTTAAGATGAATTTTTAGGTGTTGACTGGCCTTGCAATAAGAATTCACTAACCAGACATGAG
Organism: Meconema thalassinum; assembly: GCA_946902985.2. Classification (NCBI taxonomy): domain Eukaryota; kingdom Metazoa; phylum Arthropoda; class Insecta; order Orthoptera; family Tettigoniidae; genus Meconema; species Meconema thalassinum. The sequence goes on along the minus strand of OX336391.1, from coordinate 131,734,068 downwards.
TCTACCAACGAAACACTTTGGCGACTATGCTTGTTAGTGACCAGTGAGTAGGGTTTTAGAAAAACTGTTTGCTATTTTGGGTTACATACAACAAATGCATAGACCTACTGAGCGACTATGTTTGCTAAAGAAGACATTATACCAGAGATGATTAGGATTCTTATGTAGCTCAGGCAAGGAAAGCATTTCTACAGAATTTGTTGACATTGAATATAGATTTAGGTATTAGGATGTCATTTTTAAAGACCTTCGTCTGGAGTGTGACGCTCTCTGAAAGGGAAACTTGGACTATTGGTGTAGCAGAAAAGTGGAGAGTTGAAGTGTTTGAAATGTGGTGTTAGAGGAGAATAATGAAGATTAGATGGGTAAATAGGGTTACAAACAAAGAGGTATTAGGACAAGTGGGAGAGGAGAGATGTTTTTGGCGACAGCTAATGAAGTAAATCGATAGGTTGGTAGGACACATACACCCAGGAATAGCAAGCTTAATTATGGAAGAACGGGTTGAGGACAAGAACTGTACGGGCAGACCAAGGATAGAATATGGTAAACAGATAGCCTTGGATGTAGAGTGTGGTAGCTATACAGATATGAAACGATCAGCGAAGGACAGGGAGTCATGGAGAGCTGCATTAAACCAGTCGAAAGGCTGAAGACTCAAACAGCATGTAGAGCTTACCCAAATAATGTTGTGTAATGGTAAATACTAGTCAACAAACATTAATGCATTACTAACACCCATGACACGATACCTGAGAGCTTTCCTAAAATTATTTTAAGATGCCTTTAACCCTATATTAAACACCTAGTTCTCAAGACTCATAACTACAATGTAATGAAAAATGAAACAACAACAACAACAACAAAAAACATTTAAAAACGAGCAAGTGGTTGAGTCAATGTACACTGGAAAATTTTGTAAACACTCAAGTGCACAAAACAAATTACATTATTAACTGTCAGGTTGACCGAGTGGTTAAGGCGTTTGACTTATGTTCACATTTTCAATACAAGAAAGCAAGGATTTGAACCCCTTTACTGACATAACTATTGCTTTAACATAGCTTAGCGATACTGTATTATTATGATACTCGATACACAAACCATAGATAGAGTGTATTGTTTAAGTCCACTCTCTCTTTCTAAACATAGCTGGAGACTGTCAATGGTTAACAATTGCATTAATAGTGGGAGGATGTAGTGATAGTAATTAAGAAAAAGCAGACAATAACCATAAAATATTTTTATTAAATTCATTTTATAATAGATACACACTGAATACAACTCTCTCTATTTACCATTGTTTGATATAGATTTTTTAAAGACAACGTTTGTTGTAGATCCTTTTGTAACTTTCTCCAGGTACTCTTGTTTTTAAAAACTGGGGAAGTCGCAGTGGTTTTATAGACATAAAACCCTGATCCTTTTCTTTTTCATCATCATCATCGTCATCATCATCATCTTCATTATGAATATTATCATCAAAATTATGATAGTCATTGTCACCATCATTATCATCATCATCATCATCATCATCCTCAACATCACTAGAACAATCCAATTCCTCTTGTTCCTTTTCCTCAGGGACCTCTTTTAAAGTCTGCGTTGCTTTTGATAGTGTTAATGGTTTCTTAGACGTTGACAACTGTCCTAACATGACTTTTTGAGGACATGATAAGTGATTTTGAACAAACACTGCACTATCTTGAGCAGCAATATTTTTGTCTTGGACTTGCTTTTTTACCTTGGTTAGAGTATTTTGACCATTTAAATGTGTATTAATTTGAGATTCACAATGATGCTCGTTTGAAGTAAGTACGTTGGAGTCTTTTGTTTTAATCATTCCTCGACACTTTTTAGATCGTTGTTTTGAACATCGCCAAATAACAGTTCCATTTTTATTGGTTGTTTTTACAATATATGTATATCCTTTATAGTAGGCACATGGCTTACCATGGCTGTTTGTTGAGACTTCCATATTAACTAATACAAATTAATTTAATTTTAGTAAAGTCACTTTAGTAATAATAACAGTAAAATAAATGAAGTGGATTGATATTTTTTAAAGGTGGAATTTTCAAAGTACTGTCAAGAATAATAATCACATGAACAAATTTTAGACTACAAGTGATTTACACACACATTGCTCAATGTCAAGATTTATACTGAACACAATTTATAGTGATTATGATTTTTATTGACTGTAATTGATAGTAGCCATGGTTAGTAGAGGCAATGTATACTGGGTGCGTTTTATAGCACGCTCAATTTATAGTAGGTACGATTAGTAGACGCGTTTGATACTGGGCGCGTTTTATACTGATTATGATTTATACTGAGCGCGATTTTTACTAGAAGTGATTTTTACCTGCTGTAATTGATAGCAGTTCATATTCAACGCAATTGATAGTAGGCGTAATTGATAGTAGGCGCGATTGGCAGTAGGCGTAATTTGTAGTAGACGCAATTACTAGTAGGCGCGATTGGTAGTAGGCGCAATTGATAGTAGGCGCAATTCACAGTAGGTGCGATTGGTAGTGGGCGTAATTGCTAGTAGGCGCTATTGATAGTAGGTGAAATTGACAGTAGGCGCAATTAGTAGTAGGCGTGATTGGTAGTAGGTGCAATTGATAGTAGGTGCAATTAATAGGCGCAATTGATAGTAGGCGCGAATGATAGTAGGCGCAATTGATAGCAGGCGCCATTAGTAGACGCGATTGATAGTAGGCGCGATTGGTAGTGGACGTAATTGATAGTAGGCGCTATTGATAGTAGGTGAGATTGATAGTAGGCGCGATTGATAGTAGGCGCGATTGGTAGTAGGCGCGATTGATAGCAGGCGCTATTAGTAGACGCGATTGATAGTAGGCGCGATTGGTAGTGGACGTAATTGATAGTAGGCGCTATTGATAGTAGGCGCGATTGATAGTAGGCGCGATTGGTAGTAGGCGCGATTGATAGCAGGCGCTATTAGTAGACGCGATTGATAGTAGGTGCGATTGGTAGTGGACGTAATTGATAGTAGGCGCTATTGATAGTAGGCGCTATTGATAGTAGGCGTAATTGATAGTAGACGCGATTGTTATTAGGCGTGATTGGTAGACCTTGAGGTGATAACCCCTTTTGATTGTTCCCTGTTGGTTTGTCCCTTTGGACTGGTCCCTGTTGACTAGCCCCTGTTGACCAGTCCCTTTGGACGGGTCCTTTATGAAGGGAGTCATTTTTGACGGGTCCCTGTGGACGGGCCCATGCATTTATCCAAATTATGTCAAAGTCACTTAACCTAACCTTGTCACATGACCTGTTCTACAAGTTTAGACTTGCTTTGAGACTGGCTGTGACGTCACAGATGAATGGCGGTGGGAGGCTGGACATTACTTTTTATTACACAAAAACATTCTCCTTAAAGTGAGAGGAAAAGTGGGTGCAAGAGTGGATGCAAGAAAGGGTGCAAAAGTGGGTGCAAATGTGGGTGCAAAAGTCAGTGTAAAAGTGGGTGCAAAAGTGGGTGCAAACGTGGGTGCAAAAGTGAGTGCAAAAGTGGGTGCAAAAGTGAGTGCAAAGGTAGGTGCAAAATGGGGGCAAAAGTCAGTGTGAAAGGGAGTGCAAAAGTAGGTGCAAAAGTGGGTGAAAAAGTGGGTGCAAAAGTGAATGTAAAAGCGGGGTGCAAAAGTGGGTGCAGTTTATAGTAGGCACGATTTTACTAGAATGTGATTTGAGTAAATGTAATTTCTAAACCCAAGTAGTGAGTAGTCAGTTCGTTTTGATCTATGCAAGCGTAAACATTTCTCATACACTGATGATGGATACTCAAGGCTTTAAGGTCAACGAAAACAAGTACAGTATATATTTAAAGAGGTGGCTATTATTGATTGCACAACACTGAATCTATTTTTGAATTTTTGACGAAGGGCCTAAGTGCACTTTTGTTAATATCTCGCGAACCAATAAGACTAGGGCATTGTATGAGTTATTGTTGGATTTTTCGCTGAAGACTGCTGGTAAACACCTATGTTCCCACGGCCTTTTTAAAGATGGCGTCTGACCCATGAGGGTGATTAAAAAGTATTCCAAGCGGCGCTTGTCGATAGGCAAACCAATAATCAATGAAGGGTATGACAGACCTTGAGGCGATAACCCCTTTTGATTGATCCCTGTTGATTTGCCCCTTTGGACTGGTCCCTGTTGACTAGCCCCTTTTGGACGGGTCCTTTTTGAAGGGAGTCATTTTTGACGGGCCCCTGCTGACGGGTCACTGTGGACTGATCCCTGTGGACGGGTCCCTGTTGACAGGTCCTTTTGGCTAATCCCTTTGGACCGGTCCCTTTGGACTGATCCCTATGGGTTGGCCATGAATTTATCCAATTGATGTCAAAGGGACCAAGGTAAAAAAGCAAGTCCAAGAAAAAAATATTGCTGCTCAAGATAGTGCAGTGTTTGTTCAAAATCACTTATCATGTCCTCAAAAAGTCATGTTATGACAGTTGTCAACGTCTAAGAAACCATTAACTCAAAAGCAACGCAGACTTTAAAAGAGGTCCCTGTGGAAAAGGAACAAGAGGAATTGGATTGTTCTAGTGATGTTGAGGATGATGATGATGATGATGATGATGATAATGATGGTGACAATGACTATCATAATTTTGATGATAATATTCATAATGAAGATGATGATGATGACGATGATGATGATGAAAAAGGAAAGGATCAGGGTTTTATGTCTATAAAACCACTGCGACTTCCCCAGTTTTTAAGAACAAGAGTACCTGGAGAAAGTTATAAAAGGATCTACAACAAGCGTTGTGTTTAAAAAATCTATATCAAACAATGGTAAATAGAGAGAGTTGTATTCAGTGTGTATCTATTAAAAAATGAATTTAATAAAAATATTTTATGGTTATTGTCTGCTTTTTCTTAATTACTATCACTACATCCTCCCACTATTAATGCAATTGTTAACCATTGACAGTCTCCAGCTATGTTTAGAAAGAGAGAGTGGACTTAAACAATACACTCTATCTATGGTTTGTGTATCGAGTATCATAATAATACAGTATCGCTAAGCTATGTAAAAGCAATAGTTATGTCAGGTAAGGGGTTCAAATCCTTGCTTTCTTGTATTGAAAATGTGAACATAAGTCAAACGCCTTAACCACTCGGTCAACCTGACAGTTAATAATGTAATTTGTTTTGTGCACTTGAGTGTTTACAACATTTTCCAGTGTACATTGACTCAACCACTTGCTCGTTTTTAAATGTTTCTTGTTGTTGTTTCTTTTTTCATTACATTGTAGTTATGAGTCTTGAGAACTAGGTGTTTAATATAGGGTTAAAGGCATGTTAAAATAATTTTAGAAAAGCTCTCAGGTATCGTGTCATGGGTGTTAGTAATGCATTAATGTTTGTTGACTAGTATTTACCATTACACAACATTATTTTGGTAAGCTCTACATATTGTTTGAGTCTTCAGCCTTTCGACTGGTTTAATGCAGCTCTCCATGACTCCCTGTCCTGAGCTGATCGTTTCATCTCTATATAGCTACCACACTCTACATCCAAGGCTATCTGTTTACCATATTCTATCCTTGGTCTACCCCTACAGTTCTTGTCCTCAACCCGTTCTTCCATAATTAAGCTTGCTATTCCTGGGTGTATGTGTCCTACCAACCTATCGATTTACTTCATTAGCTGTCGCCAAAAACATCTCTCCTCTCCCACTTGTCTTAATACCTCTTTGTTTGTAACCCTATTTACCCATCTAATCTTCATTATTCTCCTCTAACACCACATTTCAAACACTTCAACTCTCCACTTTTCTGCTACACCAATAGTCCAAGTTTCCCTTTCATAGAGCGTCACACTCCAGACGAAGGTCTTTAAAAATGACATCCTAATACCTAAATCTATACTCAATGTCAACAAATTCTGTAGAAATGCTTTCCTTGCCTGAGCTACATAAGAATCCTAATCATCTCTGGTATAATGTCTTCTTTAGCAAACATAGTCGCTCAGTAGGTCTATGCATTTGTTGTATATAACCCAAAATAGCAAACAGTTTTTCTAAAACCCTACTCACTGGTCACTAACAAGCATAGTCGCCAAAGTGTTTCGTTGGTAGTTAACTCATGTCTGGTTAGTGAATTCTTATTGCAAGGCCAGTCAACTCCTAAAAATTCATCTTAACATATAGTCTAATCATCTTCCTATCTACATACCAGTGTCTAAGGAATAGTCAATATTAGTTTGGTCTTTACCTAAAATCTAAAATCCAATATCAAATTTCTAAAATCTAAAACCAAAATAAAATATATTATAGAAAACATAATTCCAAGTAATACAAATCCTTACATGAAATGAAAATACACAGCCTGCTTCCAGTCTCCGACCGGGTCAGGAATGGAATGAATGAAGCCCCCATCTAGCGGCGAGGATATGAACTGTGCCGGCTGCCGAGGCCTGACGCACTCCTCTGGGGCAATGATTAAATGACTGACAGATGAAATGAAATGATAGTGGAGAGTGTTGCTGGAATGAAATTTTGACAGGGAAAACCGGAATACCCGGAGAAAAACCTGTCTGCCTCCGTTTTGTCCAGCACAGATCTCACATGGAGTGACCGGGATTTGAACCACGGACCCAGCGGTGAGAGGCCGGCGTGCTGCCGCCTAAGCCACGGAGGCTTACACAAATCTTTATATGTTTTTCTTTAATAATTAGTTACCGAAAATTTAAAGTCATGACATTATGGTTTGGTCTTTTTGTACAATCTAAAATGTAAAATGAAAATTCTAAAATCTTAAGTCTAAAAATAAAAAACAAATAAAAAATCTTACTTGCATTAACTGTATATTGAACCCAGTCCTCCTTTGTATTTGTAATCCAAGTAATATTTTGAAAAAAAATATACAAGTGTAATCAGTCTTAAAACATTATCCCTGCTTTTTTATATGTGTTTGACATGCGTATTAATCTAAAATCAAACGCTGGTCTACCTTAATCAAAGGATAACAGCTTAACCACTGCACCACTATAACCATCTTTCTTAGTTTGGTTCGTTCTAAGCCTTAAAGTTAAATCGAGTTAAGGCCTCTAGTGCAAGAGCCAAAAGTGCTTGCCACTGCAGCACAAAATGGTTAGTAAGTAACATTATACATTCAAAAAGAATTGTATTGGTTCGGTTTGGTTTAGTGTAATCACCATCTTGATTTCTTAGCTACCCTCTTTAACTAGTCAATTAACCTTCATGCGTTCGCGCCAACTTGTGTCACACCGGCGTTTGCGCGAGCTGTCAGTTGACCGCCCTCGTTTCTTCACGATTATCATAAAGTTTCTTGTACTTTTCATGAATGATTGAATGCAATGTAAACAATGGATTTCTGATACGACTCGGCAAACACATTTATGATCAAAATTCTTTATTTAAACAATATATAGTTAGACATCATACCAATATAGATTTTAGCTTAAAAAATCGTCAACCGTTATCTCTGACAAGTATTACTTTTCAAATTAAACTAGAAAATACATAAGTATAATTGGCACTTGAAGAGGTAACTCTGACACTTAAAGAAGTAAATTTGTAGCATGAGCTTCATAAAAGCTCGGATCATAGTCCGGGTCATTATCAACGTCAGCATCGATGAGTGCGTTTTCCGCTTCCTCATCATCTCCGTCATCTCTCTCGATTTCCGCCAGCACCTGGGCTATCTGATCATCTGTTATATATAGACGGTCCTTACACAAATAAATGAATAACGGTAAAAATATGTTGACACAGCCGAGAAGGAAGAACAACAAAACTGATAAAATTAAGCCGTAAAATTCATGCATACACAATATCTGGAGGACTGGAAAAGATATAAACTGTAGCAATCGTGCAGAAAAAACAAGATGTTCAGTAAAGAACATATAGCCTACTTTCTCCTAAATGCATGGGTATTGTTATAACTCTTTGTCCTTTTCAAGGAGTATGATTGAATGTTGGTTGTAGTCGCTTGTTGAAATACAACGTGCTATAGGGATATTAAACATGAATATGAGGTGCCCTTTGCTAGTGCTACCTCTGTACCAAATTTCGTTCAATTCGGTTTCACCGTGTTTGAATTGATAGGGGGAATCGATTTGCACACATACTTGGCCACCATCTGCAAACTATTGGGATGATGTTCTTGCAGTTTGGTCAGAATATGTTTCCCACATAAAGATATGGTGTTGCAAAATTTGGTAGAGACTAGATTATTAGGTTAGTCGTAATTACATTTTAGCTTTTAACATTTGGGTGGCCGCGATTACGTTTCCGTCAAGATAGCGGTGATATAAAACATGACACTGAGGTGCCCTTTGCTAGTTCTACCTCTGTACCAAATTTCGTTCATTTGGTTCCACCGTGTTCGAATTAATAGGGGGAATCAATTTTGACATAAAGATGGCCGCCATCCGCAAACTATTAGGCTAATGACCTATTCGATAGGTCAAAGGATGCTCCCTCCATAAAGGTATGTTGTTGCAAAGTTTGGTAGAGATCGGATGGTTATGTTAGTCGTAATTTGATTTAAGCTTTAAACATTTGTTTGGCTACCATTACGTTTCCATCAAGATGGCGGCGATATAAAACATGGCACTGAGGTGCCCTTTCCTAGTGCTACCTTTGTACCAAATTTCGTTCCATTCGGTTCCACCGTGTTCGAATTAATAGGGGGAATCAATTTTGACATAAAGATGGCCGCTATCCGCAAACTATTAGGCGAATGACCTATTAGATTGGTCAAAGGATGCTCCCTCCATAAAGGTATGTAGTTGCAAAATTTGGTAGAGATCGGATGATTAGGTTAATCGTAATTTGATTTAAGCTTTGAACATTCGTGTGGCCGCCATTACGTTTCAGTCAAGATGGCGGCGATATAAAACATGACACTGAGGTGCCCTTTGCAAGTGCTACCTCTGTACCAAATTTCGTTCCATTCGGTTCCACCGTGTTCGAATTAATAGGGAGAATCAATTTTGACATAAAGATGGCCGCCATCCGCAAACTATTAGGCTAATAACCTATTAGATTGGTCAAAGGATGCTCCCTCCATAAAGGTATGTTGTTGCAAAGTTTGGTAGAGATCGGATGGTTATGTTAGTCGTAATTTAACTTCAGCTTTGACCATTTGTGTGGCCGCCATTACGTTTCTGTCAATATGGCGGCAATATAAAACATGACACTGAGATGCCCATTGCTAGTGCTACCTCTGTACCAAATTTCGTTCCATTCGGTTTCACCGTGTTTGAATTAATAGGGGAATAGATTTTCACACAAAGATGGCCGCCATCCGCAAACTATTAGGCTAATGACCTATTCATTTGGTCAAAGGATGGTTCCTCTATAAGGGTATGTTGTTGCAAAATTTGGTAGAGATGGGATGATTAGGTTAATCGTAATTTGATTTAAGCTTTGAACATTTGTGTGACCGCCATTACGTTTCCGTCAAGATGGCGGCGATATAAAACATGACACTGAGGTGCCTTTTGTTAATACTACCTCTGTACTAAATTTCGTTCCATTCGGTTGCACCGTGTTCGAATTAATAGGGGGAATCGATTTTCACACAAAGATGGCCGCCATCCGCAAACTATTATGCTGATGACCTATTAGTTTGGTCAAAGGATGCTCCCTCCATAAAGGTAAGTTGTTGAAATATTTGGTAGAGATCGGATGATTAAGTTAGTCGTAATTTGATTTAAGCTTTGAACATTTGTGTGGCCGCCATTACGTTTCCGTCAAGATGGCGGCGATATAAAACATGACACTGAGGTGCCTTTTGTTAGTACTACCTCTGTACCAAATTTCGTTCCATTCGGTTGCACCGTGTTCGAATTAATAGGGGGAATCGATTTTCACACAAAGATGGCCGCCATCCGCAAACTATTACGCTGATGACCTATTGGTTTGGTCAAAGGATGCTTCCCCCATATAGGTATGTTGTTGCAAAATTTGGTAGAGATCGGATGATTAGGTTAGTCGTAATTTGATTTAAGCTTTGAACATTTGTGAGGCCGCCATTACGTTTCCGTCAAGATGGCGGCGATATAAAACATGACACTGAGGTGTCCTTTGCTAGTGCTACCTTTGTACCAAATTTCGTTCAATTCGCATTCACCGTGTTCGAATTGATAGGGGGGACAGACATTCAGAGTACACACACTCACACACACACACAGACACACAGACACACACACACACAGACTCACACACACACATACACACACACAGACAGACACACTTTTTTCGCCCTGTGTTGATCTCATAAGTCTACTTTCATTTTTTGCAAAAATCGAAAGTAGGCTAATATAATGTTACATACATTGTGCATTGATGTGGTGAAAAATCTTCTTCTGCTTTCGCACGGCTGTCGCCTGACAACCAGTGTGACGAAATAAATTCCCCTCGGCGTTCGCGGGACTGTCACCAGACCGCCCGACACTGCGTCTCTTAGTTTATAACTGTACTGAGTGACATGAGGGGGGTGATTCAATCAAACCTTTGCCGGAACAGGCGGTCAAGAGTGTAACTAAGGAATACATGCCTGTCTCACCTCACGCAAAGCTCACTAGGGAGTGCATCATTCGAAATTCCAAAAAGGCGGACACTTGACCGCCCGCGCGAACGCTTGAAGGTTAAAGATAGTCTTCTCTTAATTCTTGAATCGATAAATTGGATTTTGTACACACCGTTTGTCATGTCATGCCTGAAACCTATACTCCCTATGTACTGCGGTTAGGTTTAAAAACAAGTGTCAATGGTCAAAGACTTGTCAGTCACCATACGTGAAGCCTATAATAATTCTTTCTCTACATAGCTATGTTTCATCACTCACCATAAACATCTAACATTATGGGTTTGCAATACATTAAGAGAAACAAAAGTCCATGACCTTGTTGTTTACAATCTTTTTTGGGAAAATTCATAAGCCATATAAAGAAAGAGTCATGTCAAGTTATAGGACACCTTATGAGTCCAAATCCCATTATTAGTTTATAAAACTCAAATCAGTAACCTTGCCGTTTTGGGATATTTAAATAAATGCATGCATCATAGCAAAAATCATAAAAATATTCTTAAAACAAGTCGTTGCATGACCCTCTTCAATCAATGCTTCACAAAATATCGATTCATCCATTGAACATGGACACAGTGATCGGCGACATGCTGGTTTAAACACAACCGGTACTGTCTCTCTCTACTAAAAAAATAAAAATAAAATTAATTCAAAAATTTTAAAAATCTAAATTTTCAAAATGTGTGGTTAGGCTCTTTGTCAAAATTTCAAAAAATAAATAATACATTCAAGAAGAGATTGTCGCCCTGAGTCTTATAACACCTCATGTGTCCAAATCTGATTATTGGTCCCCTTTTTCTGTAAAATCTACATGCATTGTAATAGGGGTAAAATGACCAATCGTGGTAAAAGAGTAATAAATGTCCAAGTTTTTGAGCTATCACACCTAATTTTAGGTTTCTCAGTTTCCAAGATATCGATTTTTCAATTTTGGGGTAGTTTTCACCCCCTTACTATTTATCATCAAATACAAAAGTTCTTAGGTTCATTTATCATTTTTAGGCGTGTAACACCTTTTTCCCTGTAATATCACTATTCACTGTTTTAGGGGTGAAATTACCTATCGTGGTATAAGCATATATCATGACCTATTTTTAAAGCTATCACACTTAATTTTAGGGCTCTTAATTTCCAAGATAATGATTTTTAAATTTGGGGGGGGGGGGGGGGGGGAGTTTTAACCCTCTTACTATTTTTTCATCAAAAACAAATGATCTTAGGTTCATTTATCATTTTTAAGTGTTTAACCGCTTTTTTCCCTGTAACATTACTATTTACTATGTTAGGGGTGAAATGACCTATCGTGGTAAAATCGTATCTTATGACCTATTTTTAAAGCTATCACACATAATTTTAGGGTTCTTAGTTTCCATGATATCGATTTTTCAATTTGGGAGTGGGGGGATAGTTTCACCCCCCAAAGGGGAACATCGCCCCAATTGCTAGGACCCCTTATACAAGTCACTAGCATGATTGGTTCGCGAGATATTAACATAAGTGTGGTTAGGCCCTTTGTCAATATTTCAAAAATACATTCTAAAAGGGGGCTTCATCCCAAGTCCTACAATACCTCATACAAGTTCCTAGCCTTATTAGTCCCTTAGTTAAGCCCTTTGACATAATTTGGATAAATTCATGGGCCAGTCCAAAGGGGCCGGTCCAAAGGGATCAGTCCAAAGGGACTCATCAACAAGGATTCGTCCACAAGGACCTGTCAACAAGGACTCGACCACAAGGACTCGTCCACAATGACCTGTCAACAAGGACTTGTCAACAATGACCTGTCAACAAGGACTCGTCCACAGGGAACCGCTCCCCCACCCTCTTACAAAAGCCATGAGTGGGCATGCGTAAAAAACAAAAATAAGCATGTTAATTCATAGTGGCTATCCACCGAATATATGCACTTTATGTAGAACAACGTTTTATTGCATATTGGCATTCAAACTCTCACATGTTAGAATTGGAAAGAGAGATTCTCTAAAAAATTACAATTTCACCCCTAGTAGGGGTAGGGTTTATTTTGGGGTGGAAATATGTTGTTCATTGGAAAGGGGGTGTCAGCCCGAGTTCAATGACACCTCATTCGTCAAAATCCGACCATGCGTTCGAGAGATATCGGGCTGCCGCCATCTTGTGAGGTGGGGAGGTGGAGGTGGATATAGAACTGTCCAAAACACACTACTTAGGACACATGAAGGACACTTAAATATTTATACTTCGCGTAGCCGCCATGTTGGATTTGTGCTCACCAGATTATTGAAAGTCCTATAGATGAACTTATGTTCAACGCCTCTATGAACATAAAGCAAAACAGTTTGATTGCTGTATATGATTCGTAGATAGTGAGAACCGTCTGAATATTTCTGATGGACGTCATTTTGGATTCTTGTATGTATAGGCCATATAGGCCCGTAAATCCGGAAAGTAGCCTGCCGGAATATCCATTGCCCCAGCTGGATCGCCTATTTCTAACAGCACCGGCCAATTACAACATTAGAAATCGCTCCAACATGGTCTTTAGGGATTTACATACAGCAGTTACAAGAATATTGTTGATCAACAACAAACTACACGGTGCACACTTACCTTTACTTACGTTCTCGGGGACTGGGAACTCAGTTTCGCCTACAATACATCCACAATACCCTAATCCTTATATTTAAAATGAATCACACCTCAACAGCGACAGATCACGAACTGAATAAATTTATTAACAATGGTAAACTAACCTAATATAAACAAAATAACAATAAACTAACCTAACAACAACAAAATAAAACAACACAATCATACACACTTCCTTTCTACAACACATCTTATTACAACGCCGTGCGAAAATATCAGCATAAAAGTCTTGGCAGGTTTAGGCCTACACTACGTAAAAGAAAAACGTTTAAGGGATGCTCTTACATTCGTTACCTTTATTGGCACGCGTCTGAAAACGCACGTGCATTGGCTTGCTCCATGAATGAACTCTAGCACAGCGTTGAGCTCGGAACTATATACATTTTATACAAGGCTGTGATTCGTCAACTGTTCTCATTATGTCATACCAAGTCCTCCACTCCTAACGGTGAATCATTCTGTCTGGCCTACACTGAGACTGCCTTGTGTGCGTTTAAAATACACGTAAAATTATCATTCAACTCTTTAAAAAATGCTTATAACTTCTATGTTCCTTTAACAATCATTCTGGAATTTACATACATTCTTTTATTCGCAACCCGAAATTGTTCTAGACCAATTCGGTTCAACAATTACTCTTAACAATGGGCAATCATTCATACAAAAACATCCGCTCACGAAACACACGCTATTCCAAAACATTCGATTACTAAATCCTACCCAAAATTATTGAACTAATTAAAACATTTCCGGAAAATATTTACATGTAATTTGTTCATAATAATTGACACTATTTAACGTTGTTAACACGTTACTTTCGAGATTCTGTATTTTTGGTTACAATACAAATCTCAATTAATTATATACACTGTTTTTCCACACAAACATTTTCTAACACTCCGTAGTTTTGATATACTGCTCACACATCGTCTTATATAGGTTTCTTTACATTGTCGGTCAAATACAGTCGACTGATAAAGGTTAACTGTACGTAATTACATAACTTCAGATTTAATAAAATATAATAGAGTTATCATTCACATGAGTAGACAATCGTTCTCTAATTGTATTTCCGCTAAAACCCTTCTGTCATTACAGCTAAAACGATACATCACATGAACTGGACTACTTGTGTACAACGACTCTTATGCCTTTCTTATCAAAGAACAATAATACTTTGACTTCCTTTAAAGTGTGGAACTTCCTTCGCAAGAGCGCTCCATAGCTCTACAAATCCTCATATAAAATATATATGGCATGAACAATTATCATCCACTATGTTAAACAATGACCAAAACGGATAAATTGTTATTAACATTTCTTCTGTAGGAACTTTTCTCAAATAAAGGCATGACCCTCAGTATCGTTTCACATGACTACTGATCTATAATTATACATACTTAAGTTCTTCAAACGAAACTTCCAATCGTAATGAACGATATTAGACTGTCGTGATTGACCTCCTAAACTTCACTCCACAAAAAGATAATTAACCGTTAACTCGTCTGTCGCAAATACATGTAATAAAAATAATACTCCTATCTTATCTCACTCATCAAGCTTTAAATTGTATATCGTTGTAATATCAGGTCTACATAATGACGTGATATTACACAAATAGTGTAAAATAACACTCATGTTATTTATAGTGTCAGATAGAATTCAATCTTGACCGGTATCTTGTATTTCCGCTAAAACCCTTCTGTCATTACAGTTAAAACGATACATCACATGAACTGGACTACTTGTATACAACGACTCTTATGCCTTTCTTATCAAAGAACAATAATACTTTGACTTCCTTTAAAGTGCGGAACTTCCTTCGCAAGAGCGCTCCATAGCTCTACAAATCCTCATATAAAATATATATGGCATGAACAATTATCATCCACTATGTTAAACAATGACCAAAACGGATAAATTGTTATTAACATTTCTTCTGTAGGAACTTTTCTCAAATAAAGGCATGACCCTCAGTATCGTTTCACATGACTACTGATCTATAATTATACATACTTAAGTTCTTCAAACGAAACTTCCAATCGTAATGAACGATATTAGACTGTCGTGATTGACCTCCTAAACTTCACTCCACAAAAAGATAATTAACCGTTAACTCGTCTGTCGCAAATACATGTAATAAAAATAATACTCCTATCTTATCTCACTCATCAAGCTTTAAATTGTATATCGTTGTAATATCATGTCTACATAATGACGTGATATTACACAAATAGTGTAAAATAACACTCATGTTATTTATAGTGTCAGATAGAATTCAATCTTGACCGGGATAAACTAGCTTTGAATTCCTAGCCAAAGATTTGAATAATCTTCTATCAAATGATATTTCCTCTAACATATTAAATGAACAAAGCTCTCAGCTTTACAAATAATGAAAAGGTTTGTCAATGTCGTAATTTTTTTTCCCACTCTACACAAAGAATGTTTATAGGGATTAAGACTTCGGTCTTATCAAACGACTAGTATTTCCTAGATTGTCGAAAGTTTATGGACAATAATGATATAACTATATCATTCGATGTTTCTTCTGTTCATGAAAATTGATGTTGTTACATTAAAGTGCTCAAATTAAATTTAATAGAATTTACTTTCAAGCTATGACACAATGTCAGAATTCTTGGTTAAAATCAATTATTAAGATTCGAAAGTCGAAACGACTAGTCTTCTATGAGGCGATATGATTCTTCAAACAAAATTATTAATCTCAGTTCTACAACTGATCCGTTGAATAAAATTGAAAAACAGATGAAAGCAATCATCTCCTAAATAATCTTGAAGCCAGAATATCTTAACTCACATCTGAAGTGTAAAATACATGAGAACACTGAAATACATGAAATGTGTAAATATGGAGTAAGATCGTTGGCTCAGGATGTCACTAATCAAGCTCTATACTAAAAATAAGAGACACAGCTACCTTATTTGGACGAAAACTTGAAGATCTATGTAAGTATTCACACAATACTTTAGATGTTTCCTCAGTTCAAGGTACTGAGATGGATCTGCATTCGAACCTCGGATCTGCGACCTCAGAGATAAGAAAAACGTTCCCTCTCCGGAATTCACCAACATTCGCCAGGGCTCGAACGACATCCTTCTGGCAAATTCTTCTTTTGTTGCTGGGTTACCCCTAGCATCTTAACAAATCTCTTCTGAAGAATCTTCTTTCTCCGTCGCAAATATGTATCAGCCTCATCATTGGAAAATAATTTATAGAAATATTCATATAGATGGTGAATGAAATATTTCTATTGATAATTGATGTTACATTAGTGTTCGTAGACTGACGAAAATATACAAGATGGACCGTACACAACGTCTGTATTCAAGAATACGTCGTCTAACGAAGTTCCATCGTTGTATCTTAACTTATGTTATTGAATATGTCTCTGGGGCATGACTATTTAGTTCATCATATCAACAATGTTAATTATGTTGAATGAAACCACTTGAAGAATAATGATAGTCATTATAATAATGTTTATTTGCTGCACCAATGTTAAAAGTTCTTCGCTACTGTTCACTTGAACTGCGTTCGCCAACTTCACGTTGCAATCTAAAATGATATTCAGCTTTATTTCCAACACATTTGAAAATCTGTCTTAACAGGCTTATATTGTCGATACGGTAAATTTTAGAACGCTCGGCTTTCAGCAGAATGTAATATTCGACCTGTTCTTTATTTATATTCACTTAGTTGAACTCAGATCTCAATTATATAAGAAATATACTAATTTCAATGTTCCTCACAATTTCACTTAAAATGGAAGTGCGGTAATCTCCTACGATCTACCTAGCTATCCTAGCGTCTCCACAAGTCGACAGTCGTCGCACTCGGACAAAGCTTTGGGATCTCCGTTAACCCAATTAAAACACTCCCTCACTCTTCAAAGACTGCTGGAATAAGAACCTCGATCCTTGAATCTCCCCCTCCAAGTCGAAATTTTGGCGGCCATAACAATCTTCCACCATAATTTTAGCGCGTAGATTAGTAATGCGTATTACTGCGTAGATTAACCGATCTGAGGTTTTTAAAGTATCAGGCATAATTTCTTTTAATATTCCCTTCATTACCAAATAAGAAAATCTTCTTCTAAGGGCCTAAATGCATAATTTCACCAAATTATGTAGTTGAAGTTGATCCCGTCTTCAATAAGACCTCTTCTCATTGGCTCTGGGCTGGGATCCAATAGCATAATTTATAACAATATTTATAATATTAATTTCCAAACTTACTGTTGCTATGCCAATTTCAGCCTTCTAGACGCGTCTATTGTGCAATATATCACGTGATCGGGCTCTCCCACGGCCTCGAGCTTGTAACACTACCCTCCTGTGTCACACTTCCAGAATTTATATTTGCTGGTTAAATTTTATCATGGGGACGGGAAATACTCTCATTTTGTCCCAGAATAATTCAATTTTCGGGAGCATTCCTCCTTCATCTCAAGTTAAAAACAGTTGCAAATTGTTTTTAATCATTCTTATTCAAGACTTTTGATACGTCACTTGAACTCGAATATTGAATTATTTTAGCCTATTTTCTTATGATACTTTTTTAAATTCTTAGCGTTGAATTTTCCTAGAATAACGTTATTTTCTTCGTCAAACAACTCATAACAGTTATTCTCATAAGCATTAGTTATACGGAATGCTCTTTCTTCTCGTTTCATACCAGTTATCTTCATCTGACCCGTTCCTCTTCTTCTATTCTTCTCTTCTTCAACGTCTTCTTCTTCTTTTCTTGGTTCTTCAACGTCTTCTTCTTCTTTTCTTGGTTCTGTGCTGCAGTAAATTCTCTTCTCTCTTCTACTTCTTTTGTTCAACGTAAATGGTTCCTCCATATCGTCTATGAGAACCCTTTCCATTACCTTCTGCTTTACTGGTGGTTGGTTTGGAATCGACACTCAAATCATTTTTATCATCATTCCCATTTTCCTTATCTCTTAAATCCTTGAGATACTCTTTTCCTTCCTTATGACGTTCATCATACTTCTCCTTCGTCATTATTTCATCTTGGGAGTTTCTGTTACGATTCTAATTTTGGTTATTCCTGTTGTTATTCCTGTTAAAACAACCATTATTATTGTATCTGTAGTTATTATTATTGTGATAATAAGCACTTCTACGGTTGCCATTGCTATTATCGTTACTACGTCCTTGCTGTTGCTGATATGGACGACCTCCACGGAATCTCCTGTATCTGGGTTCTGGTCTGCGATCACGGAAATAGGTATTCCTTTCAGGACCTATATTTCCCTTTTCTGTTTTTTTCGGATTGTCTGTCTGTTGTGTTTGGTCAAGATATACGGTATTAATGACTTTGTACTCTTGCCTTTCGATCTTCGCAACAACATTTGGCATCGGGCTCGTGTAATCGAGTTTTCGGAGCAGTTCATCCATACTCGCTAGTTCGTTGATCCCTGACGAGATAATTAGACGTCTGACTTCAACAGGGAGCATCCTGGCTATCGCCTCTATCAACTGAGCTGTAGATAACGGGGGTTGAAGAAATCTAAGTCTGGCGAGCTGACTCGTGAAGAAAACTGCGCATCGTGTGGGAAGAGTACCTGAATACTTTCGTGAGTATCCTTCTGCGCGTAGGGAATTTTGTGCTTCAATGCTCCAGAAACGCTTTATCAGTGCTTCTACAAATTCATGGAAGTTCATGAAGGTATATCGAAAGGCGCAAAACCATTCAAGGGCCCCATCAGAAAGATACCGCTCTACGATCTTCATTTCTCTCTCTCTCTTGGAATATGCGTTTCGATGAAGTAGTCTTTGAGATTTCTGATGTACTTTATCGGTGTGAAACTATCTAGGTTGCTGAACTTACGCGGTTTGTCTTCAAAGTTTCTTATGACCGTCACGTTTCTCGGATATGAATCCTGAAGGTTTGGTCGAAAATCTCTATTGTAACATTCGGGCTCTTTACTCCTCTCCTCTAAACCTTCCGTAAACCTGAATAATCTTTCTTCCGGCCTGATTTCCCTTTCTTCCACTTCTAGGCTACTTCTTCTAGTATGATTCCTCGAATCTTCGAAATCTATCTTCTCCCTTTCCTTGTCTTCTATCTCAGTGATAATCTTCTTCAACTGTTGGCCTACTTCGGTCATTAAATCTTCCTTATAAGTCTCACGACTGGCAACATCTCCTAGATTAAGACTTTGTAATTTCTTGGTTACGTATTCTTCTAGTTCATTAGTTTTCTCCTCACTCATGGCATTAACGTTAGTGACAACCTTGTTTAACCGTTCCTCTATCGTTTTAGTCTTACTCTCTAACGATTCTTTCAAAGCTTGCACATCCTTACTAGATTGAGTTCTATCTTCTACTTGCTTTTCAGTGTGCGTATCAATCCTTTTACCTAAATCCTTTCTTACTTCAATAACCTCTCGATTAATTTCTACTTGAGTACTGGCTAATTTCTTTTCTATGTTATCTTGGATTTGCTTAACATGTTCCCCACTGGATTTGTTCCACTCGTCTTTCCAGACAACTACATTAGCTTTTAGCATTTCAGCTATATCTTCCTCAATATCTGCCTTAAGAATTTTATTGTGATCAATAACCTGCGTTCGTAAAAATTCTACATTACCTTTTAATTCGGCCAGAGAAGCTGTGGTTTTTAACGCATCGTTTACAAAACGTGTCGTCAAAGCAGTTATATTCTGAGTACACAATGGTTTAGAAGCTTCCACCTCTTGCCTAATTTTGTTAATGTCCACTTGGACTTTCGCTACATCTACAAATACCGTATTGACTTCTGTTTGTATCTTTCCTATGTCAGACTTTACATCAGTAACATCTGACTGCATATTGTTTATGTCAACCTGCACATTAGTGACATCGGCTTGGACTGAATCTACCTTAGATTGGACTGTGGACACCTCTAACCTCACATTACCAATATCGGACTGTACTATGTCTACTTTAGATTGAACTGTGGATACATCTACTTGAACTGTATCGACTTTACTTTGAACAGTACCGACCTCTGTTCGTACTCCACTTACATCATCCTGAATCTGATTTGAACTAGCCCGTGAACGCGTGGTATTTACAACCATATTAGTGGCACTAGTTTGTAAACCCTCCAAAGAAGTCTGAACTTCTTGAATTTCAGTTCTGAAACTCTCTTTGACACTTTCTGCAACTTTATATATAATAGAATCAACAACTTTAACAATCACTGTGTCAAGGTCCTCCTTTCCTTCACGCTTCAGTTGTTCTAGGTCCTGCTTCGTCTCCTGAAATTTACCTTGCATATCTACCATATTCACAGAAAAATTCTCCCTTCTTACCTTCAACAGCATTCAAATTCGCCTTCATTTCACTTAGGGCATCCTTTAAACTGCCCTGCAATTGCCCCTTCAAATTCGCCTGCAGCTTCTCCTGCATCTCCTCCAAAATTCTCTTTACATCCTCGGTTGCCATTGCAATAACCCTTTATATACTGCTATGGAGACATATTCAATAACATAGCAAAATAACAACATCTGAGCAACGTCTTCCTCCATATAATTTTTTTGAGCACCTTAATGTCTAAACGTAACTTAAAATTACCTTAGCATTAACTTATAGTACACCCTATGTTAAATAAAGCTACTCATAATGTTCGTTCACCTGAGACTCACATTAAATATACTACCACAAATAAAATTCTACCATTACAATCATTAAAACAAGTTAGCTTTATTTTTAACATGACCTTAGCAATCGCCATGTACCGGTGAAATAAAATAAATATTCAGATCGTAGGTCATTTTTTTGAAACTGTCTACCTACTACACCTCTCTCAGGTTTCTAAGATCTGATCTTTATCTGAGTGTAACCTTCCTAATATCAATTTAAAATAAGCCTATATAATTACACTCACATCCATCCGAAATTGGACAAGACATCCCATAAGTCTGGTAATTATTTCTTTCACTAGAAATGTTCAAACCAACTTCCTTTAGAGGCATTACGAAGCTAATTTCGTAGCCCCTAAGTTTAGGGCGCCATCCCTACTGTACCTGTAAGTCCGGAAAGTAGCCTGTTGGAATATCCATTGCCCCAGATGGATCGCCTATTTCTAACAGCACCGGCCAATTACTACATTAGAAATAGCTCCAACATGGTATTTACATACAGCAGTTACAAGAATATTGTGGATCAACAAAAAACTACACGTTGCACACTTACCTTTACTTACGTTCTCGGGGACTGGGTACTCAGCTTCGCCTACAATACATCCACAATACTCTAATCCTTATATTTAAAATAAATCACACGTCAACAGCGACAGATAACGAACTGAATACATTTATTAACAATGGGAAACTAACCTAATATAAACAAAATAACAATAAACTAACCTAACAACAAATAAAACCACACAATCATACACACATCCTTTCTACAACACATCCTATTACAACGCCGTGCAAAAATATCAGCATAAAAGCCTTGGTAGGTTTAGGCCTACACTACGTAAAAGAAAAACGTTTAAGGGATGCTCTTACATTCGTGGCATTCCTGGGAACAGGTTACCTTCATTGGCACGTGTCTGAAAACGCACGTGCATTGGCTTGCTCCATGAATGAACTCTAGCAGAGCGTTGAGCTCGGAACTATATACATTTTATACAAGGCTGTGAGTCGTCAACTTTTCACATTATGTCACACCAAGTCCTCCACTCCTAACGGTGAATCATTCTGTCTGGCCTACATTGAGACTGCCTTGTGTGCGTTTAAAATACACGTAAAATTATCATTCAGATCTTTAAAAAAATGCTTATAACTTCTATGTTCCTTTAAAAATCATTCTGGAATTTTCATACATTCTTTCATTCGCACCGCGAAATTGTTCTAGACCAATTCGGTTCAACAATTACTCTTAACAATGGGCAATCATTCGTACAAAATCATCCGCTCACAAAACACATGCTATTCCAAAACTTTCGGTTAATAAATCCTACCCAAAATTATTTAACTAATTAAATCATTTACGAAAAATATTTACATGTAATTTGTTCATAATAATTGACACTATTTAACGTTGTTAACACGTTACTTTAGAGATTATGTATTCTCGGTTACAATACAACTCTCAATTAATTATATACACTGTTTTTCCACACAAACATTTTCTAACACTCCGTAGTTTTGATATACTGCTCACACATCGTCTTATATAGGTTTCTTTACATTGTCGGTCTAATACAGTCGACTGATAAAGGTTAACTGTATGTAATTACATAACTTGAGGTTTAATAAAATATAATAATGGTATCATTGACATGAGTAGACAATCGTTCTCTAATTGTATTTCCGCTAAAACCCTTCTGTCAACACAGCTAAAACGTTACTTTCACATGAACCGGACTACTTGTATACAACGACTCTTATCATGATTCATGCCTGTCTTATCAAAGAACAACAATACTTTGACTTCCTTTAAAATGCGGAACTTCCTTCGCAAGAGCGCTCCATAGCTCTACAAATCCTCATATAACAATATATATGGCTTAAACAATTATCATCCACTATGTTAAACAATAACCAAAACGGATAAATTGCTATTAACATTTCTTTTGTAGGATCCTTTCTCAAATAATGGCGTGACCCTCAGTATCGTTTCACATGACTACTGATCTACAATTATACATACCTAAGTTCTTCAAACGAAACTTCCAATCGTAATGAACGATATTAGACTGTCGTGGTTGACCTCCTAAAGTTAACTCCACAAAAAGATAATCAACTGTTAACTTGTCTGTCGCAAATACATGTAATAAAAATAATACTCCAGTCTCATCTCACTTATCAAGCTTTAAATTGTATATCGTTGTAATATCAGGTCTACATAATGACGTAATATCACACAAATAGTGTTAAATAACACACATATTATTTATAGTGTCATATAGAATTCAACCATGACCGGGATAAACTAGCTTTGAATTCCTAGCCAAAGATTTGAATAATCTTCTATCAAAAGATATTTCCTCTAACATATTAAATGAACAAAGCTCTCAGCTTTACAAATAATGAAAAGGTTTGTCAATGTCGTAATGTTTTTCCACTCTACACAAAGAATGTTTATGGGGATTAAAATTTCGGTCTAATCAAACGACTAGTATTTCCTAGATCGTCGAAAGTTTATGGACAATAATGATATAACTATATCATTCGATGTTTCTTCTGTTCAAGAAGTTTGATGTTGTTACATTAAACTGCTCAAATTAAATTTAATAGAATTTACTTTGAAGCTATGACACAATGTCAGAAATCTTGGTTTAAATCAATTATGAAGATTCGAAAGTCGAAACGACTAGTCTTCTATGAGGCGATATGATTCCTCAAACAAAATTATTATAACCTCAGTTCTACAACTGATCCGTAGAATAAAATTGAAAAACAGATGAAAGCAATCATCTCCTAAATAATCTTGAAGCCAAAATATCTTAGCTCACATCTGAAGTGTAAAATACATGAGAACACTGAAATACATGAAATGTGTAAATATGGAGTAAGATCGTTGGCTCAGGATGTCACTAATCAAGCTCTATACTAAAAATAAGAGACACAGCTACCTTATTTGGACGAAAACTTGAAGATCTATGTAAGTATTCACACAATACTTTAGATGTTTCCTCAGTTCAAGGTATTGAGATGGATCTGCATTCGAACCTCGGATCTGAGACCTCAGAGATAAGAAAAACGTTCCCTCTCCGGAATTCACCAACATTCGCCAGGGCTCGAACGACATCCTTCTGGCAAATTCTTCTTTTGTTGCTGGGTTACCCCTAGCATCTTAACAAATCTCTTCTGTAGAATCTTCTTTCTCCGTCGCAAATATGTATCAGCCTCATCATTGGAAAATAATTTATAGAAATATTCATATAGATGGTGAATGAAATATTTCTATTGCTAATTGATGTTACATTAGTGTTCGTAGTGAACCCTTATGATATCATCTGATGTAATAATGATTCATATTTTTACTTTATTCTGTTTGAAAGAGGGTATTCATACAAGCAGCAGTGGATTCGAGTTGAGGAAATATGTTGCAACTTTTGGGAGTTGGACGATGAGGCAGGTATATTTAAACCAAGCTTTTGAGACAAGGAAATGTGTGCCATAATTCCGGGAACTGAAGAGGTCAACGTCCAATATGCGTGGCTTCAGTTAGCAGGCCATGAGACGGTTGCTACCGATTTACGCAAGCAGGAGTAGGGGGACCAAGATCTGACAGGAAGAAGATGCTTGTACGTTATAAATTGGGGAGGAGTCTCTAGGTCAAACTCTCCGAGATGAATTTGAATCAACGAATGAAGCAAGGTGGTGTATTTTTGGAAATACACGGAAAGAAAGAATTAGCTTTTGCTGTTCTTCATTACTTTACATCAGTCCATTTATTTACATTTCTTTCCAGCACACACCAACATCGAACTGTTACCTTCTGTTTGCCCCGTTCATTTGTTCATTTTTTCTGTCAGTTTTTAACAGAAACGCATATTCCGTCGAACCAGCCTGACAGCGTCCCATCGCTGCCTTCCGAACTTCCATTGTTTCAAGCCATGAAGATTTCTACATTAATCCGCAGGGCGTCGTGATCTTCACCAACCAACTACTCCGTGAAGACACCGCTCCAAGAAGATTTTTTTGTAAATTTTGTTCATGTTTATGTATAACCTCTTTGTTTCCTCCCCTTACTCGCCCGCTTCCCCCTCTTCTCGCTTCCTCCTACTGCTCGCGTCTCCGCACGTGCTGCTCGCTCGCTCGTTCACTTCTTCTCGACTTGTCTCCGTGCCGTGAGCAACCGCTCACCCTCTCAAGTGCACTCAACTTCTTGTTGGACATGCCGTCTAGGCTAGTGTACTCTCGCTGCGTCTAGCAGCCCTCACTTGTACGTCGGAAGTCAAACCAGTCAGTTGGAGCTTAACTAAAGCTCGCCTCCTCTACTCAAGAGGCAAACTTTTAAATTCGACGCCATGTTCGAGTTTTAAAACCTACCGTCAACAGCAACATCGCCTTCTTCATGAAGCAAAGATAAGTACCGACTTCATGTTTTAACCACATTTTCATCGCTTTTAAAAGGCTCAATGCTTTTATTTGAATTTTATAGAGAGTGAAAGTTGCTATGTGATAATAACAGCTTTCAAGAGATCTTCTTGATCAAACTCAAACTATCAAGTCTAACTTTCACAATGAAAGATTTTCTGAGATGCTATCTCACATCGAGGGATATTTCTAAAGTACCCACTGTCTATATAATCTAGTTTTCCGCCGAGAGATTCTCTACCCAATTCAAACAACTCATCATTGCTCTGGAACCTTCCAGAACCTACACTCTATCTACCAGTTATACTGTCATGTATTTTCCACTTCATATGGGAATACTTTTTCAAACTACGGAATAAGAGTTTAGTGCTTTTCAGTCGGTCAACACGAATGTACCCAAAAGAGATGGGTTATGCCCTAATCCTGAAATAAATTACATGAGATTAATAAAACACTAGGATGACCAGTTTCGATCGTCAAGCGATCATCATCAGATCCAATACACTTAGGCTATAAAATCTATGTTTGAAATACAGGTGAAAATATTTACAATATGTACAATTATTTAGTTGCAGTATTGGTACTGCAACTGTCAGTGTATGCTAAATGCAGTATATATGTTAGGTGAAATGCTAAATGGTGATGGCTATCCGGAGATTGTACTTTAGAGAGATTATATGGTTGTAAACTATGGTTAAACTATAAAATTTTAGGCTAACTACTTATCTGATTGTCTTCCGTACTACAGCTATTCGCAGTTTCCGTGCTCACTTGAACTCGCTGTGCGGTCGACTGCGGTGGTTATCTTAACGACTGGTTTTTCCCTGCCTTCCCCCCCTGTCCCTACGTGCTGTGGGGAGTGATCGCGATGTGTTTATGTGAGGTGTTGCCAACCTAGATAAGATGTATGTTATTGAATGAGGTGGATCTACAACTATTAAAGACCGTGGATTAGTCCTCGCCACGCGTGGAGCATAACCCATTCGAACTAAGCGTTGACGGTCTTATGAGGACGTCCCGGCACCTTTAATACTGCCTCTAATATGGGCCTTGGTTTATTGCAGAAGAAAAGTACATCGTACACCTGATCCAGATAACATTTACCTATTAAAAAAAAAATGTTATCTGGATCAGGTGTACGATGTACTTTTCTTCTGCAATAAACCAAGGCCCATATTAGAGGCAGTATTAAAGGTGCCGGGACGTCCTCATAAGACCGTCAACGCTTAGTTCGAATGGGTTATGCTCCACGCGAGGCGAGGACTAATCCACGGTCTTTAATAGTTGTAGATCCACCTCATTCAATAACATACATCTTATCTAGGTTGGCAACACCTCACATAAACACATCGCGATCACTCCCCACAGCACGTAGGGACAGGGGGGGAAGGCAGGGAAAAACCAGTCGTTAAGATAACCACCGCAGTCGACCGCACAGCGAGTTCAAGTGAGCACGGAAACTGCGAATAGCTGTAGTACGGAAGACAATCAGATAAGTAGTTAGCCTAAAATTTTATAGTTTAACCATAGTTTACAACCATATAATCTCTCTAAAGTACAATCTCCGGATAGCCATCACCATTTAGCATTTCACCTAACATATATACTGCATTTAGCATACACTGACAGTTGCAGTACCAATACTGCAACTAAATAATTGTACATATTGTAAATATTTTCACCTGTATTTCAAACATAGATTTTATAGCCTAAGTGTATTGGATCTGATGATGATCGCTTGACGATCGAAACTGGTCATCCTAGTGTTTTATTAATCTCATGTAATTTATTTCAGGATTAGGGCATAACCCATCTCTTTTGGGTACATTCGTGTTGACCGACTGAAAAGCACTAAACTCTTGTTTTCTAAGGCAACACTGAAAATATGGCTTCAAACACCACAATGTTCACGGCTAGTCAGGCAAATCGTGAAGCCAAGAAATTCAAATCACTCAGGCTTAAACTCATGAATTTAGACAAGTCAATTTGGTTCAACAAAAAATGTATAGAACTAAACCTCACCCCTAAATACGTACCAATTAAAACCGTACCGAACACACCAGCCTCGATCATTTCAACTAAACAAGCCAAAGCGCTTTGGATAAAAAACGAATTAAGATTTGCATACATAAGAAAGCAAAAAATTAACCAACAATTATACGACATTCAATTGCAACTAAGTAATTTCTGGCACGCAGCCCAATGGGACAGCTTCACCGAACACCTACATGACACCATCAAAATCAGAGCAACGAGGAAGCATGAAACACTAGAAAATAAATTAAGAAAACTAGGAGAAACACAGAACCATCAATCTAACGAACAACACACGAATAACAATGAATTCAATTTCCACAGCAGAGTAAACAACAGAACGAACGTAACCTTTTCTCAAGGTGAAATGAATATGTTAGACAAAGGTTTGAAATACAACTGCACAGACGCACACACCAACCACAATATAAAACAGTTAATCACAGATATTGAGATAGCCAGTCACAAGCTCCCAGCAGAAGACAGGGAATTAACCAAAAATCTCGCCACCAACGAAGCCAAAAAAATCCTCAAACGAGAGGGCGATAGCAATAACATTCAAAACAACAAACAAATCAAAGAAATAAAGTCGTTGAAACAAAAAATAAAAGAACATGACTTAATCATCACAAAAGCAGATAAGGGAAACACTACAGTAATTTTGAACAAAACAGAATACATTGAAAAAACAGTCGAATTCCTAAACAACAACGAAATCAAGGAATTAACAAAAGACCCCACCAACAAATTCCAAAAACAAATAAAAAGTGCGCTAAAAGAAACAGAATACATACTGACCAAAGCTGAAAAATCAAAACTAATAAACATGAACCCGAAAATACCGTCATTGAGGGGACAACCAAAAATACACAAAAAGGAATGCCCAATGAGACCAATAGTCAATTGTAGGAATGCCCCTAATTACAAAATCAGCAAAGAGTTACTAAAAATCTTAAAATGCCGTCTTTCCAACGACAAAAACAACTCTGTAAAGAACACAACAGAACTAGTAACAGCATTGAACACCCTACAAATGAAACCTAGCTTCAGGCTAGTATCCTTCGACGTAACTAACATGTACACCAATATTCCGATTATTGAAGCAATCAACACTATCGAAAACAACTTAAAATCCAACAATTCGGTAAAAGAAATTGAAGAGATTGTGAGATTACTGAGGGTCGTTCTCACCCAAAACGTGTTTCAATTCGACAATAAAATATACACACAGAGAGAAGGCCTAGCAATGGGATCGCCACTAAGTGGGTTAATCGCTGACATCTTCATCAATGCACTAGAAAATGCGTTCTTAGAAAAGACTTCAACAAAGGGAATAGTAATATGGAAAAGATACGTAGATGATGTAATCTGCATCTACGATACTGAACTAACAAGCGAAGAAACAATTCTCCAATCCATTAATAGCCTTCACCATTCTATCAAATTCACTAAGGAATCCGAAATAGACCGGAAAATAAATTATCTCGATATAACTATTGAACGTAAAGACAACGACCTTTCATATTCCATATTCCGGAAAGCAACACAAACCTCGCATGCAATCGACAATCAGTCTAATCACCCCAGTACGCACAAACTAGCGGGTTTCAATTCAATGGTGCATAGGGCTTTAAACATACCCATGTCAAAAGACAACTATAATAAGGAAATAAGAACGATTATGCAAATAGCAAAGGAAAACAACTTCTCGCCAAGCAAAATAAATCAAATTATAGCCAAACATAAAAATAAAGATAAAACGATTCCCAAACCGGACAGTAATGAGAAAAAATTTGCGCGTTTCAACTATGTGAATGCGAACACATATAAAATCACTAACCTATTCAAAAAGCAAGGCATAAAGATAGCTTTCACGACGAAAAACACAACCGCTAGGCACCTCCTAAATAGTAATCTAAATAAACGTGACCCGTATTCAAGGTCAGGGGTATATTCTATAACGTGCCAAGACACCGATTGTCAAGCTAATTACATCGGGCAGAGTGGAAGGCGAGTAGACACACGTTATAATGAACATAGAAATGCAATAAGATACGGAACACATTCAGCCGTGTGCGAACATATGTGTGACGCAGGGCATAGCTTTACCAACATAGAGTCGGACCTTAAAATAATCCATCACGAATCGAAAGGCAGAGCTCTTGACATAAAGGAAGCAATCGAGATACACCTAGCCAAACGAAACAATCCCAACAATCTAAATGAACACACGTTCATGGAGAGCTCACCCCTCTTCACGCTACTAAAAAACACACCCTGTCGGAAACAAAACACAATTTAGCGACACAGCCAAGCTAGATAAAAAAAGGGGGGAAATTAGGGTGTTTTTAATAGGTAAATGTTATCTGGATCAGGTGTACGATGTACTTTTCTTCTGCAATAAACCAAGGCCCATATTAGAGGCAGTATTAAAGGTGCCGGGACGTCCTCATAAGACCGTCAACGCTTAGTTCGAATGGGTTATGCTCCACGCGTGGCGAGGACTAATCCACGGTCTTTAATAGTTGTAGATCCACCTCATTCAATAACATACATCTTATCTAGGTTGGCAACACCTCACATAAACACATCGCGATCACTCCCCACAGCACGTAGGGACAGGGGGGGAAGGCAGGGAAAAACCAGTCGTTAAGATAACCACCGCAGTCGACCGCACAGCGAGTTCAAGTGAGCACGGAAACTGCGAATAGCTGTAGTACGGAAGACAATCAGATAAGTAGTTAGCCTAAAATTTTATAGTTTAACCATAGTTTACAACCATATAATCTCTCTAAAGTACAATCTCCGGATAGCCATCACCATTTAGCATTTCACCTAACATATATACTGCATTTAGCATACACTGACAGTTGCAGTACCAATACTGCAACTAAATAATTGTACATATTGTAAATATTTTCACCTGTATTTCAAACATAGATTTTATAGCCTAAGTGTATTGGATCTGATGATGATCGCTTGACGATCGAAACTGGTCATCCTAGTGTTTTATTAATCTCATGTAATTTATTTCAGGATTAGGGCATAACCCATCTCTTTTGGGTACATTCGTGTTGACCGACTGAAAAGCACTAAACTCTTGTTTACTAAGGCAACACTGAAAATATGGCTTCAAACACCACAAACTACGGAATCTTCCTTATGAACTGCTAATCAATATCTAATTTTTCTTCCTCCGTTGGGATTTTTCTGGTGCATTCAATTATAACCTACAAGTTTTTCAAGCAATATACTCTCGCAAATCTAGTGTAACTAGTTATTTTCCACCATTGCAATAACTTTCTTTGCCATCAACGTTTTGTGCTACTACAGTGAACTCTTCAACTATATCAACAGACTATAGTGAAAACAGTGCCTGTTCAACTTTTCATCCGCGTCGCGCTCGTCCGAGTACAATAAATACGGCCATGAACACTCTTCCACAATCCCATTTGATCTTTCCCAAACCCTTTACTAACACACTAAAATAATAAAATTGTTACTTTAGGTCTTTTTTCAATGAGGTGTCACTCTACATAAGTGCCCTCCCTTATTTACTCCACGTATAACGAATTAATGTCTGTAAAACGTCGTGTCTAGTACACACCTTAAATTATATTGTTTCTCCCTTCTAATGAGGGAATTCAATTCTTTCAACTCAAAAGTGAGTTATCTCTAGGTTTCACGAAAGGGAAACTTGCCCCATTTTTCTCGTGATCCCTACTTAAACATAGGAATTCTAGAAACTTCCTTCAATTTTTCTCTTTTGGTTTCACAATAAGTAACCTGCCCTATTTGTATAATCTCCTATGTATAATCATTAAGCGTAGTTCTGCATTAATACAATAAGTTATAGGAACTTCTATTTCATTCTTCCTGTTTTTTGTTGTTGTTGTTACTTTCGAAGTTGTTATTTGGTCATATTTCTAAGCTACCTATCTAGAAATCCTTAAAGTACACATCTTGTAATTGATTTATTGGTTAACCTTAATTACGTCAATTATATTTAAATTTCCCATTGTTAATCTTAACATTTCAAAATCTTACGAAGTTTTTAAAGCATATTAAAGATTTAAAACCAAAAGAATTGTCAATTGCCTGGCGCAAGCTTTAGATGTTTTCGGAGGTCTGCGACCCCAATTGTTTATAAAAATCAAAATTATATATTTGTTACATAAACTACTTTCTTTTACATTGTTAAATAAATTAAGATTTGTTCTTTGCTTTATCATTTCTCTAACATAACTGTTAGGCAAAATCCTGTCTTCCTTGACTCTTCCTAGGTTTATGCCCTCTTTAATAAAAATAAATCTATTGATAAGGTTTTCACCACTTGTTGCATTTGAGCTTGAACTCTTAGTTATCAACTTAGTGAAGTCTCTCTTAGCTTTAATAGCTAATTCTAACTGCCCAGTAAGGGAAGCATAGATCGCTACGCCAGCTCCGTGCTTGTGGAGATTCTCTCTACCACTTATGGTTGGTTTTTCAAACTTTAAATGTTTCTCATTGTCTAAACTTTTAGTCGGCGTCTTGCTGGGTAAAAGCTTATTCATTTCTAAATGCAACTATTGGTTCACTTACCAAAATTATTCCCAAGAGTATAATTGCTTTATCCCTATCCTTCTTGGAAGCATTCGATCGCTCTTTAGAAATTCTACAATTTCAAAAACTAAAATATCAAGGCTGATTCAAATTATTTGTACTCTTCAAATTACTTGTTTAGAAACAAACTCTTTTGAACAGATACACAATAAATCTGTTACTCTTTGTCTTGCCAGACCACCACCCTTCCCCATAGTAGGTATATTTATGCTTGAGAGGGAATACGCTACAGCAACTTTCTTGCGAACAGCCCAAGTTCCAGCAGCGTTTCCTGTTAGCTTCGCCCAGGTCCCTACCCACTTTAGGTATCGGAGAGCGGATTTGCAGTGGCAGCTGCCTTTGAGTATACTTAAAGTTAAAATTATAACTTCTGTTGGACCCTCGTCCTATTTTTCCATCCATTTTCTCCAGTCCGAAACCCACTTCTTTTTCTTCATCATCTTCCCTTGGGGGTTAGGTAATTCCCAAGCTAATAATCTACCCACAAGGCACGCTTCAGGCCCGCGAAAAACTGGCGTTCCTTAGATTTGGCGCAAAAATGAATATTAATAATACCCATGATCATTTGTGTCTCCGCCGATCAGATTCTTAACCTGTGCAATAAGAGTAGCTCAATGAAATTAGTTGCAAGTCCGTAACTTAAAAACCCCGAATTATTTTTAAAATTCGTCCCCACTACTGTTAATTTGCTGTGTTCTGTATAAATGTAGCCAATCTGGAAGTTGAACTGTCTTTATTTCGATGTGTCATGGGCGACACTTGTGTGGATTTTTATTTTGAGGTGTCATGAGGGACACTTGACTTTATTCTGAGGTGTCGAGGTGACACTTGCGTAGACGAAATATTAACTTCTAAACTCTGACGAGTTCTTCGAGTATGTATGTGTATAATTTGCCTGTGAATGGTAGAAGCTTCTTGCTTTGAGGACTTTGAGTGGATATTATCAGCTCATTTAGCAATTTAGTAGTAATTGAAGTACTGTGAAATAACTGAACATTTTCTATCCTAAGAAAACCAAGATGTCTGGCACGAGGCCAACAGTTGGAAGGATGACCTTGGACACACCAGCGACTATGTCCAAGTCCGGCTAAATAAGTACTGGGTTATATGTGGCGACGTGAGCTGAGGTGTTTTAGCGAAGGGATAAGTACATCATATTGATTATTCAATTTTAGTCGTAGTTAGATTAGTTGGGGAAATGTAAATAATTTTTGTATATTTTTTATTGTAGTTTGATTTTTATTCTGTGTACCGACACTCGATTGAAATGTCGTGCGTGACTATTTCATTGTTCTGATTTAATTGATTGTAATGTAACTTGTAAATGTAAAATGCGTGTGCAGGGTTTTGTTAACATAGCTTGAGCGGAATTTATGGTCTGAGCGATAAATGGTGCTTTGTAAGAATAACCTTAACGATAAACTCGGAATTGGGGGGGGGGGGGGATAACATTTAACCTTGTGTTTGATGAACAGGCGTTTTAATTGTCATTTGCCTAGAGCAATTTTATTTGCAGGGAACCATAGTTCTCTTTGTAAAATATAAAACTAATGAAGTAATGATTTTATTTGATCTTTGGGAAAGCAATTTATGTCTTTCCGTGCAATCCAAAATCTGGATGTATGTCAGGTGGGGAGGTGTGACGTGAAGTCATTACCCAGGTGTGCGTTATTTGGTTATGTGTGATGATGTGTGTCTACATGCGCGGGGAACATCGTGGTAATCAGCCCACGATTCCTGTCTGCAGCAAAATACAGGGTTTCTATAAAAGAACTCCGGGGTTTCAAAAATTCATATCTTAATAACCGTAGAAGATCGCAAAATGTAGTTAATTTCTCTGAAACGAGTAACCCATCAAGTTTTACTCATCCCAATTGGGAATGTTTTCATCAACAGTTGGCAGCGCTGCGGAGCATTGACCTTGAAACAACGTAGCAGCAGTCAGTGCTGTCTGGATTGCCGCGCTATGGCGACGCCGCAACAAAAGGATCAATGCGTTATTTGGCTAATAGAAGCTAATTCTGTTGTTACGGTACAAAGAAACTTTCGACGTAATTATGGTGTTGACCCGCCTACGGATAAAACCAATCGTCAATGGTTAAGTGCTTTCAAACAAAGAGGAAGTGTTTTAAAACAAAAGTCGCTGGGTAAGCCGCGTGTGTCACAAGAGAATGTGGACAGAATCCGAGCTTCATGCCTTCGAAGCCCTAAGAAATCATTGACAAGACGCGGTCTGGAATTGGGGTTACCAAGATCAACAGTTCATAAGGTATTTCATAAAAGACTTCGTTTAACTGCTTCCAAAATTCAGCTGTTACACCACATTAAACCGGCAGACAAGATTAAGAGATTAGACTTTTCTGTTTCTATGCTAAATGAAATCGATGAAAATAATGATTCTGTTTTAATGTTATTTTTAGTGATGAAGCGTCTTTTCATGTGAACGGGTCTGTAAACAGACATAATTGCTGAATTTGGGGATCAGAGCCGCCCCATGAGTTCGTAGAGTATGAACGTGACACGCCAAAAGTGAATGTTTGGTGTGGTCTTCTGCATGATAGAGTAATAGGTCCCTTCATTTTTGTTGAAAGAAATATCAATGGAGATGTCTATTGTGACATGTTAGAGGAATATGTTTTTCCTCAATTAGATGACATTGAGGTTGAGAAGGGTTTAGTCCACTTCCAACAAGATGGGGCACCGCCACACTTCAGTTTGCGTGTGCGTGAGGCACTTGACGCTCGACTCGGCAACAGATGGATTGGAAGGGAAGGACCTATTCCATGGCCTCCAAGGAGCCCTGATATGACTCCGATGGACTTTTTCTTCTGGGGGCATATCACGAATCTTGTGTATGCGGAGAAAATTCATGATGTTGGCCATCTCAGGGATCGAATAATTAATTGAGTGGCAACCGTCCCCCCAGACATGCTGGCCAGGACATGGGAAGAGGTGGAATACCGTTACGATGTGTGCCGCGCCACTAACGGGGCTCATATTGAACTTTATTAAATTGTAAAAAAAAAAAACTTGAAAATGCAACCTTTCCAATCATGTGTTAAACATTAATATAACTTTTTTACTTCATTACAATATTTTGCCTCAAAACCCCGGAGTTCTTTTATAGACACTCTGTATAATTAACGGCGGTATGAACTCCAAGGAGGCTACCGGCTGAGTCGTCGTGTCTTATAATTCCTGAGAGAATTATTGGGACAATATAGGTAATTTATACACACATGTTTTCAGGAAATACAAGGTACTTCTAGGTTCGAGAGCTGCTGTGAGCAAGCTTCCGATATTATTATGCGACGCACTGGGTGAATGACATAAAGGCTTCATAAGGGACGGACAGATTTAAGATAACACTAATTAGGTTTGAGGCCGGGGTACCGTGTCCTCTTCTCTTAAAGTGAGATGAGCCTGTATTCTATATCTTGATTTAAAGGGTAGCTCGCCATACTCAGACCATAATTTTCATGCATTAAGTTGAATTGATATTTGTTTGTGTGTTATAATTAAATGCCATTGGGCATAGTGTTGTTCTTGTTTTTTTGATATAATCCATTTGGATTGATGTGGTCATTGTAATTTTTAGAATGACGTTCGGTCATGTCCTCGTGTATTTTGTGTAGTCACGTACGCGTGTGTTGATTATACCAAGACCCGGTTGAGCAATTAGACGTGTTTTGGCACGTTGCCAAGATCTCGTTCGGAGATCTATTTTGTATTATATACGGGTAGCGGGTGTCGGATATTCTTAAGTGCCTTGTTGTGTGTTCCCTAAGCTAATCTAATTTACGCAGAATAACGTATTCGTTGCTTGACGGGAAACCAGATGGTAACGGATCACGTAACCGTACTTATTTCCTTCATATAGTCAAAACATCGTCACGCGTACAGAAGTATAGATTTGAAGTAGACGTAGTGTTTCAAACGTCTTTTTTTATTAATGATCTCTCCTGAGATATTTATGTTAAATGGTAAACTGTGGATATATGAATGCCACTTGTTTGATGCAGACACAACTTAGGATTTGCAGTTGTGATCTATTTAGAAGTGTGGGAGTAAATTCGAGATCTTGTTGTTGTTGATTGTTATTTGCTTTGGTTATTAAACTTGTTATTTAGTATACTGGGTTACCTCCTTTCTTTAATTATTGTATTTGCCCTATGTATCCTTGTAATCTATGAGAAGCAAAATTTAACTGCACGGCTATCATGGACCGAAACATTACCCGAAATTGAGTCTCGATACGCTTCTTTTACAAGGGTTCATAGAGTAAACTTGTCGAGCCCAACGTGGGGATTGCAGTTGTTTTTATGTTAAACCGAGTCCTAGGGTGTACATTCGATACCAGTTTAGAGATAAACAAGGCTTGAATGTGGGACGTACGCCACCGTGGCTAATTAATGAGTAGATTCAGTAAAGTGTGGCGATGTTGTACCGCCAAGTGCTAAAATATTAAAATCAATGAGTTCATTTAAAATTAAAGAAATTTGAAACACAGTTATATTTGATATTTGCTATTGAGTTGAGATGTGTTTCTGGCGCGCTGTTAGATTAAATTATGATTGTTTAAACAATGAACTCAGTATAATTGTAAGTCAGGAAGGTGATATCTTTAAAACTTTAATTAACAGTTGGTTAATTAAAATATATTTGATGTAAAATCAGTAACGTCAGGAAAGTTAATAACCAAAATTAAGGGGTTTTAAAATGAATGTAAAGATAGATAATACTCAATGATGCGTGTTTTGTTGGGATTTTTATTAACGTAGATATAAATGACTTGAGTATTGTAAAAATCATTTAAATGTCAAACTATACGTGTGAGCGTGTGCAGCTGATGTCGCCATATGCATGCCCCTAGTTCTCTAATAGTGTATTGTGTATTTGCAATGGTGACGGTGGAAGAATTAAGTTCTTTGATTGAACTTGCGATGGCAAGAAACCAGGAGAAGTTGAGCGCACAATTAGCGGAGATGAAATACAGTAGTTGTAAACAATTAAATGAAATGAAGGCGGAGATAAAAGACAGTAGTAGTGTACAATTAACTGAAATGAAGGCGGAGATAAAATACAGTAGTAGTAGTATACAATTAGCCGAAATTAATAATAACATTTCAGAACAGGCAATAACACAAAATAATAAAATTACAGAACAGATCACAGACTTAAAATCCGATATAAACACACAAATAGCGGAACAGGCAGATATTCAAAATGATCAAATCAAAACACAGATACCGAACATTGAGGGGAAATTTAACACAAAATTAATTAAGTTGGATGAGATGGTGGCGGCGAAACTTGAACAAATAGAAAGGGCTTGCGTCACTAATACAGCTGAGATTAAAGTCGCACAGGAGAAATTGCAAAGCAGGTTAGAGGGGATGGAGAAGAAGAACAACAGTATGCAAGGACAGATCGAATCCATAGATAGCAACGTCATGGGATTAGTTTAAGTTATGGAGAAAATGGATCTTCAGTCGACCGATAGGTGGGAGACTTTAGAGGCAGACCAAAATCATATCAAGCAAAACATGCGGGAGACGAAGAAAAAGATAGAAGAACGCCTAGATCGAATTGAATTAGGACAAATTGATAACAATGAACAAACAGAAGAAAAATATGAAGCCATTAAGGACAGAATCAGGAAAGATTGGAAACGGATGTCAGAACAAAGTAAAGGGGAAAAGGAGTCGATAATTTAGAGACTGGGAGATAACAATCAAAGGATTCAGGCTCTCGAAGAAAATACTAAAGCGAGATTCCAAGAGCACGAAGTGAAAATCGTAAAAAATGAACTTAGGTCATTAGAAAATATGACACTATTTACAACCGAGAGGCAAGCGGAAAAACCGGAAAGTACTCACAGTCTAGGATTAACTCACGATTATGGGGGAATGAGTCAGGTCCAGAGCCCAAGGACTGACTGTAACACGGAAGCTTTCAATAAACATAGGGGCGAGGCCTCAACTCCACAGCCGAATGTAAGTCATGCTCAGATCATTCAGGTCATCAGGGGCAATGATTTTCGTCCTGGAAAATACAATGACGGGGTGGGGTCTACTCCCAAAGCCTTCCTGCGGGAATTGGACGACTATTTTCAGGATCAGCAGATCAGTCCTCTGAAACAGCTCAGGATGGTCGAGAGAATTTTACAAGGTTGAAGTCTTGTCTGGTTTCAAAGTTTTAAATACACGTTTGAAACAATGGAAAAATTCAAGGAAGCGTATTTAAGGAAGTTCTGGAGTCCCTCGTACCAGCAAAGCTTAAGAATGGAATTATATTCACGTAAATACCATAGTACCAACCCCACGAAATATTCAGAATTCTTTGTCCAACAAAAATGTTAAGGCTGAAAGATTTAGATGAACCGCCTAGTGAGGAAAATCTAGTTCTCACTATAGGAAAACAGCTTCCGGTGAATGTTCAACAGTTTCTCGTAGCAGCAAACATTAAAACCGCGATACAGGCA
The DNA here is from genome assembly GCA_946902985.2 of Meconema thalassinum. Classification (NCBI taxonomy): domain Eukaryota; kingdom Metazoa; phylum Arthropoda; class Insecta; order Orthoptera; family Tettigoniidae; genus Meconema; species Meconema thalassinum. The sequence continues at coordinate 131,695,645 of OX336391.1, read as the reverse complement.
GAAGAATTCTTAAGGCACTTAGACGAAACGTCTATGGTAACCCAACAATACAGACAGAGGCAAGTAGAACATGACGTGAACACGGCAGAAATCGTAAAGAGAAGTCCAACAAATACTAAGTCACAAGCCACGAACACACCACCAGCACAGAGAAGGCGGGATTTCTATGAAGATAGGGAACGTTACGATGATCTTAATAACCAGTAAAACAATAATAGTATTAACTACAGGAATAATTACTCAAACCAGAGGGGATACCAGCGCGGATATTCGAATTGGAGGGGTAACCGAATGCAAGATGCACCATACCAGCGGAATAATAATAATAATAACCCGCGGGGAAATCAAAACTGGAAGGACAGGAGGAACAATGGGCATGGCGATCTTAGAGAACAAAGGAATAACGGACAAGGCGATCCTAGGGATTACAGGAGACATTGGGATGAACGATACGAGGAACCTCAGAAATACGTACAGGAGCATAACGCTGGCGGTGAGTCGGAACGCGAAAAATGGGGAAGAGCGATGAAGACTCGCAAAAATCCCTACACCTACAACACGGAAAGTGGAACAAATCCAACCTTGCAGGCCATGCACATAGAAACACAAAGGTATCTGGAGGATCTGCACGGAGAAGAGAAGAGATGGGTCGACAAGCAGAAACAGAAAAACAGCAAGAGAGATTTCCAGACCGGAGTCAATAAGGGTCTCTAAATATGGTGAAGTTATCGTACGGGAACCGGAGAAGAAGATGGGAGGAGAAGACAGAAGCAAGGAAGAAGATAGAAGAAGCAGACGGGAGAAGAAGAAGAAGGGAAGCCTGGGAACTGTAAAGAAGACTGGCATTGTTGTAAAACGTAAATTTTGACGTATTTTGAGAAATCACACTCAAAGATACGTGGATATTGGGAGTAGTGAGGAGTCACCAGCTGAAGTTGTTTACAAACAAGAGGGAGCCGATGTAGGTCAACCTTGTACGAGAGAGAGAGGAGATGGCTAAGTGATTAGCAGGGGGCGAGCAGAGAGCCGAATCTTAAGTTCGAGGTCTATGTGAAGAAGCAATTAGCGAACGGAGATGTTTACTACAGGCAGCACAGAAGATGGGACACCATTATTGTTTTGGAAATGAACTTGAAAAATTTATGTTTTGAAAAACTTGAGAAGTGGGATTTGCAAATTCGACTCCAATTGCATTGTAGCTCGAATTTTCCTTGGAAAGAGGGTATGAACCCTTATGATATCATCCGATATAATAATGATTCATATTTTTATTTTATTATGTTTGAAAGAGGGTATTCATACAAGCAGAAGTGGATTCAAGTTGAAGAAATATGTTGCAACTATTGGGAGTTGGACAATGAGGCAGGTATATTTAAACCAAGCTTTTGAGACAAGGAAAAGTGTGCCATAATTCCGGGAACTGAAGAGGTCAACATCCAATATGCGTGGCTTCAGTTAGCAGGCCATGAGACGGTTGCTACTGATTTACGCAAGCAGGAGTAGGGGGACCAGGATCTGACAGGAAGAAGATGCTTGTACGTCATAAAGTGGGGAGGAGTCTCTAGGTCAAACTCTCCGAGATGAATTTGAATCAACGAATGAAGCAAGGCACGCTTCAGAGCCGCGAAAAACTGGCGTACCTTTGATTTGAGGCAAAAATGAATATTAATAAAACCCATGATCATTTGTGTCTCCGCCAATCAGATTCTTAACCTGTGCAATAAGAGAAGCTCAATGAAATTAGTCGCAAGTCCGTAACTTAAAAACTCCGAATTATTTTTAAAATTCGTCCCCACTACTGTCAATTTGCTGTGTTCTGTATAAATGTAGCCATGCTGGAGATTGAACTGACTTTATTTCGATGTGTCGTGGGCGACACTTGTGTGGACTTTTATTTTGAGGTGTCATGAGGGACACTTGACTTTATTCTGAGGTGTCGAGGTGACACTTGCGTAGACGAAATATTAACTTCTAAACTCTGACGAGTTCTTCAAGTATTTATGTGTATAATTCGCGTGTGAATGGTAGAAGCTTCTGGCTTATAAATATTTAGGGAAAGCTTCTTCGAAAATTGCTCTGGACTTTGAGTGGATATTATCAGCTCATTTAGCAATTTTAGTAGTAATTGTAGTACTGTGAAATAACTGAACATTTTCTATCCTAAGAAAACCAAGATGTCTGGCACGAGGCCAACAGTTGGAAGGATGACCATGGACACACCAGCGACTATGTCCAAGTCCGGCTAGATAACTGCTGGGTTATGTGTGGTGACGTGAGCTGAGGTGTTTTAGCGAAGGGATAAGTACAACATACTGATTATTCAATTTTAGTCGTAGTTAGATTAGTTGGGGAAATGTAAATAATTCTTGTATACTTTTTATTGTAGTTTGATTTTTTCTGTGTACCGACACTCGATTGTAATGTCGTGCGTGACTATTTAATTGTTCTGATTTAATTGATTGTAATGTAACTTGTAAATGTATAATGCGTGTGCAGTGTTTTGTTCACATCGCTTGAGCGGAATTTATGGTCTGAGCGATAAAAGGTGCTTTGTAAGAATAAACTTAACGATAAACTTAGAATTTGGGGGGAGGGGGAACATTTAACCTTGTGTTTGATAAACAGGCGTTTTTATTGTGATTTGCATACAGCAATTTTATTTGCAGGGAACCATAGTTCTCTTTGTAAAAATGTAAAACTAATGAAGTAATGATTTTATTTGATCTTTGGGAAAGCAATGTAAGTCTTTCCGTGGAATCCTAAATCTGGACGTATTTCTGGTGGAGAGGTGTGAGGTGAAGTCATTACCCAGGTGTGCATTATTTGGTTATGTGTGATGATGTGTGTCTACATGCGCGGGGAACATCGTGGTAATCAGCCCACGATTCCTGTCTGCAGCAAAATATAATTAACGGCGGTATATACTCCAAGGAGGCTACCGGCTGAGTCGTCGTGTCTTATAATTCCTGAGAGAATTATTGGGACAATATAGGTATTTTATACACACATGTTTTCAGGAAATACAAGGTACTTCTAGGATCGAGAGCTGCTCTGAGCAAGCTTCCGATATTATTATGCGACGCACTGGGTGAATGACATGAAGGCTTCATAAGGGACGGACAGATTTAAGATAACACTAATTAGGCTTGAGGCCGGGGTACCGTGTCCTCTTCTCTTAAAGTGAGATGAGCCTGTATTCTATATCTTGATTTAAAGGGTAGCTCGCCATACTCAGACCATAATTTTCATGCATTAAGTTGAATTGATATTTGTTTGTGTGTTATAATTAAATGCCATTGGGCATAGTGTTGTTCTTGTTTTTTGATATAATCCATTTGGATTGTTGTGGTCATTGTAATAATTAGAATGACGTTCGGTCATGTCCTCGTGTATTTTGTGTAGTCACGTACGCGTGTGTTGATTTTACCAAGACCCGGTTGGGCAATTAGACGTGTTTTGGCACGTTGTCAAGATCTCGTTCGGAGATCTATTTTGTATTATATACGGGTAGCGGGTGTCGGATATTCTTAAGTGCCTTGTTGTGTGTTCCCTAAGCTAATCTAATTTACGCAGAATTACGGATTCGTTGCTTGACGGGAAACCAGACGGTAACGGATCACGTAACCGTACCCATTTCCTTCATATAGTCAAAACATCGTCACGCGTACACAAGTATAGATTTGAAGTAGACGTAGTGTTTCAAACGTCTTTTTATTAATAATCTCTCCTGCGATATTTATGTTAAATGGTAAACTCTGGATATTTGAATGCCACTTGTTTGATGCAGACACAACTTAGGATTTGCAGTTGTGATCTATTTAGAAGTGTGGGAGTAAATTCGAGATCTTGTTGTTTTTGATTGTTATTTGTTATTTAGTATACTGGGTTACCTCCTTTCTTTAATTATTGTATTTGCCCTATGTATCCTTGTAATCTATGAGAAGCAAAATTTAACTGCACGGCTATCATGGACCGAAACATTACCCGAAATTGAGTTTCGATACGCTTCTTTTACAAGGGTTCAGTAGTCTGACGAAAATGTACAAGATGGACCGTACACTACCTCTGATATCATGAATACGTCGTCTAACGAAGTTCCATCGTTGTATCTTAACTTCTGTTATCGAATATGTCTCTGGCACATGATTATTTAGTTCATCATATCAACAATGTTAATTATGTTGAATGAAACCACTTGAAGAATAATGATAGTCATTATGATAATGTTTATTTGCTGCGCCAATGTTAAAAGTTCTTCGCTACTGTTCACTTGAACTGCGTTCGCCAACTTCACGTTGCAATCTAAAATGATATTCAGCTTTATTTCCAACACATTTGAAAATATTTCTTAACAGGCTTATATTGTCGAAACGGTAAATTTTAGAACGCTCGAATTTCAGCAGAGTGGAATATTCGACCTGTTCTTTATTTATATTGGTCAGTAGATGTAGTTTGATGTCCCTCTTGGGGAGTTTAGACAAATATAAAATACAATTTGTGATGAGTACAAGTTTAGGGTAGGTGTTTACAAGAATTAAAGGAGTCTGAGCACAAACTGATTCTCACCTGGCGAATAGCTGGAACGGACGTCGGGCAGGGCCGCTGGCGAAGAACAGAGTAGAACAGATAATTCCTCCTGTCCAGGTTCCACTCTTATACGTTTCGGCGCTGCTTGGTCAGCATTGCGTCAATGTAGCTGCCCCAGATAGTTGTTAGTGTAAATGTTTATGTGTGTTTTGCAAGTCGTTGGCTAACCTCCTAGGCTTAGGTGGTCGCCGCTTGCTATGTAGAGATATGTTCTGGAATTATAATGTTTCCAGTTGGGGTGGTTTTGGTAGAAGATGGAGGGGTGGATCTCAGGGGGTACTGCCCCCCCCCGGGCTGTACAAGTCCCCCTCATCGATTAGTTCGCGTCCTCGCGAACGGGAAGTAGAGTAGGTGTGTCGTTGCGATGATTTTTTCGTCGTTTTCTGCTTTTACCTCTTCTTCTTTTCCTTCAGTGTCGGTGTCGTGTAGATGTAGCGATGTCGTGTCGTTCTGGTGTTGATGAGAGTCTAGCGTGTGCTCAGAAGGGGTGGGTTTTGGGTATACATAGTTAATTGTTGATCTAAAATTAGTCACTGTGAATTTTGACATTGGAAATATTAACAATAAAAATACAAAAAAAAACATAATCTTGAAGTTATATGCATGTTGGTATTATCCAGGGAGGAAAAAAACCATGGCTGGACGGGTGGTTGTGCCGTCCGGCGCTGTGTGGAGAAAAAAATTGCTCCCTGCAATGTATTGTGTAAAAAATGGAAGAAAATAAAAAAAGGTGCCCCAGGGTATAAGTTAAAGGTATATCAGAATGGTTTATTGTTGGGATGAAACGGGACAACTTCACAAATTTTGGCGTTAGTAGAATAGAAAGGAAAGAGACAAAAGTGTGTAGAAATGTGTTTGGTGTTAGGATGTTGCAGTGCTTTATGTGTATTTTGTATATTCGACGGTTTTACAGTTGCTTACAATGTTTGGTTACAATTCTTACGTGCTATGTTTTAATTATAGTATTATTACCACTAAAGCTCATGAGTATCTTTCTCCTGTGTATATGGCCATAGCGCTTTTCCTTCTTGGCCACCTTTATCTTGTGCCACTCATCTGTGGCTTTTGACCTGCCACTGTGGTTTAGTGGCTAAACCGTTCACCTGTTGTCGTGAATTTCCCTCCGTGGGTGGAAGAATTCACCTTGATGGCTAGATTTGGCACTTACAAGATTGTACCATTCCTGGCCATCGCATGTCGCTCATTATTTAAGCGGTTTCATATCTGTAATTGCGTCAGCATCGCTCGGTGCCCCACGGTCACCTTACGTTGCTGGCCGCGACGTCGTCACCTTTAGGGGTGCGACTGAAAAATGACGAAGATCAGTGGGTTTGTGTGTGAGAGATAAGTAGTGTAATTCATTGTTGGAAATATATTTACAATAGACATGTTTATGCTCCTCGTCCTCTGTAAAATAAAATGCATTAATGGCCATTTCATATGTGGTTCTGTGCATGCCGTTGCTTCCTGGCTTTCCTGCATTCCTGAAAGTGGATTATGTTATTATGATTACAGTACATGTATATATATATATATAATTTCCCTCGCTGCGCTTATTATATGGCTTAAATGTAACGCCCCTTAAGTCTAATTTAGTCTAGTTTAGCCTAATTTTAGTCCAGCTTAGCCTGAGTCGGCTGGATCTTACCATCCTGTCTGTATCTTTCCTCTTTTCTCCGTGTATTTGTGTGTTTAGCCCGCTATAGGGCGGTGTAGTGTATCAACTCTGTTGCGGCTGTGACCATGGTCTTTGACGATCTCTGCCGTATCGATGGAGCTCTTTCTCTGAAATTCAAATACATATTTTATGAAATACCCTTGGCCATAAATCTTCTCTCGCACCGCTGTGGCCGGTCAGCTTTGGTTGCTGTGCCGAGCTGTCGCATATATCTCTTTTGTATGGGTCGGCTGGCTCCTGTGCCACCGCCCTTGGTGCGCCTATTGTGCTGTCGCCTATTTTCATTAGAATTATTGTTACTATTATTATCGCTTTATCGGACTTATCCTGGCAACGTCTAGCCGCCAGGTGCCGAACGCTGTGTGTCGCATTCGCGTTGCATACGCGTTTTCGCTATATATTGTCGGTCTTACCCTGGTAATGGTTTTTAGTTGCCAGGTGCCGAACGCTCTGTCTTAGCTAAAAAAAGTACTTAGCCTAAAATATTAAAAGAAGAAATATATATATCGTATTTACAAGCCGAAATGGTCCTTAGTCTAGTGCCGAAATATACTGTAGCTACTGTTTCACGACAGTGCTTATTAAATTTGCTTAAGTCTAAGTTGCCTTTTGAATGCAACTGTATCTTATATACTAGAATTTTGATCGGAGGCTCGTCCGGTCGATTTCTTTTCCGGGGGCCCTTGTAACCTATTGCCGGGACCGGAACCCAGCAATGGCTCGTAGTCCCCTCCCTTAATACTGTCGACATCGCTCTCTTAATAATTAGTATAGGCCTGGGCGACTGCGTTGCTAAAGAGCAAACGCCTCGCCCTGATATCCTGTCCGCTGATCTTATACCTGCCTGTGTTGGCATTATTCGCCATTTGTCATTTATTTGTATAGTTATGCTGGGTTGCCCACCGAACCCCTTTTGGCAGCCCGTTGCATACCTATTTAATATCTCTGGCCGCCCGGTGCGTGACCATTTAAGCTCTGGAGACTCGGTGTCATCCATTTATGTGGGCACGGACCCGAATGATCGCATTCATTCCATATGCATTATGTATTATTCATTTGTTATCATTTATTTGTTAAATCGTCTTCACCTTCTCTTCCGGGAAAAGGACTTGGTGGATCTAGGATTGGTCCCGCTGAATCCTGAGACCCTTCTTCACTTCCGCGAGTGGAAGACTAACTTCCCGCCATAGAAGCTCTACTAAGGTTACAACTAGCTAAAAGTCTAGTCCTAGTGTGGTCGTCTCTAGGTTCGTCTCCTGAGTCTAGTGTGGAGCCGGCTAGTTCTCCTACTAGCCGTCAAAAGTCTCCCCTGCAGGTTTGGCTTCGATGACCGCAGCACATAGTGGGTGTAACTGTCTCCGACAAGGGGGTAGGCTAGACACACCCTAGATCTTGACGTTTGCCCGCGCTAAGTCATCGATGCTTCAACCTTTCGTCTATCAGTCATTGATCTGGGTCAGGATCTGTTGGAGTCTTGCCCCGTCCCTGCCCTTCCGTGGAGCTCTTGCTTCCTCCGTTTACACCTCATCACCATCCAGTGTGATGTCAGACTCCCTTAAAAGAAGTGTGATATGTAAATAAGTTTGTGTGTATCATGTAATTATGTAAATTTTTTTAGTGTTCTGGGGTTGTAGGATCTTCTAAATGCATAGTCTACTTTAGGCTCGTAAGTGCCATGTCGGATTTCCAGCGGTAATGCCTTGGTAATTTCCTAGAGGTGTTAGTAGGTTTTTATGGCGTTGGGTCCCTTGTTATTGGGATCCGGGGGTGTTATTTGCTGAATGGGCTTAAAGGGTGGTAGGAGGGGGTCGTGCATCGTTGGACTCCATGTTCATGGTGGCCGGGAGCCGATGATGCTGCTAGGAGGTCTTTACAGTGAGTGGATTGGGTAGGTTTTCCCCATGTGTGCAAAATTTTAAAAATGCCATGCAGGTGTAATAATAATAAAATCCCTGGTATGTGGATAGGATATTCCATGCATGGGGATTGATATGAGGCGTATCCGCTCTCACTTGAGGATAAAGCATGTGTCAAGGTATAATAAGTCTATATCCCTTGCATGCGGGATTATTTAATAAAAATACTTGTTAATATAAATGTGGCCTCATCTCTCTGCATAGAGATGTGCATTACGCTTGATATTGTTTCCGACTCACCCCTAATATTCAGGTGTAGGCGTTTAGGGCCAAGGTGTAGCATACCTTGATTTGTGAGGAGCATGAAGTCTATCAACCCCGATGTATATTTTGAAATGTAGTCACTGTTTTTACGTGTCTGTATGTCTGTGTTGGATGGCGTTGTAAGTGACAGGGTATGTAGGGAGAAGGGTGTTGGAATGGTAGCCCGTAGTTGGTACCCTAGCCATTCTGATGGCACTATCCATCTCTGCTCCTGTTGTGGTGAGTCATCCTCTCTTAGTCACTATATGCTCCTTGGGACGTACGCTGTATAAGTTGGGATGCCATAAAGCACCTCCTCTGTCCTAAAATAGCAGTCTGTGGAGTGCCTGTGGGTCTGTGAAACCTATGTTGTGTAGAAATATTTGTGTCTGTTGGCACTGCCCTTGGGCTGCCCCTAGGAGGTTGGGGTGCAGTGACGCTGTGACGTCACGGCCTAATCTGGTTTCGTGTTCATAACGTTAGCGTAGCAAATGACTGTAGGTATAAATTGTCACGGCCTGATCGCCTATAATGATTTTTTTAGAAATAAAATAAAACCAAGAAAATAAGTTATTAGGGGGGGCTTGTTCCTTCATGGAATCTGTCTGTATCCGCCCCTAATTGCTGGGCGCGTGTAGGAAGGGAGTGTTCGTGGCTGTAACTAGCGCGGCTGCGTGTGTGATGTCGCGTACCGCTGCCGCACGCTGGCGCGTGGGACGTTATCGGATAAATCTTATCTTGTGTCGCGTGCTGAGTGTTATCACCCTTGTAGACATGTTCCTGTACTCTTGAGATGAATCCGGCCCATAGTGCATTAGTGGATGCAAGGCCTATTGTAATGGCGCTGAATTTTGTGTCAACATCCTTGTCACTGTATGTCGTTATGTTATTGTTTTTGTGTGAGTGTCATCATGTCTGCGTGTCATTGTCACGTCTGGCTATGAAAAAATGTCTACCGGCAATAGTGATTTGCAACGCGCTGGAATTCGCTTATTCACAACGCAGTGCTTTTTTTGTGTTTGTTTTTGTATCCCTGTTTACAGGAAGCTTCTAATGTTACGTGAAGGCTAACGAAACGTGACTTTCCCTACCGTCTGCATGTTGACATGTGTTTTGCATTCTAGGAGGGCCAATGTGTTAACCCGTGATACTTTCGCTCCCAAGCTTACTTGGACATTGCTTCCGCAATACCTCTGCTTTATGTAATTATCTATAATTTGTGTCTAGCAAGTCTATTGCCTGTGTCCGGGGTAATCCAAATTTGCCATGATTTTTGGCCCAATATGCGGTGTTCCCTGTTTTGTGTGGGAAATTGTCTGTGAGAGTGGCGTCCCCCGTATTCAAGTGTCGGGCACTATGGTTCCAAAAAATGTCTTGGGGTCTCTGTATTTATGTTAAAGAACCTTCCTGTGTTCATGGTTGTGTGGCTCAATCGTTTATGTGCTTGTATATGGCATTAGTACAATGCATCTGCCACCTCTAGTGTATGTTTGAAGCGTGTGCACAGTAATAATATGCCATTCATATACGTATAATTTAAACATTCTTATGCCTATTTTCACATTTGGCTATACTCTATGGGGCACAGTGTCTGTACGGGACCCTATGGTTTTTTCTGTATGGGATTGTGTATGCATGCTGTTTTTGCAATGCTGAGCGTGTAATTGTCTGTTCCCGTGTCCATATTCCTGGTTTAATTTGGACGTACTTGCCGACTGCCTTAATTTTGGCCAGTTTCCGTCTAGGTGGGAATGAATTTTCCCCCTGTGAATGGGTCTATCTGGTGTCTAGTCGTGCTGGCTGGGTTTTCTTTCTATGTTGAAAAAACCCGTGTGTTGTATGTAACTGCTCTTTCGTCGGTCGACAATTTTTGCCTGTCACGGCGTCCGGTTTTACTGGGTATTCGGACCAGTGATCCCGTGTAGCGCTCCGTGTTTTATGGCTGTGTTGTCTGTTGGGATTTTGTACGTCCCTAGTGTGGCCTCTGATTGTGTTGTCGCGCCAAAAATGCCATTGGCTAGCTTCCTTTTTGGCACGTTTGTATCGTGTTTCTGTGTGTTCGCACATGCCTTGGTCTAAGGCCTCGGTACTACAATTTCTGTGTTTTATGTACTATGGCGTGTATTGTATGTTTGGGATACGCGTGCGTAAATATACGTTAGTGTGAGTGTTTTGTGTTATTCGGGACGACCCTCGTACTTTAATTTCGGGAGTTATCCGGCTTTGAAAATGGCGTGAATGACTGTGTATATTACTACCGGAGTGAAAGTGCTTCTAGCCCGTCTGATACACGCGAAAGTCGCATGCTCATGTATGTCTTATCGCTGACTGGCGATAGTATCAAGTTTCAATTGTGTAGGAAGTACTTGCTTGCCCGTCTGGCGGTCCGCTTACCACATGTGTCGAGACAATGTGCGTACGTTTGCTGGCGCGCCTTTCTAATGTCTGCATATACAGTGTGCCTTGGGTTCCTCGTAATGTAAAAGACCCTACCTCTGTTCATATATTGTGTCCCCAACTTTTGTGTTATTGTAAACCTGGGGTGAATATATTCGTCGGTGGTAGTTAGATGTCTTTATGTACGTGTGTCTCCGGGCTTCTAGTCGCGTGTTTGGTGACTAGGTGTCGGAGGCGGTTTTATTATTTTGTGCATATTAATTCCTGTTAGCGTGACTGTCCCTTATTGCTCTATCCTCCAATTGGATAGTTACCCGACCTTGCATTCCTGGTATTCAGAAGGTCGCGGGTTCGAGACCGTCTTTGTTCAGGATAATTATTCCTGGTGCCTTTTGGACCTGTGTCTCCGGGACAGTTTTTTCAGTGTTATTGACTGTTGGTATGGTATTTACGTTTAGTGTGTGACCTCTAAAATAAATAATAGAATTTTCCCCTGAACTGTGAGTGTTATCCCATGGTATTTATGCTTAGTTTGAGCGCTGTTATAGGGAACTAAAAAAATCCTGCTATGGGCAGTATACGAAATAACGTGCACTTATGGACCAAATGTTTGTATATATGCATGTAAAATGTACAATCTTGTGCATGAGTTTTTGTGTATTTACCCTCTACAGGGGTAGAACCTGTATTTAGTGTTAATTGTGTGGACGCGCCCCCGTTAAGGTCTTGGGAATGTTTCGGCATTTTAAGTGGAAAATTCTGTGTGTGGGAATATTTATCCATGGGCTTGCGCGGTCAGTGAATTTCACTACATTGCGCGCTTTCTCGCCCGTCGGGGTGAATTACTGCGCCCTGTCATGAGGGCATTGGCCTCGGGTTCCCATTGAGGGGCTTCTTTACTATCTTTCAGGGGTGTTTTAAGTAAAGCAGGCCTAAGCCTACATTCCCCGTACTGCCTGTTAATAGGCGAAGGTATGCTGGTGTCTGAAGGGCTGTGTTGGCTTCGCGCTACCCTATTAGTTTCTGTGCGCGTGTACGCCCTCCTGTCTGTCTGGCCTCGTGGGGTGGGCAGTAAAACTTCCCTTAAACCCCGTGTATTTGGTTGTGGAGGCAGGATAGTGTGTGCAGGCGTGTGCGTGACACCCTGGTGAACTGTAAGCAATTCCCCTGTATGTATATTATTTTTTTCACTGGGGGTGCACATGTTCGTGTGGATGGGCTAATGTCCTACCAGCTGTGTGTGGTTATGTATGTGGTCCGGGTGTGGACCTCTGTATGTGTCAACGTCTGTCCTTGTACACATGGTCCTGGCTTCGAATTTGCCATTGCATACGTAGTCAGGTCTGTATGCCAGGTGGACATGTATGCCCTATCGTCGTATCGTACCGTGGATGTCCAAATGTCATGCGGGTGTTGCCCTCGCTCACCCGTTCGCCCCATCAGGTCGTTTCGCCGCCGATCGCGGGTTTCATCCCTTGTCGTGGCGTGTGCTCCTGCTGTCGTCCTAGTTGGGCCTCTATAGTCCCGGTAGTGTGGCCACCTGTAGGCCCTCTCCCGCTCTTCCCTAATGTGTCTTTCCTTCTCCCCCCTAGGTGTTTGTTTGGATGCCCTTTTACGTAACGTCGGGGTGGGTAGCCCCGTTCTTCCCTGTATTGGTATTGGAGGGATATGTCCCCGGTTTCGCCTGTTCTCTGTCCTGTTAGACTTCCGGGCCGGTTCCGAAAATTGTTTGTGTGTGTTTGTCTGCCCCTGCAGCGTTTTGGAGCCTACCCTGGCCGATTCCTGTGGTATGGCCACGGCTGTCTCCCGGACCGGAGCTGAGGGACATGTGTTCATGTGGGCTTGGCTCTGTAGTGTGTTGGAGGCTTGCCTGACCGATTTCTGGCCTATGGTCACGACCGCCTCCTTCCCCTTTGTTTTGTTAGTGTCTGAGATAGACATTCGTGCGAATTGCTGCGTTAATGTGTCTATGTAGATGTCGTTTGTGTGCTTAGTGAAGTTTCCTATTGCCTGCTCAAAATGAATGTTGGTAGTTTGGAGCTCTACAAATTCGCCCCAAAGCTCGGCGTAATCGCTCGTGAGCTCTTTGGCTTGGTCGGCTACCTTCGTGTTCTGTGTTTGCGCCCTATAGTGTTCCTCCCTCAGTCTGTAGTATTGTTGTGTCAGTTCATCATGTCTTTTATGTAGCCGCCAGTGTGTAAGATTCAATTGTGTTCTAATTGTGGCTATTCGAGCCCTGATTTCCCGGGACTCTCTGCTGGAGCTCAGCAGGTTGGCAAGTACCCTCATGATCGGCCCATAATGCATCCGCACAAGCTTTTGAACTTTTCGTAAGCGGTCCTGCTGGGCCCTAATTCTGCTGTGGGATGCTATGATCCCCTGGTACAAATCAATGTTCCTCAGCATGGCCTGTCGTGCAGGCGAGTTCATATTTATATATATGTGTTGAAAATAAAAAGTGATTTTAGTTGGGGGTTGTTAATAATAATGCAAGTCCCCGTGTAATAAAGGGGGGAAGAGAAAAATTTCCCTTGTGTTGCTAGGGCGAAGGAAAAATAATGCTTTCTGTCAAAAAAAATTCAAATTTTTCGCTTGGCTGTTTGCGGTACGGATCGCTTCTACCACGAGGGCTCGTTGTTTGAGTCCCTACCCTTATTTTGCGTGGTAGTCGCGCCTCCACCAAATATGTTCTATCCCTTGGTTGGGGGTGGAAAAAACACGGTATGTGTATCTGTGCTAATTTAGAGAACTGCTTCCGAAATGAGGGTAATGCCCCGTGATTGGGAGAGACTACTAGTGTAGTGTGTTGGTGTAAATGCTTAAGCTATTGGGGGCGTCCCTGCAGAATGCAATTATCTGTCAGGGGATGAATGTCTAGTGCCGGCTGCTAAATTAGCTTGCCAGCTGGGAAGGATGAGCTATTAAATGAATGTGCAGCGTCAGTGATTCAGTGCCCTGCAGTCGAGTCGTGTGCTCGAGTACAATGGAATCTGACGATGCAGTTATTGGCTTCTACGGTCACGGGCAATTGTGACGAAGGTCAGGTGGGGTATGAGGATGTGAAGTGGAGTGGAGTGTAATTAGTAACAAGCGTGTAGTTTACTGACCATGTATTTATTGGCCAGTAGATGTAGCTTGATGTCCCTCTTGGGGAGTTTAGACAAATATAAAATACAATTTGTGATGTGTACAAGTTTAGGGTAGGTGTTTACAAGAATTAAAGGAGTCTGAGCACAAACTGATTCTCACCTGGCGAAAAGCTGGAACGGACGTCGGGCAAGGCCGCTGGCGAAGAACAGAGTAGAACAGATAATTCCTCCTGTTCAGGTTCCACTCTTAAACGTTTCGGCGCTGCTTGGTCAGCATTGCGTCAATGTAGCTGCCCCAGATAGTTGTTAGTGTAAATGTTTATGTGTGTTTTGCAAGTCGTTGGCTAACCTCCTAGGCTTGGGTGGTCGCCGCTTGCTGTGTAGAGATATGTTCTGGAATTATAATGTTTCCAGTTGGGGTGGTTTTGGTAGAAGATGGAGGGATGGCTCTCAGGGGGTACTGCCCCCCCCCCCCCCCCACGGGCTGTACAATATTCACTTAGTTGAACTCAAATCTCAATTATATAAGAGATATACTAATTTCAATGTTCCTCACATCTTCACTTAAAACGGAAGTGCGGTAATCTCCTACGATCTAACTAGCTATCCTAGCGTCTCCACAAGTCGACAGTCGTCGCACTCGGACAAAGCTTTGGGATCTCCGTTAACCCAATAAAAACACTTCCTCGCTCTTCAAAGACTGCTGGAATAAGAACCTCGATCCTTGGATCTCCCCCTCCAAGTCGAAATTTTGGCGGCCATAACAATCTCCCTCCATAATTTTAGCGCGTAGATTACTAATGCTTATTACTGCGTAGATTAACCGATCTGCGGTTTTTAAAGTATCAGACATAATTTCTTTTAATATTCTCTTCATTACCAAATAGCCGGCCCCGTGGTGTTGGGGTAGTGTGCCTGCCTCTCGCCCGGAGGCCCCGGGTTCGATCCCCGGCTCCGTCAGGGATTTTAAAACTGACGTGAGGGTTGGAACGGGGTGCACTCAGCCTCGTGAGGACAATTGAGTAGCTGTCTGACAGTGAGACAGCGCCCCGATCACGAATACCAAGATTAACGGCCGAGGGGACCCGACGCGCTGATCACGCGTCACCCCAATATCTGCAGGCCAAATGGCTGGGCAGCGGTCGCTTGGTCGGCCTTAGCCCGTCATGGGCTGGATAGTGCCAGGGGTTGACTTTTTTTTTTTTCATTACCAAATAAGAAAATCTTCTTCTAAGGGCCTAAATGCATAATTTCACGAAATTATGTAGTTGAAGTTGATCCCGTCTTCAATAAGACCTCTTCTCATTGGCTCTGGGCTGGGATCCAATAGCATAATTTATAACAATATTTATAATATTAATTTCCAAACTCACTGTTGCTATGCCAATTTCAGCCTTCTAGAAGCGTCTATTGTTCAATATATCACGTGATCGGGCTCTCCCACGGCCTCGAGCTTATAACACTACCCTCCTGTGTCACGCTTCCAGAATTTATATTTGCTGGTTAAATTTTATCATGGGGACGGAAAATACTCTCATTTTGTCCCAGAATAATTCAATTTTCGGGGGCAGTACCATAATTTTTTTTGCGTAGCTTCATTATTCAAACTTTCACTTCGATCGCATGATTACGACACAAGAAACAAAAACTTAAATTGAAAATTTCGCACAGCTGCCATCTTATGGTTATGAAAACAATAGAAATAAATTAGATGGCAGTCGATTAACAATTGTATAAGCATTTAACGTGCAAAGTCTCTCTCCACTCGGATGGTTAAATCGCAAGAAACGTCCATTTAAATCTGTATACTTCGCGTCGCCGCCATGTTGGATTTGTGCTCACCAGGTTACTGAATCCTATAGCCTATATGAACAGAAAAAAATTCAGTTTGATTGCTGTAAAAGATTCGTAGATATTGAGAACCGTCTAAATATTTCGGATGATCGCCATTTTGGATTGTTATAAAATTTCGCACAGCCGCCATCTTGAGGTTATGTAAACAATTGAACTAAATTAGATGCCAGTGCATTACAAAATGTATAATCATTTACTGTACCACATTTCACTGCGCTCCGATAGTTAAATCACGAGAAAAGTCTATTAAAATATTTCAAATTCGCTTGGCCGCCATGTTCGTTTTGTACTTTACAGGTTTATAAATGTTGTATATATAAACTTGTACCAGTGCCCTTTATCAGCGTACAAAAGTTCAGGGTGATATCTGTAACAGTTTCGGAGTTATAGAATGCCGGTGAAATATTTCGCACAGCCGCCATTTTGAGGTTATGTAAACAATTGAACTAAATTAGGTGCCAGTGCATTACGATCTATATAAACATTTGTTGTGCCAAGTTTCATTACGTTTGGATGGTTAAATCGCGAGACAAGTCTATTCAAATGTCTCAACTTCGCTTGGCTGCCATGTTGGTTTTGTTGTTACCAGGTTTTTGAAAGTCTCATAGGTGAACTTCTAGCAATGCCCTTTATCACCGTACACAACTTCAGGGTGATATCCGTAATAGTTTCGGAGATACTGAATGCTGGTGAAATATTTCGCACAGCCGCCATGTTGGATTGGTTAGACACAATCAAATTTGAAGGGCATGGCCGGGGTCGGCCAGATTGGTGCTATAATCTTACGGAGTTTCATTGAAATGGCACCAGCCGTTTGGAAGTTATTAGGGGGGGGGGTTACACACCACACTATCACACACAAACGCACTATTTTTTCATAAAATGAAAATAGGCTAAAAATTACAATGACACATGTATCAGATAGATTACGTGTTACACACACGAACACCGAAGTACAGAAAGCCACATGAGCACGATGCCGCCAAGCTCCTAAATGAATCAATAACAATATGCAGTGTTCCGACTTGAGCCCACCTCTACGGTAAGAGTGATTTATATTATTTCTTTATTTTAATCGCTTGTCCTTCCAGCTCGGATCATTCCTGTACTGTCTCAAGGACGGTGTCTGGGAGCAGATACAACTGGGGATGGTGACAGGTCGATCACCCAAGTGACCGCTAACTTCGGTCTAATTAAGGAACGGTCAGGGAAGGGATGGTGGATGGTAGTCGACAGTGAACCGGTTGAAAGGAACCGCCCTGGCATTTGTCTGGTGTTTAAAATGGGAAACCACGAAAACCATTTTCAGGACGGCCGAGGTGGGATTCGAACCCACGCTCTCTCGATACCATTGAGGTGCGACTTAGCGCGGTAGCCCATTTTGGCCACCGTGGCTGGTAAGAGCAATTTATGTGACACAAAAAGTGTACTTCGTACCTAAAAATCTAAGAATTGCTAATAATAGGCCTACAGCAAAAACTATATATGACATACCCAAATTACAACTACTGACAGTTTCAACAGCAATGGCACTATTCAAGATCAAAGTCATGCCGACGGCCACCTATGGAATACAACTAATCTGGAACTACCTGACGGTCGGAAATCTAAGAAAGCTGGAAAGCCTTAAATCTAGCTTCCTCAAAAGAGAGTTATCCATCTCAAAATTCACTAGAAATAGTTATGCCTATATCTTTGCGCAGGAAACTCTCTTCGTAGAAGACATAAAACACTGCTTTAATTTATCGGAGACACAAGCATATGCAACCTTCATAGACGAGAGGAGCAGCAAAGAAAGACAGATTCCTGAGGGGATAACAGAAACAGACGCAATGACAACAGACTGCTAGAAAGGACCAAACTTCCAACTCCGACACCTGTACACACGATTTGCAGTACACGGCTCTCATGGAAAGATTTGCACAGACAGTTGCATCTGTAAGCTATGTAATGAACGGTGCCCCAAATATCACATGCAGAAGTGTAAAAAGATACAGTCAGTCTGAGAGACTAGACTTTATATAATTTCAAATAACGCATGCTACAAATGCTACACATGTTTGAAAGGCTCAGGAGGGATTCTCGATTCGCTCGAAGCCCCAGGACTCTTTCAACAGACTACATTACCCATTAACTTAGGCTTCCCGCGCGGGGAATGGAGACCGGGAGGGGCACTCTGCTGCATGACGTCACGCACTCGCCGTCTCCGTATCGCATAACGCCAGACCCCAGGAGTAAACTCAAACTCAACACACTCCATTACCCTTTAACTTAGGCTTCCCGCGTGGGGAACAGAGAGCGGGTGGTGCACTCTGCTGCATGACGTCACGCACTCGCCGTCTCCGTATCGCATAACGCCAGACCCCAGGAGTAAACTCAGACTCGGTGCATATGCACTGAACAACATGATGACCGTATTAGTGTGTGTAGCTGCTTTTAATTCAAGTAAGGACTGCAGCCTTTTGATTTTTTCAAATAGTTCCTACTTTTGACACCAAACGCCACCGTCAACGACTACTCGTTCAGCTACCAGACGCCACCGCAGTCGGCTCTTGGCAACGAACGTAGGAACTTAATAGCGTTGTTTACATCCTTAACCTACACAATTTAGCTTCACACAGGTGTAATTAGTGGAAGGTTCTTTAACATTCCATATATCTATGACAAGGGACCACTAGCTTTATTCCCCTCCGAAGGAATGCATACTGAGGGATTTTTAACGCTCTTAACATTACACCGGTTATCAGACAGATTCTACACACACCCAAAGTACACGGGGCTACATGATCGGGTTGTCGCAGACCCTAAACTAAAGAACCAACCAACCTTCGTTTAGCTTCTTTGAATTTGGTTATTAAAATAGGAATTATAGTTTTTTGTAATTTTTAGTCCGTATATAATTTCAGATTTCTATAAAAATAACTAAATATATATTTACATATTTCATTAATTATTAGCATATAAAATCAGTTCACGGATTATTATTATGGTCCCAAATCATATAAATTGTGATATGGCGTGCCTTTAGTAAGTAAATCGTCTTCCATTGTAAAGGAATTACCTCATCAGGGAGGACGATAAAGCTCATGGATAGCACTCACGAATACCACTTCTGCTTGATGGATTCTCGTTAACCTGCTTCTCGGGGGGAAAATTACAGCACCTTAGAGTCAAATGAAGGTGGAGGAATTTCGTTTCCACGCCACTCAGAGGCAGTACTGTGCCTTCTTTGAACACCGTACCGCACCTCCTTTGTGGAGGCACACAAAAGCGGCGATATTACGTGAATAGCAACTTTCATTCTTGTACGAAAACTAATTCTAAAAGGCGTTTCGATTCTAAAGCTTTTACCACCATCATCACTGAATGAAAGGACGCCACGTGACCATACTAACTTGCTCTAAGCTGAGTGGAATTGCAGTTAAGAAGTTTCATTAGATGAAAGTTGCAAGCTAAAATCACTTAGCCTACTTGCTCATTGCACATAAAATTGAGGAGTAAGTTGGTGAGAAAAATCTAATACAACTGTTGTATTCGATTCATTTCTTGGGTCGGATTGTCTCACACTAGATAAGCTCATCTGCCCCATTGTATTCTTCTTCTTCTTATTCCTTATGCCCATTCAAAGAGCGTGTTTGAACTTGTTAATTGGTCTGATGGTTTTCTATTTCTTATCCTGCTCAAATCTCTTCATGAATGCACTGTTTTGCATCTTGCGTTCTGTGGATCACTTCCTACCAGTTTTCTCCTTAGGTTTCTCCGTGACGTTTTGCTTGCCTACTATCTTATCTTATTATATAATACGATAAGGTGTATGTTTCACAAAACTCAAGCTCCTAAACCAGAGGGAGTTAGAAGGTGTGGTTTGTACCAAAATCTTCCAAATCGTCTCAATAGTACAGGAAAAATCTTGCATTTCTTGACAAGTCAACGGAAAGATATTTATTTGTTTATAAAGTGCTTTTAAACAAATAAACAAGACGATAGTCCCTGGCATCGCGTACATCTCGCATAACACTAGAGATGGGCGGGTAGTCTGTACACATGGGGTGCACACAACCCAGCTAGACCCTGGCAGAACTGTTTCTCGTAGAAACCGCATAGCATTAGACTGGGCGGGTAGTCTGTACATACGGGGCGAACACAACCCATTATGCCAGAGTTCTCGAACGGGTTCGCTAGTTGTACTAAAGGCTCCACATCATATTCTATGATGTCGTCTGTGATATTCATTTCTTGGAGGTTCGCCTTAGTTTCTTCTTGCCAATTGATTTTGACCTTCTTTGAGTTGATTACTTTAAATAATCTCTTGGGGGTCACGAAAGAAGCCTCCCAGAAGAATGCACTAATTACATGCATTCGGGCGTCCCCTGGGCAACGGTAAAAACACTGTAAAATTTACCGGCTGATTCTTTCAATACAAAGGTGCTGCTACACAGCAACAAGTATGCAAGAGAACTTACCAATGATAAGTCCTTTTCAGGACCAACCATGCACAGAACACTCATCAATTCCTATTGGTAACAGCTTACGAATATGTCACTTGAACATTGAATCGATTTCATCTGCTAAGAGTCAATACCTCTCACGTCTGATGCTGCAGAATGAAGTAGATGTTATTGCAATACAGGAAACTCACACCAAGGATGATGCTGATCTTTACAGAAGAGGTAGAATTTATGGATACGTTCTGGTTGGGGCCGTAAATGATGAACAGTATGGCATTGCAACATATGTCAGATCCCATCTCACTGACTACAAACTAACTTACCAAGACAGAACGACAGATATTTTTGTTTTGGCTGTAGAAGTTGCCGGCACCACGGTTGCAAATATTTACAAACCACCGCAAGTTAGCTGGCCAAATCCACCTGTAAGATCCTTCAGTCATCCAGTTGTGTATGTTGGTGATTTCAACAGCCACAGTCATGTCTGGGGATATCAGAATGAAGACCAAAATGGAGCTATTCTAAATGAATGGATGGATATGCACGATCTCCAGCTTGTGTTCAATGCTAAAGATCCAGGAACGTTCCGATCTGGCAGATGGTTAAAAGATTATTCTCCTGATTTGTGCATCACATCTAGATCTGGAAATAATGAAATGACACAACGAAAAGTCATCAAGTCTTTCCCACACAGCCAGCATAGGCCAGTCATAATTCATTTTGGTACTGAAATTCCGTCAGTCACCTCCATACCTCAACCTCGATGGAATTTTCAACTTGCAAACTGGGAACTATTTCAGAAAGGTCTAGATAATACCGTTCAATGGATTCCTCCAGTCCCATCCAATTATGAACGATTTGTGGGCGCGATTAAAACAAATGCCAGAAAATATATCCCACGTGGATTTCGGAAGGAGTACATTCCTGGATGGTCCCAAGAATGCGATGAGTTATACGCCAAATATCAAGAATCTCACGACAAGGTAACAGCTGATGACCTATTGAGAGCTCTGAACAAGAACAGAAGAGAAAAATGGCATAAAACAACGGCAGGACTCAACTTCACAAATTCTAGTCGGAAAGCCTGGAATCTTATTAGAAAACTTGGTACAGATCCCAGGTTGTCAAGTACAGTTACACATGTGAATGCTAATGCTGTTGCATCCAGACTGATGAATATTTCAAAAACTAAAATAGACAAAGAACAGACACGAACTGTGAATAATGAACTATACATAAAGAAGTCCCAACTAAAACCACACCCAGACTACTCACGTGATTTCTGCACTGAGGAACTTGATAAAGCCTTGAGTATGCTAAAGGCAAACAAAGCCGCTGGCTTTGATGGCATATATCCAGAGTTTCTTAAAACCATCGGACCAAAAACAAAGTTGTGGCTTATTGAATTTTTCAATGAGATTCTGAAAACTGGAAAATTACCAAAGCTGTTCAAACAGGCTAAGATAATTGCTATCCTGAAACCGGGATAAGACGGATCTGATGCTTCTCACTACCGACCGATATCACTACTCAGCATGACCTATAAGCTACTTGAAAGGCTTATTCTAAATCGCATTCAAGAGGCCGTTGATCAAATCATCCCCATCGAACAAGGTGGCTTTAGGAAACAACGGAGTTGCTGCGACCAGGTCCTAACATTGACAACTATAGTAGAAGCTGGATTTCAACGAGGTCTAAAATCAGCTGCGGTTTTTGTGGATCTCACGGCAGCTTACGACACTGTGTGGAGGGAGGGCTTGATGTCCAAGTTTATTGAAATCATCCCATGTCAAAAGTTGGCACTTTTAATGAACAACATGCTCTCTGATAGGCGTTTTAGGGTGTTCCTGAATGGGCAAACTAGCAGGTGGAGGACATTAAACAACGGCCTACCTCAAGGATCAGTTTTGGCCCCCATTTTGTTTAATCTATATATTCATGACATGCCTCACACAGATTCCTTGAAAATCCAGTATGCAGACGACCTAGCATTAATTATCCAAAATAAAGACCTTATGAACTGTGAGAATACCCTAACTAGTGATCTGACGAAACTGAGTGATTACTTCCATAAATGGAGACTTCAACCCAACCCGAACAAAACTGAGGTTACTGCATTCCATCTAAATAATAAAGAAGCCCAAAGGAAGCTGCATGTTACTTTTGACGGAATCGAAGTACCCCATAACTACAATCCAATATATCTTGGAATCACTCTGGATCGGTCCTTGGCATTCAAACAACAGTGCATCAAGTTATCGAAGAAACTTGGCTCCAGAGTGAATCTACTTCGCAAGATTGCCGGAAGCAGCTGGGGTGCAGACGCTAATACTCTACGTTCTGCTGCACTCGCTCTCGTGTATTCTGCTGGTGAATACTGTGCCCCTGTATGGGAAAACAGTGCTCATACCACCAAGATTGATGTGCAACTCAATGAGGCCATGAGAGTCATCACTGGTACTGTTAGATCTACTCCCACACAATGGCTACCAGTCTTAGCTAATATCGCTCCGCAAGATCTAAGGAGGAAAGCAGCTAAGGTAAGCTTGCTCAAGAAGACCACTTCTGATAAGAACTCTCTTTTGTATGTTGCCCTGCAAGATCCACCATCAACACGTCTGAAATCACGCAAGCCACCCTGGGTTGATTTAGAAGGTATCAATTCTTTCAACATGACCTCCAAGAGGCAACAACGTTGGAACGAGCATCCACCCAACAATGCTCACCTGGTTAAAGATCCTACAAAGAAGGTTGAGGGATTCCAACTTCCACGCCAAACCTGGTCGAAGCTGAACCGCATTAGAACAGGTCAAGGAAGGTGTGGTCACACTTTGAAGAAATGGGGTTTCCGTACATCTGCTGCCTGTGACTGTGGAGTGGAGGACCAAACTATAAAACACATTGTTCAGGAGTGCCCACTCCGTGCATTTGATGATGGTGTGAAGACTCTACACCAAGTGACACCAAGTGCTCTGGAATGGTTGTCAAATTTGGACATTTCAATTTAAATAATTGTAAACTTTTGTATACTTGTACAACCATACGATATATATATATAATAATCTCTTGGTTAGTCTGTCGCTGTCCATTCTATAAATAAGGCCATACAATTACAGACATCTCTTACGTACGGCATCAGTGAACCTGTCTGTTAAGGAATAGAGGTCCGCTGTTCTCCTCTTAATTCATATTCCATTTTCTCTCCTGGGACCATAAATAGTGCGGAAAGCCTTCCATTCTTTCTTTTCAATTTCTATAGTTTTAGAGTAATTATCAAGAGATGTGGATTCGGAGGCGTATAAAGCTTCCGGAAAAATGTCTGTCTTGTTGTGACGTTATTCTGCATTACGAGATATAACTCTTTGGTATTATTAACAACCTTTGAATTGAGCCTCTATGGACTGCATGTTAACAATGAATTTCATTTGTGTCTCGATCTTGTTCATCTAACGGCCTTGATATCCTCCCAGTGTTTCTTGAGTCCATCGATCAGTCCAGTGCCTTCTTTCGTGCTTCTGGTAGGGGCCCTCTCCGTCTCCTAGGCTCAGATTATACTTCAAAATTGTGATAGCTTTTAACAATTTGTCGAAGTTCAAATCTGTCGTGGATTTTCGTATCTGGAATTCTAATTTGCATCAGGTCTTTCTCACATTCTTGGAACCATCTCCATTTGGTTGCCTTTGGCTTCGTGAAATTACAGATTTCCTTAGTAAGTTCGTCATTAGTCATACGGAAGATGAGCCTGTAGAACAGCTATTTTTAGCCTATTTTCAATTTTGAAAAAAATAGGCTTATGAGATCACCTTTTGTCCGTGTGTGTGTGCGTGTGTGTGTGAGGTGTGTGTGTCCCCCTAATAAAATCTAAACGGCCTGAGCGATTTCAATGAACCTCGGTAAGTTCATAGCACTATTCCCGGCGACCTCGACCGTGCCCTTCAAATTTTGTTACTTCCCACCAATCCAGCATGGCGGCTGTGCGAAATATTTCACTAGCATTCAATATCTCAGAAACAATTACCGATATCGCCCTGAAATTGTGTACGGTGATAAAGGGCACTACTAGAAGTTGACGTATGAGACTTTCAAAAACCTGGTGACTACATAACCAACATGGCGGTCAAGCGAAATTGAGACTTTTAAATAGACTTTTCTCGCGATTTAACTATCCAAACGTAATGAAACTTGGTACAGAAAATGTTTATACACATTGTAATGCACTGGAGTCTAATTTAGTTCAATTGTTTACATAACCTCAAAATGGCGGCTGTGCGAAATATTTCATTGACATTCTATATCTCCGAAACTATTACAGATATCACCCTGAAATTTTGTACGGTGATAAAGGGTACTGATATAAGTTTACCAATGTATATTTCATAAACCTGTAAAGTACAAAACGAACATGGCGACCAAGCGAATTTGAAATATTTTAATATACTTTTCTCGTGATTTAACTCTCTGAGCGCTGTGAAATGTGGTACAGTAAATTATTTTGCAGATTGTAATGCACTGCCATCTAATTTAATTCAATTGTTTACATAACCTCAAGATGGCGGCTGTGCGAAATTTTAAAATTAAATTTTTATTTCTTGTGTCGTAATCATGCGATCGAAGTGAAAGTTTGAATAATGAACCTAGGCAATAATTGTCCTTGAATGGTACATAACTCTATGGCCTATACATATAATAATCCTAAATGGCGAGCTTCCGAAATATTCGACGGTTCTCAATATCTATGAATCTTTTACAGCAACCAAACTGATTTTTTATGTTCATAGAGACTATGAACATATGTTCACCTATAGGACTTTCAGTAACCTGGTGAGCACAAATCCAACATGGCGGCGACGCGAAGTATACATATTTAAATGGACGTTTCTCGCGAATTAACTATCCGAGTGCCGTGAAACGTTGCACATTAAATGCTTATACAAATGTTGATCCACTGGCATCTAATTTATTTCAATTGTTTGCATAGTCACAAGATGGCTGCTGTACGTAATTTTAAAATCTCGTTTTTACTTCTTGTGTTCTAATCATGCGATTGAAGTTTGAATACCACACGTACACAATAATCTTAATGTAATAGTACAAAAATAAAAATCCATCCTGGCGACCATATGAAATATTTAGACGGTTCTCAATATCTACGAATCTGTTACAGCAATTAAACTGAAATGTTGTATGTTGATAGAGACAATTAACATGAGTATGATGTATGAAAATAGGCTGTATAGTTCTTCACGGAACTACTTGTTTCTTTTTGATGGACTGCATTATTGGTTCTATCTTGGTGCATAGTTATTCATTGGATCTCAATCGTACCTGCTCATCAATCCATCTGTTGCCTAAACTCTTCCGTAATATCCTTAGTTCTCATTTTAAGAATTTGTTGACTTGCCCTTGTCTACATAAAGTCAAAGTCTCCGAAGCATACAGCCCTTCTCGTTTATGTACCGTGCTATAGTGCCCAAGTTTGGTATCTATACTCAACGTCTTCTTATTATAGATGTTTTGCGTCAGATGGAACGCCCGGTCTATATTTCAGATCCCATAATTGATGGATTCTTGTTCCAGTCCAGTTTATTGGCTTACCTCACCTCCATCGCCTTCTTTACCCGTCCAACCTTCTCATAATTTGTGATCATCAATCCTGGCCCATTACTGATATTTGACATGTATTTTGTCTTCTCTAAGGAAATCTGCAGTTCTACTCGCTCTGTTGCTTCTCTCAGCCGGTTGATCTTCATATTTGCTGAGTCGACGTTGTCGGCAATAATAGCCAAATCACCTGCAAAGGCCTGACAGTCAACGTATACTCCTTTCAGTTTGGGACCTAATCTTCGTCTTGGCGCAACGTCTTTCTCCATTCTCTCGTAACATTTTTCAATATGCAGTTAAAAAGAAGTGGAGAGAATCCATCGCCTTGTCTGACCCCAGTTTTGACTTCAAATGGTTCCTAGACCTCACCCATGAATTTCCCCATCGACACTGTGTTGGTTAGGTAGAGACTGACTAATCAAGTTTCTGGATGTACAATCAACCCCAAATTCTTCAAGAATATTCAGCAATAACACTCGGTCAATAGAGTCGTAAGCTTTTTTAAAGTCGACGAAGACAAACAACATGTAGTTACATGTTCCAATTGCTTTTGTCTGATGATTTCTTCAGGTTGAAAATTTGTTCTGTTCAGGAACGTTCTTTTCTGAAGCCTGTCTGATACTCGCCGATCTGTTTATCAAGATAACCTTCAATTCTGTTCAGGAGTGCTTTAAAGAGGATCTTGCAAGGAACAGGCAATATTGATACACCCCTGTAATGTCGACGGTTTTCTTGTCTCCCTTTTTGTGGAGAGTTTGCATTAGTGCTGATTGTCATCCTCCAGATCTCCTGAAGTAGATTAACTAATATGTCCAGGGTATTCTCGTTTACCATCCTCCAGATCTATATCCATGGTATTCTCGTTTACCATCTTTAACAGTTCCGCAACGATTGAGTCCTCTCCAGCTGCTTTAAGTTATTATTCTTCAGGCTGTCAATGACAAGCTTAGTTTCCATCTTGCAGGGTGGGGGAGATTTAGATGGACCTTGGATAGGGTAAGACAACGATATACTTCGTCCTGATTCCTTACAATTGAGCAGTTTGTTAAAATACCGCGCCAAAATTGTACATTTTTCCTTATTGTTCAGCCACACTTTTCCATTATGATCCCTAAAATATTGGCTGGGGGATTAATACCCTTTCAGTTTAAACTTGAAGGTTTATAATAATCTCTGACGTTGTTCTTCCAAAACTCCTGGTCAATCTGTTCCATCTGTTGTTTCTCGTGTGATCGATGTGTACCGAGTAAACATATATTAATTACAAATCAGTTGGACTGTTGTTGTTGTTGTTTGAGTCTTCAGCCTGTTGACTGGTTTGATGCAGCTCTCCATGCCTCCCTGTCCTGAGCTAATCGTTTCATCTCTACATAGCTACCACACCCTACATCCGAGGCAATCTGTTTAACATATTCTAACATTGGTCTTCCCATACAGTTCTTGTCCTCGACCCTTCCTTCCATAACTAAGCTTGCTATTCCTGGCTGTCTTAATATGTGTCCTACTAACCTATCTCTTCTCTTAATTAGCAGTCGCCAGAGAAATCTCTCCTCTCCCACTCGTCTTAATACCTCTTCGTTTGTAACCCTATCTACCCATATGATCTTCATAATTCTCCTGTAACACCACATTTAAAATGCTTCAATTCTCCTCTTTTCTGCTTCACCAATAGTCCAAGTTTCACTTCCATAGAGTGCCACGCTACAGACAAAGACTTTCAAAAATGACTTCCTATTACCTAAATCTATATTCGATGTCAACAGATTCCTTTTTTGTAGAAATGCTTTCCTTGCCTGAGCCAACCTACTTTTTATATCCTCTTTGCTTCGTCCATCACTGGTTATTTTGCTTCCTAAGTAACAGAAGTCTCCTACTTCCTTCAGCTTTTCACCTGCCAATTTGATGTCCCTAGAGGTTTCTGATTTATTTCGGCTGCATTCCAGTATTTTTGTTTATTAATTTTCATCATGAATTCTTTTCTCAAGACGGAGTCCATTCCATTCAAAAACTCATTCAAATCCTCAGGCATGTCGGCCAAGATGACTATGTCATCGGCAAATCTCAGAGTTGAAATTATTTCTCCTCGAATCTTCACTCCCACTTTAAATTTTTCTCCAATTTCCTTAATTGCTTGTTCAATGTAAAGATTGAAAAGTATGGGTGATAAGTTGCAGCCTTGCCTTACACCTTACTGAATGCCAGATTCTATCTCATGTCCTTCAGCTTGAATTACTGCTGTCTGGTTTCTGTATCGATTGCATATCACGCTCCTATCCCTGTACTTTATTCCAATCGATTTAAAAGTGCCAAACAATTTAGTCCAATCAACGTTATCAAAAGCCTGTTCTAAGTCTACAAATGCCATGAACGTTCTCTTAACTTTCCTTATTCTACCTTCCAAAATCAGCCTAAGACTTAGTACAGCTTCCCTTGTTCCTACATTTCTCCTGAAACCAAACTGGTCTTCACCCAACTCTATTTCTATCTGGCTTTCCATCCTCTTGTAAATTATTCTAGACAGGATCTTTGAAGCATGAGTAATCAAGCTGATTGTACGGTAATCTTCACATCTGTCAGTTCCCACTTTCTTTGGGATAGGGATGATAACATTCTTCTTGAAATCATGGGGTAAGTCACCTGTCTCATAAATCCTACACACCAAGTGAAATAACCTGACCAGACCTTCATCTCCTATGCAGCGTAGCAACCCAATCGGTATATCATCTATGCCTGGTGCTTTGTTCCTGCTTAAGTCCTCCAATACTCTGTCAAATTCTGATCTCAATATTAAATCTCCTTTTGCATCCTCATCAATTTCCTCCTCCCTTTCCATTACATGATTCTCAATCTCCTTTCCTACATACAAACACTCTATGTAAGCTTTCCATCTCTCAACCTTTTCTTCCCTATCTGTTAGAGGTTTTCCATTTGTGTCCTTAATATTACAGCACTTAGTCTTCTTTTCCCCAAAAGTATTCTTAATCCTTCGATAAGCTGTGTCTACTTTTCCTAATTTCAGACAATTTTCTATACCTGCACATTTCTCTTTCAACCATTCTTCTTTCGCTTTCTTGCACTTCTTGGTAACCTCATTATTCAGACGTCTGTATTCTGCTTTCCCCTTCTCATCTCTTACATTCTTGTGTTTCCGCCTTTCATCCATCAATTCTAGTATATCCTGAGTGATCCACGGTTTTCTACCTATTCTTTCTTTCCTACCAATGTTTTCTTCTGCGGATTTTGTTATTTCATTCTTCAAAAGTGCCCATTCGTCTGCAATTAAAGTTTGTTTAGGGTTTTTCATTAGTCCTTCCTTTATACTCTTCTTGAATCTTTCGTTTACATCCTTCTCTTTCAGTCTGTCTATTGCCCACCTTTTTGGCTTTTGACTTTTCTTCAGTTTCTTCAACTTTAATCTGCATTTCATTACAACCAGATTGTGGTCAGAGTTTATGTCAGCACCAGGATATGCTTTACAATCCAAAATCTGGTTTCGAAACCTCTGCTTGACCATAATGAAGTCGATTTGGTAACGCCCTGTATCTCCTGGTCTCATCAATGTGTATATTCTTTTATTGTGGTTTTTGAATAAGGTGTTAGCTATGACCAACTCATGCTCGGTGCAGAATTCCATCAGCTTGCTTCCTCGATCATTCCTTTCACCTGATCCGAAATTTCCTACTATCTTCCCTTCTCTCCCTTTTCCTACCACAGTATTCCAATCTCCCATTACTATAATATTTTCATTACCCTTGATATACCTCAGAATTTCATCTATTTCTTCGTAGACCTTTTCAACATCTTCATCATCAGCTTGACTGGTAGGCATATAGACTTGTAGCACTGCGGTGCACGTAGGTTTAGTATTGATTTTTGCTACAATAATCCGTTCACTATATTGCTCATAATATTCTACCCGCTGTCCAAGTTTCCTACTCAATATGAGACCAACCCCTGCTTGACCATTGTTTGATTTAGTGCTAATGACCCTATATTCTCCTGACGAAAAGTCCTGTTCTTCCTGCCAGCGCATTTCGCTAATGCGAACCATATCCAACCTCTACCTATACATTTCCCGTTCTAAGTTTTCTAACCTTCCACTTCCTAGCATACTTCTAACATTCCACGCTCCGATCCGTAGAATGTCAGAATTCCTCTTTGTCACTTCTGTGATGTTAACCCCTTCTCGAGTAGTCCCCACCCGGAGATCCGAACAGGGGACTAATTTACCTCCGGATTGGAATTTTACAAGGTAGGAGGCCATCATCACATGTAATTGTGCATAGAGAGGTGCATATCCTCGGGAATAGCATTACGGCTGTAGTTTCCTGTTGATTTCAGCCGTGCAGCAGAATGCAGTGTAGCCATTAGTTGGCTTATATTATCAATATCTTAACCGTCTATAAAACAAGTAAAGAATTGATTTATTCTGAAAGGCTGCTACTCCCTTTCAGATTAAGTAATAGAGCAATTCTACTAACAAAAATACCAAAGTTCCACCAACAACAAAATACTATCACTAAATCAGTCCGTCACCAGGCACACTCGTATGCACCCTCACACATCACAGTCTAAATTTGACTACAGAAGAAATAGAAAATATAGGATGACAACATGTTTCGCTTGTCAAGCGGGAATCTTCAGATCTTAAACGTTCAATATACAGATAAAATAGCTCTATAATATCCCTACCATAGCCCAATTGATATTACTTAGTTTTCAATATCAACTGCTTTTATGAAAGCTCCTAAAACAAGTGTAAGTGGCTTGCGACTATATATACAGTTTTTTTACATCAGGAAAGTTGTCAGAACAGTTTGTAGACATTCCACAATTTCAGATAAGTCTCCATATCAGATCTTTCAACACATTTGTAGTAGACAATCACTGCTTTTGCATGTTGCACTTCTAACATTTTACAATTATCTCAACAGAGTACTCGTAGATCATTTCTGTATTAATTTACAATTCTACAATAGTTTAAGACTTATTGCTTAAGTATATCATGGTAGTAATAGCTTCAACTTCATAGATTTGTTGGTGAAGGAAGACTGTTTGTTGATGAAATCGTCATTTATCAGTCTTGCGGCAATTAAAATAAATAATTCTTTTTTCATAACGCTTTAATTTTTATCAGTAGTTGCCACTCTTTCTAAGTTTTTGACGGATTTTAAATTTTTGGGGAGCAGTGACTATTAGTGGTTGTCATTGAAAATTTGGTAGTGGTTTGTAGAGATATTTTGTCTTGCATAGATTTGGATCCGGTGATGCTTGCTTGACGAGCGAAACATGTCATCCCTTAGTTTTCTCCCTCTTCTGTAGTTCAAAACAAATATAGGCCTATAGGCTACATAATTAATCACACGTATTTTTTTTAGATTATTTTTCGCATGTGCTAGTAATTTGGATTATATTGTGTTTTTTAAAATTTTTATTGGTAAACAATTGACCTGTAGTATGTATCATTAGTTTTACATCTCTGAATGAAATAAAATATTAGTCACTTTTCATAAAACGTTCACATAAAGAGTTCACCAGAAGTTCTCCACTCATGTTCTGAACCGTTGTAATCATTTCTTGCATATCCATATTTCCCATTAGTGTCTTAGAACCTGAAGTTATAAATAGGAATGCTCTCTCACAAAGATCAGACCCTTCGTTTCTCCTCTTAGCCATATCATTGAGCTCATTTATGAAGCCAGCCCTGATGACGTCACTGTAGATCGAAACGAGCCTTCTTCTTCAGCTTTTCTATGCTCACATTTCCGTCGTCGTCCATCACGTTAAAACCTTGCATCTTGCACGAAATTGTTGTTTTGTATATCTCTGCATCTAACATCTTTATAGAACTGGATCAAATCTTTCCGAGTTGTGTTGGTTCTTAAGGGTCAGTGTTTGTAACGAAACATCCCATCAGCACTGTTTCAAAATTTGGCCGACACATCCGACAATCAAAACTGAAACAGATGCTTTGAAAACTTCTGTAAACTTTTGCTTTAGAACCATTGTCCAGCGTATTTTTTTGATGGAACTTACAAAATCCCTTAAGGTGCCCCCACCTGTTTCGTGCGCTGTTATGCTCCAATCCAGTGCTGCCGCTATAAACCAGGTTACAGCGTTTTGTTTTGTTTTCCCAGTAAATTCAAAATCGCAAACCATTATGCGCTCCGCTGGTAGGGGTCTATCCCTGGATGTATTCACCGACTGAAAAGTAGCAATATCAATTGTCAATAAGGCAACACTGAAACAATAGTTTCAAAGCACATATATGTTGGTATAATAATAATATCGTATGGCCACGGGTGCCAGGTACAAGTTTTGTTAATTGACGCCCAGAGGGCTGCTTGCATGTTGAATTTTATCGCTCCTTGGAGCGCTATGAAAGTCAAGGAGGTTGGATATATAAGCTCCTTGACACTATAGCGCTTTCTAGTAGAGAAAGGATGAACTTTTTGTGTTGGCGGAAAATCGCGAGATTAATTTTGCCATTATGAACACGGCCTACTGAATTCAAATGGGTTATTTAACATGCCAACAACGTATGACATACGTACCGTGATTTTTGTCGCCTTTCAAGAATCACTTATCACGGGCAGGGGTGGGTAGATTATGGGATGAGGAATAACCCACCCACCAAGGGAAGATGATCAAGAGAAGGAAGTAGATTTGGGATTTGGAAAAGAAGGATAGAAAAATAGGAGGAGAGTCCCACAAAATTAATAAGTTGAGATTTAAATACACTTAGAAGCAGTTGCCAATGGAAATTAACTCTCGGATACCTAGAGTAGGTACGAGCTTGGTCGAGGCTAACGGGAACCGCAGCTAGGACTTGGGCGGTTTGCAAGAGAGAGGCTTTAGTACATTTCCTCCCGAGCATGTATAAGAGTACTATGGAGAAGGGTGATGGTCTGGCAAGACTGAGAGGAACAAATTTACTGTATGTCTTCTCGAAGAAATTAGGTTTTACAAAGTAATTCGAAGAATGCCAATGATTTAACTCATGTTTGGTATTTTCAATTTCCAAAATTATGGAGTTCCTGCAAGGGCGACCAAGTGTCTCTAAGAAGGAATATGATAAAAGATTATGCCTTATTGGGTAATCTTGGTAAATGAACCAATGGTTGCATTGGACAATGGCTAAGCTTTTACTCAGCGAGGAGCCAGCTAAAAGTTTAGACAAAAAGAAACACTTATTTTTTAGAAAACTGACCATAAGTTTTCGGAGAGGGTCTCCACAAGCAGGTAGTTGGCTTAGCGAACTTTACTTGCCTTACTGGCCAATTAGAATTAGCTATTAACGCTAAGAAGAACTTTAGTAAGGTGAAAATTAAGAGTTCTTGCCCAAATGCAACAAATGGTGAAAGCCCTGTTAAAGATTTTAATGTCATTGAGTGAGGAGAGTCAAGGAAGACAGGATTTTGCCTAAACTTTATATTCGCAAATGAAAAAGCGAAGGGAAAAGATTTGTTTATTTTACAATTAGAAAAGGTTTGATGAAATTAACAATTGTGCAATATAATTTTAATTAACATAGTTCATTTGAACTTTTTAACAAATAGGGTCGCAGACCTCTAAACATTAAACGGTTGCTCCAGGCAATTGACAATTTACAAGGTTTCAAACCTTACATGTTTCTAAAATCTTTATAAGAGTTAAACCAATAAACAATGAAATAATTAAAGCTTGAACGTGAATTGGAGTACAAAAAGTGTACCTTAAGAAATTCTTGAGAGAATGTTCTAGAGGAAATGACAATTTTGAAAATGAAAATAATAACAACGTGAAGAATAAGATAGAAGTTCCTACAACTTCTTATATTTATACAGAGTTAATATATGAGAATTATACAAAGAGGGCAGGTCACTTACTGTGAAACCTGGAGAAAGTGAAAAGGAAGTTTCTAGACTTCCTATGTTTAATTAGGAGTCACGAGAAAAATGGGGCAGTTTCCATTTCGTGAAACCTGAACATGACTCGCTCAAGAGTTTAGAGAATTGTTTTCCCTGATTTTGAAGGGAGAAACAATGTAAGTTTGAAACGTGTGCTAGACACGTATCACAAAGATTATACAGAGATACTTAATGATAAACCAACAAAATGGAAGGGCACTTCTTGGAATGACACCTTATTGAAACAGACCTAGATTGCAGATTGTTAGTGAAAGGTTTAGGAAAGAGAAATGGGAATTAAGGAAAATGTTCATGGCCGTATTTAATATAACCGGACGATCGCGACGCGGTAGAAACGCGGAGAAAGCACTTATTACCACTATAGTCTGTAAAGATTGATTCAAAGTTCACTATAGAAACACTAAAGTTCACGAAAAGAAAGTTATTGCAATTATGGAAAGAACTGATTGCACTATATAGGTGAGAGTCTATTTCTTGAAAAAGTTGTAATTTACAATTGAATGCGCCATAGAATTTTCCAGAGGTTCCAGCGGTGGAAGAAAGTTAGCTATTGCAAAAATTTATAAGGAAGATTCCTCATTTTAACTAGTATTTTCACAGTGCGTGAACAATACTTGACGACAAGACTCGCAGATAGAGAACAAGGTCTAGAAGGTTCCAGAACGACCTTAGCAGAAAATGGGGTTGAGAAAATCCAACGGAGGAAATAATTTTATAATTATAGGCAGCGGGTATTAGATAATATCCCACGTAGCGAGAGGATTTCTCGTTTGAATCGCTTAAGAAAAGCTCTTTTATAGTAAGGTTGGCTTATACACGCAAAAGCTCAACATGGCAAAACCCACGAAGAATGATTATTGCCCCAAAGTAAATAATTTCACACTGCCTATATTTAAAAGCACTTGGAAGTTAAAACCATGAAGATGAGGTTAAAACTTTTTAAAAAATGGTACTTATCTCGATTTCATGTTGAAGTCGGAGTTCCTTATGAAGACTATCTAGCCAACATGGCGTAGAAGAGTGTGTGCCTCTTGGATTGAGGAGGCAAGCTCGAGCGGAGCTTTGACTGAACGAGTCAACTGCAGACGAAGAAGTGAGAGCAGCTCAACGAAGCACGGAAGGTCCTAGGAAGGGGAGAGAGTGGGGGTAGGAAACAAAAGGTATACATATCAGCATAACCAACTTGGAAAAAATAAATTTTCTTCTTAATGGATGGTCTTCTAAGAGTTGATAGTAGGCGATATTAGCGCAGCATGGTGTGAAGAATTAGACGTAGTCCTCTTGCTCAAGGAGAAAATAGCTGACGATGGTAACAGGATCTGGTGGCCAAATGGATAAGTAAGTCCTCTTGCAAGATGAGGAATTGAGTAGCTTCAGAGGTTCGCTACTAGATGACGCTAGGTGGATCACAGAAGTTATATATCTGAAACATACTTATGAAGACATAAGAGATATGCCCAACAAGGAGAAAACAGATGATCACTGTTGGTGTTTGACAAAGAGGAAGGAAGAAATGAACATGCAAAGAGCAGTAAAAATTATATCTCAGGTACCGTGTATTCAAAGAATACACCATACTGGGGGGAAACACCAACAGAGAGCAAATAAACAGTTACACATTTATTGGAAGAGGAGCGATCAAAGACAGTGGTCTTGTGATCGGTCCATTTGTGGTCAAGATTCTGGCCACCCTGACTCTCCCATCTCTTCCAGGGTAACAATCGGTCACCCTACCAGAAATCCATACTAGGGGGGGTGAAACATCCCTAACCAAGACCAAGTCCCCCACCTTAATGTCGGGACTGGAAAGAAACCACTTCTGTCTCCGTTGTAAGGAAGTTAAATATTCCAAGTTCCACCTCTTCCAAAAAGAATTACGGAGGGCTTCAAGCTTACGCCAAGCGATAGGTAGATTAGAATCCCTGTAAGAATTGGAAAGAGGAGGAGGGGCAGAAAGAGAAGTGCCGATAAGGAAGTGACCAGGGGTGAGTGGAAGTAGGTCATCAGGGTCATTGGAAAGTGGAGTTAAAGGGCGAGAGTTAACAACACCTTCAATCAAAACAGACAATGAATTGAATTCTTCGTAAGTCAGAATTCGATTACCTAAGACTTTTCTTAAATGACGTTTAGTGAGCTTTACGCAAGATTCCCACCTACCACCATGATGCGGAGCGTAAGGAGGTATAAAGCGCCATTTAAAACCTTTTGTATAAGAAAAATTAGAGATTTGTTCCATGGCAGGAGAGGAAGTGAGAGCTTTCTTCCACAGGGAAGCTGCGCCCTGAAAGGTGGAAGCGTTATCAGAGAACATCTCAGAAGGAACACCACGCCTAGCGGTGAAACGAGAGACAGCTGATAAAAAATAAGAAGTAGAAGCATTCGTTACTAGTTCCAAGTGGATTGCGCCGGTAACCATGCAAACAAAGAGAGAAACATAAAGCTTACCAAACAATTTGCGTTTAGCTTCAGGAGAGTTTCGTTGATATTGGAACGGACCCATATAGTCCACACCAGTTAAAGCAAATGGGCGTATAGGAGAAGAACGAAAAGAGGGCAGATCGCTCATTAATTGAGTGTTGATTTTAGGTTTCGCTTTGAAACAAGGAATGCACTTATGAATTACAGAAGAAACTTCATGAATTCCATTTATAATCCAGTACTTTTCTCTTAAAAGGCAGAGCAGAGTACGTGTACCAACATGAAGATTACGGTAATGAAAGTCACGTATAATTAAGGAAGTTACGTGATGTTTGGAAGGCAAAATAACGGGATGCTTTTTGTCTTCAGAGAGTAAAGATTGCGAGAGCCTTCCACCTACCCTGAGTAACCCATGGTCATCAAGAAACGGGGCCAAAGCACGAAAACGGCTGGATTTGGGAAGATCTCTTTTAGAAGAAAGCAATGACAATTCAGAAGAAAAGGCTTCTTGCTGTGTCAGTTGTAAAATCTTAATGGTAGCGAGATTCAATTCATGATTGGTAAGGTGTGGTTTAGGGAGAAGAGGTTGGTCAACCACAAGATATTTCCATCTAAGGAGATAGGCAACAATCCGTAGTAATTTATGGAAGGAAGAATAGCGTGACAACAAAGGATGAGAAGCATTAGAAACCAGACACGAGGCAATAGACAAAGGTACTTTAGCGTCAGGCAAGTTGGAGTTTGTAGCTGGAGGTTTAGCAGGCCATGAAGAAGAGTCTTTGATTAACCACGAGGGCCCATGCCAGTACAATTGGGAAGCTGCCAATTGAGAGGGTAAACAACCACGAGAGATGATATCAGCTGGATTATCCGCACTGGGAACATGCCTCCATTGACATCCAGAAGAAAGAGTTTGAATTTTGGAAACCCTGTTTGCAACGAAAGTTTGCCAGTGAGAGGGGTTCTTGGCGATCCAAGAAAGGGCGATCATGGAATCGCTCCAGAGATAAATTTGCGAGAATTCGACCTTTAATACTTCCCGTAATTTCTTGACAAGTTCTGCAGCCATTAGTGCAGCGCACAGTTCGAGCCTAGGCAAAGTGATAGTTTTAAGAGGAGCGACCTTCGATTTAGCACAAACAAGGTTAGAAACTGGAGATCCATAGAGTGAATCGTGATAAACTAAATATGCACAGCAACCATAAGCTTTTTCGGAACTGTCCGCGAACACGTGAAGGAAAAAAGATGCATTAGAATGAGAGCTGATTAAATTCCTGGGAATTTCAATAAGGGAAAGATCCAACAAATTGCTGCGAAACGAAAGCCAACGATTAAGAAAAGAAAGAGGGACGGCGTCATCCCATTCACATTTAAGTGACCACAGCTCTTGCATGAAGAGTTTGGCTATAACGATAACTGGGGCAAGAAATTGAAGCGGATCAAAAATTTTTGCAATTTCAGAGAGGATCTGTCTTTTTGTATTAGGAAGCTCTTCTGCGAGCGTAACTTTATAGATAAGAGTGTCAGTGCTAGTGCACCAATGAACTCCTAAAGTTTTTATAGATTCGGAGTTTCCACAAATTTCGACAGACGAGGGATCTACGTCTTCGATGGGAAATTGGGCGAGAAACTCTGGGGAGTTGGAGTTCCACTTATGAAGTGGGAAACCTCCATTCCTTAGTAATGCTTGAAGTTCTAAAGACACAAAAGAAGCTTCCTCCAAAGTAGAGAAGGACTGCAAATAATCGTCAACATAGAATGACGTAGTTAGTGCTTCAGAGGCTTTGGGGTTAAATAAATGACCATCTTGAGAGGCTAGCAAGTGTAGGGATCGGATAGCAAGGAAAGCAGAGGGTTTTAAGCCATAAGTAACCGTTTTCAAGCGAAATACCTTAATGGGCTTATTGATTTCATCACGCCACAAGATTCTTTGAAGATCTCGTTGTTCTGGTTGAATTAACACTTGACGGTACATCTGTTTTATATCGGCTATGACAGCTATGGGAAATAATCGAAAGTTTAAAAGTATAGCAGATAAATCTGATTGAATAGCAGGACCAGAATAAAGAGTGTCATTAAGGCTGTTGCCATTAACGTCGGGTGATGAACCATTGAAAACAACTCGGATTTTATCTTTTACAAAAGGGTTTTTCCACACAGGATGATGATTTAAATAAACCGTTTCGATTGGGGGGTGCAATTCATCATCGGATTTGTTAACAACCTCCATATGATCTAAGCTTTCATACTCATCCATAAACTCAGTGTACTGCTTTTTGACGAGGGGTTCCTTTTTGAATTTGCTCTCGATAGCAAAGAGAGCTTTTCGAGCTTTAGGCTGAGAGTTAATAAGTTTGGGGGGATTATGTAATCTTGGCATTTGAACAATGAACCGGCCATCAGAAGAACGAGTGGTCGTGTTCAAAAAAAGTTGCTCACAGAATTCATTTTCTGAAGAAGTTACATTAGGAGAATCAACATTTTCAAGCCTCCAAAACTGTTCCAGATCAGTATTGGAGAAGTAACATTGAGATGCAGGTTGGGGTGAATAATGGGGAAGTTGCCCTGTGACAATCCATCCAAAATTAGTGTCTCTAGCGACCACGTTTGAGGATAGCTTGCGAACCTGTTTCCGAAGGCAGTTCCAAAAGACATTGGCACTAAAGAGTATGTCAATGGGATTTTGTGTGTTAAACGAAGGATCGGCTAACCTTAAATGCGAGGGAATGTTTAACCCCGAAATATCAACCGAGTGACTAGGAGTGTCTTCTCCAATGCTATTGAGAATGAGACAATTAAGTTTAAAAAAGTTGTTTCTATGACAAATATCTCTTATTGTTAGTTTTGAAAATTGTAAAGCTTGCGATTTTGAGCTGTTGATGCCCGACACATTGATAGAAGTGGGGTTTACAGGTAGACCTAGTTTTCTAATCAGGGAATTAGATACAAAATCATGAGTTGCCGCTGAGTCTAGAAGACCGCGTGCACGGACCCAGTTGCCAAAGTTATCCTGAACTTCAATTTGAACAGTGGACAACAATACTTGAGCACCGCGAATGGACTTAGCATTTTGAATGTATGATGAAGCATTAGAACTGTTAACACTATCATTTTTAGGAGAAGTGGATGCTGTTGATGACCTTGCCTGATCATGACGATGTAGCAAAGTTTGATGAGCCTTTTCACAATGGTAACAAAGTCTTGTAGACTTACAGTTAGAAGCAGAATGCGTGGGCGCTAGACAGTTGAAACAATGTTTATTTTGAGCAACTAGTTTTCGTCTGTCGTCGACTGACATTTCTTTAAAGGATTTGCAGAGGTATAGGGCATGGGGATCTTTACAAAGTATGCACTTTACCGGTTCGTTTAAACTTTTGCGAGGTTCACCTTGCGTGTTTAAAACAATGGAGCTAGCAACACGACGTTCACTAGACCTGGTTGGGTAACCAGTAGTGTTTGATTTAAATTTGGATGAGCTGAACCCTGATTTTTGGGTATTAGACGCTGAGCGTTCGCTTTTGGGTTTGATGGACATTAATTCGAATTTGGAACTAGGAGATGAAGGTTCGCTCTGATTAGCTAGCGCGGTTAAAAGTTGGCATCTAGCGTTTATGAAAGTGACTAAATGTTCATAAGAATAGTCGTCTTCCTTAGAAAGTTCAATTTCCCAAGCTTTGAGGGTAGCAGCATCAACTTTAGAAACTACTAAATGTATTAGGAAAGTATCCCAATGTTCAGTAGGCTGCTCTAATTGGGACAAAGCTTTAACGTGGAGTTGGGTAGTGTCAATTAAAGTACGCAAACTAGTGACGTCATTGTGCTGTGACGCAGGTAGGTTAAATAGAGCCTTAATATGGCGTTGAATACGTAAACGTGAATTTCCATATCTTTCTTTTAATAAGTTAAAGGCAATGGGGTAATTTTCGGCACGCAGAGGAAGTGCTTCAACTAACTGCAAAGCTTGACCTCGAAGGATAGATCTCAAGTAATGAAACTTGTAAATGACTTGAATGTCTTCATTGTCATGAACAAGGGAGCAAAATAATTCATAGAAAGAATCCCAGGTGGATTCATCTCCAGAAAAATGGGGTAAATCAATTTTCGGTAAAGTAGGTTTGGGCTTGTGAGTGCCCTCACGGAAAGAAGTTTGGGGTTCGTGAAGGGAACCAAGAACAGAAGCGTCCTTTTTCTGCTCCTCTTCGAGTTGGCGTATTATTCTGAAAGCAGAACCTATGCCTTCGTAATATAAGTTCTCTACTTCGACACGATCTTCTGTTTGATTGAGCATGCAAGTTTCAATTTCAGTTTGAATGTTACAGTAGTTTTCATAAGAACGTTCAAAATCCTTTACACGATGTTTCAACAAATCTAATTGCGCGTCTGAATCGGGTAATTTGCCCTTTATAGGATGCTCGTTTAGAAGTAAGTTTTTCATCCTTATCCTTATCAGTGGGAGCCATATTAAAGAAGATAAATGAAAATGTAACTCACGAAACTGTGGAACCTTGGAAATGCTGTCAAGCTGGCAGCAGCGAATGAGTAGAAAGAATGGGACACACCATAGGAGACAGGAGCGGCCTCTTTCCCGTTCACAGGCTTTGCACGATGTGGTTATAGCTGAAATATTCAACACAGATATTAGAAATATGCAAAGTATTGTCAAATGACACTTTTTTAAAGAGAGAAAAGAAAAAATGGGCTCTCCCGGGTTTCGGCACCAATTTTTGGGTAGATTATGGGATGAGGAATAACCCACCCACCAAGGGAAGATGATTAAGAGAAGGAAGTAGATTTGGGATTTGGAAAAGAAGGATAGAAAAATAGGAGGAGAGTCCCACAAAATTAATAAGTTGAGATTTAAATACACTTAGAAGCAGTTGCCAATGGAAATTAACTCTCGGATACCTAGAGTAGGTACGAGCTTGGTCGAGGCTAACGGGAACCGCAGCTAGGACTTGGGCGGTTTGCAAGAGAGAGGCTTTAGTACATTTCCTCCCGAGCATGTATAAGAGTACTATGGGGAAGGGTGATGGTCTGGCAAGACTGAGAGGAACAAATTTACTGTATGTCTTCTCGAAGAAATTAGGTTTTACAAAGTAATTCGAAGAATGCCAATGATTTAACTCATGTTTGGTATTTTCAATTTCCAAAATTATGGAGTTCCTGCAAGGGCGACCAAGTGTCTCTAAGAAGGAATATGATAAAAGATTATGCCTTATTGGGTAATCTTGGTAAATGAACCAATGGTTGCATTGGACAATGGCTAAGCTTTTACTCAGCGAGGAGCCAGCTAAAAGTTTAGACAAAAAGAAACACTTATTTTTTAGAAAACTGACCATAAGTTTTCGGAGAGGGTCTCCACAAGCAGGTAGTTGGCTTAGCGAACTTTACTTGCCTTACTGGCCAATTAGAATTAGCTATTAACGCTAAGAAGAACTTTAGTAAGGTGAAAATTAAGAGTTCTTGCCCAAATGCAACAAATGGTGAAAGCCCTGTTAAAGATTTTAATGTCATTGAGTGAGGAGAGTCAAGGAAGACAGGATTTTGCCTAAACTTTATATTCGCAAATGAAAAAGCGAAGGGAAAAGATTTGTTTATTTTACAATTAGAAAAGGTTTGATGAAATTAACAATTGTGCAATATAATTTTAATTAACATAGTTCATTTGAACTTTTTAACAAATAGGGTCGCAGACCTCTAAACATTAAACGGTTGCTCCAGGCAATTGACAATTTACAAGGTTTCAAACCTTACATGTTTCTAAAATCTTTATAAGAGTTAAACCAATAAACAATGAAATAATTAAAGCTTGAACGTGAATTGGAGTACAAAAAGTGTACCTTAAGAAATTCTTGAGAGAATGTTCTAGAGGAAATGACAATTTTGAAAATGAAAATAATAACAACGTGAAGAATAAGATAGAAGTTCCTACAACTTCTTATATTTATACAGAGTTAATATATGAGAATTATACAAAGAGGGCAGGTCACTTACTGTGAAACCTGGAGAAAGTGAAAAGGAAGTTTCTAGACTTCCTATGTTTAATTAGGAGTCACGAGAAAAATGGGGCAGTTTCCATTTCGTGAAACCTGAACATGACTCGCTCAAGAGTTTAGAGAATTGTTTTCCCTGATTTTGAAGGGAGAAACAATGTAAGTTTGAAACGTGTGCTAGACACGTATCACAAAGATTATACAGAGATACTTAATGATAAACCAACAAAATGGAAGGGCACTTCTTGGAATGACACCTTATTGAAACAGACCTAGATTGCAGATTGTTAGCGAAAGGTTTAGGAAAGAGAAATGGGAATTAAGGAAAATGTTCATGGCCGTATTTAATATAACCGGACGATCGCGACGCGGTAGAAACGCGGAGAAAGCACTTATTACCAC
Source organism: Meconema thalassinum (assembly GCA_946902985.2). Lineage (NCBI taxonomy): Eukaryota > Metazoa > Arthropoda > Insecta > Orthoptera > Tettigoniidae > Meconema > Meconema thalassinum. Next base: position 131,653,109 of record OX336391.1, on the reverse strand, counting down.
TATAGTCTGTAAAGATTGATTCAAAGTTCACTATAGAAACACTAAAGTTCATGAAAAGAAAGTTATTGCAATTATGGAAAGAACTGATTGCACTATATAGGTGAGAGTCTATTTCTTGAAAAAGTTGTAATTTACAATTGAATGCGCCATAGAATTTTCCAGAGGTTCCAGCGGTGGAAGAAAGTTAGCTATTGCAAAAATTTATAAGGAAGATTCCTCATTTTAACTAGTATTTTCACAGTGCGTGAACAATACTTGACGACAAGACTCGCAGATAGAGAACAAGGTCTAGAAGGTTCCAGAACGACCTTAGCAGAAAATGGGGTTGAGAAAATCCAACGGAGGAAATAATTTTATAATTATAGGCAGCGGGTATTAGATAATATCCCACGTAGCGAGAGGATTTCTCGTTTGAATCGCTTAAGAAAAGCTCTTTTATAGTAAGGTTGGCTTATACACGCAAAAGCTCAACATGGCAAAACCCACGAAGAATGATTATTGCCCCAAAGTAAATAATTTCACACTGCCTATATTTAAAAGCACTTGGAAGTTAAAACCATGAAGATGAGGTTAAAACTTTTTAAAAAATGGTACTTATCTCGATTTCATGTTGAAGTCGGAGTTCCTTATGAAGACTATCTAGCCAACATGGCGTAGAAGAGTGTGTGCCTCTTGGATTGAGGAGGCAAGCTCGAGCGGAGCTTTGACTGAACGAGTCAACTGCAGACGAAGAAGTGAGAGCAGCTCAACGAAGCACGGAAGGTCCTAGGAAGGGGAGAGAGTGGGGGTAGGAAACAAAAGGTATACATATCAGCATAACCAACTTGGAAAAAATAAATTTTCTTCTTGATGGATGGTCTTCTAAGAGTTGATAGTAGGCGATATTAGCGCAGCATGGTGAGTGAAGAAGTAGACGTAGTCCTCTTGCTCAAGGAGAAAATAGCTGACGATGGTAACAGGATCTGGTGGCCAAATGGATAAGTAAGTCCTCTTGCAAGATGAGGAATTGAGTAGCTTCAGAGGTTCGCTACTAGATGACGCTAGGTGGATCACAGAAGTTATATATCTGAAACATACTTATGAAGACATAAGAGATATGCCCAACAAGGAGAAAACAGATGATCACTGTTGGTGTTTGACAAAGAGGAAGGAAGAAATGAACATGCAAAGAGCAGTAAAAATTATATCTCAGGTACCGTGTATTCAAAGAATACACCAAGGGGTGAAACCGTAAGGTTGGGGTTGGCAGTCCGACACGATAATTACTCACCCACCGTGGCAAGCATATATGTTCATTAATATGTTGTTCTGATTCGCACATAAAAGCACGTTATTTGTATTAATTATCTTATGTAATATTTTTCAGGCTACCTAAACCAAGCACTTTTTACCATACATTTTTACGTCTTGCGGCTCTTTCTGACATGGGGAATTGTATGTTCCGGCTGCTTAGTAGGGCTCCACCCACCCAGTATAATAAAAGTGAGCTGTTGTTGTTTGAGTCTTCAGTCTTTTGACTGGTTTGATGCAGCCCTCCATGCCTCCCTGTCCTGAGCTAATCGTTTCATCTCTACATAGCTACCACACGCTACATCCGAGGCAATCTGTTTAACATATTCTAACCTTGGTCTACCCCTACAGTTCTTGTCCTCGACCCTTCCTTCCATAACTAAGATTGCTATTCCTGGGTGTCTTAGTATGTGTCCTACCAACCTATCTCTTATCTTCATTAGCAGTCGCCAGAAACATCTCTCCTCTCCCACTAGCCTTAATACCTCTTCGTTTGTAACCCTATCTACCCATCGGATCTTCATCATTCTCCTGTAACACCACATTTCAAACGCTTCAATTCTCATCTTTTCTGCTGCACCAATAGTCCAAGTTCACTTCCATAGAGTGCCACGCTCCAGACAAAGGCCTTCAAAAATGAACAAGTAGTTCCGTGAAGAACTACACAGTCTATTTTCATATATCCTACTTATGTTAATTGCCACTATCAACATACAAAATTTCAGTTTGATTGCTGTAATAGATTCGTAGATATTGAGAACCGACTAAATATTTCGGATGGTCGCCATGTTGGATTTTATATATGTAGGTCCTAGAGTTATGTACTGTTACATGCAGATTATTGTGACCGTGTAGTATTCAAACTTCAATCGCATAATTAGGACACAAGAAAAAACAAGGAGATAACATTTTTTTCACAGCTGCCATCTTGAGGTTATGGAAACAATTGAAATAAATTAGATGCCAGTGGATTAACATTCGGATAAAAATTTACTGTACCAAGTTTCACTGCACGCGGATGGTTAAATTGCGAGAAACTTCCATGTGAATATTTATAATTCGCGTCACCGCCATGTTGGATTTGTGATCACCAGGTTATTTAAAGTCCTATAGGTGAACTTAAGTTCATAGCCCCTATGAACATTAAAAAATTTAGTTTGATTGCTAAAATAGATTCGTAGATATTCAGTATCGTCTAAATATTTCGGATGTTCGCCATGTTGGATTGTTAAATGTATAGGCCATAGAGTCATGTACCATTAAAGGACAATTATTGCGTAGGTTCATTATTCAAACTTTCACTTCGATCGCATGACTACATCACAAGAAATAAAAACTTAATTTTAAAATTCGCACTGCCGCCATCTTGAGGTTATGTAAACAATTGAACAAAATTAGATACCAGTGGATTGCAATGTGTATAAATATTTCCTGTACCAGGTTTCAGTGCGCTTGGAACATTAAATCGCGAGAAAGGTCTACTTAAAATGTTCAAATTCGCTTGGCCACCATGTTCGTTTTGTAGTTAACAGGTTTTTGAAAATCTTATAGATGGACTTCCAGTAGTGCCCTTTATCTCCGTACAAAATTTTAGGGAGATACCGCTAATAGTTTCAGAGATATAGAATGCCGGTGAAATATTTCGCACATCCGCCATCTTGTGATTATGTAAACAATTGAACGAAGTTAGATGTCGGTGCATTACAATGTATATAAACATATACTGTACCAAGTTTCATTGCGTTTGGTTGGTCAAATCGCGAGAAACGTCTATTTAAATGTCGCAAATTCGCTTGGCCGCCATGTTGGTTTTGTAGTTACCAGGTTTTCAAATGTCACATAAGTGAACTTATAGTAGTTCCCTCTATCACCATAGAAAATGTCAGGGTAATATCGGTAATAGTTTCGGAGATATTGAATGCTGGTGAAATATTTCGCACAGCCGCCATGTTGGATTGGTGAGTCGTAACAAAATTTGATGGGCACGGTCGAGGTAGTCTGGAATAGTGCTATGAACTTTCCGAGTTTCATTGAAATCGCTCCTGCCGTTTAGATTTTATTAGGGGGGAACACACACACGAATCACACACACACGCAAACACACACGGACAAAAGGTGATCTCATAAGCCTATTTTTTCAAAATTGAAAATAGGCTAATGAGGGACGAAATCTGGTTCAAGTTTTACACCACGGAGGCCATGATGAGTAGGACATGGATGAACTCAAATCAAGACTTGCGACACTTTGTCAATTCGATGGCGGTACATGGGTATCACCACAAACTGTGTAATACCGAATACTTTCATGACCCTGATGAATCCTGCGTATGTAAATTATGCGGGGTGCAATGTAGTAGATACCACGTAATTTCTTGTGCAAATCGGGGATCATCCATTGTGAAGTTTTGTGAATGACAGTTTGTTATCATCAATATGCACAATTTGTGCGATTTATCTTTAATAATAAAAATGACTTCCTAATACCTAAATCTATATTCGATGTCAACAGATTCCTTTTCTGTAGATCTAAGGGAACCTAACACACAGTCAATATTAGCATTCAGCGCTCAGTAATAACTACTTGATTCAAAATATCGTATGTGTTTGAGAGCCAATAAACTCCGGTAGTAACACCGGTCCAATTAACTGCTAATAAAGCACGCACAACTTGTGTGGAATATATCCCAGCTGTAGCAACATGTCTGTGTAACTTCAGGAATGGAGGGAATCTGGAACAAAGTCACGACGACAATGCGTTTGGAATCCAAATAAACAGAACGGAATTGCGGTTGTAATCTACTACTTTGCAGCAACTCGGAACATTTGAATACGTTTCAAATTCCCCAGTTATAATGCAGGGTTGGGACGTGAATAATCAAACTTCTCTATTCATATAGAAGATATGCAATGGCAAATGGTACAGTCCATGCAAATAGAGTAGACCATTTCCTCTACATACAGTCGTAGGTTGGCACGACATTCAGAGAGGAGGGGGAGGATGATGTGTGATCTTGATTATTATTATTATTATTATTATTATTATTATTATTATTATTTAGGCTTTCACGGCCAGTTAGGCAGCTTCGGTGGCGTAGTTGGTAGCATGCTGAGCTTCTATGCCCAAGGTCGCGGGTTCAAACCCGGACGAAGTCGTCGGATTTTTAAAGAGCATTAAAAATCCCTCTGTATGCCTTCCTTCGGAGGAGAAGTAAAGTCGGCGGTCCCATGTCATAGATTTATGGCATGAAAAATACCTTCCACTAACTACACTTATGTGAAGCCAAAATTTGTAGGTTAGATTATTTGATAACGGTATATTAGTTCCAACGTTCACCACCAGGTGTTGGCTGCGATGGCATCTAGTAGCTAAGTCCACAGCAAGGTGTCATGGACGGTGGCATTTGGTAGCAAAATTAGGAACTACTTGAAAACTTGATCGTCTGCAGTCCTTACCTGAATCACAGATAACACACAGTAATACAGCCATCACGATAATTAATACCGGTTATCAGACACATTCTACACACTCCCAAAGTACACGGGGCTACATGACCGCGTTGTCGCAGCCCTTAAACTAACGAACCAACCACGGTCAGTTCAGTATTCTTTAAAACAGCGTTTCGGGTTATTAGACCATGCAAAGCGTTTCTTGATATCTTCTGAAGTTTCACCCACAAAATAAAATGAGCATGCAGGAGGCTTTGGTTTGAAAAAATAGTAAAATATGGAATTGATACGTGAGGGAATGTATGTGGATTTGATTTGGAAAATAGTAAAATATGGAGTTGACTGGAGAGAGAATGTAGGTTTCGATTTGGAAAATAGTAAAATATGACACTAGTCTGCCAATTAATTCATGGATGTGCAATTGATATTTGCTTCATATTAAAACGTTCAAGCGTTGTAGTCAAGAAAGATAATTTTCCAACTACAATACGGATTTTTGATGACCGCAGGGCTATAGTATTTCAATGTCCTTTGATGCTGCATTATTGCACTTTAGTTTAATATGATCCTTTATTTGTTTTTATGTATTTTAAACTGAAATTCCTAATAAATGAATTACTTAAGACCAAGAATTTGTATTAGTTTATTATGAAATTAAGGTAATATAATCCATCCCTAAACTAAAAATATCTTGAAGTTAGTCTTTATAATACGTGACTATGGCATTAATAATACTACAAATGTTAAAATATTAGATATAATTAGACAATATTGGACTCAATTGACAAGTTTTTGTTTGTGTATTCCTGCGTTTCATCTAACCGTAGACGAGATACTGCACACAACATACATTATTCTACAGAGGTATAATGGCTGACCGTTGTTCGTTACCATGCGTGAAACTCGGGCTCGATTTTCAGCTCTGACAAGAAATTTAATTCTGGTGTGAGGACTGGAACCGGGTCCACTCAGTATCGTGAGGACACCTGAGTAGATCGTGAGTTTGATTACTACCTCAGGCGCCCTAGAAGTGGTCTTCAGTGGTTTTTCACTTCTTTTCCAGGCAAATAACAGAATGGTTGCTATTTTAAGGCTATGGTCACCACCTACATAATACTAGTTTCAATTACAATTCATCAGTTGGCAGTCAAAGTGAAAGGTCGTGTTTTTCCCGAGCTCTCAGGTGTGCTGAAATGGGCTGTTCTCTGGAGTGTTATCGGGCGAGGATCGGACTGTGGTATGCGAAGGGTAGTCGGGATTTCCGGTGTTTGTGTGTGCGTACGGGACCTAGCAACTTGTGGTTCATAGCCCTAGTGATAGCTGCATTGCTAGTTATTGGTGGAGTGGAAGTGAATCCAGGGCCTGTTACTCCAAATGTGAATCAGGCAAATGATCCAGTGGCATCTTTAAAGTGTTCGACGTGCAGTAAAACATTGAAGAATGGTGTTGAGTGTGGACTATGTGAGAAATGGTTTCACTTCGGCTGTATTAAGGTCAAGAAGGAGGATTGTGATGTCGGAAATTGGTTTTGTAAAGTATGTGATACGCCGGACAGTTTGAGGGTGCAAATCAAAGCAAGGGATCAAATAATACAGGAACATAGAGCAAAGCTTCGTGAATCAGAAGAAACGGTGAAGGATGTGACTGAACGGCTTTCTACTGGGATCAGTGTGGAAGAGGGCGTGCAGGAGCAAACTGAGGATGACGTTATCATAATGGGTGATATGATACGATGGAGTGCGAATATCTCGAGGAAATCAGGTGCGAAAGTGCGGTGTTACCCGGGGATTAAGATTGACCAGCTTGCCCAACAAGTGGAAGAAGCAAATGTAGAGGACTGTGACAAAGTTAAAGTGTTGTTGCTCCATGTTGGGACGAACGATTTGAAGAAGAGGGCTACAGCTGAATACATCATGGGGGAGCTCTACGAACTAGGCAGAAAAGCTAAAAGCAAGTTTATAAATGCAAAAATTATAATGAGTGGCATTGTTCGGCGGGGAGATGTTCCGTTGAGGCGAGTTAAGACTGTAAATGACCGCATGGACTGGGTATGTGCACAACTGGGATTAGTGTACGTAGAAGCTGACTGCTGGATTGGTGGCCGTGACTTCGCCCGAGACGGGCTGCATCTAAATCGACGGGGCGCTTTCAATCTAGGGAGCCTACATGACAGGGTCATCGGTTCGTGCCGGCTTTTGTGAGGAGGAGCAGGTCCAGAGGTTGCCAGCCGATGGGAACAGAAGGAGCTATTTCGAGATATTTGCTGCGGAGGTAAGACTCTAAGATTACTGCACAGGTTAATTGTCAGAGTTTAGGAAATAAATTAATTGAATTTTGGAATCATGTAGAGACGTATTCTCCGGACATTGTCATTGCAACTGAATCTTGGTTATATGAGTGCATAAATAGTAGCGAAATAATTCAAGGGACCTACGAGATGTACAGAAGGGATCGGGGGAAGCGAGGTGGTGGGCTATTTATTTGTGTGCGCAAAAATATAGCTAGTTTCTTAAAGTGGGCTGATATGGATCATGAAATGTTATGTGTACAAATTTCGGATAAAGGAAATAAATTCCCTCTTCAGGTGATAGGGGCGTATAGAGCACCGAAAGATAACCTTTCTCTCCTCGAAACACTGTTACTCTTAAAAACAAAGTCCAACATGCACAAAATGCCTGTGTACGCTACATATTTAATTTACGGTACTATGACCATGTCACCCCCGCTTATGAGCAACTTAACTGGTTACGTCTAAATCAACGCCGCGACCTCCATTCTTTATGTATTCTTCAACAAATACTCTCAACTTCAACTCCAGCTTACCTGCACTCTCAGCTTCACCGCCTCTCGTACGAGCATACTCTTGGAACACGATCAAAAAACGACACACTCTTGCTGATACCCATACACCGCACAGTACGCTATACCAACTCCTTCGTTGTTGCTACTGCACGACTGTGGAACAATCTGCCTCGCTCTGTCAGAGGAGCAACCCCGTCCAGCTTCAAGCAGCGTTGTCAGCAGTACATGCTCACTAAGTAAATGAAAGTTGAACTCAACATTTATGCTTATATTCTTACGTCGTATTACATATATTCAAACTTTCCAATTCTCACTTTCTCATTTACTCTCTATTTAGATATCTAAATAACCTCCTTCAGTAACGACTAATTATCTTCATCATCATCTTCATCACCATCATTAGTCTACTTTTTTTCAGTAGCCTATTTCCTTTACCTTACTGTAATTTTAAACTTACTCCTAAGTATCTTAGTTATTCACCCTAACAATGCAACAATTTACAGCCTACACCACCAAGCTAATCCAGTTTATATGTATTTTATATTGTATAAATATTGTAAAATTGTTAGATTTAAGTTGTATTTGTATTGTATATTATCAAGCTAATCCATTTCATATGTATTTTATATTATATCAACATTGTAATATTGTTAGATTTAAGTTGTATTTGTATTGTTCATCATTTCTTCTTCTTCTTCTTCTTGTTTCGAATGGGCCTACTTTGGACCACGCTTGTTCAACTGTTGAGCTTTGATCTTTGCCCAGTGTTGTCGCATTTTCTGCCGGTGTAACTCCTTCCTTTCATCTGTCCAAGGGGTACCTTTCTTCCGGGGTTTTTCCTGAAATCCATGGACTTCCTTCAGGGCATGTCTCACAGATTGCCTGTCTTGAAGATCTGATATTCCCAGTTCATTAATGTCTTTCTCAGTTTCTGTCAGCCAAGTGGTACGAACCTTCTTGTTCTGCCAGAAAGTGAACAGCCTATTGGTCAGTCTTTTGGGAGGCAATCTTGCCACATGACCATAGAATGCTACTCTCCTTTTCCTAGCACAGTCAGAGAGCCTTTCTATATGTTCGTAGAGCTCGGAATTGTGCCGCCTACGGTATTCCTCATCTTCCTTTACCGGACCTAGGATCTTCCTGAGAATTCTCCTCTCTCTGACTTCCATTTTCTCCATCAGACCACTTCGGTTCAATGAGAGACACTCCATGGCATACAGGGCTTCTGGTCGTATGACTGAGGTGTAGTGCTTCAGTTTCAGGTTGCGTGACAGGCATTTCTTGTTGTAGATGTTCTTTGTCAGTCGATAAGCCAGTTCCAGCTTGTATAATCTGGTTAGATGGAAGAGAGGGCCCAATGGCCCTAATCTTGCCAGTCAAAATAAATCTATCTATCTATCTAAATCTATCTATCTATGATAAAACTTGTACGGGTAATGCTATGAAAAAGAGCATAATAATTGCTGGAGATTTAAACCTCCCCAAAGTAGACTGGTCTAGTGAGTCAACTAGCTGTGGTCAGGCTCAGAGCGCTGCAAATAAATTCTTAAGGGAGGGGGGATTTTCCCAAATAGTTGACTTCCCAACTAGAGACAATAATACCTTAGATTTTTATCTCGTAAGGCCTGTAGAGCTGTATATTAACTGTCTGAAAGTACCAGGAATTAGTGACCATTCTGGGGTTGAATTAAATATTAGATATGGTGACATTACAAAATTAGACTCTGATGTAGCAAAAAAGATCATATTCCAGTATCGCAGGGCGGATCATGGCAAGTTTCAGGGGTATTTGAATGAGCTATTTGTAGGATGGGCATCGGAAGGAAATCACATTAATATCCTGTGGACTAACTTTTTGAAAATTTTAAATAGCACTGTTGATAAATTTGTCCCATTTAAATTGCTGAAACAAAACCCAGATCCTGAGTATTACACACGAGAAATTAGGAGTCTAAAACGGAAAATTAGGAAATTATACAATAAAAGACATGATAGTGACAAGTATATGTTGAAATTTAAGTCCTTATCAAGAGAGCTCGTCTTAAAAAAGAGGGCTGCTCATGACAGTTATATGCAAGGTTTACTTGGTTCAGGAGGTGATGGGTGGAAAAACAATTACAGTTATGTTAGGAGAAGAAAGGGAAATTCAAATAATTTGTCGATGATAATGTCCGGTGACGGTAAATTAATTACTGAGAAACAGGCCATTGCTAATGAATTAAATGTCTTTTACGGTAGTGTGTTCAATAAATCCAATAGCTGTGTGTTGGACCTTAACGACGAATCAGGGGCTCCCCTGTTCCAAATAAACCAGTCAGCAATTGTAAAGCTAATACAAATGTATCAAAGGGTCCCGATAATATTGTTAGTGAAGTACTTAAACTAGGAGGTAGGGCCGTGGCACGATACTTGGAGGTGATGTTTAATGTGTCCATAAACAATGCGCAAATCCCAGATGACTGGAAAAGAGCTACGATAGTCCCAATATTTAAGGGAGAGAGCAGACTTGAATTGGGCAACTACAGGCCGGTTAGCCTTACGTCGTTTGTAAACAGATGGAGCATCTCATTTGCGACTACTTGAGGGAACAGTGGGAAACATTATCATGGTTTAATGATAGGCAACATGGATTTCGGAAAGGTTACTCATGCGAGAGTCAGATGCTATCACTTTTTCAAGACATTAGAGAATCGTTAGACCATGGAGTTTCAGTCGACGCCGTGGTTATAGATTTTGCGAAGGCATTTGATGTCGTTCCGCATGACATGCTACTCCATAAATTAGCTTCGACGAAGATTGATAGAAGAGTAATTTTATGGATCCAAGAATTTTTGGCGGGTCGTTCTCAGAAAGTGAAAGTCGAAGGCATATTCTCGGATGAAATTACCGTAACGTCGGGTATCCCTCAGGGCAGCGTAATCGGAACTTTGTTATTTTTGGCGTTTATAAATGACTTACCAAATGGGATTCGCAGTGACTGTCGATTGTTTGCGGATGATTGCGTAATATATCGAAAGATACATGACTCACAAGACAATGCAGTGCTTCAAGAGGACCTGAACCTGGTCTATAAGTGGGCGATTGTAAATAAAATGAAAATAACACAAGAAAATGTAGTCTCTTAAAAATAGGGAAAGTGCGAAGGCAGGATTTTCAATATAACATTGGCTCGGAAATACTTGTAGAAGAAGATTCTTGCAAATATTTGGGCGTTCACGTAAGGAATGATATGAAATGGAGTAGTCATGTAGGATGTGTAGTTTCAAAAGCTTACAAATCCCTGCACTTTGTAATGAGGGTATTAAAAGGAAGTAGTACCTCTGCTAAAGAATTAGGCTATTTGTCACTTGTAAGACCTATTCTGGAATATGCCTCGGCGGTTTGGGATCCATATCAAGTAGGGCTCATCAATGAGTTGGAAATGGTACAAAGAAAGGCCGCCAGATTTGTGCTCAGTGACTTTAATCCCAGGAGCAGTGTGAGCCGTATGTTAAAGAAACTTGGGTGGGAATCACTGGAGGCTAGGAGGATGAAATCTAGACTCTGCGCTATGTACAACACGTATACAAATCAACCAGCATGGGGTGAGCTTAGCAAACGATTGGGAAAGCCCACTTACATGTGTAGGAGCGATCATCCTTTCAAAGTTAAGGGCCGACCACAGCGAACAAATTATGGTAAATATTCTTTTGTAAACCGTGCCATTGATAACTGGAACTCTCTACCTGCCGCAGTCTTAGAGCCTTTTCCCAAACATATAGGTGTGTTTAAGAAAAGACTGACTATTTGTGTAAATACTCCAGTTTAATTGTTGTATAATTGTTATTGAATTGTTATGTATAATTATTTATTTGTTATGTATATACAATTTGCCACCGGGGGACACACCCCCCATTGCAAATAAATGAATGAATATGAATATGAAATACATTCTAGTATTTACTGTATTTAAGAAGATGGACCTGATGAACGTGATGTCGAAGCCGATGGAACAGCAAGAATAACAGTACTCTTCAACATCAGCGGCAATATGACATTCGGTATCATGTTTGACTCCAGTTCGATAACTTAAATCTTTCGTGCTACTAATGGTATGGAATAATTGGAGTATGTCTAATAACCTGTGTCATTGTGATGTTTGCAGTAGTGTTTGCATTTGTAATTGAGGCTGGGATTTAAAAGGAGGTGGCTGTCCCTGTTCCAACCCTCAGATCAGAATTTCATTTCTTGGCAAAGCCGTGAATAGAATGACGACCTCTGAATCCCGAGTCTCAATGCATATCCGAACACTAAAATAGGCGGCAATTTTTGTTGTTAGTGGATTATATCTCTATCCTTTATGTTAAGAATATTTGATTTTAAGGGACTCCGGAATTCCCCAAATCTTCAATATTTTCGTAATTTTGATTTTGTACCTAATATATCTACGAACATCCCAGAAGATGGTGGTAGGGGGAGGGGGACGGGGGGTGGGGGGCAATTAATTCCACTTTAAAAAAATCAGAAATGTTTCTGGCGACTGCTAATGAAGAGAAGAGATAGGTTGGCAGGACACATACTAAGACACCCAGGAATAGCAAGCTTAGTTATGGAAGGAAGGGTCGAGGACAAAAACTGTAGGGGTAGACCAAGGTTAGAATATGTTAAACAGATTGCCTCCGATGTAGGTTGTCGGAGCTATGTAGAGATGAAACGATTAGCTCATGACAGGGAGGCATGGATAGCTGCATCAAACCAGTCAAAAGACTGAAGACTCAAACAACAACAACTACTTCTCTAAAGTAATTTTAAATTCAATCAATTTCTTTGTCCCTACATTTTAATAAATACTTAAGAATAATAATTGCTACGCTTTCTAATGGTACATTTATTTTTTCAAAGTTCATTCCTACTGAGGCTTATTTCTTTATACTTACCCACAACCGTGCGTTCTATTGGTAAACTCACCAAAGAATATTTTCATATTTATTTCTACCAAATGGTAAATAAATATTTATGAGAGAGGCTGCGTTAGAAGCAAGGGCAAAGAGATATGGAACAATAGCAAAATGGATGCTAGTTATTCAAATGGAAGAAGAGGTAATGGATATGTTCTAAAAACCGAATATTGTTTGTTTCCCATTTCTCACTAAATGTTTTCTAAGAAAAAAAACTTCTCTTTTTTTCAGACCCTTTCAACATAAAAAGCTGACATTTCGTAGATGTAATTCCTATTGTGTGTGTTATATTTTAAAACGTTAGTTTTTAGAAATTTACTTCAGTTTATTTTTACCACGTGGAAATGTTCAAGATAGTTCTGTTGATATTATTCAATTTAATAAAGATTCATGAAAATTCAAGAATACATTATTTTAAAAATTGATATTTCAAAGTAAGGAGAGAGTCTTGAAGAACATCCCTGATAAAATTCGATTAGCTCCTGATAATGGCTTCTGATTGGTAAATAAAATTTTTGAAATTAACCTGGGTAATATGGGACATCCCGGACTCCCTTAAGGTGTGTTTATACGATTCACATTTTTGAACCGATTTCTCTGAAACTTTTATCACATTACACATGAAACCCAACTATCACTTTTTATATCCGAAACTTTGTTTTCTGTTTTCAATTCTATGATATTTTGAAAAACAGAATAAAAATATCAAAATTGCAAAATGCCCTAAAATTACTAAATATTATTCAATCATAAAATTTCTTTTACTTATTTCTTCTATTTAACGCATATAATGTTCTGAACTAGAATCGTGCATTACCTGCAACAGAGTGTTGGAGTTATTTTTCATTTTTCATAAAACAAATGCAATCATTGCTTGAAATAAACAAGGTGGCGAAAGTTTTCAAAGTATCCAAAAATCCCTAGTTCACGACATCCCTACATTCATAGGCCATAATTTGATGTAACAATAATATTCCTATATCAATTTTGTTAATTTCAAGGGCATAAAATGTTAAAGATTTTAATTCGGAAAATAACGTAAATGAAGTTACCCAATTGTCATAAATGTCCAAATAATCTAACTTAGACATATTAAAAACGGTAATTCGTTGGGAGTGATGAACCTGGATCCTGCACTTGCACTTTGCTTATATCCTATGTCATTTTCATGATTTTCATACCTTATTTGATATTCCGGGATATTTAGATGCAAGTAAGATACTGCAGACATGTGCACACGAGCCCCCTTGCCTACTTGCAGGTGGAATATCGACACGAAATATATGTTAATTTGAAGCAGACAAATAAGGTTTTCATTTACAAAATTACCATTTAAAACGTAACGTGTATACAGTACATACGTTAAGCAAAATAAAAGAAGAATCGCAATCTCTGGCCCACTGAAGAATCCGTAATAATTCTCATATTAAGAAAAAAAAAGAGAAAAAATTACATCTACCTTCAGCTGAAATTCTCAATCGGCGCTCTTGGGGCAAAAGCAATTTCGTCTAAATCCTCGGTAGCCAAGTCCTTATATTTGAAAGAGGCTCTCGAGACTTATCAGCTTAGTCCAGCAATCAATTTCTTGTCAAACCTGCGTAAATACAGTTCATACTAGAATGTTCATCGGCTCGGGAAATCCACTGAAAGTAGTCACGTAAAGGACAAGAAGGAGAAGGCAAAAGGAGGAGGAGAAAAGCCAACAAAAGACGGCCTTAGCCGCACCACAGTCTTTGCGTGCGGACACAATGACAAAACATTGCAACGAATAATGCGCACGATACAGGGGTGATTCATTTGTTTGATGCTCAACAAGTGTGGACGGGGTGCAAGTGTTTTAAACTTCGATTATTGAATCAGGATTGCGATATAGTTCAAGCTTTATATTATCGTATAATGTGTACAGATCAGAAAGTAGTTTCTTCAATAGAATTAAATAAACTAACATTGCCCGTCGCGGCTTCGCCCACGAATATTCTAGTTGTAAAGAGTATACTTAGTAAAATCTCAATCATTAATGCTATGACTGATTTATCCTTGGTATGAATAATCAGACTTTATCAATTCAGCTACTGGTGCTGTGGTTAGGGGTTTGTCATTCCTTTATAGGTATATCACAGCGAAGTTAGTTTTCTGGGAATATCACAGACACTGTTAATTTAAGGGCCTTTAAATGTGGTTTTCGGAGACCCTTTATAGTCGGGTAAAAAATACCTTTCGTACCACACTCACACATGAAAATTGCGTGAAAAAATTCTATAGTGCCCCCTGACCCCCTTAAGCGCATTATACTGTATGTATTGATGAATTTTACAGCTTAATTTGGTTCAGTGATAACCTTATAACTGTATGGAAACTTTCACAGTAATGCAATAATTGGAATTGCATTGCGTCTTACAGAAATAGATGGACCTGTGAGATTCTGTTACCATGGTTACCGTGTTGCATTCTCTCATTATTTCACTTTAAATATACATGTTTTAAGACATTAATTTAATTGTGAGACATTTAAAGAGTAAGTGAGTGTGTTTCGCTTACTCATTGGGTTATGCTGAACCTGTAGATACCCCATATGTGTAGGTTGGTGTTAATGGGACCTTATTTTCGGTACAAAACTGGAATGGGACCTTAGCAGAATAATATAGGGAGGGATTAATCCTAAAAAGAAAGAACTAAACAATACACACAAAAGAAAGAAAGAAAGAAAGAAATAAGAAGAAAAAAGGATAAAAAGAAAAGGAAAACAAGAATAAAACACAGAAAACAAATACAAAGGAAGCAGGACACTACTTGGGATGGAGTCTACCTAAACTGCTCATCAGTCGCTATGCACATAACAATGAAGTCCAATATCTAAAAGCTACAATTTGATTTCCTCCGCTACTCTAAGAAGGACCACCTTGTGGTGTAGTGGCTAGCGACAGCCCAGGAGATCCGAGTTCGATTCCCGGCTCTGACAAGAAATTTTAATTCTGATGTGAGGGGTACACTCAGCCTCGTGATGCAAAACAGAGAAGAAGAGGGTTCAATTCCCACCTCAGCCATCTTGGAAGTGGTTTTCCGTGGTTACCCCCACTTCCTAACAAGGCCACGGCCGCCTCCCTCCCAACCCTATCCCCAATTTACAAATTCACACACTAGTGAAAAGATAACTTTGAGGCAATTTTTCAAATTTGCATTATTGACAATTGATATTTTAACTTTTCAGTCGGTCAATTACAT
Source organism: Meconema thalassinum (assembly GCA_946902985.2). Classification (NCBI taxonomy): domain Eukaryota; kingdom Metazoa; phylum Arthropoda; class Insecta; order Orthoptera; family Tettigoniidae; genus Meconema; species Meconema thalassinum. The sequence continues at coordinate 131,637,411 of OX336391.1, read as the reverse complement.
TAGGCTGGAAAACAAGTAGGTTACAGTATTTATATGCCCTCACATGAAAAACCCTACATAAGGATTTCAATGGGGGCCCGAGGAACGAAATGCAGAGTGGCCCTTAAATCGTCTCGGTGGCCCTGCCCCCAACACTCGATCCGCCACTGTTTTGTAAAACATTTAATTTAGATATTGACGCAATTTCCTTTTTAGCTCTCGTTGATTTTACTGTGATGGAATCGAGTGTTGATGTTGAACAACCAACTATGCACACACACGTTAGTTTGTTCCACATCAATGTTGACTGCCAAAATAATTCAATTGCCGATCATAATGATTCATGTTTGATGATTAAACATGCATGTACACAAGAAACAATCAAATTAATATAATTTTATGTTTTTATTATATGTCAGAAAACTGTATCATAATGAGGGTCATTATAGTAACTTACTATTCTTCATTATGAAACAGTTTCTCCAGCAAATCAGAGCTCATTCATTGACCAATTAGATAAGGATAGCTTCGCGCATGCGCTCAAAATTCCACATGTCGGACATGAATTACATGATTTGAAAGTTCAAATTGGATATCTGATCAACCATTGTAGTTACAATCCCAAACACAAGACAAAATCAGCACGAACCTTTACGGTAACGATAAAATACTATGACATATGCAAGAAATTTATGAATCTAGGTCCAGAAGTTAGCAACACAGCATCCTTCTATATGAATGACCGATATGGAAAGTGCACCGTCCCATACGCTTGCGTAAATAAACGGGCGAATATGAGACAAGAAATAGCACTGTACCTTAATATCCCCAAATCCAATTTCTACACAGCGCATTGCTTTCAAACGACTTCGGTGACAATATTAGTGAATGCTAGTACTGATCGGCACTAGACATCATGTAGGCTGTAAACAATAGCATTGCCAAACAAAGTAAATGGTCTCTGCTTTCGAAATTCTTTGACCCACGCATGCGCTCTGTTCAGTCAGCAAACCACTCAGCGCGCTCTGTTCACTAACTGAAGTTACTGAATCCCACAAATATTTATGAATATTTATGTTAAAACATATGTCTGTCTGTTAGGTAGTCAGCCCGAAGGCTGGTTGGATCCTCAAAAAGCACCGCCGTTACGTTATGTGAGTAGATACCCACAAAAACCCAAGGCAGCGCTATATTGAGGCATTCTAGGCAAGAAGAGGAGTGAGGTAGTTTGCCATTGCTTTCCTCACTGAGTCAGAACAGTAGTCCTAACCCTATGAGTAGAACCTTTCACAGCATCCACAGGCACTGACTGTGCCCCGAATGCCATTACTAAGCACCACCCATACCTCAGTAGCTTCCATATAATCACAGCCATGAGTGAGACTGAGACATCGGTGAAAAGCCACCTTTTACTCTAGCCTGTGCCAACTGACAAATGCAAATGTACTGTATTCATCAAGAGATGGCAAACAGGCACGTTAAAACATATAATAAAGTTATAATTATCGTCGAACATAAACAGTCGTATGCAACTCACCTATAATGGTAATTAAGACACTCGTATGGAAATTATAATACTCGCTACGCTCGTTTTATAAACATACTTGGGTCTTACTTATTGCCATTATAGGCTCGTTCCATAATGTACTATTATGTGCTAATAAGTGAATAGCAGAAATTTATGTATTTATAAACAAAATGTTTAAAATATGTACTGTATTTACATAAAAAAATATGTAACTAAAAATCCGAGCCCTAGTAATTAGAATAGTTTCATTTCTTTTTAACAACATCGCTGACGAAGACAATTCATTAATTTCATTTATTAATGTTCAGTAAATTATTTTTACTGACTAAGGTGTAATACATTTATTTAACACCCATCGGTATTTCATTTAGATTAAACGTCAATAAGGAATGCTATGATTAGGTTCACATCACTACCTTTTGTTAAACCGGAGACACCCAGCATAGAATTCGCTTGCAGCAGGACAATGGGAGACCTCATACTGCACGAACAATCATGGCAACAATTCAGAAATTGGGATGAGTCAAACTGCTACCACTTCCATCATACAGCCCTGATCTTACGCCTTCAGATGACCATCATTATCGATCCATGGCCCATTTCTTGTGTGGAAGATGTTTCGATAACATTGAAGCTGTGAAAGTGGGTATCAACGAATTCTTCGCATCAAACGTCAGATATTGGTACCGTTGCGGGATAAAACCTCGCTGAAAATGGCTCAAGACCATAGCATATGATGGTCTCTACATTGAAGAATAGTTTAATTTCTTGCCAGGAAACTTTCCAAATACATTTTCGTTGAAGAGCGACATTAATTATTAGACAACCCCTGTATAATTATTTACTAGTTGTGTATAAAATGCGTATACGTTAACCATGTTAAATTGGTAACAGTTTTATCGGCATTGACTAATGGTAATGTGTATTGTGTAAACCGCCTTGTCAATATTATGAAATGATGTTTAATATTTTTTTACCGGACATGTTTCGATATGACAATGATATCTTCATCAGCGTTGATAGTTTAATAGTTTAACATGATAAAGTGAAATAGATATCCTTACAAAATTTTGATATAAAATAAAATGAAAATTTCACATAAAAATTAAATTTTACACTGGAAAGGATTTGTTACTAAACGTAAAGTTACGAATAATACTGGTGAAAACATAAATGAAAAATTTAGAAATCTACCTTACGAAACTGCCCAAGTCAAGTGTGTAAAATTTATTTTTTATGAGAAATTTTAATTTCATTTTAAATCAAAATTTTGTAAGGATATTCAATTCACTTTAACATGTTGAACTATTAAACTATCAACGCTGATGAAGATATCATCGCCATGTCGAAACATGTCCGTTTAATAGTACATTATGCAACGAGCCTATAATGGCAATAATTAAGACACGAGTATGTTTATGAAACGAGCGTAAGCGAGTTTAAAATTTCCATACGAGGCGAGTTGCATACGACTGGTTATGTTCGACGATAATTGTAACTTTATTATATGTTTTAACATAAATATTCATAAATATCTGTTGAGATTCAGTCTCTAGAATGTTGTGATCGGAGTGAGAGTGCTGGGTAGGGTATCTCTGTTTTCCAAGCTCTCTGACCGACCAACGAATACGCTCTGTGTGCTTGGCAGTTTATTTACGCAAACATATGGGCGGTGCACTTTCGGCAATTTATATAGACATGTTGGATTTTGAGCGCATGCGCGAAGGTGTCCTTACCTAATTGGTCACACTACTGTTTCTTGAGTTCTGATTGGTGGGAGAAACTGTTTCATAATGAAAAATAGTGGTACAATGTGCCTCATTATGATACAGTTTTCTGACACATAATGTTTACATTTCGACATCGTCGAACATAAAATATTTTATGTTCGAACCTGACTATTATATGTCAGAAAACTGTACTATAATGGGGCTCATTATAACACTATTTTTCATTATGAAACAGCTTCTCCCACCAATCAGAGCTCAAGAAACAACTGTTTGACCAATTAGGTAATTAAATGCGCTATTTCCTCTGCCTTCTAATTCAAATTTCACTGCCTGGCCTAGTGTCATAGTAGGGTAATCGAGGAGGCCATGGTAAAATACAAGGCATTCTCTGCGTCTCATGCGCTCTGTTCAGTACATAAAACTGGCAAAATCTCGAGAGATATTTATGAATATATATGTTCGAACATAAAATAGTTATAATAATTATAGTCGAACATAAACAGTCGTATGCAACTCGCCTACAATGGTAATTAAGACACTCGTATGGAAATTATAAAACTGGCATACGCTCGTTTTATAAACATACTCGTGTCTTAATTATTGCCATTATAGGCTCGTTGCATAATGTACTATTATAAAACATCATTTCATAGTGTCGACAAGGCTGATAACACAATACATATTGTTACGTATACCCAATTTTCCACCGGGATATACCCCCGAATTGCAAAATAAATGAATAAATATATGAATAATTCATAGCCTAGTTTTATTAAAAACAACAATAATCAACGTATACTTAAATACGAAGTTTCAATAGTTTTGTCGCAAATCCACAACAAACGACAATCAGAGAAAAAATGAGGTACGGTATATTTGGTCATTATACAACTCATGTGGGATGAGTACTCTACAGGGTTTTAGCCACAAATACAAAGAGTTCAAATAGAAACCATACTTTATTTACTTCGCCTCTTTAATTCAGAAGCTTTCACTAGCAATCAAATAAAGCCTTGCCTTGGAATTGTAAATCAAACAAAGCATGGTAATCGTATTAATAGGAGCCAATGACAACTTTCCTGTACACAAGAGCTTCTGTCATCTGCATCTGAGCATAAGTCGCTTAAGTGAATGGAGCGTTCTCTGTAAATCTCCAGAGAAGTGAGATCCTTTGAGCAGACAGACACTGGAATAAAGAGTTCCTGTGGAATTAGTGAATTCTACGAGCTTCTAGACGAGAATGGAAGGACTGACGACACGTCTGAATGTTAAAACTTGAGGATAGATACCGTGATAATACAGATTCTACACACACCCAAAGTACACGGGGCTACATGACCGCGTCGTCGCAGCCCCTAAACTGAGGAAAGAAGAAATGTAAGACCAAACAAGTACACTGGTGGAAAAAATAATCACATCTCTTTTTACACCGGTACTTTGGTGGCGTAGTAGGTAGCATGCTGAGCTTCTATGCCCAAGATCGCGAGTTCAAACCCGGATGAAATCGTCAGATTCTTTAAAGAGCGTTAAAATCCCTTCATTCGGAGGGGAAGTAAAGCTGGCGGGCCCATGTCATAGATTTATGGCATGCAAGAGAACCTTACACTAACTGCAAATGTGTGAAGCTAAATTTATAGGTTAGATTTGATGAATGCTCTAAGTTGCAACGTTCGCTGCCAGGTTCCGGTTTCGGTGGCATCTAGTAGCCAAGTTCGCGGTTAGGCGTTGTTGACGGTAGCTTTTTTTTTAGCAAAAGTAGGAATACTTGAAATTGATCGCCTGCAGTACTTACCTGAATCTGTACTTAGTATATAACAAAACCCCCGATTCTTGGATGTTACGGGTAAACTCGCGAACCACTGGATGGATTTTGATGCGGTTTTCACCATTCTGTAAAGGATATATCGAGGATGATGTCTGTAGAAAATATTTTATTTATGATCAAAGGAAGCCGAGCAGTTACGATTTCAGTGCAAAAGTCGAAAAAAAAACTGGCGTCCGAGCGCTTTCTAAGCTTACGCTGGGCAAACCGTTAAAAATACCTAAATACTATGAGCGTAGGAATTGTTCAGCATTAAAAGTTCTACAAAAAAGTCCGGGAGAGCATTTGTCTATCTTCAATACATCGCCCACTATAAGTGTTTTTACGTTTTATTGTCTTCCAAACATGATAATTCAACTACTGAGGCGACAGTTTAAGAGCTAGCTAAGGGCGTGTCTATCATCCCTGTTATAGCCTAGCTAGCGGGTGAACCTATTGCCCCAAGTACAGCCAGCAGCAAACCGTTGAGTCGTGTCGAGTTAAGACTTCTGTGAAGGGTGGTTGTGTTTGGGGTTTCCCTGGAAGCGCAACTCGGGTTTCCTTCATTTCGCCTGTGAAACACAGTCAAGTCAAGATTGGACGGAAGGGGGATTTGAGTTTCATTCACCTCGCCATTCCCTGGAAGTGCAACTCTCATTTCGCCTGTGAACTTTTCATTCCGCAAAATTCACAGTAAATTTAAGATTAGACGGAAGGGGGATTAGGCCTATATTATATTAAATTATACAGATTGGCGTATAATCTCTACTTAGTATAAAACAAAGTCCCCGATTCTTGGATGTCACGGATAATCTTGAGAACCACTGAATGGATTTTGATGCGGTTTTCACCATTCTGGAAAGAATATCTCGAGGAAGGTTTCTGTAGAAAATAATTTATTTATGACCAAAGGAAGTCAAGCACTAACGATTTCAGTGAAAAGGTCGAAAAAACTGGCGTCCGTGCCTTTTTAAGCTTACGCTGGGCAAACCGTTAAAAATATCTACATACAATGCGGATCAGAATTGTTCAGCATGAAAAGTTCTACAAAAAGCCCGGGAGAGCATATCTCTATCAACAATACATCGCCTACTATAAGTGTTTTTACGTTTTCATTTCTTCCAACAATCTCCATTCAGTTACTGAGGCGACAGTTTACGAGCAAGCTAGGGGCGAATCTATCACCCCAGTTACAGCTTACCTAGCGGACGAGCTTATTGCCCCAGATATAGCCAGCAGCAAACTGTCGAGTCGTGTTGAGTTAAAAACTTTAGAGAAGAGTGGTTTTGTTTGGAGTTTCCCTGAAAGTGCAACTCGGCTTTTCTTCATTTCGCCTGTGAATTTTCGTTCCGCAAAATTCACAGTCAAGTTAAGATTGGATGGAAGGGGAATTTGTGTTTCATGCACCTCGCCGTTCTTAAATTACGTCTGACAAGAATTTGTTGCACACGCATCCCCATGATAATACAGTTATTAGTCCAGTCAGTGATTTTAACCCATTATGCCGAGACTTAAACGGATATTGGTCGTTGTTCATTGGCATTGAAAAAAAGAAAGCGCTTATTACGTAATGCATTCATAACTGTTCCCGGGCGAAGCTGGATCGGTTTGCTAGTTACAGATATTTCGTAACACACACTAATACAGCCATCACAATTAATACCGGTTATCAGACAGATTCTACCCACACCAAAGTACACGGGGCTACATGACCGCGTTGTCGCAGCCCCTAAACGGAAGAAGCAACCAACCAACCCAGAAATGTAAGACCAAACAAGTACAGTGCTGGAAAAAATAATCACATCACTTTTCACACCGGTACTTAATTGTTTTATTCTTCAAATAATTATAACTTGGACTGTTTTTCTCTATTCCTTATCAAATAACAATACGAGTATGAAGCGAAAACATTAACAATGACGGAAAATGTGTTTATTAGATGTATTATTTAGCTACCCACGCCGGCTTCGCCCGGTATCTTTAACGGGTTACTCAGCGTAAGGTTGAAAGGCACATGGACGGCAGTTCTTTCTTCGACTCGATTCACTGAAATTCTTACTGCTCGGCTTCCTTTTGTCATAAATGAATGGTTTTAAACAGAAACCTTTCTCGAGAAATCCTTTACAGAATGGTGAAAACTGCATCAAAATTCTACCAATTGTTCTCGATATTACATCCCAGAATCGGGGAGTTCGTTTTATGCTAAGTAGAGATGTACGAAGGGCGTACTAGACGGTTTCACACTTAATTTTATTCTACCCAATTGAAGTACATAACACATCAGTTGTTACGTCCACCTTCTCAACATAATCTCCTTGTAGTTTTATGCACTTTTGCCATCGATGTGTCAGTCTCTCCAGATGTTCCTGAAACCCTTCTTTCGGAGTGCTGCGTACCCAGACCTCGACAGCTGTGTCCAGGTCTGCAAAATCCGCAAAACAGCGACCATGCAATGGAAGAATAGGGGCAGTCCACTGCCAAAGTAATGTCGAACAGTGCTGTCAGTTGGCAAGCGAATGGCGACAGTGTTCTGGGACACAAAGGCATCATCCTCATTGACTGTCCGGAATCGGGGGCCACGATTAACAGTACAGCATGTGCGGCAACCCTTATGCGGTTACGTCATGCCATTCAAACTAAGCGGCCAGGAAAAAGGGCTAAAGGTGTGCCTTTGCATCATGACAATGCCCGCCCCCCACACTAGCCGAGAGACCACTGCTGCCATTGATCAAATGGGATTCACGGTGCTGCCACACCCACCATACTCTCCTGACTTGGCACCAAGTGGTTATCACCTGTTCGGGAACATGAAGAAATATCTGGACACAGTTGTCAAGGCATAGGTACGCAGCACTACGAAAGAATGTTTTCACGAAGGTCTGGAGGGATTGACACGTCGATGGCAAAAGTGCATAAGTTACAAGCAGATTATGTTGAGAAGGTGGACGTAACAACTAATGTGTAATGTACTTCTTTTGGTTAGAAGAAATAAAGTGGAAAACAAGATGTTCAGTAAAGAACATATAGCCTACTTTCTCCTAAATGCATTTTGTTATAACTTTTTGTCCTTTTCAAGGAGTATAATTGAATGTTGGTTGTAATAGCTTGTTGAAATACAACGTGTTATATGGACATTAAACATGAATATAAGGTGCCCTTTGCTTGTGCTACCTCTGTACAAAATTTCATTCAATTCGATTCGCCGTGTTTGAATTGATATGGTGAATCGATTTGCACACATACATGGCCGCTATCTGCAAACTATTGGGCTGATGGCCTTGTAGTTCAGTCAAAAGATGCTTCCCACAAAAAGGTATGTTGTTGCACAATTTGGTAGATATCAGATGATTAGGTTGGTCGTAATTTGATTTAAGCTTTTAACATTTGGGTGGCCGCCATTACGTTTCGTCAAGATGGCGACGATATAAAACATGACACTGAGTTGTCTTTTGCAAGTGCTACCTCTGTACCAAATTTCGTTCAATTCAGTTTCACCGTGTTTGAATTGATAGGGGGAATCGATTTGCACACATACAGTACATGGTCACTATCTGCAAACTGTTGGACTGATGACTTTGTCGTTTGGTCAAAAGATGCTTGCCACACATAAAGGTATGTTGTTGCAAAATTTAGTAGTGATCAGATGATTAGGTTGGTCGTAATTTGATTTAAGCTTTTAACATTAGGGTGGCCGCCATTACGTTTTCGTCAAGATGGCGTCGATATAAAACATGACGCTGAGGTGCCCTTTGCTAGTGCTACTTTTGTACCAAATTTCGTTCAATTCGGATTTGCCGTGTTTGAATCGATAGGGGGAATCGATTTGCACACATACATGGACGCCATGAGCAAACTATTGGACTGATGACCTTGTAGTTTAGTCAAAAGCCGCTTGCCATATAAATATATGTTGTTGAAAAATTTGGTAGAGATCAGATGATTAGGTTAGTCGTAATTTGATTTAAGCTTTGAACATTTAGGTGGCCGCCATTACGTTTCCGTCAAGATGGCGGCCATATAAAGGATGATACTGAGGTGCCCTTTGCTAGTGCTACCTCTGTACCAAATTTCGGTCAATTCGGTTTCACCATGTTCGAGTCGATAGGGGGGGACAGACATTCAGAGTACACACACACACACACACACACACATTTTTTAGCCTACTTTTCACATTTTGCAAAAATGAGGAAAAGTAGGCTTATGAGATCGGGCAAATGTGTGTCTGTCTGTCTGTCCTTCTGTCTGTCTGTCTGTCCTTCTGTCTGTCTGTCTGTCTGGCTGTGTGTGTGTGTCTCCCTATCAACTCCTAAACGGCTGCAGCAATCGAAACAAAATTTGGTAGGAGTAAAGATCTATACCGGAATATCTCACGGCCATATTTGCAAATGATGTCAGTGCTACCAACTGCTGAAAAATCACAATTGAAATTTGAGCTCCATGTTGGATATCTTGGAAGGTATGAATGGGAGCTATTTCAAAATTGGCACACGTATAGATAATAATAATTCAGTTTAATTTACAGGAGGCCATGCATGGCAGTGTTGCCAAAATGATTCTAAGCCTGCTGATAGGGCCAATTTTAAATGCATATAACTTCTATACTATCAATTGGATTTCAACCAAATTTTGTATGTGATATGTGTACATAAACAGATATGACTGGGCGTATTCGTAAGAGCCACCAAGGCTCTCTATTCTCTATTCTTTTATCCAAATTCCAATATATCAGAAAGTATGCAAGCCGACAGCTTTAAACTATGCACACGTATAGTACCTGGCATTCTTGATTAATTTGGAGTAACTTATGTACATGATTCTAAGACTGCTGATAGGACCAATTTTTAAATACATGTAACTTCTATAATATCAATTGTATTTCAACCAAATTTCCTATGTGCTATGTGTACCATAACAGATATGACTATGCTTATTCTTAAGAGCAACCATGGCTGCCAACTGTTAATAAATGCTGTCTTTATTTTTTTTACCCAAATATTAATATATCAGAAAGTATGTAAGCCAACAGCTTTAAACTTTGCACAAGTATAGTACCTAGCATTCTAGATTAATTATGAGAAACTATTATACGTCAGTGCTGCCAACATGACTCTATGCCTGTTGATATATATATATTTTTTTCATATTCATTCATTTATTTGCAATGGGGGGGGGGGGGGGTGTCCCCCGGAGGCAAATTGTATATACATAACAAATAAATAATTATACATAACAATTCAATAACAATTATGCAACAATTAAACTGGAGTATTTACACAAATAGTCAGTCTTTTCTTAAACACACCTATATGTTTGGGAAAAGGCTCTAAGACTGCGGCGGGTAGAGAGTTCCAGTTATCAATGGCACGGTTTACAAAAGAATATTTACCATAATTTGTTCGCTGTGGTCGGCCCTTAACTTTGAAAGGATGATCGCTCCTACCCATGTAAGTGGGCTTTCCCAATCGTTTGCTAAGCTCACCCCATGCTGGTTGATTTGTATACGTGTTGTACATAGCGCAGAGTCTAGATTTCATCCTCCTAGCCTCCAGTCCAATTTTAAAATTTTAAAATGCATGTAACTTCTATACAAACAAAATTGGCACAACAAGAGATCAAAATATTTCAGATGACATGACATTGTTGCCAACATGATTTTACGCGTGCTGATAGATGTCTAACTGCATGTAACGTCCATGCTATTCATTGGACTTCAACCAAATATTGTATTCTGTATCTTAATAGATGGAACTAACAATATATTCAGTCACCAGGGCTGCCAACTGTAGTGCTCTATTAGGCTACATGTATATTTCGAACTAATTAGAAATTTCGATATTACCAAATTAATTTCGCTATTTTTCTAGATAGGTCTATATAGATTGGCATGAATCTTAAATGTTAAGAAAAGTAGGCTCTTTAGTTCGTCACGGAACTTCTTGTTATATCTTAGTGTGTGCATTGCTCGATTAGTACAATCGGGGACTTTGTACAGTAGAGGCAAATTAGTGTTGACCGACTGAAGTATTAAGACTGACAGTCTTTTGTTGACGTTTAATTCAGGGGCTTAACATCAAGGTTATAAGCCCCGAGTATTTGGGTGTGTTTTGAGATTTCTCTGATAATTTGTATTTCGTGTATGTTGTAGCGCATGTATTTTGAAGTGATTGAAGCCATTTTTCAGTGTTGCTTAGTTCTTTTAAATAAAGCTTTTCAATCGGTCAACACAAATTGTACCCAATTACATTAGTCGAGAAACAAATATACTTACATGCTCTAACCTGAGAGAAATAAGTTATTATTACAAAATAACATACTTTTATGTACAAAAATAGGGGGTTGAGGGTACTTAATTGTATTTGCAACTGAGACTAGAATTGGGAAGGAGGTGGCCGTGGCCTAATCTTAGGAACATCTCTGTGGCTGAAAGTTTCCATTTGATTTTTTCTCATAATTCTTTAGCATACACCATGACCGCGACGGGGAGCTGCAGCAAGTCTGGAGAACGGAGGTTGTATACCAGCGCTAACAATTACTATCTTAAATCTATGTTTTCCCGGTTTTCCTCACTCCCTACAGCTAACTGGTAGAATAGTACCTTTTTCCCAAGTCCCGGGACATCTACCCCAATACAGCAACACACATTGTTACAGTCACCACAAAAACACAGGATCTCAGTCAAATTCAAGACACAAAAAAGTTCACCGTCAAGCGATCATCATCAGATATTTTACACTTAGGCTATTAAATCAATGTCTACAAGTATGGGTTATGGTATTTACAACATATAGCCTACACTTATGTAGTTGAAGTAGTGATTAGCCAAACACAACTAATCAAGATATGTGATCGTTGGTTGAGATACTGGGGTGATTGGTTCTTAAGTTTAGGGGCAGTGACAAAGTGGTCATGTAGCCCCGTGTACTTTGGGTGTGTGTAGAATCTGTCTGATAACCGGTGTTAATTGTGATGACTGTATTAGTGTGTGTTATCTGTTTTTTTAAATTTAAATACTGCAACTTAGAATTTTTCAAGTAGTTCCTACTTTTGCCGCCAAGCACCACCGTCAACGACTTTTAGGCCAAGTTCAGAACTTAGCTACTAGACGCCACCACAGTCGGTTCTTGGCAACGAATGTAGAAACCTAAGAGCGTTGTTTACATTCTTAACCTAATCAATTTAGCTTCACACAGGTGCAATTAGTGGAAGGTTCTTTAACATGCCATAAATCTATGACATGGGACCGCCGGCTTTACTTCCCCTCCGAAGGAAGGCATACTGAGAGATTTTTAATGCTCTTAAAAATTCCGACGCCTTTGGCCGGGTTTGAACCCGCTATCTTGGGCATGCTACCGACTACGCCACCGAAGCCACCGGTGATTAACCTTCAAGCTTATTTGCTTATGTGACTGTTATTAAATGGGCAGGTTATTGTGGTTTGTGTACTTAGCTGTTTGAGTGATGTGTGGTTCGTTTCTGTGCAGCTTCCACCTCCGCTGCCTGCACTGAACTGGAAGTGTAGCCTCTTTATTAATCTGATGCATTTTTTTTATCAGGATTAGGGAACTGCCCATTACAATTGGGTACAATCATCTTATCCGACTGAAAAACATCTCATTTCGATTACTTAGGCAACGCTGGAAAATGGCTTCCAACACGATAATTTATCACTCGATTGTTGTGTGGTTATCAGTTAAAACTTGAAACCAATCAACGTATTTTATAGACTTCAATAGATGAGTAAACTTGAAGTATGCAAATTCAGTAGTAGTCTACAAGGTAAAGAAACGCCTGATCTTCCATCTTCTCCACAGCGTCTTGGAGAGAAGAGAGTGTTCGATACGGAAATGTGACTTGGATCTCTCTCAAGCCAAACAGGATATGACATGATTCTCTGAGACACGCTCCAGAATGATAGCTCCATCTCCCGCTCCCTGATCCCTGATGGAAGAAGGGAAGACGCATTTCAAGGCGCGTTCAATCACAGTATTAAACTGACTGACTTCTACTGCGATACGAGGAGTTTCTGATTATCTTGAGTGAAGAAAGTCAATCTCCGGTTATTACTATTGATATGATTCACGTCTGAATTTGCCATATATCTACTCACAAATAAGGGTTGGGTGGACGAAGGGCGTAACTCAAAAAACATAGTTTTGAGATAATCAACGAAAACTACCTTTACCTTTTATCTGTTTCTGGAATTTAACAATATTCATGCATGTCTTAGAGATACATTTTCTCATATGATTACAGCGAGTTTTATGGGCAACTAGCTGAAGTACCCGTGCTTCGCTACGCGTCATAAATAAATTAAAATGTGAAGGTGACAGTTAAAACAGGGGATAGGCGAGGTGCTGCGCAGAGGGAGATTAAGGATGGAACATTTTGTCCAACTACACCGCTCGGCGTTGACCGTGTTTTATAGCACACATTTAGGTTTTACTCGCTAACAGTTGCAGATACCTTTCGGATAGGAAATGTAGTTTTAAACCTCGCATATGCCATCAAAAGTTTGCTATTTCTTAGCGTTCTCTTTTTATTTGAAATGGAAATATGAAAGTTTGAAACCAAAGGGTGTAGTGACGTCACTAAAATGGTCGCCATTTTAAATAGTGCAAAGTATTGAAATCAAAAGTAACCTATATGTTAACCAGGAAAATCAGCTACTTCCATGTAAAATTCACGTAAATCGGACCAATGGTACTTGCGAGATTGAGTAATACACAGACACACACCATCTCAATTTTAGCCTCGCTTCGCTCACGTCATAGTCGTATCATATTGTTTTTCAATGAAATGCAGGTTTAACCCCGTTAACACCCCTTTAGAACCTGAATACCCAAAAATCCCTCCTTAGTAGACGTTTTCGACACACGACAAACATATCCCCAAAATATCATTCTTCTAACTTTAATAGTTTTGGTTGGTCGATGAGAGCAAACATCCAAAAATCCTTCCTTAGTGGACGTTTGTCTTCCAGAAGTTCACCCCTCCCCATATGCCCCTTAAATTGCATTTATGAAAACACGGTCGAACACCTATTTATTTTATTTATTTATTCATTCATTTATTTATTTATTTATTTATTTTTAAGCTGATAGATTTCCTCCGAGTTTCAGACTCCTCCCTATGTCGTTTAAGAGATACACGCTCAGTTAGGAATCTTTCAACCCCCACTTTTCATCCCTTTCACCTCATAATATACACTATATCGAAAAACCATTAGACATGAGTCAGCTTATTTTTAATGATTAGTATATGTGCCAAGTATCACATCCCCAAATGAAACCACTCGTGAGATATTGTTATTCAATGGATAGCACGTTTACCCCCTTAACACCTCTTTAGAACCTGAATATCCAAAACTCTTTCCTTAGTGGACGTTTTCGACATACAACGAACATATCCCCAAAATTTCATGTTTCTAACTTCAATAATTTCGGCTGGGCGATGATGAGTGAGTGAGTCAGTCAGGACATTTTCTTTCATTTATTTTTGATAATTTCACCCGTCCCCATGAACCCCTTAAATTGGATTTATGCAACAAACGGTCAAACACCTATTTACTTATTTAAAGCTGTTTTCCCCCTGAGTTTGATGAGTGAGTAAGTGAGTCAATCAGTTAGGACACTTTCTTTCCTGTTTTTTCCCCCATAATTTCACCCCTCTCCAAGGGCCCCTTAAATTGGATTTATGAAAAAACGTTCGAACACCTATTTACTTGTATTTTAAGCTGTTTTTTCCCACCGAATTTCAAACTTCATGCCTATGACGTTTCAGAGATACACGCTCCGTCAAAAATCCCTCAACCCCCAATTTTCACCCCTTTCACCTCATAATATACACCACATCGATAAACCCTTAGACATATGTCTGATTATTCTTAATGATTAGTTTATATACCGAATATCACATCCCCAAACAAACAACTCATGAGATATCGTTATTCAATGAAATGCACGTTTACCCCCTTGACACGTCTCTAAAACCCGAATAAACAAAAATCATTCCTTAGTTAACGTTTTAGACATACAGCGAACATATTCCCAAAATTTCATGTTTCCAACTTAAATAGTTTTCGCTGGGCGTGATGAGTGAGTGAGTCAGACAGGACATTTTCTTTCATTTATTTTACCAGAATTTCACCCCTCCCCATGGGCCCCTTAAATTGGATTGATTAAAAATCGCTTGAACACCTATTAACTCATTTCTTAAGCTGTCTTTTTCCCCAGAGTCAGTCGGTTAGGACACTTTCTCTCCTTTTTATCCCCAGAATTTCACCCCACCCCATTGGCCCCTTAAATTAATTTATGAAAAAACAGTCGAAAACCGATTTACTTACTTTTTAAGCTGATTTTTTTTCGCTGAGTTTCAAATTTTTCGCCCATGTCGTTTAAGAGATAGGCCTACACGCTCCATTAGGAATCCTTCAACCCCCACTTTTCAGCCCTTTCACCTCATAATAATACACCACATCGAAAAACGCTTAGACACATGTCTGCGTATTTTTAATGATTAGTTTATATGCCGAGTATCACATCCACAAATGAAACCACTCGTGAGATATTGATATTCAATGAAATGCAGGTTTAACCCCCTTAAGACCCCTTTAGAACCCGAATATCCAAAAAACCTCCCTTAGTGTAGGGTTTTGACATACAACGAACATATCCCCGAAATGTCAAGTTTCCAACTTCAATATTTTTGGCTGGGCGATGATGAGTGAGTGAATGAGTCAGGACATTTCCTTTCAATTTTTTTTTATTCAGAATTTCACCCCTCCCGATGAACCCCTTCAATTTGATTGAAAAACAAACTGTCGAAAAGCTATTTACTTACTTTAAAGCAGTTTTTCCCCCTGAGTTTGATGAGTGAGTCAGTCAGTCAATCAGTTAGGACACTTTCTTTCCTGTCCCCCCCCCCCCGAATTTCACCCCTCCCCATGGGCCCCTTAAATTGGATTTATGGAAAAGCGGTCAAACACATATTTACTTATTTTTATGCTGATTTTTTTTCCGCTGAGTTTCAAACTCCTCGCCTATGTCGTTTAAGAGATACACGCTCCGTTAGGAATCTTTCAATCCCCACTTTTCACCCCTTTAACCTCATAAACACATCGAAAAACCCTCAGACACGTGTCTCCTTACTTTTTAATGATAAGTTTATATGCCGTGTATCACATCCCCCAATGAAACCAATCGGGAGATATTGTTATTCAATGAAATGCATGTTTAACCCCCTTAAGACCCCTTTAGAACCTGAATATCCGAAAATCCTCCCTTAGTAGACGGTTTTGACATACAATGAACATATCCCCAAACTGTCATGTTTCTAACTTCAATAATTTTCGCTAGGCGATGATGAGTGAGTAAGTAAGTGAGTGAGTCTGGACATTTTCTTTCAATTTTCTTTTTTCAGAATTTCACCCCTCCCCATGAACTCCTTAAATTTGATTTATGAAAAAAAAACTGTCGAACAGCTATTTACTTAATTTAAAGCAGTTTTTCCCCCTGAGTTTGATGAGTGAGCCAGTCAGTCAATCAGTTAGGACACTTTCTTTCCTGTTCCCCCCACCCCCCAGAATTTCATCTCTCCCCATGGGCCCCTTAAATTGGATTTATGAAAAAACTGTCAAACACATATTTACTTCTTTTTTATGTTGATTTTTTTTCGCTGTGTTTCTAACTCCTCGCCTATGTCGTTTAAGAGACACACGGTCCGTTAAGAATCTTTTAATCCCCACTTTTCACCCCTTTCACCTCATAATATACACCACATCGAAAAACCCTCAGACACATGTCTTCTTATTTTTAATGATGAGTTTATATGCCGAGTATCACATCCCCCCATGAAACCAATCGGGAGATATTGCTATTCAATTAAATGCAGGTCTACCCCCTTAACACCCCTTTAGAACCTGAATAGCCAAAATTTCTCTCTTAGGGGGCATTTGCGGCCCTTGAGGAAGCTGCATACAGATTTCATTCCAATCCGTTCGGTGGTTTCTGAGATTTCGTGATGAATAAATGAATGAGTGGGTGAGTGAGTGAGTGGTATTTGACAAATATATAGTAGAAAGAAGATAGTGTCAAGTCTTTGTTATGCTAAACTCGGTTGACAGTGCTGTGTGAGCAATTGAGTAACTAACGGGATTTCAAGTAAATATCCTCATTTTCTATACCGGTAGTGCTGAGCGCAATTGGCATCAAGTCGGCCGTGTCTCGACTTGAGCTATGTTGCCATGGAAACAATCCGCCTTGCCATTCCTTCGTGAGTATATTTTATGATTTGATTAGCCTGTTTTTGAGTGAAAAAGGGCCGAAATCAGAAGAATGAGAAAGACTATCGAAAATTCATGTAGCCAGCGGTTCCTTCTGGATCCTAAACTATGTGTATGAAAAATTTGGTTGAGATTGGTGGAACGGTGTAGATTTGTATACGGAACCAACCCACCCACATACATACATACAGACTTTCACTTTTATATATATGATGTTTCAATAACTCTCAAGACCAGAGCCTTAAGATTTTTTGAATTACGCCCTTCTTCCGTAGAAGGTCATCATCTATACATATAAAAATCAATGTAACGTGATAGTTTGTCTGTGGGTGGGTATGTATGTCTCCTATGCGTTCATATACCATTCGTCCGATTGCGATGAAACTTGGGTGAGATGTTGAGTACACTTCAAGGAAGGTTTCTGACTTAGTAAATCCATTTTACAATAGGTAGCGCCGATAGCGATGAAACTTGGGTGAGATGTTGTGTACACTTACGTGAAGGTTTCAAAATTAGTGAATACATTTCACAGTAGATAGCGCACGAGTAGATTCAACAAATGAGCGACGACACGCAATGCGTTTCAACAAAGTCCCGTATGCATTCATATACCATTCGTCCGATAGCTATGAAACTTGCGTAAAATGTTGTGTACACTGCAGGGAAATTTTCTGGCTTAGTACATCCACTTTACAATAGGCAGCGCACGAGTAGATTCAACAAATGAGCTACGACGCGCGAAGCATTTCAACAAAGTCACGTTTGCGTTCATATACCATTCGTCCGATAGCGATGAAACTAGGCTGAGATTTTGTGTGCACTCCAGGGAAGGTTTCTAGCTTAGTAAATCCCTTTAAAAATAGGTAGAGCACGAGTAGAATCAACAAATGAGCAACGGCGCGCGAAGCGTTTCAACAAAGTCCCATATAATTTCATATACCATTCATCCGATAGCGATGAAACTTGGGTGAGATGTTGTGTACACTCCAGGGAAGGTTTCTGGCTTAGTACATACATTTTACAATAGGTATCGTACCAGTAGATTCAACAAATGAGCGATGACACGCGAAGCGTTTCAACAAAGTCCCGTATAAAGTCATATACCAGTCGTCTGATAGTGATAAATGTTTGGTGAATTGTTGTGTACACTCCAGGAGAGGTTTCTGGTTAAGTAAATCCATTTTACAATCCGAAGCGCACGTTTATATTCAACAAATGAGTGACGGAGCGCGAATCGTTTAAAAAAAATCAGGTATGCGTTCATATACTATTCATCCGATTGCGATGAAACATTGATCAGTTATTGTGTACCCGCCAGGGAAGGGGACTTAGTAAATCCATTTCACAATAAGTAGCGCAAGAATAGATGCAAAAATGGGTGACGACGCGCGAAGCGTTTCAACAAAATCCCCTATTGCGTTCATATAACTTTCTTCGATTGCGATGAAACCTTGATGAGTTATTGTGTACACGCCAGGGAAGGGCTTCGACTTAGTAATACATTTCTCAATAGGTAGCGCACGAGTAGATTCAACAAATGAGTGACAGCTCACGAATCGCTTAAACAAAACCCCGTATACGTGCATATACAATTCATCCGATTGCGATGAATCATTGATGAGTTATTGTGTACACGCCAGGGAAGGGTTTCGACTTAGTAAATCCATTTCACAACAGGTAGCGTACGAGTAGATTCAACAAATGAGTGACAGCGATGAAACTTTTGAAAGTTGTTGTGCACGCTTCCACGAATGGTTCTAAATTAGAAAATCCATTTTACGTTAGCTTAGAGGCAGTTAACATGTTGTGTATCCAAAAGCACTTCAAGAAACAGAATTTCAACGCCAACACTTTCTTTGATTGGCATTGCAACGCATGCCGGGTACAGCTTGTACTAATATATAAAAATGAGATGGTGTGTGTCTGTCTTTCTGTCTGTCTGTCTGTCTGTCTTTCTGTGTGTTACCTAATAACGCAAGAACCACTGGTCCGATTTAAATGAAATTTTGCATGGATGTAGCTGAAATACCAGGCTTACATATAGGATACTTTTAAATTCGATATTTTGCACTATTAAGAAATGGCGACCATTTTAGTGACGTCACTACACCCTTTCGTTTCAAAATTTCATATTTCCATATCAAATAAAAAGAGAACGGTAGGAAATAGCAAACTTTTGATGGCACGTACGAGCTTTGAAATTTAATTTCCTATCCGAAGGGTCCTTATCACGTTTTGCGTATCTCCAACGGTTAGCGAGTAAAACCTACTTTTGTGACGTCACTACACCCTTTGGTTTCAAAATTTCATATTTCCATTTCACATAAAAAGAGAACGCTAAGAAATAGCAAACTTTTGATGGTATACACGAGCTTTATCATTTAATTTTCTATCCAAAAGGTTCTTATCACTTTTTGTTTATCTCCGACGGTTAGCGAGTAAAACCTAAATTTGTGCAATAAAACACGGTCAACACCGAGCGGTGCAGAATATCTCTACATCTATATATATAAAAATCAATGTAACGTGATAGTTTGTCTGTGGGTGGGTATGTATGTCTCCTATGCGTTCATATACCATTCGTCCGATTGCGATGAAACTTGGGTGAGATGTTGAGTACACTTCAAGGAAGGTTTCTGACTTAGTAAATCCATTTTACAATAGGTAGCGCACGCGTAGATTCAACAAATGAGCGACGATGCGCGAAGCATTTCAACAAAGTCCCGTATGTGTTCATATACCATTCGTCTTATAGCGATGAAACTTGGGTGAGATGTTGTGTACACTTACGTGAAGGTTTCAAAATTAGTGAATACATTTCACAGTAGATAGCGCACGAGTAGATTCAACAAATGAGCGACGACACGCAATGCGTTTCAACAAAGTCCCGTATGCATTCATATACCATTCGTCCGATAGCTATGAAACTTGCGTAAAATGTTGTGTACACTGCAGGGAAATTTTCTGGCTTAGTACATCCACTTTACAATAGGCAGCGCACGAGTAGATTCAACAAATGAGCTACGACGCGCGAAACATTTCAACAAAGTCACGTTTGCGTTCATATACCATTCGTCCGATAGCGATGAAACTAGGCTGAGATTTTGTGTGCACTCCAGGGAAGGTTTCTAGCTTAGTAAATCCCTTTAAAAATAGGTAGAGCACGAGTAGAATCAACAAATGAGCAACGGCGCGCGAAGCGTTTCAACAAAGTCCCATATAATTTCATATACCATTCATCCGATAGCGATGAAACTTGGGTGAGATGTTGTGTACACTCCAGGGAAGGTTTCTGGCTTAGTACATACATTTTACAATAGGTATCGTACCAGTAGATTCAACAAATGAGCGATGACACGCGAAGCGTTTCAACAAAGTCCCGTATAAAGTCATATACCAGTCGTCTGATAGTGATAAATGTTTGGTGAATTGTTGTGTACACTCCAGGAGAGGTTTCTGGTTAAGTAAATCCATTTTACAATACGAAGCGCACGTTTATATTCAACAAATGAGTGACGGAGCGCGAATCGTTTAAAAAAAATCAGGTATGCGTTCATATACTATTCATCCGATTGCGATGAAACATTGATCAGTTATTGTGTACCCGCCAGGGAAGGGGACTTAGTAAATCCATTTCACAATAAGTAGCGCAAGAGTAGATGCAAAAATGGGTGACGACGCGCGAAGCGTTTCAACAAAATCCCCTATTGCGTTCATATAACTTTCTTCGATTGCGATGAAACCTTGATGAGTTATTGTGTACACGCCAGGGAAGGGCTTCGACTTAGTAATACATTTCTCAATAGGTAGCGCACGAGTAGATTCAACAAATGAGTGACAGCTCACGAATCGCTTAAACAAAACCCCGTATACGTGCATATACAATTCATCCGATTGCGATGAATCATTGATGAGTTATTGTGTACACGCCAGGGAAGGGTTTCGACTTAGTAAATCCATTTCACAACAGGTAGCGTACGAGTAGATTCAACAAATGAGTGACAGCGATGAAACTTTTGAAAGTTGTTGTGCACGCTTCCACGAATGGTTCTAAATTAGAAAATCCATTTTACGTTAGCTTAGAGGCAGTTAACATGTTGTGTATCCAAAAGCACTTCAAGAAACAGAATTTCAACGCCAACACTTTCTTTGATTGGCATTGCAACGCATGCCGGGTACAGCTTGTACTAATATATAAAAATGAGATGGTGTGTGTCTGTCTTTCTGTCTGTCTGTCTGTCTGTCTTTCTGTGTGTTACCTAATAACGCAAGAACCACTGGTCCGATTTAAATGAAATTTTGCATGGATGTAGCTGAAATACCAGGCTTACATATAGGATACTTTTAAATTCGATATTTTGCACTATTAAGAAATGGCGACCATTTTAGTGACGTCACTACACCCTTTCGTTTCAAAATTTCATATTTCCATATCAAATAAAAAGAGAACGGTAGGAAATAGCAAACTTTTGATGGCACGTACGAGCTTTGAAATTTAATTTCCTATCCGAAGGGTCCTTATCACTTTTCGCGTATCTCCAACGGTTAGCGAGTAAAACCTACTTTTGTGACGTCACTACACCCTTTGGTTTCAAAATTTCATATTTCCATTTCACATAAAAAGAGAACGCTAAGAAATAGCAAACTTTTGATGGTATACACGAGCTTTATCATTTAATTTTCTATCCAAAAGGTTCTTATCACTTTTTGTTTATCTCCGACGGTTAGCGAGTAAAACCTAAATTTGTGCAATAAAACACGGTCAACACCGAGCGGTGCAGAATATCTCTACATCTATATATATAAAAATCAATGTAACGTGATAGTTTGTCTGTGGGTGGGTATGTATGTCTCCTATGCGTTCATATACCATTCGTCCGATTGCGATGAAACTTGGGTGAGATGTTGAGTACACTTCAAGGAAGGTTTCTGACTTAGTAAATCCATTTTACAATAGGTAGCGCACGCGTAGATTCAACAAATGAGCGACGATGCGCGAAGCATTTCAACAAAGTCCCGTATGTGTTCATATACCATTCGTCTTATAGCGATGAAACTTGGGTGAGATGTTGTGTACACTTACGTGAAGGTTTCAAAATTAGTGAATACATTTCACAGTAGATAGCGCACGAGTAGATTCAACAAATGAGCGACGACACGCAATGCGTTTCAACAAAGTCCCGTATGCATTCATATACCATTCGTCCGATAGCTATGAAACTTGCGTAAAATGTTGTGTACACTGCAGGGAAATTTTCTGGCTTAGTACATCCACTTTACAATAGGCAGCGCACGAGTAGATTCAACAAATGAGCTACGACGCCCGAAGCATTTCAACAAAGTCACGTTTGCGTTCATATACCATTCGTCCGATAGCGATGAAACTAGGCTGAGATTTTGTGTGCACTCCAGGGAAGGTTTCTAGCTTAGTAAATCCCTTTAAAAATAGGTAGAGCACGAGTAGAATCAACAAATGAGCAACGGCGCGCGAAGCGTTTCAACAAAGTCCCATATAATTTCATATACCATTCATCCGATAGCGATGAAACTTGGGTGAGATGTTGTGTACACTCCAGGGAAGGTTTCTGGCTTAGTACATACATTTTACAATAGGTATCGTACCAGTAAATTCAACAAATGAGCGATGGCACGCGAAGCGTTTCAACAAAGTCCCGTATAAAGTCATATACCAGTCGTCTGATAGTGATAAATGTTTGGTGAATTGTTGTGTACACTCCAGGAGAGGTTTCTGGTTAAGTAAATCCATTTTACAATACGAAGCGCACGTTTATATTCAACGAATGAGTGACGGAGCGCGAATCGTTTAAAAAAATCAGGTATGCGTTCATATACTATTCATCCGATTGCGATGAAACATTGATCAGTTATTGTGTACCCGCCAGGGAAGGGGACTTAGTAAATCCATTTCACAATAAGTAGCGCAAGAGTAGATGCAAAAATGGGTGACGACGTGCGAAGCGTTTCAACAAAATCCCCTATTGCGTTCATATAACTTTCTTCGATTGCGATGAAACCTTGATGAGTTATTGTGTACACGCCAGGGAAGGGCTTCGACTTAGTAATACATTTCTCAATAGGTAGCGCACGAGTAGATTCAACAAATGAGTGACAGCTCACGAATCGCTTAAACAAAACCCCGTATACGTGCATATACAATTCATCCGATTGCGATGAATCATTGATGAGTTATTGTGTACACGCCAGGGAAGGGTTTCGACTTAGTAAATCCATTTCACAACAGGTAGCGTACGAGTAGATTCAACAAATGAGTGACAGCGATGAAACTTTTGAAAGTTGTTGTGCACGCTTCCACGAATGGTTCTAAATTAGAAAATCCATTTTACGTTAGCTTAGAGGCAGTTAACATGTTGTGTATCCAAAAGCACTTCAAGAAACAGAATTTCAACGCCAACACTTTCTTTGATTGGCATTGCAACGCATGCCGGGTACAGCTTGTACAGTATATAAAAAAGAAAATTTGCCTGTTTTTTTCTGAATTTCTACGAAAATTTGAGTTACTTACACGTTTCAGACTGTTTTATGATAGATGCGCGCGAAAATAATGTTTTGGCCTGTCAGTCTGTTTGTTTGTTTGATTGTCTGTGGACATCTTTGTTCCCTTATAACTCGAGAACGGCTGGGTGTATCAACGTAAAATTTGGTACAGATATCCATCAGAGGCACGACACTAATCATTGATGTAACTCTTCTCTGTACCTCTCATTAAAGGGGGAATACCCCCTTAAAATACATGCTAAAATAGGAGTAGAAGGACGAGACAAAGCTCATTTTCAGCCCCTCAATGTGAGAGACAAATCTCGGGGCCCCTAAAAGCACATTTTAAGGTCCAACGTCCAACCGATTTGAGATATTCCCAGAAAACTAATTTAATTTAATAAACTAATGAACGAATGCAAGCCGATAAGCATGGCAACATATTCTCAGAGTCCATCTATTGCTGTAAGACGCAATACAATTCCATTAATTACATTAGTGTGAAAGTTTGCAAACGGTTGGATGGTTATTATGGAACCAAATTAAGCTGTAAATTTCATCAATACGAAAAATGCGCTTAAGGGGGTCAAGAGGTAGTCTAGAATTTTTCCACGTGATTTACATCTGCGGGTGTGGTATGGCAGGTCTATTATATTCCTATCCCTATATATTATTATTATTAGTATTATATTATGGCGTACAACGACGAGACAAAGCCCCTCGGTGCCAGAAATAAAACTCGAGGGTCCTCGAAAACTACATTATAAGGCTCTAAAACCAGCAGTTTCTGAAACATTCCCAGAAAACTAATTAAATTTAATTTAACAAACTAATGAAGGAATGCAAATCGGTAACCATGACAACATTATCTCAAGGGGTGGCATCCAACTTTCCATCTATTTCAGTAAGAAGCAATTTATTACATTTCTGTGAAAGTTTGCAAATATAAGGTTATCACGGAACCAACGTAGACTGTATAATTCATCAATGCAATTAAGGGGGTCAAGGGGTAACCTAGGATTTTTTCATGCAATTTTCACGTGCGACATATAGTACAGAAGGTCTATTATATCTCCAAACAACAACATTATTTTCAAAAATTCCTGAATTTAATCAGCATTTTTTGCGGATTTTAGGAATTTGGGCCATTTGAGACTAAAGAACCTGAATTTTCATGCACCACAAGCTTTTATAATTTATGATAGAGGTCTTCCTGTGTATGGGGAGCCAACACAACGTAGAGGGTCAGTTTTTATGTGACGTGTATTGCGTTTCATCTACAAGGCTTTCAATTCTATTTCATGTCAGGAAGTACACGTTAGGTGAATTTAGATTGAGAGCACATTTCAACTAATCTTTTATCTTTTTTTTTGTCGACATACGGGTACATCGTAAGGATGATTTTCTTTGATACTGTGTGGTAGATATACCCATATTTGGATTTCTGGGTGATATGTTGTAGACAATAGTATTGTCTGTCTGTCTTTGTGTGTATCCTTATGTACGCCTATAACTCATGTTCGGATGCTTGGTGCATCTTAAAATTAGGTATGGTAAACATGAGTCAATACACCAATCATTTATAAAACTCTTCACCGTACATTTCATACAGTAGAAGGGTGGATATAGGGAAAAACTTCTCAAAATACATGCTAAAATAGGCGAAATATAAAAATTATCCTAGAAGGACGACCAAAGCATATGTTGCACTTCTCAATGTGAGACACAAAATTCGCGAGTCTATAAAGGGTCTCCGAAAACCACATTATAAGGCCCTTAAATTAACAGTGTGTGATATTCCTAGAAAACTAACTTCGTTTTGATAAACTTATGAATGAATGACAAGCCGCTAACCATTGCAACAGGAACTCAATTGATAATGTCTGGTGCGTCTTTAAAAGCAACAGTACTTAAAAGGGACGTAACACCAATAACATTATTATTATTATAATGTCTGGTGTTAACACCGAACACTGTTCGAAGAACGGGTACTTCTGCTAGTTGAAAAATAAAACAATATCAATGTAATGTTGCAAATTGACTGTATTTACGGTATTTCTTGTGGAGGTACAATACTGCATAGTACTTACTATGATGACAAGCATTTTTACAAAACATTTGTACATTATGTTTACTAGAAACTTGCAATGCAAGAAAAAGATTAAATATTCACAGTATCACAATAAAATGAAGTAATCCTGGCAGATAATCTTGTTAAACCTGCCTACAACAACATTCTAGGTCAGCAGTCACTCAACACTGTCTGCTGAATCATCTGTAGATACCATAGTATGGGTCTCGGATTCCTTAAAAATGTTATGAAACCAACATATTGAATCATCATTCACGTTTTTCAGGAGCTCCTGCACGTCTTGATCTTTTGCAGGTTTTATACCCGCTATATTTACCCTTCGAAGGACTGGTTCTCTCTTGATTACCTATACCGTGGATTTTAAAACAGTGAAATCAGAGGTACGGTACCTATTTTATTGTATGTTGTTGAAGCTGTGATGTTCCCATTTGCATAGAATATAATAATGCAATATTTCGTCGGCGCTTAATGATCTCTTTCTTCCACAATTTCTTAAAACTTTTCAATTTCCTACCCTTGTTCTTCTTTTTCTTATAATATAAATCATTTTCACTACTATTTTCATCGTCAGAACAGTTGTATTAACTTTCATCGGAACTCATGTGCTGATACAGCAGCCATTGTGATTACCTACGCCCGTCTTGCCCAAGATGGCCGCGATCTGGAAGATGGGCGCAACTCAGAAATGTATGAGAAAAGACTCTCCACTGCCATTTATGGGAGCTAGCGTAAAGCCGCTTTCACTGGTTCCTGCAGACAGCACCAGGGAGCATATGGAGCCATTTTACGGATAGACACCGTAATTCTAGTTGCGCCCTTCTTCCACCCAACCCTTCTTTTATATACAACAATTACCCAGCTGATGTCTTAGATGCTGCTCATCACTCGTGTGGTGGCTGATTTCCAGAACTTTTGTCTACATTCAGAAGGGCACAATATTAATGTAGTTTGAGTTTCAAATAAATTAAGAAGTCCGTTTGATTTCCGAATTCTTACTCTACAGGTTTGATGGACCAGTGGTAGAGTATCCAGCACGTGATCTCAATATCGCGGGTTCGGTTCTCTGTTCAGAATTGCGAATGGTAGCAAAATCCCTCGTCATCTCGAGTCGTATAATGTCAGCTGGTAAGGATCTCATTACAATAGGTGATGACACAAAATTAATTATTTAATCTCATCCACAGGCCACTCCACAGAGTTCCAATTTCTCTGCTAGATGACAGTGTAAACGGAACGTTGCTATCGGAAAGTAGGTCACCTAGGTGACTCTACCTTAAAATCTACACCAATCACGATTCTAAATTACTATTATTTTTAGGCTACTTTTCACATTTTGCAAAAATGAGGAAAAAGTAGACTTATGAGATCGATCCGGGAAAATGTGTGTCTGTCTGTCTCTCTGTCTGGCTGTGTGTGTGTCCCCCACTATCAACACATAAACGGCTGCAGCAATCGGAACCAAATTTAGTCTGAGTAAAGAATATCTCAAGCCCATATTTTAAAATGATGTCAGTGCTACCAACTGCTGAAAAACACACTAAAAATTTGAGCTCCGTGTTGGATATCTTGGAAGGTATGCATGGGAGCTATTCCAAAATTGGCACACATGTAAATAATACTATTTCAGTTTAATTTCCAGGAGGCCATATATGGCAGTGTTGCCAAAATAAATTTAAGCCTTCTGATTGGCCCAATTTTTAAATGCATATAACTTCTACAATATCAATTGGATTTCAACCAAATTTAGTATGTAATATGTGTACATAAACACATATGACTGAGCATAATTTTAAGAGCCACCAGGGTTGCCAACTGTTAATAATTGCTCTCTCTATTTTTTATCCATATACCAATATATCAGAAAGTATGCAAGCCGACAGCTTTAAACTATGCACACGTATAGTACCTGACTTTTTTAGATTAATTTGGAGTAATTCATGTAAGTCAGTGCTGCCAACATGATTCTATGCCTGCTGATATGTCAAATTTTAAAATACATGTAACTTCTATACTAAAAATGGGTTTCATCCAAAATTGGCACAGCGAGATATCATAATATTTCAGATTATTTCTGACCAGCACACGCATGACATTGTTGCCAACATGCTTTTACGCGTGCTGATAGCTCCAATGTCTAACTGCATGTAACGTCCATTGGACTTCAACCAAATTCTGTATTCTGTACCTTAATAGATGGAACTAAGAACCGACAGTAGTGGCTACGCTGGCTAACGCGCAGCATTAGGTCATGGGGCCAAGCTCTCTGCTGACTCGGTAGACGCGTGCGTTCGAACCCCACCGTCGGCCGTCCTTGAAATGGTTTTCCGTGGTTTCCCCATTTTCAACACCAGGCAAATGCTGGGACGGTACCTTCTGACAGGCCACGGCCGCTTCCTTCCACACCCTTGCCCAGTTTCATTCACCATAATTCATTTCATCTCTCATTAACTCCTCTCATGAGGTTGGCGTCAGGAAGGGCATCCGGCCGTAAAAACCATTGCCACAAAGACTTCCATCGCATCTCATCCCCGACCACGTTGGAAAACGGGAATGATAAGGGGTAGACATACATACAATAGATGGAACTAAGAATATATTCAGTCAGCAGGACTGTAGTGCTCTATTAACCTACATTATACCAGGCATATTTCTAACTAATTAAACATTTCGATATTACCAACTTAATTTCGTCATTATTCTAGATAGGTTCATATACTGTAGATTAATCATTGGCATGGAAAGTAGGCTCTTTAGTTCGTTACGGAACTTCTTGTTATTATTGTTATCATCATCCTCATCATAAGTTAGGATGATGACCTAGGAGTTGAGCTCTCTGAAATGTAGACTAACATATTCATCACATCACTCAAGTTACCCGTAAGAATTCTCTTGTGGTTAGCGTGTTAACACACACAACTGTGGAGGTAATAGGGTGCGACAATTAAATTTAGACTCAGATCTGCCCCAATGTCTTTATACGTATAGCTATAGGGATGGATTCCATATGCAAATATTGGGGCTCTGTTGACTTTGTCTTCAAACGCACAGTTATGGGGGTAGGTTGTAAGTGTACAAATTGGATTTTTACGCGAGTTGTTTTTCCAACTCTGTTGACTTTGTTTTACAGGAACAGCTATGGCGCTAGTTTGTAGGTGCGTCAATTAGGTTTGAATGCGAGCTTGTTACCACCAGCTCTGTTGATTTTGTTTTACAGCCAAGGGCATATAACTCACGCGATAGAGGACCACTCACAAATCAATTCCAGTTCGCACAGCAGCCCTTGGAAATCTTCCTAACAAACTGGAATATATTGTATTTGCGCAGTAGAACAAGCTGGTCGTAGGGTTTATTTCAATATTGACGTTAACACACGTGCAGTATTATCAACACCATTCTCGTTCAACCAATACTGTTAAAGTGCCCGTAAGAGATTCGATATCGACGCTCACTCTCACAGCCAACATGGAACATCACTCCGTGCAGAGTGACCACATTTTGTTGAGAACACCTGAGACGCCTAGCAGAAAAATTCTCATGTTTCTCTTTCTTTTAGCCTTAATATCACCACGCAAGAGGAATGCTAGTCAAATAATTTGCACAAATGTGTGTAAAACTTTTATTCTTTGAAATTATGTAAGTAATTTATTATTCCATGAACAGACCTCGACGCTGGCTCCATTCTCCAATCCAACATGGTGACTGTGCGGCAGTATTGAACCCATGTGCCACAGGTCCAATGAGGGCGAATCCATGTATTTGGAAAAAAAATGAAAGAAACGTATAGTTTCTAATGTAACTTAAAGAAAGATCCAGCTAAGATGCTAGCCTAATATGGTGCAAGAGGCGAGGACCAGGTGTTCGTGAGATGAGATCATCCCTCTTGACATTCAGAAGGGAGCGAGTCATGAGTATTAATAACCGAGTGGAAATTTCCCAGGATTAAACAAGGAAGCCTGACTCGGAAATCGACCTTACGTTGCTGGAAATTGACAACACCGCTTATGCGCCAGAAGAGGAATAATTAAATTTAACCCGTTTACAAGTATAATAATGAGTAAACAAGTACAGTACAGTGAATCATTTTGAATGAGAGATTTTTTAGTAAAGAGAAACCATTTAATAATTGCGCAGGAGAAAACTGCAAACGCAAGACGACGTCATCGGGGAATTACCAAGGCCTGTGTGGAGGGGAGAAAGCAAAAGAAATGCAACACCCACACAATTGAGGACGAGAAATTAATTAATATCTCCGAATTGCACGATCGATTCTTAGGGGCAATGAGATTATTTGACATTGAGAAGTCGAGCTTTCGGAAGGTATAATTTTTATATTTGTGCCACCATTATTTTAGAAATTGGCCACAGAAAGGACTAGAGTCTTATCTTTTTGTAGCGAAAAGGTATAAAAATCCTGGCCTCACCAAGCCAATCATGCAGTTCCGATAGCCCGTGAGGGGCGTAATCACGCATCACGCATTACAAGTCCGTCCAGGGGGACGTGACGCTAGAGCATCAACAGTAAATGCAGTTATTCTGACAACCCGTGAGGGTGTTACTACGCATGCAGTCATTCCGACAGTCCGTGAGGGGCGTAAGACTACATCACAGCACATCAGTATCCAGACAGCCATGTGGGGCGTAACTCTGCGTCACATCAAAGACAGTTACTAGTACTCCTTGAGGGGAGAAACGCTGTGTTACACCGCAGAAGTAATATCCGATAGCCATAGGCGTCGCAGTATTAACAACTTGCTTGCCTCCATGAGGAGTGGTAAAGAAAAAATTTAAAGTATCGCCGTATTGAAATATTAGGAAAATCCTAGTTACAGGATTTAGGCCCGACTGTATACAAGTTATAGTGAAAGTTCGTAAGATAAAGTCAGAGAAGGCTGCGAACGTCGGACTTAAAGGCGATAGGTCGTTAAATAGACGAACGAATATATCATAACGTACGGAAGTACCGTACCAGAAAGATAAACTGTTATCTAAATTAAAGAACCCAAGAAGGGAAGAACAGAATAAGGTTCGGAACGTATATCAGAAACGTAGGAGTGCTAGAACCGATCAAATAAAGAAGCACGGAGACTATAAACATTATCTCCAGAAAGCAGGCGAACTATTCAAAAAGTACTAGACTCGAGAAATACTAGCTGCTATAAACTAAATCTATAGGTCATTGAGGAGACCTCGATCCGAATAGACTTTCGCTAGGATCGATAGCCAGATCTACAAAGAAGCCGTTCAAGCTAGATAAATAGCCGCTCATCCAGGATAGGAGTAGAAGAATTTGGATTCCAGGGAACAGTAGATGTTTCGAGACTTTCGTATTCTGCAGGATAGGAAGCCGACATTGAATAAATTTCACCCTTGGAAACGGGAAATTAAGAGGTCACGTGTGATAGGCTCAGAAATACGGCCTAGTGATCAAGAATTGTGAAGTGTAAATTTATCAAAATTGTGTGTTAAATTAATATTTTGAGTGTTTATTATGTGTTCTAAAGGGACACATCAGTGTATAAAAATGTCGTCAATGTTAAGTGTCTTAAATATATGTCAAGAAGTGTTTGTACATAAGATGAATTCCTTTAATATGGAGTAAAAGTTCAAAGTGGGTCCAAAATGAAACACCGCACAAGAATAAAGATCATGGGACGATCTTAAAAACATGTGAGTACTGAATTTCATTCTATTTTGGTTTCAGGAAATGGTTGTGTACAAATCCACCGGAGTTTTTGAGTAAAAGGGATGTGTTTTAAGAAATAAATACTGAATAAACAAGAACGCGGTCTGAACAATAATAGAAATTTGAGAAATTATAAATAATTATGTAAAGAATAAATCCCGTAGAGGATATATGTGAATAAAAATGTTAATGTATTTAACAAATGTCATAAGAGCAAGCGAAATATCAGTAATTATCATGAAAGATATTTAAATAAAGTAAAGTTGAGATATGAAAGAAATAGCTTTTGAGCTTGTGTAAAGAATAAAGATAATACTAATAACTAAGTATGGAAATATTAAATAAAGATCAAATAAATTGATGTGAACATAAGAGCGTTAAAGCCTTAATGTATGTGTAAGATATGATGTTCAAGGGAATGTTTTAAAAGGGAGCGATTTATCGGCAACGGAAAAGATTAATATAAGAATTAAAAATAATATGAATTGTTACTAATGAGATTTATCAGTTCTTGGGAAGACATTTCGGCTTAAAATAATGCATAGCGCAAAGGAGCGCAAATAATATTAAAATGTCACGCTAGGAAAGCGTAGAAGTTAAAATACTTGGTAAATTACTTATGGAGGGTAGTTGATTGTAGTGAATTGATAATTGTATAAGTCCTCTATTTGTGACGTAGTATCACGAGGCATTGTGTATGTATTAAAAGGGAGCTAATATATGGTATTATTGAGCGTATGTCATGTAGGCCACGGCCGACTTTAAATCGCGTCTTGTATAAGTCCTCTTTAAGGGAATGGTTCCCGAGGCATGTGAAGAGATTCGAACTCAGAATCCTCTTATGATAAAAGCCCCTTAATTCTTCGTCGTCGAATGTGTATTAATCTTCCCCAATCAATGAGGACCCTCTCATAATTAATAAATGCCAAGGTTACGAAAGTGGTCTATGAACCAAAGAATATTTGTTTGAATGGATACAGTACAGTAAAAGCCCGGTCTCTCCCCAGGACTGAGTATAATGTGAAGGTTTGTTTTGAAAGCCTTGGAAAGGAGCTGCTAACGTGGGTTAGACAGAGAGTCGCCCGTCACCCTCCGTGTCATAAATCGCGCCCGAGTTAATGGCCCGGCTCTCTTAGAGTAAGGGTGAGCGGAACCGTCTCGTAAGATGTAGTAAAGACACCGTGAGTGTTTAAAGTTGTTAACGACCCGGGAGTCGAACCGAGGTCCTTGTAGATTGATATTTTTCGTTTGCCTGTTCAGATCGTAGTTTCTTATGTGATAATGGTCTTATAAGACATAAGAGATAAATAACAATCCCTATTGTAATGATGTATGGAAGTAGGATTCCACGAGTTAATTGAAGGCAACTAAGTTTCGGGAGTAACTATAGTTTTTTTGACTGTGTCAAGTATCTTCACGCTCTGGAGTACACAATTGATTTCCTGATTACCTTAATATATTTGTGAAAATAAAGAGAGATGATAACAGCTGAATGTGTGAACATGCCCAAAATATTGAGTTAGATAATTAACATAAGATTTTAAATGTAAGTATACATTTTTTTTGGAACCTTTATGAAAAAAAAAAAAACTAATTAAGAAAATGTTGGTTTATGTGAACCCACATTTTTAAAATATAACATTTGTGTTAGCTCTGGGACTCCGTGTTTATTTGGAACCGGAGTAGTTTTAATTTGTGTGGTGGCTTCAACGTGGGGCCTCCAGTGTTTAAATTGTTAAACCGTTTTCCAACGTGGGGCCTGTATGATTTTATCATACACCTAATTATAGATTTCTTTTTGGCGCCCAGTACGCAGGGATGAGTTTTCCTAGGGAAAACCCGAGTTTTTCTCGAAAAATCAAAATTTTCATTTTTTGAAAAAAAAATGGTTTTTCGAAATTTTGAATTTTAAATACTTCCATAAAGGTTTATGAAATTGAATAAAAGTATTAAAAGGGTACGTTGTAGTAAACACCCGTACCAAAGTAAATTTTTAAAGAAATTGGGACACACTGATTCAGAGTATCATCTCTCAAGCATGTACTAGTGTGGTGGCATTAGTGGCCCACTGTATTCTCATAAGATGGCATTGAGTGAAGAAGTGCAACGGCTCTTGGAGGCCATAAACAATAAGTTGGATAGCCAACAGACTGAAAATAAAGAAGGGTTAGGATCTATAAACAATAAGTTGGACAGCCAACAGGAGGAAAATAACCAAAAGTTAGGATCCATGAATCAAAGTTTGGAGTTACTAAAAACTAAAACTGATACCATGGGAACTAAATTAGAAGCTATCGAAGTTAAAAGTGATAACATGGGGACTAAATTAGAAGCTATCGAAGCCGACTGTATAAACATGAATAAGGAACTGAAGGCTGAGATAGAAAAGATGAAAACAGAAAATGGGGATAACATTAAACAACAGTTGGAAGTGATAAAAAGGGAGACGTTAGAGTCTCTGAAAGCCAACAGTAAAGAAAACAATGGAGTACTGAAGGCTGAAATAGAAAAGACAATGGATATAAAATTTAAAATTTTTGATGAGGGGTTGGAGACTAAGTTAAATGAGTCAAAAAGGGAATGCATGGAAAATTTTGAAATTTTGAGTAAAAGTTTGAGTTCCATGGAAACTAAATTAATTAACATAGAAACAAAGGGTGATGATTGTGAAAAGAAACTTGTAACCCAGATCCAAGGTGTGCAGACAGAATTAGAAGCTCAGATGAAATTTAATAGCGATATCTGTAAAACATCCCGGGATGAAATAAAACAAAGCGTGAATGAGCTAGAAGAGAGATTTGAAGGGGTTGAGAAAAAAATGGGAGAACTCGAGGGAAAAGTCAATGAAGTTCAAACCAAAGTAACTGAGATGAAAAATCAAAATAAAAAGGATGTTCAGGATATGAAAAAGCATATTGATCTTTTTACCGGGCAGGTAGATGATAACTGGAAGACGTACGAAA
Source organism: Meconema thalassinum (assembly GCA_946902985.2). Classification (NCBI taxonomy): domain Eukaryota; kingdom Metazoa; phylum Arthropoda; class Insecta; order Orthoptera; family Tettigoniidae; genus Meconema; species Meconema thalassinum. The sequence continues at coordinate 131,602,839 of OX336391.1, read as the reverse complement.
CGAAAATAGATAAAAGTTTAGGTCTATATGAGGAGCATCTCCAGAATGAAAGAAAACAACGAGAGAAAGAAAATAAGGATAACACCCATAAGATAGATGAAATAAGCAAGGGTATTAATGAGGTCCAGGAAACTATCGGAAAGTTAGAAGGGCGAGTAGGAAAAACTAATAATGAAGTAAAACTGATCAAAGATGAATTAACGGAAGTGTCTAAGAAGACGGAAGGAAAGTTGAAAGGAATTGAATTAGATATAATCTCGGAACAGGAGATAACAAAGGAATTGATAGTTGAAGAAACGGAAATGATAATTCCTGAAGAGACAGAGAAATTAGATGAAATAATAATAGAAAATATCAACGAAACACCGATGGAAATAGAGGTTCAAGACTTGACGAAGGAAAGTGAAAAAGAAAACCCAAGAGAAATTCAGGATAAGAAAGATAGGAAACAATTAGACGAAGAAGAAGAAAAATTGAAAGCCCAGATCCTTGAATTAATGATAAAATGTCAGGAAGGCCAACGACAGAAAAGAGGACTGGAAAGAGGTCCAAACAAGAGCCAAGAAAACCTAAAGGAAAAAGATGAGATTGTTGGAAACAATGAAAAAATGAGAGGAGACGTTTCTGAAGAAGAGCCAAAAGGAAGAAAACCGCCATTGATAGTTGGTGTACCAGGAAATGGATACCCCATGGGAACAAGGAAAGGAGGTGGAATAACATATGATGCCTTGGAGGAAGAGGATGCCCAGGCATATTTCAGCTGGAAGCTCCGTAAAAAGAAAGGGAGCGATATAAAGAAGAGAAAGAAAGGAGATCTGAAAGACCTAAAGAATTGGAAGAGTCGAAAAAAGAAATACTCTTTGGAAATGCCATCTCGATACGAGGTGAAGGAAAAGGATTATTCCATCATAAGCCGACGGGTTATGCCATTTGCAACCGTCGAAGAATAAAAGGAAAAATAATAAGTGTTGAAATACCATCTCAAAAGAGAGATGAGGAAGGGGGAAGAAAACCAGAAAGAGTCAGGTGAGGTTAGACTGAGCTCTTAAGAATCAAATGAAGTGTAACAGACTTGAAGTCTGAGAATTGTAATGAATGAAGTTACGGGTAAAGCTAATTGCACCCGCAAGGTAATTAACAGAAAGTCATTAAGTTGAAAATATAAAATGAATAGAGAACAGACCGACTAAAAGTCCGTCTTGAGAAAAGAAGAAAGGAAACCAACTGTTGACTCGAGTTTGGAGAAGCATGCACCAGACGAGGGGAGAGTTGTAAACACCGAACGTGACAAGAAATTTATGGCCCTGAGTGTAGACGTCCACTAGGGGAATGAATGAATGAATGGGAACTTTTGAAGACCCAACCTAAACACAGACCAGAGAGGAAAGGAACTTTAAATAGATAATTGATTTTATTGAAGAAGAAAATTTCAATGTAATAAAGGAGAAAGAAAGGGTAAAGACAGAGCATACCCAACCTACACAATTAGTGGAAGGAACTTTAAGGAAATAAAGCAACAGTAAATACGGACGACGTTATGATGGATTTGACGGAAAAAGAAAGACAAATTTAATTAAAATAAATTTCCTCAAAAATTTTTCGAAAATTTATTTATCCTAAGGAAGGGTGAAATGAACCCATGTGCCATAGGGTCCAATGAGGGCGAATCCATGTATTTGGGAAAAAAATGAAAGAAACGTTTAGTTTCTAATGTAACTTAAAGAAAGATCCAGCTAAGATGCTAGCCTAATATGGTGCAAGAGGCGAGGACCAGGTGTTCGTGAGATGAGATCATCCCTCTTGACATTCAGAAGGGAGCGAGTCATGAGTATTAATAACCGAGTGGAAATTTCCCAGGATTAAACAAGGAAGCCTGACTCGGAAATCGACCTTACGTTGCTGGAAATTGACAACACCGCTTATGCGCCAGAAGAGGAATAATTAAATTTAACCCGTTTACAAGTATAATAATGAGTAAACAAGTACAGTACAGTGAATCATTTTGAATGAGAGATTTTTTAGTAAAGAGAAACCATTTAATAATTGCGCAGGAGAAAACTGCAAACGCAAGACGACGTCATCGGGGAATTACCAAGGCCTGTGTGGAGGGGAGAAAGCAAAAGAAATGCAACACCCACACAATTGAGGACGAGAAATTAATTAATATCTCCGAATTGCACGATCGATTCTTAGGGGCAATGAGATTATTTGACATTGAGAAGTCGAGCTTTCGGAAGGTATAATTTTTATATTTGTGCCACCATTATTTTAGAAATTGGCCACTGAAAGGACTAGAGTCTTATCTTTTTGTAGCGAAAAGGTATAAAAATCCTGGCCTCACCAAGCCAATCATGCAGTTCCGATAGCCCGTGAGGGGCGTAATCACGCATCACGCATTACAAGTCAATCCAGGGGGACGTGACGCTAGAGCATCAACAGTAAATGCAGTTATTCTGACAACCCGTGAGGGTGTTACTACGCATGCAGTCATTCCGACAGTCCGTGAGGGGCGTAAGACTACATCACAGCACATCAGTATCCAGACAGCCATGTGGGGCGTAACTCTGCGTCACATCGAAGACAGTTACTAGTACTCCTTGAGGGGAGAAACGCTGTGTTACACCGCAGAAGTAATATCCGATAGCCATAGGCGTCGCAGTATTAACAACTTGCTTGCCTCCATGAGGAGTGGTAAAGAAGAAATTTAAAGTATCGCCGTATTGAAATATTAGGAAAATCCTAGTTACAGGATTTAGGCCCGACTGTATACAAGTTATAGTGAAAGTTCGTAAGATAAAGTCAGAGCAGGCTGCGAACGTCGGACTTAAAGGCGATAGGTCGTTAAATAGACGAACGAATATATCATAACGTACGGAAGTACCGTACCAGAAAGATAAACTGTTATCTAAATTAAAGAACCCAAGAAGGGAAGAACAGAATAAGGTTCGGAACGTGTATCAGAAACGTAGGAGTGCTAGAACCGATCAAATAAAGAAGCACGGAGACTATAAACATTATCTCCAGAAAGCAGGCGAACTATTCAAAAAGTACTAGACTCGAGAAATACTAGCTGCTATAAACTAAATCTATAGGTCATTGAGGAGACCTCGATCCGAATAGACTTTCGCTAGGATCGATAGCCAGATCTACAAAGAAGCCGTTCAAGCTAGATAAATAGCCGCTCATCCAGGATAGGAGTAGAAGAATTTGGATTCCAGGGAACAGTAGATGTTTCGAGACTTTCGTATTCTGCAGGATAGGAAGCCGACATTGAATAAATTTCACCCTTGGAAACGGGAAATTAAGAGGTCACGTGTGATAGGCTCAGAAATACGGCCTAGTGATCAAGAATTGTGAAGTGTAAATTTATCAAAATTGTGTGTTAAATTAATATTTTGAGTGTTTATTATGTGTTCTAAAGGGACACATCAGTGTATAAAAATGTCGTCAATGTTAAGTGTCTTAAATATATGTCAAGAAGTGTTTGTACATAAGATGAATTCCTTTAATATGGAGTAAAAGTTCAAAGTGGGTCCAAAATGAAACACCGCACAAGAATAAAGATCATGGGACGATCTTAAAAACATGTGAGTACTGAATTTCATTCTATTTTGGTTTCAGGAAATGGTTGTGTACAAATCCACCGGAGTTTTTGAGTAAAAGGGATGTGTTTTAAGAAATAAATACTGAATAAACAAGAACGCGGTCTGAACAATAATAGAAATTTGAGAAATTATAAATAATTATGTAAAGAATAAATCCCGTAGAGGATATATGTGAATAAAAATGTTAATGTATTTAACAAATGTCATAAGAGCAAGCGAAATATCAGTAATTATCATGAAAGATATTTAAATAAAGTAAAGTTGAGATATGAAAGAAATAGCTTTTGAGCTTGTGTAAAGAATAAAGATAATACTAATAACTAAGTATGGAAATATTAAATAAAGATCAAATAAATTGATGTGAACATAAGAGCGTTAAAGCCTTAATGTATGTGTAAGATATGATGTTCAAGGGAATGTTTTAAAAAGGAGCGATTTATCGGCAACGGAAAAGATTAATATAAGAATTAAAAATAATATGAATTGTTACTAATGAGATTTATCAGTTCTTGGGAAGACATTTCGGCTTAAGGGACACTGGGACTGAGTTTTAAGCATATTTTATTAAAAAATTCAAATTTTCGATTTTGACATATTATTGTACCCCTGACCATAACGGATGATTTAGATGTATCATTTTCCACATTCCGCCTTTTTTTGAGGCACGGCGAGACGTTTAAATGCCGGCCGCACTGCCATTTAAACGCCCCTTTCTCTTGGTTCCGTACAGAACATCATCCTGTACACGCATTTATGCATTCTTTTATCGGAGTTGTTTGAATACGGATTTGAAATTCCCTCTGGACTACTGTTTCGGCATTGTGATACCATCTACCGATGAATATTGACACTATTTACTACGTAAGCTATACAAATACCTCCAATGTTTGAAAATAAATAAATAAATAAATATCTCAAACGGTCGACATGATGAAATTTTGCATTTATATTGTATTTTATAATTTCATGAGAGTTCCTAGTCGCTTATAGAATGTCAGTAGAAGCATAATTTATCTTTATTTGATATTTGTGTTGACTTTAGAAGTGTAAGCATGGTCAACCTCTGTTTATGAACAAGTTATTGGAGGCTAGGCTAGCACGTTTTCGAAATTTATTGTGTTTGTGAAGTTTCTGGCGATTTGTATTGCTTTCTGTGAGTGTATTACTTTTAGTGTATACAGAATGGATTCAGTCACTTCCCGCTGGCATAAGCCGAAATGCAAAAGCAAGAAGAAAACTGACAAGGCTTTCAGACTTGCTGCTGCTCGTTGGAAAACATCAGGTAAGGGAGCTGGTTTTCCTGAACAAACTTGTAATGAACATGTGATCTCACCTCTTGTCACACCCACCAATTCTCAGAACACTGCTGATGCAAGAGATAACATTTGTAAGAGTGTACAAAAGTTAGGGTTATTTGAACAATTGGGTTCTGAAAGTAGGCCTAGGCCAAATTTACATCCAACAAGTGATGAATATTTTCTGGTGCATTCTTCCACTTTGTGTGAACTAGTGAAGAATATAAAATGCAATGAGTGTGGGGAAACATCATTAACTGTTCAAGTACGAGAAAGGCATGGTTTAGCGCATAAGCTATGTGTCAAATGTACCCACTGTGGCTTTTGTCCAACTCAAACTTATTCAAGCCCTCTAGTAGAAGATGACACTATTACACAGAGGCCTCCATTTGATGTCAATAGGAAGAGTGTCGATGCATGTCTCAGTTTAGGTGTAGGGCATCGGGGAATGGAGAAATTTTGTGCCACGTTAGGAATGTCGGGTATGGATTCGAAAACATTCACAAGACATATGACAGTTTTAGCTGCAGAATCTAAGACTCTAAAATGTCTTACTCTCTCCCAGTCTAGGAAGGTGGTACGTAGGGCATATGATACACTTGATTGTAACCCTGAAGGTAGGCCTACTGATAATGATGTAATTGACATTGCAATCTCCTACGATGGGACCTGGCACAAGTGAGGCTTCACTTCTGCTTATGTAATAGGGATAGCTATAGATCTTCTCACAGGACTAGTCGTAGACTATGAGGTGGTATCCAAATACTGTCCTATGTGTGTTATCACTTCTGCTGAGCTTGGTTCGGAGTCCCCAGAATTTAATGTGTGGCAAGTAGGTCATAAGAAGAGTGGGGAGTGTCAGGTGAATTATGAGGGTAGTTCTGTTGCAATGGAAATGTTTGCTGCTGGAATTTTATGGAACCGTTCCATTTCAGACTGCCAGATGCGTTATACAACTGTCCTTTCTGATGGTGATTCTAAAACGTTCAACCATTTGGTCAGTACAAATGTGTATGGCAGCAACACAGTACTGAAAAAGGAGGAATGCGTGAATCACATTTCAAAGAGAATGGGGACAGGTCTGCGACAGATGGTACAGAATTGGAAAATAAAGGGTGTCCAGTTGGGTGGCAGGTCAGGCGGGCTTACTAATGCTACGATTACCAAGCTTACCAGCTATTATAGGAATGCCATAGTACAACACACACCTAATGTTGAAGACATGAAAACTGCTATCTACGCCACTCTCTACCATTACATGTCCACTGACAGTAAGCCCCAACATAAGAAGTGCCCCCAAGGCGTCGATTCTTGGTGCTTCTACAACAGAAGTATAGCGACAGGTAAGGTACCTATGAGTCATAACAAAATGACTGTCAAGCTTTCGGAGTCATTAGTGCGTAAAATAATGCCTGTTTATCAGAGGCTGGCCTCTAATGAATTACTATTCCGATGTGTCCGTGGTGCCACGCAGAATCAAAATGAGTGTCTACATTCTACCATTTGGAGGAAGTGTCCGAAAGAAACTTTTATATCAAGAAAGAGACTTGAAATTTCTGTATGCAATGCTGTAGCAGAATTTAATATGGGATGCAGTGCTACAACAGACTTGAAGTCGGACATCAAAAGAACTTCAGTTCCTTATGTGACTGAACAGGCAGTCCTTAGGCGTGATGCTCGCAGGAAGTATGAGAGTCAGCGATCGTCCTCTGAGAAGAAGAAAGCAACTCGACGGAAGACTAAGGTCACAAAGATGAAGAAGGAGGTTGCAAAACAGAAGAAGGAAGGTGTTACTTATGCTGCAGGAGAGTTCTAATGGGTACGTTGAATGGAAATATTAAAATATATGCATGTTTTTAGAAAAATGCAGTTTTCTCAGTTTCGCATTTTCTGATGTATAAAATCTAGTACGCGTTACTGATGTAATGCAATTTTCTTGTAAATTAACATGCATGTTCCTTAGTACTTTATCCACAAACGTGTGCATTACTTTTTGGATTGGAGTTCTGTTTTGCCTGTAAAAATAAATTCAAACCTTCAAATTTCAAGAATTTTACAAAAATAAACTTCACTGGGGAAAAAAAATTATATCTTCATAGTAAACAATACAATCTCAAATTCGATGCACTATTTTATTTGTATAAGAATAAGGACCTAGAAAAATAAAAATAAATTGTGCTATCTACATTAGTTTGACGCGCTTGACATTTTGAATATTTGAATAATTTGCATATACATATTGGAAAATAATTAATTTCTATGCAGCTAGTAAAGCTACATTGATCAAATTTGGCACACATGTTTATACTACAGCTTACTACCAGCAAACAAAATATCAAGACTGTACCTTAATATTTACAGGAATTAGAAAACTCAGTCCCAGTGTCCCTTAAAATAATGCATAGCGCAAAGGAGCGCAAATAATATTAAAATGTCACGCTAGGAAAGCGTAGAAGTTAAAATACTTGGTAAATTACTTATGGAGGGTAGTTGATTGTAGTGAATTGATAATTGTATAAGTCCTCTATTTGTGACGTAGTATCACGAGGCATTGTGTATGTATTAAAAGGGAGCTAATATATGGTATTATTGAGCGTATGTCATGTAGGCCACGGCCGACTTTAAATCGCGTCTTGTATAAGTCCTCTTTAAGGGAATGGTTCCCGAGGCATGTGAAGAGATTCGAACTCAGAATCCTCTTATGATAAAAGCCCCTTAATTCTTCGTCGTCGAATGTGTATTAATCTTCCCCAATCAATGAGGACCCTCTCATAATTAATAAATGCCAAGGTTACGAAAGTGGTCTATGAACCAAAGAATATTTGTTTGAATGGATACAGTACAGTAAAAGCCCGGTCTCTCCCCAGGACTGAGTATAATGTGAAGGTTTGTTTTGAAAGCCTTGGAAAGGAGCTGCTAACGTGGGTTAGACAGAGAGTCGCCCGTCACCCTCCGTGTCATAAATCGCGCCCGAGTTAATGGCCCGGCTCTCTTAGAGTAAGGGTGAGCGGAACCGTCTCGTAAGATGTAGTAAAGACACCGTGAGTGTTTAAAGTTGTTAACGACCCGGGAGTCGAACCGAGGTCCTTGTAGATTGATATTTTTCGTTTGCCTGTTCAGATCGTAGTTTCTTATGTGATAATGGTCTTATAAGACATAAGAGATAAATAACAATCCCTATTGTAATGATGTATGGAAGTAGGATTCCACGAGTTAATTGAAGGCGACTAAGTTTCGGGAGTAACTATAGTTTTTTGACTGTGTCAAGTATCTTCACGCTCTGGAGTACACAATTGATTTCCTGATTACCTTAATATATTTGTGAAAATAAAGAGAGATGATAACAGCTGAATGTGTGGACATGCCCAAAATATTGAGTTAGATAATTAACATAAAATTTTAAATGTAATTATACATTTGTTTTTGAGAATTAAGAAAATGTGAAAGTAGTATTTGAGGTGTACAAGAGTGACACCATTATTATGTAAAGCATGGAGCCAAAAGAGCTCGGAGTTATATAAAGCTTACAGTTGATGCTTTATGGAAGTAAGACTAAGTAGGAATTGTTGGTTTATGTGGAAACCATATGTTTAAATACAATATTTGTTTTATTATATTTGTGATTCCTTGTTCATTTGGAACAAGTAGATGATTATGCGTCAGTAATTAAATTGTTAAAGTGTTTGTGGCGCCATTAATTTGATTAATTAAATGTGTTAAAATAGGAGTTGATTTTGTTGTTATTCTTGCAAGTGTATCCTCTAATTAATCCAAAATATGTGAGTCACAGAGTGGGGGAACTTACCGCTGCCCCGAAAATTCCGAATTGAGCTACGCTGGTATACTGTGATTGGCATATTTCTTGCTAAAAGGGCACAGTATTAACATGAAATCTCAGTCACTATTTAATTAATTTACGATTTATTTATTTATTTATTTATTTATTTTATTTATTCATCGTATGGCTTTTAGTGCCGGGAGTGTCCGAGGATATGTTCGGCTCGCCAGAGGCTGTAGCTGTTTCAAGAGGACACCCATAGGGTGAGCTACAAGTTCCGTTGAATTTCAAGTAGTTCCAAGTTTCGCTACTAGATGCCACTGATACCTAGTGGTGAACGTTGGAACTTTGATAGAGCGTTCCAACGAAATCTAACCTAGAAATTTAGCTTCACACAAATTTAGTCTGTGGAAGGATCTTTTAAATGCCATAAATGTATGGCATGGGACCGCAGGCTTTACTTCCCCTTCGAAGGAAGCCATACTGAAGGAATTTAACGCTCTTAAAAAGTCCAACGACTTCGTCCGGGTTTGAACCCGCTATCTTGGGCACAGCAGTTCAGCATGCTACCAACTACGCCAACGAAGAAATTAACAGAATAATCTAGTACTTTCCACTTTCTCGAAAATAAATAAATGAATAATTATAAATAAATAAAAAATAAATAACACGTAAATAAAAATAAAATAATAAATAAATGAATTAACAAGTAAATAAATAAATAAATACATAGGAAACTCATCTGACAGATTTTAAAATATAAGGAATGTTCAAATTTGAATTGTTATTTTTGGTGACATATTCAATAAATCGTAGTAAAATTATTGATAATGTGAACTTACTCTAGATGGTAAATGCATCAGTAATAGAAATGTTTCATCTCAAACATTTATTATGTTGACCGTGCAATTTCCTTGATGTTGCTTCTTATGTCTCGTGTATCTCTCTTGTCAATCTTTCTTTGTCAACTCTTGTTCCCTTCCGATCCTGACGGTTAGGATATCCAAGGCGTAGGGTGTCGTTAATTTTTCCACGTTACTTTGCTCTTTTTCTTGCACCCTTAAGTTTGTGAGGAGTAAGATCTCTTGAGTTTTTCCACTATTTGCTGCCTATATTCAGAGGTTACTAAAAGACCAGGATGTGTGTGTACCTTGGTTGGTTCTTAAGTTTAGGGACTGCAACAACGCGGTCATGTAGCCCCGTGTACTTTGGGTGTGTGTAGAATCTGTCTGATAACCGGTGTTAATTGTGATGACTGTATTACTGTCGACCAAAGTATTATGTGCACTCGAGTTTGAAGGTTGTTTGTGAAGTAACCAATAGACCTATATAAAATCCAATAACATCACCATTTTCATCGTTCTATTTTGCGTTATTTCATATAGGTTTGGAATTTTTAATTTATATTTTGATATTTTTATCGCAGCTGGAACACAAAACGTGCACGTTTTTAAGCGTGTTTCAACCATGCGTCACATTTAAGAATTATTATCTCAAAAACCCAACATCAGATAGAATCCACATTTTAACACAATATACATTGGACTGTTGTATAACGGGTTTATTAATTTCAAAATTGTGTGTGTCCAAAAAACAAAGTTGTTATCATTTTCGTAAGGTAACTTTTTCTCGGCTCGGGGTGGTTGGAAAATGTAGTTCTTGGTTGCGTTGTAATCGTTATATATCAAAAAGTTATGCTGTATGACTGTGATATACGTAAATTAATTCACTTATTTTATATCGGTTTGTATTTGTACGAGGAAATCACACATGGTTCACCTGCTAGCCACTCCGGAAAAAAACTGTACAGCGTTGCCGAAATGGTGCCCACACACATCATGGCGCGTCTCGCTCGGAAGTGATAGGCTCCATATCAGCAACGTTGTACAGCAATTCCCGGAGCGGCTAGCAGGTGAACCATGTGTTATTTCCTGGTACAAATACAAGCCGATATAAAATAAGTGAATTAATTTACGTATTTCACAGTCATACAGCATAACTTTTTGATGTATAACGATCACAACACAACCAAGAACTACATTTTACAACCACCCCGAGCCGAGAAAAAGTTACCTTACAACAATGATAACAACTTTGTTTCTTTGTCACACAAAATTGTGAAATTAATAAACCAGTTATACAACATTCCAATGTATATTGTGTTAAATTTGGATTCGATCTGATGACGGGCTTCTGAGATAATAATTCTTAAATGTGACGCATGGTTGAAATATGCTTAAAAACGTGCACTTTTTGTGTTCCAACTGCGATAAAAAATATTAAAATATAAATTAAAAATTCCAAGCCTACATGAACTAACGTAAAATAGAACGACGAAAATGATGATGTCATTGGATTTTATGTAGGTCTATTGGTTACTTCACAAACAACCTTCAAACTCGAGTGCACATAATACTTTGGTCGACAGTAGTGTGTGTATCTGTTTTCAATTCAAGTAAGGACTGCAGACATTTTAATTTTTCAAGTAGTTCCTACTTTTGACGCCAATCGCCACAGTAAGTGACTACTAGTTCAGAACCTGGTTACCAGAGGCCACTGCAGTCGGCTCCCGCCTACGAATGTCGGAACCTAAGGGCGTTTGTCAAATGTTTAACCTAACCTAATTTAGCTTCACACAGATGTAATTGTCGCCTCCGTAGCGTAGCGGTCAGTATGGTTAGCTGCCACCCCGGAGGTCCTGGGTTCGATTCTCGGCTCTGCCACGAAATTTGAAAAGTGGTATGAGGACTGGAACGGGGTCTACTCAGCCTCGGATGGTCCAAATGAGTAGAGGGGATTCGATTCCCACCTCAGCCATCCTCGAAGTGGTTTTCCGTGGTTTCCCACTTCGTCTTCGGGCAAATGCCGGGATGGAACCTACTGCAAAGCCACGGCCGCCTCCTTCCCTCTTCCTTGCCTATCCATCCCAACCTTCCAATCCCTCCCCTCATGAGGCCCCTGTTTGCTTTACAGGTGAGGCCGCCTGGGCGACGTGCTGATCACACCTCCCCAGTTGTATCCATCCCGACCAGATGTTCCAAGCTCCAGGACACTGCCCGTAGAGGCGGTAGTGGTGAGTTCCCTCGCTGAGTCCGTGGGAACTACCAAACTGGAGGGTAAATCGACTAAATAATAAAAAAACAGTTGTAATTAGTGGAAGGTTCTTTATCATGCCATAAATCTATGACATGGGACCGCCGGCTTTACTTCCCCTCCAAAGGGAGGCATACTGAGGGATTTTTAAGGCTCTTAAAAATCCGACGACTTCGGCCGGGTTTGAACCCACGACCTAGGACATAGAAGCTCAGCATGCTACCGACTACGCCACCGAAGCCGCCTGTGTGTACCTTACAATGCATTGCACATCTTGGTAACACTAAGAGGTCCATACCCATAAAGGCTTACGGCTAGTGAACCATCGATCAGAAAGAATCCTGAGCTGGGTCCATCTTTTTCCTTTTTCATTGACTTTCCAACAGACCCTCTCCTAACTTTCCAGTTTCTATCTGCCTTTCATGGCTCTATTTCATTCCGAATTAAAGTGATAGAAGCCATTTTTCAGTGTTGCCTAGTTCTAGAATACAAAGCTTTTCAGTCGGTCAACACAATTTCCCCCCCCCCAATTACATTAGGTGGGAAAACAAGTATTTATATGCCCTTACATGAAAAACCCTACATAGTTGGTTGGTTCCTCAGTTTAGGGGCTGCGACAACACGGTCATGTAGCCCCGTGTACTTTGGGTGTGTGTAGAATGTGTCTGATAACCAGTGTTAATTATGATGGCTGTATTAATGTGTGATATATGTTTTTAATTCAAGTAAGGACTGCAGACATTCAATTTTCAAGGGTTAGTGCTATTATTCTTATCCTGATCCTTTATTTACTTTATTCTTCAAACGTTTCTTCCATTTCTTCGTATAGTCAGCTGTAATTAATTAATTTTCTTTAAACGTTGATGTCTTGTAGATATTAAAACAAGATGTTCAGTAAAGAACATATAGCCTACTTTCTCCTAAATGCATGGGTATTGTTATAACTCTTTGTCCTTTTCAAGGAGTATAATTGAATGTTGGTTGTAGTAGATTGTTGAAATACAACGTGCTAAACGGGTATTAAACATGAATATGAGGTGACCTTTGCTAGTGCTACCTCTGTAAAAAAAATCATTCAATTCGGTTTCACCGTGTTTGAATTGATATGGGGAATGGATTTGCACACATACATGGCCGCTATTTGCAAACTATTGGGCTGATGACCTTGTAGTCAGTCATAAGATGCTTTCCACAAAAAGGCATGTTGTTGCAAACTCTGGTAGAGATCAAATTCTTAGGATGGTCGTAATTTGATTTAAGCTTTTAACATTTGGGTGGCCGCCATTACGTTTCGTCAAGATGGCGACGATATAAAACATGACACTGAGTTGTCTTTTGCAAGTGCTACCTCTGTACCAAATTTCGTTCAATTCGGTTTTACCGTGTTTGAAGAGATAGGGGGAAACGATTTGCACACATACATGGCCGCCATCCGCAAATTATTGGGCTGATGACCTTGTAGCTTGATCAAAAGATTCTTTATACATAAAGGTATAATGTTGCAAAATTTGGTAGAGATCAGATGATTAGGTTGGTCTTAATTTGAATCAACCTTTTAACATTTGGGTGGCCGCAATTGCGTTTTTGTCAAGATAGTGGCGATATAAAATATGACAATGGAGTGCCCATTGCTAATGCTACCTCTGTACCAAATTCCGTTCAATTCGGTTTTACCGTGTTTGAATTGAGAGGGGGAAACTATTTGCACACATACATGGCCGCCATCTGCAAACTATTGGGCTGATAACCTTGTAGTTTAGTCAAAAGACGTTCGCCATATGAATATATGTTGTTGCAAAATTTGATAGAGATCGGATGATTAGGTTAGTCGTAATTTGATTTAAGCTTTGAACATTTGAATGGCCATCATTACGTTTCCGTCAAGATGGTGGCAATATAAAATATGACACTGAGGTGCCCTTTGCTAGTGCTACCTCTCTACCAAATTTCTTTCAATTCAGTTTCACCGTGTTTGAAAAGATATGGGGAATCGATTTTCACACATACATGGCCGCCATCCGAAAATTAATGGGCTGATGACCTTGTAGTTTCATCAAAAGATTCTTTATACATAAAGGTATAATGTTGCAAAATTCGGTAGAGATCAGACGGTTAGGTTGGTCGTAATTTGAATCAACCTTTTAACATTTGAGTGGCCACCATTACGTTTTCGTCAAGATGGCGGCGAAATAAAACACGACATTGGAGTGCCCATTGCTAGTGCTACCTCTGTACCAAATTTCGTTCAATTCGGTTTCACCGTGTTTGAATTGGTAGTGGGAAACGATTTGCACCATATATGGCCGCCATCCGCAAAGTACTGGGCTGATGATCTTGTAGTTTGGTCAAAAGATTCTTCACACATAATTGTATAATATTGCGAAATTGGGCAGAGATCAGATGATAAGGTTGGTCGTAATTTGATTTAAGATTTTTACATTTGGGTGACCGCCATTACGTTTTCGTCAAGATGGCTTCAATATAAGACATGACACTGAGGTGCCCTTTGCTAGTGCTACCTGTGTACCAAATTTTGTTCAATTCGGTTTCACCGTGTTTGAATAGATAGGGGGAATCGATTTGCACACAAACATGGCCGACATTCACAAAGTATTGGGCTGACGACCCTGTAGTTTGGTCAAAAGTTTCTTCATACATAAAGGTATAATGTTGCAAAATTTGGTAGATATCAGATGATTATATTGGTCGTAATTTGATTTAAGCTTAGAACGTTTGTGCTACCGCCATTACGTTTCTGTCAAGATGGCGGTGATATAAAACATGACACTGAGGTGCCCTTTGCTAGTTCTACCTTTGTACCAAATTTCGTTCAATTCGGTTTAACCGTGTTCGAATTGATAGAGGGGGACGGACATTCAGAGTACACACACTCACACACAGACACACACACTGACAGACACACAATTTTTGGCCCTGTGTAGATCTCATAAGTCTACTTTCATTTTTTGCAAAAATCGAAAGTAGGCTAAAAAGACCGATAGTCAGTCTGAAAGACTAGACTTTATATAATTTTTAATGCTACAAATGCTGCGTGAGCTCAAAGTCCGTTAGCAAGTGTAAACCAAGGTCAAAGGACGTAGCTGGCTGGATCACGTCACGCTCACCGGAGCGCACGGGGAAAGGAGGAAGCTCAAGCAGTAATATGACGTCACACACCTCAGCGCATTCTCGGTACATCTCGTCCCGTCACCGTGACGTAACGCCAGACCCCAGCGAAGTCGACAAGATCATTTAAAATGTCAAAAATCCTATCCTTATGCAGAATATGTGCCCGTCTTTGTTAGTAATAACATTTTTCGTTATCGTACAAACTTTTCGGTTGCCATTTTTTTTGTTGAGAATGTTTATTATCCCGGAGATTAAGAGCCACCCTTAGACAACCTGCTGTGTCTAAAATTCTTCCCATTAACTCAGGCATAGGGCTTAAATACATACATATGATTTTTTTGAATTCCTAATGGAAGAAGCCCAAAAGCGCCATTAAAATTTGTCAATTTGTCGAACGTACAGTTATTTTAGAAAACCCATGTATTTCAGTTTTTATAGAACTGTAGTTTATCTAAAGTTAATTCATTTTTGTTACATGTGTAAACTTCCCATATAAAATTGCGACATCAGACATTTTGGTGCAACACCCAGCTTAAATACCACCGGCCGCCACTGGTAAGCAGTCATTCGAGCTGAAGGACATGAGAGAGAAGCTGGTATTCAGGAAGGTGTAAGGCAAGCGGCAACTAATCACCCATACTTTTCAATCTTTACATTGACCAAGCAATGAAGGAATTAGAGAAAAATTTAAAGTGGGAGTGAAGATTCAAGGAGAAATAGTTTCAACTCTGAGATTTGCTGATAACATCGTCGACAAGATCATTTAAAATGATAATAAATAGTTGACAACTGTACTAGTCACACGTGAACATTATCCTGCTCACTCTCTCTGTTGGTTCATTCATTACACTTGGGTACTTATTCATTCAGAGAGACTATCAACACTCATAACAAAAGTTTGTTTATATATTGTACTTTTTTATGAACGACTTGAATTTCCGAAGAGCTAAGTTCTTAGCATCCCCTGGCAGTGTGTTCCATTTAATATTTTTATCCATCTCAGATTGATCTCATAAACCGAATTTTCCTTTTGGCGAGACCACTGCTTTCATGTTGGCTAAACAAAACAGAGTCATTCCTACAAGAGCCGGCCCCGTGGTGTTCGGGGTAGCACGCCTGCCTCTCACCCGGAGGCCCCGGGTTCGATTCCCGGCTCCGTCAGGGATTTTAGAAACTGACGTGAGGGCTGGAACGGGGTCCACTCAGCCTCGTGAGGGCAACTGAGTAGCTGTCTGACAGTGAGGTTGCGCCCCGGTCACGAAAACCAAGATCAACGGCCGAGGGGACCCGACGCGCTGACGACGCGTCACCCCAATATCTGCAGGCCAAATGGCTGGGCAGCGGTCGCTTGGTAGCCCTAGGCCCTCATGGGCCTACAAGGAATTACAGGAGGTTCATCTCAAAACGGACAGAAGTTGAGGATAAGTGTCATAAATGTGGCAAGCAGGATGAAACCTTGGATCAGTGGATGTCCAACCTTGGCAAATATGGACTACACTGAGCGCCACAATAATGTTGCTAAGATCGCGCACATGGAGATGGCTAAAACTAAATGACTCCTCGCTGCCGTATAATAAGTGCCAACCAAAACATGTTTCGGACAATGGAACCCATATATTATACTGGGACAGAGAAATCCACGTAGATAATAATAATAATAATAGTAATAATAATAATATCGTATGGCCTCGGGTGCCCGGTGCAAGCTTTGTAATTTGACACCTGGAGGGTAGCTTGCATGTCGAATTTCGTTGCTCCTTGAATCACTATGGAAGTCACAGGGGTTAGATATCTAAGCTCCTTGTACACTATAGCGCTTTCTAGTAGAGAAATGAGGAACCTTGTGTTGGTGTAAACTCCCGAGATTAATTTTGCCATTATGAACACGGCCTGTTGAATTCAAATGGGTCCTTTGACATACCGAAATCGTATGACATGCGTGTCGTATTTTTGCCGCCTTTCAAAAAAAAAAAAGTCCTCTCGGCACGCCGGAAGGCGTAGGTAGATTTCACCGGACAAACTTGGAGATAGGCGAAAATAGGCAGAATATGCAGGTTTTCGTAGAAGGATCAGACCTCATTTATCGCGTGAAAGTATTTTATAATTGGAGATTAATTAACTTTGTTTTTCTTCATTTTAAACATATTTTAAACATTTTATTGTCTTACGGGGACGGTAACCTTCTTGTCATTTGGAGTCCATTTTTAGCCTATTTTCAATTTTGAAAAAAATAGGCTTATGAGATCACCTTTTGTCCGTGTGTGTGCGTGTGTGTGTGAGGTGTGTGTGTGTCCCCCCCTAATAAAATCTAAACGGCTGGAGCGATTTCAGTGAAACTCGGTAAGTTTATAGCAGTATTCCCGGCGACGTCGACTGTGCCCATCGAATTTTGTTACGTCTCACCAATCCAACATGGCGGCTGTGCGAATTATTTCACTAGCATTCAGTATCTCCGAAACTATAACGGATATCGCCCTGAAATTGTGTACGGTGATAAAGGGTACTACTAGAAGTTCACCTATGAAACTTTCAAAAACCTGGTTACTACATAACCAACATGGCGGCCAAGCGAAGTGGAGACTTTTAAATAGACTTTTCTCGCGATTTAACTATCCAAACGTAATGAAACTTGGTACAGCAAATATTTATACACATTGCAATGCACTGGAGTCTAATTTAGTTCAATTGTTTACATAACCTCAAAATGGCGGCTGTGCGAAATATTTCACTGACGTTCTATATCCCCGAAACTATTACAGATATCACCCTGCAATTTTGTACGGTGATAGAGGGTACTGATACAAGTTTACCTATGTATAATTCATAAACCTGTAAAGTACAAAACGAACATGGCGACCAAGCGAATTTGAAATATTTTAATAGACTTTTCTCGTGAGTTAACTCTCTGAGCGCAGTGAAATGTGGTACAGTAAATGATTTTGCAGATTGTAATGTACTGCCATCTAATTTAATTCAATTGTTTACATAACCTCAAAATGGCGGCTGTGCGAAATTTTAAAATTAAGTTTTTATTTCTTGTGTCGTAATCATGCGATCGAAGTGAAAGTTTGAATAATGAACCTAGGCAATAAGTGACCTTGAATGGTACATAACTCTATGGCCTATACATATAACAATCCTAAATGGCAAGCTTCCGTAATATTTAGACGGTTCTCAATATATATGAATCTTTCACAGCAACCAAACTGAAATTTTTATGTTCATAGAGACTATGAACATATGTTCACCTATAGGACTTTCAGTAACCTGGTGAGCACGAATCCAACATGGCGGCGACGCGAAGTATAAATATTTAAATGGACGTTTCTCGCGAATTAACTATCCGAGTGCCGTGAAACGTTGCACGTTAAATGCTTATACAAATGTTGATCCACTGGCATCTAATTTATTTCATTTGTTTGTATAATCTCAAGATGGCTGCTGTGCGTACTTTTAAAATCTCGTTTTTACTTCTTGTGTTCTAATCATGCGATTGATGTTTGAATACCACACGTACACAATAATCTTAATGTAATAGTACAAAAATAAAAATCCAACCTGGCGACCATCTGAAATATTTAGACGGTTCTCAATATCTACGAATCTGTTACAGAAATTAAACTGAAATTTTGTATGTTGATAGAGGCAATTAACATGAGCAGGATATATGAAAATAGGCTGTATAGTTCTTCACGGAACTACTTGTTATACTTGTGGTCACACTGTCCTTATGCAAGGTTTCGACACTGATGTGTAACTATGTAACGGTCTGTTACTTCTTCACGCAAAATTATATCTCCCGCAGAGATGTTGGTTGGTTCCACAGTTTAGGGGCTGCGACAACGCGGTCATATAACCCCGTGTACTTTGGGTGAGTGTAGAATCTGTCTGATAAATGGTGTGAATTTTGATGGCGGTATTAGTCTGTAATTCAGGTAAGGAATGCAGACGCTAAATTTCAAGCAGTAGTTCCTAATGTTGCTACCAGATACTAACGTCAACGCCACCCAGCTGTGAACTTGGCTACTAGATGCCACCTCAATCAGCAACTCGCAATGAACGTAGGAACTTCCCCTCCAAAGGAAAGCTTACTGAGGGATTTTTAGCGCTCTTAGAAAATCCGACGACTTTGGCCGGCTTTGAACCCGCGACCTTGGGCATAGAAGTTCAGCATGCTACCAGTTACGTCACCGAAGCCGCTTCACACTTAGTCAGATGGAAATCTGAATCTGATCTCGCGCAAGTGCGTTGTCATGGCAACGTCTGATGGCTCATCCCTCATCAATTTAGTAGTGTTGCCATGTCAACCACTGATAGCTCTTGGCATTTTCTTATAATTCCGAAATCATTTTCTCATCCCTTGGCGCAATGGTGGCTCATATCAAAAATTCTTTCAGACAAACGTTTTAGGTAATTATTAGGGGAATATTGTCCATTTTGTACGGTTTTGATATTGTGCCTATTAACAGAGATATGATTAATGTTTCCCGAAAAAAACACTTTTTCCCACCCGTTTGGTCAATGGTTGGTGCTATAAAAAAAACGTTTCAAACATAAATTTCTGAGCTTTATCCTACACATAGTATGAACTTTGAACGGATTCGATATTTCACATATTAAGAGAGTTATAGCAATATTTCATTTTTTCGAAAAAAAAAAGTCCCCCATTTTCATCCCCTTCGACCGATTTAGCCCAGTAACGAACTCGTCCGAGATTTTATGGGTATACATATTCGGTAAAAAATTCAAAGTGATTGGTGCAAAATTACGGCAGTTATCGTGTCCACAAGAAACTGATATACATATATATACATATATTACATAAATTATATATAAACTTTTGAACTGACGGTGGTTTTGGGGTCTGGGGGATGTGAAACGCGAAGATATGTCGAAATTTTCCGGAAATCGAAACATGGTACCCATTGCAATAGTTAGCTTTCTAATGAAATCTACCTAAAATACTGCCGTCAACGACACCTAGCTGTGAACTTGGCTACTAGATGCCACCTCAATCAGCAACTCGCAACGAACGTTGGAACTTCCCCTCCGAAGGAAAGCAAACTCAGGTTTTTTAGCGCTCTTAGTAAATCCGACGACTTCAGCCGGGTTTGAACCCGCGACCTTGGGCATAGAAGTTCAGCATGCTACCAGTTCCGATACCGAAGTCGCTTCCCACTGACATATGAAAACTGAATGTGATCTCGTGCAGTGGCGTTGTCATAGCAACTGCTGATGGTCATCCCTTATCAATTAAAAGTAAAGTTGTCATGGCAACCTCTCTTGGCACTTGGCATTTTCTTATAATTTAAATCATTTTGTTCACCCCGTGGCGTAATGGTGGGTCATATCAAAAATTCTTTCAGACAAAAGTTTTAGGTAATTATTGGAGGAATATGGTCCATTTTGAGCGGTTTTGATATTGTGCCTATTAACAGAGATATGATTAATGTTTCCCGAAAAACCCACTTTTTCCCACCCCTTTGGTCAATGGTTGGTGCTATCAAAAAACTCAATTGACATACATTTTTGGCACTTATCCGACACATATTATGAACTTTGAAGGGATTCGATATTTCATGTATTAAGAGAGTTATAGCGAGTTTTCACTTTTTCGAAAAAAAGCCCCCCATTTTTACCCCCTTTGACCGATTTTGCCCATTAACGAACTCGACCGAGATTTTATAGGGATACATATTATGTAAAAAAATTCAAAGTGATTGGTGCAAAATTACGGCTGTTATCGTGTCCACAAGAAACTGATATATATATATATATATATAGATAGATAGATAGATACATATATACATAAATTATATATAAACTTTTGAACTGACAGTGGTTTTGGGGTCTGGGGGATGTGAAACGCGAAGACATGTCGAAATTTTCCGGAAGTCGAAACATGGGACCCATTGCAATAGTTAGCTTTCTAAAGAAATCTACCTAAAACACTTACCACGGCCAGGAGCGAACCTGCAAGCTTGAGGTTAGCAGACCGACACGCTATCCACACACCCACCGTGGTAAGCTATCCACACTGATAAAACCATCAAAGCCGCAGACCTGATATTTTCCTCCTCCTTGATCAACAGAAGAAAGAAACTGAGATAATCGATATATCCGTACCACTCTACCACAACCTTCAAACAGCCTAAGCCCAAAAGGTCAACAAATACACCGAACTGGCCATTGAAGTAAAACAAGTGTGGAAGTTAAAGCAGGTGTACATCCGGCCTCTCAATATGTATGCAAGTGGAATTAATTGTACCTTCAAGAGTTGTGGACCAACTACAGGCTCTCGGAACGGCTCAAAAACTGGGACAGATCAAAAATGAAGAATGAACTCTGAAAGTGCTTGACATTAGTCCGTATTTTCAGTCATTGTACCATTTTAAAATGAGGAATTTATAAATCAGTATAATAATAATAATAATAATAATAATAATAATAATAATAATAATAATAATAATAATAATAATAATAATAATATCGTATGGCCTCGGGTGCCGGGTGCAAGCTTTGTAATTTGACACCCAGAGGGTAGCTTGCATGGCTTCATAAAAAGGAAGATGGCGCGCAGTTTGCTATGAAGAGCCAGCTGATGAGCCAGTTTGGTGTCCTAGGTGAAGCCCCACACAAGACACGGCACAAACCAAGAAGAATTGCTGAGTTTTAATTCACCGGCCGTGAAAGTCAATATACCATCTTTTTCGAAGTCTTCATAGGGAGGTTAAGGCTGCTTGAGCTTTTAGTTCTCGCAGTCAAGTGGTGCAGTTGCACTCTATATAAAGGGAGGTAGCGCGCAGTTCGTTACTCCTCGGGTGGGGACACCAAGAGCCCGCTGATGAGCCAGCTTGGTGTCCCAGGTGAAGCCCCACACAAGACACGGCACAAACCTAGAAGAATTGCTGAGTTTTAATTCACCGGCCGTGAAAGTCAATATACCATCTTTTTCGAAGTCTTCATAGGGAGGTTAAGGCTGCTTGAGCTTTTAGTTCTCGCAGTCAAGTGGTGCAGTTGCACTCTATATAAAGGGATGTAGCTCGCAGTTCGATACTCCTGTGGGGGTCCGGGCGGGGACACCAAGAGCCCGCCGATGAGCCAGCTTGGTGTCCTAGGCGAAGCCCCACACATGACAAGGCACAAACCTAGAAAATTTGGTGATTTTTAACAATATTAATTGTTAAATAATTTATGTCAATACTGTACAGCCTTTAACTTCTGCTCTCAACTTAGTCCCTCATTTTATAAGCTCGAAATACAACTATCTACCTGGTTTATGTCGTTTTAGGTCCGGCCACTTAAGCGACCAACAATTCAGTTTTGATTTCCTGTTTGCTCTTATACCTATCACAGAAACGGAAACTGTATTGGACGACCTGAAGCTGAATTTTAATACATTTTGACTTGTATTTGATTTTCCCCACCTTCTAAAATTCAATTTCCTCGTGCCGATATCGAACCTCCGAAGCTACCTTCCCAGGCTTAGTTTCATTGCTGTGCAAGAAATCCCAGTCATCAATTACTTAATGATCTCTATCATTTCCGTATTGGGATTGGTTGGTATGTTCTTTGTGTCGTGTGTCTGTAGGCTGCACAGCATTACCATAATGAAACATCTCCCTAACCACAGTGGGAATATATTTCAATCAAATCAATGGCTCGTACTATTCATTAGAGTTAAAAGTGGGCGAGTATAATAAACGAATGGTAACCAGTCGCTTATTATATGGCTTTTCATCAAACATGCCAGTGAGTGCTTTTTATATAGGCCTACCGTACTCGTAATCAAAGCCAGGAGTTGCTATGTGACGTAGCGGCCAAAATAGACAGCAAAATACATGAAATGTGATCGTAAATATAATTGGACATCACTCCCAAATAAATCATGAGGTTTCATCAAAATATTTACCGGCTATGTGTGGAATATTTCTCATTTAAATTTGCTGATGAACATGGGATTGATGCCCGGTCATCCCATACGGGAATCTCGCCATTTCCAACGTCCCTATATTGCATTGATCAGGGCGAGATCGCGAGATAAACATACGTGATGGTATTGTGAGCACAGAGTCAACAAAACCATCTCAAGCGAGGCTTTCAAGATTAGCAACAGTCCCAGGTGGATACATGCGTCGAGTTCTCGTATTTATCCAACCAATCACACTAATACAACTGGGTTGCACAAAGCCTCTTGTGGTTCCTTATTTAAACGCAGAAGACTTTGTAGTTCCGCCCCTTAAACACCAATAACAAACTAACTTATTTAAACGCGTCCTATTTAGCCCACGCTAGGGATTGTCTGAATGATGCTTGAAAGGAAGAAATGGAGGAAGGAAGGATGGAAGGAAGGAAGGAAGGATGGAAGGAAGGCAGGAAGGACGGAAGGAAGGAAGGACGGAAGGAAGGATTGAAGGAAGGAAGGATGGAAGGAAGGAAGGAAGGAAGGCAGGAAGGCAGGAAGGAAGGAAGGACGGAAGGAAGGATGGAAGGAAGGAAGGAAGGATGGAAGGAAGGAAGGAAGGACGGAAGGATGGGAGGAAGGAATGAAGGAAGGCAGGAAGGAAGGAAGGAGGGCAGGAAGGAAGGAAGGACGGAAGGAAGGAGGGAAGGGAGGAAGGACGGAAGGAAGGCAGGAAGGAAGGAAGGGCGGAAGGAAGGATGGAAGGAAGGAAGGATGGAAGGACGGAAGGAAGGATGGAAGGAAGGAAGGAATGCAGGAAGGAAAGAAGGATGGAAGGAAGGAAGGAAGGAAGGACAGAAGGACGGCAAGAAGGAAGGACGGAAGGAAGGAAGGAAGGAAGGAAGGAAGGAAGGAAGGAAGGAAGGATGGAAGGAAGGAAGGACGGAAGGACGGAAGGACGGAAGGAAGGAAGGACGGAAGGAAGGATGGAAGGAAGGATGGAAGGACGTAAGGAAGGCAGGAAGGAAGGAAGGAAGGAAGGAAGGACGGAAGGATGGAAGGAAGGATGGAAGGAAGGAAGGAAGGACGGAAGGAAGGAGGGAAGGAAGGCAGGACGGAAGGAAAGAAGGAAGGAAGGAAGGATGGAAGGCAGGAAGGAAGGAAGGAAGGATGGAAGAACGGAAGGAAGGAAGGACGGAAGGAAGGATGGAAGGACGGAAGGAAGGAAGGACGGCAGGAAGGAAGGACGGAAGGAAGGATGGACGGAAGGAAGGAAAGACCGAAGGGCGGCAGGAAGGAAGGACGGAAGGAAGGAAGGAAGGATGGAAGGCAGGAAGGAAGGACGGAAGGAAGGTTGGAAGGAAGGACGGAAGGAAGGATGGAAGGAAGGACGGAAGGAGGGAGAGAAGGAAGGAAGGACGGAAGGAAGGAAGGATGGAAGGCAGGAAGGAAGGACGGCAGGAAGGAAGGACGGAAGGCAGGAAGGATGGAAGGAAGGAGGGAAGGAAGGAAGGACGGAAGGTAGAAAGGACGGAAGGACGGCAAGAAGGAAGGACGGAAGGAAGGAAGGAAGGAAGGAAGGATGGAAGGAAGGAAGGACGGAAGGAAGGAAGGACGGAAGGACGGAAGGAAGGAAGGACGGAAGGAAGGATGGAAGGAAGGATGGAAGGACGGAAGGAAGGATGGAAGGAAGGACGGAAGGAGGATGGGAAGGAAGGGAGGACGGAAGGAAGGACGGGAGGAAGGAAGGATGGAAGGCAGGAAGGATGGAAGGAAGGATGGAAGGAAGGAAGGAAGGACGGCAGGAAGGAAGGAAGGAAGGACGGAAGGAAGGAGGGAAGGAAGGAAGGACAGAAGGAAGAAAGGACGGAAGGAAGGAATGAAGGAAGGACGGAAGGAAGGAAGGACGGAAGGACGGCAGGAAGGAAATACGGCAGGAAGGAAGGACGGAAGGGAGGATGGAAGGAAGGATGGAAGGAAGGAAGGACGGAAGGACGGCAGGAAGGAAGGACGGCAGGAAGGAAGGACGGAAGGAAGGAAGGACGGAAGGAAGGAAGGACGGAAGGACGGCAGGAAGGAAGGACGGAAGGAAGGAATGACGGAAAGAAGGATGGAAGGAAGGACAGAAGGAAGGAAGGACGGAAGGACGGCAAGAAGGAAGGACGGAAGGAAGGACGGAAGGAAGGATGGAAGGAAGGACGGAAGGAAGGAAGGAAGTAAGGCAGGAAGTAAGGACGGAAGGTAGGATGGAAGTAAGTAAGGAAGGAAGGAAGGATGGTAGGCAGGAAGGAAGGACGGAAGGAAGAATGGAAGGAAGGAAGGCAGGAAGGATGGGAGGAAGGAAGGAAGGACGGAAGGAAGGAAGGAAGGAAGGAAAGAAGTAAGGAAGGAAGGAAGGATGGAATTCAGGAAGGAAGGACGGAAGGAAGGATGGATGGAAGGGAGGGAGGAAGGAAGGAAGGATGGAAGGAAGGGTGGAAGGAAGGAAGGCATGAAGGAAGGAAGGACGGAAGGAAGGAGGGAAGGATGGAAGGAAGGAAGGACGGAAGGAAGGATGGAAGGAAGGAAGGAAGGATGGATGGAAGGGAGGGAGGAAGGAAGGAAGGATGGAAGGAAGGAAGGAAGGCAGGAATGAAAGAGGGAGGGAAGGATGGAAGGAAGGAAGGAAGGACGGAAGGGAGGACGGAAGGAAGGATGGAATTAAGGAAGGATGGAAGGACGGAAGGATGGATGGAAGGAAGGAAGGATGGACGTAAGGAAGGAAGGAAGGCAGGAAGGAAGGAAGGAAGGAAGGAAGGAAGGATGGATGGAAGAGGGAGGAAGGAAGGAAAAATAGAAGGAAGGAAGGAAGGCAGGATTGAAAGAGGGAAGGAAGGAAGGAAGGAAGGAATGAAAGAGGGAGGGAAGGAATGAAGGAAAGACGGAAGGAAGGAAGGAAGGAAGGACGGAAGGAAGGATGGAAGGAAAGAAGGAAGGGAGGAAGGAAGGATGGATGGAAGGAAAGAAGGACGGAAGGAAGGATGGAAGGACGGAAGGACGGCAGGAAGGAAGGACGGCAGGAAGGAAGGACGGAAGGATGGAAGGAAGGAAGAAAGGAAGGATGGATGGAAGGAAGGAAGGACGGAAGGAAGGATGGAAGGAAGGACGGAAGGAAGGAAGGATGGAAGGAAGGAAGGAAGGCAGGAATGAAACAAGGAGGGAAGGAAGGAAGGAAGGATGGAAGGAAGGAAGGAAGGAAAGATGGATGAAAGGGAGGGAGGAAGGAAGGAAGGATGGAAGGAAGGAAGGAAGGGAGGAAGGAAGGATGGATGGAAGGAAAGAAGGACGGAAGAAAGGATGGAAGGACGGAAGGACGGCAGGATTGAAAGAGGGAGGGAAGGAAGGAAGGAAGGAAGGAATGAAAGAGGGAGGGAAGGAATGAAGGAAAGACGGAAGGAAGGAAGGAAGGAAGGAAGGAAGGGAGGCAGGAAGGATAGAAGGAAGGAAGGAAGGAAGGAAGGATGGATGGAAGAGGAACGAAGGAAGGAAAGATAGAAGGAAGGAAGGAAGGCAGGATTGAAAGAGGGAGGGAAGGAAGGAAAGAAGGAAGGAAGGAATGAAAGAGGGAGGGAAGGAATGAAGGAAAGACGGAAGGAAGGAAAGAAGGAAGGACGGAAGGAAGGAAGGATGGAAGGAAGGAAGGAAGGAAGGAAGGAAGGAAGGGAGGAAGGAAGGATGGATGGAAGGAAAGAAGGACGGAAGGAAGGATGGAAGGACGGAAGAACGGCAGGAAGGAAGGACGGAAGGAAGGACGGAAGGAAGGAAGGATGGAAGGAAGGAAGAAAGGAAGGATGGATGGAAGGAAGGAAGGACGGAAGGAAGGATGGAAGGAAGGACGGAAGGAAGGAAGGACGGCAGGAAGGAAGTACGGAAGGAAGGAAGGATGGAAGGAAGGAAGAAAGGAAGGATGGATGGAAGGAAGGAAGGACGGAAGGAAGGATGGAAGGAAGGATGGAAGGAATGACGGAAGGAAGGAAGGATGGAAGGAAGGTAGGAAGGCAGGAATGAAACAGGGAGGGAAGGAAGGAAGGAAGGAAGGATGGAAGGAAGGAAGGAAGGATGGATGGAAGGGAGGGAGGAAGGAAGGAAGGATGGAAGGAAGGAGGGAAGGTTGTAGCTGTACGTGACCATTAATATCCCGATCATAAGCCTCGTGAATTCTTATTAAAATATTTTTACGTTGTATCCAAGCCACTTGACGGGAAATGTCACCTCCCACATACACTTAACGGAAATCGAACCTGTTAAACGCAATGCAGGCGGGGAGAGATGTGTAGGCAAACTACTTCCAGCAATACTACCACTACTTGAGGAACCAGCTCTTACTAGACTGGCAAGGCCGACGGGATGACACAAAAGATGTTGGTCAGTGGACCAAAAAGTTCATAC
Source organism: Meconema thalassinum (assembly GCA_946902985.2). Lineage (NCBI taxonomy): Eukaryota > Metazoa > Arthropoda > Insecta > Orthoptera > Tettigoniidae > Meconema > Meconema thalassinum. The sequence goes on along the minus strand of OX336391.1, from coordinate 131,575,608 downwards.
CAGATATAGGAGGTTGGCGGAATTGCAGTTATCGACAAGTAGACTATTTTCTGTCGCAGGTCCTGTCAGGATTTTTACTGTTCACGATGGGAAGAAGAAAGAAGACAAACCTGCCAACAACTATGCTGCCGACTCACGACAGGGAATCTGGTTGAGATGATGCTGGAGAGCCCGCGCGTCTGAAGCACATTTAAGGCAATGGCTACGTGCATTATGAGGACGAAGGAGAAAAATGAGAAGGGGAGAAACTAAATTGAATCACTTCATTCTGATGTAATGCCGTCAAGCAATTCCAGAATGGGTTAAGTGAAGAGGGTAGGGATTTCTAGTTGGTGGAAACCCAACACTCACACGTACCTAGGTAGTGGTGTCTTTGAAAGATTTCTCGCTGCCGTACGGAAATAAAACCACTACAGTAAAATCTGCCTAAACCGGACCCTTAATATAGCGGAAACCTGAAAAAACGGAAAAAAAATTCGGAACTGTAGGCGTAAGTAACCTGACTAAGAAAGATTATCTTATCCATATTATAAAGCCAGCTACTAATTTTTTTAGCGCAACTGTACTTGCACCAAACTTGTTAAGTCTAATTTTTCCTCAAGGATGCAGCAGGTATGCTACATTTCACAACAACTTCCTCCAACCCTCTTGTAAAACACACAGTTTCCTTCTGACAAATGAGAGTACAAGAAAACAGCGAACTTGAGAGTGGTCTTTTTACTGTGTACTGCATTTATTTACCTACTGCAATTCAGTGACAATGACTGGAGGAGGGTTACTGAAGAACACGAGACAAACGGCAACTTCGGTGGCGTAGTTGGTAGCATGCTGAGCTTCTATGCCCAAGATAGCGGGTTCAAACCCGGCCGAAGCCGCCGGATGTTCTTAAGAGTGTTAAAAATCCCTCAGTATGCCTTCCTTCGGAGGGGAAGTAAAGCCGGCGGTCTCATGTCATAGATTTATGGCATGTTAAAGAACCTTCCACTAATTACACTTGTGTGAAGCTAAATTTTATAGGTTAAGAACGTAAACAACGCTCTTAGGTTCCTACGTTCGTTGCCAAGAGCCGACTGCGGTGGCGTCTAGTAGCTAAGTTCTGAACTAGGCCTAGTAGTTGTTAACGGTGGCGTTTGGCGGCAAAAGTAGGAAGTATTTGAAAAATTCTAAGTTGCAGTATTTAAATTAAAAAAAACAGATAACACACACTAATACAGTCATCACAATTAACACCGGTTATCAGACATATTCTACACACACCCAAAGTACACGGGGCTACATGACCACGTTGTCGCAGCCACTAAACTGAGCAACCAACCAGTCAACCAACCAGGAGAAAAACAAACGCCCGGCTAAAGAATTAACTGTGTTGTTTAAAGTCTGAAACTCAAATCATATTAGTGTAATCCTATGCGATAATACAGTGTATCTTTGTAGTGTATCTTGTCTTATTAAAACTCAACCCTTTGTAAAGCGGAAACCTGAGAAAACGGAAAAATAAATCTGGAACTATTGCGTTCCGCTTTTAGGCAGGTTTTGCTGTACTACTACTAATAATAATCGTTATCTGATACTCGTGTCTGAGTATTCATTTCTCTCCTGCAATTCTTCTTTAATATACACTAGTGGGCACGTGCGAGCTTTCGCAACGTGAATGTAGGTTTATGGGGTAGTAGGGAAGAATGTGGGAGTACGGAGTTTTAAATATTGAAGAAATGTATTTATTGTTGTTAAACGGCATACGTACATGAAAAGAACACAAAGAATTATGTAGAACAGTGTTTTGTACTTGTCACAGCACCTCTTTGTAGACAATATTTGATGTTACAACGAATTCATCGGTTACTGTTTGCTCGGGAGTTTCTTTTACAGCAATTTTTACATTTGCAAAGGATTGAACCCTAGAGAAAGCGACATATAATTGTCCGTGTGAGAACACTGGATGACAATCTTGGCGATACCACACCGGAGCCATCTGCTGAGAGACCCCTTAGCTAGCAGAACGCCGCGCTCCCGCCAGATGGCTGCCGACGCCGGGCTGCCCTGCGTTCTAGCGGCAGGCTTGCCTAGCAGTACGCCGCGCTCCCGCCAGATGGCTGCCGCCGCCACGCTGCCCTGCGCTCTAGCGGCAGACTCACCAGGTTACGGTACTCCCATTGTAAATGTACATTTTTTAAGGTATTTATTTAATTGTGAGGCATTTAAAGAGGAAGTGAGTGCGTTTCGGGCACACATGGGGTTATGCGGAACCTGTTGGTACCCCATATGTGTAGGTTGGTATTAACAGGACCTTATTTTCGGTACAAAACCGGAATGGGACCTTAGCAGAATAATATAGGGAGGATTCAAGCATGGCGACATTGTTGGTGGCTTATCAAGCCAATCCTGGCATAAAACAAAGGACCACATTGGTTGTTTCTTGTGGAGGGTGGAGGTCGTGGTTCAGCTTGGCGTAGCTTACGCCTCTGGTGTTTATCTACAGCTTGCCTTCGATGTTCACGCTCGAAATGTCTGCAGCAGCCGTAGTTGAGCGCCAGCAAGGACGATCCTCCGCAGTGGCACTCCAAGTATCGTCAAGTGGGGATACTTAAAGCCACGGCCGCCTCCTTCCCAACCCTCGTCTGAATTACAAATACATACACAATACTTCCTATCTCAGCCATCCTGTAAGTGGTTTTCAGTGGTTTCCCACTTCTTTGACCAAATTTTCAAAAACAGTTTGGCAGGACATGGTTGATAAATCATGAAGTTTTAAAACAAGATGTTCCGTGACGAACTAAAGAGCCTACTTTTCTTAAAATTTAAGATTCATGCCAATCTATACGGACCTGTCTAGAATAATGACGAAATTAAGTTGCTAATATCGAAATTTCTAATTAGTTCGAAATATACCTGGCATAATGTAGCATAATAGAGCACTACAGTCGGCAGTCCTGGTGACTGAATATATTGTTAGTTCCATCTCCTAAGGTACAGAATACAAAATTTGGTTGAAGTACAATGGATTGCATGGACGTTACATGCAGTTAGACATTGGATTTATCAGCGTGCGTAAAATCATGTTGGCAACAATGCCATGCATGTGTTGCTCAGAAATAATCTGAAATATTATGATCTCTTTTTGTCCCAATTTTGGACGAAATCCATTTGTTAGTATAGACGTTACATGTATTTTAAAATTTGATCTATCAGTAGGCTTAGAATCATGTTGGCAGCACTGACGTATATTAGTTTCTCCAAATTAATCTAGAATGTCAGGTACTATACGTGTGCAAAGTTTAGAGCTATTGGCTTGCATACTTTCTGATATATTGATATTAGGGTTACAAAAATAGAGACAGTATTTATTAACAGTTGGCAGCCCTGGTTGCTCTTAAGAATAAGCATATTCGTATCTATTATGGTGCACATAGCACATACGAAATTTGGTTGAAATCCAATTGATAATATAGAAGTCACATGTATTAAAAAAATGGTCCTATCAGCAGGCTTAGAATCATGTTGGCAGCACTGACATACATAAGTTACTCCAAATTAATCTACACACATCAAAAAAAGTTTTGCATCACCTCGGTTCCAAGAGTTCCGGAACCGTTAAATACAAAGGGAATAGAGATCAACACAAACAACATTTCAGCTCGTTTTATTGCTCATGAGACCCACACATTGCATGTTGTACCATCATACAGCTAGACTTTCAGCATTTGTGGTCCAGATTGCAGTACACACCACTACCTCTAATACCCAGTAGCACGTCCTCTTGCATTGATGCATGCCTGTATTCGCCGTGGCATACTATCCACAAGTTCATCAAGACACTGTTGGTCCAAATTGTCCCACTCCTCAACGACAATTCGGCGTAAATCTCTCAGAGTGGTAGGTGGGTCAAGACGTCCATAAACAGCCCTTTTCAACATATCCCAGGCATGTTCGATAGGGTTCATGTCTGGCGAACATGCTGGCCACTGTAGTCGAGCGATGTCGTTATCTTGAAGGAACGCATTCACAAGATGTGCACGATGAGGTCGAGAATTGTCGTCCATGAAGACAAATGCCTCTCCAATATTCTGCCGATATGGTTGCACTATGGGTCGGAGGATGTCATTCAGGTATCGTAAAGCCGTTTCGGAGCCTTCCATGACCACCAGTGGCGTACGTCGGCCCCACATAATGCCACCCCAAAACATCAGGGAACCACCACCTTGCTGCACTCGCTGGACAGTGTGTCTAAGACGTTCAGCCTGACCAGGGTGCCTCCAAACACGTCTCCGACGATTGTCTGGTTGAAGGCATATGCGACACTCATCGGTGAAGAGAACGTGATGCCAATTCCGTGGGGTCCATTCAGCATGTTGTTGGGCCCATCTGTACCGCGCTGCATGGTGTCGGGGTTGCAAAGCTGGACCTCGCCATGGACGTCGGGAGTGAAGTTGCGCATCATGCAGCCTATTGCGCACAGTTTGAGTTGAAACACGACGTCCTGTGGCTGAACGAAACGCATTATTCAACATGGTGGCATTGCTGTCAGGGTTCCTCCGAGCGGCAATCCGTAAGTAGCGGTCATCCACTACAGTAGTAGCCCTTGGGCGGCCTGAGCGAGGCCTGTCATCGACAGTTCCTGTATCTCTGGACCTCCTCCATGTCCGAACAACATCGCTTTGGTTCACTCTGAGACGCCTGGAAACTTCCCTTGTTGAGAGCCCTTCTTGACACAAAGTAACAATGCGGACGCGATCGAACTGCGGTATTGACCTTCTAGGCATGGTAGAACTACAGACAACATGAGCAGCGTACCTTCGTCCTGGTGGAATGACTGGAACTGATCGGCTGTCGTACCCCCTCCGTCTAATAGGCCCTGCTCATGCATGGTTGTTTACATCTTTGAGCAGTTTTAGTGACATCTATGAACAGTCAAAGGGACTGTATCTTGGACACAATATACACAGTCAACGTCTATATGCCGGAGATCTGGGAACCGAGGTGATGCAAAACTTTTTTTGATGTGTGCAGAATGTCATGTACTATAAGTGTGCATAGTTTAAAGCTGTCGGCATGCTTACTTTCTGGTATATTGGTATTTGGATAAGAAAATAGAGAGAGAGCATTTATTAACAGTTGGCAGCCCTGGTGGCTTTAATGAATACGCTCAGTCATATCTGTTTATGTACACATAGTACATACGAAATTTGGTTGAAATCCAATTGATAGTGTAGAAGTTATATGCATCTAAATATTGGACTTAACATCAGGCATAGAATCATTTTGGCAACACTGCCATGCACGGCCTCCTGGAAATTAAACTGAAATATTATTATCTACTAGCAGTAGTACCCGGCTTCGCCCGGTGGAATGATGATAATATTTCAGTCTCCTTAACACTCAACGTCATTGATGAAGATGATACTGACGACGACTGCTATTGAACGGGTATAATAAACTTACACTCTAATAGAAATACATATTTTTAAATTACCGGCGAGTAAGACTGTGGTGTTGCCTAGTAGTACTGTATAATGGGCGTAACATCTAGGTCATTTTCCCTTTTGATGAGGATGACAATGAAGACTACTACTACTGAACGTGTATATTAAACTTACAAACTAATGGAAATACACATTTTATAAATCACAGGCAATGAAGACTGTGGTGTTGCTTAGTAGTACTGTATAATGGACGTAACATCTAGGTCATTTTCCCTTTTGATGAGGATGATATTGAAGACGACTACTACTGAACGGGTATATCAACCTTACAAATTAATGCAAATACATATTTTTAAAATCACAGGCTAGGTAGACTCTGGTGTTGTTTAGTAGTATAATGGACGTAACATCTAGGTCATTTGCCCTTTTGATGAGGATGATAATGAAGACGACTACTACTGAACGGGTATATCAAACTTACAAACTAATGGAAATACACATTTTAAAATCACAGGCCATGAAGACTGTGGTGTTACTTAGTAGTATAATGGACGTAACATCTAGGTCATTTGCCCTTTTGATGAGGATGATAATGAAAACTACTGTTGAATTGACACGACAAACTTACAAACTACCGTGATAGAAATATTTCAAAATTCACAGGCGATGAAGACTTATTGTGTGTGGTGATTAGTGGTATAATGGGCGTAACATCTAGGTCATTTGCCCTTATGATAATAATAAGGTAATGAAAAATGACTACTAAACGAACATGGTGTAATTTTAAATCTGATATAGGCAATTTAGATTTCTACCTTCGATGTCTTCCAAAGTCTGAACGTTATTTTCTGGCTTAGGCCTATACTCGATGCGTGTAGTGAAAGAGCTTATCGAGTACTGCCCGGGTCCAAGCTGCACGAATCGCAGATGATGACGATATATGATGACAGACGTTCAGGGGGTTCCCGGTCCTATTCACATTGACCGGTGAATCACTCACTCTTTCGTAACACTACAGTGGTTTGAGCAAAGACCCTGTATGAACATCAGCATAGTCAGCAATACCAGGTAACACGGCGGGGTCTGGACATTTCACTCATGTCAACTCGCGATGAATCAGCAAGCTATTCTCACACCTGGCCCCCTCCTCCACCCTCCACCCACCAGGGTATCTCAACTTGTGGGACGTGAGTTTGCGACCACGGGACCCCAACTGAGTCCGGCATTGCTTCTACTTACTGGTGCCGGGCTCCTTTCAGTTCTCTTTCCTGTCAGCCTCCCTTGGTCAAACTCTTGTTCTCTTCCGACCCCGATGGTATCAGGGTATCCGAGGCCTAGCGACTCTTTCACTTTCCCGCCTTAATTGGCCCTTGTCTAATAATTCCTGATAGCCTCATTCTTCGAGGTGTCAGCCTTCTTTTTCTTTTCTTAATATCTCATGTCTTCTGCTCAAGACCCTCAAGGAGGCAGGGTGTGTGTAGCCCCACCACTTCTGGTGCACCCTGGATAGTGCTACATCCTAAAGGGCTCATGGCTGGTGAGTTCGGGAGATGGCAACCCTGAGGGTTTCCTGAGCGGGTCCGGTTTTACCCCTTTTTTCCATTGCCTTTGGGACGGACCCTGTCCTCTTTCCGGAAATGGAGTGGTCTGTCCGCAATTTCAAGCAGACAATGTTACTCGCAGGGTACCAAAGGGTAAGTATACAAATTTTGGTTCTGAACGGTGAAAAGGTGTAGATTTGTGCCAAAGGGCCTAAATGCAGGGAATGGGGTGATCTGTCCGCAATTTCAAGTGGACAGGGTTACCCGCAGGGTTCGAAAGGGTAAGTATACAAATTTTGGTCCGGATCGGTGAAACGATATAGATTTTTGCCAAAGGGCCTAAATGCAGGAAATGGGGTGGTCTGTCCGAAATTTTAGGTGGACAGTGATATTCACAGAGTTACAAAGGGTAAGTATACACATTTTGGTTCAGATCGGTGAAACTGTGTAGATTTTAGCCAAGGGGCCTAAATGCAGGGAATGGAGTGGTCTGTCCGCAATATCAAGCAAACAGTGTTACTCGCAGGGTACCAAAGGGTAAGTATACAAATTTTGGTTCTGATCGGTGAAACGGTGTAGATTTGGGTCAAAGGGCCTAAATGCAGAGAATGGGTTGGTCTGTCCGAAATTTCAAGTGGACAGGGTTACCCGCAGGGTTGCAAAGGGTAAGTATACAAATTTTGGTTCGGATCGGTCAAACGGTGTAGATGTTTGCCAAAGGGCCTAAATGCAGGAAATAGGGTGGTCTGTCCGAAATTTTAAGTGGACAGTGTTATTCACAGGGTTACATAGGGTAAGTATACAAATTTTGGTTGAGATCGGTGAAACGGTGTAGATTTGGGCCAAAGGGCCTAAATGCAGGGAATGGGGTGGTCTGTCGGAAATTTCAAGTGGACAGGGTTAACCGCAGGGTTCCGAAGGGTAAGTCTACAAATTTTGGTTCAGATCGGTGAAACAGTGTGGATTTGTATACATAACAGACAGACAGACAGACAGACAGACAGACCGACAGACAAACATTGAGCTTTATATATATATAGATATGTGTGCCAATTTTGGAATAGCTCCCAAGCATACCTTCCAAGATATCCAACATGGAGCTCAAATTTCATTTGCGGTTTTTCATCAGTTGGTAGCACTGACACAATTTTCAAATAGGGCTTGAGATATTCAGGTATATATCTTTACTCATACCAAATTTGGATTCGATTGCTGCAGCAGTTTAGGAGTTGATAGGGGACGACGACGACGACGACGACGACACACACACACCCACAGCTAGCCAGACAGGCAGACATACAGAAGGACAGACAGACAGACAGACAGACATCTGCCCGGATCGATCTCATAAGTCTACATTTTCCTCATTTTTACAAAATATGAAAAGTAGGCTAAAAATGCCCTGACTGTGTTTAGTTCCACATCATGATGCAATGCTTGCTCCAACAACTCTCAGCAATAACCATGTAAACCATAGACAACTCGAGCCCAGAACCCAACTTCAAGTACATTCAAAACCCATTTAAAAATATACAGACTTGCCGGGCTCTGGTTGGCTGCTCCAAGACTCGAGCGGCCAATAAGAGCCCAGCGCCTACAAAATTCAAACTACCGCTACAAAACTTCACAAAATTTCAAATACTCAGTCTGCTAACACACTCATTACTCGACCCACGACCGCACTGGGTGCCTGCCTGCGCGGTCGGCCACGGCCGACTTATTCGGGATGGTGCCCCGTGGGTCGTGGGTTCGATCAAACTCAGCCCTAACACCAAATATACAATATACTAACATATTACATACACCTACATTTAACCCCAAATTACACATCTGAGGCCTATTATTATTATTATTATTTTTCCAACTCACAACCTACTACAGGTCTTTAAATTGTTCATACTACCAAACCCAACCTATTACAAGGTCTTTCTTACTTCAAATAACAATTTAACGCCAAAATTTCAACCACTCTTAAACTTATTATCAAACTGTTAAATTGCTCAAGCTGCTGCTGCGACAACAACAATTAATAAAAATTCCTCTCGGCACGACGGAAGGCGGAGGTAGATTTCACTGGGCAAACTAGGGGATAGGCTATAATAGGCAAAATATGCAGGTTTTCGTAGGAGGATCAGACCTCATTTATTGCAAGGAAGTACGGTATTTTACAATAATTGGAGGTTAATGAACTTTTTTTCGTCTTTCTATGCATATTTTTAACATTTTATTGTCTTATGGGGATGGTAACCTTCTTGTCATTTGGGGTTCATTTTTAGCCTATTTTCAATTTTGAAAAAATAGGCTTATGAGATCACCTTTTGTCCGTATGTGTGTGCGTGTGTGTGTGTGTGTGTGTGTGAGGTGTGTGTGTGTGTGTCCTTAATAAAGTTTAATCGGCTCTAGCGATTTCAATGAAACTCGGTAAGTTCATAGAACTATTCCCAACGACCCCGACCGTGCCCTTCAAATTTTGTTACGTCTCACCAATACAACATGGCGGCTGTGCGAAGTATTTCACCAGCATTCAATATCTGCGAAACTATTCCCAATATCACACTGGAATTTTTTACAGTGATAAAGGGAACTACTAGAAGTTCACCTATATGACTTTTGAAAAACTGGAAACTACAAAACCAACATGGCGGCCACGCGAATTTGCGACATTTAAACAGACGTTTCTCATGATTTAACCAACCAAACACAATTAAACTTGGTACAGTATATGTTTATACAGGAAGCCTCCGTGGCTTAGGCGGCAGCACGCCGGCCTCTCACCGCTGGGTCCGTGGTTCAAATCCCGGTCACTCCATGTGAGGTCTGTGCTGGACAAAACGGAGGCAGACAGGTTTTTCTCCGGGTACTCCGGTTTTTCCTGTCAACATTTCATTCCAGCAACACTCTCCACTATCATTTCATTTCATCTGTCATTCATTTAATCATTGCCCCAGAGGAGTGCGTCAGGCCTCGGCAGCCGGCACAGTTCATATCCTCGCCGCTAGATGGGGGCTTCATTCATTCCATTCCTGACCCGGTCGGAGACTGGAAGCAGGCTGTGGATTTTCATTTCACAGTATATGTTTATACACATTGTAATGCACCGACACCTATCTTCGTTCAATTGTTTACATAACCACAAGATGGCGGATGTGCGAAATATTTCACCGGCATTCTATATCTCTGAAACTATTAGCGGTATCACCCTGATATTGTGTACGGAGATAAAGAGCACTACTGGAAGTTCATCCATAAGACTTTCAAAAACCGGTTAACTACAAAACGAACATGGCGGCCAAGCGAATTTGAAAATTTTAAATAGATCTTTCTCGCGATTTAATTATACAAACGCAATGCAATTTGGTAAAGGAAATGTTTATACACATTGTAATGCACTGGTAGATAATTTAGTTCAATTGTTTACATAACCTCCAGATGGCGGCTGTGCGAAATTTTAAAATTACGTTTTTATTTCTTGTGTCGTAATCATGCCATCGAAGTGAAAGTTTGAATAATCAACTTAAGCAATAATTTTCCTTTAATGGTACATGACTCTATGGCCTATACATTTAACAATCCAACATGGCGACCATCCGAAATATTTAGATGGCTCTGAATATCTACGAATCTATTGTAGCTATCAAACTGAATTTTTTATGTTCATAGGGGCTATGAATTTAAGTTCACCTCTAGGACTTTAAATATCCTGGTGATCACAAATCCAACATGGCGGCGACGCGAAGTATAAATATTCACATGGACATTTCTCGCAATTTAACCATCCGAGTGCAGTGAAACTTGGTACAGTAAATCGTTATACGAATGTTAATCCACTGGCATCTAATTTATTTCAATTGTTTCCATACCCACAAGATGACAGCTGTGCGAAATTTTTAAATCTCGTTTTTACTTCTTGTGTCCTAATCATGCGATTGAAGTTTGAATGCTACACGTACACAATCATCTTCATTTAACAGTACCTAACTCTACGACCTACATATATAAAAATCCAACATGGCGACCATCCGAAATATTTAGTCGGTTCTCAATATCTACGAATCTATTACAGCAATCAAACTGAAATGTAGTATGTTGATAGAGGCAATTAATATAAGTAGGATATATGAAAATAGGCTGTATAGTTCTTCACGGAACTACTTGTTATACTTGTGATCACACTGTCCTTATGCAAGGTTTGGAACTGATGTGTAACTATCTAACAGTCTCTTACTCCTTCACGCAAAATTTTATCTCACGCAGAGATGTTGGTTGGTTCCTCAGTTTAGGGGCTGCGACAACGTGGTCATGTAACCCCGTGAACATTGTGTGTGTGTAGAATCTGTCTGATAAACGGTGTTAATTGTGATGACTGTATTAGTCTGTAATTCAGGTAAGGTCTGCAGAGATCAATTTTAAGTAGTAGTACCTAATTTTGTACCAAATACTACCGTCAACGACACCTAGCTGTGAACTTGTCTGCTAGATGCCACCGCAACCAGCAACTTGCAACGAACGTTGTAACTTCCCCTCCGAAGGAAAGCATGCCGAGGGATTTTTAGCGCTCTTAGAAAATCCGGTGACTTTCGCCGACTTTGAACCAGCGACCTTGGGCATAGGAGTTCAGCATGCTACCAGTTAGCCGCTTCCCCCATAGTCAGATGGAACAAGAAGTTCAGTGACGAACTAAAGAGCCTACTTTTCTTAAAATTAAGATTCATGCCAATGATTAATCTACAGTATATGAACCTATCTAGAATAATGACGAAATTAAGTTGGTAATATCGAAATGTCTTAATTAGTTCGAAATACTGTTTTCTAGGCATAATGTAGCCTAATAGAGCAATACAGTTGGCAGCCCTGGTGACTGAATATATTCATACTTCCATCTCTTAAGGTACAGAATACAAAATGTGGTTGAAGTCCAAAGGACGTTACATGGAGTTAGACATTGGACCTATTAGTACACGTAAAAGCATGTTGGCAACAATGTCATGCGAGTGCTGGTCAGAAATAATCTGAAATATTATGATATCTTTTTGTGCCAATTTTGGATGAAATCCATTTGTTGGTATAGAAGTTACATGTATTTTAAAATTGGAGCTATCATCAGGCATAGAATCATGCTGGCAGCACTGACTTATATTAATTACTCCAAATTAATCTAGAATGTCAGGTGCTATACGTGTGCAAAGTATAGAGCTGTTGGCTTGCATACTTTCTGATATATTGATATTAGGGTAAAAAATATAGACTCCATTTATTAACAGTTGGCAGCCTGATTGCTCTTAAGAATACTTATAGTCATATCTGTTATGTTACACATAGCACATACGAAATTTGGTTGAAATCCAACTGACAGTATAGAAGTTATATGTATTTAAAAATTGGTCCTATCAGCAGGCTTAGAATCATGTTGGTAGAACTGACGTATGTAAGTTACTCCAAATTAATCTAAATGTCAGGTAATATACGTGTGCATAGTTTAAAGCTGTCGGCTTGCATACTTTCTGATATATTGGTATTTGGATAAAAAATTGAGAGAGCAATTATTAACAGTTGGCAGCCCTGGTGGCTCTTAAGAATACACTCAGTCATATCTGTTCATGTGCACATATTACATACAAAATTTGGTTGAAATCCAATTGATAGTGTAGACGTTATATGCATTAAAAATTGGAACTCTCAGAAGGTTTAAAATTATTTTGGCAACACTGTCATGTATGGCCTCCTGGAAATTAAACTGAAATAGTATTATCTACATGTGTGCCAATTTTGGAATAGCTCCCATATATACCTTCCAAGATATCCAACATGGAGCTCAAATTTCTAGTGCGTTTTTTTAGCAGTTGGTAGCACTGACTTTTTTTTTCAAATATAGGCCTGAGATATTCCGGTATATATCTTTACTCATACTAAATTTGGTTTCGATTGCTGCAGCCGTTTAGGAGTTGATAGGGGGTACACACACACACATAGCCAGACAGACAGAAGGACAGACAGACAGAAGGACAGACACATTTTCCCGGATGGATCTCATAAGTCTACTTTTTCCTCATCTTTGCAAAGTGTGAAAAGTAGGCTAAAAATGAATGTGATCTCGTCAATGGCGTTGTCTTGGCAACCTCTGATAGATCATCCCTCATCAATTTAAAAGCGTTGTCATGGTGACCTCTGATGGCACTTGGCATTTTCTTTAATTCCTAAATCACTTTTCTCATCCCTTGGCGTAATGGTGGGTCATATCAAAAATTCTTTCAGACAAAAGTTTTCTATTTTGTTCGGTTTTGATATTGTGCCTATTAAGAGAGATATGAATAATGTTTCCCGAAAATCCTACTTTTTTCCACCCCTTTGGTCAATGGTTGGTGCTATCAAAAACCTTATTGGATATAAATGTTTGGCACTTATCCGACACATATTGTGAACTGTGAATGGATTCGATATTTCACGTATTAAGTGAGTTATAGCGAAATTTCACTTTTTAGAAAAAAAAACCATTTTCACCCCCTTCGACCGATTTTGCCCATTAACGAACTCGACCGACATTTTAAAGGGATACTTATTATGTAAAAAAATCAAACTGATTGGGGCAAAATTACGGCAGTTATCGTGTCTACAAGAAACTGATATATATACATATATATACATATATACATAACTTATATATAAACTTTTGAACTGAGGTGGTTTTGGGGTCTGGGGGATTTGAAACGCGAAGATATGTCGAAATTTTCCGGAAGTCGAAACATGGTACCCATTGCAATAGTTAGCTTTCTAATGAAATCTACCTAACACGTTGTCCCTCAGGAAATGGACGGTCTACCTTAACTCATATGTCCAGGAACTGACGGACAAAGTCATGGCGAAGAACGAAAAGAGAGATAATTTAAATTCATTATAAAATTAAAATCAAGCAAAAGTTTAACGCAATCATACTTTGCACCCACTACGGACATTTATCAGTAAGGTGAAAAAACATCTCACATCAAAAACGCACTACGAAATAAAAAAAATAAAAAAATTCAATTTAAAAAGGGACATAAGGAGCACATTTAGAGCACCAGGTTCCCGCATTTTTCAAAGGCATACTTATTATGACTCCAAGCTTGATTATCTCTTGATTTTCTGGAAGTCCTTCTTCCAACCAAGGAGATAACTTGTTCTGAAAGTTTGGTCCAAGTATCCCCTTTTGATGGTACTTGGTTCAATGCCTGTACTCCCCAAGGTATTCTTAAGCTGGTCCTCATAGCGCTTCAGAGTGTTGCCACAAGGTCTCTTACCTGTACTAGTTTCACTATACAGGATCCGTTGAGGAAGTTGGTCATGATAATAATAACAATAGTGGAACATGGGAACAACTTCAAAGAGACTTAGTACAGACAGCAGAAGAAACCATTCTCCTTAAAAGAAAACGAAAACATGCCTGGTGGACTGCTGAGTGTGATGAACTAATCTTTGAAAGACAACGAGCTTGGAACATCTGGAATGCAAATAAAAATGAGAATACCAGGAACAGCTTTATAGAATCCCGAAAACATGCATCTAAGGGACTCAATGGGGTAAAAGTGCAACATATGAAAGACCAATTAACATTAATAGAATCGGACATCAGACAGCACAATATAAAGGACTTCTACAAAACTTTCAGAATTAGTTTAAGGAAGTATACTCCACCAAGCTTACTTTTCACAGATCCAAAGACTCAGAAAACTGCATATTATAATAACGCTGAAAATTGCAGAATACTTGCGGAATATTTTGAAGAACTCCTCAACTGCGATCCACCAAAGGAGACATTTAATTTTGATAATATACTCCCCGTTCCTCCAGACTCGAAACCACCAACAACAAATGAAATTAAAGAGATTATAAACGAACTTAAATATAACAAAGCATCTGGAGAAGATAGTATAGTTGCTGAATTATGGAAATACTCGAGTGACAACATGATCCTATGTTTAACGGAAATTATAAATGACATATGGAAAACACACAGTTTACCATCAGAATGGACATCTGCTTTGATACATCCACTACATAAGAAAGGGAAGAAACCAGATCCTAACAATTACAGGGGAATCTCCCTCCTGCTAGTGACTTATAAGATCTTATCCAAAGCACTTTTAAAATGAGCGGTAAAAATACTCGACCCACAATTGGGAGAGTATCAGGCAGGATTTAGGAAGGGACGATCATGTATGGAGCAAATACTAAATTTAAAGAGCATATTAGACATGAGGAAAATCAGGAACTTGAAATATGTAGTTACTTTTGTGGATTAAAAAAAAAGCCTATGACTCCATTGACAGAAAGGCACTTATTAACATTCTGAAGGAATTTGGACTTGATAACAAGACAACTGAAATAATTCAAGCAACACTAACGAACACAACTTCCAAGGTTAAATTTAGAGGGGAACTTTCAAAATCTTTCAAAATAAAGTCAGGTGTGAGACAAGGAGATGGTCTGTCACCTCTGCTTATCAATTGTGCATTGGAAAAGGTAATTCGAGAGTGAAGGAAAGCCATCAATACTAAAGGCGTTCAACTAGGAAAACATCCAAATAAAATCACTGCAGATTGTTCAGCTTTTGCGGAAGACATTGCATTACTTACTGACTCACTGGATACTGCCCAAGAACAAATTAGAGAGTTGCAAAAACAGGCAGCCAAAGTCGGACTACAAATATCATTTGAAAAAACTAAGTTCATGACAAACATCACCGATGCCCCCAAAAGTATCACAATTCATGACAGTTCAGTATGTAAAACAAATTCCTTTAAATACCTAGGAGAGTGGATAATGAATGACTCACAGGAAAAGACAGCAATAGAAACACGTATACATAAATTACAGAGGTGTTTTCATATGACAAAAGATATATATAATAAAAAAAAGCTTATCCTGGAACACTAAATTAAGGCATTATCAAACAGTAGTCAGACCTGAAACTCTGTATGCAGCAGAAACACTTAAATTAACAAGATTTGGTGATTTAGACAAAATAGAGAAGACTGAAAGACGAATTCTGAGAAAAATACTGGGAGCTAAACGAAATAATAACGCAGAATATAGGTTACGACCAAATAGAGAGTTATATTTGAAATGTGAAAAATTAACTGATGTAATGTGAAAGAGAAGATTACAGTTTTTTGGGCACATCTATAGAATGGAAAATAGTAGACTAACTAATCAGATCTTCAACTTACTGACTAGTTACAAATCCAAACCCACATGGTTCATTGAAATTGACAAAGATTTGACAAACGCCAAAATTCAGACAGACACAATAGCAAACAGATCACTCTTCAGAGAAGCTATTCAAAACGCAAAATTTCAAGAAAGGATGAAACAAACAACTGGCAGAAAGTGGACTCAGGAGGAGAAAGATCGTCACTCTAGAACGATGAAAGAAATTTGGAAACAACGGAAATTGAATACAATGGACAATAGCCAACGTTGATTCATCGTACCCTCCAAATGGGTTATTCGAAAGAAGAAGAAGAAGAAGAATAGTGTATTTATCCTGCTAGCCGTTCTACCACGATTAATGACACTGAAGTGTATGTTGTTCTGCGTTTTTATACGGTTTAGATTTACTTTTCTGCTAGTTGTCGCCATGTTAACACACAGATTAATTTTGAACCTCCTAGTGGTATAGCGGCTAGCACACTTGGCTGTCACCCCGGAGGTCCGGATTCGATTTCCGGCACTGTTAAGAAATTTAATTGTGGTCTGAGGGCTGGAACTGGGAGCACTCAATTTCTTGAGACAAAAGTGAGAAGATGGTGTTTCTAATCCTATCTCAGCCATCTGTGAGTGGTTTTCAGTGGTTCCCCATTTCTATTACAGGCAAATTCCGGGATGGTTCATCCACACACACCCGAGTACATGACCACGGTGTCAAATCCCCTCAAATGAAACAAATGACTGAGAACGGCGTTAAAAATATCTATATACTATGAGTGTAAGAATTGTTCAGCGTAAAACGTTCTACAATAAAGTCCGCGACAGTATATCTCGATAGTAGGGGAGCAGTAGGAGTTCTAACCCACCCATTTTATTTGTACCTGAGTGTACATGTTAAATAATTAATATCTGGTGAACCCATGGTCGGATGTTGACAAATAAGGTGTCATTGGACTCGAGCAGACGTCTTCTTTGCTACAGGACCACTCGTAACATTTTTCAAAAACAAATTTGAAAAAAATTGTTTTTGAAAATAGGCGATAGTTTATAAACCAAACATGATAGAACGTTAATGAAAGGTGGCTATGCCCTCTAGGAGGACAGAAAGTTTGAAGTGTGTAGGAGGAAAAAAATGATAGCCTACTTTCTCGCGAACATTGGCGATAATTGGCGAACGGATAGTCGGATTTTAATGAATGAGGTATTGTTGGCGTTGGGGTGACGTCCTCTTTGCTAAGAATGTGTGTTCGTTTTTCTTTGAAATGTCTTGTTTTTGATTTTTTTTAGTATTTCGGAAACGGTGAATATGAGAAAATAGTTTGTTTGACATATATAAAAGGTCTCTAACCTCTTTATCCCCGAAATAAATTTCAAGTCTCTAGGATAAAAATGCAAAAAGAGTAGTGGGGTTATAGGAGTCCCCCCTACTTTCACATACACTTTGCCGATATCTCCCGAACATATGCTCGGATTTTAACGAACGAGGTGTTGTTGTCGTTGGGGTGACGTCCTCTTTGCTAGGAATGTGTGTTGGAATTTTTTATTTTTTTGAAAATTGTTGATTTTGAAATTGGCGCTATTTTGGAAACGGTGAAGATGAGAAACACGTTTGTTTGACGTTAATGAAAGGTGGCTATGTCCTCTAGGAGGACAGAAAGTTTGAAGTGTGTTGGAGGAAAAATAATGATAGCCTACTTCCTCGCGAACATTGGCGATAATTGGCGAACAGATAGTCGGATTTTAATGAATGAGGTGTTGTTTGCGTTGGGGTGACGTCCTCTTTGCTAAGAATGTGTGTTCGTATTTTTTTTCTTGTTTTAGAATTTTTTATTATTTTGGAAACGGTGAAGATGAGAAAATAGTTTGGTTGACATATATAAAAGGCCTCTTCCATCTCTACCCCCAAAATAAATTTCAAGTTTCTAGGACAAAAAACTATGCATTTTGAAACTGTTTTTATCTGGTTTTTTTTATAAAGAGTGTTTGTAGACAGAGAGCCGGTAGCGCTTGGCGTGTGTTACAACGAGGCTATGACTGACCATGGTGAATACAGGAAATGGCTATTTGGACGGGGCGACAAGAAGATAGAACGAGGGGTCGCTTTTCGATATTTTCCTAAGACAGATGAATGAAGGTGAATATTTTGAAAATCCCTCTTGGTGATCTTTAAACATGTTAGTAAACACTGATCAGTAACCTGACAAATTCATAACGGTATCAGACGAATAAAAGCAAGGCTTTTATAGTGGAAAACACCAGAACTTGCTTCTTTGTATGTCTGACTGGCAGCCAGAACGGAAAACAGAATATCTGCTCGAGAGGCGTGCTTGAAGCCTGGCTGGCCAGCTAAGAGAATGGAATGAGGGTGTGAGCTGACACCATTGCTGTCAGGTGATAACAGGTTGGAACAATGTGGCAACTCTGTAATGGAGATAATATTTCACATCCTGTCAGCCAGGCCCCGAGCAGAAGCGGGTGAGAGGGGACAGGAGGGAAACCTCTACACAACAGGAAATCACTTGACCACTGCAGAGCGGTGAGGGGTGCGGCCAGAGGGCCGGTGAGAGGTGAGGGGAGAAGTGGAAAACCCGTCACCGCCAATAGCTGAACGAGTTGTATGTCAACATGGAGACAAAGAGTGAGACACAATTAAAGAGAGAGAAAGAGAAAGACGTGTTGCTGATAACATGTGTGGACATGCACAAAGTGTTGAGCGTAGTACACAGGGCTCTTGTACAACATGATTCAATAAATAAATAATTAAATAAAAAGTACACAGGTTCACACACCATGTAATTTATTGATCCAAGAATTAAAGGTAGAGTTAAATCCTAACCATTTTACATATAGTTAATTTCCTTTTTGTTTTAACACTTTTTCCACAAGTTAATGTTTAGGAAACGCTTTTTTTAAGTTCATGGAGATAAAATCTGCCTTTTATGGGTTGATGGTTGAGGTCTTCGAGTAAATAGGTGACTGGACTGTCCAAGTTGACTTGACGAATTCGAAAGAGTTCAGTCTCCCACTGAAGCATGTAGCCCTTATTGAAGGCAGACTTAAATTTGCTGACACGAAAAAAAATCCCCAATTTTCAGCCGGTGACGTTTAGGTTCTGCTGTTTTTATGGGATTAAACAGTTTATCCAGTCGCTGAATATTTTTGGTCACGACGCGTGGCTTGGTCCCAATGGTTCTATGTTTGGTGTCATTGTAACGTGACACTAGCTCTGGTAACATGTCCAACCAGCGATAAGTGCCCTGAGCAGTAAATGCTTTCCACATATGCGTTTTCAATGTTCGGTTGAACCGCTCAACCACGCTGGCTTTGAGATTGCTGTACATGGTGTGATTGAGAATATACAAAGATTTGTGAAAACTGGAGAAATCCTTGTTGAAAAATTCTTTCCCCTGGTCGGTTTGTAGTAACTGAGGTTGACGTTTGGATTGTTGAATAATATGTTGAAAGGCCTTGGTGACTAGTGTACCAGACTTGTGAAACACAGGTTCAACAAACGCCATTTTGGAATACACATCTATGACGGTTAACATATAGCGTACACCGTTGTTAACGCTAGCAAAAGGTACCATTTCAACCAAGTCAGCCTGCCAAAGTTCATCCACACCTCGTGAAATCACATTGAGTCGCGGATAGTGACGCCTAGCTGGACGATGCAACTCATGAGCAATGCCCATTTTAATGGGTGAGGGCTTAAACAATAAATTTGGCATTTCAAAGTTCTTGTACAATTTCTTGAATTTCCCAATCGTGACCGGTATGGCCAGCTTGACGTGAAGCATGCAACAGCTGTAGTCGCTGGACGAGCTTATTGGGATTATGCCAGTAGGTATCATCCACAAGGGGTTTTAATTGTTTAAATGTCACTCCTGAAGCGGACGATTTACGATGACCACTTTGACTGGTGGGAAACATTTTTACAATGATGGTTGTATATTTTTGAGATATATTGGCATTCACTTGTTGAGAGGGATCATACTGTCCTTTGTGGGCATGGGTGTCCAATAAAATGGATTTATATTTTCCAAGGTCCTCTGACGCATAATCATGGAAAGAGGGTGTTCGAGAGAAGAGCAGCTTTAACAGTCCTGGCGTTAATTTATAATTGATGTTCTTAATGAAAGCTTTAGTACGAGCAAATTTAATGGATGAATCACCAATTTTAAAACTATCATCCTCATAGCAAACACTATACGTGGTATCTGAGTTTCCAATAAATAGATCGGTGAAATAGGGTTCCAGTGTTGATACATAATATTTTATTAAAATGTTTTTTAGTTGAGCTTTATGTTGAGGGGTGGCCAAGAGTTGTGAAAACGGAGACGATCTGGAAAGGCAAGGTGTTTCGACCATGACCAAGGATTTCATTTTCCTTAAAAACTCTACAAGGGGTTAGGACTCTTTTTTTTGAGGCGTGAACACTTGTTCCTCGTCATCCTCAACCTCGCTAACACTAGTCAAATTTTTCCTGTTCCTGTTCCTCATCATCCCCCTCAGGGTCCTCGTGCAGCGTCTGAGTGGCTTGTGAAACGGTGGGTAGCGTTTCAGATGGCTTGAAAGAGTGTTTCAACATGGCTTTTAGTGGAGGTGCTAAATGTTGTTGAATAAACAAAGCATGATCCACACGTGATCGTTTCAAATGACGAAACTTTTGGCGAATAGTTTTTTTTCTCTAATAATATGCTTTTTCAATTGACTCTCTGCTAACGCCATGGTGTCTTGACAAATGACTTGACAGGGAGTGAGACCGTGCCTAATAGCAATAAAATGATCAAACCCTAAGCGATACCGTCCTTGGTTGAGTTCACTTTGTTTGTCAATGACCAAAGATGCATGACGTTGAGTGTTCCAGCACTTGGCACACAATTCAGTAAACATTTGAAAGGTCATATCCGGATTCACATATCTAATATATAAAAGTGAAAGTCTGTATGTATGTATGTATGTATGTATGTATGTATGTATGTATATATGTTGGTTCCGTATACAAATCTACACCGTTCCACCAATCTCAACCATATTTTGCATACACATAGTTTAGGACCCAGAAGGAACCGCTGGCTACATGAATTTTCGATAGTCTTTCTCATTCTTCTGATTTCGGCCCTTTTTCACTCAAAAACAGGCTAATCAAATCATTAAATATACTCATGAAGGAATGGCAAGGCAGATAGTTTCCATGGCAACATAGCTCAAGTCGAGACACGGCCGTCTGGATGCCAATTGCGCTCTGCACTACCGGTATAGAAAATGAGGATCTTTACTTGAAATCCCGTTAGTTACTCAACTGCTCACACAGCACTGTCAACCGAGTATAGCATAACAAAGACTTGACACTATCTACTAGATATTTGTCAAATACCACTCACTCACTCACTCACTCACTCACACATTCATCACGAAATCTCAGAACCCACCCAACGGATTGGAATGAAATTTGGTATGCAGCTTACTCAAGGGCCGCAAACGCCCACTAAGAAAGGATTTTTGGATATTCAGGTTCTAAAGGGGTGTTAAGGGGGTAGACCTGCATTTCATCGAATACCAATATCTCCCGATTGGTTTCACTGGGGGATGTGATACTCGGCATATAAACTCATCATTAAAAATAAGAAGACATGTGTCTGAGGGTTTTTCGATGTGGTGTATATTATGAGGTGAAAGGGGTGAAAAGTGGGGGTTGAAAGATTCCTAACGGAGCCTGTATCTCATAAACGACATAGGCGAGGAGTTTGAAACTCAGCGGGAAAAAATCAGCTTAAAAATAAGTAAATAGGTGTTTGACCGTTTTTTTTTCATAAATCCAATTTAAGGGGCCTATGGCGAGGGGTGAAATTCTGTGTAAAAGAAAAACAGGAAAGAAAGTGTCCTAACCGATTGACTCACTCGCTCTTCAAACTCAGGGGGAAAAACTGCTTAAAAATAAGTATAACTTATGTGTTCGACAGTTTTTTTGATAAACCAAATTAAGGGGTTCATCGGGAGGGGTGAAATACTGAAGAAAAAAATTGAAAGAAAATGTCCTGACTCACTCACCCACTCATCATCGCCCAGCCAAAAATATTGAAGTTGGAAACATGTCATTTTCGGGATATGTTCGTTGTATGTCAAAACCATACACTAAGGGAGGATTTTTGAATATTCAGGCTCTAAAGGGGTCTTAAGGGGGTTAAACCTGCATTTTATTGAATAACAATATCTCACGAGTGGTTTCATTTGTGGATGTGATACTCGGCATATAAACTAATCATTAAAAATAAGCAGACATGTGTCTAAGGGTTTTTCGATGTGGTGTATTATTATGAGGTGAAAGGGGTGAAAATTGGGGGTTGAAGGATTCCTAACGAAGCGTGTAGGCCTATCTCCTAAACGACATAGGCGAGAAATTTGAAACTCGGCGAAAAAAAATCAGCTTAAAAATAAGTAAGTCGGTGTTCCACCGTTTTTTCATCAATTAATTTAAGGAGCCAATGGGGTGGGGTGAAATTCTAGGGAGAAAAAGGAGAGAAAGTGTCCTAACTGACTGACTAACTCACTCACTCATCAAACTCAGTGGGGAAGAACAGCTCAAAATAAGTAAATAGGTGTTCGACCGTTTTTTTTTTCATAAATCCAATTTAAGGGGTTCATGAGAGGGGTGAAATTATGAAAAATAATTGAAAGAAAATGTCCTGACTTACTCACTCATCATCCCCCAGCCAAAATTATTGAAGTTAGAAACATGACATTAAGGGGCTATGTTCGTTGTATGTTGAAAACGTCCACTAAGGAAGGAATTTTGGATATTCAGGTTCTAAAGGGGTGTTAAGGGGGTAGACTTGCATTTAATTGAATAACAATATCTCCCGAATGATTTCCTTTGGGATGGGATACTAGGCATATAAACTCATCATTAAGAATAAGAAGACACATGTCTGAGGGTTTTTCGATGTGGTGTATATTATGAGGTGTATGTGTGAAAAGTGAGTGTTGAAGGATTCTTAACGGAGCAAGTATCTCTTAAAAGACAGAGGCAAAAAGTAAGAATCTCAGGGAGAAAAATCAGATTGAAAAAGTAGTAGATAGGTGTTCGATCGTTTTTTCATAATCCAATTTAAGGGGCTCATGGAGAGGGATGAAATTCTGGGGAAAGAAGTCCACTAAGGAAGGATTTTTGGATATTCACTCATCATCCCCCAGCAAACCTATTGCAGTTAGAAACTTGAAATTTTGGGGATATGTTCGTTGTTTGTCGAAAAAGTCCACTAAGGATGGATTTTTGGATATTCATGTTCTGAAGGGGTGTTAAGGGGGTTAAACTTGCATTTCATTGAATAACAATATCTCACGAGTTGTTTCATTTGGGGATGTGATATTCGGCATACAAACTAATCATTTAAAATAAGCAGACATGTGTCTAAGGGTTTATCGATATGGTGTATATTATGAGGTGAAAGGGGAGAAAATTGGGGGTTGAAGGATTTTTAACGGAGCGTGTACTGTATCTCTTATTCAACATAGGCGATAAGTTTGAAATTCAGCGGAAAAAGCAGCTTAAAAATAAGTAAATAGGTGTTCGACCATTTCTTCATAAATCCAATTTAAGGGGCCCATGGGGAGGAGTGAAATTCGGGGGGGAAACAGGAAAGAAGGTGTCCTAACTGATTGACTTACTCACTTATCAAACTCAGGGGGAAAACAGCTTTAAATAAGTAAATAGGTGTTCGACCGTTTTTTTTTTCATAAATCCAATTTAAGGGGTTCTTGGGGAGGGGTGAAATTCTCAAATATTAATGAAAGAAAATGTCCTGACTGACTCACTCACTCATCATCGCCCAGCAAAAATTATTGAAGTTAGAAACATGAAATTTTGGGGATAAGTTCGTGGTATGTCGAAAACGTCCACTAAGGAAAGAGTTTTGGATATTCAGGTTCTAATGAGGTGTTAAGGGGGTAAACGTGCATTTCATTGAATAACAATATCTCACGAGTGGTTTCATTTGGGGATGTGATACTTGGCATATATACTAATCATTTAAAATAAGCTGACACATGTCTAATGGTTTTTCGATGTGGTGTATATTATGAGGTGAAAGGGATGAAAAGTGGGGGTTGAAAGATTCCGAACGGAGCGCGTATCTCTTAAACGACATAGACGAGGAGTTTGATTTTCTCCGAGTTCCAATCACCTTAAAAATTAATAAATGAATAAATAATTAAAATAAGTAGATGTTCGACCGTTTTTTTTTCATAAATCCAATTTAAGGGGCATATGGGGAGGGGTGAAATTCTGGAATAAAAACGTCCACTAAGGAAGGATTTTTGGATGTTCACTCTCATCGACCAATCAAAACTATTGAAGTTAGAAGAAGGGGATATGTTTGTTGTGTGTCGAAAATGTCTACTAAGGAGGGATTTTTGGATATTCAGGTTCTAAAGGGGTGTTAACGGGGTTAAACCTGCATGTCATTGAATAGCAATATGACACGACTATGACGCGAGCGAAGCGAGGCTAAAAATGAGATGGTGTGTGTCTGTGTATTACTCAATCACGCAAGAACCACTGGTCCGACTTACATGAATTTTACATGAAAGTAGCTGATTTAACTGGTTAACATATAGGCTACTTTTGATTTCAATACTTTGCACTATGGCGACCATTTTAGTGACGTCACTACACCCTTTGGTTCCAAACTTTCATATTTCCATTTCAAATAAAAAGTGAACGCTAAGAAATAGCAAACTTTTGGTGGCATATACGAGGTTTAAAATTACATTTTCTATCCGAAAGGTATCTCCAACGGTTAGCGAGTAAAACCTAAATTTGTGCTATAAAACACGGCCAACGCCGAACGGTGTAGTTGGACAAAATGTTCCATCCTTAATCTCCCTCTGCGCAGCACCTCAACTATCCCCTGTTTTAACTGTCACTTTCACATTTTAATTTATTTATGACGCGTAGCGAAGCACGGGTACTTCAGCTAGTTCATTATAAATGTGACGACTATTCCTCTCGTCCTGACGAAATAAACAATGACATTGGCATTGTCACGAATCAACTGGTTGGACATTTTAGAATACGTTTGTCCAAGATAAAAGCAATCGATATATTTGTGTCGACCCATGCTGAAATAGCTTTGAATGATGCCTTGTCGTTCAGTGGATACATCATCGAAAATCATGAGTGAATCGGACTTTACCTCATCCGGTGAAATAACATTTTCTTGCATGGGAAACGTGAAATAACCCATATTCTCATTTTGTAATCCAGACATGACTTGATCCAGAAACACGTAGAGGGGTTGGTAGAGAGATTTTGCAAAAATATAAATATTTTGAAAACGCAGACCATTGGGCGCTGTGATGAGCGTCAGCAAAAGATTGGTTTTTCCACAGCCGGAAGGTCCCACAATGATGCAGCGAATGGAAGACGGGATCAGTGAACCATGGCGTTGTTCACGTGATGTGGGACAGAGATGGGAAACCATGTCCCCCACGTGGAATGACTCTTGCTGCTTAATAATCTTCATTTCAACTAAGGCTTAGGGAGGCTAGCAGGCTGTCTATATACATGAACCGAGCCTTGTCATAGAAAGAGTAGACTCGTACTACAGATTGACGATGGATGTCTTTGGACGTGCGTTGATGGCCAAAGCTAGGTCTGTTCCCATACATGATCCTAAACAAGAAACAAATCCTGCTAATAAACACTATGTGGATAGGTCAGTAGTGCCAGCACAAAACCGGGAGATTATGACTTTAAGGGAAAGCGGTTAACCCATGCAAAACATCCTCAAATGTCTACAGACGTTACTACAAAAAAGTATGTGGATAACAAAGTGTATGAGTTTTATGACAAAGTGCCTCAGCCTTCGGTGAATGGCTATACCGCTAATCATCATCGTATTATTCATGTGGAAGACCCGCAAGACGAAGACGATGTCTGTACCAAGCGTTACGTGACCTATGAAATAAAAAGGCTTTATAAATTTATCCCATCTGTATTTTTAGTGCATCAGACAAATGAAAAACGTGTGAATGACACAAACCATTTACGGTTAGTCCATGACCAGCACTTGACCTATAGGATTGCTTCGGGTTTAAACCACTATCGATTAAACTATGATGGAACCATTCACATCGCGTTGCCTGATGAAAACCATTTACATGTAGAGATAAACGATCATAGCATGTTGGTAAATAGCCATGAAATGGTCAATGTAGGTGACGAATTATCCTTTCATCTCATGTTGACATGAGATGAAAAGCAAGCGGAAAAAAACATAAAAGATTTCCCACTTTATGTGGAATTGGAATATACAGCCATGAAATAACCTCACGTTAGTTGTGTCTTAAACTTTCTTGTGATAGGTTGTTGTTCATCATCATCATGGTGAAACAAAGATATGAGGTAAAAAGACTAAAAAGACTAAAAATAATACCCTGTCCTTGTCAAAGCCTGGGCTTAAGGCATTCGTGGACAAGCCCTTGCGAAAGAAGAAAATAAAAAATAATGTGTTGACCATAAGGAAAGCCCTTCGAGCAGCACAGAGACGTGTTATTCCAAAACGTCAGCGACAGGGTTCAAAACAAGGGCGAGTGATTCCCGTCCCCAAACGAGCGGGATTTGTACCTGCATTATTTGCCAGTCTGGTTGCTCTGGGTTCACTTTTGGGCCGTGCCAGTGCGGTGTCGAAAACCATCAAAGCCACACAGCAGGGCAAGCAACAACTAAAAGAAAATCAGCGACACAATGGAACGATGGAAGCGATTGCTATGGGGGCTAGAAATGCCAATTTAAAGCCAGCCTTTTATCAACAAGGATTTGAGATTTCACCATTTCGAAATATATATATATATATATTTTTAAACCTCAGCCATAGCAAGACATGCCCTAACGCATCAACAAGTGGAAAGATATGCTAAACAACTAAAGCTTTCTCATTTTCGAGGTGTGTTTATGCGAAACCAATTACCCCCACGACCCTGGAAACGGGGGTGATCACCGAGGACCAGGAACGCATTATGTAGCTTATGTCAAAGAGGGATCCACCGTATGGTACTTTGACAGTTTTGGAAATTTGCCCCCGCCCATGGAACTAGTGACCTATTTTGGAAACAGGATCAAGATATATTATAAAGTGAAACGTGAGCAAACGTTTAACAGCCAACAGTGTGGACGTTTGTGTTTAATTTTTTTATATAAGACACAGCATAAGCAAAAACGTCCACAGTTTGTCGGCAGAAAGTAAACCGTTTACACTGCATGGACATTTACCCGCCTATCGAATTGAGTGAAATACCTTATGGTTCGGGACTTGTTTCTCTTGAAACGTACAATAGACTATACAACATACGTGAAAATGTGAACAACAAGTTTTACCATGATGATTCTGTGCTCACCATGAACTCTGGTGGATACACAATAGATGACATTTATGAACACATTTATGTGGTGTTGATCAATGAATATGGTTTAAAGTCATTTCTCGATGGAACGCGCAAGTTTGAATAGGAAATAGCAACACTCATCGCTGCAGTATTTTCTCTACATTCAAAATTGACTTTAAATCACGCCCCGATTCCATTGGTCTATTACTAGGATTCAAACCACGCTTGTTGGAGTCCAACAAAAAACATGAATCAGACCATGAAGTGAAATTCATTGAGGACCATCATGTGTCGGTGACGTGTAATATTATTAGCCAAGTGTACACCAATCAAGAACCATCGCATTCGCTTAATGACTTTATTGTGACATCGCCCAATGGCTATATTATTCGTGAAAACCCTCCAGTGGTGCTTTTTCATTCTGTGTCTGTCGATGGTATTAGTGATATAACATTAAGACTG
Organism: Meconema thalassinum; assembly: GCA_946902985.2. Classification (NCBI taxonomy): domain Eukaryota; kingdom Metazoa; phylum Arthropoda; class Insecta; order Orthoptera; family Tettigoniidae; genus Meconema; species Meconema thalassinum. The sequence continues at coordinate 131,547,617 of OX336391.1, read as the reverse complement.
ATCAATAGAGATCAACTACTCATTGATCTAGATTCTACCACACCATTTACTTAGAAGTTGGTGCTAAAGCCACTATGATGTTTGTATATAAAGCAACAACACCGTCTAGGGATGGTGTTAGTTGTTTGCCACATGAATATGCGTTAACATCTCAAGACAAGCAGATTTTACAGCATTTGGGTTACCACGTCAACCCCCATGACGAATTCTATCCTAGAGGTAGCGAACCACATTGAGGAGTAACCAGGGGAGTTAAGAATTGATCTCCATTCCTATCAAGCTCAGACACTTGGACTCAATAACAATGATGAAATTCAATTAGTTATCAACAACCAAGACATTTACACCCTACCGCATGAAAGTGTCATTCAGATTGAAGGTCGACTGACTAAAGCCGATGGCTCTACACCCACCACATACAAGTTAGCAAACCATGGTTTGGCCTTTCTCTTTTCTGATGTGCGTTATGTGATTAAGGATATCGAGGTGGATAGCACTCGAAATGTGGGTATTTCCAGTGTCATGAAACTATGCCCCTCTTATAGTGAGGAAGAAGGTAAAACACTTTGCATGGTGGGTTGGTGTCCTGACTCAACCAATGACAGGATGGTACACACCGATGGCACCTTTACTGGATATTTACCTCTTAAACTGATGTTAGGCTTTGCCGAAGATCACCAGCGCATTGTTGTCAACGCAAGGCAAGTGCTTTATTTGGTGAGAGACAGGAGTGATAATAATGCACTCAAGGAAGCCGACAATGCCCCCATAGATACAAAAATTCAACTACAACACTTGCTATGGAAAGTGTCCCATGTGACCCTTGACGATAGCAAACAACTGGACATACTCAAGATGGTAAAGAGAGATATGCCTCTACCCATGGAATTTAGAAGCTGGGCACTCCATGAGTATCCGCTATTGCCGACCACCAACACACACAGTTGGTCTGTAAAAACAGCCCGCTGTACAGAGATACCTCTCTACATGATCGTGGGTTTTCAAACGAATCGCAATTATCAAAAAACCAAAGATGCCACACAATTTGATCACCTGAAATTGAGAAATGCACGTCTTTTCCTCAACGGTGCTGTGTTTCCCTATGAAGGACTGGATTTGGATTTTTCAAAAAATAAGTTTGGTCCCCTGTACGACTTGTTTTCTAAATTTCGATGGTCGTATTGTCAAATAGAGAACAGCCCCATGCTGCTACCCCAAGCATTTAAGGCAAGAGCGCCACTGATTTTCATTGACTGTTCTTACCTGGAAGGGTCGATCAAGTCATCCAAAATTGACATTCGACTAGATTTTGAAACGCATGACAATGTACCAGCCAATACCAAGGCCTACTGTTTGATTATTCATCACAAACAAGTCAACTATTATCCACTGTCCAACCAAGTGACAAGTGTATAAATAGCAGGGCAACCCACGTCAAGCCGCTCAGTCATGTCTTGCTTAAACTCAAGAGACGACACGCCCATGAATTTAAACTCTGAGGATCAACGTTTCAAGACCTTTGCAACGTGGCCGGTGCCTTTCATAAACCCTCAAGCCTTGGCGGTCCCTGGCTTCTATTATTTAAAAACAAGAGATGAAGTGAACATTGTGAAGTGAAATGTGCCTTTTGTCCCATCACCATAGACCAATGGCAAGAGAGTAATGAACCCATGCAGGAACATCAGCGCTGGTCACACGCCTGCCCCTACCTGTGCAGAATGAAGGTGGGAAACATACCCTGTCATTCAAGCTATCCCTCACTCGTGCCTCTGAGTAATGAAAGTAGAAGTTTCGATACGCGTGGATACTTCGATGAGCAGCTCACCATCAAAAACGCCTAGTTTAGAGACATTGGGACATCATCGGTGTTATGGACGTTACAACCACAAAAGGCTGTATTGTTGTATCAGTTGGTATCGTCCCTATCCCAAAATGACAAAAGCCTGTAAGACGTGTTATGACAAGAAAATGAAGTAATAAAACAATATTCTGTGGGTGTTAATATTATTTCTCATGTCCTCCTATCCTACCCTAAACCTCTTTTTTTTCAAACTTGCATGGCAGGTAAGTCCATGTCATGGGCACACTTTAGAGGTTGATCGTCAGTCAATCGTCAGTTGAACTTGGTCCAGGCAGGCGTCAACATGTTGCGCACACTCATTGTGGATTGCCAAGAGTTTAAAATTGGTGACAACAAATCTATATTTAAACAAGTGGTCATTATCGATTGTACCAATTTTTGGATATCGCAAGCTACGCATTTGCTATTTAATCCGCCCCATGCTTTTGATTTGTTGTGTGAAAAAGACTGTAAACAAACCCAGTGGATTGAAAATCATAGGCAACTAGACTGGAATCAAGGAAACATTTCCTATAAATATTTGGACGTGTTTATGAAAGCACACTTTTCCCCGGCCAATTTGTTAATTGTGGAAGGTAATGAAAAACGTGAATGGTTGCAACCATTTTTGGCGCCTTACTGTAAATATATCGACCTCATGGAGTTGGGCTGCCCCTCATTGCAAACGCTCATGGATACTTGTCCCTGTGGCAGCATTACCCATACAGCCCTATCACATGTGTGGCATCTCTTTCATAGGTTAACCTCCCATGCCTGCTGGGAGTTGTTAAATAAAATTAAAACTCAAGATTTACTTGTGAATGACGCCAGTGAGATTTCTACAAGCGACGTGTAAACATCTACAGCACGTGATACCATGGAGAAAGGCAATGCTACAGACAAAGCCATCGGCAAGTCCTTTGGGTGCAAAATGAAACTAGAGAGTTTTACCAAAGAGGAACTCTTGGCGCTCCCCAAGTCGTTCATTTAGTATGTGGCTGCCAACGCAGTGAAAGAAATCTGGCAACATGTACCAACATCATGGACTCAAGACCCTGTGTTGAGTGAATTGCAACCCTGTAGGGATTACGATCACCATAAGCAAGTGGCCATGTAAAAAATACCGTCTATGCGTCAGTGTGCGACTTGTCAGCTAGTGAAACTGTATCACGGTCATAAAAGTCCGTGTAAGGACTTTGTTGAATCATTCCACGGCTGTCATGGCGAGAAAAAGCAACAACAAGAACAACAAACACAAACATCGTCCACAGAGGAGGAGGAAGACTAAACCTTTTCACCATCCATGGAAAAAGATATGCCAGACCCTGGCCTGACCTTTCTTATCGCCATAGTCATCCTGGTTTAAGACATGTGGCAGAAAAATTGTTATTGAAAAAAGCTAAACAACGTTTCACATCCTGTGATGCCTCAGTGGGCGAGAGGATGGCAGCCGTGATTGTGATGAGTGTTATGAACGGAAAGTTGATGATGCGTGTACATAAACATTGAGGAATTGAGGAGTGTGGAATTGGGATTTGTTTGTATTCTATTTTCTTTTGTGAATCCCTATGGTTATGAAATAAAAACAAAGGTTTACAAGAGCATGATGTTTTTTTTGTTTTTAGGTAGATTTCATTAGAAAGCTAACTATTACAATGGGTCCCATGTTTCGACTTCCGGAAAATTTCGACATATCTTCTTGTTTCACATCCCCCAGACCCCAAAACCACCGTCAGTTCAAAAGTTTATATATAATGTATGTATATATATATATATATATATATATATATATATATATATGTATATATGTATATCAGTTTCTTGTGGACACGATAACTGTCGTAATTTTGCACCAATCACTTTGAATTTTTTACATAATATGTATACCCCTAAAATTTAGGTCGAGTTCGTTAATGGGCAAAATCGGTCGAAGGGGGTGAAAATGGGAGGCTTTTTTCGAAAAAGTGAAATTTCGCTATTACTCTCTTAATACGTGAAATATCGAATCCATTCAAAGTTCATAATATGTGTCGGATAAGTGCCAAAAATTTATGTCAAATAAGTTTTTTGATAGCACCAACCATTGACCAAAGGGGTGGGAAAAAGTGGGTTTTTCGGGAAACATTAATCATATCTCTGTTAATAGGCACAATATCAAAACCGTACAAAATGGACAATATTCCTCCAATAATTACCTAAAACTTTTGTCTGAAAGAATTTTTGATATGACCCACCATTACGCCACGGGGTGAGCAAAATGTTTTAAATTATAAGAAAATGCCAAGTGCCAAGAGAGGTTGCCATGACAACTTTACTTTTAATTGATAAGGGATGAGCCATCAGCAGTTAATATGACAACGACACTGCACGAGATAACATTCAGTTTTCCATCTGTCTGTGGGAAGCGACTTCGGTATCGGAACTGGTAGCATGCTGAACTTCTATGCCCAAGATCGCGGGTTCAAACCCGCATGAAGTCGTCGGATTTACTAAGAGCGCTAAAAAAACCTGAGTTAGCTTTCCTTCGGAGGAGAAGTTCCAACGTTCGTTGCAAGTTGATGGTTCCGGTGGCATCTAGTAGCCAAGTTCACAGATAGGTGTCGTTGATGGTAGTATTTTAGATAGATTTCATTAGAAAGCTAACTATTGCAATGGGTACCATGTTTCGATTACCGGAAAATTTCGACATATCTTCCCGTTTCACATCCCCCAGACCCCAAAACCACCGTCAGTTCAAAAGTTTATATATAATTTATGTATGTTTATGTATATATATATATATATATATATATATATATATATATGCATATCAGTTTCTTGTGGACACGATAACTGCCGTAATTTTGCACCAATCACATTGAAATTTTTATCGAATATGTATACCCATAAAATCTCGGTCTAGTTCGTTACTGGGCTAAATCGGTCCAAGGGGATAAAAATGGGGGACTTTTTTTTTTTCGAAAAAATGAAATATTGCTATAACTCTCTTAATATGTGAAATATCGAATCCGTTCAAAGTTCATACTATGTGCCGGAAAAGCTCAACAATTTATGTTTGAAGAGTTTTTTTTATAGCACCAATCATTGACCAAAGGGGTGGGAAAAAGTTTGTTTTTCGGGAAGCATTAATCATATCTCTCTTAATTGGCACAATATCCAAACCGTACAAAATGGACAATATTCCCCTAATAATTACCTAAAACTTTTGTCTGAAAGAAGTTTTGATATGACCCACCATTACGCCAAGGGATGAGAAAAATGATTTCGGAATTATAAGAAAATGCCAAGAGCTATCAGTGGTTGCCATGGCAACACTACTAAATTGATGAGGGATGAGCCATCAGACGTTGCCATGACAACGCACTTGCGCGAGATCAGATTCAGATTTCCATCTGACTAAGTGTGAAGCGGCTTCGGTGACGTAACTGGTAGCATGCCCAAGGTCGCGGGTTCAAAGCCGGCCAAAGTCGTCGGATTTCCTAAGAGCGCTAAAAATCCCTCAGTATGCTTTCCTTTGGAGGGGAGGATCCAACGTTCGTTGCGAGTTGCTGATTGCAGTGGCATCTAGTAGCCAACTTCACAGCTAGGTGTCGTTGACGGTAGTATCTGGTAGCAACATTAGGAACTACTGCTTGCAATTGAGCGTCTGCATTCCTTACCTGAATTACAGACTAATACAGCCATCACAATTCACACCGTTTATCAGACAGATTCTACACTCACCCAAAGTACACGGGGTTACATGACCGCGTTGTCGCAGCCCCTAAACTGAGGAACCAACCAACATCTCTGCTGGAGATATAATTTTGCGTGAAGAAGTAACAGACCGTTACATAGTTATACATCAGTGTCGAAACCTTGCATAAGGACAGTGTGACCACAAGTATAACAAGTAGTTCCGTGAACAACTATACAGCCTATTTTCATATATCATACTTATGTTAATTGCCTCTAGCAACATACACAATTTCAGTTTGATTGCTGTAATAGATTCGTAGATATTGAGAACGTACTAAAAATTTCGGTTGGTCGCCATGTTGGATTTCATATAAGTAGGTCCTAGAGTTAGGTACTGTTACATGCAGATTATTGTGTACGTGTGGTATTCAAACTTCAATCGCATAATTAGGACACAAGAAGTAACAAGGAGATTTTAAAATTTCGCACAGCTGCCATCTTGAGGTTATGGAAACAATTGAAATAAATTAGATACCAGTGGATTACCATTCGTATAAGGATTTACTGTTCCAAATTTCACTACACTCGGATGGTTAAATTGCGAGAAACGTCCATGTGAATTTTTATATTTCGCGTCGCCTCCATGTTGGATTTGTGAACACCAAGTTATTTAAAGTCCTATAGGTGAACTTAAGTTCATAGCCCCTATGAACATTAAGAAATTCAGTTTGATTGCTATAATAGATTCGTAGATATTCAGAGCCGACTAAATATTTTGGATGGTCGCCATGTTGAATTGTTAAATGTATAGGCCATAGAGTCATGTACCATTAAAGGAAAATTATTGCGTAGGTTCAATATTCAAACTTACAATTCGATCGCATGACTACATCACAAGAAATAAAAATTTAATTTTAAAATTCGCACATCCGCCATCTTGAGGTTATGTAAATAATTGAACTGAATTAGATACCAGTGCATTACAATGTGTATAGATATTTCCTGTACCAGATTTCAGTGCGTTTGGAACATTAAATCGCGAGAAAGGTCTATTTAAAATTTTCAACTTCGCTTCGCTGCCATGTTCGTTTTGTAGTTAACCGGTTTCTGAAAGTCTTATAGATGGACTTCCGTAGTGCCCTTTATCTCCGTAAAAGATTTCAGGGAGATACCGCTAATAGTTTCACAGATATGGAATGCCGGTGAAATATTTCGCACATCCGCCATCTTGTGGTTATGTAAACAATTGAACGAAGTTAGATGTCGGTGCATTACAATGTATATAAACATATACTGTACCAAGTTTCATTGCGTTTGGTTGGTTAAATCGCGAGAAACGTCTATTTAAAAGTCGCAACTTCGCTTGGCCGCCATGTTCGTTTTGTAGTTACAAGATTTTCAAAGGTCACATAAGTGAACTTATAGTTGTTCCCTTTATCACCATACAAAATGTCAGTGTAATATCGGTAATAGTTTCGGAGATATTGAATGCTGGTGAAATATTTCGCACAGCTGCCATGTTGGATTGGTGAGTCGTAACAAAATTTGAAGGGCACGGTCGGGGTCGCAGTGAATAGGGCTATGAACTTACCGAATTTCATTGAAATCGCTCCAGCCGTTTAGATTTTATTAGGGGGACACACACACACACGAATCACACACACACACACGCACACACACACACGGACAAAAGGTGATCTCATAAGCCTATTTTTTCAAAATTGAAAATAGGCTAAAAATGGACTCCAAAGGACAAGAAGGTTACCGTCATCATAAGACAATAAAATGTTTAAAATATGCATAAAATGACGAAAAACAAAGTTAATTAATCTCCAATTATAAAATACTTTCACGCAATAAATGAGGTCTGATCCTTCTATGAAAACCTGCATATTCTGCCTATTTTCGCCTATCCCCAAGTTTGTCCGGTGAAATCTACCTCCGCCTTCCGGCGTGCCGAGAGGACTTTTTTTTTAAAATGATGACGTTGATGGATTCATTTTCACATTTCACATTTTCACACATTGATATTTGCCAAATTCCAATTTACAGTTTTTAAAAATGTCTGTTTCAGGTTTTACGTTTTTGATGATAAGGATTTTCCATTTAGTTGTTTACACTTTTAAAAAATGTCAGTTTGAAGTTTTTTGAATTTTCAAATTTCATACATGGCCATTCGCAGTTATTAAAATGTTAGTTTTACGTTTTAGAATTTTGCTGATATCGAAACATGGATTTTCCATTTTGCTGTTTTCACATTTTTTTCCATTTGGCGTATGTTGAAAGTTCATTTTTTTGTCAATGATGTTCATGTGAGTTCTTGTCCATGATGATGATGATGCAGTGCGTTTATGGGTTTGTGGAATCGTGGAGGTCTACGACTACTGCAGGTAAGACTGTTTTACAAAATAATGTCTATTGACCACTACATTTGAAGGAAAAAGAACTATTGACAAAACAAAACCATTTGATATATATAATTGACAATTTCCCCCCTCCCCACCCACCCTACCTCACCGTGTTTGCTCTGGTCATACATACACACCAGCTTTCTCTCTACTCATACATTCACGCAACCTTACCTGCCTTTGGGATCAATCACAACCACTTCATTTATTCCCAAAAGTACGTTCTCGACATGCACACTTATCCCAAAAGAACTTTTTAGTTTACCATTTACATAAAAAATACTAGTCGTTAAAGTTACTAAAAAATAAAATACTATTACTCATTTCATATTTACAAAAAAAACTACAACTTTGTACAGCTTTAAAAGAATCAAACTATTTACCAATTTGTAATTCCCAACTCTGATAAATTTACAATTAAAATAAAAATAAACTAGGGTTGCACTGGGCTTTTTTAAGAGCAAAAGGTCCAAGTGGGTTGTCCACTATTTACAAAATCGACTATTTACAATGACAAAAACCAATATTTACAAAATACTAAATCTACGAGTTACAAAAAAGCCATGCCCCAAAACGAACAAACAGAGAAATCACACCTCCTCCTCCTTGCGGTCATAACTCCAGGGCAGGCTGGTAAGCAAGTCATCAGCCCACATACGTTTGCTATCCATGGAGGCGAGGGTGCGTTTTCTCTGTTCCACAAGATACAAATGATGGTTGCTGGATTGTAGCCTGTACTGTGTATGGGACATAGTTCCAGGTAGTTATCTACACGTAGCGATTTTACCACTGCCCTACCTACACCTTTTGCTCTATTGGCTTCCTTACAGTCTAGTGTGCGATATTCATACATTATGGAGGCCAAACCTACGAATTTCATAATAACGGAATCACCGCATTCATCTTTTAAAACGGCCATTACCTTCTGGTTTTTATGGGCAGCTGAAACACGTTGTCAGCGCTATAGGAAGAGGTGTCGAACCAGTCACTATGATGCCTCATGATGTCATAGGGGTTGCAATGGCGAATGTGGTAAATGAATGAGTCCGTATCTATATACAAAAGAGAAACGTCCTCAAAATGACGTTTGGCAAACTCGTAGTGGAATCGATACATGACCGATTTGGAAAAGTCTAAAATGACTTGACCCAAGCAAATGGGCTTATTCATGGTCACGCTGGTCTTACTCAATTCAATAGTGGCCAAATCCTCATTGATAATTTTGATCGATTTAAAATTTGGCTTGGCAATGTACCGTCGGGCACCGTAACGTCCTTCCCAGACATTGACCAATTTAATGTCACGGTATTTGCGGACATGTTCTATGGACTTGGCATAGATGCAGTTGTTCATTAATTTAAAAATAATAATTTCTAACTGCTGTGTTGCCATTTGTCGGTGCTCTGTGTTGAGTCGCATGTATGGCTCGAGCTATGATTTTTGAGCAAAATAAATACCTCTATGGATTTTCTTCCACACCAAGCCTTGGGCGAGGCATTGCACCAATATTTAGATATGTAGCACATACCGATTTTTGTTGTAAAGTGTGCCCATGAGTTTTTCAATTTTCATTTTACTGTCTGGGGGAACCATTTGCTCAAGGCAGAATGGGAAATCGGCATGTTCATCATACAAGGATGAGGGATATTCAATATCCACTACTAAGACATATCCACAGCCAGTTTCTTGACTAGCCATGTTCACATCAAATTCTGACACTTGTTTCTCTGTCAGCCAAGCAAACTCCCCATAGGGCAATGGCTGATTAATGGCGTAGCCATACAAATTATTAACTTCATAGTACATTAAGAACGATTCTGGTTTATCTGAAGAATAATCAGGCATGTAGACATTGTTCGCTTCGGCATGGCGCTGGTTAAGTGACACAAAGCCGCCGCGAATGCCCTTTTCAAAAAATAGAACCATGTCTGCATCAGTGAGTAAATCCAATTCCACTTGAGTGTATTTCAAAGCAGCATCGAAGGAGAGCCCAGGACTCGTATTGTTACGTACAAAGCCCGTACCAACGTTTTTAAAATGCATCACCCCTATATACTTGTGTTCCCTGCCATTTAAAGCGCCCGCCTGATGGCTTGGTTCGCTAATGAACTAGAGGTGGCAGCATCTATCGACGTCTCTAGCCGGAGTTGTATCTTCGACCGCTAGAGTGTGTGAGTGGTGTCTTCTGATCTCATCCTAATCAAGACATATTTAAAATGTAGTATTATACGTCATTAAATAAAGAACTATATATACATCATGCCGCCAAAACATTTTAATGGTGTCGTGTGAATATTATTTGGTTTTCACATTGTCGTAGTGTGTGTGGCGAATTGGGATTGGTCCAATTTAAATAAACCTGGTGCATGCTGGGTGGCCTTCTTCGCTTTTGTCATCCATCTTGTGAATAATGAGTTGTGACTAATTGCTGGGAGAAGAACTACGCCTATTGTGAATCTCGCCAAGGGGGCGAGGGCTTTGCCCTCGACCCCGCTAACTTGGGAATATATCCCAGTATTTGATAATACAAGAAGAATTATCTGTGCAACTATCATCTGTGATAATCGTGAAAATGTTTTCTTGGGCCTTAATATGGAAAGGCGATATTTGGTGTGCATCTCTTCGACAGCGAATGGCAGCCATCTGCTATTTTAGTTTATTTTTGGTGATATAAATCCTTTAAGGATATCTAAGTAGTGTTAAAAAAATTAGTGTCTCCCCTAAAGGTATGTTTTGGCATTTTATTTATTTTAAATTATTGGAGCTCCATATTTTGCATTGTGTACTGAAAGTTTTTTTGATCTGAAGGTTGACTTTGGCCTAGATATGTCACCTTTAAATATGTAAAATTTGGTCAACTATATACGTCCGGGGAACACTTCTGTTTTTCTTCTTATTTTATTATTTGGCGTCTGGCTAAAGCATTTTTCTTTTTATTACATTCTAACTCTGACCAGATTAATCTATGGAAAAGTAGGCCTAATTTGATCATTAGTCGATCGGTTTTTATTTTTGATCCGTTGCCTTTTAAAAACTATTTTACCTCGTAATGTCTTGAGTTTGTTTATATCTTGCTGTTTTCTCACTGCAGAAGTTTTAAAAATAATATTGTAAAATTAGGCGTTTCACATAAATACGTACTGATATACCTTCAACTCTTCTTGGTCACCATGGTAACTAGTTGACTGAAGTGCATTATGGGTTTTGTTTCTGGCGTGTTTTTGAAGTGCACGTTCATGGGTCATGGTGGTGTTGGTTAACTTATTTTGTTTTTAAATTATCCTTTGGTTTTCCTTTTTTGGAGTTTCTTTTTGTACTCCTTCGTTATTCTTTCGGTACCTTGTTTATGGTAAAATTTTGCACTATTTACTTTTTTTATTCTCCAAGGCCCTCATGGTTCAGTTGGGAGTATGTCAGGTGCTTATTAAGTGTTTATTTGATTTGTAGCTTTTCTTTCTCTTACATCAGGTAATTGTTAATTGATATCGACCTTAATTTTTTTATATTCTACAGTGGGAATTCTAGCTGAGGTTTTATTTTATTTTTTGTAATTTAATGCTGACTGATGCATGTTCTGTTTTCTGGTGGAGGTGTTCTTTTAAATTTTAACATTAAATATTCTTTTAAATAGTGAGCAACTGTTGTGGCATCATTTCGTCGGTAGCAGTTTTTTGGGTAATCGGAATGGGTCTGTAGACGAGCCTGTGCGTTTCCCCATCTCCACCTTCCTTCCACCCCTTTAGGTGTTCTTCTGTTGGGACATGTCATCTGGCGGTGATTTTTCAGTAAGCGATGCGGACCTCTTGAAAACAAGGTAAGTTGGACCATCCTTTCCATAGTTCAGGGCCTAGCACGTATAATAGGGAGCCGGGTCGAGACCGTGAATGTGCTGACACAAGTCACGGAATTTTTGAAACACATCGGTGAGCAGCAATACATCCAGTTTTAGGTAATGCATAGTATATTCATCTAGCGTCTTAGTGCCAAACACTCGCCAAACTTGACATGCATGTGCATAGTCTTCATCGGAAACGATACTGCGTGTTAGTTTCGAGTAAAATTTCTCTTGTGGTGGGATTTTTTTTGCTTTAACACGTCCCAGTTGTTGCAGATATCATACGGGAATGTACCTTTCCGAATGCATAATTGAAATTGCTTTGGATCATTAAAATGCATTCTGGTATTTTTTTAATTCCTTCTCATCCAAGCCATTCACAAAACTGTCCAGCAATGAAGCCATAAACTTAAAGGAATCCAAAAATCGAATGCTAATGTCGCCCAACCTCCATGTCAGGGCTGTAAAACGCTCATGGTTTTGGGGGATAATGGTAAACGAGCCCTTGTTGACATGACGCAATTCACGAATCAAAAACTGAATGTCATAATTCCCCTGATTGTGGAAAAAGACACTGATGAAACGAGGAGCTGGAAAATTCAAATTGCATTTACTATGTGCAGCTCCACGAAACTCTCCCGTAATGTGTGAGTGGTCTCTGACTTTTTCCTCTCCGCCTAAAATAGGCTTTTCACAAATATGACATGTCATGTCATGCTCATACTGCTGCTGCTGTTCTGGAGATAGGCACATGGGTACTGGGTGGTCCAGTTATTCCTATATATCATGAGCCAACTTTACAAGTTCATCCAAACACCATCTGGCACAATCTGGCCCCTCAAGGTATTTTTAAACGGATTGTGTGGGGTCATAGGCACACACCACATTAAATCCTATGGCAAAGGGTTCATGTTTTTGAATCGGTGTGGTTGAGCTGATGGTGGGATCTGGTTCACATCCCGCCATGGGTGTGGTGAGAGCTTCAAAACCTGCGTACACCACATAGGGAACAGTGTCACGCTTGTGAATGTTGTTGAATTTCAACACAGCCTTATGCCCTTGTGGCAATGTCAAACTCAAGCTTCCTGAGAAACGCAATCTAACCTATGACGTTCTAAAAGCGTAGGGTTTCCAAAATATTGCAACCAACGATCACGAATATGTTTTTACATTTTTATTTAGAAATTTGACTGCTTAGCAATCTACTCAGGCTTTTCATAAGACAATAGTGATTCACTTTTCCGACATATAAAAATAAAAGATGAATGTGGTGTCGTTTCGGTTCTTTTGTGGCATAAATAGGACCGACAATGTCATCACCATCAAGGCCATACACCATGAACGAAAAGTACTGGTTGTCTTGTTCAAACTTATGGATCTCGGTTAAGTCCATAGGGAACAATACTCGAGTTAAATTTAAAGTTTGTTTTAATTCAACAAACTTGGCTTGTACATTCCTGGTCTCTCAACATGACGTTGTGCTGGTTGCAAATAGCCAGCCACAGCCCAAAGAAAGCAAACATTGTCATGGTTCTCAATATTCACCACAGCCCTTTTTGAAGCTTTTGCTGGTGGTGTGTCAATAAAGCTAGACCCAACATTCAACGGGTTGAAATGACAAATGTTGATTTGCAGGTAATGGATTTTGTCTAATGCTAAACCACTGGGCCCTTTTTGCAGTTTATCAAATTTTGATAGCAAGGCATTCACCGCATGGCTTTGATACCACTCGTTCAGATTATGGGCTATCAAAAGCTCTTGCATTTTGCTCCCAATATAAAATGGTTTTATATATGAAACCGTCCTTGTTTTTATATATGAAATCGCACAAGAGTTGTGTATTGACCTTTAAAGCCGTATGCAACCTTTGCGCTGCACAAATATGTTCTTTAAAATTTTCAATACAAGATTCGACAAAGTCTTTTGGGATTAAACTCTCTCTAACATTCACTACGCGGCCATAGCAGACACGCTTTTTAAAACAGGATTCAATGGGTTCCCAAGTTAAGCTATCGATAGAAGTGGCAAAAGACATGATTTTTATATAAAAAAACAATCTCACCCAAGTTTTCAGCCATAGACTGCCTGGTAAACAATGGTCCCAACCACACACGTTCTGAACAGCAGTTGTCAGGCTCACACCCTAAAAAATAAATAAAGTAAACCACCATCAGTATATCCATTCCAAATAGCATCTTTCATAAACAAAAATAAATTAAATAAAACAGGTTATATATATATATATATATATATATATATATATATATATATATATATATTACAATTAATATGGGTGTAAAACAAGGAGATGGATTGTCTGCAGTACTCTTTAACCTTGCACTACATAAAGCAATCAGTAAAGTGGACCAGGGAGACACTATTTTTAACAAATCAAGTCAGATCTGTGCTTATGCAGATGATGTAGTGATCATAGCAAGAGAGAAGCGTACACTGAAAAGAGTATATTTAGAATTAGAGAAAGAGGCTACAAATATTGGGTTATTAGTGAATGAGAGTAAAACTAAGCGCATGGTAATGTCCACATCTAACGCAAGAAGAGCCCCGCATGATATTAAAATAGGCGATAAGACATTTGAGGGTGTGACACAATTTAAGTATCTAGGAGTACTTATTAACAACCAGTGTGATATGACAAACTGTATTAAAGATCGATTACAGGCTGGAAACAGAGCATACTATGCAAACATCAAGATGCTCAGGAATCAACTTATATCGCGAACAACCAAAATGAAGTATATAAGACAATGATAAGACCAGTAGTGACCTATAGCTCTGAAGCTTGGACATTAACTATGGATGATGAGAATACTGTGAAGTGTTTTGAAAGGAAAATACTGCGAAGAATATATGGCCCTGTTAGAGACGAAGATGGATGGAGAATACGATATAACCATGAACTAAACGAATTGATTGGAAAACAAGATATCGTAAAGTTTATAAAGGCACAGAGAATTCAATGGTTGGGACATATAGAGAGGATGCCGGAGAGCCAGATGCCCAATAGAATGTTGAAAGGGAGGCTATTCTCCAGGAGGAGGAAAGGACGTCCTAAGAAGAGATGGTTGGATGGTGTGACTGCAGACCTCGTCGCAATGGGAGTGAGAGGATGGAGGAGCAAGGCGATGGATAGACCAACATGGAGAGCAGTTGTCCAAGAGGCCAAAACCCACCCCGTGTTGTAGCGCCATGGAGTAAGTAAGTATATATATACAGGGTGATTCACCTAAAACTTGCACTGTAAATATTTCTGAAATGGAAGGTGATATTGATATGCGGTTTTAACCTAATGAAATTGTAACCAAGGGCTCGTATTTGTAGCTGATACACTGATATTTATAATCTTTAGAAAGTGGTTTTATTTACAACAATTACAATTTTTTTAAATGGAACAATACCCATTGACATTAAAAAAATAAAAGTAGAACAAATTAGAATACCAATGGTGTTTTGTGCACGATTCTAGTGCAAGTAGTTTACGAGATATTGATTGTTATTCGAAAATTGTACGCACTAACAACCAAGTGCTTAGTGGCGAGGTTACGATGTTGTTATGTTTGTTGAGGTTGTGGTTTGTGTACACTGAGTGCACTGCGACTTTCCAGTCAGTTATTGTGTGATACTTCAAGTAGTAGGACGTGCTTGCAGGATGAGATTTACCATTGCAGAAAAAGCCGACATGCTCATGGTTTATGGCGAATGTAGGAAGAATGCCGTTCGTTCTTGTACCGTGTACGCGGAAACATATCCCATTAGACGTCAACCATCTCGGCAATTATTTGTGAACCTTTTCAATCAATTACGTGAAAGTGGTAGTATAACGCCTAGATAACAAGTGACCGGAGAAGAGGGAGAAATTAAGGTTCTGGCTGCTATTGCAGTAGATCCACAAATTATTTCCCGTGCAATTGCACTTGGAAGCGGCATGAGTCAGGCAAGTGTACTACGCATTCTCCATCGTCATAAGTTCCATCCGTATCACATCTCTCTCCATCAAGTGCTGCATGGTAATGATTTTGAGAATCGTGTTAACTTTTGTACATGGGCATTAAGACGTGATACTCCAGATTCGTCATGTATCTTGTTTACTGATGAAGCAACATTTTCTAATCATGGCCAAGTCAATCTTAGAAACATGCACTATTGGTCTGTTGAAAATCCCCGTTGGCTGCGTCAAGTAGAACGACAGCGTCCATGGAGTGTTAACGTCTGGTGTGGAATAGTGAACCATCACATCATAGGTCCCTTTTTCGTAGAAGGAACACTGAATTCGTGCAAGTACCTCAACCTCCTAACAGACCATCTTCCACAGATGTTAGAAGACGTTCCGCTTCAGACTAGGAGGAACCTGTGGTATCAACATGATAGCTGTCCGGCCCATAATGCACGAATTACTACAGATTATCTTCACGGATTGTTTCCAAATCGTTGGATTGGACGAAGGGGACCTGTACTTTGGCCGGCCCGTTCTCCAGATTTGACTCCTTTAGACTTTTTTCTGTGGGGGAAGCTAAAAGACACTGTCTACAAGGACATACCAACTACACCAGATGATATGAAACGGCGTATTACTGCTGCCTGCGCTGAAATTTCCTCTGAAATGCTAGAACGTGTGCAGCAATCGTTACATAGCAGACTGGACGCTTGTATTGAGGCTGGTGGTCGTCATTTTGAACACAAGCTTTGAGGGTACACTGTACTTGTCAGAAACCACAGAATTACTTCATTCACATTTGTTTTTCTTTAGTTTGTCCTAGGCATTGTCCCATTGTGTACAAATAACAATATCTCGTAAACTACTTGCACTAGAATCGTGCAAAAGACACCATTGGAATTCTAATGTGTTCTACTTTTACTTTTTAATGTCAATGAGTATTGTTCCATTTAAAAAATTGTAATTGTTGTAAATAAAACCACTTTCTAAAAATTATAAAAATCAGTGTATCAGCTACAAATACGAGCCCTTGATTACAATTTCATTAGGTTAAAACCGCATATCAATATCACCTTCCATTTCAGAGATATTTACAGTGCAGGTTTTAGGTGAATCACCCGGTATATAACAAAAAATCTTACCTTGCTCTTTATAAAAGCCTTGTGTTCGCCTTCTTTCGTAGAATTTAATACAATGGTTTTCCAGGCTTTTTGCTGTCTCCTACAACAGGTATGCAGATTATCAAAACAAACAAAATTAAAGCAATTCATCAATGAAATGGTAAACCAATAATAATTTTAACATTCATTAGCAATAACATAAACTAAATAATGTTAATGTTACACTTACCTGTAAATATATAATGTATCCAATATAGTAACCAACTGGGGTTAAGCACACGAATGCAATTAGTTTTATACAGATAAGACACAGCCTATGTTTACACTGCAAAGTTTAAGACAGTAATGACTGATTGTATGTCATAACATGATCATCACTCTAATACCTCTGCCCTCCTCTCCCAGCCCCTCGCCCTGTGTCCCCCTTACCACAGCTGTTAACATCGCTCTTGCCCTGCAATTGGCTATGGCAATGGTAGGGGGAGGAGTTATACTCGCTCACTGCATTATTTCTCTGACGTAGTTGTGATATTGTTCGACCTTCAAGTCACCTCTACGTCACTGTAATTTTCCATTGGCCTGTTGTCCCGTCCGCTCACATTCCTGAATCGAGATAACATGTCACATCCTGTCACCCAGCCAGCCAGGCTCCAAGCAGGCCTCTCGAGCAGATATTCTGTTTTCCGTTCTGGCTGCCAGTCAGACATACAAAAAAGCAAGTTCTGGTGTTGTCGACTATAAAAGCCTTGCTTTTATTCGTCTGATACCATTATGAATTTGTCTGGTTACTGGTCAGTGCTTACCAACATGTTTAAAGATCACCCTGAGGGATTTTCAAAATATTCACCTTCATTCATCTGTCATAGGAAAATATCGAAAAGCGACCCCTCGTCCTATCTTTTCGTCCCCCAGTCCAAATAGCCATTTCCTGTACTCACCATGGTCAGTCATAGCCTCGTTGTAACACACGCCAAGCGCTACCGGCTCTCTGTATACAAACACTCTTTATTTAAAAAAAACTGGTAAAAAAAAGTTTCAAAATGCATAGTTTATTTGTCCTAGAAACTTGAAATTCATTTTGGGGGTAGAGAGGGTAGAAGCCTTTTATTTACGTCAAACAAACTTTTTTCTCATCTTCACCGTTTCCAAAATTATCAAAAATTCAAAAACAAGAATTTTCAAAAAAAAAAAATACCAATCGACACTCCAGGTAGTTCCTGCATTCTTAGCAAAGAGGACGTCACCCCAACGCCAACAATACCTCATTCATTAAAATCCGACCATCCGTTCGTGAATTATCGCCAATGTTCGCGACAAAGTAGGCTATCCATTTTCATTCCTCCTACACACTTCAAACTTGCTGTTCACCTAGAGGTCATAGCCACATTTCATTAACGTCAAACAAACTTTTTTCTCATCTTCACCATTTCCAAAATAGCGCCAATTTCAAAATCAACAATTTTCAAAAAGAAAAAACAACCAAAATACCTAGCAAAGAGATCGTCACCCCAACGTCAACAACACCTCGTTCGTTAAAATCCGACCATGTGTTCGGGAGATATCGGCAAAGTTTATATGAATGTAGGGGGGACTCTTATAACCCCACTACTCTTTTTGCATTTTTACCCTAGTGACTTGAAATTTATTTTGGGGCTAGAGAGGGTAGAGACCTTTCATTTATGTCAAACAAACTTTCTTGTAAAATTCCTAGTTTCCGAAATATATCAATTTCAAAATTAAACTGTTTAAAAAAATAGTCAAAGAATAAAAAAGTTTTGTTATAAAAAATAAAGGATATAATGACCATTCGTTTCAACCATGGCACAACGTTCTATCATGTTTGGTTTTTAAACTATCGCCTATTTTCAAAAACAGCATTTTTCAATTTTTTTTGAAAAATATAACGGGTGGTTCGTAGCCAGGAGGACGTCAGCTCGATACCAACGACACCTCATTTGTCAACATACGACTATGGGTTCACCAGATATTAACTATTTAACATGTACGGTCGGGTACAACTATAATGGGTGGGTCAGGACACCTACTGCAAACCTTGATACTCCCTATATTTAACTACTGCGATGTTGTATTAGTAGATGCTACCGGAGAACAAAACAAGAAACTTCAGAGAGCTTTAAATTCCTGCATTACGTTTATTTTCTCCTTGAAATTTTCCTCACACGTGTCTCCTTTTTAGCCTATTTTCAATTTTGATAAAATAGGCTTATGAGATCACCTTTTGTCCGTGTGTCTGTGTGTGTGCGTGTGTGTGCGTGTGTGTGTGTGTGTGTGAGGTGTGTGTATCCCTAATAACTTCTATACGGCTGGAGCGATTTCAATGAAACTCGGTAAGTTCATAGCACTACTTCGGGCAACCCCAACCGTGCCCTTCAAATTTTGTTGCGCCTCACCAATCCAACATGGCGGCTGTGCGAAATATTTCACCAGCATTCAATATCTCCGAAACTATTCCCAATTTCACCCTGGAATTTTTTACGGTGATAAAGGGAACTACTAGAAGTTCACCTATGTGACTATTGAAAAACTGGTAACTACAAACCCAACATGGAGACCACGCGAATTTGCGACTTTTAAATAGACGTTTCTCGCGATTTAACCAACCAAACGCAATAAAATTTGGTACAGTATATGTTTATACACATTGTAATTTACCGATATCAAACTTCGTTCAATTGTTTACATAACCACAAGATGGCTGATGTGCGAAATATTTCACCGGCATTCTATATCTCTGAAACTATTAGCGGTATCACCCTGAAATTTTGTACGGAGATAAAGGGCACTACTGGAAGTTCATCTATAAGACTTAAAAAAACCAGCTAACTACAAAACGAACATGGCGGCCAAGAGAATTAAAAATTTTAACTGACTTTTCTCGCGATTTAATAATCCAAACGCAATGAAATCTGGTACAGGAAATGTTTATACACATTGTAATGCACTGGTATCCAATTTAGTTCAATTGTTTACATAACCTCAAAATGGCGGCTGTGCGAATTTTAAAATTAAGTTTTCATTTCTTGTGTCGTAATCATGCGATCGAAGTGAAAGCATGAATAATGAACCTACGCAATAATTTTCCTTTAATGGTACATGACTCTATGACCTATGCATTTAACAATCCTACATGGCGACCATCTGAAGTGTTTAGACGGCTCTGAATATCTACGAATCTATTATAGCAATCAAACTGAATTTCTTTATGTTCATAGGGTCTATGCACATAAATTCACCTATAGGACTTTAAATAACCTGGTGATCCCAAATCCAACATGGCGGCGACGCGAAGTATAAATATTCACATGGACGTTTCTCGCAATTTAACCATCCTAGTGCAGTGAAACTTGGTACATTAAATCCTTATACGAATGTTAATCCACTGGCATCTAATTTATTTCAATTTTTTCCATAACCACAAGATGGCAGCTGTGCGAAATTTTAAAATCTCCTTGTTACTTCTTGTGTCCTAATCATGCGATTGAAATTTGAATGTTACACGTACACAATAATCTTCATGTAACATTATATAACTCTGGGACCTACATATATAAAATCCAACATGGCGACCATCCGAAATATTTAGTCAGTTCTCAAAATCGACGAATCTATTACAGCAATAAAACTGAAATTTTGTATGTTCATAGTGGCAGTTAACATAAGTAGGATAGATGAAAATAGGCTGTATCGTTCTTCACGGAACTACTTGTTATGATCTACTTTCCTGGCTAAAGGTAGAATAACAAAGAAACCTGCACATATGTACCCTCATCTATCGACTTCTCAATGAAAGTACTCCTCACTAAATCTCTTGTAATTTTCGTTTTCTTTCCTCCTTTCATGATCGTCACACGTGATCAGGATCTATAATTGCAATTCCTCTACATCATTCATCTGCCTTCAGTAACTCTTTTCTCGTGTCGGGAACTAGAATTTGGAACTCTAATTGTCCTCGTGACCTTAGAAATTGTACATCCCTAACAACTTTCAAACGTACATGTAAAGATTTCCTCTTGAATTCGTAGGCCAACTAGAACAATTTTGTATGAATGTGTGTGTGAATGACCATAGTATAATTTTGTTAAAAAAAAGTCCTCTTGGCACGCCGGAAGGCGGAGGTAGATTTCACCGGACAAACTTGGGGATAGGCGAAAATAGGCAGAATATGCAGGTTTTCGTAGAAGAATCAGACCTCATTTATTGCGAGAAAGTATTTTATAATTGGATCTTAATTAATTTTGTTTTTCGTCATTTTATGCATATTTTAAACATTTTACTGTCTTATGTGGACGGTAACCTTCTTGTCATTTGGGGTCCATTTTTATACTTGTAACCACACTGTCCTTATGCAAGGTTTCGACACTGATGTGTAACTATGTAACGGTCTGTTACTTCTTCAGGCAAAGTTATATCTCCCTCAGAGATCTTGGTTGGTTCCTCAGTTAAGGGGCTGCGACAACGCGGTCATGTAACCCCGTGTACTTTGGGTGAGTATAGAATCTGTCTGATAAACGGTGTGAATTGTGATGGCTGTATTATTCTGTAATTCAGGTAAGGACTGCAGACGGTCAATTTCAAGCAGTAGTTCCTAATGTTGCTACCAGATACTACCGTCAACGATACCTAGCTGTGAACTTGGCTACTAAATGCCACCGCAACCAGCAACTCGCAACGAACGTTGGAACTTCCCCTCCAAAGGAAAGCATACTGAGGGATTTTAGCGCTCTTAGAAAATCCGACGACTTCAGCCGGCTTTCCCGACCTTGGGCATAGAAGTTCAGCATGCTACCAGTTACGTCACCGAAGCCGCTTCACACTTAGTCGGATGGAAATCTGAATCTGATCTCGTGCAAGTGCGTTGTCATGGGAACGTCTGATGGCTCATCCCTCATCAATTTAGTAGTGTTGCCATGGCAACCTCTGATAGCTCTTGGCATTCTCTTAAAATTCCGAAATAATTTTTCTCATCCCTTGGCGTAATGGTGGGTCATATCAAAAATTCTTTCAGACAAAAGTTTTAGGTAATTATTAGGGAAATATTGTCCATTTTGTACGGTTTTGATATTGTGCCTATTAAGAGAGATATGATTAATGTTTCCCGAAAAAAACACTTTTTCCCTCCCCTTTGGTCAATGGTTGGTGCTATAAAAATCTCTTGAAACATAAATTTTTGGGCTTTATCCAATACATAGTATGAACTTTGAACGGATTCGATATTTCACACATTAAGAGAGTTATAGCAATATTTCACTTTTTCGAAAAAAAAAACCCATTTTCACCCCCTTCCACCGATTTATCCCAGTAACGAACTCGACCGAGATTTTATAGGTATACATATTCGGTAAAAAATTCAAAGTGATTGGTGCAAAATTACGGCAGTTATCGTGTCCACAAGAAACTGATATACATAAATTATATATAAACGTTTGAACTGACGGTGGTTTTGGGGTCTGGGGGATGTGAAACGCGAAGATATGTCGAAATTTTCCGGAAGTCGAAACCTGGTACCCATTGCAATAGTTAGCTTTCTAATGAAATCTACGTAAATGTTTGTCATTTAAATTGTATACCTTAGTTAATATGACGCAGTCGCCAATTTAACTTAATTTTATTTAATTCTAGTATTTAAGTTTTCCTAGTATTTAAGTTTGGTAGATTAAGTATGTCATATTTGAGTATTCATGTAAGTTGCACTGTGTGTGGTAAAGTGTAAGAGAGGGTCTAGAGCCCTAACTTCGCCACAATAAATGCACCAATAAATAAATAAATAAATAAATAAATAAATAAATACTCTCGATCTCCAATACATCGCCCACTGTAAGAGTTTTTACGTTTTCATTTCTTCCAACAATGTCCATTCAATTGCTAGCTTCCGTTACGAGCTAGTTAGCGAGCCACCTTATCTCCCCAGTTACAGCCAGCAGCGGGCAGCAGCAAACTGTCGAGTCCTGTCGAGTTAAGACTTCAGAGAAGAGTGGATGTGTTTGGAGTTTGCCTGGAAGTGCAACTCAGCATTTCTGCATTTCGCCTGTGAATTTTTCGTTCCACATAATACACAGTCAAGTTTAGATTGGATGGAAGGGAGATTTGTGTTTCATGCACCTCGCTTTTCTTAAATTGCCAACGACTGATAAGAATCCGTTGCACAAGCTATCTCCATGATGATATAATTAATAGTCCAGTCATTGATTTTAACCCACCATGTCGAGACGGAAAAAGATATACTGTAGGTTGTAGTTCATTGAAATCGAACAGATACGCCTTTTAAGCCTACGCTGTGTTGTGACTGTGAGCCTCCCCGGTTCCTAACCCAGTAATGTGGTTCAGCAGGAATCATTAGGGTCATAATTATTACTATTATTATTTGGTAATACATGTATAAGGAAATCATGCTTGCTAGTCTGAGGACTGAGCAAGGAACTCATGACAGGAAGTTTGGTTGGTTGGTTCCTCAGTTAAGGGGCTGCGACAACGCGGTCATGTAGCCCCGTGCACTATGGGTGTGTGTAGAATGTGTCTGATTACCGGTGTTAATTGTGATGGCTGTATTAGTGTGTGTATCTGTTGTTTTTTTTTATTTGAATTTTTCAAATAGTTCCTACTTTTGCCGCCAAACGCCACCGTCAACGACTACTAGGCCTAGTTCAGAACTTAGCAAACCAAACTCCCTATCCAGTTCCGCTCGGCTAGTAAACAACATCAGAAGCGCTGTCACCCTGCCAGACCATCTTACAGGACAGGAAAGGTCACGACAGCTGGGTAAACCGTTCAAGATACCAGGCGAAGCCGGGGCGGGTTGCTAGTGATGCATATTATAGTAAAGAAGTAACACAATTGAAATAATAATTACTAGTTGGCCCGTGCGAGCTTTCGCAACGTGAATGAAGGTTTATGGCGTAGTAGGGAAGAATGTGGGAGAACGAAGTCTTAAATATTGAAGAAATGTATTTATTGTTGTTAAACGGCATATGTAAATGAGAAGAACACAAAAAATTATGTAGAACAGTGTCTAGCAGTACGCCACGCTCCCGCCAGATGGCTGCCGCCGCCGCCACGCTGCCCTGCGCTCTAGCGGCAGGCTCGCCTAGAAGGTACGCCGCGCTCCTGCCAGATGGCTGCTGCCCTGCGCTCTAGCGGCAGGCTCGCCAGGTTACGGTGCTCGCTTTGTAAATGTACATTTTTAAAGGTATTTATTTAATTGTGAGGCATTTACTGTAAAGAGGAATTAAGTGCGTTTCGGGCACACAAGGAGTTATGCGGAACCTTTAGGTACCCCATATGTGTAGGTTGGTGTTAACAGGACCTTATTTTTGGTACAAAACCGGAATGGGACCTTAGCAGAATAATGTAGGGAGGATAATAATAATATATTAAAGGATATAAGAATACTGACAATTATAAACAAAAAGCATAATAATTAGTTGCACAACTAATATTAATACTACAAATAATAAGCAAAAGCGCACAATAATAATAATAAAAATATGATAGTACGAATAATAGCCTACAATGTTACAAACATTTCTAAAATCTGTTAAAAATAATCCTAGCCTAAGCATACGTCCTACCATCCATGAACTGCCACACAAGGTAGTCAGTCAGCAGGCAACAGTATTCAGCAGGTAATCTCGGCATTCAGCCTTACATTTATTTAAAGTTTTAGCGTTTCTGACATTTTCAGGTGTGAAATTCCTTAGTCCCTCAGTCACGACAAAAGAACGGTTGCATATAGATGTGCAATTGACGAGACTTGCGAGGCTATGGTCTCCTAGAACACCTTCATGTGTAAACTCGGACCTGATCCCGCCTCATGTAAAACCAACAATATGCAAGCTTGATCACATTGTTGTAGCAGGTTGTATCAAAGCCTGTGTTTTATACGCCGGCCATACCGCAATTTAAATTAATATTTGTTTCCAAACCACACCGAGGGAGAGAATTGAAAAGGGCAGGCCCACACGCTGGTTAGCACTCTGTTTGCTGCCAACCACATCAACACAACACTCATTATTCATCAACAAGTGGGGAGTAATACAATTCAGTCAGATAACCTCATATTAGGACTTATACTATAATAATTATAGGAATGTAACAGGTCATACGTCCGTTAGAAGAGCTCTCATCACAATCACGACATTTTGTTAATATTCCATTATCTTTATTATTATTATTATTATTATTATTGATCGCTCGGGCCACATCATTACTAGCAGAAGTACCCGCTCTTCGAACGGTCTTCGGTATTAATAACCAGACGTTATCAATTGAGCTACTGTTGCAATGGTTAGGGGCTTGTTATTCCTTCATATGTTTATCAGAGCGAAGTTAGTTTTCTGGAAATATCACACACACTGCTAATTTAAGGGCCTTAAAATGTGGTTTTCGGAGACTCTTTATAGACTCCTGAATTTTGTGTCTCACATTGAGAAGTGCAACATATACTTTGGTCGTCCTTCTAGGATAATTTTTATATTTCGCCTATTTTAGCATGTATTTTGAAAAGTTTTATTCCTGTACCAATCCTTCTATGAGAAGTACGGTGAAGAGTTTTATAAACAATTGGTGTATTGACTCTCATGGATACCTAATTTTACGATGCTCCAAACATTCGACCACGAGTTATAGGTGTACATAAAGATACACAGAAAGGCCGAAAATCCCTAAGTATGCCTTACTTCGGAGGGGTAGTAAAGCCGGCGGTCCCATGTCATAGATTTATGGCATGTAATAGAACCTTCCACTAACTACAATTGTGAGAAGCTAAATTCGTAGGTTAGATTTGATTAACGCTATATTAGTTCCAAAGTTTGCCGTTTGCGGTGGCATCTAGTAGCCAAGTCACAGCTAGGTGTCGTTGACGGTAGCATTTGGTAGAAAAAGTAGGAACTACTGGAAATTGATCGTCTGCAGTCCTTACTGAAATACAGATAACACACACTAATACAGCCATCACAATTAACACCGGTTATCAGACAGATTCTACACACACGAGGCTACGTGAACGCGTTGTTGCAGCTTCTAAATTGAGGAACCAACCAACCAACCTACAACATATCACCCAGATGACTGAATATGGATATATCAACCACACAGTTTCAAACAAAATCATCCTTACGATGAACCCGTTTGTCGAAAAAAAGTTAGAATGTGCACAATCTAAATTCACCTAACGTGTACTTCCTGAAGTGAAAATAAAATTGAAAACCTCGTAGACGAAACGCACTGACCCTCACGGTTGTGTTAAGTCCCCATCCACAGAAAGACACCTTTAACAAATTATAAAGGCTTGTGGTGCATGAATATTCACGTTTTTTAGCCTCCAATGGCCCAAATTCCTAATAGCCACAAAAAATACTATTTCAATTCAGTTTATTTTGAAAATAATGTTGCTGTTTGGAGATATAATTCTGTACGACATATCACACGTGTAAATAACGTGAAGAAAATTCTAGGGTACCCAATGACCCCCTTATGATGAATTTTACAGTCCAAGTTGGTTCCGTGATAATCTTATAGCCATTTGCAAATTTTCACAGAAATGTAATAAGTGGAGTGGCATTGATTTTTACAGAAATAGATGGAAAGTTGGATGTCTTCTCTTGAGAACCTGTTGTCATGGTTGCCGGCTTGCATTCCTTCATTAGTTTATTAAATTAAATTAGTTTTCTGGGAATATCTCAGAACCTGTTGGTTTTAGAGCCTTAAAATGTAGTTTTCGGGAACCCTCGAGTTTTTTTTTCTGCCACCGAGGGGCTAATAATGAGCTTTATCTCGTCGTTGTATGCCATAATATAATAATAATAATAATAATAATAATAATAATAATGATAATAATATAATAAATACAATATAGGGATAGGGATATAAAAGACCTTTCGTACCACACCCGCACGTGAAAATTGCGTGACAAAATTCTAGTGTACCCCTTGACCCCCTTAAGCGCATTATAGCGCTTGATGAATTTTACAGCTTAATTTGGTTCCGTGATAACCTTATAGCCGTTGGCAAACTTCACAGTAATGTAATAAATGGAATTGCATTTCGTCTTACAGAAATAGATGGTCCTCTGAGATTTTGTTGCCATGGTTACCAGCTTGCATTCTTTCATTAGATTATTAAATGAAATTATTTTTCTGGGGATATCTAAAAAACTGTTGGTTTTAGGGCCTTGAAATGTGGTTTTAAGGGCCCCCGAGTTTTGTTTCTCACATCGAGGGGTTGAAAATAAGCTTTGTCTCGTCCTTCTACGCCTATTTCAGCATGTATTTTAAGGGGGTAGGCCCCCTTTTATGAGAGGTACGGAGAAGTGTTACATCAATGTTACATGTATTTTAAGGGGGTAGGCCCCCTTTTATGAGAGGTACGGAGAAGTGTTACATCAATGAGTAGTGTGGTGCTTCTGGTGGATGAAAAATGAAAATCCACAGCCTGCTTCCAGTCTCCGACCGGGTCAGGAATGGAATGAATGAAGCCCCTATCTAGCGGCGAGGATATGAACTGTGCCGGCTGCCGAGGCCTGACGCACTCCTCTGGGGCAATGATTAAATGAATGACAGATGAAATGAAATGATAGTGGAGAGTGTTGCTGGAATGAAATTTTGACAGGGAAAACCGGAGTACCCGGAGAAAAACCTGTCTGCCTCCGTTCTGTCCAGCACAGATCTCACATGGAGTGACCGGGATTTGAACCACGGACTCAGCGGTGAGAGGCCGGCGTGCTGCCGCCTGAGCCACAGAGGCTCCGCTTCTGGTGGATATCTGTATCAAATTTTACGTTGATCCACTCAGCCGTTCTCAAGATACAAGGACACAAAATTGTCCTCAGACAAACAAACAAACAGACAGACAGATAGACAGACAGACAGACAAAAAAATCTTTTTGCGCGCATCCGTTATAAAACAGTCTGAAACGCGCAAATAACGCAAATTTCCGTGGGAATTCAGAAAAAAACAGACAGACTTTATATATAGAGATCATCAGGGTTTTAATTTCAAGTCTTTTAGTTAGCAACCTTTATAGTTACTACATACAACTTACTACCTCGTCCAAACTCAACCGTGCTAATACGTTTCACCAATCCAACATGGTAGCCACGAGCATCTGTATCTCCGCAACAGTAACAGACATCACCCTGACATTTTGTACGGTGATAAAATGTACAACTAAATGTTCGTCTAAGTAACTTTTATAAACCTGATAAGTACAAAACCAACATGGCGGCCAAGCGAAGTTAAAACATTTACGTGGAATTTATTCGCGATTTAATCATCCGAGCGCAGTTAAACTTGGTAATATAAATATCCATACAAAATGTAATCTATTGGTATCTATTTAAAGTCAATTTGTATTCATAACCCCAGGATGGTGGCTGTGCGAAAGTTTAAAATTGAATTATTATTCCTTGTGTCCTAATCATGAGATCAAAGTGAACGGTTGAATAACGAGCCTAAGCAATAATCTTCATATAATGGTGCATAACTCTATGGCGTACATATAATATATGTATTATAACAATCCAACGTGGCGACCATCCAAAATATTTAGTCGATTCTCAATATCTACGAATCTACGACAGTAATCAAACTGAAATTTTGTATGTTGATAGACGCTAATAACATAAGTTCACCTATGTAACTTCCAATAACCTAGTGAGAACAACAACAACATGGCGGAGATGCGAAAGTTAAATATTTAAATGGATTTTTCTCGCGAATTCTCATTCGATCGCTGTGAAACTTAATAATTAAAGATTTAGTTGGAACTGAAAAAAGTTCATTAGATGCTAGGGTAGTAATATAAATAAATAATACTAGTATTCCGCCGAGAAAGACAAGAAATAGAATATAAGAAAATCAAAAGGTTGAGGTTATTATTCCGGTTGTTAGAGCTACAATTAAGGTTTGTAAAATTATAATTAATATTATTGCTATTGGATGATTTATAAAATTTCTTAAAAGTGTAGGTACTAAAAGTTAAAATATTATTAAAAAAAGTACTAATAGGAATGAATAATATTATAAAAAAGTTTTTTTTTGCCACCCCATCTTCCGGGACGTGGAGGCAATTTCAAGGGGGGTTGAAATTATTTTTCTATTTCAAAAAAGGGTCTTCAGGCAAGCTTCAATATATGGACGTCTAATTTAATGGAATTTAATGAGAACTTAAAATGGCGGCTGTACAATTTAAAAAAAATCTCGTTTCTATTGTCGTGTCCTAATCAAGCAATGAAATGTAGGTTGGTATAATGAACTATCATTATAATATTCAACTCCTAGCTTATAATTCTATAACCTATATACTGTATGAAACAGTCCAACATGGTGTCCATGCAATATATTTTACCGGTTAACAATATATCTGAAGCTATCTAAGTAATCAAGGAAGCTTGTAGTTTTACGTGATCGTTAATCTCGAGATCATGAGCCACGGGACCTCCTTTTTACGTGGAATCCGAACCACAGGATTTGGCATTTCACTTCGAAAATCTCACATGCATTGACCGGGAATCGAACCCGGACTGCCTTGGCGAGAGGCATACAGCGAGACCGCTGAGACACCACGCCCCCTCTAAGCAATCAAACTAAAGTTTAGTTTTGTATGGTGATAGAAGAATACTAAGTACATATATGTAACTTTCAAAATTCCGATAGTCACGAAAGCAACATAGGGGCCAAGTGATTTTCAAATATTTCAAATTATTTTTCTAGCGATTTAATCACCCGAGAACAGTGATGCTAAGAACAACGAATCTTTATTCAGAGCTTAGTATAGAGACATCCCATGTTCAATTGCTTTCGGAAATTCAAGTTCAAAATGTTAAAACCTTATTTTTAAAAAAATTTCACGCACCCTATTCAAGCGATTGTAGAGAGGATTAGTATGTTAGGTTATTATAATAATAATAATAATAATAATAATAAACATAATAATAATAATAATAATAAATAGCCTTACAAATCCCATAAGGGCTATGGCCTCCTGCTTTGCAGGGAATTGCTCAGTTTTAACTCATCAGGTGAGCAAGTCCTGAGGAGCATTCGGGGTTATTCTTTCTTGGGCCTTCTATATAGATGTGCAGCTGATTAAATATTAAGTAAATTATATTACGCTGGCATAACATTCGCTACAACAATCTCCATTTCTGAGTCTGGCGATATCAAGGCCTCAAATATCCATTAGTATTACGGAAATCATAATAGCCATCAACCAATATCTGGGAGGTTCCCATTGCCACTAAGCACAAAGCTTACCCTGTCTAAGCACTTGAACAATGACAGGAACTGCCAAGTCTTCACTCTTCAGTAAAATCTACGTATAAATTAAACCGTTTCAAACAGGTCTTTTTAAAATGTAATACAAAACCTTACCGGTGGAGTAAGCTCTGTCCGCCGTGCAAATGACTTCTCACATGTGCTACATAGGGGCCAAGCGATTTTCAAATATTTCAAATAATAATCATAATCTAATGGCGTTAAATTCAATAGCTTACTTTTTGTAAATCATAGCCGCCGTGCATTTGACTTTTCTTAAATTAAACGCCCTTGATGCAATACAGAAATATGCCGTCTCGCGGGTGGAGTCTTATTCACCGATACTGAAATTATATTGGTAACACTGCGGGAGTGATGCACCAAGTACAAAACTACTTAAATTAGCCTTTTGTACGAAGGCTCAGGCTGATTTTGGAAGGTAGAATAAGGCAAGATAAGAGAACGTTCATGGCATTTGTAGACTTAGAAAAGGCTTTTGGTAACGTTGATTAGACTAAATTGTTTGGTATTTTGAAAACGATTGGAATAAAGTACAGGGATAGGAGGCTGATCTACAATCTATACAGAAACCAGACAGCAGTCATTCGAGCTGAAGGGCATGAGAGAGAAGCTGGTATTCAGAAAGGTGTAAAGCAAGGCTGTAAATTATCACCCATACTTTTCAATCTTTACATTGAGCAAGCAATGAAGGAAATTGGAGAAAAGTTTAAAGTGGGAGTGAAGATTCAAGGAGAAATAATTTCAACTCTGAGATTTGCCGATGACGTAGTCATCTTGGCCGACACGCCTGAGGATTTGAATGAGTTTTTGAATGGTATGGATTCCGTCTTGAGGAAAGAATTCATGATGAAAATTAATAAATGTAAAACAAAAATACTGGAATGCAGCTGAAATAAATCAGAAACCTCAATGGACATCAAATTGGCAGGTGAAAAACTAAAGGAAGTAGGAGACTTCTGTTACTTAGGAAGCAAAATAACCAGTGATGAACGAAGCAAAGAGGATATAAAAAGTAGGTTAGCTCAGCGAAGGAAAGCATTTCTACAGAAAAGGAATCTGTTGACATCGAATATAGATTTATGTATTAGGAATTCATTTTTGAAAACCTTTGTCTGGAGCGTGGCGCTCTATGGAAGTAAAACTTGGACTATTGGTGCAGCAGAAAAAAGGAGAATTGAAGCATTTGAAATGTGGTGTTACAGAAGAATGATGATGATCAGATGGGTAAATAGGGTTACAAACGAAGAGGTATTAAGACTAGTGGGAACGGAGAGATATTTCTGACGACTGCTAATGAAGAGAAGAGATAGGTTGGTAGGACACATACTAAGACATCCAGGAATAGCAAGCTTAGTTATGGAAGGAAGGGTGGAGGGCAAGAACAGTAGGGGTAGACCAAGGTTAGAATATGTTAAACGGATTGCCTCAGATGTAGGGTGTGGTAGCTATGTAGAGATGAAACGATTAGCTCAGGACAGGGAGACATGGACAGCTGCATCAAACCAGTCAAAACACTGAAGACTCATGACATCGAATATAGATTTATGTATTAGGAATTCATTTTTGAAGGCCTTTGTCTGGAGCGTGGCGCTCTATGGAAGTAAAACTTGGACTATTGGTGCAGCAGAAAAGAGGAGAATTGAAGCATTTGAAATATGGTGTTACAGAAGAATGATGATGATCAGATGGGTAGATAGGGTTACAAACGAAGAGGTATTAAGACTAGTGGGAACGGAGAGATATTTCTGACGACTGCTAATGAAGAGAAGAGATAGGTTGGTAGTGTACCCGATACCTAGTTGAGGCTATCGGCTACGCCAGCTGAGATAGAGCCGTAGTTGAGATTTATGGGAAGAATTGTAAAGATAGCGCTCACATCGAGTCGAGAAGAATGTTAGGAAATGACGTAGAAGGCCAAGGATCAAGAAGGCACTGCCAGTCAAGTAGATGGAATTATGGGAGGAATATTAAAGTTTTATTAAGATCTTTATGGAACATGATATTATATCATCTCAAAAGAGAAGAAATGTCAAGCAATATATATGGTAATAACTTGAAGAAAGACAGATAATCCCTTAAGTTATTGTATAACTTAATAGCCGAGATGGTGGGGGTCGAGATTATATTTGTGACGCACGACCGCAGAAAGTGGGGGAGCATCACGTGACCGCGCCAGGGTACGAGCTCCTTGACGCAGTCCAGACACATCAGTCGAGTTCAGCCAGCGAGCTGAGTAGTACACATGCGCAGAGCGTACGGTAGAGTTGAGCGGTGCACAGCACTTGTTGCGTGGCGTGAAAACGAACAGTATTACTTAACCAAGCAGAGAGCGAAAGTAGGTCAGTGAGCCAAGGCGATCAACGTACGGTAGACGGCGAGAGAACCGGTTACGAGGCAGGTTGTACGGACCGTGTAGGCAGGGGTCAGAACAGCATTGTAATACGAGATTGAGAACTTTATTTCGAGCTGCATTTTGTAACGCAGAACAGCTCAGCGAAGCGGCATGGCGAGGCCGGCTTTAAGCGTAGATCATTCTGGAACAGTGCAGTAGATCCGAGCGGGCTGTTTCCGACTTTTATACGCAGGCAATATTAAAGAAGCTGAACTTCATTTCAACATTCAGTTACAACATTGAGTTGGGACTTGTATTCAGTAATGGAATTGTGCAGGCGGATGGTTGTAATATACTGCAATTATGAACTTAGATATTCAAACGACATTACGACATATGCATTTCATAACGGAACATGTAGAGCGACCATGGGGTCAAGCTAACATTAACGCTTTTAAGCAAACGAAATGTTACAGTTATATGCACTTATGAACATTAGCATGTGCATTAATACAATTCTTTTCTATGAATTATTATAGAATATCGAGTACGAACACAGCTACAGGGTGTTTCAAAAACTTATACACTCTCATAAATAAAATTTATTTTCTGCAAGTGAGACTTAACCGCTGTGGAGATTGAACTTTTAACAAGCGAACCGAACATTGTATGGGACAGTGGCGTAACATAGAAGAAGAATATGGGGTACGCTGCTTTTATGAACATTTACGTAAGGATTTGGACAGTATCCGCTATGGATAACATGCAGTTCATCATGTCGGAGTAAACGAAGACAGAGACGCGATGGCACCACGTAGCGATGGATTCGGTTCCTGAAGAAGAGGAGGTCTAACAGCTGATTCACTTGGGATATGAAGGCGATCGTTTTTGCGTGGGTGATACGATATTCACGTCGAACTTTCGAGAAATTTATTACACACGAGGATAATCGACGATCTTTGAAATATATTAACAGCTGATATGAGAAGGTACTGTAAGAGTTATGAATTTCTGATATGATTTTCTCATGAACACTGGGCAAACTTGTATATATTTCTAGTAGGAGTTCTACGATTATTTAGACATGGCTTAGACATTATTTGCTCCAATTTGCTAGAATATGGCATTACCATATGATATGGCAGGCACCATTATACGAAATTCTCACCATTGGTTGGCTTTATTAAGCAGATGTTTGGTCTTTTAGACATTTTCCAGTAAGGAATATTTTCTTGGATAGTTATTTTTTGTGACGAGTATTTCGAACTCGTGATCTGCAATTGGATTATTTAAATTACTTCGTCAGTTCATTACATACTAGCGAGTGTGTATTATTCATCAGTAGGGATTTTTTCCATTGGATTGTTTGGAGATATTAAGATGTTATTCACTCAAGTGAATGAATATCGCTTTTATGTGACAACTAGAGACTTGTTGATTCCAATCTGGTACATTCACTCATGAGACAACGAGATGGGACCTTTCGTATTTATACGATCGTGTGGTGGATACTCATCTTACTCGCCATTGAGGAACTCATTTTTATCATCCGAGTCTACTTGAGATTGTAAGAGGATCAAACAAGAACTACTAGTCACATATCAGTCGAATTTTGTTAAATAAATTAGAAATAAATGTCAGCAGGGTTAAATTTTGTAATTCTTGTTTGCCAATCCAATATTTTGTTGCTATACTCATTTGAGAGTACTTTCAGTTAACAGCTGATACAGCTGATGCTTTTGATAATTTTTATAATTGAGATTGATACCTTTGAGAAGGATTTAAAGTAATTGAATCTTGTAAGATGAATCATTAATGGTCAGATTTATTTTAAGGCAGATCAATATTGCATATTTCCATGTGAGAGATTATAGCACATTGGTGTTTTTCTGTGAAGTGAATTATGAGAATTTTTAAGAGAATTTATGCTATTTGAAAGCAGATTTTGAATTTGATTACGATTACTAAGGTAATATTTTTCCTGATTGTTTAAGAAGTTGTCTAGATGTGATCAGATTAATTACTGTTATTGGAGATTGTGTGCATTGATAATTTGAAGCCAGTTATATTTTTTGTAGATCATGCAACGTGATTAAGTGGAGTTTGTGATAGGCATTTTGTGGAAGTTGCCAAGTCGAAGTTGCAATATTGCTAATGTATTTTGAAGCAGACATGAGGTTGTCGAACCCAGTCTAGCATAATTTTGAGATTCATGCTGTGCGCTGAATATTTATGGAGTTTTGTGGTATTCAAATGTGATATTTGATAAAGTGAAAATATATAATGTAGTTGTGGATAGTGAGATCCAACGTGAATTTGTGAAGGCAATAATATTTTTTGGCATGATAATTAAATACGAGATATAACTTGGAAGTGATAAAACTGTAAGACAACGTTCTATAAACCATATTAAACAATTTGTTAGGAAATTAAACAAATAAATAAAGTTGATAATACAAGATTTTCTGATAATAATAATTAATGAAATAATAATCTGAAATTTAAGCATATTAATGATCTGACCTAATGAAATAAAAATCAGAATGACTAGATGAAATAATAAAAATCTAAATAATCAGAAGAATAAAATTTAAATAA
Organism: Meconema thalassinum; assembly: GCA_946902985.2. NCBI lineage: Eukaryota > Metazoa > Arthropoda > Insecta > Orthoptera > Tettigoniidae > Meconema > Meconema thalassinum. The sequence continues at coordinate 131,512,563 of OX336391.1, read as the reverse complement.
GTTGATAAATTAAATTTTGGAATAAATCAATGAATTAAATAAATGGATGAATTAAAGTTTGAATAAATAAGCTGATTTAGATAAATTGATAGATGATTAAATAGATGATGAATAACTGAATTAGAAGGTGATAATTAATTAAAGAAGCTGATGATTAATAAATTTAAATGATTTGATGATAATGAATTAATTATTCTGACTTGAATATATTGAATTTTGAGATGAGAACTAAAGTGAGAAATATTTAATTTTGATGATGATGATGATTATAACCAATGAATAGTGGATTTTCTGTGATACACGAACAAGCAATTATTAATGACAGTGTAAATAGTGTAAATTAATTATTCGATGTTTAGGAGCATTTTACTAACATATTCAGCATTTGAATAATGCCATGCAAGCCATAAATTATGTGATATTTAAATATGTGATTAGTATATATGTGTTTAGACAGATTAATTAATATTTTTACATCCACATTCATGATGTTAATTTAAAGAGAAGTTAGGTCTCAGTTATCACGAATGTCAGTGACGCAAATACATAGTGCTACGGTGATCCTGAGAACCCAAGAGAACTTTAGAAATTTTTCCTATTTTATGTGGATTAAATACACTTAGAGTAGAATAGAGATGGTTCGATTTTCTGGACAATGACAATTTAACGTTGGCATTCGACCATGCTCTTAGGTAGGATGAGTGTTTAATATGTCTGTCTGACTATCAAAGTTGAATATTTTTTTTATATCTTAGTTGTGATCTGATGATAATGTGATTTTCCTATTTCTTTCCTTGTCTTAATTAAGGCTTAACTAGGAAGGATGTGGTTTGCTAGGGATTCAGTTGATGGCGCCCATTTATATTTGCATTTTTTAAAATTAAATTTAAACCCGTAACGACCCTAGAGATACTTTATCTCGTGTTACCCTCTGCTTTTGTGATATTTCAACTGAATTTCCGACACATTCCTTATTTGACTAGAGGTTCATTTAACTCCGCTCTGTCCTGGAAATCCAGGAATGCGATGTAATAGCAGATGGGTCATCGCATCCCCAGGACGAACGGGTACAGTAGGACACATACTAAGACACCCAGGAATAGCAAGCTTAGTTATGGAAGGAAGGGTGGAGGGCAAGAACAGTAGGGGTAGACCAAGGTTGGAATATGTTAAACAGATTGCCTCAGATGTAGGGTGTGGTAGCTATGTAGAGATGAAACGATTAGCTCAGGACAGGGAGGAATGGAGAGCTGCATCAAACCAGTCAAAAGACTGAAGACTCAAACAACGACAATGATGAATATATTGTGTAAACGTCGTCCTGATAGATGTTTTCTCCTACACTGTCCATAACCCACCCACCATCCCGTTCTTATAACACGACTTATACAGTGATTTGTCGGCAATTGTGGGTGTGATTTACAGTATAAATAAAATGGTGCCAACCCCACACATAGGCCTACGGTACCATGTGGTGCTTGTTTTATGCTGCGATCATTCCATTCGTTCACCTCGTTGTGTCTCTATTAAAAAGGCTTTACATACAAAAACAAACCTAACCATGGGTTAACGGCCCAGACCTCCTTGCTTGTAGTACAAGCAGTAATTTTCGGTCAGACAGAAGCCAATAGTATCTCGCTCCGCATGATTTGTGTCGTGTATTTAGTGTACCATACATTGGCAACAGTGAAATGACGTCTCGGTAACAGATGAACATATCTAATGCGCCTCTTTCAGTAGCAGTTGAGCAACGACAAGCGATGACAATTTCCGTAATTAAACAAACAATAAATAACATATTTACGTAATTTAGCACATATTTCCTGTGCAGTAGTGATAATGGACAGTCATTGCAATTGGTAACGACTCCCGGAATATCAAATAAGGTATGAAAATCATGAAAATGACATATATTAGCAAAGTGCAAGTGTAGGATCCTGGTTCATCATTCCCGAATAATTAAAAGTATATTCTAGCACACACTTTCTCAATACAATGGTGTCGGTGGACACATAGGTCGTGTATCAAAAGCTATTTAGTAGACTATACATCACATGGTGAATCCTTTTAATAGCCGGGGGAGATTTTAAGGAAAGACCATTAGCCCTCGGACACTCGCGCTAGTAATAGATACAGTGCTACTCGCGCGGGCTACATATGTAGCCCAAACAGTTATTCAATCTGACGGACTCGCACACGTTATTTTCAGTGTTCAGTTACAATAATAAGATAAATAGTATTATATATAAGTATTCTAAGCTAAATCTGAATATTTTACGTAGGTATTCATCTTCATATGGAGAGAAAATACAAAGTTAAGAAGAAAATTCAATTTTATCGTACATCTTTGGTAAAACTGCAACAAAAATAAAACCAATGGAACTAGAACTGTTAAATTATTTGTATATAAATCTAAATACCTACATTAGTGCATATTTGGATTGGAATTAAACAAAAATGAAACTAGGTTAGATAATTTCCTTAGAAAATCAGCACTTATTATGAACAATTTCAGTATTTTCATTTATTTTTTCTCGAAGTTTTGAAGTTTATTTTTGCCCTCTTGGCTACAATCTATAGCCCAAGAAATCCATAAGCATGCTCAAACTAATTTGTGACTCGAGCTTTCTGTGCAAATGGACACAATGGTCCGAGAAGTTCTTCATTGCACTTTGCGCATCTGTTCCTTGTTGATTCATCCCTTCCTCGTGCATACAGGAAGCAACAGCCTACTTTATTTCCACTACACTCAACCTATCATTACTTTCATCTAAACACTGACTGATTTGAAAGTCATCTACATGACCGCCTCCTGTGAGCCAACGTTTCCTATGCACGTTCAATTCTGAAACAGCGATGCTAGCGCGGGCAACGATTGTAGCCCAGACGACTTCTAATTCATCTGGTGTCAGTTTGGTGCAATTGGTTCAGTTGGAATCACACCCGTCTCTTAAATACAGCATCAACAGGCAGCTACAGAGATTCTCAATATTCCTAGCAAAGAGTAGACTCTGCGCTACAACAAAATAAATCACTGGCCTACACCTGTAGCCCGAGCGAGTATACGAGGGTTAAGATGAATGAAAATAGGCTATTTAGTTCTCCATGGAACAACATGTTAGGTTCTTGATCTGTTCTGCGCTGGGTCAGGTTTTTTGGAAGCCGGCTTGGTATTCGCCTATCGGCGAGTCAAGTTGTTACTTCTGCTCTCAGCTCAGCTATTCATTCTAAAAGCTATCAACTGTGCATTGCGACATAAAAACCTTAAATGACAAGTTAATGGTAGGAAATGCCAAGCAAGACCACGCCTTCAGTACGTTACAGACCAAGTAATTGGAGATGCTGGATGCGCAGCCTGCGAGAGAAATGAAACGGAGCAGAACAAATCGAAAAGGATGGAAATCTAATGCTAACCAATCAACGGATATCATGGAGGAGTTTAGAATTGAGCTCTTTTCCACACAATTAATGAAAACTAGATCATTATAACGCCAATTTACAAAACTCGGATTGAATGAGTCATTGGCATTTTATGCATATAAACTGACAATAACATAGACCCAACGACATAATGCTTACTAGCAATAGCTATTTGAACTATAACGCTAATTGCAGCCTTAGAACTCAATTAGTTGAATGCGCGCTAATGGCTGGCTCCATTTAGTTCACATTTACTAAGCACCAGCCAACGTAGCAAATGGCTAGGAAATGAGCTCGCTTTTCATGAGGTTCCAGGAATGAACATGGCAGGAATACATGTCTCTATACAAGGAAAGCAATTTCTTAATTAACTTTTACTAACGTTTGTCTTTCCCAGATAAGGTGACAAATGAGGTACATTTACAGCACATGGAAGTTAAAAGTTGAGAGGTATCTGTGTGTTACTCTTTCGCGCAAAAACTACTCAAAAGATTTAGTAGACATTTTGTATGAACATAGTTTGTTTACCCGGGAATAAATTGTCAATTGCCGCTTCGAAATGTTTACTGTTTCAATATGGTGGGAAAAGACACATTTCATTCCAGTAGTAGGCGCTGCGAACAGGTGTCCGCGGCAGGTTGCATATATTCACCCATGCCCATGTTTCTCGTGACTTAGTTTTCGCTTTCGGTTCATAGTTTATTCCGTCAGTGTTCGCAGTGTAATATACACACACATATTTACCCGTACGAAGGACGTTTTCCTTAAATTTTTAGCGTATGGCTTTTAGTGCCATGTTCGGCTCACTAGAGGTTGTAGCTGCTTCTATGCCGACACCCATGGGATGAGCTACAAGTACCGTCACGTGTGGAGTATTGTCTGGGGAGGAAAGTTTGAATGTAAGGACGAGGAATGGGAAGGTAGCGACTGTGGCCTAATTATAGTTAGGGGCCAAACCCGGCATTTGCCTGGAAGGAAGATGGGAAACCACAGAAGACCATCTTCAAAGTTTGCCGGCGAGTTTATTCGAACCTCCTCGCCTCCCGGATGTGAGAAACTGCCTGCAACCACGCCTTAACGACCATGGGTAACCAGCTGGTACTGTATTATAAAGTATACTCGTACTTGGGAAAATCACCCACAGGTTATCATGTTACAAAAATCGTTTTCCTATGCTTCTCACCAATCAGTGGTCTCTGTTGGCTTTCCTAATGTCTCAATTATTGCCAAGCCAAATGTTACGAATATTTGTTAACTCCTATGCCTGAAAAAATCAATATAATTCGTACCATTTGCTACCATGTGATAAGGTGACACAACGTGTCATCAATCCACCAAATAATAATGTTGATTTTTCCCGAGTAAATAATTAAATAAATTAATAAAAATCAATCAAAAATAAAAAGTAAATCAAAAACAAACAAAAAAGTGACAGTCAGTCTGAAAGACTAGACTTTGTATCATTTTAAATGCTACAAATGCTGAAAAATGCTAGAAAGGCTGGAGGCTACTCGCTTCGCTCGAAGCCAAAGACTCTTGACATGTTAGAAAATTATCTGCATAATACTTATCTTGCTTTATAATACTTTACATTGTTTCAAATTACTCGCGAACGGCAAGTGCAAATCAAGGGCAAAGCAAGGTCAAGCGCGCGGGATGCCGTCACGCTCACGAGAGCGCGCGGGGACGTGCCCCTTCCATCCAGTCTAAAAACACTTATAGTGGGCGATGTAATGAAGATAGAGATATGCTCTCGCGGACTTTTTTGTGGAACTTTTAATGCTGACCAATTCTTACGCTCATAGTATATTGATATTTTTAACGGTTTGCCCAGCGTAGGCTTAAGAAGCGCACGGACGCCAAGTTTGTTTTCGACTTTTTCACTGAAATCGTTACTGCTTGGCTTCCTTTGATCATACACAAATTATTTTCTACAGAATCTTTCCTCGAGATATCCTTTACAGAATGGTGAAAACCGCATCAAAATCCATCCAGTGGTTCTCGAGATTACCCGTGACATCCAATAATCGGGGATTTGTGTCTTATACTAACGAAGTAGAGATTGTCGAGGAACACATGCACCAAGCGGTACTATGACGTCACACACCTCAGTGCATCTGGGTACATTTCGTCCCGTCACCGTAACGTAACGCCAGACCCCAGCGTAACGACGAAGTCGACAAGATCATCTAAAATTATCAAATACACAAACAACGAAACAAACAAACAAACAAACAAATAAATAAAAGAATATATAAATAAGTCACATGAATTAATAAATATATAAATACGTGATAATTAGCGGAAAATGACCTGTATCCCGCTCCCAAAACAATCACCATGTACTTCAGTGGGTGTAGAATAGTATGTTAACCTGTATCGTTGTGATGTCTGTAGTAGAGAATCGCCGACTGACGATTACGATCTTATACACGTAGCTTATTAGTACATTATGCAACGAGCCTATAATGGCTATAATTAAGACACGAGTATTTTTTATAAAACGAGCGTATGCGAGTTTTATAATTTCCATACGAGTGTCTTAATTACCATTATAGGCGAGTTGCATACGACTGTTTATGTTCGACGATAATTATAACTTTATTATATGTTTTAACATAAATATTCATAAATATCTGTTGAGAGTCAGCTACTGGAATTTTGTGATCGCAGAGCGAGCGTTGGGTGTTATATCTTTGTCTTTCAAGAGCTTTGAACGACCGACGCATGCGCTCTGTGGGCTTGCAATGCCATATGCAGCCATATGTTTACATCAGCCGTCCCTCAGTAATATTGTCACCGCAGTCATTTGAAGACAATGCGCTGTGTAGAAATTAGTGTTGGTGATTTTAAGGTACAGTGCTATTTCTTGTCTCATATTCGCCAGTTTATTTTCGCGAACATATGGACGGTGGGTATTCCATGTCGGTAATTTATTATAGTTCGATGTTGTGTTTATGTCCGACATGTTGGATTTTGAGCGCATGCGCGAAGTTATCGTTACCTAATTGGTCAATGAACGAGCTCTGATTGGCTGGAGAAACTGTATCATAATGGAAAACAGTGTTATAATGACCATCATTATGATACAGTTATCTGACACATAATAGTGAGGGTCGAACATAAAATAATTTTACTAATGCTGCCAATGGCCATGTACTTTTATTTTCAGGGCGGGTCAGGGAAGGGATATTGGAAGCTTATAAATACAAATAACTAAAGCACTTACAACACGGTCTTTCTTTCACAAAAAAGGCTTTAAATAATGATCAAAGTTTGATTCAATGACACATGACATGTTTTGTTTTTGCAGTATTGTGTTTTATGCTCGGTTCTGATTTTACCAGGGCCGTAATCACCAAGAGCGTGGCCTGGCCTCCATTGTCATGAGCCAACGATTTTGGGCATCCATCAAGAACATTGCAGGCAAGTTGGTATTGCTCCGAGAGTACTCAAGTTTTGGCGGCTTCGGTGTCGGAGTCGGTAGCATGCTGAGATCCTATGCCCAAGATAGTGGGTTCAAACCCGGCCGATGCCGTCGGATTTTTTAAGTGCGTTAAAAATCCCTCAGCATGCCTTCCTTCAGAGGGGAAGTAAAGCCGGCGGTCCCATGTTATAGATTTATGGCATGTTAAAGAACCTTCCAGTAATTGCATCTGTGTGAAGCTACATTGGATAGGTTAAGAATGTGAACAACGCTCTTAGGTTTCTACGTTCGTTGCCAAGAGCCGACTGCGGTGGCGTCTAGTAGCTAAGTTCTGAACTTGGCCTAGTAGTTGTTGACGGTGGCGCTTGGCGGCAAAACTAGGAACTATTTGAAAAATTCTAAGTTGCAGTACTTACATTAAAAGACAGATAACACACACTAATACAGTCATCACAATTAACACCGGTTATCAGACAGATTCTACACACACCCAAAGTACACGGGGCTACATGACCACGTTGTAGCAGCCCCTAAACTTATGAACCAACCAACCAACCTGACTCAAGTTATTGATTTTGCCAATTATTTTATATGGAATAATAATTATGGTATAAACAAACGATGTTATTAAGTGATCACAATAACAAAGGCAGTAGACGAGCTTGTGACTTGGTGAACCAACTGTAGTGTGTGCCTTCCCCAGGGTCTCAAGACTAGTGCGACGTGGGTTGGCGACCACGGGACTCCAGCTGAGTCCGACATAGCTTCCACTTTCTTGTGTAGGGCTCCTCTCCATCTTCTTTCCTTGATCAGCTCTTGTTCTCTTCCGACGCCGATGGTATTAGGGAATCCGAGGCCTAGGGATTCTTTGATTTTCCAACCACAATAATTGGCCCTTGTCTCATCTTCTTACTCTTCAAGAAGTCAGACCACCTTTTTTTCTTTTCATGATATTCGTGCCTTCTCCTCAAGGCCGTAAAGGGGGCCGAGTGTATGTAGCCTCACCACTAGTTGTGTACTCCCTCCACGAAAATGCTGGGATAGTGCCTTACTTCAAGTTCCGGGTATCTACATTATCTCTGCCCCTAATGCAGTATGTTACACACACTACTACAACATCACATAAATACAGGTTAACAGACAAGTTCAACACACAAACACAACTAAATGGGCATAATGATCAATATGTCCCAAGCCCCTCTATTGAATTAACAACAAGACTCTTCCTCGTGCATACACTACAAGATTTGACTCACTCACTCCCTGTTACAGTCTAGTAATGAGCCCCTGGCTCTGTAGGCAGCACACAACACGCATACGTCTTGCGGGCTGTATATCTATGCCCTCAAGTGCTCACGGCTGGTAAGTTTAAGTTTTAAACCTGGACAAAATTAATAACAAGCTGAAAATTGGTGGAAACGTTAAGAACCATGTCCTAAACGAAATCCCAAAAGTCCAAAAAAATCCGAGCTGGGGAAAAGCCGCCATCTTGGAAAAACTGCTGCCATCTTGGATTTTTCCGTTTTTGGCCATATTTTTCAAACAAGTGGTCCCAGCGAGGTCAGACTGGTGTCTAATTGGCCGGATTTTACTGCCAAAGTCTCAGGAACATTAATAAAATATGTTAGACGCGTTCTTACAGCTGTTTTATTCAATTGAGTACTATTAACATAAATAGAGTGTTTAAAGTTCGATTTTGACCGTTCCTGTCACTGCCAATGCAAATAATGTATTTAAATCAAAAATTATAAATCTTATTCTTGAAATTGTGAGTATCACATCTAAAATGCTTAAATTATTGTCAGTATTAAATACAGAGACACCATGAGAGATGTAAACTTTGACTTGAAATGCTTAGCGGCTTCCGTCGTTTGGTGGTTCCATGAGATCTGTAAAACAAAGGAACAGTGAGAATCTTATCTTTTGTGCAGATAATGTCTATATATATTTCGAAATAACTTGCCCTCGTATTAAAGCACAAGATCGTCAGGGTCGTCAACGTATGCTCTCCTCTGGGCGGTTCGCACATCCGTGACCAGCGCAGTATCCGCACATTGTTGTGCAGCGTAGGCCACTCAGTAGGCAAGCGCATTTGCGCTCACATCCGGATCTGCAGTGTGGTGTCCAATATGCTAGTTATGGGGCATCCGCATAAGGAAAGAAAGAAAGCCTCTCCTGCTGCAGCGATTTCTTTGTGCGATGCATCTGGCTTGTTGAAAACATGGACCTTACTGCGCAATTTAGCGTTTTCTCTAAGCTGCTTGAAGGACCTGAGTTTTTCCTTTCTAAAGGGGGCGGATGTGGTGTCACAACAAATAGCAGCGTGGAAGAAAGGGAGAATTGGAAGCAAGCTTCCAAGCCCAGACTTGAGTTTTCCGCTTTTGAAAATCTTGCCTTTTCCATTCTTCTTTCCGGCATAAACATGGAAATGTCTTCGTGAACATAAGACGAGCACAATCACAGAACTGACTTCTGTTTTCCTTGAACTTTCGGCTGCCGTTGAAACAATCAGGATATCAGCGTCGTCTTCGGCTTGAATAACCTCAATGCCTGCTGTTGTAAGGTGTTTTGATTGCAGAGCAATGAAACGCGTCTTGTTGTTCTCGTGTGAATAAAACACTCCTTATGGTACAGTAGTTGGTGTGAAATCTTCCATAACTGCGTCTGGTGCCTCTTTGCCAGTTCTCCTGCCATGTTCTGCATCTTTGGTTGTCGGGGCACCATAGCCATCAATCACAACGGTTGTCTTTTTGCCAAAATGAATTTCAATAAAATTGACGTTTTGCTGGCAAATTTGGGAGTAGGTTGCAGGACAGGTCCAAACAACTCGATGCAGAAGGAAACCTCCGTCGACCGTGAACACAGGGTTTGTTGGCAGAGCTTCTTCGCAGCTTGAAAACTCTTCTTGGACTTTGTGCCTTTCCGCAGAAGTGTGCCATAAAATAGAGCTGGTGGTGTTGTGGCCAACTCGTATTCAAGTACGTTGAAAGCTCTTCTTTACTTCGTATTTTGCAAAGGAGGCGATGAAACAGTAGGTTCGGGTCTATTTCCACTGTGGTGTCCTTAATTTTAATGATCTTGGCCATACTTCCAAGGGAACGAATATTGTCCTTCCTCTTCAAGTGGACGTCGCTGAGGCATTGAGCTACGATTGACTTCATGGCTTGCAAACCAAGGGCATGGACTTCGTCGCAGTTCACGGTGTCGTCGGTAACCACACGTGTACGCAGAGACCAAAGAAGAGGAAGTTCCACGAAAGGGTTGTGAGAACGCAGCCACTCTGTCATCTTGTCAACATCCCCTTTGTCCCTGCCTTGTCGTGTCTCTCGAAGTTCGACGTGTTGATCGCAAAATTCATAGATAATACCACTGAAGCGTTCCATTGCATCGACAATACCAGACGTTGCAGGTGTCCTTAATTTTAATGATCTTGGCCATACATCCAAGAGAACGAAATTTGTCCTTCCTCTTCAAGTGGACGTCGCTGAGGCATTGAGCTACGATTGACTTCATGGCTTGCAAACCAAGGGCGTGGGATTCGTCGCAGTTCACGGTGTCGTCGGCAACCACACGTGTACGCAGAGACAAAAGAAGAGGAAGTTCCACGAAAGGGTTGTGAGAACGCAGCCACTCTGTCATCTTGTCAACATCCCCTTTGTCTCTGCTTTGTCGTGTCTCTCGAAGTTCGACGTGTTGATCGCAAAATTCAGAGAAAACACCACCGAAGCGTTCCATTTCATCGAAAATACCAAACGTTGCAGGCATGGCGGTCACCCATCGAGCTATCACCTCTTCAGACATTCCGCGGCCGTGTGTCAGTCCTCCCGCTGACTTCATAGTACGCATCAGCACCTGTTCGATTGCCATATCCGTCCAAACTGCACACCAGAATTTGTCGGATCTTCGGACGGTGAAGAAGCCTTTCGTCACAAATTGTTCAATTTCGGACGCAGTCATGGTTTTATTTATCCTCAATATTTGCTGGAGGTAAATGTGAGCGTATTTGCCATAATTAAAATGCCCTGCAACATGTGAGTATGGGATCATGCTCTGTACACAATACAAGTGAAGATTCCATTCCCCGGAACGTTCGGCTCTCACGAAAAGACGCATGATGGTTACCATTTTGAAATACTCAGTCCACAATTTCGCTGTGCGACCTGATTTGGCGACTTCGTCGAACATGGTGGAAAACCGACTGGAGGCGTCAGCGAGACATGCAGTGTTGCGGATGCTTGCAACTGTTTCTTCCCCTAAAAGTACCTTTCGGTGAACTGCTGTAAGTTCTTCGGTTAAAATCGTATCTCCTTTTATGTCGTCGACGAGGACACTGGCGAGAGAAACTTGAGTCAGGAAGTGGGCACGGATTGCTCGAGCATACGCGTGTCCAGACACCATGTGAATTACCGAATTCTTTGCATAAATTTCCACCCACAAGTCCTCTAAGCCACTTCCAGCCGTTAAAGATCCTACAGCCCCCATAAAGGACATCAAGAGGTGGAAACCTCCAAGCCGCAAAGTATTATTTGATAAGGGGCTAATTTCTTCGGCCGAGAGCACGATATCCAAAGCTTTTGCATAGAGCGGTTGGTCAAACGTTACCACACAGGACTGGTTTCTCGCTTCGCTCTGCTCTGCTGCATAAAGGAGGCAAGTATGAATCGTCGACGGATTTGAAGACGATAAGTTTGTATATTCATTTTATCTTTAGAATTACTCTTATTCCATCAGTTCAGGTAACTTTACTAAGTTAGTGCGTAAAAACAGGTCAACATCGAACTTTGAACACACTATTTATATTATTAACAGTACTAAAATAATTTAAAAAGCTGTAAGAATGCGTCTAGCATATCTTATTAATGTTTCCGTGACTTCTACAGTAAAATATGGTCAATTTGACACCAGTCTGACCTCGCTAGGACCACTTGTTCGAAATATATGGCCAAGAACCGAGAAATCCAAGATGGCGGCGGTTTTTTCAAGATGGCGGCTATTCCCCAATTCGGATTTTTTGGGACTTTTGGGATTTTATTTAGGACATTGTTTTTAACGTTTCCACCAATTTTCAGCTTGTTATTAATTTTGTCCGAGTCAGAGGTCAATTTTGTCTAATTGCACTGGACTAAGTTGGCAACCCACAGTTATTCGCGATGTAGGTCCGGCTTCTCTCCTTTTTCTATTGCTTTTTGGGGTGGACCCTCTCCTCTTTCCCTTCCCTACTTGTCTTTCATGGCTCTGCTGTTTCCGTGTCCTCCAGTGCTCATTCTTTCTCGGTCTGTTTTATTAATCTCTTTCCCCTTTTCTGTTTTCCTCTCTGCTTCTTGTAAGTTAGTTGTTAATTTCGGTTTTCATGTCATATTTCGTTTTCACGATCACCCCAACCATTAGTGGCCGATAACCTCCATGTTAGTCCCCTTAAAACAACAATTATTATCATCATCATAATGATCATCATCGTCATCATCATAATAATCATCATTATCAATATCAATATCATTATCATCATCATGTAGTGTGTGTATTTGTAATTGAGGTGAATATCTGACTCTCACCTTAAGTTAGCCGCCTTCTGTTGTCTCGGGGAAGGTATCGGGACTCAGATCCCTAAGGTCCTGGGTTTGATTACCAGCTGTGCCAAGAAATTTAATTCTGGTCTGAGTGTTGGAAAGGGTCCATTCAGCCATGTGAGGTAAAACTGGGAAGATGTGGGCTAGAAGTGGTTTTGCGTAGTTTACCACTTCTACTCCCGTCAAATGCCGGGATGGTTCTTAACATAAGGCATAGCCACATCCTTCCCAATCCTTGTCTCAATTATAAGTACACCACAATAACGCAGGTTATGATACAAAATTATTAATATACACATCCAAGTACACGGGGATGAATGACCACAATGTCACCGTAAGTTAGAAACTGTCACGACATTTGCCGGGTACAGAAGTAAAGTTAAAGATGGGGAACCACTCCTGGGTTGGTGACTCTCACTCTGCCTAAACTGCTCGCTGCATGGCTCAGCGGTAACGATCTCGCCTGCTGAGCCCAAGAAAGCGGGATTGAATCCCGGCGCAGTCAACTGTCATTTCAGACTGCGCAAATGTGAGGGATCCGTGACAGTAAATTAACTGGCACGTTAAAGATCCGCTTTGGGGCAAAATTCCGGCACTCTAGGGTCTCTAAAAGCCGCAGTAGTTAAAAGGTACGTAAAACCCATAACATTGTTATTATTATTATCATTATTATTATCATTATCAAGTTTCTCTCACAGGGTGAAGTGCACCGCGTTCCAACCCACAGGCCAGAATTTATCAATTGAATAATCTGGTTAGATGGAAGGGAGGCCCCAAAGGCTCTAATCTTGCTAGACAAAATAAATCTATCTCATTTAAAATATCTTGAATGAGCGGCGCTTCGAAACCTGATCCTTTGGAAGCAAAGTTTCAATACGTAACCTGTTACAAAAGAGGGAAGCACAGAAGAGATATCTGAAGCTTTTTGTGAGAACTGACAGGTGCTGCCATAGTTAATGCTCTATTGAGACCGGATATGCGACACATAGAGACGTTCGTTAGACGAGTTTAGTCTCCCTTGTGCAGAAAGGTATTACGTTGCTAAAGGACCTGATGCGCTTTGAGTTGAGCCCTGTCCTCGAACTGTCTAGACGGAGGTTCTTAGTCTGAGGCTCGCGTACCAATTGAGTTCGTTATTGCTTTTGTAGTTGCTGTTGATTCATTTTGGGGCTTTATGACATCGCGGTCATCTAGCCCCGTGTACTTGGGTACGTGTTTTATTGTGATGGCGGTATCAGTGTGTGTGGTTATAATTCAGATGAGGATAGGGATGGAGAGAGAGTGGCCTTAACTTAGTAACCATCTCAGCATTCGCCTGGAGTAGAAGTGGGAAACCACGGAAAACCACTTCCTCGATGACTGAGCTGGGTATCGAACCCACCTGTTCTCAGTTGTGCCTCACGAGGGTGAATGTATCCCGTTCCACCCCTCAGACCAGAATTAAATTTCTTGGCAGAGCCGTTGGTTGGTTCCTCAGTTTAGGGACTACGACAACGCGGTCATGTAGCCCCGTGTAATTTGGGTGTGTGTAGAATCTGTCCGATAACCGGTGTTAATTGTGATGGTTGTATTAGTGTGTGTTATCTGTAATTCAGGTAAGGACTGCGTAAATTCAATTTTCAAGTAGTTCCCACTTTTGTTACCAAACGCCACCGTCAAGGACAACTAGTCATAAACTTGGTTACTAGATGCCACCGCAGTCGGTTCCTGGCGACGAACGTTGGAACATAAGAGCGTTAGTCAAATATAACCCATAATTTAGCTTAACACAAATTTAATTAGTGGAAAGTTGTTCTACACGCCATAAATCTATGACATGCGACCACCGGCTTCACTTCCCCGCCGAAGCAAGGTATACTGGAGGATTTTTGACGCTCTTAAAAAATCCGACTACATAGGTCGGGTTTGAACCCGCGATCTTGGGCATAGAAGCTCAGCATGCTACCAACTACGCCACGAAGCCACGCAGTCCCAAGGTTAATGGCCAAGAGTGCCCCAAACCATGGTTGTCTTTCAAACGCGGTGTCTCTGATTCTTGTACTACTTTACTTTGTGCGAGTCGTGATTGAGTTAGGGCATGCACTCCGACCCGGAGGATCGAGTCTCCCTGGGGGCTTCCACGTGGACTTGAGGTATTCCCGAGATAAATTGAGAGCTTGTTGTTGGAAATACGATTGTGAATTTCTTCTAGTCTCTCCTCTTGAAAGTTTATCTGAAAGTTCAGGAGTTCATCTCTCCAGAGAACCTTCTATAGTATGCCAAATGCGTATAAAATAGAACTTCTATTTGACAGATTTACCTTGGGATGACAGCCCTACTTCTGAACTAACACAATTTATACAAGTAAGTGTGGATTAAGGCACTCCAATTCATTCTAGAATAAGCCAATCGAGTATTTTTGGTTGGTTCCTTAATTTAGGGGCTGCGACAACGCGGTCATGTAGCCCCGTGTACTTTGGGTGTGTGTAGAATCTGTCTGATAACCGGTGTTAATTGTGATGGCTGTATTAGTGTGTGTTATCAGTTTTTATGTTCGACCCTCACTATTATGTGTCAGATAACTGTATCATAATGATGGTCATTATAACACTGTTTTCTATTATGATACAGTTTCTCCAGCCAATCAGAGCTCGTTCATTGACCAATTAGGTAACGATAACTTCGCGCATGCGCTCAAAATCCAACATGTCGGACATAAACACAACATCGAACTATAATAAATTACCGACATGGAATACCCACCGTCCATATGTTCGCGTAAATAAACTGGTGAATATGAGACAAGCAATAGCACTGTACCTTAAAATCACCAACACTAATTTCTACAGAGCGCATTGTCTTCAAATGACTGCGGTGACAATATTACTGAGGGACGGCTGATGTAAACATATGGCTGCATATGGCATTGCAACCACACAGAGCGCATGCGTCGGTTGTTCAAAGCTCTTGAAAGACAAAGATATAATACCCAACGCTCGCTCTGCGATCACAACATTCCAGTAGCTGACTCTCAACAGATATTTATGAATATTTATGTTAAAACATATAATAAAGTTATAATTATCGTCGAACATAAACAGTCGTATGCAACTCGCCTATAATGGTAATTAAGACACTCGTATGGAAATTATAAAACTCGCATACGCTCGTTTTATAAAAAATACTCGTGTCTTAATTATAGCCATTATAGGCTCGTTGCATAATGTACTATTAATTCAAGTAAGGACTGCAACGATAATTTGCGGATGGCGGCCATGCATGTGTGCAAATCGATTCCCCCTATCTACTCATACACGGTGAAACCGGAATGAACGAAATTTAGTACAAGGGTAGCATTATTAAAGGGCACCACATTGTCATGTTTTATATCGCCGCCATCTTGACGGAAACGTAATGACGGCCACCCAAATGTTCAAAGCTTTCATAAAATTACGACTAACCTAAACATCCGATCTCTACCAAATTTTGCAACAACATATATTGATATAGGGAGCGTATTTTGACTAAAGTACAAGGTCATCAGCAGAATAGTTTGAAAATGGCGGCCATGTATGTGTGCAAATCGATTCCCCTTATCAATTCAAACACGGTGAAACCGAATTGAACGAAATTTAGTTCAGAGGTAACACCAGCAAAGGGCACTCCAGTGTCATGTTTTATATTGGCACCATCTTGACGAAAACGTAATGGTGGCCTCCCAAATGTTAAAAGCTTGAATCAAATTACGACCAACCTAATCATCTGATCTCTACCAAATGTTGCAACATTATACCTTTATGTTCCGTGGTTCAAATCCCGGTCATTCCATGTCAGATTTGTGCTGGACAAAGCGGAGGCACACAGGTTTTTCTCCGGGTACCCCGGTTTTCCCTGTCACAATTTCATTCCATCAACATTCTCCACTATCATTTCATTTCATCGGTCATTCATTTAATCATTGCCCCAGGGGAGTGCGATAGGCATCGGCAGCCGGCACAGTTCATTTACTCGCTGCTAGATGAGGGCTTCATTCATTCCATTCCCTGACCTGGTCAGTAGACTGGAAGCAGGCTGTGAATTTTCATTTTATTTTTCATACCTTTATGTATAGAGAATCTTTTGACCAAACTACAAGGTCATGAGCCCAATAATGCGCGGATGGTGGCCATGTATGTGTGCAAATCAATTCCTCCTATCTTTTCAAACACGGTGAAACCGAATTGAACAAAATTTGGTACAGAAGTAGCACTAGAGAAGGGCATCTTAATGTCCTGTATTACATCGCCGCCATCTTGACGGAAACGTAATGGTGGCCACCCTAATGTAAGAATCTTAAATCAAATTATGACCAACCTAATCATCTGATCTCTACAAAATTTAGCAACAACATACCTTTATGTGTGAAGCGTTCTTTTACCAAGCTACAAGGTCATCAGTCCAATAGTCCGCATATGGTGGCCATGTATATTGCAAATCGATTCCCCCTATCAATTCGAACGTGGTGAAATCGAATTGAATGATTTTTTTTACAGTGCAAAGGGCACCTCATATTCATGTTTAATATCGGTATAGCACGTTGTATTTCAACAAGCTACTACAACCGACATTCAATTATACTTCTTGAAAAGGACAAAGAGTTATACCAATACCCATGCATTCAGGAGGAAGTAGGCTATATGCTCTTTACTGAACAACTTGTTGCTTTTAATACCATAAATGCCGAGTGAAACTTCATGAAATGTAGCTGTATGCTATCGGAAGCACGCTTGTTTGTATGGCTGCGAATAAGATAACTACCGGTTTCTTCTGTAAGTTAACGAGCTTCGATAACACAGAAAGAGCTCTGATGCATACATCTCTACTTAGTATAATACAAAGTCCTCGATTCTTGGATGACACGGGTAATCTCGAGAACCACTGGATGGATTTTGATAAGGTTTTCACCATTCTGTATAGGATATCTCGAGGAAGGTTTCTGTAGAAAATTATTTATTTATGATCAGAGGAAGCCAAGCAGCAACGATTTCAGTGAAAAAGTAAAAACCAAAACAAAAACCTGGCGTCCATGCGCGTTTTAAGCTTACACTGGGCAAACCGTTAAAAATATTATTATACTATGTGGGTAAGAATTGTAAAGCATAAAAAGTTCTACAAAACCGTCGGCTAGAGCATATCTCTATCTTCAATACATCGCCCACTATAAGTGTTTTAACGTTTTCATCTTCCAACAATCTCCATTCAATTATAGAGGCGACAGTTTACGAGCTAGCTAGGGGCGAGCCTATCACCCCAGTTACAGCCTAGCTATTCGGCGAGCCTATTACCCCAGATATAACCAGCAGGAAACTGTCGAGTCGTGTTGAGTTAAGACTTCAGAGAAGACTGATTGTGTTTGGAGTTTCCCTGGAAGTGCAACTCGGCTTTTCTTCATTTAACATGTGAACTTTTCGTTCCGCAAAATACACAGTCAAGTTAAGATTGGATGGAAGGGGGATTTGTGTTTCATGCACCTCGCCATTCTTAAATTACGTCTGAGAGGAATTCGTTGCACATGCATCTCCATGATAATATAATTAATAATCCAGTCAGTGATTTTAACCTATCATGCCGAGACGTACAGCGGATGTAGGTCGTACTGTAGTTCATTGAGATAAAAAAGCGCTTATCACGTAATGCATTCATATTTAATGTATCTTACTGCAACTTACTTCTAACAGAAGGATTTTTTTTTAAATGTTACAGAAGTTTCCTTGACTGCGATACTGTTTGAAACAGCACGCTATTTATTATTGCATGAAGAGGGCCAAGGTCTAGACGCTAAAAGTGCTGACTATGGTGCGAAAATTATAATAATATCTTTGGAGGATATAATTATATTGTAAAGCGGTAACGTTCTCACCTCCTGTGCCCCAAGGTTGCAGAATCGAATCCTGATGCCGTTAGTTGGCATTTGAGGCACGTAACAGCGAGGGAGTTAATGATCCATTTCGGAGCGAAATTCCGCCGGTAGTTAAAAGGGACGTAACACAGCGAGCGGCAAGTGTTCTGGAAATATCTAGGATATTGATAGTTCTAGGGCCTTAAAATGTGGTTTTTAGGGTCCCTTTAGAACCCCATCGACTGTCGTTTCACGCACTGAGGGGCGTAAAATGAGCTTTGCCAGGACCATCTACGACATTTTTGATATCTTATGCTTGACTACCAAAGACTGAAATTAGAAGAATATGTTATATTCCGAAACAGCGATAGTCCAATGTTCTCTTGGGGGCTTTGGTGGCGTAGTTGGTAGCATGCTGAGGTTAATGCCAAAGATCGTGGGTTCAAACCTGGCTGAAATCATCGGATTTTTTATGAGCGTTAAAAGTCCCTCAGTATGCCTTCCTACGGAGGGCAAGTAAAGCCGGCGGGCCCATGTCATAGATTTATGGCATGTAAAAGAACTTTCCACTAAGTACAATTGTATGAAGCTAAATGTGTAGGTTAAATTTGATTAACGCTCTAAACGTTCCAACGTTCATCACCAGGTGCCAGTTGTGGTGGCATATAGTAGCCAAGTTCACAGCTAGGTGTCGCTGACGGTAGCATTTGGTAGCAAAAGTGGGAACTATTTGAAATTGATATTCTGCAGTCATTACCTGAATTACAGATAACACACACTAATACAGCCGGCCCCGTGGTGTTGGGGTAGCGCGCCTGCCTCTCACCCGGAGGCCCCGGGTTCGATCCCCGGCTCCGTCAGGGATTTTAAAACTGACGTGAGGGTTGGATCGGGGTGCACTCAGCCTCGTGAGGACAATTGAGTAGCTGACTGACAGTGAGACAGCGCCCCGATCACTAAAACCAAGATTAACGGCCGAGGGAACCCGATGCGCTGATCACGCGTCACCCCAATATCTGCAGGCCGAATGGCTGGGCAGCGGTCGCTTGGTCGCCCTTAGCCCGTCATGGGCTGTATAGTGCCAGGGGTTGACTTGTTTTATTTGACACACTAATACAGCCATCACAATTAACAGCGGTTATCAGAGAGTTTCTACACACACCCAAAGTACATGGACTACTTGGCCGCGTTGTCGCAGCCCCTAAACTGAGGAACCAACCAACCTATGTTCTCTTGAAGGAAAAGAACTATCTCCATTCGAAATTTCTGCATAGGCTGAATGGGTTGCGTGTAAGAGCAACAGGATGACATACAGACAACACCATTAGATTTCTATGTATTAATAAGTTAAAGATTGGTTGTCTTGCAGCATCGATACGCCGAAGCGCTCGGACACTAAATGGCCAGCCTAGCGCATGCCCGATACAGTAGCGGAGCGAGTGCGTTCTCGCTGTGATCTCCAGTCCGCTGTCTGACGCGATGTAACACAGCCGTAATACTGCCGTGCTCTCGTGTCTAAACCAGTTGGTTTACGTGGAACATGAGACCAACCATGACGTGCTTTCTCCAAGTGGTTGTGTGATATGCGCCTTATCCAACACCCGTCACTATGTCTCAGTGGTAAAATAACGGCGTTACGTTTTAGAGATTTAAAACTAAGCAGAATTACTTGTGATTGTGAACGTAACGAGAACTTCGAGTTGTTTGCCACAAGGAAACGGTAAGAAATGATTTTAAAATTTTGGCTCTGAGTTACGAGAAATTATCAATGTATGCGTACATGCATATGCAATGGTCTAACTCCTCGCCTTCATTTTGAAGGATGTTGGAGGAGAGCTATTGTTGTTGTTTGAGTTTTCAGTCTTTTGATTGGTTTGATGCAGCCATCCATACCTCCCTGTCATGAGCTAATCGTTTCATATCTACATAGCTACCACACCCTACATCTGAGGCATTCTGTTTAACATATTCTAACCTTGGTCTATCCCTACTGTTCTTGTCCTCAACCCTCCCATCAATAAATAAGGTCGCTATTCCTGGGTGTCTTAGTACGTGCCCAACCAACCTATCCCTTCTCTTCATTAGCAGTCGCCAGAAACATCTCTCCTCTCCCACTGTACATTTGCAACCCTATCTACCCAGCTGACCATCATTCTCCTGTAAACCACATTTCAAATGCTCCAATTATCTTCTTTCTTGCTGCACTAACAGTCCAAGTTTCACTTCCATAGAGCACCATGCTCTAGTCAAAGGCTTTTAAAATGACTTCCTAATGCTTAAATCTATAGTCAATGTCAACAGATTCCTTTTGTGTATGAACGTTTTTGTTGCATTAGCCAATCTAGTTCTTATATCCTCTTTGCTTCGTCCATCAGTGGTTATTTTGTTTCCTAAGTAACAGAAGACTCCCACCTCCTTTAGCTTTTCGCCTGTCAATTTGATGTCAATAAGGGTTTCTGTTCGCTACTAGGTTAGATGACTGAACCATTAGTCGCTACTAAGTTAGATGTCTGTCTGGGAGAAACCATTGGTTGCTTCTACGTTAGTTGACAGTCTGGGTGTAACTATTGGTCGCTATTAGGTTAGTTGACTATCCGAAAGAAACCATTGGTCAATATTAGGTTAGCCGACTGTTTGGGCGAAACCATTAGGTTAGACGACGGTCTGGAAGAAACCATTGTTCACTACTAGTTTAGACGATGGTCCGGGCGATAAGTACTGCTTGTTATGAAAGCCGGCTTTCATATAGCCGTGGTAGGTTTTTCGAGATCTCGGGAACTAAGCGTCGCCCAGGATTCAAACCTATACCAATTGAATCGGGGTCGAATTCTTTTTCACCCGAAGAAAGTCTGTCTGTATGTACGTATGTATGTATGTATGTATGTATGTATGTACGTATGTGCGTGACGTTTCAGTACAGGTCGCAAGTTTCAAGATATCAAGCTGAAATTTGGTACGGCGAAAGGGTTAGTGCCTGTGAGGAGCCCTATTGTTTGGTATTAAAATCGGTGCAGGGCCGGACATTTTTTGGGGCCCTGAACTTCATCCTTTTTTTCGAATAGTTATATCTTGGACACGATCGGTCCTATCGAAAAAGTTAAACATACAGATGTAAGATCTCCGCGGTAAGCAACTTTTATACCCCTTATGATTTTTGATACCTCTCTCCGTTTTCATTTATTGGGGCCCTGAAGTTCATCCTTTTTTGAATCGTCATATCTCGGAAATGGTCTATCGTATCGAAAAGGTTAAATCTACAGGTGTAAGATCCCAGTAATTGCCAACTTTTCTAACCCTTACGATGTTTTGATATCTCTCACCTTTTTCTATTTTTTGGGCCCTGAATTTCATCCTTTTTTCGAATCGTTATATCTCAGACCATCGGTCCTATCGAAAAATGTTAAATGAACAGATGTAAGTTCTCAGTAACTAGCAACTTTTCTACCTCATATCATTTTTTGATATCTCTCACCGTTTTGATGTTATTAAATGTCTTTGTTTTTTGAAAAGGAAAAATTGGGCCCAAATGTATATAAGTTAATAATTTGTAAAAATTCGGTCTTATCGAAAAAGTTAAATGTACAGATGTAAGATCTCCACGGTAAGCAACTTTTATACCCCTTATGATATTTTGATATCTCTCACCGTTTTCTTTTGCAGGGGCCCTGAATTTCATCCTTTTCTTCCAATCGTTATATCTCGGAAACCGTCGGTCCTATGGAAAACGTTAAATATACAGGTGTAAGATCTCAGTGATTAGCAACTTTTCTATCTGATATGAAGTTTTGATATCTCTCACCGTTTTCTATTTTTGGGGCCCTGCATGTCATCCTTTCTTGAATTGTCATATCTCGAAAACGGTCTGTCCTATCGAAAAAGTTAAATCTACTGGTTTAAGATCTCAGTAATTAGCAATTTTTCTACCCCTTATGATGTTGTGGTATCTCTCGCCGTTTTCTATTTTTGGGGCTCTGAAGTTCATCCTGTTTTTTTCGAATCGTTATATCTCGGAAACCGTCGGTCCTATCGAAAAAGTTAAATATATAGGTGTAAGATCTCAGTGATTAGCAACTTGTCTATCCCATATGCTGTTTTGATATCTCTCATCGTTTTCCATTTTTGAGGCCCTGTATTTCATCCTTTTTTTCGAATCGTCGTATCTCGGAAATGGTCTGTCCTATCGAAATAAGTTAAATCTACATGTGTACGACCTCAGTGATTAGCAACGTTTCTACCCCTTACGCTTTTTTAATACCTCTCCCGTTTTCTTTTTTGGGGGCCATGAATTTCATCCTTTTTCGAATCGTTATATCTCGGAAACCGTCGGTCCTATCGAAAAGTTTAAATCTAAAGGTGTACGACGTCAGTAATTAGCAACTTTTATATCCCTTATCATATTTTGATATCTTTCACCGTTTTGATGTTATTAAATGATTTTGGTTTTTGAAAAAAAATGGGGCCGAAATGTATATAATAATTATTAAAAATTCAACTGATGATCTAATTGAATTCTACGAAAAATTCTCAATAATAATCCGTTTTCACCTTTTCAATAAGTTAACAAGAAGTTCCGTGAAGAACTATACAGCCTACTTTTCATGCCAATGATTATTCTACAGAATATGAACCTATCAAGAATAGTGACGAAATTAAGTTGGTAATATCGAAATATCTAATTAGTTCAGAATATACCTGGTATAATGTAGCTTAATAGAGCACTACAGTTGGCAGCCCTGGTGACTGAATATATTCTTAGTTCCATCTCTTAAGGTACAGAATACAAAATTTGGTTGAAGTCCAATGGTCGTTACATGCAGTTAGACACTGGATCTATCAGCACGCGTAAAAGCATGTTGCCAACAATATCATGCGTGTGCTGGTTAGAAATAATCTGAAATATTATGATATCTTGTTGTGCCAATTTTGGATGAAATCCATTTGTTAGTATAGAAGTTACATGTATTTTAAAATTGGACATATCAGCAGGCATAGAATCATGTTGGCAGCACTGCCTTGTATTAATTACTCCAAATTAATCTAGAATGTCAGGTGCTATACGTGTGCAAAGTATAGAGCTGTTGGCTTGAATACTTTCTGATATATTGATATTAGGGTAAAAAATATAGACTGAATTTATTAACAGTTGGCAGCCCTGATTGCTCTTAACAATAATTAGAGTCATATCTGTTATGGTACACTTAGCACATACGGAATTTGGTTGAAATCCAACTGATAGTATAGAAGTTACATGTATTTAAAAATTGGTACTATCAGCAGGCTTATAATCATGTTGGTAGAACTGACGTATATAAGTTACTCCAAATTAATCTAAAATGTCAGAATATACGTGTGCATAGTTTAAAGCTGTTGGCTTGCATACTTTCTGATATATTGGTATTTGGATAAAAATAATAATAATAGAGACAGCAATTATTAACAGTTGGCAGCCCTGGTGGCTCTTAAGAATACGCTCAGTCATATCTGTTTATGTACAGATATTACATACAAAATTTGGTTGAAATCCAATTGATAGTGTAGAAGTTATATGCATTTAAACATTGGACCTATCAGAAGGCTTAAAATTATTTTGGCAACACTGTCATAGTTGGCCTTCTGGAAATTAAACTGAAACAGTCTTATCTACATGTGTGCCAATTTTGGAATAGCTCCCATGCATACCTTACAAGATATCCAACATGGAGCTCAAATTTCTGGTGCGTTTTTTCAGCAGTTGGTAGCACTGACATCATTTTCAAATATGGACGTGAGATATTCCGGTGCACATCTTTACTCATACTAAATTTGAATTTGATTGCTGCAGCCGTTTAGGAGTTGATAGGGGGGGGGGGGGACACACACACAGCCAGACAGACAGACAGAAGGACAGACAGACAGACAGACGGACAGACAGACAGACAGACAGACACACATTTTCCCGGATCGATGTCATAAGTCTACTTTTTCCTCATTTTTGCAAAATGTGAAAAGTAGGCTAAAAATGCTCGAAATACAAGGGGGTTCCCAAAATGCAGACTTCTCACAATCACCCTGTAGTTCGAAAACCAAGAGGGCCGCGATTATTTCGATTGCACCATCGGTTTGTTTCACAAAAACGTGGCACGGAATTGCGAAAACCGTTCTGCTCTATCTTAATTCGTTTCCGAGGTACCCGCTAAATAAATCGAAAAGGCGCCACCCTGTACATCCGTATTCAATGAAAAAGCATACAAGTACTGTATTTGAATGAGCCTGAAATTTTGACATACAATTAATTATTAAAGGTTACCATACGTCATAGGTTAAACAAACCTTTCTTCATCTTAATTTTCGGCATCTCGGCATCTCGAAACGGAAAAAGCTAGATACAGTGCCGGATGAAGCCAGCGCGGGGCCTGTAGCAAAGGGCAGCCAAGGGCTCTTTATTTTAGGGCAAAACAATATACAGGGTAGGCCCGCCTATTCGAGGCGGACGGGTGCAAGAAAACTATTACAGATATTTCATAACTATGTGATGGTTTTAGCATTGCCTATTCATTTTCAAATGTATTTACAGCTGTAAGATATTTTCCATTTCCGAGGACGTCCGGCTTTCATAACCACGTGATGGTGTCAGCATTACCTACAATAATATTTTATAATTTTCCTACATTTCCACGAAATCGGGCCGAAGGTCCGAAATGCAAGGCCGCAGCCCATGCCGCCAATGAATTTGTTGTTTGAGATCATTACTCCTCTTGCTCGCCGCTATTTTGCGCCACCATCTTAACCAAAGCAGGTCGTGCGGCATGGACTCCTACCTGTTCTATAACCAAGGGTGTCGGGATTTTCGTTTGTATGGAAAGCCTTATGGTAATAACACATAGAATTTAACCTGTTGAACTGACTTTTATCAGATTTTGCATTATGAGTTGGGAATTATATAAACACGTCGGTTAATTTGATAAATATTCAATAATTTATCACATTTAACAAATGTAGTGGTGATTGTAATAACCAGCAGTTATACATAATGCCTGAATAATCACATTGACCGTAACATAATTAAGCAGTATATGAATCACTTTCAGAGACAGGTTCATGTCTTTTCCACCCCGTGTAAATTAGCTCACGTTCTGGGCCAAAGACCTTGACTCCCACGTAGTTCTGTAAAGGCATCGGAAAATAATTGACAAAAGTCTCCAAAGTGAGATCACCCATAAAAATCTTCACGAGCCTTACAGTAGTCGCTTATGATGTGTAACATCTGACATAGAAGAAACCTCACGTGTAATTGTTGATACAGCGGTATTTTATAATATTATTGGCACAAATATTAATCTATTGTAAAAGGGAGTGATTTACAGATATTGTAGTTTATAATACGGAACTCATTTTATTAGATGTTTTGTAGCTTCCACCAGCACTAGCCTAAATACAGGATACAATATGGCTCAACTAGATTAATAGACGTGACACCGCTCATAACCTTAAATTCGTTATAAATAGGCCAACTTGCGAGTAAATGCAATGTGCACAGCAGTAGATCATGAAAGGCTTGCCCAGTTCCCGGACCTCTTGATTCACAGACCAACACGTAATTTCATATGGATTCTGTTAAAATTAGCCATATTTATATGATAAATATCGTTTGAAACGATAATCTAGTAGCAAAAATATCTATCCCGTCCGGGATTCGTACCCAAGATCTCTTGATTCTCAGTCAAAGACGGTAACACCACGGCTATTTCGACCACCCAAATATTGAGCACAAGATGGTGAATTATTTTCATGTACTAATAATACTGCATTACGGAATTAAGTTTATTTTATATTTTGCTTGTTTCGATAATGTTCGTGCGTGAAATTGAGTTTAAAATGCCTTATGAATAGGCCCTCTTGTGAGTAAAGGGAAAGTGATCTGCTATACTTCATGAAGGCTTTCCTAGTTCCCGTATAAACACAACGATATATATTATATTGATGACTGCATTACCGTTATGTGGGTTAATATTTGAATAGTCATTGTGCAGAAACATAATACCGGCATTGCCGACTACTTACAATGTTTCATAATAAAGAATATCATCATTTAAATACTGACACAAAGACTTCGACCATGTGCTTGGTGTTTCAATCAGTTGACATCCGAGTTCGCATGAGCGTTTACCGTCAGAATGACAGTATTGAGCAAAGTTACTCGGGGAGTGGATGCCGATCACTTTTATTCAGAGACTAGCAGTAGTGCCCGGCTTCGCCCGGTGGATTTATTTGTTTTATGAATGATAATGAATACTACTACAGAACTGGCACATGTTACTTAAACTAACAGAAAACAATATTTTAAAAATATATCTTTTTGTGGTGGTGGTGGTGCTGCTGCTGCTGCTGCTGCTGGTGGTGGTGGTGGTGGTGGTTGTAGTGGGGGTGATAAGTAGTACAGTATAATGGACGTAACATTCAGGTCATTTTACCGTAATGAAATTATGAATAGGGAAACAGCTATTTACTAACTACAGCACTGACACATGTAATTTTCAAACAAATTTACAAAAAAAAAAAATAGAAAGAGGAGTAAGTGAAATAACAGACTCTGTTAGGGCCTATATCTCATTGGCTGTTAGAGATTTAGAGACCAATAGTGTCGTCTTTTGTCGCATAGCGCCGTAGGAAAATAATCAGAACTCATTGGAAAACTTCGGCTGTCCCGAGCTACTGAGGTAGCACTGGTATCATTTATCGCCACAAAGCGCTTAACGATAAGTTTTGAAATAAATGAAGGTAAATTTGAAAGCACCAACGCTTATTGCAGCTGATAACCTCAATGTACTGCAACAACACCATTGCACTTATACAGAGGAATAATATTTTCATCATGATAACTGTTTAAAGGGGCCTAAGAAATCTTTTGCACTAATTACCCCAAGTGGACAGTGTTACCAGCAGGGTTTCAATGTGTATGTAAAATTTGGTGCAATTAGGAGAAACGGTGTAGATTTGTGATGAATGGCCTAAATGCAGGGAATGGAGTGGTCTGTTATAAATTTCACGTAGACAGTGTTACTCTCAGGGTTCCAAAGGGTAAGTGTACACATTTTGGCTCAGAACGGTGAAAAGGCGTAGATTTATGCCAAAGGGCATAAATGCAGCGAATGGACTGGTCTGTTAAAAATTTCACGTAGACAGTGTTACTCGCAGGGTTCCAAAGGGTAAGTATACAAATTTTGGTTCAGATCGGGAAAAAGGTGTAGGTTTGAACCAAAGGGCCTAAATGCAGGGAATGGACTGGTCTGTCATAAATTTCACATAGACACTGTTACCATCAGGGCTCCAAAGGGTAGGTATACAAATTTTGGTTCAGATAGGTGAAACTGAGTACGTATCACTAACCATAACGCCAACGCATGCGGATAGAGCTGTTCGGGAGCGCTTGTTCTACCGACTTACTGAACAAAAATCAATCTTTAAGGTTACCTGAGAGGTGTAGCCGAATGGTACATAGCCTAAACTATTCCTCTTGAATCTGGCTATCATATAAAGAAAGAATTTTTAGAATCGGACTGGTAGTTCCAGAGATTAGCGCGTTTAAACACACAAACACACAAACTCTTCAGCTTTATTATATTAGTATAGATTGAAAACCAGACTCAGCGAATTTGATATAATGAATATTTTACACCAAAGAACGACAACTTGAAGATGATTTATTGTAGGAATATTTATAATGGCGCCTCCAAACCTTCAAGTAATCCGTATGAGATATATATTCCACAGCAGCCAGGAGGGATACGATCTAGCTGGCAGTGCGTCTTACACACTTCCGTCCGATACACTTCCGTCCCATTTTTCAAAAACACTGCCACAAAAAATATCCAGCAACCGAGTGGAAAGATGTTACACATCAAAACAAGAAAAGTAAAAACGAAGAAGAAGAAAGAGGTGTCTCTGACAGGCCAGTAAGATATAAAAAGCCGGACGAACTTGGAGCCGTGTGGTTGCCATCCATATCCCAAAATGACTGAGCTCCAGGAAGATTCATGTGTTGTGTCGCACGTAATATGGCGTTATGAAAGCTGCTCCGACAAGTTACGATGTGTCGCTTATGGTAGCTGCGGCTGTCGCAGTCACCGTGTCAGATTACACCACTACAGTATTATCGCCGGTCGGGAAACGCTCAATCGTGTGTGTCACGCCTGTCATGGCACATAACGCAGCAATGCTATTAGTCTACTGGCTCTAGAGCACTCTATTACCCAAGCAGGACGACTCGACATCATGTATTCAAGAGGTCTCTCCGCTATCTTACCTGACTGGCTGCGTGGCACAGCGATAACGTTCTCGCCTGCTGTGCTCAAGGTTGCAGGAACGAATCCTGAAGCAATCAGTTAGCATTTGAGGGTGAGCAAATGTGAGGTTGCCGTGTCAGTATATTTACTGGCACTTTATTTTAACGTATGGCTTTTAATGACGGGAGTGTCGGAGGACATGTTCGGCTCGCCAGATTTTTAGCTGCTTCTAAGCGGACACCCAGTGGGTGAGCTACAAGTACCGTCGCGTGTGGAATGTTGTCTGGAGAGGAAAGTGTCAATGTAAGGACGAGGAATTGGAAGGTAGCGGCTGTGGCCTATAGATAGGGACCAACCCCGGCATTTGCCTGGAAAGAAGATGGGAAACCACAGAAGACCATCTTCAAGGTTGCCGGCAGGGGGATTTGAACCTCCTCGCCTCCCGGATGTGAGCTACTGCCTGCAGCCACGCCGTAATGACCACGGCTAACTCACCCGGTACAGAACCTAACCCCGTGGCACTACAGCCCTTGAAGGGCCTAGGCCTACCAAGCGACCGCTGCCCAGCCAATTGGCCTGAAGATTTTGGGGTGACTCGTGGTCAGCGTGTCGGATCCCCTCGGCCGTTAATCTTGGTTTTCGTGACCGGGGCACTGTCTCACTGTCAGACAGCTACTCAATTGTCCTCACGATGCTGAGTGCACCCCGTTCCAACCCTCACGTCAGTTTTAAAATTCCTGACGGAGCCGGGGATCGAACCCGGAGCCTCCGGGTGAGAGACAGGCTCGCTACCCCAACACCACGGGGCCGGCTTCACCCGGTACAGGCACGTTTAAAATCCCCTTCAGGGCGAGGTTCCGGTATCCCGGTGTCTCTAAAAGACGCAGCAGTTTAACCTTTGAGAACTGGTGTGAAGAAATATACTGTAACACGAGGAATGGCGCCAGGTCATTTTGACCCATAGTGTGTCGCTCCCTTTTTGTCGTAGTCGTACGGATTGTAATGAAGTAGTGTTACACCTGGTGTCTTCCTATGAACTATTCCCCATATAAAATGAGGTTTACTTATATTTTTCAAATTTAACATACAGAAAATTTACAATAATTTTCGTTAACCTTGATATTGGCAATAAGGCCGTCATCTTACGTCTTTTGATTAAAGGAGCTGATGACCACGATGTCCCTAGACCATAAACGGTGAGCTATGTTGTTGTGCTGCACCAAAATAGGTGGATTTTCCCTCCTATTTTTTGCCGATTGTTCCGACTAACGTTAGCCAAAAATATGTCACGCGAGGACTGGCGCCATGGGTAAATCTGACCCGACTGTAAATAATATAGAAATAACTTCAGTGTTCCAAAAGATATGGGCATGTTTCTTTTGCTGGGAGAAGTTCAAGGCTAGGAAGGAAGGTACAGTGAACGACAAGAGATAAAGACTGACAAAAACGAAAATATAGAGCATTATTAAGCCTCGGGTCAAAAATGCCCATGCATCAGTTAAGGGACAAGAAACCAATGGCATTATTATTACAATCTTACCACTGTCTTTAAACTGTCACGTCTGCCTGATTTATTGACCAATCGCGGTGATTCACTCGCTGTAATGTATGCTGTGCCACTACAAAAGTTGCATTATTACCCACAATTACTACAATTCATAAACAGAGGAATAACGTATTGATCCAAACACGTATTTGATTTTTGTTGAACCACCTCGTGGTGTAGCGGCTAGTGTTCTTGGCTGTCGCCCCGGAGATTTGGGTTCGATTCCTGGACCTGTATAGTCATTTTATTGTGGTCTGAGGGCTGGAACGGAGTCCACTCAGCCTCGTGAACTTGCAGCAAGTCCACATATCGTAGGTTCGAATCTAGGTGCTGACAACGATTATCCTGAGTGTGGTATTCTCCCTGCTTTATTCTTACTCCATCCAGGAAAATGCCGGGATAGTACCTTATTTAAAGTCCCGGGGCACCTACTCCATCCCTGTCCCTAATACAGTTGCTCACACTACTGCAGTCATAGCAAAAATACAGGTTATCAGACAAATGGAACACACAACCAACTACACGGAGCTGATACTCAAGATAACCAATGGCATTATTATTACCGCTAATGAATACTGTCTTTAAACTGTGACATCTCCCAGATTTACTGACCAATCGCGGTGATTCACTCGCTGTAATGCATGTACTAAAATTGCATTATTACCCCCAATTAGAATTCATAAACAGAGGAATAACTAATTCATCCATACAGGTATTTGCCTTTTGATGAACCACCTCGTGGTATAGAGGTTAATATTCTTGGCTGTCGCCCTGGAGGTATGGGTTCGATTCCTGGACCTGTCTAGACATTTTATTCTGGTCTGAGAGATGGAACGGAGACCACTCAGCCTCGTGTACCTGCAGCAAGTACACATATCGTAGGTTCGAATTTAGACGCTGACAACGATTATCCTGAGTGTGGTATTCCCCCTGTTTTATTCATGCTCCATACAGGCAAATGCCGGGATCGTACCTTATTTAAATTCCCGGGGCACCTACTCCATCCCTGTCCCTAATACAGCTTCTCACACTACAAAATTCATAGCAAAAATACAGGTTATCAGACAAATTAAACACACAACCAACTACACGGAGCTGATACTCATGATGTCCCATGCCCCTAAAATGAATTAACAACAAAAACAACAACACAGTTTTGTGGATCATAAATATCACTATTGTTCTTAAAAACTAAAAAGTAGTTCTGTGAAGAACTATACAGCCTATTTTCATAACTGCCACTATCAACATACAACATTTCAGTTTGATTGCTGTAATAGATTCGTAGATATTAAGAACCGACTAAGTATTTCGGATGGTCGCCATGTTGGATTTTGTATATATAGGTCCTAGAGTTACGTACTGCTAAATGAAGATTGTTGTGTACGTGTAGCATTCAAACCTCAATCGCATGATTAGGACACAAGTAGTAACAAGGAGATTTTAAAGTTTCGCACAGCTGCCATCTTGTGGTTATGGAAACAATTGAAATAAATTAGATGCCAGTGGATTAACATTCGTATAATGATTTACCGTACCCAGTTTCACTGCACTCGGATGGTTAAATTGCGAGAAACGTCCATGTGAACATTTATATTTCGCGTCGCCGCCATGTTGGATTTGTGATCACCAGGTTATGTAAAGTCCTATAGATGAATTTAAGTTCATAGCCCATATGAACATAAAAATATTCAGTTTGATTGCTATAATAGATTCGTAGATATTCAGAGCCGTCTAAATATTTCAGATGGTCGCCATGTTGGATTGCTAAATGTGTATGCCATAGAGGTATGTACCATTAAAGGAAAAGTATTGCGTAGGTTCATTATTCAAACTTTCACGTAGATCACATGATTACAACACAAGAAATGAAAACTTAATTTTAAAATCCGCAAAGCCGCCATCTTGAGGTTATGTAAACAGTTGAACTAAATTAGGTACCAGTGTATTACAATGTGTATAAACATTTCCTGTACCAGATTTCATTACGGTTGGAACAATAAATCACGAGAAAGGTCTATTTAAAATTTTCAAATTCGCTTGTCCGCCATGTTCGTTTTGTGGTTAACCGGTTTTTGAAAGTCTTATAGATGAACTTTCAGTAGTGCCCTTAATCTCCGTACAAAATTTCAGGACGTTACCACAAATAGTTTCAGAGATATAGAATGCCGGTGAAATATTTCGCACATGCGCCATCTTGTGGTTATGTAAACAATTGAACCAAGTTAGATGTCAGTGCATTACAATATATATAAACATATACTGTACCAAGTTTTATTGCGTTTGGTTGGTTAAATCGCGAGAAACGTCTATTAAAATGGCGCAAATTTCGTGTGGCCGCCATGTTGGTTTTGTAAATACCAGCTTTTCAAAAGTCACATAGGTGAACTTCTAGTAGTTTCTTTCATCACCGTAAAAAATTCCATGGTGATATCGGGAATAGTTTCGGAGATATTGAATGCTGGTGAAATATTTCGCACCGCCGCCATGTTGGATTGGTGAGACCGTAACAAAATTTGATGGGCACGGTCGGGGTCGTCCGAAATAGTGCTATGAACTTACCGAGATTCATTGAGATTGCTCCAGCCGTTTAGAAGTTATTAAGGGGACACACACACACACACACACACGCACACTCCTCACACACACACACACACACACACACACACGGACAAAATGTGAGCTCATAAGCCTATTTTTTCAAAATTGTAAATAGGCTAAAAATCCTCTCGGCACACTGGAAGGCGGAGGTAGATTTCACCGGGCAAACTTGGGGATAGTCTATAATAGGCAAAATATGCAGGTTTTCGTAGAAGGATCAGACCTCATTTATTGCGAGTAAGTATTTTACAATTGGAGATTGATTAACTTTTTTTTCTTCTTTCTATGCATATTTTTAACATTTTATTGTCTTATGGGGACGGTAACCTTCTTGTCATTTGGGGTCCATTCTTATACTTGTGGACACACTGTCCTTATTCAAGGATTGCAACTGATGTGTAATTATAACAGTCTGTTACTTCTTCACGCAAAATTTTATCTTCCGCAGAGATGTTGGTTGGTTCCTAAGTTTAGGGGCTGCGGCAACGTGGTCATGTAACCCCGTGTAATTTGTGTGTGTGTAGAATCAGTCTGATAAACGGTGTTAATTGTGATGGCTGTATTAGTCTGTAATTCAGGTAAGGACTGCAGACGGTCAATTTCAAGTAGTAGTTACTAATTTTGGTACCAATTACTACCGTCAACGACACCTAGATGTGAACTTGGCAACTAGATGCCACCGCAAGCAGCAACTAGCAACGAACGTTGGAACTTCCCCTCTGAAGGAAAGCATACTGAGGGATTTTAGCGCTCTTAGAAAATCCGACGACTTCGGCCGGCTATGAACCCGCGACCTTGGGCATAGAATTTCAGCATGCTACTAGTTACGTCACCGAAGCCGCTTCCCACAGAGTCAGATGGAAAACTGAATGTGGTCTCGTGCAATGGCATTGTCATGGCAACCTCCGATAGCTCATCCCCCATCAATTTAGAAGCGTTGTCATGGCAACCTCTGATGGCTCTTGGCATTTTCTTATAATTCCGAAATAATTTTTCTCATCCCATGGCGTAATGGTGGGTCATATCAAAAATTCTTTCAGACAAACATTTTAGGTAATTTTAGGGGAATATAGTCCATTTTGTATGGT
The DNA here is from genome assembly GCA_946902985.2 of Meconema thalassinum. Taxonomy (NCBI): domain Eukaryota; kingdom Metazoa; phylum Arthropoda; class Insecta; order Orthoptera; family Tettigoniidae; genus Meconema; species Meconema thalassinum. The sequence goes on along the minus strand of OX336391.1, from coordinate 131,478,795 downwards.
TTTGATATTGTGCCTATTAAGAGATATGTGATTAATATTTCCCCGAAAAACACACTTTTTTCCACCCATTTGGTGCTATCAAAAATCTTTTTAAACATACTTTTTTGGCACTTATCCAACACATGGTATGAACTTTGAATGGATTCGATATTTCACGAATTAAGAGAGTTATAGCGATATTTCACTTGTTCGATAAAAGCCCCCCATTTTTACCCCCTTCGACCGATTTTGCCATTAACGAACTAGACCTCTAAAGTAAAGTTAATGGGTGAAAACTCTGAACCCTTTGAAATAAAAGCAGGTGTTCGCCAAGGAGATGGATTGTCCCCACTTTTGTTCAACCTAGTACTGTATAAGGTCATTAAACCTTTATAAGTCCGTGGGATACTATCTTCCCACCATGTATTTATAGAACAGTGTTAGGGAGAGAATCGTCCCACCCCTTTCATTTCAAGCAGTCCCATATGCATCCACAAGCTATATGCACAGCAATATTGAAAACCCATTAATTTGATGTATACTGTCATCAGAAACCAAAGGTGGGAAGCATATATCCCAGTGGTCTCCACAGTGCACGTGCCCGCCAGTTCGATTGTGTTGAGTGAAAGAAAAAAATGCATTGTTTTACAGAAGAAGGTGTTTTTATTGAACATAAGAGATTTGTAAACGTTGGTATATAACTGAAATACAATGTTAATAATGGTTTTGGTCACTTGAGTAAATATATTTCAGCTCGAATGGAAATAATTAACTGCTCAGGGTGTTTGCCATAGAATAGAAGATTTTTTAAATTAATGTTTTGAGTTTTTAGTAAATATATTTTGAAATTATTGAATTATATTCGAATATACTAACTTTTAACATTCCAAAATCAATTTTACATTTTTTGTGCAGTTTTCGGCAAAGATGATATAGGTCACTGACCTTGTGTTGCGTGGGAGTTACGTTTTCTTTTTAAATTATAGAGCGTGATGGGTGTTTTTATATATTATATCCTGTTAAATAAACCTCATTATTGAGTGATAAACAAAGTATCATCATTATTTGGAGGTGGGATATTATTACCCCATTGCTCATTAAAGAAGCATACTGTGAGGTGTGGGCAGTGGGATAATTTCCCACTCCATATTTCATAAAATGGAATCCACACCCATAAAATTGTTGCATATTCCTACTCATCTATCACCCCCAATTACAAATGTGCAAAATAGAAAATATATTTTTGACCCCCAGTCTTACGCTCTATAAAGGGTTTTAAGACATGGGAGAAAGAAGTGCCCGGAATAAACATGGGAACGAAAGATAAACGGATTAACATTAAATGCCTTGCCTTTGCTGATGATCTAGCAATAATTACCCGAACTCCCGAGGAAGCCAGGCACGGCATTGAGAAGCTTCACGAAATTGCCATCTAAACTGGTCTCCACATCTCCTACGACAAAACGCAATATATGGTCTCCAAGTGTCCACACCAAGCATTACTTGCGACCAACCATGGCAACATCTTGCTGGTCAAACAATTCCAGTACTTGGGTGAAATTATTAGTCATTTAGGCACTGAAAAAGCAGCAAACAAAATGCGCGTAGAAAAATTACGCAGAGCATACACAATCACCTGGAACTTCTACAATAAGAAATACTTACCCACAAAAGCCAAATTCCGACACTATCACACAGTTGTCCTACCAAAGGCACTCTACGCAAGTGAGACATTGTCACTCACAGTTCATATCAAGGACATCGAGAAAATTGAACGACATATACTAAGGTAGATATTCAGGCCCAAGTTTCAAGAGGGTATATGGATGCGAAAAAGCTCGGAAGAAATATATGCATTAACTGAACGATTCTCTTCAGTCACACGCAAACGGCGTATGAGATTTTATGGACATTTAAAATGAATGGATGATTCATGTATAAGAAAATATTTCTTATCATCAATGAGAACCGACAAAACAAAATTCGCTGGCTAGTAGATACACAAATGGACCTTACTGAAGTCGACATTGATCCACTGACTGCAACAAGGACTACATACAGAAAAAAGATGAACACCCACAAATTTGCACCCAAGAATCCTTCCGAGAAAAGCTTGAAACTCCAAGACTCATGGACACAAGAAAGACGGCTGGCCCAGAGTGAAAGAATGAAGAAATTTTGGGCGAATAAGAAATTCAAAAAGATGAATTCAAGTGCTATTTAATGGTTCCACGTGCTCCTTAGGGGCCTGAACGAATATAATAATAATGTAGGATATATACATAAATTATATATAAACTTTTGAACAACGGTGGTTTTGGGGTCTAGGGGATGTGAAATGCGAAGATATGTTGAAATTTTTCGGAAGTCGAAACATGGTACCCATAGCTTTGTAATGAAATCTACCTAAAATCCATTCACCTAAAAATTTCTGGCTAAAGAGTGAAGGAGGCAGGCATGGAAGAAGTGGAATGGCCAGGAGGGGAAATGTGTGAGGTGTGTGTTCTTTTACATATTGAGATTGTTGTCGTTGTTGCTTCATTAAGGGGATTGGACATGGTGGTCATCATCCTTGGATGTGTGTAGAATTAGTGTGATAACTTGTGTTATTCTACTGCCTATGCAAGTGTGTGTGATTAGTAGGGCTCTGATTTTTAGGTGCTAAAAATCAGGAAAATATTTATTTTTTATGTAGGGTCTATTAAAAATACCTAAAATATTGTGCCAAAAAAGTAAAAATATTTAATTATAATTTAGTTTATTAATGTGAATATAAACAATATGCAGTACTCACGAATGCTATGCCTCACTGTTTAATGACGCATTGCAGTACACAACGACATAGATCTTCAGGTTGTCCATCACAAGTGACCGACGATTATCTGAAACACTTCTTCTGAAGGCGCGAAACTGCGGCAATACGTTTCTTGTCCTTGAGGTGTTGTGTAACTTGAGATCGCTGTTCAGCCTTGATTGCTTTCCCACATGGTTGGCAGAACAAAATGCCCCCATCAGATGTAAAATTATCTTTAAATTCTGCAACGTACAGCTGCAGACATTAACTTGTAGTTGCTTTTACTTTAGGCATCGTAGAACTGCTTACACTTCACAGTGCCAGAAATGAACTGCATGTGAGTGACACTGGTTCCAGGTAGGTGTGGGGGAAGTTCTAGCACGTGGTGCAATATGGCTATGGACAAGGAAATCCCCGGCTTTCAAAGTGAGTGGCACGGGGCGACAAGTTAAGAATAACACAGTTGCAAGCTGACATACGCTCTGCATGGAGATTAGTTAGCTCACAGGTTCTTCCCCGTTGAAGTAACACGGAACAAAAATGCAATAAACTGAAAGATCTACCAGATTGCTTTTTAAAAATGTAAATATTATGTCTTTTTATGGGCTAATAAGTGAAAAGCAGGAATTTATGTATTTGTAAAAATAAAAAATGCTTAAAATATGTATTTACATAAAACAATATTTATTTACCTCAAAATCCGAGCCCTAGTGATTAGAATAGAGCAGGAGACTGCCGTGGCCGTTAGATAACATCCCAGCATTGGTACCCCAAAATGAATTTCAATAATTTGATGTAAAATATATATCTCTACTTCAACAGTGCGAACTGCACCGAATTTGAAGCATAGTAATGTTCCCGTAAGTACTGAACCCTTTATCCTCTGATGGATAAATGATTCGATGTTTTATTTCTTCAATTAATAAATATTTCCACCAGCGTCATGAAATAGCCAGATGGAGATGAGGAAATTTCAAGCATTTGTTGGAGACAATGGGGACATACCTGCAGCAGTTTGACAAAAGGCTAAATACTTAGGATTGTGAAAAGATAGACCCTAGCAATGTTTCAGAAGGACAGGTGGTGGCTACCTCAAAATAGAAGGGACGCGCAGTGAGACACGCTTATGGTATGTGCATTGTAATATTCGCGCCTAGAAAAAAATATGATGCAGTAACGTGAGTGGCTGATGAAAATACTAGACACTCCCACGAGGCCAAGGTCTGATAAAAACCGCCAAGTTATTGAAAATATGGAACCAATGAGAAACGAATGCTTACGAGCGCGGCAAGTCTAGCTTGGGCACGCGATGGCTAGCATTAACGCGGGAGATCGGCTAGACAACATCTCTACGATCGATTCTAGGATTAATGGGCATATTCTTGACCTGCGCAATTTTACGAGTTCAGTGATATTTATTTCATTCCTGTACCATTATTATTTTGAGAATTTTTTATATAATTTCCCCCTATATCGGCACCTAGGGCCGGTTCATTTATAAGTGGCGTGAAGAGCCAAGACATTGCTTATTACTTTTGTGCGTCTGAGAACGTAGGCTTATTATACTTTGGTGTGTCGAGGACACAGGTTATTATATTTTGTGTGTCGGTAGACACAAGTTTATCATTACATTTTGAGTGTCGAGGACACAGGTTACTTTACATTTTGCGCGTCTAAGGACGTAGACACTTATACTTTTGCGTGTCATGAGGACGCAGATTTATTAATAAATGTGTTAAATTCAGTGATAGATAGTCACAGTACTATATTTTGTAGGGGCAGTATCATCGACAATTCGCCAACAGACTGTTCCGGGGAAAGTAGTACCTGAAATGGCGAATTTAGTAGTCAGATATTGAGTGTATAATAATCTAACTTTTTGAATCAGCACGAGAGATGACATCGCTTATCCTGGAAGAAGTCTGGAACTATCAACACTCCGTCCAGATGGTTGAGATGAGCTAAGAAGCATTCAGTTGGGAGATGGCAGCGGATGTCCTTTGACGGGTGACTGGCCGAGGATGAGTACAAAATAATATTCTTATTATCTGATAAATTAACTTATGGTATATGGGACATATATTTGTTTGTAAATATTTTGCTAGTGTGATTAACGTAGTATATTTAGTTTTGGGTCTGACACACCTTTTGCATGGAAACAGCTCGCATAAATGTTATTAGTAGAAGGTTCTTGTTTGTTTGTTGTTTTATCTAACGTAGCTATGTGGACGACCGTGTTTGCATATGTTACGCAATGCGGTTAAAAACGTCTCTCGGAGATATGTTGTGTTTCAGAAGTAGGACTGAAGTAATATAATTATACAGTAGATTGGAGGGTAATTAATCTTTTTTAAGGTTTATTATTGATCAGATTCAGTGAGATTATTGCCTTTGGAGCAATGTGATTTGTGACGAAGAGCAGTCAGCTCTATCGTAGGTTTTAATATTTTTTTAATAGTTTGTGAGCAGCTATTCAGCCGACCTGTGTGAAAATCGTAATGTCATTCCCAGCAGTGTGAGTGTGTGTATTTTGTGGTCATTACAAGCGGGAATTTCAGCGTAGACTGATTTCTGTCAGCTTGGTGCCAAGTCCATATTGTTACCTTGCGAGGGCAAATGTGGCTATTTTGATTAATGTCTGACCATATGTTTTGGTGGTCGAGATTTGTTGCTGTTGATTCTTTGAGATAACGGCACAGCTGGTCAGTTATTTTTACACACTGGAGTTTGGGGCGATGACAAGTAGTGAGGAAGGGGGAGCTGTTTCACAAGGCCGGGCTGAAAGGTTGCAAGCGAGGTCATTAGTGGGGAGTGCTCGTTGACTCCGTAATTACTTGAAATTCTGAATTAAGAACTGATCAATGGTAAAAATTGTTTAAATAAATGGGAGTTGCCTGCGAATCACTATAATCTCCGAAGCGTTAGCTTAACGTGCATTTTTGTTCATATAAGGTAATCTTAGCCGGTGAGGCTTGTGTTGTTATTGGTTTCATTCCATGTTTATATTCCATATCAGTGACCCGTTAAGTCACGTGCGATGCTGTTTTTCCTTGTTTGTGTATTGAGCAATTGGCCGGAGTTGGCAGCTCATATTGTCAAGTGCGTCATCGCGGGAGATTCCTGTAAATAATAGATTTTTAGTTTGTGTGTCAGCATTAAATTTTTAAGGGTTTTTATTAGTGTCATGTCCCATATCCGTAAACGTTGATTTACGAGATGATTGTTCGTAAGCATCGTGGCTGTTAACCCGCTGTAAACGAACAGTCATCCAAGTACTCATTCCTCGTAGTTAGTCATTACGCGTACATAAAATCCAAATGCAAGTTAGTGGAACTTGGATCCACAATTTTTATAAAGGGGGAGATCCGTCTGACTCCTCAACTTTGTTGTTTATATTCTTTTTATGCACTATTAGTCATTAAATCATGTTATTATTTTACGTCTTGTCACCTTTCTTTCTTATTTATAGTTTGAATCCTATGACCCTTACCTCAGTAGAGCATGTTGTTTGGCGAACGTATACATCACACTAAGAACTGAGCGCGACCCCTTGATCAAGATTCTTGCATATAAACACTGCTATTCTGAAGGGTTCATAGGATGTAAACTGGCGCGGCCAAGCGTGGGGCGGTTCACTGTGGTGTAACGGCAGAGAAATTGCACATGTCAATGTAAGCGTAGTTGGGTTTTCAAACTGACGCAACAATGAAGGTGTAATTTTGTTGCTGGTTCGCTGCTGGAACACATTTAGTTGGCGTATTTGAATAAAACTGACAGGCCACAAGTGGAGGCAGATATGACAGTATTTTAATCACCGGGAAGTATTATTTTATTAAAAGTAATTGAGGCGAAGAGGATACCGCCAAATGTGTGAAATATAAATTAAAATCAGGAGTTTGCAATGTAAAATACGGTTCACGTTTTTGTCTATTGAATTAAAATAAATTAATATACGTGATACCGGGCGCCCAATGATTAAAGTTAAAACTAGATTTGTTTAGAAAGTCAAACTCATGAAAATGTTAGGAGGCTGGTAGCCTTAAATGACAATTAATACTTAGTTAATTAGTCAGTGTTAATATCAGATCAGGATAACAATTTAATGACTGAATATGTGTTTGGGTCTAAATTAAATTGAGTAAAATTAGAACCACTCAGAGATGCAATCGACTAGTGGGATTAAATGTAAAAATAAATGAACTGAGTAGGGTAAAGAAATTAAATGTGCATTGGATTGTATGTGTGTGTCGAGGGGCATTGCTTTATGCCATTTCCCTAGTGTCTCATATAAAATGTATAACATGGCAACGGTGGAACAGATTCAAGAAATCATTGAGAGTGCGGCTAGGAGAACACAGGAATTGTTGGACACTAAATTGGCGGAACAAAGTGAATCACTAAACACAAAATTATCTGAACAAATAAACACTAAACTATCAGAACAAAGTGAATCATTAAACACTAAACTATTAGAACAAAGTGAATCACTAAACACAAAATTATCTGAACAAATAAACACTTAAATATCAGAACAAAGTGAATAACTAAACAATACTATGTTAGAACAAAGTGAGTCTATAAACAAATTGTCTGAACAGAGTGAATCGCTAAAAACTAAACTATCCGAACAAAGTGAAGCAATAAACAATACTATGTTAGAACAATGTGAGTCTATAAACAAATTATCCGAACAAAGTGAATCATTGCGGACACAATTAAATAACAGTAGGATTGAACAAAATGAATATCAGGCGGAACAAGCTAGATTACTAAAAAACATGAAATCAATGACACTATAAATTCGCAGTTAGAGGCGCAAAATGTTAAAAACACGAACCAATTAGCTTCGTTAACCGCAGAGATGAAGGATCACACTAATCAACAGATGGTATTGCTGGCCCTAGATGTTAGTAAAAACAATGAAAAACAATTAGATCAGATTAAGAAAATGGAAAGTATTTTTGATCAAAAACTTAGCATTCTGGATGAAACGGTGTTAGCTAAATTAGAGCAAATTGAACTAGCATGCACGATGAATACAAGCGAGGTCAAGATAGCTCAGGATAAGTTAGAAGGACGATTTAAGGAAATGGAAAAGAGCGGCAAGGTCATTCAACAACAATTATCAGCGGTAGATGAAAATATATCCGGCATAATTTAAGATATGGACCGTCTCGAAATAAAATCAGCGGAGCAATGGAAAAGCCTAGAAGCGGATCAGAATCAATTAAAGAATACCATCGACGAAAGGTTGAGCCAGATAGAAAGCAATCAGGATGACACTAAAAGCCAGATTGAGGAGAAAGTAAGCACGATTAAGGAGCAAATAAGGAAAGATTGGCGAAAAATGAATATCGATTCTAAAGAGGAAAGATCAACCATCCTTAAGACAGTAGGCGAAAATCATACTCGTATTCAAGCATTAGAGCAAGAAATTAAGAGTAAACTTAAAGAGCAAAGAGACAGGATCATTAAAGCTGAACTGAGGTCGTTAGAACAATCCTCGATATTTAAAACGGGAACAATGAAAGATAAACAGGACGATTCAAATAGCCCGGACGAGACCAGCACAGCAGGGTGTCAAGCTCAGACAGAGAGCCCATTAACGACAAACACGGAGGGGTTTCGCAAGAATATCGAAAGGAGTTCCACGCCACAAGACGGTCATCAGCCCACACAACTTATCCAAGTAATTCGCTCGAACGATTATAAACCGCAGAAATACACGGAGAATTCAGGGGTGACACCTAAAGCCTTTATTAAAGAAATTGAAGATCATTACAATGACACTGGGGTACCTGAAGCACGTAGATTGAGGATGATGGAAAGATTTTTATCAGGAAATGTCCTTACATGGTTTTTAAGCTTCAAATATAGATTTGGAACTATGTCAGATTTCAAATTAGCGTTTCTGCGCAAGTACTGGTCGCCAGCATTACAACAGAGTCTAAGGATGGAGCTTTACTCTAGAAAATACCAAACTACCCAGCAGACGAAATACTCAGATTTCTTTAACATGCAAATGCTAAAATTTCGCGACCTTGATTACCCTTTAAATGAAGCGGATCTGGTGATGACTATAGCGCGGCAATTACCAGTCAACGTTCAGCAAGTACTAGTCGCAGCGAACGTTAGTACGGCCTTACATGCAGAGCAGATATTACGCCAGATAGATGAGACTACATCTCATAATCATTATAGAGGAGGAAGACAGCTGGAGTTAGTCAATACGACAGAGGTCATAAAACCAAAACAGGCAAACACTAAAACGCAGGGTACTAATACAAGCACCTCCACACCTAGGCGAAACCAGGAAGAAGGAGAAAACAGACCATACCAGCGTAACGAGAATAACTATAGGTCATATCAAGGTGTTTGAACATTGTATCTTACTTCAAGTTTAGCAAGCCCTCACCAGATGTCAGATTAGGACAGTGCTCATCGTAACTCCATTGCTCGCTGTAGGGGGCAGCATACCTGCTAAGTTGTTCCCTGCCGGGGGGAGAGTAAGACAGTGTGTCTCTGAGTAAGAGCGGTAACGGTCGGTTGCGTGATGTTAGACAATGGCGTAGTCGGTGTAACAAACACCTACATTCAGTGTTTCTTTTGTGTGTAAATATGTGTAGGGAGTGTTTTCTTATCGTGTATGACGTGTTTATTTAAGTTGTGTAAATATATTGTAGTAATAATTCCACAGAGATCCAGTGATATGAATCAGCTACCTACCTCGTGTTCTATACATACAGTCCATTTCTATCCTCGTACTATCCTTAGCCAAACCTTGTATATATCTCCTCACCTCAAATCAACTCGTTTCATGGTCCTCGACGGGCCGGATGTCTGTGGAATCTTCGTTAATGTGATATTAGCACGTGTATTTTGGCGGGACTGAAGCATCATAGCAGCCATGTTGGCAAAGAATACTACTGTTTCCGATAGCAGCCATCGTGGCAAGGAATAAACGGCTTCCGATAGCAACCATCTCGGCAAGGAATACTACAGCTCCCGATGGCAGCCATGTTTGCCCCATCCCCTTCGTATGTCGTCATCTTGGTTCCAGTCTACAGCAACCAGTGATCTCATGTCAGCGCTGGAGGTTATACGACAGCCACGCAGACCAACTTCGATATTCTACACCGCAGCTTCAGTAAGTACATACTCAGTTTCTGATTCCTATTCTTTCCCAACATGGATTCCAAAGAAAAACAACTCCTTGTTAAGACTAGAGGCCTAGCGAAAGCCAGCATCACACGCGTGTATAACTTTGTGGTTAACTTCAAATCCGGATCAGGCATAAATGCAATTAAGGCCAGACTAGACGATCTACCCAGAATACGAGAAAAGTATGACAATGCGCAAGAAAAGTTAGAACTGGAGGATGAAACTGAGGATCATAGTGAAGATCGTGACAGTTTCGAATTATTGTACTATGACGTAGTAGATAAAATAACAACACTGATAGAAGAGAGTGCAGAATCAAGGTTGAGACAAGGCAACCTTTCCAGTGGTACCACTCATTCCCACTCTGGTCCATTCAAAAGAGAACTCTCACTGCCAACTATTAAATTGCCATCTTTTGGGGGTAACATTACTGATTTTAGACACTTTTCTGATACGTTTACCAGTCTGGTCATAAACAATGACTCACTTGAAGATATCCAAAGGTATCATTATTTGTTATCTTCACTTACAGGGGAAGCACATGAACAAATTAAGAATCTTCCCATAACAACCACAAATTTCAAGATTGCATGGCAGACAGTCTGTCAAAGGTACAACAACCCTAAGCTCATTGCAACGTCTCACATTAAAAAACTTTTAAACCTTCCGTCTGTAAGCAAAGAGTCATCCACAGATATACGATCACTGTTAAATCAAGTTTCAAGTTATCTGAATGCAATTGAGGCACTTGAACTTGACATTCCTTTACATGAAATGCTCGTATCACAGTTGATTCTTCAACAAGTTGATGAGGTCAGCAGAAAACAATGGGAGCTGACGTCATCAAAATTGAAATTTGCAAGACTAGATGAATTGTGTCGATTTTTAGAAGACAGATGCCATGCCCTTGAACTAACCAATTCAAATCAGACCTCCAAACCAGTGGTGTCTTCCCACCCACGACATGTTACTGACATCAAACACACTAAACCAGTAAGACAGGTTTATGTCTCTACTGGCAATAATTGTTTATTTTGTGAAGGTGTTCATCCTCTATACAAATGTTTAGGTTTTTCTGGCAGCAGTATCCAACAACGTATAGACTTTGTCAAACAACATAAATTGTGTTCAAATTGCCTTAGGCCTGGACACATTGTTGGCAACTGTTCTTCGGGCTCCTGTTATTCATGCGGCCTGAAACATCACACCCTACTTCATCGAACCAATAAACCTGTCACGCAGAGGCAGCAGGAAGCCACACCTGCAAGACACAGCATCGCTGATGTCAACCAGCAACAAACGGTTTCAGCCACGTATTGTTCGATAAAGGCAAAACCTCAGACCCAGATACTACTCTCCACTGCACTGGTTAAGGTACGTGATGGCTATGGAAGGCTGCAAACTTGTAGAGCGCTCCTAGACTCATGTAGCCAGGCACACTTCGTCACAAATGCCTGTGCAGAACGGCTCAGCTTACGGAAGGTTCGAAACCGAATACCAATACAAGGTATAAGCAACGCTACTACAGAATCTCGTCACAGTGCTACCGTTAATGTTCACTCCATGCACAGTGAATACCAAGTAGAAATTAACTGTGCTGTGTTGCCAAGAATCTCTGCTGATCTCCCAGGATCGTACATTGATTTCGCTGACTGGGGTATTCCCGAAGGGCTACCTCTAGCCGACTCGACGTTCAACCAACCTGGGCGAATTGACATGCTGATTGGTGCAGAGGTATTCTTTCAGCTTCTTCGACCGGAAAGACAAGTGAGACGAGGTGACTACCCTGTCCTCCAGAACACAGAATTCGGGTGGATTCTCGCAGGGCGTTTTCAGTTAGACAGAACGGCCGAAGCACCTTCGCAGACCGTACAGTCCTTCTTCACCACGAGTGACAATTCCCTTGACCATCTAGTTCAACGCTTCTGGGAATTAGAAGATATCAATCAGCCAATCAGATCAAAGGACGACCTGGAGTGTGAGAAACATTTTACTGCCAACACCAGGAGAGATGCTGACGGAAGATTCACGGTACAGCTTCCACTGCGTGAGGACTCTACAGAGCTTGGTGACTCGCTCCCATTGGCTGTGTCGCGGCTTCATCATCTCGAGAGACGATTAAGTAGAAACACCCAACTCAAGAATGACTACGTGAACTTTCTGGAGGAATACGAAGCTCTGGGACACATGGAGACTATCGACACGTCGCACCCTAATGAGCATAGCTATTACATGCCCCATCACCCAGTTATTAAAGAGGCAAGCTCTACCACGAAGACGAGGGTGGTGTTTGATGCTTCTGCCGCCACTACGAGCGGGAAGTCACTCAACAACATACTCCGTATTGGACCGACCATCCAGCAAGATATCTGGTCTATCATTACAAGATTCCGTACTCACCAAGTGTGCTTCACAGCAGACATTCGCCAGATGTATCGACAAGTAAATGTTGATAGTCGTGACTGCAACCTTCAGAGAATCGTATGGCGCCGATCGCCGGAGGAACACATAAGACACTACCGGCTAAAAACTGTCACGTACGGAACAGCTTCAGCACCCTTCCTCGCTACTAGGTGCCTTCAGCAGCTCGCCATTGAGGAGTCGCGCAACTTACCCAAGGCAGCAGAAGTTCTCCAGAGAGATTTCTATGTGGACGACTGCATGTCTGGGACGGAAACCCTCGAGGAAGCTCTGCGAACTCAAGAACAACTCATCGATCTCCTTCAAAGGGGAGGTTTCCAACTTCGAAAATGGTGCTCCAATCATCCACAACTACTCGAAGCTGTTCCTCCAGAATACAGAGAAGCCCAGCTGCCCCTTCAACTCGATAGCGGAAATAACGTTAAGACGTTAGGACTCTTGTGGCATCCTGCCAACGATCAGCTGCAGATTGTGAATGGTACCGGGATTACTAACTTCAACGGACCGGTTACAAAAAAGAAAGGTACTTGCAGTCATAGCATCAATATACGATCCGTTGGGACTGATGGGTCCATTCATCATCTCCTGCAAGTATTTCCTGCAGCAACTCTGGCAACTTCGCTTAGGATGGGATGAGAACTTACCTAAAGAACTGCTTCAGCGCTGGGAACATCTACACAATCAGCTGCCTCTTGTCAGCCGAATTCGTATCGACAGACTAGTGGTAACGAAGGGCATTGTCACTAACATTCAACTGCACGGTTTTTCAGATGCGTCTGAGAAAGGATACGGATGTTGCATTTACATAAGATCGGAAAACCAACAGGGTGAGCGCATCACAAGGCTACTGTGCGCTAAATCTAAGGTCGCCCCACTAAAAAGGGTCTCCATTCCTCGTCTCGAGTTGTGTGGAGCACTGCTGCTAGCTCGTCTTCTCAAGAAGGTAACATCGGTGTTAAATTTGACCATTAGCAGCATCCATTTGTGGACAGATTCGACGATCGTTCTTTCATGGATTGCAGCATCACCCATACGGTGGAAAACGTTTATTGCCAACAGAGTTTCGGAGATTCAGGACAGCACATCGATTGCAGATTGGAAGCACGTCCCTTCAGGAGACAATCCTGCCGACCTGATTTCACGGGGACTCACTCCAGACGCCCTTATTGCTAAGTCACTTTGGTGGAATGGACCACCGTGGCTTGCGGAAGACACTCTATCATGGCCTAATTCAACCCCTTCTGCGGATACCCAGGACATCCCAGAACAGCGGAAACCTGTGGTCAGTCTCGTGGCGGTTCAACCTGAAGATGAGCTCATGCAGCGATTCTCTAAACTTGCACGTCTGCAGAGAGTGACAGCTTACTGCCTCAGATTTGCAGCTAACGCCAAACTTCGTCATACGGAAAGGAAGACTGGTGCATTAGACCTTCAAGAGTTACGTTCAGGACTATATGCATGTATCAGGAACATCCAAGCATCAGCATATGGTGCAGAGATTCATGCTATTCGTAGTACAAGGGCAATTAGTAAGAAGAGCAAGCTTATATCCCTTAATCCATTCCTCTGTGATCAAGGACTTCTTCGAGTTGGTGGAAGATTACAACAATCGGAGCTCCCTTTCAACCAACAACATCAAATAATCTTGCCCCCAAGTCACCATCTAACTAAATTGATCATCGAGAACGAACATCGACGAATATTACATGCTGGGTGCCAACTGCTACTCTCCTCTCTTCGCCAGCAATACTGGATACCAAATGGAAGGAATACCATTCGGAAGATAATACACCATTGTCTCATCTGCCACAAGCTCAAGGCAAAAAATGCCCAGCAACTAATGGGTCAGTTGCCGAACTACAGAGCATCACCTGCCAATCCATTTGTTCACTGTGGGATTGATTACGCTGGCCCACTGTAAATAAAATCAGGATCTCGTAAAAACAGCGCAAGAGTTAAATGTTACGTATCAATTTTTGTATGTATGGCTACTAGGGCTATTCACCTGGAAATTGTTAGCAGCATGACTACCCAAGCCTTTCTTGCTGCTCTCAAATGCTTTATCTCACGACGAGGAAGACCTGCGCACATATATTCGGACAACGGCAGAAACTTCGTAGGCGCAGACAAGGAACTTCGGGAACTGCAGAGATTGTTCGACGAAGAACATCACCAACGAGAGATCTCAAATTTCGCTAGCACTGAAGGCATTCAGTGGCACTTCATTCCGCCACAGGCTCCGCACTTTGGAGGTATTTGGGAGGCTGGCGTCAAGTCATTCAAACATCATCTTCGACGAGTGATGGGCACGGCATACCTTACCTTTGAAGAACTGGCAACACTCACAACACAAATCGAAGCATGTCTAAACTCTAGGCCTCTAGTCCCCCTAGCCGATGATCCCGACGACATTATGGCTATCACCCCAGGTCACTTTCTAATTGGAAGACCTATCACTACCCTTCCCGAACCAGATCTGAGTAATGTACGCCTCAATGTACTCTCTAGATGGCAGCAACTGCAACGGCAGCTCCAAGGATTCTGGAAGGCGTGGTCAGCAGACTACCTCTCCCACCTGCAGCAGAGGAGTAAATGGACACTACCAAGTAATAATGTGCAGCCAGGCACATTAGTGATCGTCAAGGAAGACAACGTCCCACCACTGTGCTGGAAGCTCGCAGTGATCGATCAGGTCCACCCTGCCGCTGATGGACTAGTACGCGTCGCCACAATCCGTACTTCTACTGGAGTATTCAAAAGGCCAATTACAAAACTTTGTCCTCTCCCCACTTCTGAAGGCGACGATATCTGAACGTAGTGTGTCTTGTTTTGTATTTATCTTCATGTTTGTTTATTTTACATTGTGTTTGGAAAAAAGTGTTTAACCCTTTTTTGGCGGGCGGCATGTTTGAACATTGTATCTTACTTCAAGTTTAGCAAGCCCTCACCAGATGTCAGATTAGGACAGTGCTCATCGTAACTCCATTGCTCGCTGTAGGGGGCAGCATACCTGCTAAGTTGTTCCCTGCCGGGGGGAGAGTAAGACAGTGTGTCTCTGAGTAAGAGCGGTAACGGTCGGTTGCGTGATGTTAGACAATGGCGTAGTCGGTGTAACAAACACCTACATTCAGTGTTTCTTTTGTGTGTAAATATGTGTAGGGAGTGTTTTCTTATCGTGTATGACGTGTTTATTTAAGTTGTGTAAATATATTGTAGTAATAATTCCACAGAGATCCAGTGATATGAATCAGCTACCTACCTCGTGTTCTATACATACAGTCCATTTCTATCCTCGTACTATCCTTAGCCAAACCTTGTATATATCTCCTCACCTCAAAACAACTCAATTCACAAGGCAACAATAGATATCAACATAGAGGGTATCAGCAATGGCGTGAAAATCGAAGAAATGAGAGGCCTTATGGAAGATACGGTGATTATAATGCTAATCAAAGATGAAAAGGAAGGAGAGATCAAAATCAAGGAGAGCCACGTAATTATCGAAATGACTGGGATGATAGGCACGCTCAATCACAAAATTACCTAGAGGAATTACACGCTAGTCAAGGTGGAGAGCTAGGAAGATGAGAAAAAGCCATTGGGAACATGAAGAATCCTGACACACATACTGAGGAAGCTGGAAGTCTACTGAGACAAGAGGAATATCAAGGGCATGGGCGACAAAAGGATGATGGGAGTCGGAATGGAGCTAAAAAAAATGCTAAATTTGGATAAAGAAGACAGTCTACAAACGCAACAGTCGGAAGTTGAAGATGGATGGATAGTAGCGAACATACAAAGAATGGATTGCTTTGCCAGAAGACTGCCTGGAGGAGACGGTGAAACCACGGAACGATGAAATTAGGCAGTTACCCATTATTTACGCGAGGATTGGTGGAATTAATATAAGATGTTTATTGGATACGGGGTCACAGATCAGTCTGGTATCGGAGGCCTTGGTTCGAGAGTTGGGACGGAGTCAGAATATTCCTGTAATTTCCGTACCACAACTCAAAGTGAGGGGTGTTATTCCTGAACGCATCGTCACTTGTAAACGTCAGGCATATTTAGAGCTGAACATATTGGAACATACTTTTGGGCAAACATTCATTATCATGGCAAAGATGAATTTCAATATAATTCTTGGTGCAAATTTCATTTGTGACTATCAAGCAGTGATAGATTTGCACAAGAATACAGTCAGTTTTAGAGAGTATGATCAGCTGAAGAACGTGGGATTGCATATGGATGAAATCACTACCGGAAGAGATGTAAATTCTTGGGCATTGGAAGCAATATCGGAAGAGACGGAAGAGGAGATACGAAAGGCAGAAGATAACATCATAGAAGGAGCTGTTGTGGAACTAGATGAGGAGAGTGAATCCCAGGAGATATGGTCTTTATTAACGGAAGGAGATGACAGTGAGGCACAATTTGATGAGTTACTACAGGAGCGGCTCAATGACATTCAACTTGGGGGTGAACACAGAAAACAATTGGAAGGGTTTTTAAGGAAACACAAAACAGTATTTGATACAGTACCTGGTAAAATATTAAATTTCAAATATTCAATGCAGGTCGAGGATTGGTCACCTTTCAAAAGTAGATTGTACCCAATTCCGGAAAAATATCGTTGTCAAGACAAGGTCATTATAGATGAGATGTTACAAGCTGGAGTGATAAGGAAGACACCTACACCTTATCTAAATGCGATTTTGGCAGTCACAAAACCAAATGGATCTATTAGACTTTGTTTAGATGCCAGAAATCTCAACATGAGACTCATTTTTCCTGAGTATGACAGAGCGCCAATTATCAGAGACGTACTAAAAGGCTTTAAAAACAAAAGCATTTATTCATCAGTTGACTTGACGTCCAATTTTCACCATATTGAATTGGATGAGAAGTCACAGCTTCTAACTGGCTTCTTATTCGATAACCAAACGTTTTGCTTCGTCCGAATGCCCTTTGGAGTCAAAACAGCGGGCTGTGCTTTAATCCGAGCCCTGGACCGGAATCTAACCGAGGAAGTTAAGGAGATGACGGTACGCTACATTGATGACATTCTGCTGGCATCCGACAACATTGAAACTCACATGGAAAATTTAGATAAAGTATTAGGCAACCATAATGCATCAAATTTCAAAGTAAACCTGAAGAAATCGCATTTATTCAAGAGCGAGATCTTATATTTGGGTCACATCATTGACAAGGAGGGAGTGAAGCCAAATCCAGCTAAGATCGAAGCGATAAAGAATTTCCCTACACCAACGAGAGTCAAGCACATTCGGGCTTTCTTAGGCGTAACGGGATTCTTTAAGGAAAACTGTCCAGGTTACACGGAGACTGTAGCTCCAATGCAGGAAATGCTAAAAAAGAATAATAAATGGTTATGGAATGCGGAGTGTGAGAAGGCGTTCCAAGCAACAAAACAGCTACTGGAAAACTGCATTAAGTTAGGATATCCAGATTTCAAGCACAAATTTATAATCCAAGCGGATGCTTCACTAATTGGTATAGGTGCTATGCTCTACCAAGAAGATCCAGCTAACCTGCAACATAAATATATTTGGCATTTGTCAGCCGAAAATTGCGTAAGCACGAGCGCAATTATACTGTAACGGAACTAGAGTTGTAGGCCATATTTCATGCGCTCCAACAATGGAAAAGAATAATTTATGGATACCCCATTGTTGTCAGGACTGATCACAAGGCATTACCATTGTTGTTTAAGACGTCGATGGCAAGCGAACGTGTGACACGTTGGTCTATTTATATTCAGCAGTTTAGCATTGAGATTGAACATTGTCCAGGGAAGATGAACGTGATTCCGGATGCACTCAGCAGGAACCCAGAGCCTGATAGTGAAGAAACAGCGATGGTACAAAACTTGGAGTTAACACTGAAGGACCGGGAATTCTTGGAGGAGTTACGTGAGATACAGCGAGAACAGGAAGCGGAACCATGGATGATGCTATTAATTCAATACTTCAGAAAGCAACTACCTACAGGAACACCTGCATTTCGAGAAGCGAAAGCCAAAGAAGGAAGATATGTTTATGTCAACAATTTGCTGCACAAATGGGTAGATAATGACCACACCAAGTTACGCATATTAGTACCTGCATCCTTACAGCGAGGACTGACATGGCATACTCACGAAAGTTATGGACACGTCGGATTAGACAAGTGTGAAGCGACAATAGGAGAGACATTTACATGGCCACGTATGAGAACAGCTATATGTGACGTCATTACGACTTGTAATCCGTGTCAGAGGACAAAGCCCAATAATTATTTAATGAGGCAGTATCCTAGACCATTGCTACCTCAGAAACCCTGCGAGCTACTGGCCCTGGACTGTTTCGGTCCAATTCCAAAAGGAAGGCGAGGTTACCGCCACTTGCTAGTGTGCATTGATGTGTTTTCTAAGTTTGTCGTATTATGCCCCATTCAGAAAACTACATCGAAACAAGCACTCAGTCGTATTGGAAATAGAGTTATTCCAATCCTTGGAAAACCAGAATTTATATTGTCAGACCATGGCAGCTATTTTACAAGCGCCGAATTCAAGAAAGGTATGGAGGACATGGGTATAAAACACGTTTTAAGCAGTATCCGACATGCCCAAGCTAATCCAAGTGAGAGAGCAATAAAATGTGTGACATCATACTTGAGAATCTTCATTCCCAAAGAACATCATAAATGGGTGGATAAAATTAAGGATGTAGAGACATGCATGAATTCTACCAGGCACGAGTCAACAGGACAGATTCCTATGGTCTTACACAAAAACGAATATCCCGTGAGAACGTGGAAAAGCATCATTGACTGCCCACAAGATCCCATGATAGCACCTGACCTGCGAATTGAGAGAACGAGAGCCTACATGAGAAAACAAGCAGATCGCAGATTACGGCGAGTGAGAAATAAGAGGTTTCACAGTGATCTAGAAATCAACCAGCTCGTTTTGGTGAAACGACCCGCTACATCGGATTCAGAGAAGAAGATCTTCAGCAAATTCTGCGAAAAGTTCATAGGACCCTATTCTATTATAAGAAACCTAGGAAATAATGCATACAGAGTGAAAGAGTTAAGCACAGGAATAATGTCGGTCTACAATGCAGCCAACTTAAAAAAATATCGAAGAAGTGAACCATGAGAGCGCCAAAATAATGATGCAGTTTAAATATATGGACGTCCTATATCAACCAAGAGGACGGGGGGCAGTGGAGTACGGCACGTGAAGAAGGGAGTGGAATTGGTGTTGACAAACATTAACGAGACGAGCAGAGTGTTGCCTAAGGCACCAGCGCGTCATGAAAGCAGTGAGAGGGTCATTACAAGCAGGAAATGAAACGAGTAAATGCCATTCAAGACAGGAGCGGCTAGACCAAGTAATAGAAAAGGGGTGATTCTGAAATAAAACAAATTGGCCTACGGGAGTCTTTTTAAAATTATCGACTTCCTCCTAAGTTCGAAATTTTGTGAGTGGAGGAGTTGTGAACCCTTTATCCTCTGATGGATAAATGATTCGATGTTTTATTTCTTCAATTAATAAATATTTCAACCAGCGTCATGAAATAGCCAGACGGAGATGAGGAAATTTCAAGCATTTGTTGGAGACAATGGAAACATACCTGCAGCAGTTTGACAAAAGGCTAAATACTTAGGATTGTGAAAAGATAGACCCTAGCAATGTTTCAGAAGGACAGGTGGTGGCTACCTCAAAATAGAAGGGACGCTTATGGTATGTGCATTGTAATATTCGCGCCTAGAAAAAAATATGATGCAGTAACGTGAGTGGCTGATGAAAATACTAGACACTCCCACGAGGCCAAGGTCTGATAAAAACCGCCAAGTTATTGAAAATATGGAACCAATGAGAAATGAATGCTTACGAGCGCGGCAAGTCTAGCTTGGGCACGCGATGGCTAGCATTAACGTGGGAGATCGGCTAGACAACATCTCTACGATCGATTCTAGAATTAATGGGCATATTCTTGACCTGCGCAATTTTACGAGTTCAGTGATATTTATTTAATTCCTGTACCATTATTATTTTGAGAAATTTTTATATAATTTCCCCCTCTATCGACACCTAGGGCCGGTTCATTTATAAGTGGCGTGAAGAGCCAAGACATTGCTTATTACTTTTGTGCGTCTGAGAACGTAGGCTTATTATACTTTGGTGTGTCGAGGACACAGGTCGGTAGACACAAGTTTATCATTACATTTTGAGTGTCGAGGACACAGGTTACTTTACATTTTGCGCGTCTAAGGACGTAGACACTTATACTTTTGCGTGTCATGAGGACGCAGATTTATTAATAAATGTGTTAAATTCAGTGATAGATAGTCACAGTACTATATTTTGTAGGGGCAGTATCATCGACAATTCGCCAACAGACTGTTCCGGGGAAAGTAGTACCTGAAACGGCGAATTTAGTAGTCAGATATCGAGTGTATAATAATCTAACTTTTTGAATCAGCACGAGAGATGATATCGCTTATCCTGGAAGAAGTCTGGAACTATCAACACTCCGTCCAGATGGTTGAGATGAGCTAAGAAGCATTCAGTTGGGAGATGGCAGCGGATGTCCTTTGACGGGTGACTGGCCGAGGATGAGTACAAAATAATATTCTTATTATCTGATAAATTAACTTATGGTATATGGGACATATTTTGTTTGTAAATATTTTGCTAGTGTGATTAACGTAGTATATTTAGTTTTGGGTCTGACACACCTTTTGCATGGAAACAGCTCGCATAAATGTTATTAGTAGAAGGTTCTTGTTTGTTTGTTGTTTTATCTAACGTAGCTATGTGGACGACCGTGTTTGCATATGTTACGTAATGCGGTTAAAAACGTCTCTCGGAGATATGTTGTCTTTCAGAAGTAGGACTGAAGTAATTTAATTATACAGTAGATTGGAGGGTAATTAATCTTTTTTAAGGTTTATTATTGATCAGATTCAGTGAGATTATTGCCTTTGGAGCAATGTGATTTGTGACGAAGAGCAGTCAGCTCTATCGTAGGTTTTAATATTTTTTTAATAGTTTGTGAGCAGCTATTCAGCCGACCTGTGTGAAAATCGTAATGTCATTCCCAGCAGTGTGAGTGTGTGTATTTTGTGGTCATTACAAGCGGGAATTTCAGCGTAGACTGATTTCTGTCAGCTTGGTGCCAAGTCCATATTGTTACCTTGCGAGGGCAAATGTGGCTATTTTGATTAATGTCTGACCATATGTTTTGGTGGTCGAGATTTGTTGCTGTTGATTCTTTGAGATAACGGCACAGCTGGTCAGTTATTTTTACACTCTGGAGTTTGGGGCGATGACAAGTAGTGAGGAAGGGGGAGCTGTTTCACAAGGCCGGGCTGAAAGGTTGCAAGCGAGGTCATTAGTGGGGAGTGCTCGTTGACTCCGTAATTACTTGAAATTCTGAATTAAGAACTGATCAATGGTAAAAATTGTTAAAATAAATGGGAGTTGCCTACGAATCACTATAATCTCCGAAGCGTTAGCTTAACGTGCATTTTTGTTCATATAAGGTAATCTTAGCCGGTGAGGCTTGTGTTGTTATTGGTTTCATTCCATGTTTATATTCCATATCAGTGACCCGTTAAGTCACGTGCGATGCTGTTTTTCCTTGTTTGTGTATTGAGCAATTGGCCGGAGTTGGCAGCTCATATTGTCAAGTGCGTCATCGCGGGAGATTCCTGGAAATAATAGATTTTTAGTGTGTGTGTCAGCATTAAATTTTTAAGGGTTTTTATTAGTGTCATGTCCCATATCCGTAAACGTTGATTTACGAGATGATTGTTCGTAAGCATCGTGGCTGTTAACCCGCTGTAAACGAACAGTCATCCAAGTACTCATTCCTCATAGTTAGTCATTACGCGTACATAAAATCCAAAAGCAAGTTAGTGGAACTTGGATCCACAATTTTTATAAAGGGGGAGATCCGTCTGACTCCTCAACTTTGATAGATATTCCTGTCATGGGAAAATTCAGGGATTATTTTGTTATTATTGTTGTTTATATTCTTTTTATGCACTATTAGTCATTAAATCATGTTATTATTTTACGTCTTGTCACCTTTCTTTCTTATTTATAGTTTTAATCCTATGACCCTTACCTCAGTAGAGCATGTTGTTTGGCAAACGTAAACATCACACTAAAAACTGAGCGCGACCCCTTGATCAAGATTCTTGCATATAAACACTGCTATTCTGAAGGGTTCAGTACGAAGTCTACTCTCAGCAAATGTGATCTGCAGACATAACTAACAGATTGTTCCTTTGTGACGCGAGTCGATACCATGTGATACGATTTCTGATTGAAGGTAGAGAAGGGCTAATTAACACGTGTGATATGAACACGTCCCAGAAGGCAATATGCTCTCTGTTGTATTCCCTCGTCTCTTTGTGACATGTGAACATGAAGGTAGGCGGATGGATTGCAATTAAGGCTGGCAGTGAGAAGTGCTATTTGGTAATCAAATGGAGGCTTTCAGAGTAAAATTATACCCTACATTTTCAATTAGCAGGGTTTATTGTTCACAATAATAATAGTGTTTATTACTATTATTCTTCTTCTTTCGATTCGGCCATCTAAGGACCTCGTTATTTCAACTGTTTCCTGTTGCATCGAGCTTTAACATCCTCCCAGTACTTTCGCCTTAGTTCTCGATGCTGTTGTTTCCTTTCTGCAGTCCACTTCTTGCCAGTTGGAAGCTTTGGCTTTTTTTGGAAACATCGGTGTGCTGTTAGTTTTTGTTTAAGGGTGAACGTTCCCAAATATCGTTGCCTGTAATTCTCACTTCTTGTAAATCTTTTCCCTTGTTGTTTTTTTTAGGAAGTAGGTGAAAATTCTATTTGTCAATCGTGCTAGGTTCATTCTTGTTATATGACAGTAAAGGCAATTCTCCGTTTCCTCATGATATCAGTTATTTTTTCCACTTGGGTGTAAAGTTCGTGGTTGTGCCGTCTCCTATATTCCCTATTTTCTTTTACCGGACCCAAGATTTTTCTTAGAATTATTCTTTCTTTCACTTCCATATTCTCTGTTAGTACCTTGCGATGCATTGCAAGGCACTCTGCAGCATACAAAGCCTCTGGACGGATGACTGTTTGGTAGTGTCTTAACTTGGCATTTGTTGATATGGATTTCTTGTTGTAGATGGCCTTTGTTAGATTGTATGCCATTTCCATTTTCCTGATTTGTGACTCGAAAGTTGCCTTCTCGGAGAGATTGGGGTCTATCCACTCACCCAAATATTTGAACGCTTTCGTTTGCTTGATTTTCCCCTGTCCTACATCCAGCTCTTTTGGCGCTAGCTTGATATTAGTAATGAATTCTGTTTTTTCAAAGGAGATCTTAAGGCCCGTTTTTGCTGCTTGAATCTGGAGTTCATTAATTTGCGCTGCGGCTGCATCGAGGGAATCTGAAAAAATTGCGAGGTCATCTGCGAATGCTAGGCATTCAACTAACAGGTTCTGTTTTTTGTAGCCCAATCTGACTCCATTTTCAGACTTGTTAATGTTCATTACTTTTCGCCACTGCCGGATGACTTTTTCGAGCACACAGTTGAAGAGCAAGGGTGATAGTCCATCTCTCTGTCTTAGACCAGTCTTGATTTCAAAGGGCTCTGAAATTTCTCCCCTGAATTTCACTTTGGAAGCAGTGTTGGTCAAGGTTTTCTGAATAATTGCTGTTGTTTTGTTGTCCAGCCCCAGTTCTTTCAGTATTTCAAATAGGGTGGGTCGATCGATAGAGTCATACGCCTTTTCGAAATCAATGAAGGTCACTACAAACTGTCTGTTTCTAAGCTTCAGATATGAAAGAATAGATTTAAGGTTGAAAATCTGTTCGGCACATGACCGTCCCTTCCGAAATCCCTCTTGATATTCCCCTAATTATGGATCCAACTGTTCCTCTGCTGTAATTTGAAGGGATTTTGTATGTTATTGAAAGGAGGGAGATGCCACGGTAATTGTTCACATTCGTTCTATCACCTTTCTTGTAAAGAGGGTGAAGCAGAGCTGATGTCCAATCAATAGGGAGTTCCTCCTTTACCCATATCTCACTAATTATTTCTGTTAGTTTATCGATAGCTACGTCACCAGTATGCTTCCATAATTCGGCGATTATTGAATCCTCGCCTGGTGCCTTATTGTTTTTAAGTGACTGAATGATCTGCATAACTTCTTCTTTGGTTGGTGGTGTGGAGTCCGAGTTTGTATTTGGATTGTCTTCAAATGAGAATGAGGATCCTGGGCTTTCACAGCTAAGGAGAGTCTAAAAATAATTTGCCAGGATAGTGCAGTTGTCCTTGTCATTATAGGCAGTTTTTCCCTCAGGATCTTTGAAGTGTAGGCTAGGTGGAGTGTATTTAGTGAGAATCTGTCTGAAGGTTCTGTAGAAATCTCGAGTGTTGTTCTTCTTGAAGTCTTGTTGAATCTTTTCCAATAGACTTTTGTCGTATGCACGTTTTACCCCACGTATGGTTTTTGCAGCTTGTTTCCTCACTAACAGAAAACTCTCCCAGTTATCTGAATTCATCTGAGAGTTCCATCTCTGCCATGCTAGCTGTCTCTGCCTTATTGCTGCTTCACATTCACTGGTCCACCAGAGATATTTCCTCCTTTTTGTTAGCGTGACTATCTCTTTAGCTGTTCTCTCCATGCCATCTCGTAGTTGTTCCCAGTTCTGTGGATCCAAAGTTTCAAGCTTCTCAGTAAACTCGTGAATCAAGTGTAGCTTCTCTGTGTCAAACCTGTTGATCTCTCTTCGGCAGACCCTCCTGGTATTTCTTGGAAGAAGTTCAATCTTGATTTTGGAAAGGTAATGATCAGAATCAAGATTTACACTTCTCAGGAATTTTACATTCTGAATCTCTCGGTGTGCCTTGCGTGAAATAGCGACATGATCGATTTGGAATTCACCAAGTTTTGGATTTGGAGAAGTCCACGTGTTCAGCTTTCTTGGCAGGTGTTTGAAAGCAGTAGACTACATAACAAGGTTGAACGCCTTATAGAGCTCCAGAAGTCTCTCTCCATTGGTTCTGTAATGAGCTGGGTAACTTCCTACAATGTTTCGGAATTTTCTTTCATGGCCAAGTTGAGTATTGAAATCACCAAGCAAGATAATCATATGTTTGTCCGGAATTTTAGCAATTATATCCTCCAGTTCTTCCCAAAATTTATCTGTTCCATCTCTGTCATTTTTGTTTGCCTCATTAATTGGCGCATGCACATTAACCATAGTATACATTTTGTTCGTGCATCGGAAAGTGTGGATTGCTACTCGGCTGTTAGGAGAACTGAAATCTATAACCGAGTCCAAAATTCTTCTATTTACAATAAATCCCGTGCCAAGGTGAGGGATGTTCTTTTCAACACGTTTACCAACTTCGCCTTTAAATATTCTGTACCCCTGAGATTCAAAAGGATGTTCATCTGTAAATCTTGTTTCTTGTACTGCCGTGATAAGAATTTGATGTTGGGAAAGAGTATCAGTGAGATGCTATTATTATTATTATTATTATTATTATTATTATTATTATTATTATTCGCTTATCCTCCCAGCTCGTCTTCTCACACGGACTCTGCGAGGGATCATTCCTCTACCGTCGCAATGATGGTGTCTGGGAGCTGGACAAACGTTGACAACAGATACAATTGGGGATGGTGACAGGCGACCGCTAACTTGGGTCTAATTAAGGATGGGTCAGGGATGATATTTTGGAACAACGTCGACCGTGGATCTGTTGAAAGGAACCGTCCTGGCATTTTCCTGGTGGTGAAAATGGAAACCACGAAAACCAGTTTCAGGGAAAGTGGGAATTGAACTCACGCTTTCCCGATGCCAGCAGGGCACGAACTTGCGCGGTAACTCTCTCAGCCACCGTGGCCAGTATAATAATAATTTATTTATTTATTTACATATGTTACGCCCTCATTGGAGCACTTAACCAAAACAAGTATATGCATATCTCAAAAAAACAATATTAATGATCCAGCTTCTTATTTTTCTTCTTTTCCCAAAACATTTTCATTCTAGTCGACCTTGCCGCTCTCTCTGCATCGCTTATGGTGTAAGTTTTGCGGGTAAAGGTTTTTAAGGGAAGTCGGATGTTCTTGTTTTTCAAGATATTCTTCTCATCTTTGTTAGCAATTTGGGACATTGTCAAGCCGAGTTCATCCAGATCATTTTGAATTTCCATAAACCAAGAGTTCTTTGTTTTACTTTTGAAAAAATAATTAAATAATACTTTTAATTGTCTGGCATCCGGCAGGCGTGAGAGATGACAAAAAAAAGCAATTCGCCTTTTTCGCATAGTATCGACTACAGACTCAGTTTCTTTATAAACCACTTCATTTGGTAATAGACGCCATTGACCATCCACCTGATGTTTTTTTATTAAATATAGTTCTGAGAATTCTTCTATCAATCTTCTGTAATGTGTCAGTAACTGATCGAGTGTTTAACTTGAAAAGTGTTTCACAAGCATATATTGCTTCCGGTTTAATAACTGATTCGTAATGTCGTAATTTGGCATTTATGGAGAGTGATTTCTTTTTGTAACTAGACCAAGTAATGTATTGCGCTTGTCTTAACTTTGTTGTTCTATTTTCGATTGACGCTTTCTCATTCAAATTCCATGTTATAATCTCTCCTAAATATTTAAATTTATGTACAACTTTAATTTCTTTATTGTTGATCAATGTAATAGCTTGTGTTTCCACATCAAAGGATGCCATGATTTCAGTCTTTTCAAATGAAATTTGAAGTCCTACTTTTGCTGCAATAGACCCAAGTTCTTCAATTTGGTGTTTAGCCTCATCTATACTGGTTGCAAGCAGTGCAAGGTCATACGCAAAGGCCAAGCAATTCAGTTTTATATTAGTACCAATCTTTACATTTGGAGGACAAGTTTTGTTCCACTCACGCATGATCTTTTCAAGAACACAATTAAATAATAACGGTGATAGACCATCTCCCTGTCGAAGTCCAGTCCGGATATCAAATGGTTCAGACAAGGCGCCTCGAAATTTAACCTTTGATTTAGTATCTTTGAAAGTAACGCCGATGAGGTTGATAAGCTTTTGATGTAACCCAAATTCCCTAAGGATGTTAAGTAATGACCATCGATGGATACTGTCATAAGCTTTCTTAAAATCCACAAAAGTAATGACCAAATCCTTTTGTCTCATTCTATGATATTTCATTATCCATTTCAGACTGATGATCTGATCCGAACAGCTGCGACCTGGTCGGAACCCTCCTTGATATTCTCCTAGTTCTTGGTCGAGTTGTTGAATTCTTGTCAAGATAATTCTAGATAGAATCTTGTATGTTACATCAAGCAAAGAAATCCCACGGTAGTTGTTCGGGTCTGATCTATCGCCCTTTTTATGAATTGGGTGGATTACAGCCATTCTCCATTCCTCTGGTATTTGCTCCGAATTCCATACATCGATGAGGCGTTTATGGAGGTTGGAGATGGTTTGTTCATTTGCATATTTCCATAGTTCTGCTACCAATGAATTCTCTCCTGCTGCTCTATAATTTTTGAGCCAATTAATCGCTGCACATACTTCAGTCAAGTCAGGAGGAATAATGTTCTGTAAATTTGTTTTATTTTTTGGATTAGGCTCAAAATCAAGATATTCCTTAGGTTCATCAGCATTTAGTAGTTCTCTAAAATAATCTGCTAGAATTTTAGCATTATCAGTATCATTGTGGGCTAGTTTACCTGATTTATCTTTCATTAATAGTGTAGGAGGGCTGGTTTTGGAATGATATTGACGAAATGTCCTGTAATAGTCCCTTGTTTTGTGTTGCTTAAAGGAATCATCAATAATTTGTATGGACTTTTTTTGATTTTCTCTTTTAATTCTCCTAATTTCTTTGGCAGTTTCCCTTCGAACAATGGTTAATTCTTCTCGCGATTGTGTGGTCCTCTTTTGCTGATCATTGAGCCATGCTGTGTGTCTTTTCCGAATTGCAGCATCACATTCCGCATTCCACCATGCATGCTTTTTCCTTTTCCTAATAGGGGCAATTTCGACAGCAACGGTTTTCAGTGTGTCAACCATCATTTCTAGCTTGTCACTTAAGAGAGTTTTAGACTTTTCCTTATAGGACACATTATTTATTAAATAACTAGGGTCATATTGCCTTTGCATGGTCGAGTTTGACGATTTTTGTTTACGTCGTGGAGTTAACTTGATCTTTATCTTGGATATATAATGATCAGAGTCAACATCGACCCCACGTAGTACCTTCACGTTATATATTTCTTTGTAGAACTTTTTATCCATTGCAACATGGTCTATCTGGAATTCCCCTAGTGCACTATTAGGGCATTTCCAGGTCATAAGTTTCTGTGGTCTTCGCTTAAATCTAGTAGTTTCGAGACGTAGGCCATGTTCTTCACAAAGGGTGATTAATCTTTGACCATTCTTGTTAGTGAATTTGTGAGCTGGCCACTTACCTACTATTGGACGAAATTTTCTTTCTTGACCAATTTTTGCATTAAAATCCCCAAGCAAGATTTTAACATGAGTGTCTGGAATGTTTGATATTAGTAAGGCAAGTTCTTCCCAAAAATTGTCCGTTTCATCTCCAAATTTTTTGACATTCTTGTCATTAGTTGGGGCATGAACGTTTATCAAAGAGTATATTTTGTTTCCTGTCCTAATTGTTAAAGTTGCTAACCTTGATGAGTTCGACGAAAAGTCTTCCACTGAATCAATAATACTGGAATGTACTAAAAATCCCATAACAAATTGGGGGACATTTTTCATAACTCGTGGTCCTGGAGGTCCCTTGTAGAGACGGTATCCTCCAGATTCAATGGGGTCTTGATCTGTGTTTCTAAGTTCTTGAAGTGCTGTTATTAAGATCTTGTGTTGGTCCAATATATCGGTTAAATGCTTAAGTTTTCCAATTTTAATTAACGAATTTATGTTTAATGTTGCAAAGAATGAAAATTCCCTATGTTTGTTAATTTTGAGTTTGTATTTGGACTTTCGGGTTTCCAGGCACTCCGACTCACCTGACTCTTCTACGCGGCACCCCACCGTATCCGAATGGTGCTTTGCGGTGGAAGAGTTCATTAGAAGACTGTTCATACTTGAGTTGATTGTCTGGTCTAGGACCCATGATCTGACCGTAGTCAGGGATTACAATTCCAGATGTGATCTGGAAAGGTGATGAATGGAATATGATAGGATGATTGATGAGAAATGGGAGTGTGTTTGGTCCGCGAGAGCTATTTTATTTCGCTCAAGTCCGCCAGCAAAACTGGTGAGGACCCCCCTATCCGCCACCTGGGACGCGCCACGTCGGAGTATCACCTCTCCGCCTTCCTACGACAACGTAGTAGGTTCGTGGATGATAATAATAATAATAATAATAATAATAATAATAATTTTATTTATTTATTTATTTATTTATTAAATACTATTTATGTTACATTATTGTGATATGTCTCACGAATCTGATGATAGTACAGATTATCTGTGAGACATATTAAATATTATTTACAACATATATATAGACTAGCAGAAGTACCCGCTCTTCGACCGGTCTTCGGTATTAATAACCAGACATTATCAATTGAGATACTGTTCCAATGGTTAGGAGCTTGTCATTCCTTCATAAGTTGATCAGAACGAAGTTAGTTTTCTGGGTATATCGCAGACAGTGTTAATTTAAGGGCCGTAAAATGTGGTTTTCGGAGACCCTTTATAGACTCCCTAGTTTTGTGTCACACATTGAGAAGCGCAACATATGGTTTGGTCGTCCTTCTAGGATAATTTTAGGTAGATTTCATTAGAAAGCTAACTATTGCAATGGGTCCCATGTTTCGACTTCCGGAAAATTACGACATATCTTCGCGTTTCACATCCCCCAGACCCCAAAACCACCGTCAGTTCAAAAGTTTATATATAATTTATGTATGTATATATATATATATATATATATATATATATCTCTTATATATAATCCAAAACTGACTCATCACCGCAGGGCTCAAACCACTAGACCTAGGAAGCTGAAATTTTGTATGTTGGTTGATCCGAGTATGTAGAGGCTCACTAAGAAACGGTTTTCAAAATTCAATTTGTAAGTGACTTTTTTCGGCCCTTTGGCACTGAGCAAGGACAGTCGGTAAAATGTTCGGATTTAGCTCATTTTAAGCCGCCACATACGAGAAACAATATTCGGAGGTCCTGTAGGGTCCCCGAAACACACTTTTTAAGTTCCTAAAATGAACGGTTTCGGAGATATTCCCAAATAACTGCGTTCCCTCTGAGAAACAGATCAACGTTACTATGGCAACCGCTGAAATTTCGCAGACCGGGGATAGTTTTCTGGCAATATCTCGAAAACCGTTCGTTTTAGGGCCTTAAAACGCTGGGTTCGGTACCCACCTCTAACCACGAACGTTGCTCCTCGCATTGGTACGCGTAAAATGAGATATTTTTTATATAGAGGTTGCTTTTGGGGCTCGGATACGATCGTGATTTTCAGTCTAATTTTATACTCTTTCGGCTGGTTGTTGTAAGCGAGCTTTCAGAAGTTTACTCGAATTTACAATGTTAAGATACTTTCTATTTTGCACGGTATGCTTTCATTTTCTTTATAAATTTGTTTTTTCTTATCTGAATATTTTTGTTTGCCAATTTTGATCTGCTCTTTTTCGTGTTAACCATGATCTGCAACGTTGATTCACAGTCAAATGTGTCGTATTCTACCGGCTGTCACGTTAATTATTATCGTTTCTTAATTACTCTTACTGAGGAATTGGGCAAACTTATTTCAATAAAGTTGTTGTTTTGTCTTTCACGGCCATTGAATCCCCGCACAAGGCACGGCTTAAACCTAGAAAAGTTGCTGAGTTGTACTAATGGACTAATGGTGCAGCAGAAAAGAGGAGAATTGAAGTTTTTGAAATGTGGTGATAAGGGAGAATGATGATCAGATGGGTAGTTAGGGTAACAAATGAAGAGGTATTAAGACGAGTGGGAGAGGAGAGATGTTTCTGGCGACTGCTAATGGAGATAGGAGGGTAGGACACATATTATGGCACCCAGGAATAGCAGGCTTTCTGTCGACCAAAATATTATGTGCACTCGAGTTTGAAGGTTGTTTGTGAAGTAGCCAATAGACCTTCATAAAATCCAATGACATCATCATTTTCGACGTTCGATTTTACGTTAGTTCATGTAGGTTTGGAATTTTTAGTTTATATTTTAATATTTTTTATCGCAGTTGAAACACAAAAAGTGCCCCTTTTTAAGCGTGTTTCAACCATGCGTCACATTTAAGAATTATTATCTCACAAACCCGTAATCAGATAGAATCCGAATTTTAACACAATATACATTGGAATGGAAGCCTCCGTGGCTTAGGCGGCAGCACGCTGGCCTCTCACCACTGGGTCCGTGGTTCAAATCCCGGTCACTCCATGTGAGATCTGTGCTGGACAAAACGGAGGCAGACAGGTTTTTCTCCGGGTACTCCGGTTTTCCCTGTCAAAATTTCATTCCAGCAACACTCTCCACTATCATTTCATTTCATCTGTCATTCATTTAATCATTGCCCCAGAGGAGTGCGTCAGGCCTCGGCAGCCGGCACAGTTCATATCCTCGCCGCTAGATGGGGGCTTCATTCATTCCATTCCTGACCCGGTCGGAGACTGGAAACAGGCTGTGGATTTTCATTTTCATACATTGGAATGTTGTATAACTGGTTTATTAATTTCAAAATTTTGTGTGTTCAAGAACGAATGTTGTTATTATTTTTGTAAGGTAACTCTTTCTCGGCTCGGGGTCGTTGGAAAATGTAGTTCTTGGTTGCGTTGTAATCCTTATACATCAAAAAGTTATGCTGTTATGACTGTGAAATAGGTAAATTAATTCACTTATTTTATATCGGTTTGTATTTGTACGGAGAATTAAGACATGGTTCACCAGCTAGCTGCTCCGGGAAATGCTATACAGCGTTGCTGATATGGAGCCCATCACTTCCGAGCGAGACGTGCCATGACGCGTGATGTAGCCCATCTTGGCAATGATGTACTGCTTTCACTGGAGCGGCTAACTGGTGAACCATGTCTTAATTCTCCGTACAAATACAAACCGATATACAATAAGTGAATTAATTGACGTATTTCACAATCATACAGCATACCGTTTTGATGTATAAGGATTACAACGCGACCAAGAACTACATTTTCAAACCATCCCGAGCCGAGGAAAAGTTACCTTACAAAAATAATAGCAACTTTGTTTCTTGGACACAAAAATTTTTAAAATTAATAAACCTGTTATACAACATTCTGTGTTAAAATTTGGATTCGATCTGATGACGGGTTTGTGAGATAATAATTCTTAAATGTGACGCATGGTTGAAAAACGCTTAAAAACAGGCACTTCTTGTGTTCCAACTGTGATAAAAAATATTAAAATATAAATTAAAAATTCCAAACCTACATGATCTAACGTAAAATAGAACGACGAAAATGATGATGTTATTGGGTTTTATATAGGTCTATCGGTTACTTCACAAACAAACTTCAAACTCGAGTACACATAATAGTTTGGTCGACAGTAGTTATGGATGGGAGGGTCGCAGACTAGAACTGTAGGGGTAAACCAGGGTTAAACAGATTGCCTCGGTTGTAGGGTGTGGTAGCTATGTAGAAATGAAACGATTAGCTCAGGAGAGGGATACATGGAAGGCTGCATCAAACCAGTTAAAAAACTGAAGACTCAAACAACAATCAGGAATTTTAATTACTTAGAGAGGCATGTGGGGCAAAAGGGTCGTTGGAGAATTTCAATCCCTGGGATGTAACACTGGAAGAGACTGCATAATGTACATCAGCGGCCAAGGTGAGCGATATTTAACTATAGGTCTATTAATAGGGATATGTTTACGTTCAAATCATCAATTAGTATGGCCAAATTACATCCAGAATAGCTTAAGTAAGAATACATTTAATTCCCCATATTCCGATAGATTTGTCATTCCAGTGTGCAAGAGTGCAGTTCCCTCTTCAAACAATATTCGCAATTTCTTTAATAAAGCGCAATGACACACACTTAACAGTAGCACGTGTACATTTAGACAAAACAATTTTTCCCATGGCCAACTGTATGTGGCGTGCTCGCGAGCATCCGGACAACAAAATCGTTATGTCTCAGCAGAAGATGGCAAAACCATAAACGTAATTTTAAAATGTGTTAACATAATGTAACAACGAACCCTGCAGACGTTCACAACTCGATACAATTCCCACTTTGCTGATCATATCAATATACTGTATGTATCAGAATATTCAGAATTAGAATGGACACACCTATAGCCGCGATTGCTGTAATAGAATAGACCAATTATCAGCAATAATGCATCTTCCCCATTGTCTTGATCGCGGGCGAAGCCGCGGGTACCTGCTAGTATATATTGTGCCCTTGACCTACGTCTTAGGCCAAGGACACATTACGTCATTGGAGTACTTATATAGGGCAATGTCATGATGTTAATGAGAATGAAATCATCATTATGTAATGATCATAATAATAACTAGGATCTTTCTGCCGTGTTGAAGACCACATATACTATATATGGCTTGGCAGTTCTGACAGGGAGAAATTTATGGTTTTCACACAATGGGCAGAGCAGGTGCGTCACAAGTCGCTTGCCTGCAAGTTTCAGAGCAGGAGCACTCCAGCGAATTCTGAGAATCTTGCCAAAACGCAGTAACTATCTCAAGTTAGCACGCAGTAGATGCTTGACTCCGCCCTTAAAGAGTACGCCGCAGTTAGTTACAAGAGATCAAGGCATTACAGGAATGATCTGAAACGCCCATGATGAATCTAATTATTATCAAGAATTTTGGGAATGCGGTAACGGATTAAATATCTCTGTGTTCACCGAGCAGAAATAGTCCCTGCGCAAGGAAATTTGACAACGTCGAGTGTGTGAGAGAGAGGAGACAGCGTCCTTCAGCAAGAAATTAGTTCTACCCAAGCGCTGATGATATAAATTTAGCCTATGATCGAGTTCCGTCGTGAACCATAAGATTAGCAAGGCCATATTTTTGTGTATAAATTAAGGTACCTGATTACTGTAGCCTATGATTATGAAAGGAGCATTTGGTGTCGTATGTGCAAAACTGTGAATTGGCAACCATTTTGTCATATATGTGGGTGAAGTGACAAGGGGCATTGTTCATCATTCAGCCAAAGTTAGTGGATGCTAGTCTATGTAGCACCAAGCATTAATGTACAAAACGCACAGTCCATTGTTCGGCTGATGCGAAATAATATTAAAAATGAATACTGAGCTGTGAATGTGTATAACAGTAAGGACGGATGTGAAATTATGTGTAATTCAAGTGAAAAATATGTAACAGAAAATGTGTCCGCGACAAGTGTGGAAATAGTGTGAGAATTTGTCATCTATGACACAAGTGTACAGTCCACTAATGTATATTTTTTTTAGTGGTGCATAATCTAATTAAATATGTGTGTGTGTGCATTTTAAAAGGGTGCTGGCTTATAGCAACCTAGTGATAATGGAGGATTGCAGTGATAATAGCGAGTGGTGTTACATCATCATGATGGGATTCGAACTGGCCATGGAGGTCATGTGTTAAGTTATACTGTTGCGGGCCTCTGGTCCAGCTTATGCAAAGATGACAAAGGAGCCCTCAATGTGATGAGTACCTTTTGATTACATTTTACAGTGTCAAATAATTCATGTATTTTATCGCCATAATGTTAGCATGTTATTTGTTTTCTTTTGATTTGTTTTATCTTGTGTGTACAATGACTGTGTCAATGGCGACCATAGTTGTGCATCTGACGGAGCTGGGTACGCTCATAATGATTAATGATCACAATAATTATTTTAATGAATTAAAAGTGCCTAATTTAACGTAAGGATGTTGCTAGGTAATCGTATCCGTACATAACACACGGTAGAACTACCTATTTTATTTATAAATGTGTGTTAGAAATATCCCCTGTGTTTTCCACCCAATTAGAACGAACGAAGCATGGTATTTCGATAGATGCCCTTTCCAGGCAAAATCTCATTATTTCGTATAAATGACCAGAAATAGTAATTTATGTATTTACATACCGGATGAATTAATATCCGAGGATTTTTTTGGGACGATATTTAAAGGACCATGGTGTATTGTGATGGATAATGACGGGATATTATGGTGTAAGCAATGAGTATAGTTTAGAGGACAGTTTACAATGGCGTGAGTTATTTAAGAAGTGACGGCTGAACCAGCCTCATTAATTGTTATATTAGTTTTTATTGAGCGCGTGTGATATTTAAGGACATACAGGTAAGATGTTGTAAGGAGGAATCTACGATGAAATAAGATAAAATAGATAATGATGCCAGGTAAATATAGACCTGAGGGAAGATGTCAGATGAGAGTTAGTATGATAAGTTTACAATGATATTAAGTAAATTGTATGTGTAAGGTAGTGTCAAGCAAGCGCAGGTAAAATAACGCTATAATTAATCTATATCCAAATGAGAGCGCCCCGCTCCACGTTTAGAATACTAAGATCTGGTCGCACAGCTGGTGAGGATACAATCATATGTTAGCCCGGGGAGGGGTGAAGAGTTGCATCTCTACCTTTTCACGGTCAAGGTTAGCTAGTAGGCGCGGCCAACCTATTGTCATTTTACACAAAGAGAGGGAGTCCACTCTGGACTCGGGTGCTTGTCGCAGTGATTTTTTTAAATTTTTGTTATGTTTGGTCCCAAGTTTAATATTCACGTAAGGGTACGTTAGGTTACTACCCTGATGCCTCCAATCGATAGTGTTTCTTTTACTGATCATTTTGATATAAGGGACGGTTTTGTCTGTTGACCATACAGTCCCGGGTTCGATATCCTCTTGTTGTGCCTGGTCCAGAAACTATTTTTAAACGGGTGCTAGATAGGCAGTAACCTTGCGGTCCCGTGTTCGAAATCCTTTTGTTTATGCCTGGTCGATCAGTCTTTTTAAATGGGTACTAGCTAGACAGTGACCTTAGAGTCCTGTGTTCATGAATAATTATTTTCGGTCCTGGAAAATAATTATTATTAGTTTTTTTATAGTTAATATTGGTTCAAAATTATCTTGAGATTTCTTTTTCTCAATAATTGTTGAACGGACCATGCTTTGTTCTATTGTAACCTCGTTCTGCAAGATAAGGCATTCAAGGTAAGAAATGTGTAGGTAGCGAATACCGCTAAATACATATTGACCCTATTGAATAAGCCGCTTAGAACATGTTTGTGCCATGTCTATCTTTTTCAGGGGTCGCGGCTTCAAATACATTCACCGTTGTTTAACATAACACTGATACAAGGTATTTCTTCTGTGCCATGTCTATCTTTTTCAGGGGTCGCGGCTTCAAATACATTCACCGTTGCCTAACGTGACTCTGACACAATACGATTACTTTAATAGTGTTTGGTTGGAATTATTAATTGTTTTTCATGTTTATCCAACCCAAGTTTGAAAGGCAAATGATTAGTCATCATTTTTTATGATGCTATTTTTGTTTGTTTTTAAGGCATTTTTCTTAGTTTGTTTATTAAATATCCATGAATTATTTGACAAGGCATCGAGTGCTTGGTTCGAAAGTGTATCACGTCGAACGCAAGGGCCGAAGCCAGGCTTATCATATCGCTAATATGTTAATGTAATATGTGACAATTTGTAAGTGTGTTTCAAGGCTAAGGAAACTAAATGGCTTCATTGATTCAGCTATTTTGTTTTAAAGCTAAGACGTCCATCGTAATGTCGGGATTGGACATTAAGATTCCGTACGGAAAGGCTTCCATAATTAATTTACAAGAGTATGTAAATAAGATGCATAAATCATATTCATGTTTGCAGATAGAAATACATAATTAATGCCATGAAGGTTAAGATTTGATATGAGGGTAAACTTTTATTTAACGGAGGGATTCTAGTAAATGTTAATTAAACGCCATTAATAATTAAATAAGCCAATGGTTAGGCTATAATGTATACTTCGGAATGGCCATGGATGTCTCTGATATTGAACATACCATGTATCTGAAATGTAATTGGATGATATTAGACTCAATGATCATTATGTTTACTCAGATTAATGATTGA
The DNA here is from genome assembly GCA_946902985.2 of Meconema thalassinum. NCBI lineage: Eukaryota > Metazoa > Arthropoda > Insecta > Orthoptera > Tettigoniidae > Meconema > Meconema thalassinum. The sequence goes on along the minus strand of OX336391.1, from coordinate 131,441,253 downwards.
TTAATTTCGTACAAATGGATTTCTTTTTCTTAATCCATACTGTTGTTGCAGTTGACCGGACCCTCTTGATCCATCATCTCTTAATAACTTAACTTTCTGATGATATCTTATCATCGTAATTAATAAATTTGATTATGGCAATTAAGGCTAATTGGTGTTAACCAGATTTCATTTTGATTCATTTTCTTTATTTTGCCATATGATTGGTTTTTATTTGTTAATAAATTTGATTGTAATCATACATCATAACTACTATGATAAGTATTAATTGATGCTGATTAGCATTTAATTGGTGGTTTTTGGACATTCATTAGTCCATTGTTTATATTTTTGATTTTGACTTAATTTTATTGATTCCATATTTGATTTATTTTACCTTTGAGTTATTATTATTATTATTATTATTTTAAATTTCATTTCTACTATTTTGGTTTTATTTCATTTATTTGTTTTTGCTGTACTGGTGTTTGGTGCATTACATTTGTTTATTCTCATTCAGAATCTGTGTATGATGAATTTTATTCAGCCCTAGTGATCTTCCTATAATATCCAGAACAGTTTCATATTCAAGCTAGTGTACCGTTCATGCCCCGACGACAGAGTCCTGTTCTGAAGGCCTTGTGCAAGGGTACAATATATATATATAATGCGTTTGGCCCTCTAAGGAGCACGTAGAACCATTAGTTAACATTGGTCTTCTTGTTCTTCTTATCTTCCCAAAACTTCCTCATCCTTTCGCTATGTGCCTGTCTTCTTTCTTGTGTCCATGCAGCTTTAAGTTTCAAATTCTGTCCCGTAGGGATCTTGGGTGGAAACTTATACGAATTTATTTTTGTCTATATGCAGTCCGCGTCGTTGTCAGTGGGTCAATATTGATTTCACTGAGGTCCTTTTGGGTGTCTGCTAGCCAGCGTACTTTGGTTTGTCGGTTTCCATTGACTATGAGGAAGATTTTCTTGGTCAGTCGGGAGTTGTCCATTCGAGCTATATGTGCGTAGAATTTCATGCGTCTTTTACGTGCGAGTGAGGTGAATCGTTCTGTCCGTGAATACAGTTCGTCTGAGCTTTTCCTCATCCATATATATATATATATATATATATATATATATATATATATATATATATGTATATCAGTTTCTTGTGGACACGATAACTTCCGTAAGAATTTTTGATATGACCCACCATTACGCCAAGGGATGAGAAAAATGATTTCGGAATTATAAGAAAATACCAAGAGCTATCAGAGGTTGCCATGGCAACACTACTAAATTGATGAGGGATGAGCCATCAGACGTTGCCATGACAACGCACTTGCACGAGATCAGATTCAGTATTTCCATCTGACTAAGTGGGAAGCGGCTTCGGTGACGTAACTGGTAGCATGCTGAATGTCTATGCCCAATGTCGCGGTTTCAAAGCCGGCCGAAGTCGTCGGATTTTCTAAGAGCGCTAAAATCCCTCAGTATGCTTTCCTTTGGAGGGGAAGTTCCAACGTTCGTTGCGAGTTGCTGGTTAGGGTGGCATCTAGTAGCCAAGTTCACAGCTAGGTGTCGTTGACGGTAGTACCTGGTAGCAACATTAGGAACTACTGCTTGAAATTGACTGTCTGCAGTCCTTACCTGAATTAAGACTAATACAGCCATTACAATTCACACCGTTTATCAGACAGATTCTACACTCACCCAAAGTACACGGGGTTAGATGACCGTGTTGTCGCAGCCCCTAAACTGAGGAACTAACCAGAGGTAGATTTCATTAGAAAGCTAACTATTGCAATGGGTACCATGTTTCGACTTTCGGAAAATTTCGACATATCTTCGCGTTTCTCATCCCCCAGACCCCAAAACCACCGTCAGTTCAAAAGTTTATATATAATTTATTTAGGAATAGGCCTATGTATATATATATATATATCAGTCTCTTGTGGACACGATAACTGCCGTAATTTTGCACCAATCACTTTGAATTTTTTACCGAATATGTATACCTATAAAATATCGGTCGAGTTCGTTACTGGGCTAAATCGGTCGAATGGGTGAAAATGGTATTTTTTTTAGAAATGTGAAATATTACTATAACTCTCTTAATATGTGAAATATCGAATCCGTTCAAAGTTCATACTATGTGTCGGATAAAGCCCAAAAATTTATATTTGAAGAGTTTTTTTATAGCACCAACCATTGACCAAAGGGGTGGGAAAAAGTGGGGTTTTCGGGAAACATTAATCATATCTCTCTTAATAGGCACAATATCAAAACCGTACAAAATGGACAATATTCCCCTAATAATTACCTAAAATTTTGTCTGAAAGAATTTTTGATATGACCCACCATTATGCCAAGGGATGAGAAGAATGATTTCGGAATTATAAGAAAATGCCAAGAGCTATCAGTGGTTGCCATGGCAACACTACTTAATTGATGAGGGATGAGCCATCAGACGTTGCCAAGATAACGCACTTGCACGAGATCAGATTCAGAAATCCATCTGACTAAGTGTGAAGCGGCTTCGGTGACGTAACTGGTAGCATGCTGAATGTCTATGCCCAAGGTCGCGAGTTCAAAGCCGGCCGAAGTCGTCGGATTTTCTAAGAGCGCTAGAAATCCCTCAGTACGCTTTCCTTTGGAGGGGAAGTTCCAACGTTCGTTGCGAGTTGCTGGTTGCGGTGGCATCTAGTAGCCAAGTTCACAGCTAGGTGTCGTTGACGGTAGTACCTGGTAGCAACATTAGGAACTACTGCTTGAAATTGACCGTCTGCAGTCCTTACCTGAATTACAGACTAATACAGCCATCCCTAAGTACACGGGGTTACATGACCGCGTTGTCGCAGCCCCTAAACTGAAGAACCAACCAAAATCTCTGCGGGAGATATAATTTTGTGTGAAGAAGTAACAGACCGTTACATAGTTACACATCAGTGTCGAAACCATGCATAAGGTAATTGTGACCACAAGTATAAAAATGGACCCCAAATCACAAGAAGGTTACCGTTCCCATAAGACACAAATGTTTAAAATAAGCTTAAAATGACGAAAAACAAAGTTAATTAAGCTCCAATTATAAAATACCTTCTCGCAATAAATGAGGTCTGATCCTTCTACGAAAACCTGCATATTCTGCCTATTTTCGCCTATCCCCAAGTTTGTCCGGTGAAATCTACCTCCGCCTTCCGGCGTACCGAGAGGCCTTTTTTATTTTTAGCCTATTTTAGCATGTATTTTGAAAAGTTGTACCTTATACCCACCCGTCTATGAGAAGTACGTTGAAGCGTTTTCTAAATGATTGGTGTATTGACTCATGGTTACAATACCTACTTTTACGATGCTCCAAGCACCCGAACATGAATTATGGGCGTACATACAAGTAAAGATATATCAACCACACAGTATCAAACAAAATCATCTTTACGATGAACCCGTTTGTCGACAAAAAATTGATTAGTTAAAATGTGCTTTCAAACTATATTCACCCAACGTGTACTTCCTGACGTGAAAATAATATTGAAAACCTCGTAGACGAAACGCAATATATGTGAAATTAAAACTGATCCTCACCGTTGTGGAAAGTCCTCATCCCCAGGAAGACCCCTTTAATAAATTATAAAGGCTTGTGGTGCATGAAAATTCGGGATTTTTAGTCTCCAATGGCCCAAATTCCCAAAAACTGCAAAAAAAAAATCCAATTCAGGAATTTTTCGAAAATAATGTTGCTGTTTGGAGATATAATAGACCTTCTGTACAACATATCGTATGTCGCACGTGTAAGTCACGTGTAAAAATTCTAGGGTACCCCTTGACCCCCTTAATCGCATTGTTGAATTTTACAGTCTATGTTTGATTCCACGATAACCTTATAGCCATTTGCAAACTTTAACAGAAATTTAATACATTGAGTGGCATTGCTTCTTACAGAAATAGATGGAAAGTCAGATGTCGCCTCTTATGACACTGTTGTGAAGGTTACCGGCTTGCATTACTTCATTAGTTTCTTCTTGTTTTTCTTCTTCTTTCGGATGGGCCAGCTAAGGACCACGACGTTCAACTTTTCAGCTTGGCGAGGGACTTGATGTTTGCCCAATATTCCCGCATTTTCTGGCTATGTTTCTCCTTCCTCTCCTTTGTCCAGATGATGGCGGTTTTCTTACAGGGTGGTCTGTCCTGAAAACTCTTCTGTTTAAGTATCATTCTGAGATGCGATCGGCTTCTAATATCACTTTTCATTATCTTCAGTTCTTCGATATCCTTGTTAACTACTGTTAGCGATGGTGTCACGCTCTTTCTCTTCCCCCAGTAGTTGAGAAGCTGGTTGGTTAGTCTTGTTGGGTTCATCCATGAGACATGTCCATAGAAAGACAGACGTCTCTTCCTGGCCACATCTGAGATTTTCTCAGTATATCTACATAGCTCCTGTTTTGGTCTTCTTCTGTACTCGTCATCTATTTATTAGTTTATAAAATAAGAGAGTGCCATATCCCCTTCAGGGACGTAGCCGAGCTGAATAAGAGCCCTTGACTAAGTCAAGGGATCACTAACCAGGTATCCTGAGCCGGAGTTAACGTGTGGTAGGGTGGCCAGTTCCTTTCCATTCCTCCTCCTACCATAGCATCCGGCAGGTTCCCATTTTGCATCACGAGGCTGGGAGACCCCGTACCAGACCATACCTAGACTTTGAAATTCTTGGCAGAGCCGGGGATCGAAGCCGGTACCTTGGGGGTGACAGCCAACAATGCTAGCCACTGCGCCACGAGGTGGTCTTTATTAGTTTATTAAATTAAATTAGTTTTCTTGGAATATCTCAGAAACGTGGTTTTAGAGCCTTAAAACGTAGTAGCCTCCGAGCCACTGAGGGGCTGAAATTGAGTTTTGCTCATAATAATAATTTAGTAATATAGGGATAGGGATATAATAGACCTTTAGTACCGCACCCGTCCGTGTAAATCACGTGAAAAAATTCAAGAGTACCCCCCCATCCCCCCTTTTTTTCCTGTAGCCTCCTGAGAGGCCGAGTGCAGGTCTTTCAAGTCGACGCCCGTGGGCGACCTGCGCGTCGGGATGAGAGATGGAAATGGATGAAGATGAATGAAACTGGGCAGGGATGTGGAAGGAAGCGGCCGTGGCCTGTCAGAAGGTACCGTCCCAGCATTTGCCTGGTGTTGAAAATGGGAAACCACGGAAATCCATTTCAAGGACGGCCGATGGTTGGTCTCGAACCCACGCGTCTACAGAGTCAGCAGAGAGCTTGGCCCCATGACCTAATGCTGCGCTTTAGCCAGCATAACCACGGCTGTCGGTAAGAGTACCCCTTGACCCCCTTAAGCGCAGTATATACGTATTGATGAATTTTACAGCTTAAGTTGGTTCCGTGATAACCTTATAGCCGTTTGCGAACGTTTACAGTAATGCAATAAATGGAATGGCATTGCGTCTTACAGAAATAGATGGACTTCTGAGATTGTGTTGCCATGGTAACCGGCTTGCATTCCTTCAATAGCTTATTCATAATGTCAGTAATTGAGGTGCGTATTGACTAACTATAAATGAGAAAGGAAATAAAGGGATTCCGCCTTTCCAATACTTGTATTGAACGTACTCACAGGTACATGTTTCAAAGGTAAAACTCCTTCTTCCTCAGCCTGTACATAAAAATAACACAGATAAATAACCTTTATAAGGGTTCAACACCAGTTTTTGGAACATGTTAATGCCTCTAAACATAATAAATTTTCGGCGATAGGCAACCATATGGTAGAAAACGGTCACAAATTCACAACCATAGAGAACGATTTAGTTATTTTACACCAAGAAAACAAAGGCACACTCATGAATATTCTGGAACAAATAGAGATTGACAAAGCACAGAGATTTAACCCTTCCCACAATCTTAATGAAATAGTTTCTGATACCAGTATTTTATACAGAACACTATTAGACGCATTATAAAATTGATCAGCTGTATTTCACCATTCATACCATTTATTTTCCAAATTCAATAATGGTTATATATCTCTTTTTTCGCATTCATCCACCCCAAAACAACAGACATCGGAACTTCATAAAAATTCCACATTTATTTTTTCCTTAATTTTTATTCCCGTCCTCTATTTCCTTTCCCCTTCTCACCTAGTATGTCTTTGGACAAGCAAAGGAGTGATATTGGTTTGAGACACGTTTTTTGATCTGCTGTTGTTCACGCCCAAACACACTACATACAGCGGGACATGGCACTACTACAGGGATTATGTTGATTTCTTTGCCATTATGTTCTCCAAAGGCAGCATAGAGACTAGTTCGGAAAACGATGACGCAACCAAATAGCGACTCACAACACCGGCCTAACTCAGCGGCTTTTTAATGCACCCAGGCCTGGAAATCCAATTGGAAGATCTTCCAAGGAGAAACGGAAACAATTGAACTTCATATTATTTATTTCACAAATCTTTATTCATGCAACGTATGTTCTTATAAGGGTTATTAATTTTTATTATTTTTATGTTCCGGCTGAGGAAGAAGGAGTTTTACCTTCGAAACATGTACCTGTGAGTAGGTTCAACACAAGTATTGGAAAGGCAGAATCCCTTTATTTTCTTTCTCATTCAATAGCTTAATAAATTAAATTAGTTTTTTGGGTATATCTCAAAAACTGTAGGTTTTAGGACCTTAAAATGTGGTTTTAGGGGCCCGTAGGGCTCCCGAGTTTTGTTTCTCACATTAAGACGCTGAAAATGAGCTTTGTCTCGTTTTTCTAAGCCCATTTCAGCATGAATTTTAAGGGGGTAGGCCCTCTTTTATGAGAGGTATGGAGAAGAGTTACATCAATGATTACTTTCGTGCCTCTGATGGACTTCTGTAGCAAATTTGACGTTGATCCACTCAGCCGTTCTCAAGTGATGCGCGTGCAAAGTTGTACACAGACAAACAGACAGACAGACAGACAGACAAAAAAATTGTTTTTGCGCGCAACCGTCATAAACCAGTCTGAAACGCGTTAATAACTCAAACTTCCGTGGAAATTCTTAAAAAACAGACAAACTTTCATTTTATATATACAGAGATTATATTTCAATACAATAGTGCATGCAATTTTTTTTGTAATGATAATGATAATGATAAAAATATTAATGTAAATAATTAAAGACACAAAAAGTTACACTATGGTAGTTATATTAATAAATTTATGTTATGAGTTAATGTTTAGTTAAGTAATATTTTTAATGCGACTTATAGCTAGTTGTTTGCTGTTAATGTTCGTCAATCCAAGTGGTAGTTCATTAAGTAGTGATGGTATAATATAATTTAGTCTCTTGAAGCCGTAGCTATTTATACATAAAGGTTTTACATATTTAGTACTTGTTATGGCTCTAGTTTGTATGTTGTGAGAGACCTTATGCCTGAATCTTGGATCATGGTAGTAGAGATTCAGTACAGTAATTTTAAACAACTCTTTAATATTAACATAATAATAATAATAATAATAATAATAATAATAATAATAATAATAATAATAATAATAATAATAATAATAATAATAATAATAATAATAATGTCTACCCCTTATCATTCTCGTTTTTCAACGGGGTCCGGGATGAGATGCGATGAAAGGCTATGGGACGGGTGATTTATACGGCCAGATGCCCTACCTGACTCCAACCCCATGAGTGGAGTTAATGAGAGATGAAATGAATGAAGATGAATGAAACTGGGCAAGGAGATGGAAGGAATCGGTCGTGGCCTATTGGAATGTACCGTCCCAGCATTTGCCTGAAGTAGAAAATGGGAAACCTCCAAAAACCATTTCAAGGGTGGGTGACGGCAAGGCAGTCTGAGTCTGCAGATAGCTTGGCCTATCGCTGCACGTTAGCGAGCGTAGCTACCGTTGTCGGTCTGTATAATAATAATAATAATAATAATAATAATAATAATAATAATAATAATAATTTAGTCTCACCCACATACAAATGGAAAGAAAGCTCCAGTGTTTCAGACTGTACCAAGTAACCCACACTTCTCCATCTCCATCCAATGCAAATTAAAGTATCCTATTATTACACAATGATCAGAATGCAGTGCTTCTACGCGGTGGAAACCCTGGCAAGGGGAGAAATAGACCCAATCATTGACAATCAAAGACAGAAGATACATTTTGGGTCCAACGGTGTCACTGGAAAAGGAAGTAATTTTCAGCTTGGGTAGAATCAGGAGTTTTATGAAAATGTCGAAGAATAGAAGATGCGTCTTTTAAAGTGACATAAGAAGGATACACCCGGAGAAACTGCAATAATAGATACTAGGCGTCTCTGAAAGGCCTAGATGTTAAAGGGGACGCAAAACAAATAACACTATTATTATTATTATTAAAATCTATTACTATCACGGAAGTAATGGTAGATTGAACGTCTGTGGTTTACGACTTGGGAGAAATGAGTGTTGATTAGGAAAGAGTTCAGGAAAGAACGATCTGCAGAAAGAAAATTACTGTACTTGTGGATACATTGGAGAAACAATTTGACAGGCCTTGCAATATATCAGCAGAAGAACACGGCTGCCATCTTGAATGTATGGAGTGTCTGTTCATTTTCATCGGCCATATAAGGTCACATATACGATCTTATCCTGTCACTAATTTTTATTACTGTAGCTCTTAAATCTTGAGTTATTTCTTCTTCTTCTTCTTCTCCTTGTTGCGTTTCGGCCAACTAAGGGCCACGTCATTTCAACTGGTTTCTGCGTCGCCCAGTACTGTCGCATCAATTGTTTATGTTGTTGCTTCCTTTCCTCCGTCCACTTCATACCTTCTTGCTTAGTTTTTCCTGGAAACTCCGGTGACTTGTCAGTTTCATCTTAAGTGACACACGCTCCTGCACATTGTCACATGAAATCCCAATTTCTTGTAAATCTCTGCCTACCTCAGTGAACCAAGCCTCCTTAGTTTTCTTCTCTAGAAAGTAGGTAAAGATGCTATTTGTCAATCTCACAGAGCTCATTCGTGTCATGTCGCCATAAAATGAAATGCTTATTTTCCTCATCACATGAGTCATATTTTCCACACGTGAGTAGAGCTCGTGGTTGTGTCGTCTCCTGTACTCACCATTTTCCTTTACTGGGCCCAAGATTTTTCTTAGGATCTTCCTTTCTTTCTTTCTTTCTTTCTTTCTTTCTTTTACTACCAGATTCTCCATAATTCCTTCCCTATGCATTGCAAGGCATTCCGCAGCCTGTGGGTGGATGAATGTGTGATAGGGTCTTATCTTGGCATTTAGGGATATTGATATCCTGTTGTAAACACCCTTTGTTTCATGAGATGCCATTTCCATTTTTCTGATGCGTGATTCAAAAGCTGCCTCCCTCATCCACGTCTAGCTCTATGGGAGCTTGTTAGTGATCAACAGTTTTATCAAAGGAGATCTTATGGCCTGCTTTTGTTGCTTGGGTCTCAAGTTGGTTGATCTGCAATGCTGCAGTGTCAAGGGAATCTGAAAATAATCGCGAGGTCGTCTGCGAAGGTTTCTGTAACCCAATCTGTTTCCATTTACAAACCCGTTCTTGTTAATTTCTTTGCGCTACAGAATATATTCCAGGATGGACCAATGAGTGTGAAGATCTTTATGAATCTTATGTGGCGGAATGGTAATCCTGATTTCGATCATGAACTTCTGCAGAATTTCAACGAAACAAGAAGAGACAAATGGATAAAAGCAACAACGGAGTTGGATTTTAAGAAATCAAGCCGACAGTCCTGGAGCTTACTCAAGAAGTCCGCCAATTCGGGTTGATCAGCCAGTATCGCCGGACCAAATAGCCAACAGAATTGTATCGCTATCTAAAGCCCGACGAGACAAAAATCACACACGAACAGTGAAAAAAGAGTCTAGGGACATTCGACAAGTGACACCTGATGACACAGAATTCTCTCAGATATTGACGATGGAGGAACTTGAAACAGCTCTCAAGGACCTAAAATCAGGCAAGGCACCTGGTTTTGATGGGATACATCCTGAGTTTCTAATTAGATGTGGGGAAGAGACTAGAAAATGGCTGACCAAGTTTTTCTCATCCATCCTTAAATCAGGGCGTTTGCCAAAAGTCTTCAAAATCACCAAAGTTATAGCTGTCCTGAAACCAAACAAACCTTCGGATAAAGTAGAAAGTTACCATCCAATAGCACTTCTCAGCTGCTGCTAAAAATCTCCTTGAGGGACTTCTACTGAACAGGATAGGCCCACAAATCTTGGAAACCATCCCGATGGAACAAGCAGGTTTCAGACCGAACAGGAGCTGCACAGACCAGATTCTCAGCCTAACTACGTACATTGAAGCCGGGTTTCAGAAACAAGTTAAGACATCCGTAGCTTTTATCGATTTGACTGCTGCTTACGAAACAGTTTGGAAATAAGGACTCCTGTACAAATTGATCAGAGTCATCCCCTGTCGAACTACACTAAGATTACTTAATAACATGCTCTCAGACAGACACTTCCAAGTAGTACAGGGTAATCGTATAAGTAAACAACGGAAACTCAATAATGGACTACCCCAGGGGTCGGTACTATCTCCCGTACTTTTCAACCTATATATTTCTGACGTACCTGAAACCAGTGCAAGGAAGTTTGGATATGCTGATGATTTAGCCCTGGCTGTTCAACACAAGGAGTTCAAAACTGCTGAAATCATTCTAACCGATGATCTCAATGAACTACATGCATATTTCACTAAGTGGAGACTCGTACCAAATTTATCCAAAACCGAAGTCAGCAGTTTCCACTTAAACAACAGAACAGCGGACTATAAACTGAAACTCCGAATGAAGAACACAGTGCTTCCCTACAAGAGTCATCCAAAATATCTTGGAGTGACTCTGGATAGGACTCTATCCTCCAAGAAACATTTGGAAATTTCATCTCAAAAAGTAAGCACACGAAATAACCTCATCCAAAAACTTTGCAGCACTAATTGGGGAGCATCAGCAGATACGCTTCGAACTTCTGCGCTCAGTTTAGTATATTCTACAGCGGAATATTGTGTGCCGGTATGGATAAACAGCCCCCACGTATGGAAGGTAGACACTCAGCTCAACATAGCCATGAGAACCATCTCCGGTTGTATAAGAACTACTCCACTCTACTGGCTCCCAACACTCAGCCACATAGCCCCACCGGTTCTAAAATAATGAACAACCCTGCACTTCCAATCCATGACGGCATTCCCACTCTGGCAATAAACCGACTCCGGTCCAGGATCCACCCCTGCGACTGGCTCAACAGCTTGCTGATAGTAATTTCAATATTGCAGCTAAATGGCGTGAAACATGGACTAGAAATGCCCCACCCGAAGTTCGTGACCTCATTGATCCTATAAAGAAAATCAAGGGCTTTGAACAACCACGGAATATATGGAAGACCATTAACCGTATCCGTACAGGACATGGAGTTTGGGCGTACAACCTGCACAAATGGGGAAGTGTCCAGACCCCTGTTGTGATTGTGGTTCATTGAATTAGACCATCAGGCACATTGTTAAATACTGCAAAATAGAGCATACCTAGGTGACCCTATCGACTTTTTCAGTGCTACACCATCGAGCCTGGAATGGAGTAACAGACAGGACATAAGCTTATAAGTAGATATCTGTGCTTGTATGTACTTATTATTATTATTATTATTATTATTATTATTATTATTATTATTATTTTGTTATTATTATTATGTGTTTTGTGTTTCATGTGTAATGCCATATGCTAAATAAATCTTTGCGCCACGCTCGGATGACTTTCTCGGGTGCAGACTTGAAAAGCAGAGACGATAATCCATCTCCCTGCGTAATAGTTACTCTCATATAGCCATTACGTTGGTAACATAAGGTTACATGAATACCAAGTACTGTGAGCATGGATTCATTTGTTCATAACTTATGGATTAAAATACTTTCATGATTCACTAGGCCGCCATATTGATAACCTGTTACTTTGAGCTACACACGCTTCCCATATAAAGGTTTGTTTTTCCAAACATTGATGAAGACCCGATGAATAGTTCAGTCATGATTTGATTAAGGTTTGAAGAGTTCGGGGGCCACCATTTTGTTTCGTTAAGTGGTGCGTTATTAAACTTGACACTGAGATGCCCTTTGCTAGTGCTTGCTACTTCTGTACCAAATTTGATTCAATTCGGTTTCGTCGTTTGGGAATTGATAGGAGAGGGGGCAGACATACACACGCACACACACGGTCAATTGGCCCGTGTATATCTCTTAAGTCTAATTTCAGTTTTTGCAAAATTCGAAATATTCTAATAATTTTGATCTATGGCGGCTTCGGTGGCGTAGTTGGTAGCATGCTGAGCTTCTATGCTCAAGGTCATGGGTTCAAACCCGGCCGAAATCGACGGATGTTTTAAGAGCGTTAAAATCCCTTAGTATGCCTTCCTTCGGAGGGATAGTAAAGTCTGCGACTCCATATCATAGATTTATGGCACGTAAAAGAACCGTCCACTAACTATACTTGTGTGAAGTAAAATTGTATGTTAGTTTTGATTAATGCTCTTACGGTCCAACATTCGTCACCAGGCACTGGTTGCGATGCCATCTAGTAGTAGCCATGTTCAGAGCTCGGTGTCGTGGACGGTAGCATTTGGTAGCGAAAGTAGGAACTACTTGAAATTACCGTTACTTGATTTAAAAACAGATAACACACACTAACACAGTCATCACGATTAACACCGGTTACCAGACAAATTCTACTCACACACAAAGTACACGGGGCTACATGACCATGTTGTCGCAGCCCCTAAACTGAGGAACTGAGGAACCAACCAATTTTGATCATTAGGTTGGAACATGGTACACTGAGCCTCGAAAATAAAAACTGAAAAGTGATGGGTTTGATTACCACTTCAAACGCATAGAGGCATTTTTTTCATGCTTTTACTCAATACTCCAGGCAAATGACTGGATGATTCTTAAATTAAGGCGCAGCCACCCCTTTCCTATCCTGATCTCGGTGAATAATACACGCATCACTGCTGATACAACAATAACACAGGTTCTTTGACAAATTTCACACATACACACACACAGTTGCATGGGCCTGAAGCAAATTGTCCGTATAGCACGTCGACCTTGCAGCGATAGTGAGGAAGACTATATGTCTGTCTCTCTCGCTCACTTTCCCGTCTCACTCCCTCTCGTACTGCCTTTGCTGTGTTGTGGTTGATCGGCCGAACGTCAAGCGGTATTCAGCATATTGTAATTATGAAAACAAATTGAAACCAAACGAAAGCAAGAGGGGAAAACAAATAATATAACCAAAATTGCACTGTCTTAAACGAGTTCCAAAATACCTTCTCAATTTTTCTGACTGTTTTAATACTAAGCACAAAATCGTGAATTACCAGTACAAGAGAAGCGTGCGAAACACAATGTAGATGTGTTGGACAACCAACACATCGGATGAACAGTTTGCTTGTTTGTTGACATTTACGTCCGGTGTGCTAGCGATCCCAATTTGAATCGGTCATACGCGGCGAAGAGCTGTCGCAGTACCGCTAGCCCAGCACGCTAAGCTGGATGTCGCTGCTGGCCTTAAGGATCTACATGTAGCAGGTATTTAAATAAAATAAAAAGCAATCATAGTAGCAAAAACAGCTTTCAGGTTGTGTTACGCAGCGGTTTTGGTGGCGAAGTTGGTAGCATGCTGAGCTTCTATGCCCAAGGTCGCGGGTTCAAACCCAGCCGAAGTAGTCGGATTTTTAAGAGCATTAAATATCCCTCAGTATGCCATCCTTTGGAGGGGAAGTAAAGTCGGCGGTTCCATGTCATAGATTTATGGCATGAAAAAGCCAATATTTGTAGGTTAGGTTTGGTTAATTCTCTTAAGTTCCAACGTTAATTACCGGGCGCTGGTTGCGATGGCATCTAGTAGTAGCGAAGATCACAGCTAGGTTTCGTGGACGGCGAAAGTAGGAACTACTTGAAATTATCGTTGCAGTCCCTACTTGAATTAAAAACAGATAAGACACACTTATATAGCCATCACAATGACACCGGTTATCAGACAGATTCTACGCACACCTAAAATACACGAGGCTACATGGCCGCGTTGTCACAGCCCCAACTTTTGTGTAACGCGACTCGAGAATTGATATAAGGTGCCTCACATTGGGGGGAAGAGCAAGGGATTCACACACTCAGGATGGTTGGATTCCCTCCCACTTACTGTAGGGGTGTCCAATGCCATGGCGGAGGATAATCACATCATTAACAGTGCCTGTTACTTAATGACTCACATGGTTACAGTAATGGGTGTTTAATTGAGGGTATAATGGATTACGTGATCTGCAATTCAATTAGACATGCTTGTTACCTCCAATATAACGAGCTGAATATAGAAGATATCCAGCACATGGAAGCTTCAAATAATTTACGTAACAAGAGCTCCTACGGGTGTCATATTCTCCCTCGTGTTCGTGTCTTCCATTTGAGCCGAAAGTAGAAGACTACACCTTTATCATGCAGGTGTAACATGATGCGTATGCTACGTCAGAACACGGAATGTTAGTTAAAATATGGCTGCATGCAAGGAGAAATATTGTAACTCGGAAATGCGAAGTGTAATCAAGATTTTGTATATCGTAACGGAAAATGAAACGAGTCTAGATCTTGTGACACAGGAAATAATAATATAATAAGGCTTTACGTCCCTTTTAACTACACCGACACTTAGAGACGCCGAGGTGCCAGATTTTGGTCCCGAAGGGGATCTTTAACGTGCCAGTAAATGTACTGACATGTTTCCTTCGCATTTGCGCACCCACAATTGCCAGCTGACTGCGCAAGGATTCGATCCTACAACCTTGGCCACAGCAGCGAAAACGTTACCGCTGAGCTACGCAGGCAGTGACACCAAAAACAAAGCGAGCATCCATGTTGTGGAATCACCCTTCGTGCCTACCTCACAAGAAATTTCGAACAGTTTCATCTTCGAAGAAAGTTAAAATGACAGTTTTGATTATGAGCGTGCAAAGGCTACTGCAACTGGGCTATTTCCTCATCAGGAAAGTAGCAGTGAACGCTGCCAGTCACTGAGACACACTTGTGTGTCTCCAACGTGCCTTCAATAACTGAACCCAGATTTTTTCCTTGCCGGCATCGATGCCTGAACGTACCTTAGGAATAAGTGTTTGTACAAGAATGGTGCCTATATTGAATAGAAATGCGTAGCCGTTCAGTGCCCTGTCTGTTTGTTGGGCAGTCAGCTCGGAGGCTAGTCCGATCCTCAAAAAGCACCGCCGTAAGGTATATAGATGCGTACTAGACAAGGTGAAGAGTGAGGTAGTTTGTGAAGCTAAATTGTATAGGTTAAGAATGTAAACAACGCTCATAGGTCCCTACGTTCGTTGCTAAGAGCCAACTGCAGTGGCGTCTGGTAGCTAAGTTCTGAACTAGTAGTCGTTGACGGTGGCGTTTGGTGGCAAAAGTAGGAACTACTTGAAAAATTCAAAAGTCTGCAGTTACTTGAATTAAAAAACAGATACACACACTAATACAGTCATCAAAATTAACACCGGTTATCAGACAGATTCTACACACACCCAAAGTACACCGAGCTACATGACCGCGTTGTCGCAGCCCCTAAACTTAAACCAACCAACCAACCAACCAACCAACCAACCAACCAAAGTTGGTATGCCTATCGGTCGCGAGATAGTAGGAACTCGTAGTTTTGGACTAAAAGTTTCTCATGTTACTAAAATTCGTTCAAAATTTCTATTCTTTTCTTTTGACGTCTTTGAGTGTCATTTCAGTTTTTTAAATCAGTGTTACCAACATAAAATGTTGGCGTCAACAAATATCCCCAAAAGGTTATTAAATTCAAATTTCTTTGAAAGTGATATTTTAAGTGCGTGAGTGATCAAGGCCTATATGGTTACCAAGACAACAATGCTCTCAAAATGGTATATTTGTATGAAATACAACAAATGTTAAACAAGTAGTTCGGTGAAGAACTATACAGCCTATTTTCATATATCCTACTTATGTTAATTGCCACTATAAACATAAACATTTCAGTTTGATTGCTGTAATAGATTGGTAGATATTGAGAACCGACTAAATATTGCGGATGGTCGGCATGTTGGATTTTTATATATGCAGGTCTTAGAGTTATGTACTGTTACATGAAGATTATTGTGTACGTGTAGTATTCAAACTTAAATCGCATGATTATGACAGAAGAAGTAAAAAAGAGATGTTAAAATTTCGCACAACTATCATCTTGTGGTTATGGAAATAATTGTAAAAAAAATAGATGTCAGTGGATTAACATTTGTATAAGGATTTACTGTACCAAGTGTCACTGCACTCGGATGGTTAAATTGCTAGAAACGAGCATGAATATTTATATTTCACGTCACCGCCATGTTGGATTTGTAATCACCAGGTTATTGAAAGTCCGATAGGTGAAATAAAAACTCAGCAATTCTTCTAGGTTTGTGCCGTGTCCTATGTGGGGTTTCGCCTAGGACACCAAGCTGGCTCATCGGCGGGCTCTTGGTGTCCCCGCCCGGACCCCCACAGGAGTATCGAACTGCGCGATACCTCCCTTTATATAGAGTGCAACTGCACTCCTTGACTGCGAGAACTAAGAGCTCAAGCAGCCTTAACCTCCCTATGAAGGCTTCCAAAAAGATGGTATATTGGCTTTCACGGCCGGTGAATTAAAACTCAGCAATTCTTCTAGGTTTGTGCCGTGTCCTATGTGGGGTTTCGCCTAGGACACCAAGCTGGCTCATCGGCGGGCTCTTGGTGTCCCCGCCCGCTGAGTTTTAATTCACCGGCCGTGAAAGCCAATATACCATCTTTTTGGAAGCCTTCATAGGGAGGTTAAGGCTGCTTGAGCTCTTAGTTCTCGCAGTCGAGGAGTGCAGTTGCACTCTATATAAAGGGAGGTATCGCGCAGTTCGATACTCCTGTGGGGGTCCGGGCGGGGACACCAAGAGCCCGCCGATGAGCCAGCTTGGTGTCCTAGGCGAAACCCCACATAGGACACGGCACAAACCTAGAAGAATTGCTGAGTTTTAATTCACCGGCCGTGAAAGCCAATATACCATCTTTTTGGAAGCCTTCATAGGGAGGTTAAGGCTGCTTGAGCTCTTAGTTCTCGCAGTCAAGGAGTGCAGTTGCACTCTATATAAAGGGAGGTATCGCGCAGTTCGATACTCCTGTGGGGGTCTGGGCGGGGACACCAAGAGCCCGCCGATGAGCCAGCTTGGTGTCCTAGGCGAAACCCCACATAAGACACGGCACAAACCTAGAAGAATTGCTGAGTTTTAATTCACCGGCCGTGAAAGCCAATATACCATCTTTTTGGAAGCCTTCATAGGGAGGTTAAGGCTGCTTGAGCTCTTAGTTCTCGCAGTCAAGGAGTGCAGTTGCACTCTATATAAAGGGAGGTATCGCGCAGTTCGATACTCCTGTGGGGGTCCGGGCGGGGACACCAAGAGCCCGCCGATGAGCCAGCTTGGTGTCCTAGGCGAAACCCCACATAGGACACGGCACAAACCTAGAAGAATTGCTGAGTTTTAATTCACCGGCCGTGAAAGCCAATATACCTTCTTTTTGGAAGCCTTCATAGGGAGGTTAAGGCTGCTTGAGCTCTTAGTTCTCGCAGTCAAGGAGTGCAGTTGCACTCTATATAAAGGGAGGTATCGCGCAGTTCGTTACTCCTGTGGGGGTCCGGGCGGGGACACCAAGAGCCCGCCGATGAGGCAGCTTGGTGTCCTAGGCGAAACCCCACATAGGACACGGCACAAACCTAGAAGAATTGCTGAGTTTTAATTCACCGGCCGTGAAAGCCAATATACCGATAGGTGAACTTATGTTCATAGACCCTATGATCATAAAAACAATCAGTTTGATTGCTGTAATAGATTCGTAGATATTGAGATCCATCTATATATTTCGGATGGTCGCCATGTTGGATTGTTATATGTATAGGCCATAGAGTCATGTACTATAAAAGGAAAATTATTACGTAGGTTCAGTATTCAAACTTTCTCTTCGATCGCATGATTACGACGCAAGAAATAAAAACCTAATTTTAAAATTCGCACAGCCGCCATCTTGAGATTATATAAACAATTAAACTAAATTAGATACCAGTACATTACAATGTGCCTAAACATTTCCTGTACCAAGTTTCATTGCGTTTGGATCATTAAATTGCGAGAAAGGTCTATTTAAAATTTTCAACTTCGCTTAACCGCCATATTCGTTTTGTAGTTAACCGGTTTTTGAAAGTCCTATAGATGAACTTTCAGTAGTGCCCTTTATCTCCGTACAATATTCCAGGGTGATACCGCTAATAGTGTCAGAGATATAGAATGCCGTTGAAATATTTCGCACGTCCGCCATCTTGAGGTTATTTAAACAATTGAACGAAGTTAGATGTCGGTGCATTTCAATGTGTATAGACATATACTGTACCAAGGTTCATTGCGTTTGGTTGGTTAAATCGCGATAAAAGTCTATTTAAAAGTCGCGAATTCGCTTGGCCGCCATGTTGGTTTTGTAGTTACCAGGTTTTCAAAAGTCACATAGGTGAACTTCTAGTAGTTCCCTTTATCACTGTAAAGTATTACAGGGTGATATCAGTAATAGTTTCGGAGATATTGAATGCTGGTGAAATATTTCGCACAGCCGCCATGTTGGATTGGTGAGACGTAACAAAATTTGAAGGACTTGGTCGACGTCGTCCGGAATAGTGCTATGAACTTACTGAGTTTCATTGAAATCGCTCCAGCCGTTTAGAAGTTATTAGGGGGACACACACCATCACACACACACACGCACGCACACACAGACAGACACACGGACAAAAGGTGATCTCATAAGCCTATTTTTTTCATAAATGAAAATAGGCTAAAAATAACCATTACCTTGGCACTACAGCCCATGAAGGGCCTAGGCCTACCAAGCGACCGCTGCCCATCCATATGGCCTGCAGATATTGGGGTGACGCGTGATCAGCGCATCCGGTCCCCTCGGCCGTTAATCTTGGTTTTCGTGATCGGGGCGCTGCCTCACTGTCAGAAACTACTCATTTGTCCTCACGAGGCTGAGTGCACCCCGTTCCAGCCCTCACGTCAGTTTCTAAAATACCTGACGGAGCCGGAAATCGAATCCGGGGCCTCAGGGTGAGAGGCAGGCGCGCTACCCCAACACCACGGGGCCTGCACAATATATTGAACCCATGTACCATTGGCTCAAGGGGAGTCGAATCCATGTATTTTTGTAAAAGGAAGGAAGGAAATATACAGTCTTCAGAGAAACATAGAAAGATTTCATGCAAGGGATGCTAGCATAACGTTGGATAAGAAGCTGGACCCAGGTGGCCAGGAAATGACATCATGCCTGACTCATTGATAGGAAGCCGGTCACGAATATAAATAGAAGGAGTGGAAAGTTCCAGGCGTATGAGAGAGAAGCACGTTTTGGAAATCGCCCTTACCTTGCATTAAAACGGCAACAGCGCAACTGTGCCAGAAGAAGAATAATTAAATTTAACCTATTAGCAAGAATAAAAGTAAGTAAATAAATACAGCATTGTGAATCATTTCGGATTAGAGATTTTTGTGTGGAGAAAAAGCTTTTAATAATTGCCCAGGAGAGAAGTGCAAACGTAGCATACGTCATCGGGGATTTACTGAGACCCGAGGAGTGGGGAATAAAAAAATCAACTGCAACACCCACACAGCTGAAGACTGAAAATTGTTTAATATCTCAGAAATGCACGATCGATTTTCATGTACAGTGAGGTCATTTGACGTTTAGAAAACGAGCTTTCTGGAGATATAATTTTTAAAATGTGCGACAATTATTTCAAAAGTTGGTCACGAAAAGGACTAGGATTTTATCTTTTTTTTAACTAATTAGTATAAAAGTCCAGGCCAAGCCAGACCAATCATGCAGTATCAGTCAGCCCAGGGGGGCGTGACGTTGGAGCATCACCATATGCAGTTTTATTCCGTCCAGGGGGCGTCACGCTGTATCACATCGAAGGCAGTATTATTCCGTCCAGGGGACGTGAAGCTACATCAAGCAGTATTCAAACGTATGAACCTCAGGGGAGGTCATACCGTACAACAAGTATAAGCAGTAAATGCAGTTCACGACAGACTCCTTGAGGGGAGATGCTACATCACATCGTATAGACAGTAGCCGACAGCCAAAGGGCGTCGCTGTATCGACAACCAACGTGCATCCGTAAGGAGTGGCCGATAAGTATTATTATCAAAGTATCGCCGTGTGGAGAATTAGGAAAATCCTAATTACAGGATTTAGTTCCGTCAGTATAAATTTTACAGTGAAAAATTCAGGAATTACGGTCAGAATAGGCGGCAAACTTAGAGAACCGGCGATAGGTCTTCAAAAATACAGTCCAAGTAAACGACCGAAAGTATCGTAGCAGTTTTGAAGTACCGTAACAGCGAGATAAACATTCTATTAACGTATAAGAATCCGATCAGGGTTGGACCAAAAATAAGGTTCGCATAGGGTTCTGAAAAATAGGAACTCGAGGACAGAATAAGCGGAAAGGAGAAGTAAATTCTAGACATCGTGGCAAGGAAACCAATGAACTATAAAAAGCACTAAGTTACGAGGAGTATTAGTTGCTAGAAATCAATAGGTCACCGATAGATTATCTGGGGGACCGTGGACAAGACAGACTTTTACTAGACAACAAATAGGGTCTAGAAAGAAGCAGTTCGAGCTAATAATAATAGCTGATTGTCAGGAAGTCGAAATTGAAGGAGTACTATTCCAGGGAAGAAGTAGATGGTTCGAGACTTTCATAGTGGTTAGAGAGGATGCCGACATTTACGAATTTCACCCTTGGAGACGGGAGGTCAAGAAATCACGTGTGAAAGGTTTAATAGAGCCTTAGTGATTAGAATCTGTGAAGTGTAAATATATAAAAAAAATTGTGTTAAAGAGTAATATTTGTTAGTGATTTTTGTTGTGTATTATAGAAGAATACACCAGTGTATTTAAAATGTCACCGGTGTTTAATATATTTGAGTTATATGTGTGTCAAGATATGTCAATATGTGAAATGAATTTGTGCAAAATGGAGTAAACACAAATAGTGGGCAAAAATGAAACGTCGTTGGGAGTTACGGCATTGGACCGTCTGAACATGTGAGTAATCATTTTCATTATGATTTGGTGTTGGGGAAAGTGTTTGTGTACAATCCACCGGAGTTGAGAAATAGGGATGTTGTTGAGTAACAGATAACAGAATAAGAGCGCGGTCTGAACAAATAAGAATTGAGAAATTATAAAATAATTATGTGAAATAAATAAATCCTTTAGAGGAAAAGTATGAAATAAAATATCAGTATATTTGATAAATATTGTAAAAGCAAGCGTAATAATAATAATAATAATAATAATAATGAAAAGTATATAAATGAAGATAAATTTGAATGATATGAAAGTAATAGCTTTTGAGCTTTTGTAAGGAATGAAGACATGATATAAATACATGTTCTTAAAGTATAGTAATTATCGTCACGGGAGAAGATAAATATAAAAAAATGGAGATGTAGATCAAATGTTGATTTTTGAATTTACCAGTTCTTTGGAAGACGCTAGGCTTTAAAGTAATGTGTAGCGCATTGTCGCGTATTAAAGTAACTTATCACGCTAGGAATGCGTTGAATCTAAATATACACACATCAAAAAAAGTTTTGCATCACCTCGGTTCCAAGAGTTCCGGAACCTTTAAATACAAAGGGAATAGAGATCAACACAAACAACATTTCAGCTCGTTTTATTGCTCATGAGACCCACACATTGCATGTTGTACCATCATACAGCTAGACTTTCAGCATTTGTGGTCCAGATTGCAGTACACACCACTACCTCTAATACCCAGTAGCACGTCCTCTTGCATTGATGCATGCCTGTATTCGTCGTGGCATACTATCCACAAGTTCATCAAGACACTGTTGGTCCAAATTGTCCCACTCCTCAACGACAATTCGGCGTAAATCTCTCAGAGTGGTTGGTGGGTCAAGACGTCCATAAACAGCCCTTTTCAACATATCCCAGGCATGTTCGATAGGGTTCATGTCTGGCGAACATGCTGGCCACTGTAGTCGAGCGATGTCGTTATCTTGAAGGAACGCATTCACAAGATGTGCACGATGAGGTCGAGAATTGTCGTCCATGAAGACAAATGCCTCTCCAATATTCTGCCGATATGGTTGCACTATGGGTCGGAGGATGTCATTCAGGTATCGTAAAGCCGTTTCGGAGCCTTCCATGACCACCAGTGGCGTACGTCGGCCCCACATAATGCCACCCCAAAACATCAGGGAACCACCACCTTGCTGCACTCGCTGGACAGTGTGTCTAAGACGTTCAGCCTGACCAAGGTGCCTCCAAACACGTCTCCGACGATTGTCTGGTTGAAGGCATATGCGACACTCATCGGTGAAGAGAACGTGATGCCAATTCCGTGGGGTCCATTCAGCATGTTGTTGGGCCCATCTGTACCGCGCTGCATGGTGTCGGGGTTGCAAAGCTGGACCTCGCCATGGACGTCGGGAGTGAAGTTGCGCATCATGCAGCCTATTGCGCACAGTTTGAGTTGAAACACGACGTCCTGTGGCTGAACGAAACGCATTATTCAACATGGTGGCATTGCTGTCAGGGTTCCTCCGAGCGGCAATCCGTAAGTAGCGGTCATCCACTACAGTAGTAGCCCTTGGGCGGCCTGAGCGAGGCCTGTCATCGACAGTTCCTGTATCTCTGTACCTCCTCCATGTCCGAACAACATCGCTTTGGTTCACTCTGAGACGCCTGGAAACTTCCCTTGTTGAGAGCCCTTCTTGACACAAAGTAACAATGCGGACGCGATCGAACTGCGGTATTGACCTTCTAGGCATGGTAGAACTACAGACAACATGAGCAGCGTACCTTCGTCCTGGTGGAATGACTGGAACTGATCGGCTGTCGTACCCCCTCCGTCTAATAGGCCCTGCTCATGCATGGTTGTTTACATCTTTGAGCAGTTTTAGTGACATCTATGAACAGTCAAAGGGACTGTATCTTGGATACAATATACACAGTCAACGTCTATATGCCGGAGATCTGGGAACCGAGGTGATGCAAAACTTTTTTTGATGTGTGTACTTGGCAAATTAATTTTGAGGGACAGTTGATTGCGGTAATTGAGCTATGTTGTAAGTCCTCCAGTATGGGATTAGATCCCGAGGCCATGTGTGTTATATTGAATTAAATAATAGGGAGCGTATTTGTTGTATTGATGAGCGCAGGTCAGACTGAGGTCGCCTTAAACGCTGAATTGTTGTAAGTCCTCCAGCATGGGAATGGTTCCCGAGGCAGTTAAGAGAGTCGAACCCAGACTCGTATAGTTGTGAAAGCCCCTAAATATCGTCGTTGTATTGAATTATTCTTACCCATCAACGATGACACTTCATAATTAATAAATGCCAAGGTTACGAAAGTGGTCTATGCACCTATAAAATGTTGTTAAAGATTGAATGAAAGAAGCGACAGGTCTACTCAAAGAACTGTGGAAATGAAGTGGCTGGTTTAAAAGCATGAGAGTAGCGGTCTCGAGACGAGACATAGAGCCTTCCCTCCCTGGCTATAAATCAAGTCAAGTGTACGGTCAGACCCCTTGTTGTGGTAGGGTCGGAGAGAACCGTCTGGAAGAAGTAAATATACACCGTGAGTGTTTAGGAGTTGTTAATGACCCGGGATTTGAACCGAGGTCCTTGTAAATGAAAGTACCGCTTGCCAGTTCAGATCGTAGCTTTCTTATGTAAAAATGGTCTTTTAAGACAAATAAGTAAAAATCCCTAAGGAAATGTTGTATTGATGTAGGATTTCATGAGTTCACTGAGGACAATTAGATTACGGGAGTAATCATAATTTCGACTTTGTTCGAGTAGTCTTCGGTAACTCTGGAGTACACGGGTATTTTCCCGATCACTGTAGTGAATTTGTTGTCTTGAGAGAGATGGTAACGTTGAGAACATTGTTGAATGCCCAGAATTTTAAGCAAAGGAATAACATATACTGTAAAGACGATTATATGTTGTTCTAATTATAAGAAATTCATAAGATAAATATTGAGGTGTGTAAATGAATAACACCGTTCTTATTGGAAAGTATCGAACCAGTGGAGCTCGTAATAGTTGTTTAATTTTTATATCTTCCTTGTTCACTTTGAACGAGTTTAGAAGGATTTGGTCAATAGTTTATTTGTTTTATTTGTTTGTAGCGCCATAATTTTGGTTAATTAAATGTGTTAAAATAGGAGTTGAATTTTTTATTATTTTGGAAGTGTATCCTCTATTTAATCCAAAATGTGTAAGTCACAGAGTGGGAGAACATACCAAAATCCCGAAAATCCCGATTTGAGCATTGCTGGCATACTGTGATTTGCATATTTCTTGCTGGAAGGGCACAATATGTTACCCCATAATAATAATAATAATAAAAATAATAATAATAATAATAATAATAATAATAATAATAACTAGCATTAGCCGTCGCGGCTTCGCCCGTGAATATTCTGGTTGTAAAGAGTACACTTAGCAAAATCTCAATCATGAATGCTATGACTGATTTATCCTTGGTTCGAATAATCAGACTTTATCAATTCAGCTACCGGTGCAGTGGTTAGGGGTTTGTCATTCCTTCATAGGTACATTAGAGCGAAGTTAGTTTTCTGGGAATATCACAGTCACTGTTAATTTAAGGGCCTTTAAATGTGGATTTCGGAGACCGTTTATAGTCGGGTGAAAAAGACTTTCGTACCACACTCACACGTGAAAAAAATTTCGAGTGCCCCTTGATCCCCTTAAGCGCATTATACTGTATGTATTGATGAATTTTACAGCTTAATTTGGTTCAGTGATAACCTTATAACCGTCTGGAAACTTTCACAGTAATGCAATAATTGGAATTGCATTGCGTCTTACAGAAATAGATGGACCTGTGGGATTCTGTTACCATGGTTACCGTGTTGCAATCTTCCATTATTTCATTGTAAATATACATGTTTTAAGGTATTTATTTAATTGTGAAGCATTTAAAGAGTAAGTGAGTGCGTTTCGCTTACGCATTGGGTTATGCTGAACCTACAGGTACCCCGTATGTGTAGGTTGGTGTTAATGGGACCTTATTTCCGGTACAAAACTGGAATGGGACCTTAGCCGAATAATATAGGGAGGGATAATGTATTCATTTGGGATAATCAAATGGTCCCCTACTGACGTGGAAGAGATATGTAAGACAATACGAACATTGTGTCCAAACATCGATTACACCACGTCCAATATTAGCATAAATATTCTCATTCATGAGCGTAACATGGACAAAAATAAAGGTTGTTTGAAGGACGCATAACAATAATAACAACATAACTATGATATCCACGTTTCTCAGAGCAGAGGAGGTACTTGAATGTTTCAAGTCTTACCCAACAGATATTACTAGGCTACTATAAGAAAGCTATTCCATAAGGTCTCTTCAATTGTTGTCCAACCACTGAGTCTTCGGCCCTGTCGTTTGGCAATGGTGGGAGAAAAGGGGAAAGAGACCAAAATAGCCAACCCACTGCAGTGAAAAACTGTTAACAGACCCTTGAACCCTGCTATGAATGTAATTCTTCTCTAACGTCTTAACAACGCAACTTTATAATCCCACATCCTTTTACGATTTCATGCCTTATTATGTTATCCGACGATTTGCGATTACAAAACTTAAGTTCTTCGATCGCAGTGGAATTCCGCCTATGTTGGCGAAGCTGGAAGAGGCTCATGCTCCTATGAAGTATGTCGTCACTTACCGCCAAACAGCGATTGTGCTGGTTAGCGGTGCTTTGAATTTAGCGCGTTGTTGTCAAGTTTCATTTCTATAGTCCACTTGTCTTTTCTATTAATACAGGTCACGTTAGCTTTGTAATTATGTATGTGCACGATTAATGGTTAATTGCCTGAAAGCGGTATTAGCCTGTGAAATACGAGGGGCGTTTTTTAAGTAATACCCTTTGTGATATTACGCCGTTGCAGCACTGCGGTTGGCATTCCGTTCGGGTGCGCTGTGTACCTGCATCTATTGGCAAGGCTGAGACGCCATTACGGCAACAGTCGCCCATGTGTGGGTGTGTTGACAAGCTTTTTAAATGGCATCGCCGATCACGAGTCCCACCGTCTCGTAGAAAAAAGAGAAAACTCCCCTGTAAGATATGCTGCCAATTGCCCACCACTGTCTGGCAAATTGCGTGTTTACTCAGGAGAACTCCGTATGTTTAAGAGTTATACGCATACCTGCCAACTTTTACGGTTTATCCGTAAAATTTACGGAAATTGCAGCATTTTACGGTTTTACGGACGAACGGTGTCATTTTACGATTTCGCGGACAAAAATTTGAAACGATAATTTACATTCGATAATACCGCCCACTTCCGTACAATCGATTGTTTGCGTGGGTCGAAGGCAAGTCCACGATAGTCGATAACTCGTTCTTTGATATGATTCGTACTTTTAACCGTGTGATGGCTGTGTCGTCATCGTAATTGAATTTGAAGCCGGGATAACCGTTCTTGCATGTGAATCTTAGGTGTTGACAGGCTCTGCTTCGCATATTCTTTGTTCCGCTCCGTTCGCTCGTTGCGATTTAAACCATATTCTTTGACCACGTTAGTTGTTCATTGTTCGCGAAGTTGGCGTTCCTTGAATGTTTTCGTCTTTTAAGGTTATGGCATATTTTAATGAAGCGTTCGAGTTTTTGGCTATAACTTCGTGCTTCGCAGTTTCCTGTATTCCTTGGACTAATTACATTCGTTCCACGTGTGTGTGTGTTTATTTTTTTCTACCATGTGCATATTCTATCTTCACGAGGTTGGCGTCGTGTTCATTTAATGGTTGGTGTGTTTTGACATGTTTTAATGAAGTGTTGGCTGTCTTAATTGTTTTATGTTATAATTTTATGTGACGTTCAGTGATCCAGGTTCCTTTCGATGTTTTAGTAGATATCGAGAATGAACAAATCCAACAAGAAACAGTACTTCCAGACATTTAAAGAATCATACTCGGTTGATTTTCCGTGCATACTAAAATCAAGAAAGAGATAAAAATTTGCCTTTTGCACGGTATGTGGGTGTGATATTAATATTGCATATGGTGGAAAAAACGATTTAAGTAATCATGTGAAGTGCGGTAAACACATTAGTTATGTTAAATCGAAGAAGATAGCAAGAAAATCAACACCTTTTTTGCTAAGTCTGGAAACGTTTACAGTGACGTAATTAGGGCCGAGTGTCTGTTTACTTCCTTTTTGGTGGAACACAATGTGCCCTTAAGTGCGGCTGATCATGCTGGAGCTTTATTTAAGAAGATGTTTCCCACATCAGAAGTTGCAAAGAAATATAGTTGTGGTCGCACGAAAACGACATGTATTGTAAATAAAATGGCAAAAAATGCATCATCTGAAGTTGTTAAGTGCCTTCAGAACGGACCGGATACAGATAAATTCCTTTTCTTTTCATCAGTGAGAAACTACTTTTATACTGCCTGTGACTACATCATCAACAAGTTTCCACTCAAGGATGACGTGTTAAAGAATGCTCAAGTTGCTAGGTTAGACAAAATTGAAGATTCACACTTATCTTCCATTCGTTTTTTCTTGGAAAAGTTTCCTATCATGTTATGCAAGGAAGAGAATGAAACTACAGATGAGGTGGTGAATGTGCTTCAGAGGCAGTTCACAGCTCTTCAGGTAGATGACTCTTTGGCTGCACATCAAGATGCTGCAAGTGATTCCAGTTGGGCACAAATATCAAGAATTCGTGGAGCCGATGGACTTCTTAAGTATAACCGAATTTTTAGAGTATTGCTCTCTATTCTCACCATACCCCATAGCTATGCAGAATGTGAATGTTTTTTTTTAGCTTTGTGAAGAAAAATAGAACACAGTTCAGGTCATCCATGTCCAATGAATCTCTGGAGTCTATTTCTATTTTGAAGACCAGGAGTTCTGGTCCCTGTTATGACAAAACATTTTCTCAAGACTGTTTGCAGGAAGCTAAAAAGGCCACAACCATGACTTAAAAGTCGAACTAGCATGTGATTTGCAGTGTGTATTATATTATTTCTTGCCTGTGTTACGTTAAACAAGTTTTATTGTTTAAAGCCTTTTTCAATTATCGTATATCAGCTTAATCTATCAAGGAAGTCCTGTTATGTCTGCTCCAAACCGATATTCACCACGCCTGCTGCTGATTAACATGGATTTCTTCTTGATTGTTATGTTCATCTACAAATCATGTAAGTAGATATGATTTCATTGAAGTATCCTGTTTAAAGCATGAATTATTGTATTTTGTAGCCCAGAAGTATTATTATTTTCGTCAAGCCGGGGTATGTCGAAAATCGTTAGATTTTTTTTGTCGCGCGTGAGTTTTACTGATAGCCCTTTTCAAAAGTTGGCAGGTATGTATACGCAATTTGCCTGACAGTGGTGGCCTAATGGCGGCATATCTTACAGGGGAGTTTTCTCTTTTTTTCCACGAGTCGGCGGGACCCGTGATCGGCGATGCCATTTCAAAAGCTTGTCAACACACCCACACTTAGGCGACTGTTGCCGTAATGGCGTCTCAGCCTTGCAAATAGATGCGAGTACACAGCGCACCTGCTCGGAATGCCGACCGCAGTGCTGCAACGGCGTAATATCACAAAGGGTATTACTTAAAAAACGCCCCACGGATGTCAAATACTTTATGTAGACTCGGCGGCTAAACTATACGCATTCGTAAGATTTCACATGGCATTACCACTCTAAGTTACAAGCCGCCACAAATACCTAAATTTTCAAAATGCATACCTTGTAAGAGTATGTAAGGTGGTTTCAGTTCCTAATTGTAAAAAAAAAAAAAAAAAAAAATCATATTGTTTTATGGGTTTAAGTTTGGTTGACTGATTCCCTTTCTCCTTTGTGCTTTCAGGAAGGACGATGTCGAGACAGTGGCTACTTCTGACGCTGATACTCTCCATAGGGGGTAAGCTAATTATCACTCGTTCATTATCTATACTAAAATCCAGTGGTGTCTGAATTTATGCATGTCTTGTTATTGTTTCAGTCAAAACTATTTAGTAGTGTGTTTTGGGGGGGGGGGGGGGGGGGTTCTATACCCACCGCCACCACATGAGATGGTTTTGACACGATATCTCTCGAACCCCTAGTTGGATTTTAACAAATGAGGTGTTGATGAACTCGGGCAGATACCCTTTTTCCTATGGACAACATATTTCCACCCCAAAATAAAACCTACCCCTACTAGGGGGTGAAATTGTAATTTTTTAGATAATGTTGCTTTCCAATTGTAACATGTGAGAGTTTGAATGCCAATATGGAATTAAACGTTGTTCTACACATGAGACATGTGTTCGGTAGAAAGCCACAATGAATTAACATGCTTGTTTTTTGTTTTTACGCATGCCCAATCATGGCTTTTGTAAGTGTGTGGGGGAGCGGATCTCTGTGGACGGGTTATTGTTGACGGGTCATATTTGGCGGGTAATTGTCGACAGGTCATTGTTGACAAGTCATTGATGACAGGTCATTGTTGACAGGTCCTTGTGGACAAGTCCTTGTTGACAGGTCCTTGTGGACGAGTCCTTGTGGACGAGTCCTTGTTGACAGGTCATTGTTGACGAGTCCTTGTGGACGAGTCCTTGTGGACGAGTACATGTGGATGAGTCCCTTTGGACTGATCCCTTTGGACCTATACCTTTGGACTGGTTCCTACGGACTAGCCCATGAATTTATTTAAATTATGTTAAAGGGCCTAACTACATTTTGCGTGTAAAGCAGTGTGTTGAACTGACGTTGTTCACCAGTCCCCCACCACTATAATGGGATAACGATATGAAAGGAAAGTGACGAAATACATGTGAACATACAAGGGATCTAACTTGGTGGATGGATGTGTCATTTGTAGTTGAAAGAGAATAATACATGTTCTTAAGATGTTAAAACTGTGGAGATGGTACGTGCAGTAAACCGACTTGTTACTTCCTGTGTCATATTACAGACATGGCAGAGAGCGCGCAGATCTGTTGCTATGACTAACGCTGCAGTAATTTGAAACCGCAAGTGTTCATGAAGACAATGGGTGATGATCATGCAAAGTTAGCAGTCATTGGATATTACACAGGTTTTCCTTCCGGTGTCATGTTGCTGACATGGCAGAGAGCGCACACTGCTGTTGCTATGACTGACGCTGCAGTAATTCGAAACCCCAGGTGTTGATCAAGACAATGGGTGATGATCATGTAAAGTCATCAGTAATTGGATACCACAATGGTGTTCCTAGTGTACTTAGGACTGTTAGCTGTATTGGGAAAGGAATTGCAATGATCTGCAAAAAACTGCTGTCACGAGCGATGAGAGTTTATATAAGAGAGGTGTCATATATTTCCCTACTGGCAGTCTTTATTACTCGCTTTGAGTGAACAGTGCTCTATTACTGCTCAAGAGTTGTAAAAAAGCCTTCTTGGTAGAAAACCATTAAATTATGTTGCAAGGTAAGTACTTATTATTAATGGATTGTAGCCTTTTATTACTAATTGATGTTGAAGTTATTGATTGGAATGTATTTATTGATTGATTGCTTGATTGATTTGTTTACAGATAATTGGGTACCTGTAGGTTACCAGATTCCTACAATCTGTTCATTCAGTGGCAGCAGTTGATAAATTATAAAAAGGTAAGTGCCCCTCTAATAACTTTTAAACAGTTAGAGTGATATTTTCCAATGTTCACCACTACATGTCAGTGAAAATGGTATATTTGGCAGTCAAAAGTTGGAACTACTTGACCATGGTGTGTAAAGCTAATTTTGTAGGTTAGATTTTGATTACCGCTCTATTAAGTCTGAATGTTCATTGCTAGGTGTCGGTGACAGAGGGAATATTTAAAGACTTAACCTCAGTTCACCTAACATAACCTAACTTTACCTAACTTAACCTTATCACGTGACATGTTCTACAAGTTTAGACTTGTTTTAAGACAGGCTATGACGTCACACTTAGCTCACTTAACTGCTGGCTGCTGGTTTCTATCACTTGGTATGTTCTACAAGATAGGACTTGCTTTAAGACTGGCTATGACGTCACACTTAGCTCCCTTAACTGGCGACCGCTGGTTTCTATCACGTGATATGTTCTACAAGTTTAGAGATGCTTTAAGACTGTCTATGACATCACACCTAGCTCACTTAACTGGCGACCGATGGTTTCTACCACTCTATCAAGTTCTAATGTTCACCGCTTGGTGTCAGTGACAGTGGTATATAGTAACCCCCAGTTAGAACTACATGAAGTTGGACTTGCTAGGAGTTCACAGATGATCGATTTAAATACCCTGCTATAACCATTGACTGGAATGTAATTAAACTATTTATATATTGTACTTTGTTTTATCTTTTATTAACATTTATGATTTCTTTCTTTTATAGGTAATTTCGAAAGTGATCATAATGTTCAAGTGTGGTGACTGTAAGAAACAGTTCTCAATACCTGACAGCCTTCAACGACACGCAAATACTAAACTTGACATTAAAATGTTTGTGTGCAGTCATTGTGCTATGACATTTAACATACAGGAGAGTCTTACACGACATGTAAATTTAATGCTTGTTAGTTCAGCACCATTTTCGTGTTCAGTTTGCGAACTTGGTTTTTCTGCTGTAAAGCGATATCAATCCCACATGGTTGAAGTGCATGGTGAACAACAGGAATTGAAATCTGTAAAACCATCAACTAGCACGGAACCTTTAAACGAATGTGATGGTCAAAAGCGTAAACGTTCTCAAGATTGTGAAAATAGTTGTGCAACAAAAAGAAAGAAAAATGGTGAACCTTCGATAGCACATTGTGATGTATGTAATATTGATATACCTTCTTCAATCATTCATGGACATTTACGCAGTATTCATCATAAAAATAACGCTTACCATGATGGAAATTCTGCGAATATTCAGAAAATTGGCAGTGCATTTAAAAGTCGAATTGCTAGTTATAGACTTTATAGTAAAGAAAAAACTCAAAGTATTGAATCATTTAAAAAAAATGTTCAACCTACTGTGTTTGGCTTGGTAGAAAATGTTTTATTAGAGCATAAAACAATTAAAATGAATTCGAACTTTTTGGACTCTATGTAAAAACTAGGAGCGAAGGTGAAATTACGGATATCAAATCTTTTAATACAAAAAACATATTTGTTAGCGAATCAGCTAATATTAGTGACTAGCTGAAGTACCCGTGCTTCGCTACGCGTCTTAAATAAATTAAAATGTGAAGGTGACAGTTAAAACAGGGGATAGGCGAGGTGCTGCGCAGAGGGAGAATAAGGATGGAACATTTTGTCAAACCAAACCGCTCGGAGTTGACCGTGTTTTATAGCACAAATTTAGGTTTTACCCGCTAACCGTTGGAGATACCTTTCGGATAGAAAATGTAATTTTAAACCTCGTATATGCCATCAAAAGTTTGGTATTTCATAGCGTTCTCTTTTTATTTGAAATGGAAATATGAAAGTTTGAAAGCAAAGGGTGTAGTGACGTCACTTAAGTGGTCGCCATCTTTAAATAGTGCAAAGTATTGAAATCAAAAGTAAATTATAGGTAAACCAGGTAAATCAGCTACTTCCATGTAAAATTCATGTAAATCGGACCAGTGGTACTTGTGTGATTGAGTAATACACAGACACACACCATCTCATTTTTAGCCTCGCTTCACTCGCGTCATAGTCGTGTCATATTGTTATTCAATGAAATGCAGGTTTAACCCCGTTAACACCCCTTTATAACCTGAATATCGAAAAATCCCTCCTTAGTAGACGTTTTCGACACACAACAAACATATCCCCAAAATATCATTCTTCTAACTTTAATAGTTTTGGTTGGTCGATGAGAGTGAACATCCAAAAATCCTTCCTTAGTGGACGTTTTTCTTCCAGAATTTCACCCCTGCCCATAGGCCCCTTAAATTGCATTTATGAAAAAAAAAGTCGAACACCTATTTATTTTATTTATTTATTTATTTATTTATTTTTAAGCTGATTGATTTCCTCCGAGATTCAAATTCCTCGCCTATGACGTTTAAGAGATACACGCTCCGTTAGGAATCCTTCAACCCCCACTTTTCATCCCTTTCACCTCATAACATACTACATCGAAAACCATTTGACATGTGTCAGCTTATTTTTAATGATTAGTATATATGCCAAGTATCACATCCCCAAATGAAACCACCCGTGAGATATTGTTATTCAATGAAATGCACGTTTACCCCCATAACACCTCTTTAGAACCTGAATATCCAATACTCTTTCCTTAGTGGTCGTTTTCGACATACAACGAACATATCCCCAAAATTTCATGTTTCTATCTTCAATAATTTTGGCTGGGCGATGATGAGTGGGTGAGTCTGTCAGGACATTTTCTTTCATTTATTTTTGATAATTTCACCCCTCCCCATGAACCCCTTAAAATGGATTTATGAAACAAACGGTCGAACACCTATTTACTTATTTAAAGCTGCTTTCCCCCTGAGTTTGATGAGTGAGTGAGTCAATCAGCTAGGACACTTTCTTTCCTGTTTTTCCCCCCAGAATTTCACCCCTCTCCAAGGGTCCCTTAAATTGGATTTATGGAAAAACGGTCGAACACCTATTTACTTATATTTTAAGCTGTTTTTCCCGCCGAATTTCAAACTTCTTGCCTATGTCGTTTCAGAGATACACGCTCCGTTAAGAATCCCTCAACCCCCAATTTTCACCCCTTTCACTTCATAATATACACCACATCGATAAATCCTTAGACATATTGTGCCCAACTCTAGGAATGGGTATTCCAAGATTCAGACACATAGATATCAAGGGAAAGGCTACAGCCGCTTTTGAAAGTTGAGATATTTGAATATCGCGCTCCATTGCTTCTAGAAGCAATTGGAAATTTTATGCAGCTAAGAGCATGTCAAGTGACGTAGCAAGTAATAGCAGAGGTCGAGACTATTTATTGATTAAATAGTTAGCCATGGAGTAGAGACTTGAGACTTGGATCAGATTACTGGCACGGCCAAATGAAAGAGAATGCACTTAGTATCAAGTGAATCGGACCAGGGATACCAGAGATATGAGGATTTCCAGATTTCAGCTGATTCAGCGTGACCCTGACCGTTTTGAATAAAAGCCGGCCGGCTCAAGCAACTTCAGCTCACTTCGAAACAAGCACTTGCCTAGCAAGGTGCTGCTACGCTGAGCCATGGCACATGGTTGCCGGATCTACGCAGAAGTTATTTTCAAAATTGTGATAGTCACAAAAGTGCTGCGATACATGTGGAACTTAGTAAGTTTACGACAGAGAGAATCACTAAGGTGATTGATTTTTTTTCAACGGACACTGGTGAAATACTTTATTTCTATATGGACATATGCTAGACTTTGTCTAGAATAGTACTTTGTCACAGTCCAGTAATAATCTAACACTTGGATATTTTAGTCCATTTTAGTCAGTTTCATATTTGTAACTTAATAACCACTCCGATCTTTCAGTATATTGAAGGCCAGTCTATCACGGTGTTGTTTATTAGCCGACAAAGGGAAACTATATGTTGCTTCGCGCATGATAGATGGTGTGAAGCCATGCCCAGGGAACGATCTTCAGAACAGCCGTTGATTGGTTTAGACTGTCAGTGTTTTCTTGTACTGAAAGGATTACCGTGAGTTATGTTACAACTGACATATTTGAGAATAGATCATTTAGATCTGAGCCCATTTAAGCGAACGGCTATGGTTTTAACAGGAGCCAATATTAAAATGGATCAGCAGTTACTTCATACTTCAAGAAATATCTCCACTATGTCTTGTTAGACAGATTGTGGGTATATAATGGCGGCCGATACAAGGATTAGACGTGCGTGTCCGACAGGGAATGTTTCTGGATAAATCTGGTACAGACCAGGTTCACTACGCTTCAAGACCATCAAGAAATGTAAGCCACATTTTGACTTTATATTATGCCTAGCTAATTGGAACAAACTCATTTTCTGCAGATGACCAACACATTTAATTTTCTTCGTATTTAAATCTTGCAATGATTTACGCAAGACATATTAGAGTTATTCTGAGTATTTTCAGCACTCAGAACAGTTTAGGATCGATGACCGAGCATAACGAGGATTTATTTGAATATTTCATATTTTAGGGAAGTCACGGAAAACCGTCGATGTAACTGTAAAAGTTAATAATTATTTTTGTTGAGGAATGGATAATTTATCCATATTCGAAGATTCGAACATGTGGATTCTCACATAATGAAATAATAATTGGATATATTTAAAATAATATAACAAATAATAATAATAATAATAATCCACTAATAATAATAATAATGATTTTCATAACTTTTCTAAATAATTTTGGATCTTATATTTTCTAATAATCATTTATTGAGAGAGAGCTTATGAAGTAGTTTAATCATTTCTAGTTTGGAACAGGTGATTTTCCGAAGGAGAGTGGTTAGCGCAAACCCGCATTCAACCAACGTTACAGTTCTGGTTGAACAGTTAATATTTGCAATGAGCAAAGTATATTTTTCAGATAACACGGAGAGGCATGAAACGGGAAGCAATTGATAATTGTATCAAATAGGATATTTTTGTATTTATATAAAATCATGACGTAAATACACATTCGAAAGTGAAATAAAGATTATCATAAGTATGGTAAATTCACGGGTTGAACTGAATGGTAAAATAAAATAAACTTGTAAGTTTATTAATCTTCCAGTGTTGATAACAAGCAGAGACTTGATTTATTGTATAAATTTTGGGAAGAAAATTTATGTGTGTGGAGTAGTTGAAATGCCATTCCCAGGTGCGCATGTTTAAGTCGCAGGAATGAGGAGGTTTTTATTGAGCATCAATCAAATAGCAGGTTCGATGGCTCAGGTTTATAGAAGGAGTATTGGAACTACACATTTCGTCGTATGAATGACCCGAAGGTTATTTCTTAAAAACCATCAGTTCTTATTTCAACCTTGTTTACGGATTCCATTAAGACTTTGATTTTGCTAGAACCCGGATTTGTCATGATAGTATTTTATTCTTCTTCAGAGGAAGACCTTTGCCGTTGGTGTTGGAATATTGTATTCTTACACAAATAATAGAATGGGCCACTGCCAATTAAAAATAATTCTATAACCACGAATAATTTGAAGGATATTTTCAATCCTAGTGCCATGAACTAAATGAATTTATTATGAAGCTACAATTCTTATTTCCACATTCTGTCAAAGAATTGCAAGTTGTGAAAGTTACTAAAAATGGCCATAAATATAAATATTTTTCTTAATAATGATTCCAAGTGGAAAGTCAAATAGTTGAATGGTCCAACAATTTATTGATCAAGTTGATGATTCAGAAATCATATATTTTGTTAGGAACTTGAAGTTCATAATCGAGTCACTTCTCGAAACGTTTAATGTCAGAAGAACAATTAATTTTTGTTGTGCTTCGCACAGTTCTTCGATGCTATGCTCAAGGTCAAATACTTTTCAGATGTTATTAATATGTGTACATAATTTGTGTTGATTCAGAGATAATAATATTTTTTGACAATATTTTTTTGAAACTGGAAAATTAAGTGAAAGTTAAAAATTCTATGAACATTTATTCTACGAGTGTTAATATTATGTAAAAATTCAAACAGTGAACTACAGTATTTCTAGTAAAGACAATTAAATTTGAACTGGATTTAATCATGAATAATGAATATAATTTTGGAACACAGTCTACAGGACTAATAATCAGACTTGTGTCTCCAAAGATAATTGTCCAATGTGTTGGGAAAATTTCTGTATATTGTGTAAATAGGAATGTGGGTCGCCACACGTGAATGATGCTGCTTTGAGCATTTTTGCAGTAAATTTTAAATTCAAAATAAAATGAGATAATTTTACATGATGTGTTATGCCCAGTTGAATCTCCTTCTATCCTTATTGTTGCATTGAGCCAAAAATCAGTTAAGCATTTTTTCATTTGATGTCGTTTTTGCGATTTGCTTTAACCCATCTGGCGCCCCGGGATATTTTGACTCTCGTGCTGACTGATTCTTGGTAAAATGCATATGTGGTCGTGCGGACTCCGGTCTAAACGGGCACAATATGTCTGATTATTTTTAATGATTAGTTTATATACCGAATATCACATCCCCAAAGAAACAACTCATGAGATATCGTTATTCAATGAAATGCACGATTACCCCTTAACACCTCTTTAAAACCCGAATAAACAAAAATCATTCCTTAGTTGACGATTTCGACATACAGCGAACATATTCCCAAAATTCCATGTTTCCAACTTTAATAGTTTTCGCTGGGTGTGATGAGTGAGTGAGTCAGACAGGACATTTTCTTTCAATTATTTTTACCAGAAATTCATCCCTTCCCATGGGCCCCTTAAATTGGATTGATGAAAAAACGCTTGAACACCTATTAACTTATTTTTTAAGCTGTCTTTTTTCCCTGACTTCGATGAGTGGGTGAGTTAGTCAGTTAGGACACTTTCTCATCCTTTTCCCCCCCAATAATTTCACCCCCCTCCATTGGCCCCTTAAATTAATTTATGAAAAAACGGTCGAACACCGATTTACTTACTTTTTAAGCTGATTTTTTTCCGCTGAGTTTCAAATTTCTCGCCTATATCGTTTAAGAGATAGGCCTACACGCTCCGTTAGAAATCCTTCAACCACCACTTTTCACCCCTTTCTCCTCATAATAATACACCACATCGAAAAACCCTTAGACACATGTCTGCTTATTTTTAATGATTAGTTTATATGCCGAGTATCACATCCACAAATGAAACCACTCGTGAGATATTGTTATTCAATGAAATGCAGGTTTAATCCCCTTAAGACCCCTTTAGAACCTGAATATCCAAAAAACCTCCCTTAGTGTATGGTTTTGACATAACACGAACATATCCCCGAAATGCCATGTTTCCAACTTCAATATTTTTGGCTGGGCGATGATGAGTGGGTGAATGAGTCAGGACATTTTCTTTCAATTTTTAGCCTACTTTCGATTTTTGCAAAAAATGAAAGTAGACTTATGAGATCAACACAGGGCGAAAAAAGTGTGTCTGTCTGTGTGTGTGTATGTGTGTGTGTGAGTCTGTGTGTGTGTGTGTATGTGTGTGTGTGAGTCTGTGTGTGTGTGTGTGTCTGTGTGTGTGTGAGTGTGTGTACTCTGAATGTCTGTCCCCCCCTATCAATTCGAACACGGTGAAACTGAATTGAACGAAATTTGGTACAGAGGTAGCACTAGTAAAGGACACCTCAGTGTCATACTTTATATCGCCGCCATCTTTACCAAAACAGAATGGCGGCCACTCAAATGTTCAAAACGTAAAATCAAATTACGGCTAAACTAATCATCCGATCTCTACCAAGTTTGGTGACAACATACCTTTATATAGGACGCGTCTTTCACCCAAAATTCAAGGTCATCGGCCATGCCATTTCAGGATGGCGGCCGTGTGAATTATGCAACCATTTTAATAAATAGCTTAAGACCCACCAATTCCGATTATCGAGCCTAGGGGGGTTTAAGCTATCCTGAAGGTCGTGATCCGTTATTTATTATAATTTAATATCATAATATTATACAGTATGAGTGGCTTAAAAGAGCTGAGCCGTTTGTATCACACGACAAGATGGCAGCTGTCCTCATGTGCCTGTCTTATATTTCAGTAGTTTTAGTATGTTGTATGTGATATACCGTACTGATACAATAATATAAACTTTGTATGAAATGATCTTTAATGAAGATGTACTGCAGTGAAGAAATCGTTTATTTAAAGTCATTATTTGCCAACAGTTTGTATCTAATATGTCAGTTAAGAACACCTGACGTCATGGATATGGTTAGCTCTGGGCTAGCATGTTAGTCTGACACGCAGTTGACTGGGGATCGAGTACTGCTACAGTTAGTTTTTTTTTTCTTGAATTCTTTTACAAATGATATGCTCGAGCTTTTTCCACAGATACTGAATAAAATGTCATTTAGCTCAAAGGAGAGGATAAAATATACACTCGTATATTAATAAAATCACAGTCCCAGCATCGCACATAAACAGAAGACAATAGGAAAAGGAGAATAGAAGAACTAGATACACGTTGTCATTAACCACAGCCTTCTTAATGCCTCTGTACGGTGCTGTCCTCTTGTGGATTATGTGGGTAATATTGTTCCAAACATAACGCTGTGTAAATGCCTGAGCTGGCCTCCTGATGTAAGGCAATTTTGTAATACTGGTAGTTCAACTATTAGCCACGATCGCGCTCCGAATACCTTTAAACACTGCCAGCTGGATCGCCTCCCTCTTGGCTACTTTAAACTGCCTACTCATTCAACACCCATAGAACACTGCCATCGTAGTACATTACGATGGCAGTGCATAGGCGTACAAGATAAAGATTAATTCACTGATAGGTCGCAGCACCACCTACTGTGATTGGGGCGGAGGATTCTTAATTTTGCAGGCTGGCTTAATATAGAGATTAACGGACGTGAATGCATTACAATAAGTTAGTAGTTTTGTTATTCAATCATCATAAAGTATATAATATTGATTTTGACACTTACTGGCTTATTATCAATATAAAAGAAAACAAACAATACATTGTGGTAGGGGTGATTGTGTTAGGGATGAGGACAAAGAGTCATAAAGATACCCATACATTTAGGAGAAAGTAGGCTATATGTTCTTTGCTGAACATCTTGTTTTTCTTCAGAATTTCACCCCTCCCGATGAACCCCTTCAATTTGATTGATAAAAAGCCTGTCGAAAATCTAGTTACCTACTTTAAAGCAGTTTTTCCCCTGACTTTGATGAGTGAGTGAGTCAGTCAATCAGTTAGGACACTTTCTTTACGGTCCTCCCCCCCCGCAGAATTTCACCCCTCCCCATGGGCCCCTTATATTGGATTTTTGACAAAAGGTCAAACACATATTTACTTATGTTTTATGCTGATTTTTTTCCGCTGAGTTTCAAACACTCGCCTCTGTCGTTTAAGAGATACACGCTCCGTTAGGAATCTTTCAATCCCCACTTTTCACCCCTTTCACCTCATTATATACACCACATCGAAAACCCCTCAGACACGTGTCTTCTTACTTTTTAATGATGAGTTTATATACCGTGTATCACATCCCCCAATGAAACCAATCGGGAGGTATTGTTATTCAATGAAATGCAGGTTTAACCCCCTTAAGACCCCTTTAGAACCCCTTTAGAACCTGAATATCCGAAAATCCTCCCTTAGTAAACGGTTTTGACATACAATGAACATATCCCCAAACTGTCATGTTTCTAACTTCAATAATTTTGGCTGGGCGATGATGAGTGAGTGAGTGAGTCAGGACATTTTCTTTCAATTTTCTTTTTTCAGAATTTCACCCCTCCCCATGAACCCCTTAAATTTGATTTATGAAAAAAACTGTCGAACA
This sequence comes from Meconema thalassinum, assembly GCA_946902985.2. NCBI lineage: Eukaryota > Metazoa > Arthropoda > Insecta > Orthoptera > Tettigoniidae > Meconema > Meconema thalassinum. Next base: position 131,400,647 of record OX336391.1, on the reverse strand, counting down.
GCTATTTACTTAGCCTACTTTAAAGTAGTTTTTTTCTCCCTGAGTTTGATGAGTGAGTCAGTCAGTCAATCAGTTAGGACACTTTCTTTCCTGTTTTTCCCCCTGAATTTCACCCCTCCCCATGGGCCCCTTAAATTGGATTTATGAAAAAAAAACACGATCAAACACATATTTACTTCTTTTTTATGTTGATTTTTTTCGCTGAGTTTCAAACTCCTCGCCTATGTCGTTTAAGGGATACACGCTCCGTTAGGAATCTTTCAATCCCCACTTTTCACCCCTTTCACCTCATAATATACACCACATCGAAAAACCCTCAGACACGTGTCATCTTATTTGTAATGATGAGTTTATGTGCCGAGTATGACATCCCCCAATGAAACCAATCGGGAGATATTGCTATTCAATGAAATGCAGGCCTACCCCCTTAACACCGCTTAAGAACCTGAATATCCACAAATCCTCTCTTAGTGGGCATTTGCGGCCCTTGAGGAAGCTGCATGCCAAATTTCATTCTAATCCGTTCGGTGGTTTCTGAGATTTCGCGATGAGTGAATGAGTGAGTGAGTGAGTGGTATTTGACAGATATATTGTAGATAGTGTTAAGTCATTGTTATGCTAAACTCGGTTGACAGTGCTGTGTGAGCAGTTGAGTAACTAACGGGATTTCAGGTAAAGATCCTCATTTTCTATTCCGGTAGTACAGAGCGCAACTGGCTTCCAGACGGCCGTGTCTTGACTTGAGCTATGTTGCCATGGTAACTATCTGCCTTGCCATTCTTTCATGAGTATATTTTATGATTTGATAAGCCTGTGCTTTAGTGCAAAAGGGCCGAAATCAGAAGAATGAGGAAGACTATCGAAAATTCATGTAGCCAGCGGTTCCTTCTGGGTCCTAAACTATGTGTATGCAAAAGTGTAGATTTGTATACGGAACCAACCCACCCACCCACCCACATACATACATACATACAGACTTTCACTTTTATATATAAGATATATACCAAAATATTTCAAGTGCTATCATTGTGAAGAGTGAAGAGTTCCAGGAAAGGGAGTCAGGCTGGGCGTGGTTGAAGTACTTTATTTAGAAACTAACCTGAATAAATATAGCCCCCTTCGAGCGTCATCATACATTGATTTGCCAGGATGTATCAAACGAAAGAAAGCTGTTGTGAACGTTTTGAATAATCATGACGCATGCTTTGTATGGGCTGTAACTTCAGCTCTCCATCCAGCAGTGGAGCATATGGATAGATCATCATCTTATCCTCACTATTCTTCAGTGTTAGATTTAAAAGAAATAGAATTTCCTATGGCGATAAAAGACATTTAACGTTTTGGAGAGCTGAACAATGTAAGTATTAATGTTTATGGAATTGAAAATAAGAGTATAGTAGGTCCTCTATAATATACTCAGGAAAAAAAGGATGCTCATGTAAATTTACTGTACATAACGGAAGGTGAAAACGCCCACTATTGTTGGATAAAACATTTAAGTAGACTTGTTGGCAGTCAAGTATCAAAACATAAATCTAAGAAGTGGTTGTGTGATGGTTGTTTGCTATATTTCAGAAAAGAGGACCAACTAATTCAACATCAAAAATGGGGATGTAATCATGTGTGTATGGTAATACCGACTCCTTAAAATAACATTCTAAAATGTAAGGATTATGAGAAACAGCTTCGAGTACCATTTGTTATATATGCTGACTTCGAGGCTTTGCTAAAACCATTTAATACATGTTCATCGAATCCAGCCCAACCTTTCACCATTACTACTCACATTCATGAACCATTTAGCTTTGCATATTATATTAAATGTAGTTACGATGACCCTTTAAATAAGTTTGGGCTGTATAGAAGACCTGATGCACCTAAAGTTTTTATGGAAAGGCTTGAGAAAGATGCCATCCATATATCCTCTATTTTAAATACGATCATTCCAATGGAGCCACTAACTTCATCAGAGCAAATGAATTTTGAAACTGAAACTAATTGTTTTATATGTGGTGAATGTTTATATAGAGACAGGGTTGGCGATCATGACCATTTAACAGGAAAATATCGTGGTGCTGCTCACCAAGAATGTAATTTAAATTATAGAGTAAGTAAATTCATTCCAGTCATTCTACATAACGGTATCAAATACGATAACCACTTTATCGTTAAAGAATTTGGAGCTTCAGATGTGAAAATAGATGTGATTGCAAATAATGAGGAACAATACATATCGTTCACAAAATACATCAAAACTGTCAATAAAAACTATAAAACTGCGATTTTTAGATTCATTCCGCTTGATGCCAAGTAGTCTTGATAAGCTGGCTAGTAATTTAAAATCAGACCAGTTTCATGAAATTCAACGTGTCCTTCCTAAAGAAGATGATTTTAATTTGATTCGTCAAAAGGGTATATTCCCTTATGAATATATTAACTGTGTGGAACGTCTCGAGGAGTGTTCTTTACCACCGAAAGATGCATTTTATAGTTCCTTAAACACAAGTCATATTAGTGATCAGGAATATTTACATGCACAACGTGTATGGACACAGTTTGACATTCAAACTTTAGGTGAATTTTCAGACATATATTTGAAGACAGATGTGTTATTATTAGCAGATGTTTTTAAAAATTTTCGGAATGTTTGTATGAAAACTTATGACCTTGATCCTTGTCAGTATTTCACTGCTCCTGGGTTAAGTTTCAGTTCAATGTTGAAAAAACGAATGTAAATTTAGAATTAATGACTGATATAGACATTATCAATTTTATAAAATCATCAATTCGAGGTGGATTAAGCCAATTGAGTGGGCGATATTCTAAAGCGAATAATAAATACATGCCTAGCTACAACCCTTGTGAAGAGTCAAAGTATATTGTCTACCTCGATGCAAATAACCAATATGGTTGGGCTATGAGTCAATATCTACCACTGAAAGATTTTCGCTGGCTGACACAACCTGAAATTGATGTCTTACATGTTGACACTCTTAATGATAACGATGATAAAGGATATATTTTAGAGGTAAATCTTGAGTACCCTAAAGAGTTACGTGGTGATCATAATGATTTACCATTTTGCCCTGAGAATATGAAATCTCCATATACCACATCACGAACAAAAATGTTAATTGCTAATGTAAATGATAAATGCAAATATGTAATACATTAGCAAAACTTGAAACAGTGTCTACAGCATGGATTGAAATTAACTAAAATTCATCGCGTATTGCAATTTCATCAGTCAGCATTTCTCAAACCGTATATTGATCTAAACAATAATTTAAGAACACAGTCAACAAACGCGTTTGAAAAAGATTTTTATAAACTCATGAATAATAGTGTTTTGGAAAGACATTGGAGAATGTTGGTAAACGAGTTGATGTAAAGCTGATAACAAAGTGGGAGAATGATGGTAAAAGGTATGGTGCGAGCAACTTAATAAGCAAGCCTATCTTTCATAGCTGTTAAATTATTCATGAGGATTTAGTTGTAATACAAATGATTCGTCTTAAAGTAACTTACAACAAACCCATTTATGTGGGTTACACCATTCTGGAATTGTCAAAAACACTTATGTATGAATTTCACTATGAATATGTAAAGAAAAACTATCTTGATAATGCTAAATTACTCTACACAGACACATATTCTTTTAATTATAAGTTTAAAACTGATGATTTTTATGAGGATATCAAAACTGAGCTAAATAGGTTTGATACAAGTGACTACCCCGAGGATAATATTTACCATTTGCCTCTAGTAAACAAAAAGGTTCTTGGGAAATTTAAGGATGAATGTGCTGGTGTTATTATAGACACCTTTGTAGGCACAAAATCTAAATCATACAGCTATATGACAATTGATGATGTAGTAGTAAAAACATTAAATGGAGTGAAAAAGAATGTTGTTAGTAAAGAGTTAGATATAAGTGATCATAAAAACTGTATAGTTAGTAACCCACCTGTATTATATAGGAAAATGTATGCATTTAGAAGTAAAAATCATCAGCTACATACCAATTTGCTGAACAAAGTTGCTTTAAGTAATGAAGACAACAAACGATTCATTATACCCAACACATTTGATACTCTTGCTTGGGGAAACAGTCGCATTGACGACTATTACTTTACTTAAGTCTAATGATCACTATATTGTAATATTTGTAGTGTGTTTTATATTGTAATATTTTTGTAAAAACTGTAAGTAGAATGTATAATGTTAGGCTACTCTAGTTTAGTAAAAATAAGATAAGTAATACATTTTAGTGTAAAATGTTTGCTTTTGTATATTACGAAAAAGATTTTAAAAAATGTACAGAATGTGTGACCTAAACAAGGGAAATGTAAAAAAAATGTAAAGTGGAAATTGTAAATATCCATGTGTGAAAAAGTGAAATGGCTATCACCATTTTAAAATTAAAAGACATTGTGATCTGGTAAACCCTGTTTTTATTTCATAAGAACAAAAAATGTACAGAATGTGTGAACTAAACAAGGCGAATGTAAAAAAATATAAAGTGGAAATTGTAATTATTCATGTGTGAAAAAAATGAAAATGAAGAAATGGCTATCGCCATTTTTACAATTAAAAGACATTGTGATCTTGTAAACCTTGTTTTTATTTCACTACAAATAGAGCTTTACAAAATAGAATACAAAGAAATACCAATTCCTCAATCCTTTTCATTGTTCATGTCCACTCATCATTAACTTTCCTTTTATAGCACTCATTGCAATGAGGGCTGAGCTTGTATACAGACATGCTAGTGCTGAAACCGCTGGATTAGCTTACTGGGATTGTTCCAGTAAATAAATTTAACAAATGATTTTTAGGGGCAAACAAAGCATAAGCATTATCATCATTATTATCATCTTCATCATTATCATCATTTGCATTATCATTAGCATTATAATCATCGTTATTATTACTATATAGTCCTTTCTGATCCTTTTGCAATACCCCATTTTGCAGTCTGTGTTGACTTTGTTAGTGTTGGGAGATTTTCAGACATTGACAACTGTCCTAACACGACTTTCTGAGGAGATGATAAATGCTTTTTAACAAACAATCCACTATCTTGAGCTGAAATATCTTTTTTTCGGAATAGTGTTTTAGCATTTTGGAGATTCTTTTTAAACAGCAACGATGTTTTATCTGTTACACTACATTGATCATTTACCATCATTCTCCCACTTTGTTATCAGCTTTACATCAACTCGCTTATCAACATTCTCCATAGTCTTTCCAAAAACACTATTATTCATGAGTTTATAAAAATCTTTTTCAAACCCGTTTGTTGACTGTGTTCTTAAATTATTGTTTAGATCAATATATTTTGAGCCATGCTGACTGATGAAATTGTAATACGCGATGAATTTTAGTTAATTTCAATCCATGCTGTAGACACTGTTTCAAGTTTTGATAATGTATTACATATTTACATTTATCATTTACATTAGCAATTAACATTTTTGTTCGTGATGTGATGTATGGAGATTTCATATTCTCAGGACAAAATGGTAAATCATTATGATCACCATGTAACTCTTTAGGGTACTCAAGATTTACCTCTAAAATATATCCTTTATCATCGTTATCATTAAGAATGTCAACATGTAAGACATCAATTTCAGGTTGTGTCAGCCAGCAAAAATCTTTCAGTGGTAGATATTGACTCATAGCCCAACCATATTGGTTATTTGCATCGAGGTAGACAATATACTTTGACTCTTCACAAGGGTTGTAGCTAGGCATGTATTTATTATTCGCTTTAGATTATCGCCCACTACATTGGCTTAATCCACCTCGAATTGATGATTTTATAAAATTGATCATGTCTATATCAGTCATTAATTCTAAATTTACATTCGTTTTTTTCAACATTGAACTGAAACTTAACCCAGGAGCAGTGAAATACTGACAAGGATCTAAGGTCATAAGTTTTCATACAAACATTCCGAAAATTTTCAAAAACATCTGCTAATAATACCACATCTGTCTTCAAATATATGTCTGAAAATTCACCTAAAGTTTGAATGTCAAACTGTGTCCATACACGTTGTGCATGTAAATATTCCTGATCACTAATATGACATGTGTTTAAGGAACTGTAAAATGCATCTTTCGGTGGTAAAGAACACTCCTCAAGACGTTCCACACAGTTAATATATTCATAAGGGAATATACCCTTTTGACGAATCAAATTAAAATCATCTTCTTTAGGAAAGACACGTTGAATTTCATGAAACTGATCTGATTTTAAATTACTAGCAAGCTTATCAAGACTACTTGGCATAAAGCGGAATGAATCTAAAAATCGCAGTTTTATAGTTTTTTTTATTGACAGTTTTGGTGTATTTTGTGAACGATATGTATTGTTTCTTATTATTTGCTTCGGTGGCGTAGTCGGTAGCATGCTGAACTGCTATGCCCAAGATAGCGGGTTCAAACCCGGCTGAAGTCGTCGGATTTTTAAATAGCGTTAAAAATCCTTCAGTATGCCTTCCTTCGGAGGGGAAGTAAAGCCGGCGGTCCCATGTCATAGATTTATGGCATGTAAAAGATCCTTTCACAGACTAAACTTGAGTAAAGCAAAATTTGTTAGGTTAGATTTCGTCAGAACGCTCTACCAAAGTTCCATCGTTCGCCACTAGGTATCATTGATATCTGGTGGCGAAAGTTGGAACAACTTGAAAATTGAACGGAACTTGTAGCTCACCCTTTAGGGTGTCCGCTGGAAGAAGCTACAGACTCTGGCGAGCCGAACATGTCCTCGGACACTCCCGGCACAAAAAGCCATATGATAAATAGATAAATAAATAAAAATTTGCAATCACATCAATTTTCACATCTGAAGCTCCAAATTCTTTAACGATAAAGTGGTTATTGTATTTGATACCGTTATGTAGAATGACTGGAATGAATTTACTTACTCTATAATATAAATTACATTCTTGGTGAGCAGCACCACGATATTTTCCTGTTAAATGGTCATCATCGCGAACCCTGTCTCTATATAAACATTCACCACATATAAAACGATTAGTTTCAGTTTCAAAATTCATTTGCTCTGATGAAGTCAGTGGCTTCATTGGAATGATCGTATTTAAAATAGAGGATATACGGATGGCATCTTTCTCAAGCCTTTTCATAAAAACTTTAGGTGCATCAAGTCCTCTATACAGCTCAAACTTATTTAAAGAGTCATCGTAACTACATTTTATATAATATGCAAAGCTAAATGGTTCATGAATGTGAGTAGTGTTGGTGAAAGGTTGGGATGGATTCGATGAACATGTATTAAATGGTTTTAGCAAAGCCTCGAAGTCAGCATATATAACAAATGGTACTCGAAGCTGTTTCTCATAATCCTTACATTTTAGAATGTTATTTTTAGGAGTCGGTAATACCGTACACACATGATTACATCCCCATTTTTGATGTTGAATTAGTTGGTCCTCTTTTATGAAATATAGCAAACAACCATCACACTACCACTTCTTAGATTTATGTTTTGATACTTGACTGCCAACAAATCTACTTAAATGTTTTATCCAACAATAGTGGGCGTTTTCACCTTCCGTTATGTACAGTAAATTTACATGAGCATCCTTTTCTTCCTGAGTATAATAAAGAGGACCTACTATACTCTTATTTTCAATTCAATAAACATTAATACTTACATTGTTCCGCTCTTCAAAACGTTGAATGTCTCTTATCGCCATAGAAATTCTATTTCTTTTAAATCTAACACTGAATAATAGTGAGGATAAGATAATGATCTACCCATATGCTCCACTGCTGGATGGAGAGCTGAAGTTACACCCCATACAAAGCATGCGTCATCATTATTCAAAACGTTCACAACAGCTTCCTTTCGTTTGATCCATCCTGGCAAATCAATGTATGATGACGCTCGAAGGGGGTTATATTTATTCAGGTTAGTTTCTAAGTACTTCAACCGACGCCCAGCCTGACTCCCTTTCCTGGAACACTTCACTCTTCACAATGATAGCACTTGAAATATTTTGGTATATATCACTAATATTAGTTGATTCGCTAACAATTATGTTTTTTGTATTAAAAGATTTGATATCCGCAATTTCACTTTCGCTCCCAGTTTTTACATAGAGACCAAAAAGTTCAAAATTCATATTAATTGTTTTATGCTCTAATAAAACATTTTATACCAAGCCAAACACAGTGGGTCGAACATTTTTTAAAAATGATTCAATACTTTGAGTTTTTTCTTTACTATAAAGTCTATAACTAGCAATTCGACTTTTAAATGCACTGCCAATTTTCTGAATATTCACAGAATTTCTTTCATGGCAAGCGTTATTTTTATGATGAATACTGCGTAAATGTCCATGAATGATTGAAGAAGGTATATCAATATTAAATACATCACAATGTGTTATCGAAGGTTCATCATTCTTCTTTCTTTTTATTGCACAACTATTTTCACAATCTTGAGAACGTTTACGCTTTTGAGCATCACATTCGTTTAAAGGTTCCGTGCTAGTTGATGGTTTTACAGATTTCAATTCCTGTTGTTCACCATGCACTTCAACCATGTGGGATTGATATCGCTTTACAGCAGAAAAAACAAGTTCGTAAACTGAGCACGAAAATGGTGCTGAACTAACAAGCATTAAATTTACATGTCGTGTAAGACTATCCTGTCTGTTAAATGTCATAGCACAATGACTGCACACAAACATTTTAATGTCATGTTTAGCATTTGCGTGTCGTTGAAGGCTGTCAGGTCTTGAGAACTGTTTCTCACAGTCACCACACTTGAACATTATGATCACTTTCGAAATTACCTATAAAAGAAAGAAATCATAAATGTTAATAAAAGATAAAACAAAGTACAATATATAAATAGTTTAATTACATTCCATGGTTATAGCAGGGTATTTAAATCGATCATCTGTGAACTCCTAGCAAGTCTAACTTCATGTAGTTCTAACTGTCACTGACACTAAGCGGTGAACATTGGAACTTGATAGAGTGGTAGAAACCATCGGTCGCCAGTTAAGTGAGCTAGGTGGGATGTCATAGACAGTCTTAAAGCAAGTCTAAACTTGTAGAACATATCACGTGATAGAAACCAGCGGTCGCCAGTTAAGTGAGCTAAGTGTGACGTCATAGCCAGTCTTAAAGCAAGTCCTATCTTGTAGAACGTACCAAGTGATAGAAACCAGCAGCCAGAAGTTAAGTGAGCTAAGTGTGACGTCATAGCCAGTCTTAAAACAAGTCTAAACTTGTAGAACATGTCACGTGATAAGGTTAAGTTAGGTAAAGTTAGGTTATGTTAGGTGAACTGAGGTTAAGTCTTTAAATATTCCCTCTGTCACTGACACCTAGCAATGAACATTCAGACTTAATAGAGCGGTAATCAAAATCTAACCTACAAAATTAGCTTTACACACCATGGTCAAGTAGTTCCAACTTTTGACTGCCAAATATACCATTTTCACTGACATGTAGTGGTGAACATTGGAAAATATCACTCTAACTGTTTAAAAGTTATTAGAGGGGCACTTACCTTTTTATAATTTATCAACTGCTGCCACTGAATGAACAGATTGTAGGAATCTGGTAACCTACAGGTACCCAATTATCTGTAAACAAATCAATCAAGCAATCAATCAATAAATACATTCCAATCAATAACTTCAACATCAATTAGTAATAAAAGACTACAATCCATTAATAATAAGTACTTACCTTGCAAAATAATTTAATGGTTTTCTACCAAAAAGGCTTTTTTACAACTCTTGAGCAGTAATAGGGCACTGTTCACTCAAAGCGAGTAATAAAGACTGCCAGTAGGGAAATATATGACACCTCTCTTATATAAACTCTCATCGCTCGTGTCTGCAGTTTTTTGCAGATCTTTGCAATTCCTTTCCCAATACAGCTAAGAGTCCAAAGTACACTAGGAACACCTGTGTGGTATCCAATTACTGATGACTTTACATGATCATCACCCATTGTCTTGATCAACACCTAGGGTTTCAAATTACTGCAGCGTCAGTTATAGCAACAGCAGTGTGCGCTCTCTGCCATGTCAGCAACATGACACCGGAAGGAACACCTGTGTAATATCCAATGACTGCTAACTTTGCATGATCATCACCCATTGTCTTCATGAACACTTGCGGTTTCAAATTACTGCAGCGTTAGTCATAGCAACAAATCTGTGCGCTCACTGCCATGTCTGTAATATGACACAACAGGAAGTAACACGTCGGTTTACTGCACGTATCATCTCCACAGTTTTAACATCTTAAGAACATGTATTATTCTCTTTCAACTACAAATGACACATCCATCCACCAAGTTAGATCCCTTGTATGTTCACACGTATTTCGTCACTTTCTTTTCATATCGTTATCCCATTATAGTGGTGGGGAACTGGTGAACAACGTCAGTTCAACACACTGATTTACACGCAAAATGTAGTTAGGCCCTTTAACATAATTTAAATAAATTCATGAGCTAGTCCGTAGGAACCAGTTCAAAGGGATAGGTCCAAAGGGATCAGTCCAAAGGGACTCATCCACAAGGACTCGTCCACAAGGACTCGTCCACAAGGACCTGTCCACAAGGACTCGTCAACAATGACCTGTCAACAAGGACTCGTCCACAAGGACCTGTCAACAAGGACTCGTCCACAATGACCTGTCAACCATGACCTGTCCACAAGGACTCGTCCACAAGGACCTGTCAACAAGGACTTGTCCACAAGGACCTGTCAACAATGACCTGTCATCAATGACTTGTCAACAATGACCTGTCGACAATGACCCGCCAAAAATGACCCGTCAACAATAACCCGTCCACAGGGATCCGCTCCCCCACACACTTACAAAAGCCATGAGTGGGCATGCGTAAAACAAAAAACAAGCATGTTAATTCATAGTGGCTTTACACCGAACACATATCTCTTGTGTAGAACAACGTGTAATTCCATATTAGCATTCAAATTCTCACATGTTACACTTGGAAAGCAAGATTTTCTAAAAAAATAAAATTTCACCCCCTAGTAGGGGTAGGTTTTATTTTGGGGTGGAAATATGTTGTCCATAGGAAAGAGGGTATCAGTCAGAGCTCAACAACACCTCATTTGTTAAAAACCAACCAGGGGTTCAAGAGATATCGCGCCAAAACCATCTCGTGTGGTGGCGGTGGGTATAGATCCCCCCAAAACACACTACTCTATTTGAACAATTAAGATGAAGTTTTACATGAACTACCACCGTTTCGAAATATGATATACGGTATTAATATGATTTTGGAAGCAGTATTTGAGCTACAAAAATGGACAGAATAAGAAATGAGAGGACCAGAGAATTAATGAAGGAGGAACCGTTACAGGATGGTATAGAGAAATCTAGACTTAGATGGTATGGACATGTAAAACGAATGGAGGAGAAAAGGATACCTAGGAGGATACTCGAGACGAAGTGGGAAGTAAAGAGACCGAGAGACAGGTGGCTGAAGGGGGTGGAAGAAAGCGTGAAGAAGAGAGGAGCAGACTGGACAAGGGTGGAGGCTGAGAGATGGTGGGAAGACAGATGACGTTGGAGAGGCTTGTGTTCCAAACAGACCTGGCCAGAGGCTGGAAACTGTGCAAGATGATGATGATGACACTCGGGCGAAGTTTAAAAGAGGAGAAACAACGGAGTTGTGGTAGAAGGTTTGGATATAACTCTGTTTTCGCCCCACATTGCGACAAGCAATAGTTAGTAGGCCCCAAGTCAACAACAACCCCTGGCACTATACAGCTCATGAAGGGCCTAGGCCGACCAAGCGACCGCTGCCCAGCCATTTGGCCTGCAGATATTGGGGTGACGCGTGATCAGCGCATCGGGTCCCCTCGGCCGTTAATCTTGGTTTTCGTGATCGGGGCGCTGCCTCACTGTCAGACAGCTACTCAATTGTCCTCACGAGGCTGAGTGCACCCCGTTCCAACCTTCACGTCAGTTTAAAATCCCTTCCGGAGCCGGGAATCGAACCCGGGGCCTCCGGGTGAGAGGCAGGCGCGCTACCCAACACCACGGGGCCGGCCAGTAGGCCCCAAAGTAATCTCAAAAACCATATTTTAAGGCCCAAGGAACAATCGACATATTTCCATAACAATGTATATAGCACAAAACTGAAGGAAAATATGGCTCATACTCACATAGGCTAATTCTAATTTCTCTTTATCATAGTGAAATTGTAATGATTAACTACAATTACCTCGATTGTGTATTCTTTGCCACGTTATTGTACGATAGTGTTGAGCCAGCGTTAGAAAGTGCTGATCCTCTACTTGAGCAGCATTAGAGACTAGGAGAACTTGGCACGTAACATTATAATATAATTTTATTAATGCAGCCAAATGGCCATGTACTTTTCTTTTCAGGACGGGTCAGGGAAGTGATCTTCTTCTTCTTAGCGTTGTCCCGCGGGTGCAGGGTCCGCTCTTTTGGTCATTGACCTCCATTTTGTCCGGTTTCGTGCGTCAGCTGGATTTAGGCCGGTAATGTTTAAGTCACCATTTATAGTGTCTTGCCAACGCTGCTTCGGTCGTCCTCTGGGGCGTAGGCCTTCAACCTCAAAATGAAGGACAGAGTTAGTAACAGTATCAGGCGCTGCACGCAGGGCATGGCCATACCATCGGAGCCGTTTCTCTCTCATTTTGTCCACATTTGGGGCGACACCCATTTGCTCCCGAATTGTGTCATTTCTGACATGGTCAATAAGGGAGATGCCCATTGTCCAACGGAGCATTCTCATTCCCATGGCGTGTAGGTGACGTTCTAAAATTTTGTCGGATGGTCGACATTCAACGCCATACAGCGCAACTGGCCGTACCACTATCCGATATATCTTCGATTTGAGACGAAGTGGCATTTTCTTGTCGCAAAGCACACACGTGACCTCCTTCCACCGCAACCAGGTTGCATTTACCCTGGCTCTTACTTCATCATTGAAGTTGCCATCACTCTGAAGACGAGATCCAAGGTACCTGAAGCATTCTGTCTTGACTAGATTTTGTCCAGCGACTTGAATGGTACCGTCGCTTGGGTTTAACTCCAGATATTGGAAGGTAATCAGCCGTGGACCTATTGCAAGGAACCGTCCTGGCATTTGCCTGGTGGTGAAAATGGGAAACCACAAAAAACATTTTCAGGACGGCCGAGGTGGGATTCGAACCCACGCTCTCCCGATGCCAGCGAGGCACGAGATAGCGCTTTAAAGCTCTTGGCCACCGCGGCCGGTTCTTATCATTATTTATCATATTAAGACGCAAACCAGTCAACACCTGGTACAAGAGCTAGAGCTGAGCAACTTGAAGCGTGACTCTGCGTGAGCGCTAGCTCTGTCAGCCAGAGTGACAGAGAGTACAGCGGGCTTGTAGTTCGCATTCTTTCCGGGGTTTCAGTTGGAGTTGCTGCGCTCTAGAAACTTATTATATAATACGCTAAGGTATAGGCTCTATGTTTCACAAAACTCAGGCTCCTAAACCAGAGAGAGTTAGAAGGTGCGGTTTGTACCAAAATCATCCAAATCGTCTCAATAATACAGAAAAAATCTTGCATTTCTTGAAAAGTCAACGGAAATATATTTATATTTTTATAAAGTGCTTCTAAACAAATAAACAAGACGATAGCCCCTGACAGAACTGCAGCCCGCATATCACTAGAGCCGGGCGGGTAGTCTGTAAACATGCGAGAGTTCTCGCACGGGTCCGCTAGTTTTACTGAATGGAGCTTACCTTTGGGAGTTGTAATCTATCCAGTACTGACTGCGTTGCATACAAAACGCTTGAGTATCCTACCTCTGCCATTCCTTTGGGTCAGAAGAACCTGGGCTAAAGGTCAAGTAAAATAATTCTCCGGTTCTCAGCTAGTTTATTATGAAAAAGCTTTCATTAATTTGGGAGCATGGCGCATAGTTCCTAGAAACAACTACATTCAATATAATCTCACTTGGGTGACTGTGGAATCTCTAGCTAGAGTAAGTAAAGCTTTTGAAAGCATTTCAGGAAGCCATCTCTTATAACTGCTCGTAATGCCTCTCTACGATGCTGTTTTCCCTCATTTAATGGTTCAAAGCAACTATGGTGTATTCTTGGAATACACGATACGAAAGAATATATAGTTTAATGCTTTTGCATGTTCATTCCTTCCTCTTTGTCAAACACCAACAGTGATCTTCTATTTTCTCTTTGGTGATCATGTCGCTTATATCTTTGGTGAGTCTGTTCTAGATATATATCTTCCATGACCCTCCTAGCGTCATCTAGCAGCGAATCTCTGAAGCTCCTCAATTTTTCCTGGTGCAAGAGGACTTCTTTTTCCATCTGGTCACCAGATCTCGTTACCATCGCCAGCTATTATCTCCATGAGCAAGAGAACTTCGTCTACTTTTTCACTCACCATGCTGTGCTAGTATCGCCTGCTATCAACTCTTTGAAGACCATCTCCTCAAGAGAATTTATTTCTTATGTTGGTTATGCTGATATGTATACCTTTTGTTTCCTACCCCCACTCTTTTTCCTTCCTAGGACCCTCTGTGCTTCGCTGAGCAGGTCTCACTTCTAAGTCGGCAGTTGACTCGGTCAGTCAAGGCTCAACTCGAGTCAGTCTCCTCAACCCAAGAGACACTCTCTACGCTCTACGCCATGTTGGCACATTAGGCATCCGTCAAAGGAAACTTCGCCTTCGTCATGCAACAAAGATAAGTACCTACTTCAAGTTTTAACCTCATCTTCATGGTTTTAACTTCTACATGCTTTTAACGATATTTTATAGACAGCGTGAGATTATTTATTTTGGGGCAAAAATCATTCTTCGCGGGATTTGCCATGTTGAGCTTTTGTTTGTATAAGCCAACCTTACTAGAAAGGAGCTTTTCTTAAGCTATTTAAATGAGAAATCTTCTCACCACGTGGGATATTATCCAATACCCGCTGTCTATAAATTACAAAGCAAGTTCCTCCGCTGGATTAACTTTGGCCCCCTTTTTCTATTAAGATCGTACTGGAACCTTCCAGATCCTGTACTCTAACTGCAAGTCTTGCCGTCAGGTATTTTTCACTCACTTGTGAGAATACTATTTAAAATGAGGAATCTTCCTTATAATGTACTGCAATAGCGAAATTTCTTCCACCGATGGAATGTTCTATGGTACATTTTATTGTAATTCACAACTTTCTCAAGAAATAGACGCTCGCCTACCTAGTGCAACCAGTTATTTTCATCATTGCAATAACTTTCTTTCCCATAAACTTTCGTGTCTCTACAGTGAACTTTTCATCTATTTAAAAGACTATAGTGATAACTAGTGCTTGTCCCACTTTTCTACCGCGTCGCGATCGTCCGTTTACATTAAATAAGGCCATGAACATTGATCCTAAATCCCAATGATCTTTCCTCAACCTTCTACTAACAAACCATATTAATAAAATTGTATCTTTTCTATAAGGTGTCACTCTACGAAGTGCCCTTCCATTTTGCTTGTTTATCATTAATTAATTTCTGTATAACTACGTGTTTTATACACGGTTCAAACTTGCATTGTTTCTTCCCTATAATCAGGGAAAACAATTCTTTCAACTCTTGAGTGAGTTATTTCTAGGTCTCACGAAATGGAAACTGCCCCATTTGGCTCGTGATTCCTACTTAAACATAGGAAGTCTAGAACCTTCCTTTTGACTTTCTCTTCAGGTTTCACCGTAAGTGACCTGCTCTCTTTTGTATGATTGTTATAAAGTAATTCTGCACAAATATAAGAAGTTGTAGGAACTTCTATCTTATTCTTCATGTTTTTTCTTATTGTGGTTTTCAAAGTTGTCACTCTCTCTAGAATATTCTCTCAGAAATTTCTTAAAGTACACTCCTTGTACTCAATTTAATGTTTAAACTTTAATTACTTCATTTGTCTTTTTAAATCTTATAAAGATTTTAGAACATATATAAGGTTTGAAACCTAATAAATTGTCAATTGCCTGGAGCAAACGTTTAATGTTTTCTGAGGTCTGTGACCCAAAAATTGTTAACCAAATTGAAAATATATATTTGTTAAAGTTATCAACTTCTTTTGAATTGTTAAATAAATTAAGCGTTTGTTTTAGCTTTCTCATTTTTCTAGTACAACGGTTAGGCAAGATCCTGCCTTCCTTGGCTTTCCCTACTAAATGCCATTAAATCCATTAATAGGGCTTTCACCACTTGTTGCATTTGAGCAAGAACTCTTAGTGGTAATCTCGTTAAAGTTTCTCTTAGCTTTAATAGCTAATTCTAACTGGCCAGTAAGGCAAGTAAAGCTCGCTACGCCAGCTACCTGCTTGTGGAGATCCTCTCCGAAAAACTTATGGTCAGTTTTCTAAAAGATAAGTGTTTCTCTTTGTCTAAACTTTTAGCCGGCTCCTCGCTGAGTAAAAGCTTAGCCATTTCCAAATGCAACCATTGGTTCATTTACCAAAATTACTCCCCAAGGTATAATTTTTTATCATTATCCTTCTTGGAAGCACTTGGTCGCCTTTTCAGGAACTCCATAATTTCGAAAACTGGAATTACCAAACCTGATTCAAATTATTGGCATTCTTCGAATTACTTTGCAAAAACGAATTTCTTGGAACAGACATACAATACATCTGTTACTCTGTCTTGCCAGACCACCACCTTTCCCCATAGTAAGCAGATGCATGCTTGAGAGGGAATATACTAAAGCCACTCTCTTGCAAACCGCCCAAGTTCTAGCTGTGTTTCCCGTCCGCTTAGACCAAGCCCTTACCCACTTTAGGTATCCGAGAGCGGATTTGCGGTGGCAACCGCCTCTAAGTGCATTTAAGGTTAAATTTACAACTTTTGTGTGACTCTCCTCCTATTTTTCTATCCTTTTCCTCCAGTCCGAAACTTATCTCCTTTTCTTAATCATCTTCCCTTGGTGGTTAGGTTATTCCTCAGCCAATAATCTACCCAGTGCCATTCCTTTGGGTCAGAAGAACCTGGGCTAAAGGTCAAGTAAAATAATTCTCCGGTTCTCAGCTAGTTTATTATGAAAAAGCTTTCATTAATTTGGGAGCATGGCGCATAATTCCTAGCCGTGTATACATTAAGAAACAACTACATTCAATATAATCTCACTTGGGTGACTGTGGAATCTCTAGCTAGAGTAAGTAAAGCTTTTGAAAGCATTTCAGGAAGCCATCTCTTATAACTGCTCGTAATGCCTCTCTACGATGCTGTTTTCCCTCATTTAATGGTTTAAAGCAACGTCCCTTGAGACGAACTATTTTCAAAGACGCAATGGGCTAACAAGCGACCATCACGATCGTAAGTTTCCTGATCTCAAACTTCGCATATACAGGATGTCTCAAAAATGTACTAACACTTTGAATGACTATAAAATGATTAATTTTGAACATAGATACACGTTTAAGGGCTTCAATTATAGAGAAGACATGTAATTAAAGACTCATGTTCGCAAATGTTCAAATTGATGACCGTCAGTGTCCAGACAAAGCTGATAACGCGAAGCAATGGATTCGCAAACGTTACGACAAAGTTCATTTGGAATTTCGAGACATTTTCTGTCAATTTCCAATTTCGTGTTGGAATGTAGGATTCTCAGCGCAGACGCTTCGTGATGCGATGGACGCTATCTTTTGAGATGTGTCTCTCGAGCCGTTTGTCGTAGTGATTTCGGTGGGGATTGAGTGAGGGCTTCCTGCACCTGTTCTTTTTTGTAGGACTGGTGGATGCCCATGGTCACCCAGAACATTTCTTGTTGACGTAGTGAACGGTTCCATCTGCCTCAAATTTATCTCTGATGTGAGCAATGGTCCAGTGCGTTGGTGGCGGTTTGTCGAACTCTTGGACACTGACGGTGATTAATTTGAACATTTGCGAACATGAGTATTTAATTGCATGTCTCTTCTATAATTGAAGCCCTTAAACGTGTCTCTATGTTCATAATCACTTTATAGTCATTCAAAGTGTTAGTACATTTTTTTTTTGGTTAGACCAGAAGGAAAACGTTGCTGTTGGTACTGCATCCCTACATTTACCTGTGCCATACTTACAGAGGTTAAACGTTTTCGCTTTTAATTACGTACCTGAGACGTGAAGTGGCCCAGATAAATGCACACCTTGAGTTATCACACCAACGAGGGGTTCGATTGACTCAAGAGGTGTGATGGTGAAGAGGTTTATATCCACCCGAAGTGAACCCGGTTGGATTCCCGGCTAATGCATATGTGATTTCCCGAGGTGAAGTGTCACATCCGATAGTTCTGATTCTACGTAAAAGGAAGGTATCTCGAGATTAACGGTCACTTTAAACTACCACCTTTAACCTTTTTCCTTCAGGTTGACCCAGACACTAAGTGTTCCGTTGATTTGAAATATTTCAACATATGTGCCTAATTTTGGTTTTGTGCCCTCATTTAAAACAATTAGTGGGCAGATGACATCGCTGTTCCACCCTTTAAAACAACATCATCATCATCATCATCATCTAACAAAATATGGAATAATTAACTGAATGAAGTAGAAGTCAAGAAAGGAAAATATATACGTTTCTCTTGCTACGCATATTTTGGCGTTTGTGTCGTACTGTAGCCTATATAAAAATAGTAGAAACCAAGCTCGGTATGTCTTTAAGGAATTCTATAAGGTGCGTTCAAAAATTAACGAGCCGGAGGCATAATTACAGAAACCAGTACCTGTATGTTAGAAGTATTGGCCCTGTCTGATGAGACACTTGTCCCACTGTGACACGAGGCGGTGAATGGCTGTGTCATAAAATTCCCTGGGCTGCGATGTGAACCAGTTCCGCACGTACAACTGGACGTCGGCGTCCGAGGTGAATCGTTCGCAGAGCCCTATTCAGGGGACCAAACACGGCGTAATCACAGGGAGAGAGGTCTGGTTTGTGTGGAGGGTGGCCGAGAACCACCCATTTGAATTTCTGCAGGAGTGCCACGACTGTGTTGGCCGTGTGAGGTCGTGCATTGTCGTGGAGCGACCACGGCGGCTATGGCGTTCATTGTCACTCGGCGGTCCTGGGTAAAGAGTGCATTAACCAGCTGGACATTGCCATTGGTAATGCAGGGGGGTGCCCCAGACCGGGCATCATCGGCTAACGACACCCGTCCTTCCCTAAAGCGCTTGTGCCACGCCTTGACCCTTGCAAGGGACATGCAGTTCGCCGTACACTTGTGACATTCGGCGATGAATGGCCGTTCCCCCTACTCCTTCCGCTGTCAGAAACCGAACAACACCTCTTTGCTCTTTGATTGACGCCTCCATGTCACTGTTTGCAATGCGACTGGCAGCGTTGGACGATTGATGCATGCTCCTGCTCGCTTTGTATCGTCACGTGCCGTGCACGCGTGCCCTTTAGCGACGGGCAAACGCCACGATTAGCCGATGTATTCACCGGTTTGCGCATTCCAGCCTCCGGCTCGTTATTTTTTGAACGCACCTTATAGATGAGAGTCTGATGTACACTGTAGTTCTTACGTCATTGCCGGAAATAAAAAACTCTATTACCCAAGCTTGTATTCTAGAGACAATAGTTAGTTAGTTAGTTAGTTAGTTAGTTAGTTATTAAGGTCTTAAGGGGCGGAACTACGAGGTCATCTGCCCCCCTAGAGACAATCTTACCGTGAAACAATGCTGATAAATATTCTCAATGAGTTCCTTTATTTCCCTGAGAATCACAAAACCGATTTACGTGACAAATTTTTTGGTATAAAATTTGAACTTGCAGCTCTAACTCTCTAGTGACAAGTTATTTAGATCGTTAATAACCCGTAGTTTGTCGGAGTAATGATTATACATTTGCGAGTATGAGAGAAAATACTATCATGTATGTTTTATGAATTGATCACCATGATCCGTCAGAATCATATAATACATGGCAGTCGGAGTATTGTATTGTTTAGATAGAGATTGTTTCTGCTGTTATGCCAACAGACCTCATGGATACAAGATACGAGGGCTGTTTTATAAGTAAAGGCCGTTTTTTTAATTATCCGAACAATTTATTTTGAAAGCACATTTATTTTTAGGTTTTACATACATTCCTCTATTTTTCTACATAGTTGGCTTGTTTATTTTGGCACTTGTCATACCTTCAAACTAAGTTCGGAAATCCCTCTGCATGAAAGTTTGCCGCCTGCTCTGACAACCAAGAATCCACGGCTGTTTTCACTTGTTCATCCTAAGCGAAGCGCTTCCCACCAAGATGATGAAGGGCTATACGGTGGGTGATCCAAAACTTCCCACCCAAAAGAGTCAATCAGTTCCCGAGTCCGGGCAGCAGTGTGAGGTCTTGCCATGATCTTGCGCTGTGACGGTAAAGTGTGAAGATGGGTACGCGAGTTCAAAAGTGGCCATGAAAATGTTCATTACATTATCACCATACACCTCACAAAGCTGACTTGTTTGTTGCACTCAAAAAACGTATCACAAATCGTACCTCACACGCGGCGGGCGAATCAATAATCTTGAACGTTGTAAAGATGCACAGTTCAGCGTTCAGGTTAGCTACACAGCTGCAACTGACGCCTGCTTGTTCGCAAAGGATGCCGGGAGGTAGCGCACACGCTTGTTGCGGCGTGCGCACAAACTATGGGCTTTAGAAAACGACCCTTACTTAAAAGACAGCCCTCGTAATATATCGAAATGCATTTATGGAGTTCTCTAGTTACTATGGTTATTTCCAAGGGTCTCTTGGATACACCCTGCCCTATGATCTTGCTTGTCTGTCTAGTTGCTATGGTTACAAGGCTACTGACTACAATGTTTCATATTAAACATTGTTTTATGAATGAAACTTTTTGTTGCCAAATTGCCATTGTCATAAATCCACACAACACAACATTTGGGACAAATTGTAATAGATAGTTCATGCATTATAAACTGTACACACATGGCTCCTTATTTGTAAATATATTCTCTACCCCTGTCATTGGACGAAGAAAATTTCTCTATCACCTCGATTGATGAGGTAGTATTAGCCTACTTTCGATTTTTGCAAAAAATGAAAGAAGACTTATGAGATCAACACAGGGCGAAAAATTGTGTGTCTGTCTGTGTGCGTGTGAGTCTGTGTGTGTGTGTGGGTGTGTGAGTGTGTGTACTCTGAATGTCTGCCCCCCCCCCCCTATCAATTCGAACACGGTGAAACCGAATGGAACGAAATTTGGTACAGAGGTAGCACTAGCAAAGGGCACCTCAGTGTCATGTTTTATATCGCCGCCATCTTCACGGAAACGTAATGGCGGCCACCCAAATGTTCAAAGCTTAAATCAAATTACGACTAACCTAATCATTCGATCTCTACCAAATTTTGCAACATCATACCTTTATGTGCGGAACATCATTTGACAAATTACAAGGTCATCCGCCCTAAAGTTTGCGGATGGCGGCCATGTTTGTGTGCAAATCGACTCCCCCTATTAATTCAAACATGGTGAAACCGAATGGAACGAAATTTGGTACAGAGGTAGCACTAGCAAAGGGCATCTCGGGGTCATGTTTCATATTGCTGCCATCTTGATGGAAACGTAAAGGTGGCCACCCAAATGTTCAAAGCTTAAATCAAATTACGACTAAACTAATCATCCGATCTCTACCAAATTTTGCAACAACATATCTTTATGTGGGGAGCATTCTTTGACCAAACTACAAGGTCATCAGCCCAATAGTTTGTGGATGGCCGCCATGTTTGTTAGGAAATCGATTCCCCCTACTAATTCAGACACGGTGAAACCGAACGGAACGAAATTTTGTACAGAGGTAGGACTAGCAAAGGGAACCTCAGTGTCAGCTTTTATAACGCGGCCATCATGACGAAACCGTAATGGGGGCCATCCAAATGTTAAAAGCTTAAATCAAATTACGACCAACCTAATCTTCTGATCTCAACCGGTTATTGCAACATTATACCTTTATGTATGTAGAATTGTTTGATCAAACTAAAAGATCATCAGCCCAATAATTTGCCGATGTCGGCCATGAATGTGTGCAAATCGATTCCCCCTATCTATTCATACACGTCGAAACCAAATTGAACGAAATTTGGTACAGATGTAACGACAGCAAAGGGCACCTCAGTGTCATGTTTTATATCGCCGCCATCTTCACGAAAACGTAATGGTGGCCACCCGAATGTTAATAGCTTAAACTAAATTAAGACCAACCTTATCATCTGATCTCTACCAAATTTTGCAACAACATACCCTTATGTGAAAAGCGTTCTTTGACCAAGCTATAATGTCGTCAGTCCAATAGTTTGCATATGGCGGCCATATATGTATGCAAATCGATTCCCCCTATCAATTCAAACACGGTAAAACCGAATTGAACGAAATTTGGTACGTAGGTAGCACTAGCAAAGTGCACCTCAGGGTCATGTTTTATATTGCCGCCATCTTGACGGAAACGGAATGACGGCCACCCAAATGTTAAAAGCTTAAATCAAATTACGACCAATTTAATTATTTGATCTCTACCAAATTTTGCAACAACATACCTTTTTGTGGGAAGCACCTTTTGACTGAACTACAAGGTAATTAGCCCTATAGTTTGCAGATAGCGGCCATGTATGTGCGCAAATCGATTCATCATATCAATAGCGGTGAAACCGAAGTGAATGAAATTTTGTACAGATGTAGCACTAGCAGAGGGCACCTCATATTAATTTTTAATATCCGTATAACACGTTGTATTTCTACAAGCTACTATATCCAACATTCAATTATACTCCTTGAAAAGGACAAAGAGTTATAACAATACCGATGGATTTATGAGAAAGTAGGCTATATGTTCTTTACTGAACATCTTGTTTTTGGCCTACTTTTCACATTTTGTAACAAGTAGGCTAGTTCTGTGACGCACTAAAGAACCTACCTTTCTTAAAATTTTAGATTCATGCCAATCTATATAGACCTATCTAGATTAAGGACGATATCATGTTGGTAATACTAACATTTATAAGTACTGCAGTTTGAAGTATACCTGAAATAGAGTAGCCTAATAGAGTAACTTACTACAGTTGGAAGCCCTGGTGACTCTGGATATATTAGTTCCATCTCTTACCGTATAGAATGCACATACAAAATTTGATTGAAGTCTAATGGATAGTATGGACGTTAAATGCTATTTGATATTGGATTTATCAGTGCGCGTAAAATCATGTTGCGAACAATGTCATGTATGTGATGCTCAGAATTAATCTTAAATATTACGATTTATTATAGTGCCAATTTTGAATTAAAATCCATATGTTGCTATAGAAGTTAAATGTAATTAAAAATTGAAACTAACAGAAAGCTTAGAATCATGTTGGCAGCACTGAGGTATGTTAGTTACTCCAAATTAATCTATAATGTCAGGTACTATACGTGTGCAAAGTCTAGAGCTGATGGCTTGCATACTTTCTGATATATTTATATTAGGATTAAACGAATATAGAGAGCATTCATTAATTAACAGTTGGCTGCCCTGCTGGTTCTTACAAATACGCAGAGTCATAACTGATATGGTACACAAAGCACATACGAAATTTGGTTGAAATCGTGTTAGTATAGAAGTTATATACATTTAAAAACTGGACCTATCAGCAGTCTGAGAATCGTGTTGGCATCACTGATGTATATAAGTTACACCAGACTGAAGTATAATGTTAGGTACTATACGTGTGCAAATATGAGAGGTGTTGGCTTGCATACTTTCTGATATATTAGGGTTAAAACATAGAGAGCATTTATTAACAGTTGGCTGCCCTCGTGGCTCTTTAAAATACGCACAGTCATATCTGTTGTAGTACACATGGTACATACGAAATTTGGTTGAAATCCATAGTATAGAACTTACATGCATTTAGAAATTGGAGTTATCGGCAGGCTTAGAATCATGTTGGCAACAATGGCATGTATAGACTTCTGAAAATTAATCTGAAATATTTTTATCTATATGTGTGCCAATTTTTGAATAGTTCGCATGCATAGCTACTGAGATATCCAACATAGAGTTCAAATTTCAATTGCGATATTTCAGCAGTTGGTGGCACTGACGTCAATTTCAAATATGGCCGTGAGATATTCACGTATAGATCTTTACTCTTACCAAATTCTGTTTCGATAGCGTCAGCCGTTTAGGAGTTGATAGGGACACACACACACACACACAAACACATAGAGACAGACATACAGACAGACAGACAGACACACACATTTTCCCGGATCGATCTCCTAAGTCTACTTTTTCCAAATTTTTGCAAAATGAGGATTGTAGGCTAAAAATGAGGAAATATTAGACTTATGAGATCGATCCGGGTAAATGCGTGTCTGTATGTTCTTCTGTCTGTCTGTCTGTGTGTAACCCCCTCAATCAACTCCTCAACGGCTGCTGCTATCGTAACCAAATTTGGTATGAGTATAAATCCATTTCTGAATATCTCACTGCCATATTCTAAATTGCGTCAGTGCTACCAACTGCTGAAAATTCGCAATTCAACGTTTGAATAATGAACCTACGCAATAATCGCCATCTAATAGTACATAACTCTATGGCCTTCATGTATAATAATCTTCATAGCGACCATCCGAAATATTTAGATGGTTCTCAATATCTACTAATCTATGACAGCAATCAAACTGAAATTTTGTATGTTGATAAAGGATATGAACATAAGTTTACATTATGGGACTTTCAATAACCTCGTGAGCACAAATCCAACATGGCGGCAACGCGAAATTCAAATATTTAAATGGACGTTTCTCGCGATTTAACCATCCGAGCTCAGTGGAATTTAGTACGATAAATGCTTATACAAATTTCAATCCAATGACATCGTATTTAATTCAATTGTTTTCATAACCACAAGATGGCGGCAGTGCGAAATTTTAAAATCTCGTTTTTAGCCTACTTTTCACATTTTGAAAAAATGAGGAAACAGTAGACTTATGAGATCGGGAAAATGTCTGTCTGTCTGTCCTTCTGTCTGTCTGCCTGTCTAGCTGTGTGTGTCCTCCCCCCCTATCAACTCCTAAACGGCAGCAGCAATCGAAACAAAATTGATTAATGGATTATTCGTCTCAGCAGAAGATGGCAAAACCAAAAACGTAATTTTCAAATGTGTTCACATAATGTAACACGTACCCTGCAGACTTTCTCAACTCTATGAAATTCCCACTTTCCTGCTCATATCAATATTCTGTATGTATCAGAATTTCCAGAATTAAAATGGACCCACCTGTAGCCGCTATTTAGAATAGACCAATTTTATGAGCAATAATGCATCGTCCCCATTGTCTTCATCGCGAGCGAAGCCGTGGGTGCATGCTAGTAGAATGTAATGATGAAAATATGATAGCGTAGCGCTAGCTCTCCTCCAAAAGCAGCGGAGATTGTTTGCCCTGAACTGAAACGTGACTGGCGAGGTTTGATTCAGACTTCATTATCAACTTTCTGAAGAGTCGCAAGTTACCTTCTGAGACTATCCATTAAAACATCATACTGAAATTCAGCGGTAGTGGGAAAGGAAGTTGGTCCCATTAATAACGATGTATTACAGGAACTATTAAAGTACAATCGTGGTGGTTTTTGTTCTATACTGGGCTAGTCTGGTTCTTATCTCCCATTAGATAGACCAATGCATTCTTGTGGTAGCTCGCGTGTGCATGCCTGCCCCTCAGTTTCCTGCAATGATGAAGCACTCTCGATCGCCTGCCGATAGCAGCTCTAATACTGCAAACATCCTTACGGCCAATGAGGTCAATGCGGGTCAAAGGAGCTATCTGTCTACTTGCGACCGTTGTAATTGTAGGCTCTCAAAAGCGTGATGCATGCACTTAACCATTCTAGATTAATATGCAAAAATGCAGTATAAAAGATCTACGGTCAAAACTCAGCTCACTTTATAGATAAATAGCCGTTGTGCCCGTAGTTAACGGGTCAGTTGTGGTATATTTACGGAGAATATGTTAATCATCCTTTCAGCCGATAGAAACACACAAGTTCCTCTCTTAGATATTACCGCCTTTAAAGTATAAATCATAACACAAAAATAATTGAATGCCGCCGAAAGAAATCAGAAAACCCTATAGACAGTAAAGTGGCAGGTGAAAAGCTAAGGGAAATAGGAGTCTTCCCTTATTTAGGAAGCAAAATAACCAGTGATGGATGAAGCAAGGAAAGCATTTCTACAGAAAAGGAATCTGTTGACATTAAATAATATAAATTTAGGTATTAGAAAGTCAACTTTGAAAGCCTTTCTCTGGAGCGTGGCGCTCTATGGAAGCGAAACTTGGACTGTTGGGGCAGCAGAATAGAGGAGAGTAGAAGTGCTTGAAATGTGGTGTTACAGGAGAATGATGAAGATCAGATGGGTAGTTAGAGTAAGAAATGAAGAGGTATTAAGAGGAGTGGGAAAGTAGAGATGTTTCTGGCGACTGCTAATGAAGAGAAGAGACATACTAAGACACCCAGGATTAGCAAAGTTACTTATGAAAAAAAGGGTCAAAGATAAGAACTGTAGGGGTAGACCAAGGTTGGAATATGTTAAACAGATTGCGTCATATGTAGGGTTTGGTAGCTATGTGGAGGTGAAACAATTAGCACCGGACAGGGAGACATGGAGGGCTGCATCAAACCAGTCAAATAACTGAAGACTCAAACACAAAGTAAAATAAACACAAGTAGTTCCATGAAGAACTAAATAGCCTATTTTCATATATCCTACTTACTGTATGTCAATTGCTTCTATCAACATACAAAATGTCAGTTTAATTGTTGTAATAGATTCGTAGATATTGAGAATTATCTATACATTTCGAATGGTCGCTATGTTGGAATTGTAGGCCTTAGAGCTACGTGCTTATTACATGAAGATTATTGTGCAGGTGTATAATTCAAACTTCAATCGCATGGACACAAGAAATTAAAACGAGATTTTAAAATTTCGCATCTTGTGGTTTTGAAAACAATATTGAAATAAATTAGATACCAGTGGATTGAATTTGTATAAGCATTTACCGTACCAAGTTTCACTGCGCTCGGATGGTTAAATCATAATAAACGTCCATTTAAATATTTAAATTTTGCGTCACCGCCATGCTGGATTTGTGCTCACCAGGTTATTGAAAGTCACATAAGTGAACTTATGGTTACTGCCTCTACCAGCATACAAAAATTCAGTTTGATTACTGTCATTGATTATTAGATATTGAAAACCATCTAAATATTTCGAATCGTCGCCATGTTGGATTTTGATGTATGTAGGCCATAGAGTTCCGTTCCATTGGATGAGGATTATTAAGTAGGCTCATTATTCAAACGATGAATTCTATCGTATGGTTATGACAGAAGAAATAGAAACTTAATTTTAAAATTTTGCACAGTCACCATCTTGTGGTTATGTACACAATTGAACTAAATCAGATGTACGTTCATTACAATTTGTTTAAAGATTTGCTGTACCAAGTTTCACAGCGTTGGGATGGGTAAATTGTGAGAAAACTACAAACTTTCAAGGTGATATCAGTAATTGTTTCGGAGATACAGATTGCTGGTTAAATATTTCGCACAACCACCATGTTGGACTGGTGAGTGGTGAGACGTAGAGAAATTTGAAGGGAGTGGTCAGGGTCGCCATACATAGTACTATGACCTTACCGAGTTTCATTGAAATCGCTCCAGCCGTTAAGATTGTATTAGGGGGGAGTGGGGGCAAACACACACACACACACACACTCACACACACACACACACACACACGGACAAAAGGTACTCTCATAAGCCGGCTAACATCAGGTCAATACTACCAACATGAATTAGTTTGTTGTCGAAGGATAAAAATGGAAGATAAAGGGACATAATAAACAAAGGATGTAACTCGCTCGTGGGTGTGTGATGAAAACCACAACAAGTCCCCCGTTTTGCTGGCACAAGTGTAACGGCTTCCCTGACGTGTGCTTACGTACAACTAGTCTGACTAAGATTGATTGATTGGGCGCCAAGGCATCAATCAACATCTAGCTTGCGTAGAACACATGTATAACTCTTCACACCCAGACCGTGGTATGATGGAATCATTAACCTAGATAACACTTGCATTGGGAGAAGGAGGTTGTTTTATATCTAATGCTACCTACTGGAATCAAAGATTGCATTATGTAAGGAATTAATTTAACTGTCAAAAAACATATCAGTGGTAATTTGAATAATAATAATAATAATAAAAATGGAGCATAATGAATTTACCATTACCACAAGCAAAGTATTTGAATTTGGAGGTTGGATGAATTTACAGAAGTTAAGATTATTTCCAAGCTTGAATTTACTGAATTAAGGGAGAAAATTAAACAAAATAGAGAGAGTGCGTTTAGGCCAGTACCGCTCACCATTGGAGATGCTTTCTCCCACGTGCTAGTTGATTCTGTTGAGAATGTTGTTGAATGTAGATCGTCATCTTCTGCGGCGTTGGTTGATGCTTTGCGAATTTGATTGAAGTTATACTGTTTTAGTGGCGGATCTAAATCCTAGAGCCACAACACACGGCATGCCAAGACACTGCAGCACG
Source organism: Meconema thalassinum (assembly GCA_946902985.2). NCBI lineage: Eukaryota > Metazoa > Arthropoda > Insecta > Orthoptera > Tettigoniidae > Meconema > Meconema thalassinum. The sequence goes on along the minus strand of OX336391.1, from coordinate 131,372,039 downwards.
TGCAATACCCATGACGATCGGTCAGTGGAGTATACAGATTTGACGATGTTCACCATGGAACGTAATAAATGTTTGTCCGTTCGGAACAGAATTTGTCACAAGAATAGTCCTCTTCTTCTCGGCGCGCGGACCCTGTATCCACTCGGCCGTTTGCCCTTCCCGAGTACCACCTCCCATACTCCTGCCTGGCCTGTAGACCAATCACCGTGCGTCATCATCCAACACGACACCGCTGGCTGTGGCTCGGCCTGCTCTTGATTGGCTGAGACCCCACGCGATTCTTCCCGCCATAAAGTTCATTGCTCTCCACATGATGCTTGCTTGCAGATTTTCCGTTTGGATCAATTCGCCTTTTCTTATAACTGTACGGTTGGAAATGTTCCCTCGGTTTCGAAATCATATCGTTGACCTCGATGTCTAATCCTGTGGCCGTACTTCCCGATGACGCATAACTCTCAGCTGCCTAACTGAATAATAAAAGTCCTGACTCTCCGCAATCAAATAATTTGCCGTGTAATGGATATCGGAATAATCCGATTGATAGTGTTTTCTAGAAATAGAAAACCTATCTGTTTTCGTTTTGCAATTTAAAAAGCTCCAAAATAAAATACGACATGAATAATAATAATAATAAAAATAATAATAATAATTATAATTATAATAATAATAAACAAATATAAGGTGGCATAATGGGAGTGATATGCGCAATACATTGGATTCACTAAGTGAATCCAACTAGACTCTGTCACTCCAACTGCATCATATAACCTACCCGAGGTGCCACTGTTAAGCCGAGCAACCTAATGGAAGGTTGGGAAACCAATCCCAGCGGGAAACTAGGTCGGTGAGCCGATCAGTGTTGGGGGAAATGCAAAGATGGTCAACAGCTACAACGGCGGAAGAGGAAAATAATTCCCAACGGCGAAGAAGGTGGAAGAACTATCTTTGATGCAACTTAAATCCATTAGTGTCTGTACTGGTATCCAGCGGCTAATGGTCAGCGTCTGTTAGCTCAGTGAGCTCGGCTGGAAACACGATGTTCGAAAGGCCTCAACAACCTCTGGTCCTATATGGTCCTGGCACTCACCAGGCCAAACAAATCAAGTACAAGCAAACATAAACTGTGCAAGCAATCACAACTCTACCCCAGGTGGTACCCAATCCACCCGTCCACAATCGGCAACTGGACTTTCGGATTCTGGGGAGTCCAGGCAAGCGCAGCAGAGAGAGTCGGAGATCTCGGGTCACCTTCCCTACAAACAGAAAACATTCATTGGAACACTAAACATTAATACCCTAATTCAAATTGGAAAATTACACAATCTCACGCAAGAAATCGACAGACAAAGAAATTCTCCTTCTTGCTCTTCAAGAAACTAGAATGACTGACAACGAAACTATGGACTATGGAAATTACCGCATTTTCAAGAGCAAAACATTACAGAGAGTCGCGAAAGGTGCACCAATCTTCGGAATGGCTTTTCTTGTCCACAAATCCATCATTAACTCTGTCAAAGAAGTCACACCCGTTAATGATCGAATTATGACCATGCGCATCCAGAGCGCCAACAAGAAATACACTCTTGTCAATGCTCTTGCACCTACTAACATCGACAACAAGAAAAATCATGAAAATGTTGAAAAATTTTGGAAAAAAATGGAAAAAATTATGAGTAACATTCATCAAGATGACGTGAAAATCGTGATGGGAGATTTCAATGCCCAACTTGGCAAAGAAAAAATCTATCGAAAAATCATTGGCAAAAATTCTGCACACCAAAATACAAACAGCAATGGCACACGATTGGTAGACATTTGTCATCAATTCAATCTCAAAGTTATGTCTACGCATTTCAGGAAACCTGCAGACAAACAGAAAACTTGGCGATCTCCCATTCAACATCTCGGTGAATACCAAATTGATCATGTTGCCATCTCCCATGCACACTATAGAACCATCCATGACGTTCAAGTCCGACGAGAGGCAAACATTGATTCAGACCATTATCTCACAAGAATCAAAATGAAATTTTCACCTAAGAGGATTCATAAAAAAGTATATTACATCCCAAAATTTGACACATCCTAAATTCAAGAAACAAAAATCGCAGAAGAATGGGATAAAGAACCAGTGAACAATTGGACGGACTTCTGCAGCAAAATTATCAGAAAAGCCAAAGAACTGATTCCACTAAAAAGAAAGCAAAACACCCCTGGTGGGATTCCAACTGTGATCAAGTCATTATTTATCGCCGAATCGCATTCCAAAAATACAATAACCACAAAACTCCAGAAACTTTACAACACTTTCTCGGCGTCCGCAAACAGGCAACCAAAATTATCAGGACAACTAAACGTAATTTTATAACTAAGCAACTTCAGTCAATCGAGGATGACTTCCGGAATCACAACAGTCGAGATTTTTACAAAACCTTCGGGAACAGAATTAAAGGTTACACACCGCAAAATTTGACTTTCAAGAAGCAAGACGGAAGTCTCGCACTCACTAATCAAGAAAACTGTGAAGAACTAGTACGTTATTTTTCTGACCTCCTCAATTGTCCTGAACCACCTGGGCGATTTATACACACAGTCCCAGAACACATACGACCCGAAGCCAAACCACCTACGCAAGAAGAAATCCATCACCACATCAAAAAACTCTAGAACGGAAAGACATCAGGAGAAGACGGAATCATCGCAGAACTATTGAAAAATCTAGGACCACGATCACTACAGGAAATCACACAGATCATTCAGGACATTTGGCGAAGTGAAAAACTACCGGACGAATGGAAATGCGCACTCATCCACCCACTCCACAAGAAAGGGGATAAATCTGATCTAAATAACTACAGAGGAATTTCCCTCTTACCCATCAGTAGGCAATATAAGCCGATCCTGGCGCAGGGGCTAATGGGCAAGATGGCCGCCGCGCGCAACCAGCCCTATGCTATTATTATGGAGGGGTCAGTCAGAGCTGGCGCAGTGGCTAATGGGCAAGATGGCCGACACGCCTGAGACCGTGCATGACGTCTCAGAGAGAGGTCGGCCGTGTAGTTGCTAAATGGAATATTTATTATTATTATTATTATTATTATTATTATTAGGTAATTATTGATTGATCGTGTACAATCAAGACCAGCCTTATATTGTCCACCTCTTGGTGTAGTGGCAAGCATTCTTGGCGGTCATTCCTGAGGTTCGAATCCCGGCTCTGCCAAGAAATTTAATTTCTGGTCTGAGGAGTGGACCGGGGTACACTGAGCATTGTGAGGCAAAACTGACAGGAGCTGGCTTTTGATTCATACCTCAACGATTCTGCCTAACCCAACGTCACCTAACCTAACCTAACCTAACTTCAAAGTCAGGGCAAATATGAGAGCAAATGTGAGAGCACACATAAAAAAATAAGTTATAACCTAACCTAACCTAACTTAACCTAACCAAACCTAACCTAACTTCAAAGTCAGAGCAAATATGAGAGCAAATTTGAGAGCACACATAATAAACTAAGTTATAACCTAACCTAATCTAACCTAACCTAACTTCACCTAACCTAACCTAACATAACCTAACTTCAAAGTTAGAGCAAATATGGGAGCAAAAAGTAAGAGCAAAAGTGTGAGCAAAAAGAGGGAGCAAAAAAGAGGGAGCAAAAAGTAAGTGCAAAAAAGTGGGAGCAAAAAGTGGGAGCAAAAAAGTGGGAGCAAAAAGTGCGAGCAAAAAGTAGGGGCAAAAAAGTGGGAGCAAAAAAGTGGGAGCAGAAAGTGAGAGCAAAAACGTGGGAGCAAAAAAGTGGGAGCAAAAAGTGGGAGCTAAAAAGTGAGAGCAAAAAGTGAGAGCAAAAAGTGGGAGCAAAAAGTGGGAGCAAAATGTGGGAGCAAAAAGTGGGAGCAAAAAAGTGAGAGCAAAAAGTGAGAGCAAAAAGGTGGGGAGCAAAATAGTGGGGAGAAAAAATGTAAGAGCAAATGGGAGAGCACTAATAGTAAATTTAGTTATAACCTAGCCTAACCTAGCCCACAGAAACCTCATTTAAAGATTTTACATTTTACATTTTTCAGATTTTACATTTTACATTTTTGATTTTTTTGTATTATAGATTTCAGTTTTTTTAGATTTTACATATTAAATTTAAGATTTATTGATTTTAGATTTTACATTTTACTATTTCCGAAAAGAGTAAACTACAAGGTCACACACCTAACCTCACTAAACCTAACATTACCAAACCTAACTTAAGCTAATCCAAAGGCTAATGCACATACACAAAGTATATAAGGGCACATGCAACTATCCTTATGCTAGTCTTATAGGCTACTGTACAACATGATCACTACGCCAACCGGTTGTTTATCATTTTGTTGTTTACACATTTGTCAATTTTACAATTTCCCATTTTCAGTTTTTTATGTCAGTTTGAAGTTTTTCAATTTCATAATATGGAAACATGGATTTTGCATTTTGTTGTTTACACATTTATCAATTACACTATTTCCCTTTTACAGTTTTTAAATTGTCAGTTTCAAGTTTTTCAATTTCATGATATAGAAACATGGATTTTCCAATTTGTTGTTTACACATTTGTCAGTTTACCAAATTCCCATTTACAGTTTTTAAAATTTCAGTTTAATGTCTTTTCTATTTTGTCAATATGGAAACATGGATTTTCCAATTCGTGTTTTACATGTTCATTTTGCATTAGGAGTGGAGAGAGGTGGGTAGTAATTAGAAATGTACAAGCAGTGTCCATACAATATTTTTTATTTTAAATACATGTACACTATTTACACATTATTCATTTTATTATATTCCTTTTAGTTATAAATTGAACAGTTGTTTTATTTTGTTTTCTATTTTATTTATTTTTTGTTTATGAATACCAGTTTTTTTTAATTTTTTTAGTGCTCTTGTTTTATTTCCTAAATTGTTTTGTTTTATGTATTTGCTAGTTACAGGCAGAAGATTTTGATATTCATAACTTAACTCTTTAAGCATGGTCAATGATTGAGTAATGACCATAGGCATGTGTACCTATACAATCAGCATCAATCATTCTTTTATCATCACCAGAACACAAAGCAATTTTGTTTAGTCATATAGATGATATGTCAAGTTGTTTAGAAGCGATAATGTTCATTGGTATTCTTTTTACATTGTTGTTCATGACACAATCCTTATAATCCTGAAAGTTTATACAATTTTGACAACACCTCTGTTAATACCTTTAATCTTTTTGATTTCTTTACCATTTATGTCTAAAGCGTACATTTTAGCTATAAGTCCAACAAATGCTTTTATAATTAGTCCACAAGCCTCGTCTTTAAATTTCCCCCAACGTTTTCTTGTTTGATGTAGAGTAACATATGTGATTAGTAGGATAATCTGATGTGTCCAGGTGTTCTAGGAAATCCAACTTGTCTTCATATACATCTTGTGTGTTAACCAAATAAATGAACGAGTCGGTATCCATATACATGAGTTTAAGATTGTTCATTCCATAATAGGCTAGCAGGACATCATAGTGGTGTGAATACATGAGAGTTTTTGAAATATCCAGTATACACATTCCAATATATATAGGCTTATTGAATACAATGTTACGTTTAGACATGTGGAAAGCAGCTAGGTTAGGACCATCAATTGTTCTGTCAATAAATGTCGGCTTTGCTATTCTTTTACGGATATTTTCCATTGTTTTTCCAAAAATGGCATTGTTGAATAATTTGTACAGATTTTTCTCAAAATCATTTTTGGCTTGTTTTCTAAGATTGTTATTAAAATCAACGTATGCCTTTAACCAAGGTCTTTGCTTAAACTTTAACACACGATGAATTTTTATCAATTTTATTCCATGATCTAAAGCCTGTTTTAATGCCATGTAGTGAACAACATATCGCCTTCGATTTCCAAGATGAGGAATTAGTTTTTTCAGAGACGAATCCTTAGGTTGTGTACACTCTGGTAGGAAAGGTAAATCGTTGTGTAGATCATGAAGGTCAGATTGGTAATCAACATTAACGTCTAGAATGTATCCCACAGGATCGTCTTTCTTCAGTTTTTCTTGATCAACGGTATTTGGAGAAACCCACTGAAATCCGCCATAAGGAAGAGAGTGACACATAGCCCACCCGTATTGGTTGTTGGCATCATCATATGTAATAAACTGCGATGGTTTCTCAGAATCATAGGTTTCCATGTATTTATTGTTAGCTTCAGCATACCGATGAGACACCTGGCATATGCCTCCACGTATTCCAGACTCGATTAAAAGAATCTGATTGTAATCCTATAGCAATTCCAGTTCAATGCCTGTGTAAAGGAGCATTGCCTCGAAACTTAAACCAGGCGAAGTGGAAAAGTGTGCAGCATCCACTCGGTGTGTTTCTAGTGTTTTGTTTCTAAACGTTTCAAAGCTGTCTGCAAGAAGGAGTACATCTGAAGTTTTAATGTTGAACTGATTCCACACATTTTTGGCATGTTCATAGTCTTCTTGACTAACATCTTCTCGACTTAATTTGTTAAAGAATACCTCTTTTGGAGGTAAACACGTTTCACTTAACTTTTCCCATGAGTCAATGTAGTCATAACAAAATACCCCTTTACGAGTCATGAGCATTGTATTTTCTTTTCCAAAGTACTTGTCTGTTTCAGGGTATAATGTTAAGTTGGAAACTAAGTTTCCCAAACCATTTGGCATTAACCGAAACGTGTCCACAAATCGAAGCTTAACATTTCCAACATATTTGGTGAAAGAGATGTACTTTTCTTTGGAGTCAGTAGTACACCCCAATTGCTTCACAATGAAATTTGCGTCGTAGCCACTCATTATGTAGAAATACAGGAATGGGGTTACGTATTTTACACCTCAAATTACAGTTATTGTGAGCACTTCCACGGTATTCCCCTGTAATAAGACAATGGTCTCGAACTTTCCAGTCCTCTTTGGTAAATGGTTTATGACACAAATAACAGGTTTCAGAAGATTGGAACTCTGCTTCTTGATGCTCAGTTAAAGCCTTTGGAACATTTAAGCTGTAAAGACGATCAATTTCATTAGCTATTGAGAACAAACAGTCCATAAACATTTCTGCAGCGTCAGGTCCACCATAAATAATAGGTTGGCTCGGAAGGTTTGTCTTTATGTGTTCCACAGCTAGTGAGGGTTTAATATATATACTAAAGCTCATAGGAACATGACTCTGGTATGGCACTGTATAACTTGCCTCAGGATTAGGTAGACATGTTTGATAGGGTAACAGTATACTTTCAAAATCTGCATAGATAACGTAAGGTAATCTAAGCATTTTTTCCACATTTACGAATTTCACAATTGGGTTTTTAATAGGCATTTCAACCCTAGCAATGTCATGCTGGACACACAAAGTTCTATGTTCTTTTAATTTTTCCATTCCTTGTTGCCCATATTGATTATCAAACTGAGTAAAACACCGTTTACACGTATATATCTTATGTCCATGGCGGGTAATCTGATGTCCTACTAGTTCATCAAAATCTTTGATAAAGACGTAGTGGTTCTGGCCGGATGAAGAACTTAGCAGAAAGAGGTCACGATGGTCTTGTAACTCTTGATCCACAACATTTAGAGGAAACAGTTTGTTGTCTTCTTCCAGTACAAATACATTGATGGATATGTCGTTGGCTTTCTCGAATTTGGGAATGTCAGCTAGTAATGTAGGAAATGATATTACTGAAAAATCATACTTGTTTTCCAGATCCTTGTATTTACTAATGCGTTGAGCATCCTTTTTAACCAGTTTTGCTAAAATGGCATACATAAAACACTTTTCGTCTTTCAAATTTTCAAGATTAATGCAGGCTTTTCTTGCTTGTATAGCTGCTGGTAATGGAGTATATGTGCTACCACGCAAGGGATGGTACTTACTTATTTTCAATCGCACTCCTTCCCCTGCAAACAAAGCCCAATTACTGCCTTTTAGCTCAGATTCTTCCATTTCCGTAGTTAACTTTGTAAATTGTGTTTCCAAGAAACTACTTAAGTCTGTTTCCAAAAATAGGGCCTGATTTCGTGTTTTAAAAGCACGATCTGTAATTTCATTCGTAGACGTATGAATGAATCTACATTCAGCCACAGGATTAATTTGATTGATTTGTGCATTGCTATTTCTTTCTCCATAGCTTGAATTATTTGCTGTTTGGACTCTTTAAGGTATGAATTAAAATCCTTGCACGTATCGCAACGAATGAAATAGGATTTAAGTCGACCTTGAAAAGACGTTTCATATTCTGTAAGTCCATTTTTGTCAGGAACCATTGAAAGCAGGTCTTGTTTTGTAGGCACAGTTTTTAGCTGCCGACACAACATTACAACATTCTTCATGACGACATCCATTGTAGGCATTGTTGAATTTACTACCACAAGTTTTGCACTCATGAAACTCACCACACGATACTTCATGACGCTTTCTATGATAGTTGCGAAGAAAAGTCTTTCCACACTCTTTACACATACAGCTAGGCATGGTTTCTTCCATCATGAATGTTGATTTCTGCAAACAGCTGCTTACTGCGTATCACAAGGCTGTAGGCTGGTCAGTGAGACGGACTTTCACGATGTGAACACTGCAAAAGGTAGTAATCAACTGATTGTATTCCTGCTAAGAGACCTCTTATATAACCTAATCAAGACCAACAGCTACTTACCACGTAGTACATGGCTGGAGCCTAGTGGGTGAGACGATCTTTCACAATGTGATCACTGTTAAATGTAGTAGTCAACTGAAAATATTATTACACCCTACTGAAGGTTATCAGGTACTTACTGCATATCAAAATACTTTACACTCATATGTTAGACACTCTCTCTTGCTTAGGACCCCTATATTCCCTATACAAGGCTATACAAGTTAGTTCTAAACACTTAATGGTTATTTGTATATTACATTTATATACACAGCTTATACGAGCACGTTTTTCACGCAATAAAACTTTGTCAAATAGCCACATGCGACACGCAAAGTATGTTGCCACTATCTAGCGGTGACTATGAGAACTACTTGAACGACCAGCATGCTACCTAGCGCTCCATTTCAACACTCGCTCACTGAACGACCAGCATGCTATCTAGTGGCCGATATCAATACTCCTCAACTACCAGCCTGCTACCTATCGGTCAATATGACAACTCACTCAACTACCAGCATGCTACATGGCTTTTTTTGTAAGATTTCTGTTGGCTTCTTGTTGGCTTTGTTGGCTATTGTTGGCTTTTGTTGGCTTGAGTTGGCTTTAGTTGGCTTTTGTTGGCTTTTTGTATTAGCTCTCTCATATTTGCTCTTGCTTGTTGGAGCTTATTTGGTCTTGGAAAATATGTCTGTCCTTTTTATGGCTGCATAATGCTTACAGCCATGTTTGTAAGCAGCAACAACAACAACAACACACAAAATTCCAAAACAATCTAAAGTACTCTAAGGTTTATCCATGACTCTCAACTCTTACACTTACCTCTATCCCATGCCTAGTCAAAAAATAGTGTATTTTTCAAATAATATTTTGGAAAAAAGGCTATACCATTAAATTAAAATCCAAAAAAGACATATGTTAACTCCAACACGTACCTCTATACCACTCTCAGTCCAAAAATAGTGTATTTTTCAAATGTTCCAAAAACATATTTCCAAAATTAAAAAGTTTACAAAAATGTTTGTTTGACATAAATGAATGGCCTTTACCCCCTCTACCGCCAAACCAAGTCTCAGGTCTCTAGGACAACAAAAATAAAATTTTGAAAATGGGCTATATTTCCAAAATTAGGAAATTTACAAACAAGTTTCTCTGACGTAAATCAATGGTCTTTACCCCTCTACCCCCATACTAAGTTCCAGGTATCTAGGACCAAACAAAATTAATTTTGAAATTAGGCTATATATCCAAAACTATGAATTCTACAAAAAAGTTTGTTTATCATAAATCAATCGTCATTACCTCCTCTAGCACCATTCCAAATTTCAAGTTTCTAGGACAAAAGTTTTTTTTTGAAAAATGGTCACTATTTTGGAAACTATGAATTCTACAAAAAAGTTTGTTCAACATAAATGAAAGGTCTATATCCCCTCTACCTGTAAACTAAGTTCCAGGTCTGTAGGACAAAAAATGAAAAAGTTCAATTGGGAAAGTAGGCGATTTTTCTTAAACTCAAACATTCTAAAAAGTGTTCTATGGACTTAAACGAATGGCCTCTATATCCTTTATTATTTATAATAAAACTTTTTTATTTTTTACATTTTTTGAAAAAAGTTCAATTTTGAAATTTTTATATTTTGGAAACTAAAGAGTTTCCAAAAAAATTGTTTGACATAAATGAATGGCCTTGAACCCTCTACCCCCAAAATAAATTTCAAGTCTCTAGGACAAGAAATAACAGTAGTGGAGTAGTGAGAGTTCTACTTCACTTGGCGTGGCTGTGCCCAAAAAACCAACATGTGTTGTTGTTGTTGCTGCTTACAAACATGGCAGTAAGCATTATGCAGCCATTAAAAGGACAGACATACTTTCCAAGACCAAATAAGCCCCAACAAGCAAGAGCAAATATGAGAGAGCTAATAAAAAAGCCAACAAAAAAAACACAAGCCCACAAAAGCCAACAATAGCCAACAAAGCCAACAAAAAAGCCAACATAAATCTTACAAAAAAGCCATGTAGCATGCTGGTAGTTGAGTGAGTTGCCATATTGACCGATAGGTAGCAGGCTGGTAGTTGAGGAGTATTGATATCGACCACTAGATAGCATGCTGGTCGTTCAGTGAGCGAGTGTTGAAATGGAGCGCTAGGTAGCATGCTGGCCGTTCAGGTAGTTCTCATAGTCACCGCTAGACAGCGGCAACATACTTTGCGTGTCGCATGTGGCTATTTGACAAAGTTTTATTGCGTGAAAAACGTGCTCGTATAAGCTGTGTATATAAATTTAATATACAAATAACCATTAAGTGTTTAGAACTAACATGTATAGCCTTGTATAGGGAATAGAGGGGTCCTTAGCAAGAGAGTGTGTCTAACATATTAGTGTAAAGCCTTTTGATATGCAGTAAGTACCTGATAACCTTCAGTAGGGTGTAAGCATATTTTCAGCTGACTACTACATTTAACAGTGATCACATTGTGGAAGATCGTCTCACCCACTAGGCTCCAGCCATGTACTACGTGGTAAGTAGCTGTTGGTCTTGATTAGGTTATATAAGAGGTCTCTTAGCAGGAATACAATCAGTTGATTACTACCTTTTGCAGTGTTCACATCGTGAAAGTCCGTCTCACTGACCAGCCTACAGCCTTGTGATACGCAGTAAGCAGCTGTTTGCAGAAATCAACATTCATGATGGAAGAAACCATGCCTAGCTATATGTGTAAAGAGTGTGGAAAGACTTTTCTTCGCAACTATCATAGAAAGCGTCATGAAGTATCGTGTGGTGAGTTTCATGAGTGCAAAACTTGTGGTAGTAAATTCAACAATGCCTACAATGGATGTCGTCATGAAGAATGTTGTAATGTTGTGTCGGCAGCTAAAAACTGTGCCTACAAAACAAGACCTGCTTTCAATGGTTCCTGACAAAAATGGACTTACAGAATATGAAACGTCTTTTCAAGGTCGACTTAAATCCTATTTCATTCGTTGCGATATGTGCAAGGATTTAAATTCATACCTTAAAGAGTCCAAACAGCAAATAATACAAGCTATGGAGAAAGAACTAGCAATGCACAAGTCGATCAAATTAATCCTGTGGCTGAATGTAGATTCATTCATACGTCTACGAATGAAATTACAGATCGTGCTTTTAAAACACGAAATCAGGCCCTATTTTTGGAAACAGACTTAAGTAGTTTCTTGGAAACACAATTTAAAAAGTTAACTACGGAAATGGAAGAATCTGAGCAAAAAGGCAGTAATTGGGCTTTGTTTGCAGGGGAAGGAGTGCGATTGAAAATTAGTAAGTACCATCCCTTGCGTGGTAGCACATATACTCCATTACCAGCAGCTATACAAGCAAGAAAAGCCTGCATTAATCCTGAAAATTTGAAAGACGAAAAGTGTTTTATGTATGCCATTTTAGCAAAACTGGTTAAAAAGGATGCTCAACGCATTAGTAAATACAAGGATCTGGAAAACAAGTATGATTTTTCAGTAATATCATTTCCCACATTACTAGCTGACATTCCCAAATTCGAGAAAGCCAACGACATATCCGTCAATGTATTTGTACTGGAAGAAGACAACAAACTGTTTCCTCTAAATGTTGTGGATCAAGAGTTACAAGACCATCGTGACCTCTTTCTGCTAAGTTCTTCATCCGGCCAGAAACACTACGTCTTTATCAAAGATTTTGATGAACTAGTAGGACATCAGATTACCCGCCATGGACATAAGATATATACGTGTAAACGGTGTTTTACTCAGTTTGATAATCAATATGGGCAACAAGGAATGGAAAAATTAAAAGAACATAGAACTTTGTGTGTCCAGCATGACATTGCTAGGGTTGAAATGCCTATTAAAAACCCAATTGTGAAATTCGTAAATGTGGAAAAAATGCTTAGATTACCTTACGTTATCTATGCAGATTTTGAAAGTATACTGTTACCCTATCAAACATATCTACCTAATCCTGAGGCAAGTTATACAGTGCCATACCAGAGTCATGTTCCTATGAGCTTTAGTATATATGTTAAACCCTCACTAGCTGTGGAACACATAAAGACAAACCTTCCGAGCCAACCTATTATATATGGTGGACCTGACGCTGCAGAAATGTTTATGGACTGTTTGTTCTCAATAGCTAATGAAATTGATCGTCTTTACAGCTTAAATGTTCCAAAGGCTTTAAATGAGCATCAAGAAGCAGAGTTCCAATCTTCTGAAACCTGTTATTTGTGTCATAAACCATTTACCAAAGAGGACTGGAAAGTTCGAGACCATTGTCTTATTACAGGGGAATACCGTGGAAGTGCTCACAATAACTGTAATTTGAGGTGTAAAACACGTAACCCCATTCCTGTATTTCTACATAATATGAGTGGCTGCGACGCAAATTTCATTGCGAAGCAATTGGGGTGTACTACTGACAGAGTGGACGTTATCCCTAACTCCAAAGAAAAGTACATCTCTTTCACCAAATATGTTGGAAATGTTATGCTTCGATTTATGGACACGTTTCGGTTAATGCCAAGTTGTTTGGAAAACTTAGTTTCCAACTTAACGTTATACCCTGAAACAGACAAGTACTTTGGAAAAGAAAATGCAATGCTCATGACTCGTAAAGGGGTATTTTGTTATGACTACATTGACTCATTGGAAAAGTTAAGTGAACGTGTTTACCTCCTAAAGAGGTATTCTTTTACAAATTAAGTCAATAAGATGTTAGTCAAGAAGACTATGAACATGCCAAAAATGTGTGGAATCAGTTCAACATTAAAACTTCAAATGTACTCCTTCTTGCCGACAGCTTTGAAACGTTTAGAAACAAAACAGAAGAAACACACCGAGTGGATGCTGCACACTTTTCCACTTCGCCTGGTTTAAGTTTCGAGGCAATGCTCCTTTACACAGGCATTGAACTGGAATTGCCACAGGATTACGATCAGATTCTTTTAATCGAGTCTGGAATACGTGGAGGCATATGCCAGGTGTCTCATCGGTATGCTGAAGCTAACAATAAATACATGGAAACCTATGATTCTGAGAAACCACCGCAGTTTATTACCTATGATGATGCCAACAACCAATACGGGTGGGCTATGTGTCACTGTCTTCCTTATGGCGGATTTCAGTGGGTTTCTCCAGATACCGTTGATCTAGAAAAACTGAAGAAAGACGATCCTGTGGGATACATTCTAGACGTTGATGTTGATTACCCATCTGACCTTCATGATCTACACAACGATTTACCTTTCCTACCAGAGTGTACACGACCTAAGGATTCGTCTCTGAAAAAACTAATTCCTCATCTTGGAAATCGAAGGCGATATGTTGTTCACTACATGGCATTAAAACAGGCTTTAGATCATGGAATAAAATTGATAAAAATTCATCGTGTGTTAAAGTTTAAGCAAAGACCTTGGTTAAAGGCATACGTTGATTTTAATAACAACCTTCGAAAACAAGCCAAAAATGATTTTGAGAAAAATCTGTGCAAATTATTAAACAATGCCATTTTTGGAAAAACAATGGAAAATATCCGTAAAAGAATAGACATACGTCTTGTGACTGACAGCATAAAGGCAGAAAAGCTAATAGCAAAGCCGACATTTATTGACAGAACAATTGATGGTCCTAACCTAGCTGCTTTCCACATGGCTAAACGTAACATTGTATTCAATAAGCCTATATATATTGGAATGTGTATACTGGATATTTCAAAAACTCTCATGTATTCACACCACTATGATGTCCTGCTAGCCTATTATGGAATGAACAATCTTAAACTCATGTATATGGATACCGACTCGTTCATTTATTTGGTTAACACCCAAGATGTATATGAAGACAAGTTGGATTACCTAGAACACCTGAACACATCAGATTATCCTACTAATCACATATGTTACTCTACATCAAACAAGAAAACGTTGGGGAAATTTAAAGACGAGGCATGTGGACAAATTATAAAAGCATTTGTTGGACTTAGAGCTAAAATGTACGCTTTAAACATAAATGGTAAATAAATCAAAAAGATTAAAGGTATTAACAGAGGTGTTGTCAAAAATTGTATAAACTTTCAAGATTATAAGGATTGTGTAATGAACAACAATGTAAAAAGAATACCAATGAACATTATCGCTTCTAAACAACATGACATATCATCTATAAGACTAAACAAAATTCCTTTGTGTCCTGGTGATGATAAAAGAGTGATTGATGCTGATGGTATAGGTACACATGCCTATGGTCATTACTCAATCATTGACCATGCTTAAAGAGTTAAGTTATGCATATCAAAATCTTCTGCCTGCAACTAGCAAATACATAAAACAAAACAATTTAGGAAATAAAACAATAGCACTACAAAAATTTTAAAAAAACTGGTATTCATAATCGAAAAATAAATAAAATAGAAAAAAACTTTACAATTTATAACTAAAAAGGAATATAATATAAATGTATTATGTGTAAATAGTGTACAAGTATTTAAAATAAAAATATTGTATGGACACTGCTTGTACATTTCTAATTACTGCCCACCTCTCTCCACTCCTAATGCAAAATGAACATGTAAAACACGAATTGGAAAATCCATGTTTCCATATCGACAAAATAGAAAAAACTTTAAACTGAAATTTTAAAAACTGTAAATGGGAATTTGGTAAATTGACAGATGTGTAAACAACAAATTGGAAAATCCATGTTTCTATATCATGAAATTGAAAAACTTTAAACTGACAATTTAAAAACTGTAAAAGGGAAATTGTTTAATTGATAAATGTGTAAAGAACAAAATGCAAAATCCATGTTTCCATATTATGAAATTGAAAAACTTAAAACTGACATAAAAAAACTGAAAATGGGAAATTGGAAAATTGACAAATGTGTAAACAACAAAATGAAAAAAAAAACGGTTGGGGTAGTGATCATGTTGTACAGTAGCCTATAAGACTAGCATAAGGATAGTTACATGTGCCCTTATATACTTTGTGTAAGTGCATTAGCCTTTGGATTAGCTTAAGTTAGGTTTGGTAATGTTAGGTTTGGTGAGGTTAGGTATGTGACCTTGTAGTTTACTCTTTTCGGAAAATGTAAAATGTAAAATCTAAAATCAAAAATTCTTAAATTTAAAATGTAAAATCTAAAAAAAAACTAAAATCTATAATACTAAAAATCAAAATTGTAAAATGTAAAATCTGAAAAATGTAAAATGAAAAACCAAAAATCTAAAATGTTAAATTGTAAAATGTTAAAATGAAAAATCTAAATTCTTTAAATGAGGTTTCTGTGGGTTAGTTTAGGTTAGGTTATAACTAAGTTTATTAGTTGTGTTCTCCCATTTGCTCTTACATTTTTGCCCCCCACTATTTTGCTCCCCACCTTTTTGCTCTCACTTTTTGCTCTCACATTTTTGCTCCCACTTTTTGCTCCCACTTTTTTGCTCCCACTTTTTGCTCCCACTTTTGTGCTCCCACTGGTTTGCTCTCACTTTTTGCTCCCACTTTTTGCTCCCACTTTTTTGCTCCCACTTTTTTGCCCCCACTTTTTTGCTCCCACTTTTTGCTCTCACTTTTTTGCTCCCACTTTTTTGCTCCCACTTTTTTGCTCCCACTTTTTGCTCACACTTTTTGCTCTTACTTTTTGCTCCCGTATTTGCTCTCACTTTGAAGTTAGGTTATGTTAGGTTAGGTTAGGTGAAGTTAGGTTAGGTTAGGTGTGGTTAGGTTATAACTAAGTTTATTATTTGTGCTCTCAAATTTGCTCTCATATTTGCTCTGACTTTGAAGTTAGGTTAGGTTTGGTTAGGTTTGGTTAGGTTAAGTTAGGTTAGGTTAGGTTAGGTTATAACTTAGTTTTTTATGTGTGCTCTCACATTTGCTCTCATATTTGCTCTGACTTTGAAGTTAGGTTAGGTTAGGTTAGGTGACGTTGGGTTAGGCAGAATCGTTGAGGTATGAATCAAAAGCCAGCTCCTGTCAGTTTTGCCTCACAATGCTCAGTGTACCCCGTTCCACTCCTCAGACCAGAAATTAAATTTCTTGGCAGAGCCGGGATTCGAACCTCAGGAATGACCTCCAAGAATGCTTACCACTTCGCCAAGAGGTGGACAATATAAGTCTGGTCTTGATTGTACACGATCAATCAATAATTACCTAATAATAATAATAATAAATATTCCTTTTAGCAACTACACGGCCGACCTCTCTCCGTGACGTCATGCACGGTCTCAGGCGTGTCGGCCATCTTGCCCATTAGCCACTGCGCCAGCTCTGACTGACCCCTCCATAATAATAGCATAGGGCTGGTTGCGCGCGGCGGCCATCTTGCCCATTAGCCCCTGCGCCAGGATCGGCTTATATTACCTACTCCCATCGCTTATAAAATCCTCTCCGCCTGACTTTTACAACGCACGCAAGAACAACTCGATCCACTCATCGGTGAATATCAGGCTGGCTTCAGACCAAACAGATCAGGCGTCGAACAAATCCTCAATCTGAAATCCACCTTGAAACTTCGAGCCACACGAAATCTCCCAACCATCTGCACATTTGTCGACTTTCAGAAAGCTTATGACTTCATTGATCGAAAATCTCTTTTTAATGTACTCGAAGAAAACCATCTCGATCCGAAGACGAGACGACTAATCCAACAAACCTTAACCGACACAATTTCCAAGGTCAAATCCATTGGAGAGATCTCCCAACCTTTTCCCATTAAAACTGGTGTTCGGCAGGTTAATGGACTTTCTCCATTGCTGTTCAACATCGTTGTCGATAAGGTCATCAAAGAATGGGAAAAAGAATTAAAAAGTCGCAACATATGGAAACCTGTCGTGTTAGGAAGACAGAAGGATAATATCAATGTTACATGCTTAGCTTTTGCTGATGATTTGGCAGTCCTCTCCGGAGATGAACGAACGGCAATTCACCAGATTGAAGTCCTCAAAGAATGTGCTGGTAAAGTAGGGTGCAAATCTCCTTCACAAAAACTGAATTCATGGCTACAAAACACATTGAAACCCAAACTTTGGTAACAAAATACGGTTCAATCAACAAGGTTAATCATTTCAAATACTTAGGTGAAATTATTGAACCTACAGGCACAGAATGAATAGCACAAAGAACACGTGAAGTCAAAATGCGGAAAACATATGGGAAAACCGCAAACATCTACAACAAAAAATGCATGAGCATTAACACTAAAATTCGACATTACGCGACGGTCATCAAACCCGAAACACTCGACGCCAGTGAAACCTTAAACCTCAATTATAAAGGAGATCTTGAAAACATCAAGAAAGCTGAAGGGAAAATCATCCGAAAAATTCTTGGCCCAAGACTTACAGATGAAGGATATCGTTTACAATCGCACAAGATCACAGAAAAATATTCAAATATTGAAACCGATTTCCGTAAAGGACGCTTGAAATTTTATGGACACATTATGAGGCTAGATGAAAAAAGATTAACTAAGAAAATATTGATGTACTCACAAAAACGGTTTGGATTAAACAAGTCCAAACTGATCTCAATAACGCCAACATCACACCCACAGGTATCGAAGACCGCAAAACTTTCAGACATAAGATCTACACTTGGGAAGCTGCATCAGAAGATAAGCCCAGCAGACCTAGGGGAAAATGGACTGACGAACGTCGAGCTAAACAAAGCGACATGATGAAAGAATTCTGGAAGAACAAAAGAAATAACAGCAACAGATCATAACTTGCTTTATGTGATCCTGTATGGGTCGAAACATACTAAATAAATAAATAAACAAATATAAATTAAATAAATTAAATTAAATTAACTAGGCCAAATAATTGCCGCGTTTACACAAACATTAAATATTCCCATCTGACGTATATCAGTGGCGTAAAACCCTACGGAAAAAACATGTTACAAGGATTATAAGTTAGTTATTTATGTTTAAGGGGAGAGTCTGGTGAAATATAAGACATAATTATCAAAAATTGTTGATAAAAATATTATTCATTTTAATAACTTCACAACACTTGTTGTTCATGTGATGCTGTTATCTTTGACATTTGGAATGTTTAAAGCGCTTTGAGCGCCATTTTTAAATCCCCTTGAAAAGTGGGCATGGTCAGGCGAAAGCAGCTAGAGCTTCCGTTGTGACATATTATTCATTTGTGCCCTCCTTTTTGCAATATCATGATGTAATATTTGTCTCAGATGTAATATTGACATTATGAAACAATACTAAAGTAGCATTGTAGGTAAAGTTTCTCTGTTTTATGGCATGTTATTGTTGTGTTGCTTGACGACAGCTTATGAATGACTTGCTCTGAGGAAACAACCATTGCACTTCATTTGCTTGTCATGGAAATCCATGCTGCTTTTCCACTATACTGTTGTTTAGGCATTATGCATGTTCTCTTGTTTTAGTCAAGTTTAGTACCGGGAGAGGATCAGAGAGAAATGAATTGTGATGTAGCCGTTATGTATGTTCCTTTGCTTGTAGCCTTCAAACAGCTTATCAGTTACTTCCTCTGTTTGTTGTTAGAGAGTGGATGCAGTTGTAAGGATTTTCTATGCAATCTATGTACAGCAAGTCACAATGAAATGAAAACCAAGTTAGAGCCAGCAGTGGTAGTAAAAATCATGCCCATTTACCAAAGGCTGGCAGCAAATCAACTTCTTACCAGGTGTGTTAGTGGGGGGTCTCAGAATGCTAATGAGAGTCTACACAGCTGTGTGTGGTCAAAATGCCCTAAAACAAAATTTGTGTCCAACAAACGATTGGAATATGCTGTTGTATCAGCTGTAAGCCAGTTCAACATGGGGTGAGAAATTAGCTTGGAAGTTCGAAAAGTTGTCTCAGGAGGAGAAATAAGTGACATTGCAAGGGACATCAGTGGACAACGAGATAGGCAATGCATCTACCTATCCAAAACTAGGTGTTCTGAGCAGTCCAAAAAAGTGAGGAGGAAATTGGAACTTAAGAAAATAAGGGTAGAAGAGTTCCTGAAGAAGAAGGGTATACATATGGTGCAGGAGAGTTTTGGGCAGCTTATAAGTGTCTTGGAACTTTAAACTGCTTTTTCTCCAAAACCTTTCTTGAACATTTTTTCGTGTTTAAATTGCTCCTCGCAGAGCAGTTCTTATCCAATTGTCTTGTAAACTTGCACAGTTATTCCTTGATAGGTTATGTAGAGATTCAAAGAGGGGTTTCAAGAAAAAAGGGAAACAAGACCTAATTTTCATTAATCATAAATTATAAATCTGAACATTTTTGTGAAAAATTAGGTAACCCATATTAAATAATTAACATCTCTGTATACATCATCATAATTTAAAAAAGCCTCTTTGAAATCCTTGCAAATATCAAGATGAATTTGTATAAAGAAAAACAAGTGCCTACAATGAAAACTATAATGCAAGGAGCTTTTTTCACTAGATTACCATTTTTCTGGAAAAAAAAATTGAATTATCTGAACAAATATTCAACATACTGGTTCCAAATTTGGTGTTGTAAGTAGGCTAAACGAACTCCAATAGTGTGCAAAGTTTGAAGTGTGTACCTAATGAAGTATAGATTTTGGTATTTCCACCAGACTCTCCCCACACACACTCACGGACAAAAGGTAATCGCATGAACCTATTTTTTTAGCATATTTTGATTTTATGAAAAAAGAAAATAGGCTTATGAGATCACCTTTTGTCCATGTGTCTGTGTGTGCGTGTGTGTGATGGTGTGTGTGTGTGTGTGTGTCCCCTAATGACTTCTAAACGGGTAGAGCGATTTCAATGAAACTCGGTACGATCATAGCACCATTCTGGCCAACCCCGACCGTGCCCTTCAATTTTTATTGTGTCTCACCAATCCAACATGGCGGCTGTGCGAAATATTTCACCAGCATTCAGTATCTCCGAAACTATTACCGATATCACCCTGAAATTGTGTACCGTGATAAAGGGCACTACCAGAAGTTCACCTATGAGACTTTCAGAAACCTGGTAACTACAAATCCAACATGGGGGCCAAGCAAATTTGAGACTTTTAAATAGACTTTTCTCGTGATTTAACCATCCAAACGTAATGAAACTGGGTACAGCAAATGTTTATACACATTGTAATGCACTGGCGTCTAATTTAGTTCAATTGTTTACATAAACTCAAAATGGCGACTGTGCGAATTATTTCACTGACATTCTATATCTCCGAAACTATTACAGATATCACCCTGACATTTTGTACGGTGATAAAGGGTACTGGTACACATTCATCTATGTAACTTTCATAAACCTGTAAAGTAAAAAACGAACATGGCGGCCAAGCGAATTTGAAACATATTAATAGACTTTTCTCGTGATTTAACTCTCTGAGCGCAGTGTAATGTGGTATAGTAAATAATTATACATTACTGTAATTCACCGGCATCTAATTTAGTTCAATTATTTACGTAAACTCAAGATGGCGGCTGTGCGAAATTTTAAAATTAAGCTTTTATTTCTTGTGTCGTACTCATTCGATCGAATTGAAAGTTTGAGTAGTGAACCTACGCAATAAATTTCTTTAATGGTACTGTCCCCGTTTACCTGGATAGTAGGCTGTCAGATATCCGCCCCCTCAATCGGATTGCCAATTATCAATCGCACCGGCACAGTTACATCAATGAAAATGGCACTGACAGATACTATCGAGATAAGAGCACAGAAATTCACAGGAAATCATTGTGGAACACACCAAAATAGACGGGGGTGCATACTTACCGTTGCTTACCTCTTAATTATCTCGGGGTTTGAGTTGACAACAGGATCACTAAAAGTCTGTTCACACAATAATCTCCGTCATGACATTTAAAAATGAACCAGAAACGAAGACGAGAACTTTGAACTGTACAAAAGCTTTATTTCTAATAAAGGGTCATGATTTTCCTAACACAACAAAATATACGTGGCTATCAGTAGCCCAAGTCAATCTGACTACGTCCTCCAGTAGGACTTGCAAAATTATTATACAACATGATATATAAAACATTTAGCTCCCAAGAGCTCCAAATACCGTAATATTTATAACACTATTGGATTGGAAAAGGACGTCAGGGTGTGACATATATAGAGCATTTGTTTCCTTTTAATAAACAAGAGAATGGTATTTATAGTCGCAAGGCCGGAGTGTACGACCTCACTCTCTGAAAACCATATGTTGACACAGCTGCGGGCTAACTTCCAGCCTGACGCATACTGGTCAAATGCACTCCCTTCTCACACGCTATGTTACGTAAGAATCCAGCCTGCACTCTCAAGCTTTTAAATGTCTTACAAGACAACTCACATTATATTTACGCAAATCTTTCAAGTACTTTGATCACATCCTAATGGATCATTACATAAATTTCTTAAACTTGTTAACTTCAATCCAAATGTTTAATTAGCTCTTAAATGTTTATAACAAAATCACATAAATTATTTATAACAATTAGAAATTGTTTATAATATTTGTCAAAGACAATAAAAATATTATAAGCACGCCTTTAACATCACTCTCGTTTCATATTATTTTCAAAAATATTTACAACAATTATTTACAATATTAACATTTAAATTGTTTAAATTATTAATTTAATAAATACATTAGCCACATGTTCATTCGGTTGGTAATTTTATAATCCTGTTTAATATAATCGACCAATGAAGGTTAGTTATACATATTAATGTCACAATCTGATTTAATAAAGTTCTTAATAATGATTTGTGACGGCAACCTTCATTCATAATCTTGTCTCAAATTCTTTCAAAACTCGTGTTAATTATAACAGTAAATCACTTGATTAATTTTCAACGAACTATAACAATCTTACTCCAGCGGAAAATCCTTCGCTAACAAGTTAATGCACAATCTGCACTAAAAATATGCCCAAAATCATCATATATTAATCTATATGGCATTTACAACTTTCACATCACTTACAAAACTTCCACAAATAATTCTTTAACATTACTTCCTGTGGGAACTTCCTTCATATTCAAGGGCATTATACTTCAGCGACTTTCAACACGCGCTGCACTAGCGATTATACATTCATAGTTCCACTTAAAAATTTTATAATCATAATAGTTTCAAAACTGTTTTTCTATTTAACCTTCGTAGATTTCATTCATGAACTGAAATGAAGTCAAAACTTGCCAATCACAAACAAATTTAATAGTGAATACGCTTATATACGCCTATCTGGTCTATCAAAATTTAAGACTAACATCTTAAAAGAAATTGTAGTATGAAAATACTATCTTCAAATAAAGTGCGACTAAACTGCAAAGTAGTCGAATAGAATCCAATTAGACTGGGGAATGCAAACATCGTTATATAATTCTCTAATTGAGAAAAACTCCTAACAAAAGTACTTGACTTTAATGCATTCAATAATTCATTATTAACATTACTCTTTCACAAAAGTGTCTATAATGCAATGTTCATTCATAACTGACGATAAATGTCTGTGTTGCAATCAATACAAATGACGACTAGTATTTCCAAGATCGTCGATAACGTAAGAGATTTTAACGCTCTAAAATCATTTAAATGTTCTTCCTTCTTGATGATGACAGAAAATTGTTCAAAGTAATTAAACTGGGGTTGAATTACTTTAATAAAGTGACACGCTGTCTGAATTTAAATCTGCCATAAAAATCATTAACTTACAGTCAAATCGTGACTACAAAAATATTAATTACTGAAAAATCCAAATATCAGTCTCAACTGATTCAAAATCGTTAACTATGCCCATGACATAACAATGTCTTAATAAATTGACGAAAAATGCAAAACTCATCAAGGTGTACTGAGAATAAGAATCTCAACAAGGAAATAAGGCAAAAATACATGAGGGTAAAAATATGGGAAAAATGGTTGCTCAAACATTACTAGGTTACTCAAATACAATAAACGTTCACGACTACCTTATCTGCCGATTGACGTTCCAGAGGAAAATTCCCCAAAGAAGACTGCTGATGGATCCATTTCACCACGTTAAAGCTGAGCTCCATCCTCGAAATAGGAAATAGCACCTTCGGAGAATCGACCTGCTTCCTTCTCCGTGAATCGCTCTGCTCCTCGAAAACGAATAGACATCCTTCCGGCAATAATCTTCATTGTGAGTCGGGACTACCCTGACCTCTCTTGAAAAATTCCCTGAAGTTCCAGTAGACAATCATCATGACGTTTTGTAGAAATTTCCGAAGAAATTATTCATATTCAGAGTATGAAATTGTTTCTATGGCTGTTCGATGGTATTCAGCCTTTACTTACGAAACATGGGTGTAGATGGTATTCACCGCATGTTCGCTTGTGTGGAATAGCAATTAGCGAAGTTCCATGTCGCTATCTTACTCCATTGAAGTATGTCCCAATTGCAATAAGCCTTCTTAGCCCTCCATTTGCACTTCAGTTGTAGTGTCAGAAGAACAAACTGCCGTATTCAAATGCTCCATTATACTGTATCGTTCTGTAAGCAAGCAATCTGAAGTCTTTCTACTCCACTCGCAGCGTCAGCCTTGCGTTAATTCTGGCTTATACAAAAGTGTTTCTCTAGTGGTGAGATAATCACTTTTGCCAGTCGTATAAAACAGCTAATATCTTTTGAAGTACTCGGTCGAAATTGTTCAGCTTTTCTCTATAATTGCATGTAGTACTGCACAATACAATTATGTTATCGTAGACCACTAACTGTTTGAAGTTAAACTTATAGAAGCTTTCTAAGGTCCGTTTCAACTTCACCTAGTTTGACCTGGTTCTCGTTAACAAAGTGGCCTCGCCACGCGTTATAAAAACGATTCTTTTCACTTGCTGTTCACTTTGATGTGTCACTATATTGAATGTATAATAAACTGACTTTCAAAATACTTCGATGATCTGAGCATTAGATCTCAGATTGATCAGCGAACGAAAGAGAAGAGAAGAGAAGAGACTCCTTTCTTCTGCGCAAGCCCTTTTATTACCTTCCCGAGGGGCGTTACCATCCCTTCCAAAGCGTGATACTACGTCATCGCTAGAACTTCCAACTTCGTTAATACATGACGGATTTTCAAAATTCAAAAACTGAAAATAAATTTCACCAAAATTCCAAATCAATGCTTTTACTGCAAATGGATTTCCACAATTCTGCATTCAAAAAGTCATAAAAATACCATAGTTTCAGCAATCTCCGTCTTCCTTTAAACTATCGTTCATTGGTTCATGCCTCTCCTCCAATAGCATAGTTTCTTCCTCAGCAGAATTCCTCGTTTCCTGCGACTGCGTCGTACATCTTGGAACATTCTGGACTAAAATGCTGACGTCACTGAGAATCTCAGCTCAAGTAGCTTGCTGGCATAACATTTACGTCATCCGTGCTTACGTCATGACTACCCACGTCATAACTATGACAGCCATAACTCTAATCATAATTTCAAATATAGCCACCGTGGTCTCTACATAATTCAATTACGGGGGCATTCTCCTCCCACCACGTTTTAAAAACAGTTGCAAATTGTTTTTAAACTCAATGTTACAAGTATCTCAACTATCTTGAACACGAAATTGAATTATTACTGGCTTACTCTAGGATAGTATCTTTTCAAATTTCCAGCATTGAACTTGCCGTAAACGACATTATTCTCTTCATCGTAGAGTTCATAACAGTTGTTTCCATAAGCGTTCGTAATCCTAAACGGCCCCAGGAACACTAATCCAAATTTGGGGTAGATTTTCTTGGTCATATCAGCTTTGACAGGTCTGCGTAATAATACAAGATTTCCAACTTGAAAAGGTGTACCAAAACGTTTTCCAGCTACTCTCTTCAATCGTTTCTCTGCTGCTTTCTGGAGTTGTTCCTTTGCCTTGTCAATCCTCTGCTGTCTTCCTATGTCGGGATCTCTCGGTATGTGGTTGAAAAGATTATCCCACGGCCTTTCTGGGTTTCTTCCTAGATGAAGTCGCATTGGCACTTCTCCTGTGCTCTCCTGCACTGTAGAGTTCAGACATTCCTCAATAAGGGGTACAAATCTCACCCAACCAGAATGATCATTAGGACAGAAAATTCGACAGAATTTCGAAAATTCAGCCATATATCTTTCTGAGGAATTCGATTCAGGGTAACGCACGCTTGAAAATAAGTGCTTAATGCCAAGCCTTTCCATATCCGCTGCAAATTCCACGGACGTAAACTGCGTTCCATGATCCGACAGTAGATATTCCGGTATACCAGCTTTAGGAAATACAGCATTTTCCAGTCTGCTTACTACGTTCCTCGTGTTAGCTTTCTGCATGGGACTCATTGTAACAAATTTTGAGAAAACATCCACGGTCACCAACAGGTACTGGTTACCCTGGTATCCCTTCGGACAGGGGCCAAATATATCCGTCGCCATAAGTTCGTTTGGCTTAGAAGGAATCATCGCCTTCGGTTTTCCCTTTAATAAAGCAGAAGCATACTTTGCTCTTTGACATTTGTCACAGGATCTAATGACCTTGGCAATGCTGGAACGCATGTTAGTCCAGATAAATCTCTCTTTAAGTGTATTAAGAGTTTTATCTAAACCGGCATGTCCAGTTGCATGATGAGCTACCCACACTAAATTGACAACAAGTTTAGGTGGCACGACTATTCGAAGTTTTGTATGCGCAGGGTCAGCATACTTGCATACAATGTCTCCACTCAAGACAAAATGTCGTGAATTTCTCCGTGTAGTCTCATAGTCAACATCCGTATTGTCCATGTAACCCTTGAGGAACCTGTACATTTTCCTTATTGGAGCGTGTCTCTTCTGTGACACACCGATTCGGGCTAACCTCCTAACGGTTTCTTCATCTTCTTGCTCCAATTGTACATGGTGTATCTGCACATTTTTAATAGGGTTACGTGATAGAGCATCAGCCAGTAAGTTATCTTTCCCAGGCTGGTGGACGATAGTAGCGTTAAACTGTTGGGTGAACAAAGCCCAACGTGTCAATCTATCACTTGACATGTCAGTTTGCAACATAAACTGTAGTGCTTTATGGTCAGTAATAATGATGACCTTATGTCCCAGCAGGATTTTCTTCCAGGCTTGTAAAGCTGTCACAAAAGCTAACGCTTCAAGCTCTGTCGTGAAGTAGTTTTCCTCGTGCTTTTTCAACTTCCGACTAGTGAACGCAATGTAGTGCTTGTTGCCTGCCTCGTCTTTCTGGTATAAGACTGCACTAATGCCTATTCTTGATGCATCAGACTCAATATAGAACACCTTCTCAAAGTCTGGGTACTCCAGTTTCACATTATTTTTAAGCATCTCTTTTGCTTTCTCAAAAGCCTCGTCTGCAGCGGTACTCCATTTCCATCTGTTGTTCTTCTTGAGTAAGTCATACAGAGGAGCCATAATTTCCGAGTATCTTGGACAGTGGCTGCTAATAAATTGGCATGCACCTACAAATTCTCTGACTTGTTTTACCTTAGTTGGCTTTGGAAATCTCGTGATCGCATCTACTTTTTTCATGTTTGGATGATATCCATCTTTATCAATAGTATGCCCCAAGTAATTTATCTCCTTCTTCAAAAATTGACATTTTCCAAAGTTCACCTTTATGTTGGCCTCCCTTAAATTCTCGAACAACTTTCTCAAGTGCACTAAATGTTCTGCGGCGCTGGGTGAAGATACGATTAAATCGTCAATGTAGCAGATTACATTTTCTTTCACTTCGTCAGTGAGTTTACTATCAAGTGCTCGAATAAGTGCTGGTCCACTGTTAACCATTCCAAAAGGCATTCTGGCAAAGACCCATGACGTCTGGTCAAATAGGAATCCAGTGTACTGCATACTATCCTCTTCTAATTGAACTTGATAAAATGAAGACGTCAAGTCAAGAACGCTGAAACAAGCTCTTCCTTTGAATTTCCGAAGCAGATCTCTAATCTTGGGTGGTCTGTCATTTTCTGGAAGAATCTTCAAGTTGATGGTCCTGGCATCGAGACAAAGACGTATCTGACCATTACTTTTCTTCACTACTGTGATGGGGTTTATATAAGACGACGCCTGTTTTCTAATAATCCCGTCTACCTCCATTTTTCTGATTAACCCTCGTACTTCTTGATAGTATTTCTCAGGAATGGGGTATATTCTCTTCTGGTAAGGGGTTTCATCTGTCAGTCTTATCTTGTACTTATAATCCTTAATCAATCCAGGCTTTTCATCGAAAATATCTTGGAATTCCTTTATCAGATCCTCAAATTCCCCCTGAATTTCTTCAAATCCTTCAGTTTTTCTACTGGGTATTTCTTCTAAGTTTTCCACTTCATTAATTATTGTATTCAAAATTTCTTCCCTAAGGTCTATATCCAGACTGTTTTTCACGTCCTGTTCTTCTATCTCTTCTGTGATTATGTACCCATCATTAAAGCTAATACTTCTGTTCTTCATGTCAATAATAGCTCCAACCTTCGATATAAAATCGATTCCAAGCACCATATCAAAATTGATCTTGCTCACCACAATGAAGATCTGTTCATAATTCCTTCCATTGATCTCAAAGTTCAATAACACTTGAATCTTGCATTTCACTGCCTTATCTTGGAATATCCCTCTCACTTTGACGGTAGAAACAGGTAGAACTGTCATGTTCTCTCCTCTTAGCAGACTTTGATAACATTCCTCTGAAATGATGGAAATAATAGCACCAGTATCCAGCAGGGCTTTGTACTGCTGTCCATCTATCCGTACAGCAATAATCGGTAAGGCACATGGTCTTTCCTCTTTAACAATACCCCTCTCTTCTAGTAAATCTTCATCGGTAACTTCGTATATCTCATTAATCGTAATCAGGTGTGGGGTGGCA
Organism: Meconema thalassinum; assembly: GCA_946902985.2. Lineage (NCBI taxonomy): Eukaryota > Metazoa > Arthropoda > Insecta > Orthoptera > Tettigoniidae > Meconema > Meconema thalassinum. Next base: position 131,343,556 of record OX336391.1, on the reverse strand, counting down.
ATGTATTTACAGGTTCTCACTGACGTTGAGAAATCGGCGTTTTTTTTTTTTGTGTTACCGACCTCAAAATTCTGTTGGCTCGTAGAAGGCCCAGGATCGATTACAACATCCTGCCTTTTCCTTTGATTGTCAGCTTCTTTATCCCTTAATTCTTTTAAGTATTGCTGGCTTTCCTTTTCTCTTTGCTGATATCTCTCAGGTGTCATAACCTGACTTTGAGTATTCTGGTTTCTATTTTGGTTTTGGTTATTCCTATTATAGTTACGATTATACCCATTATTGTTATAATATCTGCCTCTTCCATTATAGTTTCCTCGGTTGTAGTTCCAACCTCTCCTCTGTTGATATGGTCGGTAACCTTGTGATCTGTAATTTTTAAACTGATTATTCCTGTGAGGACCTACATTGTCAGTTTTCTCCTCCTCTGGCTTGTCAGTTTGTTGGACTTGGTCCATGTATACCGTATTGATTTCCTTATACTCTTGCCTTTGACTTTTCTGGACTACGTTAGGCATTGGGCTTGTGTAGTCTAACCTTCTTAGTAATTCATCCATGCTGGATAAATCCCTGATGTTGGACGAAATTATAAGTCTCCTCACCTCAACTGGCAGCATACGAGAAATCGCATCTATTAGTTGCTCCGTGGACAATGGGGGTTGCAAAAATCTCAAGCGGGACAACTGACTCGTAAAGAAATCAGCGTACCTCGTTGGAAGAGTACCTGAGTATTTTCTTGAATATACCTCCGCTCTTAACGAATTCTGCGCTTCTATGGACCAAAATCGTTTGATTAATGCCTCTGCAAACTCGTCAAAGTTACTGAATGTATATCTGAAAGCTCTAAACCATTCAAGGGGTCCTCCAATCAGATATCTCTCTACAATCTTCATCTCTCTCTCTCTGGGAATGTGAGCTTCGATGAAATAATCTTTGAGATTCCTTACATACTCTATAGGTGTCAAACTATCAGTGTTACTGAATGTTTGTGGTTTGTCCTCGAAATTCCTAATGACCGTCACGTTCCTCGGATATGAATCCGGATAGTTTTTCCCACTATCTCGATAATTCCACTCAGATTCCATATTCCTCTCGTCATCCTCCTCTCTGAATCTGGATACACGTTCTTCAGGAGTCACGTCTCTTTCTTCTAGATCTAGGTGACATCTTCTGGTATGCTTCCTGTTCAATTCGCAAGCTAAGCCTTCTGTATCCTTATCGGTGATTTCTGTTAAGACTTTCTTGACTATCTCTTCCTTGTAGTTCTCCATTAAACTAGCCTCTCCTAACTTCAAATTTTTCAGTTTACTCGTCGTTTCGTTTACGTCAGAGACAACTTTATGCATCTGTTCCTCTAATGTAGATTTTAAAGTTTGCATATCCTGATCTAGTTGTGTTCTATCGTCAACTTGTTTTTCGGATAGCGAATTTATCCTGACGCTTAAATCTTTTCTAATCTGTACTACCTCATTATTAATTTCTATCTGCGTACTGGCAAGTTTTCTTTCAATCCTTTCCTGAATTTGGGTTACATGTTCCTCACTTGACTTATTCCACTCGTCTTTCCATACCGCTACGTTTGCTGTTAACATTTCGGCTATGTCTACTTCGATATCCTCTTTTAATACTCTATTGTGGTCTAATACCTGTGTTCTCATAACCTCTACGTCATACTTCAACTCTGCTAAAGACGTTGTTGTTCTAACTGATTCGTCGACTAACCTAGTCGTTAATGCAGTTATATTACGTGTACAAAGAGTTTTTGAGTTTTCGATTTCTTCCCTGACTTTATTGACATCAGTTTGGACTTTAGTGATATCTACGAAAACTGTGTTGACCTCTACCTGAATCTTAGTTACATCACTTTGCACCTCAGTTATATCCGCATGAATATTGTTAATGTCTACCTGAACATTAGATACATCTGGTCTAGCTTTTTGAATTTCTTTCTGGACTTCCTCGACCTTGTCTTGGACAGTCGCTACATCGTTTTTGACAACAACTACTTCGGCTCTAGCACAAGAAATATCCCCTCGGACATTAGCTACATCTAGATTTAACATTGTAAGGTCCCTCTGTACCTTAGACACATCATTTTTAACATCATCAACATTTTTATGGACATTAGATACATCTGTGCGGATGTCACTTACAGTATTTTCAATTCCTAGGGTATTGATCTGTAAACGCGACATATTATCCTCCAAATTAGCAGCACTAGTATGAAGAACCTTCATATTCTCCTCCATTCGACTAGTATTCCTAGCTTCCATCTCCTTCATACTACTATTCAAATTACTAGCATTCTCCTCCATTCTTGCATTTAAATTAGCAGACAAATTACTAATATTTTCCTCCATCATCTGCTTCATGTTAGCAGACATCTCCTCTAACATTTTCTTCAAACTTTCATCTGCCATTACAATATTATTATTCAAAATGGATTGCTGTAGGGACATACATCAAAAAGAGCAAAATAACAACGTTTGAGCAACACTTTTCACCATATATATAATTTTTGATCAATTTTCTGTCTTAAATCTAACTTATAACTACCTTATAATTAATATTCGAAGATACTTCATGTTGAAACAAACTCAAGCACATGTTCAAATTTCTCTGGCTCATTTTAAAATATCCTAACACAAATAATTTACATTTACAATCCAAATAATTCATTTTATCTTTAACATGACTGAAGTGTCATAAGCCGGTCAAATAAAATAAGATTCCAGATTATAGGCGATTTTTCTAAGTTTCCTGCCCATTTAACTTTTCTCAAGTTGTATAAGATCTGATCTTTTCTGAGTGTAATTTTCCTAATACAATACAACATTTAATTCCTATATAATCACACTCTTAAATACTACAATTGGCCTAGACATCTAACAAAGAATCAACCTCTTTATTTGAGTCTAATCGAACCTCACGTTTTAGGTTTGTCAATCTTTCTAGTGTTCAACCTGGTAATCCAGTTTTTTTGTCGAATTCGTCCCACATATTAGGGTCAATCTTACTGTTGACTCAGCCCCACGCTCTTGGGTCGCCAATCTTTCTGTCCCCGTTTACCTGGATAGTAGGCTGTCAGATATCCGCCCCCTCAATCGGATTGCCAATTATCAATCGCACCGGCACAGTTACATCAATGAAAATGGCACTGACAGATACTATCGAGATAAGAGCACAGAAATTCACAGGAAATCATTGTGGAACACACCAAAATAGACGGGGGTGCATACTTACCGTTGCTTACCTCTTAATTATCTCGGGGTTTGAGTTGACAACAGGATCACTAAAAGTCTGTTCACACAATAATCTCCGTCATGACATTTAAAAATGAACCAGAAACGAAGACGAGAACTTTGAACTGTACAAAAGCTTTATTTCTAATAAAGGGTCATGATTTTCCTAACACAACAAAATATACGTGGCTATCAGTAGCCCAAGTCAATCTGACTACGTCCTCCAGTAGGACTTGCAAAATTATTATACAACATGATATATAAAACATTTTAGCTCCCAAGAGCTCCAAATACCGTAATATTTATAACACTATTGGATTGGAAAAGGACGTCAGGGTGTGACATATATAGAGCATTTGTTTCCTTTTAATAAACAAGAGAATGGTATTTATAGTCGCAAGGCCGGAGTGTACGACCTCACTCTCTGAAAACCATATGTTGACACAGCTGCGGGCTAACTTCCAGCCTGACGCATACTGGTCAAATGCACTCCCTTCTCACACGCTATGTTACGTAAGAATCCAGCCTGCACTCTCAAGCTTTTAAATGTCTTACAAGACAACTCACATTATATTTACGCAAATCTTTCAAGTACTTTGATCACATCCTAATGGATCATTACATAAATTTCTTAAACTTGTTAACTTCAATCCAAATGTTTAATTAGCTCTTAAATGTTTATAACAAAATCACATAAATTATTTATAACAATTAGAAATTGTTTATAATATTTGTCAAAGACAATAAAAATATTATAAGCACGCCTTTAACATCACTCTCGTTTCATATTATTTTCAAAAATATTTACAACAATTATTTACAATATTAACATTTAAATTGTTTAAATTATTAATTTAATAAATACATTAGCCACATGTTCATTCGGTTGGTAATTTTATAATCCTGTTTAATATAATCGACCAATGAAGGTTAGTTATACATATTAATGTCACAATCTGATTTAATAAAGTTCTTAATAATGATTTGTGACGGCAACCTTCATTCATAATCTTGTCTCAAATTCTTTCAAAACTCGTGTTAATTATAACAGTAAATCACTTGATTAATTTTCAACGAACTATAACAATCTTACTCCAGCGGAAAATCCTTCGCTAACAAGTTAATGCACAATCTGCACTAAAAATATGCCCAAAATCATCATATATTAATCTATATGGCATTTACAACTTTCACATCACTTACAAAACTTCCACAAATAATTCTTTAACATTACTTCCTGTGGGAACTTCCTTCATATTCAAGGGCATTATACTTCAGCGACTTTCAACACGCGCTGCACTAGCGATTATACATTCATAGTTCCACTTAAAAATTTTATAATCATAATAGTTTCAAAACTGTTTTTCTATTTAACCTTCGTAGATTTCATTCATGAACTGAAATGAAGTCAAAACTTGCCAATCACAAACAAATTTAATAGTGAATACGCTTATATACGCCTATCTGGTCTATCAAAATTTAAGACTAACATCTTAAAAGAAATTGTAGTATGAAAATACTATCTTCAAATAAAGTGCGACTAAACTGCAAAGTAGTCGAATAGAATCCAATTAGACTGGGGAATGCAAACATCGTTATATAATTCTCTAATTGAGAAAAACTCCTAACAAAAGTACTTGACTTTAATGCATTCAATAATTCATTATTAACATTACTCTTTCACAAAAGTGTCTATAATGCAATGTTCATTCATAACTGACGATAAATGTCTGTGTTGCAATCAATACAAATGACGACTAGTATTTCCAAGATCGTCGATAACGTAAGAGATTTTAACGCTCTAAAATCATTTAAATGTTCTTCCTTCTTGATGATGACAGAAAATTGTTCAAAGTAATTAAACTGGGGTTGAATTACTTTAATAAAGTGACACGCTGTCTGAATTTAAATCTGCCATAAAAATCATTAACTTACAGTCAAATCGTGACTACAAAAATATTAATTACTGAAAAATCCAAATATCAGTCTCAACTGATTCAAAATCGTTAACTATGCCCATGACATAACAATGTCTTAATAAATTGACGAAAAATGCAAAACTCATCAAGGTGTACTGAGAATAAGAATCTCAACAAGGAAATAAGGCAAAAATACATGAGGGTAAAAATATGGGAAAAATGGTTGCTCAAACATTACTAGGTTACTCAAATACAATAAACGTTCACGACTACCTTATCTGCCGATTGACGTTCCAGAGGAAAATTCCCCAAAGAAGACTGCTGATGGATCCATTTCACCACGTTAAAGCTGAGCTCCATCCTCGAAATAGGAAATAGCACCTTCGGAGAATCGACCTGCTTCCTTCTCCGTGAATCGCTCTGCTCCTCGAAAACGAATAGACATCCTTCCGGCAATAATCTTCATTGTGAGTCGGGACTACCCTGACCTCTCTTGAAAAATTCCCTGAAGTTCCAGTAGACAATCATCATGACGTTTTGTAGAAATTTCCGAAGAAATTATTCATATTCAGAGTATGAAATTGTTTCTATGGCTGTTCGATGGTATTCAGCCTTTACTTACGAAACATGGGTGTAGATGGTATTCACCGCATGTTCGCTTGTGTGGAATAGCAATTAGCGAAGTTCCATGTCGCTATCTTACTCCATTGAAGTATGTCCCAATTGCAATAAGCCTTCTTAGCCCTCCATTTGCACTTCAGTTGTAGTGTCAGAAGAACAAACTGCCGTATTCAAATGCTCCATTATACTGTATCGTTCTGTAAGCAAGCAATCTGAAGTCTTTCTACTCCACTCGCAGCGTCAGCCTTGCGTTAATTCTGGCTTATACAAAAGTGTTTCTCTAGTGGTGAGATAATCACTTTTGCCAGTCGTATAAAACAGCTAATATCTTTTGAAGTACTCGGTCGAAATTGTTCAGCTTTTCTCTATAATTGCATGTAGTACTGCACAATACAATTATGTTATCGTAGACCACTAACTGTTTGAAGTTAAACTTATAGAAGCTTTCTAAGGTCCGTTTCAACTTCACCTAGTTTGACCTGGTTCTCGTTAACAAAGTGGCCTCGCCACGCGTTATAAAAACGATTCTTTTCACTTGCTGTTCACTTTGATGTGTCACTATATTGAATGTATAATAAACTGACTTTCACAAATACTTCGATGATCTGAGCATTAGATCTCAGATTGATCAGCGAACGAAAGAGAAGAGAAGAGAAGAGACTCCTTTCTTCTGCGCAAGCCCTTTTATTACCTTCCCGAGGGGCGTTACCATCCCTTCCAAAGCGTGATACTACGTCATCGCTAGAACTTCCAACTTCGTTAATACATGACGGATTTTCAAAATTCAAAAACTGAAAATAAATTTCACCAAAATTCCAAATCAATGCTTTTACTGCAAATGGATTTCCACAATTCTGCATTCAAAAAGTCATAAAAATACCATAGTTTCAGCAATCTCCGTCTTCCTTTAAACTATCGTTCATTGGTTCATGCCTCTCCTCCAATAGCATAGTTTCTTCCTCAGCAGAATTCCTCGTTTCCTGCGACTGCGTCGTACATCTTGGAACATTCTGGACTAAAATGCTGACGTCACTGAGAATCTCAGCTCAAGTAGCTTGCTGGCATAACATTTACGTCATCCGTGCTTACGTCATGACTACCCACGTCATAACTATGACAGCCATAACTCTAATCATAATTTCAAATATAGCCACCGTGGTCTCTACATAATTCAATTACGGGGGCATTCTCCTCCCACCACGTTTTAAAAACAGTTGCAAATTGTTTTTAAACTCAATGTTACAAGTATCTCAACTCTCTTGAACACGAAATTGAATTATTACTGGCTTACTCTAGGATAGTATCTTTTCAAATTTCCAGCATTGAACTTGCCGTAAACGACATTATTCTCTTCATCGTAGAGTTCATAACAGTTGTTTCCATAAGCGTTCGTAATCCTAAACGGCCCCAGGAACACTAATCCAAATTTGGGGTAGATTTTCTTGGTCATATCAGCTTTGACAGGTCTGCGTAATAATACAAGATTTCCAACTTGAAAAGGTGTACCAAAACGTTTTCCAGCTACTCTCTTCAATCGTTTCTCTGCTGCTTTCTGGAGTTGTTCCTTTGCCTTGTCAATCCTCTGCTGTCTTCCTATGTCGGGATCTCTCGGTATGTGGTTGAAAAGATTATCCCACGGCCTTTCTGGGTTTCTTCCTAGATGAAGTCGCATTGGCACTTCTCCTGTGATCTCCTGCACTGTAGAGTTCAGACATTCCTCAATAAGGGGTACAAATCTCACCCAACCAGAATGATCATTAGGACAGAAAATTCGACAGAATTTCGAAAATTCAGCCATATATCTTTCTGAGGAATTCGATTCAGGGTAACGCACGCTTGAAAATAAGTGCTTAATGCCAAGCCTTTCCATATCCGCTGCAAATTCCACGGACGTAAACTGCGTTCCATGATCCGACAGTAGATATTCCGGTATACCAGCTTTAGGAAATACAGCATTTTCCAGTCTGCTTACTACGTTCCTCGTGTTAGCTTTCTGCATGGGACTCATTGTAACAAATTTTGAGAAAACATCCACGGTCACCAACAGGTACTGGTTACCCTGGTATCCCTTCGGACAGGGGCCAAATATATCCGTCGCCATAAGTTCGTTTGGCTTAGAAGGAATCATCGCCTTCGGTTTTCCCTTTAATAAAGCAGAAGCATACTTTGCTCTTTGACATTTGTCACAGGATCTAATGACCTTGGCAATGCTGGAACGCATGTTAGTCCAGATAAATCTCTCTTTAAGTGTATTAAGAGTTTTATCTAAACCGGCATGTCCAGTTGCATGATGAGCTACCCACACTAAATTGACAACAAGTTTAGGTGGCACGACTATTCGAAGTTTTGTATGCGCAGGGTCAGCATACTTGCATACAATGTCTCCACTCAAGACAAAATGTCGTGAATTTCTCCGTGTAGTCTCATAGTCAACATCCGTATTGTCCATGTAACCCTTGAGGAACCTGTACATTTTCCTTATTGGAGCGTGTCTCTTCTGTGACACACCGATTCGGGCTAACCTCCTAACGGTTTCTTCATCTTCTTGCTCCAATTGTACATGGTGTATCTGCACATTTTTAATAGGGTTACGTGATAGAGCATCAGCCAGTAAGTTATCTTTCCCAGGCTGGTGGACGATAGTAGCGTTAAACTGTTGGGTGAACAAAGCCCAACGTGTCAATCTATCACTTGACATGTCAGTTTGCAACATAAACTGTAGTGCTTTATGGTCAGTAATAATGATGACCTTATGTCCCAGCAGGATTTTCTTCCAGGCTTGTAAAGCTGTCACAAAAGCTAACGCTTCAAGCTCTGTCGTGAAGTAGTTTTCCTCGTGCTTTTTCAACTTCCGACTAGTGAACGCAATGTAGTGCTTGTTGCCTGCCTCGTCTTTCTGGTATAAGACTGCACTAATGCCTATTCTTGATGCATCAGACTCAATATAGAACACCTTCTCAAAGTCTGGGTACTCCAGTTTCACATTATTTTTAAGCATCTCTTTTGCTTTCTCAAAAGCCTCGTCTGCAGCGGTACTCCATTTCCATCTGTTGTTCTTCTTGAGTAAGTCATACAGAGGAGCCATAATTTCCGAGTATCTTGGACAGTGGCTGCTAATAAATTGGCATGCACCTACAAATTCTCTGACTTGTTTTACCTTAGTTGGCTTTGGAAATCTCGTGATCGCATCTACTTTTTTCATGTTTGGATGATATCCATCTTTATCAATAGTATGCCCCAAGTAATTTATCTCCTTCTTCATTGACATTTTCCAAAGTTCCCACCAACCAGAGCTCAAGAAACAGTTGTTTGACCAATTAGATAAGGTTAGCATCGCACCTGCGTGGAGTTCCAAGGCCTTCTAAACTGCGTTGCCTAGTGTCATAGTGGGGTAATCGAGGAGGCCATGGTCATATACAAGGCATTCTCTGCGTCTCATGCGCTCTGTTCAGTACATAAAATTGGCGAAATCTCGACAGATATTTATGAATATTTATCTTCGAACATAAAATAGTTATAATAATTATAGTCGAACATAAACAGTCGTATGCAACTCGCATACGCTCGTTTTATAAATATACTCGTGTCTTAATCATGGGAATTATAGGCTCGTTGCATAATGTACTAATATCTTCATTTCGTAAGAAGAAATAGAACTTTTACATTTATATGCCAAACAATTAAAATCATAAATATCACTCATAAAATGAATGAAAAATTAGCTAGATACAGTAGTAGTGGTTTTGTGGGGGTTCTAATACCACCGCCACCGCTCCACCGCTGGAATACTAAAATGGCAATATCTCGCGAACCAATCAGGCTAGAGACTTGTACGATGTGTCATTGAACTCGGGCTAACACTCCCTTTCCAATGGACAACATATTTCCACCCCAAAATAAAACCTACCCCTACTAGGGGGTGAAATTGTATTTTTTTAGAAAATCTCTCTTTCCAATTGCAACATGTGAGAGTTTGAATGCCGATATGGATTTAAACGTTGTTCTACATAAAGTGCATGTGTTCTGTGGATAGCCACTATGAATTAACATGCTTGTTTTTTTGTTTTGTTTTTACACATGCCCACTCAGGGCTTTTGTAAGAGGGTGGGGGAGTGGATCCCTGTGGATGGGTTATTGTTGACAGGTCATTGTTGGCAGGTCATTGATGACAGGTCCTTGTGGACAGGTCCTTGTTGACAGGTCCCTGTGGACGAGTCCTTGTCCCATTGGACTGATCCCTTTGGACCGGTCCCTTTGGCCTGGTCCCTATGGACTGGCTCATGAATTTATTTAAATTATGTCAAAGGGCCTAACTACATTTGTGTGTGTTGAAGTGACGTTGTTCACCAACCCCACTACTATAATGTGATAACGATATGAAAGGAAAGTGACGAAATACATGTGAACATACAAGGGATCTAACTTGGTGGATGGATGTGTTCTAACGAGTCATTTGTAGTTGAAAGAGAATAATACATGTTCTTAAGATGTTAAAACTGAGGAGATGGTACGTGCAGTAAACCGACTTGTTACTTCCTGTGTCATATTACAGACATGACAGAGAGCGCGCAGATCTGTTGCTATGACTGACTCTGCAGTAATTTGAAACCCCATGTGTTGATTAAGACAATGGGTGATGATCATGCAAAGTCAGCAGTCATTGGATACCACACAGGTGTTCCTAGTGTACTTTGGACTCTCAGCTGTATTGGGAAAGGAATTGCATTGATCTGCAAAAATCTGCTGACACGAGCGATGAGAGTTTATATAAGAGAGGTGTCATATATCTCCCTACTGTCAGTCTTTATTCCTCGCTTTGAGTGAACAGTGCTCTATTACTGCTCAAGAGTTGTAAAAAAAAAGCCGTTTTGGTAGAAAATCATTAAATTATTTTGCAAGGTAAGTACTTATTATTAATGGATTGTAGTCTTTTATTACTAATTGATGTTGAAGTTATTGATTGGAATGTATTTATTGATTGATTAATTGATTGATTGATTTGTTTACAGATAATTGGGTACCTGTAGGATGCCAGATTCCTACAATCTGTTCATTCAGTGACAGCAGTTGATCAATTATAAAAAGGTAAGTGCCCCTCTAATAACTTTTAAACAGCTAGAGTATTATTTTCCAATGTTCACCACTACATGTCAGTGAAAATGGTATATTTAGCAGTAAAAAGTTGGAACTACTTGACCATGGTGTGTAAAGCTAAATTTGTAGGTTAGATTTTGATTACCACTCTATTAAGTTCGAATGTTCATTGCTAGGTGTCAGTGACAGAGGGAATATTTAAAGTCTTAACCTCAGTTCACTTAACTTTACCTAACTTAACCTTGTCATGTGACATGTTTTACAAGTTTAAACTTGTTTTAAGACTGACTATGACGTCACACTTAGATCACTTAACTGGCGATCGCTGGTTTCCAATATGTGACATGTTCTACAAGTTAAGACTTGTTTTAAGACTGGCTATGACGTCACACTTCTCTGTTAGGTAGTCAGCCCGAAGGCTGGTTGGATCCTCAAAAAGCACCACCGTTAGGTTATGTGAGTAGATACCCACAAAAACCAAAGGCAGTGCTGAATTGAGGCGTACTAGGCAAGAAGAGGAGTGAGGTAGTTTGCCATTGCTTTCCTCACTGAGTCAGAACGGTAGTACTAACCCTATGAGTAGAACTTTTCACAGCAATCACAGGCACTGACTGTGCCCCGAATGTCATTACTAAGCACCACCCATACCTCAGTAGCTTCCATATAATCACAGCCATGAGTGAGACTGAGACATCGGTGAAAAGCCACCTTTTACTCTAGCCTGTGCCAACAGACAAATGCAAATGTACTGCATTCATCAAGAGATGGCAAGCAGGCCTACGTCACACTTAGCTCACTTAACTGGTGATTGCTGGTTTCTATTACGTGACATGTTCTACAAGTTTAGACTTGTTTTAAGATTGGTTATGACGTCACACTTAGCTCACTTAACTGGCGATCACTGGTTTCTATCACTCTATCAAGTTCCAATGTTCACCGCTAGGTGTCAGTGACAGTGGTATATAGTAACCCCCAGTTAGAACTACATGAAGTTAGACTTGCTAGGAGTTCACAGATGATCGATTTAAATACCCTGCTATAACCATTGACTGGAATATAATTAAACTATTTATATTGCACTTTGTTTTATTTTTTATTAACATTTATGATTTCTTTCTTTTATAGATAACTTGGAAAGTAATCATTATGTTCAAGTGTGGTGACTGTAAGAAACAGTTCTCAAGACCTGACAGCCTTCAACGTCATGCAAGTACAAAACATAATCAGAAAATGTTTGTATGCAGTCATTGTGCTTCAACATTTAACAGACAGGATAGTCTTGGACGGCATGTAAATCTAAAGCATGTCAGTTCAGCACCATTTTCGTGTTCAGTTTGCGATCTTGGATTTTCTGCTGTAAAGCGACATCAATCCCACATGGTTGAAGTGCAAGGAGAACAACAAGAATTAAAAACTGTAAAACCAACAACTAGCACGGAACCTTTAAATGAATGTAATGCTCAAAAGCGTAATCGTTCTCAAGATTGTGAAAATAGTTGTGCATCAAAAAGAAAGAAGAATGGTGAACCTTCAATAACACATTGTGATGTATGTAATATTGATATACCTTCTTCAATCATTCATGGACATTTACGCAGTATTCAACATAAAAATAACACTTGCCATGAAAGAAATTCTGGAAATGTTCAACAAATTGGTAGTTCATTTAAAAGTCGAATTGCTAGCTATAGACTTCATAGTGAAGAAAAAACTCAAAGTATTGAATCATTTTAAAAAAATGTTCAACCTACTGTGTTTGGCTTGGTAGGTAATGTTTTATTAGAGCATAAAACATTTAAAATGAATTTTGAACTTTTTGGCCTCTATGTAAAAACTGGGAGCGAAGGTGAAATTGCGGATATCAAATCTTTTAATACAAAAAACATAATTGTTAGTGAATCAACTAATATTAGTGATATATATCAAAATATTTCAAGTGCTATCATTGTGAAGAGTGAAGAGTTCCAGGAAAGGGAGTCGGGCTGGGCATTGGTTGAAGTACTTTATTTAGAAACCAACATGAATAAATATAATCCCCTTCGAGCATCATCATACATTGATTTGCCAGGATGGATCAAACGTAAGAAAGCTGTTGTGAACGTTATGAATAATGATGACGCATGTTTTGCGTTTGCTGTAACCTCAGCTCTCTATCCAGCAGTGAGGGCTGTGGCGAGAACATCATCTTATCCTCACTATTCTTCAGTGTTAGATTTAAAAGAAATGGAATTTCCTATGGCGATAAAAGACATTCAACGTTTTGAAGAGCTGAACAATGTAAGTATTAATGTTTATGAAATTGAAAATAAGAGTATAGTAGGCCCTCTATATTATACTCAGGAAAAAAAGGATGCTCATGTAAATTTACTTTACATAACCGAAGGTGAAAATGCCCACTATTGTTGGATAAAATATTTAAGTAGACTTGTAGGTAGCCAAGTATCAAAACATAAATCTAAGAAGTGGTTGTGTGATGGTTGTTTGCTACATTTCCAGAAAGAGGATCAACTAACTCAACATCAAAAATGGGGATGTAATCATATGTGTACGATAGTACCGACTCCTAAAAATAACATTCTAAAATTTAAGGATTATGAGAAACAGCTTCGAGTACCATTTGTTATATATGCTGACTTTGAAGCTTTGCTAAAACCATTTAATACATGTTCATCGAATCCAGCCCAACCTACTCACATTCATGAACCTTTTAGCTTTGCATATTATATTAAATGTAGTTACGATAACTCTTTAAATAAGTTTGAGCTCTATAGAGGACCTGATGCACCTCAAGTTTTTATGGAAAGACTTGAAAAAGATGCCATCCGTATATCCTCTATTTTAAATACGATCATTCCAATGGAGCCACTAACTTCATCAGAGCAAATGAATTTTGAAACTGAAACTAATTGTTTTATATGTGGTGAATGTTTATATAGAGACAGGGTTCGCGATCATGACCATTTAACAGGAAAATATCGTGGTGCTGCTCACCAAGAATGTAATTTAAATTATAGAGTAAGTAAATTCATTCCGGTCATTCTACATAACGGTAGCAAATACGATAACCACTTTACCGTTAAAGAATTTGGATCTTCAGATGTGAAAATTGTTGTGATTGCAAATAATAAGGAACAATACATATCGTTCACAAAATACATCAAAACTAGCAATAAAAAACCATTAAACTGCGATTTTTAGATTCATTCCGCTTTATGCCGAGTAGTCTTGATAAGCTGGCTAGTAATTTAAAATCAGATCAGTTTCATGAAATTCAACGTGTCTTTCCTAAAGAAGATGATTTTAATTTGATTCGTCAAAAGGGTATATTCCCTTATGAATATATTAACTGTGTGGAACGTCTTGAGGAGTGTTATTTACCACCGAAAAATGCATTTTACAGTTCCTTAGACACAAGTCATATCAGTGATCAGGAATATTTACATGCACAACGTGTATGGGCACAGTTTGACATTCAAACTTTAGGAGAATTTTCAGACCTATATTTGAAGACAGATGTGTTGTTATTAGCAGATGTGTTTGAAAATTTTCGGAATGTTTGTATGAAAACTTATGACCTTGATCCTTGTCAGTATTTCACTGCTCCTGGGTTAAGTTTCAGTTCAATGTTGAAAAAAACGAAAGTAAATTTAGAATTAATGACTGATATAGACATGATTAATTTTATAAAATCATCAATTCGAGGTGGATTAAGCCAATGTAGTGGACGGTACTCTAAAGCGAATAATAAATACATGCCTAGCTACAACCCTTGTGAAGAGTCAAAGTATATTGTCTACCTCGATGCAAATAACCAATATGGTTGGGCTATGAGTCAATATCTACCACTGAAAGATTTTCGCTGGCTGACACAACCTGAAATTGATGTCTTACATGTTGACACTCTTAATGATAACGATGATCAAGGATATATTTTAGAGGTAAATCTTGAGTACCCTAAAGAGTTACATGATGATCATAATGATTTACCATTTTGTCCTGAGAATATGAAATCTCCATACATCACATCACGAACAAAAATGTTAATTGCTAATGTGAATGATAAATGTAAATATGTAATACATTATCAAAACTTGAAACAGTGTCTACAGCATGGATTGAAATTAACTAAAATTCATCGCGTATTGCAATTTCATCAGTCAGCATGGCTCAAACCGTATATTGATCTAAACAATAATTTAAGAACACAGTCAACAAACACGTTTGAAAAAGACTTTTATAAACTCATGAATAATAGTGTTTTTGGAAAGACTATGGAGAATGTTGATAAACGAGTTGATGTAAAGCTGATAACAAAGTGGGAAAATGATGGTAAAAGGTATGGTGCGAGCAACTTAATAAGCAAGCCTAACTTTCATAGCTGTTCAATTATTCATGAGGATTTAGTTGTAATACAAATGAATCGTCTTAAAGTAACTTACAACAAACCCATATATGTGGGTTACACCATTCTGGAATTGTCAAAAACACTTATGTATGAATTTCACTATGATTATGTAAAGAAAAACTATCTTGATAATGCTAAATTACTCTACACAGACACAGATTCTTTTATTTATGAGTTTAAAACTGATGATTTTTACGAGGATATCAAAACTGAGCTAAATAGGTTTGATACAAGTGACTATCCCGAGTATAATATTTACCATTTACCTCTAGTAAACAAAAAGGTTCTTGGGAAATTTAAGGATGAATGTGCTGGTGTTATTATAGACACCTTTGTAGGCACAAAATCTAAATCATACAGCTATATGACAATTGATGATGTAGTAGTAAAAAAATTAAAAGGAGTGAAAAAGAATGTTGTTAGTAAAGAGTTAGATATAAGTGATTATAAAAACTGTATAGTTAGTAACCCACCTGTATTATATAAGAAAATGAGTGTATTTAGATGTAAAAATCATCAGCTACGTACCAATTTGCTGAACAAAGTTGCTTTAAGTAATGAAGACAACAAACGATTTATTATACCCAACACATTTGATACTTTTGCTTGGGGAAACAGTCGCATTGACGACTATTACTTTACTTAAGTCTAATGATCACTATATTGTAATATTTGTAGTGTGTTTTATATTGTAATATTTTTTTTGTAAAAAACTGTAAGTAGAATGTATAATGTTAGGCTACTGTAGTTTAGTAAAAATAAGATAAGTAATACATTTTAGTGTAAAATGTTTGCTTTTTTATATTACGAAAAAGATTTTTAAAAAATGTACAGAATGTGTGAACTAAACAAGGGAAATGTAAAAATGTAAATTGGAAATTGTAAATATCCATGTGTGAAAAAGTGAAATAGTTATCACCATTTTAAAATTAAAAGACATTGTGATCTGGTAAACCTTGTTTTTATTTCACAACAACAAAAATGTACAGAATGTGTAAACTAAACAAGGAGAATGTAAAAAAATGAAAAGTGGAAATTGTAAATATTCATGTGTGAAAAAATGAAAATAAAGAATTGGCTATCACCATTTTAAAATTAAAAGACATTGTGATCTTGTAAACCTTGTTTTTATATCACAACATATATGGCTTTACAAAATAGAATACAAAGAAATACCATTTCCTCAATCCTTTTCAATGTTCATGTCCACTCATCATTAACTTCCCTTTTATAGCAGTAATCACAATGAGGGCTGCCAACCTCTCCCCCACTGAGCCATTATAGGATGTCAAACGTTGCTTAGCTTTTCAACGATACTTTATCCACCACACGTATTAAAGCATAATGACTATGACGATAAGAAAGGTCGTGTTCTTTACATGCTTAATCCAAAGAAATAATAGGTATTTACTTAACACAGGGTCTTGAGTCCATGAGTTTGGTACATGTTGCAAGATTTCTTTCACGGCATTGACTGTCACAAAATAAATGAAAACTTGGAGAGCACCAATAATTCATCTTTGGTAAGACTATCCAGGATCTTGAGTCCATGATTTTGGTATAAGTTGCCAGATTTCTTTCACGGCATTGACTGTCACATAATAAATGAACAACTTGGAGAGCACCAATAATTCTTCTTTGGTAAAACTATCTGCATATCGATGACAGATAACCTTTTAGTTCCACCCTTAAAACAACAACACTACCTCTTGCATAATCTGCGATGTTGATGGCTCTTGAGACGTGAAAGATGGATTAAACATAACTTTTACATCAACAGGAGTTAGACTTTGCTCAGTAAACAATGCACTGTCATGAGTCACAGTATTTTTTTCTTGGACTTGCTTTTTTCTTTTCTTTATAAGTGTTTGAAACGGTGTATTAAAAAAGAGAATGATAAACATCCAAAGGGTAAATAGAGTAACAAATAAAGAGAAATGAAAATGATACTTCCATATCAATTGTCAAGCATGAACTAATCTCTAGCAAAGTTCACTCAATACTATAAATAATAGTTTAAAGTGGGTGCAAAAGTGGGTGCAAAAGTGGGTGCATAAGTGGGTGCAAATGTGGGTGCATAAGTGGGTGCAATAGTGGGTGCATAAGTGAATGCAATAGTGGGTGCAAAGGTAGGTACAAAAGTGGGTGAAACAATGCCCCCCTTTTCGAATCTCGCTAACGCCCCCTTTTTAATCTATTTTTTGAAATTTTGACAAAGGGTCTAAGTGCACTTTTGTTAATATCTCGCGAACCAGTCTCTATTGACGGGTCCTTGTTGACTAGTCCCTGTGGGCGGGTCCCTTTGGCATAATTTGGATAAAATTCATGGGCCAGTCCATAGGGATCAGTCCAAAGGACCCGCCCACAGGGACTAGTCAACAAGGACCCGTCAATAGAGACTGGTTCGCGAGATATTAACAAAAGTGCACTTAGACCCTTTGTCAAAATTTCAAAAAATAGATTAAAAAGGGGGCGTTAGCGAGATTCGAAAAGGGGGGCATTGTTTCACCCACTTTTGTACCTACCTTTGCACCCACTATTGCATTCACTTATGCACCCACTATTGCACCCACTTATGCACCCACATTTGCACCCACTTATGCACCCACTTTTGCACCCACTTTAAACTATTATTTATAGTATTGAGTGAACTTTGCTAGAGATTAGTTCATGCTTGACAATTGATATGGAAGTATCATTTTCATTTCTCTTTATTTGTTACTCTATTTACCCTTTGGATGTTTATCATTCTCTTTTTTAATACACCGTTTCAAACACTTATAAAGAAAAGAAAAAAGCAAGTCCAAGAAAAAAATACTGTGACTCATGACAGTGCATTGTTTACTGAGCAAAGTCTAACTCCTGTTGATGTAAAAGTTATGTTTAATCCATCTTTCACGTCTCAAGAGCCATCAACATCGCAGATTATGCAAGAGGTAGTGTTGTTGTTTTAAGGGTGGAACTAAAAGGTTATCTGTCATCGATATGCAGATAGTTTTACCAAAGAAGAATTATTGGTGCTCTCCAAGTTGTTCATTTATTATGTGACAGTCAATGCCGTGAAAGAAATCTGGCAACTTATACCAAAATCATGGACTCAAGATCCTGGATAGTCTTACCAAAGATGAATTATTGGTGCTCTCCAAGTTTTCATTTATTTTGTGACAGTCAATGCCGTGAAAGAAATCTTGCAACATGTACCAAACTCATGGACTCAAGACCCTGTGTTAAGTAAATACCTATTATTTCTTTGGATTAAGCATGTAAAGAACACGACCTTTCTTATCGTCATAGTCATTATGCTTTAATACGTGTGGTGGATAAAGTATCGTTGAAAAGCTAAGCAACGTTTGACATCCTATAATGGCTCAGTGGGGGAGAGGTTGGCAGCCCTCATTGTGATTACTGCTATAAAAGGGAAGTTAATGATGAGTGGACATGAACATTGAAAAGGATTGAGGAAATGGTATTTCTTTGTATTCTATTTTGTAAAGCCATATATGTTGTGATATAAAAACAAGGTTTACAAGATCACAATGTCTTTTAATTTTAAAATGGTGATAGCCAATTCTTTATTTTCATTTTTTTCACACATGAATATTTACAATTTCCACTTTTCATTTTTTTACATTCTCCTTGTTTAGTTTACACATTCTGTACATTTTTGTTGTTGTGAAATAAAAACAAGGTTTACCAGATCACAATGTCTTTTAATTTTAAAATGGTGATAACTATTTCACTTTTTCACACATGGATATTTACAATTTCCAATTTACATTTTTACATTTCCCTTGTTTAGTTCACACATTCTGTACATTTTTTAAAAATCTTTTTCGTAATATAAAAAAAGCAAACATTTTACACTAAAATGTATTACTTATCTTATTTTTACTAAACTACAGTAGCCTAACATTATACATTCTACTTACAGTTTTTTACAAAAAAAAATATTACAATATAAAACACACTACAAATATTACAATATAGTGATCATTAGACTTAAGTAAAGTAATAGTCGTCAATGCGACTGTTTCCCCAAGCAAAAGTATCAAATGTGTTGGGTATAATAAATCGTTTGTTGTCTTCATTACTTAAAGCAACATTGTTCAGCAAATTGGTATGTAGCTGATGATTTTTACTTCTAAATACACTCATTTTCTTATATAATACAGGTGGGTTACTAACTATACAGTTTTTATAATCACTTATATCTAACTCTTTACTAACAACATTCTTTTTCACTCCTTTTAATTTTTTTACTACTACATCATCAATTGTCATATAGCTGTATGATTTAGATTTTGTGCCTACAAAGGTGTCTATAATAACACCAGCACATTCATCCTTAAATTTCCCAAGAACCTTTTTGTTTACTAGAGGTAAATGGTAAATATTATACTCGGGATAGTCACTTGTATCAAACCTATTTAGCTCAGTTTTGATATCCTCGTAAAAATCATCAGTTTTAAACTCATAAATAAAAGAATCTGTGTCTGTGTAGAGTAATTTAGCATTATCAAGATAGTTTTTCTTTACATAATCATAGTGAAATTCATACATAAGTGTTTTTGACAATTCCAGAATGGTGTAACCCACATATATGGGTTTGTTGTAAGTTACTTTAAGACGATTCATTTGTATTACAACTAAATCCTCATGAATAATTGAACAGCTATGAAAGTTAGGCTTGCTTATTAAGTTGCTCGCACCATACCTTTTACCATCATTCTCCCACTTTGTTATCAGCTTTACATCAATTCGTTTATCAACATTCTCCATAGTCTTTCCAAAAACACTATTATTCATGAGTTTATAAAAGTCTTTTTCAAACGTGTTTGTTGACTGTGTTCTTAAATTATTGTTTAGATCAATATACGGTTTGAGCCATGCTGACTGATGAAATTGCAATACGCGATGAATTTTAGTTAATTTCAATCCATGCTGTAGACACTGTTTCAAGTTTTGATAATGTATTACATATTTACATTTATCATTCACATTAGCAATTAACATTTTTGTTCGTGATGTGATGTATGGAGATTTCATATTCTCAGGACAAAATGGTAAATCATTATGATCATCATGTAACTCTTTAGGGTACTCAAGATTTACCTCTAAAATATATCCTTGATCATCGTTATCATTAAGAGTGTCAACATGTAAGACATCAATTTCAGGTTGTGTCAGCCAGCGAAAATCTTTCAGTGGTAGATATTGACTCATAGCCCAACCATATTGGTTATTTGCATCGAGGTAGACAATATACTTTGACTCTTCACAAGGGTTGTAGCTAGGCATGTATTTATTATTCGCTTTAGAGTACCGTCCACTACATTGGCTTAATCCACCTCGAATTGATGATTTTATAAAATTAATCATGTCTATATCAGTCATTAATTCTAAATTTACTTTCGTTTTTTTCAACATTGAACTGAAACTTAACCCAGGAGCAGTGAAATACTGACAAGGATCAAGGTCATAAGTTTTCATACAAACATTCCGAAAATTTTCAAACACATCTGCTAATAACAACACATCTGTCTTCAAATATAGGTCTGAAAATTCTCCTAAAGTTTGAATGTCAAACTGTGCCCATACACGTTGTGCATGTAAATATTCCTGATCACTGATATGACTTGTGTCTAAGGAACTGTAAAATGCATTTTTCGGTGGTAAATAACACTCCTCAAGACGTTCCACACAGTTAATATATTCATAAGGGAATATACCCTTTTGACGAATCAAATTAAAATCATCTTCTTTAGGAAAGACACGTTGAATTTCATGAAACTGATCTGATTTTAAATTACTAGCCAGCTTATCAAGACTACTCGGCATAAAGCGGAATGAATCTAAAAATCGCAGTTTAATGGTTTTTTATTGCTAGTTTTGATGTATTTTGTGAACGATATGTATTGTTCCTTATTATTTGCAATCACATCAATTTTCACATCTGAAGATCCAAATTCTTTAACGATAAAGTGGTTATCGTATTTGCTACCGTTATGTAGAATGACCGGAATGAATTTACTTACTCTATAATTTAAATTACATTCTTGGTGAGCAGCACCACGATATTTTCCTGTTAAATGGTCAAGATCGCGAACCCTGTCTCTATATAAACATTCACCACATATAAAACAATTAGTTTCAGTTTCAAAATTCATTTGCTCTGATGAAGTTAGTGGCTCCATTGGAATGATCGTATTTAAAATAGAGGATATACGGATGGCATCTTTTTCAAGTCTTTCCATAAAAACTTGAGGTGCATCAGGTCCTCTATAGAGCTCAAACTTATTTAAAGAGTTATCGTAACTACATTTAATATAATATGCAAAGCTAAAAGGTTCATGAATGTGAGTAGGTTGGGCTGGATTCGATGAACATGTATTAAATGGTTTTAGCAAAGCTTCAAAGTCAGCATATATAACAAATGGTACTCGAAGCTGTTTCTCATAATCCTTAAATTTTAGAATGTTATTTTTAGGAGTCGGTAATACCGTACACACATGATTACATCCCCATTTTTGATGTTGAGTTAGTTGATCCTCTTTCTGGAAATGTAGCAAACAACCATCACACAACCACTTCTTAGATTTATGTTTTGATACATGGCTACCTACAAGTCTACTAAAATGTTTTATCCAACAATAGTGGGCATTTTCACCTTCGGTTATGTAAAGTAAATTTACATGAGCATCCTTTTTTTCCTGAGTATAATATAGAGGGCCTACTATACTCTTATTTTCAATTTCATAAACATTAATACTTACATTGTTCAGCTCTTCAAAACGTTGAATGTCTTTTATCGCAATAGGAAATTCCATTTCTTTTAAATCTAACACTGAAGAATAGTGATGATAAGATGATGTTCTCGCCACAGCCCTCACTGCTGGATAGAGAGCTGAGGTTACAGCCCACGCAAAACATGCGTCATCATTATTCATAACGTTCACAACAGCTTTCTTACGTTTGATCCATCCTGGCAAATCAATGTATGATGATGCTCGAAGGGGATTATATTTATTCCTGTTGGTTTCTAAATAAAGAACTTCAACCAATGACCAGCCCGACTCCCTTTCCTGGAACTCTTCACTCTTCACAATGATAGCACTTGAAATATTTTGATATATATCACTAATATTAGTTGATTCACTAACAATTATGTTTTTTGTATTAAAAGATTTGATATCCGCAATTTCACCTTCGCTCCCAGTTTTTACATAGAGGCCAAAAAGTTCAAAATTCATTTTAAATGTTTTATGCTCTAATAAAACATTACCTACCAAGCCAAACACAGTAGGTTGAACATTTTTTTTAAAATGATTCAATACTTTGAGTTTTTTCTTCACTATGAAGTCTATAACTATCAATGCGACTTTTAAATGCACTACCAATTTGTTGAACATTTCCAGAATTTCTTTCATGGCAAGTGTTATTTTTATGTTGAATACTGCGTAAATGTCCATGAATGATTGAAGAAGGTATATCAATATTACATACATCACAATGTGTTATTGAAGGTTCACCATTCTTCTTTCTTTTTGATGCACAACTATTTTCACAATCTTGAGAACGTTTACGCTTTTGAGCATTACATTCATTTAAAGGTTCCGTGCTAGTTGTTGGTTTTACAGTTTTTAATTCTTGTTGTTCTCCTTGCACTTCAACCATGTGGGATTGATATCGCTTTACAGCAGAAAATCCAAGATCGCAAACTGAACACGAAAATGGTGCTGAACTGACATGCTTTAGATTTACATGCCGTCCAAGACTATCCTGTCTGTTAAATGTTGAAGCACAATGACTGCATACAAACATTTTCTGATTATGTTTTGTACTTGCATGACGTTGAAGGCTGTCAGGTCTTGAGAACTGTTTCTTACAGTCACCACACTTGAACATAATGATTACTTTCCAAGTTATCTATGAAAGAAAGAAATCATAAATATTAATAAAAAATAAAACAAAGTACAATATAAATAGTTTAATTATATTCCAGTCAATGGTTATAGCAGGGTATTTAAATCGATCAACTGTGAACTCCTAGCAAGTCTAACTTCATGTAGTTCTAACTGGGGGTTACTATATACCACTGTCACTGACACCTAGCGGTGAACATTGGAACTTGATAGAGTGATAGAAACCAGTGATCGCCAGTTAAGTGAGCTAAGTGTGACGTCAAAACCAATCTTAAAACAAGTCTAAACTTGTAGAACATGTCACGTGATAGAAACCACCGATCACCAGTTAAGTGATCTAAGTGTGACGTCATAGCCAGTCTTAAAACAAGTCTTAACTTGTAGAACATGTCACATATTGGAAACCAGCGATCGCCAGTTAAGTGACCTAAGTGTGACGTCATAGTCAGTCTTAAAACAAGTTTAAAATTGTAAAACATATCACATGACAAGGTTAAGTTAGGTAAAGTTAAGTGAACTGAGGTTAAGACTTTAAATATTCCCTCTGTCACTGACACCTAGCAATGAACATTCGAATTTAATAGAGTGGTAATCAAAATCTAACCTACAAATTTAGCTTCACACATCATGGTCAAGTAGTTCCAACTTTTTACTGCTAAATATACCATTTTCACTGACATGTAGTGGTGAACATTGGAAAATAATACTCTAGCTGCTTAAAAGTTATTAGAGGGGCACTTACCTTTTTATAATTGATCAACTGCTGTCACTGAATGAACAGATTGTAGGAATCTGGTATCCTACAGGTACCCAATTATCTGTAAACAAATCAATCAATCAATTAATCAATCAATAAATACATTCCAATCAATAACTTCAACATCAATTAGCAATAAAAGACTACAATCCATTAATAATAAGTACTTACCTTGCAAAATAATTTAATGATTTTCTACCAAAACGGCTTTTTTTTTACAACTCTTGAGCAGTAATAGAGAACTGTTCACTCAAAGCGAGTAATAAAGACTGACAGTAGGGAGATATATGACACCTCTCTTATATAAACTCTCATCGCTCGTGTCAGCAGATTTTTGCAGATCATTGCAATTCCTTTCCCAATACAGCTGAGAGTCCAAAGTACACTAGGAACACCTGTGTGGTATCCAATGACTGCTGACTTTGCATAATCATAACCCATTGTCTTAATCAACACATGGGGTTTCAAATTACTGCAGAGTCAGTCATAGTAACAGCAGTGTGCGCTCCCTACCATGTCAGCAACATGACACAGGAAGGAACACCTGCGTAATATCCAATAACTGCTAACTTTGCATGATCATCATCCATTGTCTTCATGAACACTTGCGGTTTCAAATTACTGCAGTGTTAGTCATAGCAACAGATCTGCGCGCTCTCTGTCATGTCTGTAATATGACACAGGAAGTAACAAGTCGGTTTACTGCACGTACCATCTCCTCAGTTTTAACATCTTAAGAACATGTATTATTCTCTTTCAACTACAAATGACTCGTTAGAACACATCCATCCACCATGTTAGATCCCTTGTATGTTCACATGTATTTCGTCACTTTCCTTTCATATCGTTATCACATTATAGTAGTGGGGGTTGGTGAACAACGTCAGTTCAACACACACAAATGTAGTTAGGCCCTTTGACATAATTTAAGTAAATTCATGAGCCAGTCCATAGGGACCAGGCCAAAGGGACCGGTCCAAAGGGATCAGTCCAAAGGGACAAGGACTCGTCCACAGGGACCTGTCCACAGGGACCTGTCCACAAGGACCTGTCCACAAGGACTCGTCCACAAGGACCTGTCATCAATGACCTGCCAACAATGACCTGTCAACAATAACCCATTCACAGGGATCCACTCCCCCACCCTCTTACAAAAGCCCTGAGAGGGCATGCATAAAAACAAAACAAAAAACAAGCATGTTAATTCATAGTGGCTATCCACCGAACACATGCACTTTATGTAGAACAACGTTTAAATCCATATCGGCATTCAAACTCTCACATGTTGCAATTGGAAAGAGAGATTTTCTAAAAAATTACAATTTCACCCCCTAGTAGGGGTAGGTTTTATTTTGGGGTGGAAATATGTTGTCCATTGGAAAGGGAGTGTTAGCCCGAGTTCAATGACACCTCGTACAAGTCTCTAGCCTGATTGGTTCGCGAGATATTGCCATTTTAGTATTCCAGCGGTGGAGCGGTGGCGGTGGTATGAGAACCCCCACAAAACCACTACTTACAGTACTTAAAATATCAAACACATTATTGTTGTTCACTCTTGAGGCGCTTTGCGTCATTGTGGTTATATAGCCCCGTGTACTTGAGTGTGTGTCCTGAGTGACTGTAATGTCTGTACTGGTATGTGTAATTGTAACTGAGGTATGATTTGGATAGGAAGCGGCATGTCTCTACGTTAGGAACTTCAGGCATTGGCCTGTAGTAGAATTCAGAAACCTTGGAAAACTACTTCCGAATGGCTGGGGTAGGAATCGTACTCTCTTCTTCTCAATTTTGCCTCATGAGGCTGAATGGACACCGTTCTAGCCTCGTGCTAGAATTAAATTTCTTGGCAGAGCCTGGAATCAAACCCGGGCCTTTGCGGTGATAGACAAGAATGCTAGCCACTATGCAACGTACAGTAGTTGCCGACAACTTTCGATGTGTTAAATATTACCATTCAATAAGACTAATATTAACGGAGATATTTCAGTTTCCAAAAATTCACCCCCTCCCCATGAGGCACTTAGGCTATGCTAAATGTTTAGCCTAGTTTATTTTCGAGGGTGCCTTCTAAAATAAGAATTTTAATGTCATTATTTGGTCTTTATTCAACTCATCCGGGAGAAAACATAGTTTTAGCCAAATATTCAAAATGATCAGAAAAAAATACTTTTTATTTACATATAATAAATCTTGGTCATCAGCCTCGTATACTTCGGTGTGTATTGAATGTGTCTCATAACCTGTGGGAGCTAGCTAGTTATTGGTCCTCACTGTAGATTGAAAAATAATAAGATATAAAAATACCATAAATTAAATAAAAGACGAGATACAAACGATATAGTGGCAAGGCACCATAACGGTTCGAAGCAGTTTTTCGCTTTTACAATTATTGAAGATTGGAAATAGAACGTTTGGATTACAATCTTAAAAGTACGGCACGTAATGTATTTACAGCCAAAGAGAAACAAACAGTTTTCGGAAAAAATAATGTACAGCGTATCTCTCCTAAGTCAATATTATCTTCAATTTCTGTAAGTAGTTTTTAGCGTTCCGGTCACGAAAAACCAAGATTAACGGCTGAGGGGACCCAATGCGCTGACCTCGCATCACCCCAATATCTGCAGGCCAAATAGCTGGGCGGCGGTCGACTGGTTCCGCCCCTTAAAACAACAACAACAATAACTAACTAACTAATGTGTATCATAACCTGTGTAGCTGTAATTATAGTGTGTAGAATTAGGGTAGATCTCCTGTAATCTACTATTTTGGTGTTTGACTGAAGAAAGAATGGATAAACGTGAGGAAGAACCTCACCAAGGATAGCCCCTGTCAATGCCCGGATTCGATCTTTCGATTCTGGGACTTGTAGCTCTGCTTGTAGTCGTGGCCTGCCACTTGTCTACGCTACGGAGTCAATTGATATAAAGTTTTGAGAGGACTCCTTAGTCTGTTACCCAACAGGCAACATTCGGAAAATTAGGGTCACTATTAAGTTAATTCTTATTAGAAAAAATAAAATTTTGTCTGTACTACATTTCATAGATTGAAGAAAGTTCTTTCAACTTCTCGACATGAAATAGAAGCCTTCTTTCACTTTCTGTTTTGCTTTGAGGACACATTGAGTTACCATAACAAACATATTGTAAAATATTTCGTTGTTTAGAGCCCGTATTTCCTAAATAAAAAAGATGATGATGATAATTGTTGTTTTAAGGGGCCTAACATCTAGGTTATCGGCCCCTAATGATTTGGGTGATCGTGGAGATGAAAATGAAATGTAAACTATAACTAAAACTAACTGCTAACTATATAATAGAAGAAGAAACGGAAAACAAAAGGAGAATACGGCAAATAAAGCACAGGCGGAAAAGAAATGCCCTCAACCCTCGAAGAAGGCGGATTGAGGGACTTCGAAGGAAGGAGAGCCATGAAAGGCAGAAAGGAAAGTGAAAGAGGAGAGGGTCCGCCCCACAGGTAATGGATAAAAGGGGGAAAACCGGACACAGCTCAGGAATCCCTCGGGGTCGCCAACTCCCGAACTCACCAGCCGTGAGCCCCTGAGGGTGTAGCAATATGTAGGGTGCACCAGAAGTGGTGGAGCTACATACCCCCTGTCTCCTTGAGGGCCTTGAGCTCAAGGCAGGAGATAAAAGGAAATGAAAGACAAGGCTGACCCCTCGCAGAAGGAGGGTATCAGAAAAAATGAGGCAAGGGCCAATTAAGGCGGGAAAGGAAGAGACTCCCTAGGCCTCGGATACCGTAATACCGTCGGGGTCGGAAGAGAACAAGAGTTGACCAAGTGAGGTCGACAGAAAAGAAGACGGAGAGGAGCCCGGCACAAGTAATTGGAAGCAATGCCGGACTCAGCTGGGGCCCAGTGGTCGCCAACCCACGTCCCACTAGATGTGAGCCCCTGGGGGGGTCTAAATAAAAAGAAACCATATTTACATGATAAACTTTATTGGCAGCAGATTCAGTAATGTTGGAGCTAGTGTCTCAACATAATCACCACCCGTCATATCGTGGGATCAACTGTTGTATTTATATGTCATACAAGTCTGCCGCCTGCGAATGGAACCAGCGTGTGATAGTCGCCTTCAGCTCTTCATCAGTGTGAAGATGCTGACCAGAGGACAAGATTTTCTTGAGGTGCAAGAAACGATGGAAATCGCTTCGACCACATACGGTTTGGCGCACAGCAGCTGTTCTGCAGCAGTTCGGCTGGTAGCTGTTTGATCATCTACCGTACAGTCCTGATCTTGCCCCCAGCGATTTCCAACTTGTCTTTGACCTAAAAAAGATGAAAAGAATTGTTTCCGTATACATCTCGTTTAGATCTTTCATGCGACCATTTATTTTTGTGCTCTTTATTATCTTCAACCCTTTGTGCCCGGAAAATCCTTCTTCCTCTAGAAAATGTTCTGAGAAAACGTAGCCATTTTGTGTCATGAACTATCCTCAAAATTTCATTATCATTGTAACAGCCGTTTGAATGCCAATCCCGGCCAGACAATTTTGACTTCTGTAAAGGCACCTCCCTCGCATTTTCTCTCAAAATCATGTCGGAGTTCCTGAGAATGCTGTGACTCCACCTTTAGTTACGTACATAGCAAATATATTTTTCCTGTTAAACAAACATTAAGTGTGCCTGGTCGCTTGACTTTAATGTTTGGCGGGATCTAGATGCGACATAATTCTGTCTGGGGGTACTGAATTTATTATTCATTATAGGATCGCCTGTGCCCTCATGCTTCCACTATCTCGTCAACGTTTTATGAAATTGAGATTGTTTTTGAAATATTCACGCACTTTAAAATTTTTGGCGCAAACCGCACCTTATTTTAGGAAATTGAGTTTCTCAAAAATCTGACTTTCCTAGACGAGAACCAAACCCGCGATATTGGGAACGTGAGTCGTACACTCTACTTAATCCACCAAGGAAGTGAGGTCAAGGATGGAATTGGAAGGAA
The DNA here is from genome assembly GCA_946902985.2 of Meconema thalassinum. NCBI lineage: Eukaryota > Metazoa > Arthropoda > Insecta > Orthoptera > Tettigoniidae > Meconema > Meconema thalassinum. Next base: position 131,314,629 of record OX336391.1, on the reverse strand, counting down.
TAGATCGATGAGTACATGAGATTTTCTCTTACATATTTCAGGATTAATTCATCACAACAGAAGCAACTTCATTTTTAACTTTCTTCAACAGTTCACAACAGATATTTTAACTTAAGTTTACCTCAGCTCATATTGGTCCCGTTTTTCTGCAAGTTTATTACGAGCTCCCGGCAACAAAATGTTCTATTTACAGTATTTATGAAACCAGCGTGGGTGTTTACCAAGCCCTTGAACTTTTGTAGCTATTGTACCTCCACCCACTCGCGCAGCTGCTCTCTGAGTTGTATTGAGCCCTGGGCGACAATCACGTGCACAATCTCTACATAGAAAATAACGCTTCTGTCTGTCAGTCTTTCCAGGATTGGTGCCTAAACAGACCCTTCGATCTCCATGACATTTTCAGGGAAGACCTCGTTATCAAGACGAGGTAAGTTTTATCCCAAAACATATTAGGATGTCGATGATACGGGGCGGGATTCATACTTCAATGCATACCATAAAAAATCCTCTCGGCACGCCGGAAGGCGGAGGTAGATTTCACCGGGCAAACTAGGGGATTGGCTATAATAGGCAAAACATGCAGGTTTTCGTAGGAGGATCAGACCTCATTGATTGCAAGAAAGTATTTTACATTTAGAGGTTAAAAATCAACTTTTTTTTCGTTTTTGTATGCATATTTTTATCATTTTATTGTCTTATGGGGATGGTAACCTTCTTGTCATTCGGGGTTCATTTTTATGTTTGTGATCACACTGTCCTTATGCAAGGTTTGGAACTGATGTGTAACTATCTGACAGTCTGTTACTTCTTCTCGCAAAATTTTATCTCCCGCAGAGATTTTTGTTGGTTCCTCAGTTTAGGAGCTGCGACAACGTGGTCATGTAACCCCGGGTGTGTAGAATCTGATAAACGGTGTTAATTGTGATGACTGTGTTAGTCTGTAATTCAGGTAAGGTCTGCAGGGTCAATTTTAAGTAGTAGTTCCTAATTTTGTACCATATACTAACGTGAACGACACCTAGCTGTGAACTTGGCTACTAGATGCCACCACAACCAGCAACTTGCAGCGAACGTTGGAACTTCTCCTCCAAAGGAAAGCATGCTGAGGGATTTTTAGCGCTCTTAGAAAATCCGACGACTTTGGCCGGCTTTGAACCAGCGACCTTGGGCATATAAGTTCAGCATGCTACCAGTTAGCCGCTTCCCACAGTCAGATGGAAAAATGAATGTGATCTCGTGCAGTGGCGATGTCTTGGCAACCTCTGATAGCTCATCCCTCATCAATTTAGAAGCGTTGTCACGGTAACCTCTGATGGCACTTGGCATGTTCTTTAATTCCGAAATCATTTTTCTCATCCCTGGGCGTAATGGTAGGGCAGATCAAAAATTCTTTCAGACAAAGTTTTAGGAAATTATTAGGGGAATATTTTCCATTTTGTACGGGTTTGATATTGTGCCTATTAAGAGAGATATGATTAATGTTTCCCGAAAAAAACACTTTTTTCCACCCCTTTGGTCAATGGTTGGTGCTATCAAAAAACCTATTTGACATAATTTTTTGGCACTTACCCGACAAATATTATGAACTTTGAATTGATTCGATATTTCACGTATTAAGAGAGTTATAGCGACATTTCACTTTTTCGAAAAAAAAGCCCCTCCCCCATTTTCACCCCCTTTAACCGATTTTGCCCATTAACGAACTCGACCGATTTTTTAAGGGGTTACATATTATGTAAAACATTAAAGTGATTGGTGCAAAATTACGGCAGTTATCGTGTCCACAAGAAACTGATATATATGCATATATATACACACACATATATATATAAACTTTTGAACTGACTGTGGTTTGGGGTCTGGGGGATGTGAAACGCGAAGATATGTCGAAATTTTCCGGAAGTCGTAACATGGTACCCATTGCAATAGTTAGCTTTCTAATGAAATCTACCTAATTGTTCATGAATTAGAATAAATCTGACATTTCGTTCTCATGGCAACATAAGTTGCGTGTTATTTCCCACAGCAGGCCGTGACTTTCTCTGTTACTTATTAGCTGTTCTATTAAACCAGGCATCATGAGAAGGAAACTGTTTTGATGGCTTTGCTCTACGATAGGACATATGTTCCAATTATTAGAAATCAGATCACAGCGGGCAACAAACACACTATGATAGACTAGAACAGGTCAGCGTTCATAGATGTACCCCTTTCCATGATAATTAAAGCGTCTGCCTGCAGTGAAGATTAAATCCGAAGATATACGTTCAAGCCCCGTTTGCAGCAGATATTTTAATTATATATATGCCGTGCAAAAGACTTGTACTCAATGTAAAATACACAACCTAACAGCTGAAATCTGGCATTTGTCATTATATACTCTCCTCAGAATCCTGTTCTTACAAGTTCACTGTGAGCATACTATTATTGCACCGTATGTGACGTCTTCATCACCTCATGCTCATTACGGTGCGCAGGTCACCCACGGGCGTCGACTAGAATGACCTGCACTCAGCCTTTCCGGAGGAAACACGATCATTATTATTATTATTGTTATTATTATTATTATGATTATTATTATAATTATACCGTATTTAATATGTTTTATTTCTAGGTGAGTTGTATGTGAACTCCGCGACAGATGTACTGAACCCTAAGTTGTCTAAGGAGCAGCACCCACAATCCAATCACTTGGTGGGCGAGGGAAGAATTGTCATGGATCTTGGAAAGCTTACTGAAAATTCTAGCAGTGCCAGTGGAGTAAATGTGGCGAATGTGATAAACCATGCACCAGTATTCATCATGCCTGCATTCAATAATGCAACAATTGAAGTCCCAGAGGTAAGCATTCTATCACTGAGAAATATTTCATGTGAGTTGACACTCTACACTTGATTTAAAAGAAAGTAGTTCTCAACACTTTTTCCTTAATTGCCACTCAACTATACTACATTGTTGACACACGACTTAAGACAAATCAAAATTATCAAAACGCACTGACTGGTTGGCACCTGAAAGCCAAATTTACACACCATATTTCGAAAGATCAAGATTTATTTAAGATTAATTTTACTTATTTTCAGGCAACTCCGTTAACGTATTTATTGATATTCTGCACTCGTTAATTCTAAATTATTTGATTTTCTATATGATTTTTTGGAATTTTTAAAGTGAAGCCCAATATGATATTTTATTTACATTTAATTACTTTGTTAGGATATCCATTTTATTATTTTATTTAATTCATATAATTATAATTTATCATCATTATTTTTTTTCATATCAAACATTCAACATCAAAACTCAACAATTCTTCTAGGTTTATGCCGTGTCTTGTGTGAGGTTTCGCCTAGGACACCAAGCTGGGTCATCAGCGGACTCTTGGTGTCCGTCTCCGGACCCCCACACGAGTAGCGAACCGCGCGCTACCACCCTTTTATGAAGCGCACCTGCGCCTCTTTACTGCGAGAGTTAAAAGCTCAAGCACCCATAACCTCCCTATCAAGGCTTCCAAAAGGATGGTATATTGGCTTTCACGGCCAGTGAATTAAAACTCAGCAATTCTTCTAGGTTTGTGCCGTGTCTTGTGTGGGGTTTTGCCTAGGACACCAAGCTGGCTCATTGGTGGGCTCTTGATGTCCCAGCCCGGAACCCACAGGAGTGACGAACTGCGCGCCACCTCCATTTATATTAGGTTCAACTGCACCACTTGACTGCGAAAACTAAAAGCTCAAGGCTTCCAAAAAGATGGTATATTGGCTTTCGCGGCCAGTGAATTAAAACTCAGCAATTCTTCTAGGTTTGTGCCGTGTCTTGTGTGGGGTTTTGCCTAGGACACCAAGCTGGCTCATTGGTGGGCTCTTGATGTCCCAGCCCGGAACCCACAGGAGTGACGAACTGCGCGCCACCTCCATTTATATTAGGTTCAACTGCACCACTTGACTGCGAAAACTAAAAGCTCAAGGCTTCCAAAAAGATGGTATATTGGCTTTCGCGGCCAGTGAATTAAAACTCAGCAATTCTTCTAGGTTTGTGCCGTGTCTTGTGTGGGGTTTCGCCTAGGACACCAAGCTGGCTCATCGGCGGGCTCTTGGGGTCCGTGCCCGGACCTCCACAGGAGTAGCGAACTGCACGCTACCACCCTTTTATGAAGTGCACCTGCGCCTCGTAACTACGAGCGCTAAAATCTCAAGCAGTCTAAGCAGCTTGGTGTCCTAGGCGAAACCCCACACAAGACACGGCACAAACCTAGAAGAATTGCTGAGTTTTAATCCACTGGCCGTGAAAGCCAATACGCCATCTTTCATCATTAGACTTAAGTACATCATTAGTATTTCAATTCATAATTGGACTGAGGAAGACCTCAATGTCACGTCGATACAACCCACCCTATATAATTTATAATAGATAATTTATAATACTGTGGATTCAAGTATTGAATGGCGTGTATTTTGAACTGTAGAACTCTTTGTTACTTTAAATCATAAATTGAATTCCGGGCCAATAACTTACAGAATAGTGAATCAAAAGACGAATCACATTAGAAATTGCGATGTGTATGGGGACATTTCTGTAAGTATTTTTCCATGTCATAGGGTGTGTTCGATCTAATGTTGTTAGATACGGTAGCTTAAAACGCCTTCTAACTCGACTTTCCTTAAAGCTTCCAATTCTATTGCATTATGGTATTAACTAATCATACTAATATATAAAAATGAGATGGTGTTTGTCGTCCTCTCTGTCTGTTACTCAATCACGCAAGAACCACTCGTCCGATTTAAATGAAATTTTTCATGGATGGATGGATGGATGTAGCTGATTTACAAGGTTTACACATAGGCTACTTTTGAATTCGATGTTTTGCACTATTTAAAAATGGCAACTATTTTCATATTTCCATTTCAAATGAAAAGAGAACGCTAAGAAATAGCAAACTTTCGATGGCACGTACGAGCTTTAAAATTTAATTTCAAATCACTTTTCGTGTATCTCGAACGGTTAGCGATTAAAACCCACATTTGTGACGTCACTACACCCTTTGGTTTCAAAATTTCATATTTCCATTTCAAATAAAAAGAGAACGCTAAGAAGTAGCAAACTTTTGATGGCATGTATGAGCTTTAGATGTTAATTTTCTACCTGAAATGTGCTTATCACTTTTCGTGTATCTCCAATGGTTAGCGAGTAAAACCTAAATATGTCTTATAAAACACGGTCAACGCCGAGCGATGTTAGTCTTAGTCTCTACATTAACTGTTTTATTTATAGAGGTAGTTTTGGGGTCCGAAACGATATGTGATTTTGAGTCTAATTTTATACTCTTTGTGCCGGTTATTGTATGTGAGTATTTGGATCTTTACTCTGTTTCACAATGTTTTAGTGCTTTCTACTTTGCACGGTATGCTTCCATCCTTTTTATCGATTTGTTTTTCGTTAAATGAATATTTCAGGTGGCCAATATTTATCTGCTTTTTGTCGTTTCTTACCATGATCAGAAACCCAAATTCACAGACGAATGTGTCGAAGACTAACGACTGTCACATTAGTTTATTTAGTGTTCATATTAATCTTACAGCAAAACTGGGCAAATTTATTTCAATAAAGTTGGTATTTTGCCTTTCACGGCCAATAAAAAACGCACAAAACACGACGTAAACCTAGAAAAGTTGCTGAGTTTTAATTGCTTGGCCCTGAAATTCAATATACAATGATTTTGGAAGCCTTTATAGGGAGGTGAAAGACTGTTTTAGCGTTTAGCTCTCGCAGTAAAGTAGCGGAGGTGTTCTAAATAAGAATTGAGGTATCGCGCAGTTTTCTACTCCTTTGGTAGTCCGCAAATGGACCACAAGAGCCCGCTGATGAACCATCTGAGATATACTAGGCGTAATCTCGCACAAGGCACGGTATAAACTTAGATTTTTTTTCTGTGATTAATTTGTTTTTCTTATTATTACTTGGGATGATTGAAGTTTGTTCCGTTACTGTTACTCTTTATCATGACATGTTACGTAGTTTCCGCAATATTACTTATTGCGGATATGATAATTGCTATCAAGTTTGGTGTAATTTTTTTCATAATGTTTATATGTTTAAATACTGTATAGTATGAAGACGTTAAAATATAGGTGTTCAATATTTAAGACAGGTTATTGAACTTTTACTACATAGAAGCTGATATTTATTTCCAATATATAAACGCACTTTATCACCCACAAAGCGGAGGCAGACAGGCTTTTCTCCGGGTACTCCGGTTTTCCCTGTCACAATTTCATTCCAGCAACAATCTCCACTATCATTTCATTTCATCTGTCATTCATTTAATCATTGCCCCAGGGGAGTGCGACAGGCTTCGGCAGCCGGCACAGTTAATATCCTCGCTGCTAGATGGAGGTTTCATTCATTCCATTCCCTGACCCGGTCGGTCGACTAAAAGCAGGCAAAGGATTTTCACTTTCCTACCTCTGATTAATAATTTGGTGAGTGAAAATGCATGTAGTCTACACATGTAGTTGGTAACATGGAAATAACATAACTACATTAGGAATGTGTGATTATATTTATTAATGATTTAGGCCAGCAAGTACTAAAAGCCGTTCGAAGAACGGGTACTTCAGCTAGTAAGATCTAAAGATGAGGAATATTAATATCCAAGTCGAGTAGAGGATTCATACAGAAATATTGAGTCTACAATAATGTAAATGAAAGGCGTATTCATATCCATCCCAAGCAACGGAGTACGGGGACATGAGAGCGAGATAAAAAAAATGATGGAACTAGAAGTTCACTCGTCAGGGCAGTTCATCCCTCTTCAACCCCTCTCTATACCCATTAAGCCATAACCCCTCGTTGCCTCTAAAACGTCCGTAGAAACGAGAATAATAATATGGGGTAAGCATGTATAGAGTACAGGTATGACTGTAGAAATACCAATAAATGTGTCTACAGGAGTCCAGATATACAGGTAGCAGGAGGCAGTATAATTCTGTCTAAATAGTTTCATATCACTTTCTTCACGATTATTCAAACAGTGGATATCCAGTTTATGTCACTGCATGTGACTGTTCGTACCGTTAATCGTTGTAAAAACAGAATATCGATCTTCAATTGATCAGGGGATATGTGCGGTGAACATTTTGGTGCTTTTGCCCTGTGTAGGCTCAGTTATTGGTAATTGTGCATGACAATGTGCTCTACAGAAGATAACGAATCGTCAGTAACAATTACTATAATATGCTGTAGAATACCACTAAAGTTTATGATAACAATATTATTCGCCATCTATTCTTATAGTATGTAGCTACGTACGGAGATTTACAATTTACAGCAATTGTTTGTATGGCTGATGTTTTATTTTGTTTACGATCGGTAGAATTTAAAAAAACTTTGCAATTGTGTTAACAGAGCTTGTTTGATTTTCAAGCAATGCTGCTGGTATTTCATTACCATTAATGTTGCAGAATGTTGGCATTACCAACTATCTGTTGATGACAGTGAAGGCATTAGATGAGGATCAAGGAGAGAATGGAAGAATTAGTTACCACATTAAACGAGGTAATGTGAATGTTCAGGAGACGAATGAATTCACTATCAACATTGACACCGGTGATCTACGAACCAAGGTCATACTGGGAGGAGAGAAGAGAACAAATTACTCCGTAAGTATTAGTAAACCTTTGGATTTCCCCTGTCAAGAAGTAAGATAAATGTACGAGTACCTAAATAGTCCTTCGTAATCTTTCGAATGAAATTTGAAAAATGTATTAATAAATTTGCTGCGAGTCTTTGGAGATTTACTTTACCTTCAATTTCTATATTTGAAAGTTAATAATTGAGCAACTTACGTAAACCAAGCTACAAGCTAACACGTTCTCTCTTTGGAAGCCATTTTTCAGTGCTGCCTTATTAATCATATTAAATGATTTTTAATCGACCAACACGATTGTATCCAAATTTTAATGGGAGTTATTCCCTAAACTATAAAAATAAAGTTAGATTAATTCATTAATTTAAAGCATTTAAATTTCACTCTTTGAGAAGAAAAGGAGCTCAGGTTAACCATAGTAAACATTTTGATAGGAATACTATGGCGTGGTATCGTAAGATCTTTTAGAAAGCTTACAATTCTATGAAACATATGGTATAACAGTGGTGGTCTAGGTCAAGTATCACGACCTACAATTGCAATGGGGAATTAAGACTTATTTGAACAAAGCTTTAATATGAAAGCAGATTAATAAACTTATTTTTGAAGCTTTAAGGTAGGCCTATTCATATACGTTTGAAATGGCGTATGTGAAAGATATTACATATTTTTTGTTGTTGTTTCCAGATGAAAGCTTAATTCATCTACATTCAAATAAAGTAGTGTCTTAACATTTTTCAGGCATAAATATGCTCAGAATTATTTTTTAATGGACCAGCGCACTCGTGTATAATCATAATGCAGAACTTTAAACTTAGTTTAATCAAACATTGAGAATTGTAACATGCGTAAACATTGACCATTATGACAATGGTAATAATTAATATCCGTGTTGACTGATTGTACTACCTTATTAAAACCACCCAGTCAAACACTAAAGAATATGGTTTAATTACAGTATTAAACGTACATGTTTCGGAATATCAATGATTCCATCATCAGCGTGAAAAAGTAGTAGACCTTAAAACCTAATTATCAGTATCAAGAAAATGGATATCCTTACAAACAGTATAATTTTAAAATAATGGAAACATTCAAATATAACAATTGACATGGAAATGGAAAAATACCTTAAAAATGCTATTTTGATATTCTATATCTATATATATATATATATATATATATATATATATATTAATCTATATCCTTTAGTGTTTGACTCGGTGGCTTCAATAAGATAGTACTAAGAATTGTGTAATTTTTTTAAAGGTTCAACATCGATAAGTGAAGTTCTAATTCACTTATCAACCTCAACAAGGTTTCAAATTAATGATCATTAAATTAGGAATGTCCTGTGCTAAAGCAGTGAAAAATGTGCCCCCATTCAAAAACAGAATATGAAGATTTTTTTTGTGAAATTCTGCATTTTTGAAAGAACATAATAGTGATAATTTTGTAGGGGGCATCAATAATACTAATGTTAATACTTATCTGAATGAAAAATTGAAATAAAATCATTCTGGTAGTAGCTAATGCAGGGCCATCCAGACAGCGCTCCAGCCGCGCTCTAAGCCAGTGCTCCAAGCGCTTTGTTGGAAGGTAGTTTCAGTGGTGGTGGGAGGAGCTTGGCTGGTTGAGCGCGCTGAAGTGAGCAGCCGATCCATCAGTTGCTAGCCTAGTCCAATACGCTTTGTTGACAGCGTGTAAGTAAATCAGTTTCGCAGTGGTCATGGCTGAACAGCATACAAAAAAAGGAGTGGTGAAGCAGCAGTCTTTAAAGCAGAATGGGAAATTTCATTTTTCTGTACAGTGTATAAAAGACATGCCAAATATTTAGTGTGCAACAGAGATATAATATATTAAAAAGAACACAATTTGTTTTTGAATTTTCCTCTCTAATATGTTCACCTCTCAGTTTGGAATAAATCACAATATTCTTTACTTAACACTTGTGTTCGTTTCCTGCACATTCCATACATCGGAGTACCATTCGATTTGTATATGCGGTATATTTGTTATGGCAAAACAGCCCTATTAATATGTCAACAACCCCACAAGAGCCGTCGGCCAACGACTGTACGTATCTAGTCAGCGTGGTCCGAACATCGTCCGTCTCCTCGCTGCCACAGTGTAGTGGTGGTAGGGGAAGGAGCGTTAGCGCTCCCGGAGCCCAATGACTGGATCGCCCTCTGCTAAAGTCTGTTCGCCGAGTCGAGATAGCGCGCGTAAATACTTGCACGTGGTCACTTGACAGCCTGGACAGGGAAACACGCCCAGTTCACGTCATCGGCTCTGCCGGACAGGGGTAGCCAAGAAGCTCCGATATCATTCATCATGCCGTAGCCCTAGAAAAGACAAGACCTGCTACACTTAGTGCTGTGCTGCACTGGATATTGTTGCCTGTCATAAGCCGTTAAGAACTAATTTATTATTTAAATATATAAACGAACAATAAATAAGCCGCGCTGTAGCATGTAACCGATAAGCCAGCCCGCTTCACATGTAGGCTATACACAGCACTGATGTTGGCGCGCGTTCATCAGGCACTGCTTTATGCACCCCTTGCGGGCAGCCCAGGAATCACGTGTATAACTCTGTTTACTTCCACTATTTCGACTCGGCGAACAGACTTAAGTGATATCACTAAAGTAAAAAAAAGATTTTTGGACTCCCTCTACATTGTAAATTAACCATTCTGATCACAAAAATGCCTCTGTTCTAGTTAACCACTAAAGGAATTACAGTACAAATAGCGTGGTTTAAAATTATGAACATTTTCTTAAAACGTACATGAATACCTTTTCAGTGTGGCCTTATTAACAATTGCTAGTGACACTTTTCAGTCGGTCAACACGACTACAATCCCAATTATTGGGAAATATGAAGCAACCTGAACAAGATTGCAGCAGCTGACCATATCATTATTATCACCTACATGCATGCTTGTGCTGTTGTCTTTGCATGTGTGTCGCCTTTCCCTACCCTCGTGTTCAATGGGGGTGATTCAGCGATTGCTATGGAATCGTTGCCACTTTCATTTCCAGCTTCCACACTATTAACAGAGTTGACTGTTTCTGTTTTTTTTTTATCGTGTGGCCTTCTGAGAGGCCGAGTGCAGGTCTTTCTATTCGACGCCCGTGGGCGACCTGCGCGTCGGGATGAGAGATGGAATGGATGAAGATGAATGAAACTGGGCAAGGATGTGGAAGGAATCGGCCGTGGCCTGTCAGAAGGTACCGTCCCAGCATTTGCCTGGTGTTGAAAATGGGAAACCACGGAAAAACATTTCAAGGACGGCCGACGGTGGGGCTCGAACCCACGCGTCTACCGAGTCAGCAGAGAGCTTGGTACCATGACCTAACGCTGCGCTTTAGCCAGCTGAGCCACTGCTGTCGGTACTGTTTCTGTGACAGGGTGATAACAAAATATCACTTCAGAAGTGGTTTGACAGTTCTCTTCCATATGTTGATCTAAACACAGACCACCTTCTCTCAATAAAGAAGCAATGTAACAAACATAGGCTACTAATCAGCTTGCCAGCTATTATTTAACGACAATTAAACGTTGTGGGATGTCACTTAGGCCCATGTTACAGAACGCCATAGCTATCTTGGTAAAACACATTCTTTGAATAACGCGGATAGACGGTTGATGCAAATCTTGTATCCCCGCATTATGAGAATGGATTTTTTTCTTCTGTTACAACTGTGTAAATTCAAACATAGCTCCATGAGTCTTCGAGCAGTTAGTTCGACCCCTTTCAGAGGTGTGCAAATTATTGGAATCAAATAAAGAATTCAAATCAGTCACACTCTTTTATTCAAAATAATTTTATTGCCCAACTGCTTGCATCATTTGTAACAATACTTGGTAATATTTTCTCCCCCGCGGACTTAAACCTTTTCGCATAAGGAATTGTGTCTGGAGACTTTCAGAATTGCGCATTCCGAGGGATACCTGAGCTTGGTCCGATTTCTATGTTTTCATTGACTTTGGAATGTACCCTCTAAGTCAGGTGATTTGAATCCAGAGTTCATGAATGTTTGAATAGTTTAAGAACTAATAATCAGTAAAAATGACTCCAAATCCCTCTTCTCTAAATTCACACGAAAATTAGAGCGAAGTAATCCAAACAAAACGTGTGGCATTTTGCATTAACAAAGCTACTCTGTTAGTGGAAATTCCAAAAAATCATTTTACTTTGATTTTTCTAAAAGAAAACATAATTAAGACTCTTGGTTTAAACATTTGAGGTAATTTCACCGGCTTGCAAACATATTTAGTGCTTTAAGCAGTGAAAAGTATGTAAATTCAATTTTGGAAAACTGGCGTCTAGTCTAATAATTTGCACACCTATGTGTCGATAGATGGTGTTAGTATTCAGTTTTTCGAAAATTGTCGCTTAGCCGGTTGATGAATAACACCGTCCTTATGTCCTTAATGTTTCCCATTTCCTATGATTTTCTTAATCTATCTCACAGACATTTGGAACTGTGTATGCTTATTTGTCAACTTATTTCTCTTTGTAAAGGATCACAATTCGCAAATTCCATGAAAACAGAGGCCCTTTAACAGGTTGAATGATATCTTAATTTCTGAATCATATTGAAGTTTATGTCGACGACACAAGTGACTGAGAACATAATTAATGAAATGATTTATAATAAGGAACAACCACTATTATCTACAATATAGCTGCAGCAAGAAATCCTACGAAATCAAAATACTCACTGAAGCTTAAAGCGCCTTATTAATCTCTCACCAAAACCAGCAGAGTTGCTCCAAGAAAACTACTGAATTCTAACAAACGTAGAAGAGAGTTAATAAACTTCTTTTAACGGAAGTTGCGTACAATGAGCGAACAAAGCCGATAACTGGAAAATAAAATAAATCGAAGAATGATTATAATGATCTGGCCAGGTACTGGACATGTAATTAAAACTTATTTTCTCCCTCTTCTTGTAATCTTTAACTGTAATTTTTAAAATGCGTTTCATATTTCCCAATGATTGGGATTGTAATCATGATGACCGACTGAACAGTCACAAAATCAAACTGCGTTTTCATAAAATTGAAGCCATGTTTCTTATTAGGGTACGACTAATTATACACAAATAATTAAACCGATCCTACAGCTGAGATTAGTTTACGGTACTTCCGTCTAAAAATGACATTCATATTCATATGTCTGTGTAATTGCATTCATACATATTAACTCTATCATCCAATGTAATTGTGTTCCAGTTGATGTTGGTAGCCTGTGATAATGGCAAGCCTTCTCCCAGGGAATCTCTTCAGCAACTTACAGTGATGCTGGTTGATACAGATGACAATACACCTGAGTTCCCAAGTGATGTCCCTGTGTATCAATTCCAAGTGTCAGAAAACTCTGGCAAGAACGTATTGATAGGTAAGTTTGTGAGTAGTGGACAAGGTTTCTACTTTCTACGAGAGTGAAATGCTGATTCCTAACAACCATCGCTAGCCAGCAGGCGTAGATCAACCCCGTGAAGAACTAAGCTGGCGTGTGAGAATGTGGTGCTTATGTTGCATATATGGTGGCGATTTCAGTAAACTGAGGGCATAAGGGATTGTGTTGCATCTAATACATTATCTATACTAATATAATAAAGCTGCAGAGTTTGTTTGTTTGTTTGTGTGTTTAAACGCGCTAATCTCCGGAACAACCAGTTGGATTCGAAACAATCTTTTTGTATATGATAGCCTGATTCAAGAGGAATAGTTTAGGCTATGTAGCATTAGGCTACACATCTCAGGTAACCTTAAAGATTGATTTTTGTTCAGTAAGTCGGAAGAACAAGCGCTCCCGAACAGCTTCAATAATACCTAAGTCTATTGTTGCCTGGCAATGCGGTCTGCATCACGTTGCCCCTACCAGTGTTCTGGTGCAGAATCGCTAGCTGCTTATAAATTGCAGTGACGGGGAGTAATTAATAATGTTCATGGGTTGTACGTTCCTTTCTGCTTCTACGGCTTTGGAGACATTAAGGTGCCGGAAGTTTGAAGAGATCTTTGACGTGCCAATAAATCTAGTGACACGGCTCGTATTAAAGCACCCTCAAGTACCAACTGATGGAGTCGGGATTTGATCCTGAAAACGTATGCACCGTAGCATTTTTTGCAGGTTTATTTAATAATAAAAGGCAATTCACATCACCTATAGAGTCACCGCAAAGGTCTGGGTTCGATTCCCGGTTATGCCAAAAATTTAATTCAGACCTGAGGGTTGGAACAAGGTCCACTGAGCCTCGACAGGCAAAACTGAGAGGCGGCGGGTTCATTTCCCATCTCCGCTATCCTGGAAGTGTTTTTCTGTGGTTTCCACTTCTGCTCCTATCTTAAGGCCTCGGCCGCCTCCTTCCTAATCATCCCCTGAACTACAAATACACACACTGCTACTGACACCACTTGAACACACGTCATCATATAAATTATACACACACTCAAGTACATGGGGCTAAATGACCACGATGTCCCATAGCCCCCAAAATGAATTAAGAACAGCAAAATCAACATTACCAATAGAATTGAAATGAGTGGCTTCGGTGGCGTAGTCGGTAGCATGCTGAGCTTCCATGCCCAAGATAGTGGGTTCAAACCCGGCCGTAGCCGTCGAATTTTTTAAGAGCGTTAAAAATCCCTCAGTATGCCTTCCTTCGGAGGGGAAGTAAAGCCGGCGGTCCCATGTCATAGATTTATGGCATGTTAAATAACCTTCCACTAATTACACCTGTGTGAAGCTACATTGGTTAGGTTAAGAATGTAAACAACGCTCTTAGGATTCTACGTTCGTTGCCAAGAGCCGACTGTGGTGGCGTCTAGTAGATAAGTTCTGAACTTGGCCTAGTAGTCGTTGACGGTGGGGCTTGGTGGCAAAAGTAGGAACTATTTGAAAAATTCTAAGTTGCAGTACTTAAATTAAAAAACAGATGACACACACTAATGCAGTCATCACAATTAACACCGGTTATCAAACATATTCTACACACACCCAAAGTACACGGGGCTACATGACCGCGTTGTCGCAGCCCCTAAACTTAAGAACCAACCAACCAACCAACCAACCTACCAACCAGCCAGAATTGAAATTATAGAAGACGTTTCTCAGTGTTGCATAATTCTAATAAGAAATCTTTCCAATCGGTCAACAGAAATTGTGACCCATTTTAGGCCTATTAGGCGGGAAAACGATTATTTACTCGTATATATAGGATATTTATTTCAAAATAATGCACTTTTATGTACAAAATCCAATTAAGTACCAACCATTTTTAGTCTATTTTAATTTATGAAAAAGTAGGCTTATGAGATCACATTTTGTCCGAGTGTGAGTGTGTGTGTGTGTGTGTGTGTGCGCGAGTGTGCGTCACCCCCTTCCCCCTTTTTAATAATATATAAACGGCTCGAACGATTTCAACGAAACTCGGTAAACACATAGTACTACTTTGTCCAACCCCGACAGTGCTCTTTAAACTCTATTACGTCTCACCAATCGAACATGGCGGCTGTGCGAAGTATTTAACCCGCATTCTATTTCTCCGAAATTATTACTGATATCACCCTGAAATTTTGTACTGTGATAAACGGGAATACTAGAAGTTCACATATGTGTCAATCAAAAACTGGCCCACCGAATTTGAAACATTTAAATAGACTTTTCTTGCGATTTAACCATCCGAGCGCATTGAAATTTGGTAAAGAAATTGTTTGTACACAATTTAATGCACTGACATCTATAGTTTAATTGTTTACATAACCTCAATATGGCGGCTGTGCGAAATTTTAAAATTAAGTTTTTATTTCTTGTGTCCTAATCCTGCGATTGGAATTTGAATTATAAACCTACGCAATAATCGTCATCTAAATGTGCATAACTCTATGGCCTACATATATAAAATAAAATCCAAGATGGCGACCATCCGATATATTTAGACGGTTTTCAATATCTTCGAATCTATTACAGCAATCAAACTGAAATTGTGTATGTTTATAGAGGCAATTAACATGAGTAGCATATTTGGAAATAGGCTATTTAGTTTTTCAGAGAACTAATTGGTGTACATAAAAACGTTTTATTTTGTGATAAATATCTTATATAATATTTTTCAAGTAAGGCCATATTCTGTAAATACTTGTTTTGACGCCTAATGAAATTGGGCACATTGTGATGACCAACTGGAGGGCTTTCTTAAATATAAGGTGCGTTCAAATAGTTACGAGCCGGAGGCATAATTACAGAAACCAGTACCCGTATGTTAGAAGTATTGGCCCTGGCTGTTGAGGCACTTAACCCACTGGGACACGTGGCGGTGAATGGCTGTCTCATAAAATTTCCTGGGCTGCGATGTGAACCAGTTCCGCACGTACAGCTGGACGTTGGCGTCCGAGGTGAATTGTTGGCCCCGCAGAGCCCTTTTCAGGGGACCAAACATGGCATAATCACAGGGAGAGAGGTCTGGACGAATAGAGGGTGGCCGAGAACCTCCCATTTGAATTTCTGCAGGAGTGCCGCAACTGTGTTGGCCGTATGGGGTCGTGCATTGTCGTGGAGCGACCATGGCGGCTATGGCGTTCACTGTCATCGGCGATCCTGGGTAATGAGTGCATCAACCAGCTGGACGTTGTCATCGGTAATGCAGGGGGGTTCCTCAGACCGGGCATCATCGGCTAACGACACCCGTCCTTCCCTGAAGCTCTTGTGCCACGCCTTGACCATTGAAAGGGACATGCAATGTTTGCCGTACACTTGTGACATTCGGCGATGAATGTCCGTTCCCCCTACTCCTTCCGCTGTCAGAAACCGAACAACACATCTTTGCTCTTCGCTTGACGCCTCCATGTCACTATTTTCAATGCGACTGGCAGCGTTGGACGATTGATGCATGCTGCTGCTCGCTTTGTATATTCAGGTGACGTGCACGCGTGCCCTCTAGCGACGGGCTGTGACCTTCCACGCTCTGGTCGGAACCACACCTCGTTACACACGCCGCGATTAGCCGATGTGGTCACCGGTTTGCGCATTCCAGCCTCCGGCTCTTTACTTTTTGAACGCACCTTATATTAACTATAGAAGGTCAGAATCGATCTGGAAGAAGTATAAGATGTGAGAACGTGTAGTAAAATAATCGTAATTATCATAGCAACTCCAATAATATTGTCAGCTCACAAGGAAACTCTGCTCGGTCTACACCCCCATATCGGATTTTAATTGGCGAGGATTTTCTTGGAAGGTTACTCTATACGACGGTGGTAAAGAAATCGGCTCAAATTACCATTAAGTCTCTATTTAAAGCGGATGAAATGACGCGGAACAGGGAGGCAGTGCGTGGAAATGGAAGACAGCAGTCTGCATGTTGCATAGTCGAAATTACGGAGAAACCGACAGTCTTCCTCTTCTTATACAGTGACCTTCCAAAAGTATTCTCTGCCAATTACAATCCGTGCAGGGGAGTAGATGCTACCAGAGCTCCCTTGTCAGTCAACTGAGGCTCTAGTCTTTTGTCGGTATGATATCGCGATTGCCTTTAACATGAAATGATAAATTCAGTGGAATTAAAAAAGGAACTAGTATTAAAACTCGCCTAATTAAATTGGTTGAAACGAACCCTCTTTAATTTAGTTATTTGGCTATTTCATTTTGGTATATCGTGACCTGTGTTATCGGATTAGCGGATTTGGGGAGTAATTAGAAGAAGAGTTCAAAAGGAAGCAACTGTGACCTCAATTTGTCTCCAAACCCAACATTTCCCTGGAATTAATGCGAATTATATTTTTCTTAGCTAAGTTTGCCTTCGGGATTTTCACGCAAATTCGAGCCAGTCTGTAGACCTATACAACCGTTCTTGAAACGATTTATTTTATTTTCTGTGTCCGAATCAAATTGGATTTTGACAGTAAGTAGCAACAGATCTGTAGCAATAGTATTTGCAGCCATACGATCGTCTTTTGAACATATGCCCTCCATCAAGGGACAGATCAGCAGGTGTTCTCGATCTTGTAACATTCTGCAGTCAAAGAACTCATCATTGTTGTTGAATCGGTTTCTTACCGTTTCTTCTCAGATGCTGCTGCTACCATTCTTCGGACATGAGGTGGAGAGATTCCAATAAGAGCGTAGATCTTCTGAAGTGGTGTTGGTCTAAGACACCCAGATACAATCCTGGAAGTCTCGTTCAGATCTATATCCACCTCTTTGGAATGTGGAGAAGAAAGCCAAATTGGTGCTTCATATTCAGCAGCTGAGGAGCTCAGTCCAAGAGCTGAAGTTCTGAGAGTGGCATCTTAGTATGTTATTTCGTGCAGATACTTTACTTTTGGTGTTCAAGCTATGTCGCTTGAAAGACAGAGTTCGATCGAGGTTGACACCAAGATATTTTGGTGTAAAACAATGAAGGAATGTTTCATCTTGCCACTTAATTTTCAGTGTCCTCTTGGCTTCTTTATTTCGCAAGTGGAAAGCACAATCTTACGTTTTGGATGGATTTGGCTTCAAATTATTTCTGTGATAGTATCGACTATGTTCTTCAAAAGCACAGGGCAAAAATGTTCTACTTCTTTAAAGCTAGGACCTTGCACGGCTACTGCAGTGTCATCTTGAAATGATGACTGATGACCTTCCACGGAATAAAAATAAATAAAACATATATTGTTAGAAATTCAAACCCCATCTTGAATTTTTTAGACAGTTGAATTCTCCCAGGACAAAATGACAGCTTCCATCCTCAAGAAATGCACTCCTAACAGAGAGAAGGGAGAAGAGAGAAGACATCCCGCTAGAATTTTACAGTACGGACGCCATGCTCAACCGGAACTGGACCAACGCCAATCAGAAACTAAGACATGTGGTGATAAAGTTAGCAGTGCATGGGTACCATCATAACATATGTAAAAACATGTCCTACCACGCCCCAAATTACCTCTGCGTGTGCTCGTTATGTGACCAGTTCTGTGATATATATCACATCACACGATGTAAACATAACCAGAAATCACTGTGCGATTATAGAAAGGACTAAACAAGTGTAAATCTATGTTATGCACAATCGTGCGCTTTTCTGTTAATAATTCTCCCAGAGAACAAGGTGTGACAATCTTGTGCAAGGAGGAATGGTTTGGAGGAGGGTCTTTAGGAATTGGCATGTAGAAACGTGAGCACCACACTGTCGGCAAATTGCTGTACTAAACCTTCAGAACCATAAGCCAATATTGTAAGTAAAACTAAGCTATTCTTCTAGGTTTGTGCCGTGTCTTGTGGGGAGTTTCACCTAGGACACCAAGCTGGCTCATCGGCGGGCTCTTGGTGTCCCCGCCCGAGTTTTAATTCACCGGCCGTGAAAGCCAATATACTATCTTTTTGGAAGCCTTCATTGGGAGGTTAAGGCTGCTTGAGCTTTTAGTTCTCTCAGTCAAGTAGTGCAGTTGCACTCTATATAAAGGGAGGTAGCGCGCAGTTCGTTAATCCTGTGGGGGTCCGGGCGGGGACACCAAGTGCCCGCTGATGAGCTAGCTTGGTGTCCTAGGCGAAACCCCACACAAGACACGGCGCAAACCTAGAAGAATTGCTGAGTTTTAATTCACCGGCCGTGAATGCCAATATACCAATATTGTAAGTGTTCTATTGCTTGCATGGATTAAGCCTTTATAATTCGAACCTATTGAAATGCCCGCACATATTACACAGTATAAGAAAGGAATGTTCTCTTCTTTGCAGGTAAGGTCTCTGTGAGGAATCACAGTAAGAGAAGATCAGCTCGTGTATATTACTACATGTTAGCCGGCAATAAAGATGGTGGGTTCTACTTGAACAAGACAGATGGTGAGATCTTCACAAATACATCATTTGATCGAGAACTCAAGGACAGTTACAATCTATCCATCAAAGCCAGCACTGATTCTGATTACTACCCTTCGCCTGTAAGTACATGGAGGGACTGTATTAAGGTGATCGTGGGCAACTTCGGTGGCGTAGTAGGTAGCATGCTGAGCTTCTATTTCCAAGAACGCAGATTCAAACCCAGCTGACGTCGTCGGATTTCTTTAAGAGGGTAAAAAATCCCTCAGTATGCCTTCTTTCGGAGGGGAAGTCAAGTCAGCGGGCCCATGTCATAGATTTATGGCATGTAATAGGACCTTCCACCAACTAAAATTGTGTGAAGCTAAATTTGTAGGTTAGATTTGATTAACGCTCATTAGTTCATCGCCAGCTTGCCACGGTTGGTGAGTGGATAGCGTGTCGGACTACTAACCCCAAGATTGCAGGTTCGCTCCTGGCCCTGGTAAGTGATTTTTTGAAAGGCAGCAAAAATACGACACGCATGTAATACGATGTTGGCATGTCAAAGAACCCATTTGAACTCAGTAGTCCGTGTTCATAATGGCAAAATTAATCTCGGGAGTTTCCGCCAACACAAAGTTCCTTATTTCTCTGCTAAAAAGCGCTATAGTGTTCAAGGAGCTTAGATATCTAATCTCCTTGACTTTCATAGTGATTCAAGGAACAACGAAATTTGACATGCAAGCCACCCTCTGGGTGTCAAATTACAAAGCTTGCACCCGGCATCCAAGGCCATACGATATTATTATTATTATTATAGTTCATCGCCAGGTGCTGGTTGCGATGGCATTAAGTAGCCAAGCTCGCAGCTAGGTGTCGTTGACGGTAGCATTTGGTAGCAGAAGTGGGAATTACTTGTAATTCATCGTCTGCAGTCCTTACCTGAATTACAGATAACACACACTAATACAGCCACCACAATTAACACTGGTTATCAGTTAGATTATACACACACCCAAAGTACACGGGGCTACTTGACCGCGTTGTCGTAGCCCCTAAACTAAGGAACCAACCAAGGTGAACTGTATGAAAAGAGCGATTCCATCATGTTGTCTATTTTAACATGGATATGCTTTAGAGCTGGTTAGTTGGTTCCTTAGTTTAGGGGCTGTGACAACGTGGTCAAGTAGCCCCGTCTACTTTGGGTGTGTGTAGAATCTGTCTGATAACTGGTGTTAATTGTGATGACTGTATTAGTGTGTGTAATCTGTTCTTAATTCAAGTAAGGATTGCAGACGATAATTTCAAGTAGTTCCTACTTTCTCTACCAAATGCTACCGTCCAGGACACTTAGCTGTGAACTTCGCTACTACTAGATACCATCGCACCAACTACGCCACTGAAGACGCTTTATAGATTAGCATGGTTACCATGGCAACAAGTGTTCGTCACCTAGGCCTATCATCTCTTATTAACTTCTGGCGTCATTCCTTGAAAAACGTGTTTCCATGACTTGCCATTTTCAACTCCAGGGAAATACCAGGGCAGTACCTTCTAAGAGACCACACCTTGCCAGTTACATTCACCTTCATTTTCTTAATAACTTTGGCGTCAGGAAGAGATCCAACCACAAAATTCACCCCGTAGAAACGTGAATAATGTGGGGTATACATACAGTACAGTGACTGTGGAAATACCATTCAATCTGCGTATATAAGGCCTGTTAAGTTGTTTAAAAATAAGTTGGTATCTCTATTTCCAGGGGCAGATAACCTCGTAGTTCCTCCCCTTGAAACCTCAATAACTATCACTATTACCATGTTTATTCATACAGTGGATATCCAGTTTACGTCATTGTATGTGCCTGTTTGTACTATTGCTCGTAGTGAAAACAATATCGATCTTCAATGGGTTAATGGATACGCGAGGTGAACATTTCTGGGGGGTTGTCCTGCAATGGTTCAATTGTTGCTAATTATGCTTGCAATGCGCTCCAGAGAAGAGGACGAAACCAGATATGCTGGAGAATGAAAGTGAAGGGTATCGTAACAACATGCATGTCTCAATAATAACAGGATTGTTTAACTTCGTAAATCAACATGCAACACGTTACTTGTATGTTTCAGGAAGAACTTGAAATGATACAAGATGAACCGGATCCAAGTGTGGCTCATGTAAATGTTAGAATTCTGGACGAGAACGATAACCCACCTCAATTTGAGCAAGTCTCTTACAATGCAGGTAAGTCTGTTATATTGTTTTCAAAATGCCGTTCTATACGTTATAGTGCTAAGCTTCAGACGAATTTTGTATACTATTTCAATGTGTTTTACAATATTGATTAGATAACAATAATGAATATTGTGTATTGAGTGTTAAAACAATAGTATTATTTCACGTTATTATTTTTAAGTGAAGCGCCTTGCACGCAAGAAATTGCACAAACAAATTGCAGTGTCAAACTATGGGTCCACCTGAAACGATATAGCAGGTCGGATGGATGCGAATGATATTGGGATGGTGGTAAATGAGGATAAAACTAAGTATCGCGCCGTCAAACTCTCCTTCCTTCCATTGTTGTTGACGGACATACTTTTGAACGAGTTCAAGAATTCAGGTACCTGGGATCCATACTAATGAAGTGTCGAAAGAAGTGCGTCAGCGAAAAATAAACGCTAATAACTTATTTTAATCCCGGCTACTATCGCAGAATAATAGGATTCAGCTATACATGACACAGGTACGGCCGGTACTTTTGTATGCTTGTGAAACCTTGGCGACGTCAGCAGCAACCGAAGAAGACATCTCTGCCTTCCTGAGGAAGGTACTTCGAAAGATTTATGGACCCGTTTTCGATGCCATGGAAGGTAAATGGGAACGAAGAACGAAGGATGAGCCGTATCTGCGGTTTTGCAAAACCACAAATTGGCCGAGTACTAGGACAGAAGAGGTTACAGTGTTTGGGCCACTTCTATCGAGCTGATGAATCCATCCAGAACCGAGTCCTTCATTCACAACCTGCTGGAAGACGCCCAAAGGGACGTCCCAGGACGCGATGGAAGGAACGAGTATTGACAATACTTCAGCAAGTGGAGCCGAATGCGGTGGAAGATGTAGCTAGAGACCGGCAGCGTTGTAATAGTTACCTCCTCCCAGTGGCGGATCCAGAGGTTCACCTCGGAGGGGGCACTCTAGGATTTCAGAGTAGCAACAGAAAATATGTAATAAAATTATTAAATTTGTATTTAATCTACACACACTACACATAGCATCCAACCACCAGATTTTATAATTCTACAAGACATTAATTTTATTAAAATGGTTTATTGGTTTCAATTTCAAGTCATTGTCATTATGGAGAAAAACATTTTAATTCTACAGAATATGAACATTTCCACATTTTAATGCACATTACAAGTCTAATATGTATTAAAACCATTTGCAATCATAGTGACTATCTGAAGACAATATACAAGTCTACTATACAAATGTTACAAGATATGTACATAGTACCAACATTGTCAGACACTGAGTCACTACTAGTCACATAAATATAAATACAAAAAAAATTGTATTGAATACTGATTGGGAGGATTCTATTTGGTGACTATCGTAGGCAAAATACATGCCTATTACAAAATAAAATCCAGGCGATCATTCGTGCACCCACTTTAGAGAAACGTTCTAGAACTTTTTCAACGTCAACATTTATATCACGGTGAACAAATAACACACAAGCCATTCAACCTTTCCTCTGTCATTAGCGTTCGTAGCCATGATTTACCAAGTTGCAGGCTGCTAAAAGATCTCTCTGCACTTGCAACACTGTCGATGTGGCGATTATATCAACAGTGTTGCCATTACATACTATATGATAACAAACATTGACCACATTCATGAATGCAGGCAATACAGCAAAGATTTTACTTGCCGTGCAGTTTGGAGGAACAATCATTTGTATCGGCAATATCAATGTAGCAGACAACTGGTTTTTCGGAGGGGGCACTTGCCCCTGGTGCCCCCCTCTGGATCCGCCACTGCCTCCTCCATTGTGACTGGTTTCTTTGTTATCACTTTTTCTCTTCTTTTGTTCTTCTGCAGTAGGTCTTAATGGCCCATAAGTGCAATAAATTGTGGTAATGATGATCATCATCATGAGTGTAGTGACTCTGAACGACGAAACTTCTAGCCAGCAACAGCATTAAATCAGGGAACATCCTTAACTCCACAAGTAATACAAACTTCAGCACACAACCTTAAAAGGTAAGCAACGATGAATCACAACACTCAAAGACATTTATTTTCTTATACATAAGCGGTGATTTATGATGCAAACCATATTTCGTGACCTAGTATGCAAGTTAAAATTTCAAACCCGTTGCTTGTGTACACGTTTTTCAATTCCAAAGTTGAGAAAGTGAGGTAAATGAAAGCATTTAATCAGGTGAGGCTCCACGTGGTCAGCGAGGCGTGTTCCCTCGGCATTAATCTAGGTTTCCTTGACTGAGGTGCTGCGTCTATGATCAGACAGCTACTCAATAGTCCTCAGGAGGGTGAGTGAGCCCCGTTCGAGCCATCACGTCATTTTTTAAGAATCCTGCCGGAGCCGAGAATCATACCTGAGACTTGTTGGGTGAGAGACAAGCACGCTACCACGGACTGGTTTCTTATTATTGAATATTAGGTCATGCATTATTGTACTAACCACTAAAATTGGCAAAATTTGTAGGTGAATATCTATGACTTTAGTCATTATTCCAAGTTTTCCCGTATTGATTATGATATGTTACACAAATATGAAATGAAATGAAAATCCACAGCCTGCTTCCAGTCTCCGACCGGGTCAGGAATGGAATGAATGAAGCCCCCATCTAGCGGCGAGGATATGGACTGTGCCGGCTGCCGAGGCCTGACGCACTCCCCTGGGGCAATTATTAAATGAATGACAGATGAAATGAAATGATAGTGGAGAGTGTTGCTGGAATGAAATTTTGACAGGGAAAACCGGAGTACCCGGAGAAAAACCTGTCTGCCTCCGTTTTGTCCAGCACAGATCTCACATGGATACCCACTTTACAATCCACTTTTTTTTTTACATTTCACCTGATGTCAATATACATTTTGAGACATGTTTCGGCTCTGTGAGCCTTCTTCAGTCAAACACACTAAACATTCTCCTAAAACAGTCTAATGATTGGTCTCTCAATAAGAATTGCTTAAATTGTACATTGTACAATCAGTTGGGGTCCCCTGTTTGAAAATTGATCAACGACGAAGGGCCCACGATTCGAATTTTTGTACATGGTTAAATTCTTTAAGCATTTTATATTCATTTGTTTTAATCATCATGACGATGCAAACATTTTAACAAATTTTTATTGAGAGACCAAACATTAGACTGTTTTAGGAGAATTATTTTTAGTGTGTTTGACTGAAGAAGGCTCTCAGAGCCGAAACATGTCTCAAAGGGTATATTGACATCAGGTGATATATAAAAATAAAACAAGAAGTTCCGTGAAGAACTATACAGCCTACTTTTCATGCCAATGATTATTCTACAGAATATGAACCTATCTAGAATAATGACGAAATTAAGGTGGTAATATCGAAATATCTAATTAGTTCAAAATATACCTGGTATAATGTAGCCTAATAGAGCACTACAGTTGGCAGCCCTGGTGACGATATTCTTAGTTCCATATTCATTCTCTTAGTCTTAAGGTACAGAATACAAAATTTGGTTGAAGTCCAATGGACGTTACATGCAGTTAGACATTGGATCTATCAGCATGCGTAAAAGCATGCTGCCAACAATGTCATGCGTCTGCTGGTCAGAAATAATCTGAAATATTATGATATCTTGTTGTTCCAATTTTGGATGAAATCCATTTGTTAGTATAGAAGTTACATGTATTTTAAAATTGGACATATCAGCAGGCATAGAATCATGTTGGCAGCACTGCCTTGTATTAATTACTCCAAATTAATCTGGAATGTCAGGTGCTATACGTGTGCAAAGTATAGAGCTGTTGGCTTGCATACTTTCTGATATATTGATGTTAGGTTAAAAAAATATAGACAGCATTTATTAACAGTTGGCAGCCCTGATTGCTCTTAACAATACTAATAGTAATATCTGTTATGGTACACATAGCACATACGAAATTTGGTTGAAATCCAACTGATAGTATAGAAGTTGTGTGTATTTAAAAATTGGTACTATCAGCAGGTTTATAATCATGTTGGTAGAACTGACGTATATAAGTTACTCCAAATTAATCTAAAATGTCAGAATATACGTGTGCGTAGTTTAAAGCTGTTGGCTTGCATACTTTCTGATATATAGGTATTTGGGTGAAAAAAATAGAGATAGCAATTATTAACAGTTGGCAGCCCTGGTGGCCTTAAGAATATGCTCAGTCATATCTGTTTATGTACAGATATTACATACAAAATTTGGTTGAAATCCAATTGATAGTGTAGAAGTTATTTGCATTTAAACATTGGACCTATCAGAAGGCTTAAAATTAGTTTGGCAACACTGTCATGGTTGGCCTCCTGGAAATTAAACTGAAATAGTCTTATCTACATGTGTGCCAATTTTGGAATAGCTCCCATGCATACCTTGCAAGATATCCAACATGGAGCTCAAATTTCTAGTGCGGTTTTTCAGCAGTTGGTAGCACTGACATCATTTTCAAATATGGACGTGAGCTATTCCGGTGCACATCTTTACTCATACTAAATTTGGTTTTGATTGCTGCAGCCGTTTAGGAGTTGATAGGGGGGGACACACACACAGCCAGACAGACAGACAGACAGACAGACAGACACACATTTTCCCGGATCGATCTCATAAGTCTACTTTTTCCTCATTTTTGCAAAATGTGAAAAGTAGGCTAAAAATAAAAAATGTATTGTAAAGTGGATATTTGTGTAACATAAATTTGTAGGTTGTATTTGGCTGGTTAGAAACTCTCTATAAAGTTCCAAAGTTCGTCGCTAGGTGTCAGTGACAGTGGCATCTTGTAGCCAAAGTTATAACTGCTTGAAATCGAACTTGCTAGGAGCCCATGGGCGTTCAATTAAAACACCCTGCTATGGCCATTGGCAGCAATTCATATATAATTGGCTAATTATTGTATTAAGTAAACACAAGTGATCTATTTCTACTTACAAGGGTTTAACACTCTCACAGATATATTATTATGTAATTTAGTATCTGGAGAAGATGCCCTCGCTGTTCCACCCCTAAAGCAACAAAAGTAACCATGATGATCATCAACAATTTAGTAGCGGCTTCGGTGGCGTAGTTGGTAGCATGCTGAACTGCTGTGCCCAAGATCGTGGGTTCAAACCCGGCCGAAGTCGTCGGAATTTTTAAGAGCGTTAAAATCCTTCAGTATGCCTTCCTTCGGAGGGGAAGTAAGGCTGGCGGTCCCATGTCATAGATTTATGGCATGTAAAAGATCCTTCCACTAACTAAACTTGTGTGAAGCTAACTTTCTAGGTTAAATTTCGTTGAAACACTCTATCAAAGTTCCAACGTTCACCACTAGGTGTCAGTGAGATCTGGTAGCGAAAGTTGGAACTACTTTAAATTGAACGGAACTCCGGCTGTGGATAGCCTACAGCCTCTGGCGAGTCCAATTTGTCTTTGGACACTCCCGATACTAAAAGCCATACGCTAAATAAATAAATCAATTTAGTGTCTATACTGATATATAAATTACGCTTGTTCGTAAAACTTGTTATTTTAATTTTTCTGCCCTCGTCAAGCTTTAGCCCTCTCTCCCCTTTGATTGTACCTTTAATAAGTTCCTCGTCAAGCTTTAGCCCTCCCACCCCTTTGATTGTACCTTTAATAAGTTCCTCGTCAAGCTTTAGCCCTCCCACCCCTTTGATTGTACCTTTATTAAGTTCCTCGTCAAGCTTTAGCCCTCCCACCCCTTTGATTGTACCTTTAATAAGTTCCTCGTCAAGCTTTTGCCCTCTGTCCCCTTTGATTGTAGCTTTAATAAGTTCCTCGTCAAGCTTTAGCCCTCCCACCCCTTTGATTGTACCTTTATTAAGTTCCTCGTCAAGCTTTAGCCCTCCCACCCCTTTGATTGTACCTTTAATAAGTTCCTCGTCAAGCTTTTGCCCTCTGTCTCCTTTGATTGTAGCTTTAATAAGTTCCTCGTCAGGCTTTAGCCCTCTGTCCCCTTTGATTGTACCTTTAATAAGTTCCTCGTCAAGCTTTTGCCCTCTGTCCCCTTTGATTGTAGCTTTAATAAGTTCCTCGTCAAGCTTTAGCCCTCCCACCCCTTTGATTGTACCTTTATTAAGTTCCTCGTCAAGCTTTAGCCCTCCCACCCCTTTGATTGTACCTTTAATAAGTTCCTCGTCAAGCTTTTGCCCTCTGTCCCCTTTGATTGTAGCTTTAATAAGTTCCTCGTGAAGCTTTAGCCCTCTGTCCCCTTTGATTGTACCTTTAATAAGTTCCTCGTCAAGCTTTAGCCCTCTGTCCCCTTTGATTGTACCTTTAATAAGTTCCTCGTCAAGCTTTTGCCCTCTGTCCCCTTTGATTGTAGCTTTAATAAGTTCCTCGTCAGGCTTTAGCCCTCCCTCCCCTTTGATTGTACCTTTAATAAGTTCCTCGTCAAGCTTTTACCCTCTGTCCCCTTTGATTGTAGCTTTAATAAGTTCCTCGTCAAGCTTTAGCCCTCCCACCCCTTTGATTGTACCTTTAATAAGTTCCTCGTCAAGCTTTAGCCCTCTGTCCCCTTTGATTGTACCTTTAATAAGTTCCTCGTCAAGCTTTTGCCCTCTGTCCCCTTTGATTGTAGCTTTAATAAGTTCCTCGTCAGGCTTTAGCCCTCCCTCCCCTTTGATTGTACCTTTAATAAGTTCCTCGTCAAGCTTTTACCCTCTGTCCCCTTTGATTGTAGCTTTAATAAGTTCCTCGTCAAGCTTTAGCCCTCCCACCCCTTTGATTGTACCTTTATTAAGTTCCTCGTCAAGCTTTAGCCCTCCCACCCCTTTGATTGTACCTTTATTAAGTTCCTCGTCAAGCTTTAGCCCTCCCGCCCCTTTGATTGTACCTTTATTAAGTTCCTCGTCAAGCTTTAGCCCTCCCACCCCTTTGATTGTACCTTTAATAAGTTCCTCGTCAAGCTTTTGCCCTCTGTCCCCTTTGATTGTAGCTTTAATAAGTTCCTCGTCAAGCTTTTGCCCTCTGTCCCCTTTGATTGTACCTTTATTAAGTTCCTCGTCAAGCTTTAGCCCTCCCACCCCTTTGATTGTAGCTTTAATAAGTTCCTCGTCAAGCTTTAGCCCTCTGTCCCCTATGATTGTACCATTAATAAGTTCCTCGTCAAGCTTTAGCCCTCCCGCCCCTTTGATTGCACTTTTAAAAAGTTCCTCGTCAAGCTTTAGCCCTCTGTACCTTTTGATTGTACCTCTAATAAGTTCAGCTTTGTTGTCAACTCTCAACTATATTTTGAAATAATTGGCTATGATTCACCAATTTATTAGTACAGCCATGATTCCTTTATTTCAGGTGTCAATGCTATGGCCAGTATCGGCGAGTTCGTTGTGAAGGTGAATGCCTGTGACCCTGATCTGAATATAAATGGATCTATAGTTTATAGCATAGCCGCTGCCATGCTGTATAAGCCTGGTTTAGAACACTTCCCATACTTCCTAACACCTTCACCATTCAATGTGGCAGAAGACGGCAGGATAACTACTGCCAACTATATGGCAGAATACAACCAGGAGCGGATTGTGCTAGACGTGGTGGCCAAAGAGAAGGCTCCTCCAAGGCGACAGGCGCGCGCAAGAGTTCAAGTAAGTTATAAAAAGTATTCTATTCTCAGATAATAAATGTAGCATAATGCAATTAAGCACTGGATTACTGTGAAACACATTTTTTAGCCTACTTTTCACATTTTGCAAAAATGATGGAAAAGTAGACTCATGAGATCGATCCGGGAAAATGTGTGTCTGTCTGTCTGTCCTTCTGTCTCTCTGTCTGTCTGTGTGTCCCCACATATCAACTCCTTAACGGCTGCAGCAATCGAAACAAAATTTGTTATGCGTAAATGTCTATACCTGAATATCTCAATGCCGTATTTAAAAATATTGTCAGTGCTACCAACTGCTGACAAATCGCAATTGAAATATGAACTTCATGTTGGATATCTTGGAAGGTATGCATGGGAGCTATTTAAAAATTGGCACACGTATAGATAATAATATTTAAGTTTAATTTCCAGGAGACTATACATGTCAGTGTTGCCAAAATGATTCTAAGCCTGCTTATTTGTCCAATTTTTAAATGCATATAACTTCTACACTATCAATTGGAATTCAACCAAATTTCGTGCGTACTATGTGTACATAATCAGATATGGATGGTTGGTTCTTAAGTTTAGGGGCTACGACAACGCGGTCATGTAGCCCCGTGTACTTTGGGTGTGTGTAGAATCTGTCTAATAACCGGTGTTAATTGTGATGACTGTATTAGTGTGTGTTATCTGTTTTTTAATTTAAGTACTGCAACTTAGAATTTTTAAAATAATTCCTACTTTTGCCGCCAACCGCCACCGTCAACGACTACTAGGCCAAGTTCAGAACTTAGCTACCAGACGCCACCGCAGTCGGCTCTTGGCAACGAACCTAGAAACCTAAGAGCGTTGTTTACATTCTTGACCTATCCAATTTAGCTTCACACAGGTGTAATTAGTGGAAGGCTCTTTAACATGCCATAAATCTATGACATGGGACCGCCGGCTTTACTTCCCATCCGAAGGAAGGCATAAACAGATATGACTGAGCATATTCTTAAGAGCCCCAGGGCTGCCAACTGTTAATGAATGCTCTCAATTTCTTTTATCCAAATACCAATATATCAGAAAGTATGCAAGCCGACAGCTTTAAACTATGCACACGTATAGTACCTGACATTCTATTTTAATCTGGAGTAACTAAAATGCGTCAGTGCTACCAACTTGATTCTAAGCCTGCTGATAAGTCCAAATTTAAATACATGTAACTTCTATACTATCATTTGTATTTCAACCAAATTTCGTATGTGCTAAGTGTACCATAACAGATATGACTATGCGTATTGGTAAGAGGAACCAGGGCTGCCAACTGTTAATAAAAGCTATCTCTATTTCTGTTACCCTAATATCAATGTATCAGTATGCAAGCCAATAGCTCTAAACTTTGCACACGTATAGTACCTGGTATTCTAGATTAATTTGGAGTAACTAATATACGCCAGTGCTGCCAACATGATTCTATGCCTGCTGACAGGTCCAATTTTTAAATGCATGTACCTTCTATACTAACTAATAGATTTCATTCAAAATTGGCACAACAATAGATCATATTATTTAAGATTATTTCTGACCACCATATGCCTGACATTGTTGCCAACATGATTTTTCGCGCGGTTAGATCCAATGTCTAACTGCATGTAACGTCCATGCTACCTATTGGACTTCAACCAAATTTTGTATTCTGTACCTTGGGGCATGGAACTAAGAATATATTTAGTCATCAGATCTGCCAACTGTAGTGCTCTATTAGGCTACATTATGCCAGGTATACAGTATTTCGAACTAATTAGAAATGTCGATACCAGCAACTTAATTTCGTTATTCTTTTAGATCATATAGATTAATCATTGGCATGCACCTTATATTTTAAGAAAAGTAGGCTCTTTAGTTCGTCACGGAACTTCTTGTTTCATTCGTAGACACGACAGTATATAAGGATGAGGAGGGAAGTATACTGAAATCTGTTGCTGTACTCACTGAAATACCCATCACTGCTACAGACCTCAGAATAACACAGGTTATCATACTTTTTTGATGTGTAACATCTTTCCACTCGGTAGCTGGATATTTATTGTGGGAGTGATTTTGGTAAAGCTGGGTTTTCCTAGGCGCGGAAGCGGAGAGTGGAATCGGCTCTCCTCGGGTCATATGTAATTTTAATGGTACTGTTTTCCTAGAAGCGGAGCGGACAGTCGCTTGACGAGCGGAACTAGCTCCTCGGCGTTCCTCTGCTTCGAGAGCAGGCGAGTCCGCTGTCGGCTGGCGGAGTGGCTGGACGTCTGTACAAGTTGTGTGTAGCCTATTCAATTGTGTCCCTTGTGTGTTTAGTATAAAGTGTGTGCACCATGAGTGTGTGTCGGTTTACTGCTTTCTGTTATAAACCTGCGATTTCAGCTCTTCTACATCTTTCATTTCTTGGTATAGATCATAGAACTCGTTTTTGTTCAATCGAAAGTATTGTTTGAATCTAATTTCGTCATCAATTAAATAGATAGCCTATTTATAAGAATTTTAAACACTCCCTCATTTTCACGCGTTTTAAATATGTCACTTGCACATTTTCGATCCTCCTCCTCCTCCTCTTCAAGTGTAATAAAATAAAAGGTCTAGATTCCACGTCCATATCGACCTCACCTTATCACTTCTAGTATACAAATGAGCAACCGTTCCGCTCTCCGCCAGAGGAAAAGTCCGCGTCTAGGAAAACACAATTCAGCTAGCTGATGACTCACGTGCGGAGAGCGACTCCGCTCTCTGCGTTCCGCTCTCCGCTTCCGCGCCTAGGAAAACCCAGCTTAAAGGGACGGAAATAGGACAGAAACAATGAGCGCGCGCGGTGGCGGAGATTGGTACCACGACTTACTTTCGGCCATATGGCTATGTGGAATGTATATCGCATACGGTTTACTTCAAGGTTTGGAGGCCCCATTAAAGATATTCCTACAATAAATCAACTTCATGTTGTCGTCCTTTGGTGTGAACATATTCAGTATATCATAGTTTATTTGCTGAAAACAATTATGATTTATTAAATCTTCATACTTTAGCTGTATTCTTATTTATTGTAAGCATTCGAGGTACTGTCGGCCAACATACAGCCCTATGTGGAATGTATATCGCATACGGTTTACTTCAAGGTTTGGAGGCTCCATTTAAGATATTCCTACAATAAATCATTGGCACTGGAGTTTTACAAGTAGTTATTTCAAGGACCAACAGAGTTCACTGTTAACAAGGGATTTGCGCTCCCGGCAGACACATAGTAGGATGACATGTCACATGTTACACATCATATTCGATTACTGCATGGCTCGTAATATTTTTAAATTAACCTATATACTGTATACTGTACCCATGTGAGCCCCCTCGGGTTCAATACCTCGTCCCAAGCACACGGGCCTTGATGACCACAATGTTACAAAGCCCCTAAATGAATTAAGATCAACAACAACGCATTTGATTGGAAGTCAAAATGCGAAACCAAGGAAGACCAATTCTAGTTTACCGGTGAGTCCAGAAATTGCCTGCTCTAGGGTGCCTTAGCTACGCAACGGGGTGGAACAGTAAGAGGTAAGCTGTATGTAAATAAATTGAGCAAGTTAAATCAGCTTTTCTCAAGAAAATTCTCTGCGTATCTAAATGCACCCCTTCAAGACTGACTTATGCGTTAACTGGTGAACCCTTTTTCTTATAACAGCAACTAATGATGATGCTTCTACGAGCTACTGGCGCCTTCGGGGAAAGTTTTGGACGAGCTACAAGCTAAGCGTGAGGCTATTTGGGAGGACATTTAGGCAAGAGAAGCTATGATAAACTCTGAGTGCAAAGGGCCTGATTACGATCTCCGCCACACATGGACACGTTTTGCAGTTCATTTTCTTTACAACAACCAATGGGTCCTTCTTTTTTTCATGGGACTTGTTTATTGGCTCAGTATTTAGGTATACAGGTGATTGAGAGGTGGTAGATGAATAACAATCATTGATATAGACGAGGATGGCGATGATCAGGGGTGGACGTAGGATTTGTATTCGGAAGGGGATGGGGGATCTGATGAGGCGCTACAATTAGAATATCTGGAAGTGTCATCGAATGCATAAAGATATATCAGATTTACAGAGTTATACAATTATTTATTTATTTATTTATTTATTTATTTATTTAGCGTATGTTGAATACAATATTACATACAATATTATGTACCATATATACAGTGCAACTACCTTCTCAAGTTCATAACTAGAGTTCCATGTTAAAAGTTGAGAGCCAGAGAAAGGCTTCGCTTGAGACACAGTGTAAGTCTTCTATAGAGCTTCTGTATGCACGCAAAGGACACTCGAATGTAATGCGGTCCACTGTCTGTTCCTCTTTTCCGCAGTCACATTGAGGTGATGCCTTCCATCCCCATTTGAAGAGAGTGGCTCCACATCTACCTTGGCCGGTCCTAATACGGTTTAGCGTCCTCCACTGTCGTCTGGGAAGGGAAAATCCCTCAGGGCACTTGCAGGGGTTCTTAATGATGTGATGATTTGGTAACGAGGATTGCAGATGCCATTGTTCTCTCCAGGCGTCCGATACATTAAAGGAGGTGTCATGTAGATTCATTGCAGTACGCCAAGAAGGGTGTCTGGATTTCAGTCGTTTGGTTGGAGAATATGCTATGTCAGAATGAATAGGGAGGTGAGGATTGTTTTCTATTTTCTTCCATAATCTAAGCAGTGACTGTGATCTTCTTGGGGATGGAGGTGGTATGTGGCTTAGGGTGGGAAGCCAGTGTGTGTTAGTAGGTCGGATGCACACTGTAATGATACGCATTGCCTGGCTCAGCTGGGTGTTTACTAGTCCAATGTGAGCACTGTTAATCCAAGTTGAGCAACAATATTCAGCGACGGAATAAGAAAGTGCAAGAGCAGTGGAACTCAGGATTTGAGCATTAGCACCCCAGGATGTACCCGCCAGCTTTTGAAGGATGTTGAGGTGATTCTTGTAGGTCAACGACCTGTCCAGGGTGACTCCCAGGTATTTTGGGTTACTACAGTATTGTAGATTCTCTCCTCTGAATGGTATTCATTCATTCATTCATTCATTCATTTATTTGCAACTAGCTGAAGTACCCGTGCTTCGCTACGGGTCGTAAATGAATCAAAATGTGAAGGTGACAGTTAAAACAGGGGATAGGCGAGGTGCTGCGCAGAGGGAGATTAAGGATGGAACATTTTGTCCAACTACACCGCTCTGCCTTGACCGTGTTTTATAGCACACATTTAGGTTTTACTCGCTAACGGTTGGAGATACATTTCGGATAGAAAATGCAATTTTTAACCTCGTACATGCCATCAAAAGTTTGCTATTTCTTAGCGTTCTCTTTTTATTTGAAATGGAAATATGAAAGTTTAAAACCAAAGGGTAGAGTGACGTCACTAAAATGGTCGCCATCTTTAAAAGTGCAAAGTATTGAAATCAAAAGTAACCTGTATGTTAACCAGGTAAATCTGCTACTTCCATGTAAAATTCATGTAAATCGGACCAGTGGTACTTGCGTGATTGAGTAATACACAGACACACACACACCATCTCATTTTTAGTCTCGCTTCGCTCGCGTCATAGTCGTGTCATATTGTTATTCAATGAAATGCAGGTTTAACCCCATTAACACCCCTTTAGAACCTGAATATCCAAAAATCCCTCCTTAGTAGATCTTTTCGACACACGACAAACATATCCTCAAAATATCACTCTTCTAACATTAATAGTTTTGGTTGGTCGATGAGAGCGAACATCCAAAAATCCTTCCTTAGTGGACGTTTTTCTTCCAGAATTTCACCCCTCCCCATAGGCCCCTTAAATTGGATTTTTGAAAAGACGGTCGAACACCTATTTATTTTATTTATTTATTTATTTATTTTTAAGCTGATTGATTTCCTCCGAGTTTCAAACTCCTCGCCTATGTCGTTTAAGAGATACACGCTCCATTAAGAATCTTTCAACCCCCACTTTTCATCCCTTTCACCTCATAATATACACTATATCGAAAAACCATTAGACATGTGTCAGCTTATTTTTAATGATTAGTATATATGCCAAGTATCAATCCCCAAATGAAACCACTCGTGAGATATTGTTATTCAATGAAATGCACGTTTACCCCCTTAACACCTATTTAGAACCTGAATATTCAAAACTCTTACCTTAGTGGATGTTTTCGACATAAAACGAACATATCCCCAAAATTTCATGTTTCCAACTTCAATAATTTTGGCTGGGCGATGATGAGTGAGTGAGTCAGTCAGGACATTTAATTTCATTTATATATGATAATTTCACCCCTCCACATGAACCCCTTAAATTGGATTTATGAAACAAATGGTCGAACACCTATTTACTTATTTAAAGCTGATTTCCCCCTGAGTTTGATGAGTGAGTAAGTGAGTCAATCAGTTAGGACACTTTCTTTCCTGTTTTATCACCCCAGAATTTCACCCCTCTCCAAGGGCCCCTTAAATTGGATTTATGAAAAAACGGTCGAACACATATTTACTTGTATTTTAAGCTGTTTTATCCCGCCGAATTTCAAACTTCTCGCCTATGTCGTTTAAGAGATACACGCTCCGTTAAGAATCCCTCAATCCCCAATTTTCACCCCTTTCACCTCATAATATACACGACATCGATAAACCTTTAGATATATGTCTGATTATTTTTAATGATTAGTTTATATACCGAATATCACATCCCCAAAGAAACAACTCATGAGATATCGTTATTCAATGAAATGCACGTTTACCCCCTTAACATCTCTTTAAAACCCGAATAAATAAAAATCATTCTTTAGTTGACGTTTTGACATACAGCGAACATATTCCCAAAATTTCATTTTTCCAACATTAATAGTTTTCGCTGGGCGCGATGAGTGAGTGAGTCAGACAGGACATTTTCTTTCAATTATTTTTACCAGAATTACACCCCTCCCCATGGGCCCCTTAAATTGGATTGATGAAAAAACGCTTGAACACCTATTAAGTTATTTTTTTAGCTGTCTGTTTCCCCTGAGTTTGATGAGTGAGTTAGTCAGTCAGTCAGGACACTTTCTCTCC
Organism: Meconema thalassinum; assembly: GCA_946902985.2. NCBI lineage: Eukaryota > Metazoa > Arthropoda > Insecta > Orthoptera > Tettigoniidae > Meconema > Meconema thalassinum. The sequence continues at coordinate 131,278,269 of OX336391.1, read as the reverse complement.
TTTCCCCCCCCAGAATTTCACCCCACCCCATTGGACCTTTAAATTAATTTATGAAAAAACGGTCGAACACCGATTTACTTAATTTTTTAGCTGATTTTTTTTCGCTGAGTTTCAAATTTCTCGCCTATGTCGTTTAAGAGATAGGCCTACACGCTCCGTTAGGAATCCTTCAACCCCCAATTTTCACCCCTTTCACCTCATAATAATACACCACATCGAAAAACCCTTAGACACATGTCTGCTTATTTTTAATGATTAGTTTATATGCCGAGTATCACATCCACAGATGAAACCACTCGTGAGATATTGTTATTCAATGAAATGCAGGTTTAACCCCCTTAAGACCCCTTTAGAGCCTGAATATCCAAAAATCCTCCCTTAGTGTACGGTTTTGAGATACAACGAACATATCCCCAGAATGCCATGGTTCCAACTTCAATATTTTTGACTGGGCGATCATGAGTGAATGAGTCAGGACATTTTCTTTCATTTTTTCCTTCAGAATTTCATCCCTCCCGATGAACCCCTTCAATATGATTGATCAAAAAAACTGTCGAACAGCTATTAACTTACTTTAAAGCAGTTCCCCCTCCCCCCTGAGTTTGATGAGTGAGTCAGTCAGTCAATCAGTTAGGACACTTTATTTCCTGTTTCCCCCCCTCCCCCCAGAATTTCACCCCTCCCCATGGGCCCCTTAAATTGGATTTATGAAAAAAACGGTCAAACACATATTTACTTTTTTTTTTTTTTTTGCTGATTTTTTCCGCTGAGTTTCAAACTCCTCGCCTATGTCGTTTAAGAGATACACGCTCCGTTAGGAATCTTTCAATTCTTACTTTTCACCCCTTTCACCTTATAATATACACCACATCGAAAACCCCTCAGAGACGTGTCTTCTTCCTTTTTAATGATGAGTTTATATGTCGTGTATCATATCCCCCAATGAAACCAATCGGGAGATATTGTTATTCAATGGAATGCAGGTTTAACCCCCTTAAGACCCCTTCAGAACCTGAATATCCGAAAATCCTCCCTTAGTAGACGGTTTTGACATACAATGAACATATCCCCAAACTGTCATGTTTCTAACTTCAATAATTTTGGCTGGGCGATGATGAGTGTGTGAGTGAGTGAGTGAGTGAGTCAGGCAGGACATTATCTTTCAATTTTCTTTTTTCAGAATTTCACCCCTCCCCATGAACCCCTTAAATTTGATTTAATAAAAAAAACTGTCGAACAGCTATTTACTTACTTTAAAGCAGTTTTTCCCCCCTGAGTTTGATGAGTGAGTGAGTCAGTCAATCAGTTAGGACACTTTCTTCCTGTCCCCCCCCCCCAGAATTTCACCCCTCCCCATGGGCCCCTTAAATTGGATTTATGAATAAACGGTCAAACACATATTTACGTATTTTGTATGCTGATTGTTTTCCGCTGAGTTTCAAACTCCTCACCTATGTCGTTTAAGAGATACACGCTCCGTTAGGAATCTTTCCATCCCCACTTTTCACCCCTTTCACCTCATAATATACACCACATCGAAAAACCCTCAGACTCGTGTCTTCTTATTTTTAATGATGAGTTTACGTGCCGAGTATCACATCCCCCAATGAAACCAATCGGGAGATATTGAAATTCAATGAAATGCAGGTCAACCCCCTTAACACCCCTTTAGAACCTGAATATCAAAAAATCCTATCTTAGGGGGCATTTGCGGCCCTTTGGGAAGCTGCATACCAAATTTCATTCCAATCCGTCGGTGGTTTCTGAGATTTCGTGATGAATGAATGAGTGAGTGGTATTTCACAAATATATATAGTAGATGATAGTGTCAAGTCTTTGTTATGCTAAACTCGGTTGACAGTGCTGTGTGAGTAGGTGAGTAACTAACGGGATTTCAAGTAAAGATCCTCTTTTTCTATACCGGTAGTGCAGAGCAGAACTGGCATCCAGTCGGCCGTGTCTCGACTTGAGCTATGTTGCCATGGAAACTATCTGGCTTGCCATTCCTTCATGAGTATATTTTATGATTTGATTAGCCTGTGCTTGAGTGCAAAAGGGCCGAAATCAGAAGAATGAGAAAGACTATCGAAAATTCATGTAGCCAGCGGTTCCTTCTGGATCCTAAACTATATGTATGCAAAATTTGGTTGAGATTGGTGGTACGGTGTAGATTTGTATACGGAACAGACCCACATACAGACTTTCACTTTTATATATAAGATTGGAGTGTGTCCCCCGGTGGCAAATTAGATATACATAACAAATAAATAATTGTACATACCAATTCACTAACAATTAAACTGAAGTATTTACACAAATAGTCAGTCTTTTCTTAAACACACCTATATGTTTGGGAAAATGCTCTAAGACTGCGGCAGGTAGAGAGTTCCAATTATCAATGGCACGGTTTACGAAATAATATTTACCATAATTTGTTCGCTGTGGTCGGCCCTTAACTTTGAAAGGGTGATCGCTCCTACCCATGTAAGTAGGCTTTTCCATACGTAAGCTAAGCTCACCCCATGCTGGTTGATTTGTATACGCGTTGTACATAGCGCAGAGTCTAGATTTCATCATCCTAGCCTCAAGTGATTCCCACCCAAGTTTCTTTAACATACGGCTCACACTGCTCCTGGGATTAAAGTCACTTAGCACAAATCTAGCGGCCTTTCTTTGCACCATTTCCAACTCATTTATGAACCCTACTTTATATGGATCCCAAACCGCCGAGGCGTATTCCAGAATAGGTCTTACAAGTGACAAATATCCTAATTCTTTAGCAGAGGTACTACTTCCTTTTAATACCCTCATTACAAAGTGCAGGGATTTGTATGCTTTAGAAACTACACATCCTATATGACTACTCCATTTCATATCATTTCTTACGTGAACGCCCAAATATTTGCAAGAATCTTCTTCTACAAGTATTTCCGAGCCAATGTTATATTGAAAATCTTGCCATCGCACTTTCCCTATTTTTATTAGACTACATTTTCTTGTGTTTATTTTCAATTTATTATCAATCGCCCTCTTATGGACCAGGTTCAGGTCATCATGAAGTACTGCATTGTCTTGCGAGTCATGTATCTTTCGATATATTGCACAATCATCCGCAAACAATCGACAGTCACTGCAAATCCCATTTGGTAAGTCATTTATAAACGCCAAAAATAACAAAGTTCCGATTACGCTGCCCTGAGGGATACCCGACGTTACGGTAATTTCATCCGAGAATATGCCTTCGACTTTCACTTTCTGGGAACGACCGGTCAAAAATTCTTGGATCCATAAAATTACTCTTCTATCAATCTTCGTCCAAGCTAATTTATGGAGTAGCATGTCATGCGGCACGACATCAAATGCCTTCGCAAAATCTATAACTACTGCGTCGACGGAAACTCCATGGTCTAACGATTCGCTAATGTCTTCAAAAAGTGATAGCATCTGACTCTCGCATGAGTAACCTTTCCGAAATCCATGTTGCCTATCATTAAACCATGATAATGTTTCCCACTGTTCCCTCAAGTAGTCGCAAATGAGATGCCCCATCTGTTTACAAACGATGGACGTAAGACTAACCGGCCTGTAGTTGCCCAATTCAAGACTGCTCCCTCCCTTAAATATTGGTACTACCGTAGCTCTTTTCCAGTCATCCGGGATTAGCGCATTGTTTATTGACACATTGAACAACACCTCGAAGTATCGTGCCACGGCCCTACCTCCTAGTTTAAGTACTTCACTAACAATATTATCAGGACCCTTCGATATATTGTAACGTAATGTTTGTATTAGCTTTACAATTGCTGACTGGTTTATTTGGAGAAGTGCAGCCCCTGATTCACCGTTAAGGTCCAACACCCAGCTATTGGATTTATTGAACACACTACCATAAAAGACATTTAATTCATTAGCAATGGCTTGCTTCTCAGTAATTAATTTACCGTCACCGGACATTATCATCGACAAATTATTTGAATTTCCCTTTCTTCTCCTAACATAACTGTAATTTTTTTTCCACCCATCGCCTCCTGAACCAAGTAAACCTTGCATATAATTGTCATGAGCAGCCCTCTTTTTAGCCTATTTTCAATTTTGAAAAAATAGGCTTATGAGATCACCTTTTGTCCGTGTGTGTGTGTGCGTGTGTGTGTGTGTGATTCGTGTGTGTGTCCCCCCCTAATAAAATCGAAACGGCTGGAGCGATTTCAATGAAACTCGGAATGTTCATAGCACTATTCCCGGCGACCTCGACCGTGCCCTTCAAATTTTGTTACGTCTCTCCAATCCAACATGGCGGCTGTGCGAAATATTTCATTAGCATTCAATATCTCCTAAACTATTACCGATATTGCCCTGAAATTGTGTACGGTGATAAAGGGCACTACTAGAAGTTCACCTATGAGACTTTCAAAAACCTGGTGACTACAAAACCAACATGGCGGCCAAGCGAAGTTGAGACATTTAAATAGACTTTTCTCGCGATTTAACTATCTAAATGTAAAGAAACTTGGTACAGCAGATGTTTATACACATTGTAATGCACTGGAGTCTAATTTAGTTCAATTGTTTACATAACCTCAAAATGGCGGCTGTGCGAAATATTTCACTGACATTCTATATCTCCGAAACTATTACAGATATCAGCCTGCAATTTTGTACGGTAATAAAGTGTACTGATACAGGTATACCTACGTATATTTCATAAACCTGTAAAGTACGAAACGAACATGGCGACCAAGCGAATTTAAAATATTTTAATAGACTTTTCTCGTTATTTAACTCTCTGAGCGCAGTGAAATGTGGTACAGTAATTGATTTTGCAGATTGTAATGCACTGCCATCTAATTTAATTCAATTGCTTACATAATCTCAAGATGGCGGCTGTGGGAAATTTTAAAATTAAGTTCTAATTTCTTGTGTCGTAATCATGCGATCGAAGTGAAAGTTTGAATAATGAACCTAGGCAATAATTGTCCTTGAATGGTACTTAACTCTATGGCCTATACACATAACACTCCTAAATGGTGAGCTCCCGAAATATTTAGACGGTTCTCAATATCTATGAATCTTTTACAGCAACCAAACTGATTTTTTTTATGTTCATAGAGACTATGAACATATGTTCACCTAGAGGACTTTCAGGAACCTGGTGAGCACAAATCCAACATGGCGGCGACGCGAAGTATAAATATTTAAATGGACGTTTCTCGCGAATTAACTATCCGAGTGCCGTGAAACGTTGCACGTTAAATGCTTATACAAATGTTGATCCACTGGCATCTAATTTATTTCAATGGTTTGCATTATCACAAGATGGCTGCTGTGCGTAATTTTAAAATCTCGTTTTTACTTCTTGTTGTCTAATCATGGGATTGAAGTTTGAATACCACACGTACACAATAATCTTAATGTAAAAGTACAAAAATAAAAATCCAACCTGGCGAACATCTGAAATATTTAGACGGTTCTCAATATCTACGAATCTGTTACAGCAATTAAACTGAAATTTTGTATGTTGATTGTGGCAGTTAACATAAGTAGGATATATGAAAATAGGCTGTATAGTTCTTCACGGAACTACATGTTTAAGACGAGCTCTCTTGATAAGGACATAAATTTCAACATATACTTGTCACTATCATGTCTTTTATTGTATAATTTCCTAATTTTCCGTTTAAGACTCCTGATTTCCCGTGTGTAATACTCAGGATCTGGGTTTTGTTTCAGTAATTTAAATGGAACAAATTTATCAATAGCGCTATTTAAAATTTTCAAAAAGTTAGTCCACAGGATGTTAATGTGATTTCCTTCCGATGCCCATCCTACAAATAGCTCATTCAAATACCCCTGAAATTTGCCCTGATCCGCCCTGCGATACTGGAATATGATCTTTTTTGCTACATCAGAATCTAATTTTGTAATGTCACCGTATCTAATATTTAATTCAACCCCAGAATGGTCACTAATTCCTGGTATTTTCAGACAGTTAATATACAGCTCTACAGGCCTTACGAGATAAACATCTAAGGTATTATTGCCTCTAGTTGAGAAGTAAACTACTTGGGAAAATCCTCCCTCCCTTAAGAATTTGTTTGCAGCGCTCTGAGCTTGACTACAGCTAGTTGACTCACCAGACCAGTCTACTTTGGGGAGGTTTAAATCTCTGGCAATTATTATGCTCTTTTTCATAGCATTACCCGTACAAGTTTTATCATACAGTGTGTCGAGAAGCGAAAAGTTATCTTTCGGTGCTCTATACGCCCCTATCACCTGAGGAGTGAATTTATTCCCTTTATCCGAAATTTGTACACATGACATTTCATGATCCGTATCAGCCCACTTTAAGAAACTAGCTATATTTTTGCGCACACAAATAAATAGCTCACCACCTCGCTTCCCCCGATCCCTTCTGTATATTTCGTAGGTCCCTTGAATTATTTCGCTACTATTTATGTCCTCATATAACCAAGATTCAGTAGCAATGACAATGTCCGGAGAATACGTCTCTACAAGATTCCAAAATTCAATTAATTTATTTCCTAAACTCTGACAATTTACCTACAGTAATCTTAGAGTCTTACCTCCGCAGCAAATATCCCGAAGTAGCTCCTTCTGTTCCCGTCGGCTGGCAACCTCTGGACCTGCTCCTCCTCACAATGGCCGGCACGAACCGATGACCCTGTCATGTAGGCTCCCTAGGTTAAAAGCGCCCCGTTGATTTAAATGCAGCCCCTCTCGGGCGAAGTTACGGCCACCAATCCAGCAGTCAGCATCTACGTACACTAATCCCAGTTGTGCACAAACCCAGTCCATGCGGTCATTTACAGTCTTAACTCGCCTTAACGGAACATCTCCCCGCCGAACAATGCCACTCATTATAATTTTTGCATTTACAAACTTGCTTTTAGCTTTTCTGCCTAGTTCGTAGAGCTCCCCCATGATGTAATCAGCTGCAGCCCTCTTCTTCAAATCGTTCGTCCAACATGGAGCAACAACACTAACTTTGTGACAGTTCTCTACATTTGCTTGTTCCACTTGTTGGGCAAGCTGGTCAATTTTAATCCCCGGATAGCACCGCACTTTCGCACCTGATTTCCTCGAGATATTCGCACTCCATCGTATCATAGAATCACCCATTATGATGACGTCATCCTCAATTTGCTCCTGCACGCCCTCTTCCACACTGACCCCAGTAGAAAGCCGTTCAGTCACATCCTTCACCATTTCCTCTGATTCACGGAGCTTTGTTCTAAGTTCCTGAATTATTTGATCCCTTGCTTTGATTTGCACCCTCAAACAGTCCGGCGTATCACATACTTTACAAAACCAATTCCCGACATCACAATCCTCCTTCTTGACCTTAATACAGCCGACGTGAAACCATTTCTCACATAGTCCACACTGAACACCGTTCTTCAATGTTTTACTGCACGTCAAACACTTTAAAGCTGCCACTGGATCATTTGCCTGATTCATATTTGGAGTAACAGGGCCTGGATTCACTTCCACTCCACCAATAACCATCAATGCAGCTATCACTAGGGCTATGAACCACAAGTTACTAGGGCCCGTACGCACACACAAACACCGGAAATCAGCTACTACCCTTCACATACAACAGTCCGATCCTCGCGCGATAACACTCCATAGAACAACCCATTTCAGCACACCTGAGAGCTCGGGAAAAACACAACCTATGGTTGGTTTGTACCTAGAACTTCTATTCCGCAAGTGGAAGGTAGACACAACCGTATTCTGTGGGTTTGGTATAAGGTTGTTCTGATGAAAGTAGCTGTCTAGGATCTTTAAATCTGATGTAAGCATCAGGCTCATCGAAGCGTTGGTGTTGGGCGACCAATGCGATGTCATCTGCATACTTGAATTTTCCGGATTTGGTTGCTGGGATATCATATGAGTACAGGTTGAATAGTAGAGGGACCAATACAGAGCCCTGAGGGAGTCCACCATTTATCTTATGTACTTTACTCCTGGAGTCTTCTGAAAATATTTGAAAATACCTATTACACAGCATGTTACTGAGTAATGTGGTGAGTTTCAGGCAAGGGGTGATGCTGATAAATTTAAGAAGGAGCTTATCTTGCCACACGGTGTCATATGCAGCTGTCATATCTAAGAAGACACCTGTGCTTACCATTTAGTTCTCAAAACCATTTTCAATATGGGTAACTAGTGCTAAAATCTGTTCATCACATCCACGTCCAGGTCTGAATCCAGCCTGCTCGACTGGAATATGCTGATTGATTTTCTCAGAGATCCTGTTATGTATCAGCCTTTCCAGAAGCTTCATTGTGACACTGAGGAGTGCTATTGGCCGGTAAATCTCAACTTTTGTTGGGTCCTTAGATTTTTTAAATACAGCTATTATTTTTGTCTTCTTGAAGAGTGAAGGTAGGTGACCTGCCTCTAGAATGTTTGTGAAGAAGTTAGTAAGCCATTTAATGGCAGCTGGTCCAAGATGTAGAATGAACTCTGGATATATTCCATCAGCACCTGCCGCTTTCCCAGGTTTTAAACTTTCTATGGCCTGCTTAGTTTCTGGTGGTTGAAATGAGGCAGAGAATTCAGAGGAAGAAGCCGACGACATCTTAGCCCACGGAAGAATGACTCTGGTGATGCATCAATATCATACGACCATTTGTTTACTACGGCATCAAATGCTTTTTGCAGATGTTCATCTGAGGCTTGCCCACTACTTTTGGGAAGCAACCTTTGTATGGTTTATAGGATCCCGTTGTGATTCAAAAATCTGTCCTCATGAAATAATCTATGAAAGGAAGGAAAATTGAAAGCCTGTATTTCATTACATGTAGGCTACATCTAGTATTTTAAGGAAAATAATTAACATAGAAAGCGCTCAAATCGTTTGAATATATTGAATTAATGTGAATAGGCTACTTTTATCTCTAGTTACGTCCTTAATAGTTTCCAAATTTTCGGGAGGCGGGGGGGGGGGTTGCAACCCCCCCCCCCTTGGATCCTTCCCCTGGCGATGATAAGTGTTTACGAGGGGAAGATCGCCCTCCTCCTCGTTATAGGTTGCAGGTGTGATGTATGGCGGCAATCTTTTATCACAGTTATACTACGTAATGTGGAATGTTCATCGGCAGCGTCAATGACAAGAAGGACAGTTTGCACTAACACAAAACACTTGTGACTCACATGATGTGGGTGAGCTGCTGGGCATAGTCCCCCAGCCGGCGATTTCTTGTAGTACAGCGAAGGCTCGTGAGGGCACATTCACCTACCTACAGCATGTCGAGTTTTGTATAGGGTCCCAAAGTTTTCAGCACACAATGCACTTAACAACCGAGGAGTAACACTGCCGCACTGTTCAGTTGAGGCGGTTGCAGGCTAAATGTGGGGAGGGTCACCCATTCAGGGGTGATGAAGGCAGTAGGACAGTGTTGATGAAGCAATGCAGGACCCGGGTGAAGCGGTTCCAGGTCGATCGAATCAGATCACACTGCGTAAATCGGTGCAGGATTGTATCCAGATGGGAACATGACCAAATTTACACAACTGAGGCTTATTATTATTTTTCCTTTTCAAAAACCCAAAACCTACTAAGGGTCTATCTTTCTTCCTTCTACAAAACCATACCTAAATAGAGGTCTAATTCTTTTTTCAATTAACTAAGTAACTCCAATTTAAACATTTCAAACCATTTATTATTATTAACTCTGCTGAAGCAACTGCTGACAGGCCATGACCAAGCGAACTGTATATAATAACATCTATTGCCGCTGCGAGCCGGATGGTCAATAGCCAAGCTGCTGACCCAATATTCGTACTCGCAGCTCATTCAGGCATATGCTAAAGTTCTAGTACTCACAAATTTCCAACGAACAGTCACCTAAGTATATAAATAATCACCACGACAGAATAAATCGCCAAAGGACGAAATTCTCCCTCAAATATATATCCTTTAATACACTGAGGGAGACATTATTAATTTCTAAAGAAAATAAGTAACAAACCAATTCATTCAATAATTATTAGCCATCCAATATCGGAGTGAAAGGAGCCCATTAGGGCACCAGACTCCTAGAATTTTTCTATCGCCATCAGGTGATATACGACTGGCCGAGAGTACTACCAAGTGCATAAGTCTGTCTTCACCATGTGAATACGATGGAGTCTGCTGTTTGTTGGTATAAGGTCATTGATTACTTGATACCAACTTACATGATCTTCACTTTCCATGTTCCAGTCGAAGAGTGCATTTGTAGGTTTTGTGGGGCTCTGTGACTGAGATGTGAACGAAGGCTGTCACCAAAGGACTTGTGTGGCGACCAGGATTTATAAACACAAGTAAATCAATTCCATTGTTTATTACGTGCACTGTGTATTACTATGGCCATTGGCTTCATTACATGTTTATTAAATAAATGTTTACCCCATCACAATCATCACTTGATGTGTCACAAAATATGTTTCAGGTGTGGGTTTACCAGCCTAAACAGCTGATACGGGTGATCCTGTCTCGTCCACCAGAACAGGTGACTGATGAACAGAATATCATTGCAGTAGAGCTATCCAACATCACACAAAGTCTCATGGTCGTTGATCAAATACGGTTCCACGTAGACTCTTCCGGGAAAATTCGTCGAGAGTGGTAAGTATTTTTGTAAGCGTATTGAATCTGTACTCGTGGCACCAACTCAATACCTCTGAATTTTGAGTAGTCCAGCTTTATGACTCCAGTAGAACTGTACTGTAGTTTTATCTGACTGTTAATCTCGTGAGTAAAGCCCCTGAACCTCCTCTTTACGTGGAATCCGAACTACCTGATGTGACATTTCACCTCAAAAATCACACATTCCTGGCTGTGTGGCTCAGCGGTAACGTTCACGCCTGCTGTTCCCAAGATTGCAGGATCAAATCCAGACGCAGTCAGCTGGCATCTGAGGGTGAGAAAATGCGAGAAAGCCATGTCAGTAGATTTACAGGCACGTCAAAGATCCCTTGGTGGGAGGCATGCAGTTTGACTTCTATTAACTTGGACAATTATTGTCCATTATGCATTCGTTATGTTGAATTTTGTCTCCTCTGAAGTCTCGATATAAGCAGGAGATATGCGCTGTACATTGCGTTGAAGACAGTAGGCAACACCTATACAAAACGACAATCGAAGCCTCCGTGGCTTAGGCGGCAGCACGCCGGCCTCTCACCACTGGGTCCGTGGTTCAAATCCCGGTCACTCCATGTGAGATCTGTGCTGGACAAAACGGAGGCAGACAGGTTTTTCTCCGGGTACTCCGGTTTTCCCTGTCAAAATTTCATTCCAGCAACACTCTCCACTATCATTTCATTTCATCTGTCATTCATTTAATCATTGCCCCAGAGGAGTGCGTCAGGCCTCAGCAGCCGGCACAGTTCATATCCTCGCCGCTAGATGGGGGCTTCATTCATTCCATTCCTGACCCGGTCGGAGACTGGAAGCAGGCTGTGGATTTTCATTTTTCATACAAAACGACACTGGTAACCACCCTGACCCCTTCTTTCAAGTGCATAGGCAACACCTATTACGTCATCCGTAATATCTTCCCCCTTTTCGTGGATGGAAAAAACTGAACTTATGTCTGACGTTTTACATGTATCTATATGTCAGGGTTGGTCCATCGAAATGGACAATAAAATACTTGAACTTGTGTTTGCAGGTCGGACTTGTACCTTCACGTTGTGGATAGTCCAACACAAAGCATCATGTCAGTGCCAGAGGTACTCAAGCTTATGGACTCTAAGTATTATGACTTAAAAGGCTACTATGCCGCCGTAGATATTGAGAATGTTACGGTGAGTACGAACGTTTATATAAAATGCCCATATTATTAATGTAATGAATTTGCACATGTTTGCGTACATTAATTTTAATTTTTACCACGTATAAAAAGTAGAAATTCTGTAAGTCCCTCATTGTGTCCAAGATGACCATCAAGAGTTGAACGTATCTCGAGCACACGAGGAAACACTTGTCATTTGCTTTTCTGAACCTGGTATGGTTACGGAGTAATTTGTTGATTATTTAGCACTAAATGAAACCGACAGCGGTAGTTACGCTCGTTAACGCGCAGCTCTATACCACGGGGCCAAGCTCTCTGTGGACTCAGTAGACGTGGGTTCGAACCCCTTCGTCGGCCGTCCTTGAAACGGTTTTCCATGTTTTTTCCATTTTCAAATCCAGGAAAATGCTAGGACGATACCTCCTGTCAGGCCACGGCCGCTTCCTTGCACATCCTTGCTCAGTTTCCTTCATTTCATCTCACATTTACTCCCCTCCTGAGGTTTGTTCCAGGAAGGGCATCCGGCCGTATAAACCATCCGCTACAAAGACTTTCGTCGTATCTCATCCCCGGGTAGATGTACATACAACAAAGTGACTACTTATACTGGCTGGACTTTAGAAACTCAATTATTGCTGCCATCAATTTATACACACCAGGTGGTTGGTCTATAACATGTACCAGTTTGTCTTACGGAAAAGTCAGTGTTGTGTTCGACATTTAAGCTTTCGAGCGAGGACTATCGCCATTGCAATGCTAGTGCGCATTGATACGTGATCACGAGGCCGAGCGACGCCATTAAGAACAGCTTGCCTTAAGGAAGATTATACTCAATTCTCACTGGGTATTGAATCTATGGACAGTTTGTGCATTAAACACTGCATGTGTATTGGAACTATACCTTTTCTCAAGCTTCATGTTAAGTATGCAGAGGTCAAGGGGACAGAATGAACAGTATAAAGTCATGATAGCCATGCAGACCACCAGATTTAGCATGTGTTTCAAGAACACGCCGTTCTCGTATCAGACGAAGCAATATTTTGAGAATATATTTTACACATCTCCAATCGAGATGGGCATAACACATGGCTGCAATCGAATGTCGCTCAGCTGCTACATACTGTTATTTTCTCTCGGGAAACGTGCGTGTATTCTAATCGCGACGCCAGTTCGTGCATCGAGCGACCGCGAGGATGGAGTTTGGGACCTGGTTGGAGGAAGGAAATCCTATTTCGACACCCGGACCGCTCATGGATGGAAATTATGTCCTCGTGAAGTATGCAGTGGATTACCATGGCATAATAATATCCTTTTTTAAACATCGCTACGAAGCCTGGCAGAAGGTAGAAGACATACAGTATATTTAGTAGTGGCTAGTGGGTATTTGAAATTAACCATAGTTGCCATATTTTCTTTAGAATTGTAGTATGGTTCGACAGGTGTTTAGGTTCGATACTCTGTCGTATCTGACTTCCTGGTCAACCTGGAGTTTGATTTGGGTTAACCAAATGCATCCAATATTGTAGTTTTGGTAACTATAGTTGATTCTAGTAAATTTCTTTTTAAATTAATGCATATTTTCATTGTCGCGAAGACTCATCACAGGGGAAGTTCTACATATTTTTGATAAAGATAGGAATTATTTCGTGCCTACTGCACATTGATTTTGGTGCACTTGAGCATTTTGATATTTTGATACAATGATGAGAGTGTCTTTGATACACTCCGATTTGAGATACGTTGATGAAATTAATTTTCTCTTTTAAGATATCAGTTAAATATTTGTAAATGTCATTTGGACATTTGAAGTTTTCTGATGTTGGTTTAGTGAATAACTATGTTCAGTTATTTTTCTGGAAGACTTCATACTATTCTATAGAGCTAGAGATATTACCGATACTGCCTAATGAATCAATAGTTCTTAAACATTCATGATTGCTAGATTCATGGTGTAGGAAGTATTGCTATGATATTCTCGAGTTCGCCTGATTGGGGGGAGGCTTCATTATTAATTGAATTTGATCAATTATCACTTTAATCCAGATCACATTTTTCGTGTGACTTCCGATAGTTTGAGGCACTATACATGCAGTTAATATTAATAATTCTACGATATTAGAGAGAGATTGTTTGCAAGCATCAACGCTCTTTTACTAGCAATTCCTAGTTCAGACTTTAAGAAAGTCTCGATTAATATTAAGAACAATTGTAATGAATAATGTGAGGCAAAGCTTGAAACTTAAAAGAGTCATTTTATACTACATTTTCTATTTTCGACACAAGTGTAATTTACTTCAGTCTTTATATTCACGATGAAAGTGAACTATTTTGTGCAGCACTGAGGTGCAATTAAGATCACTGTTGGATCTATTTGGTATAAGGTCACCATTAGGGAGGTATGCTCATCGTCGAGCATATTTTGGAAAATACTATTATAGTTGTTTATGGATCCACTGTAGAGTGATATCAAGTTATGGAATCGTGCTAGTGAAAGCACATATTTGAGATTGTGTGATAATCCACATCGAGTTTAATTAAGGTCAATCCTTACATGGAATTTTGGGACCAAATGTTTGAGTATAGCATCTGTGTATTAAGCACTCTTATGAATAAACTGAGTAGAACACTGTCATAAACATGATTAAATAGTTGGAATTAATCCAAGAAAGTAGTTAACAATTGCCAACAAATTTATAATTCAATTACTATTGATATTTTTAGCCTACTTTCGATTTTTGCAAAAAATGAAAGTAGACTTATGAGATCAACACAGGGCGAAAAAAGTGTGTCTGTGTGTGTGTATGTGTGTGTGTGTGTGAGACTGTGTGTGTGTGTACTCTGAATGTCTGTCCCCACACCTATCAATTCGAACACGGTGAACGCGAATTGAACGAAATTTGGTACAAAGGTAGCACTAGCAAAGGACACCTTAGTGTCATGTTTTATATAGATAGATAGATAGATAGATAGATTTATTTTGTCTGGCAAGATTAGGGCCATTGGGCCCTCTCTTCCATCTAACCAGATTTTACAATTAATACATTATTACATTATTTGCAAAACTTAACAATGGTACTTAAATCTAACAGGAATACATTTCAGATTTGATCACAATACATATAATGGCAGGTAAGCATGGCGTAGGAAAAATTATTGTAATTAGTTAATTATAGCTAAAGTAAGGAAATAATAGGGAAACACAAACACTAATAAAACAGAACCTGATGATGATGTGATGATGTTGATGATGATGATAAGCATCATGGATGAGTTATTACTATAGCCTAATATTGATTTTGCAATGCGCATTTAAAAGGATGTAAGAAAACATTTAGGTAACTAAACAGAAAATAAATAAAACGCAAATTAGAAACACGAATATAACTCAGCATAAGGATTCAAATATTTGGCGTGTTGAGTTCAGGTTTCATTTCTTTTGTGATATGTACAGCTGGCATTGCTGCCTGAAGCTAGACGGGGTTGCTCCTCTGACAGAGTGCGGCAGGTTGTTCCACAGTCGTGCAGTAGAAACTACGAAGGAGTTAGTGTAGCGTACCGTACGGTGTATTGGTATGAGCATGAGTGAATCATTTTTTGACCGTGTACCAAGACCATGTTCGTGTGAGAGGCAGTGAAACTGAGAATGCAGGTAAGCTGGAGAGGAACTTAAGAGTAATTGTCGGAAAAGACATAAAGAATGAAGATCGCGGCGTTGATTTAGTCGCAACCAGCTGAGTTGTTCGTACGCAGGGGTGACGTGGTCGTAATACCGTAAGTTGCATATGTAGCGTACACAGGCATTTTGTGCTAGTTGGAGTTTGTTTTTAAGAGTAGCAGACAGGTCATTGTATACCACGTCGCAATAGTCAAAATGAGGCAGTACTAGGGAGGAAACAAGTCGTTCTTTTAACACGCGAGAGAAAATATTCCCAAATCGTCTCAATGAATTCAGTGCGGAAAATACTTTTCTAGAGACGTTGTGGACTTGCTGCGTCCAAGAGAGTTGTTCGTCAATTATCACGCCCAGATCTTTGACTGATTCTCGGAATTCGATTGGGGAGTCGCGCAAGCGTAAGTTTGGTAGGGTGGGATTATTTTTTATTTTACGAAGAATTTTTGGGTGGGAGATTATGATAGCTTGTGCTTTTGTCTCATTCAGTCGTAGTCCATGTGAATTGGACCAATTACAAATTTCAGTTAAGTCCTCATTGAAAGCTTTGATTGCTTGCGATAGTCTTTCTGGTGCAGCATGCAGATAGAGTTGTACATCGTCAGCGTATAAGTGATATTTGCATTTAGTTATCGATGAAGTGATATCATTTATGTAGATCGAGAAGAGAAGGGGTCCTAGAACTGATCCCTGAGGGACTCCTCTCACCACTGAGCGCCAAGAAGACATTTGATTTGAATTACTTTTAACGCGCTGTTGGCGCCCATGTAGATATGAGTCCACCCATTGGATACTGTTCATAGAGAGATGAATTTTGAATAGGCTAGAGAGTAATATGTCATGATCAACAGAATCAAATGCTTTGCTGAAATCAAGCAGTGCTATGATTGTTGCTTGCCCACTATCCATAGCCTTTCTTATGTCATCCGTGACCTTAAGTAGTGCCGTAGTAGTGCTGTGATTTTTCCGGAAGCCAGATTGGTGCTCATCAAGGATGTTGTGCGCTTGCAAATAGCAGGAGAGTTGTTCGTACACGATAAATTCGAGAGATTTGGAGATGGCAGATAATATGCTCACTGGGCGATAGTCACTCACGTTTTTGGCTTGTGTGTTTTTAGGGATTGGAATGACAATAGCCGCTTTCCATAGCGATGGGTACGTACCAGTCATTAACGAGTAGTTGAATATGTGTGTAATTGTGGGAAGTATAATGTCAATGATTCGTTTGAATATTTCTATTTCTATATTGTCGATCCCTTTCGATTTTGACTTGATTCTAAGAATGGCACGTCTTACTTGTGACGGGGTGACATGCGAGAAGTAGAATTTTTCTCTGTTGGGGGTGGGGGTGTTGTAGTTGTTGGTGAGAGTTCTGTGTTTTATGTCTGGGTTGACAGAATGTCCTGTATTAGTAAAATAGTCATTGAGTGTGTCAAGAGGTAGATTAATGGGGTTGTCATTTTTTCCTTTGCCTATTCCCATGTTTCTTAGTTCATTCCACGCCGCAGAGGGTTTGATATTACGCCCGAGCAAGTTGTGAGCATGCCTGGTTCGAGCGTTACGTACTGCTTGGGATGTCCTGTTTCGGAGCTTTTTAAAGTCATCATAATTCTGTTGCGTGGGTAATTTCTTAAACTTTCTGTGCGCAGAATCTCGCTTAGCCATTAGTTCTTTCAGTTCCGTGCTGAGCCAGGGTGCTGGAGGACGCGTCGCTCGCACAGTTTTCACTGGAGCATGTTTATCATATAGTCCTGTCAAGTAGTCGTTCATTTTGTGTACTTTATCATCTATATTGTGAATATTCAGTATGTCATGCCATGGTACATTGAGAGCGTCTTCTATCAAGGATGGCGTGTCAATTTTAGAGAGGTCTCTGTACGTGATGGTCCTTGGTTTGGTCTTCTTATATTTTAAAGAGTAGGACAAGTAGATTAAGTCGTGGGCAGAAATTCCAGGTACAGATGTCTGCCCGTATTGAAGCACTTTGTCTGTGTTCTTTACTGATATCAGGTCAATTGTCGTGTGTGATGAACGTGTGTGATGTGTCGATAGTAGGTCTAATATTTTCATGTCACGTGACGCGAGCATATTCAAGAGTTGCCGAGTTTCAGCTTTGGTATTATCGCCTATATTGGTATTGAAATCGCCCATGACTATTACGTGCTGGTAAAGAGGCAGGATGCGTAATAACGCGTTCTCTACGTCCTCTAAATGACCCAGCGAAGGTGCCTTGTAAACAACGCAGACAGCACACTTTTGATGGGCGGTCTCTATTTCGAATAACATAAATTCGGGTCTTCTATTGTACTGACTATCTGAGCATGCTAGTAATTTAGGATTTAAGTTCGTCTTAACAAAAGCTCCAACTCCACCTCCTTTCTTTCCTACTCGGTCGTTGCGTAATAGTGTGTAGCCGGGCAAGTTAAATGATTTTGAAAGATGGAGTGGCGATAGCCATGTCTCACTCATCAAGCAAATATGAAATACATCACGTATAATAAGTTCTAGTTCATGAAAATGTGCCGATAAGGACTGTACATTTACGTGCGCTATGTGAAGACCTGTCGGATGAAGTAACAGTTTTTCGAACAGGTAATCACGGGCTGCGGTGGAGTCATTGTTCCCTGGAGCTACTTCTGGCACTCTGTCACCTTCACAAGGCCACGGTGAGAGAGGGGTGGGACGGGTGGAATTCCTTTCACTGCAGGGGGTAAGCTGTACCGAGCTGCTGTCAGAGGTCGTAGACCCACATACTAGGTTTGCCAACTTAGGAAATGAGAACTAAACTAACCAAATTGTACTATACTGAACTAAGACTTAGATTACACTATACAGAAACGTAATGGCGGCCACACAAATGTTCAAAGCTTAAATCAAATTACGACTGACCTAATCATCCGATCTCAAACCAAATTTTGCAACAACATACCGTTAAGGGGGGAGCATCCTTTGACCAAACTAATAGGTCATGAGTCTAATAGTTTGCGGATAGCGGCCATCTTTGTGTGAAAATCGATTCCCCCCATTAATTCGAACACGGTGAAACCGAATGGAACGAAATTTGGTACAGAGGTAGTACTAGCAAAGGGCACATCAGTGTCATGTTTTATATTACCGCCATCTTGACGGAAACGTAACGGCGGCCACACAAATGTTCACAGCTTAAATCAAATTACGACTAACCTAATCATCCGATCTCTACCAAATTTTGCAACAACATACCTTTAAGGGGGGAGCATCCTTTGACCACACTGATAGGTCATCAGCTTAATAGTTTGCGGATGGCGGCCATCTTTGTGTCAACATCGATTCCCCCTTTTAATTCAAACACGGTGAAACCGAATGGAACTAAATTTGGTACAGAGGTAGCACTAGCAAAGGGCACCTCAGTGTCATGTTTTATATCGCCGCCATCACGACAGAAACGTAATGGCGGCCACACAAATGTTCAAAGCTTAAATCAAATTACGACTAACATAATCATCCGATCTCTACCAAATTTTGCAACAACATACCTTTATGGAGGGAGCATCCTTTGATTAATCTAATAGGTCATTGGCCTGATAGTTTGCGGATGGCGGCCATCTTTGTGTGAAAATCGATTCCCCCTATTAATTCGAACACGGTGAAACCGAATGGAACGAAATTTGGTACAGAGGTAGCACTAGCAAAGGGCACCTCAGTGTCATGTTTTATATCGCCGCCATCTAGAAGGAAACGTAATGGCGGCCACACAAATGTTCAAATCTTTAATCAAATTACGATTAACCTAATCATTCGATCTCTACCAAATTTTGCTTCAACATACCTTTATGGAAGGAGCATCGTTTGACCAAATTAATAGGCCATTAGCCTAATATTTTGCGGATGGCGGCCATCTTTGTGTGAAAATGGATTCCCCCTATTAATTCGAACACGGTGAAACCGAATTGAACGAAATTTGGTACAGAGGTAGCACTAGCAAAAGGTACCTCAGTGTCATGTTTTATATCGCCGCCATCTTGACCGAAACGGAATGAATGACACCCAAATTTTAAAAGCTTAAATCAAATTACGACCATCCTAATAATTTGATCTCTACCAGATTTTGCAACATCATGCCTTTTTGTGGAAAGCATCTTATGACTGACTACAAGGTCATCAGCCCAATAGTTTGCAAATAGCGGCCATGTATGTGTGCAAATCCATTCCCCATATAAATTCAAACATGGTGAAACCGAATTGAAAGAGATCTTTTACAGAGGTAGCACATGCAAAGGGCACCTCATATTCATGTTTAATATCCCTATAGCACGTTGTATTTCAACAAGCTACTACAACCAACATTCAATTATACTCCTTGAAAAGGACAAAGAGTTATAACAATACCCATGCATTTAAGAGAAAGTAGGCTCTATGTTCTTTACTGAACATCTTGTTTCTAAATGGATAGACAAATTCATACTTCTAATTAACTTAGTTGTTTGTTAGATTATATCACGATTTAGAAATAGTGCAACCGATAAATGACAGTAAATCTTGGGATGGAAGATTGCAGCAAGTCTTGTAAAAAGTTAATGAGAGTACACATTAGGTGTAACTCAACGTTCTGTATAAAATGTAAATATTTATTTTATTGTTGATTGAGAATATTGATGAAACATGATAATTCGATAACCATGATAATTACGTCGATTAATTCATTATATCGTCGACGACCAATTTCAATTAAACGGTGTTGTATAGATTTTTGTATGTGTATGTCGAGATAGAGTCTTGATTTCTTGCCACAGTTATAGGCATTACCAGTCATTAGGAATTTTACCTGTGTTTGAGGGGTTATTCTTTCCTTTCAAAAGTGATGCTAGCATTTTTGTCCAGAAGTCATATTTATTCTGAATAAATTGATTTTTCTTTTAAAATTCTCCTGCGTGATGCTTTATAGAGGTGATGGAAGGTTGTATTAAGAAGGCCATCGCTGGGTATTTCGGAGTAGTCCACTCTCCCGAGGTGCTCCATTCTTGGAAATCTCTTGTTCTCTGAGCTATTATGCGATTATGGCCATGGTCTTTCTTAACGCCATCTTGCTAGATATAATTGTGTCCATTTATCCCATTCATATGTTGGTAGAACTTGTTTTTTTTCTAGCCGGGGATTTTCAGGTTCTACGATCCGGCTGTCTTCGTGGGATTCAACAGGTGATGGTAGGTAAATACTGGCACAGTACCTACTGTAAGGCCACGGCCGCCTGCTTCCCTCGTCCTTGCCTATTCATCCCAATCTACCCTTCCCTTCCCATCCCTCATGAGGGCCCTGTTCGCTTTTCAGGTGAGGCCGCCCTGACGAAGTGCTGATCACACCTCCCCAGTTGTATCCAATCCTACCAAGTGTTCGAAGCTCTAGGACACTGCCTGGAAAGGCGGTAGTGGTGAGTTCCCTCGCTGAGTCCGTGGGAACCACAAACCTGGAGGGTAAAATTGACCAAAAAAAAAAAGATCCTTCCCCAGACTAAACTTGTGTGAAGCTAAATTGTTAGGTTAGATTTCGTCTGAATTCTGTATCAAGTTCCAACGTTCACCACTAAGTATCATTGATATCTGGTAGCGAAAGTTGGAACTACTTTAAATTGAACGGAACTTGTAGCTCACCCTAAGGGTGTCCGCTGGAAGCAGCTACAGACTCAGGCGAGGTGACCATGTCCTCGGACACTCCCGGCACTAAAAGCCATACGATAAATAAAAACTCTTGTTGAATTCCCTGCCCTTCTTATATCAATTTGCATCCTTTAGGCAATTGTGTATAGCCTATTTGAATTATGTGTTTCAGCCTGCCTTTATCGCCATGCAGGAGAAAACATTGAACAAGATACTGACCGCACTCTTGTTAATTGTCTTCGGGCTCTCCTTTTTGGGAACCACTTGTGGGGTGTTGTATTGCATCTACAGAGACAGGTAACTTGTACATTTCAAGTATTAATTCATTTTTTTCATTCATCTTCATTTTCTCTTTTCCAGCTGACACTGGGTGGGGTCAAATTTAGTTTCTGTACTCCCAGTTCTTTCCGTATACCTTCACCATACTTCCCAGGTATCTCATCTCAGCTGCCTGTACTCTGCTCTCATCCCTCTCAGTCATTGTCCAAATTTCATTATAGGAACATAATATGCTGTGTACATAACTTCTTTAGCCTTAATTGGTATATCCTTGTTCCATACTAGTCCCCGTACCTGTTGGTAGAAAGCACTCCCGAGTTGTATTCTTGTGTTAATTTCCATATCTAGTCTTCCATCTTCAGTCAGTTCACTTCCCAAGTATTTGAAGTGTTTCACCACTTCCAATTCCTTATCTCCTACTTTGATTACTCCTTTTCCTTCTTTCTTAGCTCTACTCATCTCCGCTGTTTTACTCTTCTCCACATTTATCTTCAATGCCCATTGCTAAATCTTTTCATTTATTACGTCTAACAGTTCTTGAACCTCCATCTCATCCTCGCCCCAGATCACAACGTCGTCTGCAAACAACATTACCTTCATCTTTGCCCTACTATAACCTTAGTCTTTCATTGCTGCCTTCATGATGTCATCCATTACCATTAAGAACAATAATGGTGACAATCTACTTCCTTGCTTTAGTCCAGTGTCAATTTTAAACAATTCCGATATCCCGACTTTAGTCTTCACACTACTGTAGCAATCCATGCACATTCCATTTATCGTGTCTCTCAGTTCCTTGCCTATCCCCCTATTTGTTAAGCTTTCACAAACTTTTGTTCTACGGATGCTATCATAGGCCTTTTCTAGATCAATAAAGTTCATTACCATCCTTATGTTACCGACAGTATTGGCTACGCTGGCTAAAGCGCAGTGTTAGGTCATGGGGCCAAGCTCTCTGCTGACTCGGTAGACGCGTGGGTTCGAGCCCCACCGTCGGCCGTCCTTGAAATGGTTTTCCGAAGTTTCTCATTTTCAACACCAGGCAAATGCTGGGACGGTACCTTCTGACAGGCCACGGCCGCTTCCTTCCACATCCTTCTCCAATTTCATTCACCTTAATCAATTCCATCTCTCATCCCGACGCGCAGGTCGCCCAAGGGCTCGAATAGAAAGACCTGCAGTAGGTCTCTGAGGAGACCACACGAAAAAAATCCTTATATTACAATTATTGATGCCGATAGGAACTTAATCTACTATATACAGTATATAACAAGTTGTTCCGTGAAGAGCTATTTCCATATATCCCACGTATGTTAATTGCCTCTATTAACATACAAAATTTCAGTTTGATTGCTGTAGTAGATTCGTAGATATTGAGATCCGACTAAATATTTCGGATGGTCACCATGTTGGATTTTGATATATATGTAAGCCATATAGATATGCATTATTTGATGACAATTTTTGCTTAGGTTCGTTATTCAAACGTTCACTTCGATCACATGGTTAATACACAAGAAATAAATATTAATGTTTAAATTGCGCACAGCCGCTATCATGAGATTATGTGAACAATTGAACTAAATTAGACGCAAGTGCATTACAATGTGTAAAAATATTTACTGCATCATATTTCATTGCACACGATGGTTATGTCGCGAGAAATGTCTATTAAAATGTTTCACATTCGCTTGGCCGCCATGTTCATTTGATATTTTACATGATTTGGAAGTGCCATAACTGAACTTCTAGAAGTACCCTTTACCACCGTATGAAATTTCAGGGTGATATGAGTAACAGTTTCGGAGATATAGAATGCCGGTGAAAGATATCGCACAGCCGCCATGTTGGATTGGTGAGACGTAGTAAAATTTGAAGGGCATGGTCGGGGTCGGCCCAAATAGTACTATGACCTTACCGAGGTTAATTGAAATCGCTCCAGCCGTTTTGAAGTTATTTGACGCATACGTGTCAGTCAGTGTGTGTGAGTGTGTGTAGTCTGCATGTCTGCCCCCCCCCCCCCATCAATTTGGAAACGACATACTTTTATATAGGACGCGTCTTTCAACCAAACTACAAGGTCATCAGCCGTCCCATTTCAGTATGGCGGCCGTGTGACTTATGCAACCATTAAAAGCAATACCATAATTTAATATTATAATATTTTACTATATGCGTGGCTTAAAAGAGCTGAGCCATCTCTGCAACATGACAAGATGGCAGCTGACCTCTAGTACCTGTCCTATATTTCAGTAGTTTTAGTATGTTGTATGTGATACAGCCTAGTGATACACATAATATAAACTTTGTATGAAATGATTTACAATGAAGATGAACTGCAGTAAAGAAATCGTTTATTTCAAGACATTATTTCCTAACACGTTGTATCTAAGTCAGTTAATAACACTCGTGTGTTAAGGACATGGTTGGCTCTGGGCTAGCGCGTTAGTTTCTCACGCGGTTGATTGAGGATCGAATACTACTAGAGTCAACTTTTCTTAACTTGAATTCTTTTACAAATGATGTCCACGAGCTCTTTACACAGATACTAAATAAAATGCCATTTAGCTCAAAGGAGAGGCTAATGGATACACTCGTTTATTAATAATCACAGCCCCAGCATCGCACATAAACAGAAGACATTAGAAAAAGGAGAATAGAAGAACATGATACACGTCATCAACCACAGCCTTCTCAATGCCTCTGTACGGTGCTGTCCTCTTGCGGATTACGTGGGTAATTGTTCCAAACATTCTGCATTGTGAATCCCTGGCCTCCTGAAGTACTGCAATTTTGTATTACTTCAACTTGTAGCCACCACCGCGCTCCGATTACCTTTAAGCACTGCCAACTGGATCGCCTCCCTCCTGGCTGCTTTTAACTGCCTGCTCATTCAACACTCAGAGGCGTACAAGATATATATTCATTCACTGCTAGGTTGCAGCACCAACCAACTGTGATCGCCACGGATGTTCAAAGGGGAAGATACCCAAAACTAAGGATTCTTAAGTTTGGAGGCTTAATATCGAGATTAACGGACGTGAATGCATTACAATAAGTTAGTAGTTTTGTTATTCAAACATCATAAGGTATATAATATTGATTTTGACATTTACTGGCTAATTATCAATATAAAAGAAAACAAACAA
Organism: Meconema thalassinum; assembly: GCA_946902985.2. Lineage (NCBI taxonomy): Eukaryota > Metazoa > Arthropoda > Insecta > Orthoptera > Tettigoniidae > Meconema > Meconema thalassinum. Next base: position 131,253,734 of record OX336391.1, on the reverse strand, counting down.
TACATGGTGGTGGAGGTGATTGTTTTAGGGATGAGGACAAAGAGTTATAAGTACACCCATACATTTAGGAGAAAGTAGGCTATATATTCTTTGCTGAACATCTTGATTCATAAATGAAAATAGGCTAATAATGAATGTTTGTTTGTTCGTCCCGTTTGCGTTCATATACCATTCATCCGATTGGGATGAAACTTTGGGGAGTTGTTGTGTACACTCCTGCAAAGGTTTCTGACGTAGGAATTCCATTTTGCAACAGGTAGCGCACAAGCAGTTTCAACAAATGAATGACGGCACGCGAATCGTTTCAGCAGAATCCCGTGTGCTTTCATATAATTATCATTCATCCGATTGCGATGAAACTTTGGTGAGTTGTTATTGTACACTCCTGCGAAGGTTTCTGGATTAGTAAATCCATTTCACAGTAGGTAGTGTACGAGTAGATTCAACAAATGGGTGACAGCGGGCGGATAGTTTCATGAAACTCCCGTATACGTTCATATACCATTCATCCGATTGCAATGAAGCTTTGGTGAGTTGTTGTTGTACACTCCTGCGAAGGTTTCTGGCTTAGTAAATCCATGTTACAATAGGTAGTGCACGAGCAGATTCAACAAATGGGTGATGGCACGCGAATCGTTAAAACAAAGTCCCGTATGCATTCATATACCATTCATCCGATTACGATGAAACTTTGGTGAGTTGTTGAGCACGCTCCCATAAATGTTTCTGAGATAGTAAATCCATTTTACAATAGGTTAGAGGCAATTAAAGGAAAAAAGTTTCAACGCCAACACTTTCTTTGATTGGCATTGCTACTTATGTCGGGTACAGCCAGTAGACAATATAAGCCATTTAAGTATTTTACTGTCGTGCTGGTTTGGATATGAGTCGTCCAGTTACAAAACTCGATTAATCCACTCGTGAATAAGAATCATGTCATAGAATTATTTATTGAATTAGTTTATTTTACTTTATATTGTTTGTTTTGTGTAATTTAATTTATTTTTTTCTTTTGATTTTGTTTTGTTTTATTTTATTTCGTATTATTTATTTTAAATTGTTTGCTTTGATTTTTTGTTTTTTATTTTATTTTGTTTTAATTTATTTTTATTATATTTTGTTTATTTTGTTTTTCCAGAAAACAAACATAAAACCAAAAACAAAAAACAGAAGCAAAAAGCAAAATTCAAAAACAAAACAAAAACAATGAAAGAAGCAAATTTCAAAAAAATCATAAGCCGAAAACAAACTCAAAACCAGAACCAAGAAAGGAAAGCAAAAAGTAAAATTCAAACGCAAAAGCACAAAGCAAACACAAAACCAAAAATCAAAAACACAAAGCAAAAATAAAACAGTAGAAAACAACAAACACAAAAGATTCGCGAGTCAAAGCCCAGAGAAACGTTTCTCATGAAAATGATCCTTATTCACACGTGGATTAAACGAGTTTTGCAACTGGGCGACTCATATGTAGTTCATTTTAATTCAAGAACTTTTCTAATAAAATTACGTGGATTTGTGTTGTGTGTAGTCAATTATTTATTTCCTACAGAGCAATTTCATAAAAATAATAAATAACTAAATATCTTTCGCTTTGTGTGCAGGAACACCAAACCTCCAAAAAGTCTGAGAAAGAAGGAAGGCCTGATCAAGAAAGGAATCATTGATGAATTGAATGATGCCGCAGTGAACCCATTCTGGATTCAGTAAGTTGATTTAATTATATTTGTATTGCAGCCAATGGCCATAGCGGGGTATTTTAATTGAACGCGCCTTAGGCTCCCCATCATATATATTATTTCAGTAGTATAGATCCCTCCTGCGGCTCTTACAAGCGACCGATCGTGACAAATGAGCATCCAAATAAAAGAGAATAGACATTAGCAGTGACGAATCACACTCTAATTTCATAAATATCTATAATTTCTTAAAAAAATGACTTAAGAAAATGAACGAAGTGTGTGATTTGCAGATACTATTACTGTGGGAAAATACGCTCAATAATGCTGTCCACTTCACTTTTTGGCCGCTGTGACGCCTGTTTCATTTCATTTTAACATAGGGAGCGGAACGAAAACGCACGAACGATCCAAAGACGTAGCTTGGGGGGGGGACCGCGTCCACAGAGCCCGTATCGTTCGTCAGTTTTTGTCCGAACAGCTGCGAAGTGCGAACCGATCCCGTTCTGTTGGGATTTTAGTTGCGAATGAGTGCGAAGAGCGCAGGTAAACATGGATTGTGAAATGTTAATTTTACTTGTTCAGAAAACATCTAAAATGAATGAATTTCTTGAGCTTAGAAGAAATGTTGCCAAATGTGTCATTCCTCATTCGAAAATAGGATAAGAGGTGATCTTCGTCGGCATGAAGATCATGCCACAAATGAGAAAATTCATCGATCTCCTTTCTTTTTGCGTAAATGTGATTCACCCACATTACCCGTCTTCGTCGATATCGCCTGTGAGTGATACGTCGAATCAAAGGTGATAATTCCAGAGTGAAAAATTCTTCATCAGAATCATAATTATGTAAAACCGTCCCGGAGAACCATCTCGTCTCTGAATTCGGACGAATACTGAGGCAATGGACGATAGGCAGAGCTTCATAAGAACAGTGTTCGCCTGAATTCGTTGCTTCGCAGTTCGCAGCTTTCCGATCCCAATGGACGAGAGGCCTTAGGCTCCCCATCAAGTTCAATTTCAAATAGTTCCAACTTTGGCTAACAGAGATGCCACCGTCACTGACACCTAGCGGTGAACGTTGGAACTTGATAGAGCGTTTCAAACCAGTTAAATATAACCTACAAATTTTGCTAAACACTATCATTTGTAGTGGTAGGTTCTTTTTCTTGCCATAAATCTATGACATGGGCCCGCCGGCTTTATTTCCTCTCCGAAGGAAGTCATACTGGAGGATTTTAACGCTCATAAAATTCTGACAACTTCGACCGGGTTCGAACCCACGATCTTGGGCATAGTACGAAGGTGTATCAAAAGGTTAGTTGCACTAACGCACTGCAGCAGCGCGCTGTGTGTCGCAAACGTGGGCACAGCGGAGAAAGGCACAGACACTGCCCACACGTCTGTTAGGCAGGTCGCTTTGGTGTCTCGTCTTTCAAGGTGTGAATAGCAGCCAAATGCAATGGCGCGTCGACTGGACGTTCACTCCAAATATGAGGTGTGTGCGACAATCCGTTTCCTATGGGCCAAAAGGAAGAATTGTACGGGCATTAAAGAGAAGCGCCGGGGGAAATTGAGTGCCGGTGTGATTTTGTTGCACGATAACTCAACACCTCACAAGGCCCGCCAAACGAGCGAACTGCTGTAGCGTTTCAAGTGGGAGGTCTGGCAACATTCACCCTACAGTCCCGACCTAGTGCCATGTGACTTTCATCTGTTCGGTAAACTCAAAACGAAGCTCGGTGGTCGACGTTTCCAGACCGATGAGGAGGTGAAGGCCGCTGTCTCCGTGTGGTTGCGGAACGCTGGAGGAACTTTCTATGCATCCAGCAGTGACAAGTTGGTTTTGCGTTCGCAGAAATGTTTTGAGTCTCTTGGAAACTATGTGGAAAAGTGACGTTACATTGTATGTCGTCATAGGCTTGTTGCTGTTGTATGGGTGGTGTAATAAATGGCCATAACTGGGAAGTGCCACTTATTTTTTGATCTGCCCTCGTAGTTCAGCATGTTACCGAATACGCCACCGAAGCCGGTGTAAGATGATTTTCAATTTTTATTATTAATTTATTCAACTCTAATAACAATTTCCTATAACATAGGTTGGTTCTGAAAAGAACATAGTCTACGTCGTGACGTTCTGGCTATTTCTATCTTAATATTAGATCATTCAGTTCCCACTTCAAACAAGACCTTTACGTTCGTTTTGATATCTCCTTGTCAAATCTGTTGAATTGAAGTACCTACACCAATATACTCTACATGAAGGAAGCTGCGACATTTTACCTTAAGCATGCCTACGTAATTTTCAATGAAGATCTGAACAAGAGATTAAAAATACAACTTTTTAACCTTAATGTATTTTTAAGAAAGTTTTATAAGTTGTAAATAAACATATCATAGAAATGTTAACACTATTATGTCATAAGTGCTGAGGATGAGTTCGAAAATATGACTCAAAAGAATATTGAACACTGTTATATAAAAACATATACACACATCAAAAAAAGTTTTGCATCACCTCGGTTCCCAGATCTCCGGCATATAGACGTTGACTGTGTATATTGTATCCAAGATACAGTCCCTTTGACTGTTCATAGATGTCACTAAAACTGCTCAAAGATGTAAACAACCATGCATGAGCAGGGCCTATTAGACGGAGGGGGTACGACAGCCGATCAGTTCCAGTCATTCCACCAGGACGAAGGTACGCTGCTCATGTTGTCTGTAGTTCTACCATGCCTAGAAGGTCAATACCGCAGTTCGATCGCGTCCGCATTGTTACTTTGTGTCAAGAAGGGCTCTCAACAAGGGAAGTTTCCAGGCGTCTCAGAGTGAACCAAAGCGATGTTGTTCGGACATGGAGGAGGTACAGAGATACAGGAACTGTCGATGACAGGCCTCGCTCAGGCCGCCCAAGGGCTACTACTGTAGTGGATGACCGCTACTTACGGATTGCCGCTCGGAGGAACCCTGACAGCAATGCCACCATGTTGAATAATGCGTTTCGTTCAGCCACAGGACGTCGTGTTTCAACTCAAACTGTGCGCAATAGGCTGCATGATGCGCAACTTCACTCCCGACGTCCATGGCGAGGTCCAGCTTTGCAACCCCGACACCATGCAGCGCGGTACAGATGGGCCCAACAACATGCTGAATGGACCCCAAGGAATTGGCATCACGTTCTCTTCACCGATGAGTGTCGCATATGCCTTCAACCAGACAATCGTCGGAGACGTGTTTGGAGGCACCCTGGTCAGGCTGAACGTCTTAGACACACTGTCCAGCGAGTGCAGCAAGGTGGTGGTTCCCTGATGTTTTGGGGTGGCATTATGTGGGGCCGACGTACGCCACTGGTGGTCATGGAAGGCTCCGAAACGGCTTTACGATACCTGAATGACATCCTCCGACCCATAGTGCAACCATATCGGCAGAATATTGGAGAGGCATTTGTCTTCATGGACGACAATTCTCGACCTCATCGTGCACATCTTGTGAATGCGTTCCTTCAAGATAACGACATCGCTCGACTACAGTGGCCAGCATGTTCGCCAGACATGAACCCTATCGAACATGCCTGGGATATGTTGAAAAGGGCTGTTTATGGACGTCTTGACCCACCAACCACTCTGAGAGATTTACGCCGAATTGTCGTTGAGGAGTGGGACAATTTGGACCAACAGTGTCTTGATGAACTTGTGGATAGTATGCCACGACGAATACAGGCATGCATCAATGCAAGAGGACGTGCTACTGGGTATTAGAGGTAGTGGTGTGTACTGCAATCTGGACCACAAATGCTGAAAGTCTAGCTGTATGATGGTACAACATGCAATGTGTGGGTCTCATGAGCAATAAAACGAGCTGAAATGTTGTTTGTGTTGATCTCTATTCCCTTTGTATTTAAAGGTTCCGGAACTCTTGGAACCGAGGTGATGCAAAACTTTTTTTGATGTGTGTATTTGTATTTAGGCCCTACTAGGTGGAATTTTGTTTATTAATTTTAAACTAACTACATTATCATAACAATCTTAAAAGCATTGCTGTATCCCACCACGACCATGAGATAAAAATTGAGCACCTCACTTTCTCTCTCCCCGAAGAGCTGATGACCGAGCTGTCCCAAGCCCTAACATGACGTCCTGCTGTGTTGCTACCAACATAACACCAATGGTTAGCAGAACACAGAACGTGTTCTCATATGCACAGTACAGAAACAGATCCGATGGATATTGTGTGATAGGATTTGTCGAGCCCCCCTAGTTGACAATATTTGTACATAAGAGGTAGAGTAAGCTGTATCTAGGACGTATTCCCAGTCGGGTACGTAACACGTCTTGTGAGTACTGCCAATGTGTGTACTAGGGCAGGGCCGTCCAGTCATTGCGCTCGGGGAGCACTAGGCAGTCAGACTAGCGCTCCTTCCCCTACCACCACTACACTGAGGCAGCGAAGAGACGGACGATGTTCGGACCACGCTGACTAGATACGTACAGTCGTGCGGCCGACGGCTCTTGTGGGGTTGTTGACATATTAATAGGGCTGTTTTGCCATAACAAATATACCCCATGTACAAATCGAATGGTACTCCGATGTATGGAATGTGCAGGAAACGAACTCAAGTGTTAAGTAAAGAATATTGTGATTTATTCCAAACTGAAATGTGAACATATTAGAGAGGAAAATGCAACTACAAACTTGTGTTCCTTTTTAACACATTACATCTCTGTTGCACACTAAACATTTGGCATGCCTTTTATAGGCTGTACAGAAAAATTAAATTTCCCATTCTTCTTTAAAGACTGCTGCTTCACCACTCCTTTTTTGTATGCTGTTCAGTGATGACCACTGCGAAACTGTCTCAGCCAGTCAAGCGCCTCCCACCACTACCTTCCAACAAAGCGCTCGGAGCACTGGCTTATAGCGCAGCCGGAGCGCTGTCTGGATGGGCCTGCACTAGGGTACGAAAATGACGTAAAGTAAGAACACGAGCCTTTCTACGATCAGAAGTAGCTTGGGCAAATGACTAGGGCAAGCCACGCCAACTCGGTGCCTCGCGAGCACCGACCGGCACCGGTAAATCACTGGTGCTCTGCTATAGCGCCGGCGAGCGAGGCAATCACAGCACTGTTGTGAGGAACGTGTAGTAGCAGCGCTTAGCGATGCGAGAGTCGTGTTGTTGTTGTTGTTTGGTGAATGGGGTTGGGCAAATCAGCGCGCGTCAGGCAGCGTACCGGTATCGAAACGAATAATACTAATATTGCCAATTTAGTGTACAGACAGATATAATCGTCTTATTGCAGTCCTGATTTTGCCCTAATTTTCAACATTCTTTCTTTATCTTTGGCATCGCTTTGAAGCCCTCAATTTTCCGATATTTTGAACAATCGTTCTGACAGTTGAAATCCGAAGTATAGCTTCTAAGGAAGCATCAGACAAACTAGACTTTGTTTTTGTTTTGTTACTATTCATAATTGAAAACATTTGTTCAGAAATTAACGTTGTTCCGAACATAGCAACAAATTTAAGGCCATGAATCCTCGGGAATTCTTGTTCCTCAACGCCTTTATGAAATGAAATGAAATCACCATTGTAATGGTAATAGCGGTCTGTCAAAATTGAATCGCCCTGTAGTTTTATCAGCTCAACTTGGAGACATGATGGGCTATCCTCTACCGCCACTACACGGGGAGGAAAGAGAGGAGGGAGGGTAAAAGCACCTGTGCTGCTTGGTGCCGCACCGGGGCGCGCAAGCACCACTGTCGACCAAAATATTAGCCTATGTGTACTCGAGTTTAAAGGTTGTTTGTGAAGTAACCAATAGACCTACATAAAATCCAATAACATCATCATTTTCGTCGTTCTATTTTACGTTAGCCTAGTTCATGTAGGTTTGGAATTTTTAATTTATATTTTAATATTTTTATCGCAGTTGGAACACAAAAAGTGCCCGTTTTTAAGCGTGTTTCAACAATGCGTCACATTTAAGAATTATTACCTCACAAACCCGTCATCAGATCGAATCCAAATTTTAACTCAATATACATTGGAATGTTGTATAACTGGTTTATTAATTTCAACATTTTGTTTGTCCAAGAAACAAAGTTATCATTTTTGTAAGGTATTTTTTTTTCTCGGCTCGGGGTGGTTGGAAAATGTAGTTCTTGGTTGCGTTGTAATCCTTATACATCAAAAAGTTATGCTGCATGATTGTGAAATACGTAAACTAATTCACTTATTTTATATCGATTTGTATTTGTACGGGGAATTAAGACATGATTCACCAGTTAGCTGCTCCGGTGAGAGCTGTACAACGTTGCCAAGATGGGCTCCATAACGCGTCATGGCGCGCCCCGCTCGGACGTAATGGGCTTCATATCAGCAACGCTGTGCAGCATTTCCCGGAGAGGCTAGCTGGTGAACCATGTCTTAATTCCCCGTACAAATACAAACCGATATAAAATAAGTGAATTAATTTAAGTATTTCACAAACATACATCATACCTTTTTGATGTATAAGGATTACAACGCAACCAAGAACTACATTTTCCAACGACCCCGAGCCGAGAAAAAGTTACCTTACAAAAATGATAACAACTTTCGTTCTTGAACACACAAAATTTTGAATTTAATAAACTAGTTATACAGCATTCCAATGTATATTGCGTTAAAATGTGGATTCGATCTGATGACGGGTTTGTGAGATAATAAATCTTAAATGTGACACATGGTTGAAACACGCTTAAAAACGGGCACGTTTTGTGTTCCAACTGCGATAAAAAAAATATATAAATTAACAAGAAGTTCAGTGACGAACTAAAAAGCCTACTTTTCATGCCAATGATTATTCTACAGTATATGAACCTATCTAGAATAATGACGAAATTAAGTTGCTAACATCGAAATTTCTAATTAGTTCAAAATACTGTATACCTGGCATAATGTAGCCTAATAGAGCACTACAGTTGGCAGCCCTGATGACTGAATATATTCTTAGTTCCATCTCGTAAGGTACAGAATACAAAATTTGGTTGAAGTCCAATGAATAGCATGGTCGTTACATGCAGTTAAACATTGGATCTAACAGCGCGCGTAAAACCATTTTGGCAACAATGTCATGCATGTATTGGTCAGAAATAATCTGAAATAATATGATCTATTGTTGTGCCCATTTTGAATGAAATCCATTAGTTAGTATAGAAGTTACATGCATTTTAAAATTGGACCTATCAGCAGGCTTAGAATCATGTTGGCAGCACTGACGTACATTAGTTACTCCAAATTAATCTAGAATTCCTGGTACTATACGTGTGCAAAAGTTAGAGCTATTGGCTTGCATACTCTCTGATATATTGATATTTGGGTAACAAAAATAGGGACAGAACATATTAACAGTTGGCAGCCCTGGTTGCTCTTAGGAATCGGCATAGTCATATCCGTTATGGTACACATAGCACATACGATATTTGGTTGAAATCCAAATGATAGTATGGAAGTTACATGTATTTAAAGTTGAACCTGTCAGCAGGCTTAGAATCATGTTGGTAGCACTGACGTATATAAGTTACTCCAAATTAATATAGAATGTCAGGTACTATACGTGTGCATAGTTTAAAGCTGTCGGCTTGCATACTTTCTGATATATTGGTATTTAGAAAAAATAAATTAGGAGCATTTATCAACAGTTGGTAGCCCTGGTGGGTCTTAAGAATACGCTCAGTCATATCTGGTTATGTACACGTACAACATACGAAATTTGGTTGAATTCCAATTGATAGTGTAGAAGTTATATGCATTTAAAAATTGGACCTATCGGCAGGCTTATAATCAATTTGGCAACACTGCCATGTATGGCCTCCTGGAAATTAAACTGCAATATTATTATCTATACGTGTGCTAATTTTGAAATAGCTCCCATTCATACCTTCCAAGATATCCAACATGGAGCTCAAATTTTAATTGCGATTTTTTAGCAGTTGGTATGGATCTTTACTCCTACCAAATTTTGTTTCGATTGCTCCAGCCATTTAGGAGTTGATAGGGGGGGGGGGGACACACACACAGCCAGACAGACAGAAGGACAGACAGACAGACAGACAGACAGACACACATTTGCCCGATCTCATAAGTCTACTTTTTCCTCATTTTTGCAAAATGTGAAAAGTAGGCTAAAAATTTCAAACCTACATGAACGAACGTAAAATAGAACGATGAAAATGATGGTGCTATTGGTTACTTCACAAACAACCTTCAAACTCGAGTGCACATAATATCTTGGTCGCCAGTGAATAATCGCGTCGGCGTGTCCTGGACTAGGGTATGTAAGGTACTTGTACCCGTTGCTCCAGCTCATAGGTGACACCCGTGGATCCTTGCACGTGTTCAAGCAGTTGCAGTAGAGCTCAAATTTCGTTGTATCCTCTCTTGAAATGGCTCTTTGCAGAAATCACACCACGCTTTCTGCTGCTGGCTTTAAATATTTCTGGAACCATAACCTGTCACAGGCATCGCATTGTTTACTGAACTTGTTAGCGATGAAGACGAATTTGAACCGCTCTGAAGTCAACTTCTAGCGCCTGTTGTACTTGGGCACACAAGCAATCTACTGTGGCTGTGGTCCCATACCCAGGCTGTTGGGTGTACTCTGAAAGCTCCTAGACGGCTGGTCTTGCGGTCAATCTCTATTGCAGTGTCGCCCGAGTCTGCCCTACGCGGCTCGAGCCCACCGCTCTCGTAGACTGTAGGAGCTCTTGGGTTTGCCTCAAATCCTGGGCTTGAGCTCTTTATGGAGACATGTTCCACCAGGCCCGACGAGAGGGAGGGGCAAGTGGGGCTGTACCCCGGGGCCCTGATTGGCTGGGGGGCCTGAGGTGATAAAAGGTCAAAAACAAAAGTTTGGTGCTTTTCAGTCAGTCAATACGAATGTACCCAAAAAGAGCTGGGTTATGCCCTAATCCTGAAATAAATTACATGAGATTAATAAATACACTAGGATGACCAGTTTCGATCGTCAAGCGATCTTCATCAGATCCATTACACTTAGGCTATAACATCTTTGTTTGAGAATATAGATGAAAAATATTTACAATATGTACAATTATTTAGTTGCAGTATTGGTAATGCAAGTGTCGGTGTATGCTTAATGTAGTATATCTGATGTTAGGTGAAATGCTAAAATGGTGATATAAATCCTGAATTTGTCTGTTTGGGGTGACTATATGCTTGTAAAAATGTCAACTATGGTTGTACAGTAATAATACAGGCTACTACCTATCTGGTTGTCTTCCTGGCTGGAGCTTCGAGCAGTTTCGTGTTTGTGACGTTGCCATATCTAGATAAGATTTATGCTATTGAATACAGGAAGGCCTACAACTATTAAAGACCATGGGACTGTCTTCGCTATGCGTAGACTAAAAAGCCATTCGTACTAAGCGCTGCCCGGTCAAACCCCACAATGTGATAAAAGGTCTTAAGAGTGGACCACTTTAATTTAATGTCTACATTAATATGAAATTTTCTGATAAAACTCTGTTCAATACAGACAGTGAATAGTATAGAAAGAGTACCAAGAAAAAATAATAATTAATTTTATAAATAGCCATGTTTTTTTTTTTTTTGCCAGAAAAATGGCAAGGTTGTCAATTTAATTAATAACGTGCTTAAGTTCAAGTGCTCTTTGTAGAGCAAACGTTTCTAATTAAATCTCAGAAAAAAATGACTACTCCATACATTTTCTGAAAGGAGTATGGCTTATATCTGTGGCGCCTGAACACCTTCGGATACAATGAAAATTGAACTTTTAATGCACAGTGATCAAAATCTTGAAGTAAAATAACAACCATTGAAAGCAGGAGAGGAATAAGAAGGGGACTGGCTGAATAAATTAAAACACAGAAAATTAATATTTTCATTTGGGCAAGCTTAACCCTGGAGTGGCACACTTGGGTCTCAGCGACCCTGCGGTAAACAAATGATGGTATAAATCACTTATATGAAACTGCAGGCTACCGAGTCGTGTTTGTAAATTGCGTAAGCACCTTGTCACACTCAGATAGTGCCATTCAGATCTGTCAGTGGAAGCAAACATCCGTGGGAAAAAAGTAAATATAGTTCAGGGTCACGGAAACCTCTGTGTGCCGTTTACGGTTGCCTTTTCCTGGTGTGTGCGTTCCTGCTGCAGTTCTTGCTATGTGATTAACAAGCTGACACGTGTTTCCTTAGTGCTACAGGCAGTGTATGGAATGGCCAATTCCAAGGAAGGACTATCAGATTGTCACATTAAGGTGTGCGAAACCATTCTGCCAGAGCCACCGTGCCATGGTATGTGAAGATTGCGAACGTCTCCTGTGAAGCATTTTGTAACCTCTCGCTAAGGCGAACTATCAGTGAAATTAATTTGTAGTGGCTGTTTTATAACTGTTTAATAACTGTACTGTATAAATGTTTCAAAACTTGACGATAGTTGTCCACTGTGCCAGCTAGAAATACATATTTATGTATCTCTGTAATGTTCAGGTTGTAACTGCTTTTATTGTAATTATAATTAATTAATTATTTACAATAGATAAGCACTAGAGATTATAATAGTCATTTACCGGTGTCCTCTAACTATACAGAAGACAGCTAGAACAAGTACAAGTGGTGAAATTCAAAGGATATGATATTAATGACTGCAATTTGATTGGATCGAGCAGATCCCACCGAGCTATTTACGTATGTGTTTTGTGGGTGTGCCATTCCAGGGTTAATACCGTAAGTCCAAAATGATGTCACAGGTTGAATAAGAATGGAGGGGCCTGGAATACCTAGCCCTAGGGCCCGTGATTGCTCTCTACGGCCCTGTGTTCCGCAGTGTTTAAAGGGGATGGACTTGGATTTACATTCTTCAGTTCTGCTGTCCAAGTCTCTTCAAGTCTTTTCTGGAACGAACGTGTTGAATCCGAGGGCGCCATAAGCTAGCCACCATCAAGTTTCTGCAAAAAATCACACTCTTCTGAAAAGCACCGGTTTGAGTTCGATAGATTATATCTACCGCGGAAGAGTGAACTCTCTTAAATCCGACCACTCCGGTTCAGATCGACAAACATACTGCTGGCAAACTCACCTCTGTGACGCCACGCGCGAAAATAAGTTATTAGCTCTGAATGCGTCAAGGCTATCCCGATAACGAGCGGTGCTGCGCCCACAATCCTTGTGTGATCGAGTAATGGCGTCTCTTCTCTACGAAATGACACTGGTTGGTTGGTTCCTTAGTTTAAGGGCTGCGACAACGCGGTCATGTAGCCCCGTGTACTTTGGGTGTGTGTAGAATCTGTCTGATGACCGGTGTTAATTGTGATGACTGTATTAGTGTGTGTTATCTGTAATTCAGGTAAGGACTGCAGACGGTCAATTTGAAGTAGTTCCGACTTTTGATACCAAATGCTACCGTCAACGACACCTAGTTGCAAACTTGGCTACTAGATGCTACCACAACCAGAACCTGGCGACGAACGTTGAAACTTAATAGCGTTATTCAAACTTAACCTACAAATTTTAGCTTCACACAAGTATAATGATTGGAAGGTTCCTTTTCATGCCATAAATCTATGACAAGGGCCCGCCGACTTTACTTCCCCTTCGAAGGAAGGCATACTGAGGGATTTTAACGCACTTAAAAAATCCGACGTCTTCGGCCGGGTTATACTTAACTAACTAACTAACTTAGCGCCTCTACTGACAGAATACAAATACGTTTCGCGTCAAAGGAATAAACATGAAACATATCATAGCATCTATAACACTGTTCGTACCATTGAACTAGCTTTGAATTGACACTTAAATACAATAATTATTCATAAAGAAACAGGAAGTTTTGGAGACCCGTGAATGACTCATAGTAAAAGTTGTTACTGTTGTCTTCCAGGAAACTCAAGTTGCGGGGGGACCACGACCTCTCCATACAGGTCTACTGTGTGCCTGATGGTCCAGAGAAACACGTAATGGAACGTCGCCCGGCTGTGGACCAGTCTCCTGTAAGTTACACACTATTGAAAGTCAAATTCACACAAAGAATTGAAATCATTGTTACCAACTTCAGATAGAATATACGGTATTCTACTTAGTTTTTTTTTAGCGTATGGCTTTTAGTGCCGGGAGTGTCCGAGGACATGTTCAGCTCGCCAGTTTTGTAGCTTCTTCGAGGCGGACACCCAATGAGTGAGCTACAAGTAACGTCGCGTGTGGAGTGTTGTCTGGGGAGGAAAGGTTGAATGTAAGGACGAGGAGTTGGAAGGTAGCGACTGTGGCCTGTAGTTAGGGACCAACCCCGGCATTTGTCTGGAAGCAAGATGGGAAACCACCGAAGACCATCTTCAAGGTTGCCGGCGGGGGGATTCGAACCTCCTCGCCTCCCGGATGTGAACGACTGCCAGCAGTCATGCCGTAACAACCACGGCTAACTCACCCGGTATCTACTCAGATAACGAGTTGCGACTCATATTCTATGTCAGGAGAATTACCACAAACGATACATTGATTTGCTTGTTAAAATAGGCATCACTTAGACTAATTTTAAATTATACTGGGTCGATATTTTAGTTGTATGCTTGTTATATAGAAGATAGCTGAATATGTTTTCCCATTTTAATCCTTGCTAATTAACAAAATAAAAGTGGTGTATGCTCGAATATCAAATACCACGATGTGGGCACCATTGAAGTGCTAGACATATTTCATAGTAAATTTTAACTTGGTTTGTTATAGCTATGAACGTGCATGTTTTATTGAAGAAAAAAAAAACAATCCCTATTTGAATAGTTCGAATAAGTAGAACGTAAAAAGTGAAAGTCAGTCTGAAAGACTAGACTTTGTATCATTTTAAATGATACAAATGCTGAAAAATGCTACAAAGGCTGGAGGCTTCTCGCTTCGCTCGAAGCCAAACACTCTTGACATGTTAGAAAATTATCTCCATAATAGACCTGCTTACCTTCCTCTATAATACCTTACCTTGTTTCAAATTACTCGCGAACGGCAAGTGCAAACCAAGGGCAAAGCAAGATCAAGCGCGCGGGATGCCGTCATGCTCACCAGAGCGCGCGGGGACGTGCCCCTTCCATCCATTCTAAGAACACTTATAGTGGGTGTTGTATTGAAGATAGAGATATGCTATCGCGGACTTTTTTGTTGAACTTTTCATGCTGACCAATTCTTACGCTCATAGTATATTGATATGTTTAACGGCTTGCCCAGCGTAAGCTTAAGAAGTGCACGGACGCCAAGTTTGTTTTCGATTTTTTTCACTGAAATCGTTACTGCTTGGCTTCCTTTGATCATACATAAATTATTTTCTACATAATCTTTCCTCGAGATATCCTTTACAGAATGGTGAAAACCGCATAAAAATCCATCCAGTGGTTCTCGAGATTACCCGTGACTTCCATGAATCGGGGATTTATGTCTTATACTAACGAAGTAGAGATTGTCGGGGAACACATGCACCAAGCGGTACTATGACGTCACACACCTCAGTGCATCTGGGTACATTTCGTCCCGTCACCGTAACGTAACGCCAGACTCCAGCGTAACGACGAAGTCGACATGATCATTTAAAACGATAAAATGTGCCGTTTTGAATTCGACCAACCTTAAATGTGACAATTATCAAGTTAACTTACTGTTGAATGGTACCGAACAGGTTACACACTTAGAATATCTGAAAATATATAACTAAGTGTTCTGAGCGTAGGTTAACTCTTTTTTGAAGTACTGTAAATGTTGTAGACTTAGTAGGTTTTTGAATTATCATAATAGATCTTAAATATCTATTTCTATATTTTATCAAAACGAAATATAACATGAACAGGTCTCAAACGGACTTCAAAAATGAAATGAATCGTATTTTGCATGTGCTACAGTTATTATAATGCCTTTTCTTTTAATTAGCGATGTATTGCATTTATGTTCAACGATGTCGAAATGTGAATATTATACGTCAGTAAACTCTGTCATTATGATGGCCATTATAGTACTGTTTTCCATTATGATACAGTTTATCCAGCCAATCAGAGCTCATTCATTGACCAATTAGGTAAGGATACCTTCGCGCATGCACTCAAAATCCAACATGTCGGACATGAACACAGCATCTTTCTATATAAATTACCGACATGGAAAGTTCTCCGACCATATGTTCGCGTAAATAAACTGGCGAATATGAGACAAGAAATAGCACTGTACCTTAATATCCCCACACACGTCACACACCTCAGTGCATCTGGGTACATTTCGTCCCGTCACCGTAACGTAACGCCAGACTCCAGCGTAACGACGAAGTCGACATGATCATTTAAAACGATAAAATGTGCCGTTTTGAATTCGACCAACCTTAAATGTGACAATTATCAAGTTAACTTACTGTTGAATGGTACCGAACAGGTTACACACTTAGAATATCTGAAAATATATAACTAAGTGTTCTGAGCGTAGGTTAACTCTTTTTTGAAGTACTGTAAATGTTGTAGACTTAGTAGGTTTTTGAATTATCATAATAGATCTTAAATATCTATTTCTATATTTTATCAAAACGAAATATAACATGAACAGGTCTCAAACGGACTTCAAAAATGAAATGAATCGTATTTTGCATGTGCTACAGTTATTATAATGCCTTTTCTTTTAATTAGCGATGTATTGCATTTATGTTCAACGATGTCGAAATGTGAATATTATACGTCAGTAAACTCTGTCATTATGATGGCCATTATAGTACTGTTTTCCATTATGATACAGTTTATCCAGCCAATCAGAGCTCATTCATTGACCAATTAGGTAAGGATACCTTCGCGCATGCACTCAAAATCCAACATGTCGGACATGAACACAGCATCTTTCTATATAAATTACCGACATGGAAAGTTCTCCGACCATATGTTCGCGTAAATAAACTGGCGAATATGAGACAAGAAATAGCACTGTACCTTAATATCCCCAACACCAATTTCTACACAGCGCATTGCTTTCAAACGACTTCGGTTACAGTTTGACTGAATGCTGCTGCTCATCAGTGTTTGGCAGCCTGTAATCATATGACATTGTCAAGCAGACAGAGCGCATGCGTCGGTCGGTCATAGAACTTGGAAAACAGAGATATCAAACCCAGCACTTGCACTCTGAACACAAAATTCAAGTGACTGAATCTCAACATATATTTATGAATATTTATGTTAAAACATATAATAAAGGTTATTATCATCGAACATAAACAGTCGTATGCAACTCGCCTATAATGGTAATTAAGACACTCCTATGGAAATTATAGAATTCCCTACGCTCGTTTTATAAACATACTCGTGTCTTAATTATTGCCATTATAGGCTCGTTGCATAATGTACTATTACTTATTTATTGAATGGAATAGAGTAAATACATTAATCAATTAATAAACAAGTAGTTCCGCGAAGAATTAAATAGCCTATTTTCATATAACCTTGGTCTACTTATGTTAATTGCCACTATCAACATACAACATTTCAGTTTGATTGCTGTAATAGATTCGTAGATATTGAGAACCGACTAAATATATCGGATAGTCGCCATGTTGGATTTCTATATGTGCAGGTCCTAGAGTTATGTACTGTTACATGAAGATTATTGTGTACGTGCAGCATTCAAACTTCAATCGCGCGATCAGGACACAAGAGTAAAAAAACGAGATTTAAAAATTTCGCACAGCTGCCATCTTGTAGTTATGGAAACAATTGAAATAAATTAGATGCTAGTGGATTAATATTTGTAAAAGAATTTACTGTACCACGTTTCACTGCAGTCGGATGGTTAAAATGCGAGAAACGTCCATGTGATTTATAATTCGCGTCGACGCCATGTTGGATTTGTGATCACCAGGTTATTGAAAGTCCTGTAGGTGAACGTATGTTCATAGCCCATATGAACATTAAAAAATTCAGTTTGATTGCTATAATAGATTCATAGATATTCAGAGTTGTCAAAATAATTCGGATGGTCGCCATGTTGGATTGTTGTATGTATAGGACATAGAGTCATGTACCATTAAAGGAAAATTATTGCGTAGGTTAATTTTTCAAACTTTCACTTCGATCGCATGATTACGACAAAAGAAATAAAAACTTAATTTTAAAATTCGCACAGCCACCATCTTGAGGTTATGTAAACAATTGAACTAAATTAGATACCAGAGAATTACAATGTCTATAGACATTTCCTGTACCAAGTTTCATTGCGTCTCGATCATTAAATCGCGAGAAAGGTCTATTTAAAATTTTAAAATTCGCTTGGCCGCCATGTTCGTTTTGTAGTTAACCGGTTTTTGAAAGTCTCATAGATAAACTTCCAGTAGTGGCCTTTATCTCCATACAAAATTTTTGGGTGATACCGCTAATAATTTCAGAGATATAGAATGCCGGTCAAATATATTGCACAGCCGCCATCTTGAGGTTATGTAAACAATTCAACGAAGTTAGATGTCGGTGCATTACAATGTGTATAAACATATACTGTAGGCATAACAAGTTTTTTTTTGCGTTTGGTTTGTTAAATCGCGATAAACTTCTAATTAAACGTCGCCACTTCGCTTGGCCGCTATGTTGGTTTTGTAGTTACCAGATTTTCAAAAAACACATAGGTGAGCTTCTAGTAGTGTCCTTTATCACCGTAAGACATTCCAGGGTGATATCGGTAATAGTTTCGGAGATATTGAATGCTGGTGAAATATTTCGCACAGCCGCCATGTTTGATTGGTGAGACGTAACATAATTCGAAGGACACGGTAGGGGTCGTCCAGAATAGTGCTATGAACTTACCGAGTTTCGTTGAAATCGCTCCAGCCGTTTAGAAGTTATTAGAGGGGGACTGACACACACAAACGCACACACAGACACACGGACAAAAGGTGATCAAATAAGCCTATTTTTTCATAAATGATAATAATGGTAATTAAGAGTGATTATAAGTGATATCTGTGAACAGGTGTCACATACAAATGGAATTCGTATCAAATTGTTTTACTACGTTTGCCTAAATTGAACCAAAATGTTTAATGAACTAATGCAGTATGTATTTCCCTGTCAGGTTGACAACGCTAAGCCTGAAGCCTTTCACTTCTCACAGAACAAATGCATGGAGCCAGGAGATCACGTCTCTCCATCAGGAAGCATGAGAACCTCACGCAGTGGAGTAAGTATTAGGTTACACCCAAATTCTTAAGCAGCCCGTTCAATGAACATACTCGTATTTAGGAATCCGCAACTCATTAGAGTGTTCATTTTGGATATTGTTTGGTAGATTGGTTTCTCAGTTTAGGATCTGCGACAACGCGTTCATGTAGCCACGTGTACTTTGGGTGTGTGTAGAATCTGTCTGATAACCAGTGTTAATTGTAATGGCTGTATTAATGTGTGTCATCTGTTATTCATTCAAGTAAGGAATGCAGACATTTAATTTTCAAGTAGTTCTAACGTTTGCAACCAAACGCTACCGTCAACGACCATCTAGTTCTGAACTTGGTTACTAGATGCCACCGCAGTTGGCTCCTGGTGACGGACGTTGGAACCTAAGAGCGTTTGTCAAATCTAACCTATAATTAGTGGAAGGTTCTTTATCATGCCATAAATCTCTGACATGGGACCGCCGCACAGTGAGTCAAAATCGAAATCTAGGAGGACAAAATTATTTATTTTCATAGTTAAAAATCAAAATTTTTAACTTCTGCAGCATTCTCATATAATTGCCGCTCACTATTCTGGGATATAAACGCATCTTAGTGTAACTTTGTCACTGCTGTTCGAGCAGTCTAAATTGGAGGGTGAATGTAAGTGGCAATGGTTTGGTAACGTGTTTCAGTTATTAATGGGCGTAATTGTTACTTAATTTTAGCTATATTTGCATTATATAATACTTAACTATTATTTTTAAAATTATATTTTCACTTACGGTAGTTTTTTAGTGTGTCGCGTCACTCTGCGTCACTTTCTACTTAATGTTAAAATGTAGATAAAGTCTTGTAGTTTACGCCTGTTATAAGATTTTTTGCATCTTTTTGCAACTTACTTAGTTATTTTATGTTTTAGAAGATGCCGCGCAACCAGTTCTCTCACGTTTACAACTGTTTGAAGCACTGGGTTCGACGATTATGTCAAAAGTGGAACTTTGTGACACTGTTAAAAGTAAATTAGGGGTAGAAAATTGTTCTGAAGAGATAACTGAATGGTCTATCCAACTCCTAGTCATAGACAATTTCTTGCATGTGTAGACGTTGCTAAAAAGTTCTTAACTGATGTTTAGTATGAAGTAAACAAATTATATACGTTGCTTTCACTCTAAATTCATGATTAAAACGTAAAAATAATTTTGTCCACCTTGATTTCGATTTTGACCCACTGGTCGCCGGCTTTACTTCCCCTCCGAAGAAGGCATACTGAGGGATTTTTAACGCTTAAAAATTGGACGATTTCGGCCGGGTTTGAACCCGCGACCTTTTTGTGAAAGTAGAGTGTCGCGATACCTCCATCCGATAAAAATGTTTGAGTTATACTGAAATGTTCCTATGCTGTGTTTGTAGCTGTATGGCGATGGCCCAGGATTCCAGGCCATGTTCAACGCACAAGAGCAGACTGTGGAGGACTATACTCTGGAAGCACCTACACACAGCACATTCGTGACTATTCTGGAAGGGTGGCCGGCAAAACGTTCATAGACAGGTGAGAATGTTGTACAGGGTCTTTCATATAAAATAAGAGCGCCAAGTGGCGGCTTTGTTAACCACAGCTGCGGTCACCTTGGCCGAGCTTTTGGCGCGCCAAGGCCCCCTGCTTTAAGCATTGTACACACGCTAGCAAGGCCGCTGCATCATATAGGATTGTACACACGCTTAAATCAGGGGGCCTTGGCGCGCCAAAAGCTCGGCCAATGTTACCACAGCAGCGGTTAACAAAGCCGCCGCTTGGCGCTCTTATTTTATATAAAAGATCCTGTATAAATGATGCAAAGAATTAACGCTAATATTTAATTCAGAAGTTGGGTTCCACGTAGTCATCAGACATGTAGAAGTTGTAGGATAGCTGATAACCTCTATTGTTGTAGTGGCTGTTATGGCATCTGCTTGTGTATCTATATTTCCTTTGGGACAACAATGGGGAGGATTAAGATTACAAGATATTGTGCTAAGCATAATTAAACCATGAACATGCATTAAATACCGGCCCCGTTGTGTTGGGGTAGCGCGCCTGCCTCTCACCCGGAGGCCCCGGGTTCGATTCCCGGCTCCATCAATGATTTTAGAAACTGATTTGAGGGCTGGAACGGGGTGCACTCAGCCTCGAGAGGACAATTGAGTAGCTGTCTGACAGTGAGGCAGCGCCCCGATCACGAAAACCAAGATTAACGGCCGAAAGGACCCGATGCGCTGATCACGCGTCACCCCAATATCCGCAGGCCAAATGGCTGGGAAGCGGTCGCTTGGTAGGCCTAGGCCCATCACGGGCTGTAGTGCCAGGGGTTATTATTTTCTTTTACTTGCATTAAATGGACGTACTCTCTGTTAGGTAGTGAAGCCAGAGGCTGGTTGGATCCTCAAAAAGTACCGCCATAGGTTAGATAGCCACACAAACTCATGAGGTGTCCTAGGCAAGGTGAGGAGTGGTGTAGAGTACCATTGCACAGTGGGACAAAATCGAAATCTAGGGGGACAAAATTATTTTTACGTTTTAATCATGAATTTAGAGTGAAAGCAACGTATATAATTTGTTACTTCATAATAAACATCAGTTAAGACCTTTTTAAGCTACGTCTACACATGCAAGAAATTGCCTATGACTAGGAGTTGGATAAAGAATTCAGTTACCTCGTCAGAACAATTTACTACCCCTAATTTACTATTAACAAAGTCACAAAGTTCCACTTTTGACATAATCGTCGAACCCAGTGCTTCAAACAGTTGTAAACGTGTAGAACTGGTTGCGCGGCATCTTCTAAAACGTAAAATAACTAAGTAAGTTGCAAAAAGATGCAAAAAATCTTATAACAGGCGTAAACTACAAGACTTTATGTACATTTTAACATTAAGTAGAAAGTGACGCAGAGTGACGCGACACACTAAAAAACTAAGTGAAAATTACATTTTAAAAACAAGTAGTTCCGTGAAGAACTATACAGCCTATTTTCATATATCCTACTAATGTTAATTGCCACTATCAACATACAAAATTTCAGTTTGATTGCTGTAATAGATTCGTAGATATAGAGAAACGACTCAATATTTCGGATGGTCGCCATGTTGGATTTTATATATGTAGGTCCTAGAGTTATGAACTGATACATGAAGATTGTTGTGTACGTGTAACATTCAAACTTCGATCGCATGGTTAGGACACAAGAAGTAACAAGAAGATTTTAAAATTTCGCACAGCTGCCATCTTGTGGTTATGGAAACAATTGAAATAAATTAGATGCCGGTGGATTAACATTCGTATAAGGATTTACTGTACCAAGTTTCACTGCACTCGGATGGTTAAATTGAGAGAAACGTCCATGCGAATATTTATAATTCGCGTCGCCGCCATGTTGGATTTGTGATCACCAGGTTATTTAAAGTTCTATAGGTGAACTTAAGTTCATAGCCCCTATGAACATTAAAAAATTCAGTTTGATTGCTATAATAGATTCGTAGATATTCAGAGCCGTCTAAATATTTCGGATGGTCGCCATGTTGGATTGTTAAATGTATAGGCCAGAGAGTCATGTACCATTAAAGGAAAATTATTGCGTAGGTTCATTATTCAAACTTTCACTTCGATCACATGATTACGACACAAGAATAAAAATTTAATTTTAAAATTCGCAAAGCCGCCATCGTGAGGTTATGTAAACAATTGAACTAAATTAGATACCAGTGCACTACAATGTGTATAAACATTTCCTGTGCCAGATTTCATTGCGTTTGGAACATTAAATCGCGAGAAAGGTCTATTTAACATTTTCAAATTCGCTTGGCCGCCATGTTCGTTTTGTAGTTAACCGGTTTTTGAAAGTCATATAGATGAACTTCCAGTAATGCCCTTTATCTCCGTCCAAAATTTCAAGGTGATACCGCTAATAGTTTTAGAGATATAGAATACTGGTGAAATATTTCGCACATCCGTAATCTTGTGGTTATGTAAACAATTGAACCAAGTTAGATGTCGGTGCATTACAATGTGTATAAACATATACTGTACCAAGTTTTATTGCGTTTGGTGAGTTAAATGGCGACAAACGTCTATTTAAAAGTCGCAATTTCGCGTGGCCGCCATGTTGGTTTTGTAGTTACCAGTGTTTCAAATGTCAAATCGGTGTACTTCCAGTAGTTCCCTTTATCACCGTACAAAATTCCAGGTTGATATCGGGAATAGTTTCGGAGATATTGAATGCTGGTGAAATATTTTGCACAGCCGCCATGTTGGATTGGTAAGACGTAACAAAATTTGATGGGCACGGTCGGGGTCGCCCGGAATAGTGCTATGATCTTACCGAGTTTCATTGAAATCGCTCCAGCCGTTTAGATTTTATTAGGGGCACACACACACACCTCACACACACACACACACACACACACACGCACACGCACACACACACACACGGACAAAAGGTGATCTCATAAGCCTATTTTTTCAAAATTGAAAATAGGCTAATAATAGTTAAATATTATATAATGCAAATACAGCTAAAATTACGTAACAATTACGCCCATTAATAACTGAAACACGTTACAAAGATCATACCTTCAGCTGCATGTTCCATATTAAAGCATCACACTAACCACAAAGACAACCAAACCACAGCCACTTACATTCACCCTCCAATTCAGACTGCTCGAACAGTGGTGACAGATTTACACTAAGATGCGTTTATATCCCACAATAGTGAGCGGTAATTATATGAGAATGCTGTAGAAGTAATACATTTTGATTTTTTAATTTTGAAAGTAAATAATTTTGTCGTCCTAGATTTCGATTTTGACCCACTGTGCATTGCTTTCCTCTCCGATTCAGAACAATAACACTGACCCTATGAGTAGAGCCTTTCACAGTTTACACAGCCACTGGTAGTGCCATGAGTCCATTACTCAGCACCACTCATACCTCAGTAGCTTCCATATAATCAGAGCTATGAATGAGGCAGAGACATCGATGAAATTCCACATATTACTCTAGCCTGTGTCAATAGACAAATGTAACTCTACTGCATTGGTCAAGAGGCGGTAAACAGGCAAACTATGGACACACGGTTTTGATAAAAGAACATATTGTTTGTACATATTTCTGCTACGAATTAGTACAGTGCTGTACAAGTAAAACTTACAATAAAGACATAAAGCCAGGCATTTGTTGGTTGACAGCTTATTTAAGCAAGCGTTGGAAAAGGCTTCGGCAACGGGAAACAGACAAATAGTCGTACACTTTGACGCGCAAGTTGAAGAACAAATAATAATAATAATAATAATATCGTATGGCCTCGGGTGCCGGGTGCAGGCTTTGTTATTTTACACCCAAAAGGTAACTTGCGTGTCGAATTTCGTTGTTCCTTGAAGCACTATGAAACTCAAGGAGGTTATATATATAAGCTCTTTGAACACTATAGCGCTTTCTAGTAGAGAAATGAGGTACGTTGTTTTGGCGGAAACTCCCGAGATTAATTTTGCCATTATGAACACGGCCTACTGAATTCAAATGGGTTCTTTGACATGCCAACATCGTATGACATGACTGTCGTATTTTTGTCGCCTTTCAAAAATCACTTACCACGGCCAGGAGCGAATCTGCAATCTTAGGGTTAGTAGTCCGACACGGTATCCACTCACCCTCCGTGGCAAGCTGAAGAACAAATGGAGGAATTCCTATTTCCACAATCCTTGCTAGCCACAGAGTCAACTTACTTCTGCAGTAGAAAAGGTAGACATTCATAGGGTGCCTGAAAAGTCTCTACACACTGCATTCTGGAACTTGGAAATATTCCCTTAAAATGTGTATTTTTAGCCTATTTTCATTTTATGAAAAAATAGGCATATGAGATCTCCTTTTGTCCGTGTGTGTGTGCGCGTGTGTGTGAGGTGTGTGTGTGTATCCCCCAATAACTTCTAAACAGATGGAGCCATTACAATGAAACTCGGTAAGATCATAGCACTATTCTGGTCAACCCCGGCCAGGCCCTTCAAATTTTATTGTGTCTCACCAATCCAACATGGCGGCTGTGCGAATTATTTCACCAGCATTCAGTAACTCCGAAACTATTACCGATATCGCCCTGAAATTGTGTACGGTAATAAAGGGCACCACTAGAAGTTCACGTATGAGACTTTCAAAAACCTGGTGACTACAAAACCAACATGGCGGCCAAGCGAATGTGAGACTTTTAAATAGACTTTTCTCGCGATTTAAGTATCCAAACGTAATGAAACTTGGTACAGCAAATGTTTATACACATTGTTATGCACTGGAGTCTAATTTAGTTCAATTGTTTCAATAACCTCAAGATGGCGGCTGTGCAAAAAATTTTACTGACATTCTATATCTCCGAAACTGTTATAGATATCACCCTGACATTTTCTACGGTAATAAAGAGTACTGATACAAGTTTATCTATGTAACATTCATAAACCTGTAAAGTACAAAACGAACATGGCGGCCAAGCGAATTTGAAACATTTTAATTGACTTTTCTCGTGATTTAACTCTCTGAGCGCAGTGAAATGTAGTACAGTAAATGATTTTACATATTGTAAAGCACTGGCATCTAATTTAGTTCAATTCTTTACATAACCTCAAGATGGCGGCTGTGCGAAATTTTAAAATTAAGTTTTTATTTCTTGTGTCGCAATCATGCGATCGAAGTGAAAGTTTGAATAATGAACCTAGGCAATATTGTCCTTGAATGGTACATAAGTCTATGGCTTATACATATAACAATCCAAAATGGCGAGCATCCGAAATATTTAGACGGTTCTCAATATCTATGATTCTTTTACAGCAATCAAACTGAATTTTTTTATATTCATAGAGGCTATGAACATATGTTCACCTATAGGACTTTCAATAACCTGGTGAGCACAAATCGAACATGGCGGTGACGTGAAGTATAAATATTTAAATGCACGTTTCTCACGAATTAACTATCCGAGTGTGGTGAAACGTTGCACGTTAAATGCTTACACAAATATTAATCCACTGGCATCTAATTTATTTAAATTGTTTGCATAAGCTGTGCGAAATTTTAAAATATCGTTTTTACTTCTTGTGTTCTAATCATCCGATTGAAGTTTGAATACCACACGTACACAATAATCTTAATGTAATAGTACAAAAATAAAAATCCAACCTGGCGACCATCTGAAGTATTTAGACGGCACTCAATATCTACGAATCTATCACAACCTTCTAACAGAAATTTTGTATGTTGATAGAGGCAATTAACTTGATTAGGATATATGAAAATAGGCTGTATAGTTCTTCACGGAACTACTTGTTATTTCCGTGTTAATCGTGACACAGTTTCCATTTAATAGAAGGTCCGTTGAAGGCAGTGTTTATAGTATGTTATTGAATATGTGCAATGATTTTATATTTTAAACCTTTTAATATTGTGGAGTATGGCTTCGGTGGCGTAGTTGGTAGAATGCTGAACTGCTGTTCCCAAGATAGCGGGTTCAAACCCGGCCGAAGTCGTCGGATTTTTTAAGAGCGTTAAAGATCCTTCAGTATGCCTTCCTTCGGAGGGGAAGTAAAGCCGGCGGTCTCATGTCATAGATTCATGGCATGTAAAAGATCCTTTCACAGACTAAACTTGTGTAAAGCATAATTGTTAGGTTAGATTTCGTCAGAACGCTCTATCAAAGTTCCAACGTTCACCACTAGGTATCATTGATATTTGGTAGCGAAAGTTGGAACTACTTGAAATTGAACGGAACTTGTAGCTCGCCCTAATAGGGGTGTCCGCTGGAAGCAGCTACAGACTGAGGCGAGCCGAACATGTCCTCAGACACTCCCGGCACTAAACGCCATATGATAAATAAATTAATAAAATAAATTGTGGAGTAATTAATTGTTTCCTAAAACTCAGCAATTCTTCTAGGTTTGTGCGAAACCCCACACAAGACACGCAAAAACCTAGAAGAATTGCTGAGTTTTAATTCACTGGCCGTGAAAGCCAATATACCATATTTTTGGAAGCCTTCATAGGGAGGTTAAGGCTGCTTGAGCGTTTAGTTCTCGCAGTCAAGTGGCGCAGTTGCACCTAATACATGTATAAAGGGAGGTGGCGGGCAGTTCGTCACTCATGTGGAGGTCCGGGCAGGGATACCAATAGCCCGACGATGAGCCAGCTTGGTGTCCTAGGTGAACCCCCACACGAGACACGGCACAAACCTAGAAGAATTGCTGAGTTTTAATTCACTGGCCGTGAAAGCCAATATACCATCTAATTATTTCCTTTCTCTTCTTTCAGGTCTCCTGAAGGTTCTATGACGTTCAAACAATGGATATACAGAGTAAACCAGGAGCATGGTGAATTCAACATTCCTGTACAAATATCTATTTTGTTATAAGGAAAGTAGGCTATGGCTGGACGAGCCTTGAAGAGTGTTTATAACAGAGAGAAAATTTATTTGAGACGGACTATAGATGTGTGTATTTTATTCCTAACATGTGATTGTAGAAGAAACTTTCGGAATATACGTATATTTAATGTTTTAAACTTTTAAAGTGCAGTTTTAACTTGAAATGATTGTTACATTTTGTAACAGTGGATATTAACTTACTGTAACTTGAGAATATTAATAAAGAGAGTGCTTGAATGGCAGGCGGTTAGTTTCTTTAT
The DNA here is from genome assembly GCA_946902985.2 of Meconema thalassinum. Taxonomy (NCBI): domain Eukaryota; kingdom Metazoa; phylum Arthropoda; class Insecta; order Orthoptera; family Tettigoniidae; genus Meconema; species Meconema thalassinum. Next base: position 131,226,197 of record OX336391.1, on the reverse strand, counting down.
TCATGTCATATATCCTACTAGCATTGTTGACAGGTACATGAAGTAAAGGAGGTGACGACAACTTTTACGTCATATCCACGTCAACGATGTGAAATGAAAATCCACTGCTTCCAGTCGACCGACCAGTTCAGAGAATGGAATGAATGAAGCCCCCATCTAGCGGCGAATATATGAACTGTGGCGGCTACCGAAGTCTGTCGCACTCCCCTGGGGCAATACTTGAATTAATGACAGATGAAATGAAATGATAGAGGAGAGAGTTGCTGGAATTAAATTGTGACAGGGAAAACCGGAGTACCCGGAGAAAAACCTGTCTGCCTCCGCTTTGTCCAGCACAAATCTCACATGGAGTGACCGGGATTTGAACCACTGACCCAGCAATGAGAGGCCGGCACGCTGCCACCTAAGCCTTGGAGGCTACGTCATCGAAGCAAAGAAACAAAAGGAAAATGGAGGACAGCCTTGTCATCTAACTAAATAGGTAATGAACGAATGAATAAGCCTAAAGTGTCACGTGAAGGGCAAAGACCTCCGCTGTGATTAGCCTCACATTGTGAGCTGGTTTGTTCTGTCTCTATAGTCTTATTCTATAGTGATGACTAGGGCTCGGACCGATATGCTCGATAAAATCTCCAGATATTCTCAAAAACTAGTGTATTATGCTCGATAGATATGCTCGAAAAAACCATTATATGCTCGATAGATATGCTCGAAAAAAACATTATATGCGGTTAAATATGCAGAATATGCTCGAAAAACACCGTTATAAATCTATAGGAAGGAAACTGAAACGAAAAACCCAATAGCATACCTTAATATACGAGCTTTATTTTCTAATTGTATGCATGATACACTGCAATATACTCGCATTCAAGTTTTTCAGGTATATATAAGAGAAGTTTTCTTATAAAAGTTGCAGTTTAAAAGTTCATTTAGAAAATGTTCAGAATTAGGCGAGTCAATGAAGTAGATCTGCATTGGTCTGTACGACAATAATTTTTTTCAGTTTTCAGTTTTGAATGATTTTCTTAAATCAGTCAATAAAAGATTCAATGACCAGAACGGCCTCACTAAAGTTTAAAAACCTGCGGTTCTATTATTCGCACCAGATAGGCTTTTCAATAATTATTTGTTTTCGAACCTTAAGGATGGCCAGGGCCAGAATTCGCAGGGGAATTCGAAGAAAATCTAAGTATTGAGACAAAAACCACAAGAATATGCATTTATATGCTTCTATTCCGGAAAACGCAGTTTGATGCATTTATATTGTATCCGATCATTTGGATTAATGCTCGATTAGGACCTGGCTTGCTGCTGCGGTTCGGGGCATGTTACGTCCAACCAACAACATGATCTTACATTTAGATATGATAGCACTTATCAGGATCTACAAGGTTAAATTGAAAACCAAACATGTTACAAATTACATGAGTTTATTCAATAAAAATTCCCAAGAACAATACAAAAATCTACAAAATATCCATATTTTGGAAAAATCCAAATATAAAAATCATCAAAAAATTCATAAACTTTCTCAAAATTCACATAACTCTACATTTTCGCATTATCTTGCTTAGGTGGTATTTACATTATGAATATCAATCGACATTTCCTTTCTTTGCAATACATTATTTAGGCATAGAGCATGCCTATCATTTATACCACTTGTACTCTAAGGCTATACGGATATTTAACCGTATTATCAATATCCCTTCTGGGCTTTCATTTATTCTCATTTCAGTTTTGAATTACTTTATTATCATTCATTTTTATCGGAATTAACTCTTCCGGTAAGCTTTAGTTCTCACACAACAAGTCAACACTTCAAAATAACTAACATGCAACATCCTCGAACTCATGTCATTCTACTATTTATTTCATGCAGTAGGGTGGTTTATAAATGACGTATTAAATGCTATCATTATTCCATCACTCAGTTATTTACAAACTCAATTATATGTTTACCCATTTCATTTCAAACATCTCTTTAGGCAGGAATCGAATATTTAGTCACAAACTTACTCTTGGACTACTGTGGTCATATATTATCGAATTTCTACAAATTTAATGTGGGGATGATTTTCAAAAACCCACCAATTCAATTATTTATTTCATAATTTCATAGCACCTTTAATTAAGAAATTTGCATATTCCATTACCATCTATTAGTATCTATTCAGCACCTACCACTTCTGTATACAAAGCATCAATTGTATTCGTCCCCTCTCGGATGGAAACGGTCTGCGTTAATGGCTAGACCTCCCTCACTCTCTCGTTTAACTGTGATTTACGACCTTGTCCTCAGACCATTCATTCCTCTCACAACTTTAAAATGTTTATTTCTTCTAATAAGGGCATATGAGAATCCAAGTTACTTCATTATTTCAATGACTATGTCCCTCACTTGACTCAATATTCATTTCACTTTCCTTGTAATCAATGCCATAATTAGAGATCACGACGCATTACATATTTATTAGGTGAAGACAAGAGATCACCATCATCCTTGCTTCTAACCCTTTGATAGGCATGCAAATGAGGGATCTCTATGACGCCTCGTCCCTGTCCTATTCTTTATTCATTTCACACACTTTATTTGGTCGGATATAACACAACGATGCTGGCGAAGTACGGATTATATGACATTAGGCTCAGAGACTCTCTCCAGTTATGACCATATCTCGTAGAAACCCATATACTTCCCAGATTAACACATACATGGGTCTTATATTGCGACACAATTTACCCTGACTCGGAAACTACTGTCCGATCAGGTGGGCCATACCCTCGTAGACAACAACAATACCGACGATTTCCGACAATTATACTTTTTATGATCTCTCAAATTATGCACGTTACAAAATGCAAAGTATCGTCGAAATACTTACAAAATGCAAATGAAATTCAAAATACTTACATGATGCAAATGATATCGAAAATACGTACAAAATGCAATTGGGGTTCAAGATACTTACAAAATGCAATTGAAATTGAAAATACACAATGCAATTCAGATGGAAAGATCCCAGTTCCAATCCAAATTATTCACAAAGTGCAATTGAAATTCAAAATACTTAAAAAATGCAATTGAAATTGAAAATGCTTACAAAATGCACGGTAGATTCAAACGACTGATGTGGATTGACAATAAGCACAGACGTACAGAGCGAGCTTTGCCGACCCTTGAGACGGGAGGTCAGCGCTGGCAAGATACGACCATCTCGTGAACATGGTTATGTGAAACTTTACTTACAAAATGCAATTTAGATTGAAAATACTCGACAAATTGTAATTTAGATTCAAAATACCCACAAAATGCAATTGAGAATCAAAATATTTGCAAAATGCCCACCAAAAAAATGCAATTTAGATTTAAAATTCTTGCGAAATGCGGTTTTGGTTGAAAATACTTACAAAATGCAATTGAAATTCAAAATACACATAAAGGTCCCTCCACCACATTGAAAGACTTACTAAAAAGCAATTTAGATTGTCAATCTTTACAAAATGCAATTGATGTTCGAAACAATCGCGAGATGTAATTTAGATCGAAAAAGCTTACAAAATGCAACGTTGATTAAAAATACCTACAAAAAAATCGCTAAGGGGAATTTAGAAACACGGGGAACCAAGTAACAAAGACAGTGCGGGAATCTCAAAGAGAAAAGGAAATATAATGAAAAAAGGAGAGGAGAAGAGAGGGGAGAGAGGAGAGGGTCCTCCCCAAAGGTAAGGGACAAAAGGGGAAAACGGGCCCAGCTCAGGAATCCCTCGGGGTCGCCAACTCCCGAACTCACCAGCCGTGAGCCCCTGAGGGTGTAGCACTTGCTAGGGTGCACCGAAGTGGTGGGGCTACACATACCCTACCTCCTTGAAGGCCTTGAGCAGAAGGCAGGATATAACAGAAAAAGAAGGCTGACCCCTCCCAGGAGGAGGGTATCAGGAAAGATGAGACAAGGGCCAATTAAGGCGGGAAAGGAAGAGACTCCCTAGGCCTCGGATACCCTAATACCGTCGGGGTCGGAAGAGAACAAGAGTTGACCAAGTGAGGTCGACAGGAAAGAAGACGGAGAGGAGCCTGGCACAAGTAAGTGGAAGCAACGCCGGACTCAGCTAACGTTATACAAACCACTCATTTGAAGAACAATCCTTCGCTGAAAGTCTTACCACACAAGGCGCACACACTACAGATGATTAGCTCACGTCAGTGATTCATACCGGACTGAAACCACCTCCCTGTCACACGTGCAACAAAGCCTTCTCTTAAATTATATTGAAAGCATCAATCCATGAATTGTATATGAAATACAATGCATACTTTTTTATTTTAAAATAAGTAACATTTTCTCAGCTCTGCTTGTAGCCATTAGCTTAAAGGTCTGGTAACTAATCGATGCAACACCGCTATTATTGGAGGCTAATGTTAGTCACACTGCTCGCCGGAATTACACACATGTGTAGAACAAAGGGAGGATATCCTCCTCTGCCGTTCATTTGGTTGCGTTAAAACTGTAGATCTTTCTCTAGTCGCTAGTACGTCTCTATGTGTGTTAACTGCAGTACAGGAGGAAAGTATGCACTTTCTCCGTACAAACAACCATCTAGACTTTCCAAGTAGAACAAGAGCGCGCGTAGTTTAAAACCAGATAAAACTTGTTCGTTTTATAGTTGTGATATTAAAAATAATCCTCGAATTCAAGGTAAATTAATGTTAATTACTGCAAAAGTTCCTCCCTTCCCTTCCTCGAGTAACCGCCACTGATGTATTAGTAATTGAAACTAGGATTTGGGTAGGAGGTGATCTTGTCCTTACTTTAGATACCGGTACCATCCCGGCACTCGCCTGGAGTAGAAGTTGGAAAACCAGAGGAAACCACTAAACTTGGTCTCTAATTTTTATCTTTCGCTCTCTTTAGTATTCTTATTCCTTAATTTAATAACTTATGGTACTTCAAACATACAATACTAAATTCCATTAATGCAATTTATTGTTTTACGTTTTTGTTTTGTTTTTTGTTTTGAAATGAGCTTTGTGGTTAGTATAATTTCATCATCGGCGTTCTAATGGCACTTACCACGCTTAGCATTTTACTTGACAACTTTAAGTGTTTTAAAATCTCGAAAGTACTCACTAGTGTTTGTACTCACTCCCTGATTGAATCACTGCCTCCATTCGACAAGGATAATCTTAATTGCTTTATGACGTTATTGGCGCCGTAAAATTCAATAATTTCAAAACACTCAACGATGTGACGGTAAACTACCCAAAGGGAACTATGTTAATAATCTTCTATTGAATACTAGCTGTTCTACTCTCCGTTACCTAGGTGGTGTTTAAAGACGTAAGGGTATTTTTGATGCATTTTCCATTTAAAGGGCTTTGTGTACTTGGGTGTTTCGAAATAAAATTACCTTGCTAACAATTTCATATTTCTCGAGTGATCCGCTTTTTGTGCCGATCTTTGTATATCATTTTTACTTATTTTTACCAGGCATGTGTCTAGACGGTCGATTTATATGTGCTATTATTAGAACGGGACATGCGGACAACCTAAACATCCACACCGTAGTTATATAGATGTACTCAACAAAAGCTGTCTTCCATTATCTCCCAAGGTAGGATGTCAGAGAGCAGAAATCGATAATTAACTAAAACAGGAAAGAACGATTAATTGAGAGCGATATTAATTTATTCTAATAATTCATCTTCATTCATTTCATCTGTCATTAACTCCTCTTGTGAGGTTGGCGTTAGGACGGGCATCCGGCAATAAAAACCACCCGCTACATAGGCTCGCATCGCATCTCGTTCCGGACCCCGTTGAAAACGGGAATAATAAGGGGTAGACATATTGTGTAGGTTGGGTATATTGTAAGTATTTTTATTCTCAATTGCATTTTGTGACTATTTTGAATCTAAATTACATTTTGTAAGTGTTTTCTATCTAAATTGCATTTTGTAAATATTGTCAATTCAAATAACAGTACAGTACGTATATAGTTAGTTTTAGTTTTAAGTAGGTAGTTAGTTTGTGTATTAGATATATGTCATTGTTCTATTAGACTGTGGTGTGTGAGTGTGTCTGGAAGCAGTTGCATTGTTTATTAGTTATAGTTCATTGTTTCAGTAGACTGTGATGTGTGAGGGTGCATGTGAGTGTGTCTGGAAGCAGTTGCATTGTTTATTAGTTATAGTTCATTGTTTCAGTAGACTGTGATGTGTGAGGGTGCATGTGAGTGTGCCTGGTGACAGACTGTTTTAGTGGTAGTATTTGTAGTTGGTGGAACTTAAGTATTTTTTTCGTTAGTAGAATTTTGGTATTTAATTGTTAGTACGGTAGAAGGTTAGTATTTTTGTAAGTGGAATTGCTCTTTACTTATTCTGAAAGGGAGTAGCAGCCTTTCAGAATAAATCAATTCTTTACTAGTCTTACAGACGGTTAAGATATTGATAATATAAGCCAAATAATGGCTACACTGCGTCCTGCTGCACGGCTGAAAGCAACGGGAAACTACAGCCGTATGCTATTCCCGAGGATATGCACCTCTCTATGCATAATTACATGTGATGATGGCCTCCTCCCTTGTAAAATTTCAATCCGGAGGTAAACTAGTCCTCCGTTCGGATCTCCGGGTGGAGACTACTCGAGAGGGGGTTAACATCACAGAAGTGACAAAGAGGAAATCTGACTTTCTATGAATCGGAGCGTGGAATGTTAGAAGTCTGCTAGGAAGTGGAAGGTTAGAATACTTAGAAAGGGAAATGGATAGGTTGAGGTTGGATTTGGTTGGGATTAGTGAAATGCGCTGGCAGGAAAAACAGGACTTTTGGTCAGGAGACTATAGGGTCATTAGCACTAAATCAAAAAATGGCCAAGCAGGGGTTGGCCTCATATTGAGTAGGAAACTTGGACAGCGGGTGGAATATTATGAACAATACAGTGAACGGATTATTGTAGCAAAAATCAATACTAAACCTACCTGCACCACAGTGGTACAAGTCTATATGCCTACCAGTCAAGCTGATGATGAGGATGTTGAAAAGGTCTACGAAGAAATAGACGAAATTCTGAGGTATATCAAGGGTGATGAAAATGTTATAGTAATGGGAGATTGGAATGCTGTGGTAGGAAAAGGGAGAGAAGGGAAGATAGTAGGAGATTTCGGATTAGGTGAAAGGAATGATCGAGGAAGCAGGCTGGTAGAATTCTGCACCGAGCATGAGTTGGTCATAGCTAACACCTTATTCAATACCCACAATAGAAGAATATACACATGGATGAGACCAGGAGATACAGGGCGTTACCAAATCGACTTCATTATGGTCAAGCAGAGGTTTCGAAACCAGATTTTGGATTGTAGAACATATCCTGGTGCTGACATAAACTCTGACCACAATTCGGTTGTAATGAAATGCAGATTAAAGTTGAAGAAACTGAAGAAAAGTCAAAAGCCAAAAAGGTGGGCAATAGACAGACTGAAAGAGAAGGATGTAAACGAAAGATTCAAGAAGAGTATTAAGGAAGGACTAATGAAAAACCATAAACAAACTTCAATTGCAGACAAATGGGCACTTTTGAAGAATGAAATAAAAAATCCACAGAAGAAAACATTGGTAGGAAAGAAAGAATAGGTAGGAACCCGTGGATCACTCAGGATATACTAGAATTGATGGATAAAAGGCGGAAACACAAGAATGTAAGAAATGAAAAGGGGAAAGCAGTATACAGACGTCTGAGGAATGCGGTTAAAAAGAAGTGTAAGGAAGCGAAAGAAGAATGGTTGAAAGAGAAATGTGCAGGTATAGAAAATTGTCTGAAATTAGGAAAAGTAGACACAGCTTATCGAAGGATTAAGAATACATTTGGGGAAAAGAAGACTAAGTGCTGTAATATTAAGGACACAAATGGAAAGCCTCTAACAGAAAGGGAAGAAAAGGTTGAGAGATGGAAAGCTTACATTGAGAGTTTGTATAAGGGAAAGGAGATTGAGAATCATGTAATGGAAAGGGAGGAGGAAATTGATGAGGATGCGAAAGGAGATTTAATATTGAGATCAGAATTTGATAGAGCTTTGGAAGACTTAAGCAGGAACAAAGCACCAGGCATAGATGATATATCGATTGAGTTGCTACGCTGCATAGGAGATGAAGGTCTGATCAGGTTATTTCACTTGGTGTGTAGGATTTATGAGACAGGTGGGGTACCCCCTGATTTCAAGAATAATGTAATCATCCCTATACCAAAGAAAGTGGGAGCTGACAGATGTGAAGATTACCGTACAATCAGCGTGATTACTCATGCTTCAAAGATCCTGTCTAGAATAATTTACAAGAGGATTGAAAGCCAGATAGAAACGGAGTTGGGTGATGACCAGTTTGGTTTCAGGAGAAATGTAGGAACAAGGGAAGCTGTACTAAGTCTTAGGCTGATTTTGGAAGGTAGAATAAGGAAAGATAAGGGAACGTTCATGGCTTTTGTAGATTTAGAAAAAGGCTTTTGATAACGTTGAATGGACTAAATTGCTTGACATTTTGAAATCGATTGGAATAAAGTACAGGGATAGGAGGGTGATATACAATCTATACAGAAACCAGACAGCAGTCATTCGAGTTGAAGGACATGATAGAGAAGCTGGCATTCAGAAAGATGTAAGGCAAGGCTGCAACTTATCACCCATACTTTTCAATCTTTACATTGAACAAGCAATGAAGGAAATTAGAGAAAAAATTAAAGTGGGAGTGAAGATTCAAGGAGAAATAATTTCAACTCTGAGATTTGCTGATGACATCGTCATCTTGGCCGACAAGCCTGAGGATTTGAATGAGTTTTTGAATGGTATGGACTCCGTCTTACGGAAAGAATTCATGATGAAAATTAATAAATGTAAAACAAAAATACTGGAATGCAGCCGAAATAAATCAGAAACCTCTATGGAGAACAAATTGACAGGTGAAAAGCTGAAGGAAGTAGGAGACTTCTGTTACTTAGGAAGCAGAATAACCAATGACGGACGAAGCAAAGAGGATATTAAAAGTAAGTTGGGTCAGGCAAAGAAAGCATTTCTACAAAAAAGGAATCTGCTGACATCGAATATAGATTTAGGTGTTAGGAAGTCATTTTTGAAAGCCTTTGTCTGGAGCGTGGCGCTCTATGGAAGTGAAACTTGGACTATTGGTGCAGCAGAAAAAGGAGAATTGAAGCATTTGAAATGTGGTGTTACAGGAGAATGATGAAGATCAAATGGGTAGATAGGGTTACAAACAAAGAGGTATTAAGATGAGTGGGAGAGGAGAGATGTTTCTGGCGATTGCTAATGAAGAAAAGAGATAGGTTGGTTGGACACATACTAAGACACCCAGGAATAGCAAGCTTAGTTATGGAAGGAAGGGTCGAGGACAAGAACTGTAGGGGTAGACCAAGGTTAGAATATGTTAAACAGATTGCCTCAGATGTAGGGTGTGGTAGCTATGTAGAGATGAAACGATTAGCTCTGGACAGGGAGGCATGGAAGGCTGCATCAAACCAGTCAAAAGACTGAAGACCCAAACAACAACAGGATATATCCATTTGCTAGCATAACATTACTTCATTCACTTCTTACAGGCCTATTTCGGCTACACAACTTTTATAAAAACTTGGACTGTCATCGCATCTTTATCACTCAACTTGCTCGCATTAGCATTTACATCACAATAGCCTGTAGCTCATCACTTCCTATCACATTTTCTCGGTGTTCGATTATCACCTTATCTCATTACATTTACTTGCTGAATAGCGTTATTATTTCATTACTTCACTGGATTCCCGAACTATTTTAATTATCTCAACTACTTTAATTATTTCAATCACTTCCATTGCTTCAATTATTTGAACATCTCTACTCGAGTTTATTATTATCATTAGCCTACTTTCAATTTTTGCAAAAAATCAAAGTAGACTCATGAGATCACTACAGGGCGAAAAAAAGTGTGTCTGTCTGTGTGTGTGTATGTGTGTAAGTCTGTGTGTGTGTGTGTGTACTCTGAATGTCTGTCCCCCCCTATCAATTCGAACACGGTGAAACCGAATTGAACGAAATTTGGTACAGAGGTAGCATTAGCAAAGGGCACCCCAGTGTCATACTTTATATCGCCGCCATCTTTACCAAAACAGAATGGCGGCCACTCAAACGTTCAAAACGTAAAATCATATTACGGCTAAACTAATCATCAGATCTCTACCAAATTTGGAGACAACATACCTTTATATAGGACGCGTCTTTCATCCATCATTCAAGGTCATCGGCCGTACCATTTCAGGATGACGGCCGTGTGAATTATTCAACCATTTTAATCAATGGCTTAAGACCCACCAATTCCGATTATCGAGCCTAGGGTAGTTTAAGCTATCCTGAAGGTCGTGATCCGTTATTTATTATAATTTAATATTATAATATTATACTGTATGAGTGGCTTAAAAGAGCTGAGCTGTCAGTGTCACACGACAAGATGGCAGCTGTCCTCATGTGCCTGTCTTATATTTCAATAGTTTTAGTATGTTGTATGTGATATACCCTACTGATACAATAATATAAACTTTGTATGAAATTATCTTTAATGAAGATGTACTGCTGTGAAGAAATCGTTTATTTAAAGTCATTATTTGCCAACAGGTTGTATCTAATGTCAGTTAAGAACACCATGATGTTAAGGATAGGATTAGCTCTGTGCTAGCGTGTTAGTCTGTCACGCAGTCGACTGGGGATCGAGTACTGCTGCAGTTAACTTTTTTTTTCTTGAATTCTTTTACAAATGATGTGCACGAGCTCTTTCCACAGATACTGAATAAGATGTCATTTAGCTCAAAGGAGAAGCTAATGTATACAGTCGTTTATTAATAAAATAACAGCCCCAGCATCGCATATGAACAGAAGACATTAGGAAAAGGAGAATAGAAGAACTAGATACACGTTGTCATTAACCACAGCCTTCTTAATGCCTCTGTACGGAGCTGTCCTCTTGTGGGTTATGTGGGTAATATTGTTCCAAACTTACCGCTGTGTAAATACTTGGCCTGCTGAAGTATGGCAATTTTGTAATACTGGTAGTTCAACTATTAGCCACGATCGCGCTCCGATTACCTTTAAACACTGCCAGCTGGATCGCCTCCCTCTTGGCTACTTTAAACTGTCTACTCATTCAACACCCTTAGGCCACTGCCATCGTAGTACATTACGATGGCAGTGCATAGGCGTACAACATAAAGATTAATTCACTGATAGGTCGCAGCACCAACCTACTGTGATCGGCGTGGATTTTCAAAGGGGAAGATACCCAAAACGGAAGATTCTTAACTTAGCAGGCTGGCTTAATATAGAGATTAACGGACGTGAATGCATTACAATAAGTTAGTAGTTTTGTTATTCAATCATCATAAAGTATACAATATTGATTTTGACACTTACTGGCTAATTATCAATATAAAAGAAACAAACAATACATTGTGGTAGAGGTGATTGTGTTAGGGATGAGGACAAAGAGTCATAAATATACCCATACATTTAGGAGAAAGTAGGCTATATGTTCTTTGCTGAACATCTTGTTTTATTAATATTCGTCGCTTGATTATTAATTTGCGGAATGCAATTATTCAATTCAAAATTCATTATTTCGGAGTGTACAAACTCAATTTTCATTTTTTATGAGTATAAAAACTCAAAATTCGTTATATTTGGAGTATAAAAACTCAATATTCATTATTTTGGAGTATAAAACTCAAAATTCATTATTATTATTATTAAGGTGCTTATTTCATTTACTTTACTTTCTTTTATTTGGCATAATTTTACTAGCCATTTACACTATTATATTCGATTCCTCCTTTCAGGTTTTATTTCATTATTACATAAACATCTTTCGGGTTTTCATTATTTATTATTATTATTACTTTTTGCACTTTGATAATTATCTTTCACATTTTTGCAGACCATCTTGACGGTTTCCCTTGTTTTATATATTAACATTATTTGTTCATTCATTGATGCATATTTTTCATACATTTTTATATATTCACTGAGTAGCATATGATACAATCATTAGATATAGTAGACATTTTGACTCACCTTGTTTTCAGCTCATGACATGGTATCTGGATGGCTTAGACCATACATTATTTCTTCAGCACTCCATAACTACACTAAAATAGACCTTTCTTAATCTCTGGTCTTCAAATTGACACACGTATATTTTCCTATACATTCTACACTGATTATTACAATATCTAAAACACAGAAAAGAAATTCACTAAATCACTAAATTACACTTTCACACGGACCCAAATCTCAGCGTACTGTGGTAGTAACATCCCGTTGCTGGTGATCCTTGATGGTCTCCTTCTATACTGCTTTGGACGTGGGATTTCTCCTATTCCTTCTACTTTTTAGGTTAGTCTCTTTCTATACTGCTTTGGACGTGTGTTTTCTCCTATTCCTCCTACTTTTAGGTAAGTCTCTTTTCTCACTATTCTTCCTAATATCGTACCTATCTTTCGTTCGAGTACTTTCTTTATAGAGTATTTCCCTAAGTAGCTAATGTTTATTTGTCTTTCTGCCATTTTAATATTTACAGACGCTCCTATCGCACCTTTACAGTTTTTATATATTCTATCTTGGTCTTCCGTGAAGACTGTATACTTTAGGATTCTCGTCCTTTCAAATGTTCTGTTTTATCGAACCTGCGTCCTCTGACGTTTAAAGTCTTTAGCGTGTTCACGCGTCCTGCACTCTGACGTAATCTGGACGTGACTTGGTCTCAAACTAATATGATTTCTTTCAGCTTCACTCGAAACTTAGTGGTTTGCCTATCGCAACTTGTGTGGTACTTTGCCTCTTCTGAGGTTCGAAATCTAATGTCTCTGAATACAGTTTCTTCAATAGTATCGCTAACTAGCGTAACTTTTCACCGAGGCCTGATCTAACCGATCGTACTTAGTAAAATTTCTACTGCATGCCTGCACTAAGACTTTTGTCGCAAACTGACGAGCTTTGTTTATAATGTGCCTCTACTGAAGTATCTTACAGACTGACGGACTCCGTGTACTGACGTGCCTTCCATCAAGGCCTCCTACAGACTGATGAACTTCATTGACTTACCTCCTCTGCCGAGGTTTGAATCTGACTGACGAACTTCATTGACGTGCCTTCCACCAAGGCCTCCCACAGACTGATGAACTTCATTGACGTGCCTTCCACCAAGGCCTTCTACAGACTGATGAACTTCATGCTTTTGCTCTGGCTTTAAGCCTATTTATTCATTTTGGGTAAGAAATTAGTCCCTCACGAGCTTCGGGAGCTCAATTCCTGAATCCTAGCTCTAAACTTCTCTATAATTTAATCCCAAGTGTAATTGGTAATAATATTACAATTGCCTGCTGGCGGAACGAGAATCGTTCGGAGGTTTATTTTTAATTAATTAAAATAGTTGGTATCCACTCTATAGGGCCGGCCATTTGCCGTCCGCTGGTAATCATCCGCTTGCACTCCCATGGCGTTATCACTTAGCTTGCATCCTCTCAAGTACTTGATTTCAGGTCTGCCAACTCTTTGATTTTTACTATCCCCGCTTTGGTCTTGGCTTTAAATCTCATTAACATGGGGAGTTTATTTTGTTCAGTTGAACGTCGGGGTATTCCTTCTTTCTCTACTAATTTCTTAGCTGATTTAGCATTCTGAGGGGCCACACCTCAAGTGGCACTCGATAAAAGAGTTCGCTCGTAAAAGTCACACTCGAAAAGTGATAATTTTCCGTCGAGTTGCTTCTTCATCTGAATATCGAGTGTTATTTATAGCCTCTTGACTGGACGTTTCCCTGCTTCTTTTATGGCCTCTATAATAGCTATTTTCACTTAACCTGTCTTCTCTAATGGGAATTTATTTGTTTAACTAAGCCACGTGCATATCTGGCAGTATTTCTATAGCTGTTTCTCATGAAATCTCTCTCTGACTCCTTTCTGTGTTTAATAAAGTTCCTTCATATTTCCTTATAAATGGTCCAGAGTTCGACTATGTGCCAATACCACATGCGCACATCTCCCTCCTTCAAAAATAAATAAATAAATAAATAAATAAATAAATAATCGAAAACTTGAGAAAATTTATTTATCCCAAAAATGTTTTCTTCCGTTCTCGAATGCTTCATGTTAACTTCACTTAGTTCATTACAAAGGTTCGGTCTGTCCTTACCCGTTTCAAATATTCAGTCGCTCTTCAATTTTCATCATCGTTACTCCTCATTTTCTACTAAAACATAGATTCATCATATGGGTTAGGCTTGCTCCTACCCGTTTTCACTGCAAATGCATTATCTCTTCCCAATTTCTAACAATTTGCACCCTACTTAGGTATATTTCATTAGAAAGCGACGTATTACAATTGAGTCGTCCAGTTGCAAAACTCGTTTTATCCACTTGTGAATAAGGATCATGTCGTAATTTAATTAGTTTAGTTTATTTTACTTTATTTTATTTTGTTTTACTTTGTTTTGTTCAATTTTTTATTTTTTTTGTTTTGTTTTACATTATTTCATTTTATTTTGTTTTAAATTGTTTTTTGTTTTGTTTTGCTTTATTTTGTTTAGGTTTTTATTTTGTTTTGTTTATTTTGTTTGATTTTGTTTTGTTCATTTTATTTTATTTTGTTTTATTTTAGTGTTATTTTCCAGAAAAAAACATAAAAACAAAAACAAAAAATACGAAGCAAAAAGCAAAATTCAAACACAAAAGCAAAAGAAGAAAACAAAGAAAAAGAAACACAAAGCAGAAAACAAACACAAAATCAAAACAAAAAAGACGAAGCAAAAATCAAAATTCAAAAACTAAAGCAAAAGCAGAAAACAAAAAGCACGAAACTTAAAACAAAAAGCAAAATTCATTAAAGCAAAAGCAGAAAACAAACACAAAACCAAAACAAAAAGACGAAGCAAAAAGCAAAATTCAAAAACAAAAGCAAAAGCAGAAAACAAAATACAATAAACATAAAGCAAAAAGCAAAATTCAAAAAGGAAAGCAGAAAACAAACACAATGCCAAGAAAGAAAAGCATAAAGTCAAATTCAAAAGCAAGAGCACAAAGCAAACACAAAACCAAAAATACAAAGCAAAAGTAGAAAACAACAAACACAAAAAAAAATACGGGAGGCAAAGTCCAGAGAAATGTTTCTCATGAAAATGATTCTTATTCACAAGCGGATTAAACGAGTTTTGTAACTGGACGACTCAAATGGTACCATGTTACGACTGCTGGAAATTTTTTGACATTACCTTCTTGTTTCACATCCCCCAAACCACAGTCAGTGCAAACATTTATATATAAGTTATGTTGTTGTTTCAGTCTCCAGAATTTCGACTGGTTTTATGCAGCCCACCATCCTTCCCTGTCCTGAGCTAATCGTTTCATCTCTACATAGCTCCCACTCCCTACCCCCGAGGCAATCTGTTTATCATATTCTAACTTCCTATTACCTAAATATAAATTCGATGTCAACAGTTTCTTTTCTGTAGAAAAGTTTTCCTTGCCTCTACTAAGTTACTTTTTATCCTCTTCTCTTCGTCCATCACTGGTCATTTTGCTTCCTAAGTGACAAAAGTCTCCTACTTCCTTTAGCTTTTCAGCTGTCAATTCGACGTCCACGGGTGTTTCTGATTTCTTTTGACTGCATTCGAATATTTTTTGTTTACATTTATTAATTTTCATCATGAATTCTTTCTTCAAGACAGAATCCATACCATTTAAAAACTCATTCAAATCCTCTGGTGTGTCGGCTAAGATGACGATGTCATAAGCAAATCACAGAGTTGAAATTATTTCTCCTACTTTGATTTTTTCTCCAATTTTCTTCATTGCTTGTTCTATATATAGATTGAAAGTATGGGTGATAAGTTGCAGCCTTTCTGAATACCAGCTTCTCTCTCATGTCCTTCAGCGCGACTACTTACTGTCTGGTTTCTGTATAGATTGTAGATCACCCTCCTATCCCTGTATTTTATTCCAATCGTTTTCAAAATGTCAAACAACTTACTCCACTGAACGTTATCAAATGCCTTTTTGTAAGTCTAACAAGTAGTTCCGTGAAGAACTATACAGCCTATATTCATATATCCGACTTATGTTAATTGCCACTATCAACATACACAATTTCAATTTGATTGCTGTAATAGATTCGTAGATATTGAGAACCGACTAAATATTGCGGATGGACGCCATGTTGGATTTGTATATATGTAGGCCTTAGAGTTATGTACTGTTACAGGAAGATTATTTTGTACGTGTAGTTTTCAAACTTCAATCGCATGATTAGGATAAAAAAGAAAACGAGATTTTAAAATTTCGCACAGCTGCCATCTTATGGTTATGGAAACAATCGAAATAAATTAGATGCTAGTGGATTAACATTTGTATAAGGATTTACTGTACCAAATATCACTGCACTCGGATGGTTAAATTGCGAGAAACGTCCATCTGAATATTTATACTTCGCGTCGCTGCCATGCTGGATTTGTGATCACCAGGTCATTGAACGTCCTATAGGTGAACGTATGTTCATAGCCCCTATGACCATAAACAAATTCAGTTTGATTGCTGTAATAGATTCGTAGGTATTGAGATCCATCTAAATATTTCGGATGATCGCCATGTTGGATTGTTATATGTATAGGCCATAGAATCATGTACCATTAAAGGAAGATTATTACGTAGGTTCCTTATTCAAACTCTCACATCGATCGCATGATCACGGCACAACGAATAAAAACTTAATTTTAAAATTCGCACGGCCGCCATTTTTAGGTTATGTAAACAATTGAACTAAATTAAGTACCAGTGCATTACTATGTGTACAGACATTTGCTGTACCAAGTTTCACTCCGTTTGAATGATTAAATCGCGAGAAAAATATATTTAAAACTTTCAACTTTGCTTGCCCGCCATGTTCGTTTTGTAGTTAACTTGTTTTTGAAAGTCCCATAAATGAACTTTCAGCAGCACCCTTTATCTCCGTACAAAATTTCAGGGTGATACCGGTTATAGCTTCAGAGATATAGAATGCCAGTGAAATATTTCGGACAGCCGCCTTCTTGAGGTTATGTAAGCAATTGAACGAAATTAGATGTCGATGCATTACAATGTGTACAAACATATACTGCACCAAATTTCATTGCGTTTGGTTGGTTAAATCGCGAGAAACGTCTAATTAAAAGTCGCAACTTCGCTTGGCCGCCATGTTGGCTTTGTATTTACCATGTTTTCATACGTCATATAAGTGAACTTCTAGTAGTTCCCTTTATCACCGTACAAAATTCCAGGGTGATATTGGTAATTGTTTCGGAGGTATTGAATGCAGGTGAAATATTTCGCACAGCCGCCATGTTGGATTGGTGAGACGTAACAAAATTTGAAGGGGACGGTCGGGGTCGTCCGGAAGAGTGCTATGAACTTAGCAAGTTATTTCACATATTTAGAAGTTATTAGGGGGACATTCACACACCCACACGAATCACACACGCACACACAGACACACGGACAAAAGGTGATCTCATAAGCGTATTTTTTTCACAAATGAAAATAGGCTAAAAATGCCGTGAACGTTCTCTTATCCTTCCTTAATCTAGCTTCCAAAATCAGCCTGAGACTTAGTACAGCTTCCCTTGTTTCTCCTGAAGCCAAACTGGACTTGGCCCAACTCTGTTTCTATCTGTATTTCCATCCTTTTGTAAATTATTCTAGTCAGGTTATTTAAAGCATGAGTGATCTAGCAGATTGTACGGTAATCTTCACATCATCTGTCAGCTCCGGTTTTCTTCGGTATAGGAATGATATCATTCTTCTGGAAATCAGAGGGTACCTCACCTGTCTCATAAATCCTACACACCTAGTGAAATAACCTGATCATACCTTCATCACATATACAGCGTAGCAACTCAATCGGTATAACTCATATGCCTGGTGCTTTGTTCCGGTTTAAGTCTTCTAATGCTCGGTCAAATTCTGATTTCAATATTAAATCTCCTTTCTCATCCTCATCAATTTCCTTAATATTACAGCACTTAGTCTTCCTTTCCTCAAAAGTACTCTTAATCCTTCGATAAGCTGTATCTAACTTTCCTAATTTCTCGATAATTTTTATACCTGTACGTTTCTCTTTAAACAATTCTTCTTTTGCTTACTTGCACTTCTTGTTAACCTCATTCTCAGACGTGTGTATTCTGCTTTTCCCCTTTCATCTCTTCTATACTTGTGCTATAATTTATATATAATAGACTATATATAAGGTGTGTTCAAAAGTAACGAGCCGGAAGCTGGAATGCTCAAACCGGTGATGATATCAGCTAATCGTGGCGTGTGTAACGAGGTGTGGTTCCGACCAGAGCGTGGAAGGTCACAGCCCGTCGCTAGAAGGCACGCGTGCACGTCACGTGACGTTACAAAGAGAGTAGCAGCATACATCAATCGTCCAACGCATTGCAAACAGTGACATGGAGGCGTCAACCGAAGAGCAAAGAGGTGTTGTTCGGTTTCTGACAGCGGAAGGAGTAGGGGGTACGGACATTCATCGCCGAATGTCACAAGTGTACGGCGAACACTGCATGCCCCTTGCAAGGGTCAAGGCGTGGCACAAGCACTTCAGGGAAGGACGGGTGTCGTTAGCCGATGATGCCCGGTCTGGGGCACCCCCCTGCATTACCGATGACAACGTCCAGCTGGTTGATGCACTCATTACCCAGGACCGCCGTGTGACAGTGGACGCCATAGCCGCCGTGGTCGGATTGAGCGTCGGAAGTGTGCACACCATCGTGAAGGAACGACTGCACATGTGCAAAGTGTGTGCCCAATGGGTGCCCCACAGTCTTCAACCACACCAGGAAGCATATCGAATGGCCCACTGTCTTGGTCATTTGCAGCGCTATGCGAGGGAAGGGAATGGGGTCCTGGCACGAGTGGTGGCTGGATATGAGTCATGGTGTCATCACTTCGAACCAGAATCCAAACGACAAAGCCTCCAGTGGAAGCAACCAGGGTCACCACCACACAAAAAAGGCAAGGCCATCCACACGAGTGCAGGAAAGGTAATGCTGACGTTCTTCTTTGACCAAGATGGCCCCCTTCTGATACACTTCATGCCGCACGGGACAACAGTGAATGTCCAGCGTTACTCGCAAACCTTGTCCACCCTTCGCCAAACGATCAAAACAAAATGACCAGGCAATCTCACCCGTGGGGTCATTCTGCTCCACGACAATACTCGACCTCATACGGCCAGCACAGTCGCGGCACTCCTGCAGAAAATCAAATTGGAGGTTCTCGGCCACCCTCCATACAGTCCAGACCTCTCTCCCTGTGATTACGCCATGTTTGGTCCCCTGAAAAGGGCTCTGCGGGGCCAACGATTCACCTCGGACGTCGACGTCCAGCTGTACGTGCGGAACTGTTTCACATCGCAGCCCAGGGAATTTTATGAGACAGCCATTCACCGCCTCGTGTCACAGTGGGACAAGTGCCTCAACAGCCAGGGCCAATACTTATAACATACAGGTACTGGTTTCTGTAATTATGCCTCCAGATCGTTACTTTTTGAACGCACCCTGTGTATATCACTTTCTTGTGGACATGATAACTACCGTCATTATGCACCAATCACTTTCCAATGTGTACATAAAATATAACCATATGAAATCACGGTGTAGTTCGATAATGGGCAAAATCGGACCAAGAGGATGCAAATGGGAGGCCTTTTTCGAATACATTAAAATCACTATATCTCTCTTGGCATGTGAAAAATTTTATCCAATCAAAGTTCATACTATTTTTCGCTAATGGGCCATAAATGTATCTCAGTAAAGTTTATTGATAGTACCAACCATTGACCAAAGGGTTGGGAAAATGGAGTTTGAGAGAACACTGATGATGATGATAATTGTTGTTTTAAGAGGCCTATCATCTAGGTTATCGGCCCCTAATGGTTTGGGTGATAGTGAGAATGAAAGATGATCACGAACTGGTTTGACATTATTCGACGCGAAAATAACGCCCATCGCCACAAATGGACTTGAAATCATATGGGAGAAATTATCCCTGGCAGACTTGAGGACGCTTGAAGCAGTCAAATCGCGCTTTCTGAAGGCTACCCGAGGGATATCGAAATATACAAAATCAAGATTAGCATTTGAACTTGCCAGGGAGACCTTCTTCACTGAGAACCTTCGGATGAAGAGAGGACTACCATCCACAGACGCCTGGAAAAACTAATGCAGGAATGAATACAGAAAAGGGATGAAATCTGTTTTGAGTTTTACACCACGGAGGCCATGATGAATAGGACATGAATGAACACAAATCAAGACTTGCGACACTTTGTCAATTCGATGGCGGTACATGGGTATCACCATAAACTGTGTAATACCGAATACTTTCATGACCCTGATGAATCTTGCGTATGTAAATTATGCGGGGTGCAATGTAGTAGATACCACGTAATTTCTTGTGCAAATCGGGGATCATCCATTGTGAAGTTTTGTGAATGACAGTTTGTTATCATCAATATGCACAATTTGTGCGATTAATCCTTAATAATAAAACTACCTACGGACTTACAAACAGGAAGATGAAATGGGAAACAAAAAGGAGAAGAATGTAAATAAAAGACAAGAGGAAAGGAAATGTCCTCAACCCTCGAAGAAAGAGAATTGAGGGACTTGGAAGGCAGGAGAGCCAAGAAAGGCAACGAGGAAAGAGTTAAGTTGAGAGGGTCCGCCCCAAAGGCAATTGAAAAGTGGAGAAACTTGACCTAGCTCAGGAATCCATCGGGGTCGGCAAATCCCGAACTCACGAGCCGTGAGCCCTTGAGGGTGTTGCACTATCCATGACGCACCAGAAGTGGTGGAGCTACATACACCCTGCCACCTTTAGAACCTTGTGCAGAAGGCAGGAGATATCATGAAAAGGAAAAGAAGGCTGACCCCTCGAAGAATGAGGGTATCAGGAAAGATGAGAAAAGGGCCAATTAAGGCGAGAAAGTGAAAGACACCCTAGGCCTCAGATACCCTAATAGTGTCGGGGTCGGAAGAGACCAAGAGTTGGTCAAAGAAAAGAAAAGGTGACAGTGAGAAGCCCGGCACAAGTAAGAGGAAGCAATGCCGGACTCAGCTGAGGTTCCGTGGTCACCAACCCACGTCCCACTAGTCGTGAGCCCCTGGGGGGTTGAGAGAAAACCAAATCATTTCTCCCTTAATATGAGCAATATGTATACCGTTTAGAATTGTCAATACTCCTCTAAAAATTACCTGAAACTCTTACTCCAAGGGATGAGAGGAATGTTTTCCGAATTATAATAACACGGGGTTACTCGTATGCTTAACATGCGGAACTTCTCTAGGTATGCAACAATTGGCAAAGGTAGTGAATTCGAAACATGCTTCTTTGTCCGGTGACAATGTACACCTGAGTTAAATCCTGCAAAAGTCACTTCAAAAATCTAGATTATTTTCTGGAAAGGATTAGCAAATGGTGATGTCTATGCTTGAAAGGTCTTTAACTGGTATTGACTCTATCCTGAGGAAAGATTTCATGTTGAAAATCAATAAATGAAAAAGTTATATCCCTCCCTATATTATTCTGCTAAGGTCCCATTCCAGTTTTGTACCGAAAATAAGGTCTAATTAACATCAACCTACACATATGGGGTACCTACAGGTTCAGCATAACCCAATGCGAAAGCGAAATGCACGCACTTACTCTTTAAATGCCTCACAATTAAATAAATATCTTAAAACATGTATATTTACAATGAAATAATGGAAGAATGCAACACGGTAACCATGGAAACAGAATCTCACAGGTCCATCTATTTCTGTAAGACGCAATGCAATTCCAATTATTACATTACTGTGAAAGTTTCCATACGGTTATAAGGTTATCACTGAACAAAATTAAGATGTAAAAATCATCAATACATACAGTATAATGCGCTTAAGGGGGTCAAGGGGCACTCTAGATTTTTTTCACGTGTGAGTGTGGTACGAAAGGTCTTTTTCACCCGACTATAAAGTGTCTCCGAAAACCACATTTAAAGGCCTTTAAATTAACAGTGTCTGTGATATTCCCAGAAAACTAACTTCGCTCTGATATACCTATGAAGGAATGACAAACCCCTAACCACTGCACCTGTAGCTGAATTGATAAAGTCTGATCATTCATACCAAGGATAAATCAGTCACAGCATTCATGATTGAGATTTTGCTAAGTGTACTCTTTACAGCTAGAATATTCACGGGCGAAGCCGCGACGGGTAATGCTAGTATATATATTGTGACCGTTCATGACCGAAGTCCGGACGACCACATATGCATTTCACCAAAAATCAGTCAGCACGAGAATCAAAATATCCCGGGGCGCCAGATGGGTTAAATTTGACTACAATAACTCAAGAAAAAAATGCTCTACTGATTTTCGACTCGATGCAACAATAAGGATAGAAGGAGATTTTCTGAAATGAATGCATCCGATAAAATTATCTCATTTTATTTAAAATCTTAAAATATTGACTGAAAGTATGCCAAAATGGCATAAAAAAATGAACGACGAATCATATGTTATGTACAAAATATACAATTTCACCAACACATGGACACTTAACAATTGAGACGAAAGTCAAAATAATTGTCCTGTTGACTTCGCTCAAAAGAATTATTTACAGGAGTAGGGTTTTGTCGTTCAAATTTAATTGTCTCTACTGATCCCTAGATTGAAAAAAATCACTCGTTGAAAATATGTCACAGTTCACTTTTCTCAAAATATCGTAGCAAATTAACTAACACTTCAGGATTCAGTTATATCAAGATTTGTTTCAAATACAAAGTTATTAACAATAAATAGAACACAAAATCATTTACATGGACCTTGAGCATTTGGATTCGACGAACTTCGATAAACAGAAAATATTTATTGAACCATCGACATAGTCTATTCAGAGCTTTTGACTCAATCATATATATAATTGTCAAAATATTATTATCAACAAAAGATAAATTCCATTCCATATGGATTCAACCATTTAATCAATTAATTATCACTCGGAAATATTATTTACAAAATTTACCAGGAAACAATTTCATTTATTATTATCAAAAATTCAATAATTTGACAAAATGTCAAATATGTTAATCATCAACTTATTTGCAAAATGTTTATATGTTTTTATAGGATCACAAAATCCTCTCAGTTTGTAGTGATTGTTAAGAAGTAACAGTTTTAAATAATTAACAGCATCGGCCCATTCGATTTAATTTAGCATCTAGACAACGGCAAAGTTTTTCTCGTAATGAAAGGTACAAGTTGAACAATAACAATTTTCGGGTAAGCAATTACTAGGGATACTTCTAGAACACGTGGGTAAACTGTGAATTGACAATGATGGATCAACAAAATAACCTTTAGTTATATTTCGACGAAAGTGTGGCTAAATTCGACTCCTCTACAAAATTCAAAGACATCCAACCTACAATATGATTGATGCTTCATTTCACACAACCTCATTCCTGCGACTTATATGCGCACTCAGAATGGCATATTTAACTCTCTGCACACACAACAATTATTCTTTCCAAATTATACAAAATAATCAAGCATTTGCTTGCTACGACAACTGGACGATTTATAAATTGGTGAACTTCGCAAATGAGTTTACAATAATAATTTTACCATCAGTTTAAAACATGAATAATTCCACACCGTGTCTATTCTTAGCCAAACGTTTTGAAAGAGGTTGCTCCATAATGATTTTATTTTTATACGAACTCTGGCAAAAACCCTGTTTTATACATGATTTTAGCTTCCCGTATCATTACTTTCCGTGTACCCTCAAAGATTAAAATGCATAGTGCAAGCGTGAAATAATTCCACTGAAATAACATGTTATTTATTTGTGGGCATGCGTTAACCATTAACCTTCGGAATCAACAAGTATCCGATCTTCGAATATTGTTTCAAATGTCAAATGTATAAATCATACAACCTGAAAATGATTATTAGACATCACAAATATTTATTATTATTACTTCAGAAAATAGAAAAATAAAAATAATTATTATGAAATCAACATTATTATTATTATTATTATTATTATTATTATTATTTCCTCAACAAAAATATTTAAAGTTGTTAAACTGTTCGGGGAATATCATCCTCGACTTCTAAATAATGGATAAATATGCATTCCTCAACTTAAATTTCTGATTAAATCTTCAGTTACGACGGAAGATGACCGCGATTAGAAAAATACCAAAATTAAATAAAAGCTCGTTCTGCTCGTCCATAAATTTCGAATCATTGACTTATGAGTGTAAAACAACTCAGATCAAAGTTTCTATTGCAAAAGAAAATATTTGCAACAGCAAATAAACATATCGATGAATAGAAAATATGTGTTGGTAAGACTGTAGAAAAATATGAGAAAATCCAGCTAACTACGCATAAAATAATGCAAATTGTAGCTTACATTCTTGTAGATCTTGACGCTTGTAATCAGGTCTGAACCCGATTATTCAGTCTTCTTCTTGTCCCCATTAGGACACGTATTCATAATCTTGTATCGGCCTCCATTTTATACCCACAAGCTGTCTAAACAGACATATTGGTATTTATTCTTGAAGCCTTAATATCTTGAAGAAAAATGTTGCCAGCTTCAAAAGCTGAAGTAAAGTTGACAGGGGTCTGATCAAAATGATCCATGATGAAAATTATTAACATGACCCAACTGTGATGTGTTCAGTACTCCCAATATGCTTATAATCTTATTCAGCACGAGTACAAATTCTGTCGAGTTGGCTGGACAGAGCTTCTCACTCTTCAGATCGCACAAGGCAAACCTGTATTCCCATTAACGGCTAAAGAATTGTACTGTGCAAGTATGGTAATAAAAGTAGTGATTTATCTTGGCTGGTCTATTAACAAGACAAAAGCTTGTCCTCTGACTGTTGGATTAAATAATCCAGCTTTGAATAATTGTGGACAGAAGAAAGAAATGTAGACATATTCTACCATATGTCCAGTTGTAGCAGTAAATAATTACCAGGTGCCACAAATTTGTATCACTTCGGTGATAACATTGAAAAGTTCGAAGATCACTTAAAATGTTTATCACTTTCCTAATACTAGTAACCATGTACTGTCGAAACACTAAGTCCCAGCAACTGTGCTGTAATTAACGAAGACTTTGCAACCATGTGCATGAAGATTATAACGGTGTTCGGCGTTACGTAGAGTGTTGAGCGGCTAGAGCGCTTACGAAGTGCTGTACGTCCATAGCAACGGAGTGCTTATGGAGAAGTGAACATCCACAGCTCGGTCGGGCGTGCCTTATATACTCCTCGACTGGCTGCTCGAGGTCACTGCGGAGAAAATGCTGGAACTAAAACATCTCATATCTCAGCTTCCGATCGATCAATTTCCTCGACATGAAGCACATTCTTCCTCCCTTGTCCGTGCCAGTAATCTGATATAGGTCTCAAGATTCTACTGCATCGGGAAATATTTAATGACATTTAGCCTCGACTATGACGCTCTCGGCCTACGTCACTTAACCACTTCTTGGCTGTCAAAACCTTCGAAATGCTTCTAAGAAGGTTCGGCACTCGCTATTCAAACTTTCAATTCTGGACTTAGCATTGTGGCCTGTACCCTCAAATCTAGGCCACTGGATTTGGGCACATCCACCCCACACATAGCCAAAAATAAAAATTGAAAAAAAAAATCCTCTTCACACATCAGGCTACCTGGTTCTTGAATAATACATCTTCAAACTCTAAGAATTGTAATTTCCCACGATGTAAACCAGTTCGTGTGTCGGCTATCTTGTCATTACTTTCCTCGACTCGACAAGTTTAAAAAAATATTTCAGACCAAAGTTTGAATAGACCCCCCGATGTTGCTTTCTGCATTTAATCTATCTTTTTGTCCCTTGTGGTGTTCTTCGGACAGTATCTAACTCTCTGTCTTCATCTTCGAAATTATAATCTGTTAAGAAAAAAGTATTTACGTCAGCAGTCTTTTCTTTGGTCTTATTTATCCCGGAAGTACTAGGTTTTTCCTGTTGTTTCAACCGATCTTTGTATTCTTTACCTTCCTGTACTCTATCGTCCAGGTTTTTCCTTCTTTCCTCTTCGCCATTCAACTGTCGTGAATTTTCGTTTCTTGGGTAATAGCCATTATTTCTCCCAAAGTACCTTCTCTCTTGGTATCGTCCTTGGTTTCCTCTTGGTCTTCCCCATCGACCTCTATAATTGTTCGTACCTTCAGGTCTCGCATGTGGTTTGTTCTCATATGACCGATAGTTGTTTTGGTTCCATCTTCCTTGCCCTGGATCATCCTTCGGCGTTTTCTCTTCTCTACCGTTTCGAGGTGTCTGAGAATATCTATCAGCCATGACTGCAAATACCGCGTTGTCATTCTTTCCAGCCTTCTGATGAAAGAATTGAGCGTTCGTGTGATCCAACTTCTGTACAACTTCATCAAATTGTTCCATGTTGTAGATGTCGGATTTGACGGCATATTTCCAGAACTTTTAGAGAATTGTGGTGCAGCAACCAAGCGCTGGCTTGCTTCTTTCTTTAGTAATGTTCTGCAGTCAGGCCGACTGCCTCCCTTGTTTAAGAAAACTAAAATTATTGCTATCTTAAAACGAGACAAGCATCCCAAATTACCCCAAATCTACAGACCAATAGCCCTACTAAGCTTAACTTACAAGCTCCTGGAAATACTGATTCTTAACAGGATAGCTCCTACGATTGATCGCCTCATTCCGATTGAGCAAGCTAGCATTCGTCATGGTCGTGACTGTAGCGATCAGTTGCTCGCTTTGACTTCATATATAGAAAGTGGATTGGAGAGGAAGAAGAAAAGTGTCACTGTGTTCCTCGATCTTACCGCTGCCTATGACACAGTCTGGAAAGAAGGTCTCCCCCTGAAACTCAGTAGATCAATACCATGTCTCAAGATATTCACTCTGATAAAAAATATGTTGGGAAACAGATTTTTCCAGGTTCATACAGAACATGTCCGCAGTCGTTTTCACAAACTCAACAACGGTTTGCCACTGGGTTCAGTGCAGTCTCCAATTCTCTTCAATTTATACATACACGACCTTCCAGAAACCACATCTCGCAAGTTCATCCATGCAGATGACATCAACCTCACCTTACAAAGAGCAGACTTCAGTGAAGCTGAAGAAATCCTATCCCAGGATCTTGAGAAGATGGACGATTATTTCACAAAGTGGCGATTGACACCTAGCCCTCTAAAACAGAAGTAGCTACGTTTCACCTCAGTAACAGGAATGCAAACTACCAACCGACAGTCAGGTTCAGAAATCACACACTGCGATGTAATGCTACCCCCAAAACCTTGGTGTAACTTTAGATAGATCTCTAACCTATCGCAATCACCTTCAGAAACTGGCAGCTAAACTGAAAAGTCGTAACAACCTTCTAGGAAGACTAGCTGGAACATCATGGGGTGCAGATGCAAATTCACTGCGAACAACTGCTTTAGCACTAGTATATTCCTCAGCTCAATACTGTTCTGCTGTATGGATGAATAGTTCCCATACTCGTCTGGTCGACGTCCAGCTACGCCACACAATGAGAATCATGTCTGGCACCCTGCACCCTACTCCTGTACAGTGGTTACCCGTACTGAGCCACATTCAACCTCCTCACATGAGACGACAAAACGCCCTTGTCAGATTATGGACTAAGGTGATGATTAACAGCTCACTTCCCATCCACCAGGATACAGATGGAAACGACGTAGCAAGACTGAAATCGCGGAAACCTGCCTGGAAGACGGCCAGGAATCTAGCTGACATACCATTTAGACCTGACGAAGCATGGAAGCAAGAATGGGCCAGATTACACCCACATGGTCTAATCAACATCGATGACCCAACAGCAAAACCTCCTGGGTTCAACCTCCCGCGCACCATCTGGACCAGACTAAACAGGATACGCTGCGGCGTTGGAAAAACTGCTTCTGCACTACACCAATAGGGGTGGTTGGAGTCTCCTTCCTGCAACTGTGGTGATGAAGTTCAAACCATCAGCCACATCGTGAAAGAATGTCCTCTACGAGCATTCACTGGGCCTATGGAGGAGCTACATCAAGTAACCCCTGTGGCACTTACATGGTTGGAAGGACTAGACATCAGCTTGTGATGAAATCTGAGATATCCATGTATATAAATATATATTAATTTTTATTTTTCTAATAGCAATTATATGTAATACATTTCAAACGATTGTCATGAAGCATCATACGCTAAATAAATAATAAAATGTTGTAGATGTCCGCTGCTATCAGTGTTCTTTGGACATCCGCAGGAAATTGCCTGATCAATGCAGTAATCAATTCGTTGTCGGGCATAGGCGGATCTAAATGTTGAAGTTTAGATAATTGCCCTGCGAAATAAGTCGAATAACGTGTAGGTGGTGAAGTAGAGTATCTTTTAGAATACAGCTCTGCTCTCACTTGCTGCTGAGTTTCTGGGGACCAGAATTTCTTCAATAATCCTCTAGCGAATTCCTCAAAATTGTTTAGGGTAGATCTAAAGGCCCTAAACCAGGTAAGTGCGGGACCCTCCAAAAATTTCCCTATCACTCTTATTTCTCTTTCTTTGCCAATCCTGGAATCCTTAAGGTAATCTACTACTTCTCTCAGGAATTCTACGGGTGTAATATTCCCAGTTCCAGAAAATTTTGAAGGTTTATCTTCTACGTTTTTATAGAAGGTTATCGGAGTGGATTGCATAATTGTCCTAACTTTTTCCCGTTTATGGGGATTTCCTACTTTGTTTACTCCCTCAATATCCATATCTTTACTCATAATTGTAGCTTTACCATGAGGTTCAACAACACTCTTTGCTTGCTTTTGGTAATCCAATAATTTATTACTAAGCGCTTTGATAGTTTCTTTGAGTTCGGCATTCTCCCCGCCCACTAATTTCTTCAACTCTTCGCTACTGCTTTTATTATGCGAACAATCACCCTGATTTTTGTCTTTAACCTGACTCTTGATATCCTCAATTTTCTTCTGGTTCTCTTCAGATCTTTTCCTGATTTCTTCAGTTTCCTTACAATTTTCTTTTACGTCTGTAGAAATTTTGTTCATAATCTCTTCGTGATTCTTTAATGAATTTGTCATCTCCACAACGTCTTTCTAAGCTATCTGGATATCCTTAGTAATTAACCTGTACATGTGACGTCAAAGTTTCTCTAATCTCTTTGATTCCGTCTTGAGTCTCCAGTTTAAGTGCATATTTGGCTTCACTGATGACTGTTGTCTTTATCTCGGTTGTCAACTCTTTGACTACACTTTGCTGAATCTCTCCAATCACGAGTTACTGGAATTGCTCGGTCAAA
This sequence comes from Meconema thalassinum, assembly GCA_946902985.2. Taxonomy (NCBI): domain Eukaryota; kingdom Metazoa; phylum Arthropoda; class Insecta; order Orthoptera; family Tettigoniidae; genus Meconema; species Meconema thalassinum. The sequence goes on along the minus strand of OX336391.1, from coordinate 131,196,760 downwards.
CGTTGTATGACGTTATTTGCCATATCACTGTTCTCTTCCTGGACACGAATTTCTAGATTTGTCATATCTTCTCCTACTTTCCTAATACCTCGCTCGATCCTATCAGCTAGTGACTGAGATTTTTGGTCGGCATCGCGAAATCTCTCCTCCAATTTACTTGTGTTCAAAGCTAATGAAGTTTCCAGTTCATGAGTTTTCTCGAACAGTTTAGACATTTTATTTTCTAAAGAAGTAGAATGTCCTTTGATTTTACCTTCTAGCGAAGTAGAATTTTCTTTGATTTTATCTTCTAACGAAGTAGAATTTTCATTGAATTTATTTTCTAAATGCTCCTTGAGTTTATTTTCTAAAGAGGCTCCTAATGAATCTGAATTCTCTCTCATTTTAGCTTTTAAGTTTACTGAATTTTCCTCTAATTTAGTTTCAAAAGAAGTTTTCAACGAATCAGTATTTTCCTTTAACCTGCTTTCTAATGAATCAGAGTTTTCCTTTAATTTGTTTTCTAACGAAAGGGAGTTTTCTTTAAATTTACTTTCCATTGAGTTTTCAAGATTAACTTTTAAAGAAGTGGTCAATCTATTTTCTAGGGCACTTGAATTTTCCATTAATTTTTCCCTTAAAGTTTCAGAATTTTCTTTAAGTTTAACCTCCATTTGATTAGTTTTCTCTTTAATCTCTGCCATTTGCAGTCCTGCACATTTGGAGCTCTCCTCCACACGATTTAAACTCCTCATGATCTCATCCATAATTATCACAATATAATTCAAAGTTATGGGTATAAATGTAGGCAGACACAAAAACTTAAAACTAGAACAAGAATTATGCGTAGCTACTTCGATTTCTCAGAATAAAATGAGATATGTCGACGTGATGGAAAATTCTCTACAATTTTTTTTATGAGACGTTTCGGCCATCAATGGACCACGATGTTCTTCACTCATATGATCACTGTAATGCATGTTTTCTTGTCTGCCAGTAGATCTTCATTCTTGACGAATGTTCTGCTCTCCTTTCTTCCGTCCACTTGCAGTGAGGGCGAGGCATCACAGATGTTAAAGGGTGTAGATTACTGGTTGATTTAACCGCCTTTCTGAGCAGGTTCCGATCCCAAACGAGAGCTTGATTGATTCGAGCTTCTGTTAGGTCCTTTTAAACTTGTATCGACCATTTACAATAGGATTTCTTTTTAGATATTGATGAGTTGATTCGATGTGAGTCGATGATGCTCCATCCGCTCCAAAATATCCAAAGAAAGACATTCTCCTTTTTCTCATCACACTCACCAAATCTTCTATATGTTCAAATAATTCATTGTTATGTCTTCTTCTGTAAGTACCATTATCATTAACAGGTCCTAATATTTTCCTTAGAATTTTCCGATCCTTAAGTTCTAATTTTCTCAATGGACCTTTGTTTGTCATCTGTAAGCATTCTGCGGCATACAGTGCTGACTCCCTAATTACTGTGTTGTAATGACAAAGTTTGACATTCCGGGACAAGCTTTTACTTTTGTAAATGCTTTTGAAGTTTTGAAAGGCACCTTCCAAGTTGTTGCATCTGCTCTCAATGGCAGCTATTTCTGAATTATTAGGGGTAATCCATTCCCCTAGGTATTTAAATTTTCGGACTTTTTGATTTTTTGCAGACCAATCGTGATGAATTTTGAAGCATCTTTGACATTTGTGATAAAATTAGTTTAATGGAAGGCCACTTTAAGTCCAGTTTTAGCAGCTATGGTTTGTAGTTTATTAAGTTGGTCAGTGGACTCTTCCATTGTATTAGCGAACTAAGCAATGTCATCTGCAAAAGCGAGACAGTTTATATTCAGGTCTTCTTTTTTATAACCAATTCGAATACCATAATTATTTGGTAAGATTGTTAACCATTCTCTTATAATTTTTTCCAAGACACAGTTGAACAGCATCGGTGATCCCAGATCACCTTGTCTACAGCCAGTCTTGATTGCAAAGGCTTCGGACAATTCACCACGAAATTTGACCTTAGAAATGGTGTTTTCTAAGCTTGCTTTGAACAAATTAATTGATTTATTGTCTAGGCCAAACTCACGTAAGGTGTTAATTATTGTGTCTCTATGAATGCAATCATAAGCATTTGAAAGTCCACAAAAATCACAACATAAGGTTTTGATCGTACCGTACAGTAGGAAATTATGGTATTAATGTTATGAATTTGTTCAGGACAGGATCTTGATTTCCTGAAACCAGCTTGATATTCCCCTAACTGACGGTCTAATATCGGTTCTGCTCTGTTCAGAAGAGCACTTGCAAATATACCAGTGAAATACCTCTATAATTATTAGGGTCGGATGTATCCCCTTTCTTATGAATAGGATGAATGATGGCGGAAGTCCAATCCTCCGGCAATTTTTCACTATGCCATATTTCGTCAATGGTTTTCTGGAGACAAATGATGGAGTCATTATCTGCATATTTCCATAATTCAGCCACAATACTATCCTCCCCAGAGGCCTTATTATTTTTTAGCCCCTTGATGATTTGTGTTATTTCTTCGACAGAGGGTGGTGAGCTGTCGTGGTATGCAACGCTAGGATAGAAAGCAAGTTGTTCAGTAGGTATGTCCGTGTTCAAAAGGGTTTCAAAATATTCTCCAAAGGCTTTAGCACAGTCTTTATTATTGAGATTAAGTTTACCATCAGATCATGGGATGTGAAGAGTAGGGGCGACGTATTTGGACAGTTGGTGCCTAAAAGTTTGATAGAAATCCCTTGTTTTGTGTCTTAGAAAATCATCTTCAATTTGAATAATTTGTGATTTGTGGAAATTTCTTTTTGCCCATTTTAAAATTTTACAAGTTTCTTTCCTGATGCAGAGAAAGATCTCAAGGTTCACATCGTCTTTCTTGTTATTCCTCTTGATCCAAGCTTTTCTTCTTTCCTCTATTGCGTGATCACATTGATCGTTCCACCAAGGGTGCTTGCGCGTTCTATCAAGAGGAATGGATTCCGAAGCCGCAGTAACAATGGCGTTCCTTAAAGTAGACCATGTTCCATCTTTTGGTTTGTTGTGGATTGTTTCCGCAAAAGTGTTATTTGACTTCAGACCAACGATGTTGTACTTTTGCGTTTTCATTCCCTTTTCAACATTCACTCTATTGTTCCTAAACGAAATACCTTTCACTTTAATAAGGGACTGATAATGGTCTGAATCTATATTCGCATTACGCAGGACCTTCACATTTTGGATTTCACGATATGATTTTTTAGCCTACTTTCGATTTTTGCAAAAAATGAAAGTAGACTTATGAGATCAACACAGGGCGAAAAAATGTGTGTCTGTCTGTGTGTGTGTGTGTGTGTGTGTGAGTGAGTCTGTGTGTGTGTGTGTGAGTGTGTGTACTCTGAATGTCTGTCCCCCCCTATCAATTCGAACTTGGTGAAACGAATTTTGGTACAGAGGTAGCTCTAGCATAGGGCACCTCAGTGTCATACTATATATCGCCGCCTTCTTTACCAAAACTGAATGGCGGCCACTCAAACGTTCAAAACGCAAACTCAAATTACGGCTAAACTAATCATCCGATCTCTACCAAATTTGGTGACAACATACCTCTATATACTTTCACCCAAACTTCAAGGTCATCGGCCTTGCCATTTCAGGATGGCGGCCGTGTGAATTATGCAACCATTATAATCAATGGCTTAAGACCCACCAATTCAGATTATCAAGCCTAGGGTGGTTTAAGCTATCCTGAAGGTCGTGATCCATTATTTATTATAATTTAATATTATAATATTATTCTGTATGAGTGGCTTAAAAGAGCTGAGCCGTATCTGCCACACGACAAGATGGCAGCTGTCCTCATGAGCCTGTCTTATATTTCAGTAGTTTTAGTAAGTTGTATGTGATATACCCTACTGATACAATAATATAAACTTTGTATGAAATGATCTATAATGAAGATGTACTGCAGTGAAGAAACAGTTTATTTCAAGTCATTATTTGCCAACAGGTTGTATCTAATATATCAGTTAAAATCGCCATGATGTTAAGGATATGGTTAGCTCTGGGCTAGCGTGTTAGTCTGTCACGCAGTTGACTGGGGATCGAATACTGCTACAGGTAACTTTTTTTCTTGAATTCTTTTACAAATGATGTGCACAAGCTCTTTCCACAGACACTGAATAAAATGTCATTTAGCTCAAAGGGGAGGCTAATGTATACACTCGTTTATTAATAAAATCACAGTCCCAGCATTGCACATAAACAGAAGACATTGGGAAAATGAGAATAGAAGAACTAGATACACGTTGTTATCAACCACAGCCTTCTTAATGTCTCTGTACGGTGCTGTCCTCTTGTGGGTTATGTGGGTAATATTGTTCCAAACATACCGCTGTGTAAATACCTGGCCTCCTGAAGTATGGCAATTTTGTAATACTGGTAGTTCAACTATTAGCCACGATCGCGCTCCGATTACCTTTAAACACTGCCAGCTGGATCGCCTCCCTCCTGGCTACTTTTAACTGCCTGCTCGTTGAACACACAGAGGCGTACAAGATAAATATTAATTCACTGCTAAGTCGCAACACCAACCTACTGTGATCGGCGCGGATTTTTAAAGGGGAAGGTACCCAAAACTAAAGATTCTTAACTTTGCAGGCTGGCTTAATATAGAGATTAACGGACATGAAAGCATTACAATAAGTTAGTAGTTTTGTTATTCAATCATCATAAAGTATATAATATTGATTTTGACACTTACTGGCTAATTATCAATATAAAAGAAAACAAACACTGCATGGTGGTAGAGGTGGTTTTAGGGATGAGGACAAAGAGTTATAAATGTACCCATACATTTAGGAGAAAGTAGGCTATATGTTCTTTGCTGAACATCTTGTTTGATATTGCAACATGATCCAGTTGAAATTCACCCATAAGTGAATTTGGATGTCTCCATATCTTTGCTTTCCGAGGAAGATGTTTAAACGCAGTAGATTTCAGAACTAGGTCGTTATTTTTGCAGGTGTCAATCAGCCGTTCGCCATTTTTGTTTGGTCGTTTATGTGCGGGATAGTTTCCAACCATATTCCTAAACTTTCTCTCTCTTCCTACTTGAGCGTTAAAATCACCGAGTAGGATGGTGGTGTGATGCGCTGGAATATTGTCAATCACGTCTTCTAATTGTTCCCATAATATATTAGTTTGCTCTCGGTCTTTCTTGTTTGACAAGTTCGTCGGTGCATGAAAATTGACCACGGTGTAGGTTTTATTAAGTGATCTATACTAGAGCCATCCTTACTTCCGACTTGAAGTTTCAGTGATACGTCACAACTACACTCTAACCAGCCAATCACAGGCAGCCATTCAAATGGATATATCGATATAAATCGAGTTTAGCTGACGACGTTGCCAGCTAACTTCTTGCGTTCACATGTTGTTGTCAGCTGTTTGCACTGAGCTCTGTTGGGTTCATCGGCGGTCTTTGTGTATTCTCGTATTTCTCGTATATTAGCCTACTTTCGATTTTTGCAAAAAATGAAAGTAGACTTATGAGATCACTACAGGGCGAAAAAAGTGTGTCTGACTGTGTGTGTGTATGTGTGTGGGTGAGTCTGTGTGTGTGTGTGTGAGTGTGTGTACTCTGAATGTCTGTCCCCCCCCCCTATCAATTCGAACACGGTGAGCGCAAATTGAACGAAATTTGGTACAAAGGTAGTACTAGCAAAGGGCACCCCAGTGTCATGTTTTATATCGCCGCCATCTTGACGGAAACGTAATGGCGGCCACACAAATGTTCAAAGCTTAAATCAAATTACTACTAACCTAATCATCCGATCTCTACCAAATTTTGCAACAATACACCTTTATGGAGGGAGCATACTTTGACAAATCTAATAGGTCATTAGCCTAATAGTTTGCGGATGGCGGCCATCTTTGTGTCAAAATCGATTACCCCTATTAATTCGAACACGGTGAAACCGAATGGAATGAAATTCGGTACAGAGGTAGCACTAGCAAAGGGCACCCCAGTGTCATGTTTTATATCGCCGCCTTCTTGACGGAAACGTAATGGCGGCCACACAAATGTGCAAAGCTTAAATCAAATTACTACTAACCTAATCATCCGATCTCTACCAAATTTTGCAACAACATACCTTTATGAAGGGAGCATCCTTTGACAAATCTAATAGGTCATTAGCCTAATAGTTTGCGGATGGCGGCCATCTTTGTGTCAAAATCGATTCCCCCTATTAATTCGAACACGGTGAAACCAAATGGAATGAAATTTGGTACAGAGTTAGCACTAGAAAAGGCCACTTCAGTGTCATGTTTTATATCACCGCCATCTTGACGGAAACGTAATCGCGGCCACCCAAATGTTAAAGGCTAAAATGTAATTACGACCAACCTAATAATCTAGTCTCTACCAAATTTTGCAACAACAAATCTGTATGTGGGAAGCATATTCTGACCAAACTGCTAGATCATCAGCCTAATAGTTTGCAGATGGAGGCCAAGTATGTGTGCAAATCGATTCCCCCTATCAATTCAAACACGGTGAAACCGAATTGAACGAAATTTGGTACAGAGGTAGCACTAGCAAAAGTCATCTCTGTGTCATGTTTTATATCGCCGCCATCTTGACGGAAACGGAATGACGGCCACCCAAATGTTAAAAGCTTAAATCAAATTTCGACCATCCTAATAATTTGATCTCTACCGGATTTTGCAACAACATGCCTTTTTGTGGAAAGCATCTTATGACTGACTACAAGGTCATCAGCCCAATAGTTTGCAAATAGCGGCCATGTATGTGTGCAAATCCATTCCCCAGATCAATTCAAACACGGTGAAACCGAATTGAATGAATTTTTTTACAGAGGTAGCACTAGCAAAGGGCACCTCATATTCATGTTTAATATCCCTATAGCACGTTGTATTTCAACAAGCTACTACAACCAACATTCAATTATACTCCTTGAAAAGGACAAAGAGTTATAACAATACCCATGCATTTAGGAGAAAGTAGGCTATATGTTCTTTACTGAACATCTTGTTTTTCTTTTGATATTATTCTAGTCTGTTGTTATTTAATAGCTTAGTATTTGTTTGTCGTTTGACAGTGTAGTATAATTACGTGTAGTTGTAGGTTAGCTTTAGGTTAGTGAGTGTTTGTGTTATTTCTGTCGTGCGTGTGTGCAATAGTGTCATTCCGGGGTCTAGCACGCGAATGCCAAGCGCTAAGAGAGGAAAGGCCTTAGGACAAGGGACTCCACTAAGGAGTCAAACCCGGGAAATTATTAGTAATGTGCGAGAGTACTTTGAGAGGGATAAAGACGACGGGGAATCTCTATTACCTGTTGCACTGGCAGTACAGAGAACATCTGATGCGACTAAGTTTCACAGGAGCACAGTAATAGGAATTGGGAAAGGGAAATTCCATGCGGGGGAACAGGCAGCCGGACCATCTAAACTAGAAACGCCAGGCAAAAAGGGAAATAGGCCTAAAACAGTGACTGATTTGGATGCTTTCCAACAAGACGCTATTCGCCGTCATATTTATGCTTATTACCGCAGAAAAGAGCATCCGACAATTGAGAAATTACTCCGTTCTCTTGACAATAGCGATCTTTTTCACGGAGGGAAATCTTTTCTGAAAAATGTAGTGAAGGATCTGGGATTCCGATATAAAAAGGTTAACGGGCGGAGAATACTAATGGAAAGAAGTGACATTGTAATGTGGCGGTGCAGATTTTTGAGGGAGATTATGCAAGAAAACTTTGATTCCATAGTGTGGCTGGATGAAACGTGGGTCAACGCCTCTCATTCCCGGGGAAAAGCCTGGACAGATGATTCCATGGAAGGTACATTGGCAGTGCCTGTTGGTAAAGGGGGGAGAATAATTGCAATTCATGCTGGTACGTCACAAGGTTTCGTGCCGAATTCTCTTCATGTGTTCCGATCTAACAAAACTGGTAATTATCATGAGGAGATGAACAGTACCACATTCCAGAAATGGTTTGAAGAATTGCTGAACAACTTGCCTGAGAAGAGCACAATTGTTATGGACAATGCCCCATATCATAGTGCCATTCACGACAAAGCTCCAACAATGGCAGCAAGAAAGAATGTTCTCATTGAGTGGCTGACGAGCCACAACATTCCTTTACGTGACGACATGAAGAAAGGGGAGCTCATGAAACTCGTGAAACTGAACAAGCCACAGTTTCCAGTGTATGAAGTGGACGAAATTGCTAGGCGACACGGACATAAAGTAATCCGACTTCCCCCTTATCACTGCCATTTCAATGCCATCGAACTTATTTGGGACCAGGTGAAAAATTACGTCGCAGTTAATAACAAACTCTTCACGATTTCAGAAGTAGAAAGACTTCTTTCACAGGCTGTGGACAATGTTAGGGCGGACGATTGGGAGAGAGTGGTGAGACACACGAAAGGAGTCATTAATGAAGCTTGGGAGAAGCAGGATATCGTTGTTGAAGACGTGGGAAGATTTGTCATTTCTTTGGGGTCAAGTGATAGTGATGGTGATAGTTCAACAGACGGCATTAGTGACTCCGAAATGAGTGGTATATTCCCTTTATAGGCTGCGGACACGAGGCGGCAATGGTGAGTAATTTATTTGTTACAATTTTGCTCTGCTTCATTATTAACCGTAGTATATGTGTAATTTCTGCTACTATGTACTTATTCACGAGTTTGATGTTGTGTGTGAACATGTATGTTCACATTACGAGTGTTTTGTTAATTTTGCGGCTATAATCATGTACGTCAGCTGATTCGCGATGATTACAAAATGTATATGTCTATGAATGGTGTTCATGGAGGTCATGTTAAGTTAGTTGTCGCTGCTCAAGTTTGCAAAATGGATATTTATTCGTGGATTACTACTGTCGTATGGAAGGTGACCGGTTAAAATATATACGTCATCAACAAACGAAGTTACGAGTTGATACATATGCCGGTTTAGCAGACACCTTGCATGTACGAGCAAAAAATTAATATCTCAGAGTCGGACGTATTGTAGTTTTGCCATCTTCTTTTACAGGTAGCCCAAGGAAAATATTGCAAAATTATCAGGATACGATGGCGATAGTGAGGAAGTTTGGAAAGCCAGATTTATTAATTACGTTCGCCTATAATGCTGGCTGGCCAGAAATACTTAACAGCATTCATCTCTGGGAAACGGCTAATAATAGGCCTGATATTGAACTGCGAGTTTTCCATTGCAAAGTAAAGGAATTGCTACGATTAATTAATGTTAAGGAAATTTTCGGTAAAAGCATAGGCCTATCTATATACAGTGGAATTTCAAAAACGAGGTCTCCCGCACATCCATTTACTCTTAACATTAACGGAAGATTGTAACTTTCTAGAAATTTATGACATTGGCAGTGTGGTGTCAGCCGAAATACCAGATCTCGAGGATGAAGCGCTATACGAGTTGGTAAGGCGTTATATTTATGGTACATGGTCCTCGCGGATCTTTGAATCCTGCTTCAGTCTGTATGAAGGATGGCGTATGTAAGAAAGATTTCCCTAAAGAGTTTCAGGAAGAGACCAAATATAATGCCAATGGTTATCCTTCGTATAGGAGAAGAAATAATGGACGGATTATTATAAAAACAATTCGAGGCATTGACATTGAAGTCGATAGTCGATTCATTGTCCCCTACAATCCATTTCTTTTACTTTACGTGCAAGCTCACATTAATGTTGAAATATGCTCAAGTGTTCGGAGTGTTAAATACATCAACAAATATCTTATATATTAAAATCCACAAGTATGTGTATAAAGGTCATGACTGCTGCATTGTTAAAATATGTCCTGAAGGCGAAACGGTGAACTACGATGAAATTACTTCTTTCCTAAATGCTAGATATGTTGGTCCAAGAGAAGCCGCATTCAGGATATTTTCATTTCACATGCATGAACAGTCACATTATATCGTGCGATTACCAGTTCACTTGCCAAACTTGCAAAATATCTATTTTAAAAATGATAACGCTCCCGATATTTTACTTCAAGCACAGTTGAGCAACACGGAATTACAAACGTGGTTCAATTTAAATCAAGATTCGCAAGCAAGAAGTCCGTATTGATATCCTGAAACACCAGTGCATTACGTCTGGAATAAGACCAACTGCCAGTGGCAAAAAAGAAAAAAATGTTTCAAAAACTATAGGCAGAATGTATAATGTTTCGCCTACAAAAACAGAAAGGTATTATTTACGCCTGTTATTGCTTCACGTCATAGGTGCTACCAGCTTCCAGGATCTACGAACATACAAAGCAGTTGTCTATTCTACATTTAAAGAAACAGCTAAGGAGCGAGGTTTGCTGATTGACGATTCTGAAAGGCAGCGTTGTTTGGCAGAAGCGTCACAATTTCAGATGCCTTCTCAGTTACGACAACTGTTTTCTTACATATGTATCTTTCAGACCCCTTCAAATGTAAGAAAGTTATGGGACATTTCCAAGAATTCATTATCAGAAGATTATCTGCAGTGTCACGAACCTAACATTGCATATCAGTTCATTCTTATACATATTTCTAATATACTGTATTAAAGCTCCATGGTCTTACCATTACTTCTCTCGAATTGCCAGCCATTATTGATAATTTCCCTCAGACAAATTTACCAATGAATTAACCAAAATTTAATGAGGATCAATTAAGTCGGATGATAAACCAAGCAAATGAAAACAAAACGGTTATAATTACAGAAATTTTGGGGTTAGTACTGTAACCGATCAGGGGGCTAGGGATCGATAGCATGCCGAGTTATCGGAGACCTCAGGATCGATCGCATACCGAGCACGCATAATTTGCGGTGTTCTCAGTGCCGAAATTGTGGGGGAGCCATATACAAGGAACACGATAGTGCTTGGACCGAAATGAATACGACATCTGAGTTGCCAGTCCAATATGATGTTAAGAACAATAATTACTCCACTGCCCATAGCACTAAGAAAAACACGGAGGTTTGGAATACGAGCAGGACAATACCGTAGCCTGACTGGGTGAAGCTCGCATTTCCAAGAACCTTGTGGACAAGAGCTCCTATTGTTTAGCCAGCAGACTTATTGTGCAGCTGAAGTGCTGGATTTACGACACCCTACCCTCGATAATCCTCCAGCACTAGAGCCCGCGGAATTAGACAATGTAAAGTAGCGCCGAGATGCTAATTTAAGATCCGCCTATGGAATAATTGTAATAAAATGGCCCAATCAGAGAAGAGGCTGAGAAATGCATTTCGGAATTTTAATCACGGCCCAAGCCCAAAAACTACCAGAGTTACGGGGATATTACTGAGTCAGCCGCGGAGGAATATTCCCCCCCTCCACGACACTCAAGACATGGCGCCAAACGAGGATCTACCCTGTAGCGTCATGATGCAATTTGATTTGAAGAGGTTCCTGCCGATCGATTTCGAATTAAATCCTATGAATATTGCCGTCCTCATCTTGACCTACAAGTTGAACCAAAAATTATTGCGGTGTGACGATTGCCATGGGAGCGGACTTGACAGAGGTGACAAGTCCATTGTCCCAATGTTGAGGGTGGATATAGGCACTTAGCGCACACACTAGTCAGTCAGTTTTGCAGCCACACCGGGCATAGTCCACGCTGCTCGCGACTTTGATACCGAGTAGCCGAGTGAGAAAACATTTTCTAAGTGATAAACTTTTACCGCCAATCATTCAAACTTGCGGCTAAAGACCCACAGTCGTCATGATAGTTATCGAAGGCGAACACTATTTATATAAATCTATCCAGATGGAGTTTGCCACCCACGTCCATTAAAAACTTAACGCCACGCCGTGTGGAGCCGAGAGCGCGGAGCGCTGACCAGCAGCCCATTCGAGACCCGAGCAGGGAACTTTGTGGAGCTAACGAGTTGCAAGCGAGATCGCTGAACCTATAGGCTTGGACTCATATGTTTCAACGGTCTAGGAAATCGTAGGAAATACCAATCTAGGACTGAACGGGATAGGTGTATGTCGGCCTACTGAGGACCTGCAAGCCCGATTCGCAGTAACAGTACCGCCAGCCACATATCATAACGTTTTCGCAGCGAATGAAGCCCGTGGATATAAGCGTAGAAAGTGTTTTAGGTGATAGGGTGTGCAAAATAAGTGCATCGATTAGTGTTAACAGTGTATTTATGTGTATGTCATCGCCTTGTAAGATGACCCAGTGGAACGACACCGGATTGATGAGGGGCTAAGGGCCTTACGTCCGGGTGTCGAAGTGGTGACCAGTAGCCGTCATGGGCCTGTCTACTCCAGGGACAAGTGATGAGTATTAAACTTTCTATATTTGGGGACGTAATGTAGAAAAGGGGACGAGATATTTGTACAGTAGTATTAGCTTTGTTTTGACTTTTGATGTCAATATTTCGTTTAAGACAGGGGCTATTAGTTTTTTTTAGTCAGCATGCCAGTCCTTTTATTTTGTTTGTCCGTCAGTCCTTAAAAATAATGCACGTTTGTTGGTGGATGACGGAGGTGTCTGTAGGCTAATTTTTATTTGCCAAAGGCATCATAAGTTAAATTGCCGTGTGTTTTAGGATGGATTTGTGGTGGCTATATTCATGTAAGACTAGCGGTAAGTTAAGTGTACGACCTGACAAGTAGATAGGGTAAGAATTTGGTTTTTTTTTTGTGACATTGAGTAACGCCCAGCTAGGTTAGACTAGTTTTGCCACTTTAGGAAAATAGGTCAGATGGTTAGCGACCCAGGACCCACTTTTCTTTTTCCCAGACCGGTTGCGAATTGACCAGTGAATTCCCAGGAACGGCAAGCAGGACGATGTCTGTCACAGATTTTTTTATGTGTGTGTGCTTAAATTTTTTTCCCGGCAAGGAGCCGTGAGGTTGTATTTGTGTGCATACCGGCCGAATTTTGAGCCCATAAGTGTTTCCGGATTGTATTTCCGAGGTAAGTGTTTTTCCGGATTGTATTTCCGATGTAAGTGTTTCCGGATGGTATTCCGAGGTAAGTGTTTCCAGACAGCGTAGTCCGAAGTAATTAGTATGCACACAAAGTACGTTCTGGTTCATCATGTTTGTTTTGTGTACACACACACGCGATGTGTTTTTTTTTTCCACAGGTTGGAGGAGTGCTGACGTCTCTGGTTTTGTTGCGCAGCCCTGGTCTGATGTAAAATTTATTTAAAACCCTGTAAATGTCACAAATCGTAACATAGCCACTAAGGCGTTTTTAGTAAGAGACCACATTTTAGAATGTGAAGTCATCTGTCCAGCTGGCGTGGAAGCGTGCTCGCTACCCATGGGGAGTGTCACCCCGGCTGGTTGGTCAAGGTCGATTAGTTTATCAACACACGGAAGATTGAAGTTAGATTTTAGATAGGAGAGGGGGTTTGTTTATTAGTAGTTAGGCATGCTGGCATTTTTCTCTATCTAAGTGAGCCATTGTTGGGCTATTTTTTTATGTACATTTCTGGTTCGAACCCAGAATGTTTTGTGTTGCATTTGGTGTAGTTACGCCCCCTGTTAATTTGCGTTATCTCGTTAGCCCGATATTTTCTATATTATTGTCCACCCGATAGGCTGAACGACCAAATGTCAGATGCCTATCAGAAAGAATACTCTCACACTACGTCCAAGTGTATTTACAGATGTGTGTGCCAGTAAGATGAATCAGAATATTTTATTTTAGTATTTTAAGGGCAACTGCATTTTGTTTGAGACCCTGAATTTGTCGTAGCAGTTGACATTCACCGTAATAACTTTGCCACCCCTGGCAGTCAGCTGTTAACGTAGTGATGTAATCTTTGTTTGCTCACAGCTGGATCAGAATATTTTATTTTAGTATTTAAGGGCAACTGCATTTTGTTTGAGACCCTGAATTTGTCGTAGCAGTTGACATTCACCGTAATAACTTTGCCACCCCTGGCAGTCAGCTGTTAACGTAGTGATGTAATCTTTGCTTGCTCACAGCTGGATCCAATTAATGTATTTTATTTTCGTTTCTTTTAAGCTGTATTGAGGCCGATGATGAGCTCTGGGAGAGCCGTGTTTTTATTTTACTATTTTGATTTTTGTTATTTTAAACTTAATTTGTTTTTTCTCTTCTTATTTTGGGTTTAATTTGTAACGTTATTGTAACTTTTTTTTTTGCTGTTACATTTATATTTTTGTTCTTTTGAGTTAATGTAATTTTTCAAACCGGATTTTGAGTTCAATAAATTAGATTTTACCTGTTAACTAGTGTACGCCATTTCAGTAGTTTAGCGAACCTGTTTCCTGTTGACCTAGGCCATTAGTGATCATTTAACGAACGTACCGCACCCGAGATTATTATTATTATTATTAATATTATTATTATTTAATTTTTAGGCCTAGAGATACCCGATCGGGTACATAGCAAATATTTAGGACCCATTTTCTATTTCAAATCAGGAACAGTGGCGTACACAAGGTTTTGTTCGTGGGAGAGGAGTTGGCAATCGCTCCGTTTAAAGTAGTCTACTTTTTCCCCACATGTTTGCACTACCTGATACCTAGATCTACCGATGCGGTGATCTATTTCTCCTGGTACCCACCAGTGACGCTGGAAGTAATGAAGACAGCTCACAGAGGTGACTGGATGTCCTACCGGGATGATTTAGAGACCCGTAGCATTTCATTGCACCACAGGACCACCCCACATTATAGTATGTACAAAATGGCACCCAACGTGGAGGCTAGATCCATTGTGGAAGGCGGATCTATTGAAAAAGGCGAAGATCTATGATCTAGGATGAATAATCATGTAATTATCCAAGCCAAGGTAGGAGGAGTGAACCAATAAACGAGATTGCCTATACTGGACAAAAATGTGTTTGTTTCTGGGTGAATAATTAAAATCACGCGTAGACAGCGTTGTTAAATTCACGGGTAAACCCAGAAAAGATTAAATTTTGAAATAAATGTGTTTTGAAAGATAGCAGTCCAGAAAGGGGAAGATTTGGCTAGGTAGCCCACACCTCTTGAGAGCTAACTGCGGATTCATTAATCCTCAATTAATGAACTGTGTTGTTGATTTTTGCGAACGGGTTATGCATTTTATTAAGGCACCCCAGAGGAGTTTAAAATTGTTATATGTTATTGTATTTGGAGACCTGGATACTAGGAGGCCATTCAGGCAGGTTGTGGTTGTTGTTGTTGTTGTTAACGTAAATATTGTAACAGGTCCAAAAATTATTCTGATTCCTACTACTACACAAGACAGGTGCATGATGGTGAATGGGGAACCTAGACACCCGTATTCTCAGTGATTATATTATTGTTGTGTGTGTTGCAATGGCTACTTCCGAGGAGTTGCAAGTTATGTTTGATGTACTTTGTAAAAAAATTGAGGAAAGCGCGGCAGCGAACATTGAGGAGCTCAGAGACACTTTAGAAGTTAGTGACAGAAAGGCAGAGGAAAGGTCAGAAGCCACCGACAAAAAGCTTAAAGACACTTTAGAGGCTAGCGATAGAAAATGGGAGCAAAGATCGGAAGCCGCGGATAAGGAACTCAAAGATAGTTTAGAGGCGGTTAAGGCAGAAATTAACTTAAAGACCGAGCAGCTAGGGCAAACTTGCATAGCGCAGGGCAAGGAGTTGAGGGCCGCAGTGGAGCAACTTACACGGTCCACTACAGAGCAGATCGATAAACTAACACACAAAACGAGGGAAATAGAGCGCAAAGCGGACAAGAATTATCAAGAATTGCTCACAGAAGTAAATAAGGTGGATAATACCGTCAAAGCTATGGATAAGAATTTGGAAGAAATAACGAGCAATATGGAATCCATGGACATTAGAGTAACGAAACAGCTAGAGGAAGTCCAGGGGCAGATTAGCGCCGGAGCTGAACGCGTCATTGCTATGGAAGGCCGAGAACAAAATGTCACCCGACACATTAAGATGATGCAAATTGGGATAAAGGAATTGAAAGAGGAAATCGATGGAATAACAGAGCGAAATGAGGAAGACGCCCACGAGAATAAGAAGGGAATGGAAAAAGAAATGGAGGCCAACCTAGAAAGAGTCCGGAAGTTGGAAATGGAAATGATATCGAGAATTGAACGCCAGGAGGCAAAATTAATTAAAACAGACCTGAGAGGGCAGATTCAGGACGAGGCAATCCTCGAACTGCAAAGAGAAGCTGCACGGACGATGGACGACGCCCGGAGCAATACTAATAATAATAATAACCCCCGGAAGACAGGATGTCAGACACAGACGACGCCAGAGCCGCCGTTAAATGGATTACTCGGATTTCCAACAAGCATTACACTCGGGACGCCGAAAGCCAGAACTTCGACGCCGAACGACGCCGCGACGCCGACGCAGCTTGTACATGTGATCAGGACCGGAGATGACCGCCCAAAACGATACAACGAAAATAGCGTCATGACCCCTAAACAATTCATTCGCGAACTGGACGCGTACATCTTGGACAACCGCATACCGGAGGAAAGGCACTTGCGCACGGTGGAGAAACTTTTGGAAGATGCCCCCTTACAATGGTTTCAGAGTTTCCGCTATACTTTTCAGTCACTGGCAGAGTTCAAAGAGGCTTTTCTAAAAACTTACTGGAGTCTCGAGCGGCAACAAAATTTGAGACTGGAGTTATATTCCCGTAAGTTCTCAACGCAAAGCCCGACAAAATACGCGGAGTATTTCATTGCACAATTCGCCAAGATGAGAGAACTCGATGATCCCCCTTCCGAGCGCTCTCTGGTAGCCGCAATAGGTAAACAGCTACCTGTTAAAGTCCAAGAGACGCTTATCGCCGCAAACGCCCAGACGGCAATACAAACGGAGGGAATTTTGAGACAGCTGGACCACACTAGCGCGCATTTACAGCGCATGAGGCCCACTGAACAAATTCATGCGACGGAAGTCCAAAGAAGGCCAGCCACACGGGAGCAGGGGACCACTACAGCGAGCGCGCCCCACGATAACAACTGGAGGAGATATGAGAACCGACCACCGAGGGGTTATGAACCAAGGTACCAGGCAAGGGGAGAGCGAGGATGGAACAGGCAGTACCATCCTAGAAGATCCCGCGGACGTTGGGACCAAGGACGCCACGACTCAGCGCCGTACCAACCGCAAGAGGGAAGGCATGGAAGCTACAGGCCACGGCCGGCCCAACAGGGAGACAGGATTTCCAACGAACAGGCGCGGACGGACCTCGAACAAAGATACGTGGAGTCTCAACAATACCTAAAAGAACTCCATAGTATGAACGGAGATGGACAGGCAAGGACCGAAGCTGACAAATGGAGAGAGGCTATCCAGCATCGCGAGGACCCAGACAGGCACTATCAGGGAGCCCAGAGCTTAGAACTCCAGCGGGAGAGAGAGGAGGCACCGCCCCGGGATAATGGGGCGAGCAACAAAAAAAAATCACAGTTCTAGATAGGGAAGACAGCCCCAGATTTGACCAAGATGGCGGGCACCAAGAATGGGTGGTAGCGAAAATCGATAAATGGGTAGCGCAACCAGAGGACCACATTGAGGACATGTACAAGGAAGAAAGCCCTACCATTAAGGAGTTACCCGTAATTTATGTACGCGTGGGAGGACTTATGGTCCGAAGTCTGGTCGACACGGGAGCCAGCATTTCGGTAGCGAGTGGTGCGCTAATGAAAGAACTGGAGAGGAAATTTAAAGTACCCGTAATTCCAGTAGCAAATGTCAGAGTGAAAGGCATAATCCCCGACCGTACAGCGGAATGCAAATACCAAGCATATTTGGATTTTGAAATTGGCAATTATATTATATCGCACCCATTCTTAATTATGAATAAAATCAGCTTCAATTTGATCCTCGGAGCGGATTTTATGAGGACCAATGGAGCCATCATAGACATGCGCGCAAACGAGATTAAATTTCGCACGCATGATAAAAGGGAGATTGACCTACGGTTGAATGAAGCGGAACCAAGGGATCAAGGTCAAATTTGGAGCATTGACATACAAGAGGACATCACGAGGAAAACTACGGTATTATTACATACAATAGGAGAGGAGTTTATTGAGGAAGAGGTCCTGAATGTCACTACAAGAGTTCGGCGCTATACTTGAAGAGAAGGTGGCCGAGGCGAAAATCAAACCCCATGAAAGAGAGGAGCTGCGGACAATTTTATCAAAACACCAGGAAGCTTTCGATAATAAACCGGGGAAGATTAGAAATTTTAGCTACGCATTCCAAGTAAATGACTGGAGTCCATACAAGAAAAAGGTGTACCCCATAGCAGAGAGGCATCACGAGGAGGTAAAGAAAACTATTAAAGCCATGGAAGAGGCCGGAATAATTACGAAGAAATCTACCCCATTCGTGAATCCCATTGTCATTGTAGAGAAGGCGGACGGAAGCGTGAGATTGTGTCTCGATGCACGCGAAATCAACTCCAGGTTACTGCCCGAATTCGACCAGGCTCCGCCGATTAGGGAAGTGCTGAAGAAGTTCAGAAACAAGAACTATTTCTCGAGCATCGATTTAACGAGTAGTTTTCACCATGTGGAACTAGAGGAGAAATCCCAACTTCTCACAGGATTCATTTTCGACCAGCAGACGTACACCCATAATCGTTTACCGTTCGGGATTCGAACCGCAAGTTGCGCACTTATCCGAGCCCTGGATCGCAACTTGACGGAAGAAGTTAAGGAATGCACAGTCCGCTATGTAGACGACATCTTACTTGCTTCAGAGACGCTACGAGAGCATGTTGAAAATTTAGAAAAACTTCTTTCGAATCTTCAGTCGGCCAACTTCAAAATTAACTTTAACAAGTCCCACTTCTGTCAAAAGGAAATTTTATATCTTGGACACTTTGTCGACGGGGAAGGAATTCGGCCTAATCCCACTAAAATTGCCGCTATTCGACATTTTCCCACGCCTAGACGGATTAAACACATCCGCATGTTTCTGGGCATGACTGGTTTTTTCTCAGAACATTGTCCTAACTATACGGAGACGGTCGCGCCACTTCAAGAACTTTTAAAGAAGAATAACCGATGGTTATGGAGTAAGGAGGCTGAGGAAGCGTTCCTGCGAACCAAAGACCTTCTGTTAGAGAGCGTGAAACTGGGATATCCAAATTTCAATTGGAAATTCGTGCTACAATAGGATGCATCGAAAGTAGGGATTGGAGCAATGTTGTACCAAGAAGACCCCGAAAACCCAGAGAAGAGAATATATTTAGGATTTTTGAGCCGAAAATTGAGGAATCACGAAATGAATTATACTGTCACTGAAATTGAAATGCTCTCTGTACTCCACGCATTGCAGCACTGGCGAAAGATTATATATGGTTTCTCGATTCTTTTGAGAACAGACCACAAGGCACTCACCTTCATGTTGAAAACCAGCTTAGCTAGCGAGAGAGTAAATCGTTGGGCTCTCTATGCACAACAGTTTGACATGCAGAATGAACATTGCCCTGGTAAACAGAATGTTATCCCAGACATTTTATCCCGGAACCCGGAGGAAGATGAAGAAGGGGAAATACATCACGCCACGCTTCAGCAGGAAGACCATGATTTTCTCGCAGACTTACCGCGACTAGGGATGGAACAAGAGGCTGACCCTTGGGCTAAGCTGATGAGAGATCATCTCAGAGGATTACTTCCGGAAGATTCACCAGCCAAGGCCGAGATGGAGAAACTCGCGCCAAAATACAATTTCATGAATGGATTTCTACATCAGTTTATCGATGAGGAGCACACAAAGCTTCGCATTTTAGTTCCACCGATATTCCAGCGCCGACTAGTCTGGCATGTTCACCGTGTCTATGGACATGCGGGCTGTGATAAGACATTCGCTGTGATTCGGGAGGCATTCACATGGCCACGTCTCCGAATTACGATCCGAGAGGTATTGAGGACATGCGATACTTGCCAACGCATAAAGCACAATACATTTTTGATGAAGCAGCTACCTCGACCGATCTTACCATCGAAGCCGAGAGAAATTTACGCCATTGATTTTTATGGGCCTCTCCCAGCCGCCAGACGAGGTATGAGGCACATACTAGTATGCCTAGATGTGTTTTCAAAAATTGTGAAACTGTGTGCGGTACAAAAGACAACCTCAAAACAGGTGGTAAATAAAATCAGAAACAAAATTGTACCGGAACTGGGGAAACAAGAATTTATATTATCCGACCACGGGTCTTGTTTCACAAGCGGACTTTTCAAGAGAGAGCTAGAAGGAATGGGAATTCGGCATATTCTTAGTTCTATACGCCATCCTGAGAGCAACCCTTCAGAACGCCTGATGCGGGAGATTGCAAAGTTTTGCCGAATATATTGCCCGGACGCGCATTATCGTTGGATAGATGTCCTGGAGACCATAGAGACGTGCATAAACACCACAGTGCACGAATCTACATCGGAGGTGCCAACGGTAGTCCACTTCGATCAGTATCCCGAGAGACCATGGAACAGGATCATAAGTTGCCCAGTAGACGTGAGGCCTGCGCTACCGCTAAAAATTGAGCAAACTAAAGCAAGCCTGCGCGAACAAGCCGAGAAGAGACTGAAGCGGGTGAGAGGGAGAAGATACCACCGACCCCTGAGATTGGGAGAGTACGTTCTAGTGAAGAAACCTGCCGTATCAAACCCTTCAGCGCGATTCTACGCAAAATTTGCCGCCATTTACGAGGGACCTTACGAAATTATTCAATGTTTGGGAAACAACGCTTACAAAATTCGAGAATTAGGAGGACAGAACGAGGTCACCCACAACGCGCAAAATTTGAAAGTATACTACCCCAGCAATGTATTAGACGAACCGCCGCCTGCCCAAGTGAATGCCATTACGGACGAAAGAAGCAACACTGAAGAGCGACCCCACAGATGTGAGCTAGGTACGCTGAGGGACGAACTGGGAAGGCTACTCAGTGCAGCCTTGAAGACCAACGGGGATTTGCGAAAAGATCAGCGCGAACTATTACAACTTCGAGAACTAGATAGAGAGAACCCCGCTGAGGAGGAAGAGAGAGCGTTGAACTCGGCATTATAATACCAAATGACCATGGTATTAGGATTGAAAAATGGTACTGATTCCGATCGTACACATTTTTCAAAATGAGCAGGGGGAAATTGTAACCGATCAGGGGGCTAGGGATCGATAGCATGCCGAGTTATCGGAGACCTCAGGATCGATCGCATACCGAGCACGCATAATTTGCGGTGTTCTCAGTGCCGAAATTGTGGGGGAGCCATATACAAGGAACACGATAGTGCTTGGACCGAAATGAATACGACATCTGAGTTGCCAGTCCAATATGATGTTAAGAACAATAATTACTCCACTGCCCATAGCACTAAGAAAAACACGGAGGTTTGGAATACGAGCAGGACAATACCGTAGCCTGACTGGGTGAAGCTCGCATTTCCAAGAACCTTGTGGACAAGAGCTCCTATTGTTTAGCCAGCAGACTTATTGTGCAGCTGAAGTGCTGGATTTACGACACCCTACCCTCGATAATCCTCCAGCACTAGAGCCCGCGGAATTAGACAATGTAAAGTAGCGCCGAGATGCTAATTTAAGATCCGCCTATGGAATAATTGTAATAAAATGGCCCAATCAGAGAAGAGGCTGAGAAATGCATTTCGGAATTTTAATCACGGCCCAAGCCCAAAAACTACCAGAGTTACGGGGATATTACTGAGTCAGCCGCGGAGGAATATTCCCCCCCTCCACGACACTCAAGACATGGCGCCAAACGAGTATCTACCCTGTAGCGTCATGATGCAATTTGATTTGAAGAGGTTCCTGCCGATCGATTTCGAATTAAATCCTATGAATATTGCCGTCCTCATCTTGACCTACAAGTTGAACCAAAAATTATTGCGGTGTGACGATTGCCATGGGAGCGGACTTGACAGAGGTGACAAGTCCATTGTCCCAATGTTGAGGGTGGATATAGGCACTTAGCGCACACACTAGTCAGTCAGTTTTGCAGCCACACCGGGCATAGTCCACGCTGCTCGCGACTTTGATACCGAGTAGCCGAGTGAGAAAACATTTTCTAAGTGATAAACTTTTACCGCCAATCATTCAAACTTGCGGCTAAAGACCCACAGTCGTCATGATAGTTATCGAAGGCGAACACTATTTATATAAATCTATCCAGATGGAGTTTGCCACCCACGTCCATTAAAAACTTAACGCCACGCCGTGTGGAGCCGAGAGCGCGGAGCGCTGACCAGCAGCCCATTCGAGACCCGAGCAGGGAACTTTGTGGAGCTAACGAGTTGCAAGCGAGATCGCTGAACCTATAGGCTTGGACTCATATGTTTCAACGGTCTAGGAAATCGTAGGAAATACCAATCTAGGACTGAACGGGATAGGTGTATGTCGGCCTACTGAGGACCTGCAAGCCCGATTCGCAGTAACAGTACCGCCAGCCACATATCATAACGTTTTCGCAGCGAATGAAGCCCGTGGATATAAGCGTAGAAAGTGTTTTAGGTGATAGGGTGTGCAAAATAAGTGCATCGATTAGTGTTAACAGTGTATTTATGTGTGTGTCATCGCCTTGTAAGATGACCCAGTGGAACGACACCGGATTGATGAGGGGCTAAGGGCCTTACGTCCGGGTGTCGAAGTGGTGACCAGTAGCCGTCATGGGCCTGTCTACTCCAGGGACAAGTGATGAGTATTAAACTTTCTATATTTGGGGACGTAATGTAGAAAAGGGGACGAGATATTTGTACAGTAGTATTAGCTTTGTTTTGACTTTTGATGTCAATATTTCGTTTAAGACAGGGGCTATTAGTTTTTTTTAGTCAGCATGCCAGTCCTTTTATTTTGTTTGTCCGTCAGTCCTTAAAAATAATGCATGTTTGTTGGTGGATGACGGAGGTGTCTGTAATTGTTATTTGCCAAAGGCATCATAAGTTAAATTGCCGTGTGTTTTAGGATGGATTTGTTTTGGCTATATTCATGTAAGACTAGCGGTAAGTTAAGTGTACGACCTGACAAGTAGATAGGGTAAGAATTTGGTTTTTTTTTGTGACATTGAGTAACGCCCAGCTAGGTTAGACTAGTTTTGCCACTTTAGGAAAATAGGTCAGATGGTTAGCGACCCAGGACCCACTTTTCTTTTTCCCAGACCGGTTGCGAATTGACCAGTGAATTCCCAGGAACGGCAAGCGGGACGATGTCTGTCACAGATTTTTTTATGTGTGTGTGCTTAAATTTTTTTTTCCGGCAAGGAGCCGTGAGGTTGTATTTGTGTGCAAACCGGCCGAATTTTGAGCCCATAAGTGTTTCCGGATTGTATTTCCGAGGTAAGTGTTTTTCCGGATTGTATTTCCGATGTAAGTGTTTCCGGATGGTATTCCGAGGTAAGTGTTTCCAGACAGCGTAGTCCGAAGTAATTAGTATGCACACAAAGTACGTTCTGGTTCATCATGTTTGTTTTGTGTACACACACACGCGATGTGTTTTTTTTTTTTTCCACAGGTTGGAGGAGTGCTGACGTCTCTGGTTTTTGTTGCGCAGCCCTGGTCTGATGTAAAATTTATTTAAAACCCTGTAAATGTCACAAATCGTAACATAGCCACTAAGGCGTTTTTAGTAAGAGACCACATTTTAGAATGTGAAGTCATCTGTCCAGCTGGCGTGGAAGCGTGCTCGCTACCCATGGGGAGTGTCACCCCGGCTGGTTGGTCAAGGTCGATTAGTTTATCAACACACGGAAGATTGAAGTTAGATTTTAGATAGGAGAGGGGGTTTGTTTATTAGTAGTTAGGCATGCTGGCATTTTTCTCTATCTAAGTGAGCCATTGTTGGGCTATTTTTTTATGTACATTTCTGGTTCGAACCCAGAATGTTTTGTGTTGCATTTGGTGTAGTTACGCCCCCTGTTAATTTGCGTTATCTCGTTAGCCCGATATTTTCTATATTATTGTCCACCCGATAGGCTGAACGACCAAATGTCAGATGCCTATCAGAAAGAATACTCTCACACTACGTCCAAGTGTATTTACAGATGTGTGTGCCAGTAAGATGAATCAGAATATTTTATTTTAGTATTTTAAGGGCAACTGCATTTTGTTTGAGACCCTGAATTTGTCGTAGCAGTTGACATTCACCGTAATAACTTTGCCACCCCTGGCAGTCAGCTGTTAACGTAGTGATGTAATCTTTGTTTGCTCACAGCTGGATCAGAATATTTTATTTTAGTATTTTAAGGGCAACTGCATTTTGTTTGAGACCCTGAATTTGTCGTAGCAGTTGACATTCACCGTAATAACTTTGCCACCCCTGGCAGTCAGCTGTTAACGTAGTGATGTAATCTTTGCTTGCTCACAGCTGGATCCAATTAATGTATTTTATTTTCGTTTCTTTTAAGCTGTATTGAGGCCGATGATGAGCTCTGGGAGAGCCGTGTTTTTATTTTACTATTTTGATTTTTGTTATTTTAAACTTAATTTGTTTTTTCTCTTCTTATTTTGGGTTTAATTTGTAACGTTATTGTAACTTTTTTTTTTGCTGTTACATTTATATTTTTGTTCTTTTGAGTTAATGTAATTTTTCAAACCGGATTTTGAGTTCAATAAATTAGATTTTACCTGTTAACTAGTGTACGCCATTTCAGTAGTTTAGCGAACCTGTTTCCTGTTGACCTAGGCCATTAGTGATCATTTAACGAACGTACCGCACCCGAGATTATTATTATTATTATTAATATTATTATTATTTAATTTTTAGGCCTAGAGATACCCGATCGGGTACAGTACAAAACAGCATTGGAAGGATGAGTAATGCATATTTCATTGACGGTCCAGGGGGCACCGTGAAAACATTTATTTAACAATGCTTGATTCACAGTTGCACAAACTTGGGGTTAAATATAGTTTCTGTTGCATGGACTGGTATTGCAGCAATGTTACGACCTCAGGGGCGCACTGTACACAGCCAGTTCAAGTTACCTCTATATATACATGGAAGTTCTGTATCAAGAATATAAGTTAACAGCAAGTAAGCTTTTTATATTCCTTCAGCAAAACTTATCATCTGGGATGAAGCCTCTATGGCTAATAAGCACGCGTTGATGTGTGTAAATCAGTTGCTCAAGGAGATTTTAGGCAGGTATTGCCTGTTGTGCCTCACGCATCTAAAGCAGCATCAGTCCAAATGTCAGTAAGGTTCTCTCCTTTGTGGCCATTATTCAAAATTTTTAAACTCAACAAAAATATGCGAGTGGATAAAGATAAACTTGACTTTGCAAACTTCTTCATACAAATTGGTAGCGGTGAATACCCTCACGTCGATGGAAAAAAATCAGAATTAGTCCCACGCTGAAAAATATTACACGCTTTTCAAAAATAGCTATTTTAGCACCTAAAAATGAACATTGTAAAGAAATCAATGACAAAGTTTTAGACTTAATCCCAGGATCATCGAGAACTTACATCAGTGTGAATAATTTGATTACTGAAGACGAGAGTGAACTTCTACAATTCCCAATAGACATTTTAGACAGCATAGGCATAAGTGGATTGCCACCTCATATCCTTCGACTAAAAGAAAGCTCAATTGTGATTTTGTTGAGTAATATTAATGTTACCCAAGGTCTGTTGAACGGTACTAGACTGTTGGTTTGGAAGATGCATGACAATTCCTTACACCTGGAAATTATTACTGGCGTAAATGTTGGATACAATATCCTACTCCCTCGCCTTGACCTTACGCCATCAGATACTTCTATGCTATTTTCCTTCAAAAGGAGGCAGTTTCCAGTGCGTTTGGCATTTTGCATAACTATCAATAAAGCTCAAGGTCAAACACTATATCAAGTAGGCATTTATTTACCTCAACCGGTGTTTAGCCACGGACAACTTTAATGCATGCCGCACTATCGCGAGCAAAATCATTTCATGACGTCAAAGTTCAAATAGAACCAAAAGGCAAGCGTACAGCAAATGTCGAATGGAGGTACTATTAGAAATTTGAAACGAATGTTGCGGAGGAGCACAGACCTCAGAAAACGGGGCACAGATTAAATAACAATTATACAAGGACGTCCGCATCTCTAATTCGATAACTGTCCTGTGGTAATGGTAAAAAAATACTATTGTCCTACATCGGTGATTACTATCCTGCATCCTGTTATTTCTTTCCCTCAGTTCTATAACAAAGATATACTCAATCAAATTTTCAGCTTAATAAATATTAATTCCTTCTGTGTGAGTTATCTTTTCATTTCTCATCCATCGCCTTTAATTACTATTCTATCTGTAGGGTGGAGGCGATAGCTGTCTTTACAGAGATATGCAAATTATTTGATTCGATGTCAGTTTTCCAAAATTGCATTTTTACTTTTCACGGTTTAATGCACTAAGTATGTTTACACGGCGATGCAATTACTTCAAATGTTTAACAAAGACTCCTAATTATATTTTCATTTAAGAAACTCAAATTAAAATGATTTTTTAGAATTTCCACTTAGAAAAGAGCCTTGCAAATGCAAAATGGCACACGTTTCGTTTTTATTACTTCACTCTACTTTACGTGTGAATTTAGAAGGGAGGGATTAGGGGTCTTTTAACTGATGAACGCTATTGAACTATTCAAAGATTCAAGAACTATGCATTGAAATCACCTGACTTGAATTCTAAAGTCATTGAAAAATTGAAAATGGACCCAGCTCAGATATCTCTCGGAATCCAATAATCTAAAAGTTTCCAGACGCAATTCCTTATGGGAAAAGGTGTAATTCCACGGGAGAGGAAACACTACTAAGTAGGACAACAAAAGAAGCTGGTCAATAAAATGTTTTTGAATAAAAGTAATTACGACCAATTAAAATTATTTATTTAATTCTATTAATTTGCACACCTCTATATGTTAACCAAGAGTATATCTCTAAATTCAAATATAAGAGACCCATCTTTTATTTTAAATTTATACCATTGTTCATAAGTAGACAAAACACCAAATTGTACCGATGTAGCCTTAAATTGTGTGGATATCTCTATCTACTTAGTATAACACAAAGTTCCCAATTCTTGGATGTAACGGGTAATCTCGAGAGCAACTTGATGGATTTTGATGCGGTTTTCACCATTCTGTAAAGGATTTCTCGATGAAGGATTAGGTAGAAAAACATTTATTTATGACGAAAAGAAGCCGAGCATTTACGATTTCAGTGAATTGAGTTGAAGAAAGACCTAACGTCCATGTGTCCTTTAAAAAATCGATATGCTCTGAGAATTGCTCAGCATGAAACGTTCTGCAAGAAAGTCCGCGACAGCTCCCACATCGAACACTGTAAGTGTTTTTACGTTTTCATTTCTTCCATCAATCTCCATTCAGTGGAAATTTAAATTTCTAGCTTCAGAGTGAGTTTACGAGCTTACGAGCGACCTATCACCCTCGCTTCAGCCAGCATCAAACTGCCGAGTCGTGTCGAGTTAAGTCTTCAGAGAAGAGTATAGATTATGTGTTTGGAGTTAGCTGTTCACCTCTGCCTGACGCCCGTGCGCCTTTTAAGCGTACGCAGGGTAAATAGTGCGACACACACACAGAGGACAGGGAGACATCCACACATTTGATCTCATAAGTCTACATCATTTACCCAAAAGCGACGGTACCGTAAATGTCTATTCAGGTCACTAGCATGAAGATATGAAAATGTCATATGGACAGAAGTAATGTAGGTTTGTTGAAGTGAATGCTGCGTAGCAGCACGGGTCTTCTAGTTTCATTTATTATTATCAAAAATTCAATAATTTGACAAAATGTCAAATATGTTAATCATCAAATTATTTGCAAAATGTTTATATGTTTATATAGGACCACAAAATCCTCTCAGTTTGTAGTGGTTGTTAAGAAATAACAGTTTTAAATAATTAACAGCATCGGCCTATTCGATTTAAATTAGCATCTAGACAACGGAAAAGTTTTTCTCGTAATGAAAGGTACAAATTGAACAATAACAATTTTTGGGTAAGCAATTACTAGGGATACTTCTAGAACACGTGGGTAAACTGTGAATAGACAATGATGGCTCAACAAAAAAAAAACCTTTGGTTATATTTAGACGAAAGTGTGGCTAAATTCGACTCCTCTACAAAATTCAAAGACATCCAACCTACAATATGATTGATGCTTCATTTCACACAACCTCAATCCTGCGACTTATATGCGCACTCAGAATGGCATATTTAACCCTCTGCACACACAACCATTATTCTTCCCAAATTATACAAAATAATCAAGTCATTACTTGTTACGACAACTGGATGATTTATAAATTGGTAAACTTCGCAAATGAGTTTACAAAAATTATTTTACCATCAGTTTAAAACATGAATAATTCCACACCGTGTCTATTCTTAGCCAAACGTTTTGAAAGACGTTGATCCATAATGATTTTATTTTTAAACAACCTCTAGCAAAACCCCTGTTTTATACATGCTTTTAGCTTCCCGTATCATTACTTTCCGTGTCTTCTCAAAGATTTAAATGCATAGTGCAAGCGTGATATAATTCCACTGAATTAACATGCTATTTATTTGTGGGCATGCGTTAACCATTAACCTTCGGAATCAACAAGTATCCGATCTTAGATTATTGTTTCAGATGTCAAATGTATAAATCATATAACCTGAATATGATTATTAGAAATCACAAATATTTATTATTATTACTTCAGAAAATAGAAAAATAATAATAATTATTAAATGAACATTATTATTATTATTATTATTATTATTATTATTATTATTATTATTATTATTATTATTATTATTATTTCCTCAACAAAAGATTTAAAGTTGTTAAACTGTTCGGAGAATATCACCCTTGACTTCTAACTAATGGATAAATATCCATTCCTCAACTTAAATTTCTGATTAAATCATCAATTACGACGGCTGATGACTGCGATTAGAAAAATACCAAAATTAAATAAAAGCTCGTTCTTCTCGTCCATAAATTTCGAATCATTGACTTCTGAGTGTAAAAACAACTTAGATCAAAACTTCTATTGCAAAAGAAAATATTTGCAACAGCAAATAAACATATCGATGAATAGAAAATATGTGTTGGTAAGACTGTATAAAAACAAGATGTTCAGTAAAGAACATATAGCCTACTTTCTCCTAAATGCATGGGTATTGTTATAACTCTTTGTCCTTTTAAAGGAGTATAATTGAATGTTGGTTGTAGTAGCTTGTTGAAATACAACGTGCTATAGGGATATTAAACATGAATATGAGGTGCCCTTTGCTAGTGCTACCTCTGTAAAAAAAATCATTCAATTCGGTTTCACCGTGGTTGAATTGATCTGGGGAATGGATTTGCACACATACATCGTCGCTATTTGCAAACTGTTGGGCTGATGACCTTGTAGTCAGTCATAAGATGCTTTCCACACAAAGGCATGTTGTTGCAAAATCCGGTAGAGATCAAATTATTAGGATGGTCGAAATTTGATTTAAGCTTTTAACATTTGGGTGGCCGTCATTCCGTTTCCGTCAAGATGGCGGCGATATAAAACATGACACTGAGGGGCCTTTTGCTAGTACTACCTCTGTACCAAATTTCGTTCAATTCGGTTTCACCGTGTTTGAATTGATAGGGGGAATCGATTTGCACACATACTTAACCACCATCTGCAAACTATTGGGCTGATGATCTAGCAGTTTGGTCAGAATATGCTTCCCATATAAAGATTTGTGGTTGCAAAATTTGGTAGAGACTAGATTATTAGGTTGGTCGTAATTACATTTTAGCCTTCAACATTTGGGTGGCCGCGATTACGTTTCCGTCAAGATGGCGGTGATATAAAACATGACACTGAGGTGGCCTTTTTTAGTGCTACCTCTGTACCAAATTTCGTTCCATTCGGTTTCACCGTGATCGAATTAATAGGGGTAATCGATTTTGACACAAAGATGGCCGCCATCCGCAAACTATAAGGCTAATGACCTATTAGATTTGTCAAAGGATTCTCCCTCCATAAAGGTATGTTGTTGCAAAATTTTGTAGAGATCGGATGATTAGGTTAGTCGTAATTTGATTTAAGCTTTGAACATTTGTGTGGCCGCCATTACGTTTCCGTCAAGATAGCGGCGATATAAAACATGACACTGAGGTGTCCTTTGCTAGTGCTACCTCTGTACCAAACTTTGTTCAATTCGGTTTAACCGTGTTCGAATTAATAGGGGTAATCAATTTTGACACAAAGATGGCCGCCATCCGCAAACTATTAGGTTGACGACCTATTAGTTTGGTCAAAGGATGCTGCCCCCATAAAGGTATGCTGTTGCAAAATTTGGTAGAGATCGGATGATTAGGTTAGTCGTAATTTGATTTAAGCTTTGAACATTTGTGTGGCCGCCATTACGTTTCCGTCAAGATGGCGGCGATATAAAACATGACACTGAGGTGTCCTTTGCTAGTGCTACCTTTGTACCAAATTTCATTCCATTCGGTTTCACCGTGTTCGAATTGATAGGGGGGGACCGACATTCAGAGTACCACACACTCACACACACACACACAGACTCACACACATACACACACACAGACAGACACACTATTTTTCGCTTTGTAGTGATCTCATAAGTCTACTTTCATTTTTTGCAAAAATCGAAAGTAGGCTAATATGAGAAAATTCAGCTAACTACGCATAAAATAATGCAAATTGTAGCTTACATTCTTGTAGATCTTGATGCTTGTAATCTGGTCTGAACCCGATTATTCAGTCTTCTTCTTGTCCTCATTAGGACACGTATTCATAATCTTGTATCGGCCTCCATTTTATACCCACAAGCTGTCTACACAGACATAGTGGTATTCATTCTTGAAGCCTTAATATCTTGAAGAAAAATGTTGCCAGCTTCAAAAGCTGAAGTAAAGTTGACAGGGGTCTGATCAAAATGATCCATGATGAAAATTTTTAACATGACCCAACTGTGATGTGTTCAGTACTCCCAATACGCTTATAATCTTATTCAGCACGAGTACAAATCCTGTCGAGTTGGCTGGGCAGGTCTTCTCACTCTTTAGATCGCACAAGGCAAACCTGTATTCCCATTATCGGCTAAAGAATTGTACTGTGCCAGAATGGTAATAAAAGTACTGATTTATCTTGGCTGGTCTATTAACAAGACAAAAGCTTGTCCTCTGAATGTTGGATTAAATAATCCAGCTTTGAATAATTGTGGACAGAAGAAAGAAATGTAGACATAGTCTACCATATGTCCAGTTGTAGCAGTAAATAATTACCAGGTGCCACAAATTTGTATAACTTCGGTGATAACATTGAAAAGTTCGAAGATCACTTAAAATGTTTATCACTTTCCTAATACTAGTAACCATGTACTGTCGAAACACTAAGTCCCAGCAACTGTGCTGTAATTAACGAAGACTTTGCAACCATGTGCATGAAGATTATAACGGTGTTCGGCGTTACGTAGAGTGTTGAGCGGCTAGAGCGCTTACGAAGTGCTGTACGTCCATAGCAACGGAGTGCTTATGGAGAGGTGAACATCCACAGCTCGGTCGGGCGTGCCTTATATACTCCTCGACTGGCTGCTCGAGGTCACTGCGGAGAAAATGCTGGAACTAAAACATCTCATATCTCAGCTTCCGATCGATCAATTTCCTCGACATGAAGCACATTCTTCCTCCCTTGTCCGTGCCAGTAATCTGATATAGGTCTCAAGATTCTACTGCATCGGGAAATATTTAATGACATTTAGCCTCGACTATGACGCTCTCGGCCTACGTCACTTAACCACTTCTTGGCTGTCAAAACCTTCGAAAAGCTTCTAAGAAGGTTCGTCGCGCGCTATTCAAACTTTCAATTCTGGACTTAGCATTGTGGCCTGTACCCTCAAATTTAGGCCCCTGGATTTGGGCACAATATATACTGTATATTTATTTATTTATTGGCAGCACCGGTGACGTAGTTGGTAGCATGATGACCTTCTATGCCCAAGGTCGTTGGTTCAAACCCGGCCGAAGTCGGATTTTTTAAGAGCGTTAAAGTCCCTCAGAATGTCTTCCTTCGGAGGGAAAGTAAAGCCGGCGGTCCCATTTCATAGATATAAGGCATGATAAAGAACCATCCACTAATTACACCTGTGTGAAGCTAAATTATGGGTTATCCGTGACTAACGCTCTTACGTGCCAACGTTTGTCTTCAGGAGCCGACTGCGGTGTCATCTAGTAACAAAGTTCAGAACTGTTGGCCGTTGACGGTGGCGTTTGGTAGCAAAATTTGGAACTACTTTAAAATCGAATGTATGCAGTCCTTACTTGAATTTAAAAAAAGTTCTCTCGGCACGCCGGAAGGCGGAGGTAGATTTCACAGGACAAACTAGAGGATAAGCGAAACTAGGCAGAATATGCAGGTTTTCGTAGAAGGCTCAGACCACATTTATTGCGAGAAAGTAGTTTACAATTGGAGTTTAATTAACTTTCTTTTTCGTCTTTTTATGCATATTTTTGACATTTTATTGCGTTATGGGGACGGTAACCATTTTCGTCATTTGGGTTCCATTTTTATACTTGTGGTCACACTGTCCTTATGCAAGGTTTCGACACTGATGTGTAACTATCTAACGGTATGTTACTTCTTCACGCAAAATATTATCTCCCGCACAGATCTTGGTTGGTTCCTCAGTTTAGGGGTTGCGACAACGTGGTCATGTTACCCCGAGTACTTTGGATGTGTGTA
Organism: Meconema thalassinum; assembly: GCA_946902985.2. Classification (NCBI taxonomy): domain Eukaryota; kingdom Metazoa; phylum Arthropoda; class Insecta; order Orthoptera; family Tettigoniidae; genus Meconema; species Meconema thalassinum. The sequence continues at coordinate 131,164,038 of OX336391.1, read as the reverse complement.
GAATCTGTCTGACAAACGGTGTCTGATGGCTGTATTAGTCTGTAATTCAGGTAAGGACTGCAGACGGTCAATTTCAAGTAGTAGTTCCTAATTTTGCTACCAAATAATACGTCAACGACACCTAGCTGCTAACTTGCTTATTAGATGCCACCGCAACCAGCTACTCGCAACGAACGTTGGATCTTCCCCTCCAAAGGAAAGACACTGAGGGATTTTTAGCGCTCTTAGAAAATCCGACGACTTCGGCTGGCTTTGAACCCACGACCTTGGGCATAGAGGTTCAGCATGCTACCAGTTACGTCACCGAAGCCGCTTCCTATAGAGTCATGTGGAAAACTGAATGTGATCTTGTGCAATGGCGTTGTCATAGCAACGTCTGATGGCTCATCCCTCATCAATTTAGTAGCGTTGTCAGGGCAACCTCTGATGGCTCTTGGCATTTCCTTCTAATTCCAAAATAATTTTGCTCATCCCTTGGCGTAATGTTGTGTCATATCAAAAATTCTTTCAGACAAAAGTTTTAGGTAATTATTAGGGGAATATTGTCCATGTTGTAGGGATTTGATATTTAGCTATTAAGAGAGATGTGATTAATGTTTCCCGAAAACCCACTTTTTCCCACCTCTTTGGTCAATGGTTGGTGCTATAAAAAAATCTTCAAACATACATTTTTGGGCCTTATCCGACACATAGTATGAACTTAGAATGGATTCGATATTTCAAATATTAAGAGAGTTGCAGCGATATTTCTCTTTTTCGAAAAAAGCCCCCCCATTTTCACCCCCTTCGACCGATTGTGCCCATTAACGAACATGACCGACATTTTATAGGGATACGTATTATGTAAAAAAATGAAAGTGATTGGTGCATACTTGCAGTAGTTATCGTGTCCACAAGAAAGTGATATATATACATAAATTATAAGTAAACTTTTGAACTGACGATGGTTTTGGGGTCTCGGGGATGTGAAACGCAAATATATGTCGAAATTTTCCGGAAGTCGAAACATGGTACCCATTGCAATAGTTAGCTTTCTAATGAAATCTACCTAAAATAGGGAAAAAGCAACGAATCTCCGGTAATAGGTCTGAGTGTAATATTCTACATGGCCTATGTTGTAAACAATAACATATTACATCTTTTTTGTCTCGTGCTATTTCATCATACGACCAACAATAAGGGAGTTATTAATGATTTTGTACTTTTTGGCCGAAATTTTCTAAGTTCCAGAAATAACTTAAAAGTTGATTCGAATGAAATTACAAAAAATTGATTTTTTAATACTTTATTATATTTTTTACGCCTTGTAGGGTCGGAAATCAACATGATATTTTGATGGATTTTTTCGTCACATGCATTTTTGGTTTTAGGTGATAGAATTATTTTCCACTAGGACCCATGCTTATCTATATACCTTTGTTCATTGGTTTCTTTCCAGTATGATCTGATTATGTATTGTAATATTTATAGAGGGGTTTTGTGCTGTCGGAAACAATACGTGATTTTATTTTATACTCTTTGTGCCGTCTGTATAATGTGAGTTAGTGTCTTTGTAGGCCTTTTTAAGAAGGTATAATATATAATATTTTCCGCGGTGTGCTTTAATTCTGACGACGGCTTTTATTTTTCGTCAATTGAACATTTCCGTTTGCCAGTACTTGACTGCTCTTAGCACATCACTCATAAATTTAGAAGCGTTGTCATGGTAACCTCTGATGACACTTGGCATTTTCTTCTAATTCCGAAATCATTTTTCTCATCCCTTGGCGTAATGGTGGGTTATATCAAAAATTCTTTCAGACAAAAGTTTTAGTTAATCATTAGGGGAATATTTTCCATTTTGTACGGTTTTGATATTGTACCTATTGAGAGAGATGTGATTAATGTTTCCCGAAAAACCCACTTTTTCCCACCCATTTGGTCAATGGTTGGTGCTATCAAAAAACTCATCAAATATAATTTTTTGGGCCTTATCCGACACATACTATGAACTTTGAATGGATTCGATATTTCAAATAATAAGAGAGTTATAGCGATATTTCACTTTTTCGAACCCCCCCCCCTCCCCATTTTCACCCCCTTCGACCGATTGTGCCCATTAACGAACTTGACCGAGATTTTATAGGCATACATAGTATGTAAAAATGAAAGTGATTGGTGCAAAATTGCGGTAGTTATCATGTCCACAAAAAAGTGATTTACATATATACATATATACATATATACATATACATAAATTATACATAAACTTTTGAACTGACGATGGTTTTGGGGTCTCGGGGATGTGAAACGCGAAGATATGCCGAAATTTTCCGGAAGTCGAAACATGGTACCCATTGCAATAGTTAGCTTTCTAATGAAATCTACCTAACAGATAACACACACTAATACAACCATCACATTTAACACTGGTGATCAGACAGATTCTACACACACCCAAAGTACATGTGGCTAAATGACCGCGTTGTCGCAACCCCTAAACTGAGGAACCAACCAACCACCTTAAAGAAATATAATAGAATGCAGCCGAAATAAATCAGAATCGCCTATGGGCGTCATATTGGCAGGTGAAATGCTTAAGTAGGAGACTTCCGCTACTTACGAAGTAAAAACGCTTGGTGTCCATGACTTGTTAGTTTAGTGTGTGTTACCATGCCGCCAACACGTATGAGGCGTTTGGTTAATATAGTCAATATTCGAAAGTGGAATAATAAAATAAAAAAGTGACAGTCAGTCTGAAAGACTAAATTTTGTATCATTTTAAATGCTACAAATGCTGAAAAATGCTAGAAAGGCTGGAGGCTTCTCACTTCGCTCGAAGCCAAAAACTCTTGACATGTTAGAAAATTATCTGCATAATGCTTATCTTGTTTCAAATTACTCGCGAACGGCAAGTGCAAACCAAGGGCAAAGCAAGGTCAAGCGTGCGGGATGCCGCCACGCTCACCAGAGCGCGCTGGTAGACTTGCCCCTTCCATCCAGTCTAAAAACACTTATAGTGGGCGATGTATTGAAGATAGAGATATGCTCGCGCGGACTTTTTTGTAGAACTATTCAAGCTGAACAATTCTTACGCTCATAGTATATTGATATTTTTAACGGTTTGCCCAGCGTAAGCTTAAGAAGCGCCGGACGCCAAGCTTGTTTTCACTGAAATCGTTACTGCTTGGCTTCCTTTGATCATACATAAATTATTTTCTGCATAATCTTTCCTCGAGATATCCTTTACAGAATGGTGAAAACCGCATCAAAATCCATCCAGTGGTTCTCGTGATTACCCGTGACATCCAAGTATCGGGGATTTTTGTCTTATACTAACGAAATAGACATTGTCGGGGAACAAATGCACCAAGCAGTACTATGACGTCACAAACCCCAGTGCTTCTGGGTACATTTCGTCCCTTCACCGTAACGTAACGCCAGACCCCAGCGTAACGACGAAGTCGACAAGTTCATTTAAAATGATAAAAAGCAGAAAGTAGAAGGATTCAGCGACGAACCTGGAACGAGTCGGCAACAAGATGAAGACGTTTGAACGATCAACAACTGCAAATGAAATTATTTCAAAGATACGCAACCCTGTGACTTGTGAATCGTGACGACCTTTGCTGGCAAAATTGGAGACTATTTTCGTTCAACTTTGACGACTTTGGATTTTCACGAAATGGGAAAATCTCGACGCACGATCGGTGTGTACGAATTTGGAACCTTATGTTTGATCACGTGTTGCTAATGCATCGATCGCAACTCTGCACCACAATCAGGATTGTCAAATTCGATCCATAGACGAGAGACGAACTCATTTCCATCTGTAGTAAGATAATAATAATAATAATAATAATAATAATAATAATAATAATAAAAATAATATCGTATGGCCTCGGTGCCGGGTGCAAGTTTTTTTATTTGCAACCAGAGGGTGGCTTGCATGTCGATTTCATTGTTCCTTGAAGCACTATGAAAGTCAAGGAGGTTGTATATCTAAGCTCCTTGAACACTATAGGGCTTTCTAGTAGAGAAATGAAGAACTTTGTGTTGGCGGAAACTCCCGAGATTAATTTTGCCATCATGAACACGGCCTACTGAATTCAAATGAATTCTTTGACATGCCAACATCGTATGACATACGTGTCGTAATTTTTGCCGCCTTTCAAAAAAAAACACTTACCACGGCCAGGAGCGAACCTGCAAGCTTGGGGTTAGTAGACCGACACGTTAACCACTCACCCTCCGTGGGATGAAGATAGTAAAGAACTGATGACCCCGTTCATTAATTACAAATTTATCGACGATCTCAATCGTCTGTCTCGAGGACGTTCCTTCACACCAGCAACTCAACTTTGGAGAATTATTTATTTATCGTATGGCATAAACACATCAGTAACTTATAAATGACATCATCTCGATTATATAAAAATGAATGATTGTCTGTTTTTTCTGAATTTCCACGGAAATTTGCGATATTTGCGCGTTTCAGACTGTTTTCTGATGGATGCGCGCAAAATTTGTTTTGTCTGTCTGTTTGTTTGTTAGTTTGTCTGTGGACAATTTTTTTGTGTCCTTATAACTCGAGAACGGCTGAGTGGATCAACGTAAAATTTGATACAGATATCCTTCAGAGGCACGACACTAATCATTGATGTAACTCTTCTCTGTACCTCTCATAAAAGGGGCCCTACCCCCTTAAAATACGTGCTGAAATAGGCGTAGAAGTGTGAAACAAAGCTCGTTTTAAGCCCCTCAATGTGAGAAACGAAACTCGGGCGAAAACCACATTTTAAGGCCCTAAAACCAACAGTTTTTTAGATATTCCCAGAAAACTAATTTCACTTAATAAATTAATGAAGGAATGCATGCCGGTAACCATGGCAACTGAATCTCAGAGGTCCATCTATTTCTGTAAGACGCAATGCAGTTCCATTTATTACATTACTGTGAAGGTTTGCATACGGCTATAAGGTTATAACGGATCCAAATTAAGCTGAAATATTCATCAATACATACATTGCGCTTAAGGGGTCAAGGGGTACTCTAGAATTTTTTCACGCGATTTACACGTGCGGGTGTGGTACGGAAGGTCTATTATATCCCTTCTCTATTATATAACAAGTAGTTCCGTGAAGAACTATACAGCCTATTTTCATATATCCTACTTAAGTTAATTGCCACTATCAACATACTCAATTTCTGTTTGATTGCTGTAATAGATTCGTAGATATTAAGAACCGACTAAATATTTCGGATGGTCGCCATGTTGGATTTTATATATGTAGGTCCTAGAGTTATGTACTGTTACATGCAGATTATTGTGAACGTGTAGTATTCAAACTTCAATCGCATAATTAGGACACAAGAAAAAACAAGGAGATTTTAAAATTTTTCACAGCTGCCATCTTGAGGTTATGGAAACAATTGAAATAAATTAGATGCCAGTGGATTAACATTCGTATAAGGATTTACTGTACCAAGTTTCACTGCACCCGGATGGTTAAATTGCGAGAAACGTCCATGTAAATATTTATAATTCGCGTCACCGCCATGTTGGATTTGTGATCACCAGGTTATTTAAAGTCCTATAGGTGAACTTAAGTTCATAGCCCCTATGAACATTAAAAAATGCAGTTTGATTGCTAAAATAGATTGGTAGATATTCAGTATCGTCTAAGTATTTCGGATGGTCGCCATGTTGGATTGTTAAATGTATAGGCCATAGAGTCATGTACCATTAAAGGAAAATTATTTCGTAGGTTCATTATTCAAACTTTCACTTCGATCGCGCGACTACATCACAAGAAATAAAAACTTAATTTTAAAATTCGCACTGCCGCCATCTTGAGGTTATGTAAACAATTGAACTAAATTAGATACCAGTGGATTACAATGTGTATAAATATTTCCTGTATCAGGTTTCAGTGCGCTTGGAACATTAAATCGCGAGAAAGGTCTATTTAAAATTTTCGAATTCGCTTGACCGCCATGTTCGTTTTGTAGTTAACCGGTTTTTGAAAGTCTTATAGATGGACTTCCAGTAGTGCCCTTTATCTCCGTACAAAATTTTAGGGAGATACCGCTAATAGTTTCAGAGATATAGAATGCCGGTGAAATATTTCGCACATCCGCCATCTTGTGATTATGTTAACAATTGAACGAAGTTAGATGTCGGTGCATTACAATGTATATAAACATATACTGTACCAAGTTTCATTGCGTTTGGTTGGTCAAATCACGAGAAACGTCTATTTAAAAGTCACAAATTCGCTTGGCCTCCATGTTGGTTTTGTAGTTACCAGGTTTTCAAAAGTCACATACGTGAACTTATAGTAGTTCCCTCTATCACCATATAAAATGTCAGGGTAATATCGGTAATAGTTTCGGAGATATTGAATGCTGGTGAAATATTTCGCACAGCCGCCATATTGGATTGGTGAGTCGTAACAAAATTTGAAGGGCACGGTCGAGGTCGTCGGGAATAGTGCTATGAACTTTCCGAGTTTCATTGGAATCGCTCCTGCCGTTTATATTTTATTAGGGGGTCACACACACACGAATCACACACACACACACGCGGACAAAAGGTGATCTCATAAGCCTGTTTTTTCAAAATTGAAAATAGGCTAAAAATGAATGTTTGTCTTTTTTTCTGCATTTTCACGAAAATTTGACATATATGCCCGTTTCAGACTGTTTTGTGACGGATGCACGCCTTATTTTTTTTTTGTCTGTCTGTTTATCTGTGGACAATTTTTTGTGTCCTTATAATTCGAGAACGGCTGGGTGGATTAACGTAAAATTTGATACAGATATCCATCAGAGGCACGACACTAATCATTTATGTAACTCTTCTCCGTACCTCTCATAACAGGGGGCCTACCCCCTTAAAATACATGCTGAAATAAGCGTAGAAGGGTGAGACAAAGCTCATTTTCAGCCCTTCAATGTGAGAAACAAACTCGGCGGCCCTAAAAGGACCTCAAAAACCACATTTTAAGGCCCTAAAACCAACAGATATTCCCAAAAATCAAATTTCACTTAATAAATTAATGAAGGAATGCATGCTGGTAACAATGGCAACATAATCTCAGAGGTCCATCTATTTCTGTAAGACGCAATGCAATTCCATTTATTACATTACTGTGAAGGTTTGAAAACGGCAATAAGGTTATAACGGATCCAAATTAAGCTGAAATATTCATCGATACCTATAATGCGCTTAAGGGGTCAAGGGGTACTCTAGAATTTTTTAACGCTTTTTACACGTGTGGGTATGGTACGGAAGGTCTATCATATCCCTATCCCTGTATTGTTATATTATTATTATTACTATTCTTTTAATTATTATCATTATTATGGCGTACAACGACGAGACAAAGCTCATTTTCAAACCCTTGGTGTCAGAAATAAAACTCGGGACCCCTCATGAACCGTAAAGGGTCCCCGAAAACTATATTTTAAGGCTCTAAACCCAACAGTTTCTTAGATATTCCCAGAAAACTAATTTCATTTAACGAACTAAAGAAGGAATGCAAGCCACTAACCATGACAACAGTATCTCACGAGGTGGCATCCAACTTTCCATCTATTTCTGGAAAAGTAATGCCAATCCATTCATTACATTTCTGTGAAAGGTTGCAAATGGCTATAAGGTTATCATGAAACCAACTAAAACTCTAAAATTCATCAATGCGCTTAAGGGGTTCAAGGAGTATCCTATATTTTTAGCCTACTTTCGATTTTTGCAAAAAATGAAAGTAGACTTATGAGATCAACACAGGGCGAAAAAAGTGTGTCTGTCTGTGTGTGTGTATGTGTGTGTGTGAGTCTGTGTGTGTGAGTCAGTGTGTGTGTGTGTGTGTGTGTGTGTGTGTGTCTGTGTGTGTGTGTGTGTGAGTGTGTGTACTCTGAATGTCTGTCCCCCCCTATCAATTCGAACACGGTGAAACCGAATTGAACGAAATTTGGTACAGAGGTAGCACTAGTAAAGGACACCTCAGTGTCATACTTTATATCGCCGCCATCTTTACCAAAACAGAATGGCGGCCACTCAAATGTTCAAAACGTAAAATCAAATTACGGCTAAACTAATCATCCGATCTCTACCAAATTTGGTGACAACATACCTTTATATAGGACGCGTCTTTCACCCAAAATCCAAGGTCATCGGCCATGCCATTTCAGGATGGCGGCCGTGTGAATTATGCAACCATTTTAATAAATAGCTTAAGACCCACCAATTCCGATTATCGAGCCTAGGGGGGTTTAAGCTATCCTGAAGGTCGTGATCCGTTATTTATTATAATTTAATATTATAATATTATACAGTATGAGTGGCTTAAAAGAGCTGAGCCGTTTGTGTCACACACAAGATGGCAGCTGTCCTCATGTGCCTGTCTTATATTTCAGTAGTTTTAGTATGTTGTATGTGATATACCGTACTGATACAATAATATAAACTTTGTATGAAATGATCTTTAATGAAGATGTACTGCAGTGAAGAAATCGTTTATTTAAAGTCATTATTTGCCAACAGTTTGTATCTAATATGCCAGTTAAGAACACCTGACGTCATGGATACGGTTAGCTCTGGGCTAGCATGTTAGTCTGACACGCAGTTGACTGGGGATCGAGTACTGCTACAGTTAGGTTTTTTTTTCTTGAATTCTTTTACAAATGATGTGCACGAGCTTTTTCCACAGATACTGAATAAAATGTCATTTAGCTCAAAGGAGAGGATAAAGTATACACTCGTATATTAATAAAATCACAGTCCCAGCATCGCACATAAACAGAAGACATTAGAAAAAGGAGAATAGAAGAACTAGATACACGTTGTCATTAACCACAGCCTTCTTAATGCCTCTGTACGGTGCTGTCCTCTTGTGGGTTATGTGGGTAATATTGTTCCAAACATAACGCTGTGTAAATGCCTGAGCTGGCCTCCTGAAGTATGGCAATTTTGTAATACTGGTAGTTCAACTATTAGCCACGATCGCGCTCCGAATACCTTTAAACACTGCCAGCTGGATCGCCTCCCTCTTCTCTACTTTAAACTGCCTACTCATTCAACACCCATAGAACACAGCCATCGTAGTACATTACGATGGCAGTGCATAGGCGTACAAGATAAAGATTAATTCACTGATAGGTCGCAGCACCACCTACTGTGATTGGGGCGGAAGATTCTTAATTTTGCAGGCTGGCTTAATATAGAGATTAACGGACGTGAATGCATTACAATAAGTTAGTAGTTTTGTTATTCAATCATCATAAAGTATATAATATTGATCTTGACACCTACTGGCTTATTATCAATATAAAAGAAAACAAACAATACATTGTGGTTGGGGTGATTGTTTTAGGGATGAGGACAAAGAGTCATAAAGATACCCATACATTTAGGAGAAAGTAGGCTATATGTTCTTTGCTGAACATCTTGTTTTCACATGACTTACACGTGCGATATGTCGTACAGAAGGTCTATTATATCTCCAAAGAGCAAAATTATTTTTAAAAATTCCAGATTTGAAATAGTAGACGGTTTTTTGCTGATTTTATGAATTTGGGCCATTGGAGGCAAAAAAAATGAATTTTCATGCACCACAAGCCTTTATAATTTATAAAAGGGGTATTCCTGTAGTTGGGCACTTGACACAACGGTTAGGGTCAGTTCATATGTGACGTGTATTGCGATTCGTCTACGAGGTTTTCAATTTTATTTTCACGCCAGGAAGAACCCCTTAGGTAAATTTCGTTTGAGAGCACATTTTAACTAATCATTTTTCTTTGCCAACAAACATGTTCCAAGCCCCTAAACATTGCAACAGTAGCTCAATTGATAACATCTGATTATTAATACCGAAGACCGTTCGAAGAATGGGTACTTCTGCTAGTCGTAATATAAATTAGAGAACAGTCCATATGACTTTGTAATGAAGAGCTTCTGGTTTAGCGTTCAGGAAGTCACGGAATTCTCCAATATTAGCTCTCTCTCTCGGTGCACTCTATCACAATATGCCAAACAGATTGGATTTCAGCTCCACAGTCGCAACTTGGGGATTATATTTTCCTCAGTTTGAAGAAGGCATCAGCACAGCTACCATGGCTCGTACGGATCGAATCCTGTGGGTTGACTTGTCAAGCATGGTAGAGTTCTGCATTTTGGGGGGGGGGGGGGGGGGCAAATTTCTAGCCACTGTTGTTTGCATGAGTTGTTCATGTTGAAGCCAACATCGTGTAGAGCCTTTGGTGTGAGAATGGCTGGGTGTCTGGATCTAAGCCTGTTTCATCTGTTGATCGGAACGTCGGTAAGAACAGGCAGTTGTAGTTCAACAATCTTCCGATATTACCGAATAAGAGTACCCTTTCTTCTATCTTGTGGAGAAGGTATATGGCTTAGAACAGACAACCAATATATGGGGGTAGATTGTATTGTTCCACTAACGATGCGCATTGTTTCATTTAATACAACATTGGAGAAAGATCAGTCCGATGATTGTAGAGATTCTAAAGACACTGTAGAACCAGAGGCTAAATTACTTATATCATACAACTGATTGAAAGTTTTGTAATTTCCTAGGAGAAATAAAATTGTTGTGTAGTTGATTATTTATTTATCTTTTTGTTATCCTGAAATCTTAATTAACCATGTCATGTTTTTAGCCTACTTTCGATTTTTGCAAAAAATGAAAGTAGACTTATGAGATCACTACAGGGCGAAAAAAAGTGTGTCTGTCTGTGTGTGTGTATGTGTGTGAGTCTGTGTGTGTGTGTGTGTGTTTGTGTGTGTGTGTGTGTGTGTGTGTGTGAGTGAGTGTGTGGTACTCTGAATGTCTGTCCCCCCCTATCAATTCGAACACGGTGAAACCGAATGGAATGAAATTTGGTACAAAGGTAGCACTAGCAAAGGACACCTCAGTGTCATGTTTTATATCGCCGCCATCTTGACGGAAACGTAATGGCGGCCACACAAATGTTCAAAGCTTAAATCAAATTGCGACTAACCTAATCATCCGATCTCTACCAAATTTTGCAACAGCATACCTTTATGGGGGCAGCATCCTTTGACCAAACTAATAGGTCATCAGCCTAATAGTTTGCGGATGGCGGCCATCTTTGTGTCAAAATCGATTACCCTTATTAATTCGAACACGGTTAAACCGAATTGAACAAAGTTTGGTACAGAGGTAGCACTAGCAAAGGACACCTCAGTGCCATGTTTTATATCGCCGCCATCTTGACGAAAACGTAATCGCGGCCACACAAATGTTCAAAGCTTAAATCAAATTACGACTAACCTAATCATCCGATCTCTACCAAATTTTGCAACAACATACCTATATGGGGGCAGCATCCTTTGACCAAACTAATAGGTTATCAGCCTAATAGTTTGCGGATGGCGGCCATCTTTGTGTGAAAATCGATTACCCCTATTAATTCGAACACGGTGAAACCGAATGGAACGAAATTTGGTACAGAGGTAGTACTAGCAAAGGGCACACCAGTGTAATGTTTTATATCGCCGCCATCTTGACGGAAACGTAATGGCGGCCACACAAATGTTCAAAGCTTAAATCAAATTACGACTAACCTAATCATCCGATCTCTACCAAATTTTGCAACAACATACCTTTATGAAGGGAGCATCCTTTGACAAATCTAATAGGCCATTAGCCTAATAGTTTGCGGATCGCGGCCATCTTTGTGTCAAAATCGACGCCATCTTGACGGAAACGTAATGGCGGCCACACAAATGTTCAAAGCTTAAATCAAATTACGACTAACCTAATCATCCGATCTCTACCAAATTTTGCAACAACATACCTTTATGGAGAGAGCATCCTTTGATAAATCTAATAGGTCATTAGCCTAATAGTTTGCGGATGGCGGCCATCTTTGTGTCAAAATCGATTACCCCTATTAATTCGAACACGGTGAAACCGAATGGAATGAAATTTGGTACAGAGGTAGCATTAGCAAAGGGCACCCCAGTGTCATGTTTTATATCGCCGCCATCTTGACGGAAACGTAATGGCGGCCACCCAAATGTTCAAAGTTTAAATCAAATTACGACTAACCTAATCATCCGATCTCTACCAAATTTTGCATCAACATACCTTTATGAAGGGAGCATCCTTTGACAAATCTAATAGGCCATTAGCCTAATAGTTTGCGGATCGGGCCATCTTTGTGTCAAAATCGATTACCCCTATTAATTCGAACACGGTGAAACGGAATGGAACGAAATTTGGTACAGAGGTAGCACAAGAAAAGGCCACCTCAGTGTCATGTTTTATATCACCGCCATCTTGATGGAAACGTAATCGCGGCCACCCAAATGTTAAAGGCTAAAATGTAAGTACGACCAACCTAATAATCTAGTCTCTACCAAATTTTGCAACAACAAATCTTTATGTGGGAAGCATATTCTGACCAAACTGCTAGATCATCAGCCCAATAGTTTGCAGATGGTGGCCAAGTATGTGTGCAAATCGATTCCCCCTATCAATTCAAACACGGTGAAACCGAATTGAACGAAATTTGGTACAGAGGTAGCACTAGCAAAAGGCACCTCAGTGTCATGTTTTATATCGCCGCCATCTCGACGGAAACGGAATGACGGCCACCCAAATGTTAAAAGCTTAAATCAAATTTCGACCATCCAAATAATTTGATCTCTACCAGATTTTGCAACAACATGCTTTTTTGTGGAAAGCATCTTATGACTGACTACATGGTCATCAGCCCAATAGTTTGCAAATAGCGGCCATGTATGTGTGCAAATCCATTCCCCAGATCAATTCAAACACGGTGAAACCGAATTGAATGATTTTTTTTACAGAGGTAGCACTTGCCAAGGGCACCTCATATTCATGTTTAATATCCCTATAGCACGTTGTATTTCAACAAGCTACTACAACCAACATTCAATTATACTCCTTGAAAAGGACAATGAGTTATAACAATACCCATGCATTTAGGAGAAAGTAGGCTATATGTTCTTTACTGAACATCTTGTTAACATTACGTTCCTAGTCTGAAGGGCTAACACAGTGACATTTGTGAAAGCCTTTGTCTGGAGCGTGGCATTCTATGGAAGTGAAACTACGTCGGTAGGCGCAGCAGAAAAGAGGAATATAGAAGCACTTAAAATGTGGTGTTACAGGAGAATGATGAAGATCAGATGGGTAGAAGTATTATGCCGAGTGGGGGAGGAAAGATGTTTCTGGCGACTGCTAATGAAGAGAAGAGGTAGGTTCGTAGGACACATACTAAGACACTCTGGAATACGAACCTTAGATATGGAAGGAAGGATCGAGTTTATTACTTTGTAGGTAGATCAAGGTTAGAATATGACCAACAGATTGCCTTTTATGAAGGGTATGGTAGCTATGAAACGATTAGCTCAGAACAGAGAGCAATGGAGAGCTGCATGAAAGCAAACAAAGTCTGAAGAATCAAACAATAACAGTAACAATATTAAATATTATTATAATACTGCAATTATACGAAGCTTCACTTCGATCGCTTGAATATGGTCCTACAAAGAAAAAGAATGCCTTCAACATTTTGATCTGTCACCATTCTCAACACTACTTGCCAGTTTGCTAAACTCTGAATAGGTATTCGCTGTGCCATGTCTCAATACTCGCAGTTGATTAGATCGCCAGAGAAGTAATTTTAAATATTTGAATTTTGCATGACTACAATATTGGTTTTGTATTTATAAGGTTTTTGAAAATGTCATAGGTGAACTTAGAATTGTATTACAGTAGATGGCTAGGGGCGTTACACGCTTTAATTTGAAACCCCTGCGCGGCTTTGTACTGGTTAGCGAGATGTGTTTAAAAATGTAGTTAGGTCCGTTGGCAAAATTTGAAAAAAATGTTAAATAAAAATTACATAAATAATAAATTAAAACAGTCTAGGTAATTTTAAAACCATAAAAAAACAATATTTTGAAATTTGTAGTTATGCCCTTTGACAAAATTTGGGAAAATAAATGGTCCATGGCAAAGAGGGCATTACGCACTTTAATTTGAATCGTCACATGACCCTCTTCCGATATTTGGTTCGGGAGATATCGGCAAAAGCCGAACAGTGAGGTATAGTCGCTTTCAAATATAATGGGTGGTTTCAAATTCCCCCTAGCTATCTACGTATCTCAATAAAAAATGTGAGGTTGATATCGGTAATAGTTTTGGAGATATTGAATGCCGGTACAATAATTCATGCAGCCATGTTGGTTTGATGAAACGTATTAAAATATGAAAGAGGGCATTAAGTCCTTACGAAGTTTCATTGAAATTATCACTTCACCTTTTCGATTTTATTAGGGGGTGGACACACACACACATGGACAAAATATGGTATCATAAGCCTCTATTTCATAAACGAAAATAGGCTATGAAAGTTGAGGGATATATACCATATCCAAATATGGAGTTCACTTTGTTGAACCACGGCTCGTACCCCACCAGTAATTTGCATAACTGAGTAAGGCGAGACATTTGTGCTGTCAGACAGCAATCAAAGGGAGGTTATGCATTTTATAACTGAATTTTGCTGCCTTACACGAGTTTGCTGCGGGCTATCTAAGTAGCGGTGTGTAACGCCCGAGGTAAATCCACTTACAGCTTGTCTAGAATGTATAATAGAATGTCCCTCCAAGGGACAGCTAACGTCATGACATCACAAGCCCTGTTGGGATTCACATGACTGTGTGGGTTTGTGGAGCATAATAAATTAACTGCGGAACCCCAAGAGCAATCGCGTGCTGCTATGAAGCAATTTACGTTTCCGTGATGACAACATAGGCCATAGTAGCAATGGACACTTTGAAATAACCCCCTAACTAGCGATGTGTTATTACACCTCTGAGCATTCAAGTATAGAAGAGTCGTTAAAGTTAGACTAATTTTAGTGCTCGAATTGATCAATCCTCCCGGGAAAACAAGAGTGATAATAATGTGTAACAGGGGCGTATATAGAGTTTTATTTCGGGGGGTATCCAACCGGGGGTTAGGGGCCATGGTATAGGCCCAAAGAATAGGGGGTTCAGGGTTCTCCCCGAGAAACGTTTGTATAATTTGGTGCAAAATTATGAGTTTTAAGGCTATCTGGCATCACTTTTTCAATCAATTTGTTGTGATGTTTTATGTTTGGTTAATGTCAAACACAACTAAGACCATTTTATGATACTTTTTATTAATACAATCATCTTCCTCACTTGATAATATTTACATGGAAAGAATTAATGTTACTGTTTTGATTTATAACGCAGACTATAAGATAAAGTCAAGGTTTCTTGAAGCATTGCCAAATCACTTCATAACTTCATCGTCAGTGAGATGTATGTCTCTGTGAATAGATAACAATACTAGACCGTTGCTTCTGTTTTCAGAAGTAGAATTTCTTAAGTATGTTTTCAACCAACTCAAACTCCGTTCGGCAGTACCAGTAGCTACAGAGAGAGCCAAAAGTTTGGTAAGGGTATAAAAGTTAGGGAAAACAACTTTTGTCACACGCTTCAAGGACACTTGTTGCTGTTCTTGGTTGGTTCATAAGAGCGAAGGCACTGGAGAGTAATAAGAGGTTATGTTGTTACACATACGATCAGGGCAAACTGATTGTCGCACTGTTTACATCGCTCTACCTTCGCCTTGATTTGCAACGTTGCCATACGTCGCTTAGTAACAATAGTACATGATTATATTAGTTTATAATGTTTTAATTCTTAAATAAATAATATATGTGTAATGATTTGTAGAAATTGTAGTATTACGTGACATTAAACTCGCGATAAAAAGCCATGGGATCTTCATTTTTATGAGGAACCCGAAACGCAGGACGTGATATTTCACTTCGTAAATTGTACATTCCTCCGTGGTGTAGTGGTCAGCGTGTTTAGCTCTAACCCCAGAAGTCCGAGGTTCAATTTCCCGGCTCTGCCACGAATTTTTAAAAGTGGTATGAGGATTGGAACGGGGTCTTCTCAGCCTCGGATGGTCCAAATGAGTAGAGGTGGTTCTATTCCACCTCAGCCATCCTCGAAGTGGGTTCTCGTGGTTTCCCACTTCGCCTTCGGGCAAATGCCGGGATGTTACCTATATTCAGACCACGGCCGCCTCCTTCCCTCTTCCTTGTATATCCCTCCCATTCTTCCCATCTCGTCCCACCCCTCATGAAGCCCCCTGTTTTTGCTTTGCAGGCGAGGTAACCTGGGCGAGGCACTAGTCCCGCCTCCCCAATTGTATCCCACAATTCGATGTCAAGCTCCAGGATACTGCCCGTAGAGGCGGTAAATGTGGGATCCATCGCTGTGTCCGTGAGAAGAGTCTACCTTGAGGGTAAACTGACTGCGAAAAAGAAGAAATGCACATGCAGGAATCGAACCCAGTCCACCTTGGTGAGAGTCTAGCGAAAGAGTTGTCTCATTTAGGGGCATAGGGATTGTGATCATTTCAGTCCCGTGTACTTGGTTGTGCATATATATATATATATATATATATATATTTGAAATTGTTTCATACCCTGTGTTATTGTAATGCTTGTATATGTATGTACTGTATTTGTAATTGATGTGAGAATTGGGAAGGATGCGGCTGTGGCTTTAAGTTAGGAATTATCCCGGCATTTATCTAAAGCAGAAAAGGGAAACGACGGAAAACCCCCTTAAGGGTGGCTGAGATGGAAATCAAACCCACCTCTTCTCAGGTTTGCCTCACTAAGCTAAGTGTACCCCATTCCAAACCTCAGGCCAGAATTAAGTTTCTTGGCAGAGCCGGGTACCGAAACCAGACCTTCGGGATGACAGGGAAAAGTACTAGCCGCTACACCACAAAGTAGTCAAATAGCAATGAAGTGGTGGTTGAGGAATTATTTATTATTATTGTTATTATTATTGCTGTTATTATAATGATTATTATTATTATTATTGCTATTTGGTAGGTTAATACTGAGAGTTAAGACTACCTGAGGTAAGTTGATGAGGAAAATTGAAGTAGGTTTAAAAGATCACAATTTAGTATAACATTTTGTTAAATTAGTTAGGTAGAATACCAAATCGAGTAGAATGCCCTTATGGCAAGCGAAAAGGATATAGACAAATAGATCAAATTCCTGATAGTAGCAGGACAAAGGAAGAAATTTACAAGCGGAGGTGACCGCTATTATTTAAACAGCAGTTAACAAATGGTACATTCCAAAAAAGGTCAGGTCGTATTAACGAAGCTTGGATCAAAAGAAATTAGGTACAAAAGTTTAACAATTAGAAAATTAACGATTCCTGAGCCAGAAGGATAAGAAAAGAAAGATTAATATGTAGTTTCTATAACTACTAATATTTAAACAGAATGAATAAGTGGTACATGGATAAACAAGAAGTTCCGTGACGAACTAAAGAGCTTTCTTTTCAAAAAATTTAAGATTCATGCCAATGATTAATCTAAATGGATCTATCTAGAATAATGACGAAATTAGGTTGGTAATATCGACATTTCTAATTAGTTCGAAATACTGTATACCTGGCATAATGTAGCCTAATAGAGAACTACAGTTGGCAGCCCTGGTGACTGAGTATATTCTTAACTTAGTTCCATCTCTTAAGGTACAGAATACAAAATTTGGTTGAAGTCCAATGGATAACATGGACGTTCCATGCAGTTAAACATTGCATCTAACAGCGCGCGTAAAATCATGTTAGCATCAATGACATACATGTATTGGTCAGAAATAATCTGAAATAATATGATCTATTGTTGTGTCAATTTAGAATGAAATCCATTAGTTAGTAGAGAAGTTACGTGCATTTTTAAAATGGACCTATCAGCAGGCTTAGAATCATGTTGGCAGCACTGGCGTAGGCCTATATTAGTTACTCCAAATTAATCTAGAATGCCAGGTACTATACGTGCGCAAAGTTTAGAGCTATTGGCTTGCATACTTTCTGATATATTGACAAAAAAAAAACAAAACAACGAAAATAGAGACAGTATTTATTAACAGTTGGCAGCCCTGGTTGCTAATAAATATTCGCATAGTCAAATCTGTTATGGTACACTTAACACACACGAAATTTGGTTGAAATCCGAATGATAGTATAGAAGTTACGTGTATTTAAAGTTGGACCTCTCAGCAGGCTTAGAATCATGTTGGTAGCACTGACGTATATAAGTTAATCCAAATTAATATAGAATGTCAGGTACTATGCGTGTGCATAGTTTAAAGCTGTTTTCTTGCATACTTTCTGATATATTTGTATTTGGATAAAAACAATAGGGAGTGCATTTATTGACAGTTGGCAGCCCTGGTGGCTCCTATGAATATGCTCATTCATATCTGTGTATGTACACATAGTGCATACGAAATTTGGTTGAATTCCAATTGATAGTGTAGAAGTTAAATGCATTTAAAAATTGGACCTATCAGCAAGCTTATATTCATTTTGGCAACACTGCCATATATGGCCTCCTAGAAATTAAACTGCAATATTATTATCTATACGTGTGCCAATTTTAAAATAGCCCCCATTCATACCTTCCAAGATATCCAACATGGAGCTCAAATTTCAATTGCGATTTTTCAGCAGTTGGTAGCACTGACATTATTTTCAAGCAAGCAAGCAAGCAAGCTTGTAGTTTAACGTGACCGTTAATCTCGAGATCATGAGCCACGGGACTTCCTTTTTACGTGGAATCCGAACCACAGGACATGGCATTTCACTTCGAAAATCTCACATGCATTGACTGGGAATCGAACCCGGACCGCCTTGGTGAGAGGCATACAGCTAGAGTGCTGAGCCACCACGCCCCGACATTATTTTCAAATATGGCCGTGAGATATTCTGGTATAGATCTTTACTCCTACCAAATTTTGTTTCGATTGCTCCAGCCGTTTAGGAGTTGATAGGGGGACACACACACACAGCCAGACAGACAGACAGACAGACAGACAGACAGAAGGACAGACAGAAGGACAGACAGACAGACACACATTTGCCCGATCTCATAAGTCTACTTTTTCCTAATTTTTGCAAAATGTGAAAAGTAGGCTAAAAATGGGAGGGCGCCAAACTTTGGGCGAGGCCTCGTTGAGTTATAACCAGATATTTAGATTAACCTAAATTTGTTAGTAAAAGGTATTTGAGGAAAAGGAGATAGGAATTTATAGTTCTGGCCAATTTTTATTCCCCTCAATCGACCGCGGAGCGGTAGATAGTTGAACGGACACTTTTTTGCACTAAAGTTTGTTGATATTTTGGAAGATTTCACTATTGCAGCACTGAGAGTTCATGGAACAAGTGAAAAATTATTGCAGTTTATGGAGAACACAGTTGAATTTGACTTCGATAAGTTTATTGCGTTGGAAAGTTTGTGGATTGCAGTTAATAGTTCTAGTTAACTTGAGGTTTCAGCAATTTGATGGTTTGAGTATAGTTCTTTGCGGTTTGGAGTTTATTTTAAATGGAAAATTCCAGACCTCTATTGACAGTTAAATGGAGCGGTAATAATCCCTCGGCGGAAACAAGTTAAGTTTTAGACAGTGGTTAATTGACATGAATCCCTCGTTGTGGGAAAACATTCCCTTACTTGGTGTGGAAAATACTAGATTTCATGACTGGTAAAGAGCTTTGTTAGCTAAGAAAAGTGATTCCCACGAGGGGCAGAGGTTTCACAATTTTCTGAAATTCCCGCACTGCCTATAACTTTTAGTAAAATCATTCAACATCTTGATTAAAACCCTCTAAAATGGGTTAGAATTCAAAGTATGCGGTTTACTTAACTTTCCATGATGATTGAAGTGGAAGGTTCCTTGTAGCCCTTACCTTAAAAAACAGACATGGCGTCTATTTTAAAATTGTCTCATGAAGACAGGAGACTGGCCTCTAAGAGAGAGCGCCGAACTGTACACTCGAAATCTGAACTAGAAGTGAGAGCGAGCAAAAAAGCACACGATAGAGCTAGGTAGGCGAGGAGGAAGGGGAAGGAAACAAAAGAGCATATATCAGAATGGGAAAAATAAAAAAAATAAACACTCTTTATAAAATGTAATTTTCTTCGTGGAGTAGTGTCTTGAAGGAGATGTTAGCTGACGACAGCGGCGAAGCCTATCGGAGTGGTAGGCAAGTCCTCTTGACCCAATGAATCCGAAGAACTTCGGCGTGTTGCAGCGAGATGTCGCTAGGTAGATTCCATAGAAGATACACATCTAGAACAAACTTATAAACAACTTAAGCGCGTGTACAGAGCAAATAGAATACAGAGGTTCGCTGTTGGTGTCTGCAAGGAGGAAAATTAAATAAATACAACTAATGAGAGAAAGCAAAGAGCAGCAAGAGCTAACTCTAACTCAACGTGTATTCCAAGGAATACACCACTATAATTATAATGATGTAGATGATGATGATGATGATGATGATTATAATTATTATTATTATTAACTGATGACGGTATGATTCACTGTGCAAATTAACATACTGCAGTAGTTTGCGGACAATATTCCTCCATGTACATTGTTTGGAATTATTGCATATTCAATTTTTCAAATATTACGTTACATTTTAAAACGAAGAGGTTTGTTTTGTTGATAATACATTTTAGGGGCTTGGCACATCAACATTATCATCCCAGTGTGCTTGGGTGTGTGTTGAATTTGTCTGATAAACTGTGTTTCTGTGGTGACTGAAGTGTAGCTGTAAATTTATAGGTACGGAGATCAGGTAGGAGCCTCGGGACTAGAATTATGGTACAGGGTGATTCTATTGCTGGAGTGGGGATGGCGGCCGGATGGCGGGTGCGCGCGCCTTCCGCTAGCCAACTGAGCTCGTACCGCCGATTGCGCACAGGTGGAAACCGTAACAAAGTGCATTAATTAATGTAAATTTACCAGCAAATCATGATTAAAGAAATTACGTGTCCACAGGAGATTCTGTGAGTGTTCTCCTTCGGCTGACAGACAGGCGTTGTACCGTGTAATTAAATTAGCGTTTACACGTTGTGATTCCCTTCGGATGTGGGAGATATCTGCTGCCGCATATTGTTCTCCAGCTCCACTAGAGTCCGGGTAATTGATCTGTACACTTTGTATTTTAAATTACCTCACAATTGAACATCAAACGGGCCTAGGTCCGTGCTTCGATTAATTACAGTAAACACGCAGGGGGGTGCAGGAGTAGCTACATGATGTAACGATGTAACTTCCAAAGTTACTGTCTGTCAGCTGAAGGGGTACCGGTATCTTCTGTGAAAAGATAAGTTCTAACCTTTAACTGGTGACGTGAGGTCATCCAGATTCACAAGAAATTAAAAAAAACATCTGTGCTTCTTTAATTAAATATTGCAGCTGTTGTTTATGCTACCTTCTTATCTGTGCGCTGACACTACACACCCTCGTTGATGAAAGTTTAGTGACTTAATGACATAAATGACCCTGGTTAGCTCACCTCTGCCTCGTGCAATCCTGCGGCTCAGGCTAGGTTGGCTGGCGGAAGGCGCGCGCGCCCGGCAGTCGGCCACCGGCCCCGTTACGGCAAAAGAATCTCACTGTACTATTCCAGCATTTTCCCGGAGCAAGTGTGGAAAAAACGGGATAAAACAACACTCAGGATAACCGCTGTGATCACAAGCCTCCAATTTCTGGACTTGCTGCAAGGTCGTGGTAGAAAGAAGTAAATGAAGAGAGATTTTGTGTGGTGAGCAGGGGCGGTTCTAGGCGTGGTGCCATCGTGCCATGGCACTGCCCTCTAAGAGAAAATAAATTATTCATAGTCCTGAAAGAATAATTTCGAACGCCTACGTTTAATACCGGTATCTAATTAGTTTCAAATTACTTTGTAGTTAAAATATTCCGTCCGTAGAGTATGTTCATTGATTTCAATTTCGCCCCAGTGCTCTTGAGCCGCGGTCTATACGGCACGGTTGACGCATGCGCAGTCCAATTTACGATCTTTTCCGTGGCCTCTCTCGTCACTCGCTATGAGGAAATATGCTGGTCTCCGTGCCGAATAGAGTATGGCTCAAAGCGGTACTGAAAGTGAAGTACAATGCTATCTATCGGCCATTACGAGGTACTTGGCCAATGACATGCCTGTCACAAGCTGTCACAAAGGGAAGAGTGTGTGGGCCAATGGCCTGATTGGCTGGAAGTTATTTGACTCATTGGTTATTGGTGGGGTGCGGCGTAGGTTGACACAAACTGACAACCAATCGCTCTCACACAAATAGCATTAATTCTCGATTTCTCTAAATTTCTGGGTCCAACAGTGAAATTTAAACTTGCCGTAATAAATAGTGAAAATAATATGTATGTATTTATTAATTCCTTATTTGGTAAAGTGAATAACTAAGAGAATGAATAAAAGAGAAAAAAAGTGAGATCATGACTACCGTAGGCCTACATGTTAAGGCTTGACGGATTACTCTCGGTAGCTAAATATTTTTGGGTGATAAACCATCTGCAACTGTCAGGCTTGGATGAAATCGCGCGAATTTCTATTTGTAGTCTAGTCTATCTTCAGTTCTTGTTAACGGTTCGTGGTTATTTTTAGTGAGTCAAGGTGTTAAAGAGTCAAACATTGAGTTTGTGTTGTAGGCTATTAGTGAGTGAACGGTTGAGTGCTGAAAAAAGTTCCTTTTATATATTTTAATATATTTTCTTATCGTATATATTATATTCGGTAAGTCCCGATGTGAAATGTTGACTGTCTAGATTAGTGTAGGTCCTATATATACATCGGAAATCGAACCCTGCTCTCATATACTGTTATGGAAATACCAATATTTTCATATTTTTTACTTGGCACCACCCCTTGCGCGGGCCTGGAGCCGCCTCTGGTGGTGAGTAGGCAGTAATGTCTGCCACGGATAAGAATGGAAGCATCACATGGTTGAGCTTACAGCAAAATAAAGAATATGACATGGTTAATACAGTTGCCTCTTGTTGCCACACAAAAGATGGAGGACAATGAAGCTCATGTTTTTGAATGCTGGGCACTTGTTGTGCTAGTGGAGTTACTGATAACACTCTCATAGCTGTGTAAACCATTCATCACAACAGTTTCTTGTGCAGCTGTCATATCCAGCCAGGCTTGCTAACTGGCTGAATTGGGGAACAAATAATAGAATTAGTCTTACGGAAGAGAGGATGAAAGCCCTGTACCTGGAATGTTCAATTCACCAACATTAACAGCAGATTTCCAGAAATCTACTAATGATACGAAAGTGAAATTATATACAACTAGCAACCCGCCCCGGCTTCGCCCGGGAACAGTTATGAATGCATTACGTAATATGCGACTTTATTTTCGATGTCAATGAACTACGACCTATATCCGTTTTACGTCTCAGCATGATGGGTTAAAATCACTGACTGGACTATTAATTATATTATCATGGAGATGCATGTGCAACGAATTCTTGTCAGACGTAATTTAAGAATGGCGAGGTGCATGAAACTCAAATCCCCCTTCCGTCCAATCTAAAAACATTTATATTAGGCGATGTATTGAAGATAGAGATATGCCCTCGCGGCATTTTTGTAGAACTTTTCATGCTGAACAATTCTTAACATTCATAGTATATTGATATTTTTAACGGTTTGCCCAGCGTAAGCTTAAAAAGCGCACGGACGCCAGTTTTTTCTTTCGACTTTTTCACTGAAATCGTTGCTGATTGGCTTCCTTTGATCATAAATAAATTATCTTCTACAAAAACCTTCCTGGAGATATCATTTACAGAATGGTGAAAACCACATCAAAATCCATCCAGTGGTTCTCGAGATTACCCATGACATCCAAGAATCCGGGACTTTGTTTTATACTAAGTAGAGATTATACGCCAATCAGTATTATTTAATATAATATAATCCCCCTTCCGTCCAATCTTAAATTGACTGTGAATTTTGCTGAACGAAAGGTTGACAGGCGGAATGAGAGTTTCACTTCCAGGGAATGGCGATGTGAATGAAACTCAAATCCCCCTTCCGTCCAATCTTAACTTGACTGTGTTTCACAGGCGAAATGAAGAAAACCCGAGTTGCACTTCCAGGGATACTCCGAACACAACCACTCTTCTCAGAAGTCTTAACTCAACACGACTCAACAGTTTGCTGCTGGCTGTATTTGGGGCAATAGGTTCGCCCGATAGCTAGGCTGTAACAGGGACATCCAAGAATCGGGGACTTCGTTTTATACTATGTAGAGATAATATGGCTCATCACGCTTTCTGAGAAGACAAATGGTGGATTAAAAAAATGTTTCTAATGGATTTTTAGCCTATTGTCATTCTATGACAAAAAATAGCCTTATGAGATAACATTTTGTACGTGTGTGTGTGTCCCTAATAACTTCTAAACCGACAGAGCGATTTCAATGAAACTAGGTAGGGTCATAGTAATATTAAGGCCGACCCCGACCGTGCCTTTCAAATTTATTTAAGTCATACCAATGCAACATGGCGGCTGTGCGAAATATTTCACCGGCATTCTATTTCTCCGAAACTATTACCCTGAAATGTTGTACCGTGATAAAGGGCACTACTAGAAGTTGCCCTATGAGACTTTCAAAAACCTCTTAACTTCAAAACGAACATGACGGCCAAGCGAAGTTGAAACTTTTAAATAGACATTTCTCGCGATTTAACCATCTGAGCGCAGTGAAATTTGGTTCAGTAAATGTTTATGCACATTGTAATGCACCGGCATATAATTTAGGTCAATTGTTCACATAACCTCAAGATGGCGGCTGTGAGCAATATTAAAATTAAGAGTCCATTTCTTGTGTATTAATCATTCGATCGAAGTGAACGTTTCGAGCAGAGGGATTTGGAGTCTTATTTTACTAATGGTCCGCTTTTGAACTACTCAAATATTCGTCAACTATGGATTGAAAGAACCTGACTTAGAGGGTACGTTCCAAAGTCAATAAAACATAGAAAACGGACCCAGCTTGGGTATCCCTCAGAATCCCCAATTGTGAAAGGTTCCAGACGCAATTCCTTATGGGAAAAGGTGTAAGTATACGGGGGAGTAAACATTATTAAGTAGGGTAATATAAGGTGCGTTAAAAAAGTAACGAGCCGGAGGACACCTTTCCTGCACTCGTGTGGATGGCCTTGCCTTTCTTGGGTGGTGGTGACCCTGGATACTTCCACTGGAGGCTTTGTCGTTTAGATTCTGGTTCGAAGTGATGACACCATGACTCATCTCCAGTCACCACTCGTGCCAGGAACCCATTCCCTTCCCTCGCATATCGTTGCAGATGACCAAGACAGTGAGCCATTCGACATGCTTCCTGGTGTGTTTGAAGACTGTGGGGCACCCATTGGGCAGACACATTGCGGAAGTGCAGTCGTTCCTTCATGATGGTGTGCACACTTCCGACGCTCAATCCGACCACGGCGGCTATGGCGTTCACTGTCACTCGGCGGTCCTGGGTAATGAGTGCATCAACCAGCTGGACGTTGTCATCGGTAATGCAGGGGGGTGCCCCAGACCGGGCATCATCGGCTAACGACACCCGTCCTTCCCTGAAGCGCTTGTGTCACGCCTTGACCCTTGCAAGGGACATGCAGTGTTCGCCATACACTTGTGCAATTTGGCGATGAATGTCCGTTCCCCCTACTCCTTCCGCTGTCAGAAACCGAACAACACCTCTTTGCTCTTCGGTTGACGCCTCCATGTCACTGTTTGTAATGCGACTGGCAGCGTTGGACGATTGATGCATGCAGCTGCTCGCTTTGTATCATCACGTGACGTGCACGCGTGCCCTCTAGCGATGGGCTGTGACCTTCCACGCTCTGGTCGGAACCACACCTTGTTACACACGCCACGATTAACCGATGTTGTCACCGGTTTGCGCAATCCAGCCTCCGGCTCGTTTCTTTCTGAACGCACCTTATAAAATATGCCAGCAGTTGGTCGATAAAATGATTTTTTAATAAAATATTCTGACCGATTTTTTAAATTGATTCAAATAATTTGCACACCTCTCTACCTTGACAGCGTTTGTGCAGTAAAAATTAACATTAGGAACCTGCAGATTGTTCAGATCCTTAAAATTTCTCAGCGCATTTTTTCCTGGTTAAATGCTCAACTGCTGAATCACTTGAATTTCCCTCATTAAAACCCAGTACTGTGGTTTACACGAAAACAATACCTTTTCGAGAATCTGAGTCCAAATTACATTATTAAATCCTGTTGGGGACTGGGATCAATTTATTTGAATAAGTGGACTGCATTAGTTGCTCAGTTTGTGCATAACATTTCATACCAGTCAATGAGTTGAATTAGTTGTACGTAAGTTAACTAGTATGTAGAAAACTGGAAAGTAACACTCGCTTATTACAGTATGAAGATGTCATACAATAAAAAATGTACCTGGTACATTAAGTGGGTGTATGGTAGCCCATTTACTGTGTTTGATAACAGTTTCATGTAGAAGATTCTTCGGTTGTAAAAAGCCATTCTTTTTTCTTCGCAACAATACTTATTCCTGCTACGGAACACTCAAATCCAACTCTCTCCACAGCCATTTCCCTCCACAGCTACCTATATCCGCGAGCTCAGGCCCAAGTAGTGCGCTGCGCTCTATAGGCAGAGCGGAGAAAACGCCATTCAGAGAATATCAGATGTGAGCATCCCAAGTAAGCAAGAGCACAGGAATAATTGGTCTTGCAGCGCAACACATCACAGAATTGATTGGTAGGAACCTGTAATTTGAATCTGTAACAAAACCTTTATTTGGATCATGGGTCCTCCCATGCAGACACATGTTTAGTGTGTCATTAATGATCCAATGTTTTGCAAATTGGTTTGATTACATCTGCCACTGCCATCTTAGAGGGTATTTACTCCTGTAACCAGGGATCTGTTGTATTTTTACGAGGAGGGTAAGGAGAAAATGTTGGGGTCCTTGTCTGTTGAGATGTGAAAATAAATCTCCCAAACATCTCGCGTCCTCTCCTCCACATTTCCTGTGTTCCTTCTCACAGTCTTCTGTAACATTTCCAGTTCTTTATCACTGAGCATTCCTGTTCTTGATAAGGCATTACTGTCCTCCAGATTGCCCCCCTTGTAATCCCTGCGCAATTTCAGTAGATTAAGCCCCATCTTCCTTTGAACATGTCCTTCACATTGCAGATTTTCAATAACAAATTTCACCCTGAAAGACAAATTTGTAAGAAATGTCATGGGAGAAGCAGCAGATCTCAACAATGGGCGTGGCACTTGTTCGCACAAGACCTTCAAATGTTCATTTAACACCTTCTAGATAACGGTTGGTTGGTTCCTCAGTTTAGGGACTGCGACAACGCAGACATGTAGCCCCGTGTACTTTGGTTGTGTGTAGAATCTGATGATGATGATGATTGAGTCTTCAGTCTTTTGACTGGTTTGATGCAGCCCTCCATGCCTCCCTGTCCTGAGCTAATCGCTTCATCTCTACATACCTACCACACCCTACATCCGAGGCAATCTGTTTAACATATTCTAACCTTGGTCTACCCGTACAGTTCTTGTCCTCGACCCTTCCTTCCATAACTAAGCTTGCTATTCCTGGGTGTCGTAGTATGTGTCCTACTAACCTATCTCTTCTCTTCATTAGCAGTCGCCAGAAACATCTCTCCTCTCCCACTCGTCTTAAAACCTCTTCGTTTGTAACCCTATCTAACCATCTGATCTTCATCATTCTCCTGTAACACCACATTTCAAAAGCTTCAATTCTCCTCTTTTCTGCTGCTCCAATAGTCCTAGTTTCACTTCCATATAGCGCCACGCTCCAGACAAAGGCTTTCAAAAATGACTTCGTAATACCTAAATCTATATTCGATATCAACAGATTCCTTTTTTGTAGAAATGCTTTCCTTGCCTGAGCCAACCTACTTTTTATGTCCTCTTTGCTTCGTCCATCACTGGTTATTCTGCTTCCTAAGTAATCTGATATCCGGTGTTAATTGTGATGGCTGTATTAGTGTGTGTTATCTGCTTTTAATTCATGTAAGGACTGCAGACATTCAATTTTCAAGTAGTTCCTAGTTTGGCTACCAAACGCCACCGTCAAGGACAACTAGTTCTGAACCTTGTTATTAGACGCCACCGCAGTCGGCTCCTGGCGACGAACGTTGGGACCTAAGAGCGTTAGTCAAATCTAACCTATAATTTAGCTTCACACAAGTGTGATTAGTGGAAGGTTCCTTTACATGCCATAAATCTATGACATGGGACCGCTTTACTTCCCCTCTGAAGGAAGGCATACTGAGGGATTTTTAACGCTCTTAAAAATCCGACGACTTCTGCTGGGTTTGAACCCACGACTTT
This sequence comes from Meconema thalassinum, assembly GCA_946902985.2. Lineage (NCBI taxonomy): Eukaryota > Metazoa > Arthropoda > Insecta > Orthoptera > Tettigoniidae > Meconema > Meconema thalassinum. The sequence continues at coordinate 131,135,733 of OX336391.1, read as the reverse complement.
GGGCATAGGAGCTCAGCATGCTACCGAAGCCGCTTCTTCTATATAACGTTTGTGACTGAAAATCGCTATTGACCTACAGTTTATTGAAAAGTAGGCGACTACCAAAGTCACAGAAAATCGGAAAATTCTCATTTTTGACCCACAACAGCCTACAACCTTCCCTTACTACTGTGGATTCCAGAGACGTCGGTGTGCCGGAATACTCTCCCGAAGGGATCTTTAAGGACACTGTGTACTCTTGAGCATGCGAATTGTAAACTTTATCAGGCATCATCCAGAGGAGTGCGTCAGGCTTCGGCAGCCGGCACAGTTTATATCCTCGCCGCTAGATTGGGGCTTCATTAATTCCTTTCCTGACCCGGTCGAAGACTGGAAGCAGGCTGTGGATTTTCATTTTTCATCAGGCATCATTATATTAAGCAATTTTCTCGTTTTGTGGTCAGGTCTGACTAACATTCTTTCAACGTGCAACGAGTAACTATTTCAGAACAGCATGATGACTATATGATGATATTTTGAGGTTAAAAAACATGGAAAATAAATTCAATTGACATTGTTCCTTTTTTTCAGGAATGTTTATCTCCGTTGGTTTGCAATCAAATGACCACGAACATTTTTCTCACACTGAGAATAGCTAACTTCAGAATGTTAACCTGTACTAATTTTCATCAGATATTAGCAAGCCTAGAAAAGAACTATTAACTATAATCCATTAAAAATAATAATCGAACAAGTAGTTCCATGCAGAACTAAATAGCCTATTTTTCCTTTGAAGGATTTTCCGAGAAACATCTATATAAATATTTAAATTTTGCATCACCGCCATGTTTGATTTGTGTTCATCAAATTATTGAAAACCCATAGATGAACTTCTCCTCCATGTGCTCTTTTGTCTGCCTTGTCTGCGACTACCTTGCGGATTCCAATGTAATGTCTGCCTTGCTGTACTTTCTTAAGGTGTTCTCCGGGTGTGGCCGATCCATCTCCAGTTTCTTCTCAGTATCTGTTGCTGTTGCTGGCTTGTGGCCTCCGAAAGGTCTTTATTTGAGATGAGCTTTGTTCAACACGTTCTCATTATGTACCTCAAGCAACGGATTATATTAGTCTGTAGCCTTCTGGTAATGTATTTGGTAACTCTCCAGGTCTCACTTCCATACAGTAGGCCTAATACAGATTTGACATTTGAATTGAAGATTCTAAGCTTTGTTTTAATGCGGATATGGGGGGATCTCCAAATTTGTTGTAACTGTGCAAACGCCCCTTTTGCTTTATTTACACGACTCACCCCATCTCTAAGAGCACCCCCATCTTGGCTGACCATACTTCCCAAGTAGCTATTCTACGTACCTTACACTATTTTTAGCCTACCTTCGATTTTTGCAAAATAAATAAATGAAAGTAGACTTATGAGATCAACACAGGGCGAAAAATTGTGTGTGTCTGTGTGTGTGTGTGTGAGTGTGTGTACTCTGAATGTCTTTCCCCCCTATCAATTCGAACACGGTGAAACCGAATTGTACGAAATTTGATACAGAGGTAGCACTAGCAAAGGGCACCTCAGTGTCATCTTTTATATGGCCGCCATCTTGACGGAAACGTAATGGTGGCCACCCAAATGTTCAAAGCTTCAATCAAATTACGACTAATCTAATCATCCAATCTCTACCAAATTTTGCAACAACATATATTTATATGGCGAGCGTCTTTTGACTAAACTACAAGGTCATCACCGCAATAGTCTGCAGATGGCGGCCATGTATGTGTACAAATTTATTCCCCCTATCAATTCAAACACGGTGAATCCGAATTTAACGAAATTTGGTACAGAAATAGCCCTAGTAAAGGGTACCTCAGTGTCATGTTTTATATCGACGCCATCTTGACGAATACGTAATAGCAGCCACCCAAATGTTCAAAGTTTAAATCATATTACAACCAACCTAATAATCCGATCTCGACTAAATTTTGCAACAAAATACCTTTTTGTAGGAAGAATCTTTTGACTGAACTACAAGGTCATCAGCCTAATAGTTTGCAGATAGCGGCCATGTAAATGAAAATCCACAGCCTGCTTCCAGTCTCCGACCGGGTCAGGAATGGAATGAATGAAGCCCCCATCTAGCGGCGAGGATATGAACTGTGCCGGCTGCCGAGGCCTGACGCACTCCTCCGGGGCAATGATTAAATGACGCCATGTATGTGTGCAAATTGATTCACCATATCAATTCAAGCACGGCGAAATCGAATTGAATGAAATTTTGTACAGAGGTAGCACTAGCAATGGGCACCTCAACTTCATGTTTAATATCCGTATAACACGTTGTATTTCAACAAGCTACTACAACCAACATTCAAGTAAATTATACAGTACTCCTTGAAAAGGACAAAAGAGTTATAACAAAATGCATTTAGGAGAAAGTAGGCTATATGTTCTTTACTGAACATGTTGTTTAATGTAGTCTCTACATTTGATTAGGCATTTGTCTCATCGCAGCACTAAATTTGAGACGCCCCTGTGGTAGAATTCATCCGGCTGACTGTGGAACCATCGTCGGACTGCTGCCTTGGCGTCATCGTTGTCCTGCCCGGAACTTCTTCAGTGGACCATGACAATGCGAGACAACACGTGGCGATCAAAAGCGCCAACAAGCTCCGGTCATTTCACTGGGAGAGTTTAGACCACCCACCATACAGTCCGAACCTCGCCCTTAGTGATCTCCACGTTATTGGTCTGCTGAAGAAGTTCCTGGCAGGACAGCGATTCACGTGCAACGATGACGCCAAGACAGCAGTCCAACGATGGTTCCACAGTCAGCCGGCTGAGTTCTTCCACAGGGGCATCTCAAATTTAGTTCTGCGATGGGACAAATGTCTGAAAAAATGTGGAGACTAAGTGGAAGAACACTGTAATGTTCGTAGAACAGTGAGTATATTTGTAATTATCTGTATGTATTTTGTTTTGGCTAAATTATATAGGGGCAAAGACTTTTAGATCCGCCCTCGTTTATGTTGCTATAAGAACATCTTACTTTTATTGAGAGTTACTACGCCTATCGGTCGCCAGAGAGTACGAACTCGTAGTATTGAACAAAAGGTCCATAATGGTACTACTAAAAGTCACTCAACATTTCGATTTTTCTCTTCTATTCGTAGCGTTTCCGAGCGACATTTTAAATTTAAAAAATTAGTATTACCAACATAAAATACCTATACAGTTATTGAATTCAAATTTCTTCGAAAGTGTTATTTTATGATTGTGTGCAATGGAATAAGGCCTATAAGCTAAGCTTACCAAGACAACAGGGCTACCTAAATGGTCTATCACTAAGAATTACATCAAAATAATGTTGCCTAATGGTAATACTAGTAATGACAATAATAATAATAATAATAATAATAATATATTCATTATTTGGAATACTTAAATGGCCCTTTGTTGATATGGAAGAGATATGTAGGAAAATACAATCTTTGTCGAACAAACATCGAATAATGGAATAGATGTTTTCATTTCCGAGTGTAACATTGATAAAAATGTTTCTTTTGAAAGATGTACAATAATAATAATAATAATAATAATAAAATAATAATAATAATAATATGCAGTATGCAGCAAATAAGTACCAGCTGACATCACTCACCAATGTAACAGATAACATTTCGAAGGACATTTGCATGGAGTTTGGCACTGGCAAATGCAAAATCAACAGCATCAACAAAGGACAGTGGTGTAGAACAGAGGGAATAAGCATAACAGCTGATGAGCGAATAGACAGCATGGGGAAAGATGAAAGATATAAATATCTAGGATTTGAGCAAGTAGTTGGAATCGACAGTAAATCTGAGAAGGAGAACCTCTACCAGAAATTTAATCATAGACTTCGACTTCTGCTGAAAACCTAGCTTAGTGCTCATAACCTAACAAAAGCTATCAATTCATATGCTATATCTGTGCTGATGAATTCATTTGGTGTTTTAAAATGGTCTCAAACAGACCTAGAGAACATTAATCGCACAATAAAATCTACGCTTACGAAACACAGAATGTAGCATCCCAATGCTTGTATAGAGAGAGTAACAACACCCAGAAATGAAGGAGGCAGAGGTATTCTTGATGCTATAGCTCTGCACAATCAACAAGTTATATATCTAAGGAATGACTTTCATTCTCGGAAAGATACCAGTGTTTTACATCGAGCGGTAGCACAAGCTGACTTCAACCACACTCCTTTGAATCTCCATGAAGGAAATTTCGTCATGAAAGACAAGAACACACTGAACAGAGAGAAGGTGCAGAGATGGGCTGGAAAAGAACTTCATGGCAGATTTTACAACCAGTGCAATGACAAGAATATTGACAGACAGCTTTCGAACACATGGCTGTCAAGGGGAGAGCTGTTTTCAGAAACTGAGGGATTTAACCAGGCGATACAAGACAAAGTTATCACTACAAGAAGTTATAGGAAACACATCCTGAAAGATCAGACTGTTATAGATGACGAATACAGGAAGTGCAATACCGACCCAGAAACCATAGAGCATATTACCAGCAGTTGCAGAATTCTAGCGTCAACATCTTACACTGAGAGGCATAACGAAGTTGCCAAAGTCATTCATCAAGAACTCGCCCTAACCCAATCTCTCATACACGACAGGACGCCTTATTACAAATACTCTCCAGAAAGTGTGCTGGAAAACGAAGATTACAAGCTGTATTGGGATCACACTATTCAAACTGACAAAACAACTTCTCATAATAGACCAAACATAACTTTAACTGATAAGAAGAACCATCACACGTACCGGTACTTGATTGACATATCTGTTCCGAATAACCATAATATCCACCATAAATACAGAGAGAAGATTGATAAATATACTCCTCTAGCTATGGAGGTGGCTAGAATCTGGAGACAAAAAAAATGTGACGATTCTTCCGTTCCTCCTTTCTCCCACTGGCCTGACACCTAAATCCTTTTCAGTAAATCTAGCCACACTAAATCTTCCCATATACATCCACACTGTTGCACAAAAGGCTGCAATTCTGAAAACCTGCAGCATCGTTAGAGGGTCTTTGAATACACCTTAGGATTTTTCTTTGGACCCGCTTGTAAAAAGGAGACGTGGAAGATAAGAAGAGAAAAGAAAATTAACTGTCAAACGTCTATATTATACCGTATAGTTCGAAAATGTATGCTATAGGCTTAAGTGTTTCTTTACTCATTTTCTTGTACGTAATGTACCGATATGAGTCATGTTACCGACTGTAAGTTGAGTAAATAATAATAATAATAATAATAATAATAATAATAATAATAATAATAATAATAATAATAATAATAATAATAATGAGACAGACAAGGATTTGAAAGAAGTAGGGATCACCCACGCAGACATCATGGGACGTGATCTTTTGTAGGAAAAGCCTGGAGCACACCAACAATTCCAAGAAGAAGCGAAATTAAAAACCGGCAAGAAGTGGTCTGAAGAAAGAAAGGAGTATCACAGGCAGAGAATGCGTGAACATTGGGCTAAGATCAAGGCCCAAAGACGGAAGCAGTTGAAATGACGTGGTCCAAAGCTGGCCTAGACGAAGAAAGAAGAAGAATGAGATATCCATGATTCGAGAGACTTTTTGACGTAAACTTGACTGCGTCAAGTGTTTTGAGATACATCTCAAGTGGGCTGTAAAATATTATAATGTGTTAATTTCTATTTATGTTTGATTAGTGGATTGATAGATTAGCTGTTAAATATGTGGATGAATGAATGATTGGTTGATTTTTTAATTGAATGTGCGAGTGACTGAAGTAATGTAATCTTTTGTTGTTTTCTACATCCTTGGATGCCACATTTGTATTTTGTTTATACCACTTTCTGAACTTTTCTTTCCTATTTCCTATTTATGTGGCTCTAGTGTTTCGATTATTGCACATAGTTTTAAATTTTCTGTAAATAATTATTCTAATATTTCGTGAACATTTTGAGTTGTATGAATGAATGAATGAATGAATGAATGAAACCTAGCGGTAATTTTCATCCAGGTTGTTTAAGTGCTTGTCTGTGTGGTTGTGGTTGTTGATAGAAATATTATCCTTCTATTTGTGTTCGTGTTGGTTGTTTTTGCTTTGTTTATACTTGTACATTTTACTAATATTGTCACACGATAAGTCTGTCTGGCAATGAAGAATACATACTCACATTCACATACAATTCTGAACCTGGAGTAAATCACAATTTTGCATATCTTTAGGTTCGGCACTTATCAATTTGTCAATGACAGTAATTGTCATAAAGTTATGAGCCAGGGGAACCATTCCAAGTAATCGTGCGTCCTTCTGCAAACAATTTGGACTTTATCTCCACAACGGCAATAACTACACTTAAGAGTCCCATTACAGAGGGTTAAAGAGAGAGCTATGTTCCCGCTTGGCTCAATTCCAGAAACAGTTGTAGAGTAGCTGGAGCTAATAGCGGGAGATTTAATGGGTAGTCAACCCAGATAACTTAATCTGATAGATACGTGGTAAATGATTACTCTAGTTGCCTTTGAGACGTTTAATTCCATCATTGGCTTGATGCTGAATTTATATATTTTACAAAATGACAACAGCTCACAGTTTGTCATTGACCACAAATATCCTGATTGACGTTCTATAGGTAAGTATAGGAATTTTTCGATGAATTCAAAGTGAAGAAAGCGGTATTATAAAGTGGAAAAATCGGTGATTTCAACTACACTTTTTGGTACTTTAAAAATTATAAATTTTAGGCGGAATATTTTTCTATCGATAACATGCATTGAATATTAAAATACAGTAGATTAATAACACATTTCACAGTTCATCCTTCAAAGTACAGAACTGTTCACATATTTAGACTAAACACACAAATTCCCGCCTTCTTCTTCTTTCCTAGCGTGTATCCCGCGATGGTGCAGGGTCCACTTGTTTGGTTGCTGTTTGCCACTTCTTCCTGTCAAGGGCATCTTCTGGTTTAAGTCCACACATCACCAATCGTATAGAAATTCGAGATGATTTTTCATTCTCATATATTGTTTTCTTCAGAAATGTACAACCTAAAATTAGATAAAATAAAACATCTTAGAAACAAAAGGTGATGACAGTCGTTTTTCTTAGATATTAATGTTGACATAATCCACATAACTCTAGTCTAGTGGGTTTTACAATACTATGTTTTAAAGTTTCCTAATATATTTTGCGAGTTCATAAAATACATTTCAATATTTCAAACAATAGTTTTGTTTTTGCTAGGCTTAAGAACATACGCGGTTATCTATTATTTTGCGGAGGTTCGCGCATTAATTGCCGTGAATTATCGGAAGTGCACTGTAAAGAAGCAAGCGGAGAAAAGCTAACATTCGCCTTTTCATGCGGAACTCGCGACATTTCGCGAGTTAAAAAAACATTCTTTTTGCCAATTTTAGGGTTATTAAAACAGATAACCACTTGTGTATTACTTCATTTAATAATTCGCGAAAATCACGGTTGCAAATTTTTCCTATCCCTAAGTATGGGGCGTGATCAAATACGTTCTGTTTGAGGGCGTTGCTGTAGGGATACCCCGAGCGTTGAATGCCGAACAAATAGCACACCGGATGACTGTTTGCCTGCAGCACCTGTTGTGTTTCAATGTTAAAGGAGCGAGCACGTTCCTGGAGCGCTTTGTTGCAGGCGACGAAACTGGGAACCGGAATCGAAAGCGTCAACGATTATTATTTAGCGTATGGCTTATACAGACATAATGAGTTATATATATATATACATATTTACAGATGAGAAACAAAGTAACTCAATTTGTGCTTCACAACTGAATATCCAGATTTTCAATCGAGCGTACAGCATCTGGAGTTCCCAACATGAAGTGAATAGTCTGGTGTGGAGCTCCGCAGTCACAGTCTGGATTAGGTAGTTTTTTCCACTTGTGAAGAGCGACTCTGCACCGACCATGTCCTGTTCTGATTCTGTTCAGGGCAGTCCAGGTGTTGCGTGGTAGGTGGAATCCACTTGGAAATCTGGGACCTGAGAAGAAGGTATACAGGCGCATATCTGTTGCTGCTTCCCAACGACCTTTCCATTCATCAAGAGATTTTAAATCCTTAGCATCCATGTCAGCAGCATCACATAGAGTTGGATGGCGTGATTTTAGTCTTTTAAGATTCAAAAGTGGCAGGTCATTATGCACGGGTAGACTAGGATTCCTGGAGATCTTGTGGAATTCCTTCATAAGGGCATTAGATTGGCATAGATCAGGTGGCATTATACCGGTTCGCAGTGGAAGCCAATGAACTGGAGTAGATGTGATTGCGCCAGACATGATGCGCATTGCGGTATTAAGTTGGGTCATCCATCGTCCCCTCGCCCCAAGAAGTTCAAGAGCCAACCATCCGCTGGAAAGGGTTTGCTCACCCTATTCTCTGATTACTGGGACCATTGCTTATTGATTGCAAGGATGATGATGATGATAATTGTTGTTTTTATGGGCCTAACATCGAGGCTATCGGCCAGTAATGGTTTTGGTGATAGTGAAAATGATAATGTAATCTATAACTAAAACTAACTTACACACTTACATACTAGAAGAAGAAATGGAAAACAAGAGAAGAGTAAGATAAATAAGCGACAGGAGAAAAAGAAATGCCCTCAACCCTCGAGGATTGAGGGGCATGGAAGGAAAGAGAGTCATGAAAGTCAAATAGTAAAGGGGAAAGAGGAGAGAGTCCGCCCCCAGAGGCAATGGGAAAAGGGGAAAAACACAGGCCGAGCTTAAGGAATCCCCCAGGGTTGCTAACTCCCGAACTTACAGGGATGAGCCCTTGAGGGTGTAGCACTATCCTGGGTGCACCACAAGTAGTGGGGATACATGCACCCTGCCTCCTTAAGGGCCTTGAGGAGAAGGCAGGAGATATCACGAAGAAAAAAGAAAAGGACTGACCCCTCGAAGAATGAGAGATCAGGAAAGATGAGACAAGGGCCAATTAAGGCGGGAAATGTAGAGACTCCCTAGGCCTCAGATACCCTAATACCGTCGGAGTCGGAATAGAACAAGAGTTGACCAAGAGAGGTCGATAGGAAGGATGCCAGAGAGGAGACCGGCACAAGTAAGTGGAAGCAATTCGGAGTCAGCTGGGGTCCCGTGGTCGCCAACCCACATCCCACTAGTCGTAAGCCCTGGGGGGGGGGGTGATTTCAAGGAACCTGGTGTCTCTATCACTGGGGAACGGTACTGTGCAACGCTGGAGAAATTACGGCGTGCAATTAAGGCGAAACGTCCGGGAGAACTACGACAAGGAGTGATTCTGCTTCATGATAACGCACGTCCCCATACCGCAACGGTTGTAATGCAGAAGGTACGCCAACTCAAGTGGGAGACACTGGAGCATGCACGCTATAGTCAGAGCCCTGTGGTAGGTTATTACTGAGTGTTAACACTACCTGGAAAGGGGTGATGGTTAGCACCCCAACTGGGAAAAGGGGGATTAGGATTCGGGCACACAGTGAAATTTAAATAGAGCGATGAGGAAGAGACCAAATATTGATAACCAAGGTTCGATACATTTATTTGATTTGTGAAGCAATAACAAACATTTTCATTTAGAAGAATAATTAAAAGAAGATAATAAAAAATGCAATGTTTCTCCAGGAAACTCAGAATAAATAGGAATTACAATAAAAATGCATAAAAAGGCCATATAAAAGGCAATTAAAAAAGTATTTTCAAGAAAAATATCTAAAAATAAGCAAGAAGCAAGAAAAAAGGCTTAGCCTTGAAGAATGTATAAACCAAGTGAAGGAAGTTCACGTTACCAATGATTCGATACTTTTATACTTAGTATTTGGCCCGCAGGAAGCGGGTTGTGATCCAAACAAAGGCTTCCTCTAAGATGCCTCGGCATGCCTTCCGAGAAAGATGGATGGTGGCTCCATTGGCGAATTGTACCCCGCAGGAACAGACCTCTTGGTAATGATCTGTCTGGCGGATTACAAGTAGTTATAGTTTCTCATCGCCGAGTTGTAGTGAGCTAGCGGGCTGACTTAGTTGCTGAGGTGAAGGTCGTTGACTCATGCCTCGCCTAGCATGACAGAGTCCGAGCGATGAAGCATGCCGCCTGGCAAGGTTCCAGCCACACAATGTTTACTAACAGGGCCTTCCCAAGAAGGGCCTTGTTGTGGAACGGCAGGCAGCCGTGGTCAGACTGGTTCAAGCAGGTAGATGTAGACAGGGGCGCAGGACGGCGAAGCGGAGAATTTATAGTGGAAATGACGACAGCGCGCCGAACAATCCAGAATGAAGGAGGGGCGTCAAACAGCCAATCAGCGCACAGCCCCAAGCACATTGCGAAGGTTGCCGCTGAGATGAGCACAGTACCTCATGAAAAAGTGTGACAGTATGGTGCGTCTAGAAAGACACTTCAGAAAAAGGTGAGTTGACAAGAATAATAAAGAACAATAATTCAAATGAAACGTAAGTTAAGTAAATAATCAGAACACCGCGTTCATACTGCAATTATAACGGAAAAAATAATGGGGCAGAAATTGAACGAGTGTTTCAAACCGTGCGGGAAACATAGCCTACAAAAAAAAAAACATTCGCAAAAGCGAACATGCTGGGAGGGGCGAGAAAAAATTGCAGTAAGAAAGCGCAGAAGTTAGGCCTCGCGTGGCAAAGGAGCAATCATAGTGATTGGCCTGAGAAAATGGCCAGCAGAAGTCTGCAGTTTTACCACGCGAATCCTACCATCTCTGCCAGGAAAGCACTCAACAACCCTACCCAAATTCCAGACAAGAGGGGGACTAGGGTCTTTCAAAAGGACCAAGTCCCCAATCTGAAGGTTAGAGCAGGAAACACGCCATTTACCACGCTGCTGAAGCAAACCGAGGTATTCCAACCTCCAGCGACGCCAAAAATTGTTGCGCAAACTTTCAATTTTGCGCCAAGAAATGGCTAAAGAAGATTGAGAATTAGAATATAATAAAGGTGGGGAGGCAGTCAATGGACCACCGATAAGAAAATGGCCCGGCGTTAATGGTAGAAGATCTGAAGGGTCATTAGATAAGGGTGATAAAGGACGAGAATTAATTATGCCCTCAATAAAAATAATTAAAGAATTAAACTCTTCATGAGAAAGGGGGGTATGGCCACAAACACGTCTAAGGTGCTTCTTGGTGAGTTTAACACAAGACTCCCACCGTCCACCTTGATGGGGTGCATAAGGGGGGATGAAGTGCCACTTGAAATTTCTCTGGTGAGCATAATCAGTAATCCTTTCCAGGGCTGCATTTTGAGTAAGAGCTCTCTTAATTTGCTCAGAAGCTCCGATAAAATTTTTAGCATTGTCGGAGAATACTTCTGAAGGAAGCCCTCGGCGAGCAGAAAATCTGGCAAAAGCTGCCAAAAAATAAGCAGTAGAGGCGTTGGTAACTAGTTCTAAGTGAACTGCTCCGGTGACCATACATACAAACAGCGAAATATAGAGTTTTCCAAAAATACATTTTTTGGCCTCAGGAGAATTTTTTCTGTAAACAAAAGGCCCGGAATAATCCACCCCCGTAAAGGCAAAAGGTCTAGCAGGCGCAGATCTAAAGTTGGGAAGATCACCCATGAGCTGAGTGGTAATTTTAGGGTTGGATTTAAAACATGGAATGCACTTTCGGATAACAGAGGTAACTTCATGGACTCCGTTTATGGGCCAATACCTTTCACGAATGATAGAAAGTAATGTACGAGTTCCAGCATGAAGATGCTGGTAATGATACTGACGAATGATTAGAGAAGTGACATGATGCTTTGAAGGAAGAATAATTGGGTGTTTTTTATCCTCAGAAAGATCAGCCAAAGATAAACGTCCTCCCACTCTTAATAAACCATCAGCATCCAAAAAGGGGGCGAGTGAGGAACGCCTACTTGATTTCTTAAGGGATTGACCTTGAGACAACACCTGACATTCTTCAGAGAATATTTCTTGTTGAGTAAGCCATAAGATTTTTGTAGTGGCTAAACCTAATTCAGAAAGGGTTAAATATGGCTTAGGAAAAAGAGGTTGTTCTACCACAAAATATTTCCATCGAAGGAGATAAGCCATAACCCTCACCAATTTATGGAAAGAGGAATATCGCTGCAAGAGAAGGGGAGAGTCAGAAACGAGAAGAGAAGATCCAGTAATCTTACCAACATCCGGCAAGTCTGATAACTCCGGAAGAGGAAAATTTGGCCAAGCGGAAGGTTCTTGCAGAAGCCAAGGGGGACCGTGCCAGTATAATGTCAGGTTAGCCAACATAAGAGGGGAACATCCCCGAGAAATGACATCTGCAGGATTCTCCTTGCCAGATACATGATGCCATTGTTCAAAGTTAGACAATTGTTGAATTTTGGACACTCTATTAGCTACAAACACCTGCCAATGCGAGGAGGGTTTGGCAATCCATGCCAACGTGATGGCTGAGTCACTCCAAAAGTAAGTTTTGCTAAATCGGATTTTCAAAGATTGGCGGATTTTGACCGATAATTCAACCGCCAGAAGAGCAGCACAAAGTTCCAGTCGTGGCAAGGATAAGGATTTAAGAGGAGCCACCTTTGACTTAGCGCAAATTAAATTGGAAAAGAAATATGACTGGTCAAAATTGCGGCAAACAATATACGCACAACATCCATAAGCTTTCAATGAGCTATCGGCAAAGATGTGAAGTTCATATCCTCCACAGGAGGGAAAGGGAATAATCACTCGCGGGATAATGACATTGGAGAGATCTTCCAAGCTATTTCTATAAGAAATCCAATTTTTTTGCAACTCTGAAGGAACTGGTTCATCCCAACCAGTTTTCAAGGACCAAAGGTCTTGCATGAAAAGCTTTGCTGTGACGATAATTGGCGCCAAAAATTGGAGAGGATCAAATATCTTTGCAATCTCAGACAAAATTTGCCGCTTAGTTTGCGGTTTGATGTCACTGAGATTAATTTTGAAAAAGAAAAAATCCTTTTGAGGACTCCAATAGATGCCTAGAGTTTTGATAGAATTATTTTCATGAAGAAGCTCTACTGAGTCATTATAGACTGAAGTTAATGGAAATTTAGAAAGAAATTCTTCTGAATTAGAGTTCCACTTGCACAAGGAAAATCCGCCTCCCAAAAGCAAAGCTGTCAAATCCTTAGAGACTTGCAGTGCTTCAGACACTGACTCAAATGAATGAAGAAAATCGTCAACGTAGAATGATGATTTTAACACTTCAGAAGCCTTAGGAGAATACAACGGGCCATCCTGTTCAGCAAGTAATTTCAACGTACGTATGGCTAAAAAAGCAGAAGGCTTTAGTCCATAGGTTAAGGTTTTTAGCCGAAAAATCTTGACAGGTTTAGTAGGCTCGTCGCGCCAAAGAATTCTCTGAAGGTCGCGCTGTTGTTGATCGACCAAAATCTGTCTATACATCTGCTTGATATCAGATATCACTGCGATAGGGAACAAGCGAAAATTCATCAAGACAGAAGAAATGTCAGATTGAATAGGAGGGCCTGATAATAATGTGTCATTCAGAGAAGAACCATTGGCATCCAATGCAGAGCCATTAAAGACCACTCTTATGTTTTCCTTTAAAATCTCATTCTTCCAAACTGGGTGATGATTGAGGTAAATGACTTCAGATGGGGTATAAGAAGCATCATCTTTCTTGGTAACAACCTCCATGTGATCAAGTGCCTCATATTCCTCCATAAACGTGGAGTATTGAGTTTTAACAACAGGGTCACGTTTAAATTTGCTTTCCACAGCATAGAGTGCTCTAAGAGCCCTAGGGTGTGTTTCAAATAAAAGAGGTGGATTATCCACACGGGGCATTGTTACGACAAATCTACCCTCTGAATTGCGTTTGGTTGTTTCGCGAAACAGTTTTTCACACATTTCATTTTCAACCGAGGAAGGTGAAACTGAATCTATAGTTTCGATTTTCCAAAATCTTTCTAAGTTATAATCGAGACTTGTATTGACAAAATGACATTGAGAGAAATTTTGAAATGACTCACGAGGGATCTGACCCGTTACTAACCAACCTAGCTTGGTATGATGAACAAACACTCCTGGTGATATTTTAACCTTAGAGCTAAGGAGACATTGCCAAAATACTTGGGCACTGAGAAGTATGTCTACCGGAGCGCTCGTATTAAATGTTGGATCCGCCAACTGAATGTTATGAGGAAATTGCCACTTTCTAATTTCAAAAGAAGTACTAGGGGTATTACTGCCAATAGTATCAATGGCAAGGCAATTCAACTGAAATGTTGTGTTAGAATTAACAGCATCTTTGATGTGAACACGAACAAAATGCAAAGATTTAACATTGCTATTGTTAATACCGGTAACCTGAATTAATGTAGGTTGCTTGGGAAGACCAAGTTTCTTAATGAGACGCTCACTTATGAAGTCATGGGTGGCGGCATTATCCAATAGGGCACGTGCTTCAAGCCATCTACCAGAAGAGTCTTGAATTTTTAATAACACGGTGGATAGTAGCACCTGGGAACTACGAATTGAGCTAGAGCTCTGAGTATAAGATTGCGCATTAGCTCCTGGGGATGCATCTTTAGAACATCCAGGGGAAGGAGCCTGACGTGGCTTTTCAAACCTATGAAGCAAGGTATGATGTTGAGCCTTGCAATGGGAGCAAGTATTTTTAGATAAGCAATCAGGCACCATATGCCTAGTTGACAAACAGTTATAGCAATATCTTTTTTGAGCTATTAATTTGCGTCTTTCATCGGTAGAAAGGGCTTTAAAGGCAACGCAGGAATATAACCTGTGAGGTGCTTTACAGAGAATACAATCCGTTGAGTTATGCTGAACAGTAAAGACAGCAGATTTGTTTATTTTTGCACCGACTGGTTTCACAACATTAGATTTGTTATCTGCACTTCCTGACATATGACAGGCTACAGCTGACAAAACCTGACATCTATTATTCATAAAAGTAAGCAATGAGCCATAAGTATATGAAGTGTCATTTGTTAGTTCCCTCTCCCATGCCTTTAAGGTTGATGAATCAAATTTAGAAGTAACCAAGTGAACTAAGAATAGATCCCAATGCTCGACCGGTTGATTCAACCGTGCCAATGCTCTGACGTGTAGTTGGACCGTGTCACTTAAGGCTCGCAGTGTTGACAAGCTGTCAGCTCGCAATGCGGGCAGGTTAAATAAGGCTTGAATATGCCTTTGTAAACATAATTTTTCATTGCCATAACGGCCTTTAAGAAGCTCGATAGCAATGTTATAGTTTTCTCCTGTTAAGGGAAGTTCTCTTATAAGTTGAAGGGGTGGCCCCTGCAAAATGGATTTTAAGTAATGAAATTTCTGAATTTCTGGAAGCGTGGCATTATTATGTACTAATGAACTGAACAATTCAAAGAATGATTGCCACATCTCTTCCTTTCCTGAAAAATGCGGAATTTCAATTTTAGGTAGCAATGGTTTGATACCATTCCCATGGTCGCTAATTCTTCCTTGAGTTTCCTCTACCTTCAACGCCAGGGTCAAAGTTCTAACTAATGCCACAGCCTGAGCGTGTGTATCAAAGTAATTACTCTCTACTTCTTCCCTATCTGATTGATGTTCTGGACTTTTGATTTCAATTTCAAGTTGCACGAGATCATATTTCTCGTACGCCTGTTCAAAAGCTTTTAAACGCTGAGATATAATATCAAGGTTTTGTTCCTCTTTCGGTAGAGTAGCTAAGTATTTTTGAAACCGGGTGAGTTGACCTTTGTAGGCCGCCCGAGAGTTTAACAGTTTGTCACCTATTATTACTGGCATGGCTGGGAAGCTGGAATAACTCACCTACCAAAGCTGCTTGCGGCACCAGACAGACCTGCTTTCCAAAAAGAAACCAGTTGTGTAATAAGCTGGGATTGTTTCCGCTTTCCCGCAGATCTCCTGCGCTAGCCACGCTTTACTGAAATGTATAAGACAAATATTAGATACACAAGTTTTTTTTTTTTGGAATAGAATTTGTGGTCTCAGAATAAAGGTTCTGGGTTCGATCCCGGGTTTCGGCACCATGGAAAGGGGTGATGGTTAGCACCCCAACTGGGAAAAGGGGGATTAGGATTCGGGCACACAGTGAAATTTAAATAGAGCGATGAGGAAGAGACCAAAT
The DNA here is from genome assembly GCA_946902985.2 of Meconema thalassinum. NCBI lineage: Eukaryota > Metazoa > Arthropoda > Insecta > Orthoptera > Tettigoniidae > Meconema > Meconema thalassinum. The sequence goes on along the minus strand of OX336391.1, from coordinate 131,119,576 downwards.
ATTGATAACCAAGGTTCGATACATTTATTTGATTTGTGAAGCAATAACAAACATTTTCATTTAGAAGAATAATTAAAAGAAGATAATAAAAAATGCAATGTTTCTCCAGGAAACTCAGAATAAATAGGAATTACAATAAAAATGCATAAAAAGGCCATATAAAAGGCAATTAAAAAAGTATTTTCAAGAAAAATATCTAAAAATAAGCAAGAAGCAAGAAAAAAGGCTTAGCCTTGAAGAATGTATAAACCAAGTGAAGGAAGTTCACGTTACCAATGATTCGATACTTTTATACTTAGTATTTGGCCCGCAGGAAGCGGGTTGTGATCCAAACAAAGGCTTCCTCTAAGATGCCTCGGCATGCCTTCCGAGAAAGATGGATGGTGGCTCCATTGGCGAATTGTACCCCGCAGGAACAGACCTCTTGGTAATGATCTGTCTGGCGGATTACAAGTAGTTATAGTTTCTCATCGCCGAGTTGTAGTGAGCTAGCGGGCTGACTTAGTTGCTGAGGTGAAGGTCGTTGACTCATGCCTCGCCTAGCATGACAGAGTCCGAGCGATGAAGCATGCCGCCTGGCAAGGTTCCAGCCACACAATGTTTACTAACAGGGCCTTCCCAAGAAGGGCCTTGTTGTGGAACGGCAGGCAGCCGTGGTCAGACTGGTTCAAGCAGGTAGATGTAGACAGGGGCGCAGGACGGCGAAGCGGAGAATTTATAGTGGAAATGACGACAGCGCGCCGAACAATCCAGAATGAAGGAGGGGCGTCAAACAGCCAATCAGCGCACAGCCCCAAGCACATTGCGAAGGTTGCCGCTGAGATGAGCACAGTACCTCATGAAAAAGTGTGACAGTATGGTGCGTCTAGAAAGACACTTCAGAAAAAGGTGAGTTGACAAGAATAATAAAGAACAATAATTCAAATGAAACGTAAGTTAAGTAAATAATCAGAACACCGCGTTCATACTGCAATTATAACGGAAAAAATAATGGGGCAGAAATTGAACGAGTGTTTCAAACCGTGCGGGAAACATAGCCTACAAAAAAAAAACATTCGCAAAAGCGAACACTACCTGAGGGAAGATGATGAGAGAGAAAAGGATGTAGGTTTAGGAGTGGAAACAATTTTAGGCAGAGAGGAAGATAATTCAACACAAAACAGAAAGAAAGTAAAGATTTAGAAAGAATTTCCACTGCACGAAGCCTGTCAAATACCTAAAATGTGCGGGGACTTGTGCAATGCCAACGTTTCTTTGGTCTTCCCAGGTTTCTTGGGGCGGCTTCGGTGGCGTAGTTGGTAGCATGCTGAGTTCTATGCCCAAGATCACGGGTTCAAACCCGGCCAAAGTCATCGGATTTTTAACGGCGTTAAAAATCCCTCTGTATGCCTTCCTTCGGAGGGGAAGTAAACCCGGCGGTCCCATGTCATAGATTTATGGCATGAAAAACAAACAACCTGCCACTAACGACACTTGTGTGAAGCCAAAATTAGTAGATTAGAATTAATAACGCCGCCAGGTGCGGACTGCGATGCCATCTAGTAGCCAAGTACGCAAGCTAGGTGTCGTGGACCGTAGCATTTGGTAGCAAAAGTAGGAACTACTTGAAATATTTGTCTGCAGTCCTTACTTCAATTAAAACAGTTAACACACATTAATACAGCCATCACAATTAAGACCGGTTATCAGACAGGTTCTATACACACCCAAAGTACACGGGGCTACACGACCGCGTTGTCACAGCCCCTAAACTAAGGAACCAACCACAATCACCACTTGAAGCATTGAGAAGAAACTGTTTAGGTTCTCAGCTAGAACTCATCCTCTCCACATGTTCTTTCCATTATTCCCTATGCTGTTGTATATGCCGCACAACTGCGGTGATTTTAAGTTCTCGCAGGTTGTCTTCATTCCTCCGATGATCGAGTGAGGAGTAACCAGAAGTTCTTCTCATGAATCTCATTTCCGCTGCCGTTAGTATTTTTTCATCTGCCTTTCTGATGGTCCAGGCCTCACTTCCATATGCAAGAACTGGTCTAGCAAGAGTTTGATATACTTTCAGTTTAGTGTGTTGTTGTACCTGAGATGGCTTGAAAACTTGATTGATTACTCCTGTAATTTTAATAAATGTTGAGATTTTGACTGCCATGTCTTTTTCATCGAGGAATGATAAGTTGTAACCAAGATAAAACTCATAAATTTTTCTAGGTTTGTGTCGTGTTTTGTGTGGGGTTTCGCCTAGGACACCAGGCTGGGACATCAGCGGGCCCTTGGTGTCCCCGCCCGGACCCCCACAGGAGTAGTGAACTGCGTGCTTCCTCCCTTTTCATAAAGCGCACTACGCCTCTTCACTGCGAGAACTAAAAGCTCAAGCAGCCATAACCTCCCTATGAAGGCTTCCAAAAGATGGTATATTGGCTTTCTCGGCCAGTGAATTAAAACTCAGCAATTTTTCTAAGTCTGTGCCGTGTCTTGTGTTAAAGATAGTTAAAGGAGTTGACCCGTTCATGATAATGTTGTCTGCACAGATTTTACTGTGAATTGGTTCATTGTCCATTAGGGTGTCCCTTATTTTTCAAAGTTATAATTTTGCAACGCATAGGTTATTGTTTTATTAATTTTGGGCCTAAAACACCCAAAAACATTTGTTTCCCTTATTTGGAACAGTGCAACCAGTGCCGACTCTCGCGCAAACATGTCCATACAAGTTGCGTCCACAAGAGTGGCGCGCTCACATTGTTATTGTCGCTTAGTTTTCGCTTAGCGTGTAGCTAGCACGGATTGTTTTATATTTCGAAGATATCAGTGGGACTAAGGAGCAATAAAAAAAGTATTTTCTTGGTTGGTGAAGTAAATCACCAATTAACAGGCGCAAAATTACCATCTAATCGTCAAGTTCTCGCAGTTCTATTTTTCAACATACGTGACGTTAAGTTAACTGTTAGTGAAAGCGCAAATCATGTCATTCGGGAGTGCAATATATTCTGGGAAAATGCTAGAATACCTACCAGATCTGTTCCTAATTGTGTTACGAAGTTAGTGGATCTTGATCAGTTCGGGCGAAAACTGCAAAAAAATAGTAAGAAGATTCAGGATTTACATAGGCTTCGCGAGGAGAACTTTCAACTTGAATTACATAATTTATTCGATATCGCACATGCTGATGCTCTTGAAAGAATAAAAATCATAGAAGATAAAATATTTTTGCAAAATCAAAAAGAGAGCCAGAGGGCGTCCGGGGTGCCTAGCGGGTGTTGACAAAAAGTTGTCTGAAATTGAAGAAAGGGCTAGGCTGTGAAAATTCGCAGAAGATAAAAAGAGACTAAAGCAAATGCCTCCCGCGAGCTCATTGGAATCTGCAACTTTACAGACCTTTGATACACATGAAGAAGTGGAAGAACAATCTACAAGCTCAGAAGAAAGTCTGGAAGGATCTCTGCCATCCACATCTCAATTTGTAAGTTCTTTAGCTACGTCGACAAGAAGAGGAAGAAAAGATTTTATCACATCTAAATTAGTTGCAACTTTAGACAGATGTCAACTAAGCATCAGAGATTCTGTTTATATAATTCAGTCTGTAGTAGAAGCACTTGGTCTTAGTTCTGACAATTACCCGATCAACAAAACCTCTATTCAACGCATTCGAACACAAATGAGAAAAGATAGAGCGGGATCCATTAAATCCGATTTTCAGAATAACGTGCCAGAAGTAGTTACTGTTCATTGGGATGGAAGATTGTAACCTGCTCTGGACGTAAGAAGTTCTAAAGAAAAACGCCTACCAATTATTATTTCATATGACGAGGAAGAAAAACTTCTTGCTGTGCCAAATTTAGACAACTCTTCCGGCAAAGAGCAAGCAAAAGCAATATCAAATGCCCTTCATGACTGGAATCTGGATGACAAGGTACAAATAATGTGCTGTGATACAACAGCATCTAATATAGGACGCTTGAACGGAGCTTGTGTACTTTTGGAGCAAAAACTAAAAAGAGAGTTATTACTCTTTCCTTGCCGCCATCACATTTACGGACTGGTGCTCAAAAGTGTGTTTGAATCAAAGATACAATAAATCACTAGCAGTCCTGATATTCCGCTGTTCAAAAAGTTTAGAGACAACTGGAAAAATATGAATCCTAGTGCCAACGAACCGTGCATTGATTTTGTCTAACAACATCTCTGTGAGGCAAATATTATTGAATTGGTGACGTTTTTAACAACGCGCGGGCAAAATCGACTGTGCGAGATGATTATCGCGAGCTCATTGAGCTCGCTGTTGTTTTTCTGGGTGGTGACATTGAAAATAAAATAAAAATCAGACCTCCTGGTGCAATGCATCAAGCACGATGGATGGCAAGAGCTATTTATTCTTTAACATTTGTTTACTGCAGTCCCAGTTTAAAATGCGCCCTAAGGACAAGCAAGCTTTACAAGATGTTTGTTTATTCATTGAGGCAGTTTACGTGAAGCCCTGGTTTGGATGTAGTTGGCGATAAAAACGCCGAATCAAGATTTTTGTTTTTTAAAGACCTTAAAAGATTACGAGAAAGTTGACAAGTTGATTTCCAATGCGGCTTTAAACAAGTTCAGTCAACACTTGTGGCACTTGTCAGAGGAAATAGCCATCCTTTCAATTTTTGATGATGAAGTTGATGAGCAGACCAAAGGAAACATTGTAGAAAACTTACAAAAAGAAAGCTTTGCTGATTCCGGTAAGAGATATGTTCCTTCGAAAGAAGAGATGTCTGGCTCTCTATATGGTACGTAGTAGACTAGTAGTGTTTAATCTGGTATTTAATTTAGAACTGATTTGTTTTATTTATAGGCACTACAAGTATTTTTTATCTTGTTTCAGGGAAATCTTTGAGTGATTTTGTTTCTGTCAAAAGTAAAGATTTATTTTCACGACTGGAACTCGACAGTGGTTTCTTTCAAGAAATTGTATCCTCATAGAAAGACAACGTGGCGTTTGTGGAAGCTAAAAAGAAGATTTCTACCTTAAAAGCAGTTATTAACACAGCTTTTTTTTCTTTTCTTTTTCCTTGTGGTCTCCTCAGAGACCTAGTGCAGGTCTTTCTATTCGACGCCTGTGGGCGACCTGCGCGTCGGGGTGAGAGATGGAATTGATTAAGGTGAATGAAATTGGAGAAGGATGTGGAAGAAAGCGGCCGTGGCCTGTCAGAAGGTACCGTCCCAGCATTTGCCTGGTGTTGAAAATGGGGAAACCACGGAAAACCATTTCAATGACTGCCGACGGTGGGGCTCGAACCCACGCGTCTACCGAGTCAGCAGAGAGCTTGGCCCCATGACCTAACACTGCGCTTTAGCCAGCCTAGCCAGTACTGTCGGTATGACACAGCTGAAAGAGCTGTTAAACTAATGACAGACTTTCATGGTTTGACTGCCGCAGATGAAGAACGGAAGCAGTTCTTATTACATTGTGTGCAAGAACATAGCAAAATTTACCCAGACTGTAAAAAAGAGACTTTGAAGAAGAAATAGCCAAAAGAATAATTATAAAAATTCTATCTTCTTCGTTACTTACAAGAAGAGCTTTATATAAATTTCTGTTTTCATTTTCATTTCTCTAAAATAATTGTTTTTTGTGACCATCTACAACTACATTTAAGAGACACTTGAAGCAGCAATTTTCTAAATCTTTTAGGCCCTATCGGCACGGGTTAAAATTAATGTAGAAGGTTGAAATTCTGTACTTGGGTAACTAATAGACTAATAAACACAATAACGGGGCATGCGTTTCAATAAATTTAAAAAATGCCTTTTAAGGGACACCCTATTGTCCATGAATGCCATAACCTTCGTAACATATGAAAATAGGCAAATTAGTTCTTAATAGGAATTCTTGCTGTCTATTGCATTGAGAGGTACCTGAAATGGCTTGAATAAGTAAGACATCCTTTCTTATATTATTTCAGTAGTATAGATACCTCCTGCGACGCTCACAAGCGATCGATCGTGAAAAATGAGCATTGAAATGAATCAGAATAGACACTAGGAGTGACTAATTGCACTATAATTTCATAAGTATATATAATTTATTTAAAAATGACTTTTAAAGAATTGTATAAAGTGTGCGATTTGCAAATACCGTTGCTGTAGGAAAACTCGCTCCATAATTGCTGTCAACGGGACGCTGTAACGGCTGTTTCATGCCATATTAACATTCTGAAGTCTTTCCTTTGTCCTGAAATGTAAACATAGTAGTGTTCTATAATCATTTGGTTGAAATCTCTCATTATAAACTTAATAGGGAAAGTATGGTTTATGAACATGCGAGATTTCTCGTACGGGTCCACTAGTCCTTTCTTATATGCATAGATGCTTTCTGTTAGCCTGTTTCTCTTAAGGATTCTTATCCCAATATCCTAGGATTTTATCTTCTTGAGGGATGGGTAGATTCAAGGCATCTGATGCATAAGCTAGAGCACGAATGATTGCTGGGACAAATAGTTGGGAGCAATGGCAGGAAGGTGCTCGTGATGAAGAGATAAACGCTAAGTTAGAAACGAACACGCTAGATGGAGCTGTTTGTATGAGCCAACTCAGATGGTGGGGTCATGTGGTGAGAATGGGAGAGCACAGAATACCTCAGAGGTTAATAAGTTCGGCTGTAGAGGGTAAGAGAAGCAGAGGTAGACCTAGGAGGTGATGGTTAGATTCGAAGTGAGAGGTGTAGAATCAGAGGAGGCCGCAGTGCTAACTGCTAATAGGGGATCATAAAGGCGACTTGTTCGCAAACAGAGGCTTGCAGACTAGACTGGACGCTCATATTCGTGTAATAATAATCTAGTAATATCCCACAAGGGAATTAGCCTACCTTAATTTTTATTTTTTTTATTTTGCGTATGGAATTTAGTGCCGGGAGTGTCCAAGGACATGTTCGGCTCCCTAGAGGCTGTAGCTGCTTCAAGCGGACACCCATGGGGTGAGCTACAAGTTCAGTTCAAATTCAAGTAGTTCCAACTTTCGCTATCGGATATCACTGACGTCTAGTGGTGAACGTTGGAACTTTGATAGAGCGTTTCAACGAAATCTAACCTGGAAATTTAGCTTCACACAAGTTTAGTTAGTGGAAGGTTCTTGTACATGCCATAAATCTATGACATGGGACCTCCGGTTTCACTTACCCTCCGAAGGAAGGCATACTGAAGAATATTAACGCTCTTAAAAAAACCGACGACTTCGGCCTGTTTTGAACCCGCGATCTTGAGGACAGCACAGCTACCAACCACACCACCGAAGCCGCTAAGGGATTACCGAACATTCAGTAACATAGAGAGGCACACATTGATGCTCACGAGTCCATTAGATGATTTCGCCTGTATTGTGTTCTGACGTCAGGCGGCAAGGTGTGGCTTCTGAGGATTACAACAGTTCAAACAAGTTTAGTTAGACTTATCTCCAGTTTGCATGCCATCAGCCTCTGAATATCTCAACCATGAGAGCTTAATCCTGCTGGGGAAGCTAATACCAGCCTATTGTGACGCTCCCTGATATGCAGCGGGATTCCAGGAATTGAACATCTCAACAATAAGCGAGCAAATTATCACAAACAAAATATAGAAAAGTGCTCATACCAGGGTTCCAAAATGTTGTCATGTATGATACAGGGTGCCCGGAAATGTTCTCCGCAGCGCACATTGGGTCAAAATCGTAATCTAGGGGGAAAAAATATGTTTACGTTTTAATCATGAATTTAGAGTGAAAGAAACGTATATAATTTGTTTACTTCATAATAAACATCAGTTAAGAACTTTTAAGCTACGTTTACACATGCAAGAAATTGTCTATGACTAGGAGTTGGATAGAGCATTCAGTTTTCTCTTCAGAACAATTTTCTACCCCTAATTTACTTTTAACAAAGTCACAAAGGTCCACTTTTGACATAATTTTAGAACCCAGTGCTTCAAACAGTTGTAAACGTGGGAGACTGGTGCGCGGCATCTTCTAAAGCTTAAAATAACTAAGTAAGTTGCAAAAAGATGCAAAAAATCTTATAACAGGCGTAAACTACAAGACTTTATGTACATTTTAACTAAGTAGAAAGTGACGCAGAATGACGCGACATACTAAAAATCTAAGTGAAAATATAATTTTAAAAATAATAGTTAAATATTATGTAATACAAATACAGCTAAAATTACGTAACAATTACGCCCATTAATAACTGAAACATGTTACAAATATCATACCTTCAGCTGCATGTTCCATCTTAAAGCATCATACTAACCACAAAGACAACCAAACCACAACCACTTACATTCACCCTCCAATTCAGACTGCTTGAACAGTGGTGACAGATTTACACTAAGATGCGTTTATATCCCAGAATAGTGAGCGGCAATTATATGAGAATGCTGTAGAAGTAATAAATGTTGATTTTTTAATTATGAAAATAAATAATTTTGTCCTCCTAGAATTCGATTTTGACCCACTGTGCAGTGGCTACGTGCAGCTGCGAGAGGTAGCGTCATCAGTTTAGTTGGCAGCATGGTGTCCTTGATAGGGTGAAGGCCACATGTGTGGGCTGTAGGCAGTGGAAATCGACAATGTTTATAGTTAGTAGATTATTGGAAGTGTGCAATAATATGTTATGAATGGCCGTGGTGAGTGCAAAGTTTACTGTTTGTTTAGATAAAAGCGACAGCCGTGCTGCCAACGTAACTGGGGACGGTATCTCTCGCAGCAGTATGTAGGCACTGCGGAGAACATTCCCTAGCGCCCAACTAAAACATTAAATACCAATATACAGTACTTATCATGCAACGTTGCAAAGCGAAGCGATGGTAGCACGATGTAAACAGTGTGATAATCAGTTTGTTCTGATATTACGTGTAATAACCAGGGCATGAACTCTGATGACATGTCATCCTTTAAATGGTTCACCACAGACATTGCTACCTTATAAACTAATCATGTTCATGGCCCCTACATTACAGTTCTTCTTTGTCATTTTTCTGAGAATTTTATTTTTAGGTAATTTTGTCGCGCCTTTCACGTCATTATTATGTCATTTTATGGAATTTCTTAGAATATTTTATAGGTTTGGAGTCATTTTATTGCATTTATGTTCGGCCATGGCGAAATGTAAATATTATATGTCAGAAAACTGTACTATAATGAGGCTCATTATAGTTCAAGTTTTCATTATGATACAGTTTCTCCCACCAATCAGACCTCATGAAACAGTTGTGTGACCAAATAGGTAAGGATACCATTGCACCTGCGCTGACTTCCACGGCCTCCTGTGGCTTGTGTCAATGTGGGATATTCGAGGAGGCCATGGTATTCTCTGCGTCCCATGCGCTCTGTTCAGTACATACTACTGGCGAAATATCGACAGATATTTATGAATATTTATGTTCCAACATAATTATCGTCGAACATAAACAGTGGTATGCAACTCGCCTATAATGGTAATTAAGACACTCGTATGGAAATTATAAAACTCGGTACGCTCGTTTTATAAACATACTCGTGCTGTAATTATACAATGATAGGCTTGTTGCATAATGTACTATTTTAATTGTTTATGATGCACTTTTTGCATATGGTACTGGATATCAACGGAACTGAAAGTGAGGATGAATACGAAGACATGAGAATCTTCACAACTTTGTTCAACCCTTATTTCTTGGAATATCGACATTCCAGGAGACACATTGCGCTTGCAACTAATCCGGAAGCGATGTTGAAATCGAGGGGGTAGGAAGACAGACAACAGTAGGCCCAGTAATGCCACTCTAGTTATTAGTTAGTTATTGTTGTTTGAAGGGGCGGAACTACGAGGTCATCTGCCCCGTAATGCCAGTCTGGTTAAGTAGCTCAGTGCAACCTTACGGGTGCTATTTGCCTTATCAGCCGCGATTGTTATTTCGAGTGATTTTAAAATGGTTGACAATCGTCGTTCATTTCTCTGGGAGGATCTACGAATGTTCACAGTCATTTATTGTAATGCGGAGTGAGGTAAGTCCGTATAGCCTGTCATGTATTTTAAGTACACATTTTTCTTATTACCTCTAATCCGATAATGAATTCGAGTACCTAATGACAAAATTCTCTCTTTTTTGTTCTTCAGTTGTTGAAGCCTTTAAGTTCAACATACCACGAAGTGTTATTTTCCTTGAAGAAAATTAAAATAATATATATCAGAACTTGGAGTGCCAAACAATACATTGAAATAATAACCAGTATTTGTGTGGAAATAATTCGTATTTGTCAAATAATAATTACATTATATTAGGTAACAAAAGTTTAATGCTTTTCAGTCGGTCAATATGTACCCAAATGAGATGGGTTATTCCCTAATCCTGAAAAAAATTACATGAGATTAATAAATACACTTGGATGTCCAGTTTCAATCGTCAAGCGATCATCATCAGATCCATTACACGTAGGCTATAAAATCTATGTCTGAAAGTATGGGTGAAAATATTTACAATATATACAATTATTTAGTTGCAGTATTAGTTAAGATAATGCAACTCGTCAATATTTGTTAGTTGTGGTCTATATGATGTTTTGTTTTGATATTGGAAGTGGTGATTGACCTCCGGAATTTGCTTGTTTCGAGTGAATATGTGGTTGTTGTAAATTGGTCAATTCAGATTGTATTGTAGAGGCTACTTACCTGGTTGAGTCTTGCGCGGTCCTGTTGAGAGCAGTTCACTTGGTCACTGTCTGCACTCGACTGACGGGAAATTCCTGTCTGTGAGTGTCACCTATCTAGTTGGGCTATTCCCCTCTCGCATTCCTAAATGAAAAGTGTTCCTCGTGGAAATGTACCTGTAATAAGTTGCCAAGTCTAATCTCCCTAATGTGGTGTATGTTACTGTATTCAGGATAATCTTAAACTATTAAAGACCATCTCATTTGGTCACAGTCGTGTTGACCGACTGAAAAGCATCAAACTTTTGTTTACTAAGGCAACACTGAAACATGGCTTCAAACACCATAATTACTGTATATTAGGTACCGGCATCTTTTAAAATCATTTCAACATACAATGACGTAGTCTGTTTGAATTTTTTGTGTGATGAAATTATGTCAGTCTCATTCAAATTTTTAATTCATTTTTTAAAGTTTTCGGGTTATTTTATGGGATTTTTGCATTCGTTTTATTCGTTTAAACATATTTAGGTTAAGAAAATCTGGGCCCTGGTAATAACATAACCTCATATTACTCTCCAGTGCCTTTTCTCTTAAGAACCTACAAGTGTTTTTGACGAGTGTAAGAAAAGTTGTTTTCCCTAACTTGTATACCCTCATCAAGCGGCTTCGGAGGCGTAGTTGGTAGAATGCTGAACTGCTGTGTCCAAGATAGCGGGTTCAAACCCGGCCGAAGTCGTCGGATTTTTTAAGAGCGTTAAAAATCCTTCAGCATGCCTTCCTTCGGAGGGGAAGTAAAGCCGGCGGTCCCATGTCATAGATTTATGACATGTAAAAGATCCTTCCACAGACTAAACTTGTGTGCAGCTAAATTGCTAGGTTAGATTTCGTCGGAACGCGCTATCAAAAGTTCCAACGTACACCACTAGGTATCATTGATATCTGGTAGCGAAAGTTGGAACTACTTGAAATTGAACAGAACTTGTAGCTCACCCTAAGGGTGTCCGCTGGAAGCAGCAACAGACTCAGGCGAGCCGAACATGTCCTCGAACACTCCTGGCACTAAAAACCGTACGATAAATAAATAAATACCCTTATCAAACTTTCAGTCGCCTCCGTTGCGTAGCGGTCAGCATAGTTAGCTGCCGTCCGGAGGTCCTGGGTTCGATTCCCGGCTCTGCCACGAAATTTGAAAAGTGGTATGAGGACTGGAACGGGGTCTACTCAGCCTCGGGTGGCCCAAATGAGTGGAGGGGGTTCGATTCCCACCTCAGCCATCCTCGAAGTGGTTTTCCGTGGTTTCCCACTTCGTCTTCGGGAAAATGCCGGGATGGTTCATACTCTAAGGCCACGGCCGCCTCCTTCCCACTTCCTTGCCTAACCGTCCCGCTCTTCCCATCCCTTCATCAGGCCCCCTGTTCGCTTTGCAGGTGAGGCCGCCTGGAGTAGTGCTGGTCACACACCCCAGTTGTATCCCAGACTCAGAGTCTCAAGCTCCAGGACACTGCCCTCAGTGGCGGTAGAGGTGGGATCCCTCGCTTAGTCCGTGGGAAAAGCCAACCCTGGAGGGTAAAACGATAGCGAAAAAATAAATAAATCTAACTTTCGGTTATTTTGCCTGTCTCTGTATCTACCGCCGAACGGAGTTTGTGTTGAGTTTGAGTAGGTTGAAAATCTACTTCAGAAATTCTACTTCTGAAAACAGACTCAGCGGTTTAGCATTGCTATCTATTCACGGAGACATACAAATCATTGACGATGAAGATATAAACCGATTTCGTAATGCTTCAAGATACCTCGACTTCATATTATAGTGTAAGTTGTAAATCAAAACAGTAATGTTAAATCTTTCCATCTAAAGTGAGAAAGATGATTGCATTAATAAAAATATATAAAATGGTCTTAGTTGTATTTGACATTAACCAAACATAAAACATCACAACAAATTGGTTGAGAAAGTGAATGAAATCGAATGTTCCCGAAGGAAAACATGTTAGTTTGACCATTTTTTATCATATTTTGTTAAAGAAAATGAAATTAGAAAGGGAGGCAGCTAAAACCCAAGATATTTTGTCATCCTGAAACTCTTCTTGAGACTTTCGAAGGGCCTAAACCATAAACTCTCTTTTTCGGGCATTCAAAGAGCCAACTTTCACTGAAGACATTTCATGTGAGAAATAAAGCATGTTGTTTTGCGTGGTAGTTAAGCCTGTGATCTTAGGCAACGGGTTCTCCTTTTAATGTGGAATGTAAATCACAGAATGTACCATTTCACACATGTATTAATGGAAATCCCAGCCGATAAGCCTTGGTTGGTGACAAGCAGCTTGACCGTCGTTCCCACACGCCCTTGTTAAGGGATTTTGTCATCCTAAAATGGAACATTGGAAGAGCCAGCTAAGACCTAAGAATTATTTCGCCCTGAAATACTTCTCAGTAGATTGGAAGATCCAGAATAACTCCCGGATGGATTTCAAAGTCTAGTAAGCTTGTACTTCGTACCAGCACACCTTGCATCACTTGGCAATTATATTTCACATGAAGCTTTCCACCCTTCTTACTCTTTCATTATAATCCTATTGCGTCAAGCTCCTGCCCTCCTCCTCCAGCAGAAGAGCTCTTTCATTAACAAGCTGCGTGCCTTCCCAGTTGTTTGTTTCACTCGAAGAATTCTTCTTTATTGTTTGACAGAGCTACAGTAATGAGATACCTTGAGAGGGGGAGCCATGTTTCATATCCGGTGTTGATTCTCTTTCCCTTGCTCTCATACAAATAAATAAAGGCCTGTGCTGGAGGATGTAGAGCACGTGGAGAAAAACTGGGAATATTCCAAATTTTGCTGTTTGTTCCAAATTTTTTAAACCGCTTATCCTCCCAGCTTAGCTTTGTAACCGTTTTGTGGGGTCTGTGATGAAAACCACAACAAGTCCACCGATTCGCTGCCACAAGTGTAACGGCTTCCCTGACGGGTGCTTACCATTAACTACTAAGTCTAAGAATGATCTATTGATTGGGCGCCAAGGTGCCAACACTATGTTGAAACCTAAATTTATATTTCTGTCAATCCCTAGCTTGCGTAGAACACATATAATACTCTTTACACTCAGACCGTGGTATGGTGGAATCATTAACCCAGATAACATTTGCATTGGGAGAAGGAGGTTGTTTTATACCTAATGCTACCTACTGGAATCAAAGATTGCATTATGTAAGGAATTAATTTAATTGTCAGAAAAAACATATCAGTGGTAATTTGAATAATAATAATAAAAATAGAGCATAAAGAATTTATCATTACCACGAGCAAAGTATTTGAATTTGGAGGTTGGATAAATTTACAGAAGTTAAGATTATTTCCAAGCTTGAATTTGCTGAATTAACGGAGAGAATTAAACAAAATAGAGAGAGTGCGTTTAGGCCAGTACCGCTCACCCTCAGAGATGCTTTCTCCCACGAGCTAGTTGATTCTGTTGAGAATGTTGTTGAATGTAGATCGTCATCTTCTGCGTTGGTTGATGCGTTGCGAATATAATTGAAGTTATACTGTTTTAGTGGGGGATCTAAATCCTAGAGCCACGATAAAGGGCATGCCATAACACTGCAGCACGTGCAATACCCATGACGAACGGTCAGTGGAGTATACAGATTTGACGATGTTCACCATGGAACGTAATAAATGTTTGTCCGCTCGGAACAGAATTTGTCACAAGTATAGTCCCCTCTTCTCAGCGCGCGAACACTATATCAACAAGCCACGGCTCCCCTCCAGAGTTCCACTTGCAGTCTCCCCTCTCGCCGGCTTGACCAATCCCCGTGCGTCTCCATGACGTAGGAATCACCCAGCTCTTGCCCGCTCTCCTCTTGATTGGCTGGGCGCCCAAGCGTTCATTCCCGCCAACAAAGTCCGTTCTTTTCCGCAGGATGCTTGCTTGCAGAATTTCCGTTTGGATCAATTCGCCTTTTCATAAAACTCTACAGTTGGAAATGTTCCCTCGGTTTCGAATTCATGTCGTTGACCTCGATTTCAACATCGCTTATAGGCAAGAATATTCCTGTAGCCGTAATTGCCGATGACGCATCCCTCTCTCCTGTCCTAACTGATTTAATAAAAGGTTCTAACTCTCCGCAATCAAATAATTTGCCGTGTAATGGATTTCGGAATAATCCGATTGATAGTGTTTTCTAGAAATAGAATACCTATCTGTATGCGTACTAATTTAAAAAGCTCCTAAATAAATACGACATGAATAATAATAATAATTATTATAATAATAAGTATAAACAAAACTCCACCTGCAGCAACTACTGGGTGGATTGAGTAGCTCAGTCGTTGCTGTTGCCGGTCCCAAGTCCGGGTAAAGGAGGAGGGTTGGCTCGAAGCCGTAAAATAATATTCAGCCCAGAACACCAAGAGGCACCAGTAAACCACAGCATAACATCAGCTGCCGTATGAACTAACAATCCTTACGATGAGAGTGAATTTTATGGATTATCAGCGATTCACTCGCCCTGGGCTCACGCCCACCAGCTAAAATCAACCACGAACTTAGCATGATGGAAGCACAAGCAAAAAAGCAACTACCTCAGGCCAGAGCTAAGAAGAGCGAAGGCGAACCTGGTCATTCGGCTTCTGGGGGACCAGGACGTCATGCCGGGAAGGATCGGAGCTTCCCAAAACTCCTCAAACCTAAGCTAACGCAATTCATTGGTACACTAAACGTACAGACGCTGACCAAAACTGGGAAACTCAAGACACTGACGGACACCAGCGACAGATTCGGAATTCTCATACTTGCAGTACAAGAAACACGATTCCGTGATTGTGATCACTTCGACTCCGGTGGATACCGTATCTATAAGGGAAAACCAGCAACTAAGCTAACAAATAGTAATTTACATGTGTTCGGAACAGCATTCCTTGTGCACAACAGTATCCAGAACTCAGTGATAGACTTCACATTACCTTCGAATCGTCTCTCTCTACTCACAGTTAAATGCGCCAATAAGACCTAAACATTGATAAACTCACATGCTCCAGTTAACAATGATCCTGACAAAAACAACGTTGAGAAGTTCTGGTCTCAACTTGAACGGACACTTACTAAGATTCCTCAACACTACATTAAGATCCTCCTCGGAGATTTCAACGCGCAAATTGGCAGAGAACGGGAACACAGACATATCAT
The DNA here is from genome assembly GCA_946902985.2 of Meconema thalassinum. NCBI lineage: Eukaryota > Metazoa > Arthropoda > Insecta > Orthoptera > Tettigoniidae > Meconema > Meconema thalassinum. The sequence goes on along the minus strand of OX336391.1, from coordinate 131,103,761 downwards.
TGGGAATTTCTCGGCACACAAAAAGACGAATGCGAATGGGCTTCGCTTAATCAACATATGTGGAATGGACAACCTACAACTAATGTCCACACATTTCAAGAAACCATCACGAAAAATGACTACATGGAAATCTCCCATAAACCACATCGGGGAGTATCAAATAGATCATGTAGCAATAACCAGACAATTCTCTCCAGAAATCATGAACGTGAGGGTACGCAAAGGTTACGTAGAATCCGACCATCATCTCTCGGAGATCAAAGTCCGCTTCATACCCAATCGTAAAAAGCGTCCAAGTTTCAAACTCCCACGCATAGATCCGGAATAGCTAAAAGAACACGCACAGGAGTTTACACAATCATTACAGACTAACACGGAAACAAGGGATGAATTTCTCAAGGCCATCCAAGAATCAACAAGAAAACTCGGCAAACCACCAAGGAAACGAAAACACAGATGGTGGAGCATAGACTGTGATAAAGCCCTAGAGTCCCGAATCCGAGCCTGGAAGACATGGAATAGCAACCGAACACCAGAACATTGGCAGAACTTTTTAGAAACGCAGAAGCAAACATCCCAAACAATCAGACGAGTTAAACGTATGTACCACCTCAAACGATTGGAAGAAATCGATAATGACTTTAAGAGGAACAACACACGAAATTTCCACAGGACATTTAGGGAAGAACTGACAAACTACAAGGCGCCCAGTCTTTGTTTTCGCCGCCCTGATGGCACACTTGAGACAAACACAAAGGCCAATTGTGATATCCTGAAACAGTTCTTCGAGGAGCTTCACAATTGTGAACCACCCGCAGAGAATCTCCAACTCCACTTTACTGCCCCAAACCAGGACTCAGTACCACCAACATATGATGAGATACAAAACATCATATTACATCTCAAAAACAACAAGGCACCAGGAGAAGACGGTGTAATCGCCGAAGTGCTCAAGATTGGAGGTGAACTCATGACTGAAAGACTACAAAACATCATTGCTAATATATGGGAGAGTGACACCATACCGGTTGATTGGAAAACTGCTTTGATTCACCCATTACACAAAAAGGGCGACAAGACAGATCCGAATAATTACCGAGGCATTTCACTCCTGCCAATCGCCTACAAGGTACTCTCACGTGCCCTCCTCACCAGATTGGAGCAACAGACAGAGCACATGATCGGTGAATATCAGGTGGGTTTTCGACCGAGTCGATCGTGTGCAGAACAGATCTGGAACCTCAAGATGGTACTCCAGCATCGCCAGTCGAATCGCACAGTTGTCACCTTCGTAGATTTTAAGAAAGCATATGATTCAATCGACCGCGCAACTCTGTTTAATATACTTCGTGAATATGGTGTGGACAACAAAACAACTACATTAATCCAACAGACCTTGACAGATACAACTTCTAAAGTTAAATTTATGGGTGTAGTGTCCGAACCTTTTCACATTAGAACAGGCGTAAGACAGGGTGAGGGGTTGTCCCCACTCCTATTCAACCTGGTACTAGATAAGATCATCAGAACATGGGAGAAAGAAATACCTGGAATAAGTATGGGAACAAAAGAACAACGAATCAATATAAAATGCTTCGCCTTTGCTGACGACCTAGCAATAATTACCCGGACTCCAGAAGAAGCCTGACATGCCATCGAGAAGCTTCATGAGATATCAATCAGAACCGGCCTCCATATCTCTTACGAGAATACACAGTACATGGATTCCAAGAGCACAAACCTGGCATCAATTACAACCAAATATGGCGACATCACACAAGTTACGCACTTCAAGTACCTAGGTGAATTTATCGGGAACACTGGTAACGAAAGAATGGCTAACAAAACACGTGCAGAAAAATTACGCAAAGCTTACACAATCACTTGGAATATTTACAACAAGAAATCACTTTCCACTAAAGCCAAACTCCATCACTACCACACAGTCATCCTCCCAGAGGCACTCTATGCGATTGAGACGTCATCGTTAACCATCAACATCAAATACATTGAGAAGATAGAACGACAAATACTGAGAAAAATCTTTGGACCAAAGCTTCAGGACGGTATCTGGATGAAGAAAAGCTCAGACGAACTGTATTCACGGACTGAACGATTCGCCTCACTCGCACGTAAAAGACGCATGAAATTCTACGGACATATAGCTCGAATGGACAACTCCCGACTGACCAAGAAAATCTTCCTCATAGTCAATGGAAACCGACAAACCAAAGTACGCTGACTAGCAGACACCCAAAAGGACCTCAGTGAAATCAATATTGACCCACTGACAACGACGCGGACTGCATATAGACAAAAAGTAAATTCGTATAAGTTTCCACCCAAGATCCCTACAGAATTTCAAACTTAAAGCTGCATGGACACAAGAAAGAAGACAGGCACATAGCGAAAGGATGAGGAAGTTTTGGGAAGATAAGAAGAACAAGAAGACCAATGTTAACTAATGGTTCTACGTGCTCCTTAGAGGGCCAAACGCATTATATATATAATAAACAAATATAAATTAAATAAATTAAAAAAATTAAATTAACTAGCCAAATAATTGCCGCGTTTACACAAACATTAAATATTCCCATCTGACTTATGTCAGTGGCGTAAAACCCTACGAAAAACATGTTACAGCTTCACCCACGGACTCTGAAAGGAATCATTCCTCTACCGTCGCAAGGACGATGTCCGGGAGCTGAACACACTTTGTCAGCAGATACAACTGGGTATGGTGACAGGCCGATCACCCAGGCGACCGCTAACTTGAGTCTACTGCAGGAAGGGTCGGGAAGGGATTCTGGAAGGGCGTCGCACGTGGACTTATTGAAAGGAACCCTCCCGGCATTTGCCTGATGGGGAAAATGGAGAAACACGAAAACCATTTTCTGGACGGCCGAGATGGGATTCGAACCCACACTAAAGCAAGAGAAGCACTGCTTCAGAGCCCGAAATTCCTCTTAAATAATCTATTTTCTATTAGTTATTACCATATTTCCTCTTGTTTGAGCGCTCAGTTTTCCTCTCGTCCGCGAGGTGAAGCTCTGCTTTCCTTGCGCTAGAGGTAACGCAGAGACGGTATAGATTGTGCTCCTACAAGTCCTACACCCGGAAAGCACTGCCTTGTATTCCAGCAGGTCGAACTGAAGCATGCATCACCTCGTTTCCAATCACTTTGAACCCCACGAATCAATCTATCCGGACCTCATAGAGGTGAACATATTATGATAAAATATCTATTGGATGCCAAGAGGAGATAGCATATTCCACACTCACAGTAACCTTCTGTGAGCGCAAGGACCATGCTATCATCTCAGTTGGAAGAGTTTTATGCAAAAGCTGTTAAATATAAATTCACTTGAAAATATCTTTACCCCCTGGCTACACCACTGGTTGTTGAGGAATATTGAGATCATCAGCCTCTCTCAACTACAATATTACGCAATCCTTCTTAATTCTCAATGCAAGTTTTCCTCCTTCACTTTATTGTATTCCCTGTTAATATCTTTACTTCTATCGTATTTATTGTTTTATAATTACTCAGTCGTTATAATATAAAGAATACATAGTGTGCATTTTACGATGAAAATTAAATATATACGTATAACATCACATTCATTCAACGCGCTGCCACAGGGATTTCCTTCGCGCTCCTAAAATACTATATGTGCTTAATACTATAATGTGTGCGCATTTATAAAACAAGCGATATAATGAAAACCAAGTAAGAAAACATAACCATCGCAAGATGCGACCATCTCAATGTGGGGTGTAGACAATAACATGTTCAGGAAGTACCGTAATAAGGAAGAATACACTGCATTATATTTCAACAACGGTTTTCCCAGCATCTATTACAGCTGATGCTCACGTCTCGCAAACACAGTTGCCAATTCTTTCTACAACTAGTAATGCATTTCATGCTCACCAAACCAAACGTAGAACAGCTGTCGTCGGAGAAAATAATATTGCAACGGCTAGAAACAAATGACAACCGTGACCAACATGACAAACAAAATCAATCTCGGAAGATCAATAGTGTCGAAATTATTTCATATTATTTGTATGATGCGAATACAATAATATCGTTATTAAAATAGCTCCCTTCTTTCCTTATATTGCTCATGATCGATATGCAAGTAATTCTGCATGGCTGGGATTATGTTGGCATAACGGTAAGGCTACGTGTTCTTTGCTAAAGGAGCATTACTCACCAAGCGAAGATCTTTAACTCTCACTGCCATGTTCGCTCAGCCATGTCTTAGCTAAGCGAAGTACGAGACAGGCTGGTGAAACACCCAGCCTTAAACGGTCGTATTTAAGGATCACTCAACCGTAAGCCATCTTTCGCAAAAGAGGGTTTAAGCGGCCTCGTGGTGAAACCGGCCCTAAGTCTTCCCTAATCTGTTTCAGGTATTATCTTCTTGATTAGGGGCAGATGACCTTACCGATCCACCCCTTAAATCCTCAATAACTATCTTCTAGGTCTTCCTCTTCTTCTCCTACTCTATGTTATTCCTTCCATTATGGTGTCTTCTTTTCAGTACTGTTTTCAACATAGCTTTATTCGCCAATTCTTTTGAGAATTTCGTCATTTACTAACCTTGTAGTGCACGGGATTTATTCCATTAAACATCGCTTCTCAAATGCTTCCGAATGTCTCTGATCACATGCAAAAATTGTCCACGGTTTGGAGTCATAAAAAAACACACATAGCATTTTATTAATAAAGCCTATTTTTATTATGAAATACATACTTATGAGATAGAATTTTGTCCGTGTGTGTGTCCGTCCCACCGAAATAACTTCTGATCAAATGGACCATTGACAATAAAACTCGGTAGGTAGCTTGTTACCTTCGTAGTCAGATCTCTCAACCGTGTATTTCAAATTTCCATTATCATCACCAATCCAACATGGCAGCCACGTGCAATATTTCACCTGTACTTATTATCAGCAATGAACCTTAAAGTTCGTATGGTGATACATAACTACAGTACATTTCAAGTTGACACATGTGACCTTCATGAACTATTAATCATTAAAGCAACAAAAAGGTCACGTGGATTTCTAATATTCTTTTTATTTAAGAATAACTCACAATGTGCAATATATTTGTTTAGCGTAATCACGTAATGATTTGGATCTATTTTTGCAAAATTGCGAGTGGTATCTGCCACACCGAACATCACACCGTTCACACACACACACGAATCACAAGGTTCATGAAATTTCTTATTGGTGCAGACCACATGATGGAAACCATGACATGCAAAACTGGCGACAACATGTCTCAACTCGTAATTAGTCTTAGACCAGTGCCTATTCGTCATCGCCTCAGAGCTGTAAAATGCCCACCAAATGTCTGCTCGATTTTGTTCTTGTCTGCTTATATTATCTTGGAAAGCGGTCGTTGATGGCAGAACCATTCTATTTCTGATCTCATGTATCAGATAGTCTTCCTTAGATAGTACATATACGAGTCTTGAACGAGTGAATTTCGAGATACCAGGTGTTCTCTTGAGGAAAGAGGCCTTCACTTTCTCTAGAGTATCTAGATCACTCACTATTGATCCCATATAAGTTCAATTCCATAAGTCAAAGTCGGTATTATTTTTGATCGAAGGAGTTTGATTGTGGTGGTCAGGGATCTAATCATCCGAGCACAATGCAAGTTGATACAACGTATCAAATTGAGGTCTAATATTATTCAATTATTCTCAAAAGTACAAGATGGTAACGGTGCAAAATTTGATGAGCTTATTTTTATTTCTCATATCCAATTCAAGTGATCCAAGTAAAACATTTTATACTCAACCACTGATATAATCATTACCTGATGGTTCATAGATCTACGACATACATTTAACAGTTTATTGAATGCCAGATATGTCAATTATTCTGGGATAAATTCCTCTACCTTGAGATGGAATTAGGGGTAGAATACCTCGTAGTTTCGCCCCATAAAACAACAACTAACTCGTTACGGAATTATCGGATCTGTTGGCCAACATTTATGGTCAATATCTGGTCAACCAAGTTGGGCGATATATTTTTCTCCGCTGCCACTTGCTTTTATTGCTTCAATTTCTTTATTTAAGTTTTGGTTTGACATCGGTATACTGATAGCTCTGCTTACCATTGTATAGATGCCTGCTAATTTCTGTGAATTTTGGTGGTTTGAACGGTTGTGAATAGTTTGGTAGGTTTGCGTCTTTTTGCGGTAAAAGGAATATGTTAGATTTTGGTTTGATCGATGGATTCTTAAGTCTAAATAATGTATGTGCCAGGTATTTTCTGGTTCTATAGGGAATTTAATGTATTGGTACTGTGCCCGTTTGGACCGAGATCCAAAGACCACATTTTGTAAAATAACGAAATCAGATTAGCACGAGAAAATCCATCTCAGGGTCTATCTTGGTGAATATTAGGTCTATATCTGGCATCCCTGATCTCGGTAATTCACAAGTAACGTAAGGAAAGAAGTTATTTTGAAAATAGCACATTTCTTAAAAATCTCAATTTTTATAGTTTAAATTTAAATTGACTGGCAATAACCTCAAAACACAAAGAAAACAATCACACAAAAAATCAACAGTCCCTAAAAATACCTTTGAACTCCGCAAAATTGATATTCAGAAAATTATTAGTCCTTTCTGATATCAAAAACGAAAATTTCTAATTATTTACACTGGGTAATCACTATTCAATGAAGAGTTCGAGTGATCCCTCTATTTACATATTTGTAGTTTCACTTCACGAAGAATTGCTTTGATTGTTCAAGTACCCCTTGTAAAGATATTTCGAAAAATTATCACTTGGTTAATTCGATGGTGTTTCCAAAAATATTTAAAAAATATTTCACTGTTTCATTGATGTATAATAACAACCTCATATCAATATTCGGCTAACATAAAGTCGAATGTTAATAATTTTTTGTTTCTAAAAATTTTGTTTCCTGAACTAAAATTGTTGATAAATTTTTCATTATCATAATAATTTGAAAATTAAATCTTTTCTATTCTCAATTTCATTTGTTTCAATGTAAACAAAATTTAAATTTTCTCATTTCAAAATTTGTTATGAACATTAGCATAAATTGTTGTTAACAATATAAATTGTTGTTATCCACTAACAGTGGACTAAATCATTATCTCTTTCATCAAAAACTTTTCTCATTCAGAAAATTTACATATTATCTCACACAAAATAAATGTTAATCAAAGAATTTATTATTATTATTAATTTCAAAATTTCTTATCAATTTATTTACAATAAGTTTTCTCACCCTCTCATATTGTGAATATTTAATGCTCATTTCCACTATTACTAATATTATCATTCCAAGCACAAAATAAAAATATCTTCAATTATTTATTTTATCTTTGCATTTGCAACTATTCATTTGATATTTTTTTTCTCGGTCAGGTTCATCAAATCTAAACTCATGTTCTTCAATTATTTAGGCATACTATTTGAAATTCAAGTTGATCCAGAAAAACTATTTAATATTTGAATTGACAGTTAAATGGAATTTGACTAGAATATGGGGCGGTCTACTTTCCTAACCCTTTTTTTTACAACTGAGAGCCCACATGCTCTTCTAATAACACACGCACAACCATGTGTGCCCATAACTACGGGAACAAATGCCCACTTGGATGAACCCTAGGTCTCCACACAACTTTCAGTGTCGCCAATTCGCACACTAAAATCATCATATTATTTGACTTCAAATATTCTTCTCCACAAAACATTATATTTCTTTATTACATTTTTTTCTGTTTGTAATATTCTGTCTTATCACTGTACTGTGGTCTTTAATTTTATTTTTCCAATGAAAAGATGTATTTAATTCTGGTCAATTTCTCCTTGCCTCCCGTTTACATAATCTCACCCTAATTTATACATTTAATACCTGCTGCTTTCTTTTCCTTCATCTAAATATTTTTAGTGCTCTTGGAAAATTATACTGAGCTCAAAATTTTACTATTTCACTTCATTCATAAACTCGTTTTTTTTATAAATCCAAACTTCTATTCCACAAATAAACAAAGTTATTTTATTCAAAGTCTTCCAATTATTTAAATTCTTCCACAAATTATTATTATTATTATTATTACTTAAAAAATATTATTTAGGCATCGTTGCTTCAGAATGATTATTATTGCCTTATTTCATCCATAAATAAATAAATGTTTAAATCCTCTTTGTAAATGATTATTAATAACATCTCACTTTCTGATTATTAATGCAGTAACTATTTAATCACATTTAACAATTTAATTTAATTCATAAATTAGTGCTATCACCTCCCTAAATAAATTATTTATAACTTTAAATCGTGTGATTATTTTTAATAGTATTAACTTATTTATTTCACAGTCATTTATTATTATTATTAAATAAATCAAATTATTTAAATAATCCAAGTTATAATCGAGCCTCTTCTCTAACTAAGAGTTAAAGAAAAATATTCCTATCCCTTGGAAATAACTTAAACATTTCATGTCAAAACATATGAACTTGACTGTTGTCCTGACAAAAATAGCAAAATAGAATAATACATTGTCGGACTACAAGCTCCATTTGTCATCCTGGACAAATATTCTAGACGTTCTCATTACGATGATAATTATGTTGATTTCTTATAGTGACAGTATAAAAATGGAATTCTCAAGTACTACTATAGGCTAGTGGATAGTACATGAATAGTTGTCTTACTTCATTCTTGCTGTGTAGGTAGAGCGTGTCCTTCGGTGTTCACTATCCCAATAGTGTCCTCCCATGGTCATCTGCTGTTCCATATCACTTCGTTCACCTTCACATCACACCTATCCTCGAGTAGTTCAACGACGCATATTGATATATAATTTCACTCGTTCAAAAAAACTCCCGTTATTCTCGGTACAGTCTAACACGTTGAAATGTTGTACAGTCTTATACTGATATAGTACTCTTGAAAGACTGAGAACAAGTTCCATATCCGAACAATGCGGTTTCGATCGCCTGCTATTACAGGAACACCTGTTAGCTGCATAGAACGAACTGTAAGAATAAATTCTTCCTGATATTATTTGAAGTGTCTGATGTACCGTTTCACCACAAGAAACACAACATTTTGTAGGCTAACTTCCGTGAATGGCTTTACAAAACTACCATCACCTGACTGGTTAGAATAATTGACCATAAAGTCAGTCGATATTCTAAGTTCTTCGCTGACATTATATATGTTCATTCACCTGAACAAAAACTAAGTCCACTGACTGCTCGTCCAGCGACTAAGTTCTTCGGCGGTCAGAATCAACGGCGTAAACACTCGTACTTGATATACCTATCGTAGATGCGCACATGAGCAAGTGCTCTGATGGAATACAATACTGTCTCGATTCTCTGGCTCTTTATATAGTCCAAGCGGTCTTCCTTCTAGAAGCTTCCATTCCGTATCTCGGCTTCTACTGAACGGATTTTCATGCTTGATAGCTCAAATTTCTTCTCATTCAATTGCCAGTAAACTGTACTACTTTCCTAGGTTCCATTCCTTCTCCTAGAGGATATTATAGAAAACTTATTTTCATTACGTAGGCGAGCTCCCACGTCACAGTTCCACGTCACTCGCTCCTACGTTGCATACTTCCCTCAACACTCGGAGTCTCCTAGCGCGCTATTCAAAATATCAGCCGCTCCGTTTCTCAAATCAATCAACATCTCTGCTTTATAATAATGACGTCAACATGTCACGGACGTGTGAACGATCGGAGTACATCCAACCCTCACGCCAATAAAAAAATATATGACACATCATATTTTTTCTCTTACTACTGTTGTCTGGTTCTTGAGTGATAAATCTTCAAACTTGCCGCGTTGAATTTTCCCACGACGTTACCAGATTCTTCTTCAACCAGTTTATAACTTCCGTTATCAAAACTTTCTGTAATCATGAACGGGCCGTAGTATAAACTAGCAAATTTTGAATATACTCAATTCATGACGTCAGACGGAACAGGTTTCCTTACAAGAACAAGAGTTCCAACTTTCAGAGGTCTTCTGAATTTCTTCCCTCGGACTCTCCTTTCCCTCTTGTCAGCTTGCTTGCGAATTTTCTCCAGCGCTTGCACTTCTCTGAGTTGTCTGCTAGGCTCTAATTCTGGTGGTATGGAAATGATCCTATTCCATGGTCTTATGGGTTTATTTCCATGATGCAATAACATCGGTATCTGATTCGTACTCTCATGTACAGTAGAGTTAATGGAGTGTGATGCAAAGGGTAACACATCCATCCACTTCCAATGTTCATCAGAACAAAACAAACGACAAAATTTTGCTATTTCTGACATAATTATTTCAGCTGGGTTGCTTTCAGGATGGCGTATTGAACATAGGATCTGCTTAATATCTAATACTTCCATAGCATTTCTAAATTCGTAAGATGGTGAATTGCGATCTATGATCGGTTAAGAGGTATTCAGGTTTCCCTGCTTCAGGAATCACACTATCTCTAATCCTCTTCAAGATGTAACGTGTATTCGCTTCCTGGATGTGGTGTAATATTGTGAATTTGGTAAAAACATCAAAGGTTACCAAAATGTATCTATTTCCCCTCTTCGACTTCGGTAAAGGTCCACAAATATCCATTGCGAATAATTCCCGTGGTTTCAGCGGAATAATAGGACGAGGCGCTTCTCTCAGCAGCTTAAGTTTCTGAAAAGAAAATATGATTAAGACTCTCGGTCAAATATTGGAAGTAATTTCACCACCTTGTAAACATATTTAGTGAATTAAACCATGAAAAGTATAAATGTAATTTTGTGGAACTGGCGTTGAGACTAAATTTGCACACCCCTGTATAGATTGTACCACACAAGCAGTACGACGAATGTGTGTCAACGTCTGAAGAGCTACAACTAACCATTGGTACAGGAAACACTGAAGAGATGCCTTCATCAACGAATCTGCTCCAGTGTATGATGACTTGGGAGGAATTCGCTTCGAAGAATTTGTTGTATGGTGTAACGGTTCACTGATCTGCTCTCCTGTTGGGCGACCATTTGTAACTGCTACTTAGTTCCTTACATCTGCCCACATCAAATTTCTGAATTGTCTCATCAATATAGACAATAAGACACTCACATTGGTCTGAAAATCAGACGACATATTCTTGAAATACCATCTACTGGGCTAGGGTCACTAGCCATTGCTTCAATAACAATTATTTTAGTTGTGCCACGGCATACTCTTTCCTGTAATATACAATTCAGATCTTGGGCGTGGGACAATGATACTTGTTCATGAGAGCTTAACGCATCTCTGCATCTCGCATGTGTTCATATTGTAGCACATTTCTACAGTCAGCTTGCTATATACCACGTCTTGAATTGCTCCGAATTTTCCTCTGGTGGGAAAGTTGCTTTCACTTTAGCTCCAGTTCATGCCCATCTGCTCTTTAGCCTTCCCTAACATTGAGAACAGACACTGCTTTCAGTAACATTTTGTCCACTTGGAGTCCATTATTCCACCGAAATAATGTATGGCCCTTCAAGTGGTCTAAATACCACCGCCAGACATTCGGCGTTATATTACAGTACAGTTCCAGAGTAGTGGAGGCTGGTGGGCTTTTGCCCTGCGTATTGGGTTACATTCCAGTGGGACAGGGTTATAACTTAAATCCTGAACATCGCAGGTTGGAAAGAGAGTTATTTTTAGCCTACTTTTCACATTTTTCAAAAATGAGGAAAAAGTAGACTTATGAGATCGATCCGGGAAAATGTGTGTCTGTCTATTGTCCTTCTGCCTGTCTGTCTGTCTGGCTGTGTGTGTGCGCCCCCCCCCCCCCCCAACCCCCTGTCAACTCCTAAACGGCTGCAGCAATCGAAACAAAATTTGTTAGGAGTAAAGATCTGTACCTGAATATCTCAATGCCGTATTTGGAAATGATGTCAGTGTTACCAACTGCTGAAAAATCGCCATTGAAATTTGAGTTCCATGTTGGATATCATGGAAGCTGTGTATGGGAGCTATTTCAAAATTGGCACACGTATAGATAATAATATTTCAGTTTAATTACCAGGAGGCCATACATGGAACGTGATTATAAGCCTGCTGATAGGTCCAATATTTAAATGCATATAACTTCTACACTATCAATTGGAATTCTACCAAATTTCGTATGTGCTATGTGAACATAATCAGATATGACTGAGCGTATTCTTAAGAGCCAACAGGGCTGCCAACTGTTAATAAATGCTCACAATTTATTTTGTCCAAATACCAATATATCAGAAAGTATGCAAGCCGACGGCTTTAAACTATGCACACGTATAGTAACTGACATTCCAAATTAATTTGGAGTAACTTATGTACGTCAGTGCTACCAACATGTTTCTAAGCCTGCTGAGAAACCCAACTTCAAATACATGTAACTTCCATACTATCATTTGGATTTCAACCAAATTTCGTATGTGCTATGTGTACCATAACAGATATGACTATGCGTATTCTTAAGAGCAACCAGGGCTGCCAACTGTTAATAAATGATCTCAATTTCTTTTATCAAAATACCAATATATCAGAAAGTATGCAAGCCAATAGCTCTAAACTTTGCACACGTATAGTACTTGGCATTCTAGATTAATATGGAGTAACTAATATACGTCAGTGCTGCCAACATTATTCTAAGCCTGCTGATAGGTCCAATTTTAAAATACATGTAACTTCTATACTAACTAATGGATTTCATTCAAAATTGGCACAACAATAGATCATATTATTTCAGATTATTTCCTACCAATAAATGCATGACATTATTGCCAACATGATTTTACGCTCGCTGTTTGATCCAATGTTTAACTGCATGTAACGTCCATGCCATCTATTGGACTTCAAACAAATTTTGTATTCTGTACCTTAAGAGAATGAACTAAGAATATATTCAGTCACCAGGGCTGCCAACTTTAGTGCTCTATTAGGCTACATTATGCCAGGTATACAGTATTTCGAACTAATTGGAAATTTCGATACAGTATTACCAACTTAATTTCGTCATTATTCTAGATATATCCATATAGATTAATCATTGGCATGAATCTAACATTTTAAGAAAAGTAGGCTCTTTTTTTCGTCACGGAATTCCTTGTTTTTGTATAGATTTAAAGCCATAATTTTTCAGTGTCGCCTATACAAAATTGTTAATTTGTAGCTCTTCAGTCGGTCAATGATTGTGCCCAATGAATGGGTGGGGTACAAGATATCACATTATTTTTGACTGTCACATTATTTGTGATAATCTAATTAAAACATGTATTTCTCCAGGAGCGTCGTTATATATTTATACATTGTACCCCGCCCATTCATTGTGCACAATCATGTTGACCGACTGAAGAACTACAAATTAACAGTTTTTTACAACGTTATGCCCTACTCAGGAGCATGATTGAACCTGCTTAGATAATGTGTTGGCCTTCTTTTCCTCCCCAAATCCTCTCGCTGAGCTTCTTCCTTCGTTCTTCTGTCCAAGTTATAGCGGCTCTGGTGTTGGGTTTGTCTCCAAATTGGTGATGGTCGATTTTTGTTCTGAATTTACATCTCTCCCAACAGTTATTATTACTATCAATAGTAACATTATTTACATTATTATTATTATTTACATTGGAATTGAGTCACTATGAACTAAGAGATAACAATCAATATTATGTTCAGTGTTTAGTTCATGTTTGACTGCCAGCTTTGATGTCCTGCCAGTATCTCTTGATCTCATTAGTCAGTGACTTCTTCATTCTTCCGAAATATATTCCCTTCTTTGTTTGGGTAATGCCCATACCTTTAAACTCCAGTAGTTTTTGATAATTTGTCTAAATTAATTCCTGTTCAGAATTTTGTCCTACAAAATACCGATTTTTATAATATCTTTATTACATTCTTGGAACCATACCATTGTTTGTTTCTTGTCCTTTGGTATTATTATTATTATTATTATTATTAGTAGTAGTAGTAGTAGTAGTAGTAGTTTATAGTTTTCAGTTCACAGTTTACAGTTTGCTTATTTAAGCAAAATTTTACATTTTTTGGTCCTGCCAAGCCTACGCTTTTCGGCAGGTGCCAATTATAATTGCAATATATATGGTAACAAAAACAACTACATTTACACTTATACATTCCAATCTCTCACCTTCCAATTATTTTATACAGTACCGCTAATAATATTTCACAAAAATATTCAATTACCTAATAACAATTAATTATAGTATGGTTATAATATTTATAATATGTTAATATTAATACAATAAAGCGATTTTAGTAAATTATAATGTTTTTCTTCCTACCTTAATACAGAAGTTATGTCGTTACTATTTTAAAAATTTAACTTAGAATGCAAATGTTACTATCATGTTCAATTAATTTCTTACAGCCTATGAATAGGAGTCTATTACATATACAAGCAGTTGTTCACTTAGTTTAAGGTGTTATTTAATATCCATTTTGAATATCTTTTTTGTTTTTGTCCTACTCAAAAGACCAGCAGTGAATGTGGTAGGTTGTCAAATAGAAATGGCACCATGTAAGCTAATGATCTTTTGCCAAAATCATTATTTGTTTTAGAAATATTACAAAATGTGAGTTCTTAAATCGTGTTTCCTTTTGATGTTTTAAATGTTTTTTGAAAGTACTATTCAAAATGTTCCATAATTATCATAAAATAGTAGTTGTAGTAGTATGTGTCGTATCGGCATGGCTAATAGTCCGGTATGCCTATATTGTAATGACGATGATGACGTGCTCCACACATTCTTTGTGTGTGAACTGGATATCTTGGGCAAATTACGCCAGATAATATCATACAGGTGATGCTACGCATTGACGAAGGCTGGCATCAGGTAGTTATTTATGAAGAAGATGTTTTGCGTCAGAAGAAGTGAGAACTGGATGCTCAGGAACGTTAACAATATATGAACTGAGAAATCTGGAAGCTTCTCTTGGAGAAATTGCATCAGGTGATACCGTATCATGTCGAAACTTCTAACTAGATAGCGATCTAAGCGGGAGCTGTTTGGCATCAAAGGAAATAAACTTCCTTTAAAGAACAAAAATAACATAAATCACGCAATTAAATACAGAAAACTCTCCAGTATGGGTGAACATAATCAGCAAGTCACTCCATTTCTTCACTTCAATTAACACAGATTTATCGGTACTTCATTTGAAAGATAAGGGTAGGATATTAGACGTTCTTGAAAAAGTAGAAATTTACATCAACCATAAATTAGATGCCCGTCTCAATTTAAATGAAACAATGAACAACAATAACCACCTTTCATTAATGATTTTTAATTTTGCCCATAACAAGCCAACAGGATTCCATCCCCCATAAACAACCAATTAAACTACCTTAAACTGCCTTAATCTTTTTTACTTTACCAATTCTTAATTTTAACATGTTTTCATATATGATATTATTATTATACTTCTTAATTTAGATTATATATAGAACCAGCGGACCCTTGCGAGAAATATCGCATGTTCATAAGTCATACTTTCCCCTAGAGGTTTATAATGAGAGATTTAAGGAGAAAGGTTGTTATGTTTTTATTTCAACCAAATGATTATAGAATACTATTTACATTTCAGTTAGAATTCCAAGTTCTACGTTCCCCAACTAAGAAGGCAATCACTGAAAATTGGATCATCATAACACTCACCGATTATTCAATATTTATTAAATTACTAGCTGTACCCGGCATGCGTTGCAATGCCAATCAAAGAAAGTGTTGGCATTGTAACTTTGTATGTTGAAGTGCTTTTGGATTCCCAATATTGTTTTTCTTTTTACGTTAACCACCTCTAAACTATTGTAAAATTGATTTACTATCTCAAAAATCATGGGAACATGCTCAACAACTCACCAAATTTTCATCGCAATGAAATGAATGGTATATGAACGCATATGGGACTTTGTTGAAACGATTCGAGCTCCGTCACCCATTTGTTGAATATACTCGTACGCTACCTACTGTAAAATGGATTTACTAAGTGAAAACCTTCCCTGGCTTGTACACAACAACTCATGAAAGTTTCATCGCAATCGGATGAATGGCATATGAAGGCACACGGGTTTTTGCTTAAACGATTCGCGCGACGACACTCATTTGTTGAATCTACTTGTGCGCCACCAATTGAAAAACGGATTTACTAAGTCTTACACCTTCGCAGGACTGTGCTCAACTTTCCAAAGTTGTATGATAATCGGATGAATGTTATATGAACGCATACGGGACTTGGTTGAAACGATTCACGCGCTGTCGCCCATTAATTGAATCTAATCGTGCGCTACCAATTGTAAAATGATTTACTAAGTCATAAATCTTTGCGGGAGTGGAAACAACATTTCTCCAAATTTCATTGCAATCGCATGAATGGTATATGAACGCATACGGTTTTCTTAACCGATACGCACGCCGTTACACATTTGTTGAATCTACTTGTGCGATACATATTGTAAAGTGGATGTACTAAGCCAGAAACCTTCCCTGAAGTGTACACAACATCTCACCCAAGTTTCATCGCTTTCGAACAAATTTTATATGAACGCATACGGGGCTTTGTTGAAACACTTCGCGCGCCTTCGCTCATATGTTGAATCTACTTGAGCGCTATCTATTGTAAAGTGGATTAACTAAGCCAGAAACATTCCCTGGAGTGTACAAAACAACTCACCCAAGTTTAGTCGCTATCAGACGAATGGTATATGAACGTATACGGGACTATGTTGAAACACTTCGCGCGTCGCTCGTTTGTTTAATCTACTTGTGCGATACCTATTGTAAAGTGAATTTACTAACCCAGAAACCTTCCCTGAAGTGTACACAACATCTCACCCAAGTTTCATCACTATCAGACCAATAGTATATGAACGCATACGGGGCTTTGTTAAACGCTTCGCTCGTCGTCGCTCATTTGTAGAATCTACTCGTGCGCTACCTATTATAATATGGATTTACTAAGAGAGAAACCTTGCCCGTAGTGTACACAAACTCTCACACAAGTTTCATCGCTATCAGACGAATAGTATATGAACGCAAACGGGATTTCGTTGAAACACTTCGGGCATCGTCGATCATTTGTTAAATCTAATCATGCGCTACCTATTGTTGAGTGGATTTACTAAACCAGACACCTTGCCTGTAGCGTACACAACCTCTCACCCAAGTTTCATCGCTGTCGGACGAATGGTATGTGAACGCATACAGGACTTATTTGAAACCCTTCGGCCGTCGTCGCACATTTGTTGAATCTACTCGTGCGCTACCTATTGTTAACTGGATTTACTAAGCCAGAAACCTTCCATGAAGTGTACACAACATCTCACCCAAGTTTCATCACTATCAGACGAATGGTATATGAACGCATACGGGACTTAATTGAAACGCTTTGCTAGTCGTCGCTCATTTGTTGAATTTACTCATGAGCTACCTATTATAAAATGGATTTACTAAGCTAGAAACCTTGGCTGTAGTGTACACAACCTCTCACCCAAGTTTCATCGCTATCGGACGAACGGTATGTGAACGCATACAGGACTTTGTTGAAACGCTTCGGCCGTCGTCGCTCATTTGTTGAATCTACTCGTGCTCTAACTATAGTAAAAAGGATTGACTAAGTTAGAAATCTTTCCTGGAGTGTGCACAACAATACAACCAAAGTTTCATAGCAATCGGATGAATGGTATATGAACGCATACGGGACTTTGTTTAAGCGATTCGCGTGCCGTCACTCATTTGTTGAATCTACTCGTGCGCTACAACTTTCATATTTATTCACCTTTTAAACCTTCTCCACAAATAATTCAAGACAAAAATTAGCCAAATCGGTCCAGCTGTTCTCGAGTTTTAGTGAGACTAACGAACAGCAATTCATTTTTTTATATATAGATACGATTTGAGTACTCATTCCTTTGATTTACTGTTTCTGAAATCCATGCAAAATGAAAAAGGAAAGACCTCAGAATGTAAAAATGACATGAAACAGGCGTCACAGCCGCCAAATTATGAAGTGGACAGCAATTTATGGAACGTATGTTCCTACAGTAACAGTATTTGCAAATCGCACACTTCGTACATTTTTTTAAAGTTTTTTTTTAAATAAATTATAGATATTTATGAAATTATAGTGCAATTAGTCACTGGTAATGTCTATTCTCTTTCATTTGAATGCTCATTTGTCACGATCGGTCGCTTGTGAGCGCCGCAGGAGGGATCTATACTACTGAAATAATATGTGATTATTCATAACATCATTTTTAGTAACTTCATTCTATTGTAATATGTGAATGAATTTTTCATTTTATTTTAAATTCAAACTTTTTTATGGATATCCATTTCAATTTAGCATGTTAATCTATTAAACAATCAACGCTAATGAAGATATCATTGTCACATCGAAACTTGTATGTTTAAAATATTTTATTAAACATCATTTCACAGTATTGACAAGGTGGATTTCACAATAAATTCCATATCATCGGAAGAAGAAACTGGGTGCCCATGAGCGTCAACGTTACATTGTATAAAACAATAACTCTACACCGTCCTGAACAGGCGCGACTGGTGATAAAAGGCTCAAAGGCGGAGCCTCTCTTGAAAGATTCTATACATATATCTCTTTAATAAAGGTATTTATACTTTAAATTAATTAGAAGCATTTGTAAATTTCACTCAATTAATTCAGCCGCAACAGACAATATATTTGGAACTGTTGATAAAAATGTGTTGTTCAGATGGGTAGTAGTACTGTTAGGCTGCGCCTCACATTTCTCATTACTTCCTATGTAACAGGGTTGGGAGGTGTGGCTAAGGAAACTCCATTCATTTCCATTGTAACCGCGAAGGCTGAGGCAACCAGAGCCTAAGACAGGCTTGCCAACACCGACATAATTTTTGATGTAATAGAATACGTTCAAAGTTCTTCAAGAAGACTAAACCCACCCTCTTTAAGCTTTCTCTTTTCCCTCTGTAACTTTCCGAAACACCACTAATTGACAAGTTACCAGAAATACTCTTAGAAGAAAAATAAGTGATATTAATTTTTGACAACTCAAAATGGTATCTCTTGAAGTGTAATAACAACATTTCCGTCAGAGAGCACCATAATGTGATAAGTGTAGCAGTACCATCTACCGAGACTTAAGGGAAGTATTCAGTTCAAAATCCGGTAATGCTTGGTGTGTTTGTTTCCATATATCCTTCAAGTTCAGTTTCACGGATCATGTTGCAGATCAAATCTCTAGCTGGTAGTGTATTGGAGGTAAATTGGGGTTGAATTTTAGGGTACAATCACGAATCAGGCCTCCTCTGATTGGGTCTCATTAGAATGGGGGAGTAGGTTAAATTAGAATTACGGAACTAGGTACCGGTAAGTCAATTCGTTTAAACTAGCGGACCGGTGCGAGAACTCTCGCATAATGGGTTGTGTGCGCCCCATGTGTACAGACTACCCGCCCGCCTCTAGTGCTATGCCGTCTGTACGCGACACAGTTCTGCCAGGGGCTATCATCTTTCTTAATTGTTTTAAAGCACTTTTTAAATAAATAAATATATTTCAGTTGACTTTTCACGAAATGCAAGATCTTTCCTGTACTATTGAGACGATGTGGAAGATTTTGGTACAAACCACACCTTCTAACTCCCTCTGGTTTAGGAGCTTGCGTTTTGTGAAACATACACCTTAGCGTATTATATAATAAGTTAGAAAATAAAAAATATGTCAGTTAATAAAATAGCGTAATAGGACCAATCTACTTATCAACATGAAGTATATTCCGGACTCTAACCCCATCACCCTGAAATATTTTGCCCTTAATATTCTGCAAACGCGTAGGCCTATGCGTGTCGGATAAGAAATGCATTCAACCAACATTTGCCAAGTCTTCTTGAAGAAATTTGAACGTATTCTATTATATAAAAAAATTATGTCGGTGTTGGCAAGCCTGTCTTAGGCTCTGGTTGCCTCAGCCTTCGCGGTTACAATGGAAATGAATGGGGTTTCCTTAGCCACACCTCCCAACCCTGTTACATAGGAACTAATGAGAAATGTGAGGCGCAGCCTAACAGTGCTACTACCCACCTGAACAATTTTTTTTTTTATCAACAGTTCCAAATATATTAACTTTGGTGGCTGAATTAACTGAGCTAAGCTGGTCAGTTACTACCTAGCTATAAATAATTACACCACCACGAAGCTCGTAACTATCTTCAGATTTTAACTCATTCGCAGTCTTCCCCAACTCCAATAGCACGAGCCGTGACTGGTCCTGAAGTAATGCGAGAGCGATTCGAGGACGGAATGTCAGGAAGAAAGGGTGCTTGGTTCTTAGTGGGTAGAATCCCACACACTTGAAGAGTGCGGACGCTCTTCAAGCGTCACCTGTAATTTTTTCCATAATCCCTCGTAAAATAAAAAAAATAGTTATTATTAGTATTATTATTTTGTTTCCCTTGAATGTTATACATGCATTTATTGTAAATTGAACTGTGGTTTTGTTGTAATTAGGTACAGTGGACTATAGTATGTCATTATCTGCAAATAGATAAATACGGTAAAACCTGCCTAAGGCGCTCCCTTTGTATACCGGAAACCTGGGCAAACGGAAAACAAAATTCGAAACGGAGGTATTTCCTATGTAAAGTGACACCTTTTAACCGGAAAACTGCCTAACGCGGAAAACTAAAGAAATTCCGGAACTGTGGACGTTAAGCAAAACCTTGGAGAAGAAGTTGGAAGCATTTGAAATGTGGCTGTATAGTCGCATGCTTCGTATATCGTGGACGGACAGGGTGAGAAACACCGAGGTGCTGGATCGGACGGGAAAGGAGATGGAGGTGCTCTACAACATCAAGCGACAGAAGCTACAGTATTTTGGCGACGTGATTCGAAATAACAAGTACCGACTCCAGCAGCTAATCATGGAAGGCAAGATTGAAGAACGGCGCAGACCAGGGAGGAGGAGGATCTCCTGGCTCAAGATTTTGCGGGAATGGTTTGTACTTGACTCAGCAACTCTGTTTCGAACGCCAACATCGAGGCAAGGGATTGCAATAATGATCGCCAATCTTCGTCTCGGAGACGGCATATAAAGATGAAGAAGAAGTAGACGTAAATAACCTGACTAAGACGGACTATCTTATCCATAATACAAAGCTATGTACTAAATTTTGAGTGCGACTGTACTGGCGTCAAAGTTCTAGGAAACATTAACTCGAATTTTTCATCAAAGATGCAGCAGGTATGCTACATTTCACAACATCTGTAAGTGAATAGAATGTACCGTACCGTTACTTGCTCCAACTCATTTTTGATACACACAGTTTCCTACTGACAAATGTGAGTAGAAGAAAATTGAACTTGAGTGATCTTTAAAGGTGTTATTTTTACTGTGTACTGTATTTATTTACCTACTGGAATTCAGTGACAATGGCTTCTAAACATAAGACACACCCTGGAGGAGAATTATTGAAGAACACGAGACAAACAACCGTCTGGCTAAAGAATTAACTGTGTTGTTTAAGGTGGGAAAAACTCAAATTATTTCATAGTAATCCTATGCGATAATACAGTGTTTCTTTGTAGTGTATCTTGTCTCATTAAAACTCAGCCCTTTGTAAAACGGAAATCTGTGAAAACGGAAAAATAAATCCGGAACGATTGCGTTCCAATTTAGGCAGGTTTCACTGTATACATATTAATCAACCGAAACCACATGTGATGTACAATGGAGTGAGAGAGAACAGGAAGTATTGTACAGTATAGGCTATTTACATTGAGTAGCAGTAGGGGACCGGAAATACTCGGAGCAGCTCACATGTTACCGCTCAGCGCTCCTCGATCCTTCTTGCATGCGCTATGCAACGACCAGTGGAGATTTTTATATTTTTATTTTTATTGATGTGTAACATCTTTCCACTCGGTAGCTGGACATTTTTGTAGGAGTGATTTTGGAAAAGGGACGGAAGTGGATGGGACGGAAATGGATGGGACGGAAGTACATGGGACGTAAATAATGAACACGCGTGATGGCGGAGATCGGTACAACGCTTAGATCATGAATCCAATAGATGGCTGATGACGTCACGTTGTTGAAACCAACATCTCGATCAGCTGACTAAAGGGAACTGCGGGTAGTTTAGAGCACTGAAATACTACACGTGATGATAGAATTGGGTTATTCAACGTGAGTTCTATTCATTACTAAGTCAGAATGGTGTATTACTGTGTCGCGTATGGATGTAAGGAGACGTTTAAAAAAGGATCGGGCATTTCTTTCTATGCGTATGTAGATTTATTGCTAAATAACCCTAAAATTCGTGACTTAATTACTTGCATTTCTTTATCCTACGTTTCCTTCTAACTCCGAAACATGAAAGAAAAATAATTAAACATGGAAATGCTGGAATTTATTATAAATTATTATAATTTACCCTATCCCTTACTCCACTGAACAGGCCTGTATTTATGCTCGAAGGTATCAAGTATTTACATGTCCATACGCTAGACGTATTTCTTGGTGTTTTGTTGAGACTGCTAGTAAATGCATCTCTGAACATAAAAATGCTTTATGTCTCTATGCTGGATTAAATGTAGTGTGGACTACACAATTCAGTCGTCAATCATGTTCAGTGTCAAATTAAAGGTTATGCTACAGATATGACGGTGTAGTCTTCGATAATAAATATTAAACGTAAGTTATGGACAGTGCGTTTGGTTGAGGGAATTTTGAGATTCTTCTAGGATAGGCTACATTGCATCCCTAAATTAGTCAATTCTGCGTAGAATTTCAAAATTCTGGGTTATTTTTGCGAAGGTTTCTATGATTCATGGAAAATGGAATTTAAAAACAGTTCATTCATTAAAATATTTTCCCATGTAGCAAATGTAATGCATAGTTGTTAAAAAACAACGCTTACTAAATCGATAGACTTCCTTATTTCCATTTGCCCATGTTGTTTTGTTCACTTTCATAAAATACTGAAGTGGAAGGGTAACGCTGAATGAGAGCTCATCGTACGATAAAATGTTCTTACGTACCGGTACTAAAATTAGCCAAAATACATTTTCTAATGATGAAAAATAATTTGGGAAATGATGTAGTTAGTTAATAGATTGAACTTGTTTGGAGCTTTCGGGCGTACAATCAAAAATGACCAGCTAGACAAACACAATTCTGTTCAAAAATCAGTAAGTTAGGCCTAATTCCGAGTTGGATTTGTTATTATTTACAAGATGGGATCCTGTATGTATGAGTATTACGGAACACGACAGCCACTTTTAACACCTAATATTTTACATTCTTAAGCTTTGCTACCTTCCGATACGTGAAGAAACATGCGATGCTTTTCCCAATGCCGTATAAATTACGAAAATGTGTGTTTAAACCCTGTAGTTTTAATGATGCTGTACTCACATTTGTTTGACTCCTTTATTATGAGGGAATAAAATACACATCTTAGAAGACGAACTAGCGAGGGATTATCTCTAGCAGATCAACAATACTAAAAAAAAAAAAAGAGTCAGAGATAAAATATATACACGTAAAGGTTCTCTTTTCGTCGGGGCCGATAACCTAGATGTTAGGCCCCTTTAAACAACAATTATCATCATCATCATCCCTTTTCGTCAGAGATAAAACATATACCGGTACAAGTAAACGTTATTCCCGCTAGATGTCTCCGCCACATACTCCCTCCCCAGTGACAACGGAGAGATATCGTGATGGGAATCGAACAGTTCTTCCAGAACGGGTGTAGGACTCTTTCAGTTGAGTCTGTGGGATGCAGATGTCCCTATGTATCTGCTGTTGGCTACTGGCACAAGTTGTGGTAGCTGTGCCAGTGTATTCACTATTTAGTAGAAATGCTGGTTTAAGTCTATCAATACAAATAGTCTCTTCACCATGGTTGATAACAACCACAAAGTGTTTGTCGGAGCGAGATATTACACGGAATGGTCCATCGTAGATAGGCTGCAAGGGTTTACTATGAGAGTCATGCCGGATGAACACATGAGAAGAACGCAACAGTTCAGGATGTATAAATGTTCTTTTAACAGCATGATGTTTTGGTTGGACTGGGCGTAAGGATTGAACATGCTGTTTGAGATTGAGGACGAAAGCAGGAAGGTCTGTCGGTGGTGATTCTTCAAAGAAGTCTGCTGGTAGGCAAATAGGCTCTCCATAAATGACTGCAGCTGAGGAGGAATTTAGGTGAGGTATGATGAGTGATCTGAGGCCTAGCAGGACTGTTGGAAGTTGGGGTACCCAGCTGTTGGTTAACTGAGTCCGAAGTGCGCCTTTGAGCTGGCGGTGCCAACGTTCTATTTTCCCATTTGCTGCAGGATGGTAGCTGTCGTTTTAATGAGGTGTATGCCCAGTATTATCATCAGATGACTGAATAACGAGCAGTCAAACTGCTTGCCACGGTCAGTTGTGATGACGGCTGGTACACCAAATCTAGCTATCCAAAAGTATAGGATGGCATGAGCTACTGATTCTGCTGTTATGTCCTTTAATGGTATAGCCTCTGGCCAACTTGAAAATCGAACGATGATAGTAAGGATATACGTATATCCTTCAGATGGTGGAAGGGGGCCAACAATATCCTCATGTATGTGAAAGAAGCGTCGTTCCACGGGATCATATGTATTAATTGCACTGTTGGTATGTCTGGTAACCTTGGAGCGCTGGCAGGCTATGCAGCATCTTGTCCAGAGTTTGACATCTGCCTTGAGTGATGGCCATACATATCTTTTCTGTAGAAGTGTGGTAGATGCTTTAATTCCTGGGTGCGTCATATTATGAAGCATTTCAAATGCAAGCTTGCGGAATTGGATAGGTAAATATGGCCCCACCTCTTCTGTTGAAACATCAGTGACTAGTTCTGCTCCGGATGGTAAATTGATGGTCTTGAATTGAAGAGATGTAGTAGTTGATTGTAACAGAGCTTTTAGATCTTCATCGGATGCCTGTGCTTTAGCTACATCATCAAATGACAATTGTGATGTAATGAAGATAGATGAGATGCGGGAGAAAAAATCTACTGGAATGTTATCCTTTCCCGGAAGATACTTCAAGTCAGTTGTAAATTGGCCTATAAAATCCAACTGTCGGAGTTGCCGTGGAGATGCTTTATCTAGGCGCTGCTGAAATGCGAACGTTAGAGGTGTGTGGTCTGTAAAAAGTGTAAAATTTCTACCTTCCAATAAATGGCGGAAGTACTTTATTGCAGAATAGGCAGCGAGAAGCTCACGATCATATGTGCTGTACCCTTTTTGTGTGTCATTTAGAGTCTTTGAGAAAAATGCAAGAGGTTCTGCTGTACCATCACGGATTTGATGTAGTGAGGCTCCAATCGAAAAGTCGGAAGCGTCAACCGTCAATGCCAATGGTAGATCACTTGAGGGATGTACAAGTAGGGTAGCATCAGCAATTTGTTTCTTGAGGTTGTTAAAAGCTTGAACAGCCTCTGGTGTCCATTTAACTGCTCTGCGGTCACGCTTGCGTGTGTCCTTACATAGCCTGAAGAGGCTCTGCTGGGTCTTTGCCGCATTGGGAAGTGACCGACGATAAAAGTTTACAAATCCTAGGAATCGTCTTAGAACAACGATTGTACTAGGTTGTGGATATGAAAGGATAGCTTCAACTCGATCAGGTAATGGTTTGATTCCTGTAGACGTAACAAAGTACCCTAAGAAGGAAATTTCAGAGGTCCCAAAAATACATTTGGACAGGTTTACATTGATAGAATATTTATCTAGGTGTTTCAGAAGCATTCTCCTGCCCATCGACAGATGCTATGAGAATGTCATCAAGGTAGCAGAAAACAAAGTCTAAATCTCTCAAAATGACGTCGATATACCTTTGAAATGATTGTGCTGCATTGCAAAGCCCAAATGGAAGTTTAAGAAATTCAAAGAGGCCGAAAGGAGTGATGACAGCAGTTTTAGGTATATCCTCTTCGGCGACTGGAATGTGGTGAAAAGCTCGAATCAAATCTATTGTGGAGAAAACTGTTTTGCCACATAAGCGGCTGTTGATGTCCTGTAGATGTGGAATAGGGTAGCGGTCTGGAATAGTTTTTGCATTTAGGGCCCTGTAGTCTCCACAAGGTCGCCAGCAACCATCACTTTTAGGAACTAAATGGAGTGGGCTGGACCAAGGGCTCTTGGAAGGTCTACATATAGCCTACCTAGATTTATAATTCTCTGAAACTCCATCTTTGCTTGTGCTAGCTTATCTGGGGATAGTCGTCTAGCCTTGGTCGAAACTAGAGGGCCTATCATTGAAATGGTATGAAAGAATGTAATATCGGGTGCACAATAATTGGGGTTGTCACGAAATATATTTGGATAATTTCCCAATAATTCTGGATACTTCTGAGGGTCAAGTAAATGGATGCTCTCTGAAAATAGACGTTTAACTGGCACTGCAGAGGTGGACATACTGGTGGTGCTATCAATAAGGCGTTTATGTTTGACATCGATAAGCAGTTCATAGTTGTTGAGGAAATCAGCACCAATGATAGCGTGTTGGACATCAGCGATGATGCATGGCCAGCTAAATGGACGTCTTAGATTGAGGTCAAGTTGCATTAAACGCTCGCCGTAGGTTTTAATTGGTGTGCCGTTAGCCGCATAAAGTATGCGTTTACAGATCTGCTTTCTGTCATGTGCAGTGGGCGGTAGGACTGACACATCTGCTCCTGTATCAACCAGGAATCGTGTACCAGAGGAACGGTCTGTTACAAATACACGGCGAGAATTTCCTTGGCCCACATCACTATGTGCCGCGTCTAGCGAGGGGCCTGAGCATTTCCCGAAGCAGAGGAGGCTGTGTTATATGAGCATGGGTTGACACACTTCCTAGCTTTGTCTTGGTATGTGAAATGGTACCAACATAATGAACTATCTGGTCGATATTGGCGATAAGGTGATCCAGGTCTAGATCGAGCTCTCGTTCGATGACGGGTTGTATGTGGGTTCGAAATCAGACTGTTTATAGATAACGTAAGTTGTTCTAATTGTGACTCTAGTCTGAAAATCCTGTCCACCTGCTGCGTAGGAGGTTCTGCGGCGGGTTGGTGAGATTGAATCACCGATAGAAATTGCGAGGGGTTTGAGAAATCTAAAATTCTATCAGCTAATGCGGCCAGGTTGTCTAGAGTGTCGTTGCAGGATGCTAGTATTGATCTTAAATTAACTGGGAGTCGTTGCAGAAAGATTGTGTGTAGAAAATCATCCTTGACCTGTGTCCCCGCAAGGGCGCGCATTTCTCGTAAAAGCTGGCTTGGCTTTTTGTCTCCTAAGTCAAGCTCTGTGAGTAATTTCGTCACTTTCCGTCCTTCTGATTCTTCAAATTCAGCTATTAACCGGGCTTTCAGGTCTAAGAAAGGCGTATTCGAAAGTGGTCTTACTATCAAATCAATTATAAGTTCGGCAACGTCTGGCTCCAGTGAGCCGATAACATAGTTGAACTTCGTAAGCTCTTGTGTGATGTTAGCTGTAGCAAATTGGGCCTCGATCTGCAGTAGCCAAACCTTAACTTTTTACGCCTAATTGGAGGGATTTTAATTGACACTCGTGAAATTTCAGGTTCGTTATGAGATGTAGGCATACCTGATAGCGTCGCATCGGTTGGTGTGTTGTCCGTGCGAGGCATGGTCAATTTCGTTATTTTGTTACACGATAATTTAACATTCACTCAAATATCACGTCAGGGTCACGACTGTAGTTTTAATGATGCTGTACTCACATTTGTTTGACTCCTTTATTATGAGGGAATAAAATACACATTTTGGAAGACGAACTAGCGAGGGATTATCTCTAGCAGATCAACAATACTAAAAAAATAAGAAAGAGTCAGAGATAAAATATATACACGTAAAGGTTCTCTTTTCGTCAGAGATAAAACATATACTGGTACAAGTAAACGTTATTCCTGCTAGATGTCTCCACCACAACCCTCATTAAAAATCATTTTCCCACATACTCCTATAACCTTCCATTACGAGGTCCTCTGTTTACCCTTTAATCAGCTGATCGAGATGTTGGTTTCACGTCACAGTACAGGCGCAGTGTGGCAATGCGCACTCTATTGTATTTATGCTCGAAGGTACAACGACGTACTGTAGGCCATGTGGCTATGGCGAATGTATATCACATACAATTTAGTTCAAGGTTTGGAGACCCCATTTAAGATATTCCTACAGTAAATCATCTTCAAGTTGTCGTTCTTTGGTGTGAAAATATTCATTTTATCATATTTGCTGAAAACAATTACGATTTATTAAATCTTCATACTTTTGCTGTATTCTTATGCACTCGATGTACTGTCGGCCATGTGGCTATGTGGAATCTATATCGCATCAACCAACACTACAAACAACGTAGGAATTCAGTATATTAACGCCGACTTCTAACAATAATTGAAACTTCGTTGGTATAAACATATCACTGGAAGAAACACATTTAATATACCTTCCGCACACCTAATTTTTAATCGCGCCTATACTTGGCAATGCGCTGATCGGCAAAACGAGACCATTTTCAATAACATCACTGGCATGGGTTCACTAACTGGCCGGTATAGAGCGCAGTCGCATCAAGCAGGCAGTGGATTGCTTCCGCCACGGCAAATAACAACTATGATTCATTACGGTCAGGATTTGGCACAGGAATCTTACAAGTAGCTACTTCAATGACCAACAGAGTTCACTGTCAACAAGGGATTTGCGCTCCCGGGACACACATAGTAGGATAACATGTCACATGTTACACATCATATGCGACTACTGTAAGGCTCGTATATTTTTTTATTTTTTTTAGCGTATGGCTTTTAGTGCCGGGAGTGTCCGCAGACGTGTTCGGCTCGCCAGAGTTTGTAGCTGATTCTAGACGGACACCCATGGGGTGAGCTACAAGTACCGTCGCGTGTGGAGTGTTGTCTGGGGGAAGAAAGTTTGAATGTAAGGACGAGGAATTGGAAGGTAGCGGCTGTGGCCTATAGTGAGGGACCAACCCCAGCATTTTCCTGGAAGGAAGATGGGAAACCACAGAAGACCATCTTCAAGGTTGCCGACGGGGGAATTCGAACCTCCTTGCCTCCCGGATGTGAGCGGCTGCCTGCAACCACGGCTAACTCACCCGGTACCAGTGGAGTTAACTGCTGGGACAGGACATTCTCGACTTAGTATCCGTGACTTAGCAGTCACTGTGGAAATCTCGTCGATACTCGAGCTTTGGCGAGTGCAGGAGGTCTTCACTCTTCCAATACAGTTCACTGTAGCTCTGCCTTTCTTCAGTTCATAAAGGACCACCCTCGTATGAGTATAGCCTATTGTTAGAGCGTGGGCGAGAGGCATTCCAGGTCAAAGAGCTCAGATCTAGTTAACACTCTGTACATAGTGAACTTAAACTTTGTGTTTTTAATTTTAAGGGAAGAGTGACTGGAAAGCTGAGCTCAACACGTTATGTTGTTGTAAAGTTTTACGTACGGTATCCAACGTAACTTTACGCTACAAACATAATAACTTGCTTCAAAGTTCTAACAAGGTATCCCCCTAACACTTACCTCCAGGTGTTCATTTTGTCTCTAATGAGAATGGGCCTCCAAAAAAACTTCTCGCGTTAACGATAAAAATGAAATATTAATGGTCTAGTTCTAAAGCAAGCCTCATGTCTGTAGTTACCATTCAGTGAGCGTTATGGCGAATGATATCTTGTGGATTGATCCACATTAAGCGGGCTGAGTCCTTTGCCCCTTATTGTTTCTAGTTTTTGGCAACACTTCCAACGTCTGATGGCGGCATGGTCGACAGTCCCCTGTCTATATCCAAGCCTCAATGACCCTAAATGACTTTACAAGATTTATGACGACATGGAAGCAGGACCTTTACAAAAACATGTGTGCCACAAGTGATTATACAATGCATCAATCCGTCATACGGCTGTTGGATACGAAATTAACACTGGGTTTGGTGGCTTACTGATGAAAGACGGGAATGAACCTTCGAAGTGGAAAGCAGTATCACATCTCATACGCTTTCAGGCAAGGTTGAGGAACGAGTAGCCATGGAGCAATGGTGCCAGTGCGTAGAAGGTAGCGGACCTGTGTTTGGATGGTGGGTTCTAATCACACCACCGCCAACTATTTTTGTGCACATTTTCAGTTTTGGGGATCAAATACAAGGGCATTCGTGCCAATATCATGCTGTGTTTATTTATGGTTCACTATAAACTGGCTTGACACGGTGGGCATGCAGCCTAAAAGTGCTGGTCATTTCATCGCCATGTTCTCGGAGAAGCAAGACAGAATGCACAAGACGCTCAGTGCCTGTACCAGGAGAGATTTCCACACAGAAGGCAACCAGTCGCAAATACCTATATGACGCTGGAGCGACATTTGCGAGTAACTTCGTCACTTTCTCAAACAGCACCTGTTAGAGAGTCGACGGTTACGTCAGGTGCTACTGCTGAGATGGTTTTGGACGTTTTCTGGGACAATCCTCACATTAGTACCCGGGAAGTAGCTCAACAGGGCAATATCAGTCAAAGAATATGTGCATAAAACTATTTGCCGGTGGTTGGATTTGAATCCATCTCCGAAACATCGGTCCACTATTTTCAACGCAATTAAACCATTGCTGTACGACTAATCGTCTCTCCATAATGCTTGGAAGCGTATGAGATATGATACTGATTTCCACTTCGAAGGTTCATTCACGTTTCTTATCAGTAAGCCACCGTACCCAGCGTTAATTTCGTATCCAACTGAAGCCGTATAATCGGCATTTACTTTAGTACATGCCGTATGACAGTTTGATGCATTGTATAATCACTTGTCGCACACATTTTTTGTAAAGGACTTGCTTCCATGTTGTCATAAATCTTGTAAAGTCGTTTACCGTCATTGTGGCTTGGTTATAGACAGGGAACTGTCGACCATGGTTGCCATGAAGCGTTGGAAGAGTGGCCGGAAACTAGAAAAATAAGGGGCGAAAGACTCACCTGGTATACGATGTCACACCCAATACCTGTGAATATTGGGAAAAACTCAGTATCGGTGGTTATTCAACATTAATTAATTGTATCAGCCAAATACACACGCCTGTGACTACACACTTCAAATTCTAACAAGGGAAGTATCAGGCACGACAGGTGAAAACCTATCTTGAAACTTTGTGGACGCAATCTTTGTACTATAAGAGAACAACGTGCGGAGAATCAGACGCCAGATTGAACTGCAAGGCTCCGATATGAAGTGGTGAATCTCGCATATAAATCAATGGGAGGTAGCGAGTACCGTACATGTTGGAATGGACAACTCCGACCGCCCAAGCACTCAAGGCCGGTGAGAAGGAGCCGCACGCTCCGGTCGGCATATACCCCACCTTGCTACTACTCCGAGTGCCACAAGGATGTCCAGCTCCTCCAGCCGTCATGCCTGTGTACCAGGATGTCAGGTACGATTTCGGAGCATTGCAGTTCAATCTGGCTGCTGATTTTCAGCACATTGTCCTCTTATAGTACAAAGATTGCATCCACAAAGTTTCAAGATAGATTTTGACCTGTCTTACCTGATAGCCTACTTCCCTTGTAAGAAGTAACAGGAACGACATCTGCAATGATTTTTATTCAACTGACGTAATGTTAACGGAGGACTGGATGAAGACAAATTCTGAATTAAGACATTAAATGACACATTATGCAATACACGGATTCCATCATAAAGTTTGTAAAATTAACCGATTCAATAATCCAAGTGAAGACTGCAAGTGCAAGATCTGTGGGGAACAATGCGACAGATACCATGTTGGAAGGTGTAAGAAGAGATTAGTATCTGTAAATAGGTTTTGCTTAGATTCGTAGATTTGTAAACCTTATCATGGCCATTCGGCCGTTTAATAATAATATTAGTGAAAATTCACTGTGATAATGCGTGCTGCCAAACACAAGAGCCGACTGCGGTGGCATCTAGTAGCTACGTTCTGAACTAGTAGCTGTTGACGGTGGCGTTTGGCGGCAAAAGTAGGAACTATTTGTAAAATTCAAAGTCTGCAGTCCTTACTTGAATTGAAAACAGAAACACACACTAATACAGCCACCAAAATTAACACTGGTTATCAGACAGATTCTACACACACCAAAGTACACGGGGCTACATGACCGCGTTGTCGCAGCCCCTAAACTAAGAAACCAACCAACCAACTAAGAATCACATCGCAGGAAATCTATTTGTCATTCGTCACTACGTGTGAAGGAGTGGCTTCTCAAATCCATCAGATTTTACTTCCTTTCATTGTTTGGACGGGAACTCTGCCGTAGAAGGCTTTCTTCCCTCTCTTAAGCAACGAGACCTACGTGGTATTCGAACAAGGCCATTTCAAAGTTAAGGGCCGACCAAAGCATACAAATTATGGTAAATATTCTTTCGTAACCCGTACCATTGATAACTGGAACATTCTACCTGCTGTAGTTTTAGAGCCTTTTCCACAACATATAGGTGTGTTTAAGAAAAGACTGACGATTTGTGTAAATACTCCAGTTTAATTGTTATTGAATTGTTGTGTATAATTATTTATTTGTTATGTATATCCAATTTTCCACCCGGGGGACACACCCCTAATTGCAAATAAATGAATGAATGATACGTAATGTAGAGAATACCATCCATATATCCAAACAGGCTCCACTTTATTTGTAGCGCATTTCCCAACGGATAAATAATGTACTTCATATTTTATACAGACTGTCCATGTCCACCTCGTTGCGTAGTGGGTAGCATTCTTGTCTGTCACCGCAGAGGCCCGGGTTCAATTTTCGGCTCTGCCAAGAAATTTAATTCTGCTTTGAGGGCTGAAACGGAGTATACACTTACCAAATCATAAGCTTCATTACAAATTAACATTCTATTAATCTCCTCAGGGTGCCTGTTCGCTTCGAATGTTGGCGATCATTCTGGCTATGGTGACTTTATTGGTCGCTATCCGGAACAATTGGGTGGATGTTTTTCCGAACCATTCTCTGTGGTTGGCAAGCCTGGAAATTCTTCTTCTTTGGGATCGTTTTCCCTTCTATTTTTACTAGCAAAATGCATTGCAGAAGTTCGTATCTGCCTGTGTTCCTCATTATGTGACCCAGGTATTGAAGCTTACGGAATTCAACAATATTGACTAATTCTGGGGTTGTATTTATCCTTCGTAATACTTCTTGGTTGGTAATTTAATGAGTCCATGGAATCTTTAGAATTCTTTTGTATAACCATAGTTCAAACGCGTGGAGTTTTGAAATGGTATCTTCCTTCAAGGTCCATGTTTCTACGCCATACAGAAGCACTGTAATATAGCATTTAAGGAAGGAAGCTTGTAGTTTAACGTGACCATTAATCTCGCGATCATAAGCCACGGGACCTCCGTTTTACGTGGAATCCGAACCACAGGACATGGCATTTCACATCGAAAATCTCACATGCATTGACCGGGAATCGAACCCGGTCCGCCTTGGTGAGAGGCATACAGCTAGACCGCTGAGCCACCACGCCCCCCAGCATTTATTAATCTCCTCAGGGTGCCTGTTCGCTTCGAATGTTGGCGATCATTCTGGCTATGGTGACTTTATTGGTCGCTATCCGGAACAATTGGGTGGATGTTTTTCCGAACCATTTCCGAAGCATTTTACTCGTATCAGTCTTCGGTGGCGTAGTTGGTAGCATGCTGAACTGTTCTGCCCAAGATAGTGGGTTGAAACTCGGCCGAAGTCGTCGGATGTTTTACGAGCGTGGTGAGGGTGAGGTTATGACTTTTGAAAATGGAGCCCATTGTTAAGAAGGCACTTTTAGCCGTGCTACAACGGATCTCTTGCGAGTTATCCCATTGTTCATTGATGATAGTTCTTAGCTAATTGTAATGTGAGACTCGTCCTATTCTTGCGTGATTTATGGACAGGTTTGCTCCTCTGATGTTTCCTTAGCTAATGATCATGAGTTTAGTTTTACTAGTATAATTATCTAGTCCATGCATTTTACTCAAGGCCTGTTTGCCATCTCTTGATGAATACAGTACATTTGCATTTGTCAGTTGGCACAGGCTAGAGTAAAAGGTGGCTTTTCACCGATGTCTCAGTCTCACTCATGGCTGTGATTATATGGAAGCTACTGAGGTATGGGTGGTGCTTATTAATGGCATTCGGGGCACAGTCAGTGCCTGTGAATGCTGTGAAAGGTTCTACTCATAGGGTTAGGACTACTGTTCTGACTCAGTGAGGAAAGCAATGGCAAACTACCTCACTCCTCTTCTTGCCTAGAACGCCTCAAAATAGCGCTGCTTTGGGTTTTTGTGGGTATCTACTCACATAACGTAACGGCGGTACTTTTTGAGGATCCAACCTGCCTTCGGGCTGACTACATAACAGACAGACAGCATTTTACTCGTATCAGTCTTCGGTGGCGTAGTTGGTAGCATGCTGAACTGTTCTGCCCAAGATAGTGGGTTGAAACTCGGCCGAAGTCGTCGGATGTTTTACGAGCGTAAAAATCCTTCAGTATGCCTTTCTTCGGAGGGGAAGTAAAGCCGGCGGTCCCATGTAATAGATTTATGGCATGTAAAAGATCTTTCCACAGACTTAACTTGTTTGAAGCTAAATTGTTAGGTTAGATTTCGTCGGAACGCTCTATCAAAGTTCCAACGTTCACCACTAGGTATCATTGATATTTGGGAGCGAAAGTTGGAACTACTTGAAATTGAACGGAACTTGTAGCTCACCCTATGGGTGTCCGCTTGAAGCAGCTACAGACTCTGAGGAGCCGAACATGTCCTCGGACACTCCCGGCACTAAAATCCATACGATAAATAAATAAATACTCGTATCTGTAATTTCGTTCGTCGAGGTTTGCAGCTGTTAGAATGACACTGGTTATCTGACAGATTCCACACACACCCAACTATTCAGGGCTACATGACTACGATGTCGAAAAGCCCCTAAATGAATTAATTACTAAAGCAAACAGTGTCTACAGTGGCCAAGAGTTCTTCACACTCTAGACTTACTCGTGGAAAGTAAATCCAAACCCTCTCAGATTGCCTTGTGCGTGAGAAACGCTCGTATTGAAAGGAAGGAATATTTACTGCATCGTAAATAAAATTGGAAAGGCTCTCGCGAGAGAAAAGGGATCGCCTCTCAGTGATGTATTGTACCGTACGAGATCAACTCGGAGGATTAGGCCTGAGAGGAAAGTTAGACCGAACAACTTCCAAAATAAACAACCCGTGCACTTGGGGAGTTCACATACGGCGACATAACCGCAGAGACTTTCCTCTAACAAGGAGGTGGTGATTGTTGGTTTAGCGGCGCATCATCTAGGTCATCTGCCGCTATGTGACAAGCAGACGGCAAGAGATTGGTGTTTCATGTTTTTTTTTACTTAAAAGGTTGGTAATAAATAACTTTAGTTAAACAGGAAACAGGAGAACCCGAGGCCTAGAATGTTTGACGTTTTCCTGCCTTAATTGGGCATTACCTTTTCTTTCTTAGGGTCTGTTTCTCAATCTCAGGGTAAAAGTGATTTTGTTGTTGTTGTTGTTGATGATGCTTTTAGGGGCTTGTAGTCATGGGGCACCGTGTACTTGGGAGTGTGTGGAATTTGTCTCTTAACCTGTATCACTGTGATGTCTGTACAAGTGAGTGTATTAGTGATTGAGGTAGGATTTGTGCAGCAAGCAGCCGTGGTCTTAAGTTACGTACCATCCCAGCATTTGCCTGGAGTAGAAGTGGGGGAAGCCACGGAAGACCAACTCTAGGACAGCTGAGGTGGGAGCTGAAGTCACCTCTTGTCAATTCTGCCTCACGAGGCTAAGTGTACCCCGTTCCAGCCCTCAGAGCCTTAGCAGAGCTGTACTTTCACGATGACAGCAAACAGTGCTAGCCTCTACGCCACAAGGTGATGATGATGTAATTTCAAGGGATGGAACAGAAAGGTCAGCTTAGTAGTAATAAGTGTATTAGTAGTAGTAAATGTTCTTGTTGTTGTTGTTGTTGTTGTTGTTTGTGTCTTCAGTCTTTTGACTGTTCTTATAGTATTATTATTATTATTAAAATATTCAGTATATTGACCACTTAGTGGTGCAGTGGCTAGAATTCTTGGCTGCTGCCCTAGAAGCCTCGTGAGCCAAAACTGAACAGAGGATTCCCACCTCAGCCATCTTGGAACTGGTTTTCAGTGGTTTCCCACTTCTACTCCATGCAAATGTTGGGATGGCTCCTAACTTAAGGCCATGGCCACCTCCTTCCCAATTCTCATCTGAATTGCAAATACACACACTACCGTAATACATCCATCACAATAACGCCAATTCCACACATATCTAAGTACACAGGGCTACATGACCACGATATCGCAAAGCTCCCCCCTCCCCGCAAATCAACAACTCGTACAGTATTCAGTATTATTAGGAGTAGATGACAGGATGTTGAGACTGTGAACACGGGTAAGAGGAATGTTCCTGACATGTTACAACACCACAAACTCACACAATGAATCTCACAACTGAGCGGGAAATGTTGTCTGTTTTTTGGCGCTAGGCAGAGCGAATAATTACCACTGTCACAGATTGATTCGTACCGCCAGCAAGCTCCGCAATAATTCATCACCGTCTGAACACACGCAGCCTCACAAGTTGCATCTGTTTGCCAAATGTAGACAAAGCGACTATAGCAAATATTAAACACGGCAAAATCGATAGCTATGCCTCTCTGATTGTTTCACTGCAAGTTGATAGCTGAATGTGCAGGATAGTAAAAGCAAAGCCAACTACCTACAGGCCATGGAGACCGCAAGGATCTTAAAATCACCAGTATTGTGTACTTGGTGCTAATGTGCAAAGTATCTAATATAATTTTCAGTTACGGGATTGAACCGCAGCACATTCGGTTGGTATTTGTCGGTGCTAAAATGCGAGAGATTCATGTCAGTAAATTCACTGACATGCCGGCTATAGATAGCGCCCTGCGCCAATAAACAAAATGTTACCCGCATCCGCCCCACAACCGCACGTTTGTTATCCGAATCTACTGGCATTGAAGCATTAAAGCAGCACATTTACACATTTGAGGAGAAAGTCATTCCTTTAGGCTTTGCATGTCCAGTGCTATGTTTAAAATGAAAGTTATACAGCCAGAATTGCAATCGTCGTCAGTTCGTTGGTTGGTTCCTCAGTTTAGGGGCTGCTACAACGCTGCCATGTAGCCCCGTGTACTTTGGGTGTGTGTAGTAGTCTGATAACCGGTGTTAATTGTGATGACTGTATTAGTGTGTGTTATCTGTCTTCAATTCAAGTAAGAACTGCAGACATTGAATTTTGTCAAGTAGTTCCTACTTTTGCCGCCAAACGCACCGTCGGAGACTACTAGTTCAGAATATGGTAACTAGATGCCACCGAAGTCGGCTCCTAGCGACGAACGTCCGAACCGAAGAGCGTTTGTCAAATGTTTAACCTAACCTAATTTAGCTCCACGCAGGTTTAATTAGTGAGAGGTTTTTTAACAAGCCATAAATCTATGACATGGGACCGCCGGCTTTACTTCCCCTCCGAAAGAAGGCATAGGCCACTGAGGGATTTTAACGATCTTAAAAAATCCAACGACTTCGACCGGGTTTGAACCCGCGATCTTGGGCACAGAAGCTCAGCATGCTACCAACTACGCCACCGAAGCCACTCCGTTTTTAGTTCGGAGTGTTAATTATGCTAATTTTTTTTTCGTGTGGTCTCCTCAGAGACCTAGTGCAGGTCATTCTATTCGACGCCCGTGGGATGAGAGATGGAATTGATTAAGGTGAATGAAATTGGAGAAGGATGTGGAAGGAAGCGGCCGTGGCCTGTCAGAAGGTACCGTCCCAGCATTTGCCTGGTGTTGAAATTGGGAAACCACGGAAAACCATTTCAAGGACGGCTCGCACCCACGCGTCTACCGAGTCAGCAGAGAGTTTGGCCCCATGACCTAACACTGCGCTTTAGCCAGCGTAGCCACTACTGTCGGTAATTATGCTTAATGACGTAATTTGAATGAGATTAGCTTAAATAATCATCTTACATTTGCCATGAAAAAACATTACGGAAAAAAAGATGATATTTCATAAACATCCGGATCTTAGTAATGATATTCAACAAGTTGGGATTGTATTATATAAACTATCCGCAAATTTACTCCAAACATTATCCGCAGCTTATCCGCTATCCGCACAGCCATGCAAACTATATTCGCGTGGCGAAAACTATTGTGGACTTAGCTATAGATATCCTCATGAACCAACTTCTGGTCTAAAGTCACAAATGTCAAAATGGCATTATTATCATCATCATTATTATTATTCTAATTATTATTATTATTATTATTATATTTATTATTATTATTATTATTATTATTATTATTATTAACAATACATCCTTATAGCCTACCCATCTGTGGAACGCGACAGAATTTATTTAGCGGATGATGTTGACTTTTTCTTTTCCCAAAATATCTTCATCAGGCACTGATAATTGGTCCTGGTATTCATTTTATCAGCAACATGATGGGTTTTGATTACGGTTTAGAATTGTGTATTTGAATAACTGTGCCAACATTACGATAGACTTTTTCAAGGAATTCAAGTGTGAAGTGAACCAGCACTGAATAATTTTCACTTTTTTCGAGAATTGAAGGTATGGTTGGGCGGCAACGCCTCGCCAGAAAGGAAACACTTCAGGAGACTGTCGAGACGTACCCTCCTCAGTGGCGGCAGAATTTTTTGCCGAGGGCATTGGAAAGCTGGTGTAATGATACGACAAATGTTTCAATCGTTTTGGCGATTATGTTGAGGCATAAGAATAAAGCAAGCAAACATTTAGTTGTAAAGTCAGTTTGGTATGCCAATCTGTTATTTTTATACAGTCCATCGGACCTTGAGAAAAAATACCCTCGTAATATGCCACTGTATTCATGACGTGAAAACATTTGAGTGTTGTGGCACAAAGATTCTCCTGGTGTAAAATACACTGGACAACACACACGTTATCGACATCAACGTTTCTGCCAAGTGACTATTCCTTTATTTTCTTTACAATTCCTACATTTGGTCCAACCATTGAAAGAGCTCCATCAGTCGATACTCCACACAGTTTTTCCCAGTTCAGATCGAATACATGTTTCACCTCCTGAAATATATCTTCCGTCTCCCATGGAATCAATTCTTCTGTGCAATGGAACTCTTTATTCACAACTCGTACGAAGATATCCAACTGAGCTGTATCCGTGACATCACAGCTTTCATCCAAAGCTATTCATAATGGCTCGAACGCAATGATAATACATCATGTCAGATTCAGTATCGTCTGCTTTGTTATCTATGCGCCTAGCAACAGTCCAGCGCAACAAACTGGTCTGTTTAAACAGTCTACTTTTATCCGAACAAAAGGCATCTGCAACCGCCAACCGCCACTCAGAACTCTTTCACAAAGTCTTTGTCAGAATAAGACATGGAACGCTTTGCAATTATTTCACTTTCAGTGGAACTAGCAAGGACAATTTCATTAGCATCGTCGTTTTGTAGGTATTTTAAAATTCCCCTCGGCATGCCGGAAGGCGGAGGTAGATTTCACCGGGCAAACTAGGGGATAGCCTATAATAGGCAAAATATGCAGGTTTTCGTAGATGATCAGACCTCATTTATTGCAAGGAAGTATTTTACAATTAGAGCTTAATTATCTTTTTTTTTGTCTTTCTATGCATACTTTTAACATTTTATTGTCTTATGGGGACGGTAACCTTCTTGTCATTTGGGGTCAATTTTTATACTTGTGGTCACACTGTCCTTATGCAAGGTTTCGACACTGATGAGTAACTATCTTACAGTCTGATACTTCATCACGCAAAATTGTATCTCCCGCAGAGATGTTGGTTGATTCCTCAGTTTAGGGGCTGCGACAACGCGGTCATGTAACCCCGTGTACTTTGGGTGTGTGTAGAATCTGTCTGATAAACGGTGTTAATTGTGAACGCTGTATTTGTCTGTAATTCAGGTAAGGACTGCAGACGGTCAATTTCAAGTAGTAGTTCGCAATTTTGCTACCAAATACTACCGTCAATGGAACCTAGCTCTGAACTTGGCTACTAGATGCCACCGCAACCAGCAACGTTGCAACTTACCCTCCGAAGGAAAGCATACTGAGGGATTTTAGCACTCTTAGAAAATCTGATGACTTCGGCTGGCTTTGAACCCGCGACCTTGGGCATAGAAGTTCAGCAGTTACGTCACCGAAGCCGTTTCCCACAGGGTCAGATGGAAAACTGAATGTTATCTCGTGCAATGTCGTTGTCATAGCAACCTCTGATAGCTCATCCAAGACCAACTACAATCCTCAGACCTTAATGTAGAAAAAACATGGCGACGATGGTTGCCCTACCAATAGCTAAGATCATGTCATCGGGGTTGTCACAGTTCGTGTAAATTATAATTTTTACTCACCTAAGAGCATAAAAGATATCACAAGACGAGACTAGGTTCCGAAGATATACGCATCAATATTTTAGACTTACCTGAATTAATTTATGTATATAGTGCTGGCCTCGAATTATAGGTTTCTTCGTCTTCACCCAAGGGGCAGCAACAATAGTCTCACTGTTTCTGTGGTTGAATAAGAAGCTTTTTGGCGAGTAATCACGATTTGAATTTAATTTCAGTAATTATAGATTAATATTATTAGCATAAAATCAAACAGATTCTGAAGTAGGGGAGAAGAAAGTACCCGGTTACTGAAGTGTTGTCCCAGCACATGCAGAGTATTTGTGTACACAATCGGAATGAGAATAGTTGCCTGAAATAATCGAACCAACGCTATAGAGATACAATTCAATTAAGACCTCTCGTAGAATTGTCTAAAATCTCGGCTAAAACATCACACTGAATTAGTTGATTGAAGCAATGAAAGAAGTCGTCGTGTGGATATCTGGACATAATTATGGAGATTACCACACACAAAGGACACGATAATATGTTACCGTCTAACCTATTAAACATTCGC
Source organism: Meconema thalassinum (assembly GCA_946902985.2). Classification (NCBI taxonomy): domain Eukaryota; kingdom Metazoa; phylum Arthropoda; class Insecta; order Orthoptera; family Tettigoniidae; genus Meconema; species Meconema thalassinum. The sequence goes on along the minus strand of OX336391.1, from coordinate 131,062,668 downwards.
TCTTACCGTTTGGAATAGTTGTACGATAGAAATAGTAGATTTAGTAAAGTAATGTAGGTAGGAAAGCACCATCTCCCTCTTACGGAATTATCGCGGCACACCATCACTCAATATATGTACATAATTGGCAAGTTACTCACAACACTTTATTACTCACATCATAATAAAAAATAACTTGCAACAAAAGTATTAATAATGACGGAACACAATGAGTTCACTGTTTGGCACAGGGGAAACATCTTCCTTAACCAATAAAACAGAAGTTTACTGTAGTATTTGGCGTATATACAAGGCAGTGTAGAACATCTGCTAGACTGGTAAGGATTTACGGAGGCACATGAAGCTGAACGTTCAAGATAACGTCAACGGTTTGGTCTTGCCGTAGATACTCATTCCGTTTTCCCTTTATGTACTTAAGTTCGACACTAGCGGTACTGGAGTGTACTAAGCTATTATTATATTGTCACTATAACTAGCAAATCATTGCGGTTTGCATATTAAGGCTTTCACGGCCCGGATTATTATATAAATAATTCATGCTTTTGGGCTAATGCCATGAATTATTTATATAAATCATTGCGGTGTATATTCTTGAGACACTTCTATTAATGCTTTAGTCTTAGGTACTTCAACATCTGCAGTAAATGACACAATGCTATCGGTCGACTGAACAATCATCACACAATCGAACAGGTCCATAATAAGCGTATTATCACATATTTACACACGATTGCAGTACATTAACGCGACCTGGACTTAACATACATACTGAAGACACTGAAAATTACAGATGAGCAATAGTTTATACCAACTTTCATCAAACGAAGCTAATCAAAGCTAATATTGTATCCCAACAACGAGTCTTCAGTCTTTTGACTGGTTTGATGCAGCTCTCCAGCAACGAATGTAAACATAAATATATCTCGGGCTTCCGCATACGCCATTTTCACACTTTCGATACCTGCATTAAGGTCTGAGTATTGTAGTTGGTCTTGGCTCATCCTTCATCAATCAAGAAGCGTTGTCATGGTAACCTCTGATGGCTCTTGGCATTTCCTTATAATTCCGATATCATTTTTCTCATCCCTTGGTGTAATAGTGAGTCATATCAAAAATTCTTTCAGACAAACGTTTTAGGTAATTATTAGGGGAATATTGCCCATTTTGTACGGTTTTGATATTGTGCCTATTAAGAGAGACATGATTAATGTTTCCCGAAAAATCCACTTTTTTCCCACCCCTTTGGTCAATGGTTGGTGCTATCAAAAAATTGCTTAAATATAAATTTTTGGTCCTTATCCGACACATAGTATGAACTTTTAATAGATTAACGAAAAAGTAAGTCTCAGTCCATTTTTCTTCAAATACGCGACCTACCGTGTCCACTTCCCTTTCCGTGTGTGATAATAACATTACAAACGAGAGCTAGTAAGGTAACACCACAACACACTGTAAACCACTCAACCAACGCTTACATACCTTCTGGTGCGATTTTCAGCAATAGGTGGAGTGGAAATGGGCTGGGGAATTGTCTTTGGCACCAGGGTTTGTCACAGAGTTGCCAAGCCCAGAGATAAAATTTCACACTGCATTGTCGAGGGTTGGAAAATATTTACTTCAGTTTGACAGATTACGTAAATACTGTTCATTTTCATATCATTGATGAGGCGGGTCCGATGAAAGGGTTCTGCAGTTCGGCCGGGGCATATGGTTGATGTAGGCCAGAGATTCCCAAACTGGGCGAATTCGCTTAGTAGTGGGCGATTTTAGCACGCCAGTGGACGAAAATGACAGAATGTGAATTCGATGTGCAATTTGAAAAAATTGGTGGGTAAATAATTCAGTTTTTATATACCTCTATCTCTCTATATATAAAAATGAAAGTTTGTCTGTTTTTTTCTGAATTTCCACGGAAATTTGCGATATTTGCGCGTTTCAGGCTGTTTTATGACGGATGCGCGCAAAAATATTTTTGTCTGTCTGTCTGTCTGTCTGTTTGTCTGTGTGTCTGTGGACAACTTCTTCGAGTCCTTATAACTTGAGAACGGCTAGGTGGATCAACGTAAAATTTGATACAGATATCCATCAGAGGCACCACACTAATCATTGATGTAACTCTTCTCCGTACCTCTCATAAAAGGGGCCCTACCCCCAGTGGCGGCTCTTAGATGAGAGAGTAGGTGAAGAGCCAAACTCAATTTCAGCGGTACAGCGTTTATGAATATTAACATATTTTTTTTCGTATTTGAATGTTAAAAAACGAATACTTTATCAAATATAAATTACCGCACTAAAAAGTCAAACTCACCTATTTTTATATAATAAATCAATCCTCCGTTCCTTATGGTTGACAAACTTATGTATGATGTCCTCGTAGAAGGGCTGGTCTTCAATTAGTTTCAGCAACAATTCACGGTGTATGGTGATAATAGCCAACGATGTAAGTCTGGACTAGGACATTGTATTTCTTGTAAAAGTTTTTAGTCTTTTCAAACAAACAAAAAACTGCGTTCCGCGTAATGTTTTGGAAATCACCGAAACCTTGTTTATTACAGACACCACATTTGTTACTAAAAAGTAGGCAAGGCCAACAGAACAGGTTTCTAAGAAAAAAAAAACTACTGTACAACCATGTGAACTGTTCGAACCAAGATCCCTTACAATGAAGGCTATAGGACTTACCGGTTTTCTTGATTTCTTTTTAGTGCACAGTTCTATTAATTCCTTCGGACGTCCACAATTTAATAAATCCAATTTGTCTTCGTCTTTCCACCTACTGAAGGGAATTTATAATAACATTTATACTGTGTCCTTCGATGAAAACATTACGGTATACACTAAAAGCCGCCACCTTTCATCAACACCAGGGTATGTAACGTATTAAGTAAATACTATTCATCGGAAATATAAATCCAATCTTCAACGTAACAGAAAGACAAGCCTGACGCGATGCCAACTTTCTGTATAACGGCATGTAATGACGTCACCACTGCTTTAGGTTACCATGGCAACGAGACGAAGTTGCTGATATTTCAAGTTACTTCGTCGCCAGCAGGTTTCTTTCCACGCTACGACATTAGTACCATCTAGCGACAGCGTGTACAACTGACACTAAGACCGCATACAGGGCAAGGGCAATCTGTGGTCCTGCAGTGCCATCTAACAATGGAGTTTAGAAATAGTACACTACATTAAAGGGTGGCTACGTTTAAATTTAAATAAGATAACATAATATTTATTTTAAGAGATGGCGAGTGAAGAGGCTCTTCACTCTCTTCACCTGAATAGCCGCTACTGCCTACCCCCTTAAAATATATGCTGAAATAGGAGTAGAAGGGTGAAACAAAGCTCATTTTCAGCCCATCAATATGAGAAGCGACCACATTTTAAGGCCCTAAAACCAACAGTTTTTGAGATATTCCCAGAAAACTAATTTCAGTTAATAAATTAATGAATGAATGCATGCCGGTAACCATGGCAACTGAATCTCAGAGGTCCATCTATTTCTGTAAGACGCAATGCAATTCCATTTATTACATTACTGTGAAGGTTTGCAAACGGCTATAAGGTTATAACGGATCCAAATTAAGCTGACATATTCATTAATACATACAATGCGCTTAAGGGGTCAAGGGGTACTCTAGAATTTTTTCACGCGATTTACACGTGCGGGTGTGGTACGGACGGTCTATTATATCCCTTCTCTATTAGGCCTATATAAAAATGAATGTTTGTCTGATTTTTCTGCATTTCTACGGAAATTTGACATATTTGCCCGTTTCAGACTGTTTTTGACGGATGCACGCAAAAATATATTTTTAGCCTATTTTCAATTTTGAAAAAATAGGCTTATGAGATCACCTTTTGTCCGTGTGTGTGTGTGTGTGTGTGTGTGAGGTGTGTGTGTGTCCCCCCCCCCCTAATAAAAACTAAACTGCTGGAGCGATTTCAATGAAACTCGGTAAGTTCATAGCAATATTCCCGGCGACCTCGACCGTGCCCTTCAAATTTTGTTACGTCTCACCAATCCTACATGGCGGCTGTGCGAAATATTTCACTAGCATTCAATATCTCCGAAACTATTACCGATATCGCCCTGAAATTGTGTACGGTGATAAAGGGCGCTACTGAAAGTTCACCTATGAGACTTTCAAAAACCTGGTGACTACAAAACCAACATGGCGGTCAAGCGAAGTTGAGACTTTTAAAACGACTTTTCTCGCGATTTAACTATCCAAATGTAATGAAACTTGGCACAGCAAATGTTTATACACATTGCAATGCAATGGAGTATAATTTAGTTCAATTGTGTACATAACTTCCAAATGGCGGCTGTGCGAAATATTTCACTGACATTCTATATCTCCGAAACTATTACAGATATCACCCTGAAATTTTGTACGGTGATAAAGGGTACTAATACAAGTTTACCTATGTATATTTCATAAACCTGTAAAGTACAAAACGAACATGGCGACCAAGCGAATTTGAAATATTTTAATAGACTTATCTCGTGATTTAACTCTATGAGCGCAGTGAAATGTGGTACAGTAAATGATTTTGCATATTGTAATGCACTGCCATCTAATTTAATTCAATTGTTTACATAACTTCAAGATGGCGGCTGTGCGAAATTTTAAAATTAAGTTTTTATTTCTTGTGTCGTAATCATGCGATCGAAGTGAAAGTTTGAATAATGAACCTAGGCAATAATTGTCCTTTAATGGTACATAACTCTATGGCCTATATATAACAATCCTAAATGACGAGGTTCCGAAATATTTAGACGGTTCTCAATATCTATGAATCTTTTACAGCAACCAAACTGATTTTTTTAAATTTTCATAGAGACTATGAACATATGTTCACCTATAGGACTTTCAGTAACCTGGGGAGCACAAATCCAACATGGCGGCGACGAGAAGTATAAATATTTAACTGGACGTTTCTCGCGAATTAACTATCCGAGTGCCGTGAAACGTTGCACGTTAAATGCTTATACAAATGTTGATCCACTGGCATCTAATTTATTTCAACTGTTTGCATAATCACAAGATGGCTGCTGTGCGTAATTTTAAAATCTCGTTTTTTCTTCTTGTGTTCTAATCATGCGATTGAAGTTTGAATACCAAACGTACACAATAATCTTAATGTAATAGTACAAAAATAAAAATCCAACCTGGCGACCATCTGAAATATTTAGACGGTTCTCAATTTCTACGAACCTGTTACAGCAATTAAACTGAAATTTTGTATGTTGATAGAGGCAATTAACATGAGCAGGATGTATGAAAATAGGCTGTATAGTTCTTCACGGAACTACTTGTTGGCTGTTTGTTTGTCTGTGGACAATTTTTTGTGTCCTTATAACTCGAGAACGGCTGGGTGGATTAACGTAAAATTTGATACAGATATCCATCAGAGGGAGCCTCCGTGGCTTAGGCGGCAGCACGCCGGCCTCTCACCGCTGGGTCCGTGGTTCAAATCCCGGTCACTCCATGTGAGATCTGTGCTGGACAAAACGGAGGCAGACAGGTTTTTCTCCGGGTACTCCGGTTTTCCCTGTCATAATTTCATTCCAGCAACACTCTCCAATATCATTTCATTTCATATGTCATTCATTTAATCATTGCCCCCGAGGAGTGCGACAGGCTTCGGCAGCCGACACAGTTCATATCCTCGCCGCTAGATGGGGGCTTCATTCATTCCATTCCTGACCCGGTCGGAGACTGGAAGCAGGCTGTGGATTTTTTCATCCATCAGAGGCACGACACTAATCATCGATGTAACTCTTCTCCGTACCTCTCATAACAGGAGGCCTACCCGCTTAAAATACATGCTGAAATAAGCGTGATACAAAGCTCATTTTCAGCCCCTCAATGTGAGAAACGAAACTCGGAGGCCCTAAAAGGACCCCGAACACCACATTTTAAGGCCCTAAAACCAACAATTTTTGAGATATTCCCAAAGAACTAATTTCACTTAATAAATTAATGAAGGAATGCATGCCGGTAACAATGGCAACAGAATCTCAGACGTCCATCTATCTCTGTAAGACGCAATGCAGTTCCATTTATTACATTACTGTGAAGGTTTGCAAACGGCAATAAGGTTATAACGGATCCAAATTAAGCTGAAATATTCATCAATACATATAATGCGCTTAAGGGGACAAGGGGTAATCTAGATTTTTTTAACGCGATTTACACGTGCGGGTATGGTCCGGAAGGTCTATTATATCCCTATCCCTATATTGCTATATTATTATTATTATTCTTTTAATTATTATCATAATTATGACGTACAACGAAGAGACAAAGCTCATTTTCAAACCCTCGGTGTCAGAAACAAAACTCGGGGCCCCTCAAGAGCCGTAAAGGATCCCCGAAAACTATATTTTAAGGCTCTAAACCCAACAGTTTCTTAGATATTCCCAGAAAACTAATTTCATTTAATAAACTAAAGAAGGAATGCAAGCCACTAACCATGACAACAGTATCTCATGAGGTGGCATCCAACTTTCCATCTATTTCTGGAATAAGTAATGCCACTCCATTTATTACATTTCTGTGAAAGGTTGCAAATGGCTATAAGGTTATCACGGAACCAACTAAAACTGTAAAATTCATCAATGCGCTTAAGGGGTTCAATGAGTACCCTAGATTCTTTCACACGACTTACACGTGCGATATGTCGTACAGAAGGTCTATTATATCTCCAAACAGCAACATTATTTTCAAAAATTCCTGATTTGAAATAGTAGACTGTTTTTTGCTGATTTTAGGAATTTGGGCCATTGGAGGCTAAAAAAAACTGAATTTTCATGCACCATAAGCCTTTATAATTTATAAAAGGGGTCTTCCTGTAGTTGGGCACTTGATACAAAAATTAGGGTCAGTTCGTATGTGACGTGTATTGCGATTCGTCTCCGAGGTTTTCAATTTTATTTTCACGCCAGGAAGAACACGTTAGGTAAATTTAGTTTGAGAGCACATATTAACTAATCATTTTTCTTTGCCAACAAACAGGTTCCAAGCCCCTAAACATTGCAACAGTAGCTCAATTGATAACATCTGGTTATTAATACCGAAGACCGTTCGAAGAATGGGTCCTTCTGCTAGTACAATAATATGACCGAGAAGTTTTTGCCTATAAAAACAAGGAATTAAATAAATATGCTAACAAGTAATTTAATTATGTCAAATTATGTTTCCTTTTTAATCTATTTACAACTACATTAGTTTATTAAATTACGGTAATTAGATATAAAAAATTCATGTAGTTTTAATTTTAATTTTTTCTCTAATTCATTTCATTGATTGTTAGACTCGTCCTATTTGAAAATTTTTAATGTACATAATGATACCTAAATAAACATGATGTACCTATTAAGAGAAAAATGTCCGTAAAATCCTCTTTTCTTATTTGTAGGTATTTGAATGCATGTGTTAGTAATTTTAAGATTTGTGCGTATTTGAAATGAGGTGGGCGAAAAATTATAATTCTCGAAAGTGGGCGATGGTCAGAATAATTTTGGGAAACACTGGTGTAGGCTATTATGAGAAGTGTTTTATTAAGTGTATACATAATTCGTGTCATAGGCGTCAGTGGCGTAGTTGGTAGCATGCTGAACTGCTGTGCCCAAGATCTCGGGTTCAAACCCGGCCGATGTCGTCGGATTTCTTAAGAGCGTTAAAATCCTTCAGTATGCCTTCCTTTGGAGCTGGCGGTCCCATGCCATAGATTTATGGCATGTAAAAGATCCATCCACTTACTAAACTTGTGTGAAGCTAAATTTCTAGGTTATATTTCGTTGAAACGCTCTATCAAAGTTCCAACGATCACCACTAGGTGTCAGTGACATCTGTTAGCAAATGTTGGAATAACTTGAAATTGAACGGAACTTGTAACTCACCCCATGGGTGTCCACATGTAGAAGCTACAGCCTTCCTCCGGTGAGCCGAACATATCCTCTGACACTCCCGGCAGTAAAATCCATACGCTAAATCTCTTATATAAAATCAAGTGTCCGGACTGACTGACTGACTGACTGACTGACTCATCATCGCCCAGCCAAAACTATTAAAGTTAGAAACATGAAATTTTGGGGATATGTTCGTTGTAAGTCGAAAACGCCCACTAAGGAAGGATTTTTGGATATTCAGGTTCTAAAGGGGTGTTAAGGGGGTACACCTGCATTTCATTGAATAACAATATCTCCGGCTTGGTTTCATTGAGGGATGTGATACTCGGCATATAAACTCACCATTAAAAATAAGAAGACACGTGTCTGAGGATTTTTCGATGAGGTGTATATTATGAGGTGAAAGGGGGTGAAAAGAGGGGGGTTGAAGGATTCCTAACGGAGCATGTACCTCTTAAACGACATAAGCGAGGAGTTTGAAACTCAGCGGAAAATAATCAGCTTAAAAAATAAGTAAATAAGTGTTTGACCGTTTTTTCATAAATCCAATTTAAGGGGCCCATGCGGAGGGGTGAAATTCTGGGGGAAAAAAACAGGAAAGAAAGTGTCCTAACTGATTGACTGACAGACGCACTCATCAAACTCAGGGGGGGAAACTGCTTAAAAATAAGTAGTAAATAGGTGTTCGACAGTTTTTATAAGCCCAATTTAAGGGGATCATGGGGAGGGGTGAAATTCTGAAAAAAGGAAATTGAAGGAAAAGTGCTGACTCACTCACCATCGCCCAACCAAAATTATTGAAGTTAGAAACATAACATTTTGGGGAAATGATCATTGTATGTCAAAACCGTCCACTAAGGGAGGATTTTCTGATATTCAGTTTCTAAAGGGGTCTTAAGGGGGTTAAACCTGCATTTCATTGAATAACAATAACTCACGATTGGTTACATTGGGGGATGTGATACTCGGCATATAAATACATCATTAAAAATAAGAAGGCACGTGTCTGAGGGTTTTTCGATTTAGTGTATATTATGAGGAGAAAGGGGTGAAAAGTGGGGGTTGAAGGATTCCTAACGGAGCGTGTATCTCTTAAACAACATAGGCGAGAAGTTTGAAACTCAGCGGGAAAAAATCAGCTTTAAAATAAGTAAATCAGTGTTATACCGTTTTTTCATAAATTCAATTTAAGGGGCCAATGGTGTGGGATGAAATTCGTGGGAAAAAAGGAGAGAAAGTGTCCTAACTACTGACTAACTCACTTACTCATCAAACTCAGGGGAAAAAGACAGCTCAAAATTAAGTTAATAGGTGTTCGAGCGTTTCTTCATAAATCCAATTTAAGGGGCCCATGGGGAGGGGTAAATTTGTGGTAAAAATAATTGAAAGAAAATGACCTGACTGACTCACTCACTCATCATCGCCCAGAAAAAACTATTGAAGTTGGAAACATTACATTTTGGGAATATGTTCGCTGTATGCCGAAAACGTAAACTAAGGAAGGATTTTCGTTTATTCGGGTTCTGAAGAGGTGTTAAGGGGGTAAACGTGCATTTCATTAATAACGATATCTCATGAGTTGTTTCTTTGGGGATGTGATATTCGGCATATAAACTAATCATTAAAAATAAGCAGACATATGTCTAAGGGTTTATCGATGTGGTGTATATTATGAGGTGAAAGGGGTGAAAATTGGGTGTTGAAGGATTCTTAACGGAGTGTTTATCTCTTAAACGACATAGGCGAGAAGTTTGAAATTCAGCACACAAAAAAACTTAAAATATAAGTAAATAGGTGTTCGACCATTTTTTCATAAATCCAATTATATGGCCCTTGGAGAGGGGTGAAATTCTGGGGGAAAAACAGGAAAGAAAGTGTTCTAACTGATTAACTCACTCACATATCAAACTCAGGGGGGAAGAACATCTTAAACATAAGTAAAAAGGTGTTCGACCGGTTTTCTTATCATAAATCCAATTTAAGGGGTTCATGAGAGGGGTGAAATTATGAAAAATAAATGAACGAAAATGTCCTGACACACTCACTCACTCACTCATTATCGCCCAGCCAAAATTAATGAAGTTAGAAACATGACATTTTGGGGTTATGTTCGTTGTATGTCGAAAACGTTCACTATGGAAGGATTTTTGGATATTCAGGTTCTAAAGGGGTGTTAAGGGGGTGGACTGCATTTAATTGAATAACAATATCTCCTGATTGGTTTCCTTGGAAGATGCGATACTCGGCATATAAACTCATCATTAAGAATAAGAAGACACATGTCTGAGGGTTTTTCGACGTAGTGTATATTATGAGGTGTATGTGTGAAAAGTGGGGGTTGAAGGAATCCTAACGGAGCAAGTATCTCTTAAAAGACAGAGGCATACAGTACGAAACTCAGGGGGAAAATCAGCTTGAAAAATAAGTAAATAGGAGGTCGACCGTTGTTTAATAAATCCAATTTAAGAGGCCCATGGGGAGGGGTGAAATTCTGTGGAAAGAAGTCCACTAAGGAAGGATTTTTGGATATTCACTCATCCCCCAGCCGAACCTATTGCAGTTAGAAACTTAAGAAAATTGGGGGGGGGGGGGGGGGGTATGTTCGTTGTATGTCGAAAACTTCCACTAAGGATGGATTTTTGGATATTCATGTTCTGAAGGGGTGTTAATGGGGTAAATCTTGCATTTCATTGATTAACAATATCTCACGAGTTGTTTCATTTGGGGATGTGATATTAGGCATATAAATTAATTAATAAAATAAGCAAATGTATGTCTAAGGGTTTATCGAAATGGTGTATACTATGAGGTGAAAGGGGTAAAAATTGGGGGCTTAGGATTATTAACGGAGCGTTTATCTCTTAAACGACATAAGCGAGAAGTTTGAAATTCATCGGAAAAAATCAGCTTAATAAATAAGTAAATAGGTGTTTAAATGTTTTTTTTTCATAAATCCCATTTAAGGGGTTCATGGGGGGGGGGGTGAAATTCTCAAAAATAAATGAAAGAAAATGTCCTGACTGACTCGCTCACTCATCATCGCCCAGCCAAAATTATTGAAGTTAGAAACATGATTTTTTTTGGATATGTTCGTTGTATGTCGAAAACGTCCACAAAGGAAAGATTTTTCAATATACAGGTTCTAAAGGGGCGTTAAGGGTGTAAACGTGCATTTCATTGAATAACATCTCACGAGTGGATTCATTTGGGGATGTGACACTTGGCATATAAACTAATCATTAAAAATAAGCTGACACATTGTGCCCGTTTAGACCGGAGTCCGCACGACCACATATGCATTTTACCAATAATCAGTCAGCACGAGAGTCAAAATATCCCGGAGCGCCAGATGGGTTAAAGCAAATCGCAAAAACGACATCAAATTTATAAAAATGCTTTACTGATTTTTGGTTCAATGCAACAATAAGGATAGAAGGAGATTTAATTGGGTGAAACACATCTGGTAAAATTATCTCAGTTTATTTAAAGTTAAAATCTGACTGCAAGAATGCTCAAAGCAGCATCATCCACGTGTGGCGATCCACACTCTTATTTACACACAATATACAGAAATCTTCCAAACACATTTGACAATCTCTTTGGAAACACAAGTCCGATTGATAGTCCTGTGGACTGTGTCCCAAAATTATTAACATTTAATTCCAGTTCAAAATGAATTGTCCATACTGGAAATAACGTAGATCACTGTTTGACTATTTACATGATATTAACACTCGTAGAATAAATGTTTATAGAATTTCTTAAACTTTCACTTGTTTTCCAGTTTCAAAAAATATCTCGTCGAAAATATTATCATCATAGAAGCAACACAAATTATGAACACATATTAATAACATTTGAAAAGTATTTGACCATTGAGCATATCATCGAAGAACTGTGCGAAGCACAACAACAATTAATTGTTCTTCTGACATTAAACATTCGAGAAGTGACTCGATTATGAACTTCAAGTTCCAAACAAAATACATGATTTCTGAATCATTAACTTGATCAACAAATGGTTGAACCATTCAACTATTAGATTTTCCACTTGGAATCATTATTACAAAAATATTTATATTTATGGCCATTTTTAGCAACTTTCACAACTTGCAATTCTTCGACAGAATGCGGAAATTAGAATTGTAGTTTTATAATAAATTCATTTAGTTCATGGCACTAGGATTGAAAACATCCTTCAAATTATTCGTGGTTAAAGAATTATTTTAATTGGCAGTGGCCCATTCTACTATTTGTGTAAGAACACAATATTATAACAATAACGGCAAAGGTCTTCCTCTGAAGAAGAATAAACTACTATCATGACAAATCCGGGTTCTAGCAAAATCAAAGTCTAAATGGAATTCGTAAACAAGGTTGAAATAAGAACTGATGGTTTCAAAGAAATAACCTTCGGGTCATTCATCCGACGAAATGTGTGGCTCCAATACTCCTACTATAAACCTGAGCCATCGAACCTGCTATTTGATTGATGCTCGAAAAAACCTTCATTCCTGCGACTTAAACATGCGCACCTGGGAATGGCATTCAACTACTCCACACACATAAATTATCTTCCCAAAATTTATACAATAAATCAAGCCTCTGCTTGTTATCAACACTGGAAGATTAATAAACTTACAAGTTTATTTTATTTTACCATTCAGTTCAACCCGTGACTTTACCATACTTATGAAAAGCTTTATTTCACTTTCGAAGTGTATTTACGTCATGATTTTATATAAATACAAAAATATCCTATTTGATACAAATATCAATTGCTTCCCGTTTCATGCCTCTCCGTGTTATCTGAAAAATATACTTTGCTCAATGCAAATATCAACTGTTCAACCAGAACTGAAATGTTGGTTGAATGCGGGCTTGCGCTAACCACTCTCCTTCGGAAAATCTCCTGTTCCAGACTAGAAATGTTTAAACTACTTCATAGGCTCTTTCTCAATACATATGATTATTATAAAATATAATATCCAAGAATTATTTAGAAAAATTATGAAAATTATTATTATTATTATTAGTGTATTATTATTATTATTATTATTTATATCATTTCAAATATGTTTAATTATCATCTCATTATGTGAGAATCCACATGTTCGAACCTTCGAATATGGAAAAAATATCCATTCCTCACCAAAAATAAATTTATTTTTACAGTTACATCGGCTGATTACCGTGATTTCCCAAAAATATGAAAAATTCAAATAAATGCTCAAAATGCTCGGTCATCGATCCTAAACTGTTCTGAGTGCTGAAAATGCTCAGAATAACTCTAACAAGTCTTGCGTAAATCATTACAAGCTTTAAATACGACGAAAAAAATGTGTTGGTCATCTGCAGAAAAATAGTTTGTTCCAATTAGCTAAGCATAATATAATTCAAATGTGGCTTACATTTCTTGATGGTCTTGAAGTGTAGTAAACCTGGTCTATACCAGATTTATCCATAGACATGCCCTATCGGACAAGCACGTATAATCCTTGTATCGGCCGCCATTGTAGACCCACAAATCGTCTAGTCAAACATAGTGGTAGTATCTTTCGACGTTTGAATAAACTGTGGTTCCATTTTAATATGAGCTTCTATCAAAGCCATAACAGTTTGTTGAAATAGGGTCAGATCTAAGTGATCTCTTCTTAAATGTGTCAGTTGTAACATAACTCACTGTAATCTCATCAGTACAAGAAAAACATTGACAGTCTAAGCAGTTAACGGCTGTTCTGAAGATCGTTCCCTGGGCATGGTTTATTAATATCACCATCTGCCATGCGCTAGACAACTTGCAGTTTCCCTTGCGTAGACTAATGAACGCCACCGTTATAGACTAGTCTTCAGTGTACTGACAGATCGAAGTGGTCAACTAGTTACAAAATATGAAAACTAACTTGCAAATGGATTTAAACATCCAAGTATTAAGTTACTAATGGCCTGTGACAAAATACTATTTTCTAGACAGAGTCTAGCATATGTCCTTTTGGAAATATAAATATTTCCACCAATGTCTGTAGAAAAACAATCACCTCAGTGATTCTCCTCACCAGAAACTTACTAAGTTCCAACTCGCTTGCGCAGCACTTCTCGTGACTATCACGATTTGAACAGAACTTCTGCGTAGATGCGGCAACCATGTGCCTTGGCTCAGCGTAGACGCAACTTGCTCTGCAAGTGCTTGTGATGAAGTGAGCTAACCATGCCTCGCCCAGCTGGCTTTTATTCAAAACGGTCAGGGTCACGCGTCATCGCCTGATATCTAGAAATCCTCATATCTCTTGAATCCCTGGTCCGATTTACTTGATACTAATTGCGTTCTCTTTCATTTGGCCGTGCCAGTAATCTGATCCCAGTCTCAAGTCTCTACTCCATGGTTAACTATTTAATCAATAAATAGCCTCCACCTCTGCTATGACTCGCTACGTCACTTGCCATCCAACTATCGGTAAAATCCTTCGAAATGCTTCGAGAAGCAATGTAGCGCGATATTCAAATATCTAAACTTTCAAAAGCGGCTACAGCCTTTCCCTTGATATCTAGGTGTCTGAAACTTGGAATACCCATTCCTAGATTTGGGCACATCCACCCCACACCTAGCAAAAAATAAAAATTGAAAAATTTTTATTTTTCCTATCTACACATTAAATCATCTGGTTCTTGAATAATATATCTTCAAATTCGATGCATTATAAGTTTCCACGATGTTACCAGTTCGTGTATTGGCTACTTCATAGCTTCCATTATTGTTTACTTCCACAATACGATAGGGTCCAGCGTAAAGGCTTGCAAATTTCGAGTACACTCGATTTTGCACGTCAGAGGGTGTAGGTCTTTTCACTAAAACAAGAGTTCCTACGCGCAAGGGTCTGCGAAAACGCTTTCCTCTCACACTGCGCTCTCTCTTCTCAGCTTGACTTCTTAACTTGTCTAAAGCTAGAGTTTCCCTCATCTGACGACTTGGTTTGATCTCAGGTGGAATAGAGATGATTCGATCCCATAATCGTGTTGGTTTAATTCCATGATGTAGCAACATAGGAATCTGTCCAGTACTCTCATGAATAGTAGAGTTGATGGATTCGGATGCTAAAGAAAGAACATCCATCCATTTCCAATGCTCATTTGGACAATAGAGGCGGCAAAATTTTGCTATCTCAGCCATCACGCGTTCCGCTGGATTGCTCTCTGGATGTCTAATAGAACAAAACAATTGTCTAATCCCAAGATTATTCATGATGGTTCGAAATTCCAAAGATGTGAATTGAGGTCCACGATCTGATAAAAGGAATTCCCGTTTGCCTGCTTCCGGAATTACGCTGTCTCTAATTCTCTTCGCACAATACTTCGCGTTTGCCTTCTGAATTGGATGTAACATGGTGTATTTGCTAAAAACATCCATGGTCACCAAAATATATCGGTTACCTCTTTTAGACTTTGGGAGAGGACCATATAAATCAGTCGCGAAGATTTCGCAAGGCTTAGAAGGAATAATAGGCCTTGGTAATTCTTTCAATAATCTAGAATTATGTTTACTTCTTTGGCATAAGTCGCATTCACGAATAGTGTTTCTGACAGTTTGTCGCATTCGCTCCCACGAAAATTTCTCTTGAATCATGTTGACTGTCTTATCTACTCCAGCATGACCTGCGATTCTATGTGCCATCCAAATAATGGGTTTTTGCAATCGTGGAGGTATCACTACTCTCAGCTTCGTATGGTCGGGATCTGCAAACTTGTAGATTAAACCATCTAACATCATAAAATCTCTTGAAATTCTTTCAGTTTCCACAAAATCATCATCATTTGGATCCATGTTTCCCTGTAGAAAACGAAAAATGTTTCTGAGACGTCGGTCTCTCCTCTGGGATAAATGCAATAACCTTAACCTTCTCAAGGTATCTTCATCCTCCTGCGCCAGGTTAACTTGAAAAACCTTAGATGTAGACTCCACTGCTCTACTCAACAAATCAGCTCCCACATTCAACTTTCCAGGAGTGTGTTCAATAACTAGGTTGAATTGCTGAATAAAAAGTGACCATCTAGTTATTCTATCGCTGGCAAAGTTTGTTCTCAAAATAAACTCCAATGCGTGGTGATCAGTCCTCACAATGACTGAATGTCCAATTAACATTTTCTTCCACGACTCCAAAGCGAATATTACAGCAAGTGCTTCTAACTCTGTGGTGTAATAATTCCTCTCTGATGGACGAAGTTTCCTGCTAATGAACGCCAGGTAATGTCTCTTGTGGTCTTCATCTTCTTGAAGTAGAATAGCTCCAATCCCTACGGTGGATGCATCAGATTCTATGATGAAATTCTTGGTAAAGTCAGGATACTCCAATTTCACACTGTTTACCAATAACCTCTTGGCATCTTGAAATGATTGTTCACAATCTTTATCCCATTTCCATTTATTTCCTTTCTTTAACAATTCCTGCAATGGCGCAACTGTCTTGGTGAAGTTCGGACAATGCCCTGCAAAGAATTGGCATGTCCCGAGAAAACTGCGGACTTTCTTCACTCTAGTAGGTCTAGGGAAATTTGCAATTGCTTGTATCTTCGTCTCATTGGGACGGTATCCTTCTCCATCCAAAATGTGACCCAAAATTTTTATTTCCTTTCGAAGGAACTGACATTTTCGAAGGTTTACTTTGAAGTTCGCTTTTCTCAAATCTGCGAATAACATTTGAAGATGTAGCAAATGTTCCTCCTTAGTCTCGGATGCAATTAAGATATCATCAATATAACGAATTGCTATCTCTTTTACTTCAGGACTCAAATTTTGTTCCAGTGCTCTGATCAAAACGGATCCAGATGTTTTGACTCCAAATGGTAAACGGCGGAATACATATGTCTGCTGGTCAAACATAAATCCTGTAAACTTCTTAGAATCTTCACTAAGCCTAATATGATGGTAGGATGAAGTGAGATCAATATTAGAGAACCAGACCTTGCCTTGGAATTTCCTCAACAGTTCCCTAATGATTGGTGGTCTGTCATACTCTGGCAGTAATCTTGAATTCAAATTTCGCGCGTCTAAACATAACCTCAGACTTCCATCTTGCTTAGACACTACTGCTAATGGATTGACATAAGATGTAGTGTACTTTTCAATCACATTGTTGCTTTCCATTTCCTTGATAAGCACTTTTACTCTTTCTCGATGCTTTTCTGCTACTGGATACAATTTAGCATGAAAAGGTGCATCATCATTTACACGAATATGATATTCAAAATCTTTAATTTCACCAGGCTTAATGTCAAAAATATCTTGATACTCTTCCAAAATCTTCCCTAGCTCTGGGGACTCCTTCTCAGTGTAGACTTCTCTTCCTTCAGCTTCATGAAAAATCAGAGACCATTGAGCACCTCCCTCGATGTCTTCCTCTTCATTTCCCTCGAAGTTAATCTCTTCGGTATTCTTGAATCTAATCGTCTCTGTCTTCATATCTATCACTGCTTGATATTTCTGAATGAAATCTGCTCCCAATATCATGTCAAAAGCCATGTCCTTCATTACAACAAATACATGTCGGAAATCATGTCCTCCAATCGTAATACATAAGTATAATTGTGTTTTACACAGAGATATTTTATTGGGTATTATTCCTTGGATCTTAATTCCTGATACTGGAATTTCCTCTAAATTCTCTTTGAGCTTCCACAGAATATAAAGCTTCTCACTCACCAGACAAAGCATAGCCCCAGTATCGATCAAAGTATCGACAGGCATACCGAATACTTCGCATGATATAATTGGCATTCTAATTCTGGTACCCATTTCTTTTCGTTCGTCATTCTGTTGAATCAAATCCTCATCCTCTGCTTGCCATTTAATAATTCTGGAAGTGAAAGTATTCAAAATTCTATCTTCTACTGTGAATTCGAAGTTTTTTTTTTCATTACCATTCCCCCGGGATTGTTGTGTTCCCGATGGACCTGGATTATTGGGCCTCTGCTCCAAAAATTGCAAGTTATCTTGGTGTCTTGCTTCCAAATTTTTCCTCGTCTCCTTGTTAAACTCCTCATTGGACTGACGAGTATCTACATTCCCTCTATTATTGTAGTTATTTCTACCATAGGATCTTCTTTCCTGGTACCTTCCTTGAGTATCTCGTGGTCTTCTCCATCGAGTGTTGTATCGATTACCACCATCCGGTCTCGCATATGGCTTGTAACTGTATCTGTTACTGTACTGGTTCCATCCTCTCTTATTCGGATCTTCCCTCGGCGAGTTCTCTTCTCGCTCCTCTCGAATCCCTCGAGGTGTCTGAGAATAACTATCAGCCATAACAGCATACACAGCATTGTTATTCTTTGCTCCCTTCTGATGGAAGAATTGTGCGTTTGTATGATCCAGCTTCTGTAATACTTCATCAAATTGTTTCATATTATAGATATCAGCAGCGATCAAAGTCCTCTGGACGTCTGCTGGAAATTGACGTATCAATGCAGTAATCAACTCGTTATCTGGCATCGGCGGATCTAAATGTTGGAGTTTTGACAGCTGTCCAGAAAAGTACGTAGAGTATCGAGTAGGTTGTGACGTCGAGAATCTCTTCGAATATAACTCTGCTCTAACTTGCTGTTGGGTTTCAGGGGACCAAAACTTCTTCAATAGCCCGCGAGAAAACTCCTCAAAAGTGGTTAGAGTGGATCTAAATGCTCTAAACCACAAAAGTGCAGGACCTTCCAAGAACTTCCCTATCACTCGGATCTGTCTTTCTTTAGGGATCTTAGAATCTTTCAGGTAATCACCTGCTTCTCTCAAAAATTCCACGGGTGTTACAGAATCTCGCCCTGAAAATTTAGAAGGCTTGTCTTCTATATTCTTAAATACAGTTATGGGGTTGGATTGAAATACTGTCCTGACCTCATCCTGTCTATCAGTCTCTCTAGCTCCTCCTAGATTTATCTGTATCTGTTCCTTTCCCCTTACATTTGGCATTTTCAACAAATGATCAGACTGTTTCTCATCCTTGATTTGAGTTTTCATAGCCTCAAGTTCCTTCTGGTTTTCTTCTGCCATCTTCTTGATTGCTTCAGTTTCTTTACAATTGTCTTTAACATCAATGGATATTTGGTTCATAACAGCCTCATGACTCTTCAATGACCCTGTCATATCTGATATGTCCTTCTGAGTTGATTGGATATCCTTGGCAATTACTTCGATATGGGATGACAAAGATTCCCTAATCTCCTTGATTCCCTCTTGATTCTCCAGCTTGAGTGTGTTTTTAATTTCATTGACAACTGTGGTTTTAATTTCAGTTTGCAACTCATTAATCACACCTTCTCTTATTTCTCCCATGACAAGTTCCTTGAATTGTTCCGTTAAACGTTGAACAACTAGAATTCCCATCTCGTTACTCTCCTTCTTCACTCTGACTTCCAGGTTGACCATGTCTTCACCAACTTTCCTAAGACCATGTTCTATCCTATCAGCTAAGCTTTGGGATCGAAGATCGGCATCGCGAAATTTTTCGTCCATTAAACTTGCGTTAGTAGCTAATGAAGTTTCGAGCTCATGTGTTTTATCGCATAATTTATTCATTTTACTTTCAAGTGTCATTTTCAAAATTTCAGAATTCTCTTTAAATTTACTTTCCATTGAATTACATTTACTATTTAAATTTTCCTTTAAGTTCCCTTTTAACCTGTTTTCTAAAGAATCAGAATTTTCTTTAAGTTTATTTTCCAAAGAATCAGAATTTTCTTTAAGTTTACTTTCCAAAGAATCAGAATTTTCTTTAAGTTTATCCTCCAAACTTTCTTTAAGTTTATTTTCTAAAGACTCAGAATTTTCTTTAAGTTTATTTTCTAAAGACTCAGAATTTTCTTTAAGTTTATTTTCTAAAGAATCAGAATTTTCTTTAAGTTTATTTTCTAAAGAATCAGAATTTTCCTTAAGTTTATCATTCAAATTTTCTTTAAGTTTATTCTCTAAAGAATCAGAATTTTCTTTAAGTTTCTTTTCTAAAGCCTCAGTATTTTCTTTCATAATGGCTGCTACACGCAGTCCAGCCTGTTTTGAACTCTCCTCCAAACTCCTCATCATCCTCATCATTTCTTCCATAATTGCAATTATTATTCAAAACTTAGGGGTATACAACAGTGGCAAACACAAGCTTATAACTAGAACAAGAAATATGAATAGCTAATTGGAACACTATAATAATATGAGATTTGTCCTAATGTCGACGTGATGGAAAAACAAAAGTCTCTACTTTTACGAATTACATTTACCACAATATCACAAGAAAATAAGCAAGTTCTCAAATATCCTCCACCTGGATTCTAATAATGTGTATGTCCAGTCATCGAACGTTTACTACTGAATTTACTTGACGCCCTAATGGTTAAGCCATTATCAAAAATAATCAAACCCATTCTAATTATTAATCCAGTTAAATTTTTAATTTTCCCCACTAATTGGGTTTCCTACTAATTTATTCATCCAAACCAGACATCTCTCAACTCCCAAAATATTTCAAAAAAATTAT
This sequence comes from Meconema thalassinum, assembly GCA_946902985.2. Classification (NCBI taxonomy): domain Eukaryota; kingdom Metazoa; phylum Arthropoda; class Insecta; order Orthoptera; family Tettigoniidae; genus Meconema; species Meconema thalassinum. The sequence continues at coordinate 131,042,235 of OX336391.1, read as the reverse complement.
CACAATTTCAAATCGGCATGCGATTGACCATGTCTAAATCGGGACCCACGTTCGAAGCCATTTCTCCCTCTATCTTATTTTATGAGCCCGTTTAGACCGGAGTCCGCACGACCACATATGCATTTTACCAATAATCAGTCAGCACGAGAGTCAAAATATCCCGGAGCGCCAGATGGGTTAAAGCAAATCGCAAAAACGACATCAAATTTATAAAAATGCTTTACTGATTTTTGGTTCAATGCAACAATAAGGATAGAAGGAGATTTAATTGGGTGAAACACATCTGGTAAAATTATCTCAGTTTATTTAAAGTTAAAATCTGACTGCAAGAATGCTCAAAGCAGCATCATCCACGTGTGGCGATCCACACTCTTATTTACACACAATATACAGAAATCTTCCAAACACATTTGACAATCTCTTTGGAAACACAAGTCCGATTGATAGTCCTGTGGACTGTGTCCCAAAATTATTAACATTTAATTCCAGTTCAAAATGAATTGTCCATACTGGAAATAACGTAGATCACTGTTTGACTATTTACATGATATTAACACTCGTAGAATAAATGTTTATAGAATTTCTTAAACTTTCACTTGTTTTCCAGTTTCAAAAAATATCTCGTCGAAAATATTATCATCATAGAAGCAACACAAATTATGAACACATATTAATAACATTTGAAAAGTATTTGACCATTGAGCATATCATCGAAGAACTGTGCGAAGCACAACAACAATTAATTGTTCTTCTGACATTAAACATTCGAGAAGTGACTCGATTATGAACTTCAAGTTCCAAACAAAATACATGATTTCTGAATCATTAACTTGATCAACAAATGGTTGAACCATTCAACTATTAGATTTTCCACTTGGAATCATTATTACAAAAATATTTATATTTATGGCCATTTTTAGCAACTTTCACAACTTGCAATTCTTCGACAGAATGCGGAAATTAGAATTGTAGTTTTATAATAAATTCATTTAGTTCATGGCACTAGGATTGAAAACATCCTTCAAATTATTCGTGGTTAAAGAATTATTTTAATTGGCAGTGGCCCATTCTACTATTTGTGTAAGAACACAATATTATAACAATAACGGCAAAGGTCTTCCTCTGAAGAAGAATAAACTACTATCATGACAAATCCGGGTTCTAGCAAAATCAAAGTCTAAATGGAATTCGTAAACAAGGTTGAAATAAGAACTGATGGTTTCAAAGAAATAACCTTCGGGTCATTCATCCGACGAAATGTGTGGCTCCAATACTCCTACTATAAACCTGAGCCATCGAACCTGCTATTTGATTGATGCTCGAAAAAACCTTCATTCCTGCGACTTAAACATGCGCACCTGGGAATGGCATTCAACTACTCCACACACATAAATTATCTTCCCAAAATTTATACAATAAATCAAGCCTCTGCTTGTTATCAACACTGGAAGATTAATAAACTTACAAGTTTATTTTATTTTACCATTCAGTTCAACCCGTGACTTTACCATACTTATGAAAAGCTTTATTTCACTTTCGAAGTGTATTTACGTCATGATTTTATATAAATACAAAAATATCCTATTTGATACAAATATCAATTGCTTCCCGTTTCATGCCTCTCCGTGTTATCTGAAAAATATACTTTGCTCAATGCAAATATCAACTGTTCAACCAGAACTGAAATGTTGGTTGAATGCGGGCTTGCGCTAACCACTCTCCTTCGGAAAATCTCCTGTTCCAGACTAGAAATGTTTAAACTACTTCATAGGCTCTTTCTCAATACATATGATTATTATAAAATATAATATCCAAGAATTATTTAGAAAAATTATGAAAATTATTATTATTATTATTAGTGGATTATTATTATTATTATTATTTATATCATTTCAAATATGTTTAATTATCATCTCATTATGTGAGAATCCACATGTTCGAACCTTCGAATATGGAAAAAATATCCATTCCTCACCAAAAATAAATTTAACTTTTACAGTTACATCGGCTGATTACCGTGATTTCCCAAAAATATGAAAAATTCAAATAAATGCTCAAAATGCTCGGTCATCGATCCTAAACTGTTCTGAGTGCTGAAAATGCTCAGAATAACTCTAACAAGTCTTGCGTAAATCATTACAAGCTTTAAATACGACGAAAAAAATGTGTTGGTCATCTGCAGAAAAATAGTTTGTTCCAATTAGCTAAGCATAATATAATTCAAATGTGGCTTACATTTCTTGATGGTCTTGAAGTGTAGTAAACCTGGTCTATACCAGATTTATCCATAGACATGCCCTATCGGACAAGCACGTATAATCCTTGTATCGGCCGCCATTGTAGACCCACAAATCGTCTAGTCAAACATAGTGGTAGTATCTTTCGACGTTTGAATAAACTGTGGTTCCATTTTAATATGAGCTTCTATCAAAGCCATAACAGTTTGTTGAAATAGGGTCAGATCTAAGTGATCTCTTCTTAAATGTGTCAGTTGTAACATAACTCACTGTAATCTCATCAGTACAAGAAAAACATTGACAGTCTAAGCAGTTAACGGCTGTTCTGAAGATCGTTCCCTGGGCATGGTTTATTAATATCACCATCTGCCATGCGCTAGACAACTTGCAGTTTCCCTTGCGTAGACTAATGAACGCCACCGTTATAGACTAGTCTTCAGTGTACTGACAGATCGAAGTGGTCAACTAGTTACAAAATATGAAAACTGACTTGCAAATGGATTTAAACATCCAAGTATTAAGTTACTAATGGACTGTGACAAAATACTATTTTCTAGACAGAGTCTAGCATATGTCCTTTTGGAAATATAAATATTTCCACCAATGTCTGTAGAAAAACAATCACCTCAGTGATTCTCCTCACCAGAAACTTACTAAGTTCCAACTCGCTTGCGCAGCACTTCTCGTGACTATCACGATTTGAACAGAACTTCTGCGTAGATGCGGCAACCATGTGCCTTGGCTCAGCGTAGACGCAACTTGCTCTGCAAGTGCTTGTGATGAAGTGAGCTAACCATGCCTCGCCCAGCTGGCTTTTATTCAAAACGGTCAGGGTCACGCGTCATCGCCTGATATCTAGAAATCCTCATATCTCTTGAATCCCTGGTCCGATTTACTTGATACTAATTGCGTTCTCTTTCATTTGGCCGTGCCAGTAATCTGATCCCAGTCTCAAGTCTCTACTCCATGGTTAACTATTTAATCAATAAATAGCCTCCACCTCTGCTATGACTCGCTACGTCACTTGCCATCCAACTATCGGTAAAATCCTTCGAAATGCTTCGAGAAGCAATGTAGCGCGATATTCAAATATCTAAACTTTCAAAAGCGGCTACAGCCTTTCCCTTGATATCTAGGTGTCTGAAACTTGGAATACCCATTCCTAGATTTGGGCACAACATGTCTAATGGTTTTTCGATATGGTATATATTTTGAGTGAAAGGGGTGAAAAGTGGGGGTTAAAGGATTCCTATCGGAGCGTGCATCTCTTAATCGACATAGGCGAGGAGTTTGAAACTCAGAGGAAAACAATCAGCTTAATAATTAATAAATAAATAGGTATTCGCCCGTCTTTTCATAGATCCAATTTAAGGGGCCCTTGGGGAGGGGTGAAATTCTGGAAGAAAAACGTCCACTAAGGAAGGATTTTTGTATATTCACTCTCATCGACCAACCAAATCTATTAAAGTTAGAAGAATGATATTTTGTAGATATGTTTGTTGTGTGTCGAAAACGTCTAATAAGGAGGGAATTTTGGGTATTCAGGTTCTAAAGGGGTGTGAACGGGGTTAAACCTGCATTTCATTGAATAACAATATGACAAGACTATGACGCGAGCGTAGCCGCGGGTACCTGCTAGTAAATACATAAATAAATAATAATTCGTGTAATTTATTTCAGGCAGTAGGAAATTAATTGTGACTCCCCGCGCAATCTAATTCAGCCAGACTCGCATTGACTGACTGAAAAGCTTCTAATAATAGATTGCAAATGTTTAGTGCTTTTCAGTCGGTCAACACGAATGTACCCAAAAGAGCTGGGTTATGCCCTAATCTTGAAATACATTACATGAGATTAATAAATACACTAGGAAGACCAGTTTCGATCGTCAAGCGATCATCATCAGATCCATTACACTTAGGCTATAACATCTATGTTTGAGAATACAGGTGAAAATACTTACAATATGTACAATTATTTAGTTGCAGTATTGGTAATGCAACTGTCAGTGTATGCTTAATGTAGTATATCTGATGTTAGATGAAATGCTAAAATGGTGATAGAAATCTGGAGTTTGTCTGTTTGGGGTGACTATATGGTTGTAAAAAGTCAACTATGGTTATAATGTAATATTACAGGCTACTACTTATCTGGTTGTCTACCTGGCTGGAGCTTCGAGCAGTTTCACCTGTATTTTCAAACATAGATGTTATAGCCTAAGTGTAATGGATCTGATGATGATAGCTTGACGATCGAATCTGGTCATCCTAGTGTATTTATTAATCTCATGTAATTTATTTCAGGATTAGGGCATAACCCAGCTCTTTTTGGTTACATTCGTTTTTAGCGACTGAGAAGCACCAAACTTTTGTTTACTTAGGCAACACTGAAAAATGGCTTCAAACCTCACAATAATAGACTACTTTAGCAACACTGAAAATTGGTTTCTAATATTTCAAATTCTTTTTTATGTAAGGGAGAAGATACAGAGTATGAAATTAAGTTTTATTATTTCTTCACGGAACTACCGTACTTGTTCTTTTTAATCCTAATTTTCCTCTCTTAAAGTTCACTTCACAGCGAGAGATAGTTAAAGCTTAAAGTCTGAGTGTCGTATATCTAACCTGTACTCGCGCCGTAACTTCCATTGCTTCATCTTTACTGCGCTACTTGGAATCCCCAAAGTCAGAATTAGACGGTTATATTTACGAGAAACCCCCACACATTAGAAGAGCACACTCTTTATCCCTCCCACAGGACCTAGTTAACATATAGCACAGATTAAAGGAGCATGGAAGAGGAAGGAGTTGCCAAGGGACGAGACTAGTTGAGTGATAGACGACAGTGGGGACTAGCTATACAAAGTTCATAAATTAACTTCTTGGTTCCCGAAGCCCTTAACCCATTAAAAAGGAAGCCGAATTCGTCAAATGTGTCATACAATATGATTTATAAACCTTCCTGCATGAAGAACATCGCAACCATGAAAATAAGCCGTTTAAAGAAAGACAACACTTTTATACACCATAATGCATCGAAGAAACATGGGTCCCTTGTATTTGAATGTGAGTACGATATTATCTTATTATAAAAGCCTCCGTGGCTTAGGCGGCAGCGCGCCGGCCTCTCACCGCTGGGTTCGTGGTTCAAATCCCGGTCACTCCATGTGAGATCTGTGCTGGACAAAACGGAGGCAGACAGGTTTTTCTCCGGGTACTCCGGTTTTCCCTGTCAACATTTCATTCCAGCAACACTCTCCACTATCATTTCATTTCATCTGTCATTCATTTAATTATTGCCCCAGAGGAGTGCGTCAGGCCTCGGCAGCCGGCACAGTCCATATCCTCGCCGCTAGATAGGGGCTTCATTCATTCCATTCCTGACCCGGTCGGAGACTGGAAGCAGGCTGTGGATTTTCATTTCATTATCTTATTATACAATACGCTAAGGTGTAGCCTATGTTTCACAAAACACAAGCTCCTAAACCAGAGGGAGTTAGAAGGTGTGGTTTGTACCAAAATCTTCCAAATCTTCTCAATAGTACTTGCATTTCTTGAAAAGTAATCGGAAATATATTTATTTGATTATAAAGTGCTTTTAAACAAATAAACAAGACGATAGCCCCTGGCAGAACTGTGTCGCGTACAGCCCACATAGCACTAGAGCCGGGTGGGTAGTCTGTACACATGGGGCGCACATAACCCATTTTTCGAGAGTTATATCACGGGTCCGCTGGTAGGTATTATTGTGAATGAAGCAGTCGTGGGCTTAAGTAAGGAACATTCAGGGCATTTGTCTGGGACTACGGATAACTACTTTTAGGACGGCGAAGGTGGGAATAGAACCTACATATTCTTAGATCTGCCTTAAGTTGGATTAGAGGAAACAAACAACCTATGCTGAAGATGATTCCATTGTGGGTCGAAAACATGTTTCATTAAATACAAAACAAAATAGTATTAAGAGGTATCAGGAAGTTCAAACATTTTTTCAAGAAGAGAATTTGTAATATACACAGCTTACAGGCCGCTGATTTTTGTATTCAAGCAGAAAGTTGAGAAGGCACCTCGACGACAACAGTGCCATCTACAATATATCCCTCGGGTCACCACAGATGAGTGGAAAAGACAACTTTGTTGCAGAATATATTTCACAGATTGAAGTGATGACTGTCATTAACTACGATGCGGTTGGTGAAAAACAACGAGAAGAAACTGAACTCAATCACTCAAAGGTAACAAGTAGTTCCGTGACGAACTAAAGAGCCTACTTTTCTTAAAAGTTAAGATTCCAGTGATTAATCGGTATATAATTATGTAGTATAATGACGAAAATAAGTGGTAATACTGACATTTCTAATTAGTTCGAAATATACCAGCAATAGTGTAGTCTATTAGAGCACTACAGTTGTCAGCTCTGGTGACTTTGAATATATTCTTAGTTCCATCTCGTAAGGTACAGAATACACATACAAAATTTGGTTGAAGTCCAAAGCATAGTAATGGCGTTACATGAAGTTAGACATTGGATATATCAGCTCGCGTAATTCATGTTGGCAGCGGTGTCATGTATGTGTTCCTCAGAATTAACCTGAAATATTATTATCTGGGCCTATTATTGCGCCATTTGTTAGTATTGTACCCATTCGTCATCATATGGAACATGTGTTCGTATCCCAGCTAACTCTCGGTCTTTCGAGGCATGGGGCGTTCAACCCACTATACGATCACATATTCAGGATTCGAGTCTGTCAGGTGACTACTCTACTTGAAAGAAACAACATATTCCTAAGTATAACATTTAATGGTAGTAATTCATGGCAAAACAAAACAAAACACAAAAAAATATTTTACACTTATTTTCCACAACAGAAATCAAAATTATCTGTGAGTCTCTTCTCCTCAAGATTGGTGCTCCACCGCACTCATGTCTATCCTAAACATCCAATTATTGATACTCTTTGACATTTTTGAGTGTCCGTATTGTTCTTCACGTGGCACAATTTAACACAAATTTGAATATCACAACACAACAAACAAAAATTACATTTAAATGATATTAAAGATGCAATTATTAAACATTTATCCGCTTTACACGGAATATTTACTTTAAATAACATTGATTCATTAGCTTATGCCTTGTTTAATAAGTGTTGTCTTTCCGCGCTGATCGTATTCTTTTCCCATACGTTTCAAACCCTGAAGTGGTACACTTTCCCATCCAAAATACATATAATTATAGATATTTTATAGCTTCACCATAGGCTACAACGATTTTCTGGGTCTGGTCATAATATTATCGTTACAAACGTGTTATATCATTCAAATTACGCTACCCGTATGAATAAATTAGTGTGAACTGGATAAATACTCTTTACAAAAATGCTTCTATTTATTTGGTGCAGTTAATTTATCCTCAGAGAATAACAGGGCTAAATATTATCCGATTACTTCATTCCAACATTGCATATGTATGGAAACAGTGCATCTAAATTAATTGATGCCATCATATCAAGCACATCTTAATTACTTTCGAAATATCGTGATTCTTCAGTGTCTCACTACAATCTTAGAATAAAAGGATCTGGTCTATTGACTTCCTTTCGCGTGAACAATGGATTAGTCATGGGCCATCCTCGGCAAGATGGCTGCCGGGTTAGTGGATTATACCTGCTACCCCGCCTGACTTCCCGCACGGTCATGTGTTCACTCAATGGTGCAACTGTGCTAGAGGAACCCTGAATGGATCGTGTCATTACGAATTGAGTCAATCTAATTATTTAATACCTACATTTAGAGTATTTAATGGGCTCATCTCGGCTCCTAATTACTATTCAAGGCAAGGGATGGATCACGAAATAGCTTTGCCGTTCTGTGTTCGTAATCAGTGGCTTTGCGCGCGTCTCAGCTGAGTTTAACTGTTATCTCACTGGACGGGCATGCATATAACAAGAGGAAATCAACGTTTCCTACACGAAGAACCATTTGTCTTACCTCTAAGGGCAGATCAATTAATATAGGCCTACCTAGGGTGTCTAGCAGTTATCCCTGGTGGCGAAGACTCTGCTAACAGTGGATACAGACAGACTCTGTCCCAACTCTGTTGCGAATACACATGTATGCTCTAAGGCAATACTATATCGTAGCTTCGAAGATTTAGCCTACTAGATTCGACAACGCGCGAACTATTTTCGGATGACCCCCGCAACTTATTGACGTAAATCCCTTGATTCTACATTACATGCTCGCTGATCGCGGCTCAAACAATATTTCTTACGGATGACTCAATTCCTAAAGCACTCGCGTCCTCTATACATTTACTCATAAGCCAAAGTTCTACGTAGCTCCAAAACAAGTATAAATTTACTGGCATACATAGACTATCTTAATGGCTCTCAAATACAACCCTGTAGAATATACCATGATAAAACATTTATTTAACATTTCAATGACACTGAAAAGCTCTCTTTATCTCGATATTTATCTTTCTTTCTTTCTTTCTTTCTTTCTTTCTTTCTTTCTTACTTTTCACAATAACACAGTATTCTTACGCTAGATATGACACACTTTGCACGTACTAGAGGCCTGACATGCCAACTTATATATTTATTATTGTTACCGACACCAGATTATCATTATTATTATTATTATTATCTAACGTTACCGTTACTTTCATCAATGTCTTACGCCTAAATGATCGTAAGCGTGTCATCCTCAAAGCCATATTTTTACCAACATACAAGGGATGTGATCTCGAACACAAATGACTGTTAATTCTTAATCGTTGAGGGAATGATTCGTTGTATGGTGAGCTATTAAATCATATCAACATATTAAATTTGTACTCACTTTCATTCTAGCTGGATTAGTCCAGCATGCCAGCCATTCGCCTGCCATAATGCTTGTTTTAAGCCATCATGATATTTTTCACACGACACATTGCATAGACTTTACACATGGTAATTATATTTTTCACTACTGGCATTTTCACTTTAACACAATACACATTCTTTTACCATATAAACATAAACACTTTTAAAGATCACTGTAATATAATTTTATACATAATTCTCGCACACGGATCCTTGATCGGATTCCCACTATCGCCTGACCTCAGAGATGCGATGCAGCTAACTCCTGACAAACGCTGGTCTCCTTGAAAGTCTATCTTGCGTGTGTGTGTTCGTCTCCCGTCACCTACAGTTTATGTCTCCTCTACTGCAAAGTTGTTTAATCCTAGGTCACAACTACTTGTGATGCCTTCCAGGTTCCCGTAACTGGAGTGTTCATTACAATAGTTTGTTATTGTACCCATGAAAACACTTCCTGTGGTTATGTTCATTGTCTGTAAACATCATCCTAAATTATCTATACGCTGTACTGATTCTATACTCGCGTATACTGTTGCTTATACGTCTGCTGTAGACTAGTTATTACATGATGCAGAATTACTGTTATTAAGCTGCATGGTGGGCCTTTCATTGTTCACTGCTAATACACTTGAGCGTCAATACTTTATAAATTCCGCGCACTTTCTTGCGTGATCCGACAGCGTGTCACCACACGAGATAAGTCAAGAAGAACTTTCTCTCTGCTCCATCTTCCCCCTTATAAAGCTTCCTGATGAAAAGTAGTTCAATGGATTTCCAGGAGCGACTCTCTTCTTAAAATAATACATTTTCAGACAAAGTGAAGTGTGATCCTTATTCGTCTATTCATGGAGGTTCCAAATTCACTCGCGTGCAGTCAATTGCTTCGGCCAATTAATTATAATTAATTGCTTTCTTCCACGGCGCCATGATGCTACCCCGGTTCTTCCGCTATTGCTACATTACAAATCCTGATTCTGCCGCGGATTAGGTCTGTGCATAGGTTCCTTTATAGATGCAGGCTTTAGTTAAGGCGTGAGGACACTTCTAAATTATCTTTCCTAGAATACATACATCTGGCTGTAAAATTCATCTCAATTCATTGCTCCATTTGGCCGTAATTAATTAATTTATGTGGGCGATCACCCCCAATCCGCTTCTCTGCCTTGTAAGACTGTGGTTCCCAAAGCCATCAATCTTTGGTCGCTCCCCCAGTGCAGACGAGAAATAGTTCCTTGGCGTCACCTAATAACGCCCCCTTGTTAACCAAGATTTGTCAACTGTCAAGTTGGCCCGATTTCTTGAGCTCTTAGCATCTTAAAGGTACATAGGCTTGTATTTTCTGCAATAATCCACCTTTAATGCTATAATATTCCCGTTCTGGCCGTGAAATCATGCTGTTATAATTATGACAGATATAACTCATCATTCCTCGGGTTCACTGTGGCTGTTCCCCCTCAGAGATCAATGATTCGATTCTTCACAGAATCATGGGCCTGGTCTTCCTTGTGATAAAGACCCCGGTTCGATGCTAGTCAGCCGTGTCCCATTGGGCACGCCTTTCCCTTGCTAAGTTCGAAAAATTCATTTTACAAGTGAATTGTTTCGAGCCTCCTGACTGCATCGATTCTGCAGACAGTGTTTACGTTAGGCGGTCAGTGCTCCCAGGCAGTGGGTCGTCTCGTTCCCCCACTCCTCTATGACTGCCGTCTCGTATTTCGTTGTTTTCTTTCCTTAGCAGTTCATTCATCACTTGGAGCTCTCTTGCTGCTTGCCGTAACTGGTTATAAAACTCTTCCAACTGACAGCTGCATTCTTTCCTCGTTCCCCTTGGGTCTACGAGCTGGCTGTCTTGTTTCTTTCAACCTGCTGTAGGCTTTTCTGAGGAATCTCTGCGTGCATGTATAATGACTCCTCGTACATTTGGGTGTGCATGGCTTGCTCTCCTGAGGTTTCATACTCCTCCGGTGGGCTATACAATTTGAGGTTGGCAGCGTTTACCACTACTTCTTTGCCTGTTTCTTCATCTTTAATTCTGTAGGCATTATTTTGCAAGTCCCTTATAATCAGATAGGGCCCGTGATAATTATGTTGAAACTTTTTGTATTTCCTGTTCTCTGGGTCTGAACTAGCTGTTTTTTTCAATAAAACTTACTCTTCCACAAGTAGTGGACAGTGGTAGCTTTTCCTTCTATTCCTCCGCTGACGTCTGTCCGCTTCTTTCTTGAGATACTCGGATGTTCTCTGGATCCTCAACTCGCGTCCAGGCTGCGCGTCTACAGGTGTCCAAATGACGTTGTTCAATGGCCTCTCGGGTCTTCTATCAAGGTATAGGCTCACGGGCACTTCCCCTGTCGCTTCGTGCACTGTATTGTTGATATAATACTCGATAATGTCCAGTACGTCTATCCACTTCCAGTTCTCTGTGGAGCAGTATATTTTCATGTATTTCTGCAGTTCTCTCATCACTCTTTACGCGCTGTTGTCCTCTGGGTGTCGACTTGTGGACAAAATCTGTCTTATTCCCAGATTTTCCAGCTCCCTGTGAAATTCTACGCTGGTAAAACAGCTACCTTGATCAGACAATATGTTCTCCGGCTGCCCTAGTATAGGAATGACTCTTTCCTTCAGTCTTTTAAGTACCTGTTTCGTACTGGCTTTTTGAATTAGACATAGGACTACCATTTTAGAATACACGTCTAGTGCAACTAGGATGTGTCTATTTCCCCTTCTGGCTCTCGGAAGAGGGCCGAAATTATCCAATGCCAGAAGCTGACATGGCTTCTCTGGCAGGAGTGGTATTGGTTTTTGCCTCATTAAATACGAGTTAGGCTTTACTCGCTGGCAAATATCGCATGTCCTGGTTGTATTTCTGACTGTATCTCTAAGTGTTGGCCAAATAATTGCTTCTTTCAGCAGGGCAACAGACTTGTCTACGCCAGGGTGGCGAAAAGCTCTGTGTGCCAACCATACTAATCTTCTCTTCAATGCTGGCGGAATAACAAACCTGGGTCGAGTGTGATCAGCATCGCTCCATTTGTGTAGCATCTGGTTAAACCATAAATATTCCGTTGATAGCGCCTCGGCTTCTACATACATCGGGGTTCCTCTGACAAGCTTTCCCTCGAAGTAATTAATCATTAACCGTATCCAGGGATCTTCGCGTTGTAAAACGGAGATGTTCCTTAGATCATCTAATGTCTTCTGGTCTCTATCTTCTATGTCGATAGCTAGAGCTTCCTCTTCATCGGCAGTCGGGTATCTGCTTAGCAAGTCAGGTATAATATTGTCCTTCCCCGGGCAATACTCGATTTCCACTTGAAATTGCTGTATATACAAGGACCACCTTGTCAATCTTTGACTTGACAAGTCAGTTTTCAACAGGAATGTTAGGGCTTCATGGTCCGTTCTCACTACTATTCTGAACCCATAAATCACTTTTCACCAAGACTGTAAAGCATATAGTATTGCGAATAATTCAATCTCCGTGACCGTATAATTCTTTTCATTAGATTTCAATCTTCTGCTTATGAATGCGATATACGTTTTCTCTTCTGGCCTGTCCGCATTTTCCTGGTAGAGCATCGCCCAAATGCCTATAAGTGATGCGTCAGTCTGAATAATAAATTTCTGGGTGTAGTCTGGATATCCCAATTTAACATAATCTAAAAGCATCTGTTTAGATTCCACGAAGGCTTCCTCGCATTTTTCAGTCCATCGCTACCTTCCCCCTTTCTTCAATAAATCTTGGAGTGGTGCCACGGTCTCGGTGTATTTCGGGCAATGGCTCGAAATGAATCCAATAACGCCTAGGTATTGCCTGACGTTCTTCACCTTCGTTGGTCTCGGGAAATGTTTAATGACCTCCAATTTTCCCGGATTAGGCCTAACTCCTTGCGCATCTATTACATGGCCTAGGAATTTAACTTCTCTGTGACCAAAGTTAGATTTCTTCAGATTGACCTTAATGTTAGCCTGACTTAGGTCATCCAATAGCTTGCGTAGATCTCTGATGTGTTCTTCGACTGTTTCTGATGTCAGCAGGATATCATCTACATAGCTTATGGTTGTTGCTTTTACTTCTTCAGACAGGTTTCGATCAAGCGCTCGTATCAACGCTGAACCCGCTGTTTTCAAACCAAATGGGACACGCAAAAACGAGTATGTATGCTGATCGAATAAGAAACCGGTTAATAAGCTTGTTTTCTCCTCCAGTGCAAGATGGTGAAAGCTTGCAGTAATGTCAAGATTTGTGAATACAGTCTTTCCTTTGAATCTTCTGAGTATCTCCTTTATGGGTGGCACTTGGTCAAATTCCGGTATAACCTTGGAATTCAAATTTCGGAAGTCCAGGCATATCCTTACACTTCCGTCCTGTTTAGGTACAACTACCAGTGGGCTGACATAAGGTGTGGCTGTCTATACAATGACGCCCGCCTCCAGCATCTCCTGTATTGCTTCCTTGACCTTTAAATAATGTTTCTCGGCTACTGGGTAAGGTTTTTGTCTGAATGGCGTCCAGTCACTAAATTGGAACGCATATTGGAAATTCTTGATTCGCCCAGGTCTCGAATCGAAGACTCCTTTATATTCAAATAACAGTTCCCTTAACATCTGCTTGTGTTCTGGACCAATTTTAGCTTCCTCTAGCTTTTCTTCAAGGCATTCTCCGAATTGTGGTTCGAGGTCCTTTTCAATGTCTGCGGCCAGTGTTGCCAACTCTCCCTCGATGTCTTCTGTTGTCAATACTGCATCCCCAGTCATATCTCCGTATGTATGCCATACGTACTCTTCTGGTCTCGTTTCACTATGTTTTAATGAGATCTCTAAATTCTCCTTTTCCTCACTCACGCGAAACATAACAATGTCTTGTGAGAGATCTATTATGACCTTATATACTCTTATGAAATCCGCGCCAACAATAATGTTAAAAGGCAGCTTATTCACAAGTAGGAAACTCTGTGAAAATATAGAGTTCCCTATCTGCAAATCTAAAAATACATGGTATTTGCATATCATTACTTTATCTGGTATCACGCCTTTTATCTTCACGCTTGAAATTGGTATTTTCAATACGTGGATTTTACTTTGGATTTCATTATACAGTGCCTGGGTAATTAAACATACAGTCGAGCCAGTGTCTATAAGACTCCTTATCATCATGCCTGCGATGTTTACAATTATAATGGGTAGTTCCCTTCTCACAGTGACCGGCCCTTCCTCTCGGTCTTCAATGAGTTCCTCAGGTTTAGCAATCCAGTTAACCACATTCACTGTATTCCACCCTGCATTTATCTATCCTTTTTGGTCATTTAATTTTGGTGTTTTTTCTATTGCTCCATTTCTTGTGGAGTTCTTCTGTCTGTCTTTGTGCTGTTGAAGTACCAGACTCTTTGCTCCGTCATCATTCTTATAGATGTCGGGTGACCTATTTTTAATTGCTTCATCCCAATGCACTTGCAATTTTCTGTTATCATCTCCATGCTCCTCCATATATCTTAATGATGCGTGATAACGTTCTTCTGCTTCTTCGTCGAACCCGCGACTCTGTTCTCGGGATCTCCAGTCTCGATTATTCCCATCTCGGCCGTAATTTCTCCTGTTATCAGGCTGTTGATTTCTTGTATCGCGCAGATTCCAGGTTTTCCTTCCTCTGTGTCCGTGGTTCGATCTCCCTCTATACGCTGGCCTCCAATTCTGGTTTTCCCTTTCTTTTCGTTGCCAGTATGACTTCTCAGTTTCTGTGCTAGTAGATTTACTTTTGGTCTGCACCCTAGTCGGTTCGGTTGGTGCACTAGTCATGTGGACTTGTTCCGTGTTCCGACTCTGCCTCATATGCTGCGTTGTGGTGAGATCGAGCTGTCTGAGTACCTCCTCCATCTCAATCGCTGTCTTGACGTTTGCCGAGATTAATAGTCTTTGCACTTCATATGGTAATTGCTTGGCTATCGCTAGACAAAGGTCTAGTTCTCTAGGTGCCTCGTCAAGCTCTTTAAAACGGCATAATTGTGCTATAAAGAATTCAGCATATTTCGTTGGATTATTTGTACTATAGCATCTGGAGTACAAGTCCAATCTTAGATTCTGCTGGATGTTTGCATCCCAGTACCTTCTTAAAAATGCCTGGCGGAATTCTTCTACGGTGTCAAACGTGTAACGAAAACTTCTGAACCATAAGGCACATTCACCTTCAGTCAGTTTTTCGATAGCTCTTAATCTTCGCTCTGGCGGTACCTTTGTGTCATTTAAGTATTCGGAATCCTCTTTGAGCCAGTATTGGGTGTCATATTTGAGTTACTCCCAGAATACTTTCTCGGTTGCTCGTCATTAGCCCTTACAACAGTGACTATCTGATTTTGTACAGCATTTTCATGCGGTGTGGACATAGCAATAGGTATACCAGGTGTGGTATACGGGCTGTCACTTGGCATGGCTGTATTTCTCGGAATGGGCTGTACCTCTATACCTGCCCATCTATTTCACCTATTTTCATCGATGCTTCCTTCATTAGATCTCGGATTTCGTAATATGGACTCCTCGTGGGCGATCATTCTGGTTTCCATTTGGCTGTGCCTGATTTCCGCTCTTTCTAAACGAGCTAATACTTCTCGTTCTATTTTTTTCAGGCGATCACGATTTTCCTCTGCCATAGAAACGATTTTCTCCTTGTCATCTTTAAGGCTCTCTTTTATATGAGAAATTTCCCCCGCTAAACCTTGTCTTACCTCGGCAAGCTTTTTATCTCTGGCTTCATTTTTCAAGCCCTCTCGAAGTTCCAACTCTTCTCGTAAACCTGTAACCTCTTTCTGGATGTGACCGTGCATATTGGAGATTTCGGTCCTTATTTTGGTAATTTCTCCCCAGTCCTCATCCTGCCTTTTTTGAATGACTGCTAGATCGTTTTGAGTTTGTTCTAACTCTTTTTGGACTTTTCCAACCTGCGTCTTCATATTTACGATTATTCCCTTATTTTCTTTAGCGGAAGTTTTTATTTCACTGATCTCCTTGCATTGGTCAGGGATATTCGGATCCTGCTTCCTTAATGCTTCATCTACAGCTTTTGCGTAGCCTGCCATACGTTTACTCCATTTTTCGTTGCTATCTTCAAGCCTTTGATCAACGGTCTGAGTGAACGTATTAAACTGCTCTTCCTGCCGCTTAGTGTTCGCTTCGTTCTGATTCTGAATATCTTTAAGCTCTACGGACATATCGTTTAATCTATCATTGACCTCACGTTGCGATTCTCTGCACACTCGCAGATTATTCTCGAGCGTTACTTCTATTGACTCAAAGCGTTTGTCATTATTTGCTTGCATCTCTGAAACCACGCTAACAATCTGTTCAGTTACCTCTTGTTTAATAGATTTTTTATCACCATCAATTTTTTTTATTGACCTGTAATACATTTGAATCTAATCTTTGACTGACCTCTAATTGGTTATTTTCTAACAGAGTGTTTACCGTAGCCAACATCTGGCTCACCTCGGTTTGATTAGTCTCTAACTGAGTATTTACCGTAGCCAACATCTGGCTCATTTCATTTTGATTAGCATCTAGCTGGTTGTTTACTGTGTCTAATATATCCGTTATTTCATCTTGAAATGCCTTAGCATCTTCCCTACTCTTGGCATGAGTAGTATCAAAATGTTCCTTCAACTCTGCGATACATTTTAGTACCCCTTCAATACCAGCCATCCTGTATTTCTTATCATTGAGATATAGGCAGACCTTTGCTGTGCATGCTGGTGCGTTATATTGGGAAAAGAATTCCGATGTCGCGAAAACAACAACATTCATTTTAGCACAATGCTGTGACCACCTATGGAATGGGTTTGGACCCTCGTACCGGTCTGTACATTCACTCGTCAGACAACAATGCCTAATGTCTGAGTATCACCTAAAATGACTCACAATCGCTCAAACACAGTTTGAGGAAAAATATACTATTATGGTTTTCCCCCATGGAAACCATACTATTATTATGGGGTTTTCTGAATCCCATGAGCCATCACGTTTTCTGGGCGCCATGATAAATAAGAAGGATGGCTGCTGACCCATTGCAAGACATCGGCCAAGTTCTGATTTATTAGTAAAACCGTCCAGGGAGTGGTTTTTATTGCCGAATGCCCCACGCTGGGCCATGCCATGATAATTAAGAAGGATCATGCGCCTATGGGGACCTGTATTTTCAACTGGCCCCTCTCACGGGCGACATGATAAATAAGAAGGACCATGCTTTTACATTTACATTTAAGCATGTCTCATTGAGGATTATCAACATTTATTTCGAACGTGAAAGCTTATTAACAATGGGACGCGGCCCTTTTTCTAATATACCATAGATTTTCTGCTATTCTTGTCTCTACCATTTAATACCTTGGCCGACTTTTAGTAGTATCTGTGACTCAATCCTAGTACAATAACATGTCCTCCATGTACCCATTCGTCATCATATGGAACATGTGTTCGTATCCAAGCTAACTCACGGTCTTTCGAGGCATGGGGCGTTCAACCCACTATACGAGCACATATTCAGGATTTGAGTCTGTAATGCGACTACTCTACTTGAAAGAAACAACATATTCCTAAGTATAACATTTAATGGTAGTAATTCATGGCAAAACAAAACAAAACACAAAAAATATTTTACACTTATTTCCCACAACAGAAATCAAAATTATCTGTGAGTCTCTTCTCCTCAAGATTGGTGCTCCACCGCACTCATGTCTATCCTAAACATCCTATTGTTGATACTCTTTGACATCTGAGAGTGCCCATATTGTTTTTCACGTGGCACAATTTAACACAAATTTGAATATCACAACACAACAAACATAAATTACATTTAAATGACATAAACGAAGCAATTATTAAACATTTATCCGTTTTACACGTAATATTTACTTTAAATAACATTGATTCATTAGCTTATGCCTTGTTTAATAAGTGTTGTCTTTCCGCGCGAATCGTATTCTTTTCCCATAAGTATCAAACGCGGAAGTGGTACACTTTCCCATCCAAAATACATATAATTATAGATATTTTATAGCTTCACCATACGACGATTTTCTGGGTCTGGTCATAATATTATCGTTACAAACGTGTCATATCATTCAAATTACGCTACCCGTATGAATAAATTAGTGTGAACTGGGTAAATACTCTTTACAAAAAATGCTTCTATTTATTTGGTGCAGTTAATTTCACCTCAGAGAATAACTGGGCCAAATATTATCCGATTACTTCATTCCAACATTGAATATGTATGGAAACAGTGCATCTAATTTAATTGATACCATCATATCAAGAACATCTTAAGTACTTTTCGAAATATCGAGATTCTTCAGTGTCTCACTACAGTCTTAGAAGAAAAGGATCTGGTCTATTGACTTCCTTTCGCGTGAACAATGGATTGGTCATGGGCCGTCCTCGGCAAGATGGCTGCCGGGTTAGTGGATTATACCTGCTACCCCTCCTGACTTCCCGCACGGTCATGTGTTCACTCAATGGTGCAGCCGTGCTAGAGGTACCCTGAATGGATCGTATCATTACGAATTGAGTCAATCTAATTATTTAATACCTATATTTAGAGTATTTAATGGGCTCATCTCGGCTCGTAAATAATATTCAAGGCAAGGGATGGATAACGAAATAGCTTCGCCGTTCTGTGGTCGTAATCAGTGGCTTTGCGAGCGTCTCAGCTGAGTTTCACTGTTATCTCACTGGACGGGCATGCATATAACAAGAGGAAATCAACGTTTCCTACACGAAGAACCATTTGTCTTACCTCTAAGGGCAGATCAATTAATATAGGCCTACCTAGGGTGTCTAGCAGTTATCCCTGGTGGCGAAGACTCTGCTAACAGTGGATACAGACAGACTCTGTCCCAACTCTGTTGCGAATACACATGTATGCTCTAAGGCAATACTATATCGTAGCTTCGAAGATTTAGCCTACTAGATTCGACAACGCGCGAACTATTTTCGGATGACCCCCGCAACTTATTGACGTAAATATCTTGATTCTACGTTACATGCTCGCTAATCGCGGCTCAAACAATATTTCTTACAGATGACTCAATTCCTAAAGCACTCACGTCCTCTATACATTTACTCTAAAGCCAAAGTTCTACGTAGCTCCAAAACAAGTATAAATTTACTGGCATACATAGACTATCTTAATGGCTTTCAAATACAACCCTGTAGAATATACCGTAATAAAACATTTATTTAACATTTCAATGACACTGAAAAGCTCTCTTTATCTCGATATTTATTTTTCTTTCTTACTTTTCACAATAACACAGTATTCTTACGCTAGATATGACACACTTTGCACGTACCATAGGCCTGACATGCCGATTTATATATTTATTATTGTTATCGACCCCAGATTATCATTATTATTATTATCTAACTTTGCCGTTACTTTCATCAATGTCTTACGCCTAAATGATCGTAAGCGTGTCATCCTCAAAGCCATATTCTTACCAAAATACGAGGGATGTGATCTCGTAGACAAATGACTGTTAAATCTTAATCGTTGAAGGAATGATTCGTTGTATGGTGAGCTATTAAATCATATCAACATATTAAATTTGTATTCACTTTCATTCTAGCTGGATTAGTCCAGCTTGCCAGCCATTCGCCTGCCATAATGCTTGTTTTAAGCCATCATGATATTTTTCACACGACACATTGCATAGACTTTACACATGGTAATTATATTTTTCACTACTGGCATTTTCACTTTAACACAATACACATTCTTTTACCATATAAATATAAACCCTTTTAAAGATCACTGTAATATAACTTTATACATAATTCTCGCACACGGATCCTTGATCGGATTCCCACTATCGCCTGACCTCAGAGATGCGATGCAGCTAACTCCTGACAACCGCTGGTCTCCTTGAAAGTCTATCTTGCGTGTGTGTGTTCGTCTCCCGTCACCTACAGATATGTCTCCTCTACTGCAAAGTTGTTCAATCCTAGGCCACAACTACTTGTGATGCCTTCCAGATTCCCGTAACTGGAGTGTTCATTACAATAGTATGTTATTTTACCCATGAAAACACTTCCTGTGGTTATGTTCATTGTCTGTAAACATCATCCTAAATTAACTATACGCTGTACTGATTCTATACTCGCGTATACTGTTGCTTATACGTCTGCTGTAAACTAATTATTATATGATGCATAATTACTGTTATTAAGCTGCATGGTGCGCCTTTCATTGTTCACTGCTAATACACTTGAGCGTCAATACTTTATAAATTCCGCGCACTTTCTTGCGTGATCTGACAGCGTGTCACCACACGAGTAGGGTCAAGAAGAACTGACTCTCTGCTCCAGCTTCCCCCATATAAAGCTTCCTGATGAAAAGTAGTTCACTGGATTTCCAGGAGCGACTCTCTTCTTAAAATAATACATTTTCAGACAAAGTGAAGTGTGATCCTTATTCGTCTATTCATGGAGGTTCCAAATTCACTCGCGTGCAGGCAATTGCTTCGGCCAATTAATTATAATTAATTGCTTTCTTCCACGGCGTCATGATGCTACTCCGGTTCTTCCCCTATTGCTACATTACAAATCCTGACTCTGCCACGGATTAGGTCTGTGCATAGATTCTTTTATAGATGCAGGCTTTAATTTTGGAGTGAGGACACTCCTAAATTATCTTTCCTAGATTACATGCATCTGGGTGTAAGTTTCATCTCAATTCATTGCTCCATTTGGCGGTAATTAATTAATTTCTGTGGGCGACCATCCACACTTCGCTTCTCTGCGTTGTAAGACTGTGGTCCCCAATTCCATCAATCTTTGGTCGCTCCCCCAGTGCAGACGAGATATAGTTCCTTGGCGTCACCTAGTAACGCCCCCTTGTTAACCACGATTTGTCAACTGTCAAGTTGGCCTGATTTCTTGAGCTCTTAGCATCTTAAACGTACATAGGCTTGTATTTTCTGCAATAATCCACCTTTAATGCTATAATATTCCCGTTCTGGCCGTGAAATCATGCTGTTATAATTATGTGCAGTTATAACTCATCGTTTTCTCGGGTTCACGGTGGCTGTTCCCCCTCAGAGATCAATGATTCGATTCTTCGCAGAATCATGGGCCTGGTCTTCCTTGTGATAAAGACCCCGTTTCGATGCTTGTCAGCCGTGTACCATTGGGCAGAGTATAGAAGTTACATGTATTTAAAAATTGAACCTTTCAGCAGGCTTAGAATCATGTTGGCAGCACTGATGTATATCAGTTACTTCAAATTAATCTAAAATGTCATGTACTATTCGTGAGCAATGTTTAGATATGTTGGCTTGCATTTCTGATATTAGGGTGAAAAATAGAGAGAGCATTTATTTACAGTTGGCAGCGCTGCTGGTTCTTAAGTATACGCACAGGCATAATAATTATGACGCACAAAGCACGTACGAAGTTTCGTTGAAATCGAGTTCTTTGTATAGAAGTTACATGCATTTAAATATTGGACCTATCAGCAGTCTTAGATTCATTTTGGCAGCACTGACGTAAATTAGTTACTCCAAATTAATTTAGAAGGTCATGTACTATACGTGTGCGAAGTTTCGAGCTGTTGGCTTGCATTTTTGCTGATTTATTGTTATTAGGTTACAAAAATAGAGAGAGCACTTATTAACATATGTCTGCCCTGGTTGCTATTGAAATACGCATAGTCATATCTGTTATGGTACACATACTACATACGAAATTTGGTTGAAATCGAATTGATAGTATGGAAGTTACATGCATATAACTATATGACCTATTAGCAGCCGTAGAATCGTGTGGGCAACACTGTCGTATATGGCCTCTTGGAAATGAAACTGAAATATTATTGTCTATATATGTGGCAATTTTGGAATAGCTCCCATGCATGCTTTCTGAGATATTCATAATGGAGCTGAAATTTCAATTTTGATTTATCAGCAGTTGGTAGCAATTATGACATTTTCAAATATGGCCGTGAGCTATTCAGGTATAGATCTTTACTGATACCAAATTTGGTTTCGGTAACTGCAGCCGTTTAGGAGTTGATAGGGGGGACACACACATAGACAGACAGACAGAGAGACATAAGGACAGACAGACACACATTTGCCCGGATCGATGTCATAAGTCTACTTTTTCCTCATTTATACAAAATGTGAAAAGTAGGTTAAAAGTCAGTCACTACTCAATTTTTCTAGGTTTGTGCCGTGTCTTGTGTGGGGTTCCACCTAGGACACCAAGCTGGCTCATCAGCGGGCTCTTTGGTGTCCCCGCCCGGACCCCCACAGGAGTAGCGAACTGCGCGATGCCTCCCTTTTTATGAAGACACGGCACAAACCTAGAAAAGATGCTGGGATTTACAGTAATTTAATAGCAGACATTTTAGATCCAGGATAATTCTTCGACAAACCCAAAGCTTTGATTTAAACGGAAACATTTGTCTCCAACTTCCAGTAGCACATGCAGCAAGTCAGGCACAAATATTGAAGAACTGTGTTCATCCATAACAACTTAATTGAACGTACTCATATGTTTTAAGAGTGTACAGAGTACACAGGCAGTTAGAAAACAAGGTCTCTTCAAAATAATTTCCAAACCTGGCAAATATTTTACTGTCAACAAAAGAAACGGGATTGTGAATATTTCTACTGATAGACTGAAACCAGCCTACACCTCAACAGCAGAATATGAAGAGACCTCTAACACTGGTGGTGAAGCCTATCCAGTAGTGTCACAAGGCCCTTGATCTCGGGGTGAAACATCAGACTCTCCAAACAAAACCAACAAGGAAACACTGGTATCGAAATCCCGCAGCGGAGAGACAGTCAGGTTCTCTGTTCTTTATTAAGCAACATTGTATGTATTTGAATTTTCGGCTAGGTATAATGTGTGTATTTTGTTCGTTGTTAATGTCTTAAATTTTCAACTTCATGTTTAAATTTCTCTGAGAAAATGTCTACAGGAAGTAATAGCATTTTTTCAGAAATGTTGCATGAAGCTTTACAGGCTTTAAAAAATTAGCATATTTTCGATATTTCAATAATATTTTTAAAATGGCGTATTTTAACAGCATTTTCTTGAACATTTCCATCTGTCAAAATTAAACAAGGACATTTATTAAATCTGAGTAGTGTAGGTATACTGTTGTTTTAAGGGGTGGAACTACGATATTATCTGCCCCCAATATTAAATCTGAAGTGTTAAAACATAACACATATAAAATGATATTATTGAAAAAGTAAAGGTTTGTATCTTGGAAAATTCGGGAATAAAAGTAACTTTGATATTAATAAATGCATTTTAAAGTGACAAGAAAATAGGCATGGCTTGAAAATAACCCTTATTGACAAAGTTTGAGAGACAATGATTAGATACCTTAGTCAATAAATATTATTATTATTATTGTTCTAAAGAACCGGTTTCAGTCATTAATCAGCAGTGTATAATTAATAATGAAGAGTCCTCTACAACTGGTGGTGAAGAACATCCCGCAGTATCACAAGGCCCTTGCTCTCCTGGTGGAACAACTGACCCTCCAGACAAGGAAATACTGCTGGTGAAGAACATCCCCCAGTATCACAAGGCCCTTACTCTCCTGGTGGAACAACTGACCCTCCAGACAAGGAAATACTGCTGGTGAAGAACATCCCGCAGTATCACAAGGCCCTGGTGGAACAACTGACCCTCCAGACAAGGAAATACTGCTGGTGAAGAACATCCCGCAGTATCACAAGGCCCTTGCTCTCCTGGTGGAACAACTGACCCTCCAGACAAGGAAATACTGCTGGTGAAGAACATCCCCCAGTATCACAAGGCCCTTACTCTCCTGGTGGAACAACTGACCCTCCAGACAAGGAAATACTGCTGGTGAAGAACATCCCGCAGTATCACAAGGCCCTGGTGGAACAACTGACCCTCCAGACAAGGAAATACTGCTGGTGAAGAACATCCCGCAGTATCACAAGGCCCTCGCTCTCCTGGTGGAACAACTGACCCTCCAGACAAGGAAATACTGCTGGTGAAGAACATCCCGCAGTATCACAAGGCCCTTGCTCTCCTGGTGGAACAACTGACCCTCCAGACAAGGAAATACTGCTGGTGAAGAACATCCCGCAGTATCACAAGGCCCTCGCTCTCCTGGTGGAACAACTGACCCTCCAGACAAGGAAATACTGCTGGTGAAGAACATCCCGCAGTATCACAAGGCCCTGGTGGAACAACTGACCCTCCAGACAAGGAAATACTGGTGGTGAAGAACATCCCGCAGTATCACAAGGCCCTCGCTCTCCTGGTGGAACGACTGACCCTCCAGACAAGGAAATACTGCTGGTGAAGAACATCCCGCAGTTTCACAAGGCCCTTGCTCTCCTGGTGGAACAACTGACCCTCCAGACAAGGAAATACTGCTGGTGAAGAACATCCCGCAGTATCACAAGGCCCTTGCTCTCCTGGTGGAACAACTGACCCTCCAGACAAGGAAATACTGCTGGTGAAGAACATCCCGCAGTATCACAAGGCCCTCGCTCTCCTGGTGGAACAACTGACCCTCCAGACAAGGAAATACTGCTGGTGAAGAACATCCCGCAGTATCACAAGGCCCTTACTCTCCTGGTGGAATAACTGACCCTCCAGACAAGGAAATACTGCTGGTGAAGAACATCCCGCAGTATCACAAGGCCCTGGTGGAACAACTGACCCTCCAGACAAGGAAATACTGCTGGTGAAGAACATCCCGCAGTATCACAAGGCCCTTGCTCTCCTGGTGGAACAACTGACCCTCCAGACAAGGAAATACTGCTAGTGAAGAACATCCCGCAGTATCACAAGGCCCTTGCTCTCCTTGTGGAACAACTGACCCTCCAGACAAGGAAATACTGCTGGTGAAGAACATCCCGCAGTACCACAAGGCCCTCGCTCTCCTGGTGGAACAACTGACCCTCCAGACAAGGAAATACTGCTGGTGAAGAACATCCCGCAGTATCACAAGGCCCTGGTGGAACAACTGACCCTCCAGACAAGGAAATACTGCTGGTGAAGAACATCCCGCAGTATCACAAGGCCCTCGCTCTCCTGGTGGAACAACTGACCCTCCAGACAAGGAAATACTGCTGGTGAAGAACATCCCGCTGTATCACAAGGCCCTTACTCTCCTGGTGGAACAACTGACCCTCCAGACAAGGAAATACTGCTGGTGAAGAACATCCCGCAGTATCACAAGGCCCTCGCTCTCCTGGTGGAACAACTGACCCTCCAGACAAGGAAATACTGCTGGTGAAGAACATCCCGCAGTATCACAAGGCCCTCGCTCTCCTGGTGGAACAACTGACCCTCCAGACAAGGATATACTGGTGGTGAAGAACATCCCGCGGTATCACAAGGCCCTTGCTCTCCTGGTGGAACAACTGACCCTCCAGACAAGGAAATACTGCTGGTGAAGAACATCCCGCAGTATCACAAGGCCCTTGCTCTCCTGGTGGAACAACTGACCCTCCAGACAAGGAAATACTGCTGGTGAAGAACATCCCGCAGTATCACAAGGCCCTGGTGGAACAACTGACCCTCCAGACAAGGAAATACTGCTGGTGAAGAACATCCCGCAGTATCACAAGGCCCTCGCTCTCCTGGTGGAACGACTGACCCTCCAGACAAGGAAATACTGCTGGTGAAGAACATCCCGCAGTATCACAAGGCCCTCGCTCTCCTGGTGGAACAACTGACCCTCCAGACAAGGAAATACTGCTGGTGAAGAACATCCCGCAGTATCACAAGGCCCTTGCTCTCCTGGTGGAACAACTGACCCTCCAGACAAGGAAATACTGCTGGTGAAGAACATCCCGCAGTATCACAAGGCCCTCGCTCTCCTGGTGGAACAACTAACCCTCCAGACAAGGAAATACTGGTGGTGAAGAACATCCCGCAGTATCACAAGGCCCTTACTCTCCTGGTGGAACAACTGACCCTCCAGACAAGGAAATACTGCTGGTGAAGAACATCCCGCAGTATCACAAGGCCCTTGCTCTCCTGGTGGAACAACTGACCCTCCAGACAAGGAAATACTGCTGGTGAAGAACATCCCGCAGTATCACAAGGCCCTCGCTCTCCTGGTGGAACGACTGACCCTCCAGACTAGGAAATAGTGCTGGTGAAGAACATCCCGCAGTATCACAAGACCCTTGCTCTCCTGGTGGAACAACTGACCCTCCAGACAAGGAAATACTGCTGGTGAAGAACATCCCGCAGTATCACAAGGCCCTGGTGGAACAACTGACCCTCCAGACAAGGAAATACTGCTGGTGAAGAACATCCCGCAGTATCACAAGGCCCTCGCTCTCCTGGTGGAACGACTGACCCTCCAGACAAGGAAATACTGCTGGTGAAGAACATCCCGCAGTATCACAAGGCCCTCGCTCTCCTGGTGGAACAACTGACCCTCCAGACAAGGAAATACTGCTGGTGAAGAACATCCCGCAGTATCACAAGGCCCTTGCTCTCCTGGTGGAACAACTGACCCTCCAGACAAGGAAATACTGGTGGTGAAGAACATCCCGCAGTATCACAAGGCCCTTGCTCTCCTGGTGGAATAACTGACCCTCCAGACAAGGAAATACTGCTGGTGAAGAACATCCCGCAGTATCACAAGGCCCTTGCTCTCCTGGTGGAACAACTGACCCTCCAGACAAGGAAATACTGCTGGTGAAGAACATCCCGCAGTATCACAAGGCCCTTGCTCTCCTGGTGGAACAACTGACCCTCCAGACAAGGAAATACTGCTGGTGAAGAACATCCCGGAGTATCACAAGGCCTTCGCTCTCCTGGTGGATCAACTGACCCTCCAGACAAGGAAATACTGCTGGTGAAGAACATCCCGCAGTATCACAAGGCCCTCGCTCTCCTGGTGGAACAACTGACCCTCCAGACAAGGAAATACTGCTGGTGAAGAACATCCCGCAGTATCACAAGGCCCTCGCTCTCCTGGTGGAACAACTGACCCTCCAGACAAGGAAATACTGCTGGTGAAGAACATCCCGCAGTATCACAAGGCCCTCGCTCTCCTGGTGGAACAACTGACCCTCCAGACAAGGAAATACTGCTGGTGAAGAACATCCCGCAGTATCACAAGGCCCTCGCTCTCCTGGTGGAACAACTGACCCTCCAGACAAGGAAATACTGCTGGTGAAGAACATCCCGCAGTATCACAAGGCCCTCGCTCTCCTGGTGGAACAACTGACCCTCCAGACAAGGAAATACTGCTGGTGAAGAACATCCCGCAGTATCACAAGGCCCTCGCTCTCCTGGTGGAACAACTGACCCTCCAGACAAGGAAATACTGCTGGTGAAGAACATCCCGCAGTATCACAAGGCCCTCGCTCTCCTGGTGGAACAACTGACCCTCCAGACAAGGAAATACTGCTGGTGAAGAACATCCCGCAGTATCACAAGGCCCTCGCTCTCCTGGTGGAACAACTGACCCTCCAGACAAGGAAATACTGCTGGTGATATATTTTCAAATATGCATTTTACTTTGCTAATGAAAGTCATAATATACCAAGAATCGTTTCTTTGTTGTTTGAGTCTTCAGTCTTTTGTCTGGTTTGATGCAGCTCTCCATGCCTCCCTGTATTGAGCTAATCGTTTCATCTCTACATAGCTAACACACCCTACATCCGAGGCAATCTGATTAACATACTCTAACCTTGGTCTACCCCTACAGTTCTTGTCCTCAACCCCTCCTTCCATAACTAAGCTTGCTATTCCTGGGTGTCTTAGTAAGTGTCCTACCAACCTATCTCTTCTCTTCATTAGCAGTCGCCAGAAACATCTCTCCTCTCCCACTCGTCTTAATACCCCTTCGTTTGTCACCCTATGTACCCATCTGATTTTCATCATTCTCCTGTAACACCACATTTCAAATGCTTCAATTCTCCTCTTTTCTGCTGCACCAATAGTCCAAGTTTCACTTCCATAGAGCGCCACGCTCCAGACAAAGGGTTTCAAAATTGACTTCCTAATACCTAAATCTATATTCGATGTCAACAGATTCCTTTTTTGTAGAAAGGCTTTCCTTGCCTGAGCTAACCTACTTTTTATATTCTCTTTGCTTCGTCCATCACTGGTTATTTTGCTTCCTAAGTAACTGAAGTCTCCTACTTCCTAATAATATTTATTGACTAAGATATGTTCTTTTTTTAGTCCCCTTAAAACAGCAACTATCATCATCTTCATTACCTCTCAAGTAGATTTCAGCAAGAAACTGGAGTCAAAGTTTTTTTTTTCCCCTAGCTATTCAAACTGTGACTGCTTAGGTTTTAGAGTGGGTAACACTCCCAACACTGGAACACCAGTCTTGTTTTCATGTTTATTTGAAACATCCATTGGTCTATACCAGGTGTCTCTGAACATTTTAGCCTAAGGGCCATACTCACTCATCCACTAAGTCCCAAGGTCCAAGACCTAGCTAGCTCATCATACCAACATACTGCAGTTTTAATAACTATTACGCGCAAGGTTTCGTTTCTGGACTAGCCTGCGAGTGACATATCTATGGCGCGGGGCACGGGGTCGGACTCTGCTCCGATTACTCATGACTTCTTTTACGCTTTCGGAACTACTTATCTGTGCGGTAAAACATTCTCCAAAATTAAACATACAAAAAATATTAACTGATGAGCATTATTTGAATTCGCTGCTGATAGTTTCCACTAGTAATCTAAACTTGATCCACACCTGTAAACAATTTCTCAGTGCAATTATAATTATAGGGTTCAATTTCATTAACAATTAATTAAAATTCTCCGCCAATCAATACAAATTATATTCAAATTAGTACATGTTTCGGTGCAAAATGGGGCCTTCTTCAGCAGATTACAATTAAACATTAAGAAAGTAATTTAATAAAACTAATTACTTATGTGACTTACTTACTTATTTATTAATAGGTGGCTTTATGTCACTTACTGTAAGTTTGAGGATAATTATGATATAATTAATTACTATCCAGTCTCATTATACAATTCAGTTATTGTTGTGTTTGGTCGTTAAAAAAATATAAAACATTAGATTATTATTTTGTTTGATTTACTTACGTAATGAAAATAAATTATGACGGGCCGGATTGGTGGTGCTAGCGGGCCATTGTTGGCCCGAGAGCCGTTGTTTGGAGATCCCTGGTCTAATAGAAAGGAAACTTAAAAGATCCTACATGAGTGAGTTTATTAATCGGACGTACGGGCGTGGGAAAATATAAGGAAATTCGCCTTAGCGAAGAAAGTAAATACACCATTACAAAGCGAATGGTCCACAGCTTAATATGGCGCATTATATGAAATTTCAAATGTTTTTAAAGATTTTGACATTCCGGAGCCCATTAATGTCTCGACTAATACACTTGCCATGAGTTAGGTTTGAGATGTCATACAATGGCTACAGGAGTAAACTTTATCGGCATCGCTGATCGAGTTCTCTGATTGGCTCACATTTTTCTTTCTTTTTTGTTTTACTGGGAAGATCTTTGGTAGAGTGTGAAGAGATTATTAAGAGCTGATTAAGAATAAAAACAATTTGGAGACGTACCTAAGTTAATTATGTCGGTTGAAGTACCCCCTCGATATGCTATTACGCTGACACCAGGTTATAGCGATTGAGTTGTTTATGGATATTTGGAATGGCTATGCTATAAGGAAGGCGCGTTATGACTTCGTCTTTTTTCCATGAGTGAACGCAGCTAACGCCAGGGAGGCAGGAGTGAACTTTATGGGCTTCGCTGATCGAGTTCTCTGAATGGCACACATTTTCATATCGTGGGAGGTTCTTGGAAAGCTATAACCACTCGCATCAGCTGTCAGGACCTGCTGACTACAGATAAATGTCCATTATTACTCTAAACACCTTTCATGTCCCATTTTTATAGCTTTCCTCCTGTATTTTATAGGGAGAGATTTCATGTGGAAAATATTGGATATTACAGCCAACGACGTGCGTAAACTATGATGTGTGCATACCAAAATATCCTTTGCGTCACCAAGTAAGTTTAGATGAGGTTTATCAAACGAGGACTACGCAAGGGAGATTGTCTTTTATGATCTACTTCCTTAAATGTCTTAGGTAATGTCGAAATGTTTGTATCATGGGGTTAACAAGTAGAATAATAATACAAAGGTCAATGTGTTAGAGAATTTAGTATTTACGACACGATACATAGAGGTTAATAGCGTGCAACGTATCTATGGTTCAGTTTTCATTCAACCTATTATCATCACAAAACATATAGACTAACGAGATCACCTTTTATTTCATTGCTCTCAGATGATTAGGTCGTCAGAAAAGTCATTTTGAAATATTTGCATTTCTTGCGGTCTCCATGTCATTTTTGTGTTTTTGAAAGTTACATACAGTGCATGTTCTTACGTAAAGAATCTATCACCATGTAACACTGTTGGCCTGCCATATTGAATTAATTTTATGTAGGCGATAGGATAATGTACCAGAGGATAAATATTGTGAGACCACCTTGTGGTGTAACGGGTGGCATTCTTGGCTGTCACCCTGGAATCCGGGTCAATTCCCCAGAAAGAGATCTCTGATGGAGATGATTCACAAAATACGTCTATCTAATGCCACTCTCTGCTCATGCCACTTCTTGTGTAAGGGTTCATTGAAGGGAAGAGACCTAGAGAATGACCAAGATATACATATCTCAAGCAAATCCAAGAAGATACTGGACTGAGAAACTGTGTAACAATGAAAAGAGCAGCAATTAACCCTACTGCTTGGTATCATTTTGTGACAACAGACCAGTCTGTGGACTGAGGAGTACTCGAAGACGATGTGACGTGTCATTTTTCATTCGATGATCATGGTGCAAGTTGCAAGTCAAAGGTCTGATTTGAACATTTTATGAACGTCGATGAAGTCCATTTTGTTCACTTAAACATATGAATTCCATTGCAGAATGATGTCTGCACCTCCCGAATACTCAATTGCTGTATTAGGCTTATGCTTTCGGTGAGACATCAATAGCTAATGTTATTTTTTCCTGTCACAATTGTTACTACAACAATTCCAAATTACCCTTCCTAGACTTCATTTATTCATTCATTTACTTTATTTGCAAATGGAGGTAATTCCCCGGTGGCTAATTGTACAATAATTGTAATTATTACACAAAATTACGATCAATAGTATCAAACACACTTCATGTACACAAGTTGCAATTTGGGAAAGAATTCATGATGAAAATCAATAAATGTAAAACAAAAATATTAGAATGCAGCCGAAATAAATCAGAAACCTCTATGGACATCAAATTGGCAGGTGGAAAGCTAAAGGAAGTGGGAGACTTTTGTTACTTAGGAAGCGAAATAAACCAGTGATGGACGAAACAAAGAGGATATAAAAAGTACGTTGGCTCAGGCAAAGAAAGCATTTGTACAGAAAATAAATCTGTTGACATCGAATATAGATTTAGGTATTAGGAAGTCAGTTTTGAAAGCCTTTGTCTGGAGCGTGGCTCTCTAGGGAAGTGAAACTTGGACTGTTGGTGCAGCAGAAAAGAGGAGAATTGGGCGTTTGAAATGTGGTGTTACAGGGGAATGATGAACATCAAATTGTTAAACTGAGTAACAAATGAAGGGGTATTAAGACGAGTGGGAGAGGAGAATTTTTTTTGGCGACAGCTAATGAAGATAATAGATATTTGGTAGGTCACATATTAAGACACCCAGGAATAGCAAGCTTGGTTATGGAAGGAAGGATCGACGACAAGAACTGTAGGAGTAGACCAAGGTTAGAATATGTTAAACAGATTGCTTCGGATGTAGGGTGTGGTAGCTATGTATAGATGAAACGAATAACTCAGGACTGGAAGGCGTGGAGCACTGCATCAAACCAGTCAAAAGACTGAAGACTCAAACAACAACAACAACAGTAATTACATCGTAGTATTTACACAAAATTTTAGTCTTCTCTTAAATGTATCAATATGTTTGGGAAAGGCTCTAAGACTATGTAGCAGGTAATGAGTTCCAGTTATTTGAAGGAAGCTGGAAGGAAGCTTTTACCTGACAGTTAATCGTGCGATCATGAGCCACGGGACCTACATTTTACGTGGAATCTGAACTAAAGGACATGCCATTTCACTTAGAAAATCTCACATGCATTGACCGGGAATCGAACCCAGTCCACCTTGGCGAGAGGCTGAAAGCTTGACCACTGCACCACCACGCCCCCTTCCAATTATCAATACCACGATTAAAGAAAGAATGTTTCCCATAATTTGTATGATGCAGTCGGCCCTTAACACTATGCAAATGATCGGCGCTACTCAGGTAGGTGGGATTTCCCAGACGTTTGCTTAGTTCTCCGATTAGTGTAGCGTATAGGCTGAACTTCGTCCTTCTATCTTCCAGAGATTCCCACCCTAGTTTATCAATCATTCGAGTGACACTATTTCTAGGATTAAAATCGTTGAGCACATACAAAGCAGCCTTCCGTTGTACCATCTCCAGCTCTTTGATATGGGTCCCAAACCGCTGAGCCATATTCCAAGATTGACCTCATCAGGGTCAAATTTCCTAATTATTTTACGGTGGAACTACTGCCTATTAACACAGTCATTACAAAATTAAATGGTTTGTACACTTCGGAGAGTCGCCTCCGTAGCGTAGCTGTCAGCATGGTTAGCTGCCGCCCCGGAGGTCCTGGGTTCGATTCCCAGCTCTGCCACGAAATTAGAAAAGTGGTACGAGGACTGGAACGGGGTCTACTCAGCCTCGGGTGGTCCAAATGAGTAGAGGGGGTTCGATTCCCCCTCAGCCATCCTCGAAGTGGTTTTCCGTGGTTTCCCACTTCGTCTTCGGGCAAATGCCGGGATGGTACTGTCCCCGATATCCGGATAGTAGGCTGTCAGATATCCGCCCCCCTCAATCGGATTGCCAATAATCAATCGCACCGGCACAGCTACATCAATGAAAATGGCACTGACAGATACTACCGAGATTAGAGCACATCAGTTAACAAGAAATTATTGTGGGACACACCAAAATATACGGGGGTTCATACTTACCTTTACTTACCTCTTCAAATTAATCTCGGGTTTGGGTTGCCAACTGGATCACTTAAAGTATGCCCTCACAATAACCTCCACCATGATATTTAAAATGAACCAAGACGGAAACAAGACACTTTGAACTGTACAATAATTTATTTCACATAAAGGGAATGATTCTAACAAAAATTCAACAAAATACACGTGGCAATCAGAAGCCATTGTCAATATAATCATGTCCTCCTGTAGGACTTGTAGACTTTACATACAACATTTTCAGCTTTCACTAGCTTATAAGAACGTAATAATCATAATACATTTGGAATGGATGAGGGAATTGGGACGAGACATGTAGCAATTGTTTTCCTCTTTCATAAACATCACACTTTATTTATAACTGCAAGCCTGCTATGTAGTCGACCTTGGCCTCTAACATACAGTTGTCAGGCCAGCTGCGCCATGTCGCATGCCTACGTCGTCAAGTGGACCCACCTGTCCGGCCAACGTTAGCATATGCTCGTAACCTCTGAGCCTAGCTCCTTTTCAAACACTTTAAATGTCCTCAACTCAACTCAAATATTATCACGCAAATCTTTTAAATGCTTCAATCACATATCACTGGATTACTCTAATAATCCCAAAACTTGTTTAATTACATAATCCATATGTTTCATTAGCGTTGTTTAGAGTATATTAACAAACTCTTAATGTTTATAACAAATGCTCATTAATTGTTTATAACAATTATAAATTGTTTATAATATTGTCAAATGACAATTGAAAAATATATACACGCCTCTATTAATTCCTTTCGTTTTACATTATTGTTAAAGATATTTACAGAATTATTTACAATGTTAATATTATTTATTTTAAAATACATTAAACCACACGTTTATCCGGTTGATAATTACTCAAATCAGGTTAATATAATCGACCAATGAAGGTTAGTTATATTTAAATGTTATAAATCCAGGTTTAATAATTATTATTACTTGTGACGGTAATCTCCATTCAAAATCGCTATCTCAAATTATTTAAACACTCTTGCCAATTTTAACAGTTACTTCACATGATTAACCTTCAAAGGACCTGGACAATAAACTCAGCGGAAAAATACCTCGCTCAAACGCACAAAATTGCATAAAACAGGCCCAGAATTCATCATACATCTCCATATATATGGCATAAAAATCTTCCACAATATATTCAAAAAACCTCCACTTACAAATTCATTAACTTCATTAATATTACTGTGGGAACCTCCTTCAATTATTCAAGGGCATTATTCATCAGCGACTTTTACACGTCCACTGAACTAACGATTATACATCCATAGTTCCACTTCAAAAATTCTTATATTCATTAATTGTTTCAAAACTGTTATTTATTTAACCTTCGTGGGTTTCATTCATGAATCGATATGAAGTAAAAATTTGCCAATCACAAATACATTTAATAGCAAATACGATTATACACGCCTCTCTGGTCTATCAAAATTGAGATTAATATCTTCAAAGTAACGTAGTATAAAAATACTATCTTCAATCAAAGTTCACCTAAACTGCATAAATAGTTGAATAGAATACAATTAGACTTTGGAATGCAAACATTATTGTTCCAATCTAGTATTGAGAAAAATTCCTATCAAATGTTCATTATTATAGTGTATTCAATAAATCGTAATCAAAGTTCATATTTCATAAAATTGTCTATAATGCAATGGTAATTTCAGAACTGACGATAAATGTCTATGTTGCAATCATGTTCATAAAACGACTAGTATTTCCAAGATCGTCGATACAGAAATAGATTTTAACGCTCTAAAATCTTTTAATTATTCTTCTTTCTTGAGGATGACAGAAAATTGGTCAAAGTAATTTACTGAATAGAATTACTTTAATAAAGTGACACGCTGTCTGAATTCAAATCTGCCATAGAAAATCGTTAACTTTACAGTCAAATCGTGACTACAAAATTATGCAAATTACTGAAAGAATATAATTATCAGTCTCAACTGATCCAAAATTATTTAACTATGCCACTGACATAACAATGTCTTAATAAATCGTAGAAAAAGGCATAACTCATCAAGGTGTACTGAGTACAGAAATATCAAGCAAGAAAATGGGGCAAAATAAAGGACAAAACATATGGGAAAAATGGTTGCTCAGATATCGCTAAATGACTCAAATAAAACAAGAAACGTTCACGACTACCTTATCTGTTGATTGAAGTTCTAGAGGAAAATCTTCCAAAGAAGACTGGTGATGGTTCCATTTCACCAAAAAGATGTGCTCCGACCTCGAACCTGGAACCAGCGCCCTCGGAGAATAGAACTGCTTCCTCCTCCGGAAATTGCACTGCTCCGTGTATACGATAGACATCCTTCTGGCAAAACTCTTCTTTGTGAGACGGGTCCACCCTGGCCTCTCTTGAAAGTTCCCTGAACTTCTGGTAGAAATTCGCCATGAAGTTTATTGTAATTATTTCCGTAGAAATATTCATAGTTGTGGAGTATGAATATGTTTCCACTGCCATTTGATATAATTCAGCGTTGGACAACGAGGCATGAGTGTAGTTGGATATTCACTACATGCTCGCTTTTGTAGAAAGACGATTAGCGAAGTTCCATGCTGCTATTTCACTCCATTGATATATGTCCCAATTGCATTAAAGTCCTTAGCCTTCCATCTCCATTTCCGTTATAATAGTTGAAAGAACTGCCATATTATATTGTTCCATGTTAGAATGCAGCGTTGTATCACCAAAAGCAATATGTAATATCACGGTTGCACTACACGTGTCAGCCGTAGCGTAGAATGTGATATTATAAAAGTGTTTCTCAGGTGGCGAGAAAATCACTTTTGTCTGCCGTCTTAAAATGCCAATATCTTCGAAATTATAATCTTGAAAATGTTCAACCTTTCTACACACTTTAATATAGCACTGCACAATGGAATTAACTTAAAGGCATTAGTCAACTCTTGATATATCATCCTGTAGACTCGTTAATGTGTGCGTTTCAACTTCGCCTAGTTTCAATCACCGTAAAATGGAACTGCGGCACGCTCGAAGCTCGTTCGATGCGGTGGGCTTTACCACACGCGCTAAAGACGACTTGCTTCACTTATTCACTCGAAAACGACTATATGACATCAGAAATATATATGCGGTATGAGACATATGCGGTATGAGAGATCCTCTCTGCTGTGCAAGACCTTTTATCAACTTCTTAAGGGGCGTATCCATCCCTTCCATAGCTTGTTTCTCCGTCATTACTAGAAGTTCTAACTTTGGCTATACTTGACGGATTTTCAAATTTCAAAAACTCAAAAATAATTTCTTCAAAATTCCAAATCAATGCCATAACTGAAAATAGTTTTCCACAATTCTGCATTCCAAAAATAATTAAATATAGTAGTTTCAGTAATCTCCGTCTCCCTCCAAACTATCGTTCATTGGTTCGAGTCTTTCCTCCAATCGCGTAACTTCTTCCTTAGCACAATTCCACGTTTCCCTGCGACTGCGTCGTAAATCTCAGATCTTTCTCGAACAAAATCATGACGTCACCAAGAATCTCAGCTCAAGCAGCCTACTTGCGTGAAGTCTGCATCATCCGTGCCTACGTCATGAGTATCCACGTCACAACTATGACAGCCATAACTTAATTCATATTTGCCAATACAGCCATCGTGGTCTCAATATAATTCAATTTACGGGGGCATTCTCCCTTCACCACGTTTTAAAAACAGTTGCAAATTGTTTTTAAACTCTGTGTTATAAGTATCTCAATTCACTTGAACACGAAATTGAATTATCATTGTCTTACTCTTGGATAATATTTCTTCAAGTTTCCAGCAATGAACTTGCCATAAACGACATTATTCTCATCATCGTAGAGTTCATAACAGTTGTTTCCATAAGCATTCGTAATTCTGAACGGACCCATAAATACTATTCCAAACTTGGGATAGATTTTCTTACTCACATCAGCCTTGACAGGTCTGCGTAGTAATACCAGATTTCCAATTTCTAAGGGAGCACCAAAACGTTTTCCAGCAACTCTTTTCAGTCGTTTTTGTGCTGCTTTCTGGATTTGTTCCTTCGCTTTGTCAATTCTCTGCTGCCTTCCTAAGTCGGGATCTCTAGGAACGTGGTTAAAAAGATTATCCCACGACCTTTCTGGGTTTCTTCCTAGATGAAGTCTCATTGGCACTTCTCCTGTGCTCTCCTGCACTGTAGAATCCAGACATTCCTCAATAAGGGGTACAAATCTCACCCAACCAGAATGATCATTCGGGCAGAAAATTCGACAAAATTTCGAAAATTCAGCCATATATCTTTCTGAAGAATTCGATTCCGGATAGCGCACGCTTGAAAATATGTGCTTAATACCAAGCCTTTCCATATCTGCAGCAAATTCTAAGGATGTAAACTGAGCTCCATGATCCGATAGTAGATATTCTGGTTTACCAGCTTTTGGAAATACAGCATGTTCCAGTCTGCTTACAACTTTCCTCGTGTTAGCTTTTTGCATGGGACTCATTGTTACAAATTTCGAGAAGACATCCACGGTAACCAACAGATACTGATTACCCTGGTATCCCTTCGGACAAGGACCAAATATGTCCGTCGCCATGAGTTCATTTGGTTTAGAGGGAATCATAGCCTTAGGTTTTCCTTTTAATAGAGCGGAAGCATGCTTTGCTCTTTGGCATTTATCACATGAACGAATGACATTAGCAATACTGGAACGCATGTTAGTCCATATAAACCCCTCATTAAGAGTATCAAGAGTCTTATCTAAACCTGCATGTCCAGTTGCGTGATGAGCTACCCACTCTAAATTGACAACAAGTTTAGGTGGCACGACTATTCGGAGCTTTGTATGCGCAGAGTCAGCATACTTACATACGATGTCTCCACTCAAGACAAAGTGTCGTGATTCTCTCTGTGTAGCTGCATAGTCAACATCAGTATTGTCCATGTAACCCTTGAGGAACCTGTACATTTTCCTGATTGGAGCGTGTCTCTTCTGTGACACACCGATTCGGGCTAACCTCCTAACGGTCTCTTGATCTTGCTGCTCCAATTGTACATGGTGTATCTGCACATTTTTGATAGGGTTACGTGATAAAGCATCAGCCAGTAAGTTGTCTTTCCCAGGCTGATGGACGATAGTGGCGTTAAACTGTTGGGTGAACAAAGCCCAACGTGTCAATCTATCACTAGACATGTCAGTTTGCAGCATAAACTGAAGTGCTTTGTGATCTGTAATAATGATAACCTTGTGTCCCAGCAGCATTTTTTTCCACGCTTGCAAAGCTGTTTCAAAAGCTAACGCTTCTAGTTCTGTCGTAAAGAAGTTTTCCTCGTGTTTCTTTAACTTCCGACTAGTGAACGCAATGTAGTGCTTGTTGCCTGCCTCGTCTTTTTGGTATATGACTGCACTAATGCCTATTCTTGATGCATCAGACTCAATATAAAACATCTTCTCAAAGTCTGGGTACTCCAGTTTGACGTTGTTTCTGAGCATCTCCTTTGCTTTCTCAAAAGCCTCGTCTGCTGCTGTACTCCATTTCCATCTGTTATTCTTCTTGAGTAAGTCATACAGAGGAGCCATAATTTCAGAGTATCTCGGACTGTGACTGCTGATAAATTGGCATGCGCCTACAAATTCTCTGACTTGTTTCACCTTAGTTGGCTTTGGGAACCATGTGATCGCATCTACTTTCTGCATGTTTGGAAGATATCCATCTTTATCAATAGTATGCCCCAAGTAGTTGATCTCCTTCTTCAAGAATTGACATTTTCCAAAATTGACCTTGATATTGGCCTCCCTTAAATTTTCAAACAACTTTCTCAAATGCACTAAATGTTCTGCGGCATTGGGTGAAGATACAATTAAATCGTCAATGTAGCAGATTACATTTTCCTTTACTTCGTCTGTGAGCTTGCTATCAAGTGCTCGAATAAGTGCTGGTCCACTGTTGACCATTCCAAAAGGCATTCTTACAAAGACCCTTGACGTCTGGTCAAATAAGAATCCAGTGTACTGCATACTTTCTTCTTCCAGTTGAACTTGATAAAACGAAGATGTCAAGTCAAGAACACTGAAACATGCTCTCCCTTTGAACTTTCGAAGCAGATCTCTAATCTTAGGTGGTCGGTCATTTTCTGGAAGAATCTTCAAGTTGATGGTCCGAGCATCGAGACAAAGACGTATCTGACCATTACTTTTCTTCACTACAGTGATGGGGTTTATGTAAGACGACGCCTGTTTTTAATAATCCCGTCTACCTCCATTTTTCTGATCAACCCTCGTACTTCTTGATAGTATTTCTCAGGTAAGGGGTATATTCTCTTTTGGTAAGGGGTTTCATCGGTCAGCCTTATCTTGTACTTATAGTCTTTAATCAATCCAGGCTTTTCATCAAAAATATCTTGGAATTCCTTTATCAAATCCTCAAATTCCCCCTGAATTTCTTCAAATCCTTCAGTTTTTCTACTGGGTATTTCTGTTAGATTCTCCACTTCATTGATAATAGTATTTAAAATCTCTTCCCTAAGGTCTATCTACAGACTGTTTTTCACGTCCTGTTCTTCGATCCCTTCTGTGATCATGTACCCATCATTAAAGCTAATAATCCTATTCTTCATATCAATAATGGCTCCAACTTTCGATATAAAATCGATTCCTAGCACAATATCGAAATGGATCTTGTTCACCACAATAAAGATCTGTTCATAATTCCTTCCATTAATTTCAAAGTTCAACAACACTTGGATCTTGCATTTCACTGCCTTGTCTTGGAAAATTCCTCTCACTTTGACGGTAGAAACAGGTAAAACTGTCATGTTTTCTCCTTTTAACAGACTTTGATAGCATTCATCAGAAATGATAGAAATAATTGCGCCGGTATCCATAAGAGCTTTGTACTGTTGGCCGTCTATCAGTACAGAAATAATAGGTAAGGCACATGGTCTTTCCTCTTTGACGATTCCCCTCTCTTCTAATAAATCCTCATCCGTTACTTCATAAATTTCATTAATGGTAATTAGGTGTAGTGTGGCAATGTATTCATGGTTTCTCACTGTCGTTGAGAAATCGGCGTTTTTTTTGTGTGTTACCAATCTCAAAGTTCTGCTGGCTTGTAGAAGAACCAGGATCGATCACTACATCCTGTCTTTTCTTAAGTTTTCAGCTTCCTTCTCCCGTAATTCCTTTAAATACTGCTGACTTTCTTTCTCTCTCTCTTGATATTTGTCGGGTGTCATAACCTGACCTTGAGAATTCTGATTTCGATTCTGGTAATTTCTATTGTAGTTCCTATTGTAACCCTGGTTATTGTAGTATCTACCCCTTCCATTATTGTAGTTTCCTCTATTGTTAATCCAGCCTCTTCTTTGCTGATATGGACGGTAACCTTGCGATCTGTGGTTGCGAAAGTGATGGTTCCTGTGAGGACCTACATTTTCAGTTTTTTCTTCATTGGGCTTGTCAGTTTGCTGAACTTGATCCATATAGACTGTATTAATGTCTTTGAATTCGTGCCTCTGACCTTTTTGTACCACATTTGGCATTGGACTCGTGTAGTCAAGCCTTCTCAACAATTCGTCCATACTGGTCAAATCCCTGATGTTCGACGATATGATGAGTCTTCTCACCTCCACAGGCAGCATACGAGAAATCGCATATATCAACTGCTCTGTTGACAATGGGGGTTGCAAAAATCTCAAGCGTGATAACTGGCTCGTGAAAAAATCAGCGTACCGTGTTGGAAGAGTACCTGAATACTTCCTCGAGTATACCTCAGCTCTTAATGAATTCTGTGCTTCTATGGACCAGAATCGTTTTATCAGTGCCTCTGCAAATTCGTCAAAATTACTGAAAGTGTAGCGAAATGCTCTGAACCATTCAAGGGGTCCTCCAGCTAGAAATCTCTCCACTATCCTCATCTCTCTTTCTCTGGGAATGTGAGCTTCAATGAAATAGTCTTTCAGGTTCCTGATATATTCTATCGGTGTTAGACTATCAGTATTACTGAATTTTTGAGGTTTGTCCTCAAAGTTCCGGATGACTGTCACATTTCTCGGATATGAATCCATGTAATTCTTCCCACTATCACGATATTTCCATTCAGGTTCAATATTCCTATCCTCTTCTTCTTCCCGGAATCTGGATATACGTTCCTCAGGACTAATATCTCTCTCTTCTGTAGCGAGGTTACATCGTCTGACGTAATTCCTATCGTCTTCGCAAGTCAAGCCTTCTGGATCCTTATCTGTGATTTCCGTGATGACTTTCCTGATCAACTCTTCTTTATAGGTTTCCATCGTGCTGGCTTCTCCTAGTTTCAAATTCTGAAGTTTGCTCGTGGTTTCATTAACATCAGAGACAACCATATGAATTTGTTCCTCTAACGCGGATTTTAATGCTTGCACGTCCTGACCTATTTGAGTTCTATCCTCTACCTGCTTTTCGGATAGCGAATCCATCCTTATACTCAAATCCTTCCTAATTTGCACTACCTCATTATTTATGTCTACTTGTGTACTGGCAAGTTTTCTTTCAATTCATTCCTGAATCTGAGTGACATGTTCCCCACTTGACCTGTTCCATTCATCTTTCCACACCGTTACATTTGCAGTTAACATTTCCGCAATATCTACTTCAATGTCTTCCTTAAGTAAACGATTATGATCTAATACTTGGGTTCTCATGACCTCTACATCAAACTTTAAACCTGCTAAAGAAGCTGTTGTCCTAACAGACTCGTCAACTAATCTAGTTGTTAATGCACTAATGTTACGAGTACAAAGTGTTTTTGAAGTTTCAATTTCTTCTCTTACTTTATTAACATCAGTTTGAACTTTAGCAATGTCTACAAAAACAGTGTTAACTTCTACTTGTATCTTATTTATATCGCTTTGCATCTCATTTACATCGGAATGAATATTATTAATGTCTACTTGAACATTTGACACATCGGTTCGAACATTTATAATTTCCCTTTGAACCTCTTCTACTTTATCTTGCACAGTAGCAACATCGTTCCTAACAACAATTACTTCAGCTCTAGCACATGAAATATCACCCCGGACATTAGCAACATCAAGATTCAACATAGTAAGATCTTTCTGTACCTTAGAAACATCAGTCTTAACATCTGAAACATCTTTATGTACATTGGATAAATCTTTATGCACATTGGACACGTCTGTGCGCATGTCAGTTACAGCATTCTCGATTCCCTGGGTATTGATCTGTAAACGCGACATAGTATTTTCTAAGTTTGCAGAACTGGTCTGAAGAACTTTCAAACTTTCATCCATTCTAGTAGACAAATTACTAGCATTCTCCTCCATCATCTGCTTCATTCAGTTGGACATCTCCTCCAACATTTTCCTCATACTCTCATCTGCCATTTCAATATTATTTCAAGAATAGACTGCTTTAGGGACATACATCAAACAGAGCAATATAACAACATCTGAGCAACATCTTTCACCATATATAAGTTTGAGCAATTTTCTGTCTTAAATCTAACTTATAATTGCTTTATAATTAACTTTCGTAGACATTTCATGTTGAAACAAACTCAAGCACATGTTCAAATTTCTTTGGTTCATTTTAAAATATCCTAACACAAATAATTTACATTTACAATCCAAATAATTTAATTTTATCTTTAATATGACTAAACATGTCATAAGCCGGTCAAATAAAATAAGATTCCAGATCATAGGCGATTTTTCTAAGTTTCCAGCCTATTTAACCTCTCTCAAGTTGTATAAGATCTGATCTTTTCTGAGTGTAATTTTCCTAATACAACACAACATTTAATCCCTATATAATCACACTCTCAAATTCTACAATTGGCCAAGACATCTAACAAAGAATCAACCTCATTGACATCGATAACTTGGTAATCCAATGTTATTCGAACACTCCACAAAATTGCGGTGCCAATTCTACTGCAATAACTTGGTAATCCAATGTTTTGCTGATCGTGCCCCACCAAATTGCGGTGCCAATTCTATTGATCGTGCCAATCGAGCCAATCGAGCCAATCCTATTGATCGTGCTGATCGTGCCCCACGTCTTAGGGTCGCCAATCCTACTGTCCCCGATATCCGGATAGTAGGCTGTCAGATATCCGCTCCCTTCAATCGGATTGCCAATAATCAATCGCACCGGCACAGCTACATCAATGAAAATGGCACTGACAGATACTACCGAGATTAGAGCACAGCAGTTAACAAGAAATTATTGTGGAACACACCAAAATATACGGGGGTTCATACTTACCTTTACTTACCTCTTCAAATTAATCTCGGGTTTGGGTTGCCAACTGGATCACTTAAAGTATGCCCTCACAATAACCTCCACCATGATATTTAAAATGAACCAAGACGGAAACAAGAAACTTTAAACTGTACAATAATTTATTTCACATAAAGGGAATGATTCTAACAAAAATTCAACAAAATACACGTGGCAATCAGAAGCCATTGTCAATATAATCATGTCCTCCTGTAGGACTTGTAGACTTTACATACAACATTTTCAGCTTTCACTAGCTTATAAGAACGTAATAATCATAATACATTTGGAATGGATGAGGGAATTGGGACGAGACATGTAGCAATTGTTTTCCTCTTTCATAAACATCACACTTTATTTATAACTGCAAGCCTGCTATGTAGTCGACCTTGGCCTCTAACATACAGTTGTCAGGCCAGCTGCGCCATGTCGCATGCCTACGTCGTCAAGTGGACCCACCTGTCCGGCCAACGTTAGCATATGCTCGTAACCTCTGAGCCTAGCTCCCTTTCAAACACTTTAAATGTCCTCAACTCAACTCAAATATTATCACGCAAATCTTTTCAATGCTTCAATCACATATCACTGGATTACTCTAATAATCCCAAAACTTGTTTAATTACATAATCCATATGTTTCATTAGCGTTGTTTAGAGTATATTAACAAACTCTTAATGTTTATAACAAATGCTCATTAATTATTTATAACAATTATAAATTGTTTATAATATTGTCAAATGACAATTGAAAAATATATACACGCCTCTATTAATTCCTTTCGTTTTACATTATTGTTAAAGATATTTACAGAATTATTTACAATGTTAATATTAT
This sequence comes from Meconema thalassinum, assembly GCA_946902985.2. Taxonomy (NCBI): domain Eukaryota; kingdom Metazoa; phylum Arthropoda; class Insecta; order Orthoptera; family Tettigoniidae; genus Meconema; species Meconema thalassinum. The sequence goes on along the minus strand of OX336391.1, from coordinate 130,997,908 downwards.
TTATTTTAGAAATACATTAAACCACACGTTTATCCGGTTGATAATTACTCAAATCAGATTAATATAATCGACCAATTATTATTTATTTATTTATTTATTTATCGACCAATGAAGGTTAGTTATATTTAAATGTTATAAATCCAGGTTTAATAATTATTATTACTTGTGACGGTAATCTCCATTCAAAATCGCTATCTCATATTATTTAAACACTCTTGCCAATTTTAACAGTTACTTCACATGATTAACCTTCAAAGGACCTGGACAATAAACTCAGCGGAAAAATACCTCGCTCAAACGCACAAAATTGCATAAAACAGGCCCAGAATTCATCATACATCTCCATATATATGGCATAAAAATCTTCCACAATATATTCAAAAAACCTCCACTTACAAATTCATTAACTTCATTAATATTACTGTGGGAACCTCCTTCAAATATTAAAGGGCATTATTCATCAGCGACTTTTACACGTCCACTGAACTAACGATTATACATCCATAGTTCCACTTCAAAAATTCTTATATTCATTAATTGTTTCAAAACTGTTATTTATTTAACCTTCGTGGGTTTCATTCATGAATCGATATGAAGTAAAAATTTGCCAATCACAAATACATTTAATAGCAAATACGATTATACACGCCTCTCTGGTCTATCAAAATTGAGATTAATATCTTCAAAGTAACGTAGTATAAAAATACTATCTTCAATCAAAGTTCATCTAAACTGCATAAATAGTTGAATAGAATACAATTAGACTTTGGAATGCAAACATTATTGTTCCAATCTAGTATTGAGAAAAATTCCTATCAAATGTTCATTATTATAGTGTATTCAATAAATCGTAATCAAAGTTCATATTTCATAAAATTGTCTATAATGCAATTGTAATTTCAGAACTGACGATAAATGTCTATGTTGCAATCATGTTCATAAAACGACTAGTATTTCCAAGATCGTCGATACAGAAATAGATTTTAACGCTCTAAAATCTTTTAATTATTCTTCTTTCTTGAGGATGACAGAAAATTGGTCAAAGTAATTTACTGAATAGAATTACTTTAATAAAGTGACACGCTGTCTGAATTCAAATCTGCCATAGAAAATCGTTAACTTTACAGTCAAATCGTGACTACAAAATTATGCAAATTACTGAAAGAATATAATTATCAGTCTCAACTGATCCAAAATTATTTAACTATGCCACTGACATAACAATGTCTTAATAAATCGTAGAAAAAGGCATAACTCATCAAGGTGTACTGAGTACAGAAATATCAAGCAAGAAAATGGGGCAAAATAAAGGACAAAACATATGGGAAAAATGGTTGCTCAGATATCGCTAAATGACTCAAATAAAACAAGAAACGTTCACGACTACCTTATCTGTTGATTGAAGTTCTAGAGGAAAATCTTCCAAAGAAGACTGGTGATGGTTCCATTTCACCAAAAAGATGTGCTCCGACCTCGAACCTGGAACCAGCGCCCTCGGAGAATAGAACTGCTTCCTCCTCCGGAAATTGCACTGCTCCGTGTATACGATAGACATCCTTCTGGCAAAACTCTTCTTTGTGAGACGGGTCCACCCTGGCCTCTCTTGAAAGTTCCCTGAACTTCTGGTAGAAATTCGCCATGAAGTTTATTGCAATTATTTCCGTAGAAATATTCATAGTTGTGGAGTATGAATATGTTTCCACTGCCATTTGATATAATTCAGCGTTGGACAACGAGGCATGAGTGTAGTTGGATATTCACTACATGCTCGCTTTTGTAGAAAGACGATTAGCGAAGTTCCATGCTGCTATTTCACTCCATTGATATATGTCCCAATTGCATTAAAGTCCTTAGCCTTCCATATCCATTTCCGTTATAATAGTTGAAAGAACTGCCATATTATATTGTTCCATGTTAGAATGCAGCGTTGTATCACCAAAAGCAATATGTAATATCACGGTTGCACTACACGTGTCAGCCGTAGCGTAGAATGTGATATTATAAAAGTGTTTCTCAGGTGGCGAGAAAATCACTTTTGTCTGCCGTCTTAAAATGCCAATATCTTCGAAATTATAATCTTGAAAATGTTCAACCTTTCTACACACTTTAATATAGCACTGCACAATAGAATTAACTTAAAGGCATTAGTCAACTCTTGATATATTATCCTGTAGACTCGTTAATGTGTGCGTTTCAACTTCGCCTAGTTTCAATCACCGTAAAATGGAACTGCGGCACGCTCGAAGCTCGTTCGATGCGGTGGGCTTTACCACACGCGCTAAAGACGACTTGCTTCACTTATTCACTCGAAAACGACTATATGACATCAGAAATATATATGCGGTATGAGACATATGCGGTATGAGAGCTCCTCTCTGCTGTGCAAGACCTTTTATCAACTTCTTAAGGGGCGTATCCATCCCTTCCATAGCTTGTTTCTCCGTCATTACTAGAAGTTCTAACTTTGGCTATACTTGACGGATTTTCAAATTTCAAAAACTCAAAAATAATTTCTTCAAAATTCCAAATCAATGCCATAACTGAAAATAGTTTTCCACAATTCTGCATTCCAAAAATAATTAAATATAGTAGTTTCAGTAATCTCCGTCTCCCTCCAAACTATCGTTCATTGGTTCGAGTCTTTCCTCCAATCGCGTAACTTCTTCCTTAGCACAATTCCACGTTTCCCTGCGACTGCGTCGTAAATCTCAGATCTTTCTCGAACAAAATCATGACGTCACCAAGAATCTCAGCTCAAGCAGCCTACTTGCGTGAAGTCTGCATCATCCGTGCCTACGTCATGAGTATCCACGTCACAACTATGACAGCCATAACTTAATTCATATTTGCCAATACAGCCATCGTGGTCTCAATATAATTCAATTTACGGGGGCAGTACCCACTGTAAGGCCACGGCCGCCTCCTTCCCTCTTCCTCGCCTATACATCCCAATCTTCCATCCCTTCCCATCCCTCATGAGGCCCCTGTTCGCTTTGCAGGTGAGGCCGCCTGGGCGAAGTGCTGATCACACCTCCCCAGTTGTATCCATCCCGACCAGATGTTCCAAGCTCCAGGACACTGCCCATAGAGGCGGTAGTGGTGAGTTCCCTCGCTGAGTCCGTGGGAACCACCAACCTAGAGGGTAAATTGACTAAAAAATAATAATAATATAAAAAAACACTTCGGAGACGACACAATCCACACGGGTGCTGCATTTCATATCACACCTTACATGGAAGCCCTTGTATTCCCACGAGTCTTCTTCTACCAGTATATCCGACCTTAGAGGGGGATGCACGGATAACGTTATTGATTATCCTCGACTTACAAATAGAAACCGAAACAAGAATCAACGGAATACTTTTACCAGTAGATGAAAAAATTAAATCATCTTTGATGCCCATTCTTTATTTAAAAGATTTTCTTATATGTATGACCTAAACGTACGAGCATTACTTTTATACCTTACACGTTCCATAACAGGAATTGCTAACCGCACGTTGAAATATTAATGGTCAACACACTCGTGACTGGAGCGACCATTCTGTTTCTTTTATTACATCATCCTGGGAAATGCCATTATAGTGGCGGCTTGGCGTAGTGGCGTAGTTGGTAGCATGCTGTGCTTCCATGCCCAAGATCGCGGGTTCAAACCAGGCCAAAATCGTCTGATTTTTTAAGGGCGTTAAAAATCCCTCAGTATGCCTTCCTTCGGAGGGGAACTAAAGCAGGCGGTCCCATGTTATAGATTTATGGCATGAAAAAGAACCTTCCACTAACTACACTTGTGGAAGCTAAAATGTGTAGGCTAGTTTGATAAAGCTGTGTTAGTTCCAACGTTCGCCGCCAGATGCTGTCTGCGATGACATCTAGTAGCCAATTCCGCAGCTAGGTGTCGAGGACGGTAGCATTTGGTAGCAAAATTAGGAACTACTTGAAAAATTCATCGTCTGCAGTCCTTCTACCTGAATCACAGATAACACACACTAATACAAACATCACAATTAACACCAGGCAAATTCTACACACACCGAAAGTACACGGGGCTACATGACCGTGTTGTTGCAGCCCCCAAACTAAGGAACCAACCAACCTTTATGTGTCAGAGGACTCTAAACCCTAAAGGTACCCATCATTTGAGTCAGCAAAATACTACAAAAAAATTCCTTACATGATTGATTGTATGGGGATGATGACCACAATGTCCCTATGCTGGGATTGGAACAACACAAACATTTATTTAGGCTAAAACAGGCAGACAGGAACGTACTTAAAAAGCTGAAAATATCCACTATAATAATCAGAATATTTCAAAATTATACATTACTTTTGTATATCAGGGCAAAACACAGTTAGAGTTATTTTATAAGTGGCCACTTGCCAGGACATCCTGTATTCAGAATTTGGACAGCCCCTGGTAGTTGTTGATCGTCATGTTGACACAGTGCACTCATGTTGTGGGTAAATGAGATGCTGTATCATGGAGCGCTCGAGGGTACTCAGACATTTCCCCAAACAAGCACACCAACCCCAGTCTGCCAATCAAGAGCCCTCGCTAAATGATGTAGGTGGTTATGCAAGGAGCAGTCGCAAATAAACTCTATAGTCACATGAAAGTGTATAGTATGGTCAGCCAGGACGAGCTCTTGCTGCACATGAGTTCTTGTAGGTTTTCCGAGTAGATTCTCCACCCAGTCGATGCTCCAGATGTAATCATCATACTAATTTAATATATAACAAGTAGTTCCGTGAAGAACTATACAGCCTAATTTTATATATACTACTTATGTTAACTGCCACTATCAACATACAAAATGTCAGTTTGATTGCTGTAATAGATTCGTAGATATTGAGAACCGACTAACTATTTCGGATGGTCGCCATGTTGGATTTTATATACGTAGGTCCTAGGGTTATGAACTGTTACATGAAGATTATTGTGTACGTGTAGCATTCAAACTTCAATCGCATGATTAGGACACAAGAAGTAACAAGGAGATTTTAAAATTTCGCACAGCTGCCATCTTGTGGTTATGGAAACAAATGAAATAAATTAGTTGTCAGTGGATTAACATTCGTATAAGGATTTACTGTACCAAGTTACACTGCACTCGGATGGTTAAATTGCGAGAAACGTCCATGTGAATATTTATATTTCGCGTCACCGCCATGTTGGATTTGCGATCACCAGGTTATTTAAAGTCCTATAGGTGAACTTAAGTTCATAGCCCCTATGAACATAAAAAAATCAGTTTGATTGCTATAATAGATTCGTAGATATTCAGAGCCGTCTAAATATTTCGGATGGTCGCCATGTTCGATTGTTAAATGTATAGGCCATAGAGTCATGTACCATTAAAGGAAAATTATTGCGTAGGTTCATTATTCAAACATTCAATTCGATCGCATGATTACGACACAAGAAATAAAACTTAATTTTAACATTCGCACAGCCGCCATCTTGAGGTTATGTAAACAATTGAACTAAGTTAGATATCAGTGCATTACAATGTGTATAAACATTTCCTGTACCAGATTTCATTGCGTTTGGAACATTAAATCGCTAGAAAGGTCTATTTAAAATTTTCAAATTCGCTTGGCTGCCATGTTCGTTTTGTAGTTAACCGGTTTTTGAAGGTCTTATAGATGAACTTCTAGTAGAGCCCTTTATCTCCGTACAAAATTTCAGGGTGATACCACTAATAGTTTCAGAGATATAGAATGCCGGTGAAATATTTCGCACAGTCGCCATCTTGTGGTTATGTAAACAATTGAACGAAATTAGATGTCGGTGCATTACAATGTGTATAAACATATACTGTACCATGTTTTATTACGTTTGGTTGGTTAAATCGCGAGAACAGTCTATTTAAATGTCGCAAATTCGCGTGGCCGCCATGTTGGTTTTGTAGTTACCAGTTTTTCAAAAGTCACATAGGTGAACTTCTAGTAGTTCCCTTTATCATCGTAAAAATCCGGGGTGATATCGGGAATAGTTTCGGAGATATTGAATACTGGTGAAATGTTTCGCACAGCCGCCATGTTGGATTGGTGAGATGTAACAAAATTTGAAGGGCACGGTCGGGGTCGCCCGGAATAGTGCTATAAACTAACCGAGTTTCATTGATATCGCTTCAGCCGTTTAGAAGTTATTAGGGGACACACACACGCACACACACACACCTCACACACACACACACACACACACGCACACGCACACACACATGGACAAAAGGTTATCTCATAAGCCTATTTTTTCAAGATTGAAACTAGCCTAAAAATGAGATGGTGTGTGTCTGTCTGTCTGTGTGTTACTCAATAACGCAAGAACCACTGGTCCGATTTAAATGAAATTTTGCATGGATGTAGCTGAGTTACCAGGTTTACATATAGGATACTTTTGATTTCGATATTTTGCACTATTAAAAATGGCGACTATTTTATCGACGTCACTACACCCTTTGGTTTCAAAATTCCATACTTTCATATCAAATAAAAAAAGAACGCTAAAAAAGGAAACTTTTGATGGCACATACGAGCTTTAAAATTTAATTTCCTATCCGAAAGGGCCTCATCGCCCTTCGTGTATCTCCAACGTTTAGTGAGTAAAACCTATATTTGTGCAATAAAACACGGTCAACACCGAGCGGTGCAGTATATCTCTACATACATAAAAATTAGAGTTTGTATGTTTTTTTTCGCAATTTCTACGGAAATTTGAGTTACCTACGCGTTTCAGACTCTTTTATGATGGATGCGCGCGAAAATTTTCTTTTTGTCTGTTTGTTTGTTTGTTTGTTTGTTTGTTTGTTTGTCTGTGGACGATGTTGTTCCCTTATAACTCGAGAACGGCTGTGGGTATCAACGTAAAATTTGGTACAAATATCCATCAGAGGCACGACACTAATCATTGATGTAACTCTTCTCCGTACCTCTCATAAAAGGGGGCCTACCCCCTTAAAATACATTCTGAAATAGGCGTAGAAGGACGAAATAAAGCTTCTTTCAGCCCCTCAAAGTGAGAGACAAAACTCGGAGACCCTAAAGGATCCCCGAAAACCACATTTTAAGGCCCTGAAACTAATCGTGTTTGAGATATTCTCAGAAAAATAATTTCATTTCATAAACCAATGAACGAATGCAAGCCGGTAACCATGGCAACAGATTCTGAGAGGTCCATCTATTGCTGTAAGACGCAATGCAATTCCTTTAATTACATTCGTGTGAAAGTTTGCAAACGGCTAGAAGGTTATCACGGAACCAAATTAAGCTGTAAAATTCATCAATACCTATAATGCCCTTAAGGGGGTCAACGAGTACTCTAGATTTTTTTCACGCGATTTACGCCTGCGGGTGTAGTACGGCAGGTCTATTATATTCCTATGCATATATTGTATTATTATTATTATATTGTGGCGTGAAATGACGAGACAAAGCCCCTCGGTGCCAGAAACAAAACTCGGGGGCCCTAAAGAGTCCTCGAAAACTACATTTAAGGCTCTAAAACCAACAGTTTCTGAAATATTCCCAGAAAACTAATTTAATTTAATTTAACAAACTAATGAAGGAATGCAAATCGGTAACCATGACTACATTATCTAAAGGGGTGGCATCCAACTTTCCATCTATTTCTGTAAGAAGCAATGTCACTCCATTTATTACATTTCTATGAAAGTTTGCAAATGGCTATAAGGCTATGATGGAACCAACATAGACTGCATAATTCATCAATGCAATTAAGGGGGTCATGGGATAACCTAGATTTTCTTCATGCAATTTTCACATGCGACATATAGTACAGAAGGTCTATTATATCTCCAAACAGCAACATTATTTTCAAAAATTCCTGAATTAAATCAGCATTTTTTGCGGCGTTTAGGAATTTGGGCCATTTGAGGCTAAGAGACCTGAATTTTCAAGCATCACAAGCCTTTATAATTTATGAATGAGGTCTTCCTGTATATGGGGACCTAACACATCGTAGAGGGTCAGTTTTTATGTGACGTGTATTGCGTTTCGTCTACAAGGCTTTCAATATTTCACATCAGGAAGTACACGTTAGGTGAATTTAGTTTGAGAGCAGTTTTTAACTAATCTTTTTTTAATTGTCGACATACTGTGCCCGTTTAGACCGAAGTCCGCACGACCACATATGCATTTTACCAATAATCAGTCAGCACGAGAGTCAAAATATCCCGGAGCGCCAGATGGGTTAAAGCTAATCGCAAAAACGACATCAAATGAAAAAAAAAAGCTTTACTGATTTTTGGCTCAATGCAACAATAAGGATAGAAGGAGATTCAATTGGGTATAACATATCTGGTAAAATTATCTCAGTTTATTTTGAAGTTAAAATTGACTGCAAAGATGCTCAAAGCAGCATCATCCACGTGTGGCGATCCACACTCTTATTTACACAATATACAGAAATTTTCCAAACACATTTGACAATCATTTTTTGGAAACACAAGTCTGATTAATAGTCCTGTAGACTGTGTTCCAAAATTATTTATGATTAATTCCAGTTCAAAGTTAATTGTCTCTACTGGAAATATCGTAGATCACTGTTTGAATATTTACACAACATTAACACTCGTAGAATAAATGTTCATAGAATTTTTAACTTTCACTTATTTTTCCAGTTTCAAAAATATATTGTCGAAAAATATTATTATCATTGAATCAACACACATTATTTACACATATTAATAACATCTGAAAAGTATTTGACCTTGAGCATAGCATCGAAGAACTGTGCGAAGCACAACAACAATTAATTGTTCTTCTGACATTAAACATTCGAGAAGTGACTCGATTATGAACTTCAAGTTCCTAACAAAATACATGATTTCTGAATCATCAACTTGATCACTAAATTGTTGAACCATTCAACTATTCAATTATCCACTTGGAATCATTATGAAAAAATATTTTTATTTATGGCCATTTTAGTAATTTTCACAACTTGCAATTCTTCGACAGAATGCGGAAATAAGAATTGTAGCTTCATAATAAATTCATTTAGTTCATGGCACTAGGATTGAAAATATCCTTCAAATTATTCGTGGTTAAAGAATTATTTTTAATTGGCAGTGGCCCATTCTATTATTTGTGTAAGAACACAATATTACAACAACAACGGCAAAGGTCTTCCTCTGAAGAAGAATAAACTACTATCATGACAAATCCGGGTTCTAGCAAAATCAAAGTCTAAATGGAATTCGTAAACAAGGTTGAAATAAGAACTGATGGTTTCTAAGAAATAACCTTCGGGTCATTCATACGACGAAATGTGTAGTTCCAATACTCCTACTATAAACCTGAGCCATCGAACCTGCTATTTGATTGACGCTCGAAAAAACCTCTTCATTCCTGCGACTTAACATGCGCACCTGGGAATGGTATTTCAACTACTCCACACATATAAATTTTCTTCCCAAAATTTATACAATAAATCAAGCCTCTGCTTGTTATCAACACTGGAAGATTAATAAACTTACAAGTTGATTTTATTTTACCATTCAGTTCAACCCGTGAATTTACCATACTTATGAAAATCTTTATTTCACTTTCGAGTGTATTTACGTCATGATTTTATATAAAAACAAAAATATCCTATTTGATACAAATATCATTTGCTTCCCGTTTCATGCCTCTCCGTGTTATCTGAAAAATATACTTTGCTCAATGCAAATATCAACTGTTCAACCAGAACTGAAATGTTGGTTGAATGCGGGCTTGCGTTAACCACTCTCATTCGGAAAATCTCCTGTTCCAGACTAGAAATGATTAAACTACTTCATAGGCTCTTTCTCAATACATATGATTATTATAAAATATAATATCCAAGAATTATTTAGGAAAATTATAAAAATTATTATTATTATTATTAGTGAATTATTATTATTATTATTATTATTATTATTATTATTATTATTTATATCATTTTAAATATGTTTAATTATCATCTCATTATGTGAGAATCCACATGTTCGAACCTTCGAATATGGAAAAAATATCCATTCCTCAACAAAAAATAATTTAACTTTTACAGTCACATCGGCTGATTACCGTGATTTCCCAAAAATATGAAATATTCAAATAAATCTTCGTTATGCTCGGTCATCGATCCTAAACTGTTCTGAGTGCTAAAAAAACTCAGAATAACTCTAACAAGTCTTGCGTAAATCATTGCAAGCTTTAAATACGACGAAAAAATGTGTTGGTCATCTGCAGAAAAATTGTTTGTTCCAATTAGCTAGGCATAATATAATTCAAATGTGGCTTACATTTCTTGATGGTCTTGAAGCGTAGTAAACCTGGTCTGTACCAGATTTATCCATAGACATGCCCTATCGGACAAGCATGTATAATCCTTGTATCGGCCGCCATTATATACCCACAATTCGTCTAGTCAGACATAGTGGTAGTATCTCTTGACGTTTGAATTAACTGTTGTTCCATTTTAATATGGGCTTCTATCAAAGCCATAACAGTTTGTTTAAATAGGGTCAGATCTAAGTGATCTCTTCTTAGATATGTCAGTTGTAACATAACTCACGGTAATCTTATCAGTACAAGAAAAACACTGACAGTCTAACCAATCAACGGCTGTTCTGAAGATCGTTCCCTGGGCATGGTTTAACACCATCTACCATGCGCTAAGCAACCTGTAGTTTCCCTTGCGTAGACTAATGAACGCCACCGTTATAGACTAGTCTTCAGTGTACTGATAGATCGAAGTGGTTAACTAGTTACAAATATGAAAACTGACTGAAATGGATTTAAATATCCAAGTATTAGGTTATTACTGGACTGTGACAAAGTACTAATTCTAGACAAAGTCTAGCATATGTCCATGTAGAAATATAAATATTTCCACCAATGTCTGTAGAAAAATCAATCACCTCAGTGATTCTCCTCGCCGGAAACTTACTAAGTTCCACCTCGTAGCGCAGCACTTTCGTGACTATCACGACTTTGAAAAGAACTTCTGCGTAGATCCGGCAACCATGTGCCTTGGCTCATCGTCGCAGCAACTTGCTCGGCAAGTGCTTGTGTTGAAATGAGCTATCGATGCTTCGGCCAGCCGGCTTTTATTCAAAACTGCCAGGGTCACGCGTCATCACGCTGAAATCTAGAAATCCTCATATCTCTTGAATCCCTGGTCTGATTTACTTGATACTAATTGCATTCTCTTTCATTTGGCCGTGCCAGTAATCTGATCCCAGTCTCAAGTCTCTACTCCATGGTTAACTATTTAATCAATAAATAGCCTCGACCTCTGCTATTACTCGCTACGTCACTTGACATGCAAGTATCGGTAAATTCTTTCCAATTGCTTCGAGAAGCAATGGAGCGCGATATTCAAATATCTCAACTTTCAAAAGCGGCTACAGCCTTTCCCTAGATATCTAGGTGTCTGAATCTTGGAATACCCATTCCTAGAGTTGGGCACATCCACCCCACACCTAGCAAAAAATAAAAATTGAAAAATTTTTATTTTTCCTATCTACACATTAAATCATCTGGTTCTTGAATAATAAATCTTCAAATTCGATGCATTATAAGTTCCCACGATGTTACCAGTTCGTGTATTGGCGACTTCATAGCTTCCATTGTTGGTTACTTCCACAATATTCAAAATCTTCAATTTCACCAGGTTTAATATCAAAAATATCGTGATACTCTTCCAAAATTTTCCCTAGCTCTGGGGATTCCTTCTCAGTGTAGACTTCTCTTCCTTCAGCTTCATGAAAAATCAGAGACCATTGAGCATCTCCCTCGATGTCTTCCTCTTCTTTTCCCTCGAAGTTAATCTCTTCGGTATTCTTGAATCTGATCGTCTCTGTCTTCATGTCTATCACTGCTTGATATTTCTGAATGAAATCTGCTCCCAATATCATGTCAAAAGCCATGTCCTTCATTACAACAGACACATGTCGGAAATCATGTCCTCCAATCGTAATACATAAGTATAATTGCGTTTTACACAGAGATATTTTATTGGGTATTATTCCTTGGATCTTAATTCCTGATACTGGAATCTCCTCTAAATTCTCTTTGAGCTTCCACAGAATATAAAGCTTGTCACTCACCAGACAAAGCATAGCCCCAGTATCAATCAAAGTATCGACAGGCATACCGAATACTTCGCATGATATGATTGGCATTCTAATTCTTGTACCCATTTCTTTCCGTTCGTCATTCTGTTGAATTAAGTCATCATCCTCTGCATGCCATTTAATAATTCTGGAAGTGAAAGTGTTCAAAATTCTATCTTCTACTGTGAAATCGAAGTTTTTTTTTCGTTACCATTCCCCCGGGATTGTTGTGTTCCCGATGGACCTGGTTCATTGGGCCTCTGCTCCAAAAATTGCAAGTTATCTTGGTGTCTTGCTTCCAAATTTTTCCTCTTCTCCTTGTTGAACTCTTCATTGGACTGACGAGTATCCACATTCCCTCTGTTATTGTAGTTGTTTCTACCATAGTATCTTCTTTCCTGGTACCTTCCTTGACTATCTCGTGGCCTTCTCCATCGAGTATTGTATCGATTTCCAACATCCGGTCTCGCATAAGGCTTGTAACTGTATCTGTTACTGTACTGGTTCCATCCTCTCGTATTTGGATCTTCCCTCGGCGTTTTCTCTTCTCGCCCCTCTCGAATTTCTCGAGGTGTTTGAGAACAACTATCAGCCATAACAGCATACACAGCGTTGTTATTCTTTACTCCCTTCTGATGGAAGAATTGAGCGTTCGTATGGTCCAGCTTCTGTAATACTTCATCAAATTGCTCCCTATTATAGATATCAGCAGCGATCAAAGTCCTCTGGACGTCTCCTGGAAACTGACGTATCAATGCAGTAATCAATTCGTTATCTGGCATCGGCGGATCTAAATGTTGCAGTTTAGAAAGCTGCCCAGAAAAATACGTAGAGTATCGAGTAGGTTGTGACGTCGAGAATCTCTTCGAATATAACTCTGCTCTGACTTGCTGTTGGGTTTCCGGGGACCAAAACTTTTTCAATAACCCACGAGAAAACTCCTCAAAAGTGGTTAGAGTGGATCTAAAAGCTCTAAACCAAAGAAGTGCAGGACCTTCCAAAAACTTCCCTATCACTCGGATCTGTCTTTCTTTAGGGATCTTGGAATCTTTCAGGTAATCACCTGCTTCTCTCAAAAATTCCACGGGTGTCACAGAATCTCGCCCTGAAAATTTAGAAGGCTTATCCTCTACATTCTTGAATACAGTTATGGGGTTGGATTGAAATACTGTCCTGACCTCGTCCTGTCTTTGACTATCCGTGTCTCTAGCTCCTCCTAGATTTATCTGTATCTGTTCCTTTCCCCTTACAGTTGGCATTTTCAACAGGTGGTCAGACTGTTTCTCGTCCTTGATTTGAGTTTTCATAGCCTCAAGTTCCTTCTGGTTTTCTTCTGCCATTTTCTTAATTGCTTCCGTTTCTTTACAATTCTCCTTAACATCAATGGATATCTGGTTCATAGCAGCCTCATGACCTTTCAATGACCCTGTCATATCTGATATGTCCTTCTGAGTTGCTTGGATATCTTTGGAAATTACTTGAATATGAGACGACAAAGATTCCCTAATCTCCTTGATTCCCTCTTGATTCTCCAGCTTGAGTGTGTCTTTAATTTCATTGACAACTGTGGTTTTGATTTCAGTTTGCAATTCATTAATCACACCTTCTCTTATTTCTCCCATGACAAGTTCTTTGAATTGTTCCGTTAAACGTTGAACAACTAGAATTCCCATCTCATTACTCTCCTTCTTCACTCTGACTTCTAGGTTGATCATGTCTTCACCAACTTTCCTAAGACCATGTTCTATCCTATCAGCTAAGCTTTGAGATCGAAGATCGGCATCGCGAAATTTATCGTCCATTAAACTTGTGTTAGTAGCTAATGAAGTTTCGAGATCATGTGTTTTTTCGCATAATTTATTCATTTTACTTTCAAGTGTCATTTTCAAAATTTCAGAATTCTCTTTAAATTTACTCTCCATAGAATTAAATTTACTATTTAAATTTTCCTTTAAGTTATCTTTTAAAGAATCAGAACTTTCTTTAAGTTTATCATTTAAACTTTCTTTAAGTTTATTTTCTAAGGACTCAGAATTTTCTTTAAGTTTATTTTCTAAAGAATCAGAATTTTCTTTAAGTTTATCATTCAAATTTTCTTTAAGTTTATTTTCTAAAGAATCAGATCATTCAAATTTTCTTTAAGTTTATTTTCTAAAGAATCAGAATTTTCTTTAAGTTTATTTTCCAAAGAATCCGAATTTTCTTTAAGTTTCTTTTCTAAAACCTCTGTATTTTCTTTCATAATGGCGGCTACACGCCGTCCAGCTTCTTTTGAACTCTCCTCCAAACTCCTCATCATCCTCATCATTTCTTCCAAAATTTTCAATTATTATTCAAACTTAGGGGTATACAATATTGGCAAACACAAGCTTATAACTAGAACAAGAAATATGAATAGCTAATTGGAACACTCTAATAAAATGAGATTTGTCCTAATGTCGACGTGATGGAAAAACAAAATTCTCTACTTTTACGAATTACATTTACCACAATATCACAAGAAAAATATGCAAGTTCTCAAATATCCTCCACCTGGATTCTAATAATGTGTATGTCCAGTCATCGAACGTTTACTACTGAATGTACTTGATGCCCTAATGGTTAAGCCATTATCAAAAATAATCAAACCCATTCTAATTATTAATCCAGTTAAATTTTTAATTTTCCCCACTAATTGGGTTTCCTACTAATTTATTCATCCAAACCAGACATCTCTCAACTCCCAAAATATTTCTATAGAAATTATCACAATTTCAAATCGGCATGCGATTGACCATGTCTAACTCGAGACCCACGTTCGAAGCCATTTCTCTCTCTATCTTATTTTATGTGCCCGTTTAGACCGAAGTCCGCAAGACCACATATGCATTTTACCAATAATCAGTCAGCACGAGAGTCAAAATATCCCGGAGCGCCAGATGGGTTAAAGCTAATCGCAAAAACGATATCAAATGAAAAAAATGCTTTACTGATTTTTGGCTCAATGCAACAATAAGGATAGAAGGAGATTCAATTGGTTATAACACATCTGGTAAAATTATCACAGTTTATTTTGAAGTTAAAATTGACTGCAAAAATGCTCAAAGCAGCATCATCCACGTGTGGCCATCCACACTCTTATTTACACAATATACAGAAATTTTCCAAACACATTTGACAATCATTTTTTGGAAACACAAGTCTGATTAATAGTCCTGTAGACTGTGTTCCAAAATTATTTATGATTAATTCCAGTTCAAAGTTAATTGTCTCTACTGGAAATATCGTAGATCACTGTTTGAATATTTACACAACATTAACACTCGTAGAATAAATGTTCTTGCCCCAGAGGAGTGCGTCCGGCCTCGGCAGCCGGCACAGTCCATATCCTCGCCGCTAGATAGGGGCTTCATTCACTCCATTCCTGACCCGGTCGGAGACTGGAAGCAGGCTGTGGATTTTCATTCAGAATAAATGTTCATAGAATTTTTAACTTTCACTTATTTTTCCAGTTTCAAAAATATATTGTCGAAAAATATTATTATCATTGAATCAACACACATTATTTACACATATTAATAACATCTGATAATTATTTGACCTTGAGCATAGCATCGAAGAACTGTGCGATGCACAACAACAATTAATTGTTCTTCTGACATTAAACATTCGAGAAGTGACTCGATTATGAACTTCAAGTTCCTAACAAAATACATGATTTCTGAATCATCAACTTGATCACTAAATTGTTGAACCATTCAACTATTCAATTATCCACTTGGAATCATTATGAAAAAATATTTATATTTATGGCCATTTTAGTAATTTTCACAACTTGCAATTCTTCGACAGAATGCGGAAATAAGAATTGTAGCTTCATAATAAATTCATTTAGTTCATGGCACTAGGATTGAAAATATCCTTCAAATTATTCGTGGTTAAAGAATTATTTTTAATTGGCAGTGGCCCATTCTATTATTTGTGTAAGAACACAATATTACAACAACAACGGCAAAGGTCTTCCTCTGAAGAAGAATAAACTACTATCATGACAAATCCGGGTTCTAGCAAAATCAAAGTCTAAATGGAATTCGTAAACAAGGTTGAAATAAGAACTGATGGTTTCTAAGAAATAACCTTCGGGTCATTCATACGACGAAATGTGTAGTTCCAATACTCCTACTATAAACCTGAGCCATCGAACCTGCTATTTGATTGATGCTCGAAAAAACCTCTTCATTCCTGCGACTTAACATGCGCACCTGGGAATGGTATTTCAACTACTCCACACATATAAATGTTCTTCCCAAAATTTATACAATAAATCTAGCCTCTGCTTGTTATCAACACTGGAAGATTAATAAACTTACAAGTTTATTTTATTTTACCATTCAGTTCAACCCGTGAATTTACCATACTTATGAAAATCTTTATTTCACTTTCGAGTGTATTTACGTCATGATTTTATATAAATACAAAAATATCCTATTTGATACAAATATCATTTGCTTCCCGTTTCATGCCTCTCCGTGTTATCTGAAAAATATACTTTGCTCAATGCAAATATCAACTGTTCAACCAGAACTGAAATGTTGGTTGAATGCGGGCTTGCGTTAACCACTCTCCTTCGGAAAATCTCCTGTTCCAGACTAGAAATGATTAAACTACTTCATAGGCTCTTTCTCAATACATATGATTATTATAAAATATAATATCCAAGAATTATTTAGAAAAATTATAAAAATTATTATTATTATTATTAGTGAATTATTATTATTATTATTATTTATATCATTTTAAATATGTTTAATTATTATCTCATTATGTGAGAATCCACAAGTTCGAACCTTCGAATATGGAAAAAATATCCATTCCTCAACAAAAAATAATTTAACTTTTACAGTCACATCGGCTGATTACCGTGATTTCCCAAAAAATATGAAATATTCAAATAAATCTTCGTTATGCTCGGTCATCGATCCTAAACTGTTCTGAGTGCTAAAAATACTCAGAATAACTCTAACAAGTCTTGCGTAAATCATTGCAAGCTTTAAATACGACGATAAAATGTGTTGGTCATCTGCAGAAAAATAGTTTGTTTCAATTAGCTAGGCATAATATAATTCAAATGTGGCTTACATTTCTTGATGGTCTTGAAGCGTAGTAAACCTGGTCTGTACCAGATTTATCCATAGACATGCCCTATCGGACAAGCATGTATAATCCTTGTATCGGCCGCCATTATATACCCACAATTCGTCTAGTCAGACATAGTGGTAGTATCTCTTGACGTTTGAATTAACTGTTGTTCCATTTTAATATGGGCTTCTATCAAAGCCATAACAGTTTGTTTAAATAGGGTCAGATCTAAGTGATCTCTTCTTAGATATGTCAGTTGTAACATAACTCACGGTAATCTTATCAGTACAAGAAAAACACTGACAGTCTAACCAATCAACGGCTGTTCTGAAGATCGTTCCCTGGGCATGGTTTAACACCATCTACCATGCGCTAAGCAACCTGTAGTTTCCCTTGCGTAGACTAATGAACGCCACCGTTATAGACTAGTCTTCAGTGTACTGATAGATCGAAGTGGTTAACTAGTTACAAATATGAAAACTGACTGAAATGGATTTAAATATCCAAGTATTAGGTTATTACTGGACTGTGACAAAGTACTAATTCTAGACAAAGTCTAGCATATGTCCATGTAGAAATATAAATATTTCCACCAATGTCTGTAGAAAAATCAATAACCTCAGTGATTCTCCTCGCCGGAAACTTACTAAGTTCCACCTCGTAGCGCAGCACTTTCGTGACTATCACGACTTTGAAAAGAACTTCTGCGTAGATCCGGCAACCATGTGCCTTGGCTCAGCGTCGCAGCAACTTGCTCGGCAAGTGCTTGTGTTGAAATGAGCTATCGATGCTTCGGCCAGCCGGCTTTTATTCAAAACTGCCAGGGTCACGTGTCATCACGCTGAAATCTAGAAATCCTCGTATCTCTTGAATCCCTGGTCCGATTTACTTGATACTAATTGCATTCTCTTTCATTTGGCCGTGCCAGTAATCTGATCCCAGTCTAAAGTCTCTACTCCATGGTTAACTATTTAATCAATAAATAGCCTCGACCTCTGCTATTACTCGCTACGTCACTTGACATGCAAGTATCGGTAAATTCTTTCCAATTGCTTCGAGAAGCAATGGAGCGCGATATTCAAATATCTCAACTTTCAAAAGCGGCTACAGCCTTTCCCTTGATATCTAGGTGTCTGAATCTTGGAATACCCATTCCTAGAGTTGGGCACAATACGGGTTCATCGTAAGGATGATTTTGTTTGATACTGTGTGGTTGATATACCCATATTTGGATACCTGGGTGATATTTTGTAGAAAATGGAATTGTCTGTCTGTCTTTCTGTGTATCTTTACGTACGCCTATAACTCGTGTTCGGATGCTTGGTGCATCGTAAAATTAGGTATGGTAACCATGAGAGTCAATACACCAATCAATTATAAAACTCTTCACCGTACTTTTCATACAGTAGAATGGTGGATATAGGGAAAAACTTCTCAAAATACATGCTAAAATAGGCGAATTAAAATAATATCATAGAAGGACGACCAAAGCATATGTTGCGCTGCTCAATGTGAGACACATAATTCGGGAGTCTATAAAGGGTCTTCGAAAACCACATTTTAAGGCCCTTAAATTAACAATGTGTGTGATATTTCCAGAAAAGTAATCTTCGTTCTGATAAACTTATGAAGGAATAACAAACCGCTAACCATTGGAACAGTAGCTCAATTGATAATGTCTGGTGTTAACACCGAACACCGTTCGAAGAACGGGTACTTCAGCTAGTCTTATTATATAATTAATACGCTAAGGTGTATGTTTCACAAAACTTCAGCTCCTAAACCAGAGGGAGTTAGAAGGTGTGGTTTGTACCAAAATCTTCCAAATCGTCTCAATAGTACAGGAAAAATCTTGCATTTCTTGATAAGTCAACGTAAATATATTTATCTGTTTATAAAGTGGCTTTAAACAAATAAACAAGATGATAGCCCCTGGCAGAACTGTCCCACGTACAGCCCGCATAGCACTAGTGCCGGGCGGGTAGTCTGTACATATGGGGCGCACACAACCTAGATAGCCTCTTTTCCAGAACGGTGTCGCGTGTAGCTCGCATAGCACTAGTGCCGGGCGGGTAGTCTGTACACATCGGACACACACAACCCATTATGCGAGAGTTCTCGCACAGGTCCGCTAGTTATTCACGAACCTGTGGTCTCCGGACTTGCTGCAGCTGCCCTCGCAGCCGTGGTGCACCAGTTAATGAACACATGTACGCCCGGCCAAAACTTTGGTTGGTTGGCTCGTCAGATTTATTGCTGCGACAACGCGGTCATATAGCCCCGTGTACTTTGGGTGCGTGTAGAATCTGTCTGATAACTGGTGTTAATTGTGATGACTGTATTAATGCGTGTTATGTGCTTTTAATTAAAGTAAAGACTACAGACGATAATTTCAAGTAGTTCCTACTTTCGCTACCAAATGCTACCGTCCACAACAACTAACTGTGAACGTTGTTACTAGATGCCACCGCAGTCGGCTCCTGGCGACGAACGTTAGATCCTAAGAGCGTTAGTCAAATGAAACCTATAATTTAGCTTCACACAGGTGTAATTAGTGGAAGGTTCTTTAACATGCCATAAATCTATGATATGATATCGCCGGCTCTACTTCCCCTCCGAAGGAAGGCATACTGAGGGATTTTTACGCTCTTAAAAAACCGACGACTTCGTCCGGGTTTGAACCCACGACCTTGGGCATAGAAGCTCAGCATGTTACCAACTACGCCACCGAAGCCGTGGCCTAAACTATGAAAGGGTTTCAATTTAGTTCTTTCTTATAGAAATGAAATCAGAACAAATTAAAAACAGAAATAAAAGTGCGTGGTTTAGCGAATAAAAATGATTTATTTACATTATTTATACTTATTGTCTCATTTAGGGGCGTGGTCATTGTGGTAATTTCAGCCACGTATAGTTGGGTGTGTGGATTATTTGTCTGATAATACGTATTGTTGTGATTGCTGTATTATTGTGTGTATTTGTAATTGTTGACAGAGCAGACAAGCCTCCACATCACATTATTCAACACAGTATTAGCAGACGAACACTGCTTTTTCGTATTTGACAGTTTTAGATGTTTACCGTCATGTCAGTAGAGTAGGTTGCTTGGTTGGTTCCTTAGTTTAGGGGCTGCAACAACGCAGTCATGTAGCCCCGTGTACTTTGGGTGTGTGTAGAATCTGACTGATAACCGGTGTTAATTGTGATGACTGTATTAGTGTGTGTTATCTGTTTTTAATTCAAGTAAAGACTACATACGATAATTTCAAGTAGTTCCTATTTTCGCTACCAAATGCTACTGTCCACGACACCTAGCTGGGAACTTGGCTACTACTAGATGCCATCGCAACCAGCGCCCGTTGGAACTAAGAGCATTATTCAAACCTAACCTACAAAGTTTGCGTCACACAAGTTTGGTTAGTGGAAAGTTCTTATACATGCCATGAATCTATGACATGGGCCCACCAGCTTTACTTCCCCTCCGAAGGAAGGCATACTGAGGGATCTTAAACGCTCTTAAATAATCCGACGACTTTGGCCGGGTTTGAGCCCACGACCTTGGGCATAGAAGATCAGCATACTACCAACTACGCCGCCGAAGTCAGTAGAGTACTCATCGGTCATTCCTGTATATTTGTTTACAATTCTAGTTTAGGACTTAACACTTAAGTGCATCACAGCAACAGTAGCTGCACCTTCATAGACTAGTTGGTGATGGGAGAGACATTTCTCAGTCTTGCAACATTGTAGATATTAAAATAATTAGTTCCTTTTTCAGGTGCTTTATGCTTTAGTATTTATTTATTAGTAACAGTTGCCGCAGTTTTAAATTTTTTGCATTGCTTTTAGCGGGTTGTTGTTGGATGGCAGTGATATTTTGTGGGGGGTATTGTGGGCTTGGTAGTGTTTTTAGACCTATTTTCTCTTGTATATTTCGATCTTATGATGCTCACGTGACGAGAGAAATATGTCATCTGATTACACCCCCACCACTTGTTAGAGAAGTGTCAAAATGTAAGAATCATTCATGTAACATTTTACGAAATAGAACATCGAAGAAGAAATAATCATAAACGCTCTTCACTGGGCTTTAATCAATAATAGTAACAATACAATTAATACCTGAATTACACATTTCAGACCTTCTCATAACTATGAATGTATTTAATGTGTGGAAACATATTGTATGCAGCAATAAGATTACTTAAATAGGAAAATGTACCAACATAATGACATGATTCAATAAGACCTTAAAAATTATACAATTTTGAAAGGAAGGAAGGAATCTTGTAGTTTTACGTGACGGTCAATCCTGCGGACATGAGGCGCAGGACCTCCTTTTTACGTTGAATCCGACCACAGGACATGGCATTTCACTATGAAAATCTCACATGTATTGACCGGGAATCGAACCCGGTTGATCTTGGCATGAGGCAATCAGCTTGACAACTGCGCCACTTCGCCCCAACACACACAATTTTGAAAAAGTGCTTAGAGAAATTAATTGCAATTGCTATTCATTGAATCAGCAGGGCTTCGACTCAACATGGTAAACGTTCTGCATTCCTACCTTAAATGTTATGGCAGACACAGCAAGAAATGTGGTGTGGAAGTTTGATGATACTAGAGTGATAAAATAATGGTCAATATCTGCCCAATCTATTTGGGCACTCTTGTGTTCACCGACTGAAGACCAATTCTGTTATTTGATTACAGAGGCAACACTTTAATGGCTTCTGACATTTCAATATTTGGACGGAAGTGGTTGTGGCTTTCGTTAGGATCGATCCTGGCATTTGCTTGGAATAGAAAACGATTACCACTTGTAGGAAGGCCGACATGGCAATCGAACTCATCTCTGCTCAGTTTCACATCAAGAGGCTGAGTGTACGCCGTTCCATTCCTCAGGCCAGATTAAATTCCTTGGCAGAGCCAGGAATGAAACACAGAACTCCAAGAACGATGGCCGCTACACCACGAGGTGGTCCATCAGAATAATCACACGGCTTATTACATTGTGTGTACACTGTGTTGCGAAGCCCAGCAAAATAAAGAAAGAAATACCTGCGGTGGATTCCCGTTCGGGGAGCGATTTTTCCAAAAACCCATTTTACTGCCATCACTTTGTGGGGTTTGTTCTACGTAAGCAGTGTGGCAACAATGTTTCAAGGGACGCGTGTCAACTGAGGGCGTCTTCCCCCTATCAGCGAAACTCAATTTCTCGCGGTCTGCCTGCTTGACAGTTGATATCGAAACTTTTCAGTAGGTCTACACATGCGAGAAAAAAAAAACATGAATAAATTACATGAACAAATATTTATATCCCTTAGCTGACCAAGGATGTGCTAAACGATTTTTTCCATAGTTGGCTAATGAAAATTGGCAAGAAAGGAAGTACCTAAAGAGAATATCATACTTTATTAAAATAAAGTTTTCAAAATCAGTGTTTTTGAGACATGGTACTTCAGAGTACCGTTGGTCCCTAGGTAGGCCGATTCAACATTCGGACTTAACACTATTACATAATGAGAAACTTCCTCCCAGAAAATTATCAAATTACATTTGCATTTTGTAGAACATTTTTTCAGTAAAAATAGTCAGACTGAATGTGACTTACCTGAGAAATAATACTGATGAATAGTAAATCAAATATAATTAATTATGATTGAAATTTATTTACTATAACACACTGTAATGTATGGTGAAGCATGTCATAAAATATTGCTCTGTTCAGGAACTGATTTCCCTCTTCAAAAACATAATATTATAATAGAAATCATGTAATAGAAATAGAGCAGGATATAACCTACTGCATACCATACTGTCAGCACAGACACTCCAAAACTCACAGAACTTTGCTGCCCTGATAGCTACTGGGACTAACACTGTTTCATGCCGCTAAGCATTTACATCATGCAAGGCAGTGAAGCAGCTCTTTCGTTCATTGCCGCATAAATGTACATTACAGTGACTACATTTACTGTAGGGACGAAGACTACAAAATTCACATCTACCCCGTACATCTGTGAAGACAGGCCAGTGGATGCTCTTGTTCTCCAGCCTGACATCTTTAGGGACAGAGACGTTCTTCCCTCGTCTCTCGTTACTTATAAGTTTGCATTCCTCTTAGGAGTTGTCTTCTTTGGTTCAGTGAAAGCCAATAATCCAAGAGCAACATGCCTGTGAAACTGTTTCAGTGAAATTTTCCCATTCATTTCACAGAAAACCACATATGAATTGATGAATGATATTTCCAATAGCCCCCAAAAGAGCCTCTGCCACCACTTCTTACACCTTCGATGAAGTCCATATACTGTTTTAAGTATGTCTGCCATATCAACACCTCCCATGTGTGAGTTGTAGTCAACAGCAATAACTGGACAAGTCACATCTTTTTAGTGCCAACCTTTAGTTTCCTAGAAGGGAAGGCTTGTTCTGTGCCATGGTAGTTGGATGAAAAGTCTTCGTGTCTTTTAATTTGGAGAATCCTAGGCCAGTATTTGTAATCCCAAAATCACTCTCTCCACGAGACAATTTTTTTGGTCATCTGTCGTATTCTGTGGAATACCTTTCCTGTTTACTCTTATTGTACCACATGCTAGAGTATTTTCAGCCTTCAGCTTCTCTAACGGGTCAAGAGAAGTAAAATAATTCTCAAAACATATTATTCTTCCCTTACCACATTCCTGGCTCATTTCCTCCTACTATCTGTCTAATTTTAGTGATTTTAGCATTAAAAAACAAATTGAAAATGTCAGGTGCCGGTTTATCAGCAAGTGCCAACAGATTCTGGTCAAATACGTCATCATCGTCCTGAATATCAGTGTCACTGTGATTATCTACTTCAATTTCTGTGTCTAGAAGTGCTTAAAATTTGGTAATCACTCAAAACATTTGCCACCTCAGGGGCTCACATCTAGTGGCTAGTGGGTTGGCGAACACAGGGCCCCAGCTGAGTCCGGCATTGCATCCACTTACTTGTGCCGGGCTCCTCTCCGTCTTCTTTCCTGTCGACCTCACTTGGTCAACTCTTGTTCTCTTCCGACCCCGATGGTATTAGGGTATCCGAGGCGTAGGGAGTCTCTTCCTCTCCCGCCTTAATTGGCCCTTGTCTCATCTTTTCTGATACCCTCCTTCTGCGAGGGGTCAGCCTTCTTTTTCTTTTCATGTTATCTCCTGCCTTCCGCTCAAGGCCCTCAAGGAGGCAGGGTGAATGTAGCCCCACCACTTCTGGTGCTCCCTGGATATTGCTACACTCTCAGGGGCTCATGGCTGGTGAGTTCGGGATTTTCCGCCCCCGAGGGATTCCTTAGCTGGGTTCGGTTTTCCCCCTTTTATCCATTACCTCTGGGGCGGACCCTCTCCTCTTTCGCTTTCCTATCTGCCTTTCATGGCTCTCCTTCCTTCCAAGTCCCTCAATCCGCATTCTTAGAGGGTTGAGGGCATTTCTTTTCCTCCTGTCCTTTATTTTCCTTATTCTCCTTTCGTTTTCCATTTCTTCTTCTAGTATATATGTAAGTAGTTAGTTTTAGTTATAGTTTACATTTTATCATCATCTTCACGATCACCCAAACCATTAGGAAAAAATTAGGGGCCGATAACCTAGATGTTAGGCCCCTTAAAACAACAATTATCATCATCATCATCAAAACATTTGCCATGACGAAAGAAAACTCTACAAAATCCAATAAATTGTCTACAGTTAGCCGGACAACACAGCAGATAGGAAGGTTATGTTGATATATACGGTAGGCCTTCTCGAAGACCGTCGGTACTCAGGAGTCCAGTTCAGTCAATGTCCATTCTCACAAAAATTAACCTCTCAATTCAGTTATAACGTAAGCAAAACACAAGTAGAAAGGCCCACTTCAAGGCGAATCACTCATTCACAAAGTCTCGTGCAGTTATAAGTCACATAAACATCGATGACAATATCACATTTTCAAAGGATGTTGTAACCATGGAAACGGAAGTTTCTATCACCTGCCTTGTCAACGGCAGGTTAACCAACGACCAAAAAATCACTTTTCCTTATGAAATTAGCATTCCTCTAATGTACTAAAGGTCTCCAGAGACGCTAGTCGTTGAACAACAGGGGCTATGGGACAAAGAAATAGGTGGTACTTGTAAATACCGTCGGTCAGATGGTTCCATTCCTCAGGCCAGATTAAATTCCTTGGCAGAGCCAGGAATGAAACCCAGAACTCCAAGAACGATGGCCGCTACACCACGAGGTGGTCCATCAGAATAATCACACGGCATATTACATTGTGTGTACACTGTGTTGTGAAGCCCAGCGGTCTGCCTGCTTGACAGTTGATATCGCAACTTTTCAGTAGGTCTACACATGCGAGGAGATTAAGGCCAAGCTCAACACCTGCAAGACTAGGCAGCAGAAGGCTCTCACACAAGCAAAGTATTCAACAGCAAACAGGGAGGTAAAGAGGAGTGTACGGAAGGATCATAGGAGGTGGATTGATGAGGAGGCGGAGAAAGCAGAAGAAGCGGCAAGAAGGGGGGACGTTAAGGAGCTCTATGGCATCACAAAGATGCTTTCGAAGAAAGGTTTTAATAAAACTAGGCCTGTGAAGAGCAAGACGGGCGAGATCCTCACGACGTGTGAACAGCAGCTGACAAGATGAAGAGAACACTTTGCGGAGGTTCTTAATAGAGATAGAAAACCAGAAAGTAAGCAGCGAGGAGAAGATGAAGAGGAAGCAGAAAGTCACCCAAGCATCAGTCTCGACTCCCCAACTCGGGACGAAATACGGACAGCGTTGAAGCAGATGAAATGTGGGAAGGCACCAGGTCTGGATAATATCCCAGCGGAAGTACTGAAAGCAGACCTGGATATTACGATCGATCTGCTGCACCCGCTGTTGGAGAAGATCTGCAAGGAAAAGAAAATAGCAACCGACTGGAAGAAGGGGTTGCTAGTCAAGTTGCCGAAGAAAGGGGGCACCACAAACTGTAACAACTGGAGGGGTATCACCTTGCTGTCCATTCCAAGCAAAGTGCTGGCGGGAGTCATCCTGAATCGTATAAAAGACTGCGTAAAAAAAGGCTTCGGAAGGAACAGGCTGGATTTCGACAACATCGCAGCTGTGTGGATCTCATCAACACCCTCCGAATTATCCTGGAGCAGAGTGTGGAGTGGCGGAATACCCTTTACCTCACATTTGTTGACTTCGAGAAAGCCTTCGACTCCGTAAATCAAAGAATCATGTGGAAGACCCTCGAGGAATATAAAATTCCAACAAAGATCATCAGAATCATGGAAGAGATGTACGAAGGGTATGAGTGCCAGGTTCTTCACGAAGGCAAATTAACGGAAAAGATAAAGGTCAGTTCCGGAGTGAGACAGGGGTGTGTCCTTTCCCCCACTCTGTTCCTGTTGGTCCTGGATAGTGTGATGAAGAAGGTGATGGGAGGACGGAAGAGGGGTATTCAATGGGGTATAAATGACAGGCTTGAAGATCTGGATTTCGCAGACGACATTTGTCTTATGGCACAACGGTACCGAGACATAGAAGATAAGCTGGGGAGGTTGCAGAGAGAAGCAGACCGTGCAGGACTGATGATCAACACCAACAAGACCAAAGATATGAGGATAAATTCTGGCATCACGACTAGTTTGACAGTCAACGGAAAGGAAATTGAGCGAGTTGAGTCCTTCCTCTACCTTGGAAGTATAGTTACAAATGATGGGGGAGCAGAGGAAGATGTTCGAACCCGTATCAGGGAGGCAAATGGTGCCTTTGTCCAGCTCACCCCATCTGGAGAAATAGAAACATTTCCAGGAAGACCAAGCTCCGCCTTTTCAATAGCAACGTAAAGTCGATTCTTCTCTACGGCTGTGAAACATGGAAAGTCACAAAACCGATCAACAACCAGCTACAGGTGTTCATTAACAGATGTCTGCGTCGCATCATGAATGTGAGGTGGCCGGAAATAATCTCAAATGAAGATCTTTGGACCATCACCAATCAACAACCGATTAGCATCCAGATCAAGGAGAGGAAATGGCGCTGGATTGGTCACACACTAAGGAAGCCGGACGGAGCTATTGAGAGGGCGGCGCTAGACTGGAATCCTCAAGGCGCCAGGAAGCGAGGTCGACCTAAGAAGACCTGGAAGAGGACGATCGAAAATGAAATTGCAGAGGTGGACAAGAACTGGAGACAAGTGAAGAGAATGGCCAGGAACCGTACTGCGTAGAGAAATTTCACCAAGGCCCTATGTTCCGGAAGGAGCGGTAGGAATTAAGTAAGTAAGTAAGTACACATGCGAGAAAAAAAAAACATGAAAAAATTACATGAACAAACATTTATATACGGTATACCAGATGAATCAGCTGCCCCTAATAATATTGTTTTATGCAGCCCAACTAACGTGTGTTGGCAGAAAGGTTGATATTTCTCTGCTTGCATCCCATATGGTACTTATGCACTTCTTGCAAATCCTGCAAACAATACTCAACACTATTGTTTTTCCCTCAATGTTACAAAATACTACTACGGATAACATTCATGCTTACTATTAAGGAATTTAAAAAAAGAAGTCACTAGAACAGCCCTCGACTGGAACCTGGAGGGAAGCAGACGCAGAGGGAGACCTCTAGAAACCTGGAAACGCAAAGTTGAGAGAGAAGCCGCATCAAAATGAAAGACGTGGTCCCAAATAAAAACGCTGGCCAAAAACAGAGATGGAAGAAGTTTGTAGCTGCTTTATGTTCCTACCAGGAGTAAGAGGACATAAGTGAAGTAAGTTAAGTCAGTTGTATAGCTGGATGTGTGGTGGTTGTAGTAAGGGTTTCCCCTACTTTGCCCAAGGATGTGAATTCAAACTATGGCACAGTGGGTTGGTACTTGAGTATTAATAAATTCAAGAGACACCATGTTGTTGTGCTCAATGATTTTAATCCTAGAAGCAGTGTTATTCGAATTATAGAAATACTAGGGTAGGAATCTTTGGAAAATAGATGGACGAAATCCCAACTAAACGCTATGTTTAACACTTACACTAATCGGCCAACGAGGGGAGGACTAAGCGAATGTCTGGGTAACCCCACCTACCTGAGAAGGGCAGATCATCCATACAAAGGTAAGGGGTGACCGCAGCGTAAAAATTATGGGAAATATTATTTTATTAATCTGATAATTGGAACTCATTACCTGCCTCAGTCTTAGAGCCTCTCCCCAAGCAAATTGATGTGTTTAAAAGAAGACTGACATTTTATGTAAATACTCCGATGTAATTACTATAGTTATATTAACCTCATGTAATGCTCTTCAGGATTAGGAAATAACCCATCTCATTTGTGTTGACCGACTGAAAAGCATTAAACGTTTGTTGTAGTTTCCAAATCGCGACTGGTGTAGACTACATTAAGTGTGTTCGAAAATATTGTTGGTAATTTTCACTAAGTATACAATTTGCCACGGGGGAATAACACTCATATTGACATAAAGTCTGCAGATGACCTCGTAGTTCCACCCCTCAAAACAACAATAACTAACTAACTATTAAATAAAGTAATAATAATAATAATAATAATAATAATAATAATATCGTATGGCCTCGGGTGCCAGGTGCAAGCTCTGTAATTTTACACCCAGAGGGTAGCTTGCATGTCAAATTTCGTTGTTCCTTGAATCACTATGAAAGTCAAGGAGGTTAGATATCTAAGCTCCTTGAACACTAGAGCGCTTTCTAGTCGAGAAATGAGGAACTTTGTGTTGGCGGAAACTCCCGCGATTAATTTTGCCATTATGAACACGACCTACTGAATACAAATGGGTTCTTTGACATGCCAACATCGTATGACATGCCTGTCGTATTTTTGCCGCCTTTCAAAAATCACTTACCACAGCCAGGAGCGAACCTGCAATCTTGGGGTTAGTAGACCGACACGCTATCCACTGACCCACCGTGGCAAGCAATTACATAAAATAAATGTATGAAATGAATGAACGAGTAGATACACAAACACGTTAAATTTCCTTTCAATCTGTATTCCAGCATCGAGGCGTTCCAAAACCCCTAAATGCTAAATAATGGCCACTGCATTAACCACTTTTTACTATTATCCCTCACACCATTTGTACTCTCTCCCTTCAATATTCCTGTTTAGAACGTCTGGCCACTCAGATAGAGAGAGAGAGTACAAAGAGCAAGAAAGAGCTTATTCGTAGCTAAGCTCCTTGTCAGAGTTGAGAGCTGTGCTTTTAGCATGTCCAGTGTTTACGAGTGACTTTTGTAATCCCTAACAGGAAGGGAGTTATAAGAGCTGTCATTCTCTGGAGCGTATTCAGATTACTACTTATCTCGCGAACAGCAGATCCCTCTGACGTAGCGTCTCACATTAAGTAGAGTCCAGCACCCTCTAGCACATGCAGTGTTATATGAAGACCAATAAGAGAGAGCGAATTTGTAAAACATTCACAGCTTCAGACTGAGAACCTAATGTTGAACACATCACTTGGAAATTAAGATTTTAGGATAACAGTAGAGAAAAGCAACAATATCCGTGACGAACTAAAGAGCCTACTTTTCTTAATATTTAAGATTCATGCCAATGATTAATCTAAATGGATCTATCTAGAATAATGACGAAATTAAATTGGTAATATCTAAATTTCTAATTAGTTCGAAATACAGTAGGCTATACCTGGCATAATGTAGCCTAATAGAGCACTGCAGTTGGCAGTTCTTATTTCTATCTCTTAAGGTACAGAATACAAAATTTGGTTGAAGTCCAATGGATAGCATGTACTTTACATGCAGTTAGACATTGGATCTAACAGTGCGTAGTTACTCCAAATTAATATAGAATGTCAGGTACTATACTTGTACATAGTTTAAAGTTGTCAGCTTGCATATTTTATAATATATTGGTATTTTGTTAAAATAAATTGAGAGCATTCATTAACAGTTGGCAGCCCTGGTTGCTCTTAAGAAGACGCATATTCATATCTGTTGTGGTACACATAGCACATACAAAATTTGGTTGAAATCCAAATGATAGTATAGAAGTTACATATATTTAAATTTGGACCTATCAGCAGGCTTAGAATCAAATCGGTAGCACTGACGTATATTAGTTACTCCAAATTAATATATAATGTCATGTACTAGACGTGTACATAGTTTAAAGCTGTCGGCAAGCATAATTTATGATATATTGGTATTTTGATAAAAGAAATTGAGAGCATTCATTAACAGTTAGCAGCCTTGGTTGCTCTTACGAATACGCTCAGCCATATCTGTTTATGTACATATAGTACATACGAAGTTGGGTTGAATTCCAATTGATAGTGTAGAAGTTATATGCATTAAAAAATTTGACCTATCAGCAGACTTAGAATCATACATGGCCCCCTAGAAATTAAACTGCAATATTATTATCTATACGTGTGCCAATTTTGAAATAGCTCCCACGCATACCTTCTAAGATATCCAACATGGAGCTCAAATTTCAATTGCGATTTTTCAGCAGTTCGTAGCACTGACATCATTTTACAAATACGGCATTGAGATATTCAGGTATAGATCTTTACCCATACCAAATTTTGTTTCGATAGCTGCAGCCGTTTAAGAGTTGATAGGGGACACACACACACACAGCCAGCCAGACAGACAGAAGGACAGACAGACAGGCAGGCAGACACACATTTGCCCAGATCGATCTCATAAGTCTACTTTTTCCTCATTTTTGCAAAATGTGAAAAGTAGGCTAAAAATAAGGCTTACATCAGTTTAGTGACCTACATATCACAAGTGTCCATGTATTGTTTGAACGAAACCATACGAGTATCATCTGTTTTCTTCTTCTGTTGGCGAGGGTTTCGTTTCTTTGAAGTTGTTGTAGTTGTTGATCGTTCAATTATTATTACAATGTCTTCATCTTGTTGTTACTGTGCACCCGTCTGGTTGGAAAGCGTACATGTGAAGAAGGTAGACACAAAATTGAATGATAGAATGCGATGCATTACTGGTTCTCCATGTCACTGGTTACCCATGCTGAGTCACATCCCTCCACCACACTTAAGGAGGAAGCAAGCTCTACTAAGGGAAGCTAAGAAAATCTTTGCATCACCCTCTTTGCCATTGCACCAAGAATTCTGCCATCCATCACAGCAACGACTGAAATCTAGAAGACCAGTAGGTGTCACTGCGGGGTAACTCATTGCTGCTGGATTTGACCTAAATGAAAGCTGGAAGCATGAGTGGTCAACTAAAACATGGGGAACAAGTGCCCACCATCTTGATCCCACGAATAAACCAAACGGCTTTGACTTACCGAGGAACTTCTGGTGCCGCATCAACAGGCTGAGGACTGGACATGGTTGCTGCAATTAGTTCAGGTACAAGTGGGGCTGGATCAGCTCACCAATGTGTGAGTGTAACCTGCAAGAACAGACGATCGAACATCTGGTCCAACGCTGTCTTCTTTATTCGTACCCTGGCATTCCTGACGATTTGTTCGCTCTCACACCCGTCTTAACCGAATGGTTGAGAAGGATGGACTTTCAAGTTTGAATATAGCTTGTTATGTATAATTGTATATTGTATAAATTAACATACGATTAAATAAAATCTTGTTGCCGACTCGTTCCTGGTTCGTCGCTGAGTCTTACTATTTTCTGCTTTTTAATTTTATTATTTCATTTTTGAATATTTTGTGTATTAACAAACGTCTCTTACGTGTTGGTGGCATAGAGATACACACTAAACTGACAAGTCATGGTCACCAAGCGTTAGACCACATCCTTCGTCGGATGTAGTTCACTTAATATATCACTAAGAGCGCTAGTGTTGACCTATACATGATCAAATCAAAATCAAAATATCTACTTCCATATTGTTGTTGTTGTTTGAGTCTTCAGTTTTTCAACTGGTTTGATGCAGCCCTCCATGCTTCCCTTGTATTGAGAAATTCAAAACTCTGCTTCCTACAGTTTGAATATGATGAATCAAAAATTGATTAAAGCAATCAAACTTTAATTTTATTTAAATTTTATTTAAAAACAAGCGTTTTTTTAGCATGTTTAAAAAAATAAAATCAAAGCCGGAGGAAATTTTATTTTGAAATATGGTAGAGATTTCAAAACACGCACTTTGAACTTTTTTGGGTCTTCTAACTTTTCAATCGCCAATTATCAAGGGTAACATTGCAGAATAGGATAGAAATAATTGATGAGGGATCATGATGGTGGAGATGAAGAGAATAAGTAAGGACAGGGAGTTGAGGAAGAAATGAGCAACTGGGGTTATAACTGACGCGTATCAGCAGAAGAAGACTATGTGGCACTAATTGGTGAATAGGAGTAAGTAGAAACTTATGTTTGCTATATTATCTCGCATAACCAATATGGTGATCATAAGTAAAATACCATGAGTATTTATTAAATTTATTCACCTTAGTCAATAATTAGTTTTGAAAATATAATCTATTATACCTTTTCGGTAACATTGTGGCCCTTTTCAGTAACTGTCTTATAAAATTAATTAAAACTAATTGAATTACGGACAAAGTTGATTAATATTTACCTTGGGTTTTCACTTTCCTGGATAATAATTTTTCATAAGAAATATTCAATGTGTGCTTTAAAATTGACGATAAATTACTATAAAAATGTTTTGAAAAATATGCAGATCAGAAATATCTGGGGACGGGAAAATTTATTTTGTAAATACAATTACAATTTTCAAAAATATCTTGCGATATATCTTGAGATATCTTGAGATATCTTCGATCTACATATTTTTAAGATTTTTAAGATAGTTTTTAAGATAGTATCATCAATTTTAAAGCAAACATTGTTACAGATCTGTTTTTTTTTATTTTTGTAATGACAAATTATTGTCAAAGAATGGGAAAACCCAAGGTAAATATTAATCAACATTTCTCATAATTCAAGTAGTTTTAATTAGTTTTATAAGTCTAGGAGTGCCACAATTTGGCCAAAACTGGTACAATATATATTTATATTCAAAACTATTTATTGACTAAGGAGTATGATTTTAACAAACTAGTGGACCCGAGTAAGAACTCTCACATGGGTTGTGTGCGCCCCATGTGTACATACTACCCACCCGGCGCTAGTGCTATGCGGATTGTAAGCGACACAGTTCTGCCAGGGCCATCGTCTTGTTTATTTGTTTAAAGGCATTTTATGAACAAATAAATATATTTCCGTTGGCTTATCAAGAAATGCAAGATTTTTCCTGTACTATTGAGACGATTTGGAAGATTTTGGTACAAACCACACCTTCTAACCCCTCTGGTTTAGGAGCTTGAGTTTTGTGAAACATACACCGTAGCGGATTATATAATAAGGTAATCATGGTAAGCTATTTTACTTATGATTATAACGTCAGTAAGGAACCCTTCATTAATTTCATATCATTAAATAGCAGTCTCTTACTGCAACCAACTGGCCAGAATGTCTGCACAGTTCTGAATGAAAATAGCTACTGTAATGACTCGCGGGATGGCCAGGGTGGATACTTACCTGTTTTCAAGAGGTCCGCATCGCTTCCACAGCAAATCACCTCCAGATGACATGCCCCAACAGAAGAACACCAAAAGGGGTGGAAGGAAGGTGGAGAAGGGGACAACGCACAGGCTATTCTACACACACCCCCAATAACTAATGGAATTGTCGCCGACGAAATATTGCCACAACAGTTGCTTAAAAATTTAAAATAAAAATTTAATTGTTAAAATTTAAAAGAACACCTCCACCAGAAAACAGAACATGCTTGCTCGCAAAGCAAAAAAAGAAAAGAATTAAATTAAAATTAAAATGTTAAAGCCCAAAGATTTAAAAAAAATTACAGGCATAATTAAACGAGAAAGGGCTTGATAATTTACAAGGGACTGCAATACCGATCCGACATGCAGAGATCCAGGCCACGACACAAAACGAAAAATTTAAAATTAAATTAATAAAATAAAATATGATCAACTAAGAAATTCCCGATAATCGTGACTAAGAAAAACACAAGAACATTCACCAAAAACATAAGGTTAAACCAACAAGCTTAATAAAAAAACAAATTAAGCTAACACTACAACACGTTTGAGTTTCCCGGTCGGCGCCAAGAGACTGCACTCCACGACCAGAATGGACTCGGGCCAAACAAAAACAAAACAAACATGGCCACAGGAGCAGACGACCACATGTCAAATCGAAATTACGGCAAACAATTAGCATTAAATTAATTTTAAAATCACCAGAGAGAAATTAAATGGTGGAAGGAATTACGCCTTAACGTTATTGACATGACCCATATTAGGGTGCACGGATCGTAAAATAAATTAACAACAGGTTAATTCCAAGAACTGCCAAAAACTAAATAAATAAAAATTCACAACGTAAATCAAACTAGAAGCGAGTCTCCAAAGGTACGAAGAAAACAATAAAATTTACATAACTGATAACATTAGAAAAGGAGAAAAATTAGGCCTACCAGGTGAAACAAAATACAGAATTAAAACATTAATATAAGGCCAATATCGGAGCTCCATAACAAAATATATAAAAATTAATAACGTACCTTAAAACTTCACAGTGGAGACACAATAAAAATAAAATAATTCACACACAAAACAAATAACGTTATACGGCACTATATTGCCTGAAAATGGCCCACCCAGCACATGCTTCGTTTGGGTCACAGGCACTGGTCTGCATCGAGATGCGATTACAATCGGAATTTCTTCTTCACTGCGAAACGATGAAATAATAGTCTGAAGAGCACAGGCAATTCCCCTTGATCGTATTGTGCCCAACTCTAGGAATGGGTATTCCAAGATTCAGACACCTAGATATCAAGGGAAAGGCTACAGCCGCTTTTGAAAGTTGAGATATTTGAATATCGCGCTACATTGCTTCTCGAAGCAATTGGAAAGAATTTACCGATACTTGCATGTCAAGTGACGTAGCGAGTAATAGCAGAGGTCGAGGCTATTTATTGATTAAATAGTTAACCATGGAGTAGAGACTTGAGACTTGGATCAGATTACTGGCACGGCCAAATGAAAGAGAATGCACTTAGTATCAAGTAAATCGGACCAGGGATACCAGAGATATGAGGATTTCCAGATATCAGCTAATGACGCGTGACCCTGGCAGTTTTGAATAAAAACCGGCCGGCCGAGGCATCGATAGCTCACTTCAACACAAGCACTTGCAGAGCAAGTTGCTGCTACGCTGAGCCAAGGCACATGGTTGCCGGATCTACGCAGAAGTAATTTTCAAAGTTGTGATAGTCACAAAAGTGCTGCGCTACGAAGTGGAACTTAGTAAGTTTCCGGCGAGGAGAATCACCGAGGTGATTGAATTTTTTTTCTACAGACATTAGTGGAAATATTTATGTTTCTACATGGTCATATGCTAGACTTTGTCTAGAATTAGTACTTTGTCACAGTCCAGTAATAACCTAATACTTGGATGTTTAGTCCATTTCAGTCAGTTTTCATATTGGTAACTTGTTAACCACTTCGATCTATCAGTACACTGAAGACCAGTCTATCACGGTGGTGTTCATTAGTCTACGCAAGGGAAACTACAGGTTGCTTAGCGCATGGTAGATGGCGAGAAGCCATGCCCAGGGAACGATCTTCAGGACAGCCGTTGATTGGTTAGACTGTCAGTGTCTTCTTGTATTGATAAGATTACCGTGAGTTATGTTACAACTGACATATCTAAGAATAGATCACTTAGATCTGACCCCATTTAAACAAACTGTTATGGCTTTGATAGAAGCCCATATTAAAATGGAACAACAGTTAATTCAAACGTCAAGAGATACTACAACTATGTCTTACTAGACGGATTGTGGGTATATAATGGCGGCCGATACAAGGATTATACGTGCTTGTCCGATAGGGCATGTTTATGGATAAATCTGGTACAGACCAGGTTCGCTACGCTTCAAGACCATCAAGAAATGTAAGCCACATTTGAATTATATTATGCCTAGCTAATTGGAACAAACTATTTTTCTGCAGATGACCAACACATTTATTTATTTATTTTTCTTCGTATTTAAATCTTGCAATGATTTACGCAAGACTTATTAGAGTTATTCTGAGTATTTTCAGCACTCAGAACAGTTTAGGATCGATGACCGAGCATTTCGAGCATTTATTTGAATATTTCATATTTTTGGGAAATCACGGTAATCAGCCGATGTAACTGTAAAAGTTAATAATTATTTTTGTTGAGGAATGGATATTTTTTTTCCATATTCGAAGGTTCGAACATGTGGATTCTCACATAATGAGATGATAATTAAACATATTTAAAATAATATAATTAATAATAATAATAATAATCCACTAATAATAATAATAATAATTTTCATAATTTTTCTAAATAATTCTGGGATATTATATTTTATAATAATCATATGTATTGAGAGAGAGCCTATGAAGTAGTTAAATCATTTCTAGTTTGGAACAGGAGATTTTCCGAAGGAGAGTGGTTAGCGCAAGCCCGCATTCAACCAACATTTCAGTTCTGGTTGAACAGTTAATATTTGCAATGAGCAAAGTATATTTTTCAGATAACACGGAGAGGCATGAAACGGGAAGCAATTGATATTTGTATCAAATAGGATATTTTTGTATTTATATAAAATCATGACGTAAATACACTCGAAAGTGAAATAAAGATTTTCATAAGTATGGTAAATTCACGGGTTGAACTGAATGGTAAAATAAAATAAACTTGTAAGTTTATTAATCTTCCAGTGTTGATAACAAGCAGAGGCTTGATTTATTGTATAAATTTTGGGAAGAAAATTTATATGTGTGGAGTAGTTGAAATGCCATTCCCGGGTGCGCATGTTTAAGTCGCAGGAATGAGGAGATTTTTTCGAGCATCAATCAAATAGCAGGTTCGATGGCTCAGGTTTATAGTAGGAGTATTGGAACTACACATTTCGTCGTATGAATGACCCGAAGGTTATTTCTTAGAAACCATCAGTTCTTATTTCAACCTTGTTTACGAATTCCATTTAGACTTTGATTTTGCTAGAACCCGGATTTGTCATGATAGTAGTTTATTCTTCTTCAGAGGAAGACCTTTGCCGTTGTTGTTGTAATATTGTGTTCTTATGAAAATAATAGAATGGGCCACTGCCAATTTAAAAATAATTCTTTAACCACGAATAATTTGAAGGATATTTTCAATCCTAGTGCCATGAACTAAATGAATTTATTATGAAGCTACAATTCTTATTTCCGCATTCTGTCGAAGAATTGCAAGTTGTGAAAATTGCTAAAATGGCCATGAATATAAATATTTTTCTTAATGATGATTCCAAGTGGAAAATTGAATAGTTTAATGGTTCAACAATTTAGTGATCAAGTTGATGATTTAGAAATCATATATTTTGTTAGGAACTTGAAGTTCATAATCGAGTCACTTCTCCAAATGTTTAATGTCAGAAGAACTATTAATTTTTGTTGTGCTTCGCACAAGTTCTTCGATGCTATGCTCAAGGTCAAATACTTTTCAGATGTTATTAATATGTGTAAATAATTTGTGTTGATTCAATGATAATAATATTTTTCGACAATACATTTTAGAAACTGGAAAAATAAGTGAAAGTTAAAAATTCTATGAACATTTATTCTACGAGTGTTAATATTATGTAAAAATTCAAACAGTGAACTACGATATTTCCAGTAGAGACAATTAAATTTGAACTGGATTTAATCATAAATAATTTTGGAACACAGTCTACAGGACTGACAATCAGACTTGTGTTTCCAAAAAAATAATTGTCAAATGTGTTTGGAAAATTTCTGTATATTGTGTAAATAGGAGTGTGGGTCGCCACACGTGAGTGATGCTGCTTTGAGCATTTTTGCAGTCAAGTTTAAATTCAAAATAAACTGAGATAATTTTACAGGATGTGTTATACCCAATTGAATCTCCTTCTATCCTTATTGTTGCATTGAGCCAAAAATCAGTAAAGCATTTTTTTCATTTGATGTCGTTTTTGCGATTTGCTTTAACCCATCTGGCGCTCCGGGATATTTTGACTCTCGTGCTGACTGATTATTGGTAAAATGCATATGTGGTCGTGCGGACTCCGGTCTAAACGGGCACATAAAATAAGATAGAGAGAGAAAAAATGCTTCGAACGTGGGTCTCGATTTAGACATGGTCAATCGCATGCCGATTTAAATTGTGATAATTTTTATAGAAATATTTTGGGAGTTGAGAGATGTCTGGTTTGGATGAATAAATTAGTAGGAAACCCAATTAGTGGGGAAAATTAAAAATTTTACTGGATTAATAATTAGAATGGGTTTGATTATTTTTGATAATGGCTTAACCATTAGGGCGTCAAGTAAATTCAGTAGTAAACGTTCGATGACTGGACATACACATTATTAGAATCCAGGTGGAGGATATTTGAGAACTTGCATATTTTTCTTGTGATATTGTGGTAAATGTAATTCGTAAAAGTAGAGAATTTTGTTTTTCCATCACGTCGACATTAGGACAAGTCTCATTTTATTAGAGTGTTCCAATTAGCTATTCATATTTCTTGTTCTAGTTATAAGCTTGTGTTTGCCAAAATTGTATACCCCTAAGTTTTGAATGATAATTGAAAATTATGGAAGAAATGATGAGAATGATGAGGAGTTTGGAGGAGAGTTCAAAAGAAGCTGGACGGCGTGTAGCCGCCATTATGAAAGAAAATACAGAGGCTTTAGAAAAGAAACTTAAAGAAAATTCTGATTCTTTAGAAAATAAACTTAAGGAAAATTCTGATTTGTTAGAAAGCAGGTTAAAAGATAACTTGAAAGAAAGTTTAGATGAAAAACTTAAAGAAAATTCTGATTCTTTAGAAAATAAACTTAAAGAAAATTCTGATTCTTTAGAAAATAAACTTAAAGAAAGTTTAAATGATAAACTTAAAGAAAGTTCTGATTCTTTAAAAGATAACTTGAAAGAAAATTTAAATAGTAAATTTAATTCTATGGAAAGTAAATTTAAAGAGAATTCCGAAATTTTGAAAATGACACTTGGAAGTAAAATGAATAAATTATGCGAAAAAACACATGAGCTCGAAACTTCATTAGCTACTAACGCAAGTTTAATGGACGATAAATTTCGCGATGCCGATCTTAGATCTCAAAGCTTAGCTGATAGGATAGAACATGGTCTTAGGAAAGTTGGTGAAGACATGATCAACCTAGAAGTCAGAGTGAAGAAGGAGAGTAATGAGATGGGAATTCTAGTTGTTCAACGGTTGACAGAACAATTCAAAGAACTTGTAATGGGAGAAATAAGAGAAGGTTTGATTAATGAATTGCAAACTGAAATTAAAACCACAGTTGTCAATGAAATTAAAGACACACTCAAGCTGGAGAATCAAGAGGGAGTCAAGGAGATTAGGGAATCTTTGTCATCCCATATTCAAGTAATTTCCAAAGATATCCAAGCAACTCAGAAGGACATATCAGATATGACAGGGTCATTGAAAAGTCATGAGGCTGTTATGAACCCGATATCCATTGATGTTAAGGAGAATTGTAAAGAAACTGAAGCAATTAAGAAAATGGCAGAAGAAAACCAGAAGGAACTTGAGGCTATGAAAACTCAAATCAAGGACGAGAAACAGTCTGACCATCTGCTGAAAATGCCAAATGTAAGGGGAAAGGAACAGATACAGATAAATCTAGGAGGAGCTAGAGAAACTGACAGTCAAAGACAGGATGAGGTCAGGACAGTATTTCAATCCAACCCCATAACTGTATTCAAGAATGTAGAGGATAAACCTTCTAAATTTTCAGGGCGAGATTCTGTGACACCCGTGGAATTTTTGAGAGAAGCAGGGGATTACCTGAAAGATTCCACGATCCCTAAAGAAAGACAGATCCGAGTGATAGGGAAATTTTTGGAAGGTCCTGCACTTCTTTGGTTTAGAGCCTTTAGATCCACTCTAACCACTTTTGAGGAGTTTTCTCGTGGGCTATTGAAAAAGTTTTGGTCCCCGGAAACCCAACAGCAATTCAGAGCAGAATTATATTCTAAGAGATTCTCGACGTCACAACCTACTCGATACTCTACGTACTTTTCTGGACAGCTTTCTAAACTTCAACATTTAGATCCGCCGATGCCAGATAACGAATTAATTACTGCATTGATACGTCAGTTTCCAGCAGACGTCCAAAGGACTTTGCTCGCTGCTGATATCTATAATATGGAGCAATTTGACGAAGTATTACAGAAGCTGGATCATACGAACGCTCAATTCTTCCATCAGAAGGGAGGAAAGAATAACAACGCTGTGTACGCTGTTATGGCCGATAGTTATTCTCAAACACCTCGAGAGATTCGAGAGGGGCGAGAAGAGAAAACGCCGAGGGAAGATTCAAATAAGAGAGGATGGAATCAGTACAGTAACAGATACAGTTACAAGCCTTATGCGAGACCAGATGGTAGAAATCGATACAATACTCGATGGAGAAGGCCACGGGATAATCAAGGAAGGTACCAGGAAAGAAGGTACTATGGTAGAAACAACTACAATAACAGAGGGAATGTGGATACTCGTCAGTCCAATGAAGAGTTCAACAAGGAGACGAGGAGAAACTTGGAAGCAAGACACCAAGATAACTTGCAATTTTTGGAGCAGAGGCCCAATGAACCAGGTCCATCGGGAACACAACAATCCCGGGGGAATGGTAACGAAAAAAAAAACTTCGAATTCACAGTAGAAGATAGAATTTTGAACACTTTCACTTCCAGAATTATTAAATGGCAAGCAGAGGATGATGACTTAATTCAACAGAATGACGAACGGAAAGAAATGGGTATGAGAATTAGAATGCCAATCATATCATGCGAAGTATTCGGTATGCCTGTCGATACTTTGATTGATACTGGGGCTATGCTTTGTCTGGTGAGTGAGAAGCTTTATATTCTGTGGAAGCTTAAAGAGAATTTAGAGGAAATTCCCGTATCAGGAATTAAGATCCAAGGAATAATACCCAACAAAATATCTCTGTGTAAAACACAATTATACTTATGTAGTACGATTGGAGGACATGATTTCCGACATGTGTTTGTAGTAATGAAGGACATGGCTTTTGACATGATATTGGGAGCAGATTTCATTCAGAAATATCAAGCAGTGATAGACATGAAGACAGAGACGATCAGATTCAAGAATACCGAAGAGATTAACTTCGAGGGAAAAGAAGAGGAAGACATCGAGGGAGATGCTCAATGGTCTCTGATTTTTCATGAAGCTGAAGGAAGAGAAGTCTACACTGAGAAGGAGTCCCCAGAGCTAGGAAAAATTTTGGAAGAGTATCACGATATTTTTGATATTAAACCTGGTGAAATTAAAGATTTTGAAAATCGATATTGTGGAAGTAAACAACAATGGAAGCTATGAAGTCGCCAATACACGAACTGGTAACATCGTGGGAACTTATAATGCATCGAATTTGAAGATTTACTATTCAAGAACCAGATGATTTAATGTGTAGATAGGAAAAATAATTTTTTTTTCAATTTTTATTTTTTGCTAGGTGTGGGGTGGATGTGCCCAACTCTAGGAATGGGTATTCCAAGATTCAGACACCTAGATATCAAGGGAAAGGCTACAGCCGCTTTTGAAAGTTGAGATATTTGAATATCGCGCTACATTGCTTCTCGAAGCAATTGGAAAGAATTTACCGATACTTGCATGTCAAGTGACGTAGCGAGTAATAGCAGAGGTCGAGGCTATTTATTGATTAAATAGTTAACCATGGAGTAGAGACTTGAGACTTGGATCAGATTACTGGCACGGCCAAATGAAAGAGAATGCACTTAGTATCAAGTAAATCGGACCAGGGATACCAGAGATATGAGGATTTCCAGATATCAGCTAATGACGCGTGACCCTGGCAGTTTTGAATAAAAACCGGCCGGCCGAGGCATCGATAGCTCACTTCAACACAAGCACTTGCAGAGCAAGTTGCTGCTACGCTGAGCCAAGGCACATGGTTGCCGGATCTACGCAGAAGTAATTTTCAAAGTTGTGATAGTCACAAAAGTGCTGCGCTACGAAGTGGAACTTAGTAAGTTTCCGGCGAGGAGAATCACTGAGGTGATTGAATTTTTTTTCTACAGACATTAGTGGAAATATTTATGTTTCTACATGGTCATATGCTAGACTTTGTCTAGAATTAGTACTTTGTCTCAGTCCAGTAATAACCTAATACTTGGATGTTTAGTCCATTTCAGTCAGTTTTCATATTGGTAACTTGTTAACCACTTCGATCTATCAGTACACTGAAGACCAGTCTATCACGGTGGTGTTCATTAGTCTACGCAAGGGAAACTACAGGTTGCTTAGCGCATGGTAGATGGCGAGAAGCCATGCCCAGGGAACGATCTTCAGGACAGCCGTTGATTGGTTAGACTGTCACTGTCTTCTTGTATTGATAAGATTACCGTGAGTTATGTTACAACTGACATATCTAAGAATAGAT
Source organism: Meconema thalassinum (assembly GCA_946902985.2). Classification (NCBI taxonomy): domain Eukaryota; kingdom Metazoa; phylum Arthropoda; class Insecta; order Orthoptera; family Tettigoniidae; genus Meconema; species Meconema thalassinum. The sequence continues at coordinate 130,955,164 of OX336391.1, read as the reverse complement.
CACTTAGATCTGACCCCATTTAAACAAACTGTTATGGCTTTGATAGAAGCCCATATTAAAATGGAACAACAGTTAATTCAAACGTCAAGAGATACTACAACTATGTATTACTAGACGGATTGTGGGTATATAATGGCGGCCGGTACAAGGATTATACGTGCTTGTCCGATAGGGCATGTTTATGGATAAATCTGGTACAGACCAGGTTCGCTACGCTTCAAGACCATCAAGAAATGTAAGCCACATTTGAATTATATTATGCCTAGCTAATTGGAACAAACTATTTTTCTGCAGATGACCAACACATTTATTTATTTATTTTTCTTCGTATTTAAATCTTGCAATGATTTACGCAAGACTTATTAGAGTTATTCTGAGTATTTTCAGCACTCAGAACAGTTTAGGATCGATGACCGAGCATTTCGAGCATTTATTTGAATATTTCATATTTTTGGGAAATCACGGTAATCAGCCGATGTAACTGTAAAAGTTAATAATTATTTTTGTTGAGGAATGGATATTTTTTTTCCATATTCGAAGGTTCGAACATGTGGATTCTCACATAATGAGATGATAATTGAACATATTTAAAATAATATAATTAATAATAATAATAATAATCCACTAATAATAATAATAATAATTTTCATAATTTTTCTAAATAATTCTGGGATATTATATTTTATAATAATCATATGTATTGAGAGAGAGCCTATGAAGTAGTTTAATCATTTCTAGTTTGGAACAGGAGATTTTCCGAAGGAGAGTGGTTAGCGCAAGCCCGCATTCAACCAACATTTCAGTTCTGGTTGAACAGTTAATATTTGCAATGAGCAAAGTATATTTTTCAGATAACACGGAGAGGCATGAAACGGGAAGCAATTGATATTTGTATCAAATAGGATATTTTTGTATTTATATAAAATCATGACGTAAATACACTCGAAAGTGAAATAAAGATTTTCATAAGTATGGTAAATTCACGGGTTGAACTGAATGGTAAAATAAAATAAACTTGTAAGTTTATTAATCTTCCAGTGTTGATAACAAGCAGAGGCTTGATTTATTGTATAAATTTTGGGAAGAAAATGTATATGTGTGGAGTAGTTGAAATGCCATTCCCAGGTGCGCATGTTTAAGTCGCAGGAATGAGGAGATTTTTTCGAGCATCAATCAAATAGCAGGTTCGATGGCTCAGGTTTATAGTAGGAGTATTGGAACTACACATTTCGTCGTATGAATGACCCGAAGGTTATTTCTTAGAAACCATCAGTTCTTATTTCAACCTTGATTACGAATTCCATTTAGACTTTGATTTTGCTAGAACCCGGATTTGTCATGATAGTAGTTTATTCTTCTTCAGAGGAAGACCTTTGCCGTTGTTGTTGTAATATTGTGTTCTTATGAAAATAATAGAATGGGCCACTGCCAATTTAAAAATAATTCTTTAACCACGAATAATTTGAAGGATATTTTCAATCCTAGTGCCATGAACTAAATGAATTTATTATGAAGCTACAATTCTTATTTCCGCATTCTGTCGAAGAATTGCAAGTTGTGAAAATGGCTAAAATGGCCATGAATATAAATATTTTTCTTAATGATGATTCCAAGTGGAAAATTGAATAGTTTAATGGTTCAACAATTTAGTGATCAAGTTGATGATTTAGAAATCATATATTTTGTTAGGAACTTGAAGTTCATAATCGAGTCACTTCTCCAAATGTTTAATGTCAGGAGAACTATTAATTTTTGTTGTGCTTCGCACAAGTTCTTCGATGCTATGCTCAAGGTCAAATACTTTTCAGATGTTATTAATATGTGTAAATAATTTGTGTTGATTCAATGATAATAATATTTTTCGACAATATATTTTTGAAACTGGAAAAATAAGTGAAAGTTAAAAATTCTATGAACATTTATTCTACGAGTGTTAATATTATGTAAAAATTCAAACAGTGAACTACGATATTTCCAGTAGAGACAATTAAATTTGAACTGGATTTAATCATAAATAATTTTGGAACACAGTCTACAGGACTGACAATCAGACTTGTGTTTCCAAAAAAATAATTGTCAAATGTGTTTGGAAAATTTCTGTATATTGTGTAAATAGGAGTGTGGGTCGCCACACGTGAGTGATGCTGCTTTGAGCATTTTTGCAGTCAAGTTTAAATTCAAAATAAACTGAGATAATTTTACAGGATGTGTTATACCCAATTGAATCTCCTTCTATCCTTATTGTTGCATTGAGCCAAAAATCAGTAAAGCATTTTTTTCATTTGATGTCGTTTTTGCGATTTGCTTTAACCCATCTGGCGCTCCGGGATATTTTGACTCTCGTGCTGACTGATTATTGGTAAAATGCATATGTGGTCGTGCGGACTCCGGTCTAAACGGGCACAGTATATCCATAATTCGAGGAGGCCAGGGGGTCAAGCCCCCGGGCACGTAAACAACTTTTTCGACCAACTCGCTTGTTGATTTCTTGACGACAGACTGTGTAGATGCCAAGAGGGCGGAGAGTCCCAAATCAAAAACAGCATTGCATTCATGTTAATGTAATTGTCCAATCACAGCTTGACACATCAAGCAACAATGTGATTATTAAGTAATTAATTTGGCGGTATCATGTATATATAGTCTTTTGTTCCATGACGTAGAATACAATATCCTTCAAACATGACTCAAATAGGATGAAACCAGAAGGCAACGCAAACACACTCTATCGGTGGAAGAAGCAACTCCGACTAGGGGCGTCGATAGATGCTACCATCTCGTGCTCACAAACGGAACCAAGTCACCAGGCGGTCTTTTCAAAATGTCAAGGAACACCAGTATACAGGGAAGATGGATTTTAAAAACGTTGGGACGGGCATTTGCACGTAACAGCCTCCCTCCCTTAAGCGTCAACACCGTTCTCGAATATGCCTAGGCATAGGCAGTACTCCAAAACTAGTCGATTCACCAAGCATGTTTCCAGAAGATAATGTTCACCAGTTAACTCCAATTGATGGACGAAACCGCATCGTATTGGTTAGGATGAGTGCAGGGTCAGATTATCAGTGAAGGGATAATTGATCACCTCGGAAACCACTTAGTTAACAGCTTCACTGTGTCCATAAGTCTTCAGAAACGCAGAACACCAGCACCAGCAGTGCTTTCATAGTCCGAGACACGTTAGGTAAATTTTCAAAAAGTCCAATGTAGTTAGCTTTAGACGAAGTAGGTGGAAGCAATGTGCCAGTTATCATGCGACGCGTGGGCAGCCATTTACAAAATAGAAGTTAATCTAATTTCAAAAATAAAAGTTTACAGAAATTACTAATTCTTACTATATTTTACAAAAGAGAAACAAAGTTGAATTTATATGAAGAAAATATTTCTGACCATGCCCTAGATCCGTGCTTACAAAATTTCATTAACAAGATTACCTTTTTACAGACTAGAAGTACCTTTCAAGATTACATGAGTTAAACGACTATACATTTAGAAGGAACTACGGTAGAGGAATGACCACTCAAATTCCCAATGAATCAGGTATACAAGATGACCATGAGTTAGGTCTCCCACCGAGTCCAACTTACATGCTAGCATCTTCTACGAGAACATCAAAATGAATTACAATTTTACAAAGATAGGCTATTACCCAAAGTTAACATTTTACCATTAAACGGGAATTACCCAACAGTTACAAGCTGTATCCCAGAAGAGTTTTTAAACCTAATTAAATTCAACATTCCAGAAGGAACAGATGCCTGAAGGCTTCAATGAAGGTTAGGGATACTCTACATTATACAAAATCAGTTTACAAAATTTATGGTAGCATTCCCTCATTAGAAACGTCTCCACCTCGCTTAATGTGCGACAGATGCACTCTGGAAATTTTGTTGGCCTTAGGGTTTCGAATAAGAAGAGTAACGGGAGTCAGGAATGCCTCTACATAACATGGGTCTTTGAAACGAGGGGTCAGCTTGCTAGAAACTAGATTACTGACGCCCTTGGGCTCGAAATTGCGGACGTACACAACATCTCCAATTTCCAAATCAGTTGGCTTGCGACAGGCATTGTGTCGCTTGGCAAGTTGGTCATGTGATACCTTAATACTCTCTCTAGCCTTGTCGAATTTCGCCCTCATATCCTCGGGCGTGAAACTGTCTGGAAGGAGATCGTGCAGGTTCCACAGATTAGACAATTGAGAATTAGCCATAAAGGAAAACATTAACGAAAAAGGGGTGGCTTGCGTGCTCTCATGCACGGCGGTGTTGAAAGCAAAATTGAGCCAATGCAAATTAGAATCCCACTTGGAATGGTCGTCGTGGTGGAAAGCAATCAGAGCAGAACGGAGATTACGATTGACTCGCTCAGCGAGAGAGGGGTTAGGAAAATAGGGAGTGGTGGTTACATGAGAAATAGCATAATCAAATGAGAATTGACGGAACTGATGAGATACAAAGCACTTGGCATTATCTGATACCAGGAACTGACATGGCCCAAAGAATGAAAAGATGGAATTAAGACACTTTATGACGGAACTGGTCGTAGCCTGTCTGGTGGGGAATATCCAACTAAACCGGGTGAAACCGTCAGTGCAAACAAGCACAAATTGGTTTCCCAGACCAGAGCGAGGGAACGGACCAACATGGTCGATAAAAAGCCTCTCCATGGGTCTAGATGCCGGTTTAGATGACAACAGGCCAACCTTAGTAGAAACCGGAGGTTTGCTAATACTACATGAAGTAGAATTTCTAATGAGCCTCCTGATGTCGCCATCCATACTTCGCCAAATGAAGAACTGTCTGATCTTAGCTCGGGTCTTGAATACTCCTAGGTGGCCACCAATAGGAGATTCGTGATAGTAACGAAAGATTTCCGGAATGAGGACCGACGGTAGCACAATTTTAGGAAGACGGTCATGACGAGACGAACAACACAATACACCATCCTTTAGAGAGTAGGGCTTGATTACTTCACCAGAATTGATTCGGTCAATTAGGCTAGATAAGGAGGGATCTTCTTTCTGGAATCTTCTCACATCTTCAAAAAGCACAGGGGAATTGCTGAGAACGACATTGACATAATTTACAGGTGATACAAGGTTTACGGGTTCACATCCTTGAATATCCTCTTCGGCTGTTTCCTCATACATGTGGCTTAATGAATCAGCTACCGCATTTTCGGACCCACGAATATGGTGGACAGTGAACTGGAATGACAGAATCCTAGTTGCCCATCTGGCAATCCTACCAGTTTTACGGGGTTTCCCTAACACCCAGCTCAAGGCCTGGTTATCGGTCTCAAGGAGAAACTTAGTGTGCTCAAGATACATACGGAATTTTTCCAGGGCGAACAACACTGCTAAACCCTCAAGTTCGTATATGGAATACTTCCTCTCTGCGTCCGTTAAGGTACGAGAAGCGTATGCAATGGGTTGCCTACCCAGATCAGACTCTTGCAGTAGGACACAACCAACACCATGACCAGACGCATCAGTCTGCACAATGAACTGCTTCCCAAAATCCGGAATGGCTAATACAGGGGCGTTAGAGAGCGCAAGCTTAAGATCTTCGAAGGCTGCCTGCTGAGAGGGACCCCACTCAAACTTCACAGCCCTTTTGCGTAATTGATTTAGAGGAGCAGCACGGTCGGAAAAATTACTGATGAACTTCCGAAAGAAGTTCACCATACCAATGTAACGAGCAACACCCTTGGCGTTCTTGGGTGGTTTAAAATCTCTGATGGCCGGCGTACGAGACTGGTCCAAGGAGATACCAGATGCGGAAACAATATGACCCAGGAAGGAAATTTTGGGCTTGGCAAAGGAAACCTTAGACAATTTCACGGTAAGGCCAGCGTCACGCAACCGATCAAGTACAACTTTCAGATGATCAACGTGTTCCTCGAAGGACTCAGAATAGATCACCACATCGTCAAGATAGTGGTACACGAATTTGAATTTAATTTCTGGAAACACCTAGTCGAGAAGTCTGCTCAACACAGCGGCTCCTGTGGATAGGCCAAGCGGGACACGGGCATACTCAAACAGGTTCCAGTCAGTGGAAAAAGCAGTATCATGCCTGGATTCCGGAGAGAGGGGAATTTGGAAGTAAGATGAATTTAAATCGAGGATCGTGAACACCTTCGCGTTGCGAAACCAACTAAAGCAAGTATGAAGGTCCGGCAAAGGGATGGATTGCAAAACAACTTTTTGATTAAGAGCCCTATAGTCGACCACCGGCCGAAAACCACCGTTAGGTTTTGGCACAAGAAATACAGGAGATGAGCAGGCAGAGATAGAGGGTTGGATTACACCTTCTTCCAACATCTTATCGATAATCTTCCGAAGTTCAGCCATCTTGGGCGGGGTAAGTCAATACGGGCTGGAACGCACCGGCACAGAATCGGTTAGCTCAATCTTGTACTCCATCAAATGGGTTACACCCAACTTGTCAGTAAATACATCGCTATACTCCTGACATAACCTCTTAATGGCATCCTTTTGAAGACTCGTTAAATTTTCCAAATCGAGATCCTCAATAGTCACAGGTTCAATAACTGAATTGACAGCAGGACAAGATAAAACCGGGTTAAATGATAACTTACTTTGCGGATTAAACTTAAACCATAAGTTGCGAGCACCAAAATCAAGAAGCATACCAACGTGTGACATGAAATTAGCTCCAATGAGCACAGAACAAGAAAGATTTCTGGCAACAAAAAATTTAAACTTCCAAGAAAAATTTAGAATATGGATTTTGACTGTCATACTACCCAAAATATTTAAGTTTGAACAATTTGCCGAAATAAAAGATTCATTGTTAGGCTCTAACTCAGGTAATTTGCAAACACTCTTCATAGATAAAAACCAGTCCTCGCTTATAAAGGATGCGACACTACCAGAATCAAGCAATGCAGAAACGGGCTCGTCATTAACACAAATTTCAATAAACGGGAATATTCCTTTAGCCACAGGAGAAATTCCAAAATCATTATTCACTCTAAAACGATTACAATTAGATGACGAGGACACCCTCACCACAGGTTTCATATTATGTTTAGAATTTGGCTGACTTGCCACGACATTGCTCACCGACAGGTTAGGTAGGTCAGAGACATAAGCAGAATTAGCACGTGATGAATTAGTTTTCAAAGAGTTACCAAGATTTTCATTAGTAGGGCGACCAGAAACTTCACAGGGTTTTCCCAAACTCTCATGCACAGAAATATCCTTAGATGTAACACCCGAATTGGTCTCCACAACATCTCGTCATTGGCGATACACAACCTGGTTATTCGGACACACCTTCTTAACATGTCCCACGCCACCGCACGTGTGGCACTTAACATTGGGTCTAGGATGAAACATAACCTTAGGAGGGGGACGAGACATCAAGGAAGTAGGGGGACGAGACATCAAGGAAGGAGGAGGAACATTAGCTACACGAAGGGAATCTGCATGTTTCACAGCCATAGCCTCTATAACGACCTGTTTCAGCTCGACAAATGACGAAGGCCTGGTACACATAGTCATGTATGACCTATATTGAGGCGAAAACCCATTTACAATAGATGACACCTACTGTCGTTCAGTTAAAGGGGACGCAAATACCTGGGCATATACCTTAATGTCACTGACATAGTCGCTAAGTGACTCGTCCAACCTTTGGACACGATATAAGAACTTTTGCTCAAGAGTACTAAGGGCACTCGCAGGGACAAAAAACCACAACACTTCCCTAATGAACATGGCTAAGGACATGCGGAGGTGGATAGCTTCAATCAGCTTATCGCGCAACATAGCGGATGCAACAGGATACAAAAGTTGGAAAATCTGAATTTCCGACATCCCAAAAATCGAGGCATGGTTACCCAATTCGACCACTTGCTTTAAAAATAGGACCCCTTGGGTAACGTCATCTAGGTTGAAACTCTTCAACTTAGTTAAGAAACTAGAAATAGGGTGAGGAATCGTCCCATAATTAACGGTAGGCGAGTATGTAGCATTTGGAAAAGAAACATTGTTACCAGGGTAGCCCGCTCGCACACCCTCTACAGGAGACAAAACATTTACATTGCTAGAGAAAGAACTGGGATGCAATGGGTCGGCAGGACCCAGGAAATCATTAGGTGACCTAACATGAGAAGAATGACCGTATGCAGGGTTAAGTGGTCTTGGCGAGCCAGAACCAGACAATAGAGGGGCAGGCAAACCACTACTAGTAATCGATCCCAAAACCTCAGACCTAGTAAACAGAGGTGATTCACGTACAACCCCAGAAGAACTCTCCAAATTCACAAGGTTATCTCTTAAGTCAATTAAAACGAAAGCACTATTATTGTCGGCCATTTTGAAAACCACAGAATGCAGATAGACAATACAGAAGGAAACAAATTTTAGAAATTACGAGGACAGTTTACACTTTCACAACAATACCATAACTACCAATTACCAACACCATAGATTAGGTTGACACTCGAACACCACCACAATACTATACAAAATCATGCACAATGCTGCCCAGAACTGCAGACTTCACCGCCAGCTTGACTCGAGAACAGGAAGCTAAATTACAAAAATTTGCACAAAACACATGGCGAACAGCTTCAGACAGGGCTCCACGACGCCTTCACTCGTAGCATTTAGGCTATCAGAATACCAAGCAACCCACATTTCCCATGCCAAGAACACATGTCAGTCACTCACCGAGCTTCTTCTTCAGTGGGGATGTTGTATTACAAACAGGATAAAAACCAGCACAGACACCTCGCTTTGAACAGGTCACTTACATAAGAGCACATGGATATTCAGAGGCAAACATGAAATCAAACAAACGACAAGGATTAGCAAAACATAACATCAACTGCACTGGCATGACAGATCCCATCAACAACCGCTCCATCAGCATCAGAAGGGTCCATAAAACGAGCCTGCGTGAAATGAGGAGGGGATCGTTGCAGAAGCGAACACGAGCTCGATCTGCTACCAAAAAGACACGCGGGATGGCCAGGGTGGATACTTACCTGTTTTCAAGAGGTCCGCATCGCTTCCACAGCAAATCACCTCCAGATGACATGCCCCAACAGAAGAACACCAAAAGGGGTGGAAGGAAGGTGGAGAAGGGGACAACGCACAGGCTATTCTACACACACCCCCAATAACTAATGGAATTGTCGCCGACGAAATATTGCCACAACAGTTGCTTAAAAATTTAAAATAAAAATTTAATTGTTAAAATTTAAAAGAACATCTCCACCAGAAAACAGAACATGCTTGCTCGCAAAGCAAAAAAAGAAAAGAATTAAATTAAAATTAAAATGTTAAAGCCCAAAGATTTAAAAAAAATTACAGGCATAATTAAACGAGAAAGGGCTTGATAATTTACAAGGGACTGCAATACCGATCCGACATGCAGAGATCCAGGCCACGACACAAAACGAAAAATTTAAAATTAAATTAATAAAATAAAATATGATCAACTAAGAAATTCCCGATAATCGTGACTAAGAAAAACACAAGAACATTCACCAAAAACATAAGGTTAAACCAACAAGCTTAATAAAAAAACAAATTAAGCTAACACTACAACACGTTTGAGTTTCCCGGTCGGCGCCAAGAGACTGCACTCCACGACCAGGATGGACTCGGGCCAAACAAAAACAAAACAAACATGGCCACAGGAGCAGACGACCACATGTCAAATCGAAATTACGGCAAACAATTAGCATTAAATTAATTTTAAAATCACCAGAGAAATTAAATGGTGGAAGGAATTACGCCTTAACGTTATTGACATGACCCATATTAGGGTGCACGGATCGTAAAATAAATTAACAACAGGTTAATTCCAAGAACTGCCAAAAACTAAATAAATAAAAATTCACAACGTAAATCAAACTAGAAGCGAGTCTCCAAAGGTACGAAGAAAACAATAAAATTTACATAACTGATAACATTAGAAAAGGAGAAAAATTAGGCCTACCAGGTGAAACAAAATACAGAATTAAAACATTAATATAAGGCCAATATCGGAGCTCCATAACAAAATATATAAAAATTAATAACGTACCTTAAAACTTCACAGTGGAGACACAATAAAAATAAAATAATTCACACACAAAACAAATAACGTTATACGGCACTATATTGCCTGAAAATGGCCCACCCAGCACATGCTTCGTTTGGGTCACAGGCACTGGTCTGCATCGAGATGCGATTACAATCGGAATTTCTTCTTCACTGCGAAACGATGAAATAATAGTCTGAAGAGCACAGGCAATTCCCCTTGATCGTATTGTGCCCAACTCTAGGAATGGGTATTCCAAGATTCAGACACCTAGATATCAAGGGAAAGGCTACAGCCGCTTTTGAAAGTTGAGATATTTGAATATCGCGCTACATTGCTTCTCGAAGCAATTGGAAAGAATTTACCGATACTTGCATGTCAAGTGACGTAGCGAGTAATAGCAGAGGTCGAGGCTATTTATTGATTAAATAGTTAACCATGGAGTAGAGACTTGAGACTTGGATCAGATTACTGGCACGGCCAAATGAAAGAGAATGCACTTAGTATCAAGTAAATCGGACCAGGGATACCAGAGATATGAGGATTTCCAGATATCAGCTAATGACGCGTGACCCTGGCAGTTTTGAATAAAAACCGGCCGGCCGAGGCATCGATAGCTCACTTCAACACAAGCACTTGCAGAGCAAGTTGCTGCTACGCTGAGCCAAGGCACATGGTTGCCGGATCTACGCAGAAGTAATTTTCAAAGTTGTGATAGTCACAAAAGTGCTGCGCTACGAAGTGGAACTTAGTAAGTTTCCGGCGAGGAGAATCACCGAGGTGATTGAATTTTTTTTCTACAGACATTAATGGAAATATTTATGTTTCTACATGGTCATATGCTAGACTTTGTCTAGAATTAGTACTTTGTCACAGTCCAGTAATAACCTAATACTTGGATGTTTAGTCCATTTCAGTCAGTTTTCATATTGGTAACTTGTTAACCACTTCGATCTATCAGTACACTGAAGACCAGTCTATCACGGTGGTGTTCATTAGTCTACGCAAGGGAAACTACAGGTTGCTTAGCGCATGGTAGATGGCGAGAAGCCATGCCCAGGGAACGATCTTCAGGACAGCCGTTGATTGGTTAGACTGTCAGTGTCTTCTTGTATTGATAAGATTACCGTGAGTTATGTTACAACTGACATATCTAAGAATAGATCACTTAGATCTGACCCCATTTAAACAAACTGTTATGGCTTTGATAGAAGCCCATATTAAAATGGAACAACAGTTAATTCAAACGTCAAGAGATACTACAACTATGTCTTACTAGACGGATTGTGGGTATATAATGGCGGCCGATACAAGGATTATACGTGCTTGTCCGATAGGGCATGTTTATGGATAAATCTGGTACAGACCAGGTTCGCTACGCTTCAAGACCATCAAGAAATGTAAGCCACATTTGAATTATATTATGCCTAGCTAATTGGAACAAACTATTTTTCTGCAGATGACCAACACATTTATTTATTTATTTTTCTTCGTATTTAAATCTTGCAATGATTTACGCAAGACTTATTAGAGTTATTCTGAGTATTTTCAGCACTCAGAACAGTTTAGGATCGATGACCGAGCATTTCGAGCATTTATTTGAATATTTCATATTTTTGGGAAATCACGGTAATCAGCCGATGTAACTGTAAAAGTTAATAATTATTTTTGTTGAGGAATGGATATTTTTTTTCCATATTCGAAGGTTCGAACATGTGGATTCTCACATAATGAGATGATAATTAAACATATTTAAAATAATATAATTAATAATAATAATAATAATCCACTAATAATAATAATAATAATTTTCATAATTTTTCTAAATAATTCTGGGATATTATATTTTATAATAATCATATGTATTGAGAGAGAGCCTATGAAGTAGTTTAATCATTTCTAGTTTGGAACAGGAGATTTTCCGAAGGAGAGTGGTTAGCGCAAGCCCGCATTCAACCAACATTTCAGTTCTGGTTGAACAGTTAATATTTGCAATGAGCAAAGTATATTTTTCAGATAACACGGAGAGGCATGAAACGGGAAGCAATTGATATTTGTATCAAATAGGATATTTTTGTATTTATATAAAATCATGACGTAAATACACTCGAAAGTGAAATAAAGATTTTCATAAGTATGGTAAATTCACGGGTTGAACTGAATGGTAAAATAAAATAAACTTGTAAGTTTATTAATCTTCCAGTGTTGATAACAAGCAGAGGCTTGATTTATTGTATAAATTTTGGGAAGAAAATTTATATGTCTGGAGTAGTTGAAATGCCATTCCCGGGTGCGCATGTTTAAGTCGCAGGAATGAGGAGATTTTTTCGAGCATCAATCAAATAGCAGGTTCGATGGCTCAGGTTTATAGTAGGAGTATTGGAACTACACATTTCGTCGTATGAATGACCCGAAGGTTATTTCTTAGAAACCATCAGTTCTTATTTCAACCTTGTTTACGAATTCCATTTAGACTTTGATTTTGCTAGAACCCGGATTTGTCATGATAGTAGTTTATTCTTCTTCAGAGGAAGACCTTTGCCGTTGTTGTTGTAATATTGTGTTCTTATGAAAATAATAGAATGGGCCACTGCCAATTTAAAAATAATTCTTTAACCACGAATAATTTGAAGGATATTTTCAATCCTAGTGCCATGAACTAAATGAATTTATTATGAAGCTACAATTCTTATTTCCGCATTCTGTCGAAGAATTGCAAGTTGTGAAAATTGCTAAAATGGCCATGAATATAAATATTTTTCTTAATGATGATTCCAAGTGGAAAATTGAATAGTTTAATGGTTCAACAATTTAGTGATCAAGTTGATGATTTAGAAATCATATATTTTGTTAGGAACTTGAAGTTCATAATCGAGTCACTTCTCCAAATGTTTAATGTCAGAAGAACTATTAATTTTTGTTGTGCTTCGCACAAGTTCTTCGATGCTATGCTCAAGGTCAAATACTTTTCAGATGTTATTAATATGTGTAAATAATTTGTGTTGATTCAATGATAATAATATTTTTCGACAATACATTTTTGAAACTGGAAAAATAAGTGAAAGTTAAAAATTCTATGAACATTTATTCTACGAGTGTTAATATTATGTAAAAATTCAAACAGTGAACTACGATATTTCCAGTAGAGACAATTAAATTTGAACTGGATTTAATCATAAATAATTTTGGAACACAGTCTACAGGACTGACAATCAGACTTGTGTTTCCAAAAAAATAATTGTCAAATGTGTTTGGAAAATTTCTGTATATTGTGTAAATAGGAGTGTGGGTCGCCACACGTGAGTGATGCTGCTTTGAGCATTTTTGCAGTCAAGTTTAAATTCAAAATAAACTGAGATAATTTTACAGGATGTGTTATACCCAATTGAATCTCCTTCTATCCTTATTGTTGCATTGAGCCAAAAATCAGTAAAGCATTTTTTTCATTTGATGTCGTTTTTGCGATTTGCTTTAACCCATCTGGCGCTCCGGGATATTTTGACTCTCGTGCTGACTGATTATTGGTAAAATGCATATGTGGTCGTGCGGACTCCGGTCTAAACGGGCACATAAAATAAGATAGAGAGAGAAAAAATGCTTCGAACGTGGGTCTCGATTTAGACATGGTCAATCGCATGCCGATTTAAATTGTGATAATTTTTATAGAAATATTTTGGGAGTTGAGAGATGTCTGGTTTGGATGAATAAATTAGTAGGAAACCCAATTAGTGGGGAAAATTAAAAATTTTACTGGATTAATAATTAGAATGGGTTTGATTATTTTTGATAATGGCTTAACCATTAGGGCGTCAAGTAAATTCAGTAGTAAACGTTCGATGACTGGACATACACATTATTAGAATCCAGGTGGAGGATATTTGAGAACTTGCATATTTTTCTTGTGATATTGTGGTAAATGTAATTCGTAAAAGTAGAGAATTTTGTTTTTCCATCACGTCGACATTAGGACAAGTCTCATTTTATTAGAGTGTTCCAATTAGCTATTCATATTTCTTGTTCTAGTTATAAGCTTGTGTTTGCCAAAATTGTATACCCCTAAGTTTTGAATGATAATTGAAAATTATGGAAGAAATGATGAGAATGATGAGGAGTTTGGAGGAGAGTTCAAAAGAAGCTGGACGGCGTGTAGCCGCCATTATGAAAGAAAATACAGAGGCTTTAGAAAAGAAACTTAAAGAAAATTCTGATTCTTTAGAAAATAAACTTAAGGAAAATTCTGATTTGTTAGAAAGCAGGTTAAAAGATAACTTGAAAGAAAGTTTAGATGAAAAACTTAAAGAAAATTCTGATTCTTTAGAAAATAAACTTAAAGAAAATTCTGATTCTTTAGAAAATAAACTTAAAGAAAGTTTAAATGATAAACTTAAAGAAAGTTCTGATTCTTTAAAAGATAACTTGAAAGAAAATTTAAATAGTAAATTTAATTCTATGGAAAGTAAATTTAAAGAGAATTCCGAAATTTTGAAAATGACACTTGAAAGTAAAATGAATAAATTATGCGAAAAAACACATGAGCTCGAAACTTCATTAGCTACTAACGCAAGTTTAATGGACGATAAATTTCGCGATGCCGATCTTAGATCTCAAAGCTTAGCTGATAGGATAGAACATGGTCTTAGGAAAGTTGGTGAAGACATGATCAACCTAGAAGTCAGAGTGAAGAAGGAGAGTAATGAGATGGGAATTCTAGTTGTTCAACGGTTGACAGAACAATTCAAAGAACTTGTAATGGGAGAAATAAGAGAAGGTTTGATTAATGAATTGCAAACTGAAATTAAAACCACAGTTGTCAATGAAATTAAAGACACACTCAAGCTGGAGAATCAAGAGGGAGTCAAGGAGATTAGGGAATCTTTGTCATCCCATATTCAAGTAATTTCCAAAGATATCCAAGCAACTCAGAAGGACATATCAGATATGACAGGGTCATTGAAAAGTCATGAGGCTGTTATGAACCCGATATCCATTGATGTTAAGGAGAATTGTAAAGAAACTGAAGCAATTAAGAAAATGGCAGAAGAAAACCAGAAGGAACTTGAGGCTATGAAAACTCAAATCAAGGACGAGAAACAGTCTGACCATCTGCTGAAAATGCCAAATGTAAGGGGAAAGGAACAGATACAGATAAATCTAGGAGGAGCTAGAGAAACTGACAGTCAAAGACAGGATGAGGTCAGGACAGTATTTCAATCCAACCCCATAACTGTATTCAAGAATGTAGAGGATAAACCTTCTAAATTTTCAGGGCGAGATTCTGTGACACCCGTGGAATTTTTGAGAGAAGCAGGGGATTACCTGAAAGATTCCACGATCCCTAAAGAAAGACAGATCCGAGTGATAGGGAAATTTTTGGAAGGTCCTGCACTTCTTTGGTTTAGAGCCTTTAGATCCACTCTAACCACTTTTGAGGAGTTTTCTCGTGGGCTATTGAAAAAGTTTTGGTCCCCGGAAACCCAACAGCAATTCAGAGCAGAATTATATTCTAAGAGATTCTCGACGTCACAACCTACTCGATACTCTACGTACTTTTCTGGACAGCTTTCTAAACTTCAACATTTAGATCCGCCGATGCCAGATAACGAATTAATTACTGCATTGATACGTCAGTTTCCAGCAGACGTCCAAAGGACTTTGCTCGCTGCTGATATCTATAATATGGAGCAATTTGACGAAGTATTACAGAAGCTGGATCATACGAACGCTCAATTCTTCCATCAGAAGGGAGGAAAGAATAACAACGCTGTGTACGCTGTTATGGCCGATAGTTATTCTCAAACACCTCGAGAGATTCGAGAGGGGCGAGAAGAGAAAACGCCGAGGGAAGATTCAAATAAGAGAGGATGGAATCAGTACAGTAACAGATACAGTTACAAGCCTTATGCGAGACCAGATGGTAGAAATCGATACAATACTCGATGGAGAAGGCCACGGGATAATCAAGGAAGGTACCAGGAAAGAAGGTACTATGGTAGAAACAACTACAATAACAGAGGGAATGTGGATACTCGTCAGTCCAATGAAGAGTTCAACAAGGAGACGAGGAGAAACTTGGAAGCAAGACACCAAGATAACTTGCAATTTTTGGAGCAGAGGCCCAATGAACCAGGTCCATCGGGAACACAACAATCCCGGGGGAATGGTAACGAAAAAAAAAACTTCGAATTCACAGTAGAAGATAGAATTTTGAACACTTTCACTTCCAGAATTATTAAATGGCAAGCAGAGGATGATGACTTAATTCAACAGAATGACTAACGGAAAGAAATGGGTATGAGAATTAGAATGCCAATCATATCATGCGAAGTATTCGGTATGCCTGTCGATACTTTGATTGATACTGGGGCTATGCTTTGTCTGGTGAGTGAGAAGCTTTATATTCTGTGGAAGCTTAAAGAGAATTTAGAGGAAATTCCCGTATCAGGAATTAAGATCCAAGGAATAATACCCAACAAAATATCTCTGTGTAAAACACAATTATACTTATGTAGTACGATTGGAGGACATGATTTCCGACATGTGTTTGTAGTAATGAAGGACATGGCTTTTGACATGATATTGGGAGCAGATTTCATTCAGAAATATCAAGCAGTGATAGACATGAAGACAGAGACGATCAGATTCAAGAATACCGAAGAGATTAACTTCGAGGGAAAAGAAGAGGAAGACATCGAGGGAGATGCTCAATGGTCTCTGATTTTTCATGAAGCTGAAGGAAGAGAAGTCTACACTGAGAAGGAGTCCCCAGAGCTAGGAAAAATTTTGGAAGAGTATCACGATATTTTTGATATTAAACCTGGTGAAATTAAAGATTTTGAAAATCGATATTGTGGAAGTAAACAACAATGGAAGCTATGAAGTCGCCAATACACGAACTGGTAACATCGTGGGAACTTATAATGCATCGAATTTGAAGATTTACTATTCAAGAACCAGATGATTTAATGTGTAGATAGGAAAAATATTTTTTTTTTCAATTTTTATTTTTTGCTAGGTGTGGGGTGGATGTGCCCAACTCTAGGAATGGGTATTCCAAGATTCAGACACCTAGATATCAAGGGAAAGGCTACAGCCGCTTTTGAAAGTTGAGATATTTGAATATCGCGCTACATTGCTTCTCGAAGCAATTGGAAAGAATTTACCGATACTTGCATGTCAAGTGACGTAGCGAGTAATAGCAGAGGTCGAGGCTATTTATTGATTAAATAGTTAACCATGGAGTAGAGACTTGAGACTTGGATCAGATTACTGGCACGGCCAAATGAAAGAGAATGCACTTAGTATCAAGTAAATCGGACCAGGGATACCAGAGATATGAGGATTTCCAGATATCAGCTAATGACGCGTGACCCTGGCAGTTTTGAATAAAAACCGGCCGGCCGAGGCATCGATAGCTCACTTCAACACAAGCACTTGCAGAGCAAGTTGCTGCTACGCTGAGCCAAGGCACATGGTTGCCGGATCTACGCAGAAGTAATTTTCAAAGTTGTGATAGTCACAAAAGTGCTGCGCTACGAAGTGGAACTTAGTAAGTTTCCGGCGAGGAGAATCACTGAGGTGATTGAATTTTTTTTCTACAGACATTAGTGGAAATATTTATGTTTCTACATGGTCATATGCTAGACTTTGTCTAGAATTAGTACTTTGTCTCAGTCCAGTAATAACCTAATACTTGGATGTTTAGTCCATTTCAGTCAGTTTTCATATTGGTAACTTGTTAACCACTTCGATCTATCAGTACACTGAAGACCAGTCTATCACGGTGGTGTTCATTAGTCTACGCAAGGGAAACTACAGGTTGCTTAGCGCATGGTAGATGGCGAGAAGCCATGCCCAGGGAACGATCTTCAGGACAGCCGTTGATTGGTTAGACTGTCACTGTCTTCTTGTATTGATAAGATTACCGTGAGTTATGTTACAACTGACATATCTAAGAATAGATCACTTAGATCTGACCCCATTTAAACAAACTGTTATGGCTTTGATAGAAGCCCATATTAAAATGGAACAACAGTTAATTCAAACGTCAAGAGATACTACAACTATGTCTTACTAGACGGATTGTGGGTATATAATGGCGGCCGATACAAGGATTATACGTGCTTGTCCGATAGGGCATGTTTATGGATAAATCTGGTACAGACCAGGTTCGCTACGCTTCAAGACCATCAAGAAATGTAAGCCACATTTGAATTATATTATGCCTAGCTAATTGGAACAAACTATTTTTCTGCAGATGACCAACACATTTATTTATTTATTTTTCTTCGTATTTAAATCTTGCAATGATTTACGCAAGACTTATTAGAGTTATTCTGAGTATTTTCAGCACTCAGAACAGTTTAGGATCGATGACCGAGCATTTCGAGCATTTATTTGAATATTTCATATTTTTGGGAAATCACGGTAATCAGCCGATGTAACTGTAAAAGTTAATAATTATTTTTGTTGAGGAATGGATATTTTTTTTCCATATTCGAAGGTTCGAACATGTGGATTCTCACATAATGAGATGATAATTGAACATATTTAAAATAATATAATTAATAATAATAATAATAATCCACTAATAATAAAAATAATAATTTTCATAATTTTTCTAAATAATTCTGGGATATTATATTTTATAATAATCATATGTATTGAGAGAGAGCCTATGAAGTAGTTTAATCATTTCTAGTTTGGAACAGGAGATTTTCCGAAGGAGAGTGGTTAGCGCAAGCCCGCATTCAACCAACATTTCAGTTCTGGTTGAACAGTTAATATTTGCAATGAGCAAAGTATATTTTTCAGATAACACGGAGAGGCATGAAACGGGAAGCAATTGATATTTGTATCAAATAGGATATTTTTGTATTTATATAAAATCATGACGTAAATACACTCGAAAGTGAAATAAAGATTTTCATAAGTATGGTAAATTCACGGGTTGAACTGAATGGTAAAATAAAATAAACTTGTAAGTTTATTAATCTTCCAGTGTTGATAACAAGCAGAGGCTTGATTTATTGTATAAATTTTGGGAAGAAAATGTATATGTGTGGAGTAGTTGAAATGCCATTCCCAGGTGCGCATGTTTAAGTCGCAGGAATGAGGAGATTTTTTCGAGCATCAATCAAATAGCAGGTTCGATGGCTCAGGTTTATAGTAGGAGTATTGGAACTACACATTTCGTCGTATGAATGACCCGAAGGTTATTTCTTAGAAACCATCAGTTCTTATTTCAACCTTGATTACGAATTCCATTTAGACTTTGATTTTGCTAGAACCCGGATTTGTCATGTTGGTAGTTTATTCTTCTTCAGAGGAAGACCTTTGCCGTTGTTGTTGTAATATTGTGTTCTTATGAAAATAATAGAATGGGCCACTGCCAATTTAAAAATAATTCTTTAACCACGAATAATTTGAAGGATATTTTCAATCCTAGTGCCATGAACTAAATGAATTTATTATGAAGCTACAATTCTTATTTCCGCATTCTGTCGAAGAATTGCAAGTTGTGAAAATTGCTAAAATGGCCATGAATATAAATATTTTTCTTAATGATGATTCCAAGTGGAAAATTGAATAGTTTAATGGTTCAACAATTTAGTGATCAAGTTGATGATTTAGAAATCATATATTTTGTTAGGAACTTGAAGTTCATAATCGAGTCACTTCTCCAAATGTTTAATGTCAGGAGAACTATTAATTTTTGTTGTGCTTCGCACAAGTTCTTCGATGCTATGCTCAAGGTCAAATACTTTTCAGATGTTATTAATATGTGTAAATAATTTGTGTTGATTCAATGATAATAATATTTTTCGACAATATATTTTTGAAACTGGAAAAATAAGTGAAAGTTAAAAATTCTATGAACATTTATTCTACGAGTGTTAATATTATGTAAAAATTCAAACAGTGAACTACGATATTTCCAGTAGAGACAATTAAATTTGAACTGGATTTAATCATAAATAATTTTGGAACACAGTCTACAGGACTGACAATCAGACTTGTGTTTCCAAAAAAATAATTGTCAAATGTGTTTGGAAAATTTCTGTATATTGTGTAAATAGGAGTGTGGGTCGCCACACGTGAGTGATGCTGCTTTGAGCATTTTTGCAGTCAAGTTTAAATTCAAAATAAACTGAGATAATTTTACAGGATGTGTTATACCCAATTGAATCTCCTTCTATCCTTATTGTTGCATTGAGCCAAAAATCAGTAAAGCATTTTTTTCATTTGATGTCGTTTTTGCGATTTGCTTTAACCCATCTGGCGCTCCGGGATATTTTGACTCTCGTGCTGACTGATTATTGGTAAAATGCATATGTGGTCGTGCGGACTCCGGTCTAAACGGGCACAGTATATCCATTATTCGAGGAGGCCAGGGGGTCAAGCCCCCGGGCACGTAAACAACTTTTTCGACCAACTCGCTTGTTGATTTCTTGACGACAGACTGTGTAGATGCCAAGAGGGCGGAGAGTCCCAAATCAAAAACAGCATTGCATTCATGTTAATGTAATTGTCCAATCACAGCTTGACACATCAAGCAACAATGTGATTATTAAGTAATTAATTTGGCGGTATCATGTATATATAGTCTTTTGTTCCATGACGTAGAATACAATATCCTTCAAACATGACTCAAATAGGATGAAACCAGAAGGCAACGCAAACACACTCTATCGGTGGAAGAAGCAACTCCGACTAGGGGCGTCGATAGATGCTACCATCTCGTGCTCACAAACGGAACCAAGTCACCAGGCGGTCTTTTCAAAATGTCAAGGAACACCAGTATACAGGGAAGATGGATTTTAAAAACGTTGGGACGGGCATTTGCACGTAACAGCCTCCCTCCCTTAAGCGTCAACACCGTTCTCGAATATGCCTAGGCATAGGCAGTACTCCAAAACTAGTCGATTCACCAAGCATGTTTCCAGAAGATAATGTTCACCAGTTAACTCCAATTGATGGACGAAACCGCATCGTATTGGTTAGGATGAGTGCAGGGTCAGATTATCAGTGAAGGGATAATTGATCACCTCGGAAACCACTTAGTTAACAGCTTCACTGTGTCCATAAGTCTTCAGAAACGCAGAACACCAGCACCAGCAGTGCTTTCATAGTCCGAGACACGTTAGGTAAATTTTCAAAAAGTCCAATGTAGTTAGCTTTAGACGAAGTAGGTGGAAGCAATGTGCCAGTTATCATGCGACGCGTGGGCAGCCATTTACAAAATAGAAGTTAATCTAATTTCAAAAATAAAAGTTTACAGAAATTATTAATTCTTACTATATTTTACAAAAGAGAAACAAAGTTGAATTTATATGAAGAAAATATTTCTGACCATGCCCTAGATCCGTACTTACAAAATTTCATTAACAAGATTACCTTTTTACAGACTAGAAGTACCTTTCAAGATTACATGAGTTAAACGACTATACATTTAGAAGGAACTACGGTAGAGGAATGACCACTCAAATTCCCAATGAATCAGGTATACAAGATGACCATGAGTTAGGTCTCCCACCGAGTCCAACTTACATGCTAGCATCTTCTACGAGAACATCAAAATGAATTACAATTTTACAAAGATAGGCTATTACCCAAAGTTAACATTTTACCATTAAACGGGAATTACCCAACAGTTACAAGCTGTATCCCAGAAGAGTTTTTAAACCTAATTAAATTCAACATTCCAGAAGGAACAGATGCCTGAAGGCTTCAATGAAGGTTAGGGATACTCTACATTATACAAAATCAGTTTACAAAATTTATGGTAGCATTCCCTCATTAGAAACGTCTCCACCTCGCTTAATGTGCGACAGATGCACTCTGGAAATTTTGTTGGCCTTAGGGTTTCGAATAAGAAGAGTAACGGGAGTCAGGAATGCCTCTACATAACATGGGTCTTTGAAACGAGGGGTCAGCTTGCTAGAAACTAGATTACTGACGCCCTTGGGCTCGAAATTGCGGACGTACACAACATCTCCAATTTCCAAATCAGTTGGCTTGCGACAGGCATTGTGTCGCTTGGCAAGTTGGTCATGTGATACCTTAATACTCTCTCTAGCCTTGTCGAATTTCGCCCTCATATCCTCGGGCGTGAAACTGTCTGGAAGGAGATCGTGCAGGTTCCACAGATTAGACAATTGAGAATTAGCCATAAAGGAAAACATTAACGAAAAAGGGGTGGCTTGCGTGCTCTCATGCACGGCGGTGTTGAAAGCAAAATTGAGCCAATGCAAATTAGAATCCCACTTGGAATGGTCGTCGTGGTGGAAAGCAATCAGAGCAGAACGGAGATTACGATTGACTCGCTCAGCGAGAGAGGGGTTAGGAAAATAGGGAGTGGTGGTTACATGAGAAATAGCATAATCAAATAAGAATTGACGGAACTGATGAGATTCAAAGCACTTGGCATTATCTGATACCAGGAACTGACATGGCCCAAAGAATGAAAAGATGGAATTAAGACACTTTATGACGGAACTGGTCGTAGCCTGTCTGGTGGGGAATATCCAACTAAACCGGGTGAAACCGTCAGTGCAAACAAGCACAAATTGGTTTCCCAGACCAGAGCGAGGGAACGGACCAACATGGTCGATAAAAAGCCTCTCCATGGGTCTAGATGCCGGTTTAGATGACAACAGGCCAACCTTAGTAGAAACCGGAGGTTTGCTAATACTACATGAAGTAGAATTTCTAATGAGCCTCCTGATGTCGCCATCCATACTTCGCCAAATGAAGAACTGTCTGATCTTAGCTCGGGTCTTGAATACTCCTAGGTGGCCACCAATAGGAGATTCGTGATAGTAACGAAAGATTTCCGGAATGAGGACCGACGGTAGCACAATTTTAGGAAGACGGTCATGACGTGACGAACAACACAATACACCATCCTTTAGAGAGTAGGGCTTGATTACTTCACCAGAATTGATTCGGTCAATTAGGCTAGATAAGGAGGGATCTTCTTTCTGGAATCTTCTCACATCTTCAAAAAGCACAGGGGAATTGCTGAGAACGACATTGACATAATTTACAGGTGATACAAGGTTTACGGGTTCACATCCTTGAATATCCTCTTCGGCTGTTTCCTCATACATGTGGCTTAATGAATCAGCTACCGCATTTTCGGACCCACGAATATGGTGGACAGTGAACTGGAATGACAGAATCCTAGTTGCCCATCTGGCAATCCTACCAGTTTTACGGGGTTTCCCTAACACCCAGCTCAAGGCCTGGTTATCGGTCTCAAGGAGAAACTTAGTGTGCTCAAGATACATACGGAATTTTTCCAGGGCGAACAACACTGCTAAACCCTCAAGTTCGTATATGGAATACTTCCTCTCTGCGTCCGTTAAGGTACGAGAAGCGTATGCAATGGGTTGCCTACCCAGATCAGACTCTTGCAGTAGGACACAACCAACACCATGACCAGACGCATCAGTCTG
Organism: Meconema thalassinum; assembly: GCA_946902985.2. NCBI lineage: Eukaryota > Metazoa > Arthropoda > Insecta > Orthoptera > Tettigoniidae > Meconema > Meconema thalassinum. The sequence goes on along the minus strand of OX336391.1, from coordinate 130,931,643 downwards.
CACAATGAACTGCTTCCCAAAATCCGGAATGGCTAATACAGGGGCGTTAGAGAGCGCAAGCTTAAGATCTTCGAAGGCTGCCTGCTGAGAGGGACCCCACTCAAACTTCACAGCCCTTTTGCGTAATTGATTTAGAGGAGCAGCACGGTCGGAAAAATTACTGATGAACTTCCGAAAGAAGTTCACCATACCAATGTAACGAGCAACACCCTTGGCGTTCTTGGGTGGTTTAAAATCTCTGATGGCCGGCGTACGAGACTGGTCCAAGGAGATACCAGATGCGGAAACAATATGACCCAGGAAGGAAATTTTGGGCTTGGCAAAGGAAACCTTAGACAATTTCACGGTAAGGCCAGCGTCACGCAACCGATCAAGTACAACTTTCAGATGATCAACGTGTTCCTCGAAGGACTCAGAATAGATCACCACATCGTCAAGATAGTGGTACACGAATTTGAATTTAATTTCTGGAAACACCTAGTCGAGAAGTCTGCTCAACACAGCGGCTCCTGTGGATAGGCCAAGCGGGACACGGGCATACTCAAACAGGTTCCAGTCAGTGGAAAAAGCAGTATCATGCCTGGATTCCGGAGAGAGGGGAATTTGGAAGTAAGATGAATTTAAATCGAGGATCGTGAACACCTTCGCGTTGCGAAACCAACTAAAGCAAGTATGAAGGTCCGGCAAAGGGATGGATTGCAAAACAACTTTTTGATTAAGAGCCCTATAGTCGACCACCGGCCGAAAACCACCGTTAGGTTTTGGCACAAGAAATACAGGAGATGAGCAGGCAGAGATAGAGGGTTGGATTACACCTTCTTCCAACATCTTATCGATAATCTTCCGAAGTTCAGCCATCTTGGGCGGGGTAAGTCAATACGGGCTGGAACGCACCGGCACAGAATCGGTTAGCTCAATCTTGTACTCCATCAAATGGGTTACACCCAACTTGTCAGTAAATACATCGCTATACTCCTGACATAACCTCTTAATGGCATCCTTTTGAAGACTCGTTAAATTTTCCAAATCGAGATCCTCAATAGTCACAGGTTCACTAACTGAATTGACAGCAGGACAAGATAAAACCGGGTTAAATGATAACTTACTTTGCGGATTAAACTTAAACCATAAGTTGCGAGCACCAAAATCAAGAAGCATACCAACGTGTGACATGAAATTAGCTCCAATGAGCACAGAACAAGAAAGATTTCTGGCAACAAAAAATTTAAACTTCCAAGAAAAATTTAGAATATGGATTTTGACTGTCATACTACCCAAAATATTTAAGTTTGAACAATTTGCCGAAATAAAAGATTCATTGTTAGGCTCTAACTCAGGTAATTTGCAAACACTCTTCATAGATAAAAACCAGTCCTCGCTTATAAAGGATGCGACACTACCAGAATCAAGCAATGCAGAAACGGGCTCGTCATTAACACAAATTTCAATAAACGGGAATATTCCTTTAGCCACAGGAGAAATTCCAAAATCATTATTCACTCTAAAACGATTACAATTAGATGACGAGGACACCCTCACCACAGGTTTCATATTATGTTTAGAATTTGGCTGACTTGCCACGACATTGCTCACCGACAGGTTAGGTAGGTCAGAGACATAAGCAGAATTAGCACGTGATGAATTAGTTTTCAAAGAGTTACCAAGATTTTCATTAGTAGGGCGACCAGAAACTTCACAGGGTTTTCCCAAACTCTCATGCACAGAAATATCCTTAGAAGTAACACCCGAATTGGTCTCCACAACATCTCGTCATTGGCGATACACAACCTGGTTATTCGGACACACCTTCTTAACATGTCCCACGCCACCGCACGTGTGGCACTTAACATTGGGTCTAGGATGAAACATAACCTTAGGAGGGGGACGAGACATCAAGGAAGTAGGGGGACGAGACATCAAGGAAGGAGGAGGAACATTAGCTACACGAAGGGAATCTGCATGTTTCACAGCCATAGCCTCTATAACGACCTGTTTCAGCTCGACAAATGACGAAGGCCTGGTACACATAGTCATGTATGACCTATATTGAGGCGAAAACCCATTTACAATAGATGACACCTACTGTCGTTCAGTTAAAGGGGACGCAAATACCTGGGCATATACCTTAATGTCACTGACATAGTCGCTAAGTGACTCGTCCAACCTTTGGACACGATATAAGAACTTTTGCTCAAGAGTACTAAGGGCACTCGCAGGGACAAAAAACCACAACACTTCCCTAATGAACATGGCTAAGGACATGCGGAGGTGGATAGCTTCAATCAGCTTATCGCGCAACATAGCGGATGCAACAGGATACAAAAGTTGGAAAATCTGAATTTCCGACATCCCAAAAATCGAGGCATGGTTACCCAATTCGACCACTTGCTTTAAAAATAGGACCCCTTGGGTAACGTCATCTAGGTTGAAACTCTTCAACTTAGTTAAGAAACTAGAAATAGGATGAGGAATCGTCCCATAATTAACGGTAGGCGAGTATGTAGCATTTGGAAAAGAAACATTGTTACCAGGGTAGCCCGCTCGCACACCCTCTACAGGAGACAAAACATTTACATTGCTAGAGAAAGAACTGGGATGCAATGGGTCGGCAGGACCCAGGAAATCATTAGGTGACCTAACATGAGAAGAATGACCGTATGCAGGGTTAAGTGGTCTTGGCGAGCCAGAACCAGACAATAGAGGGGCAGGCAAACCACTACTAGTAATCGATCCCAAAACCTCAGACCTAGTAAACAGAGGTGATTCACGTACAACCCCAGAAGAACTCTCCAAATTCACAAGGTTATCTCTTAAGTCAATTAAAACGAAAGCACTATTATTGTCGGCCATTTTGAAAACCACAGAATGCAGATAGACAATACAGAAGGAAACAAATTTTAGAAATTACGAGGACAGTTTACACTTTCACAACAATACCATAACTACCAATTACCAACACCATAGATTAGGTTGACACTCGAACACCACCACAATACTATACAAAATCATGCACAATGCTGCCCAGAACTGCAGACTTCACCGCCAGCTTGACTCGAGAACAGGAAGCTAAATTACAAAAATTTGCACAAAACACATGGCGAACAGCTTCAGACAGGGCTCCACGACGCCTTCACTCGTAGCATTTAGGCTATCAGAATACCAAGCAACCCACATTTCCCATGCCAAGAACACATGTCAGTCACTCACCGAGCTTCTTCTTCAGTGGGGATGTTGTATTACAAACAGGATAAAAACCAGCACAGACACCTCGCTTTGAACAGGTCACTTACATAAGAGCACATGGATATTCAGAGGCAAACATGAAATCAAACAAACGACAAGGATTAGCAAAACATAACATCAACTGCACTGGCATGACAGATCCCATCAACAACCGCTCCATCAGCATCAGAAGGGTCCATAAAACGAGCCTGCGTGAAATGAGGAGGGGATCGTTGCAGAAGCGAACACGAGCTCGATCTGCTACCAAAAAGACACGCGGGATGGCCAGGGTGGATACTTACCTGTTTTCAAGAGGTCCGCATCGCTTCCACAGCAAATCACCTCCAGATGACATGCCCCAACAGAAGAACACCAAAAGGGGTGGAAGGAAGGTGGAGAAGGGGACAACGCACAGGCTATTCTACAGACACCCCCAATAACTATTGGAATTGTCGCCGACGAAATAATGCCACAACAGTTGCTTAAAAATTTAAAATAAAAATTTAATTGTTAAAATTTAAAAGAACACCTCCACCAGAAAACAGAACATGCTTGCTTGCAAATTAAAATGTTAAAGCCCAAAGATTTAAAAAAATTACAGGCATAATTAAACGAGAAAGGGCTTGATAATTTACAAGGGAATGCAATACCGATCCGACATGCAGAGATCCAGGCCACGACACAAAACGAAAAATTTAAAATTAAATTAATAAAATAAAATATGATCAACTAAGAAATTCCCGATAATCGTGACTAAGAAAAACACAAGAACATTCACCAAAAACATAAGGTTAAACCAACAAGGTTAATAAAAAAAACAAATTAAGCTAACACTACAACACGTTTGAGTTTCCCGGTCGGCGCCAAGGGACTGCACTCCACGACCAGAATGGACTCGGGCCAAACAAAAACAAAACAAACATGGCCACAGGAGCAGACGACCACATGTCAAATCGAAATTACGGCAAACAATTAGCATTAAATTAATTTTAAAATCACCAGAGAGAAATTAAAAGGATGAAGGAATTAGGACTTAACGTTATTGACATGACCCATATTAGGGTGCACGGATCGTAAAATAAATTAATAACAGGTTAATTCCAAGAACTGCCAAAAACTAAATAAATAAAAATTCACAACGTAAAACAAACTAGAAGCGAGTCTCCAAACGTAAGAAGAAAACAATAAAATTTACATAACTGATAACATTAGAAAAGGAGAAAAATTAGGCCTACCAGGTGAAACAAAATACAGAATTAAAACATTAATATAAGGCCAATATCGGAGCTCCATAACAAAATATATAAAAATTAATAACGTACCTTAAAACTTCACAGTGGAGACACAATAAAAATAAAATAATTCACACACAAACCAAATAACGTTATACGGCACTATATTGCCTGAAAATGGCCCACCCAGCACATGCTTCGTTTGGGTCACAGGCACTGGTCTGCATCGAGATGCGATTACAATCCGAATTTCTTCTTCACTGCGAAACGATGAAATAATAGCCTGAAGGGCACAGGCAATTCCCCTTGATCGTATATCCATAATTCGAGGAGGCCAGGGGGTCAAGCCCCCGGGCACGGCAACAACTTTTTCGACCAACTCGCTTGTTGATTTCTTGACGACAGACTGTGTAGTTGTCAAGATGGCGGAGAGTCCCAAATCAAAAACAGCATTGCATTCATGTTAATGTAATTGTCCAATCACAGCTTGACACATCAAGCAACAATGTGATTATTAAGTAATTAATTTGGCGGTATCATGTATATACAGTCTTTTGTTCCATGACGTAGAATACAATATCCTTCAAACATGACTCGAATAGGATGAAACCAGAAGGCACCGCAAACACACTCTATCGGTGGAAGAAGCAACTCCAACTAGGGGCGTCGATAGATGCTACCATCTCGTGCTCACAAACGGAACCAAGTCACCAGGCGGTCTTTTCAAAATGTCAAGGAACACCAGTATACAGGGAAGATGGATTTTAAAAACGTTGGGACTGGCATTTGCACGTAACAGCAATTAACAGGCATTGAAGCACCCAGAGACATTCCATTCAGTTGGTTCTGCCTTTGATGTCCTCTTCAAAGGAAACAGTAAGAAATGTCGAGCTTAGCAAATGAGTTTCTCCGAGACTCCTCCATAGGGAATAGATTTCTGCGTTGTATCGGTGAGAAGGTCGAGTTCACGCCTGGAGGATATTTCTTTCAAAGTAGAGAAATATACTGTGAATCTCTTTTCCACGGACATACCTCACACCAAATTGTGGCAGAAGCAAAAACCCATAGCCACGAGTGCAACAAAGTTCAAACCCGTCATTACGTTCTTGATTTCTTTGCTTGGTAGGTTGGTTCCTCAGTTTAAGGGCTGCGACAAAGCGGTCATGTAGCCTTATGTACTTTGGGTGTGTGTAGAATCTGTCTGACAACCGGTGTTAATTGTGATGGCTGTATTAGTGTGTGTTATCTGTAATTCAGGTATCGACTGCAGACGATAAATTTCAAGTAGTTCCCACTTTTGCTACCAAATGATACTGCCAACGACACTTCGCTGTGAACTTGGCTACTAGATGCCATCGCAACTGGCATCTGACGACGAACGTTGGAACTTAATAGAGTGTTAAACAAATCTAACCTACAAAACTAGCTTCAGACAACTGTAGTTACTAGAAGGTTCTTTTACATGCCATAAATCTATGACAAGATCCCGACGGCTTTACTTCCCCTCCAAAGGAAGGCAAACTGAGGGATTTTTAATGCACTTAAAAATCCAACGACTTCGGCCGGGTTTAGATCCGCGATATTGGGCATAGAAGCTCAGCATACTAGCAACTACGCCACCGAAGCCACTTCTTGATTTCTTTCTCCAGAGCACGTTCACGCGTGTTATACAATTAATTAGCGTAATGAATTTACAATTAGCCACAAATGCTATCGCTTCAAACTCAGTGTACATAAGTAAACTAACCTAATTCAATTGCTCTACAGCCTACGGCGCACGGAACGTAACATCAACTTTTAAGCAACCGTAGTTCAAAAATTCGAATCTGGTGGGTGTAGGCTACTGTATATGCAACGCCTAATGACTGAGCTGCAGTATTCTCATCCGGACAAAATGCACAGGGATAATGGACACCACTACAGGACAGATTGTTCTGAACACACAATGAAATAACACTAAAACTACTCTTAGGCCGTTGTAACATGAACTCTGGCTCGGTGCGCAAGAGCGGATAAATATTTAATCATTCACAGATACAGTACAGTAAATAGAAATTCTGATCACAAAATATTTAGCACCACAATGGACAACAACAACAACAGACTTGCCAGGATGATCTTCTTCTTGATCAGAAGCTGCAAGACTGGAAGCCTGTCCAAAAAGACTTGGATTTTGCTAGGATTTCTGACCTTGATGTCACACATCGGTCCAAATTTTGTGATATGGTTAACTCTTAGTCTCCACCGCCCTAAGTGCCTAAGTGTCGGAAACCCTTCTCACAGGAGTGAAGAGATATTGGGAACGAAAGAGAACATCGAAGAACTAGTCGTAACCGCTCTTTAGTGGGCTTAAGTCAATAATAATAATAATAATAATAATAATAATAATAATAATAATAATAAAATTATACGAGCCTTACAGTAGTCGCATATGATGTGTAACATGTGACATGTTATCCTATTATGTGTGTCCCGGGAGCGCAAATCCCTTGTTGACAGTGAACTCTGTTGGTCATTGAAATAACTACTTGTATAACTCCAAGGCCAAATCCTGGCCGCAATGAATCATAATTGTTATTTGCCGTGGCGGAAGCAATCAACTGCCTACTTGATGCGAGCTGCGCTCTATACCGGCCAGTTAGTGAACCCATGCCAGCGGTGTTATTGAATATGGCCTCTTATTTCCGATATAGCGCACTGCCAAGTACAGGCGCGATTAAATATAGGTGTGCAGTAGGTATATTAAATGCGTTTCTCCCAGTGATACGTTTAGACCAACGAAGTTTCTATTATTGTTAGTAGTCGGTGTTAATATACTGAATTCCTACGTTGTTTCGAGTGTTGGTTGATGCGATATATCACTCGAGGTATCGAGTGCTTACATTAAATAAGAATACAGCAAAAGTATGAAGATTTAATAAATCGTGATTGTTTTCAGCAAATATGTTATAATGAATATTTTCACACCAAAGAACAACTTGAAGATGGTTTATTGTAGGAATTTCATTAATGGGGCCTCCAAACCTTGAGGTAAAGCGTATGCGATTTACATTCCACATAGTCACATCGTTGTACCGATCTCCGCCACCGCGCGCGCTCATTGTTTCCGTCCCATCCACTTCCGTCCCATCCACATCTGTCTCTTTTCCAAAATCACTCCCACAAAAATGTCCAGCTACCTAGTGCCACAAAAATATCCAGATACCGACTGGAAAGATGTTACACATTTAAAAAAAATATAATAGTACAACTTAAAAGCTACATTAAAAATTCTAGACCTTCGCATAGCTATAAATGTATTTGAACGTAGAGCTGTCGGTGGATTAATCGAATTTTAGTCAGTTTCACACAGTTCGAGAAAAAAAAAAACTTTGAAAAATATATTTTAAATGGTTTTCCATTTGCTATCAGAAATATATAATTTTTATTATTAATTGCATTGGTGGCGTGCAAGTAAAATAATACATTCAAAAGCATTTAAGTTAATAATATTATTAAAATATATTTCAATATTGATTATTTAATGACACAAGAGTTTGAAGTTGAAGTTCACAGTCACACTTCCTTGCTCCAGGACTTCAGTCATGTCAGTAAGTTGACATTGCTCAGAACTAAGGGCTGCCCTTCTCTTAGTAACAATATTTCCAGCGTTACTGAACAGGTTCTCACTCGGAACTCAAGTAGCTGGAAAGCAAAGCAATTAATGCGCTATGCGTGGGAGATGTGGAAGTTGGACAGAATGTATTTTCCACCATTGTAGTGGGTCTGCGAAGCCATCTTCCAGTTCCACCAACGACTTGTAGACTTCAGTAATACGACAATAATTGCCTGTCCGGTATTTCCTTTCCTATTATTTCTAAAAGCGGTGGGCAAATTTATCAGTTTAGAAGAAAGCAATTAAGGAGATATTACCGGGTGAGTTAGCCGAGGTCGTTGCGGCATGACTGTTGGCAGTCGCTCACATCCGGAAGGCGAGGAGGTTCGAATCCCCCCGCCGGCAACCTTGAAGATGGTCTTCTGTGGTTTCCCATCTTCCTTCCAGGCAAATGCCGGGGTTGGTCCTTAACTATAGGCCACAGTCGCTACCTTCCAACTCCTCGACCCTCCCTTCCAACTTTCCTCCCCAACGGTACTTGTAGCTCACCCATTGGGTGTCCGTCTCGAAGCAGCTACAAAACTGGCGAGCCGAACATGTCCTCGGACACTCCCGGCACTAAGAGCCATACGCTAAAAAAATAAAAAATAAAAAAAGTAGATATTATCGCTTTTTACACATTTTTTTTCTCTGCCAATTTTTGGTTTTAAAAAATCGAAATTTTGTTTGGGATATCTTTGAATATTCCCGCTTCGTCTCGTAAAGTTTCATTAGTTTCCGATGGGTGGCAGCCCTATAACTAGCCTTGACCAAACAGAGAGCAAACACGATCGAAGCAGGCAGGCTAGCAGCAATGGTGGTAGGGCTGCATATCTTTTGGCGGAAAACCAGAGTATTACAGATAATTATAGATGCTAGCAGAATGTCTACGGAGATCAGTTGGAGTATTCAAAGCTTTGTTCCTGCTCGGTTCCTCGACACCCAACGGAAGACCATCAAGAGCAAAGAAGAAACATCTGTGCGGAATTGCTTGCTCGTTATAAAGTTGAAGGTGACAATTTCTTCTCAAACCTTGTCATAGGTGATGAAACATGGATTCATCACTTCGAACCGGAAACAAAACAGCATTCCATAGAGTGGCGCCACGCCAACTCTCCCACGAAGAAAAAGTTCAAAACTGTACCCTCAACTGGTAAAGTCATGGCTACGGTCTTCTGGGACTCTGAAGGGGTTATTCTGTTCGATGTTCTCCCTCGTGGTGAAACGATCTACTCTGAAGTGTATTTTGCTACTCTAAGGAAATTGAAGAAGCGACTTCAGCGTGTTCGTAGCCACAAATATGCAAACGAACTTCTCCTTCTCCACGACAACGCAAGACCTCACACAAGACTACGTACCCGACAGGAGCTCACAATACTTCAGTGGACCGTTCTTCCTCATCCACCCTACCTCCCGGATCTCGCACGTTCTGACTTCTATCTGTTTGGCCCAATGAAAGATGCACTCCTCGGTAAGATCTACGTGGATGACGGGAAAGTTACCCGACATTGACCAGTCGAGTGGTACCATGCAGGCATACAGGCCCTCACATTACGGTGGCGTAGGGCCATAATATTGAACGAGGTCTATGTTGAAAAATAGGGTATTGTACCAAAGGATTGGGGAATAACATGGTGTTCGAATCCTCAATAAAACCAACCTGATTTTAGAAAAAGAAATATGTGTTGCATTATATATTGAACGCCCTTCGTATCTTTCTGAAGGAAAGCCGATCATTTACCTTAAAACCCTGCGGAGTGGCCGTGCTCGTTAAATTGGGCGCCACAACCGTGCGGGTAGCAGCAGTCAAGAAAGTCCCCTCCCTTTGGCATCAGAGCTCATGTATACTACATACTCGTGATTTGAGATCTGAAGCCTGGCTCAAATGGGGGTAATATGGAGTATAATGTGATGCTGCTGTGAAAAGGAACTCCTCCGCCTCAGATATTTATAAGGGGGAGCAGACGGCAGATAGAATCACATCACTCTCAAGGAAAGGGAAGCGTAAGAGAATCTAAACGATAGCCAATACGTCACGTTTCCTTTCCTGTGTGATCTACTCTCTCCGACACACACAACACAGTGGTAGCGTCCTTAAAGACTCTTTAAAACAGAGCCGAAGGTGAAGATAATTATTGTTTTAAGGGCCTAACATCTAGATTATTTGCCTCAAGTGATGCGATTGATATAAGGAATTATTGCCACTTTGTAGTCTATTTAAAACCGACCTTGCTATCTGGAAGTAGCTTGCCACGGTGGGTGAGTGGTTAAAGTGTCGAACTGCCAACCCCAAGCTTGCAGGTTCGCTCCTGGCCGTGGTAAGTGACTTTTGAAAGGCGACAAAAATTACGATACGCATGTCATTCAATGTTGGCATGTTAAAGAACCCATTTTAATTCAGTAGGTCGTGTTCATAATGGCAAAATTAATCTCGGGATTTTTCATCAACACAAAAGAAAGTTCCTCCTTTCTCTACTAGAAAGCGCTATAGTGGCAAGGAGCTTAGATATTTAACCACCTTGACTTTCGTAGCGCTCCAAGGAGCATCTACATGCAAGCTGCCCTCTGGGCGGCACCTAACAAAGCTTGCACCCGGCACCCGAGGCCATACGATATTATTATTATTATTATTATTATTATTATTATTATTATTATTATTTATCAGAAACGTTTGCCAAAATAATCAACCAATATAGATACATGTCCATGGTTATATTAATTCTCTATTTTTTGTTGCTTCCTGTAAAATAAGGCCCCTTTCAGACTGATGTGCAATGAGATTAATAGACTGTCCGGTGTGGAATGCACCAGTAGCGCTACACATTATCACAATGAATGTCAGTAATTACTCTATTCGTCACGTCACGAGATTTTAGCTGGCCCCAACTGCCTGCCACTCATGTGACACCAGCATTACAGCGACCAAAAACCACGATGAGGTCCTGTAAGCCTAAAGGGAATGTATAACCTGCTTTAACCTTTGGGTGCCAGTTAGCTTGAATGTGAACACAAAGTCCACCACTATAACTGAGCATTGCAGCTACTGTGACTTATAGCTTGCCACGGTGGGTGAGTGGATAGCGTGTCGGTCTGCTAACCCCAAGATTGCTGGTTCGCTCCTGGCCGTGGTAAGTGATCTTTAAAAGGCGTCAAAAATACGATACGCATGTCATACGTTGTTGGCATGTCAAAGAACCCATTTGAATTCAGTAGGCCGAGTTCATAATGGCAAAATTAATCCCGGAAGTTTCCGCCAAAACTAAGTTCCTCATTTCTCTACTAGAAAGCACTATAGTGTTCAAGGAGCGTAGATATCTAACATCTAAACTTCTTGATTTTCATAGTCAAGGAACAACGAAATTCGACATGCAAGCTACCCTCTGGGTGTCAAATAACAAAGCTTGCACCCGGCACCCGAGGCCATACGATATTATTATTATTATTATTATTATTATTATTATTATTATTATTATTATTATTATTATTATTATTATTATTATTATTATTATTATTATTATTTACACTGTGACTTATAGAGGTGTGCAAATTACACTAGCCGACAAAAAACAATTTTTTACTTGCTTCTTTTAGAAAAAATACCAGTTTTTTACTAAATATGACATTAGAATTTGTTTATTAGCTGCAGTGTTTTAGATACACTACTTGTGTTATATGTACTCCTGTAGTAAAAACCAATATTATATTAATATGATATCTGTACATAATAGAAGTACCAATTGCTTTAATGAGGCATATTACAATGTAGGCTACAGGTAAATTACGTTTCATTCCCCGGGGTACAAAGTTTCCCTAGAAGGCCAGAACTTTCTGTTGTAATGTGAAGACCTATCTCGGCTGTCCCAAAAGAAAAAAAAACCAAAGGTTATTCACAAACAGTAAACTTAATATGGCTGACAATGACTCAGGATACCTGTACTAAGGACTGCCAACCTACAAATTATTTAAATAAAATAATCCCTGGTATTTTTCGAATATCCCCCAAAATCTCTGGCATTTAATGAAATATCGTTATATATCAGAACATAGAGCTAGCTCAACATTTCAAATGCCATTTTCATCTGTCCCATGCTCTAATAAACCAGAAATGACTGTTTTTGTTTCGGAAGCATTTTCACTGTTGGTTTCTGTTATTAGACTCGGCGCCAGTTTCCCAAACTTGCACTCCTGCACGTTTCTTGGCTTAAATAAGCGGCTTCGGTGGCGTAGTTGGTAGCACGCTGAGTTTCTATGCCCAAGATAGCGGGTTCAAACCCGGCCGAAGTCATCGGTTTTTATGAGAGCGTTAAAAATCCTTCAGTATGCCTTCCTTCGGAGAGTAAGTAGAGCCGGCGGTCCCATGTCATAGATTTATGGCATGTAAAAGACCCTTCCACAGACTAAACTTGTGTGAAAGCTAAATTTCTAGGTTAGGTTTCGTTGGAACGCTCTACCAAAGTTCTAACTTTCACCACTAGGTATCATTGGCATCTGGTGGGGAAAGTTGGAACTACTTGAAATTGAACGGAACTTGTGGCTCACCCTATCGGTGCCACTAGATCGTTTGACGAAATCTAACCTTCACACGGTTTAGTTAGTGGAAGGATCTTTTACATGCCATAAATCTATGACATGGGACCACCGGCTTTACTTCCCCTCGGAAGATAGTCATACTGAAGGATTTTTACGCTCTCAAAAAATCCAACGACTTAGGCCGGGTTTGAACCCGCGATCTTGGTGGGCACAGCATTTAAACATCCTACCAACTACGCCACCGAAGCCACCATGGAAAACCACTTCGAGGATGTCTGAGGTGGGAATCGAACCCCCTCTACTCATTTGGACCACCCGAGGCTGAGTAAACCCCGTTCCAGTCCTCATAACACTTTTCAAATTTCGTGGCAGAGCCGGGAATCGAACCGCGGACCTCCTGGGTGGCAGTGAATCATGCTGACCACTACACCACAGAGGCGACTCATTACTACTTCCAACATTTAAATTTAGTTCTAGCATTATTAACAGTCCTTACAACAAGAGGTAGTTTAATCTGACAATTGAGGGGCCGTGCCTGAGTAACCTCCTATGGTTCTTAGTTCCTCTTCGTGCCATCCTAGCCTAAAATATATATATATATATATATATATATATAATCCGACCTAGTAATTATGTATTATTTACTTATCGTATGATGATACAGAGTTAAAATAAAGGTTATATACACTAGATATAAAGTTACATACATAGTCATAAACACAAGTTCTTGCTTTAAACTTCTAAATCCAGGCCATCAATCCACTGAAGTGCCTCAGAAGATGCATGATGAATGCCACCTACTGATCCTTGGAACGCTCGTTGCGAACATTCACCAAAAATATGTTCGCTGGTTTGCAGGGTAGCTCCACAATCGCAGTTAGCAGAAGTAACCCAATCCCATTTGTGAAGCAGGAATCCACATTTGCCTTGTCCTGTACGGATCCGGTTAATGATTCTCCATTGGCGTCTGGGGAGTTTGAAACCTTCTATCCGGTTGGAAGGGTTTTCAATCAGATGTGCATTGAATACTGATGAATCTTCCCACATAGATTTCCATGCTTCTGAGATGTTAAATGAAGAGTCTTCAAGAAGTACTGCAAAGCGCCAAGGTGGTTCTCTTGACGTCAACCGTTGATTACCTGATTTTGCTACTTCAGTATGTATGGGTATGTATTCTTCTGAATGGTTTTTCAGATCTTCAAGAGAGCCTCTGATCTTCGAAGAGCTGGAGGTTGGATGTTACATAGAACAGGTAACCATGCAGTGGGTGTGCTACGTATGCAGCCCGTAATCAGTCGCATTGTCTGGTTAAGTTGCACATCTATCTTCTTGGAGTGGACACTGTTTAGCAAAGATGGGCAGCAGTATTCAGCAACGGAATATGACAGTGCCAGAGCAGTTGATCGTAAAGTTCGAGCGCTGGAACCCCAGGAGGTACCAACAAGCTTCTGAATATCATGCTATTGCGGGTCTTCACTTTTGCGGCCACGTTCGTGAGACGTTGTTTGAAGGTCAAGGACCTATCAAGTGTTATCCCAAGGTACTTAGGCATGCTGCAGAACTGCAAAGTTTGTCCTCTGAATTTAACTTCTGGTTTGTAATTAGAGAACCTATTGCGTAAGTGAAATGCGGATACAACAGTTTTCTGATAATTTTGGCGGAGGCAACATTTCTTGAAATATGTGTCCAAGACTTCCTAGTTATAATAACAATAATAATAATAATAATGGCCTACTTACCAATAAAATACAATCCAACATCCAATTCTTCGCTTCCAATACCGTCCTCCTGATCAATTTCATGGTCAGTATTCGAGACTACAGATCTTATTTCAACTTTGTCTTCAGTGTCAGGGTCATCATTTTCCTCGAATTTACGAGTACAACTGGGGATGGTGACAGGCCGGTCGCCAGGTGACTGCTAACTTGGATCTAATGAAGGAAGGGTTTGGGAAGGGAATCGGCCGTGGACCTGTGGAAAGGAAACGTCTCGGCATTTTCCTGGCAGTGAAAATGAGAAACCACGGACAACCATTTTCAGGATGGCCGAGATGGGATTAGAACCCAAGCACTCTTGATACCAGCAAGGCACGAGCTATTGCGTTAGCGCTCTTGGCTACCGTGAGCGTTTTAGCCTATGACAGTTGATGATTTCCACGTGCTGGGTGATATTCATCGTAAAAACAGCTGAAGCAGTAATTTTCTCGGCATCTTGCATACGTTATAGACACCACATTATTAGCCTACTTTTCACATTTTGCAAACATGTGGAAAAAGTAGACTTATAAAATCAATCCTCGCTAATGTGTGTGTGTCTGTCTGTCTATCTGTGTGCCCCCCTCCCCTATCAACTCCTAAACGGCTGCAGTAATCAAAACCAAATTTGGTATGAGGAAAGATCTATCCCTAAATATTACAAGGCCGTATTTGAAATGATGTCAGTGCTACCAACTGCTGAAAAACTGCAATTGAAATTTGAGCTCCATGTTGGATATCTTGGAAGGTAGGCATGGGAGCTATTCCAAAATTGGCACACGTATATATAATAATATTTCATTTCAATTTCCAGGAGGCTATACATGGCAGTGTTGCCAAAATGATTCTAAGCCTGCTGATAGGTCTAATTTTTAAATGCATATAACGTCTACTCTATCAATTGGATTTAAACCAAATTTCATATATACTATGTCCACATAAATATATATGACTGAGCGTATTCCTAAGAGCCACGAGGCTGCCAACTGTTAGTAAATAATGCTCTCCCTACTTTTTTAAAATCCAAATACCAATATATCAAAAAGTATGCAAGCCGACAGCTTTAAGCTATGCACACGTATAGTACCTGACATTCTAGATTAATTTGGAGTAACTAATATTCGTCAGTGCTACCAACATGATTCTAAGCCTGCTGATAGGACCAATTCCAAAATACATGTAACTTCTATACTATCAATTGGATTTCAACCAAATTTCGTATGTGCTATGTGTACCATAACAGATATGACTGTGCGTAATCTTAAGAGCAACAAGGGCTGCCAGCTGTTAAAAAATCCTGTCTTTCTTTTTTTACCCTAATATCAATATATCAGAAAGTAAGTTAACGAACAGCTCTAAACTTTGTACACGTATAGTACCTGACATTCTAGATTAATTTACAGTAACTGATATACGTCAATGCTGCCAACATGATGCTGAGCCTGCTGATAGCTCCAATTTTAAAATACATTTAACTTTTATACTAACAAAAAGATTATATCCAAAATTGGCACAACAATAGATTCAGATTATTTCTGACCATCACATGTATGACATTGTTGCCAACATAATTTTACGCACGCTGTAGATCCAATGTCTAACTGCATGTAACGTCCATGCTATCCATTTGACTTTAACCAAATTTTGTATTCTGTATCTTAAGAGATGGAACTAAGAATGTATTCAGTCACCAGGCCTGCCAACTGTAGTGCTCTATTAGACTACAATTATGCAAGGTATATTTCGAACTGATTAGAAATTTCGATATTACCAACTTAATTTCGTCATTATTCTACAGGGTATTTCACTCAAGTGGGCCGGCCACACGGCTGACGCAGCACTGCAGGTAGAAAGTCGAGTCAAAGGTCAGACGAGCACATGGCAACACGGAGCTGAGACAGTTGTGACGCAGGATATGACGAGTCAAGTTCACTTCGTAATTTTGTTTATAGCCTATTTTAAGTTATAAGTGTTTATAGGTTTATAACGTATGTCCGAGGTTATTGTTTAATTGTTATTCTGCTACAAAATTGTATAACGTATTAGTCTATTGCTGAGTGTTAAGTCCTATTTCTTCAATTATCATTTATCGCGATAACTAAAAATTATGGTTTATGCAACAACACACCAGATGAACTCAAACTAAATATCTCGAGAGAAATTGAGGCTATCTCGGTAGATGAACTAATGCGTGTGAATGAAAATTTCCAGAGAAGATGCCAGAAATGTGTAGATGCAGGTGGAATACATTTTACAACATTTTCTGTGACAATGATTTTACTTTGATTATGTGATACTATGTGTGCTTGTTATTTACACGCGATTCGTACGGGCGCTCTCTCAACCCCAAGCTCAGTGAGTTGCCATATGCTCGTCCGACTCTCCAAGCGCCGCTCGGCCTACTTTGAGTGAAATACCCTGTAGATAGGTCCATATAGATTAATCATTGGCATGAATCTCAAATTTTAAGAAAAGTAGGCTCTTTAGTTCGTTACGGAACTTCTTGTTAGAATTACATGATTGTTTTAAAGTTGCTATAGAAAAGTAAAATACATACGTGGTCCTTGCCTTGCCCGACTCGCGCCAAGAATGCTTGGCTATGTGGAGCTCCCACTTGACACAATCATTTCTGGCCAATCTCTGCATATGGTATACCATACATTTGGTCGAAATCTGTGATGACCAGTAGGTGTAGTTTGTGATAAACCGAATGCAGTGGCGTGTACTGGTCTGAAGATCTGGGCTACCACTGAGCTTAATATTACACAAAACATGCTTTTGAACTGCCGTGCGAAAAGAATTCGTATTTGAAAACCCTTCATTTGACCATACATTAACTTCACGACTAAATAACAAACACGGCCAGCAATTCAATTTAGACAGTTTAGAACTGCCAGATAACCGATTCCACCTAGCATATGTGGATGATGTGAAATGACGTGTATACATTGGCACACAATTGCAGTTCAGGTGTAGGCCTTGTCATATGTATAATATGAACTTTCTCACTGTATGGACGACGGCTGAAAAGAACTTCTAACAAACTCTCTATTATACAGACATTGGCATTTAAATCCCCCGCAGGTGTTTGTCCCATAAACTTCTTACAAAATCACAACTGGCACAAAACACTACATAAAGGTTCTTCAGCATACACACACTTAAATAAATCATACATCGAAAATACTACAACTTCTAAAACATATTCTCATCTATGCGCGCGATTTGTGTATTTGTTGCTTTAAACGCTTTTAAGTTCAAAGAAACCGCTGGCTGTAGCGGTAACTCGCTCGCTATGAGCGCTGTGCCTGAACGGAACAAGGGTGGGTGCGGATAGATGGGGAGAGCGGCGTAAGGCTGCCACTTTCTTGATCGGTTTCTACTGCGTTGCCGCGTTGACTACCGGCTAACCAATATTTATTTCGATAAAGAAGAATGTGCATGGAAGTCACGGTTGTTTGAATTCTTTGTTGAAAATGTTATAAAGTGTTACTGTATTTATTTTTAATGTAATTTTCTTGGGCTACCCCCGGTAGCCCAGGTAGCCCTAAGAATACGCCCCTAACCAAATGAGACAATAACTGTTGTGCTGGTGTACGACATAGTCACCCTAACTCTACTTGCAGTAATTGTGCAATGCATGAAGGGATTCCTATAGAACCCGATGTGGGGAAATCAGGTGTACTCTCTGGTTTACAGTCAATGTTTGACCAAGCCTCTGCTTTCTCTCCATTATGCACACGCTTCCTTTGTGTATCCCTTTTGTTGCTCGTCGACTGAATAAATGCCAGCTCGTTTAGCATAACAATCCTGTAATCAAGCTCTCTGAATGTAGTGAGGCTTTAACAGCACAGATGGATTGGGAAATATTTTGCAAGTCCCTGAACTGATTTCAATAGCGTCAGGTAGCACAAACACAGACTGATTCACAGTTGGCGAGGCTATTTTACTAGTTTCACAACGTACATTTCAATAGTTGATTGAATCTCGCCCCATTCAATGATGTTGGTTTTAAATAATAGACACACTTCTGTAGACAGATGTAAATTGAACGACGCGCACAATGTTACAATACAGCAGCTCTGTATTTATATGATGCAAGTGTACAAATATTAGAATGAAGCCGAAATAAATCAGAAACCTCTATGGACATCAAATTGGCAGGTGAAAAACTAAAGGAAGTAGGAGACTTCTGTTACTTAGGAAGCAAAATAACCAGTGATGGACGAAGCAAAGAGGATATAAAAAGTACGTTAGCTCAGGCATGGAAATCATTTCTACAGAAAAGGAACCTGTTGACATCGAATATAGATTTAGGTATTAGGAAGTAATTCTTGAAGGCCTTCGTCTGGAGCGTGGCGCTCTCTGGAAGTGAAACTTGGACTATTGGTGCAGCAAAAATAGGAGAATTGAAGCGTTTGAAATGTGGTGTTACAGGAGAATGATGAAGATCAGATGGGTGAATAGGGTTACAAACGAAGATGTATTAAGGCTAGTGGGAGAGGAGAGATGTTTCTGGCGAATGCAAATTAAGAGAAGAGATAGGTTGGTAGGACACATACTAAGACAGCCAGGAGTAGCAAGCTTAGTTATGGAAGGAAGGGTTGAGGACATGAACTGTAGGGGTAGATCAAGGTTAGAATATGTTAAACAGATTGCTGTGGATATAGGGTATGCTAGCTATGCAGAGATGAAACGATTAGCTCAGAACAGGGAGGCATGGACAGCTGTATCAAACCAGTCAAAAGACTGAAGACTCATATAACAACAACAGTGTACAAACTTATTTTTCTAAATGGTTCCAATTCTTCTATTCTGTTTTGTTGGAATATGCAGTCTACGTTGTTCACAGATTTCAAAGATTCCTGCCAACCCCAACTTCCATCAACAAAATCTATCATAAGTTGTAGTACACCACCTTAAACCAGATGAAAATTAGCAGCAGAAATTGAAACAACCGGCCGTGGTGGCCTAAAGCACAACACTAAGCTATTACTAGGGCTAGGATATTTAGCCTACTTTTCTCATTTTCCAAAACTGAGGAATAATTAGACTAACGAGATCGATCTGGGAAAATGTGTGTCTGTCTGTCCTTCAGTCTGGCTGTGTGTGTGTTACCCCTATCAACTCATAAACGGCTGCAGCTATCGACCAAATTTGGTAAGAATAAAGATCTTGACCTGAATATCTTACGGCCATATTTGAAATTGATGTCAGTGCTACTAACTGGTGAAAAATCGCAATTGAAATTTGAGCTCTATGTTGGATATCTCAGAAGTTGTGCATGCGAAATAATCAAAAATTTGCACCCACATAGAAAATAAAATTACAGATTAATTTTCAGATGTCCATACATGCCAGTTTTGCCAACATGATTCTAAGCCTGCCGATAAGTCCAATTTCGAAATGCATGAAACTTATATGCCATAGATTGGATTTCAACCAAATTTCGTATGTACTATGCGTACTACAACAGATATGACTGAGTGTATTCTATAGAGTCACCAAGGCTGCCAACTGTTAATAAATGCTCCCTCTATGTTTTAACCCTAATATCAATATATCAGAAAGTATGCAAGACAACAGCTTTAAACTTTGCACACGTAAAGTACCTGACATTCTACCTTATTTTTGTGTAACTTACTTACATCAGTGCTGCCAATAGGATTCTAAGCTTGCTGATTGGTCCAGTTTTCAAATGCATATAACATCTATACTAAAAAACGGATTTCAACAAAATTTCGTATGTGCTTTGCGTACCATAACAGTTATGACTATGCGTATTCGTAAGAACCAGCAGGGCTGCCAACATGATTCTAAGCTCTCTGATAGTTTCAATTTTTTTTACATGTAACTTCTATACTAACAAATGGATTTTATCCAAAATTGGCACCGTAATAGATCGTAATATTTCAGATTAATTCTGGGCATCACATACATGATATTGTTCCCAACATGATTTTACGATCACTGATAAATCCAATATCAAACAGCATGTAACGTCCATACTATCCATTAGATTTCAACCGAATTTACTAAGAATGTATTCAGAGCCACGAGGGCTGCCAACTGTAGTAAGTTACTCTATTAGGCTACACTATTTCAGGCGTATTTTAAACTGCAGTACTTAGAAATGTTAGTATTACCAACTTCATTTCGTCATTATTCTAGATAGGTCTATATTATTATTGATTTAAGGACACTACGGAGTGCTTATGACTAGTTCTTCGATGCTCTTTTCCGTTCCCAATATATCTTGAGCCCTGCTGATAATTTCTCCTTTCTCTCCTGCGAAAGGGACTTCCGACATTTAGGGACTCTAGGTGTTGGGGTCCAAGATTCTACTATAGCACAAAATTTAGAACGATCTTCTAGATCAACGTCAGCAATTCCAGCCGAATCCAAGTCCTTTTGTACTTCATTAAGCCACAGGCTTCCAGTCTTGTAGCTTTTAACCAAGGAGAAGATATTCTTGGTAAGCCTGTTGCTGTTCATTCGTTGTAGGTGCCCGTAGAACTTTAGCCTCCTACGTCGCATACTGGTATTGGCTGATTCTAACTGTCGATACAGGTCAGAATTAGATTTCAAACGGTAGGTTCCATCTGGGAGCAATCTTGGGCCATGGATTTTCTTGAGGATACGTCTTTCGGCTTTCTCCAGGTCATCCATGGTGCCTTTTCTGTTCATCAAGAGGGTCTCTGCGGCATACAGAAACTGTGGTCTGACAGCAGTTCTGTAGTGATAGATCTTAGCATTCCTCGAAATGCATTTCTTGTTGCACAAATTGTGGGATAGTTGGTATGCTGCGTTGAGTTTGGCACGCCTTGCTAAGATGGAGGTGCCATCTCTACCATTGGGGTGGACCCATTCACCAAGATAACGAAAGCGATTGACTCTTCCAATCGTTCCATGTATGGTCGTCAAAGGGGTGTTTCCGGAGTGCCGATTTTCAAAGTCTTATCGTAAGATATCTGTAATCCAGATATCATCGCTATCTCGTGCAGGGCTTGGACAGCTATGCCAGCATCCTTAGAGTTGTTGGCTAAGATTGCAATGTCATCTGCGAAGGCAAGGCACCTGATCTCGATTCTTCGGGTTCCAGCACCAATGGCAACTGGTTTGATTCCTAGATGGGCGAGAGGCCATCACCCTGTCGTACTCCGGTTTTTATCTTGAAACTCCGAGATAGTTCTCCTCTGAACTTCACCTTAGAGGTTGTATCCGTGAGAGTCTGTTTGATGAGGGTGCGTGTGTTATAATCCACACCTCGTTCTTGGAGTATTGAGAAGAGTGTCTGGCGGTCGATGGAATCATAAGTTTTTGCGAAGTCGACGAAAACCACAGTGATGTTCGTACTCCTTACTTATTTTAGTTGGAGAATGGTTTTCAGATTGAAGATCTGCTCGGTACAGGACCTTCCACGCCGAAATCCTCCTTGATATTCACCAATTGTTTGATCACACTGACTTTCTACATTGTCCAGTAAAATCCTGGAGTACACTTTGTATGTTATTGACAGCAGAGATATCCCCCGGTAGTTGTTGACATAACTGTGATCGCCTTTCTTATGTAAAGGGTGTATGATAGCTGATTTCCAGTCATCAGGGATGCTGCCAGTCTCCCAACATTCGATTAAGATCTGGTGTAGGGCCTCTGCGAGCGTATTTCCACCTGCTTTTAGGGCTTCTGCAATGATTCCAACTTTCCCGGTTGCCTTGTAGTTCTTAAGATGGTTGATGGCATTAGCAACTTGCTGCAAAGTTGGTGGGTTAGATGGCAGGTGTATCTCTGGAGGATCTTCAACAGGCAATCTGTCCGCGGGCTCTTCGCAATTAAGCAATTGTTCAAAGTAGTTTGCCAAAATTTCCACGTTCTTGCGGTTGCTGGTGACCAGCTCCCCGGCTGTATACTTAAAGTGAAGGCATTGTGGTTTATACCCAGAGAGTTGCTTAAACCAGACGGATTAGAGGCCAATCTCTGCCATTGCAAATGTTGAAGTTATGCACTTCATAAGCTTTATATTTGGCAAGATAACATTTCAACGCAGTGACTTCATTGATTTTATTACCTTTTATATTTCCACATTGCTGGTGAAGTATTGAGATATTAAGTGTTCCATCACTACTGCTGATTCCAACATGTTTTCATGGTGTTCTGAACTGTTCCTGTCGTACTGAACCGGTACATTTGTGTTTTTCAATAGCATCTAAAGACCACAGTGAGTCGTCTATTGAAAGTGTTTATAGGTCTAGTTCATAAGACTTTTGACATCACTCATATTAGGCGTAAAATGTTTCAAACTCTCTTTATGGTGCAACATACAAGATTCAATTTTAAGGGAATTTTAAGTGTTACGCAAAATAATCTTGTATCGTTCTCTGTCATATCGGCTGACGAAGGGCCCAAAACGGTTAATTAGGCCTCGAAACCTGTCCCACTAATGACCACACAGTGTTCATAATTAATAAAGTATTGATCAGACGGAACCTTTAACCTGTTTATACTATGTAATACTAATTTAATTTATATATATAATGTTATATTACACACGATTGTTTGAAGATTCCTCACTTAATTCATTTTTGCAAAGTAAATGTGGTACAACATTTAATTGAGCATGCCCATATTATATCAAATTTAAATAATCTCATTATTATGTATGAGAAAGTGGGTACGAATTCAAGAATAAGTATTGTGAGGGGTACTCTTTGTTTGCGGTGTGGGAGGAAATATAGCAGCCATTCTGAACAACAAGTTGGAAAGTACAGTCCCAGCCAGCTTTCATCTTGAATTAATAGGTCAATGTCATATCAGAACTCGACAATTTATTCTTCAAGTATGACCATTATGTTATTTGTTATCATTGAACATTGTTGGTAGTCGAGTCATATGTTACAAATGAGAACTCATCTCGCAAAAGTTAGGTTCTTTCTGAAAGGTGTATCGGTCGTAGTATCTTAATCTTTTGCTTACAGTTGTTAGCATTAAATCCAATGCCAGTTACGAGTTGAGAACAATGACGGCACCTGCTTAGGTTTACGTACAATCTGCATTACTATACCATATAAATGTATGTTTATCATGTGAGAATATCCTGAATAATTTTGTTTGATCAACATATAAGTTTCTAACTCCCACTCGGGTTTAAATTTACGTATTCTCTCAGTGGTTTTGCCTTTCTGTTTTCAGTTGTTGGTTACATTATGTATTGCTGCTTTATAATAGTCATTTCATTCTTTCACTCACTCACACGGCTGGCTTCTCTGGACGTGACGATCCCACGTGCGGCTCTCACTATCTGCCTCCATTTCCTCCTATCCAGCGCACTATTCTCCCGTCCAGTAATACCCATCTGTTTGAAGTCAGAGGTCACCTCATCTTGCCATCTACTCCTAGGTCTTCCAGGGGTCTCGAGCCTTCGATCTTCTTCTCGTACACCTGGCGAACTATTCTGGCAGCGTCCATTCTGGTGACATGCCCTGCCCATTGTAACCGTTTCTCTTTCATGATGTTCACTACCCTGGGTTGATTGGCTAACTTGTATAGCTCATGATTTGATTTGAGAACCCATCTTTGTGTTTTTTGGTCAAAAATGGGGCCGAATTTTTTTCTATATACCTTGTTTTCGATGACTGTGAGTTGGTGTTCACTCCAAGTTTCGGCTCCGTATATTTAATTCTTTGCAGTACTTCGTTATTATTATTACTGTCCATCTACGGACCACGCTAACTGCCCTTTTCCATGTCTTTGCGCCTGGGCCTTAGCGTTCGTCCAGTATTCCCGCATTCGTTTCCTACGCTCTTCCTTCCTAGTTTTGGCTTTTCTTGGAATCCATGATGTTCTTGGAGTTTCGACTTTAGTGGAACACGTTTCTGGATATCCTCCTGGGTTATTCCCACTTCACGCAGGCCTTTTTCTTCCTCGGTAACCACGGCGCCTTGGTTTTCTTGTTAAGAAGAAAACTGAAGATCCTATTGCTCAACCTTTTAGAACTCATACGAGCAATATGGCCTTAGAAAACTATCCTTCTCTTACGAATGGTGTCCGTAATCTTTTCTACATTATCATTAGCTTTCCTTCTCTTTTGCATATCCCAAGTTCAACCAGCTTTGGGCCGCTCCTGATGGCACATTACCAGCCAAACTTTTCATTCAGTCTCCTGGTGAACAGTTTTACATATTAGCATTATCAAATAATTCTATTTACGCCAACGTACTGTAAGAATTACGTGACGTAAGCAACCTCAACATGGCCTGCAGAAGGTGACTTCAATTTCTTCTAGGACCTACTACACGAAGTCAGACAGCATGTCACAATCAACCTCAGGATGGACTGCAGAAGGTGGCTTCAACTTCTCCCAAATTGCACTACATTAATGAAAGATGAGTAATCTTACCTTGGCTAGTATTTTGGGGAGCAAGATAAAATGCTAAGGGCATTACATTTTGTTCTATTGGTTGCTAATCATTTCATTATGATTTGCAAGTTGAATTTCTTCTCATCTGACCTTTATTCACATTCTACTTAATTTTTAACCTGCATTGTCATAAATTTAACCCATTTCCGTAAGTATAATTTGGCTGATAATAATGGATCAATCGTTAGCGGAGTTGGTTGGTTGGTTCTTAAGTTTAGGGGCTGCGACAACGCGGTCACGTAGCCCCGTGTACTTTGGGTATGTGTAGAATCTGTCTTATAACCGGTGTTAATAGTGATGACTGTAATAGTGTGTGTTATCTGTTTTTTAATTTAAGTACTGCAACTTAGAATTTTTCAAATAGTTCCTACTTTTGCCGCCAAGCACCACCATCAACGACTACTAAGCCAAGTTCAGAACTTAGCTACTAGAAGCCACCGCAGTCGGCTCTTGGCAACGAACGTAGAAACCTAAGAGCGTTGTTTAAATTCTTAACCTATCCAATTTAGCTTCACACAGGTGAAATTAGTGGAAGGTTCTTTAACATGCCATAAATCTATGACAAGTGACCGCCGGCTCTACTTCCCCTCCGAAGGAAGGCATACTGAGGGATTTTTAACGCTCTTAAAAAATCAGACGGCTTTGGCCGGGTTTGAACCCGCTATCTTGGGCATAGAAGCTCAGCATGCTACCGACTACGCCACCGAAGCCGCCTTAGCGGCGTTTATATTCAGTGAAGCAGTTCACGCTTCAATTATTACTGTGAAGCTCTACCACCAGAGCTAATTCCAATTAGTTTTGACTTAATCTGTGGAACGTAAATTAACCTATTAAAAATGTGTATGTACTCCAGGAATTCAAATAACCAATTTAAGAAAGTTATTCTACGGTAGAATGAAACGTCAAGGTCCATATTCTCAATTATATTCTATCGTAAAGTTAATGATCTCCCTTGGGGATGTTTTGTTATTAAATGTTTTCTATTTCTTTTTAGCGTATGGCTTTTAGTACCGGGAGTATCTGCGGACATGTTAGGCTCGCCAGAGTTCGTAGCTGCTTCTATGCGGACACCCGTGTGATGAGCTACATGTACCGTAGCGTGTGGAGTGTTGTCTGGGGAGGTAGGTTTGAATGTAAGGACGAGGAATTGGAATGTAGCGGCTGTGGCCTATAGTTAAGGACCAACCCCGGCATTTGCCTGGAAGGAAGATGGGAAAGCACTGAAGACCATCTTCAAGGTTGCTGGCGGGGGGATTCGCACCTCCTCGCCTCATGGATGTGAACGACTGCCTGCAGCCACGCCGTAACGACCACGGCTAACTCATCCGGTATTGAATGTGTTAAATTATCTTAGGATTTTCAAACGTGAAGAGCTTCGGATCATTTACCCTTTGCTTTGTCGCATACTGAATTGTAGCCATTTTCTTGTTGCTCCTTTTATTCCTATTAGCATGGTTGTAATCAACCTCATTGATTCATTATTTGAAAATTATATGTGTGTCAAAGTTGTTCTAACCTCAGAGATTTTGCAGATAATAAATTGCTATAACTGGTTTGTGTGTCTTCACATTCCCACCAGTGGCTCACATCTTATGAGACGTGGGTTGGCGACCACGGGATCCCAGCTGCGTCCGGCATTGCTTCCACTTACTGGTGCCGGGCTCATTTCAGTTATCATTCCTGTCAGCCACCCTTGGTCAACTCTTGTTCTCTTCCGACACCAACAGTATTACGGTATCCGAGGCCTTGGGAGTCTTTCAATTTCTCATATTTCCTGATACCCTTATTCTTCGAGAGATCAGTCTTCTTTTTCTTTTCATGATATCTCCTGCCTTCGGCTCAAGGCCCTGAAGGTGGCAGGATGTAAATAGTCCCACCACTTCCGGTGCACCCTGGATAGTGCTACACCCTCATAGGCTCACGGCTTGTGAGTTTGTTGACGACCCCGAGCGATTCCTGAGCTGGGTTCGTTTATTTCTTCCTTTTTCCACTGATTTTGGGGTGGACCTTCTCCTCTTTCCCCTTCCTATCAGCCTTTCCTAGCTTTCCTTCCTTCCAAGTCTCTCATTCTTCGTGAATTGGGGGCTTTTCTTTTTCTCCTGTCCATTATTTCTCTTTGCCTTTTTTATTGATTCACTTCTTCTAGTAAATACGTTAGTTGTTAACTCAGTAGTTATAGCAAATAGGTTATAGTGGTACTGTATTTTTCATGTCATTATCATTCATTTTCACTGTCATCCAAAACATAAAGGGCCGATAACCTAGATGTTAGGCCCCTTAAAACAACAATCATCATCATTATTGCGCCACCTGGAATGGGGCCGGGCCTACTTACCCTTTCTTGAGAGGTCCGCGTCGCTTTCTGAAAAATCACCGCTAGATGACATGTCCCAACAGAAGAACACCTACAGGAGGAAGGAAGGTGGAGAAGGGGGAAACTCACAGGCTCGTCTACAGACACATCCGATAACTAACAGAACTGTCACCGACGAAATCATGCCACAACAGTTGCTTAAAATTTAAAAGAATATTTACTCAGCAAACAAAGGGGCAAGAAAAATATAATTTAACAAAATCATAAAAAAAGGAAACTATGGCCACAACAACCTCTCTCTGGTGATGCATATGGCTTAAGGCCAACATAAGTTATTTACATAAGTAGGCAAGAGACGGCTTAACATGCTTGCTGAGCGAAATGAAAACATTTAATTTAAAATTAAAATAATAACGCCCAAAAGATAGAAAACCAGAATACAGGTTATACCAAATGAGAAAGGGCTTGATAATTTACTAAGGTACGCAATACCGACCCGACATGCAGACATCAAGGCCACGATGAAACGAAAAATTTAAAAATTAAGTTAATAAAATAAAATAGGATCAATTAACAAATCCACAATTTTCATGACGGAGAAAAGCTCGGGAACACTCATAAAAACACAAAGTTAAACCAACAAGAATAACAAAAACATACTAAGCTACCACCACATCACGTTTGAGTCTCCCGCTCGACGCCTAGAGAATACACTCTCAAGACCAGAATGCACTCGGGAAAAACAAAAAACAAACATGGCCACCAAATAGATGACCGCATGTCCAATCGAATTACGGCAAACAATTAGCTTAAAATTAAATTTAAAGTCACCAGAGAGAGCAGAAATGGAGGAAAGAATTACGCCTTAACACTATTAACACGAGGCAATTTAGGCTGCAACGGATCGTAAGTCAAATTAATAATAGGGAAATCCCAAAGATTACAAAAAACTAAATAAATAATAATTTACAACGTAAGATAAACTAGAAACGTGTCTCCAGAAGGTACGAAGGAAAACAACAAAATTTACATATTTGGTAACATTAGCAAAACAGAAAAATTAGGCCTACCAGGCGAAACAAAATACAGTATAAAAACATTAATATAAGGCCAATATCGGAGTTCCCATAACAATATATAAATATTAAATAATAACGTACCTTAAAAACTTCTCTGTGGAGACACAATAATAATAAAATAATTAACACACAAATTTTAAAAAAATATAAGGCACTATATTGCCTCAAAATGGCTAACCCGCACATGCGCTGTTTTGTTAACAAGCACGCCTGTTTGCAACTAGTTGCGATTACTATTTCATACTTCTTCTTCACGGCGAAATGGCGAAAATACAGCCTTAAGAGCACAGACATTTCCTCTTTAGCATATATCCATATTTCGTAGAGGCTAGGGGCCAAAGCCCCCAGCACACGGAGAGACACACTTTCACCAACCAGCCGGGTTGTTGCTTTCTTGACGTCAGACTATGAAAATGCCTACATCGCGGAGAATCCAAAGTCAAAGGCCGCACTGCATTAATGTTAATTGTAATAGTCCAATCACAGATTGACACATCAAGTAACAATGTGCATATTAAATAATTATTTTGGCGGCATGATGTATATATAGTCTTTTGTTCAATGACGTAGAATACAATACCCTTCAAATATGTCTTGATTAGGATGAGATCAGAAGACACCACAAACACACTCTAGCGGTCGAAGATACAACTCGGCTAGAGGCTACAACTCCGTCTAGAGGAGTCGATAGATGCTGCCACCTCGAGTTCATAAGCCCAACCAAGCCATCAGGCGGGCGCTTTAAAGGTCGGGATACATATATATAGGGAAGATGCATTTAAAAAAAAGTTGGGACGGGCTTTTGCACGTAACAATTATCATCGTCTCTTAACATTCTGTTGTCTATTCCTTTAACCAGCATTAGTGTTTCTCCCCGT
This sequence comes from Meconema thalassinum, assembly GCA_946902985.2. Classification (NCBI taxonomy): domain Eukaryota; kingdom Metazoa; phylum Arthropoda; class Insecta; order Orthoptera; family Tettigoniidae; genus Meconema; species Meconema thalassinum. Next base: position 130,902,583 of record OX336391.1, on the reverse strand, counting down.
GTTTCCTAGTTGCGTGCCACATACATGAATATATCCTCGTTCTGTACCCTCAATATTTACCAGATATACAAGTTCTTCTTCTTCCTCTTTATCTGACTCTACAGCCCGGTGTGAGCTTTGGCCTCCCCAACCACAGATTTCCATCGATATCGATCTTGGACAGCTGTTCTCCAGGGTCGTACGTTCATTGTTTGCAAGTCCACTTCCACTTCATCTTTCCATCGATTCCTTGGCCCACCAGGGCGTAGTCTTCTTTCCATTCTGGCTTAATATAAACTCTTTGGTGTTCTTTTGTCTTCCATCCTTTCAATGTGGCCCAGCCACCGTTGTCATTGTGATTTTATATATCGAACAATGTATTCGCTTGTGAGGATATCATCTATTTCTCTATTAGTTCATATCGTCCATTCTCCTCTATCCAATACAGCACCTTAAATGCTCCGTATTATTTTCCTCTGAAACACCCTAAGTTTATTGCAATTCTGAACCGACATAATCCATGTTTCTGAGCCATAGGTTAACACTGGTCTGATCAAGGTATAGTAAATTTTAAGTTTGATTTATGCGACAACAATTGCGACTTAATGAGTTTCAGATTGGCAAAATAGGCTCTGTTTCCGTTAATAATTCTCCTATTTATTTATTTACTTTGTTTATATTATTAACTAGAACACCCAAATACTAAAAATTTACAATAATTTCAATTCCGCAGGAGTCTATTGTTAAAATATCGCAGATTCTTCTTCTTTCAACAGATGTTAGGCGCATCTACAGTACGTTGTTTTGGCCGCGTTCACATTTAGACCTATTTTTCCTCTTCCTTCTTCATCTCTTCAAACATCTCCTTTAAATAGTCTAGTCTTCTCGCTATCAATACTACATCATCATAGGCACACACTTGGGTTGATTTATATACTATATTATTTGCTCATTCCAATTTCTCCAATACTTGATTTAAAGCCAAGTTGAATAGTGAAGCGGACAAGGCATCACCCTGTTGTACACCTCATTCCAAGGAAAATTCAACAGCAAGTTTACCCTCCACCATTACTTTGGCTTTAGCATGTTCTGCGGTTATTCCCATTAATCTTATTAGCTTGTCAGAAATTCCCTTCTTTTCCATATATCTGTACAATCCTTCCCTGTCAATACTATCAAAGGGTTGACTTTAGTCTACAAACAACATATGAAGATCTATGTTGTTTTCATAATATTTTTCCATCGCTTGTCTAACAACGAAGATTTGATCAATAGTTCTTCTATTCTTGCGGAACCCACATTGATATTCCCCTACTATTTCCTCATAGTAGATCTGCAACTTCTTTAATAGCACATTGGGAAACACTGTATTGACGATATTCAGTAATGTACTGTGGATAAACGTGATATGTCACACATATTTCCCTTCCATAACAGACTGAGGACTGGCAAACAAATTTAGTAAGATTTGATAGGTGCGGTAAAAATATGTGTCATATTGAAATACAATTGAACATTGTAAAATTAAAGCAGAAGTTTATATGCCACGGTTTTAATATGTTGTAGTCTGCTTATATCGCCCTGTCAAAATTAGATCATTTCATTTTGCAGAAATTCCCTTTTGTGCAGTGCGTTTTTGTTTCCTCAGACGCTTTGTGAAGACAAAGTCTCTCCAGGCAAATTAAATTGAGAAAAATCCCATTGATGAAATGCATAAGCATATACAGGGTGTTTAAGAAATACTTTTACAAACTTTGGGGATTGGTTCCTTACACCAAAACAAGATATAAAGTTCATATACATATATGTCCCAAAATCCTTCGTTTTCACTTTATTAATGAAAGAACATTCTACAGTGACACGTTAATTGACAGCCTGTTTGCAAGTGTTTAACACATGAACTCATTTAAAAAAAGGTTCTTGACACCACAGATAAAAGTCTGACGGACCCTGCAAGCCATGGAACGGGTCCTCCTCTGCCCAACCATCTGTCCTGGAAGATCTCCGACAGTGCAGTGCGGTCAAGGTGACTAAAATGTGAGTTTATGTGTTAAACACTTCCAAACAGGCTGTCAATTAATGTGTCTGTACAATGTTCTTTCATTAATAAATCGAAAATGAAGGATTTTGGGACACATGTGTAAGTTATTTGAACTTTTTTTCTTGTTTTGGTGTAAGGAACCAATCCCCAAAGTTTGTAAAAGTATTTCTGAAGCACCCTGCATAGCTTGGCACTACCATAAATGTGTAATGGGATCCTTCTGATGAGGTTAGGTCCTGAATTGGAGAAGCAGGACATTATTCAATAAGATGCGTAATTTGTTGAAACAGGAAGGAAGGAAGCTTGTAGTTTAACGTGACCGTTAATCACGCGATCATGAGACATGGGACCTCCATTTTACGCGGAATTCAAACCAAAGGACACCTCGAAAATCTCACATGCATTGACCGGGAATCGAATCCGGTCCGCCTTGATGATAGGCAGGCAACTTGACCGCTGAGCCACCACGCCCCCAAACAACATGGGATAACAATGACTACGAAAATCAGGCTTTTGCGTTGATATGTGTTCTCTACTTGTTTTTACGGTGCTGAGGCATGAGTTCGGATATGTGGCTGTACAGAAGGATATTGCGGATACCATGAACAGACCATGACACAAATGTTGAGGTTCTCCAAAAAATGAGAAAATCCAAGGAAGTATTAACCACCGTGAAAATAGGAAAATACCGACAAGTAGGCCTACCATCTCCTTAGTCAAGGAAAAATGCCAGGGAAGAGACGTGTTGGACGGAGAAGAATATCTTGGTTAAGAAATCTGACAGCCTTGACCTCCGAAACGTCCACTGAATTATTCCGAGCAGGAAGTGACAGGAACTGCACAGTCAAGATGGCTGCCAACATCCGGAACGGATAGAAACAAGAAGAAAGAAGAAGAAGAAGATGATGTTTCTGGAAGTAACAATATTCATTTTTACATAAGTGGTGGTTTGTGCCTCGCTGACGGCTTCTAATAAACGGAATATTTTTGGATATGAGTGATAAAACATACCGTTCAGCTTCGAATGAAAACTCTCTCACGCATTTGTCGTTCCTGTCACGGAAGAGTAGAATTCTGCCCAAAGTAACCCACCAAGTAACCCAGCTGATATGTCCAGGGGTAACCTTGTCTGCGCAACAAGGATATTTACTACTGTGCCTGAGTGGATTTATTCGCAACTATTGTGCAGCTGTATCTCCAAACTACTTCCCTAACACTTCTTATCGCAGCATTTTCCATCAGATGTAGGGAGTCAATATTACGTTCATAAAATATTTGCTGAAAATTAGATCAACCATTTAGGAAACATTCAATTATGATCCTGACGTTATTAGTAGCTATTGCTTATTAATACTAGTACTGCAACCTCTTAAACCAACACAGATCATGTAACCCTAATGTGTACTTCCTGATAGCCATAATAGCATCAATGTTTGAAGGTTTTGGAAGGTTTATGGTATTGGTCGAACCACTTACCATTTCTGGTTGGTACAACTTAAGACTTCATAAATTGTGCTTTATCTCTCCTCGCCTTCCTTTTACAATAAAATTGGTGTCCAAATTAGCCCATTCCTAGGTGACTTGCTCAAGGTAACAGTCAAGCTCGTTCCACCAAAGGCTGCAGTTAGCATTGCTGAAACTTTCTAACATTTCATACATCATGTTTTGTGAGAGGTAAGAACTCGCATTGCCGTTGCTAAAGAAGCCTTCAACAGAAAGAAGAGACTATTGTGTGGACGCTTGGACTTGAGGTTGAGGAAGATGCTGGAAAAATGCTTTGTTTTGAGTGTGGCACTACTGTATACGCTAAGGAAGGATGATGAAAGAAGACTAGAAGCGTTTGAAATGTTGTTATGGAGGAGGATGGAAAGGATATCCTGGGCGGAAAGGGTCCGGAATGAGGTGGTATTGGAGCGAGTTGGAGAAAATAGGAGTCTGCTAAATACCATCCATACAAGGAAGAGGAACTGGCTTGGGTGCTGGCTGCGAAGAGAATGTTTGCTGAGGGATGACCTTGAAGGATCAGTAAACGGAAAGAGATGAAGAGGACGGAGAAGGTACCAGCTAGTGGACAGTGACATGACAGCAGTAAATTACCACCAAACAAAGAGAACGGCTGAAGACAGGACTACATGCAGAGCTGCTGTGTGAAGACCTGCCTAAGGGCAGAACACGTTATATATTATGTATGTTTTGTTGTAGATAGCTCACCAATGGTAGCTGTTACTTTTACACCACCTATTTAATAGAATTGGCAGCGCAAGACACACCTGGGTCGGTACAAATAAGTTGTTGTTATAGTAGAAACGTCAAGTGTCTTCAGGAATTATTGCAGTCAAGATCGGACTTTTATAAATTTCTAAGTTATCCATGGGGGCCGAAGCATAGTTGGTAGCAAAACTTGCTTTGGCCAAAACCCTCAACGTTTCGAGTGGGTTTACTTCATTTTAACACACCTTACTAAAAGAATCATATTTGAAAAGAAACCCTTCACAAGCAAAGCACATACTTAGAATACTTCAGCCTTACATTGGAGTAATTACCCTGCCTTAACTTAGAGAAACATTAGATTTGTACTAGGTCATATGGGTGAGTGAGTTTCATTCTTTCCTCCTGTTTTCCGTTAAAAAAATCACTAACAATTCCATGAGTAATTTTTTTCTTTTTTACTTTAAATGTCAACAACTCCTACTTATTCCGTTCTTTAGTGTGTTCATTGATTTATTCTATCCCCTCCTTAAGAAGAGAAGCTTGACGAAACCCAATAAAGACGCTGTCACCCGCCAGCGACTCGTTTCAATTAACACTATTGGGCTATTATTCGCCACTTAATATAACTATTCAAACATTGATAGAAAATGAGTCAACATATTATCCTGTACAGAAGGTACGTATCATCATACGCATCCCTGGAAAAAAAAAAGTCCTCTCGGCACGCCGGAAGGCGGAGGTAGATTTCACCGGACATACTTGGGGATAGGCGAAAATAGGCAGAATATGCAGGTTTTCGTAGAAGGATCAGACCTCATTTATTGCGAGAAGATATTTTATAATTGGAGCTTCAATTTAGTAGTGTTGCCATGGCAACCACTGATAGCTCTTGGCATTTTCTTATATTTCCGAAATAATTTTTCTCATCCCTTGGCGTAATGGTGGGTCATATCAAAAATTCTTTCAGACAAAAGTTTTAGGTAATTATTAGGGGAATATTGTCCATTTTGTACGGTTTTGATATTGTGCCTATTAAGAGAGATATGATTAATGTTTCCCGAAAAACCCACTTTTTCCCACCCCTTTGGTCAATGGTAGGTGCCATAAAAAAAACTCTTCAAACATAAATTTTTGGGCTTTATCCGACACATAGTATGAACGTTGAACGGATTCGATATGTCACATATTAAGAGAGTTATAGCATTATTTCACTTTTTCGAAAAAAGCCCCCCATTTTCACCCCCTTCGACCGATTTAGCCCAGTAACGAACTCGACCGAGATTTATAGGTATACATATTCGGTAAAAAATTCAAAGTGATTGGTCTAAAATTACGGCAGTTATCGTGTCCACAAGAAACTGATATACATATATATAAACTTTTGAACTGACGGTGGTTTTGGGGTCTGGGGGATGTGAAACGCGAAGATATGTCGAAATTTTCCGGAAGTCGAAACATGGGACCCATTGCAATAGTTAGCTTTCTAATGAAATCTACCTAAAATCAGTAAAGCCATGGAGATATCGTTCAAATATCGTTCAACACCTTGATTCGGCTAAAATGGACGTCTACAAGTTTCTACAGGTTTGCAATCCTGAATTCTTCTTGAAGCCACTCACTGGTGATTAGATCCCGTAAATTGTTAGGATGCGCTGTTAGAAATAGTTGCGCATGCTTTATGTGGGTTTAAGGTTGGGTGGTTTAGCTGACCAGGTGCAACAGCGTGATATTGCGACTGTCAAAACAGTCATGTATGCGTGCAGTCCTGTGAATACGGTTGTTGTCATATTGGAAAATTGGATTATCCACAATATACTTATAATGCAGGTGATATTATTGGCTTCCATAGACATCCAGCAACTCTTTTAGGTTTGTCGTGTCTGTTGCGAGGTTTCGCCTAGGTGCACCAAGTTAGGGTCATCAGCGGACCCTTGGTGACCTGCCCGGACCACCACTGGGGTATTTGTTTCTCATTCGCACTGTACGTAATTAAAAGGATGATATAAAAAACGAATATAATAAAACACAAATAAGAAAACACGTTTTACCCATATTCGTACCCCGGCTACGCGGATGAGAGCCATGCATCTAGACCACTCCAACAAAGTACCATATTCAGTTAAGAAGTCGATAATAGGTTCAGGATGTACCGTAATGATTTGAGATAAGGAAAATCTCTAGCATAGTATAACACTGGGACAGATGACCTCATTGTTCCACCACTTAAAACAACAATCAATCAACGTATAATACACTATGTTGTATTTCAGCAAGCTACTACAACCAACATTCAATTATACTCCCTGATAAGGACAGTTATAACTATACATTTAGGAGAAAGTAGATTATGTTTTTGCTGAACAACTTTTTTTTAAATCCATTTGATTTGTCTGTCTTGTTAAGGAGTTTTTGTGTGGATCAACGCACGACTCTCTGCAGACTGCAATGCACCTGCGGTCCCGTTATTAACCTTGTACAAGTGAAGTGCCGGGTCGTATGGTAACTTGTCGGCTGATGATGACTGTCGCACTCCCTCTGGTCAATGATAGATGTAGTATTGCTAGAAACCTGAGATCCATGCTCTGCCTTTGCGTGGTTCAGCACATTCTTACCCATTATTACTCCCGTTTCCAACGGATTTGTGGATGAGATGCGATGAAAGTCTATGTGGTGGTGGGGGGTATATACGGCCGGATGAGAGGAGAGGATCTATATATAAAAAGCTCAATGTTTATCTGTCTGTTATTTATACAAATCAACACCGTTTCACCGATCTGAACCAAAATGTGTACACTTACCCTTTGGAATTCTGCGGTTAACCCCTTCTACATAAAATTTCGGACAGATCACTCCATTCCCTGCATTTAGGCCCTTCGTCAAAAATCTACACTGTTTCACCGATCTGAACCAAAATTTCTATAGTTACCCTTTAGAACCCGACGAGTAACACTGTCCACTTTAAATTTCGGACAGACCACTCCATTCCCTGCATTTAGGCTCTTTGTCAAAAATCTACACCGTTTCGCCGATCTGAACCAAAATTTGTATACTTACACTTTAGAAACCGAAGAGTAACACTGTCGAATTTAAATTTCGTACAGACCTCACCATTCCCTGCATTTAGGCCCTTTGGCAAAACTATACACCGTTTCGCCGATCTGAGGCAAAATGTGTATACTTACACTTTAGAACCCAAAGAGTAACACTGTCTACTTTAAATTTCGAACAGACCACACCATGCCCTTGGCAAAAATCTACACCGTTTCGCCGATCTGAACCAAAATTTGTATACTTACACTTTAGAACCCGACGAGTGACACTGTCTACTTTAAATTTCGAACAGACCACACCATTCCCTGAATTTAGGCCCTTTGGCAAAAATATACACCGTTTCACCGATCTGAACCAAAATGTGTATTCTTACCCTTTGGAACCCTGCGGGTAACACTGTCCACTTCAAATTTCGGACAAACCAACCCCATTCCCTGCGTTTAGGCCCTTTGGCACAAATCTACACCGTTTCACCCATCTAAACCATATTTTACATACTTACCCTTTGGAACCCGACGAGTAACACTGTCTGCTTGAAATTTCGGACAGACCACCCCCTTCCCTGTATTTAGGCCTTTTGGCAGAAATCTGCACCGTTTCACCGATCTGAACCAAATTTTACATACTTACCCTTTGGAACCCGAAGAGTAACTGCTTGAAATTTCGGACAGACCACTCAATTCCCTGAATTTTGGCCTTTTTACAAAAATCCACACTGTTTCAGCGATCTGAACCAAATTGTTCATACTTACCCATTGGAACCCAACGAATAACACTCACTACTTGACATTTCGGACAGACCATTTCATTCCCTGCATTTAGGTCCTTTGGCACAAATCTACACAGTTTCACCGATCTGAACAAAAATTTGTATACCTACCCTTTGGAACCCTGCGGGTTACACTGTCCACTTAAAATTTCGGACAGACCACTCCATTCCCTGCATTTAGACCCTTTGGCACAAATCTACACCGTTTCACCGATCTGCACCAAATGGTGTATACTTACCCCTTGGAACCCAACGAGTACTTCGGTGAAACTGTGCGGGACCAGAAAATCAAGTTTTAAGGCCATTGAACCAATCGTGTCAGAAGTTAAGCAACACCACACTCTTCCCCGCCTGTGATTTTTAAAATATGTATTTCTATTAGTTTCTAAGTTTGAACCAGTTCAGTAGTAGTAGCCATCTCACCACATAAAGGGTTACTCAATAGTGGTAGTGTATGTATGTCCCCTATGCGTTCATATACCATTAGACCTAATCTGATTGTGAAGAAACTTGGGTTAGTTGTTGTGTGGATTGCAGGGAAGGTTTCTGCCTACAAATTACTTATGTAACACAAAAGGGTGAGAGACTTAACAGGAAGTTTTAAATACCACTATAACCCAATTGCACAATGCCAGATGTGATGATGATGATGATGATGATAATTGTTGTTTTAAGGGGCCTAACATCGAGGTTAGCGACCCCAAATGGTTTGGCGGATCGTGAAATTGAAACTACAACTAAAACTAACTACAAAACTTACGGGCTAGAAGAAGATAAGGAAAAAAGAAAGTTATAAGGGAAAAAAGAGACAGGAGGAAAGGAAATGCTCTCAGCCCTGGATAAATGAGAATTGAGGGACTTGGAAGGAAGGAGAGCCACGAAACGCAGATAGAAAGGGGAAAGAGGAGAGAGTCAGCCTCAAAGCCAATGGAAAAAGGGGGGTAAAACCGGACCCAGCTCAGGAATCCCTCGGGGTTGCCAGCTCCCGAACTCACCAGCCGTGAGCCCATGAGGGAGTAGCACTATCTAGGGTGCACCAGAAGTGGTAGAGCTACACACAACCTGCCTCCTTGAGAGCCTTGAACAGAAGACAGGAAAATTATGAAAAGAAAAAGAATGCTGACCCCTGGAAGAATGAGGGTATCAGGAAAGATGAGACAAGGGCCAATTAAGGCAGGGAAGTGAAAGACTAGGCCTCGGATACCCCAATACCGTCGGGGTCGGAAGAGAACAAGAGTTGACCAAGGGAGGCCGAAAGGAAAGAGAACTGAAAGGAGCCCGGCACCTGTAAGTAGAAGCAATGTCGGACTCAGCTAGGGTCCCGTGGTCACCAACCCACATCCCACAAGTTGTGAGACCCTGGGGGGGGGAAATTGTGAGAATAGCTTGCTGATTCATCGCGAGGTGACATGAGAAGACTGTCCAGAGCCCGCCGTCTTATCTGGTATTGCTGACTATGCTGATGTTCATACAGGGCCGTTGCTCAAACCACTGTGGTGTTACGAAAGAGTGAGTGATTCACCGGTACGATTCTCTCAGGTCCATTCACTTGGGACCCGAGCAGTACGTCATAAGCTATTTCACTATAGTGCGCCTCTGCCTTAAAATACAGTATGGAATTAAATGTAAAGTATTTGCCTCTCACTCGCAATCCAAGTCCTGCAATTAGCTTCGTCTTTTTCTACCCCGGCGATGTTGCCGTTTCCCAATGATTGAAGGTGACAAATCTAAGAAAATGTTTCCGTAGTCTTATAGAGAATTTTTCTAAGGCACTATGCGACAAAAGACGACACTATTGATCTCTACTTTTCTAACAGCCAATGAGATATAGTCATTAGGCAGTGTTTGCTGTTTCACATACTCCTCATTCTAATCATATTTTTTCAATTCGTTTGTTAATTACATGTGTCAGTACTGTAGTTAATAAATAGCCATTTCCCTGTTCATTATTATCATTATCATTACGGGAAAATGACCTGAATGTTATGTCCATTATACTGTACTACTTATCACCCCCACTACCACCACCACAAAAGTTATATTTTTAGTTTTTTTTTCTTTTAGTTTAAGTATCATGTGCCAGTTCTGTAGTAGTATTCATTATCATCCATAAAACAAGTAAATCTACCGGGCGAAGCCGGCCACTACTGCTAGTATGAAATAAATTAAGATTAATGAAACTAGGCAGGGAGATGGAAAGAAAAGGCCATGTTCTATTAGAAGGTACCATCTCGGCATTTGCCTGGAGTTGAAAACGGGATATCATGGATAATTATTTCATGGACGGCTGACAGTAAGTTAAAATTATACCTGATTTAATAATAATAACATTAATAATAATAATATTAATTAAAAGTACTTACCTCAACAGTTGCAGGTTCTCCTGTTTAATAGGAGCTATATAGGTGGATAAAAGTCCCGTATAACTTTCTGCTGGGCAAAACACACAAAATATCGAAATATAAAACACGGAAACACAATGATTACAGATAACTTACATTAATTAAGGTGTAGGTGTACTTACAAAAGTTGGATTTGCATGCGTGCCAGCCGCCCTAACACTCGTCCGGTTCACATGACAGTGATGAGCCTAGAAGGGTAAGACAAACGCCAAAGGCTGACAGAAGCGTGCCAACTCTCAACTACGAAGAAGGTGGGGGTAATTTAGCCCATCCAAAATATTGGCGGGGGAATATTGCTGAAGGAAGATACGCATGTATTGCCAAATATGGAGTTGTAAATATGTACATTACAACATGTTGTACCTTAGTAACTTCTGTATCAGCCAATAAGGACCAAGCATAAGGAGTGTTGCGAATATTGCAACATATGAGAGAAGAACTACACAGGTTATGAAATATAACTTGCACCACAGCGTGCTTACATATACAAAGGCAAAGAAATAAATAGAAAACCTGTAAAAGATGTTGCATCACACTACAAATAACTGCTCAAAACCTACGTCTACTGAGTCTGCAGATAGCTTCACCCCATGGCCTAGCGCTCCACGTTAGCGAGCGTGCTAGTGCGTCGGTTGTTTCTTTTCAATACTTGCTCCGTTTCTGAAAAAAAAATTAATAATCTTTATTGCTCCTGTTTCGTTTCTTTTTTTCTGTTTACATTATTTTTCCTGAGTCAGGGGAATTAACTATAGGAGATTGAAATCCCCTCAGTCCGGCCGGGAATCGAACCCGGGGCTCATTGGGCTAAAGCCACGGAGCCGGACTGTTCAGCACAAACTCATTATTCTGTGATTGGGACTGAAGCCAGCAAAGGCCATCGTCTGAACTCTCTATCAAACATTGAGTTATGTTTATCTTGCGTGTTTAGTGTTGATGCGAATTTAAAGATCGAACCTGTAAATAATTTATTTTACGCCATAGTAGCTGTGAACATCATGAAATGTATCGTTCTACTTAGATTTATATTGCACACTGTTGCACTAGCAGAGAAAATACCATAACTTCTCTATCATCCACTCCAATTGAGATGAACCCAGCACAGAATTGGATATGAAGTTGTAAACTCATTGCTTACTCGCCTCGCGTAGCCGCACCACTCGAGTCGTAAACCCTGTTTAGCACTGAGCGTGCTTGGGACTCTCAGTGCCTTGAGAATATTGCTCTCCGTGTCTGGATTACTGAACAGTAAAGGTCCAGTCACAAATTTAGTTCTGGAACTATCACGTCAAGAGATACGAGTGTACAGTCGCTCCATTGCAGGGCGGACGTATCATCCATCAGAGTGCAGACGCCCAACCAGCCAAGGACGATTAATGTGAGTACGAGGATAACAATCATCCTTTGAGAATCATTATTCTGCCCGGGCCCTGCTGCTATATGATCCTCACTGGGCATCGAATTAACACCTACGGTCTTCTGCATACATATACTGCAAATCTTCTTCGGCAGTTGCTTCTACTCTACAATTGAGATACCGACTTCAATAAGTACCGGTAGCTGAGTTAATTTACCTACTTCAGTCGAAAATTATCAGAAAAATTAAGGTCTAAACATGTATCTATGCGTAGTTAATTCATGAACTATGCTACTCTGTATTGGGGAGCTTTAGAACCTCGCCCTGACCCTTTGATTTGTTTTCATAGTTGTTTCGATGGATTAAGTTATCTCTCTTCTCGAGTTGCGCTTCGTTAAAAAGCCATCAAGTACCGACAGATATTACTATGAGCAATATCTTAATACTAACTAGCTCTTCCTACCCGTCGTTGCGTCAAAGGGTAACAAAAATACGTTTAGGAGACTGATGTCAAGGGTTAGCTTACAGTAGTTATAGCCAGACTGTGATTGGCCAGCACCCGTACATTTTCGCAATTTGCTCCCAGTATTGTTCTGCTTAGAATTACGTACTAAAAGGAAGACCAATTTGGGTGGACTAAGCCAAACATTAAGAGAAATAAACTGTCAACCAGTGCGTACATTCTAGTAAAATAAGTTTCTTAGAAATATTTGTTGGATTTTGTCCTTTTTGCCAATGCGGCTGTCTCCGATTTAATCAATGTTGTGCCTCGGTATGATGAGGAAAGATAATTATCATGTATATAAGTTATTATATACATTATATTTCAAAATTGGTGTGCTTGCTTTCCTCGCCATACGTGTACGTTGCTGAAGAGGCAGTCACTTTATCTCTCCTCTTCATAGAGAATGCAGTTAGAGAAATGAAAGAGAAAACAAAGGGGGAGAAGTTTAATGGTATACAGGTGCACAATATCCACTTTGCAGATAGTATTGCACTCTTGGGCAATTCTGAAAAGGATATGTGTAAGATGCTAAAAATATTCAACAAATCCTTAGAAAACTTCAAACTAAAAATTAATAGGCCTACTGAGAAAACAAAATTAATGATAGTTGACAAAAAGGAGCCTAAACAAGGACAAACATAAAAGTGAATAATAACACTGCACTTGAACAGATCACAGAATTCCCATATTTGGGTAGTGTGATAACATCTAATAACAAGTGCAGTCAGAAATCAAGAAAGAAATAGAGGTAGCAAAACAAGCCTTCCGAAATAAAAAGAACTTATTGCTAAGTAATCACCTCAGTTGGAGGACTAGAAAGTTATACCTCATGACCTTTGTTTGGAGTGTCTTACTGCATGGATGAGAAACCTGGACATTAGGGAAACTGGAGGAAATAAAACTTAAGGCTGCAGAAATGTGGTTTTGGAGAAGAATGGCAAGAACAAGTTGGATGGACAGGAAAACAAATGATCTTGTTCTTCAGGATGTGAAAGAGGATCGATGTTTATTATAAACAATAAAGAAGTGGAAACAAATTTCCTTGGACATGTATTGAGGCACGACTCTCTTCTCCTAACCATTATCTAGGGCAAAGTATGGGGAAAGAAACCAAGGGAACGTCCATGGATGTCGTGCATCAAGAACTCCATTGGAGAACTGGCAATGGTTCTTATGGCAGCATGAAGAGACTATAGAGCATCCAGCGTTTAGAAAAGACTGTGGAGCCTTATGGCGACAGTGTTGCTCACTCTAGGCAGAGGTAGCGCTGACGTCATACGTTATGTTCACGCGTTTCGAGTAATGTGCTTTCATAAGTTAGCGACACAACACAACCCCAGCAGCTTCCTGAAATAGAACACGCCCATGAAGGAGCAGTTTTGCAGGTGTTAACGGATTGGACCAGTATTAAGGATACAGTACGCGAAGAGAACCAATAACGACATTCATTTCGTTGTGATATGACGCATTACTGATTAACAGATGTCGAGAACACAACCCGTCCTTCCTTCTCTGATGTACTGTATGCTGACGATGTTAACAATTTTTACGTCAGCAATATTGTTGTTCATCACCTTTTTTTTACTAGTTAGTCTTTAATTTAGTTTCTTTCATTTTATTCTTGTTGTTTTGTTTAGATTAATATTTGTAATATTGTAGTGAGTTAGCCGTGTGGTTAGGGGCGCGCAGCTGTGAGCTTGCATTCAGGAGATAGTGGGTTCGAACCCAACTGTCGGCAGCTCTGATTCGATCGAACAGAAAATAAAACAGACACACAAAAATAACACCAATGACGGATAGTGCTTCAGTACTGTACCCGTTCGTCCTGGGGATGCGATGACCCATCTGCTATTACATCGCATTCCTGGAGTTCCAGGACAGAGCGGAGTTAAATGCACCTCTAGTCAAATAAGGAATGTGTCGGAAATTCAGCTGAGTTATCGAAAAAGCAGTTGGGTAACACGAGACAAAGTATCTCTAGGGTCGTTACGGGCTTAAGTTTAATAAAAATAATGCAAATATAAATGGGCGCCATCAACTGAATTCCTAGCAAACCACCTCCTTTCCTGGTTAAGCCTTACTCAATACAAGGAAAGAAAAAGGAAAATCACACCATCATCAGATCACAACTAAGATAAAAACAAATTTATTTCACTTTGATAGTCAGACAGACATTTTAAATATACCTCCTTCCTGAGAGTATGGTCGAATGCCAACGTTAAATTGTCATTGTCCGAAAATCGAACCATCTCTTTTCTAATCAAAAGATTTCATCCACATAAAACAGAAAAATCTCTAAAGTTCTCTTGGGTTCTCAGGATCACTGTAGCACTATGTCTTTCGTCACTGACATTTGTGAAACCTGAGACCTAATTTCTCTTTAATTTTAACATCATTAATGTGGATTCGAAAAAGTTATTAATCTGTCTAAACATACACATATTATAATCACATACTTTAAATATCACGCAATTTATGGCTTGCATGGCATAATTTAAATGTTGAACATGTTAGTCAAATGCTCCTAAACATCGAATAATTAATTTACACTATTTACATTGTCATTCATAATTACTTATTTGTGAATTACAGAAAATTCACTTCTCATTGGTCATCATTACCATCATTATCAAAATTAAATATTTCTCACATTAATTCTCATCTCAAAATTCAACATATTCCTGTCAGAATCATTAACTCATCACCATTAAATCATTTAAATGAAAATTATTATCATCACTTCATTATGCTTTCTAATTATTCACACACTCTTATTTTATCATCTACTTCAGATTAAATCATCTTAAATGATCAATACAAATTATTTAATTCTTCAACTCAAGTTGCAATTCCTCAAATTATATCTCAATTACAGTTATTTAATTCCATATAAATTCATTAATCATCAGCTTCTTTAATTAATTATCACCTTCTAATTCAGTTATTCATCATCTATCCAATCATCTATTAATTTATTTAAATCAGTTTATTCATCCAATCTTTAATTCATCCCTTTATTTAATTCATTGATTTATTCCAAAATTTAATTTATCAACTTATTTAAATTTTACTCTTCTGGCTATTTAGATTCTTATTATTTCATCTAGTCATTCTGATTTTTATTTCACTAGGTCAGATCATTAATATGCTTAATTTTCAGATTATTATTTCACTAATTATTATTCTCAGAAAATCTTGTTTTAACAACTTTATTTATTTGTTTAATTTCCTAACAAATTGTTTAATATGGGTTATAGAACGTTGTCTTACAGTTTTATCACTTCCAAGTTATATCTCGTATTAAATTTTATGCCAAAAAATATTATTGCCTTCACGACATCACGTTGGATCTGACTATCCACAACGACATTATATCTCCTCCATTCTTCAAATATTACATTTGAATACAACAATTATTCCACAAATCTCCATAAATATTCAGCACATACAGCATGAATCTCAACAATTACGCTAGACTGGGTTCGACAACCTCATGTCTGCTTCAAAATGCATTAGCACCATTGCAACTATCACTTGGCAACTTCCACAAAATGCCTATCACAAACTTCACTTAACCACGTTGCATGATCTACAAAAAATATATAACTGGCTTCAAATTATCAACGCACACAATCTCCAATAACTGTAATTATTCTGATCACATCTAGACAACTTCTTAAACAATTGGAAAAATATTACCTCAGTAATTCAAGATTTGCTTTCAAATAGCATAAATTCCCTTACAATTTTCATAATTCACTTCACAGAAAAACACCACTGTGCTATAATCTCTCATATCAAAATCTGCAATACTGATCTGCCTTAAAATAAATCTGACCATTAATGATTCATCTTACAAGATTCAATTACTTTAAATCCTTCTCAAAGGTATCAATCACAATTATAAAAATCATCAAAAGCATCAGCTGTAACAGCTGTTAAACTGAAATTACTCTCAAAAGAGTATAGCAACAAAATATTGGATTGGCAAACAAGAATTACAAATGTAAACCTGCTGACATTTTTCGTTACTTTATTTAACAAAATTTCGACTGATATGTGACTAGTAGTTCCTTGTTTGATTCACTTACAATCTCATGTACACTCGGATGATAAAAATGAGTCCCTCAATGGCGAGTAAGATGTGTAACCACCGTACAATCGTATAAATACGAAAGACCTCGCCCCGTCGACTAATCATGATAGTGCCCTAAACGATGGGTAAGATGAGTAGCCACCATACAATCGTATAAATACGAAAGACCCCATCTCGAAGACTATATGAGTGAATGTACCAGATAGGAATCAACAAGTCTCTAGTTGTCATATAAAAGCGATATTCATTCACTAAAGTGAATAACATCTTAATATCTCCAAACAATCCAATGGAAAAAATCCCTACTGATGAATAATACACACTCGCTAGTATGCGATGAACTGACGAAGTAATATAGATAATCAATTGCAGATCACGAGTTCGAAATACTCGTTACACAAAAAAACTATTCATGAAAAATATCCTTACTGGAAAAATGTCTAAAAGACCAAACATCTGCTTAATAAAGCCAACCAATGGTGAGAATTTCGTATAATGATGCCTGCCATATCATATGGTCACTCCATATTCTAGCAAAATTTCGAAGCATATAAAGTCAAACCATGTCTTAAACAATCGTATCACTCCTATTAGAAAAATATACATATGTGCCCAGTATTCATGAAAATAATCGTATCAGAAAGTTATAACTCTTACAGTACCTTCTCATAATCAGCTGTTATTAAATTTCAAAGATCGTCGATTTTCCCTATGTACTGAATTTCTCGAAAGATCGGCGTGAATATCATTCCATCCATGAAATGACGATTGCTTTCGAATTCCAAGTGAATCAGCTGGTGGACCTCCTCGTCATCAGGAATCGAATCCATCGCTCCGTGGTGCCATCGCGTCTCTTTCTGCGTTTACTCCGACATGATAAACTTCTGGTTATCCATAGCGGATATTGTCCAAATCCTCACGAAAAAGTTCATAGAAACAGCGGACCCCCGATTCCTCTTCTACGTTACGCCACTGTTCTATACAATGTTCAGTTTAAGTGTTGAAAGTTCAATTTCCACAGCGGTTAAGTTTTACTTGTAGAAAATAAAATTGTTTTATCAGAGTGTCTGAGTTTATGAAGCACCCTGTATCTGTGTTCATACTCGGTAATTCATAACACTTCTTAAGACTGACTTGCATTAATGCACGAGCTAATGTTCCTAAGTGCATATGCTTACAATATTCCGTTTGCTTAAAAATTGTCAATGTTACTTGGACTGCGTTATGAAATGCATAGTCGTAATGTCACTAAGAAAAACTATGTCCATTCGAAGTTCAAAGTTGCAGTATCTCATAACTATCTTGTATAATCCAAATGCTGAATAAACGTTCTAACTCAATGTAGTAATGAAGTTCAGCTTCGGTTATAATGTTTGCGTATATTAATGGGAATTAACCCGCATGGTTCTACTGCAATGCTGTAATAATCATGCCGCATAAAGCTAGCCTCGCTATGTCGTTTTACTATGCCGTTCTGCGTTGAAAAGCAGCTTGGAATAAAGATCTCCAACTACTCGCAATGCTGTTTTAAGAAACCCCGGCCTCCTATGCTTGCTTGCTGCGGGTATTCGACCGGCCCACTGACCTGCTTGTCGCTCGCCGCTCGGAGAAGCCGAAACTGTCGCCTGCACTTTCCGTGACAGTTTCTGTTCGCTGCTCGGTGAAGCTGAAACTGTCCCCTTCACTTTCCGTGACAGTTTCTGTCCGCGACGCGATCTATACCATGCGCTTGGCGTGCTACTCAGCTCGACTTTCTTGCTAGGCTCACAGAGCCCCACTGACAGTTTCTGCACTGGCTTGAACCTTACCTGCTTGGTGCGGTCACGTGACTTCTCCCCACCACCGTGCTCTTGCGTCACAACTACAATCTCGAACCCCGATAATCTCGGCTATTAAGTTATAAAATAACTTAAGGGTTATCTGACTTCCTTTAAATTATTACCACATATAATGCATGTCATATCTCCTCTTCTAAGATGTTTAAATACCATGTTCCATATAGATCATTAATAAAGCTTCATAATTCCATCCATAATTCCATCTGCTTACAGATGTCAGTGCCTTCTAAATCCTAGACCTTCTACGTCATCCTGACATTCCTCTTGACTCGATCTGAGCGCTATCTTTCCTTAACTCTTGCAAAAACCTCAACTACGGCTTAATGTCTGCTGGCGTAGCCGATAGCCTCATCACGTTGGATCTGACTATCCACAACGACATTATATCTCCTCCATTCTTCAAATATTACATTTGAATACAACAATTATTCCACAAAAACTCCATAAATATTCAGCACATACAGCATGAATCTCAACAATTACGCTAGACTGGGTTCGACAACCTCATGTCTGCTTCAAAATGCATTAGCAACATTGCAACTATCACTTGGCAACTTCCACAAAATGCCTATCACAAACTCCACTTAACCATGTTGCATGATCTACAAAAATATATAACTGGCTTCAAATTATCAACGCACACAATCTCCAATAACTGTAATTAATCTGATCACATCTAGACAACTTCTTAAACAATTGGAAAAATATTACCTCAGTAATTCAAGATTTGCTTTCAAATAGCATAAATTCTCTTACAATTTTCATAATTCACTTCACAGAAAACACCACTGTGCTATAATCTCTCATATCAAAATCTGCAATACTGATCTGCCTTAAAATAAATCTGACCATTAATGATTGTTTGATTCACTTACAATCTCATGTACACTCGGATGATAAAAATGAGTCCCTCAATGGCGAGTAAGATGTGTAACCACCGTACAATCGTATAAATACGAAAGACCTCGCCCCGTCGACTAATCATGATAGTGCCCTAAACGATGGGTAAGATGAGTAGCCACCATACAATCGTATAAATACGAAAGACCCCATCTCGAAGACTATATGAGTGAATGTACCAGATAGGAATCAACAAGTCTCTAGTTGTCATATAAAAGCGATATTCATTCACTAAAGTGAATAACATCTTAATATCTCCAAACAATCCAATGGAAAAAAATCCCTACTGATGAATAATACACACTCGCTAATATGCGATGAACTGACGAAGTAATATAGATAATCAATTGCAGATCACGAGTTCGAAATACTCGTTACACAAAAAAAACTATTCATGAAAAATATCCTTACTGGAAAAATGTCTAAAAGACCAAACATCTGCTTAATAAAGCCAACCAATGGTGAGAATTTCGTATAATGATGCCTGCCATATCATATGGTCACTCCATATTCTAGCAAAATTTCGAAGCATATAAAGTCAAACCATGTCTTAAACAATCGTATCACTCCTATTAGAAAAATATACATGTGTGCCCAGTATTCATAACAATAATCGTATCAGAAAGTTATAACTCTTACAGTACCTTCTCATAATCAGCTGTTATTAAATTTCAAAGATCGTCGATTTTCCCTACGTAATGAATTTCTCGAAAGATCGGCGTGAATATCATTCCATCCATGAAATGACGATTGCTTTCGAATTCCAAGTGAATCAGCTGGTGGACCTCCTCGTCATCAGGAATCGAATCCATCGCTCCGTGGTGCCATCGCGTCTCTTTCTGCGTTTACTCCGACATGATAAACTTCTGGTTATGCATAGCGGATATTGTCCAAATCCTCACGAAAATGTTCATAGAAACAACGGACCCCTATTCCTCTTCTACGTTACGCCACTGTTCTATACAATGTTCAGTTTATGTGTTGAAAGTTCAATTTCCAGAGCGGTTAAGTTTTACTTGTAGAAAATAAAATTGTTTTATCAGAGTGTCTGAGTTTATGAAGCACCCTGTATCTGTGTTCATACTCGGTAATTCATAACACTTCTTAAGACTGACTTGCATTAATGCACGAGCTAATGTTCCTAAGTGCATATGCTTACAACATTCCGTTTGCTTAAAAATTGTCAATGTTACTTGGACTGCGTTATGAAATGCATAGTCGTAATGTCACTAAGAAAAACTATGTCCATTCGAAGTTCAAAGTTGCAGTATCTCATAACTATCTTGTATAATCCAAATGCTGAATAAACGTTCTAACTCAATGTAGTAATGAAGTTCAGCTTCGGTTATAATGTTTGCGTATATTAATGGGAATTAACCCGCATGGTTCTACTGCAATGCTGTAATAATCATGCCGCATAAAGCTAGCCTCGCTATGTCGTTTTACTATGCCGTTCTGCGTTGAAAAGCAGCTTGGAATAAAGATCTCCAACTACTCGCAATGCTGTTTTAAGAAACCCCGGCCTCCTATGCTTGCTTGCTGCGGGTGTTCGACCGGCCCACTGACCTACTTGTCGCTCGCCGCTCGGAGAAGCCGAAACTGTCGCCTGCACTTTCCGTGACAATTTCTGTTCGCTGCTCGGTGAAGCTGAAACTGTCCCCTTCACTTTCCGTGACAGTTTCTGTCCGCGACGCGATCTATACCATGCGCTTGGCGTGCTACTCAGCTCGACTTTCTTGCTAGGCTCACAGAGCCCCACTGACAGTTTCTGCACTGGCTTGAACCTTACCTGCATGGTGCGGTCACGTGACTTCTCCCCACCACCGTGCTCTTGCGTCACAACTACAATCTCGAACCCCGATCATCTCGGCTATTAAGTTATAAAGTAACTTAAGGGTTATCTGACTTCCTTTAAATTATCACCATATATAATGCATATCATATCTCCTCTTCTAAGATGTTTAAATACCATGTTCCATATAGATCATTAATAAAGCTTCATAATTCCATCCATAATTCCATCTGCTTACAGCTGTCAGTGCCTGCTAAATCCTATACCTTCTACGTCATCCTGACATTCCTCTTGACTCGATCTGAGCGCTATCTTTCCTTAACTCTTGCAAAAACCTCAACTACGGCTTAATGTCTGCTGGCGTAGCCGATAGCCTCAACTAGGTATCGGGTACATCTCTCCCATACATCTCCTTTTTTATCAAGATTGAGAAAAAAAATACACTCTCAGGCATTCTATATATAACACATGTACACGTTAGCTCTACAATTCTCTTAATCAGTATGATGGTACTTTCAAATGCTAGCTGCATTAAAAGTTCCTACAACTTCATCAGTATCCATTCTGACAATCTTGTAGCTATTATTTCGGTACGTTTCTTCAATACGGAATGGACCAGCGTACAATGGCGCAAATTTATGGTAGATCTTCAGTTGAAGGTTCGAAGTGACTGGCTTCCTAATCAGCACCTCGTCATTTTCTTGAAACGGCTCGTGGAACCTCCTTCCTGCCTGTCTCCTGGCTCTCTTCTCCGCCTGTCTTCTGAGTCTCTCTCCTGCCATCTCGACTCGTCTTTCTTGTGTGGGTTGAGGATCTACTGGTGCCCTCACGACTCGGTCCCATGGTCTATCCGGTTTCAATCCATGATGAAGCATGGACGGAATCTGTCCTGTGCTTTCATGTACTGTGGAATTCAAGCATTGACTAATGATGGGTATCACCTCCATTCATCTATGGTGTTGCCTTGACACATATAAGCGACACATCTTACTGATTTCCGGCATAATTCTTTCGGCTGGATTTCCCTCTGGATACCGTACAGAATTAAACACATGCCTTATTCCTAAACGATCCATAGCAGTAGAAAATTCCATACTGGTAAATTGTGATCCATGGTCACTCAACAAAACTTCAGGTTTCCCCATGCTCGGAATAACTGTTTTCTCTAATCTGTTGATCACATACTTGGATGTAGCTTTCTGTATAGGGCATAGAGATACGTATTTAGAAAATACGTCCACTGTTACCAAAACGAACTGATTTCCTTTCGTCGAACGAGGAATCGGACCGAAAATGTCCGTAGCGAAAAGTTCTCTTGGCTTGCTGGGTAATATTGATCTAGGAACCTCATTCATTAACTTAGATGAGTATTTACTTCGCTGACAACTGTCACAGATCTTTATGACGTCGCGAATCGTTTGTCCCATTTGTCTCCAAACGAAGGTTTCTTGAGCGAGAGCCAAAGTCTTGTCTACACCTACATGAGCTGCAGTTCGGTGTATCATCCAAATAACTGGTTTGACAAGCTTGGGTGGGATCACTACTCTAAGTTTAGTATGATCCTGGTCGATATATTGGCATATGACACCTCCCATAATATGGTATTTTCTAGCCTCTATCTCGGTTCTTTGAAAATCTGGATCAGCGTTGTCCATCCTGCGTGTCAAAAAACGGTAAATTCTTCGCAAAGGTGCATATCTCTTCTGAGTTTGCGCTAACATCTTCAATTTTTCTAGAGTACCATTATCCTCTTGAATCAAATTTATATGGTTGACAATTACTTCCTCACAAGGGTTTCTGCTCAACACATCTGCTAACAGATTTAATTTCCCCGGTCTATGTACAACAGTTGGGTTAAATTGTTGTAAGAACAGAGCCCATCTGGTGATGCGGTCACTCGCTAAATCTGTCTTCATAATAAATTGGAGGGCTTTATGATCTGTGATCACTGTTATGTCATGCCCAAACAACACCTTCTTCCACGTCTTAAGAGCATGAACCACTGCTAATGCCTCTAACTCAGTTGCATAGTAATTCTTCTCACAATTCCTGAGCTTGCGACTGGTGAAAGCTAAATACCTATGTTTCTTGTCATCATCCAACTGATATAGGATCCCACTAATACCAATTTTGGATGCGTCTGTCTCCACAAACAATCTTCTTGTAAAATCAGGGTACTCAAGCTTGATATTTTGGATCAACATTTTCTTAGCCGCTAAAAACGCTTGATTGCATTTATCGTCCCATTTCCATCGATTTCCTTTTCTTAGTAAATCCTGCAGAGGTGCCATCGTCTCAGTATATTCAGGACAATGTGTTGAAAAGAACTGACACATGCCTAAAAACTGCCGTACCTCTTTAATCTTTCGTGGGGTTGGAAACTCTGAAATTGCCATGATCTTCTTTG
Source organism: Meconema thalassinum (assembly GCA_946902985.2). Lineage (NCBI taxonomy): Eukaryota > Metazoa > Arthropoda > Insecta > Orthoptera > Tettigoniidae > Meconema > Meconema thalassinum. The sequence goes on along the minus strand of OX336391.1, from coordinate 130,879,238 downwards.
GATTGGGCCTATAACCATCTCCATCGATTCTATGTCCAAGAAATTCAATTTCTTCACGAAAGAACTGACATTTATTGAAATTCACCTTGAAGTTCGTCCTCCTAAGATCTTCAAAAAGCATTCGAAGGTGCCTGATATGTTCTTCCGCTGTCTCAGACGCTATAATCAGGTCATCAATATAGCTCACCACATGCTCCTTAACTGCATCTGACAAATTTTCATCTAGTGCTCGGATCATCACCGGACCACTATTTTTCACTCCAAAAGGTAACCTATTGAATACATATGTTTTATGGTCAAACAAGAACCCTGTGTATTGTTTGCAGTCTTCTGCTAGCTCAACATGATAATAAGAACTAGTCAGATCGATTGTCGAAAAGAAACTCTTTCCTCTGAATCTGCGTAACAATTCACGAATAACAGGTGGCCTGTCGTGTTCAAGAAGAACTCTTTCATTAAGGGCTCTAGCATCTAGGCATGTCGTCAGCTTACCATTAGGTTTCTTGACAACAGCTAAAGGATTCAAATACGCAGTTGGCATCTTCTTAATTATTCCATCTTTCTCCATATCGCTTATCATTATACTAACTTCCTCTTTCCATTTATCCGGAATGGGATATAAATTTTTATGATATGGTTTGTCATCCATCAACTTGATGCTGTAGGTAAAATTTTCTATTAGACCTGGTTTGTCATTGAATATGTCCTCATATTCTGAAATTGCTTCATCAAACTGTTTCTTAATTTCTGGATTTATTTTACTTGTCATGCTAGTTCTATCTTCTATAGACCTTTCAATGCTGCATACTATCTCATCCAATATATTTTCTCTAAAGAATGTCATCTCAGATTCCTGATTTTCCATGACCCCTTCTGGAAAGTACATGCGCCTACTCTGCATATCTATGATCAGGCCACTTTCACTTAAGAAATCTACTCCTAGGATCATGTCAAAATGTAGTTGACCCACTACTAGGAACATCTGTTCAAAACTTCTGGTTCCAATCCCAACATCTAAAAGTACCTAACTTTTACATTTCATACTCCTGTCTGGGATCACCCCTTGAATCTTGCTAACAACAGTTGGCAACATTGTAATTTCTCCTGATAATTTCAACTCGTCCAGGCAACCTATGGATATCAAGCTCACCATAGCCCCCGTGTCTACAAGTGTCTTTATTTCCTTTCCCATGACTTCCACACTGATAACTGGCAATTCATGTCTATTTCCTCGATGTACTATGTCTTCCTCCTCGATTAAATCCTCGTCCTTGAACTGATACGTTTCGACAATGATGATCGATTCCCAATGATTAACATCTTTTCCTAGAGTTAATTTGACGTTTTTTTTCCTTCGCCACTCGTGCTTGCTCGATTGACATCTCTGACTGCCTCCTCGAGTGGTGCACTAGGCTGTCTATTTTCTTGCCTCGACCTCTCGTATTCACGATTATCTCGTCCTTCATTAGAATCGTTTCTTCGGCCATCCTGCCTGTCGTTCCTATTATACTGTTGACCTTGGCTCCAGTTATTTCTTCCACGATATCTATTGTTGTATCGATTCCGATCTTGATATCTGGAATTCTGGTTATAATTTCTATATCGGCTATCTCTTGCTTCCTGATAGTATGGCCTCTCATATGGTCCTCTATACCTATCATTTCCACGAACGTTATGGATGTTTCCTCGATTTCCTTCGTTCCTTCTGTTTTCCCAGGAATCTCTTCTGTCCGTTTGAGCTGCGTTATCAACGACTACCGCATTCACCTCTTGCGTGTTCCTATTGTCGTTTCTTGTATTTCTAGGCGTAACTTGAGCGCTTGTATAGTCCAATCGCCGTAAAATGTCGTCATAGTGCTCAAGTGTGTTTGCTCCCGACGCTATGAGTGATCGCTGTACCTCAATCGGTAACTGTCTCGCTATAGCTTGCAAAAGCTCTTCTTCAGGCAATGGAGGAATCAGAAATTGCAATTTAGCCAGCTGTGACGTAAAATAATTGGCATAATGCGTCGGATGTGATGTAGAATAACGCTTCGAGTACATTTCTGCTCTCACGTTCAGTTGATCCTCGGCACTCCAAAATCTCCTCAAGAATGCTATGGCAAATTGCTCCATATTCGCAAAATTGCTTCTGAATGCTCTAAACCAAGTAAGCGCAGATCCATCTAAGGCGCGTTCGACTACCCTTAGCTCTCTTTCTTTGGCTACTCTATGTTCCGCCATGTAGTCTCGAATATCTCGCAGAAATTCGACTGGTGTGACCCCTGTATTTCCAGAAAACTTCCTCGGCTTGTCATCCAGATTTCTTATAATGGTAACTGGACCTGAGTATCGTTCACTGGTACCCAACGTACTCCTATTTGAACTTGGATTATCCTGAGAGGTTGAACTTGCCCTTTCGAATGTCACATTCGGTTGCGTTTTACGGTCTTCTCCCATACTAACTTCTTGATTACCCATACTACGGTCTATCGCTGTCTGATTCATCGATATTTCCCCTGATGTAGCATTCTGACTTGCGATGCTGTTAATCATAGATTCTAGTTTAGTCATCCTATCTTCTGCCAATTTCTCTACGGTCTTGACCTGAGTCTTCAACTCATCTAGCGATGTAACATTCTGTGTTTTGTTACTCTCGTCTAAATCGTTTTTCAACATGTCAATCTTGTCTTCGCATGTATTCTTTACTGACGCGACTTGTTCCTTTAACAGATCAACATCTGTCCTAAATAGAGTTGAATCTATCTTCATCGCTTCTTTGTTCTCCGTAAACCTCGCTTCTAAGTTCGCCATACCTGCGATTAATTTTGCATCTAATCCTGCACGTTTTTCTTTTGCTTCGGCATCGACCTCACTATACCGTTCTTCCACGATTGCACCGACTCTATTTTTGAATAAAGCTAAGTTTTCATTAACCTTTTGCTCTATATCATCGTCCATCTTCCTAATATCTTTCTGCAATTGATTCTCTAATGATTTTAAATTAGAATTGACCTCTCCTAAGACATCCTCTTTAATGGTCCCAATTACTGATTTTAAATCCTTAATCTCATTACCTAGATTCATTTCTAGACCTTTAATTTTAGTCTCGAAAGATACTTCGGTAGACCACTCTTGAATTTTGCCTACATCTGCCACTAAACCATCGATGTCGAATCTCAACTTCGGTACATCTGATTTAATGTCTTTCTGTATAGACATAACGTCTGTTCTTAAAGTAAGAATATTTTCTTCTCCCCTACTTTCTAATTCAATAATATTCTTTCTTAATATTTGAACATTTTCCTCTCCTTTCATATTTACTGCAATTATATCTAATTGTAAAGTCTTAAGCATTTCATTATTCTTTAAAGTTAATCTATTCTCTAACCTAGTTAACTTGTTTTCTAACTCTTTGTTAGTTTCTTCACTACGAGACTGTAATTTCTCTTCCAATGATTTAAAATTATCCTCACTATTTGACTGTAACCTGGTCTCTAATAACATCAACTCATCTTTACTATTTGACTGTAATCTTTCTTCTAATGATTTGAAACTATCCTTCAAGTTAGCTTCACTAGCTTTCAAATGACTTTCAGTATTAGTCTGTAATCTAGTTTCCAATGACATCAACTCATCTTTGCTATTTGACTGTAATAATTTTAAATTTTCTTCATTACTAGTCTGTAATCTAGTCTCTAATGACTTTAAATTATCCTCACTAGTTGACTGTAATCCGGTCTCTAATGACTTTAAACTGTCGTTCAGATTGCCTTCGTTACTAGCCTGTAATGCTTGCACATTTTCCTTACATCTAGCTTCTAATCTAGCTTCTGAACTATTTATCTGTTCTTTAACTTCCGTTTCCATTTTAGAAATAGTTTCTGCAATACCAGACATACCACTCTGCAACTCTCCTAACACCTTAGCTAAATCTTCCGGCAACATAATTATATTTTCAATAGACGTTTAATTCAGAGACGTTAGACAACAACACATCACAATGTCTCAATCCCTGCATTCACTTGGGTATAGGAAAAATGACTTATAACTAACATGATATAATACTAATACGATTAACATGAACACTGGAATGGGCACACAAGTATATTGTCTGACTAAGTTTAATAAATTTTGTAACACAATTAAATGAACTTGAGATCAGTTTCTCAGTAATCTAAATCTGATGTGATTCCATAGAATAAACAAAATCGAGGCCCCACAGGTGGGTAAAGCCAATTCTCCCTCTCTCTCTGTACCCGTTCGTCCTGGGGATGCGATGACCCATCTGCTATTACATCGCATTCCTGGAGTTCCAGGACAGAGCGGAGTTAAATGAACCTCTAGTCAAATAAGAAATGTGTCGGAAATTCAGCTGAGTTATCGAAAAAGCAGTTGGGTAACACGAGACAAAGTATCTCTAGGGTCGTTACGGGCTTAAGTTTAATAAAAATAATGCAAATATAAATGGGCGCCATCAACTGAATTCCTAGCAAACCACCTCCTTTCCTGGTTAAGCCTTACTCAATACAAGGAAAGAAAAAGGAAAATCACACCATCATCAGATCACAACTAAGATAAAAACAAATTTATTTCACTTTGATAGTCAGACAGACATTTTAAATATACCTCCTACCTGAGAGTATGGTCGAATGCCAACGTTAAATTGTCATTGTTCGAAAATCGAACCATCTCTTTTCTAATCAAAAGATTTCATCCACATAAAACAGAAAAATCTCTAAAGTTCTCTTGGGTTCTCAGGATCACTGTAGCACTATGTCTTTCGTCACTGACATTTGTGAAACCTGAGACCTAATTTCTCTTTAATTTTAACATCATTAATGTGGATTCGAAAAAGTTATTAATCTGTCTAAACATACACATATTATAATCACATACTTTAAATATCACGCAATTTATGGCTTGCATGGCATAATTTAAATGTTGAACATGTTAGTCAAATGCTCCTAAACATCGAATAATTAATTTACACTATTTACATTTTCATTCATAATTACTTATTTGTGAATTACAGAAAATTCACTTCTCATTGGTCATCATTACCATCATTATCAAAATTAAATATTTCTCACATTAATTCTCATCTCAAAATTCAACATATTCCTGTCAGAATCATTAACTCATCACCATTAAATCATTTAAATGAAAATTATTATCATCACTTCATTATGCTTTCTAATTATTCACACACTCTTATTTTATCATCTACTTCAGATTAAATCATCTTAAATGATCAATACAAATTATTTAATTCTTCAACTCAAGTTGCAATTCCTCAAATTATATCTCAATTACATTTATTTAATTCCATATAAATTCATTAATCATCAGCTTCTTTAATTAATTATCACCTTCTAATTCAGTTATTCATCATCTATCCAATCATCTATTAATTTATTTAAATCAGTTTATTCATCCAATCTTTAATTCATCCCTTTATTTAATTCATTGATTTATTCCAAAATTTAATTTATCAACTTATTTAAATTTTACTCTTCTGGCTATTTAGATTCTTATTATTTCATCTAGTCATTCTGATTTTTATTTCACTAGGTCAGATCATTAATATGCTTAATTTTCAGATTATTATTTCACTAATTATTATTCTCAGAAAATCTTGTTTTATCAACTTTATTTATTTGTTAAATTTGCTAACAAATTGTTTAATATGGGTTATAGAACGTTGTCTTACAGTTTTATCACTTCCAAGTTATATCTCGTATTTAATTTTTATGCCAAAAAATATTATTGCCTTCACGACATCACGTTGGATCTGACTATACACAACGACATTATATCTCCCCCATTCTTCAAATATTACATTTGAATACAACAATTATTCCACAAAAACTCCATAAATATTCAGCACATACAGCATGAATCTCAACAATTACGCTAGACTGGGTTCGACAACCTCATGTCTGCTTCAAAATGCATTAGCACCATTGCAACTATCACTTGGCAACTTCCACAAAATGCCTATCACAAACTTCACTTAACCATGTTGCATGATCTACAAAAAATATATAACTGGCTTCAAATTATCAACGCACACAATCTCCAATAACTGTAATTAATCTGATCACATCTAGACAACTTCTTATACAATTGGAAAAATATTACCTCAGTAATTCAAGATTTGCTTTCAAATAGCATAAATTCTCTTACAATTTTCACTTCACAGAAAAACACCACTGTGCTATAATCTCTCATATCAAAATCTGCAATACTGATCTGCCTTAAAATAAATCTGACCATTAATGATTCATCTTACAAGATTCAATTACTTTAAATCCTTCTCAAAGGTATCAATCACAATTATAAAAATCATCAAAAGCATCAGCTGTAACAGCTGTTAAACTGAAATTACTCTCAAAAGAGTATAGCAACAAAATATTAGATTGGCAAACAAGAATTACAAATGTAACCCTGCTGACATTTATCGTTACTTTATTTAACAAAATTTCGACTGATATGTGACTAGTAGTTCCTTGTTTGATTCACTTACAATCTCATGTACACTCGGATGATAAAAATGAGTCCCTCAATGGCGAGTAAGATGTGGAACCACCGTACAATCGTATAAATACGAAAGACCTCGCCCCGTCGACTAATCATGATAGTGCCCTAAACGATGGGTAAGATGAGTAGCCACCATACAATCGTATAAATACGAAAGACCCCATCTCGAAGACTATATGAGTGAATGTACCAGATAGGAATCAACAAGTCTCTAGTTGTCATATAAAAGCGATATTCATTCACTAAAGTGAATAACATCTTAATATCTCCAAACAATCCAATGCAAAAAAATCCCTACTGATGAATAATACACACTCTCTAGTATGCGATGAACTGACGAAGTAATATAGATAATCAATTGCAAATCACGAGTTCGAAATACTCGTTACCCAAAAAAAACTATTCATGAAAAATATCCTTACTGGAAAAATGTCTAAAAGACCAAACATCTGCTTAATAAAGCCAACCAATGGTGAGAATTTCGTATAATGATGCCTGCCATATCATATGGTCACTCCATATTCTAGCAAAATTTCGAAGCATATAAAGTCAAACCATGTCTTAAACAATCGTATCACTCCTATTAGAAAAATATACATGTGTGCCCAGTATTCATGAAAATAATCGTATCAGAAAGTTATAACTCTTACAGTACCTTCTCATAATCAGCTGTTATTAAATTTCAAAGATCGTCGATTTTCCCTATGTACTGAATTTCTCGAAAGATCGGCGTGAATATCATTCCATCCATGAAATGACGATTGCTTTCGAATTCCAAGTGAATCAGCTGGTGGACCTCCTCGTCATCAGGAATCGAATCCATCGGTCCGTGGTGCCATCGCGTCTCTTTCTGCGTTACTCCGACATGATAAACTTCTGGTTATGCATAGCGGATATTGTCCAAATCCTCACGAAAAAGTTCATAGAAACAGCGGACCCCCTATTCCTCTTCTACGTTACGCCACTGTTCTATACAATGTTCAGTTTAAGTGTTGAAAGTTCAATTTCCACAGCGGTTAAGTTTTACTTGTAGAAAATAAAATTGTTTTATCAGAGTGTCTGAGTTTATGAAGCACCCTGTATCTGTGTTCATACTCGGTAATTCATAACACTTCTTAAGACTGACTTGTATTAATGCACGAGCTAATGTTCCTAAGTGCATATGCTTACAACATTCCGTTTGCTTAAAAATTGTCAATGTTACTTGGACTGCGTTATGAAATGCATAGTCGTAATGTCACTAAGAAAAACTATGTCCATTCGAAGTTCAAAGTTGCAGTATCTCATAACTATCTTGTATAATCCAAATGCTGAATAAACGTTCTATCTCAATGTAGTAATGAAGTTCAGCTTCGGTTATCATGTTTGCGTATATTAATGGGAATTAACCCGCATGGTTCTACTGCAATGCTGTAATAATCATGCCGCATAAAGCTAGCCTCGCTATGTCGTTTTACTATGCCGTTCTGCGTTGAAAAGCAGCTTGGAATAAAGATCTCCAACTACTCGCAATGCTGTTTTAAGAAACCCCGGCCTCCTATGCTTGCTTGCTGCGGGTGTTCGACCGGCCCACTGACCTACTTGTCGCTCGCCGCTCGGAGAAGCCGAAACTGTCGCCTGCACTTTCCGTGACAGTTTCTGTTCTCTGCTCGGTGAAGCTGAAACTGTCCCCTTCACTTTCCGTGACAGTTTCTGTCCGCGACGCGATCTATACCATGCGCTTGGCGTGCTACTCAGCTCGACATTCTTGCTTGGCTCACAGAGCCCCACTGACAGTTTCTGCACTGGCTTGAACCTTACCTGCTTGGTGCGGTCACGTGACTTCTCCCCACCACCGTGCTCTTGCGTCACAACTACAATCTCGAACCCCGATCATCTCGGCTATTAAGTTATAAAATAACTTAAGGGTTATCTGACTTCCTTTAAATTATTACCACATATAATGCATGTCATATCTCCTCTTCTAAGATGTTTAAATACCATGTTCCATATAGATCATTAATAAAGCTTCATAATTCCATCCATAATTCCATCTGCTTACAGATGTCAGTGCCTTCTAAATCCTAGACCTTCTACGTCATCCTGACATTCCTCTTGACTCGATCTGAGCGCTATCTTTCCTTAGCTCTTCCAAAAACCTCAACTACGGCTTAATGTCTGCTGGCGTAGCCGATAGCCTCAACTAGGTATCGGGTACAGTACTTATTTTGCCGGCGGAACTGAGCACGTGCTCCACTCCGGGCGAGCATGCAGCACGGGACGAGGCTCTTCTTTCCAGCGTGCTAACCTCGAAAATGTTTAAATTACTATGACGTAATATAAACGATACTAGTATGCAATAACAAAGGTAATCAATTGCCAGATAATTGCAGGACGCTATTACGACGAAAAATATATATGTTCAGAGTTCCTCCTTGATTAAAAAAAGTGAGGTAACAAAACCAGTGGGGAGGTTTCCGTTAAAAGTAAAAGCCCATAAGACCCACAGTCTGGATGCTCTATAGCAGATGTGGCTCCTGCGACAAGGCTTTGTCTTTAGTAAATGATGATATATGGGTCGTCAAATTACATAACTCGTTTAATCCACTTGTGAATAAGAATCATTTTCATGAGAAATGTTTCTCTGGACTTTGCCTCACGTATCTTTTGTGTTTGTTGTTTTCTACCTTTTGCTTTGTGTGTTTGGTTTTTGGTTTTGTGTTTGCTTTTGCTTTTGAATTTGACTTTTTGGTTTTCTTAATTGGTTTTGTGTTTGTTTTCTGCTTTTGCTTTATTGAATTTTGCTTTATGTTTCTTGTTTTTTGTTTTCTGCTTTTAATTTTGATTTTGAAATTGGCTTTTTGCTTCGTCTTTTTTGTTTTGGTTCTGTGTTTGTTTTCCGCTTTTGCTGTTTTTGAATTTTGCTTTTTGCTTTATGTTTCTTGGTTTTTGTTTTCTGCTTTTAATTTTGATTTTGAAATTGGCTTTTTGCTTCGTCTCTTTTGTTTTGGTTTTGTGTTTGTTTTCCGCTCTTGCTGTTTTTGAAATTTGCTTTGTGTTTATTTATTTTCCTGTTTTCTGCTTTTGCTTTTGTGTTTGAATGTTGATTTTTGCTTCGTGTTTGGTTTTGTGTTTGTGTTATAGAAAATCAAAATAAAACAAAACAAAATAAAACAAAATAAACAAACCAAAAACAAAATAAAACAAAATAAAACGAAATAAAGTAAAACAAAACAAAATAAAAAATAAACAAAACAAAGTAAAACAAAATAAAATAATGTAAAATAAAATAAAATAATTAAATAAATAATTTTATGTTCGACGATGTCGAAATATAAACATTATGTGTCAGAAAACTGTATCATAATGAGGCTCATTATAACACTACTTTTCATTAAGAAACAGTTTCTCCCACCAATCAGAGATCAAGAAACAGTTGTGTGACCAATTAGGTAAGCATACTTTCGCGTATGCGCTCAAATCCAACATATTTCTATGTTGGCAAGCAGTGTGAATGGTCTCTGCTTTCGGAGTGCCTTGGCCTGGGCTCCGTTCAGTCGGCAAAGCCACGCCCTGTTCATTAACTGAATTAACTGATTCCCACAGATATTTATGAATATTTATGTTTAAACATATAATAAAGTTATAATTATCGTCAAACATAAACAGTCGTATGCAACTCGCCTATAATGGTAATTAAGACACTCGTATGGAAATTATGAAACTCTCTTACGCTCGTTTTATAAACATACTCGTGTCTTAATTATTGTCATTATAGACTCGTGGTATAATGTACTATTACGACATGATCCTTATTCAAAAGTGGATTAAGCGAGTTTTGCTACCGGACGACCCATATGTTATATCATAGAAATCGACTGGGCTTACAAGTAATGACAACACATATCCATACTCGTGGCCGCATTCGAACCGGAAGCCGAGCTCGAATACAATTTCAAGACCAACATTTTACCGCTGACCCACGCCAGCCGGCAAAAAGATAAAAAGAAGAAGATACGAATTGTGTCTTGCTTCCCTGCACATATTTTCATATTTATATTAATAAGGCTTCATTCCATCATAAATATTCTCAGCTGGAAATGTTCAAAGTGAACGTTTCACACTCCACGATCTCTGTGAAGTGATTCACTGAGAAACATGCATTAGAACTGTGATGTGGCAACCAAGTCAGGACATGTCCCCTCACGATGAATCAGCAAGGCCTAACACCTGGTTCCCCAAGTAGTTCACAACTTGTGGGACGTGGGTTGGAGATCACGGGACCTCAGCCGAGTCCGACATTGATTCCACTCACTTGTTCCGGGCTTCCTGTCAATCTTCCTTGGTCAACCCTTGTTCTATTCCAACCTCGACGGTATAAGGGTATCCGAGGTCTAGAGAGTCATTCATTTTGCCGTCTTAATTGACCCTTGTCTCATCTATCTGATGCCCTCATTTTTCGAGGAGTCATACCCCTTTCAAGGTATTACCTGCCTACTGCTCAAGGCCCTAAAGGAGGCAGGGAGTGTGTAGCCCCACCTCTTATGGTGCACGCTGGATAGTGCTACACCTTTAAGGGCTCACGGCTGGTGAGTTGGCAACCCCGAGTGATTTCTGAGCTGGGTCTGTTTTTCCCCCCATTTTTCCATTGCCTTTGGACAAGGCCCTCTATTCATTCCCAGTCATATCTGCCTTTCATGGCTCTCCATCATATCAAGTCCCTTAATTCTCATTCTACCGGGAGAGTTAGCCTTGGTCGTTACGGCGTGACTGCTGGCAGTCGCTCACAACCGGGAGGCGAGGAGGTTCGAATCCCCCCCGCCGGCAACCTTGAAGATGGTTTTCTGTGGTTTCCCATCTTCCTTCCAGGAAAATACCGGGGTTGGTCCCTAACTATAGGCCACAGCCGCTACCTTCCAATTCCTCGTCCTTACATTAACACTTTCCTCCCCAGATAACACTCAACACGCGACGGTACTTGTAGCTCATCCAATGGGTGTCCGTATAGAAGCAGCTACAAACCTCTGCCGAGCCGAACATGTCCTCGGACACTCCAGGCACTAAAAGCCATACGCTAAAAAAACTCATTCTCATAGGGTTGAGTGCATTTTTGTCATCCTGTCTTTTATTTACATTTTTGTTTGATTTTCATTTTGTTCTTCTAGTACGTAAGTATGTATTGTAGTTAGACTGGCTACGTGACTCAACGGTACATTTCTGTAGCTAAATAGGTGTACATATTGCAAACACCTTAACCCACATACATGTAGACATATATTTAATGGTTGGTTCCTCAGTTTAGGGGCCGCGACAACGTGGTCATATAGCCCCGAATACTTTGGGTGTGTGTAGAATCTGTCTGATAATCGGTGTTAATTGTGATGGTTGTATTAGTCTGTGTTATCTGTAATTAAGGTAAGGACTGCAGACAATCAATTCACATAGTTCCTACTTTTGCTAACAATTGCTATCGTCAACGACACCTAGCTGTGAACTTGGTTACTAGATGCCACCACACCTGGCAACGAACGTTGTAACTAATAGAGCGGTAATCAAATCTAACCTACACATTTAGCTTCACACAATATTGTAGTTAGTGGAAGGTTCTTTTACATGCCATCAATCTATGACCTGGGCCCACCGGCTTTACTTCCCCTACGAAGGAAGGCATACTGCGGGATTTTGAACACTCTTAAAAATCCATCGACTTTGGCCGGGTTTGAACCCGCGATAGATTTAATAGACTAAGTGTAAAGGATCTGAAGATGATCGCTTGCCGATCGAAACTTGTCACCCAAGTGTTTTATTAATCTCATGTATTTTTTCAGAGTTAGGGCATGCCACCCAATACAATTGGTAAAATCTTGTTGAACGACTGAAACACATGAATTTCAACAGTAATAATAATAATAATTTTATTGTAATAGGAATGGCAGGAAGGTACTCGTAGTAAATAGATAAACGCTAAGTTAGAAATGAACACGCTAGATGAAGCTGTTCGTATGAGCCGACCCAGATGGTGGGGTCATGTGGTGAGAATGGGGGAGGAGAGATTACCTAAAAGCTAATGAGTTCGGCTGTAGAGGGTAAGAGAAGCAGAGGTAGACATAGAAGGCGAAGGTTAGATTCAGTGTTGAACGATTTCAGAATTTGAAGTGTAGAAGCAGAGGAGGCTGCAGCGCTAACTGCTAATAGGGGATCGTGATGGTGACTTGTTCATCAACAGAGGATTGCAGACTGGACTGGACACTGAAAGGCAAATTATTCCGAAATGAAAATGTATGTATATGAATGTACCAGCAGAAGTACCCGTTCTTCGAACGGTCTTCGGTGTTAACACCAAACATTATCAATTGAGGTACTGTTGCAATGGTTAGCGGTTTGTCATTCCTTCATAAGTTTATCAGAGCGAAGTTAGTTTTCTAGAAATATCATACTCACTGTTAATTTAAGGGCCTTAAAATGTGTTTTTCGGAGATACTTTATAGACTCCTGAATTTTGTGTCTCACATTGAGGGGCTGAAAGTGAGCTTTGGCTCGTCCTTCTAGACCTATTTCAGCATGTTTTTGTAGGGGGGTAGGCCCCCTTTTATGAGAGGTACGGAGAAGAGTTACATCAATGATTAGTGTCGTGCCCCTGATGGATATCTCGACCAAATTTTACGCTGATACACCCAGCCGTTCTCGAGTTATAAGGGAACAAAATTGTCCACAGACAAACAAACAAACAGACAGACAGACAAAAAATTTATTTTCGCGCGCATCCATCATAAAACAGCCTGAATCGCGTAAATAATGCAAATTTCCGTAGAAATTCAGAAAAAACAGACAAACTCTAATTTTTATATGTATATAGGGATGTAATAATAATTATTATTAATGGCCATTAGCTTTTCAAGAAAACCGGCGAAGCAAAACTGAGCGGAGAGGAATGATTTGTTGGTAAGTCTTTAGGAGTTATCTCGCAGAATCCGTACTATTGGTGCATAAGCTGACATACGACGATATAGTATTTGCGCATATTCACTTTAAGCTTCAAGTTAGCGACCAGTCATCAGGAATGATTGGAAGGAACGACGTTTTGAGATACTTGGTCCTGTAGTCACATTGGCGATACGCATTGCTATCAGTGAATAAATAGACCTCCTGTAATATTACTGTTAGGTATTGCACAGAATGCATTACATGTTGGTCACGTAATAAATCACTATCAATGGAAATCATATTACGGAAATAAACGTGACATTTGACAGAAACCACATTGAAATGTATAGCCATGGTTGATTAACGTCATCAAGAATAACGCCAACACGTACTGTAAATCATGATATGCTGAAATAACACATCGCTAGCCCAGGTAGAGCGAGTGTTATAGGCGTATTGATCCGGCACACCATCTCTTCTATGCTACACAAGTTTAAGCCTTGAGAATATTACAATCATAAATAACAGCCCCCAACGTTAAGGAGCAAAGAACAAAGAAGCGATGCAGGTCATAGGAGCCGTTGTACACAATGGAAGAAAGCAATGATGATTTAAGGGAAGATATTATTATACTGTATTTTTAACAATATTAATACTCGCACAGCGAACTTCATAAGTTATTAGGAGCGGGGAACATCATAGTCATCCCGCGTTCTGGTGTGAAGATGTCTGACAATACAGTATGTGTTTCTATGGCGATTGTAGCATACAGTGAACTTACATGAATATGAAGGACGATCAGATAATCAAATATTCGTACATTTTCTTGTAGACCAGTTAAAGTTAACATTTAAAATAATAAAGTTATTGTTTTTACGTTGAAGAATTCAAGTACCTGGGCTCAATATTAAATTCAAGTACCTGGGCTCAATATTAACCAACAAAAGTGAAGTGACGAAAGAAGTACATCAACGCATAACAAGTGCTAATCGCGTGTTCTTTAGTCTGAACAATCTCTTCAAATCTCGTCTGATATCTCAGAAGAAAAAAGTCCATCTGTACATGGCACTGGTGAGGCCAGCACTTTTATACTCTTGTGAAACTTGAGCGAGATCAGCAATGACAGAAGAGTCAATATGTGCGTTTGAAAGAAAGGCACTTCGAAAAATTTATGGACCCGTCTACAATAGCATGGATGGTAAATGGGAGAGAAGAAAGAAAGAAAGAAAGAAAGAAAGAAAGAAGATCTGTACCAGAGGTTTGGAAAGCCAATAACAATTGGACGAATATTGGGACAGAGGCGACTACAATGGTTTGGACACATCTTACGAGCGGACGGATCCCTTCCTAAGAGAGTCCTCCAATCTCAACCCACGGGAAAACGCCCGAGAGGACGTCCAATAACACGATGGAAGGATCGAGTGACGACGATCCTTCAAGAAGTGGAACCGACAGCCGTGGAGGAGGATGCTAGAGACCGGAAAAGATGGAGTGCCTCCTCTTGTGATTGACTGACTTTCATTTTTTGGTTGCGTTTTGTAATATTTGTTCTTTTTTGTTTTGTTTTTTGCTTTGTTTTTGTTTGTTTTGGTAATATTTGTAATATTTTCTTTTCCTATTGTTCTTCTGCAGTAGGCCTCAAAGGCCCGTTTAATGCAATAAATGATGATGATGATGATGATTGGTTTTACGTCTCTTTTAACTACTGCGGCTTTTAGAGACGCCAGGGTGCCGGAATTTTGACCCGAAGGGGATATTTAACATACCAGTAAATGTACTGTCACGGCTCCCTCACATTTGCGCACCCTCAAAGGCCAACTGACTCCACCAGGATTCAATCCGGTAACCTTGGGCATAGCGGACGAGAACGTTACCGCTGAGCCACATCGCCAGTCCAATATTTAGTTCACAATTTACAGGACAGCCCGGGCACAATTATAGTCAATTGCGATCATAAAGTGAGTGAGATAATTTCAAGAATTACAGTTTCATAACTTTGTTCATGACCAATGAAGCGTTCATGTATTAGTTCGTGTGTTCTACAAAGACGCATGAGAGAGTCAAACCCGTGACTCTTACCATGAAAACTAAAGGAGTTTGTTGAAAGAGGAGTAATATACAGAAGTCTTCGCTACTTTTATTCATTGGAATATCACACTTAATATAGTGTGAGGCAGCCATCTTGAAATTATAAAATATACAAGCAAATAACAATATTTTTTAGGGTTACAATACCTGAAATTGGCATCAATGTAGAACAGCACTGGGCTTTGTATGCCAAAGGCAAGGGAACACCTCCACTATGTAAACAAGATAGTGGCTGGGCATGCTATTAATACTCAAGCTTGCCACAGTGGGTGAGTGGATAGCGTGTCAGTCTACTAACCCCAAGATTGCAGGTTCGCTCCTGGCCGTGGTAAGTGATTTTTGAAAGGCGGCAAAAATACGACAGGAAATTCATAAGATGTTGACATGTCAAAGAACCCATTTGGATTCAGTAGGCCGTGTTCATAATGGAAAAATTAAACTCGGGAGTTTCCCGCCAAAACAAAGTTCCTCATTTCTCTACTAGAAAGCGCTATAGTGTTCAAGGAGCTTAGAAATCTAAACTCCTTGACTTTCATAGTGATTCAAGGAACAACGAAATTCGACATTCAAGCTACCCTCTGGGTGTCAAATTAAAAAGCTTGCACGCGACACCCGGGGCTATACGATATAAAGAAACAACTAAAAATCAATATCACAGGATCCAATAACGCGCAATTAAAACCCCACAAGTGTACGGATTGTGCTCCGAACCCTAAAATTTTTTCTCTTGATGCCTCACGAGGTGATCGTTATCGCGGGCCTGCAGGTAAAGTAATTAATGGTGTATATGTTGGCTCACCCATGACAAAGAGCGTGGTGATCGAGAGATCGATCATGCGTCCCACTCTTGCTAAATCAGGCGGAGGTGAATTGGGCTCCACCATTCTGATGTCTCCCCTGCTGACTACCACCGCACCATACGTCACCCGCTGGCTCACTTACATTCTCATTCGTCCAAAAGAATTTGATCTGATATTCACGAATAACAAGAGTATTTCTAACCAGAATTATCTCAAATTATAATAAAAACCGTCTGAAGAGCCCAATTGGTACGCTGGGGCGCAACGCTAGCAATGTGTTGAGTTATGCTGGACATTTTTATCACATTTTGTGTTAATTATAATGGCTCAACGGACAATACTCATTTTGATTCTCTTTCGAGAACATTTGATTGTATTCAATGCCAAAGCAAGGTTTATTGTTTTTGGAAGTGGAGTTTTTGACTCACGTGGTGCACTGGCATGCTCGTGACGTGGCCACATATGTGGCGAGGCGTCTTGCATGGCCTTCTCAGTGTGTACCTGATGCGCGTCTTGGTAGGTGTGCCTTTACCAACTGAAGAGCCCAATTGGCACGCTGGGGCGAAACGCTAGCAATGTGTTGAGTTATGCTGGACATTTTTATCACTTTTTATTTATTACTGATATCACTCTGAAATTTTGTACGATGATAAAGGGCACTGGTACACGTTTATCTATGTAACATTCAAAGTACAAAACGAACGTGGCGGCCATGCGAATTTGAAACATTGTAATAGACTTTTCTCGTGATTTAACCATCTGAGCGCTGTGAAATGTGGTTCAGTAATTGATTATACATATTGCAATGCACTAGCATCTAATTTAGGTCAATTGTTTATATAACCTCAAGATGGCGGCTGTGCCAAAATTTAAAATTAAGTTTTAATTTCTTGTGTCGTAATCATGCGATCGAAGTGAAAGTTTGATTAATGAAGCTACGCAATAATTTTCCTTTAATGGTATATAACTCTATGGCCTATACATATAACATTCCAAACTGGTGAGCATCCGAAATATTTTTACGGTTCCCAATATCTACGAATCTTTTACAGCAATCAAACTGACTTTTTTTTTATGTTCATAGAGGCTATGAACATAAGTTCACCAATATGACTTTCAGTAACCTGGTGAGTACATATCCAACATGGCGGCGACGCGAAATATAAATTTTTAAATGGACGTTTTTCGCGATTTAACCATCCGAGGGCAGTGAAACTGTGCACGTTAAATGCTTATACAAATAATGTTAATCCACTGGCATCTAATAATTTATTTCTACTGTTTTCATAACCACAAGGTGGCGGCTGTGCGAAATTTTAAAATCTCGTTTTTACTTCTTGTGTCCTAATCATGCGATTGAAGTCTGAATATCACACGTACACAATAATCTTCATGTAATAGTACATAAATAAAAATCCAACCTGGCGACCATCTGAAATATTTAGAGGCTTCTCAATATCTACGAATCTATCACAACAATCAAACTGAAATTTTGTATGTTGATTGAGGCAATTAACATAAGCCTTATTGGGAACAAGGAGTCGGCCTTATTTGGAAGGGGTGTTCCATATAATGCCCATTACTCACATTTTAAATATTGTACGAGGGTCGCTTTTTAAGTAATACCCGTTGTGATATTACGCCATTGCTGCGCTGCGGTTGGCATTCCGTGCAGGTGCGCTGTGTACCTGCATCTATTGGAAAGGCTGAGACGCCATTACGGCATCAGTTGCTCTTGTGTGGGTGTGTTGCTTACTCCGAATGTTTTGGAGTTCTCCTGAGCACATACGCAATTTGCCTGACAGTGGTGATCAAATGGCAGCATATCTTACAGGGGAGTTTTCTCTCTTGTCTAAGAGTCGGCGATGCTTCTTCATTGGTTGTGTTCATATGGTGAAGTATTGTGATTTTTGGCAATTCAAGCTTCGACCAGTGTTTTGGAGCGGATTCACGAATGAACAGTCCATTGACTCCCTGTGTTTTGATGGCTGAATATCATCGCTGTTTCATATAATTTTTTTAGTTTTGCTCAACATATTTCTGTGACCTACTTATATGGTGCACCATATTAAGTTAAATATCCATTTGTTTTTTTTTGAGTGCTACGCTATTTTATATCTTTCTTCGGATATTTGTCTTGGCTGATGAAGGGGATAAAAGCTATTAATCCCTGAAACATGTACCAGGAGCAAATGTAATTATAATTTATTTTTCGCTAATGTATTGACTAAGGCGGATATACAATTTGTTGTTAAAACTATTTAGTAAGTCAATACTAAGTTTAAATAATAGTAATTTAAAAACATAAATACATTCGATTTGAAGATACTCTCATGTTTACCAACAATGTTTTATTTCTTGTTTGATAATTTTTCTCTTTTACATTTTATGAAATAATTATTTATTATAAATGGTTCTGTACTTAAACGTTATTTATTATAAAACGTTTTGTACTTAAACATGTTTTACCTCACAGTTAATAAAATTGTCCAAAGTTTAGAAACGTTTTCGTTGTATGTCCTTCTCTCTCTCTCACCTTGCTGTTAGTATCCACAGCTGAGTGCCGTCCCCGAAGCAGCCAAGATTCCACCTACTTTGAAGGGTCAAAACGAGTGAGTGGTGGGCCATTCAGCTTCAGAGAAAGTAGTGAGGAGACAGTTTGTGTTAGCAAATACACTCTGGAATCAGTTATGAGGAGGTTCATTTGAGAAAAGCCTCTCTCACATTCGCTTGTAGACACTGGAACTGTCTTGATTGTAGTGGTCAACAGAAGCAAATTCTTGGGATTGGGATACTTCGTTTTATTATTACAATTTCCACTTAAGTGCTCACAATTGTCAAAAAACATATTCATGAAATGCTTTAAGTGTCTCTCGTTTGTTCAATTGAAAGCGAACTGCTAGTGACTGAATATCTTTTTCTCCAAAAGTGTTGTCTTTAATGTCATTCTGGGCCAAGTGCTTGGGTCAACTATACGGGCCGAATTAGACAAAGCTGCGTCTTCACCACTCAACATTCTATTTTAGCCTATTTTCAATTTTGAAAATAAAAATAAAAACATAGGCTTATGAGATCACCTTTTGTCCGTGTGTGTGTGTGTGTGTGTGTGTGAGGTGTGTGTGTCCCCCTAATAACTTATAAATGGCTGGAGCGATTTAAATGAAACTCGGTAAGTTCATAGCACTATTCCGGACGACTCCGACCGTGCCCTAATCCAACATGGCGGCTGTGCGAAATATTTCACCAGTATTCAATATCTCCGAAACTATTCCCGATATCACCCGGGAATTTTTTACGATGATAAAGGGAACTAATAGAAGTTCACCTATGTGTCGTTTGAAACACTGGCAACTACAAAACCAACATGGCGGCCACGCGAATTTGCGACTTTTAAATAGACGTTTCTCGCGATTTAAGCAACCAAACGCTATACAACTTGGTACAGTATATGTTTATACACATTGTAATGCACCGACATGTAACTTCGTTCAATTGTTTACATAACCACAAGATGGCGGATGTGCGAAATATTTCACCGGCATTCTATATCTCTGAAACTATTTGCGATATCACCCTGAAATTTTGTACAGAGATAAAGGGTACTACTGCAAGTTCGTCTATAAGACTTTCAAAAACCGGTTAACTAAAAAAAAAAAGGAAAATGGCGACCAACCGAATTTGAAAATTTTAAATAGACCTTTCTCGCGATTTAATGTTCCAAACGCAATGAAATCTGGTACAGGAAATGTTTATACACATTGTAATGTATCTAATTTAGTTCAATTGTTTACATAACCTCAAGATGGTGGCTGTGCGAATTTTAAAATTAAGTTTTCATTTCTTGTGTCCTAATCATGCGATCGAAGTGAAAATTTCAATAATGAACCTACGCAATAATGTTCATTTAATGGTACATGACTCTATGGCCTATACATTTAACAATCCAACATGGCGACCATCCGAAATATTTAGACGGCTCTGAATATCTACGAATCTATTATAGCAATCAAACTGAATTTCTTTATTGTTCATAGGGGCTATGAACTTAAGTTACCTATATGACTTTATATACCCTGGTGATCACATATCCAACTTGGCGGCGACGCGAAGTATAAATATTCACATGGACGTTTCTCGCAATTTAACCATCCGAGTGCAGTGAAATTTGGTACAGAAAATCCTTATACGAATGTTAATCCACTGGCATCTAATTTATTTCAATTTTTTCCTTAACCACAAGATGGCAGCCGTGCGAAATTTTAATATATCCTTGTTACTTCTTGTGTCCTAATCATGCGATTGAAGTTTGAATGCTACATGTACACAATAATCTTCATGTAACAGTACATAACTCTAGGACCTACATATATAAAATCCAACATGGTGACCATCCGAAATATTTAGTCGGTTCTCAATATCTACGAATGTATTACAGCAATCAAACTGAAATGTTGTATGTTGATAGTGGCAGTTAACATACTGTAAGTAGGATATATGAAAATAGGCTATATAGTTCTTCATGGAACTACTTGTTAATTGCTTCTGATAGTACATCATAAAATACAACAGGGTCAATGGGCAGTTCATTAATTTTTTCAAAAAGTTCAATTCCCGTAAACCTTTTGTTGTTAACAGACGTCACAGCTTGCTCGTAAAATGTTCCCGGGCTATCTTTCCGAGCAATAAATGTGTTTGCCAGAATCTGTAAACTTTTGTTAGCTCGGAACAAATCTACATCTCGGTTCTGCAGTTCTTCACTAACTTCTGATAGTTCTTGAAGTGCATCAAACATTAGATCCAAATCTAGAACAAAAGCGGTGGATGTAAGATTCCTAAACAGACCTTCATACTTCCATCTTGTCAAACTATCACGGGTTTGGTCTTCTTTAGCCGACATAAAAATAGTATGCTAGAATTTCGTAGTTTTCCGAAATTGCTGAAACTGTTCGGAAGTTGGAGGCTACCCAACGTGTGTCCAACACTCTTCCAATTTTCAACAGCTGAACTCCAAGCTTATTTGCAGCCAAATGCAACTCTCGTCTGTTCTTTGGCGAGGCATGGTACAGAACGTTCAGTTTATCAATGAACATTTTAAAGCGATTTATAATGGGCATTTTATTCACAACTTCACTCACACAAAGTTCAAGCCTGTGATTAGATGATGATGATGATGATGATAATTGTTGTTTTAATGGGCCTAACATCGAGGTTATCGGCCCCTCCTGTGATTAGAGCAATGCCAAATAATGATTGATGGAAACTTGTCTTTTAAAAAGGCACACACTCCAGACTTCCTGCCTAGCATCACTGCTGCTCCAGCACATGCCACAGCAATTAATCTATTTTGCAAAACATCATCTAATTTGTAACCTTCAAGGCATTTAATTATAGCTTGAAAAAAATCCAAGAGATGTCACACTGTTAAGCTCAACCAGATCCAAAAATATATTCACAGGGGATTCCATACTTAAATATTTTAGGCAAACTCTAATGTACAATATCGGAGTTGATGTCTTGCTCCAAGTTGATGATTCATCGATGATGATAGCAAACTTATCGGTTGATATTTTGATTATTTCCTTTGCAATGTGCTTTCTCATTTCTGCAGTTATGTGGTTATTGATATTCACACAAGCCTTATTTGAATGTAGGATGCGACCCATATTTAATCCATTGAGCTCTTGTTCATCGATTTCTGACTCAAAGTAGTTATAAGACTGATTCTGCTTTGCAACTTTATAGGGAGTTCGGAAAATTCTCGCTGTAACATCTTTCTCTTTTGCTACTGTTTAGAAACACACATTTTCTATAGTTTCTTTTTGGGACTCTGCAACAAATTTTTAAAGCTGCTAACTGTGCATTTTCTTCCTCAAGCTGTTTGCTGCTGGGCTCGAGTTTCTCCAAAACTAATAATATAACATCCAGTCCATTGTTTAGACATTTTCATACCAGATTTATCTTTCTATACCTAGATATACAGTATTCCGGCAAACCTGACACCCCAGCTTTTTGTTGTGTACAATAAGCCAACTGTACTTTTTACAAAACTCGTTGTTTTGTTCTAAAGTCCAACAGTCAGGCCACTGTCTATCACCTGCTTTGATGTCATCATTAGAAGAAGATGAAGTAACGCTGGAGGATGTAGGCTGTGTTGACTCCGGTTGACTAATTTTATTGGAAGTGTCGTGCATTTTTCAGTTTCTTCGTCTAGTTTTGGTTTCTTCGGTTTACTAAAATATTTAATTATTTTATGCATTGTAAAAGCACGTACACGTACATCAACACACAATTAGCGAAATTTACGCACTTTGATTCCAAAACACTTCACGATTAAACAGAACAAAACCTTAAAACAGTGACAGCCCGTCGAATGTTCTGACTGCACTGACATTGGCGGCTGAATGGAAGCTGAACTGTTGCGCGGCAAAGGAGGGAAAGGACGAGTCAGCTAGCGCCTTGCGTACGGCTAGAAGTACAGTCCAGTTAAAGACCAGTTGACCTTGACTTTCAACTAACGTTCCCCAGTTCTAAGAATTATGTTATATATTCGACTTTTCCCCAGATCAGAGGTTTCGGTACGGCGTACCGGTGCCTACCGTCACAAATCCAGCCCTGCTCGTCTCTTAAGTCTTAACTCGACACAACCCAACATTTTGATCTGGCTGAAGTGGGGGTGATGGGATAGCTCACTAACTAGTAAACTCACTCCGAAACTAGTAATTTAAATTTGCACTGAATGGGTATTGTTGGAAGAAATGAATACGTAAACACTCTTGCAGTAGGCGATGTATTTAAGATAGAGATATGCTGTCACGGACTTGATTGTAGAATTTTTCATGCTGAACAATCCTTACACTCATAGTATATAGATATGTATAAGCCACGTACCCACTAGGGGACAAATGTCCCTCAACATGACGCGCAACATAGAGTCGCGCAACGTTGCGCACTGTTCCCTGACGTTGCATGCAACATGGTGCGGCATTTGTGCATGACGCGGGACATGTTGCCTGCGCCCAGGGTCGCGCAACATTCCGGCGTCAGTTCTTGGTGAGTGTAGACGGAAAGATAAGTGCCGCTCAACATGTCAGCAGTGTGAGGAAACAAGACAGTACTGAAACATATTGAACTGCACCAAAATCATGAATTGTTATTAGACACTTCACACCGAGATTAAATAAGAAGATTAAGAAACAATACGCGTGGGAGGATAGAGCCAATGTACTGAAATTGTCAAGAAAAAGATTTAGAGGCCAAAGTCCACGCACCCCGCTCACAGTTTATACGTGGAAAAAGGAAAACAAATACCTGTACGAAAATCACTGGTAGTGGTCGGGATGGTGTGAAATCTGGTTTATGGTTTGCCTATGATTCCATCAAGTTTTTACTGAGACGAGCGACTACTTCAGGCAGCATAGACAGATTGGAGACACAAGTCACATTTAAGTTTAATTAAGATTTTTAAATTTTTTTTTTAGGGTATGGCTTTTGTGCTAGGAGTGTCCGAGGACATGTTCGGCTCGCCAGTTTTGTAGCTGCTTCGAGACGGACACCCAATGGGTGAGCTACAAGTACCGTTGGGGAGGAAAGTTGGAATTGAAGGTCGAGGAGTTGGAAGGTAACTTAGCGGCTGTGGCCTATAGTTAGGGACCAACCCCGGCATTTGCCTGGAAGGAAGATGGGAAACCACAGAAGACCATCTTTAAGGTTGCCGGCGGGGGGATTCGAACCTCCTCGCCTCCCGGATGTGAGCGACTGCCAGCAGTCATGCCGTAACGACCTGTGATATTTTTATTATAGTGCCTACATATGGGCAAATATGTATATCTGCCATTGAACACCTCCTTGTGCACTCATGAAATACTCAGCGAACTGGTCTCTTATTGCCATAACAGTTTGAGTGGGTGGTCTTCCTAACGCTTCCAAATTCAACATAATACCAGGTCCAATTTCTCAGCGGATACCGAGATATGGTTTCATCATGTCTTCGGTCAGTGCAAACGCGCCTTCTCCCACCAGTACAAGGGGCATGTTAGGTCCATTGTTGGCCAATTGAGCCGGTTTTTAGTCATAGCTTTATAGAATGAAGACTCTTGAAACACTCCACTATCAAATGAATTTCCTTTGGCACCACAAATAGCATATATAAAATTATTTTCAGCATCTTCAATAGCCAAGAGAACGATGCTAAATTGCTCCTCATAGCTGTAAAAATCACTGCCGGAATTCGGAGGTGCCTGAATAAAAACCTGCTTCCCGTATACATCTCCTATAGAATGCAGGAACTTACATAATATTTCGTAATTATTTACGTAATTATTTCGTATTTTTTCGGATACAATGCCAGGACAACAATGACGAATTCCCTGATTCACCCAACACAGGGCGTACTTACGAAACCGTCCCATCTCAATGCAATCATGCATCCGGGAAGACTCCTACAACGTCCAAACATTCTAAGAAGAGAAAGACACCACATGAAGAGAGACTGGAAGACACTTTCGAAGTAATGCTCAAAGTAACCCATGACGAATTTGCGGCCTATGGCAATATGTGGTTTCATATTTACGCGAGATGCAAGATGAACACTCTGTACTCGTGGGAAAATATTATATCAAAAATATATATTGATATGCGCATGAGGAAATACCGCCGAGACTACAGTACGGCATCATCAAGTATGACATAGTATGGAGTACGGAGAGTATGAATCTCCAGTCGAGAGGCCCAACAGCATTCCGTAATATCGTGCCTTGCTTGGCTATAGAACGCCCGATCATTTGTAATAAAGTTTCAAAATCAGTTGTTACAAATGATCCGTCAGATATTCGAAGATCAGTTAACATTTACTCTGCTTTGTCTTTGTGGAAAGTAGTTCCGCACCCACCACCTTAGCTTTCTCTTTTTCTTACATTTTGATTCACTGAGAATAATGTACGCAGCGCTATCAAGACAACCTCCTCGCTCGGGCGACATCTCTGCAACAACTGGCTAGTGTGTACAAGCGACATGACCCGCGGCATTGTTCCAAGATGTTCCGTGCAACATGGCCCGGAACTTGTTCCGCAACTTGTCCCCTAGTGGGTACGTGGCTTATTATCGGTTTACCCAGCGTAAGTATAAAAGGCGTACGGAAAGCTGGTTTTTCTTCAAATTGGTTCACTGAAATTGTTACAGCTCGGCTTCCTTTGGTCATAAATAAATGTTTTTCTACAGAAACCTTCCCCGCATCAAAATCCATCCAGTGGTTTGTTTTATACTATGTGGAGATGTTTCAAAATTATTGTATTAATGGAAAGGGTCATCATCATCATCTTGCACAGTTTCCAGCCACTGGCCGGGTCTGTTTGGAACACAAGCCTCTCCAATGTCTTCTGTCTTCCCACCATCTCTCAGCCTCCACCCTTGTCCAGTCTTCTCCTCTCTTCTTCACGCTTTCTTCCACCCCCTTCAGCCACCTATCTCTCGGTCTCTTTCCTTCCCACTTCGTCTCGTGTATCCTCCTCTTCTCCTCCATTCGTTTTACATGTCCATACCATCTAAGTCTGGATTTCTCTATACCATCCTGCAATGGTTCCTCCTTCATTAATTCTCTGGTCCTCTCATTTCTTATTCTGTCCATCTATGTAGCTCCAATACTGCTTCTCAAGAACCTCATCTCACTGGCCTTTATTTTGCTCTTCTCCCTTCCCTTCATAATCCAGGTCTCCGAGGCATACGTCAGGATTGGGACATAGTACGTCCGATATATGATCTTTTTGCTGTTCAGAGGGACATCCTTGCTCCATATCATGCTTCTCACACTCCTCTGGAATGCTTCTGTCTGTCTCCCCCGCTCATTTATTTTTCTATCGTTTCTTCCATTATCTTCCATTTCTTCCATTGCGATAGACCCAGCAAGCCAGTAGTGGATGAAACCAAAAGCTTTCAAAAATGGAAGAAAATGGAAAGGGTAAAGAATAATATCCCCGTAGGAAAGTGGGTTAATTTAACTTCAAATTCTCTTGTACAGTGAGAGCCATCTCTATAGAACGGAGCCTCGCGGGGCCGTGTGGGACTTCCATTAAAAAGTATTGAACACCTTAAAGCCACATAACTTATACGGTGTTGCCTCCTTAACAATTGATATTGTGGCCTTTCAGTTACAATCTCAATCATTGAGCAATGTCAAATATGTGGAAAAGAATTACATGTAATTAAAAGTGGCCTTGAGATATTCAAATACGTTTTAGGAAAATTTCCACAATTTTTAACTAAACTGTTTTATTATTTTGGTGGTTACTAGTATGTAAATAAAGGCAGCTATGCCAAAAGAGTGGTTAATTTACAATCAACGTGTGCCCTAATTCTCACCTAAATTACAAATGCATACACTTC
Organism: Meconema thalassinum; assembly: GCA_946902985.2. NCBI lineage: Eukaryota > Metazoa > Arthropoda > Insecta > Orthoptera > Tettigoniidae > Meconema > Meconema thalassinum. The sequence continues at coordinate 130,852,548 of OX336391.1, read as the reverse complement.
CTAATACATGCAATCATTTCACATCTTAAATTTTATATTTTACATTTTACATTTTTCATTTTACATTTTAATTTTTACATTTTACAGTTTACAGTTTACAGTTTACATTTAACATTTGGCATTTGCCATTTTACATTTGACGTTTTACATTTTAAGGTTTTTACATTTTACATTTTAATATTTTAGGATTTTAACATTTTATACTTAAAATTTTAAATTTCAAATTTTCAAATTTTAAATTTTAAGTTTTTAATTTTGAATTTTAAATTTTTGACTTTAAATTTTAAATTTTAAGTGTTTAATTTTTAATTTTCAATTTTTAATTTTTAATTTTTAATTTTTAATTTTTAATTTTTAATTTTTAATTTTTAATTTTTAATTTTTAATTTTTAATTTTTAATTTTTAATTTTTAATTTTTAATTTTTAATTTTTAATTTTCAAATTTTAATTTTTAATTGTTAATATTTAATTTTTAATTTTTAATTTTGAAATTTTGAAATGTTAATTTTTAATTTTTAATTTTAAATTTTTAATTTTAAATTTTTAATTTTTTATTTTTAATTTTAAATTTTAATTTTTTAATTTTTAATTTTTAATTTTTAATTTTTAATTTTTATTTTTAATTTTTAATTGTTAATATTTAATTTTTAATTTTTATTTTTAATTTTTAATTTTGAAATTTTTAATATTTAATTTTAATTTTTTTATTTTTAATTTTTAATTTTTATTTTTAATTTTTTAATTTTTAATTTTTAATTTTTAATTTTTAATTTTTAATTTTTAATTTTTAATTTTTAATTTTTAATTTTTAATTTTTAATTTTTAATTTTTAATTTTTAATTTTAATTTTTAATTTTTAATTTTAATTTTAAATTTTCTTTTTTTGTTTATTTAGTTTTTATTTTTTATTTTTTTATTTTTCATTTTTAATTTCTAAATTTTATTTTTTAAATTTTCATTTTTAATTTTGAATTTTAAATTTTACATTTTAGATTTTAAATTTTAAATTTTGGACTTAAAATTTTAAATTTTAAATTTCTAATTTTAAATTCTACATTTTACATTTTACATTTTTCTTTTTACAATTTAACATATTGAGATATTAACATTTTACATTATGCATTTTACATTTACTGGTTATCAGACATATTATTCATTTATCCAAAGTACACTGGGATGACTACGGTGTCCAAGCCCCTATATGAACCAACAACAACAGCTTTGTCAGCTGTTGGATTCAAACCTACGATCTTCGCACTTCCAGCTGTCTATCGGATTAGTGATACGTCAGTTAGCACTTCGCTACTGGGTGTAAGATTTAATATTCTCATTGTGCGGATATCCTCTGTGAAGAACGGAGTGACACGCGGTTGTTCTGAGATGTACGCTGAGTCTCCGCACTAATTAAACAAGTCTAAGACATGACCTCATTGCGGTGAGCTTGAACCACTTAATACATTCAAGATGCTACCTCGAGCACTGCATCTTCCTCTTCTTGCACGGAATTTAATTAATAGTACGTCCAGGTTCCTTGCATACCTCTGGCATTAGATCACAAGAGTTCTCGCTGAAAACTCACAGATTCTCATTCAAGCTGTTCACATTGAAGAATACATACAGTAGAACGCCTGTGAACAGGGCAACATTCAGAGTCATGCAACCAATTACAGTCAAAAGTCGATATCTCGAAACTCTATTACTCGATTTATCCCTAACTTGCGGTTATTATTTCGAAACTGGTCATCCAAGTGTATTTATTAATCACATGTAATATTTTACCAGGATTAGGACAACACCCAGTACAATTGGGTACAATCGTGTTGACCGACTGAAAAACATTACATTTCAACCTGTTGTCTTGGTAACCATACAGGAGGCCTAGATGAGGAATACCTGTTGTCTTGGTAACCATATAGGAGGCCTAGATGAGGAATACGTGTTGTCTTGGTAACCATATAGGAGGCCTAGATGAGGAATACCTGTTGTCTTGGTAACCATAAAGGAGGCCTAGATGAGGAATACGTGTTGTCTTGGTAACCATATAGGAGGCCTAGATGAGGAATACGTGTTGTCTTGGTAACCATACAAGAGGCCTAGATGAGGAATACGTGTTGTCTTGGTAACCATATAGGAGGCCTAGATGAGGAATACGTGTTGTCTTGGTAACCATACAGGAGGCCTAGATGAGGAATACGTGTTGTCTTGGTAACCATATAGGAGGCCTGGATGAGGAATACGTGTTGTCTTGGTAACCATACAGGAGGCCTAGATGAGGAATACGTGTTGTCTTGGTAACCATATAGGAGGCCTAGATGAGGAATACGTGTTCTCTTGGTAACCATACAGGAGGCCTAGATGAGGAATACATGTTGTCTTGGTAACCATATAGGAGGCCTAGATGAGGAATACGTGTTGTCTTGGTATCCATACAGGAGGCCTAGATGAGGAATACGTGTTGTCTTGGTAACCATATAGGAGACCTAGATGAAGAATACGTGTTGTCTTGGTAACCATACAGGAGGCCTAGATGAGGAATACGTGTTGTCTTGGTAACCATACAGGAGGCCTAGATGAGGAATACGTGTTGTCTTGGTAACCATACAGGAGGCCTAGATGAGGAATACGTGTTGTCTTGGTAACCATATAGGAGGCCTAGATGAGGAATACGTGTTGTCTTGGTAACCATACAGGAGGCCTAGATGAGGAATACGTGTTGTCTTGGTAACCATATAGGAGGCCTAGATGAGGAATACGTGTTGTCTTGGTAACCATACAGGAGGCCTAGATGAGGAATACGTGTTGTCTTGGTAACCATACAGGAGGCCTAGATGATGAATAATGCTATGGTACATTATGCAACGAGCCTATAATGGCAATAATTAAGACACGAGTATGTCTTAAATACCATTATAGGTGAGTTGCATACGACTGTGTATGTTCGACGATAATTATTATAACTATTTTATGTTCGAACATAAATATTCATAAATATTTGTCGAGATTTCGCCAGTTTTATGTACTGAACAGAGCGCAAGAGACGCAGAGAATGCCTTGTATTTGACCATGGTTTCCTCGATTACCCTACTATGACACTAAGCCAGGCAGTGAAATTTAAATTAGAAGGCCGTGGAACTCAGCGCATCTAATTAATCTAATTGGTCAAACAACTGTTTCGTGAGCTCTGATTGGAGGGGAAACTGTTTCATAATGAACAAGTAGTTCCGTGAAGAACTATACAGCCTATTTTCATATATCCTTGATATTCGTAGATATTGAGAACCGACTAAATATTTCGGATGGTCGCCATGTTGGATTGTATATGTAGGTCCTAGAGTTATGTACTGTTACATGAAGATTATTGTGAACGTGTAGCATTCAAACTTCAATCGCATGATTAGGACACAAGAAGTAACAAGGAGGTTTTAAAATTTTGCACAGCTGCCGTCTTGTGGTTATGGAAACAATTGAAATAAATTAGATGCCAGTGCATTAACATTGGTATAAGGTTTTACTGTACCAAGTTTCACTGCACTCGGATGGTTAAATTGCGAGAAACGTCCATGTGGATATTTATACTTCGTGTCACCGCCATGTTGGATTTGTGATCACCAGGTTATTTAAAGTCCTATAGGTGAACTTAAGTTCATAGCCCCTATGAACATAAAAAAATCAGTTTGATTGCTATAATAGATTCGTAGATATTCGGAGCCGTCTAAATATTTTGGATGGTCGCCATGCTGGATAGTTAAATGTGTAGTCCATAGAGTCATGTACCGTTAAAGGAAAAATATTGCGTAGGTTCATTATTCAAACTTTCACATCGATCGCATGATTACGTCACAAGAAATAAAAACTTAATTTTAAAATTCGCAAAGCCGCCATCTTGAGGTTATGTAAACAATTGAACTAAATTAGATACCAGTGTATTACAATGTGTATAAACATTTCCTGTACCAGATTTCATTGCGGTTGGAACATTAAATCGCGAGAATGGTCTATTTAAAATTTTCAAATTCGCTTGGCTGCCATGTTCGTTTTGTAGTTAACGGGTTTTGGAAAGTCTTATAGATAAACTTCCAGTAGTGCCCATTATCTCCGTACAAAATTTCAGGGTGATACCGCTGATAGTTTCAGAGATATAGAATGCCGGTGAAATATTTCGCACATCCGCCATCTTGTGGTTATGCAAACAATTGAACGAAGTGAGATGTCGGTGCATTACAATGTGTATAAACATATACTGTACCAAGTTTTATTGCGTTTGGTTGGTTAAATCGCGAGAAACGTCTATTTAAAAGTCGCAAATTCGCGTGGTCGCCATGTTGGTTTTGTAGTTACCAGTTTCCCAAAGGTCACATAGGTAAACTTCTAGTAGTTCCCTTTATCACCGTAAAAATTTCCAGGTGATATCGGGAATAGTTTCGGAGATATTGAATGCTGGTGAAATATTTCGCACAGCCGCCATGTTGGATTGGTGAGACGTAACAGAATTTGAAGGGCGCGGTCGGGGTCGTCCGGAATAGTGCTATGAACTTACCGAATTTCATTGAAATCGCTCCAGCCGTTTAGATGTTATTAGTGGACACACACACACACTCCTCACACACACACACACTCCTCACACACGCACACACACGCACACACACACATGGACAAAAGGTGATCTCATAAGCCTATTTTTTCAAAATTGAAAAGGGGCTAAAATAGTGTTATAATGAGACTCATTATAGTACAGTTTTCTGACATATACTGTAATAGTCAGGGTCGAACATAAAAGTATTTAACTGTCGGAAATATGCCCACGCTAATCACAGATAACCTCCAGCCCTAAGTGTTAAATTATAACCAAAGCAGACATTTGCAGCCCCTAAGGCTAACAGTGGTATACCAAAGCCCCATCAATGGTTGTTGAGCGACATGATATATTAAAACCCAGTTGGGTGTATATTCAGTCATCGCAGGATAATCACCTGACATAATTAATATCAGATATTGTTGTAATAAAATCATAATGGCATTAAGCTTTTTAACAGTTAATTAAATATATTTTATTTCAATGGCTATGACGTAATTGCTTCATTAACTCCAGTACTATTGGAGTTTCAATTCCTAGTCGACTGTGTGGCTTCATGAATTAAGCTGAATGCAAACATTGGCTGGAAATACACAGTAGTTCAGAATATTATCCTCCGATGTATATATTTTTTGTCTGCACTTAACGTATAATCGGATCCAGCAGATTATTTTATGGCTGCCTTTTATTTCGTAATCAAATTTGTATTGTCAACTTATTCACTTCATTCATGAGGTGGTATTGGATTAGGGTGGGATTATTTCATGTACAACTCAAAAAAGAATTACCTTGTTATTTCCATTTCCAAGAGAATTATGCTGTAGTGGATCAGTATAACTCTATAAATACGAATATTCGCAAAATTAACACGTAACATCCATGTACAGCATGTAGAAGACAAGGCTGTGACTCGCTAACTGACTGATTTATCAATATACAGCCCAAACCCATCGACGTAGAAACATGAAATTTGATTCATTGCCTGTGTTCTTCAGCACTGTAAGGAACCCAACTGGAATATACACGTATTTCTTTTCATACTTAAAGTAACAATCTAAATTATCAATTGTGTATTTCCTCAAGAACCAGCTTTTTCTAAATTCCTGTTTCTTGTAATCCGTGTATTTTTAGTCTATTTTCATTTTATGAAAAAAAAAGTCCTCTCGGCACGCCGGAAGGCGGAGGTAGATTTTACCGGGCAAACTTGGGGATAGGCGAAAATAGGCAGAATATGCAGGTTTTCGTAGAAAGATCAGACCTCATTTATTGCGAGAAAGTTTTTTATAATTGGAGCTTAATTAAATTTGTTTTTCATCATTTTATGCATATTATAAACATTTTATTGTCTTATGGGGACGGCAACCTTCTTGTCATTTCGGGTCCATTTTTTAACTTGTGGTCACACTGTCCTGATGCAAGGTTTAGACACTGATTTGTAACTATCAAACTGTCTGTTACTTCTTCACGCAAAACTTTATCTCCCGCAGAGATTTTGGTTGGTTCCTCAGTTTCGGGGCTGCGACAACGCGGTCATGTAACCCCGTGTACTTTGGGTGAGTGTAGAATCTGTCTGATAAATGGTGTGAATTGTGATGGCTGTATTAGTCTGTAATTCAGGTAAGGACTGCAGACGACCAAGTTCAAGCAGTAGTTCCTAATGTTGCTACCAAATACTACCGTCAACGACACCTAGCTGTGAACTTGGCTACTAGGTGCCACCGCAACCAGCAACTCGCAACGAACGTTGGAACTTCCCCTCCAAAGGAAAGCATACTGGGGGATTTTTAGCGCTCTTAGAAAATCCGAGGACTTCGGCCGGCTTTGAACCCGCAACCTTGGGCATAGAAGTCCAGCATGCTACCAGTTAAGTCACCGAAGCCGCTTCACACTTAGTCAGATGGAAAACTGAATGTGATCTCGTGCGAGTGCGTTGTCATGGCAACGTCTGATGGCTCATCCCTCATCAATTTAGTAGTGTTGTCATGGCAACCTCTGATGGCTCTTGGTATTTTCTTATAATTCCGAAATTATTTTTCTCATCCCTTGGCGTAATGGTGGGTTATATCAAAAATTCTTTCAGACAAAAGTTTCGGGTAATTATTCGGGAAATATTGTCCATTTTGTACGGTTTTGATATTGTGCCTATTAAGAGAGATATGATTAATGATTCCCCGAAAAACCCACTTTTTCTCACCCCTTTGGTCAATGGATGGTGCTATCAAAAAACTTTTCAAACATAAATTTTTGGGCCTTATCTGACACATAATATGAACTTTGAACGGATTTGATTTTTCACATATTAAGAGAGTTATTGCACTATTTTACTTTTTCGAAAAAAGCCCCCCATTTTCACCCCCTTCGACCGATTTAGCCCAGTAACGAACTCGACCGAGATTTTATAGGTATACATATTCTGTAAAAAATTCAAAGTAATCGGTGCAAAATTACGGCAGTTAATGTGTCCACAAGAAACTGATATACATGTGTATATATACTGAACCCTTGCAAAGAAGCTTATGAGACTCAGTTTCGGGGGGTGTAACAGTCCATTTCGTAAGTTGTTGTTGAAGCGCTTCATTGACATGCAGGGTAACATATAACAAAATAACATGCAGGGAGAAGTGAAGCCAGGGTTAAAACAAATGAATTTAATGACAGATAAGCTATTTACAAAATGAAATAAACAATCAAAACTCCCAAAATGACTCCCACTGAATAAATTAATTTGCCACAAACTAGGCCTAATCTCAGGAGAGATTATTAATCGGACCAAATGTCCCAAAATCTGCAATGACAATGTATAAGTGTGCGCCGTTCTACATGCTTAACGATGAGTACAATTGAATGCATGATTCGTCATCATCCGGATAAACTTTCAGAAGACGAATCCGCATTGCTTAGAGCTAAACAGACGCGGGGAACAACTATACACAACTTAAAAATAAACCGACACTTCCTATACTAAATAAACAACACATAATTTCCGCTTCAAATTGGAATCAAGAACTGCCGAAGCAAAACATTACTGCCTAAAATTAGGACTTCTCAAAATCAACACAAATAAGTCAACACGTGACCAACAAAGAAACACATATATGACCGCCGTCATTTTTACAAGTAAAATACAACTACACCACACGTGTGTCACACACAGAAAAACTAACATGATCTGAGTCATAGAAAAATCACTAGGCTCAAAGCCAACATTTACATCATTAACACAATATTCCATCCATACGGCATGCAATAATTCGTAACAAACGTTGCGAACTCCCCAATTAATTATGGTCCAAATAACCATCACAAAAGAACAGGTTTGCTAATGATAGCTTAATAGGGGTCAGTCGGACAACAGGACTGCCTAACAAAATAAGTCACCTAGGTTAGACGGGTGCTAAGTGGAAATCTGCACATCTGTCAACCCACGTGTCAATAACTTCGACCTCCCAAGGCACGGGATCGAGTCTCAAAGAAGCGTGCCCCAAAGCACAATATATACGTGTGTGTGTGTGTCAGAACAAAATATATCTCAGCATTTCCCCTAGGAAATCCAAGAATCAGGATTGGACAAGGTACAGTAGCCTCCTCGGAGCGCACTGCCTTTCCAGCAAAAATACAACAACAACAAATATGAGGGCGGTAGCACCATCTACCCCTCATCACGTAGAATCAAAACACACACCTGACACAAGAACACACACAGAATCACACGTATGGGTTTGACAGAAATCTGATTTTTTTTGTCGTGTAGCCTCCTGAGAGGCCGAGTGCAGGTCTTTCTAGTCGACGCCCATGGGCGACCTGCGCGTCGGGATGAGAGATGGAATTGATGAAGATGAATGAAACTGGGCAAGGATGTGGAAGGAAGCGGCCGTGGCCTGTCAGAAGGTACTGTCCCAGCATTTGCCTGGTGTTGAAAATGGGAAACCACGGAAAACCATTTCAAGGACAGCCGACGGTGGGGCTCGAACCCACGCGTCTACCGAGTCAGCAGAGAGCTTGGCCCCTTGACCTAACGCAGCGCTTTAGCCCGCGCAGCCACTACTGTCGGTAAATCTGAAATAAATGACATAAATATTTTCCACCAGCCCGCGCTTCCGTTCTAGGCTGAGACTAACGAACCTGAAAAGGACTCAAAAAATCTAAAAAATTAGAACTAAGGTGTTCTACAATTACATCTTAATTTGTTGCGCTCGGCAACCCTAGTATGAGTAATAACCTGTTCAGCAAACATCTTACATAAATTACCTCCCTTTCCTATCAAAAATATGAACTTAAATAAAGCACCACTTATCGAATGTAACGAGTTTCGCATCCGCATGGATAAAAATCAAGTACACGCGCCGTGTACATTAAATATGACTCCAAAGAAAAACATAGAACAAACAACTTTGGCCAACGTACATTTAAAACACTAGTGTCGGTGCACAAAAAATATCTACACAAGAAAAAGAATAAATGAACTATTTACACGTTCCCACGCCTTATCTAACTACATATTGAGTAAATCAATTTTTGCACATCACCGTATCAGCTTGCAGAACATACAACCTCCGTCCCGGTCATTTCCCTACGGGAAATTAGCCCTCCATCATCGACGTCGTCGAAGAAGCGATGCACATCAATCCGTCTCCTGGCCTAACGTCGGACATCTTGGCGTAGTCTCTTGGACAGAAATGTTCAATGTTAATAAAAAAAAATCCTGGCTATAATCGCTGTAAGTTACTACTTTCACTCACTTTATGTCCTACGCGATTAATGATCGAAGACCTTCCCTATCTTAGCATTCGCTTACACACGCACAATTATCACTTGAAAAAAAAATACAATACAAATTTTACATAAATTATACACTTCAAACACATCGTCACTGGCTTGAAAAACAAGTTTTAAACATGACTGTCTCGCAGTCTTTATCTCGCTAGATATCTCCACTGCTCTACGTGAACCTTGCTCGCTTTGAGCACTAATTGGAATGTTAGTAAAGTCTTGCCCATTAAGAGCTGAAAATCGTGACGCACACTGGCGTGAACCCCTGCTCACCAGAGCTCAAAACAGTTGTCCTCGAAACAGCTTCTCCTCGATCAATTCATTGGAAACTGACAGAATGAGGTGGAGTGGGGAGAATTAAGAAAAATATTCTGGAGTTTTCATCTCACAAACTTGGGACTAGTATCAATCTTCATCATTTTATTCAAACGTCTCAGCGCACTTATGCGGAATTATTTCGGATCGGCGGTTCTTTAGATAAGCGTTTCCGCGCCTTTTTTTTTACAGGGTGCGCCACCCATCACGTGGTTTTGGCGTGGTCTCATCTGATTGGGTGATTCAATCCTAGGTCGGTTGAAACTCATTCGTGACCATCCCCTTATGACTGCAATTTTGGTGCGCGTTGTTACACAATTTGTCCTTGAACTCGGCTTACCCGGTCGTCTTCAAGAATAACTACCAAGCCTGCATCTGTGGTAATCATTGCAACACACTAACTTGGCTTCCCCTTTGTCAATTTCTACATGTACTGCCTGGGCCTCAGTAATAATAATAATAAATCATGAATACTTATTCATCGCAGATTAATAAGGGTTCATTTATCCTCAGCAAGGTTTTGAAATTCGAAGCAAGTGATTGGTTTGGATTTTAAAAACAATATCCACAGTAGTAACGACAACATCTCTTAAGTACCTCACTCGACTGCTTGAGTGTACATTCCACTGACCCAATTAGTGTGCACACTCCATGCCGGAATGTCATTCATACGTCTCGCTAGACCTCCCCTCTTTCTCACATGATTACCACTCCTGGCGGATCAGCTGTCTTGTTTACAAACAAAGCACGCTCTCCCCAGGCGCTACACGGTCACGTACATTTGAGTGTTGGTTCTCAAATAAATTCTGCAATAATGAATCTGCACTCATAATCCTGATTATTCGTCAAATGGTTCTCTTCTGTAATACGGCTTGAGATTCGCGCTATTGAAGACAGATTTAGCGCCAGTGCTCAATTCTTCAAGTCTGTAGGCATTGTTACCCAAATTCTTAATGATGCGGAACGGGCCAATAAATTTTGGACAGAACATTGCAAATACTTTGTTTTTGGGATCAGATATCGGTGGTCTTCGAACAAGCACCAGCTCCTGTTCCTGTAATTCACGGTGATTTTTTTTTCCTCTGTACCTCCTCAATCTTCGGTCCGCTTGGTTCCTCATGTGCTCCCTTGTTTGCTGAATTCGCAACTCATGTGCTAATAATGGATCCCTTGGGCATGGAATAATCTTGTCCCAAGATCTCTCAGGCAACCTGTTGTGGTGTACAACTAGTGGGACTTGACCCGTCGACTCGTGCTTAGTAGTGTTCATGCACATCTCAATATCTCCTACTTTGTCAACCCACTTATTATGATCATTAGGAATCATTACTCGGTAATACTTGGCAACACAGCGAATCGTTCTCTCGCTCAGATTCCTACAAGGATGGCGAATGCTCGACAAAACATGTTTAATCCCTAGGCTCTCTAGACCTTGCCTAAAAACATTGCTCGTAAAATAAGTACCATGGTCCGATAAAATAAATTCCGGCTTCCCAAGCATCGGAATAACTTTGTTCTGAATTCTGCTGAGGACTTGCTTTGATGTCGTCTTCTGGATTGGACATAATACAACCATCTTGGAAAACACATCGACACATACAAGAAGGTGTCGGCATCCTCGTTTTCCCTTAACCAGAGGGCCAAAACAGTCAATAGCGACAAGCTCGCATGGTTTTTGAGGTAATAATGGTTTTGGAGGTTGTTTCAAAATGAAGTTATTTGGTTTAGTGCGCTGACACGCGTCACAAGTTCTTCTCACTTCCACAATGGTATATCGCATCTTAGGCCAAATAAAAGATTCCCCTATTGTCGCTTCTGTTTTGTCCGTGCCGATATGTGCTAGGCTCTCGTGGACAAGCCACGTCAATCCTCTCTGTAATGATGCTGGAACTAGAATTCGCAGTTTGGTGTGATCCTCATCCACGTACTTATGCAAAAGGTTATTCAAGTAGTGAAATTTCACTTCCTTGGCACGGGCTTCTCGATATTCAGGTGAATCTGACACACGCGCCTCCTTTGAATATAAGGAGCGCGAGCCCGGGCGGTCGCGTCAGTTGGTTTCTAGCGGGGGACATGTGGCAGTTTTCAGTATTTAGTTAACAATGTGTCGTCCTACTCACAGGCGTCGGAGGGGGACTGTGTGGTCGGGGAACGCAGTCAGCCAAGCCGCGGAGCGGTCACACACGCCCGGCACCAAGTACGTTCGGTACCCTCCGGCGCCTCATCTCCAGTCCGCACTACGCGACTTCTGGAAGGAATACGCGCCGGATCAGGATGATCCGGATCCGACTGAGATACCACTTCCGGATTCATTCGTGCCGCCGCACGATATATGGCTACAGTGGCTCCGTTGGAGGTCGGCGCCGTGGACAGACGTCCTCGACGATGACCTCGAGCCACTTCCCGATCCGAACGTGCGACCCCAGGCCGCACCTGGAGGAGAGGCAGGCAACCCTGCCACAGGACAACATCAACCAGCGGATCAACTACAGATCCACGATCCTGATCAGATACAGGACGAAGACGACCTATGGGAGTGGTGGGTCGATCCGGAGTACCCTCGCAGGCCGCCCATACGTATACACAAGACACCCGATGAACATCACGACAACGCCTTCCCGGAAGTAGAAGGACCATACAATTAGCCACCCGTGTCCAAAAACTCACGAGCCTTAGGTGTTAGTGCTATATGGTGAACTTCCGATGCTATCTCGTTCTCCTCTTCAGGATTCCTGCTTAAAGCATCTGGTATGATGTTCATCCTTCCAGGGCAATGCTCTATAGTAATGTCGAACTGCTGTATGTAAATGGACCAACGCGTAACTCTCTCACTTGCCATCGTCGTCTTGAATAGGAATGTCAGTGCATGGTGGTCAGTTCTGACAACAATGGAATAACCGAAAATCATCTTGCGCCATTGTTGAAGTGAATACAAAATCGCTAGCAACTCAAGCTCTGTCACAGTTTAGTTCCTCTCGTGCTTCCTCAATTTACGACTCGTAAATGCCAAATATGATCTTTTCTTGGGTTCATCAGCGTCCTCTTGGTACAGTATAGCACCGATCCCAATCAATGAAGCGTCTGCTTGAATTATAAATTTCTTCTCGAAGTCTGGATACCTTAGCTTCACACAGTTCTCCAGTAAGTCTTTCGTGGCTCTAAAGGACCTGTCGCACTCCTCATTCCACGACCATCGATTTGACTTCTTTAGCATCTCTTGCATTGGTGCTACTGTTTCCGTGTATCCAGGACAATTCTCCTTAAAGAAACCTGTCACTCCCAAAAACGCTCTTACATGTTTTACTTCAGTTGGTGTGGGGAATTTCTTGATTGCATCAATTTTCGCCGGATTAGGCCTCACGCCTTCAACATCAATTATGTGACCCAAATACAGAATCTCGCTCTGGCAAAAGTGCGATTTCTTTAAATTAATTTTGAAATTCATGGTTCTCAAGTTATCCAGAAGTTTGTTTAGGTTTACCAAGTGTTCCTCCATTGTTTCTGATGCAATAAGTATGTCATCAACATATCTCGTAGTGAAGCTCTTGACCTCCTCAGCCAGATTCCTGTCGAGTGTTCTTATCAATGCACATCCAGCTGTTTTTACACCAAAGGGCATGCGAGACCAGATATAACTTTGGTTATCGAATTAAAACCCCGTCAATAGTTGGGATTTTTCTTCAAATTCAAGATGGTGGAAACTATTTGTTAAGTCGACGCTAGAATAAATCTTCTTCCCACGGAAGCCCTTCAATACATCCTTGATCCTTGGTGCATGGTCATGCTCAACTAGCAGTTTACTGTTCAAAACTCGTGCGTAAAGGCATAATCTAATTGATCCATTTGGCTTGGCCACAGCCAATATTGCGTTGAAGTACGGGGTTGCTGTTTTTCTTATCATGCCGGAATCTAATAAATTACTAATGATGTCCTTCACCTGAGCAAAATGTTTCTCTGGGATCGGGTACAATTTACTCTTAAATGGGGTCCAGTCGGTAACTTGCATGGCATACTGGAAATTCAAAACTTTTCCAGGGATGGTGTCAAAAGCTCCTTTATGATGTCTCAAAATTTCTTCTAATTTTCTTCTATCAGGTTCCCCTAGTATTGCCTTATTAAGCCGCTCCTGAAGTAAAATTTCAAATTTGGATCCGCTAATTTCTTCTTCCGCCAAATGTACCCAAAGTTCCTGCGAAATATCTCGACTGTCAATTTCAACCACTGCTGTCTGGCTTCCTCGTTCCTCCGTCAAGTTCTTATCTCCGATCGCCTCATTAGTGCATTCTTAAATAACCCAAGTATTCGCCTCTCTCTCTAGTGGACTTTCTTCCATGTTCAAACCCACATGACTCAACCCCTCAAGTTGTTTGAAACTCACAGTGTTATTATGTAGGTCAATTACAGCATGGAAATTACAGATAAAGTTGGCTCCCAAAATGACGTTATAATTCATCTTCGGTATCACGATGAATGTTTGCGAAAATGTGTGGTTTAATATATCCAGGTCTAAATATGCTTGGTGCTTGCAAACTATGGTCTTGTCAGGAATGACTCCTCTGACTTTTATTAATGGTACAGGCATAATTGGAACGGTTTGTTTACTTCCGATTTCTTTCAACAATACTTCCGTGACTAAGCTCACCTGGCTACCTGTGTCAATTAGGCACCTGGCTCTAATACCTCCAATACGTGCATAAATAATCGGTAATTGTCTGATGACATTTTCTCGGTCCTTCACCACTTCCTCCAGGCAATCGTCCGGGAATGCTACCCACTCTTCTATGTTTGCAACAATCAACTCCTCCCGCTCCCTGGTGTCCTCCGTTCTCAGGCTATCTGGTTTTGGTTCATTCGAGTTTTTTTAAATCCTGGGACCCATTCGTTGAGTTCCGCCGGTTGTCATCGCTCCTCTCCTGCTGTCGTAATAAGCTTTCCGCCCCCGCTCCTTGGTGATTATCTGGGCTCTGCCTGTTCGCCATCTCACGCCCCCACTTCTCTTTCTCCATCTCTTCGGCATTTAACTCATCCAAATACTTCTGTGATTCGACGTACCGCTCATTCCAATCATTGCGATAGTCTCCCTGGTTATCTTGGCGATAGTTCCTCGTATTGTTCCACCTGCCATCTCCGTTCCTTTGGTAAGGTCTACCCTGCCTTGGGTTTCCCCTCCAGTTGGTATACTCTCGCTGGCACGTCCACTGGTTAAGCTGGTTCTGATTATTATGATTATAATTATCTCGGCGATTCTGGAAGTTCCTATTATTTTGATTGAATTGGTTTCGGCCATCATACTCTTGCCATCTTGGTGTAAATTGCGTTCCGGTAGATTGTGTTTTTGTTTGGTTACTCTGGTTGTGATTGGTTTGGTGTCCCTGAACCACTTCAGCTGTGTTTACACACTCCATGTTCCTTCTCCCTGTCTGCGGACTAACCATACTCGTCTCATCTAGATGGCGGAGTAACTCTTCAGCCTGAACTGCGGTCTTAATATTACAGGCCACTAACAACTGCTGAATATTCCTTGGAAGCTGCTTACCAATGGTTAAAACCATGTTTTCCTCAGTAGGGTGGTCGTCAAAATCCTGTTGGCTAAAGAATTCGGAAAATCTGGTGGGATGTGAGCTGTGACATTTCCTAGTGTATAAATCCATTCTCAACCCCTGCTGCAAAGAAGGACTCCAGAACTTTCTCAAGAACGCCTCTCTAAACTGTGCCATGTCGGTAAATGTATATTTAAAACTCTGGAACCAGATTAAGCTTGGGCCCTCCAAAAACTTTTCCACAAGTCGCAACTGTTTAGCGGGACTGACATGTTGATCGTTAAAGTAGTCATCCAGCTGACGTAAAAATGCTTTGGGAGTGGATCCTAAGTTCTCCCTGAATTTATCGGGTTTGAAATCATTCCCCCTAATTACCTGTATCACTTGGGCAGGTGCCAAGCCAGGTTGTGGTGTTGACGTCTCCCCTCTGTAATGTTGGAACGTGTCGCTCGTTATCTTAGGACTTTGACCTGGGCTCGTATCCTCAGCCAACTTCAAGCCCACCGGACTTCCAATGCTTCCCTGTTTGCCTACTGTGTTTTCTGCAGAGAATAAAGTTGCGTTTTCTAATGACCTGATCTCATTTTTAATTATGAGATCTGTGTGTTCTTGGAGTTTGGACCTCATGTTTTCCTCCGAAGCCTGCATTCTAGAATTGTATTCGCCTAGCCTCTTTAAAATCGTCAGCCTATCTTCTTTAGTTTCGTTCACCTGCTGCTCCCAATCTTTCCGGATCCTGTTCTTCAAACTGTTAATTTTTTCTTCGCTCCTTTCCTGATTCTTCTCTAGCTCCTCACGTATTTGCTCTTGTATTTGCTCTTGTGTTTTAACTAATTGTTCTTCCAAGTTTTCCTGATTTTTATTTAGCTGTTCTCCTACCTCTTCTCGTATTACCTGCTGGGTTTTGATTAATTGGTCTTCCAAGTTTTCACGCAAGTGCATACGTTCTTTCTCTGATTTGATTTCGAGCTTATCGATTTCCTTTATTAATTCGAGTACATTACTATCGACTGAATTAATCTGTTACTGTAATTTATCCTGTGTGCTTTTTATTCCAGCCGTGTTGTTTACGCATGCTGCCTCAATTTGTTTTAATTTATCGGCTACCATTTCATCGAATTGTATGAGTTTATTGTCGAATTTGGATTCCAAGTTCTTAATTTCTCCTAATTGTTTTGCGTTTTTTTCCGCTACCTCATCTGCCAGTTCCTCTACTTCCCTAGTACTTTGGTTTATGTCATGGGTGATCTTTTCTAACTGTTCTGTTTGTACTGATTGTGTTATTACCTGTTCTGATAGTTTATGGTTTAATTCGTTTAATTGTTTATCGGTATCCAATTTCTGGACCTGCAATTGGGTAGTTATGTTACCGCTCATGTCTTGTAACTGTCTTTCACTGTGCTCACGCTGAATTTCTAACTGTTCAACCGTTTTCGCGGACATCTGCATAGACATCTGCTCTAACAATACCTTGATTTCTTCGATGCTAGCCATCGCACAATACACAAATATAACCAGAGAAAAACAGGGTCATGCACCGGGATTTCAGTCATACACACGTACACATGTCATGATATTTAAATACTACTGATTCTAATTTAGTAAAAATTTCAGTAATCAAAATTTACTGAATAATGACTGTTATTTCCAAACAACAAAATAACTCCCTTGTGATCTGCTTTTAAATCCCTAACCAACAGCATTTACGAACAACACTAATTAACCGAAGTTAATTAAATGTAAAATATAAGGCAACACCTTCCTGCTTTGACTGAGTTCAATAATATGCAAAATTTCTAATTTTAATGCCGGGCGCCAGAACAAGTAAATAACAAATACAATATCAACTTCTAACCTTGTTCAATATTTCTAACTTTAGGAACTCAGTGATTTTACTAATGCACATGGCGGTACAACATCGCCTCAATTTACTGAATTTACTTTTGCCCGCTTGACCTGGCATCATTTCTCAGCGAAATAAATATGAGATCAGCAAAGAAACAACAACAACAATCCCCACTTGGGCAGCCATTTTTGTTTTATGAACCCTTGCAAAGAAGCTTATGAGACTCAGTTTCGGGGGGTGTAACAGTCCATTTCGTAAGTTGTTGTTAAAGCGCTTCATTGACATGCAGGGTAACATATAACAAAATAACATGCAGGAAGAAGTGAAGCCAGGGTTAAAACAAATGAATTTAATGACAGATAAGCTATTTACAAAATGAAATAAACAAACAAAACTCCCAAAATGACTCCCATTGAATAAATTAATTTGCCACAAACTAGGCCTAATCTCAGGAGAGATTATTAATCGGACCAAATGTCCCAAAATCTGCAATGACAATGTATACGTGTGCGCCGTTCTACATGCTTAACGATGAGTACAATTGAATGCATGATTCGTCATCATCCGGATAAACTTTCAGAAGACGAATCCGCATTGCTTAGAGCTAGACAGACGCGGGGAACAACTATACACAACTTAAAACTAAACCGACACTTCCTATACTAAATAAACAACACATAATTTCCGCTTGAAATTGAAATGAAGAACTGCCGTAGCAAAACATTACTGCCTAAAATTAGGACTTCTCAAAATCAACACAAGTAAGTTAACACGTGACCAACAAAAGAGACACATATATGACCGCCGTCATTTTTACAAGTAAAATACAACTTCACCACACGGGAGTCACACACAGAAAAACTAACATGAACTGAGTCATAGAATTATCACTAGGCTCAAAGCCAACATTTACATCATTAACACAATATTCCATCCATACGACATGCAATAATTCGTAACAAACGTGGCGAACTCTCCAATTAATTATGGTCCAAATAACCATCACAAAAGAACAGGTTTGCTAATGATAGCTTAATAGGGGTCAGTCGGACAACAGGACTGCCTAACAAAATAAGTCACCAAGGCTAGACGGGCGCTAAGTGGAAATATGCACATCTGTCAACCCACGTGTCAATAACCTCGACCTCCCAAGGCACGGGATCGAGTCTCGATGAAGCGTGCCCCAAAGCACAATATATGCGTGTGTGTGTCAGAACAAAATATATCTCAGAATTTCCCCTAGGAAATCCAAGAATCAGGATTGGACAAGTTACAGTAGCCTCCTCGGAGCGCACTGCCTTTCCAGCAAAAATACAACAACAACAAATATGAGGGCGGTAGCACCATCTACCCCTCATCACGTAGAATCAAAACACACCCCTGACACAAGAACACACACAGAATCGCACGTATGGATTTGACAGAAATCTGAAATAAATGACATAAATATTTTCCACCAGCCCGTGCTTCCGTTCTAGGCTGAGACTAACGAACCTGAAAAGGACTCAAAAAAATCTAAAAAATTAGAACTAAGGTGTTCTACAATTACATCTTAATTTGTTGCGCTCGGCAACCCTAGTATGAGTAATAACCTGTTCAGCAAACATCTTACATAAATTACCTCCCTTTCCTATCAAAAATATGAACTTTAATAAAGCACCACTTATCAAATGTAACGAGTTTCGCATCCGCATGGATAAAAATCAAGTACACGCGCCGTGTACATTAAATATGACTCCAAAGAAAAATATAGAACAAACAACTTTGGCCAACGTACATTTAAAACACTAGTGTCTGTGCACAAAAAACATCTACACAAGAAAAAGAATAAATGAACTATTTACACGTTCCCACGCCTTATCTAACTACATATTGAGTAATTCAATTTTTGTACATCACCGTATCAGCTTGCAGAACATATAACCTCCGACCCGGCTCATTTCCCTACGGGAAATTAGGCCCTCCATCGTCGACGTCGTCGAAGAAGCGATGCACATCAATCCGTCTCCTGGCCAAACGTCGGACATCTTGGCGTAGTCTCTTGGCCAGAAATGTTCAATGTTAATAAAAATTTCCGGGCTATAATCGCTGTGAGTTACTACTTTCACCCACGTTATGTCCTATGTGATTAATGATCGAAGACTTTCCCTATCTTATCATTCGCTTACACACGCACAATTATCACTTGAAAGAAATACAATACAAATTTTACATAAATTATACACTTCAAACACATCGTCACTGGCTTGAAAACAAGTTTTAAACATGACTGTCTCGCAGTCCTTATCTCGCTAGATATCTCCACTGCTCTACGTGAACCTTGCTCGCTTTGAGCACTAATTGGAATGTTAGTAAATTCTTGCCCATTAAGAGCTGAAAATCGTGACGCACACTGGCATAAACCCTTGCTCACCAGAGCTCAAAACAGTTGTCCTCGAAACAGCTTCTCCTCGATCAATTTATTGGAAACTGACAGAATGAGGTGGAGTGGGGAGAATTAGGAAAAATATTCTAGAGTTTTCATCTCACAAACTTGGGACTAGTATCAATCTTCATCATTTTATTCAAACGTCTCAGCGCACTTATGCGGAATTATTTCGGATCGGCGGTTGTTTAGATAAGCGTTTCCGCGCCTTTTTTTTACAGGGTATGCCACCCATCGCGTGGTTTTGGCGTGGTCTCATCTGATTGGGTGATTCAATCCTATGTCGGTTGAAACTCACTCGCGACCATCCCCTAATGACTGCAATTTTGGTGCGCGTTGTTACACAATTTGTCCTTGAACTCGGCTTACCCGGTCGTCTTCAAGAATAACTACCAAGCCTACATCTGTGGTAATCATTGCAACACACTAACTTGGCTTCCCCTTTGTCAATTTCTACATGTACTGCCTGGGCCTCAGTAATAATAATAATAAATCATGAATACTTAATCATCGCAGATTAATAAGGGTTCAATACATATATATATACATACATAAATTATATATAAACTTTTGAACTGACGGTGGTTTTGGGTTCTGGGGGATGTGAAACGCGAAGATATGTCGAAATTTTCCGGAAGTCGAAACATGGTACCCATTGCAATAGTTAGCTTTCTAATGAAATCTACCTAAAAGGAATGTCTGTGTGTTCATCTTTTATGCGTTCATAAACCATTCATCCGATTGCAATCAAATTTTGGTGATTGTTGTAAACACATTCGGGAGGTTTATAGGCATAGTAAATCCATTTCAAAATAGATAGCGCGCGAGCAGTTTAAACAAATGCGTAATTGCGATGCGTTCATATACAATTCATCCGATTGCGATCAAATTTTGGTGGGTTGTTGTGCACAGTCCCGGAAAAGTTATAGGCGTAGAAAATCCAATATACAATAAATGGAGCGCGAATAGCTTCCAAAAAATAGCGTGCGTTTGTTTCAAGAAAGTCCCACATGCGTTCATATTCCATTCATCCCATTGCGATGAAACTTGGGTGAGATGTTCTGTACACTTCAGGTAAGGTTTCTGGCTTAGTAAATCCACTTAACAATAGGTAGCACACGAGTAGATTTAACAAATGAGCGACGACGGGCGAAGCGTTTCAACAAAGTCCTGTATGCGTTCACATACCATTCGTCCGAAATCGATGAAACTTGGGAGAGAGGTTGTGTACACTACAGGCAAGGTTTCTGGCTTAGTAAATCCATGTTATAATATGTAGCGCACGCGTAGATTCAACAAATGAACGACGACTCGCGAAGCGTTCCAACAAAGTGCCGTATTCGTTCATATACTATTCGTCTGATAGCGATGAAACTTGGGTGAGATGTTGTGTACACTTCAGGGAAGGTTTCTGGCGTAGTAAACCCACTTAACAATAGGTAACGCACGAGTAGATTCAACAAATGAGCGACGACGGGCGAAGCGTTTCAACAAAGGCCTGTATGCGTTCACATAACATTCGTCCGATAGCGATGAAACTTCGGTGAGTGGTTGTGTACACTTCAGGCAAGGTTTCTGGCTTAGTAAATCCACTTTTCGATAGGTAGGGCCCGAGTAGATTCAACAAATGAGCGACGACGCGCGAAGCATTTCAACAAAGTCCCGTATGTGTTCATATACTATTCGTCTGATAGCGATGAAACTTGGGTGATATGTTGTGTACACATTAGGGAAGCTTTCTGGTTTAGTAAATCCACTTAACAATAGGTATCGCACAAGTAGATTCAGCAAATGATCGACAGCACGCGAATCGCTTAAACAAAGTCACGTAGCGTTGAAATGCCATTAATCCGATTGCTAAGAATCTTTGGTTGGATTGTTGTGCACACTCCAGGAAAGGTCTGACTTAGTAAATCCTTTTTACAATAGGTAGCGCACGAGTAGATTCAACAAATGAGTAACGGCGCACGTATCGTTAAAGAAAATCGTATGTGTTCATATACCATTCATGCGATTGCAATGAAATATAGAGAAATGTTGTTTCCATTCCCGCAAAGATTTCTGATTTAGTAAATCCGTTTTACAATTGGTAGCGCACGAGTACATTAAACTAATCAGCGACAGCGCGTAAATCGTTTCAACCAAGTCCCGTATGCGTTCATATACCATTCATCCGATTGTGATAAAACGTTGGTGAGTTGAGTACAGTCCTGCGAAGGTGTGTGAATTAGTAAATCCGTTTTTCAATGGATGGCGCACAAAAGATTCAACAAATGAGTGAAGGCGCGTGAATCGTTTAAACGAAATCCCGTATGCGTTCATATGCCATTCATCCGATTGCGATGAAACGTTAATGAGTTGTTGTGTACACGCCAGGGAAGGTTTTCGATTTCGTAAATCCATTTTACAATAGGTAGCGTACGAGTATATTCAACAAATGGGTTATGGCGCTCGAATCTTTTCAACAAAGTCCCGTATGCGTTCATATACCATTTATTTCATTGCGATGAAACTTTGGAGAGTTGTTGAGCTCGCTCCAATGATTTTTTTGAGATAGTAAATCAATTTTACAATTGTTTAGAGGTGGTTAACGGAAAATAAATAAATAAATATTGGGAATCCAAAAGCACTTCAACAAACAAAGTTACAGCGACAACACTATCTTTGATTGGCATTGCAACGCAGGCCGGGTAGAGCTAGTATTGTCCCCGATATCCGGATAGTAGGCTGTCAGATATCCGCCCCCTCAATCGGATTGCCAATAATCAAACGCGCCGGCACAGCTACATCAATAAAAATGGCACTGACAGATACTATCGAGATTAGAGCACAGTAGTTAACAAGACATTATTGTGGAACACACCAAAATATACGGGGGTTCATACTTACCTCTTACTTACCTTTTAAATTTATCTCGGGGATGGGTTGTCAACTGGATCACTTAAAAGTATGCCCACACAATAACCTCCACCATGATATTTAAAATGAACCATAACGAAGACGAGAAACTTTAAACTGCACAATAATTTATTTCACATAAAGAATGAATTTAACAAAAATAAACAACAAAATAAACGTGGCAATCAGAAGCCATTGTCCACATAACTATGTCCTCCTGTAGAACTTGTATACTCTACATACAATGTTTCAGCTTTCTCAAGCTCAAAATAGCGTAAAAATAATAATGCACTTGGAATGGAAACGGGATTTGGGACGAGACATATATCAATTGTTTTACGTGTTTATACACATCACATTTTATTTATAGCCACAAGGCTATTATGGAGACGTCCTTGGCCTCTATCATACAGTTTCCTGGCCAGCTGCGACACACCTGCATCGTCAAAGTGGACTCACCTGTCCGTTCAACCCCAGCATATGCGAGTTACATCAGAGCTTAGCTCCTTTCAAAACACGTTAAATGTCCACTTCTCAACTGAAATATTATCACGCAAATCTTTTAAATGCTCCATTCAAACACCAGTGGATTACTCTAATAATCCCAAATCATGTCTAATTGTTCAAAACACTTGTTTAATTAGCGTTGTTTAGAGTATAATAACAAAACACTTAATGTTAATAACAAAAGTTCATTAATTATTTATAACAATAATTAATTGTTTATAACAATGTCAAACGACAATTGAAAATTTTATACACGCCTCTATTAATCCCTTTCATTTCAAATTATTATCAAAGATATTTACATAATTATTTACAATATTAAATTGTTTATATTATTTATACAAGAAATACATTAAACCACACGTTTATCCGGTTGATAATTACTTAAATCGTGGTGATATAATCGACCAATGAAGGTTAGTTATATTTAAATGTCAAATTCAGGTTTAATAAGGTTTAATAATTATTATTAATATTTGTGACGGTAACCCCCATTCAACATCTTTATCTCAAATTATTTAACACTCTTGTTAATTTTAACAGTATCTTCACATGATTAACTTTCAAAGAACCAGAACAATACATTCAGCGGAAAAATACTTCGCTCAAAACGCACAAAATTGCACAACAATTGGCCCAGAATTCATCATATATCTTCATATATATGGCATCAAAATCTTCCAAATTACATACAAAAACCTCCACTTATAAATTCAACAACATCATCCATCTTACTGTGGGAACCACCTTCACTATTAAAGGGCATTATTCATCAGCGACTTTTACACGTCCACTGAACTAACGATTATACATCCACTGTTCCTCTTTAAAAATTCTTATATTCATAAATTGTATTAATGACTGTTATTATTTAACCTTCGTGGGTTTCATTCATGAATCGATATGAAGTAAAAATTTGCCAATCACAAATAAATTTAATAGCAAATACGATTAGACACTCCTCCCTGGTCTATCAAAAATTGAGATTAATATCTTCAAAGTAACGCAGTATAAAAATACTATCTTCAATCAAAGTTCATCTAAACTGCATAAATAGTCGAATAGAATACAATTAGATTGTGGAATGCAAACATTATTGTTCCAATCTATAATTGAGAAAAACTCCTATCAAATGTTCATTACTATAGTGTATTCAATAAATCGTATTCAAAGTTCATATTTCATAAAATTGTCTATAATGCAATGATAAATGTCTATGTTGCAATCATGTTCATAAGACGACTAGTATTTCAAAGATCGTCGATAACGTAATAGATTTTAACGCTCTAAAATCATTTAATTATTCTTCTTTCTTGAGGATGACAGAAAATTGGTCAAAGTAATTTACTGAATAGAATTACTTTAATAAAATGACACGCTGTCTGACTTCAAATCTGCCATAGCAAATCGTTAACTTTACAGTCAAATCGTGACTACAAAAATATGCAAATTACTGAAAGAATCTAAATTATCAGTCTCAACTGATCCAAAATTATTTAAGTATGCCAATGACATAACAATGTCTCAACAAATCGTAGAAAAAGGCATAAATCATCGAAGTGTACTGAGTACAGAAATATCAAGCAAGAAAATGGGGCAAAATATAGGACAGAAAATATGGGAAAAATGGTTGCTCAGATATCGCTACATGACTCAAATAATACAAGAAACGTTCACGACTACCTTATCTGTTGATTGAAGTTCTAGAGGAAAGTTTTCAAAGAAAACTGCTGTTGGTTCCATTTCACCAGCGTGAAGATGAGCTCCGACCTCGAACCTGGAATCAGCGCCCTCGGAGAATCGAACTGCTTCCTCCTCCGGAAATTGCACTGCTCCATGTATACGAAAGACATCCTTCTGGCAAAACTCTTCTTTGTGAGCCGGGTCAACCCTGGCCTCTCTTGAAAGTTCCCTGAAGTTCTGGTCGCAATTCGCCATGAAGTTTATTGCAGTTATTTCCGCAGAAATATTCATAATCGTGGACTATGAAAATATTTCCACTGTCATTTGATATAATTCAGCGATGGATTCACGATGCATGAGTGTAGTTGGATGTTCACTACATGCACGCTCTTGTAGAATGACGATTAACGAAGTTCCATGCTGTTATTTCACTCCATCGATATATGTCCCAATTGCATTAAAGCCTTAGCCTTCCATCTCAACTTCTGTTATAATCATTGAAAGCACTGCCAGATTATAATGTTCCATAGTAGAATGTATCGTTGTATCACCAAACGTATTCTTCAATATCACGGTTGCGATACACGTGTCAGCCGTAGTGTATAATGTGATATTTTAAAAGTGCTTCCCAGGTGGCGAGAAAATCACTTTTGTCTGCAGTCTTAAAATGCCAATATCTTTCAAATTATAATCGTGAGATTGTTCAAATCTTCTACACACCTCAATGTTGTACTGCCCAATTGAATTATAATAAAGGCAGAAGCCAACTCTAGATATTTTATCTGGTAGAAACGTTAATGTGAGCGTTTCAATTCGCCTAGTTTCGAACACCGTAAAATGGAACTGCTCCGTGTTCGTTCGATGCGCCGGGCTTTAACCACACGCTACAGATGACTTGCTTCACTTATTCACTCGAAAATGACTATATGACATCAGAAATATATATGCGGTATGAGAGCTCCTCTATCCTGTACACGACCTTTTATCAACTTCTTAAGGGGCGTATCCATCCCTTCCATAGCCTGTTGCTCCGTCATTGCTAGAAGTTTTAACTTTGGCTATACTTGACGGATTTTCAAATTTCAAAAACTCAAAATTAATTTCTTCAAAATTCCAAATCAATGCCATAACTGAAAATAGTTTTCCACAATTCTGCATGCCAAAAGTAATTAAATATCGTAGTTTCAGTAATCTCCGTCTTCCTTCCAAACTATCGTTCATTGGTGCGAGCCTTTCCTCCAATAGCGTAACTTCTTCCTTAGCACAATACCTTGTTTCCTGCGACTGCGTCGTAAATCTCAGATCTTTCTCGAACAAAGTCATGACGTCACCAAGAATCTCAGCTCCACCAGCCTACTTGCATGAAGTCTACGTCATCCGTGCCTACGTCATGAATATACACGTCACAACTATGACATCCATAACTTTATTCATATTTGCCAATACAGACATCGTGGTCTCAATATAATTCAATTTACGGGGGCATTCTCCCTTCACCACGTTTTAAAAACAGTTGCAAATTGTTTTTAAACTCTGTGTTACAAATATCTCAATTCAATTGAACACGAAATTGAATTATTATTGGCTTACTCTTGGATAATATTTCTTCAAGTTCCCAGCATTGAACTTGCCATAAACGACATTTTTCTCATCATCGTAGAGTTCATAACAGTTGTTTCCATAAGCATTCGTAATTCTGAACGGACCCATGAACACTATTCCAAACTTGGGATAGATTTTCTTACTCACATCAGCTTTGACAGGTCTGCGTGATAATACCAGATTTCCAATTTCTAAGGGAGCACCAAAACGTTTTCCAGCTACTCTTTTCAGTCGTTTTTGTGCTGCTTTCTGGAGTTGTTCTTTCGCTCTGTCTATTCTCTGCTGCCTTCCTAGGTCGGGATCTCTAGGAACGTGATTAAAAAGATTGTCCCACGGCCTTTCTGGGTTTCTTCCTAGATGAAGTCCCATTGGCACCTCTCCTGTGCTCTCCTGCACTGTAGAATTTAGACATTCCTCAATAAGGGGTACAAATCTCACCCAACCAGAATGATCATTCGGACAGAAAATTCGACAGAATTTCGAAAATTCAGCCATATATCTTTCTGAAGAATTCGATTCCGGATATCGCACGCTTGAAAATATGTGCTTAATACCAAGCCTTTCCATATCTGCAGCAAATTCTAAGGATGTAAACTGAGCTCCATGATCCGAAAGTAGATATTCTGGTTTACCAGCTTTTGGAAACACAGCATGTTCCAGTCTGCTTACAACGTTCCTCGTGTTAGCTTTTTGCATGGGACTCATTGTTACAACTTTTGAGAAGACATCCACGGTAACCAACAGGAACTGATTACCCTGATATCCCTTCGGACAAGGACCAAATATGTCTGTCGCCATGAGTTCATTTGGTTTAGAGGGAATCATCGCCTTAGGTTTTCCTTTTAATAGAGCGGAAGCATACTTTGCTCTTTGACATTTATCACATGAACGAATGACATTAGCAATGCTGGAACGCATGTTAGTCCAAATAAACCTCTCTTTAAGAGTATCAAGAGTTTTATCTAAACCCGCATGTCCAGTTGCGTGATGAGCTACCCACACTAAATTGACAACAAGTTTAGGTGGCACGACTATTCGAAGCTTTGTATGCGCAGAGTCAGCATACTTACATACGATGTCTCCACTCAAGACAAAGTGTCGTGAATCTCTCTGTGCAGCTGCATAGTCAACATCAGTATTGTCCATGTAACCCTTGAGGAACCTGTACATTTTCCTGATTGGAGCGTGTCTCTTCTGTGACACACCGATTCGGGCTAACCTCCTAACGGTCTCTTGATCTTGCTGCTCCAATTGTACATGGTGTATCTGCACATTTTTGATAGGGTTACGTGATAAAGCATCAGCCAGTAAGTTTTCTTTCCCAGGCTGATGGACGATAGTGGCATTAAACTGTTGGGTGAATAAAGCCCAACGTGTCAATCTATCACTAGACATGTCAGTTTGCAGCATAAACTGAAGTGCTTTGTGATCTGTAATAATGATAACCTTGTGTCCCAGCAACATTTTTTTCCAGGCTTGCAAAGCTGTTACAAAAGCTAACGCTTCTACTTCTCTCGTAAAGTAGTTTTCCTCGTGTTTCTTTAACTTTCGACTAGTGAACGCAATGTAGTGCTTGTTGCCTGCCTCGTCTTTTTGGTATAAGACTGCACTAATGCCTATTCTTGATGCATCAGACTCTATATAGAACACCTTCTCAAAGTCTGGGTACTCCAGTTTGACGTTGTTTCTGAGCATCTCCTTCGCTTTCTCAAAAGCCTCGTCTGCTGCGGTACTCCATTTCCATCTATTATTCTTCTTGAGTAAGTCATACAGAGGAGCCATAATTTCAGAGTATCTCGGACAGTGGCTGCTAATGAATTGGCATGCGCCTACAAATTCTCTGACTTGTTTCACCTTAGTTGGCTTTGGGAATCTTGTGATCGCATCTACTTTCTGCATGTTTGGATGATATCCATCCTTATCAATAGTATGCCCCAAGTAATTGATCTCCTTCTTCAAGAATTGACATTTTCCAAAATTGACCTTGATATTGGCCTTCCTTAAATTTTCAAACAACTTTCTCAAGTGCACTAAATGTTCTGCGGCGTTGGGTGAAGATACAATTAAATCGTCAATGTAGCAAATTACATTTTCCTTTACTTCGTCAGTGAGCTTGCTTATAAGTGCTCGAATAAGTGCTGGTCCACTGTTGACCATTCCAAAAGGCATTCTCACAAAGACCCATGACGTCTGGTCAAATAAGAATCCAGTGTACTGCATACTTTCTTCCTCCAGTTGAACTTGGTAAAACGAAGATGTCAAGTCGAGAACACTGAAACATGCTCTCCCTTTGAACTTTCTAAGCAGATCTCTGATCTTAGGTGGTCGGTCATTTTCTGGAAGAATCTTCAAGTTGATGGTCCGAGCATCGAGACAAAGACGTATCTGACCATTATTTTTCTTGACTACAGTGATGGGGTTTATGTAAGACGACGCCTGTTTTTTAATAATCCCGTCTACCTCCATTTTTCTGATCAACCCTCGTATTTCTTGATAGTATTTCTCAGGTATAGGGTATATTCTCTTTTGGTAAGGGGTTTCATCGGTCAGCCTTATCTTATACTTATAGTCTTTAATCAATCCAGGCTTTTCATCAAAAATATCTTGGAATTCCTTTATCAAATCCTCAAATTCCCCCTGAATTTCTTCAAATCCTTCAGTTTTTCTACTGGGTATTTCTGTTATATTCTCCACTTCATTAATAATGGTATTTAAAATTTCTTCCCTAAGGTCTATCTCCAGACTGTTTTTCACGTCCTGTTCTTCGATCTCTTCTGTGATCATGTACCCTTCATTAAAGCTAATACTCCTATTCTTCATATCAATAATGGCTCCAACTTTCGATATAAAATCGATTCCTAGCATAATATCGAAATGGATCATGTTCACCACAATAAAGATCTGTTCATAATTCCTTCCATTATTATTCCAGCCTCGTCTTTGCTGATATGGACGGTAACCTTGTGATCTGTTGTTGCGGAAATAATTATTCCTGTGAGGACCTACATTTTCAGTTTTTTCTTCATCAGGCTTATCAGTTTGCTGCACTTGATCCATGTAGACTGTATTAACGTCTTTGAATTCGTGCCTCTGCCCTTTTTGTACCAAATTTGGAATTGGACTCGTGTAGTCAAGCCTTCTCAACAGTTCGTCCATATTTGTCAAATCCCTGATATTTGACGATATGATGAGTCTTCCTACCTCCACTGGCAACATACGTGAAATCGCATCTATCAACTGCTCTGTTGACAATGGGGGTTGCAAAAATCTCAAGCGTGATAACTGACTCGTGAAGAAATCAGCGTACCGTGTTGGAAGAGTACCTGAATACTTCCTCGAGTATACCTCAGCTCTTAATGAATTCTGAGCTTCTATTGACCAGAATCGTTTAATCAGTGCCTCTGCAAATTCGTCAAAATTGCTAAAAGTGTACCGAAATGCTCTAAACCATTTGAGGGGTCCTCCAGCTAGAAATCTTTCTACGATTCTCATCTCTCTCTCTCTAGGAATGTGGGCTTCAATGAAGTAGTCTTTAAGATTCCTGATATATTCAATCGGTGTGAGACTATCAGTATTGCTAAATTTTTGAGGTTTGTCTTCAAAGTTCCGGATGACTGTCACATTTCTCGGATATGAATCCATATAATTTTTCCCACTATCACGATATTTCCATTCAGGTTCAATATTCCTATCCTCTTCTTCTTCCCGGAATCTGGATATACGTTCCTCAGGACTAATATCTCTCTCTTCTGTAGCGAGGTTACATCTTCTCACGTAATTTCTATCTTCTTCACCAGTCAATCCTTCAGTATCCTTGTCTGTGATTTCCGTGATGACTTTCCTAATCAACTCTTCCTTATAGGTTTCCATCATGCTAGCTTCTCCTAGTTTCAAATTCTGAAGTTTGCTCGTAGTTTCATTAACATCAGAGACAACCTTATGAATCTGTTCCTCTAACGCGGTTTTTAATGCTTGCACGTCCTGACTTATTTGAGTTCTATCCTCTACCTGCTTTTCGGATAGCGAATCCATCCTTACATTCAAGTCTTTTCTAATCTGAACTACTTCATTATTTATGTCTACTTGTGTACTGGCAAGTTTTCTTTCAATTCGCTCCTGAATCTGATCGACATGTTCCCCACTTGACCTGTTCCATTCATCTTTCCAAACCGTTACATTTGCAGTTAACATTTCCGCGATATCTACTGCAATGTCTTCCTTAAGTAAACGATTGTGATCTAATACTTGGGTTCTCATGACCTCTACATCGTATTTTAAACCAGCTAAAGAAGCTGTTGTCCTAACAGACTCGTCAACTAACCGAGTTGTTAATGCACTAATGTTACGAGTACAAAGCGTTTTTGAAGTTTCAGTTTCCTCTCTAACTTTGTTAACATCAGTTTGAACTTTAGCAATGTCTACAAAAACAGTATTGACTTCTACTTGTATCTTATTGATATCGCTTTGCATATCATTAACATCTGAATGAATATTATTGATGTCTACTTGAACATTTGACACATCGGTTCGAGCATTTCTAACCTCTTTTTGAACTTCCTCTACTTTGTCTTGTACAGTAGCAACATCATTCCTAACAACAATTACTTCAGCTCTAGCACATGAAATATCACCCCGGACATTAGCAACATCAAGATTCAACATAGTAAGATCTTTCTGTACCTTAGAAACATCAATTTTAAAATCGGAAACATCTTTGTGAATGTCACTTATAGCATTATCGATTCCCTGGGTACTGATTTGTAAACGCGACACATTATTCTCTAAGTTTGCAGAACTGGTCTGAAGAACTTTCAAACTTTCATCCAGCATCTGCTTTACACTTTCATTCATGCTAGCTTTCAAATTAGCAAACCTATTACTAGCATTCTCCTCCATTCGACCAGTATTCCTAGCTTCCATCTCCTTAATACTTGCATCCATGCTAGCTTTCAAGTTAGCAGACAAACTGTTGGACATCTCCTCCAACATCTTCCTCAAACTCTCATCTGCCATTTCAATAATATTTCAATAATAAACTGCTTTAGGGACATACATCAAACAGAGCAAAATAACAACATCTGAGCAACATCTTTCATCATATATAAGTTTGAGCAATTTTCTGTCTTAAATCAAACTTATAATTACCTTATAATTAACCTTCGTAGACACTTCATGTTGAAATAAACTCAAGCACATGTTCAAGTTTCTTTGGTTCATTTTAAAATATCCTAACACAAATAATTTACATTTACAATCCAAATAGTTTAATTTTATCTTTAATATGACTAAACATGTCATAAGCCGGTCAAATAAAATAAGACTCCAGATCATAGGCGATTTTTCTAAGTTTCCAGCCTATTTAACCTCTCTCAAGTTGTATAAGATCTGATCTTTTCAGAGTGTAATTTTCCTAATACAACACAACATTTTATTGCTATATAATCACACTCTCAAATTCTACAATTGGCTAAGACATCTAACAAAGAATCAACCTCTTTATTTGAGTCTTCACAATCCCTTTGACATCGATAACTTGGTAATCCAATGTTATTCGAACACTCCACAAAAATTGCGGTGTCAATTCTACTGCAATAACTTGGTAATCCAATGTTATTCAGTCGAACGTGCCCCACGTTTTAGGGTCGCCAATCCTACTGTCCCCGATATCCGGATAGTAGGCTGTCAGATATCCGCCCCCTCAATCGGATTGCCAATAATCAAACGCGCCGGCACAGCTACATCAATGAAAATGGCACTGACAGATACTATCGAGATTAGAGCACAGTAGTTAACAAGACATTATTGTGGAACACACCAAAATATACGGGGGTTCATACTTACCTTTTACTTACCTTTTAAATTTATCTCGGGGATGGGTTGTCAACTGGATCACTTAAAAGTATGCCCACACAATAACCTCCACCATGATATTTAAAATGAACCATAACGAAGACGAGAAACTTTAAACTGCACAATAATTTATTTCACATAAAGAATGAATTTAACAAAAATAAACAACAAAATAAACGTGGCAATCAGAAGCCATTGTCCACATAACTATGTCCTCCTGTAGAACTTGTATACTCTACCACGGCCGACTGAATACGAGCTGCGCTCTATACCGGCCTTGACATTCCCAGTCAGAACCCATGTATAACATGTAATTGGAAAGTTTCTACTCGTTGCCGGTAGAGCGCACTCTCCTCCCATTATAGGCGCGATAAGGAATAAGCTGAACAGTACGTATATTAAATGTGTAATCTCAAGAACCACTGGATGGATTTTGATGCTGCTTTCTCCATTCTGTAAAGGTGATCTCGAGGAAGATTTGTGTAGAAAATAATTTATTTATGACCAAAGGGAGCCAAGCAGTAACGATTTCAGTGAAAAGGTCGAAAAAATAGCCTGGCGTCCGTGCGCTTTTTAAGCTTACGCTGGGCGAACCGTTAAAAATATCATTATATTATGAGTGTAAGAGTTGTTCAGCGTGAGAAATTCTACAAAAAAGTCCGCGAGAGCATATCTCTATCTTCGATACATCGCCCACTATAAGTGTTTTTAGTTTGGACGGGAGGGGCATTTGGCTTGCACCTCGCCATTCTTAAATTACGTCTGACAGGAATTCCTTGCACATTCATAACTGTTCCCGGGCGAAGCCAGGGCGGGTTGCTAGTGACACTATATAATTATTATCATTATAATTTCCGCATTATCAAAATTAAAATTATATCACAAAATAAAATAGCGTGCTAATAAATCTAAAAGAAATTAGACATACCTTGCACCTTCTTCGGGTACAAGGACATTACTCCAACACCGTCTCATTAAAAGGAAAGAGAGGATCAAAATTACAGCCGGGAACAAGTAGCAGCTAATCGTGTGTTGTGTTTTGTGCTAAGAGATCTTTCGACAAATTATCAGATACCGTGTGCCTTCTTTTTCACGAAGCAGCTGCCAGGACGGGACTTACATAAACTCCTGCTGGACGTTATTCTCGAGGTTGAACAATGCGGTTTCATAATTATAATAACTGTCTCTGATAATCACAAAACTAACACTACAATGATGAGGCATTTAGGGGGAGGGAATTTGCAACCAATGGTCAATCACCCATACGACGAGTCTAGGAATGTATTCCCTAGTTTTGATCATTGTCACATTCTAAAAAGAAACATTAGAACGCAGTTTCTGTAACGAGAGATGACTAATGGTACTGGAATAATTTCAGGGAAATACTTGTCATTACTATACACAATGCAAAAGGGTGAGATCGTCAAACCGGTCAGACACCTCACTAAAAAACACATCGAACCCACTAAATTTGAAAAAATGAATGTTCGGCGTGCCAAGGAAGTGTTCTCGTCAGAAGTTATTGGTGCCATTAGTACACTAAAAGAAAATATAGGCATGCACCCGGAAGCGTACACATTCATGGACGCAGAAGCAACCATTTTTTTGAAAAACGTTAATAAATGGTTCGCTATGCATGACGTAAGCATCATATTCAGTCTAGAAATCCAGATAAAGGGCATTTTTTCTCATTAAATGTCAGTCGCCTAAACTGGCTAGAGGAATATTTTCTTTCTTACCTTGAAACTTTGAAAGCTGCTAGTAACGCTGCTAGAAAGGACTTCCTGAGTTCTGAGACTTACGAAGCTACCTATACAATTAATCACGGATTCAGCTGTCCAGTGCATAAGGTATCTTCTAAAAATGGGTAGAGGAAAGTCGCCAAATATGGGGAGTTTTTTTATAGGGCTCACATTAGACATAAGAAGGAACGGAATAATTTTGGTTTTCTCACCAATGTTAACCTCAGGCGATATACTATGTATATTACAAATAAGGGCACGTTTGGTGTTGTAATACCCTCTGATATTATTGTTAACTTTAAAAGTGCACTTTCCTCGTATTAGGCAACCGGGTTTCGCAATATGGGGAGGTGAGAAACCTCACGGTTTTTATGTATAATAGGTACACTTTTTTTTGCGTATGGCTTTTAGTGCCGGGAGTGCCCGAGGACATGTTCGGCTCGCCAGTTTTGTAGCTGCTTCGAGACGGACACCCAATGGGTGAGCTACAAGTACCGTTGGGGAGGAATGTGGGATGGGAGGGTCGAGGAGTTGGAAGGTAGCGGCTGTGGCATATAGTTAGGGACCAACCCCGGCATTTGCCTGGAAGGAAGATGGGAAACCACAGAAGACCATCTTCAAGGTTGCCGGCGGGGGGATTCGAACCTCCTCGCCTCCCGGATGTGAGCGACTGCCAACGGTCATGCCGCAACGACCTCGGCTAACTCACCCGGTATAGGTACACTGAATACCCTACTAATGCTTTAATTAATAGGTACACTGAATACCCTACTAATTAAAGCATTAATTCTGACATTTTTTTTTCGTGTGGCCTCCTGAGGCCGAGTGCAGGTCTTTCTAGTCGACGCCCGTGGGCGACCTGCGCGTCAAGATGAGAGATGGAATGGATGAAGATGAATGAAACTGGGCAAGGATGTGGAAGGAAGCGGCCGTGGCCTGTTAGAAGGTACCGTCCCAGCATTTGCCTGGTGTTGAAAAATGGGAAACCACGAAAAATCATTTCAAGGACGGCCGACGGTGGGGCTCGAACACACGCGTCTACCGAGTCAGCAGAGAGCTTGGCCCCATGGCCTAACGCTGCGCTTTAGCCAGCGTAGCCACTACTGTCGGTAATTCTGACAATGTAATGAAATCATGAACACAAATAGTACAAAAATACAAAAATGAATATTTTAAGTAAATAACAGTCCTAGTTTCCTGTTGACGAACTTCCAAACCGTTCAGCAGAAAATGCATAAACTTTAATGAAAACCGAGTGATTCTGATCGAATTCAACTGTAACGAGGTGCAAGGTATGTCTAATTTCTCTTAGATTTATTAGCACGCTATTTTATTTTGTGATATAATTTGCATTTTGATATTGTGGGAATTATAATGATAATATAATAGTGTCACTAGCAACCCGCCCCGGCTTCGCCCGGGAACAGTTATGAATGTGCAAGGAATTCCTGTCAGACGTAATTTAAGAATGGCGAGGTGCAAGCCAAATCCCCCTCCCGTCCAAACTAAAAACACTTATAGTGGGCGATGTATCGAAGATAGAGATATGCTCACGCAGACTTTTTTGTACAATTTTTCATGCTGAACAATTCTTACACTCATAGTATATTGATATTTTTAACGGTTTGTCCAGCGTAAGTTTAAAAAGCGCACGGACGTCAAGTTCTTTCTTCGACCTATTCACTGATATCTAAAATCGTTACTGCTTGGCTCCCTTTGATCATAAATAAATTATTTTCTACAGAAATCTTCCTCGATATTACCTGTACAGAATGGTGAAAGCCGCATCAAAATCCATCCAGTGGTTCTCGAGATTACCCGTGATATCCAAGAATCGGGGACTTTGTTTTACACTAAGTAGAGATAAGTCTTAGTCGTGCAATGCTTGGTGAACAGCGCTGTGTGAGCAGTTGAGTAACTAACAAGATTTCATGAAAAAGGTCTCATTGTCTAGGCCGGTATGAGCTCATTCAGTCGGCCGTGACTCTACATACAATGTTTCAGCTTTCTCAAGCTCAAAATAGCGTAAAAATAATAATGCACTTGGAATGGAAACGGGATTTGGGACGAGACATATATCAATTGTTTTACGTGTTTATACACATCACATTTTATTTATAGCCACAAGGCTATTATGGAGACGTCCTTGGCCTCTATCATACAGTTTCCTGGCCAGCTGCGACACACCTGCATCGTCAAAGTGGACTCACCTGTCCGTTCAACCCCAGCATATGCGAGTTACATCAGAGCTTAGCTCCTTTCAAAACACGTTAAATGTCCACTTCTCAACTGAAATATTATCACGCAAATCTTTTAAATGCTCCATTCAAACACCAGTGGATTACTCTAATAATCCCAAATCATGTCTAATTGTTCAAACCACTTGTTTAATTAGCGTTGTTTAGAGTATAATAACAAAACTCTTAATGTTAATAACAAAAGTTCATTAATTATTTATAACAATAATAAATTGTTTATAACAATGTCAAACGACAATTGAAAATTTTATACACGCCTCTATTAATCCCTTTCATTTCAAATTATTATCAAAGATATTTACATAATTATTTACAATATTAAATTGTTTATATTATTTATACAAGAAATACATTAAACCACACGTTTATCCGGTTGATAATTACTTAAATCGTGGTGATATAATCGACCAATGAAGGTTAGTTATATTTAAATGTCAAATTCAGGTTTAATAAGGTTTAATAATTATTATTAATATTTGTGACGGTAACCCCCATTCAACATCTTTATCTCAAATTATTTAACACTCTTGTTAATTTTAACAGTATCTTCACATGATTAACTTTCAAAGAACCAGAACAATACATTCAGCGGAAAAATACTTCGCTCAAAACGCACAAAATTGCACAACAATTGGCCCAGAATTCATCATATATCTTCATATATATGGCATCAAAATCTTCCAAATTACATACAAAAACCTCCACTTATAAATTCAACAACATCATCCATCTTACTGTGGGAACCTCCTTCACTATTAAAGGGCATTATTCATCAGCGACTTTTACACGTCCACTGAACTAACGATTATACATCCATTGTTCCTCTTTAAAAATTCTTATATTCATCAATTGTATTAAAGACTGTTATTATTTAACCTTCGTGGGTTTCATTCATGAATCGATATGAAGTAAAAATTTGCCAATCACAAATAAATTTAATAGCAAATACGATTAGACACTCCTCCCTGGTCTATCAAAAATTGAGATTAATATCTTCAAAGTAACGCAGTATAAAAATACTATCTTCAATCAAAGTTCATCTAAACTGCATAAATAGTCGAATAGAATACAATTAGATTGTGGAATGCAAACATTATTGTTCCAATCTATAATTGAGAAAAACTCCTATCAAATGTTCATTACTATAGTGTATTCAATAAATCGTATTCAAAGTTCATATTTCATAAAATTGTCTATAATGCAATGATAAATGTCTATGTTGCAATCATGTTCATAAGACGACTAGTATTTCAAAGATCGTCGATAACGTAATAGATTTTAACGCTCTAAAATCATTTAATTATTCTTCTTTCTTGAGGATGACAGAAAATTGGTCAAAATAATTTACTGAATAGAATTACTTTAATAAAATGACACGCTGTCTGACTTCAAATCTGCCATAGCAAATCGTTAACTTTACAGTCAAATCGTGACTACAAAAATATGCAAATTACTGAAAGAATCTAAATTATCAGTCTCAACTGATCCAAAATTATTTAAGTATGCCAATGACATAACAATGTCTCAACAAATCGTAGAAATAGGCATAAATCATCGAAGTGTACTGAGTACAGAAATATCAAGCAAGAAAATGGGGCAAAATATAGGACAGAAAATATGGGAAAAATGGTTACTCAGATATCGCTACATGACTCAAATAATACAAGAAACGTTCAGGACTACCTTATCTGTTGATTGAAGTTCTAGAGGAAAGTTTTCAAAGAAAACTGCTGTTGGTTCCATTTCACCAGCGTGAAGATGTGCTCCGACCTCGAACCTGGAATCAGCGCCCTCGGAGAATCGAACTGCTTCCTCCTCCGGAAATTGCACTGCTCCATGTATACGAAAGACATCCTTCTGGCAAAACTCTTCTTTGTGAGCCGGGTCAACCCTGGCCTCTCTTGAAAGTTCCCTGAAGTTCTGGTCGCAATTCGCCATGAAGTTTATTGCAGTTATTTCCGCAGAAATATTCATAATCGTGGACTATGAAAATATTTCCACTGTCATTTGATATAATTCAGCGATGGATTCACGATGCATGAGTGTAGTTGGATGTTCACTACATGCTCGCTCTTGTAGAATGACGATTAACGAAGTTCCATGCTGTTATTTCACTCCATCGATATATGTCGCAATTGCATTAAAGCCTTAGCCTTCCATCTCAACTTCTGTTATAATCATTGAAAGCACTGCCAGATTATAATGTTCCATAGTAGAATGTATCGTTGTATCACCAAACGTATTCTTCAATATCACGGTTGCGATACACGTGTCAGCCGTAGTGTATAATGTGAAATTTTAAAAGTGCTTCCCAGGTGGCGAGAAAATCACTTTTGTCTGCAGTCTTAAAATGCCAATATCTTTCAAATTATAATCGTGAGATTGTTCAAATCTTCTACACACCTCAATGTTGTACTGCCCAATTGAATTATAATAAAGGCAGAAGCCAACTCTAGATATTTTATCTGGTAGAAACGTTAATGTGAGCGTTTCAACTTCGCCTAGTTTCGAACACCGTAAAATGGAACTGCTCCGTGTTCGTTCGATGCGCCGGGCTTTAACCACACGCTAAAGATGACTTGCTTCACTTATTCACACGAAAATGACTATATGACATCAGAAATATATATGCGGTATGAGAGCTCCTCTATCCTGTACACGACCTTTTATCAACTTCTTAAGGGGCGTATCCATCCCTTCCATAGCCTGTTGCTCCGTCATTGCTAGAAGTTTTAACTTTGGCTATACTTGACGGATTTTCAAATTTCAAAAACTCAAAATTAATTTCTTCAAAATTCCAAATCAATGCCATAACTGAAAATAGTTTTCCACAATTCTGCATGCCAAAAGTAATTAAATATCGTAGTTTCAGTAATCTCCGTCTTCCTTCCAAACTATCGTTCATTGGTTCGAGCCTTTCCTCCAATAGCGTAACTTCTTCCTTAGCACAATACCTTGTTTCCTGCGACTGCGTCGTAAATCTCAGATCTTTCTCGAACAAAATCATGACGTCACCAAGAATCTCAGCTCCACCAGCCTACTTGCATGAAGTCTACGTCATCCGTGCCTACGTCATGAATATACACGTCACAACTATGACATCCATAACTTTATTCATATTTGCCAATACAGCCATCGTGGTCTCAATATAATTCAATTTACGGGGGCAGTATCTTATAAATAAAAGTAAAAGTCTGTATGTATGTATGTATGTATGTATGTATGTACGTATGTATGTGGGTGGGTTGGTTCCGTATACAAATCAACACCGTTCCACCAATCTCAACCAAATTTTGCGTACACATAGCTTAGGACCCAAAAGGAACCGCTGCCTACATGAATTTTCGATAGTTTTTCTCATTCTTCTCATTTCGGCCCTTTTGCACTCGAGCAAAGGCTAATAAATTCATAAAATATACTCGTGAAGGAATGGCAAGGCAGATAGTTTCCATGGCAACATAGCTCAAGTCGAGACACGGCCGACTGGATGCCAGTTGCGCTCTGCACTACCGGTATAGAAAATGAGGAGCTTTACTTGAAATCCCGTTAGTTACTCAACTGCTCACACAGCTCTCTCAACCGAGTTTAGCATAACAAAGACTTGACACTATCTACTATATATTTGTCAAATACCACTCACTCACTCACTCACTCACACATTCATCACGAAATCTCAGAACCCACCCAACGAATTGGAATGACATTTGGTATGCAGCTTCCTCAAGGACCGCAAACGCCTACTAAGAAAGGATTTTTGGATATTCAGGTTCTAAAGGGGTGTTAAGGGGGTAGACCTGAATTTCATTTAATAGCAGTATCTCCCGATTGGTTTCATTGGGGGATGTGATACTCGGCATATAAACTCATCATTAACAAGATGTTCAGCAAAGAACATATAGCTTACTTTCTCCTAAATGTATGGGTATATTTATGACTCTTTGTCCTCATCCCTAACACAATCACCTCTACCACAATGTATTGTTTGTTTTCATTTATATTGATAATTAGCCAGTAAGTGTCAAAATCAATATTGTATACTTTATGATGATTGAATAACAAAGCTACTAACTTATTGTAATGCATTCACGTCCGTTAATCCCTATATTAAGCCAGCCTGCTAAGTTAAGAATCTTCCGTTTTGGGTATCTTCCCCTTTAAAAATCCACGCCGATCACAGTAGGTTGGTGCTGTGACCTATCAGTGAATTAATCTTTATGTTGTACGCCTATGCACTGCCATCGTAATGTACTACGATGGCAGTGGCCTAAGGGTGTTGAATGAGTAGACAGTTTAAAGTAGCCAAGAGGGAGGCGATCCAGCTGGCAGTGTTTAAAGGTAATCGGAGCGCGATCGTGGCTAATAGTTGAACTACCAGTATTATAAAATTGCCATACTTCAGGAGACCAGGTATTTACACTGCGGTAAGTTTGGAACAATATTACCCACATAACCCACAAGAGGACAGCACCGTACAGAGGCATTAAGAAGGCTGTGGTTAATGACAACGTGTATCTAGTTCTTCTATTCTCCTTTTCCTAATGTCTTCTGTTTATTTGCGATGCTGGGGCTGTGATTTTATTAATAAACGAGTGTATACATTAGCCTCTCCTTTGAGCTAAATGACATCGTATTCAGTATCTGTGGAAAGAGCTCGTGCACATCATTTGTAAAAGAATTCAAGAAAAAAGAAAGTTAACTGCAGCAGTACTCGATCCCCAGTCGACTGCGTGACATACTAACACGCTAGCCCAGAGCTAATCCTATCCTTAACATCATGGTGTTCTTAACAGACATTAGATACAACCTGTTGGCAAATAATGACTTTAAATAAACGATTTCTTCACAGCAGTACATCTTCATTAAAGATAATTTCATACAAAGTTTATATTATTGTATCAGTAGGGTATATCACATACAACATACTAAAACTATTGAAATATAAGACAGGCACATGAGGACAGCTGCCATCTTGTCGTGTGACACAGACAGCTCAGATATTTTAAGCCACTCATACAGTATAATATTATAATATTAAATTATAATAAATAACGGATCACGACCTTCAGGATAGCTTAAACCACCCTAGGCTCGATAATCGGAATTGGTGGGTCTTAAGCCATTGATTAAAATGGTTGAATAATTCACACGGCCGCCATCCTGAAATGGCACGGACGATGACCTTGAATGTTGGATGAAAGACGCATCCCCCTATATGAAGGTATGTTGTCACCAAATTTGGTAGAGATCGGATGATTAGTTTAGCCGTAATTTGATTTTACGTTTTGAACGTTTGAGTGGCCGCCATTCAGTTTTGGTAAAGATGGCGGCGATATAAAGTATGACACTGAGGTGCCCTTTGCTAATGCTACCTCTGTACCAAATTTCGTTCAATTCGGT
Source organism: Meconema thalassinum (assembly GCA_946902985.2). NCBI lineage: Eukaryota > Metazoa > Arthropoda > Insecta > Orthoptera > Tettigoniidae > Meconema > Meconema thalassinum. Next base: position 130,811,141 of record OX336391.1, on the reverse strand, counting down.
TTCACCGTGTTCGAATTGATAGGGGGGACAGACATTCAGAGTACACACTCACACACACACACTCACACACACACATACACACACACAGACAGACACACACACAGACAGACACACTTTTTTTCGCCCTGTAGTGATCTCATAAGTCTACTTTCATTTTTTGCAAAAATCGAAAGTAGGCTAAAAATAAGAAGACACGTGTCTGAGGGTGTTTCGATGTGGTGTATATTAAGAGGTGAAAGGGGTGAAAAGTGGGGGTTGAAAGATTCCTAACGGAGCCTGTATCTCTTAAACGACATAGGAAAGGAGTTTGAAACTCAGCGGATATAAAACAGCATAAAAATAAGTAAATAAGTGTTTTACCGTTTCTTCATAAATACAATTTAAGGGGCCCATGGGGAGGGGTGAAATTCTGGGGGGAAAACAGGAAAGAAAGTGTCCTAAACGATTGACTCACTCGCTCTTAAAACTCAGGGGGAAAAACTGCTTAAAAATAAGTACATATGTGTTCGTCGTTTTTCTGATAAATCAAATTTAAGGAGTTCATCGCGAGGGGTGAAATTCTGAAGAAAAAAAATGAAAGAAAATGCCCTGAATCACTCACTCACTCATCATCGCCTAGAAAAAAGTATTGAAGTTGGAAACATGGCATTTTCGGGATATGATCGTTGTATGTCAAAACCATACACTAAGGGAGGGGTTTTAAATATTCAGGTTCTAAAGGGGTCTTAAGGGGGTTGAACCTGCATTTCATTGAATAACAATATCTCACGAGTGGTTTCATTTGTGGATGTGATACTCGGCATATAAACTAATCATTAAAAATAAGCAGACACGTGTCTAAGGGTTTTTCGATTTGGTGTATTATTATGAGGTGAAAGGGGTGAAAAGTGGGGGTTGAAGGATTCCTAGCGAAGCGTGTAGGCCTATCTCTTAAACGACATAGGCGAGAAATTTAAAACTCAGCGAAAAAAAATCAGCTTAAATAATATGTAAATCGGTGTTCTACCGTTTTTTCATAAATTAATTTAAGGAGCCAATGGGGTGGGGTGAAATTCTGGGGGAAAAATTAGAGAAAGTGTCCTAACTGACTGACTAACTCACTCACTCATCAAGCTCAGGGGAAAAAGACAGCTTAAAAATAAGGTAATAGGTGTTCCAGCGTTTTTTCATCAATCCAATTTAAGGGGGTGGGGTGAAATTATGGTAAAAATAATTGAAAGAAAATGTCCTGTCTGACTCACTCACTCTTCACGCCCAGCGAAAACTATTAAAGTTAGAAACATGAAATTTTGTGAATATGTTCGCTGTATGTCGAAAACGTCAACTAAGGAATGATTTTTGTTTATTCGGGTTTTAAAGAGGTGTTAAGGGGAGTAAACGTGCATTTCATTGAATAACGATATCTCATGAGTTGTTTCTTTGGGGATGTGATATTCGGTATATAAACTAATCATTAAAATAATCAGGCATATGTCTAAGGGTTTATCGATGTGGTGTATATTATGAGGTGAAAGGGGTGAAAATTGGGGGTTGAGGGATTCTTAACGGAGCGTGTCGCTCTGAAACGACATAGGCGAGAAGTTTGTCATTCGGCGGGAAAAAAAACAGCTTAAGATATAAGTAAATAGGTGTTCGACCGTTTTTTCATAAATCCAATTTAAGGGGTTCATGAGAGGGGTGAAATTCTGGGGGAAAAAACAGGAAAGAAAGTGTCCTATCTCACTCACTCATCATCGCCCAGCCAAAATTATTGAAGTTAGAAACATGACATTTTGGGGCTAAGTTCGTTGTATGTCGAAAACTTCCACTAAGGAAGGGATTTTGGATATTCAGGTTCTAAAGGGGGTGTTAAGGGTGTAGACTTGCATTTAATTGTATAACAATATCTCCCGATTGGTTTCCTTTGGGATGGGATACTCGGCATATAAACTCATCATTAAGAATAAGAAGACACATGTCTGAGGGTTTTTCGATGTGGTGTATATTATGAGGTGTATGTGTGAAAAGTGAGTTTTGAAGGATACTTAACGCAGCAAGTACCTCTTAAAAGACAGAGGCAAAAATATGGATCTCAGGGAGAACAAGTAGTTCCGTGAAGAACTATACAGCCTATTTTCATATATCCTACTTATGTTAACTGCCACAATCAACATACAAAATTTCAGTTTAATTGCTGTAACAGATTCGTAGATATTGAGAACCGTCTAAATATTTCAGATGGTCGCCAGGTTGGATTTTTATTTTTGTACTATTACATTAAGATTATTGTGTACGTGTGGTATTCAAACTGCAATCGCATGATTAGACCAAAAGGAGTAAAAACGAGGTTTTAAAATTACGCACAGCAGCCATCTTGTGATAATGCAAACCATTGAAGTAAATTAGATGCCAGTGGATCAACATTTGTATAAGCATTTAACGTGCAACGTTTCACGGCACTCGGATAGTTAATGCGCGAGAAACGTCCATTTAAATATTTATACTTCGCGTCGCCGCCATGTTGGATTTGTGCTCACTAGGTTCCTGAAAGCCCTCTAGGTGAACATATGTTCATAGTCTCTATGAACATTAAAAAATTCAGTTTGGTTGCTGTAAAAGATTCATAGATCTTGAGAACCGTCTAAATATTTCGGGAGCTCACCATTTAGGAGTGTTATGTGTATAGGCCATAGAGTTATGTACCAATCAAGGACAATTATTGCCTAGGTTCATTATTCAAACTTTCACTTCGATCGCATGATTACGACACAAGAAATTAAAACTTAATTTTAAAATTTCGCACAGCCGCCATTTTGAGGTTATGTAAGCAATTGAATTAAATTAGATGGCAGTGCATTACAATTTGCAAAATCAATTACTGTACCACATTTCACTGCGCTCAGAGAGTTAAATCACGAGAAAATTCTATTAAAATATTTTAAATTCGCTTGGTCCCCATGTTCGTTTCGTACTTTACAGGTTTATGAAACATACATAGGTATACCTGTATCAGTACCCTTTATCACCGTACAAAATTGCAGGGTGATATCTGTAATAGTTTCGGAGATATAGAATGTCAGTGAAATATTTCGCACAGCCGCCATTTTGAGGTTATGTAAACAATTGAACTAAATTAGACTCCAGTGCATTACAATGTGTATAAACATTTGCTGTACCAAGTTTCATTACATTTAGATAGTTAAATCGCGAGAAAAGTCTATTTAAATATCTCAACGTCGCTTGGCCGCCATGTTGGTTTTGTAGTCACCAGGTTTTTGAAAGTCTCATAGGTGAACTTCTAGTAGTGCCCTTTATCACCGTACACAATTTCAGGGCGATATCGGTAATAGTTTCGGAGATATTGAATGCTAGTGAAATATTTCGCACAGCCGCCATGTTGGATTGGAGAGACGTAACAAAATTTGAAGGGCACGGTCGAGGTCGCCGGGAATAGTGCTATGAACTTCCCGAGTTTCATTGAAATCACTCCAGCCGTTTCGATTTTATTAGGGGGGGACACACACACGAATCACACACACACGCACGCACACACACACACACACACACACACGCACACACACACGGACAAAAGGTGATCTCATAAGCCTATTTTTTCAAAATTGAAAATAGGCTAAAAATCAACTTGAAAAGTAGTAAATAGGTGTTCGATCGTTTTTTCATAAATCCATTAAGCGGCCCATGGGGAGGGGTGAAATTCTGGGGAAAGAAGTCCATTAAGGATGGATTTTTGGATATTCACTCATCATCCCCCAGGAAACCTATTTCAGTTAGAAACTTGAAATTTTGGGGATATGTTCGTTGTATGTCGAAAAAGTCCACTAGTGATGGATTTTTGGATATTCATGTTCTGAAGGGGTGTTAAGGGGGTTAAACTTGCATTTCATTGAATAACAATATTTCACGAGTTGTTTCATTTGGGGATGTGATATTCGTCATATAAACTAATCATTCAAAGTAAGCAGACATATGTCTAATGGTTTATCTATATGGTGTATATTATGAGGTGAAAGGGGAGAAAATTGGGGGTTGAAGGATTCTTAACGGAGCATGTACTGTATCTCTTATTCAACATAGGCGATAAGTTTGAAATTCAGCGGAAAAAGCTGCTTAAAAATAAGTAAATAGGTGTTCGACCATTTATTCATAAATCCAATTTAAGGGGCCCATGGGAGGGGCGAAATTCGGGGGAAAAAACAGGAAAGAAAGTGTCCTAACTGATTGACTCACTTACTCACTCATCAATCTCAGGGGAAAACAGCTTTAAATAAGTAAATAGGTGTTAGACCGTTTTTTTTATCAATCCAATTTAAGGGGTTCATGTGGAGGGGTGAAATTCTCAAAAATAAATGAAAGAAAATGTCCTCACTGACTCACTCACTCATCAACGCCCAGCCAAAATTATTGAAGTTAGAAACATGAAATTTTGGGGATATGTTCGTTGTATGTCGAAAACGTCCACTAAGGAAAGAGTTATGGATATTCAGGTTCTAAAGAGGTGTTAAGGGGGTAAACGGGCATTTCATTGAATAACAATATCTCACGAGTGGTTTCATTTGGGGATGTGATACTTGGCATTTATACTAATCATTAAAAATAAGCTGACACATGTGTAATGGTTTTTCGGTGTGGTGTATATTATGAGGTGAAAGGAATGAAAAGTGGGGTTGAATGATTCCTAACGGAGCGTGTATCTCTTAAACGACATAGGCGAGGAGTTTGATTTTCTCCGAATTTCAATCAGCTTAAAAATAATTAAATAAATGAATAAATAATTAAAATAAGTAGGTGTTCGACCGTTTCTTCATAAATCCAATTTAAGGGGCCTATGGGGAGGGGTGAAATTCTGGAAGAAAAACGTCCACTAAGGAAGGATTTTTGGATGTTCACTCTCATCGACCAACCAAAACTATTAAAGTTAGAAGAAGGGGATATGTTTGTTGTGTGTCGAAAAAGTATACTAAGGAGGGATTTTTGGATATTCAGGTTCTAAAGGGGTGTTAACGGGGTTAAACCTGCATTTCATTGGATAACAATATGACACGACTATGACGCGAGCGAAGTGAGGATAAAAATGTGATGGTGTGTGTCTGTGTATTACTCAATAACGCAAGAACCACTGGTCCGATTTACATGAATTTTACATGGAAGTAGCTGATTTACGTGGTTAACATATAGGCTACTTTTGATTTCAATACTTTGCACTATTTAAAGATGGCGACCATTTTAGTGACGTCACTACACCCTTTGGTTTCAAACTTTTATATTTCCATTTCAAATAAAAAGTGAACGCTAAGAAATAGCAAACTTTTGATGGCATACAGTATACGAGGTTTAAAATTTCATTTTCTATTCGAAAGGTATCTACAACGGTTAGCGAGTAAAAACTAAATTTGTGCTACAAAACACGGTCAACGCAGAACGGTGTAGTTGGACAAATTGTTCCATCCATAATCTCCCTCTGCGCAGCACCTCGCCTATCCCCTGTTTTAACTGTCACCTTCACATTTTAATTTATTTATGACGTGTAGCGAATCACGGGTACTTCAGCTAGTATATTTATATATATATATATACATATATACATAAATTATATATAAACTTTTGAACTGACGGTGGTTTTGGGGTCTAGGGGATGTGAAACGCGAATATATGTCGAAATTTTCCGGAAGTCGAAACGTGGTACCCATTGCAATAGTTAGCTTTCTAATGAAATTTACCTAAAATAGGCTTATGAGATCACCTTTTTTCCGTGTGTGTGTGAGGTGTGTGTATGTCCCACCTAATAACATCCAAACGGCTAGAGCGATTACAATGAAACTCGGTTAGATAATAGCACTATTCTGGCCGACCCCGATCGTGCCCTTCAAATTTTATTGTGACTCACCAATACAACATGGCGGCTGTGCGAAATATTTCACCAGCATTCAGTATCTCCGAAACTATTTCCGATATCGCCCTGAATATTTGTACGGTGATAAAGGATACTGATTCAAGTATATCTATGTAAGTTTCATAAACCTGTAAAGTACAAAACGAACATGGCGGCCAAGCAAATTTGAAACATTTTAACAGACTTTTCTCGTGATTTAACTCTCTGAGCGCAGTGAAATGTGGTACAGTAAATGATTTTACATATTGCAATGCACTGGCATCTAATTTAGTTCAATTGTTTACATAACCTCAAGATGGCGGCTGTGCGAAATTTTAAAATTAAGTTTTTATTTCTTGTGTCGTAATCATGAGATCAAAGTGAAAGTTTGAATAATGAACCTAGGCAATAATTTTCCTTGAATGGTACATAACAATCCAAAATGGCGAGCATCCGACATATTTAGACGGTCTCAATATCTACGAATCTATCACAACCTTCAAACTGAAATTTTGTATGTTGATAGAGGCAATTAACATGAGTAGGATATATGAAAATAGGCTGTATAGTTCTTCACGGAACTACTTGTTGTTCATTATGAAATCTTGTGATGCTTTTGATTGAAATGCGAGGGTTTATATAATAGAATACCCGGCTAAACCAGTTTAATCCATGGACATAGACAGTTTTCACATGAATGCCATATACAAAATGTGCCTGTTTATCATCTCTTGATGGATGTAGTATGTTTTAATTTGTCTATTGGTACATGCTAGAATAGAATGTGGCTTTTCACCGATGTCTCAGTCCCTCCGTGGTTGTGATTATATGGAAGCTACTGAGGTATGGTTGTGCTGTGAAAGGTTCTACTCATAGGGTTGATATTGATGTAACGACTCAGTGAGGAAAGCAATGGCAAACTACCTCACTCTTCACCTTACTTTGTACACCTCAATATTGCACTCCCTTGGGTTGTTATATGTTTCAGCCCATCTAACCTATAGTGATATTTTTTGAGTAGGCTATCGTAGGACAAAGGGAGATCTCATAAGTTAACGAGAAGTTCCGTGAAGAACTATACAGCCTACTTTTCATGCCAATGATTATTCTACAGAATATGAAGCTATCTAGAATAATGACGAAATTAAGTTGCTACTATCGAAATTTCCAATTAGTTCGAAATACTGTATACCTGGCACAATGAATCCTAATAGAGCACTACAGTTGGCAGCCCTGATGACTGAATATATTCTTAGTTCCATCTCTTAAGGTACAAAATACAAAATTTGGATGAAGTCCAATGAATAGCATGGACGTTACATGCAGTAAAACATTGGATCTAACAGCGCGCGTAAAATCATGTTGGCAACAATGTCATGCATGTATTGGTCAGAAATAATCTGAAATAATATGATCTATTGTTGTGCCAATTTTGAATGAAATCCATTAGTTAGTATATAAGTTACATGCATTTTAAAATTGGACCTATCAGCAGGCTTAAAATCATGTTGGCAGCACTGACGTATATTAGTTACTCCAAATTCGTCTAGAATGCCAGGTACTATACGTGTGCAAAGTTTACAGCTATTGGCTTGCATAGTTTCTGATATATTGATATTAGGGTAACAAAAATAGGGACAGCACATATTAACAGTTGGCAGCCCTGGTTGCTCCTTAGAATACGCATAGTCATATCTGTTTGGTACACATACCACATACGAAATTTGGTTGAAATCCAAATGATAGTATGGAAGTTACATGTATTTAAATTTGGACCTGTCAGCAGGCTTAGAATCATGTTGGTAGCACTGACGTATATAAGTTACTCCAAATTAGTATCGAATGTCAGGTACTATACGTGCGCATAGTTTAAAGCTGTCGGCTTGCATACTTTCTGATATATTGGTATTTGGATAAAATAAATTAGGAGCATTTATTAACAGTTGGCAGCCCTGGTAGGTCTTAAGAATATGCTCAGTCATATCTGGTTATGTACACATACAACATACGAAATTTGGTTGAATTCCCATTGATAGTGTAGAAGTTATATGCATCTAAAAATTGGACCTATCAGGAGGCTTATAATCATTTTGGCAACAAAGCCATGTTTGGCCTCCTGGAAATTAAACTGAAATATTATGATCTGTACGTGTGCCAATTTTGAAATAGCTCCCATTCATACTTTCCAAGATATCCGACATGGAGCTCAAATTTCAATTGCGATTTTTTAGCAGTTGGTAGCACTGACATCATTTTCAAATATGGCCGTGAGATATTCAGGTATAGATCTTTACTCCTACCAAATTTCCTTTCGATTGCTGCAGCCGTTTAGAAGTTGATAGGGGGGGGGACACACACACAGCCAGACAGACAGAAGGACAGACAGACAGACAGACACACATTTGCCCGATCTCATAAGTCTACTTTTTCCTAATTTTTGCAAAATGTGAAAAGTAGGCTAAAAACGGAAGCTTGTAGTTTAACGTGACCGTTAATCTCGCGATCATAAGCCACGGGACCTCCGTTTTACGTGGAATCCGAACCACAGGACATGGCATTTCACTTCGAAAATCTCACATGCATTGACCGGGAATCGAACCCAGTCCGCCTTGGTGAGAGGCATACAGCTTGACCGCTGAGCCACCACGGCCCTCGATCTCATAAGTTACTTACGGGGAATGAGTGACACACGTACGTACAGCAGGCAGGACAAAGAGTGATAATTCATCCCAACCTTAGTTAAAACTTCCGATAACAGATGCCGTGCAGGACGTCATGCAAACTAAAGCTAGGCCCAGCGCTTACCTCGCCAGTAGCGGTGAGCTGGACGACAAGTCAACACTGCTGTGCAGTGTACTTTACCAAGTTAAGTAAACATTATAATTAGATTGTTCTAGTCCATGCTCAATTTGTTAATTTATTAATTAATGTTACATTGTGTTGTTATAAATTGTATACACCTTTGCTCACGTAATTCATAAGACAAACAAACCTAACCCAATGCGAATCGTGTTATAAGACAAGCTACTGTACAATAGGTGTAACATTTACATTAGTGAAACTATAATAATAATAATAATAATATCGTTTGGCCTCGGGTGCCAGGTGCAAGCTTCGTTAATTGACACCCAGAGGGCAGCTTGCGTGTGGAATTTTATGCTCCTTGAAGCGCTATGAATGTCAAGGAGGTTAGTATCTAAGCTATACCGCTTTCTAGTAGAGGAATGAGGAACTTTGTGTTGGCGGAAAATCCCGAGATTAATTTTGCCATTATGAACACGGCCTACTGAATTCAAATGGGTTCTTTAACATGCCAACAACGTATGACATGAGTATCGTGATTTTTGTCGCCTTTCAAAAAATCACTACCATGGCCAGGAGCGAACCTGCAAGTTTGTGGTTGGTAGTCCGACACTATAATCACCCACCGTGGCAAGCTAGTGAAACTATCAACTTCAACACAGTGATAATTAACTAATCGGCTACAAACTAGACTGTTTTAAGGAGATGTTTGAAGAGATGAAGAAGGAAGGAAAAAAATGGGTCTAAATGTCAACGCGGTCAAAACAAAGTACATGCACCTAACATCTGTTAAAACAAGAAGAAACTGTGATCATTTAATAATAGACTCCTGCATATTTGAAAATGTTGCACATTTTGAGTATTTGGGTGTTCTAGTTAATAATAAAAGCAAAGAGAGTAAAGAAATAAATAGGAGGATTATTAATGAAAACAGAGCTTATTTTGCCAAACTGAAAGACACAGTGTTGTCACATAAAACAAAACTCAAAATTAACAAGACCTTCATCAGAAAATGTGAAGTTATGGCTCAGAAATATGGAATATGTTCAGGATTTCAATAAATTTAGGGTGTTGAGAGGAAAATAATACGGAGAATTTATGGTTCTGTATTGGATAGAGGAGAATGGAGGATACGAACTAATAGAGATATAGGTGAAATCCTCAAAAGCAAAGGCATTGTTCGATATATAAAATCACAATGACAACGATGGCTGAGCCACATTGAAAGGATGGAAGACAAATGAACACCAAAGAGTTTATATAAAGCCAGAATGGAAAGAAGACGACGCCCTGGTAGACCAAGGAATCGATGGAAAGATGAAGTGGAGGTGGACTTGCAAGCAAAGGACGTACGATCGAGATCGTTGGAAATCTATGGTTGGGGAGGCCAAAGCTCACACCGGGCTGTAGTGCCAGATGAAGAAGAAGAAGATTAACTAATACATGCATTTATTTCCAGGAGTGTATTTTTTGTATTTTTATATTTATATCTTGTACCCCGCCCATTCATTGGACACAATCGCGTTGACCGACTGAAAATGAATGACAATTTAGTATTGACAACACTGAATAGAATGGCTTCAAATCTCTAGAAATAAAGATCTCATAAGCGAATATGTTATACGATAGGGTTGATTAAATTAATAGGAACATTTGAGTTCACACCAGACCCCTTTATGCTTTATGCACCAGCTCTGGATTGCTAATGAAATTTCCGTCAGCACATTCTCCTAATTTATCGATTACCGATTTGATGTACAATCTACACTGAATATTACCTCTTTCGCCTCCTCTTCCCACCCCTCTGTGGCCTACCAACAGACCACGCGCAGGGTAGGAATGTAATTGACATGTAGTTTAGTTGGTATTCAGTGTTAATATCCACAATAGAAGCAAATACAACAGGGCTGGATGGGATTGTGTGGATCTAATGATGCCCACAGAAATTCCATAATTCAAACTGTGTTTTGTTTCGTTACATTGGTGATAATGAAATGAGGCCTGCTATACAAAGGGTAAAATATGTAGACATTTGTTTGGCGGAAATCCTCTCGTGCTCTCTAGTTTTAAGAACAGCTCGAAAGAACAATTTTATAGGCTTCGGTGGCGTAGTTGGTAGCATGCTGAGCTGTAATGCCCAAGATCGCGGGTTCAAATCCGCCCAAAGTCGTCCGATTTTTAAGGGAGTTAAAATCCTTCAGTATGCCTTCCTTTGGAGGGGAAGTAAAGCCGGTGGGCCCATGTTATAGATTTATGCTAATGTGTAGCTAAGTTTGTAGGTTGTTTGAATAAAAACGCTGTGTCAAGTTCCAACATTTGCCCCTAGGTGTCCTATCTGGTAGTCAAAATTGGAACTACTTGGAATTGAACTTGCTGGGGAGACTGCGGTCGTTCAATTAAAATACCCTGCTATGGCCATTGGCTGCAATTCAAATATAATACAAGAAAAAATTGAGTGTCGCCTCCGTAGCGTAGCGGTCAGCATGGCTAGATGCCGCCCCGGAGGTCCTAGGTTCAATTCCTGGCTCTGCCACGAAATTTGAAAAGTGGTATGAGGACTGGAACGGGGTGTACTCAGCGTTCGGTGGCCCAAATGTGTAGAGGGGGTTCGATTCCCACCTCAGCCATCCTCGAAGTGGTTTTCCGTGGTTTCCCACTTCGTCTTCGGGCAAATGCCGGAATGGAACCTACCGTAAGGCTAAGGCCGCCTCCTTCCCGCTTCCTCGCCTATCCATCCCAATCTTACCCTTCCTTCCTATCCCTCAAAGGCCCCTGTTCGCCTGGGCGAGGTGCTGATCACACCTGCTCAGTTGCATCCACTCCGACCAGATGTTCCCAGCTCTAGGACACTGCCCGTAGAGGCGGTAGTGGTGAGTTCCCTCGCTGAGTCCGTGGGAACCACCAACCTGGAGGGTAAAATCGATTTTATACAAATTGAGTAATCCATTTTGAAAAATAAAATTACATTTCAGATGATCTCTGTGATAATTGTGTGGTTTACAGGGTGGCTGGGGCATAACTAGGCAACCAACAACATATGATAATACCTGGGAATTTTATGTAGTATCAATTGGAAAAATATGTACATAACTATGTAACAAAAAGCATCAAATATGTAGTAAAATATGTAATATTACATAATATGTAATACAGTGAGATTCTTTTGCTGGAGCAGGACCGGCGGCCGGCCGCCGGGTGCGCACGCCTTTCGCCAGTGAACCGAGCTCGGTCCACGGGATTGCGCGAGCCGGAGGTGAGATAACCAGGGTCATTAAAGTGCATTAAGTCACAAAGCTTTCATCGACGAGGGTGTGTAGTGTCAGCGCACAGATAAGAAGGTAGCATAAACAACAGCTGCAAGATTTAATTAAAGAAGCACAGATGTTCTTTTATTTCTTGTGACTCTGGATGACCTCACGCCACCAGTTAAATGTTAGAACTTAACTTTTCACAGAAGATACTAAAAATATTCTCCTTCAGCTGACAGCAGACATCGTTACATTATGTCGCTACTCCTGCAGCCCCTTCCCCCTGCGTGTTTACTGTAGTTAATCGAAGCACGAACCTACATTAAGCCCGTTTGTTGTTCAATTGTGGGTTAATTTAACATTCAAAGTATACAGATCAATTACCCGTAGTTTAGTGGAGCTGGAGAACAATATACGTCAGCAGATATTCCTCATAACAGAAGGGAATTACAACGTGTAAACGCTAATTTATTTACACGGTACAACGCTTGTCTGTCAGCTGAAGGAGAACATTTTCAGCATCTTCTGTGAAAAGTAAGTTCTTTAGTCATGATTTGCTGGTGAATTTACCATTAATTATTGTACTTTGTTACGGTTTCCACCTGCACGCAATCCGCGGTGCGAGCTCGGTTGGCTGGCGGAAGGCGCGCGCGCACGGCAGCCGGTTGCCCGTCCCGCTCCAGCAAGAGAAGCACCCTGCATAAACTTACCATTCTGTCAGTTGCAAGTTAGGCAACACACAAGTACAATTTATATGAACTTTTGTCACACAATGAACACTAAAATTATTAACTGATGTTCCCTGGGGTCCTATAGCAATATATCTCACTAACATAATCATTAGGGGGCGTGGTAACTCAGCGGTCAATCTGTTGGCCTCTCACCACGGCGGACCTGGCTCGATTCCCGGTCAAAGCATGTGAGATTTTCAAAGTGAAATGCCATGTCCTGTGGTTCGGTTCCACGTAAAAAGGAGGTAGCATGGCTTATGATCTCGCGATTAACGGTCACGTTAAACTACAATCTTCTTAACATAATCATTACAATCTTACCATTTCTTACTTCAACACTCGAAGCATATTTACATATTACATTTTGCAGCACAGTGAACAATTTATTTCAATAGAAAATGATAGATTTGGAAATATCTAAGTAAGAAAGACGTCTCAGAAATGTGTTGAGAAAAGTTTTTCTGTCCTTGAACTTGAATGGTCGGGGTATAGGAATTCATACTTTCACTGTCTGGTATTTCTGGAAACATTGCAAGTGGATAGTTTAAAGGCAGTAAGGTCTAATAGGGATGAGTCATCCCGAATGACAAATGCCAAGACCTGGCACAGTAACAGTGTCTCGTGCATGTAATTGGAAACTTTGGAAACACCTATTTCGCAGGTGTGATTACCTGCACTTGTCAGTTATTTGGTCAAAGCTTAATGTTTAAAGCTGTCGGCTTGCATACTTTCTGATATATTGGTATTTGGATAAAAGAAATTCATAGCATTTTTTAATAGTTGGCAGCCCTGGTGGATCTTAAGAATACGCTCAGTCATATCTGTTTTTGTACACATACAGTACAAAATTTGGATGAATTCCAATCGATAGTGTAGAAGTTATATGCATTTAAAAATTGGACATATCAGCAGGCTTATAATCATTTTGGCAACACTGCCATGTATGGCCTCCTGGAAATTAAACTGAAATATTATTATCTATACGTGTGCCAATTTTGAAATAGTTCCCATTCATTTCTTCCAAGATATCCAGCATGGAGCTCAAATTTCAATTTGCGTTTTTTCAGCAGTTGGTAGCACTAAAATCATTTTCAAATACGGCATCGAGATATTATTGAGGTATAGATCTTTACTCCTACCAAATTCTGTTTCGATTGCTGCAGCTGTTTAGGAGTTGATAGGGGGAGACACACACACAGCCAGCCAGACAGACAGAAAGACAGAAGGACAGGCAGACAGGCACACATTTGCCTAGATCGATCTCATAAGTCTACTTTTTCCTCATATTTGCAAAATGTGAAAAGTAGGCTAAATTTTAAATATCTAATTATATACTGGCTAACTGATTCGCACGCTCGCTAAGTGGCTCACACACTTTCAAAACTGACACTGGATATAGCGTTATCAAACTGGAGTTAGCGCTATTTAGTCAAATTCTTGTAGATGTAAATTGCATTTTGATTGTAAGCGATAGGTTTATATGTGAAAATATTCATCTATTTCGATCGTAGACTTTGGCGATCGATGTCTAGTTTATCATCTAGGCTTACAGAATGGAGCCGCGTCGTGTATCGGTGATTGTTTCCCGACGTTTTGGCTGTCGCGAAGACGGATTCAGACTTAGCAACACTTGGAAAGTTCTCTTAGCGTGCGACTGGCTGGCGCGCGGATCAACCAATGATGGACGAAGCAAAGAGGATATAAAAGTAGGCTGGCGCAGGCAAGGAAAGCATTTCTGAAGAAAAGGAATCTGACGACATCGAATATAGATTTAGGTATTAGGAAGTCATTTTCGAAAGCCTTTGTCTGGAGCGTGGCACTCTCTGGAAGTGGAACTTGGACTATTGGTGCAGCAGAAAAAGAGGAGAATTGAAGCGTTCGAAATGTGGTGTTACGGGAGATTGATGAAGATATGATGGGTAGATAGGGTTACGAATGAAGAGCTATTAAGGCGATCGGGAGAGGAGAGGAGTTTATGGCGACTGCTAATGAAGAGAAGAGATTGGTTGGTAAGACACATACTAAGATACCTAGGAATAGCAAAGTTAGTTATGGAAGGAGGATACGAACTGTAGGGGTAGACCAAGGTATGGATATGTTAAACAGATTGCCTCGGATGTAAGGTGTGGCAGCTATGCAGAGATGAAACGATTAGCTCAGGACAGGCAAGCTTGGAGGGCTGCATCAAACCAGTCAAAAGATTGAAGACTCAAACAACAACAACAACAACAACGGTATTGTTCAACATGATTTTACAGAACGTCCGCTACAGCATATCAAATCTATATTTAATACGTAGTCCACTGTAAAGATTTTTATGTTGCAACTGGTAACAAGTAGTACATACATACAGGTAATACATACTGTACGTTGAGGAAATATTAACTTCCGACATAAACATTGATGTAATAGCTAGCGTGACTAATTAATATTTAATTATGATCTGTCTAATGACTAGCATTAAAATTTAAACGTGCATTAAGCAATGTTATTAATAGCTATGAAATGTACAGAATTTATGATGCAACTAAACTGTACAATGCTTTTCATTACTGTATTCAATGAATTATGGCTGTCATAATTGTTTACTATGCCAAATTACTATGAACACTCAACCAATCCGTGTTACAGAGATGTAATGTCCATATTTAATTTTCGCTTTATATCAAAATTAGATGAATTAACTGTCTGTACCGTATGTATAGGGTGGTAGAAGTACTCTTTATTTCTGGAGTCGTTTTTGGTCTATTTTCATTAAAGAAAATAATAGGTATATGAGATCACTTATTGTCCGTGTGTGTGTGTACGTATGTGTGTGTCCTAATAAAATCTAAACGGCCAGAGCGATTTCAATTAACTTCGGTAAGAGCATAGTACTATTTTGTCCAACCTCGACTCTACCCCCTCAAATTTTAATACGTATCACCAATCCAACATGTTGGCTGTGCGAAATCTTTCACCGGCATTCTATATCTCCGAAACTACTACTGATATCACCTGAAGTTTTGTCCGGTGATAAAGGGTACTAATATAAGTTCACCTATGTGACTTACATGAACCTGTTAAGTACAAAACCATTATGGCGGCCAAGCAAATTTGAAACATTTAAACAGACTTTTCTCGCGATTTAACCGTCCGAGTGCAGTGAAACTTCGTACGGTAAATGCTTATACAAATTTTAATCCACTGTCATTTAATTCATTTGAATTGTTTTCGTAACCTCAAGATGGCGGCTGTGAGACATTTAAAATATGTTTTTATTTCTTGTGACCAAATCATGTGATTGAAGTTTGAATAATAAACCTGGACAATAATCTTCATCTAATAGTACATAACTCTATGGCCTACATATATAAAAATCCAACATGGTGACCATCCAAAATATTTAAATGGTTCTCAATATCTACGAATCTATTACAGCATTATACTGAAATTTTGTATGTTGATAGAGGCTATTAAGACAAGTAAGATGTATAAAAATAGGCCACTTAGTTTTTCACGGAACTACTTGTTTGTAATGTGATACTACACTTTTACTTATTTCGTTTCTACGAGTTGATATAAATAACCCTGCTTGTAACAATTGTATTTCGTATCTTGTACATTCCTTTACTCATGTGATGCAAAATTTGCCACACTTGTTATGTTCGGCCCTCTTTGGCTGATACCAGAATTTACCATGGTAGAAATTTCTGCAATTCTTCTAATTTTCCAATTCCATTATATGGAGACATTTCTGTATCTGTCTTATCATTGGCTTCGCCAATATTTAGGAAGGGATGAAACTTATCATTTTTCTTCCCTCCTTCTACGGATTGATTTGGAAAGCTTCATTTGGCTCCCTGCAAATTTACTCAGGCTTCTCTCTTGGCTGACAGCTGTCATGTGAGCCAGAAATAGTTTAGGTTGATTAGCCAGCAAGTGTTATTGTAAGTAGAACTCACAATTTAATTACTGCAAGAAAGGCAAATCCGTGAGTGTTGCTGCACTTTTCATACCTTGTGCGATGGCTGCGTAGCTCAGCGGTAAATTTCTCGCTTGCTGAACCCAAGGTTTCAGGATCGAATCCTGGCGTATTTGAGGGTGAGTGAATGTGAGGGAGCCGTGTCAATAGATGTATGTTAAAGATCCCCTTCGGGGAAAATTTCCAGCACCCAGGCGTCTCTAAAAGCCGTAGTAATTAAAAGGGAAGTAAAACAAACAACAGTATTATTATTATTATTATTATTTATTTATTTAATCGATTGTTCCCCTTTAGGAGAGCGATTGAACTTGAATACATGATTTCATCTTCTGGCGTTTTCCCGCTTCTGTTCCCAAAACCTCTTCATCCTCTCAGAATGCTCCTTCTTCCGCTCAGCCGTCCACTTTCTTCCAGGCTGTCGTGATGGTCTATGATCACACTTAACATTTTTGATTTTATTCCTGCACTCGGTGCGGTCCTCAAAATTTTCAATGTTGACCTCTTGTAGGTTCCTCTGAATCTCTGTCAGCCACTCCGTGCCCCACTTACTCCGTGTTATAACGTTGAGCAATTTCTTCGGCGTTCTGAAATTTTCCATCCTGTAAATGTGAGTATAAAACTGTACTCGGCGTTTTCTGATTACTTCCGTTATCTTGTGGATGTTTTGGTAGAGTTCGCTTTGAGGTCTCTTCATCCAAATACCGTTATTATTAACTGCCCCGTAAATCTTTCTGAGAATTTTCCTTTCCTGTTTTTCCATATCCTTAATTTTGGAATGACCGTCGATCACCATTGTTTCGGCTGCGTAAGTTGCTTCCGGAAGAATCACCGTTGTATAGTGCCTTAATTTTGCGTCCAGCGAGATGCACTTCTTGTTGTAGTGAGCCCACGTTAGCTTGTAGGCCTTCTGTAGTTTGGTGATTCTTTGTTCATTGGCGATTCGGTTTAGTCCCGAGGACTGTATGATTTCACCAAGGTATTTAAAATGGGGGACTTGTGTTATTTTACCGTATTGTGTGATTAAAGAAGAGTTATTTTCTGGCCGTCTTTCCATATAGTGTTTTTTTTCATAAGAAATTTGTAGTCCGGTTCTTTGAGCAATTTCATGTAATTTTTCCACTGCGTGTATGGCTTCATGTCTGGTGTTAGTGATTATGGCAATATCGTCCGCAAAAGCGAGGCACTTGACTGTAAGACGGTTCTCTTTTTTGATTCCAATTTGAATGCCTTTTACATGAGGCTCCCATTCCCTAATGAACTTTTCTAGAACAATATTAAAAAGCATTGGGGATAATCCGTCCCCCTGTCGAACTCCAGTTTTGATGAGAAAGGGCTCCGATATTTCACCCATGAATTTCACTTTGGACATAGTTCCTGTAAGCGTCTGTTCAATGATTTTTCGGGTCTTTCTGTCTATCCCGAATTCTTTCATGATCATAAAAAGGGTTTCGCGGTCTACAGAGTCATACGCTTTTCTGAAGTCGACGAAAGTTATTACTGTATTTCTACATTTTCTCATTTGTAATATTGTTTTTAAGCTCCACACCTGTTCAGCACATGATCGCCCTTTTCTGAATCCGGCTCGGTATTCACCAATTACCGGATCCACCTGGGGTTCTAGCCTGTTTAAAAGTGCCTTGGAGAGGATTTTATAAGCAATAGGGAGCAGGGAGATTCCCCTGTAATTACTCATGTCTGTTTTATCACCCCTTTTGTGTAACGGATGAATTAGAGCACATTTCCAGTCTTCTGGTATTCGCTCCATCGTCCATATGTCTGAAATAAGGTGATGAAGTTTCTGCGTAAGTGTAGGATCGTTCAGTTTACAGAATTCAGCAATGATCCCATCTTCTCCTGGTGCTTTGTTATTTTTGAGCTTTTGGATGATCTCCTGAATTTCTTCTAGGTCAGGGGATTGTGAGTCCGGATGTGTGGAAACCGGAGGAGTGAAGGCAAGTTTTTCTTGGGGTGGTTCGCAGTTAAGAAGGGAGTTGAAGTATTGGGCTAATATTTTACAGTTTTCTTTCGCATTAGTTTCCAACGTGCCATCAGGTTTTTTGAAGCACATGCTGGGCGCCTGATATCCCTTTAAGTTTTCTCTAAACGTCTTTTAGAAGTTTCTAGTATTATGTTGGGTGAAATCCTGCTGGATTTCATGGAGTCTGTTGTTGTCATATCCTCGTTTTTCTTTCCTAATTGTTTTGGAGGCATATTTTTGGGTTTTAAGAAAGTTCTCCCAGTTTTCCTCAGTTTTGTGACTGTTAAACTTTTTCCACGCAGTAATTCGGTTGTCAACAGCCTGATCGCAAATTGCATTCCACCAACGATGTTTTGTTGTGCGAGGAGGTTGTCCTAGTTTCATGACTTCCTGAATTTTCTTCGTTATTATCTGCCAGTCTGTTGATGTCTCCTGATTAATTTGCATTATGATTTCTTCTTTGTGGAGTTTCAAGTACTCTGGATCTGGTTTGATATTTTTGGGTGGGCCTTTTTGCTTTCTATTGGGTTGGAATTTCGTCTTAATTTGGAGAAGATGATGGTCTGATTCAAAGGCGCCTTTGCGAGCTCGGACGTTTAAAATTTATTTTGTGTTTTTCTTGGAAATTGCGATATGGTCAATTATTATTATTATTATTATTATTATACCTAGTGTTATATCTCAGTAGAATTACTTTAAAATCGTTGCAAATTGATAGAGCATAATTTGAAAATATTTGCATTAGATCACATACGAGTAAAGCATTAGTTCTTGAAAATAAATTGGCGAAAAGAAAGAACAAAGAAATTGTCACATCAGTGGCGTCTCTCGCTGGAACCCGGTGTAGATGCCTACTTCGCTCGGGAGTGATGCTGCAAGTAAAATATGTAATAACAAAATCAAATTTATGTTAAGTTCTTCTACTCTAAATGCAATTGAGTATTAGAACATATTACAAGACAATTATATTTTGAAAAAGAGAATTTATCTTTTGAAAATACCCCCCTTGTATTATTTTAAATGACATACAAATGTACAAGTTATTTCGACCCATTTTTAGTCTTCTTCAGCATCGCTTAAATATTCTTTTGTATTCCATGACCTGTCGGCATAATAATATTCTTTTAGTGATCCAATATCACATTTTATACGAAGGTGGTTCGAAAAGTTAGTTGAACTAACGCGCTGCAGCTGTGCGCTGTGTGTCGCACACGTGGGCACAGCGCAGAAAGGGACAGACATTGCCCACACATCTGTCAGGCAGGTCGCTGTGGTGTCTCGTCTTGTATGGTGGGAATAGCGGCCAAAAGCAATGGCGCATCGACTGGACGTTCACTCCAAATATGAAGTGCGTGCGACAATCCGATTCCTATGGGCCAAAAGGAAGAATTTCACGGACATTCATCGTGAAATTAGTGCTGTGTATGGGGAGCGGGCCATTTCCCTGCAAGGGATCGTAAGTGGTGTCAGCAATTCGAAGCCGGACGCACGGATATCACGAACGAATATCGCGAGGGCAGGCCCGAAACGTCCAGGAACGGTGGTCCACATTCCCAGACCGTCGAGGAGGTTTAGTCCGCTGTCTTCGTGTGGTTGCAGAACGCTGGAGGAACTTTATATGCATCCGGCATCGACAAGTTGGTTGTGCGTTCGCTGAAATGTTTAGAGTCTCCTGGAAACTATGTGGAAAAGTGACGTTATATTGTATGTCGTTATAGGCGTGTTGCTGTTGTATAGGTGGTGTGATAAATGGCCATAACTGGAAAGTGCAACTTATTTTTTGATCTTCCCTCGTACATATTTCATCAAAAAGAATATATCTTCTACTGTTGTAGGAAATTATTTCGTTAAAAGTTAATATGTGGACCTTTGTTCTGATGGTGTAGGCTGTGATTAGTTAGATGTAGTAGTTGGGTTATTTATACCCTTGATAAAGATGAAATATTTTGATTTTTTTGACAAGACAGCTCTTGTTAGTTATATGTGTTTATACAGGCCTCATTTAACAAATACGTATGGACCCATTGTGCCTTTTTGCAGATTTCCGCAGTCCTTAAATCCTCAAATTCTCCTCTGCCCACCGAGCTTTTTTGACTGTAATTAAATACAAGTTTTTCGGGCTTGTATTTAATTATGAACGCCGGCCGTGAAAGCCTAAGCTGTTTTATCTTTTGACTGTGCCCTTACTTTTGTACTGAGTAGGCATGCCATAAATGTTTATTTCTGAAACTAATATAATTGTATATAGTAACAATCAAAATAATCAAATGTTCTCGAAAGAGAATCAAAATGAGTATTGTCCGT
Source organism: Meconema thalassinum (assembly GCA_946902985.2). Taxonomy (NCBI): domain Eukaryota; kingdom Metazoa; phylum Arthropoda; class Insecta; order Orthoptera; family Tettigoniidae; genus Meconema; species Meconema thalassinum. Next base: position 130,790,245 of record OX336391.1, on the reverse strand, counting down.
TGAGACATTATAATTGATTCTCCTTCGAGAACATTTGATTATATTCAATGCCAAAGCAAGGTTTATTGTTTTTGGAGTGGAGATTTTGACTCCCGTGGTGCACTGGCATGCTCGTGACGTGGCTACATATGTGGCGAGGCGTCTTGCATGGCCTTCTCAGTGTGTGCCTGCTACGCGTCTTGGTAGGTGTGTATTTACAAACTGAAGAGCCAATTGGCACGCTGGGGCGAAATGCTAGGAATGTGTTGAGTTATGTTGGACATTTTTATCACTTTTTGTGTTAGTAACTTAACAATGAAATAAATTAGGTATTTTAAGAATCATAAGATAGTAAAATACCGGCACCCTTTAAAATAGGATGTCCATGAGCCATCTCTTGCGGATTGCTGTGCGGGAACTCTCCCAAATGTCAGGTAGAGACGCTGCACACTCTTGTTGTAGTACCTCAAGGCTAACATGACCAAAATAAGCTTACCATCTACTGCTGTAACGGTTAAGACTTCTTCTGAACTGTAGCGTTTGAAACCAAATTAATACGCAATAAATGAACACAACAAAAACAAGAAGTTCCGAGACGAACTAAAGAGCCTACTTTTCTTAAAATTTAAGATTCATGCCAATGATTAATCTATATGGATCTATCTAGAATCATGACGAAATTAAGTTGGTAATATCGACATTTCTAATTAGTTCGAAATACTGTATACCTGGCATAATGTAGCCTAATAGAGAACTACAGTTGGCAGCCCTGGTGACTGAATATATTCTTAGTTCCATCTCTTAAGGTACAGAATACAAAATTTGGTTGAAGTCCAATGGAAACCATGGATTTTACATGCAGATAAACATTGGATCTAACAGCGCGGGTTAAATCATGTTGGCAACAATGACATACATGTATTGGTCAGAAATAATCTGAAATAATATGATCTATTGTTGTGTAAATTTTGAATGAAATCCATTAGTTAGTATAGAAGTTACGTGCATTTTAAAATTGGACCTATCAGCAGGCTTAGAATCATGTTGGTAGCACTGGCGTAGGCCAATATTAGTTACTCCAAATTAATCTAGAATGCCAGGTACTATACGTGTGCAAAGTTTAGAGCTATTGGCTTGCATACTTTCTGATATATTGATATTAGGGTAAAAGAAATAGAGACAGTATTTATTAACAGTTGGCAGCCCTGGTTACTCTTAAGAATCGGCATAGTCATATCTGTTATGGTACACATACCACATATGAAATTTGGTTGAAATCCAAATGATAGTATGGAAGTTACATGTATTTAAAGTTGAACCTCTCAGCAGGCTTACAATCTTGTTGGTAGCACTGACGTATAGAAGTTACTCCAAATTAATATAGAATGTCAGGTACTATACGTGTGCATATTTTAAGCTGTCGGTTTGTTTACTTTCTGATATATGGGTATTTGGATAAAAAATTGCGAGCATTTATTAACAGTTGGCAGCCGTAGTGGCTCTTAAGAATACGCTAAGTCATATCAGTTTAAGTACATATAGCACATACAAAATTTGGTTGAAATCCATTTGATAGTGTAGAAATTATATGCATTTAAAATTTGGACTTATCAGCAGGCTTATAATCATTTTGGGAACACTGTCAGAAGGGGAGCAATAGGAGTTCTAACCCCCCCACCACTACTCCCAATGCGAGCCGATAACTCCCGAACCCATGGTCAGATATTTACGAATGAGATGTCGTTGTACTCGAGCTGACGGGGGCTTTGCTATGGACCACTCGTTATATAATGAACCCTTATTGATCTTCGATAAATAAGTATTCATATTTATTATTATTATTACTACGGCCCAGGCAGCACGTAAGGAAGTCGACTTGGATATTAGGGAGGCCAGCATTTCGTAACGATTGCAACAGGAGCTGAGCAAGTAGCTATTCCTGGGGGACGGCCAGAATTAGTCGAGTTCAAGGCTAAATTGTGCAACTACTGTACCAAAATTGGAGACATAAAGGAAGAATCACGAGGTCCTCTCAACGAACATACGATTGAATCAGCCAATCGCAAGAGACCAAGCCATGACCACGAGGTGGACGGCGTCAGTAGTAAAAAGCCCGCGGAAGTGTGTATCTAAGGAACCGCCGAACGGATTAATTTCCGCTCGAGTAATTTGAGACGTTGGATTTATTTGGAGAAGAATGACACTAGCTACATCTTTGTGAGACAAAAACTCTGGAAGTTTTTATCCGACTTTGCCCCACTCCACCGCCCTTGTCAGTTTCTCATAAATAGCTTGGCCTGACGCCAATCTAAGTCTATTCTTGTGGAGCCTTCAGAGGCATACTCCACGTCAGTTTGGTTTGTGATTTTGACGCTCGAATTTATCTAAGTCATTATTTGGTGTAAAATATGATTTTACGCTCTAAATCAGAGAAGCTAATTCATTTTGTGAGCTTTGAGGAACTAAAGTCGCAGCGACCGCAGTATCAAATTTTAAAAGCTGTAATACATTTTATTATAAATCAACTTTGTTGTGTGATCTAAAATATTTTACGCTAGCGCGTGGTAAACAGTAACTTTCATTTCTAGACGACGAGTTCAACTTTAAGAGGGAAGTATCGTATCACCCTGATTAGCGCTTACTAGAGCCGAAGTCCATAGTACAGACGGAAATACCGGACGAGATAGCGACTGCTAGTGCAGCCAGGATTGTGAACTTGTTAACGAGCCAGTGGCGCGGACTCGAGATGTATATTTTCTGTATAAATTGTGTGTATTTTATGTATGTTTTATAGTGCGTGTGTCCGATATAATTAGGGCCAGTCTTCGCTATTAATCGCACTAGGACAATTGTGGGTGAACTGAGTAGCCTGCAAGCGATTATAGATAGGCAAATATTTAATATTGAACTTTTCTGCCAAGGAGTCCAGACCAAGATGAACAGCACGTGGTTTGAAGTTGGGATGAGCTTCAAGAAATCAGCACAGACGACTACTATGGAGAGCTAAATTGTCCATAGGGCAATGGGTTGAGGAGGATGTCCTTGGTCTACATGCAGAAGCGGTGATGTACTAAAATTGGATTTATTTCAATTATGTAGTTAGATTTGGCCGGGGAACTTTGTATATAGTCATGTTTTTCTTTCTTGTTGTTTTAGAGTTTCTCTTGTACCGACACTATATGTTTAAATGTCCGTTGGCGCGTGGCCAAAGTGTTCGTTGATAGTTTGTTTTCTTTCTTGAGTCATGAGTAATGTACGCGGCGTGCGTGCGTGATTTTTATCCTTGCAATTTGCGGAACCCGTTACATTCGATAAATGGTGCTTTATTAACGTTAATATTTGAAATAGGAATGGGAGGAAATGAGTGTAAAACATTTTGCTGAACAGGTTATTATTCATGTTAGGGTAGCCGAGTGCACCAACTTAAAAGTAATTGTAGAACACCTTCGTTCTAATTTTGATAGATTTTCTTGAGTCCTTTTCAGGTGACTAGTCACGGCATAGAACGATGGCGCCAGCATGTGGATATTATTTGTGTCTTTTATTTTCAGGGTCTGTCAAAACCCATACGTGTGATTCAGTGTGTATTGATGTGTCTAGTGTGTGTGTATTCTACGTGAGGAGGGGGTAGTTGTCCTACCGCCCTTATATATTTTTGCTGCTATTGTATTTTTGAGATGGAAAAACAGAGTGCTCTTGGGAGACTGCTGATTCTTGTCCATATGGTTATTCTGACACACACATGTATTATTGTGCTTTGGGGCACATTTCTTCGAGGTTCGACCCCATGTTCTGGGAGGTCGAGGTATTTTGACACGTGGGTTGACAGACATGCAGTGTTCCACAAACCGCCCGTTTTGCCTGTGACTTATTTTGATAGGCAGTCCTTTTGTCCGACTGAACCCTGTAAGCTTTCATATAGCAAACCTGTTCATTGTGATGGTTAATTTTTTAAGCCATAATTAATTGGGGAGTTCGCCATGTGTGTAACGGATTGTTGTACCTTGTATGGATAAAATATTGTGATTAACGTAAATGTTGGCTGTTTGCCTATTGCTTTGTTGATGACTCGATTCATGTAATTTTGTGTGACACACCCGTGTGGTGTAATGGTAGAGTATTTGTAAATTTTGACAGCGGTCATTTGAGTATTTTTCTATTGGTCACGTGATAATGTACTTGTGTTGATTTGTGTGAGAAGTCCTAAGTTTTTAGGCAGTAAATGTTGCTACGGCAATCTATGTCCAATTTCACACGGAAATTTTGTGTTTGTTTATAGTAGATTTAGGAAGTGTCGGTTTAATTTAAGTAGTGTAGTTGTGTTCCCCCGTGTCGGTCTAGCTCTAGGAAATGCGGATTCGGTGTTTGAAGGGTCATTCCGGATGATAACGAATCGCGCGTTCAAAGTACACATCGTGATGCATGTAGAACGGCATACGCATTTATATGGTCACTTTTGTATCTTTCATTTAAGGACACTTGGTCCAGGTAATTAATCTCTCCAGAGATACCGCCTAAGTTTTTGGCATTTTATTAAATGGGAGTCAGTTGGGAGATTTCGTTGTTAATTGTTTATGTGTAAATATGGTGATTTGTTATTAAATTCAGTTGTTTTTAACCCTGGCTTCACTCTTTCCTGCATGTTATTTTGTTATATGTTACCCTGCAAGTTAATGAAGCGCCCTGACAGCAACTTACGAATATGACCTGTTACGCCCCGAATCTGAGTCTCATATGCTTCTTTGCAAGGGTTCATAAAACAAAAATGGCTGCCCAAGTGGGGATTGTTGTTGTTGTTGCTTCGTTGATCTCATATTTATTTCGTTGAGAAATGATGCCAGGTCAAGCGGACATGTAAATTCAGTAATTGGAGGCGATGTTGTACCGCCATGTGCATTAGTAAAATCACTGAGTTCCTAAGGTTAGAAATATTGAACAAGGTTAGAATTTGATTTTGTATTTGTTATAAACTTGTTCTGGCGCCCACATTAAAATTAGAAATTTGCATTATTAATGAACTCAGTCAAGCAGGAAGATGTTGCCTTATATTTGACATTTAATTGACTTCGGTTAATTGGTGTTTCGTAAATTCTGTTGGTTAGGAATTTAAAAGCAGATCACTAGGGGTTATTTTATTGTTTGGGAATAAGTGTCATTGTATTCAGTAAATTTTGTTACTGAAATTTTCATTAAATTAGAGCCAGTAATATTTAAATGTGTGACATGTATGTGCGTATAGGGCTGAAACCTTAGCCCATAACCCTGTTTTTCTCTGAATATATTTTGTGTGTGTGAAATGGCGATTGTTGATGAGATAAAGGTATTGTTAGAACAGATGTCGATCCAAATGTCCGCGAAAACGGAAGAACATTTAAAGAACATGAAGGAGGAAATAAGCGAAGACAATAATAAACAATTAAAAGAACAATTAGAAGCTCAGCGGGAGCATAGTGAAAAACAATTACTTGATATGAGCGGTAACATTTCAGTCCAGTTACAAGCGCAGAAGATAGACTGTGAAAAACAATTACTTGATATGAGCGGTAACATTTCGGTCCAGTTACAAGCGCAGAAGATAGACTGTGAAAAACAATTACTTGATATGAGCGGTAACATTTCGGTCCAGTTACAAGCGCAGAAGATAGACTGTGAAAAACAATTACTTGATATGAGCGGTAACATTTCGGTCCAGTTACAAGCGCAGAAGATAGACTGTGAAAAACAATTACTTGATATGAGCGGTAACATTTCGGTCCAGTTACAAGCGCAGAAGATAGACTGTGAAAAACAATTACTTGATATGAGCGGTAACATTTCGGTCCAGTTAGAAGTCCAGAAATTAGACACTGACAAACAACTCAATGAACTAAACCACAAATTGTCACAACAGGCGGTAACACAAACCGAACAGTTAGGGAAAATCACAAATGATATCAATCAGAGTGTTCAAAAAGTAGAGAAACTGGCAGGCGAGGTTGCGGAAAACAACATCAGACAGTTAGGCGAAATGAAGAAATTGGAGGCGAAATTTGATAACAAATTAATACAATTTGACGAGATGGTGGCGGATAAACTTAAGCAGATAGAGGCAGCATGTGTCAGTAACACCGCGGGAGTGAAGAAGACCCAAGAGAAACTACAACAGCAAATTAATTCGGTAGATAACAACGTGCTGGAATTAATAAAGGAAATAGATAAAGTCGAAGTTAAGGCTGAAACTGAGCGGATACACTTGCGGGAAAATTTAGAGGAGCAATTAGGCAGAACACAAGAGATCATAAGGAAAGAGATGGAAGGCCAGCTAATAAACACACAAGAGGTTATAAGACAAGAAGTAGGGGAGCAGCTCGTCAAAACTCAGGATAATTTGGAAGAACAACTAGTGAAAACGCAGGAACGGATACGTGAAGAGCTAGAGAGAAATCAGGAGAGGAACGAGGAGAAAATAAACAGCTTGAAAAGTAGGATCCGGCGAGATTGGGACCAGCAGGCGCAGGCAAATAAGGAAGACAGGCTGGCAGTTTTAAAGCGAATGCAGGCACTGGAGGAGAATATGAAGTCGAAATTACAGGAACACTCAGAATTAATCGTAAAAAACGAGATTAGATCGTTAGAGAATGCGACATTATTTTCAAATGAAAATATACCGGAAAAGCAAACAAGTATTGGAAGTCCGGCAGGTTCGAAGTTGGCTGAGGACACGAGTCGGGGTCAAAGTCCCAGACTAACGACTAATGCATTCCAGCAGTACAGGGGGGAGACTTCAACTCCGCAACCGAACTTGGCACCAGCCCAAGTCATCCAAGTCATTCGGGGTAATGATTTTAAGCCCGATAAGTTCAAAGAAAATTCAGGAACCACTCCCAAAGCATTTCTACGGCAATTAACGGATTACTTTAATGACCAACACATCGGCCCTGAGAAACAATTAAGACTGGTGGAGAAATTTTTAGAAGGACCTAGCCTGACCTGGTTTTTAAGTTTCAAGTACACATTTACAGACATGGATCAATTCCGCGAGGCGTTTTTGAAGAAGTTTTGGAGTCCTTCGTTACAGCAGGGGTTAAGAATGGACCTGTACACACGCAAATACCATAGTACCCATCCAACCCGTTTTTCAGAATTCTTTAGTCAGCAATTGGTAAAATTCAGGGATTTTGATGACCCGCCTAGCGAGCCGAATATGGTTCTAACCATCGGGAAACAACTCCCAATGCATATCCAACAATTGTTAGTCGCAGGAAACATTCAGACCGCAGTCCAAGCAGAAGAATTACTTAGACACTTAGATGAGACGAGTATGGTGAGCCCACAGACAGGAAGAAGGAATTTGGAATGTGTCAACACGGCAGAGGTAGTTCAGGGACTCCAAAATAACCAAGGCCAGGGAAACCAAAGTAAGACACAGTCCACAGGAACACAGTTCACGCCAAGAAGACAAGATTTTGACGGCCGAAACCAGTTCCATCACAACAATCATAACTATCTGAATAACCGCGGGAGATATCATCAGAATAACCAGAATCAAAATAATCAGTGGACGTACCAGCGGGAGTACACGAATTGGAGGGGAAATCAGAGACAAGGTAGACCCTACCAAAGAAATGGAGATGGTAGATGGAGTAACGGCAGGGACTATCGCCAAGAAAACAGAGGAGATTATAGGAATGAATGGGACGAGCGGTATATTGAATCCCGTAAATACGTGGATCAATTAAGGAATGAAGAAGCGGAGAAGGAAAAGTGGGGGCGTGCCATGGCGAACAGACAGAGCCCAGACAATCATCAAGGAGAGGGGGCAGAGAGTTTACTGAGGCAACAGGAGCGACAGAATGATAACCGGCGAAACACATCTAATGGGGCCCGGGATAAAAAAAAAAACCCAAATGAACTGAAAGGAGATAGGCTAGAAACGGAGATCGCCAGGGAGCAAGAAGAGATGATAGTGGCCAACATAGAAGAGTGGGTAGCATTCCCAGACGACTGCCTGGAGGAAGTGGTGAAGAACCGTGAAAACATTATCAGACAGCTACCAATTATTTACGCGCATATTGGAGGTATGAGGGTGAGATGTTTGATTGATACAGGTAGCCAGGTGAGCTTAGTCACTGAAATTTTGATAAAAGAAATAGCAAGAAAACAGACTGTTCCTATTATGCCGGTACCGCTAATGAAAGTCAGAGGTGTCATTCCTGACAAAACTATGAATTGTAAGCAGCAAGCATTCCTAGATCTGGAAATATTGAACCATACTTTTTCACAAACATTCATTGTTATTCCAAAGATGAACTACAATATAATTTTAGGAGCCAACTTCATCTGCGATTTTCATGCCGTAATTGAGTTACATAACAACACTGTAAGCTTCAAACAAGTAGAAGGATTGGATCATGTGGGTTTAAATATGGAAGAGAATCCGCTGGAGAGAGAGGCCAACACTTGGGTTGTTGAGGAATGCACTAATGAGGCCGGAGATAAGATCTTGAGGGGAGAGCAAGTCAACCAGACAGCAGTGCTAGAAATGGACAGCCGAGATATTTCGCAGGAACTTTGGGTGCATTTGGCGGAAGAAGAAATGGGCGGAACCAAATTCGAAATTTTACTTCAGGAGCGACTTAAGGAAGCCATCGTAGGGGAATCTGATAGAAGAAGACTGGAAGAAATCTTAAGATTACATAAAGAAGCTTTTGACACCGTACCTGGGAAAGTTTTGAATTTTCAATATGCTATGCAGGTAACAGATTGGACCCCATTTAAAAGTAAATTGTACCCGATCCCAGAGAAGCATTTTTCTCAGGTGAAGGACATTATTACTAACTTATTAGATTCTGGCATGATAAGGAAAGCTGCAACTCCTTATCTGAACGCAATATTGGCTGTGACCAAGCCAAACGGATCAATTAGGCTATGCCTAGACGCGCGAGTTTTAAATAGTAAACTGCTAGTTGAGCACGACCAAGCACCAAGGATCAAAGATGTTTTGAAAGGCTTCCGTGGGAAGAAGATATACTCAAGTGTTGATTTGACGAATAGTTTCCACCATCTTGAACTTGAAGAAAAATCTCAACTGTTGACGGGATTTTTATTCGACAATCAAAGTTATATCTGGTGTCGAATGCCCTTTGGCGTGAAAACTGCGGGATGTGCACTCATTAGAGCACTCGACAGAAATCTGACTGAGGAGGTCAAGAACTTCACCACGAGATATGTTGATGACATATTAATCGCTTCTGAGACAATGGAAGAACACTTGATAAATTTAAATAAACTGCTGGACAACCTGAGAACCATGAACTTCAAGATCAACTTAAAAAGTCACATTTTTGCCAGAGCGGAATTTTATATTTGGGACATATAATTGATGTCGAGGGCGTGCGGCCTAATCCAGCCAAGATTGATGCTATTAAGAAATTTCCCACACCTACCAAAGTCAAACATGTTAGAGCATTTTTGGGAGTGACAGGTTTCTTCAAAGAAAATTGCCCTGGTTACACAGAAACAGTAGCGCCTATGCAGGAGATGTTGAAGAAAGCGAATCGATGGTCGTGGAACGAGGAGTGCGACAGGTCTTTTAAAGCAACGAAGGATTTATTGGAAAACTGTGTGAAACTTGGATATCCGGATTTTGAGAAACAATTTATCATTCAAGCAGATGCTTCGTTAATTGGGATTGGTGCTATGCTGTACCAAGAGGACGCTGAAGAACCCAAGAAGAAATCCTATTTGGCATTTACGAGTCGTAAATTACGGAAACAAGAGAGAAACTACACAGTTACGGAACTTGAGCTACTAGCAATTCTATATTCTCTCCAACAGTGGCGCAAGATGATCTATGGTTATTCCATCATCGTTAGAACCGACCACCATGCACTGACATTTTTATTTAAGACGACAATAGCCAGTGAGAGAGTAACGCGCTGGTCCATCTACATACAACAGTTTGACATCACAATAGAGCATTGTCCTGGGAAATTGAACGTCATACCAGATGCCTTGAGTAGAAACCCTGAGGACGGAAACGAAGTAATAGCGGAAGTTCACAATATTACCTTGACACCTAAGGCTCGTGAGTTTTTGGCAAGATTGAAGGATATTCGGAAGGAGCAAGAAGCTGACCCATGGATGATGATGATGATAAAATTCTATAGGAAGGAGTTACAACCAAATTCACCAGAGTACCGGGAAGCCAGTGCTAAACAAGCGAGATTTCACTACTTGAATAACTTGTTACATAAGTACGTGGATGAGCATCATACTAAACTGCGGATCTTAGTTCCAGCATCACTACAGAGGGGATTAACTTGGCATGTTCACGAGAGCCTAGCACATATCGGCACGGATAAGACTGAAGCTACGATAGGGGAGACCTTTACTTGGCCCAAGATGAGATTCACCATTGTTGAAGTAATTAGGACGTGTGACGCTTGTCAGCGCACAAAGCCGAACAACTTTATTCTGAAACAACCTCCAAGACCACTATTACCGCAGAAACCATGCGAGATGCTCGCGATTGATTGCTTTGGTCCTTTAGTAAAGGGAAAGCGTGGATGCCGACACCTCTTGGTGTGTGTCGATGTATTTTCGAAGATGGTCGTGCTATGTCCTATCTAGAAGACGACATCAAGACAAGTCCTCAGTAGAATTAAGAACAAAGTCATTCCGATGCTTGGGAAGCCGGAATCCATTCTATCAGATCACGGTACCTATTTCACAAGCAATGTTTTTAGGCAAGGTTTGGAGAGCCTAGGAATAAAACACATATTTTCAAGTATTCGTCATCCTTGTGGAAATCCGAGCGAAAGAACAATTCGCTGTGTCGCTAAATACTACAGAGTAATGATTCCTAACGAACACAATAAATGGGTAGACAAAGTAGGGGAAATTGAGATGTGCATGAACACTACTAAGCACGAGTCGACGGGTCAAGTCCCACTGATTGTACACCACAACAGATTGCCAGAAAGAACTTGGGATAAGATCATTCCTTGCCCAAGGGATCCATTATTAGCGCATGATTTGCGAATCCAGCGAACGAGGGAGCACATGAGGAACCAAGCGGACCGAAGGCTGAGACGGTACCGAGGAAAGAAGTTTCACCGAGAGTTACAAGAACATGAATTAGTGCTGGTTCGTAGACCACCGATCTCCGACCCTAAGAACAAAGTCTTCGCCAAGTTCTGTCCAAGGTTCATTGGTCCGTTCCGGGTAATTAAGAATCTGGGTAACAATGCCTACAGATTAGAAGAAGTGAGCACTGGTGAAAAATCTGTTTTTAATAGCGCCAATTTGAAACCGTACTACAGAAGGGAACCATTTGATGATTAGGAGAGATGATATGTGCAGAATCTGTATTGCAAAATTTATTTTTGAGAGCAAACACTCAAATCCACGGGGAGTGCCTGAGTACGCACTTTGTTTGTAAACAACGAGCAGCTGAGACGACGGGAGTGGCAACTACTTGAGGAGAAGGGGAGACCTAGTGAAAATATGAATGACATTCCAGCGAGAAGGGAGCACACTAATTGAGTCAGAGGAGCATACACTCGAGCAGCTGAGTGAGATTTAAAGAGATGTGTTGTTACTACAGTGGATTTTTGTTTTTGAAATCCAAACCAATAAATTGTTTCGGATTTCAAAACCTTGCTGAGGACAAATGAACCCTTATTGATCTTCGATAAATAAGTATTCATATTTATTATTATTATTACTACGGCCCAGGCAGCACGTAAGGAAGTCGACTTGGATATTAGGGAGGCCAGCATTTCGTAACGATTGCAACAGGAGCTGAGCAAGTAGCTATTCCTGGGGGACGGCCAGAATTAGTCGAGTTCAAGGCTAAATTGTGCAACTACTGTACCAAAATTGGAGACATAAAGGAAGAATCACGAGGTCCTCTCAACGAACATACGATTGAATCAGCCAATCGCAAGAGACCAAGCCATGACCACGAGGTGGACGGCGTCAGTAGTAAAAAGCCCGCGGAAGTGTGTATCTAAGGAACCGCCGAACGGATTAATTTCCGCTCGAGTAATTTGAGACGTTGGATTTATTTGGAGAAGAATGACACTAGCTACATCTTTGTGAGACAAAAACTCTGGAAGTTTTTATCCGACTTTGCCCCACTCCACCGCCCTTGTCAGTTTCTCATAAATAGCTTGGCCTGACGCCAATCTAAGTCTATTCTTGTGGAGCCTTCAGAGGCATACTCCACGTCAGTTTGGTTTGTGATTTTGACGCTCGAATTTATCTAAGTCATTATTTGGTGCAAAATATGATTTTACGCTCTAAATCAGAGAAGCTAATTCATTTTGTGAGCTTTGAGGAACTAAAGTCGCAGCGATCGCAGTATCAAATTTTAAAAGCTGTAATACATTTTATTATAAATCAACTTTGTTGTGTGATCTAAAATATTTTACGCTAGCGCGTGGTAAACAGTAACTTTCATTTCTAGACGACGAGTTCAACTTTAAGAGGGAAGTATCGTATCACCCTGATTAGCGCTTACTAGAGCCGAAGTCCATAGTACAGACGGAAATACCGGACGAGATAGCGACTGCTAGTGCAGCCAGGATTGTGAACTTGTTAACGAGCCAGTGGCGCGGACTCGAGATGTATATTTTCTGTATAAATTGTGTGTATTTTATGTATGTTTTATAGTGCGTGTGTCCGATATAATTAGGGCCAGTCTTCGCTATTAATCGCACTAGGACAATTGTGGGTGAACTGAGTAGCCTGCAAGCGATTATAGATAGGCAAATATTTAATATTGAACTTTTCTGCCAAGGAGTCCAGACCAAGATGAACAGCACGTGGTTTGAAGTTGGGATGAGCTTCAAGAAATCAGCACAGACGACTACTATGGAGAGCTAAATTGTCCATAGGGCAATGGGTTGAGGAGGATGTCCTTGGTCTACATGCAGAAGCGGTGATGTACTAAAATTGGATTTATTTCAATTATGTAGTTAGATTTGGCCGGGGAACTTTGTATATAGTCATGTTTTTCTTTCTTGTTGTTTTAGAGTTTCTCTTGTACCGACACTATATGTTTAAATGTCCGTTGGCGCGTGGCCAAAGTGTTTGTTGATAGTTTGTTTTCTTTCTTGAGTCATGAGTAATGTACGCGGCGTGCGTGCGTGATTTTTATCCTTGCAATTTGCGGAACCCGTTACATTCGATAAATGGTGCTTTATTAACGTTAATATTTGAAATAGGAATGGGAGGAAATGAGTGTAAAACATTTTGCTGAACAGGTTATTATTCATGTTAGGGTAGCCGAGTGCACCAACTTAAAAGTAATTGTAGAACACCTTCGTTCTAATTTTGATAGATTTTCTTGAGTCCTTTTAAGGTGACTAGTCACGGCATAGAACGATGGCGCCAGCATGTGGATATTATTTGTGTCTTTTATTTTCAGGGTCTGTCAAAACCCATACGTGTGATTCAGTGTGTATTGATGTGTCTAGTGTGTGTGTATTCTACGTGAGGAGGGGGTAGTTGTCCTACCGCCCTTATATATTTTTGCTGCTATTGTATTTTTGAGATGGAAAGACAGAGTGCTCTTGGGAGACTGCTGATTCTTGTCCATATGGTTATTCTGACACACACATGTATTATTGTGCTTTGGGGCACATTTCTTCGAGGTTCGACCCCATGTTCTGGGAGGTCGAGGTATTTTGACACGTGGGTTGACAGACATGCAGTGTTCCACAAACCGCCCGTTTTGCCTGTGACTTATTTTGATAGGCAGTCCTTTTGTCCGACTGAACCCTGTAAGCTTTCATATAGCAAACCTGTTCATTGTGATGGTTAATTTTTTAAGCCATAATTAATTGGGGAGTTCGCCATGTGTGTAACGGATTGTTGTACCTTGTATGGATAAAATATTGTGATTAACGTAAATGTTGGCTGTTTGCCTATTGCTTTGTTGATGACTCGATTCATGTAATTTTGTGTGACACACCCGTGTGGTGTAATGGTAGAGTATTTGTAAATTTTGACAGCGGTCATTTGAGTATTTTTCTATTGGTCACGTGATAATGTACTTGTGTTGATTTGTGTGAGAAGTCCTAAGTTTTTAGGCAGTAAATGTTGCTACGGCAATCTATGTCCAATGTCACACGGAAATTTTGTGTTTGTTTATAGTAGATTTAGGAAGTGTCGGTTTAATTTAAGTAGTGTAGTTGTGTTCCCCCGTGTCGGTCTAGCTCTAGGAAATGCGGATTCGGTGTTTGAAGGGTCATTCCGGATGATAACGAATCGCGCGTTCAAAGTACACATCGTGATGCATGTAGAACGGCATACGCATTTATATGGTCACTTTTGTATCTTTCATTTAAGGACACTTGGTCCAGGTAATTAATCTCTCCAGAGATACCGCCTAAGTTTTTGGCATTTTATTAAATGGGAGTCAGTTGGGAGATTTCGTTGTTAATTGTTTATGTGTAAATATGGTGATTTGTTATTAAATTCAGTTGTTTTTAACCCTGGCTTCACTCTTTCCTGCATGTTATTTTGTTATATGTTACCCTGCAAGTTAATGAAGCGCCCTGACAGCAACTTACGAATATGACCTGTTACGCCCCGAATCTGAGTCTCATATGCTTCTTTGCAAGGGTTCAATATATTTTTTATTTTTTGAAAATTTTTGTTTTTGAAAATAGACGATAGTTAAAAAAATCAAACATGATAGAACGTTGTGCCAAGGTTCAAACGAAAGGTCTCTATGTCCTTTATTTTCTGTAATATTTATTTTATTTTTGATGTTTTAAAAAAGTGTAATTTTAAAATTCGTATATTTTGGAAACTGGGAAGTTTACAAAAAAGTTTGTTTGAAATAAATGAAAGGTCTCTATCCCCTCTACCTGTAAACAAAGTCCCAGGTATGTAGACAAAAATCAAAAAAGTTCAATTGGAAAAGTAGGCGATTTTTTATAAAATCAAACATTCTAAAAAGTGTTCTATTGGCTTAAAAGAATGGTCTCTATGTCCTTTATTTTCTGTAATAAAACTTTTTTATTTTTGATGATTTTTTTTAAGTGTAATTTTGTAATTTCTATATTTTGGAAACTGAGAAGTTTAGAAAAAAGTTTATTTGACAAAAATGAAAGGACCCTACGCCCTCTACCCCCAAAATAATTTTCAAGTCTTTAGGATAAAACCTGTGCAGTAGTGGGGTGTGGCGGGTTCTACCCATAATAGGGCGTGTGCTTGAATACGTATGGCTATGTTGGAAAAAGTTGGTGGTGGGAGAGGACTAGGGTCGAGTGAGGTGTCGGTTAGATGGTATTTTTTCCGCTCTATTTGATATTGAGGTTATTTTTTAAAATGGGTGAAATTTGGAAACGCAATTTGAGGTAAACGTGCGTTTTAAACAGTTTCGTGTTATTTAATGAGCTTGTAAGTCTAGAACGATGTGTTGTTTAGGAACGGGGTGACGTTCTCTTGGCTAAGAAGGTGTGTTGGAATTTTAAAAAAAATGTTTATTGGATTGGCGCTATTTTTAAAAGGGTGAATTTTGGAAAAAAGTTTGATTGACGTTAATGAAAGGTGGTCATGCCCTCTAGGGTGGCAGCAAGTTTCAAGGCCGTAGGAGGGAAAAAATATAGCCTACTTTCTCGCGATCATTGGTGATAATTGGCGAACGGATGGTCAGATTTTAACAAATGAGGTGTCGTTGGACTCGAGCTGACGTCCTCTTTCCTATAGACCACTCGTTATATTTTTCAATTTTTTTTTGGAACTATTTCTTTTTGAAACTAGGCGATAGTTTGAAAACCAAACGTGATAGAACGTTGTGCCATGGTTCAATCGAATGGTCTCTATGACTTGAATTTTTTAAAATACAACTCTTTTATTTTTTGAGATTTTTGAAAAGACTTAAATTTTTATTTATTTTTTGTTTTGGAAACTAATACGTTTAAAAATAAGTTTCTTTGACATAAATGAAAGGTTCCTTCCCCCCTCTACCAAGAAAATAAATGTCAAGTCTCTAGGACAAGAACTATGCATTTTTTTAATTTTTTAAAATTAAAAGAGTGTTTGTAGACAGAGAGCCGGTAGCGCTTGACACATGTTACAACGAGGCTATGACTGGCCATGGTGGATACGGGAAATGGCTATTTCGACGGGGCGATGTATGGCAAAACGAGGGGTCGCTTTTCGATATTTTTTCCTATGACGAATGAATGAAGGCGAATATTTTGAAATGTGACAAGCATGCTAAGATTTTTACCCCTGAAGTGGATCTTTAACGTTTTAGTTAACGTTCATGAGCGAGATCGCTCTCTGACACAACAGACGGTTGTAGGATATGACCAAGTGATTCTTAGACGTTGGCGATCTCTGTGACCGTGCCCGGAAGAAATGAATTGCTATTTTGGTGGGATGGCGGGGGCAGCTTATGACGGTTGATTTTGTGACATTTCCTATGACGGATGGAGGCGAATATTTGAAAATGTGTTAAGTGTGCTAGGAATTGTTTTACCCCTGAAGGGGATTCTTAACATGCTAGTAAACGGTAATAAGCGAGACTGCTGTCTGGCACAGTAAATGGTTTTAAAATATGGAAACCTATAACATTTGCTCGACCAAGTCATGTGCATGTACGCAAAGAGCCAAAACGGTAAGGTAATTGGCCTGAAATGTTATAAACTAAATATTGAACTGGGTAAAATCATGTGTTTTAGGATGAAAGTATGTGGTTAACATGATCATGTATTGAGGATGGCCGCTTGGTAGTAATTATTATTATTACAGTAAAATGTTTAAAAATAATAATAATAATAATAATAATAAGACACACATGTTTTCAATGCTAACACAAACGCAGTCCTGCTCACTGGAGACTGAATATTGTACCTAGCCAGAGGACTTGTGAGAGAGACAGCTGATAAGACAACAAGAAGTTCCGTGACGAACTAAAGAGCCTACTTTTCATGCCAATGATTATTCTACAGTATATGAACCTACCTAGAATAATGACGAAATTATGTTGCTAATATAAAAATTTCTAATTAGTTCGAAACACTGTATACCTTGCATAATGTTGCATAATAGAGCACTACTGTTGGCAGACCTGATGACTGAATATATTCTTAGTTCCATCTCTTAAGGTACAGAATACAAAATTTGGTTGAAGTCCAATGAATAGCATGGACGTTACATGCAGTTAAACATTGGATCTAACAGCGCACGTAAAATCATGTTGGCAACAATGTCATGCATGTATTGGTCAGAAATAATCTGAAATAATATGATCAATTTTTGTGCCAATTTTGAATGGAATCCATTAGATAGTATAGAAGTTACCTGCATTTTCAAATTGGACCTATCAGCAGGCTTAGAATCATGTTGGTAGCACTGACGTATATTAGTTACTCCAAATTCATCTAGAATGCCAGGTACTATACGTGTGCAAATTTTAGGGCTATTGGCTTGCATACTTTCTGATACTGTATATTGATATTAGGGTAACAAAAATAGGGACAGCACATATTAACAGTTGCCAGCCCTGATTGCTCTTAAGAATACGCATAGTCATATCTGTTATGGTACACATAGCACATACGAAATTTGGTTGAAATCCAAATGATAGTATGGAAGTTACATGTATTTAAAGTTGGACCTGTCAGCAGGCTTAGAATCATGTTGGTAGCACTGACGTATATAAGTTACTCCAAATTAATATAGAATGTCAGGTATTATACGTGTGCATAGTTTAAAGCTGTCGGCTTGCATACTTTCTGATATATTGGTATTTGGATAAAATAAATTAGGAGCATTTATTAACAGTTGGCAGCCCTGGTGGGTCTCAAGAATACGCTCAGTCGTATCTGGTTATGTACACATACAACATACGAAATTTGGTTGAATTCCAATTGATGGTGTAGAAGTTATATGCATTTTAATATTGGACCAATCAGCTGGCTTATAATCATTTTGGCAACACTGCCATGTATGGCCTCCTGGAAATTAAACTGCAATATTATACGTGTGCCAATTTTGAAATAGCTCCCATTCATACCTTCCAAGATATCCAAAATGGAGCTCAAATTTCAATTGCGATTTTTTAGCAGTTGGTAGCACTGACATCATTTTCAAATATGGCCGTGAGATATTTGGGTGTAGACATTTACTCCTACCAAATTTTGTTTCGATTGCTCCAGCGGTTTAGGAGTTGATAGGGGGGGGGGACACACACACAGCCAGCCAGACAGACAGACAGAAGGACAGACAGACAGACAGACAGACACACATTTGCCCGATCTCATAAGTCTACTTTTTCCTCATTTTTGCAAAATGTGAAAAGTAGGCTAAAAATGTCTACGTCAGCAGGAAGTGTGATATCAGCTTACTTGCCTCGTGGTGGCTAGCAGGTGCGACGTTTAAGCAGCCGCCATGTTGGTTCTGAGACAGTAGGACTACCAATGTATAAGAGGCAGCCATTTTGGTTCCTCATTAAAAACATGAAACAAGTATAAGGTACGTGAATCTTATCGCGTTTGAGGAATGTGGAGAGGCGTGGGAACACGTGTGAGAGAGACAACATTTCAAGGTCAAAACGCTGAGAAAATGCAACCCTCTCTGTTGTTGGCTATCTGATAACGATTGCGTTAGTGATGCACTTGCCATTTTAGCAAACGGACGTATACAGTAGAGCTCTGATCTGAACTTTAAAGAAATAATCCTTTTATTTTTTGGTAAGTACCTATTGAACCCTTCAGTATTGCAGTGTTTATATGCAAGAATCTTGATCAAGGGGTCGCGCTCAGTTCATAGTGTGATGTTTACGTTCGCCAAACAACATGCTCTACTGAGGGAAGGGTCATAGGATTAAAACTATAATTAAGAAAGGAAGTTACAAGACGTAAAATAAAAACATAATTTAATGACTATTAGTGCAAAAAAATGAATATAGACAACAATAATAATAATATTCTTCCCATGACAGAAATATCTATCAACGTTGAGGAGTCAGACGGATCTCCCCCTTATAAAGATGTGGATCCAAGTTCCACTAACTTGCATTGGGATTTTATGTACGTGTAATGACTAACTACGAGGAATGAGTACTTGGATGACTGTTCGTTTACAGCGGGTAACAGCCACGATGCTTACGAACAATCATCTCGTAAATCAACGTTTACGGATATAGGACACAACACTAATAAAAACCCTTAAAAATTAATGCTGACACACAATCTAAAATCTAATATTTACAGGAATCTCCCTCGAGACCCTCCTTCAGTGCGATGACGCATCGGACAAATGAGCTGCCAACACGGCCAATTGCTCAATACATAAACAAGGAAAAGACAGCATCGCACGTGACTGCACGGGTCACTAATACGGAACATAAACATGGAATGGAACCAACAACAACAAAAGCCTCACTGGCTGAGATTACCTTATATGAACAAAATGCACGTTAAGCTAACGATTCGGAGATTATAGTGATTCGTAGGCAACTCCCATTTATTTAAACAATTTTTATCATTGATCAGTTCTTATTCTGTATTTCAAGTAATTTTACGGAGCCAACAAGCACTCCACTAATGACCTTGATGCAATCTTTTCAGCCCGCCTTGTGAAAACAGCTTCCCCCTTTCTCAACTCTTGTCATATTCCAGCTCCAGTGTGTAAAAATAACTTGACCAACTGTCCTGTTATCTCGTAGAATCAACAGCAACAAATCTCAACCACATAAACATATGGTAAGACATTAATCGATATAGCCACATATGTTCTCGCAAGGTAACCATATGGACTCGGCACTATGCTGACAGAAATCAGTCTAAGCTGAAATTCCCGCTTGTAGTGACCAATAAAATACACACACACACACTGCTGGGAATGACATAACATTTTTCACACAGGTCGGTTGAATCAGATGCTCACAATCTATTTAAAAAATATTAAAACCTACAAGAGAGCTGACTGCTCCTCGCCACAATTCACATTGCTCCAACGGCAATAAACTCACTGAATCTGATCAATAATAATCATTACAAAGATTAATTTACCCTCCAATCTACTGCATGATTATACTAATTCAGTCCTACTTCTGAAACACAATATATCTTCGAGAGACGTTTCTTAACGCATTGCGTACACATATGCAAACACGGTTGTCCACATAGCCACGTTAGTTAAATCAAACAAACAAGAACTTACGACTATGAAAAATTGTGCGAGCTGTTTCCATGCAAAAGGTGTGTCAGACCAAAACTAAATACACTACGTTAATCAACACAAGCAAGATATTTACAAACAAAATATGTCCCATATACCATAAGTTAACTTGTCAGATAATAAGAATATTATTTAGTACTCATCCTCGGCCAGTCACCCGTCAACGAACATCTGCAGCCATCTCCCTACTTAATGCTGCTTAGCTCATCTCAAACATCTCGGCGGAGTGTTGACAGTTCCAAGCTTCTTCCAGGATAAGCGATGTCATTTCTCGTGCTGATGCAAAAAGTTATAGATTATTATGCATTCGAAATCTGTCTACTAAATTCACCGTTTTAGGTACTTATTTCCCCAGAACAGTCTGTTGGCGAATTGTCGATGATACTGTCCCTACAAAATAGTACTATGACTATCTATCACACTGAATTTACAACACATTAGTATTAATAAAAATCTGTGTCCTCATGACACGCAAAGTGCAAGTGCCTACGTCCTCAGACGCGCAAAATGTAATAATAACCTGTGTCTTCCGACACACACAATGTAGTAATAACCTCTGTCCTCAGACGCACACATTGTAGTAGTAACCTACGTCCTCAGACGCACAAAATGTAGTAACCATTCTTGGCTCTTCACGCCACTTATAAATGAACTGGCCCTAGGTATCGATGGAGGGGGAAATTATATAAAAATTTCACAAAATAATAGTGGTACAGGAATGAAACAAATATCACTGAACTCGTAAAATTGCGCAGGTCAAGAATATGCCCATTAATTCAAGAATCGATCGTAGAGATGTCTAGCCGATCTCCCGCGTTAATGCTAGCTATCGCGTGCCCAAGCTAGACTTGACGCGTTCGTAAGCATTCATCTCCCATTGGTTCCACTTTTTCGTTAACTTCGCGGTTTTTATCAGACCTCGGCCTCGTAGGAGTGTCCAGTAGTACCATCAGCCACTCACGTTACTGCATTATATTTTTCTAGGCGCGAATAGTACAATGAACATACCATAAGCGTGTCTCACCACGCGTCCCTTCTATTTTGAGGTAGCCACCACCTGTCCTTCTGAAACATTGCTAGGCTCTTTCTTTTCACAATCCTTAAGTATTTAGCCTTTTGTCAAACTGCTGCAGGTATGTCCCCACTGTCTCCAACAAATGCTTGAAGTTTCCTTATCTTCGTCTGGCTATTTCATGACGCTGGTGGAAATATTAATTAATTGTAGAAATAAAACATCGAATCATTTATCCATCAGGGGATAAAGGGTTCACTATGAATGATTATTTTAATAATGAAATGCTAATGAACCTTAAATTTGTAGTTATTGAAAAGGTAATTAATGATTTTATTTATTTATTTGTTTGCAGATAACCAGTATACCTTACATGTCTGAGATACAAGAAACCATTGCGCTTTTGGGCCCACTAGAAGGAAACAGTAACAAGCCAGTGCAAGTGAAGGTGAGATTATTTTTTTAACTAACTTGTTTCATTTTTTTGTTTGATATTGCTTTATTTTATTTTCTGAAATGCATGTATTAACCTGAATTTAGGTATTTATAGCGGTTTATTTTATTAATTTTTAGAAACTTGGAAAGAAAAGCCTTACCGCCGTAGCAGTTGCTGAAAACACAAGACGCAGTAGAGTGCAACCATTGTTTCCAGGCAGTGAACTATTGAAAACTCAGGTAAGTCTAACTTAAAAATGCTATTCCATTTTACCACTACTGAAAACTCGTAGACAAAAAATTGATTACCGGTACATTACTAGGACGATGATTGCTTTCTTGAATATTGGCCAAGTATTGACAAACGGTAGAAGACTATATTGGTTGTTGACTGAGAAAAGTACAAGGCTATGTTGGATTTTCTAAAAACAAAAAATTAAAATTTAATTTTAAGGGTGGTTCTCTATGGACTCAATAAATATACACAGGTTTGAACAAGATAATCTGAACAAAATGATATGATATTTATTTTTGTTTATATATTGGTGAAATGGAAATGTAAATGACTGCAGCTTTATAAAAAAAGAACATGGATTATTGTTAGTGCAGACATATAGATTATTTTTTAAATATTTTTATGGTGTTTTTTATTTAATGCCAATATACGTTAAAGTTTAATTACAAGTATTGATTGATTGTTGAATGATTGAGTGATGAGATATTTTGTTTGTTTTTTTAGGTGTCGTCATACGCCATTAACATAGTGAACAGACAGTGAAAGAAAGCATACATTGTGATTTTAAGTGATGTGTGCAACGTTAATAACTTACAATAAGAAAAAGTTGTATTATAACACATGGAGTTAGTACCAAATACAACAAGTGAACAAGTTGGTTTACCACGTGGGTTAAATTTAAAATCAGAACATGATCGTTGGTTAACATTTGAATCCTGGCCTGTAGGCTTTTTGTCAACACACAAACTTGCAAAAGCCGTTTTTTTAACTTGAACCGAGAAGATGTGGTGCGCTGTGTGTTATGTCGTATTGTACTTTCACACTGGGAGGAAGGGGATGATCCCTTTAGAGACCATTTGCGATGGTCTCCTTGTTGCCCTTACATGCTTGGAAAACAAGTGGGTAACATACCCGTGTATCCATTTTACCGAACCAGTAGGCCATTGGCTGCTACTTACGTTGCTGAATCACAAATAAATAATAACAAGTAGTTCCGTGAAGAACTATACAGCCTACTTTGCATGCCAATGATTATTCTACAGAATATGAACCTATCTAGAATAATGACGAAATTAAGTTGGTATTATCGAAATATCTAATTAGTTCAAAATATACCTGGTATAGTGTAGCCTAATAGAGCACTACAGTTGGCAGCCCTGGTGACTGAATATATTCTTAGTTCCATCTCTTAAGGTACAGAATACAAAATTTGGTTGACGTCCAATGGACGTTACATGCAGTTAGACATTGGATCTATCAGCACGCGTAAAAGCATGTTGCCAGCAATGTCATGCGTGTGCTGGTCAGAAATAATCTGAAATATGTTGATATCTTGTTGTGCCAATTTGGGATGAAATACATTTGTTAGTATAGAAGTTACATGCATTTTAAAATTGGACATATCAGAAGGCATAGAATCATGATGGCAGCACTGCCTTGTATTAATTACTCCAAATTAATCTAGAATGCCAGGTGCTATACGTGTGCAAAGTATAGAGCTGTTGGCTTTCATACTTTCTGATATATTGATATTAGGGTAAAAAGAATATAGACAGCATTTATTAACAGTTGGCAGCCCTGATTGCTCTTAGCAATACTTAAAGTCATATCTGTTATGGTACACATAGCACATACGAAATTTGGTTGAATTCCAAATGATAGTATAGAAGTTACATGTATTTAAAAATTGGTACTATCAGCAGGTTTATAATCATGTTGGTAGAACTGACGTGTATAAGTTGCTCCAAATTAATCTAAAATGTCAGAATGTACGTGTGCATAGTTTAAAGCTGTTGGCTTGCATACTTTCTGATATATTGGTATTTGGATAAAAAAAATAGAGAGAGCAATTATTAACAGTTGGCAGCCCTGGTGGCTCTTAAGAATACGCTTAGTCATATCTGTTTATGTACAGATATTACATACAAAATTTGGTTGAAATCCAATTGATAGTGTAGAAGTTATATGCATTTAAACATTGGACTTATCAGAAGGCTTAAAATTATTTTGGCAACACTGTCATGGTTGGCCTCCTGGAAATTAAACTGAAATAGTATTATCTACATGTGTGCCAATTTTGGAATAGCTCCCATGCATACCTTGCAAGATATCGAACATGGAGCTCAAATTTCTAGTGCGTTTTTTCAGCAGTTCCCCCCGCCGGTACTGCCACCTTGAAGAAGGCAATTTGTCATTGCCGGGTGTTTTGGGGGCTTGCGAGCTCAAATGATCTGCAGAGCTATGCCAGCGGGAGCTTAAGCTCCTGGTAGGGTCACCCAAGCTGGACAGGTCTAAAGTGATGAGCCAGACTAAGAGCGGTACCCTGGTCCTCCAGGTTGGGGGTTGGGCGCGGGGCTAACAACCCCACACTGTAAAACCTCAAAAGTTACGAAACTCTCAACGAAGCCTCGGAATTTGGACGGAATTAACGATGATGAACCTGGAAAATGTTTAAGGACAAGGAAAAAGGATATGACTTTGACAATGGCAACATGGAACGTACGAACGATGTTGCAGATAGGAAAAATGGCAGAAGTAGCTGAGGAAGTTTTGAAGTATGGAATGGATATAGTAGCGCTACAGGAAGTGAGATGGAGGGGAAATGGTAGGATTGACAAGAAGGACTATACAATGTTATACAGTGGTCCTGAAGTAAGAACTGGTCAGTGTGGAACAGGCTTTATCATTAGTTCAAGGATAAAAAGAAGTCTTCTTGGATTTGTGCCTCTAGGAGATAGAATGTGTAAAATGAGACTAAAGGGACGATTCAGGAATCTGACACTTATATCAGCGTATGCACCTACAGAAGACGATAGTGAAGAGAAGAAAAATGCATTCTATGACCAGTTGGAAAAGGAATGTAGCATGATACCAAAATATGATGTGATAATACTTCTTGGGGACTTCAATGCCGAAATAGGTAGAGAAGACTTCTTGCAGTATGTAGCAGGGAAACATTCTTTACATACTAATACTAGTGAAAATGGGAAGCTTCTATGCCAATTTGCAGAAAGTAATAGAATGGTAATCAAAAGTACTTGTTTTAAACATAAGGACATACACAAAGGAACCTGGAAAATGCCAGGCACCGGAGTGGTAAACCAAATGACCATGTCTTGATTTCAAGAAGACATGCATCTTCAATGATTGACGTCAGATCTGCAAGGGGCCCCAACTGTGATTCGGATCATTTTTTGGTGAAAGCTCTGTTTAGAGAACGAATTGCGAATGTAGAATGTGACAGAGGAATTAAGAGGATACAGTGGGACGTGGAAAAGTTTCAGCAAACACAAATTGTTAAGCAATATGAGGGCACACTGAACAAGAAGTTGGAAGAGAGACTAAAGAATATGAATGAGGATGACACTGTAGAGAGGAGATGGACTGGAATAAAGAAAGCATTGGAAGAGACTGTGAAGGAAACTATTGGGGAGAAGAAGAGGAGCAGGAATGAAGAATGGTTTGATGATGAATGTAGGAAATATATAGAGCAGAAGAATGCAGACAGATTGATTATGATTCAAAGAGAGACAAGATGGAATTGTGAAAGATATAAAGAAAGTAGAAGAACAGCAAATAGAGTTCTGAAAAGGAAGAAGAGAATGTATCTAAGAAGACAAATGGAAAGAATTGAAGAATTGAACAGCCAGAATGAAAGTAAGAAATTGTACCAAGCAACGAAACGAATGACAAAGGAATTTCAACCACGGGAGAACTCGTGTAAGGATAAAGATGGAAAAGTGATTGGAGAGGAAGTGAGAGTTCTTGAAAGATGGGCGGAGCACTTTAAAGAAACGTTAAATATAGAACGTAAGGACGAGATGAATGAGAGACAGGTCTACATGAATGTAGAGCCACAGGTCACTAAACCATCCATAGATGAAGTTATGGAGGCAGTGAAGCGTCAACGAAATGGAAGAGCACCAGGAGAGGATCAGATCGTAGCGGAGGTAATAAAGAATGGAGGACAAGGGATAGTTAGGAACCTACATGAACTGATTGGGGAGATATGGGAAAGAGAGATAATGCCTCAGGATTGGAAGGTTGGCCTTATCTGTCCCATCTTCAAGAAAGGTGATAAGTTACAATGTGGAAATTATAGAGGGATAACATTACTAAGTGTTGTATATAAGATATTCTCAAGTATATTGCAAAGGAGACTGAGCGAGTACGCTGAAGAAATACTGGATGAGAACCAGTGTGGATTCCGGCCAGGAAGGGGAACTACTGACCAAATATTTGTTATGAGACAATCTATGGAGAAATGCTATGAATATGGTGTTGATCTGCATTTGCTATTCATTGATTTCCAACAGGCGTTTGATAGCATTGATAGAACGAAGATGTTGAACGCCCTAGCAGCATGTGGAGTGCCAAAGAAGGTGATCAGTCTAGTAGCAATGACAATGGAAGGATCGCAGGCCAAGGTTTATGTAGGAGGCAAAACTAGCAGGAATTTTGAGGTGAATACCGGAGTGAGGCAAGGAGATTCATTGTCTGCAGTGTTATTCAACTTGACACTGAATGAAGTTATGAAAGAACTGGGATTGGGAGGGACGATAATAAACAAGTCCAAGCAAGCGTATGCATATGCGGATGACATTGTGTTAATGGCACGGAACTGGGAATCTCTTAAAGAAATGTTCAAGATTCTGGAGGAGAAGAGTGGAAAGATGGGAATGAGAATTAATGAAAGGAAAACGAAATATATGAAAATGTCAGCGGGAAAAGATAGAAGAGCAAGAGAAAATGTAGAAATTGGTCAGTATAAGTTTGAGAATGTAAAATGCTTCAGTTACCTTGGTACTATACTAAACTGTGAGAATTCAGTATCCGAGGAGATTCATAAACGGATCATGAATGGAAACAGGGCTTACTATGCTAACACTAAGCTCTTAAAATCAAAACTGTTAAGTAGGAACTTGAAAGTTAAACTCTACAAGACCCTTATTAGACCAGTGGTGACCTATGGATCTGAGACGTGGACAATGTCAACAAATGATGAGAATGATCTCAAAATTTTTGAAAGGAAAGTTTTAAGAAGGATATATGGCCCGGTCAAGGAGGATGAAGGGTGGCGAATCAGGACAAACAAAGAAATTGAAGAGATAATCAAAGGTGAAGATATTGTGAAATTTATTAAGTCCCGACGCCTGGATTGGCTTGGTCATGTAGAGAGGGTGAATGAAGAAAGAACGCCAAGGAAGATATTACATGGAACTATGGAAGGGAAGAGGAGACGTGGACGACCGCGCAAAAGATGGCTACAAGACTTAGGAGAAGACCTGAGAACTATGAGGGTTGGAAGATGGTGGGAGAAAACTCATAGAAGGGACGAATGGCGAGGAATCGTGAGAGAGGCCAAAGCCTACCCCAGGCTGTAGCGCCGAGGAAGTAAGTAAGTTTTTCAGCAGTTGGTAGCACTGACATCATTTTCAAATATGGACTTGAGCTATTCCGGTGCACATCTTTACTCATACTAAATTTGGTTTTGATTGCTGCAGCCGTTTAGGAGTTGATAGGGGGACACACACACAGCCAGACAGACAGAAGGACAGACAGACAGACAGACACACATTTTCCCGGATGGATCTCATAAGTCTACTTTTTCCTGATTTTTGCAAAATGTGAAAAGTAGGCTAAAAATAATGACGTATTACCAGCCAACAACGGTAGTGTCGATATATGTGGTCCATATACCATAGACAGTGTTGAATTGGCATGTGCTTTTGAAAAATTGGGAGTTTGCAAGACTAAAGCACTTGCACACCCAGAGTACAGCTTTGTTGAAAAACTTTTAGAGTCTTATAAAAATGTTGGGCCATTAATATTAAAACACCTTACAAAACAGCTAAGTGAAGCTGGATTTTTTTATACTGGTGAAGGGGATAAATCAATATGTTTTTATTGTGGATTTGCTTTAAAGGATTGGCAAATGACTGATGACCCTTTTGGGCAACACGTTCGTTGGTTACCTAACTGTAAATACATGGTGTTGCTTAAAGGTCAGGAATTTGTGAACACTATTCGTAAAGAAAACGTGATTGCAGCACAAGACATAAAAGTGCCTTTAGAGTTAGAACACGCGGAGCAAATACATGAGGCTAAAAAAAAAAGACTTGTCTCACGAACAGATACAAAAGTGTGACCAACCATTATGTAAAATTTGTTATCAAGATGAACTAGGTGTTGTATTTTTGCCTTGTGGACACATGATAACAAGTGTCAAGTGTGCATTAGAACTTAACACTTGTACTATATGCAAAAAAGTAGTATCTGCTACAGTTAGGGCATTTCTTGCGTAACTAGTATAATTTATTAGCCATGCAGAGTGCAAAATCACTAATTGCAAAATATTATTAAAACTGTTTTAGAATGTAATAGATATGATTTTCTTTTGTGTATAGACCAGAATGAATGTTTTGAATGCTGTTGGGCAAGCATGCGGCCTAGAGACAAAGAAGCTCAGCGAATTGCCAACACATATTCCATTCCGGATTATCAAGATTCGGAAATTGAATACAGCATATGGTGATCGTGTACTTTGTGTGTGTGAAAACTTTGAGACATTTCTGCCTACACGGTTTAATGATATGTCAGAGAGTGTTTTTGATGAAGTGAATAATACTGTGCAACCTGTACACTTAATTTATGAAGGTTTAAAAAATAATAGGGGCATGGTTCGTTTTAATTTAAAAAAACAAATGTCAAATAATAATGGATCACTGAAAAGGGCAATGAAAATAAATCTGTAGCATCACGAATTCAGAAAATGGAAATTGCTTTTCAACACACAAAGAATGTTTATAACAAAAAAAGATTGTCCTGGAAAAACAAAATTCGTCATTACTGTACAGTGATTGAACCTGAAGCTCTATATGCTTCAGAAACGCTCAGTTTACATCGTAAGACCTTAAAGGAAAAATTAGAGATTAAAGGAAGGAAAATCATGAGGAAAATCTTAGGGCCCAGAATTGTAAATGGCATACACTACCCCAAACCCAACTCTGAAATTTATAAAAGAGTTTCTAAATGAACTGATACAATGAGATTGCGACGAATTCAGTTTCTAAGCCATTTGGAAGGAATGAATCCTACCAGACTCACTTATCGAATCCACAAATTTCTGCAAATCAAACGCACAAGACCAAAATGGTATAAACAAGTAGAGAAAGACCTTAATGAATTGGGTTCACCAAATTTACAAGATAGAAATATGATCCAGAAAATTGTTCACACAAGGGGATTTGAGGAAGATGAGAAGAAACCACAGCGACGTACCTGGTCGGAGGAAAAGAAATTACAGCAATCAGTGAAAATGAAGAACTATTGGGCAAGAAGGAAAGCTCAGAAAATGTTGATTCCGCGTGGTCCTAAGTGACCCATTCGCGAAGAAGAATGGAAGATATAAGTCATGACAATGGACTGAAAGAAAAATATGTGTATAGAATAATAATGTTTTAGTGTTTAGTATTGTCTTAAAAATATTACCATGAAACCAAAAAAAAAAAAATTATATAAAGTTTGTAAATAAATGAAAATAATGGTACAATGTTGTTTTATTCCTACAGAAGTCAGAATATTTAACATTGCAGAGTATACATCTTTATGACAATAAAAAGCACAATTAATACAAGTCTTTGCCTTTACGATAGTGTGTTATAGTTTTAAAAACAAAGCTTGTTGTAGATCTTTTTTCTTCCACGGTGAACAATAGTCATGAAAGCGTTATTGTCTTGTTTCGGTTCATTATCACTATCATAATCATAAGCAGCATGATCTATATCACTATTATTTTAATCACCATAATTATCCTCAACATTATCCTCAAAATCCCTAAAACCTGTTAAATATTCCTGTTCCTCTTCCTGTTCCTCTTCCTCTTCCGCTTCCTCTACAGTGTCCTCATGTAGAGTCTGCGTGGCTTTTGATAATGTTAAGGGTTTTTTGAACATTGATTTTTTTCAATAGTAGTATTGTTTTGTAGCACTTGCTTTTTAGCATTTTTATGATTTTCTGTTGACAGCTCACTGCGACATTGTTTTGAACGTTGTTTAGAACACCGCCAAATAACAGTTCCATTTTATTGGTTCGTTTCACAATATATGAATATCCTTTATAGAATGCATGAGGCTTACCATACCTAGTCACTGATACTTCCATATCAACTGTCAAGCATAGACTAAGCTCTAGTAAAGACAACTTGATAATAAGAACAATAGTTTAATATGCGAGCATATATGGATGCAAATGTGGGAGCAAAAAAAAGTTGGGAGCAAAAAGTGGGAGCAAAAAGTGTAAGCAAAAGTGGGCGCAAATATGAGATCAAAAGAAAATTAGGAGCAAGTATGGGAGCAAATGTGAAAGCAAACGTGGGAGCAAATATGAGAGCAAAAAAGGTAGGAGCAAATGTGAAAGTAAAAGTGGGAGCAAAAAGTGAGAGAAAAAAGTGGGAGCAAAAAGTGTAAGCAAAAGAGGGAGAAAATATGAGAGCAAAAAAAGTGGGAGCAAATATGGGAGCAAAAAGTCGCGCAAAAGTGGGAGCAAAAAGTGGGAGCAAAGAAGTGGGAGTAAAAAAGTGTAAACAAAAGTCGGAACAAACCGGTGTGAGCAAATATGAGAGCAGAAAGTGGGAGCAAATGTGAAAGCAAAAGTGGGAGCAAAAGTGAGAGCAAAAAGAGCGAGCAAAAGTGGGAGCAAAATGTTTGAGTAAAAAGTGGGGGCAAATGTGGTGTTTTACTAAAACAATCTCACCTAACCTAACCTAACTTTTCCTAACTTTATCCAACCTAATCTAACCTAACTTCACCTAACTTAACCTAACCCAACTTCACCTAACCTAACTTGTCCTAACTTCACCTAACCTAACCTTCCTACTCTCAGATCAAGAATTAAATTCTGGGCAGAGTCGAGTTGAAACCCAAAACCTCTGGGGTAACATCCAAGTATACTAGCCACTACACCACGAGATGGGCAAATTATCATGCAACACAACACAAAAATAAAAGTTTTCTGTAGTGTAACTCATTGGCTGACAACCATGGTTGAGAATTCAAACCCAAGACCTCAGGACTTTTGTTTTGAACATTATCAGAAATATTATTCCATTTACATTTTGCTTCTGCTTATAGTTATATGAGTTGCCATTAATGTGGGAGTAAAAGTGAGAGAAAAAAGTGTGAGAAAAAGTGAGAGCAAATGTGAAAGCAAAACGTGGGAGCAAATATGAGAGCAAAAAGTAGGAGCAACCCTTTCTGGTTGTTGAGGCTTTCAAATCAACTAATACACATGAATTAAATTTTAGTAAAGAGACTTGGGTAATAATAATAATAATAATAATAACAATAATAATAATAATAAGAGTTAAAAATATTCAAGTGGATTCATTTTTATGAAGGTGGAATTTCCAAAGAACCGTCAACAATAATAATAACATGAACAGTGGGAAATCAAACCCAAGACCCCAGGACTTTTGTTTTCAAAATTATCAGAAATATTATTCCATTTACATTTTGCTGCTGCTCATAGTTATAAGAGTTGGCATTAATATGAGAGCAAAAGTGGGAGCAAAAGTGAAAGCAAAAAGTGGGAACAAGCATGGCTGATTGTTGAGACTTTCATATCAACTAATACACATAAATTAAATTTTAGTAAAGTGACTTGGCTAATAATAATAATAATAATAATAATAACAACAGTTTAAAAAAATTAAAGGGGATTGATATTTTTTAAGGTGTAGTTTCCAAAGTACTGTCAATAATAATAATTACATGAATAGATTGCAAGAAATCTAGAGTGCTTTTAAGGTTAATGATTGGCTAGGAGTGAGATAGAGCTAGCTAACCTAAGTTAACTTCAGCTCACTTAACCTAACCTTGTCACATGACATGTTCTACAAGTTTAGACTTGCTTTGAGACTGGCTATGACGTCACAGATGAATGGCGGTGGAAGGCTGGCAGAAAGGAAAATGTTTTTGTGTAATAAAAAGTCATGTCCAGCCTCAAATCGTATAATTTCTTAAATATCGATTAACCAGTGAGTGTTATGGTGATCCAATTTTCAGTGATTGCCTTCTTAAGTTAGGGAACGTAGAACTTAGAATTCTAACTGAAATGTAAATAAAATAAAAATAAATAAGTAAGCCCCTTATAATCCCTTTAGGACAAGGGCCTCCTACCGATTCGTAGGGCAAGCTCAATTTAACTCGCACGGTGCGCTGGTCCGTGCGAGTGAAAATTTCCATTTTAACCTTAGGCACGTAGACTAACAAGAATGATATTAATCATTTATCACTGATCTGGGCTGGCTAAGTCTTTTAATATGTCTCTCCACTTGTTCCTGTCTCTAGCCGTTTTTGTCCATCTTGCGCCTAGTGTTCTCGTGAAGTAGTCGGACCATTTCCGCTTGGACGTCCTCTGCTCTTCTTTCCAATTCGGGGATCCCACACTGTGGTGACATACGCCCATCTGTCATGTTTTAGTCTGGACGCATGACCTCCCCACTTCCATTTTAGTGTTCTTGATTGTCTCGCCACATCCTGAGTTTTTGTCTTCTTTTTAAGTTCTGCATCTGTCACTCTATCACTCCATTTGATGTCGAGAATCCGTCTCTCCATCTTACGTTGGCATCAATGTAGTATTTCTGTTTCCCTTTTTGTGGATGCCCATTTTTGACATCCATAGATTACCACTGGTATGACACAGCTTTCTAGTATTTCTATTTTTGTCTTCAACTGGAGAGATTCATTTTGGAGAATGAACTTCAAACTCCAAAACTTACCCCATGACATGGCTACCCTTCTTCTAATTTCTTTCTCTCCTAAGTAGATAATATTCGTCGGTATATTCAATTGGTGATCCATTCAACGATATTGCTATTTCATTTGAAGTTGATTTTAATTAGTTTTACCGGGGTTCATTTTTAGTCCCACTTCCTCACTTTTCCCACACAGATCTTTAAGCATGTATTCCAGCACTTCCCAGTTTTAGCGAACAACAGTATGTCACCTGCGAAACGTAAATTTGGGAGTCTTTTCCCATTTATATTTATGCCAAATATTTTCTTTTCCCAATCCAAATTTCTAAAAACGTGTTCCGGCAGGCATGTGAAAAATTTTGGCGAGATCGGGTCACCCTGCTTAACGCCTCTTTCTATTTCTGTTCTTATTTTGGCGGTGCGGTTTGTGTATATAATCCCTAAGAGCCTTATATACTTGTTCTCTACTCCTTTAGCTTTCGAAGCATTCAAAACGCTCGTATGTTCCACTGAATCAAAGGCCTTGCTGTAGTCCACAAAAGCAATGTACAACTTTCGTTTGTACTCATCTGCCTTCTATAGGATCTAGTTAACTGCTTGGAGATGGTCAATTGTACTGTAGCTAGCGCTGAAACCAGCTTGTTTTGGTGGTTGATTTTCATCAAATAATCTAGTTAGCCTTTTAGTAAGAATTTTAGTGGAAACCTTGTACAGATATGATAGTAAACAGATGGGCCGGTAGTTGTTCAGGTCGTCTCTGCTTCCTGTTTTATGAAGTACAGTAGAGTCCCGAAAACTCGGCACTCGATAAGCCAGCTGTCCGGATAATTCGGCCACGCCCTGGCAGGGCGAAAAAAGTTCGTGGATGTGCAGGAATCGATGAAAATGACGTCGAACCGTGGTTCCAGAATAATACCGAGCATGACATTATGTCCGATGCAGAAATTATTGCTGCTTTCATATTTAAGGAAAAAATGCCCCCAAAAAATGAAGACATTCACGAGAACTCCACCTTACAAGCTCCTAAAATATCACATAATGAGGGACTAAGGGCTGTCGAAACCGCCCTTCAGTATTTAGAACATCAAGGTGCGTCGGTAATGGACTTTGTCGTCTCCGTGATGAAACAGCAAAACGCAGAGTGCAGTGTGGAAGACAACAAGACATTACGCATTTCTTTAAAAAGTAGCCAGCCTTTGCAGTCGGCTAGATGATTTTCATTATAGACAGCTTTACGCTTTCATAAAGTACTTTTCTGAGGTCTGTCTCATTAGGTAAATTACTGTACACTGTGTATTCATTAATTTTCATGTTGTGAAGGCTCTATGGCTTCATAAATTAAGCACTTTTCCTTTGTTTGAGGATATTTGGGCAGTTTATTCTCAAGCAAACAATGCATACAATTACAGTACTGTACACTCGTACTTACTCTTTCAACCCCATTCCCGATAACCCGGTATTTTCACAAACTCGGCCAGCCTTCGGTCCACGTTAGACCGAGTTTTCAGGACTCTACTGTAATACCATTGTACTCTGCTGCCATTGTTCTGGCAGTTCCTCTGTTTGTAGTATGTAATTGAATAGCAATGTCATTGCAGCTACCAAGGATTCGCCTCCCCATTTCAGGAATTCATTTAGAATGCCGTCATCGCCTGGCGATTTACCACATTTGAGTTGTTTTAAGGCTTGTTTTACCTCTTCTTTCAGTATCGGTGGCGTTGTGTCATCCACAGCTGGAGGACGTTCATCATGTTTTAGTGGTGCAGTACTGTTATAAAGTGCCCTGTAGTAATTAGTGGCGGCTGAGTTTATGTCCTTCCTTTTCGCTTTTCTCTCTCCTCTGTCCCATTTAACTCCCAACATCCAGTGTTTCCCTTCATTTATTTCTCTCATTATTTGCTTAACCTATCGCGATGCTATTGCGATATATTTGGCTATGTTCGAGTTGTATTCACGTAAGTCTTTTGTGATTTCTCTTTTTGTTAATTTGCTATGTTCTATGAACTCAATTTTGTTTTACATGGACATGTGCATGGAAGTTTTCTTCCTTTCTCGTTCTTCAATCAGTTTAATAGTGTTCACACTTAATTTATGTTTGTTCTTAATGTGTGGGTTACATTTTGATGCTATTTCCGCAGATTGTAGGATATCTGTTTGTAACGCGCTGTATAAATCTTGTACATTAGTTATCGGTTCACGATTCCTCTGTTCCAGTGTTTGTTGTAGTAATACTCTGTATGTTTCTTTCACCACTTCTTCGACTTTAGGTTTACGTTTTATTCTGAAGGCACTTCTATAGTTCTTCACTCTGTGTTTTATGCGAATCATTCTGTGGTCTGTATCAAACTTCAGTCCATTTATTTATTCTTCGTCTATAATCATTTGGTTGAAATAATATCACAACAACCTTTCTCCTTAAGTCTCTCATTATAAACCTATCGGGGAAAGTGTGGTTTATGAACTTGCGAGATTTCTCGTACGGGTCCGCTAGTCAACTAAAATTTGCGTAATATGCGAGCAACTTGTACCGCACCCACAGACAGTGCTTATCGCTTAGATACCGAAATAGCATAAACACTGCCATCTAGCTGCAACGATGGAAATTATGGCTACAGTGTATGCGGTGTTTGTACCGCAGCGGCATCTGTACCGGATTTTCCTTAATATATAATTTTTACGATTCCCTGTTTTATATTTCGATACATTATTTGTAAGTGTAATTTCATGTGTTTTGGACATACGGTATTCCTTAAGTCCGTATCCATTCCGTTCCATGTTATGTCTTCGGTGAGTTTTGTATTTTGGTTATTGGTGCTATGCATTACGTAATTACGTAATTTTTAATCTATAAGGGTTGAAAGTGATACTGTATCTTGAGGAGGCGGGTAATTTCGTCGTTCATTTTCTCAAAACTGAATTTTTCAAATCCTTTTACTTCGTAACTCTTCACTCTGTGTTTCATGCGAATCATTCTGTGGTCTGTATCAAACTTCTGTCCATTTATTACTCGAACGTCCTGTATGTCTCTAAAGTCTTGCACAGAATGTAGTCTATCTCATTCTCCGTCTATAATCATTTGGCATTATAATGATTTTTTCTCACGTGTTTTACGTGATGGGGTCTACAGAAAATACCAAAATCGTGAGTTTTGGTTGGATGGTTGGTTGTAAAATAGACACGAGTATTTCCATACGAGTGCCTTAATTACCATTATAGGCGAGTTGCATACGACTGTTTATGTTCGACGACAATTATAACTTTATTATATGTTTTAACATAAATATTCATAAATATATGTGGGATTTAGTTAATTCGGTTAGTGAACAGGGCGCGCTGGCTTTGCTGACTGAACAGAGCGCATGCGTGGTCAAGGCACTCCGAAAGCAGATATCATTCACTATGCTTGCCAACACAGAAATATGTTTGATTTTCAGCGCATGCGTGAATTTATCCTTACCTAATTGGTCACACAACTGTTTCTTGAGCTCTAATTGGTGTGAGAAACTGTTTCATAATGAAAAATAGTGTTATAATGAGCCTCATTATGATACAGTTTTCTGAAACATAATGTTTACATTTCAACATCGTCGAACATAAATAAATATATATATATCCACGAAAGAATATGCAAATTTATGTTATGTTAATTTATCATATGATTAAAAATACAAAATTTAATAATATTATTCTGAGAGAGGTAAATATTGCAGCTGTTACCTTGCAAAGTAACCTCCAACAAACAAAGCAAAACTAGGTTAATAAATGTTTGACTTGACAATGAAATGGTGAAACCCTACAATTTAACAGTTGCCATTTTGAATTTTTTAAACTGTGCGGATGACAATTTTAAAATTTGCACTTGTACTTTACCTATGATGTAAATTTCATGTAAAATGATTAATTGGTTTCGATATGATAGAATCGGAGTTGAGAAATGGTTAAAAGTATTAACTTTTGAATGTCTTGAGCACTACCGACCTCCTTAAGCTATATGTTCCCTCATTTTTTTTGGTGATTATAAATATATTTCTACGCGTTTGACGTCATTTTTAAGATTCATTGTTAGTCAATACAGATATTCGTTACTTAATCTTAATTGTTCATGTTTTTGCGTGTTAACATAGGAATCGCTTGGATTTTGACTAATACCCAGGGAATATTAGCAAATATGAGTTGGCAACACTACATTCAACACCTGCTATCGGCGGTCTTGAGCCTGGAGGATGAGTATCCTGTTAGGAGAATTCATCTATTACGTTCCGTAAGAAGACTTAGAACACACAGAATGCTCCACTGCGGAGCGTCTACCTTCGTCTTTTCACTGAGAAATGTAATCAATCTTCCAGTTCCTTTTATGTTGGTAGCAAAGCGAAGATCGGCGGGGAGATAATCCATAAGACTGCCTTCACTAATCGATTACAAGCTGACCTGTCTCAGGTAGGACATGTCCCAGGAGCTCGCCATGTCGGGTGATGGACGATTCTAAGCCTGTGTCTGGAAATGTTTTGGCAGACAGAATGCTCCAAGTGACACTTTGATCCCCTAGATAGGATCACCCAAGAGACCTACAGCAGGTAACACAAAATATATCTTTATTATTATTATTATTCCTATTGCTATTATTATTATTATCATTGTTATTCCGATTGCTATTATTATTATTATTATTATTGCTATTATTATTATTTTTATTCTTCTTCTGCGCGAATGGGTCTCCTAGGACCACGCGGAATCAACACTTCTTGGCCTTGATGTTTGCCCAATAACTCTTCATGCGCAACGATTGAGCTAGTCTTCGTTGCTGCGACCAGACGTGTCTGGAAGGCCTTCTCTCTTCTGCCTCAAAATCCCGTGTATGAGTAATTTTCCTAATTTCCTCTCGATCCTTGAGTTTGGTAAAACCTTATTCAGCCAAGTCCTTCTCCGCCTGTTTGTACCAATTGGACCTTGTTGCTTTTTCTGCAAAAACGTATAGATTTTATTTGTTAACCTAGTTGGGTCCATTCTGTCCAAATGTCCCATGAATTGGATCCTTCTCATACGGATTGTGTCTGTGATTTTAGTAATTTTGAAGTAGATGTCAGCATTAGGTTTCGGAAGGTGAATTCCATCTTTAATTGTTGGTCCCAAAATTTTCCGCATGATTTTGCTTTCCTTAATCTCTAATTGATTTCTCAGTGTTTTATGTTGTAGATTAAGTGTCTCGGCTGCATATAGGGCTGCAGGCAAGACTACTGTTTTATAATGTTGAATTTTACAATTCCAAGAGAGGCATTTTTGTTATAAACTTGTTTTGTCAAATGGCAAGCAGTTTCCATTTTCTGTAGTCTTGTTCCTATAGCTTTTCTTTCGTTGCCAGTTTCATTGATCCATTCACCCAAATACTTGAAGTCTTTCACTCGGGAGACCTGACAATTACCGATGCGGAGTGTATTCGGAGCAGTTTTAATATCCGTCATAAATTTTGTTTTGTCAAAAGAAATCCGTAAGCCGATTTTTGCTGCGTGTTCTTGGAATAATTCAAGTTGTTTCTGGGTATCAGAAATGCTTGGAGCAAAAGGGATGTTTAGAACTAGCACCGATAGAGCGCACTGCTGTTGTACTGGGTAAGCGCAAGGTGCTCTTCATTTGTCTCCTGTGTTCTCATGCCGCTAATATGTACGAATTTAAGTTGTTTAAATTGTTATTTTCGTGACTTTGCCGAGCTATTGCAGTGTTCCTCTTTGCAAAAATCAGGGAAGCCCGTTTTCGTTTCACCAATTTCCACAAAATAAAGAAATGAGGAAGAAATGGTCACATGGAAAAATTTCGGTGAGAAAAATCTGACCGAATATAATTAAAGTGTGTTTCCATCATTTACAACCCGATGACTTCACGAAAACT
Source organism: Meconema thalassinum (assembly GCA_946902985.2). NCBI lineage: Eukaryota > Metazoa > Arthropoda > Insecta > Orthoptera > Tettigoniidae > Meconema > Meconema thalassinum. The sequence continues at coordinate 130,751,755 of OX336391.1, read as the reverse complement.
GTTGGATAAGTGTGACTTACAAAGGGAAATAATTCCTATTTTGTACCTATAAACTGATTAGACATTTCGATAACAACCACTGAATTTATGCGTTTGTATTTGAAGGTGAGAGAGCAAGATAAAAACCGGGCGCTGTTCCATCGCTTTTTCCGTGGACCACGAACACAACAAAAATAATTATTTAGAAAAAGGCCATACACAAGAAAATTGCCGGATTATCACGATAAGCCTACAATATCGGAATCTGCAGAAATAATCTCCATTGAAGTACGGGAAGAAATCGTCAATATACACGAAGAAATGAAAGTAACATTTTTGACTCCCATTTTCAAAGACATCAATATTCGGACAAATACTTCAAGAATAAATGTCGCAACATTAACAGTCACAAACGTATTATGGTTGGTTTCTTCAAATCAGAATTAATCGTCAACTTCCATCTGCCCGACGGAGAATGTGGTAGCGACTGACTTCTACATTCTTTAGACTTAGTCAGATGAATGGAAACAGTTCGTGGCCCTAAAGCAGGGATTCTCAATCTTTAAAAAAATTGTACCCCCAAGGCCTTTCCCAGGGGTAAGGGAACGATTCTTATTGAGAAATTGACAGAATTACATAAGAAACAAATGTTGCAATGCATTTTCGAGGTACACATTACCGGTATCAACTTTCTTTGATTATGTTTACATTAAAACACGACAGTTTCATGTAGCTATCAACCTAAAATATATATATACATGAATCGAAGTCTGTAAGCAGGGGGAGCAAGTGAATATTTAAATCTCTTATTTATGATTTAAGTCTTATGGAGATATTATATTTATCAATATAGGCCTACAATACTCGAGTAATTGTAATCTTTAGGAGAAAGCATGCTGACTCATATTCATTATTTGAATAATAAAGCGTGTTAGAATTTTGTTATTACCAGTGTAGGCTATTAATTCTTCCTTCCTCCTGCTAGTTTTAGTGCCTCTAGTCCGTAGCTCATTTTGCAGCTGTTTAACGCTCATACGCTGAAAATCGTCCATAATATATCAGGAGATATACCTATAGAATTAATTAACATAGTCTTGGCGTGAAATTAGAGAAGGTATAATTTATTTTAGCTTAGAAAACTAGGTCACAATTTATATATTCCTCGCAACTGACTGGGAGAAACATAAGACGATCGCCTTGCGCTTACCCAGTACTACACGAGCGCTATCTGGCGCGAACTTTCTCCCGCTACATCCCTATTAACGCCATGTCATCCGCAAATGCCAAACAGTCTAGTGCTATCCCTTTGAGTTTTGGTCCTAGTCTATGGGATGGTGCACCAGCTCATTTCCATTCTTGGACGACTTTTTCGAGCGCACAATTAAACAACAATGGAGATAATCCATCTCCTTGACGCACTCCTGTAACAATTGAAAATTATGCGCTCAGTCCTCCCATAAATTTAACCTTTGAACTTGTATTCAAGAAGTTATCTTTGATGATTAATGTTGTCTTTCGGTCTAATCCAAATTCTGAGAGTACAGCAACAAGGGATTCACGGTCTATGCTGTCATAAGCCTTTGCAAAGTCAACAAATATAATATTTTTGTTATTTCTTTTGTTATTTCTTAAACGTATTGTATTTATGTAAAGGGAAGAACTTGAATGGTTCAAAAAGTACAAGACGTTAACATAATCAGTTTTAGCCTATTTTCATTTATGAAAAAATTGGCTTATCAGGCCAGCTTTTGTCCGTCTGTATGTGTGTATGTGTGTGAGTATGTGTGTGTGTGTGTGTGTGTGTCCCTAATAAAATCTAAACGGTTGAAGCGATTTCAATGAAACTCGGTAAGGATATAGCACTATATTGTCCGACCTCGACCATGCCCTTTAAATTGTATTAAATCTCACCAATCCAACATGGCGTCTGCGCGAAATATTCCACCGGCATTCTATATATCTGAAACTATTACTCATATCACCCTAAAAGTTTGCACAGTGATAAAATGCACTATTACAAGTTCAACTGTGACTTTCAAAAACCTGTTAAGTACAAAACGAACACGTGGCCAAGCGAAGTTGAAACATTTAAACAGCCTTTTCTCGCGATTCAACCATCCGAGCGCAGTGGAACATAGTGTAGCAAATGTTCATACACGTTATAGCACACTGACATTTAATTTAGTTCAATTGTTTACATAATCTCAAGATGGCAACTGTGTGAAATTTTAAAATTAATTTTTTATTACTTATGTCGCAATCATGCGCTCGAAGTCAACGTTTGAATAATGAACCGCCATCCTATAATAACCTCTATGGCCTACATATACAAAAATCCAACATGGCGATCCATCCGAAATATTTACACGGTTTTCAATACCTACTAATTTATGACAACAATCAAAATGAAATTTTGTATGTGGATATGGGCTGTTAACGTAAGTTCACTTATGGGTTCTTCAATAATTTGGTGAGCACAAATCCAACATAGTGGTGACGCAAATTTTAAATATTTAAATAGATGTTTCTCGTGATTTAACCATCCGAGCGCAGTGAAACTTGGTACGGTAAATGCGTATACAATTTTAATCCACTGACATTTAATTTATTTCAATTGTTTTCATAACCTCAAGATGGCGGCAGAGCGAAATCTAAAAATGTCGGTTTTATTTCTTGTGTCCTAATCATGCGATTGAATAAACCTACGCATTTACCATAACGCTATGGCCTACATATATAAAAATCCAACATGGCTACCATCCGAAATATTTAGATCGCAGACATCGTGGTCACTCATCCCCGTCTACTTTAGTGTGTGTGTGTCAAATTTTCTCTGATAACCTGTGTTATTGTGATGGCTGTACTGATGTGTGCATTTGTAATTAAAGTGGGGAATGGGAAATTGACGACCGAGGCTTTAAGTTAGGAACTATCCCGGTATTTACCTGCAGTGGAAGTGGCAAACCACGGAAAAGCACATCCTAGATTGTTGAGATGGGAATCGAACCTTGCCCTTCTTAGTTTTGCCTCAAGAGTGCGCCCCGTTCCAGCCCTCAGACCAGAATTACATTTCTAGAGAAATGGCGGATAAAGGATCCTCCGTATCGTAGTGTGATCTTTGTTTTTTAGAATTAAAAAGAGGGGATTGAAGAACTTCAACAGGCGTTTGAGTTCGTTTGTTGTTTAAGTAACTTAATATTGCTTTCGAAGTCTGTTGACTGGGTGGCTCAGGGGTAACATTGCGGACCCAGGAATGAATTTAGCATAGTCGAAGGAGTTCACATCTCACCTCAGACATGTATTTCTATTTCCTAATTATTCTTTCTGGCTATTGGTAATTCATTGTCTTAACATATTTTACTTTTATTATTCCCGTACAGTAAGGAATTATCCTCGATTTGCATTGCCATATACTTTTAAATTATTAAATAAAAGATGGCCACAATCGCTTTCGCCATGAGACACAATTGACGAATATAATTCATTTGATGGACTCAGACATCGTGGTCACTCAGGCCCGTCTACTTTGGTGTGTGTGTAAATTTTTCTATGATAACCTGTGTTATTGTGATGCCTTTACTGATGTGTGCCTTTGTAATTCATGTGGGGAATGGAGAATTGACGACCGAGGCTTTAAGTTAGGAACTATCCCGGTATTTACCTTCAGTGGACGTGGCAAACCACGGAAAACCACATGCCAGATTGTTGAAATAGGAATCTAACCTTGCTCTCCTTAGTTTTGCCTCAAGAGTGCACCCCGTACCAGTCCTCAGACCAGAATTAAATTTCTTGGCAAACCAGGGTTCGAACCCGGAATCCGGGGCGATAGCTCAGAATTTAGCCTTAAGATTTGGCTTCCCTGTGTTTATACGATTTTTGACAAGCACTGAACATATAGTCTAACCCTTAAACTCTCCATTACGGTGGCTGTCGAAGTGAGTCTATGCTCATTCCAGTAGTTGGCGAAGTATGCTCCCTTGCTTAATTTACTGTCATGGAAATGCAAAGGATTGTACCTACAACAGGTGATGGAAATTGCTTATTTAAAGCAGTTTCGTACTGTTTATTCCAAAATGCAGAACGTCATCCTGAGCTGCTTCTGCAAGCAAATTGCAAAAATTGGTGTTGGCATGAATAATTATAAGGATTTTATTATTGGCGATCAGTATCATCGCATTCTCATCAGCAACAAACTTGAGAATGAAAGTATCTGAACTTCACTGTATAAATGAATATTATTGTTTAATGATTATTTGTTTAGAGTACATAACAATGACTCTAACCACGCTGTTGATTTTGGCAATGGAAGTATTATGTGCCATTTAATATTTGGCGGCTGCGTTGATGCAGGCCACTATAGTGTTATTGAATATGACGCTAATTTGGAGAAAAATGCTACAATAAATATATCCATTTGACGAAAAAGAACATTAGCCACAAAAAAGTGGGAAATCGAAGAAAAATACGAAGCCACTTTTAAAATCTAATATAAATATGCCATTTCAGAAACAATTCCAGATATTATGCCGTACAGTGTAGGATCCTTGACGAACAAATGTAAACATTGTTCTGCACTGTATTTCTGTAGCGAGAAATCTACGCTTGGTTACTTTGACCTTTGGTGTTGTAATGGCAAAATTGATCTTACTAAATATAAAATATTTGACAGACTGCAACAATTTTTCACTGGAAATGATACCTCAAGGAATTTAGGAGAGAATAATCGGCAGTACAACAAATGCTATGCCCTTGGTTTCATTTGGTGCCAATGTCACTGTGCCACATGCATACGGTCCATATTGTTTAAAAATGTATGGAATTGAACATCATCGCATTTCTTCGTTAATGTATATTCCAAAATTATAAGCGACGGTTCTTGCGGCCAGTTGTATATATTAGACTCCTCAGAATTCTTGAATTCCTTGGAATTAAGTTATTTGCTTCCACATACTCCAAACGATTGACCCATAGTTATGCTCCTTAGAAAACTGAAGTTTCCTAAGGGCTCATAAATACTACCATATTAATTATAAGAAATGTGTACGAAAATTGCTTGAATTTGGAAATAATAAGTGCAGTTAAAATCAGGCGGATGATCTAACCCTTCGATTTGATTCCATATTAATTATAAGAAATATGCATGAAAATGCTTGGATTTGGAAATAAGTGCAGTTAAAATTAGGCAGAGAGGTCTAATCCTTCGACTTGATTTAACACCATAGGATAAACCAATCAATTTCTTTTAAGAGGCAACATTTTCCGATTCGCTTGGCATACTTTATCACAATCAATAAAGCTCAATGGGGAACTCTGGAATCTTTTGACGCTCTTAAAGTATCAATAGCGCCAAAAAATAATTGTACAAAGAACGTACAATGAAGAAAATGGAAATTGCAACATCCAGAAGGAGTGGTGCTACATTGCTGCAATTGAACATACAGGACGAGTGTTCGGTTGTGATTCCATGATTACACTTTCAGGGCAATCTGACCGCAAGTTTAGACAACAATCAATACTGGATGTGCCCACCACGAGCTGCAATACATTGATGAATTCGGCGAGGCATGGAGTCAATAAGGCCCTGGATCGCTTCCTGAGGAATTGTGGCCCATGCTTGCTGCACTGCACGGGTCAGTTATTCCAGAGTTATGGGTGGCTGAGGACGGTTGGCCAGTTGTCGACCCATCATGTCCCACACATGCTCAATAGGGCTGAGGTCCGGGGATCTGGAGGGCCATTCTAAGGTTGTGATGTCTGGAGACGCGTGCAGTGTGAACCCGGGCATTGTCCTGCTGAAACATCCCATTACCAATGTTCGCCATCATAGGGACAACCACTGGATTGAGTACCCTATCAACATACTGTCGAGCAGTCATAGTGCCCTCAACAGGCACTAATTGTGATTTCACATTAACGCCAAGAGCTCCCCAGACCATAATGCTTGGTGTTGGCCCCGTGTGCCTCTCGACAATAAGGTCTGGGCGGCTCCTCTTCCCGGTATGTCGGTGCACACGATTCTGGCGATCACTGCGGGCAAGACAGAAGCGCGATTCATCACTAAAGACGACCCTATGCCATTCGTCGACCCACGTCGATCGTTCTCGACACCAGGCCAGCCTTACACGTCGCTGTTGTGGGGTCAATGGAACACCTTCTGCAGGGACACGGGATCGTAAGCCAGCTGCACGCAGGCGATTACCAACTGTTAGTTGTGTAACGTGGGGTGCCACAGCTGCTCGAATTTGCGCTGTTGTTGCATGGGGTTCCATCCGGGCCATCCGAATGATGCGGCGATCCTCTCTCACAGTTGTCTGTCGCTGTGGGCCTGTGCCAGGTCTACGAGTGTGGGTACCTTTATTTGACCACTGCTGCCATACACGTTGTACCGTAGATGCCTGTCGGCCAACACGTGCAGCGCCAGTGCTTAGTGATAATCCAGCCTCACACAACCCAATTATCCGACCCTTCTCAAACGGCGACAGTTGTTGATAGCGTGCTCTTCTCTGTCGTCGAGGCATGTTTGACGGGGAACACTTCACTGCACAGACTGCAAGTCAACTACGCTACACCGGTGTCCGTATACTGGAGTTGAATCCTCCCCGACCAATCACGTGGGGAGACCTGTAGCAACAATCCAATGGGTCTGAAACTTTGATCGTTTACATACCTACAAGGCATCGTTCCATATCTTGAAAATCAACACAAACGACCAATGCCTTCATGGTGTTGCAATTTCCATTTTCTTCAGTGTATATAAGAAAATTCTTCAGTAAATATTTTCTTATTGACCGTCATGTATTGACGGGTTTCAACTAGTATTAGATTAAGTGTGTCAAATATTACTCAATTTCTTCAAACTTAGTCTTGGGAAAATTGTATCAATCCCAGCATTCCAATTATCTAATTTGTATTACACTAGCACCTTTCAATTTAAACATTATGTAGCATTACTTTAAGGCTAGTAAACTTTTAGAACCCTACTCAACAGAAACGCCCTTAAGAGGTCTCTTCCATTCACAAGAGGATAGGTCAGGTTTGGCTGTCACCTCCCTCCCCTCGGTAATTACTCAAGATTTACGATGCCATGCGGCCCGTCCTCTTTTATTATAAGGTTTACTGTTTTCAAACATATGGCCATCCAAGCTTTAAATATCTTTTCCTATAAAACAAATTACTTTCTTATTCGCATTTAATTATTTATATTTCTTGATTCCAGAATACTGTTGCTCTAGTTCGGAGAGTATATACGATGCATTATTATAGCAACCTCACTTACGCTGCTCAATTACGGCGACTTTACTTATGATGCCTTATTACAACAACTTCACTTACGACGCTTCATTACGACGACCTTACATACAACACTTCATTATAAGAATGCCAGGCTGGGGATCTATAATCTTTCCAATGGGACTCACATGTACCTATTACTTACGAAACTTAATAACATACCATAACAACTATATTTCGGTGGGAATTACGCATCCACGATTACAACACTTTAATATAACAATGCCAGGCTGGGGATCCTTAATCCTTCCAACGGGACTCATATGTGAATACTTACTTTCATTTACGACGACGACGTCCAACTTATTTATTTCACTTCAACACAACTTCAACTTACTTCCACTTATTTTCCATCTCCTGACACAAGGCATATTCTGGATCACGTATTCCTTAATGGTTTGAAGCTAACTTATATTTAATACTTGGCCCTTTCGGCAATTATAACTTAGCTTGGACAACCATAATTCATTTACTTTCCTCATATAATTTCTCTATCACATCACGATAAGACATCCGGGTCTTCCTATTATTTTTAATTCATAACTTCGGCATGACAGCCTACAATTTAATATTTTATCCTTTGGTGTCTCGTTTTCACCATTTATTTAAGGGTTCTCAAAAATATTATCATTTCAACAAGACTTCAAGCGTTATTATTAATTCAATTCATTATCCTTGTATAATTTGAGCTCAACATTTAACTTTTCAAATGCTTCATTATTACTTTATTTATGGTACGCAAATACTCATTTCAAGCCATTTATTTTAATATGCAACACTCGATAACTTCACAATTATTATTATTCCTTCTATTTTTAATGACTTTATTACAGCGCTCATTTACTTTATAAATTATTTATCTGCCGAAAATTCAAGCCATTGATTTCTCAAATCTCTATTCTTCCTTTTCAATCATTTACTTATTGAATCTTTTCATATTTGCGGGTTGTAATTAATTTATACTCAATTACTGCAATTATATCTGCATTTCCAACGAGATTATCCTAGTGATTAAACTTTACTTTTATCCCAAACATATTTATCAATCATTTAGTGCATTTCAATTATATCTAGCGAATCAAGGCTAAACTCCCCAGTCAGCACTTGATTGCGCTAGCACAGTACATAGTGCAACAACACTTATAATGTAATATTCATTACTCACCCGTGTGCAGCTGGTGATTATATCATTTGAATGGGGTCACCCATCTCAATACATTCTAGTACTCTTCCACGGTACTTATTTTCACACGCTCGCTACCATATTCACATATTATACACTGGTTTATAAATGAACACATTTTCACTATCAGAAATTCTTAACCAACAAAAATAGTAATAACCATTCTTTTAAATTACAACACTTCACTTCAATTCACTCCTTCTTCATACGCCCATATCTCAGTGATTCCTATTTACGGCTAACACTTCGCTGCTAGTTCCAAGAATCAGCATTGAACGTGTAAGGGCTCGTACAAGTTCCTTTCTCCTACACCGGAATTTCTTTATGAGTCTCTCGAACACTGCTTTAAATAAGTCTATTCTTCGACTTCGCTGTTTGCTCTAATTTGACGATAACTGTCATTAACGACGCCTCTGCTGGATGGATTGCAACTTGACTTTAAGTGCATCCACTGACTTTGTTATATTGTTTTGAACTCGCACTTTTCTGAACTAGGAGTTCTTTAATATCACTACGGTACTTGAATACTGTTCTTTGCTTTCGGTAATTTTAATTTTTCAACTTTACCGTACGGACTCTTCGGAGTCTCGAACTCGCAACTGTTTTTTACTTGTCGGCTAACACTGCACAGCGCCTCTCTGGCTCTGAGCTGGCTATGGTTTGTGTGCTGATGGATAATACCGTGCCTTTAACTACTGACTCTGACGTGATTTAGCACGACTTCCCAAGGTCCGCTGTGTACTGAGTTATACTGGTTATCTATCGAAGACGGCACCACGCCCTACGGGCACTCTCGATAAACTGAATTATACTTCGCGATTTAGCGTGTCGCGTATCAGCACTCAATAGTGACTGAATAGTATTTTGATGAAATAGCGTGGCACCTCAGCGGATCTGCTTATACTAAAGACCGAATATCTGATGACCAACATGTTCCGTCACTACGGACACCGTATACTGAACTGACTGATACGATTCAGCGCGACATACCTTAACGATTACTACAAACAGGATTTGGCGTAGACTGACTTACTTGGCCTCGTTCGTCCCCTTATTTATTCTGATTGATCAAAACGTAGTCCCTTCATACACTTGCGGACTCTATTCTCTACATTTGGACCCTTATCTGCTTGAAACTTTTTATACAAACGCAGAATGAGCTAGTTCTAATATTTGTTCCCTGCGGAATTAATTTTAATCATACGCTTATTTTTAATTAATTGAAAGGATTATTATCCCTCTTGCTGGGCTGGCGGATTGGTCTATTTTACTTCCATATCCTTGCGCTTTAATTACCAATGACGCACTTTGGACGTTGCAAATTTTACTCGTGTCAGCTTAAAAGGCTACCAACCTATAAAAAGATACGGTTCCTGTAAGAACTTTGACGCTTGCTATCTGAATTTAGTGCTGTGTCTCTATCACGTTTTCCCCTTGCACTTATTAGCTCTTGCTTGGTGTTTCCTAAACTTCCGTGTCAACGTTTATTGCTGTGTGGGCTTCTTTAGGGTCCACCTCTTATCACTGTAATGACCATTCATCACTGGAATTAGTCCCCTTCAATCTGTCAGTTATATCGTCATAAATATGATTAAAACGTGCTTGCCTGAAGATTCTTAATGACTCCTCGCTTGATGCAATATTCTCTTATGAGCACGCAAGTTTCTCTTATCTGTATACATTTCCTTCATACTCGTATCAGGTAGTAGTATTTATGACTTCCTAAATCGTTTTAATAACGCAGCTGTGTGGTATGACTCCTGCATGGCTGGCGTAACCTTTTGCAATACTCCTTCCTTGGCTGGCCTTGGGCAATACTTTCATCTCACAGGACTATCGTTCGATGCTTGTGACAGCCCCAGTTAGGCACAAATCCCTCCTTCAAAGACGAATAGATTTTTGATAAATTTGCAAAAATTACTTTGTAAAAAAATCCAAAGTTTTAAATTTTATCGAACGTCCTATACTTTATATTCATTTTTATCACAGTCACTATATGGGCACGTGAACGTCTTAACCCGTCTCAAAAATCAAACACGTTTCATTTTTATTTCTCATCACGTCCTACACTCACCAATGAACCTCACTCCTATCAGCTGGGTTAGGTCTATCCCTACCCGTCTCACTCTAATTTCGTCATTTCTATCAAATTTTTGATCCTGTCATTCTCTTCTATACTTTCTCTGTTTTTCTTCTTGACGAGTCTGGCTACTTCCTTCATTCCCTCATATATTTCCTTTAACCCACATTCGCAATTTAGTTGCTGCCATCTTCTTTCTCTTTCATCAATTTCATCACATATCTCAGTTACTAAGGTTTGATTGATGATACTCTCAAATTTCTCTGGAGGATGATACACGTTTAAATTCGCCGCATTCATTATAATTTTCTGATTTGATTCTTCATTTTGCACCTTATATGCGTTATTCTTTAAAACATTTATAATCCTATAAGGTCCATGGTAATTATTCCGAAATTTCTTATATATCCTATTTTCAGGATCTGATGGCTGGTCGTTTCACCAACACTAATTCCCCGACTACTAATGGTCGATGGTATCGCTTGTTGCGGTTTCTTCGCTGCCGTTTTTCAGCTTGAGCTTTTAAATGTTCATAAGTTTTGCGGATTCTCAATTTTCTTCCCACTTGATTATCTACGGGAACGAGTATAATTTGATCCCATGGTCTCTCCGGACATTGATCTGAATGTATTCTATTGGGCACTTCTCCAGTCGCCTCCTGTACTGTATTGTTAATACAGCATTCAATTGTTTTCAAAATATCGATCCACTTCCACTTCTCTTCTGAGCAATATATTTTGCAGTACTCTTGTGCCTCTCTCATTACCCTTTCTACCGGGTGAGTTAGCCGTGGTCGTTACGGCATGACTGCTGGCAGTCGCTCACATCCGGCAGTGTGCGTCTTCTTCGGTTGTCCGTCTGCAGGTGTCCGTCTGTCGTATCTGTGATGCGGGCAATCCAGGTAACGGGCTCGCAGACTCCTAGGTTGGTGCCCGGTGAACCGTAATGTCGTAGTCGTTCAGGTTGGACAGGCGGACGTACGGCCGAGACGTCGTGTTGATGAGAGTCTTGGCAACTAGCAATCCTTTTGTCTTGATGTCCTGCACCGCCTTGTGCTTTTACGTTAAACAAAATAGCAGAGGCATGAGGAATACAGTGTAAGCGAAAACAACAACTTAAACAGGATCGCTAAGGAGCGGGGAAAGGATTTCTCTTTCGATGCGTGCTGGGGCCATGATTCCGGATCGAAAGAAAGATACTTTCCAAAAAAGGAAACGAATGAATTGTTTAAAACAAATCAAAAGCGGAATTAAATTTATCTAATTGATCGAAGAACCCAGAAGCGTGTAGGTCGTGACTGCGTTACAGTACGAAGCCAAGACCGACGAAATCGAACAAGAGATGAGGGAACTTAAAATTACAAATGAAAGAGGACGAAAACAGAGTGAACTACTTACTAATGTATTTAAAGTAAACTAAAACAGGTGCGCATAAGAGTAAGGATTAATCTAAACACAAAATGAAAGGTAAACTTGAAGAGTTATTAAAATCACTTAATAACAAACAAAATAAAATTAATGACTAAAGATGGTACCCAAGAAAGGGGTACACAAAAACAATATCAAGAGAAAAGTGTATAAATGAACTTAAGCACACAAAGATGAAACAAGATTAATTGAAATGTACTTACAATCAATGTGCAACTAAACCGTAAGCGCGACTCGATAACCAAAATTTAAAATACAAAAAAACAAAAGATAGAGAGTATGGACGAGTCAAATAAAAGAACACCTCTACTTACGAGGATGACCTGGACTAGAATGCCCCTCGCCAAAAACAGAACTAAGACGCTCATGATGTTGTGAAATCATGGGGTAGGGGGTGAAAGTGGTGGGGATTGGAGGAGTGCATATGTAGGAAACGGGGGTGGGGGGATGACACGGTGTTACGTAACATAACGAAGCCAGAGCAAGCAACACAAAATTAACACATAAAAATAAAGGAAATGAGCATTACATTAAATTGACATTACCGGGACAGGAAATGAAAGGAAAAATCAATCAGCTAAGAAATATGCTTTGTAGGAAAATATAGGCTTACATAGAGGTAGTAATGTCAATATAACGACATACGAAGAAACAAAGGAATTAAGGTATGGCGAATGGACGGTGACTAACACAAAGACCATCGCTCACACACTTTTCCTAAAACAGAGGGAAGGATCAACTTGGAGGCGAAATGAGACATGGCTCCGTTACTCCAATGATACCTTGACCCAAAAAAACAAACTCTGATACGACAATCAAATGAAAGATGCCTCGAAAGAGTGCACATCAATTTGTGACGTAATACAGAGTGCTAGAAAGCCTCGCAGAAAACTAGCATATATTTCAGACCTGAGAGATTTGAGTAAAAATAAAACCGATTACATGAAAGGTAGGGATGATAAATAAATACAGAGGCTTCGCTAAACTAACGTAAACAAAGGCGAAGGGACTTGGGTTCATGGATTGAATTCACATCATCATAAGAAAGGGAAATTGTAAGTGAATCAAAGGAGACACAAAAATAAAATAAAAAATGGATAAACTGAAATTCAAAAATGATAGCATGCCATATAAATCAAGTGATCGAATCGTACTTACGCTTAGTTGCGTTGGGCACGGGCGAAAACCCGACACACACGGCTGTGACCGTTTCACATGACGGTCAGAAATGGAAGGAAGCAACCTTCTCTAAAGTAACGCAGTAACGCGCTCGAGAAAAATAAGTCGTAGAACACCCCCTCTACAGAACATAAAGGGGGCCAATGGGAGAAGCAAAGCTTAGCAACAAGTTATGCTTCAACCTATGGTAAAACTGTGTCAGTAGGGGTGAAAAGTTTCACCATCTGGTGAAACGTTTACGCAGAATTACAAAGTTTGAATGCAGTAGGTGAGACAGAGAAACGTATGTCACAATAATGCGACATGAAGGAAATGATGACAATAATAATAATAATAATAATATGACAAAAATAATGAACCGGATAAAAACGGTTCAAAATTCCCCTGCTCTCCCAAAAAAAGGAATTTTCCTGGCGATGGAAATTTCTTTTTTCGTACAAATGGAGAGGCAAAAAAATCGTAATGGGGGAAAAAAATTGAATACAAAAAATGGGTACTAAAGACCTCTAGGAGAATACAAAAAAATGAACAGTTGAATAATCTGACCGTGAAATGAAGGTGGTACCCCCTTCATTGCTCGTCAACACTAGCCACTAACGTCAAAAGTACTGCGTTCAAAAAGAAATACAATGAGTTCATATATTAAATAGTGATCATTGTTCTTGCTAGTTCATGATGATGCGGATGTCGAAATCTTCAAGATGGACGTTACCCCGAGACTGCAAATCTCTCCAGCCTCTGATGGGAAAAGACAGACAAAGTTAAATCGTGATCACAAAAAAAATACAATTGGGACACCCTGTAAATAGGACCGTTCTTTGCGTCAACGAGGAATATGCAATAGTGTCATAATGTCTTCGAAAGGGAAAGTACTCTCCTTTTCAGCTGCTGAAAATAAAGCCATGTATAGATCCAGTGGAGGGTGACTGGTCCGTTAACGAGTTCCGAGAAGACCCCCAGCTGTGTTAGCCCAGGTACACAAAGGCTGCTTGTTGTTACTCGCTAACCGTCTGGATGGTTGCTAGACAATACACGACATTCTAAGAACACTTGACAATTTAAAACCAAACAAAATACATGACCTCACAATAAACATCAAAATCAAGATGACACAAAGGTGCATGATATCTCAAAACCATGACACAAAAAGTCAATTACATCAATAAATTTAAAATAAATACAAAGTTCCTACAAGGTCAAACAGGAAGTGTTGAAGGGTCCTTGTCTCTCGCCGAACAATAGGAGTTAAGCCGAGGAGCAGTACAAAAGAGGAGTAGGAGTGGTTTGCAAATAGTGACCGACCAGGTATATGCTGATGGCCTCAGGCAAAGATATAGCTCGACAGAGATGTCAAGTATTCACGACACACTCGCGTACGAGAAAAAGGCCACGGGTGTCTCCTGTCTTGTCACAGGAATAAATGAAAAGGAAGCACACGAATTGAGATCAGAATAGGCACACATGCTAGGTTGGCTATTAAGGAGCTCGGGCATCCAATTAGAATAAAAGGAAAACAAAAATACAACATTATAGCGAGGTGAAATTCATAAGATCACTTGACAAATTTTTTCAACTGCGAGACGTGGGCCGAAGTCACTGAATTATCGTGATCGTCCACCAACTCCACTGAGACAGGATTTAAAAAACTTGCAATAGCCTTGGGAGTTGACCAACGTAAGCACAGCTTACTGGAAATTTGTTTGGTAGCGTCACTCAAAGGATGTAAACGACACAAAACTTTGCCCCCAATTTGGAATTTAACATCACGACGGCCTTAGTTATAACGCTTCGCTACTCTGGCTTTTGCTTTCTTGGGGTGACCGGTAGCGATGGCCCATTTTTGAGCAACAGAGGTAGTGCGAGAGGGTTCGGAAAGATATTCAATATTCCATTTGAGCAGTAAGGGGTCGACAAGCGTTCGGCCTAGGAATAATTCAGCTGGAGTAGTTTGAACGGACGAATGGAAAGAGGTATTGAACCCGAGACTGAAATACTGTAGGTTCGTATCCCAGGAGGTTTGATCGGCATTGTGAAAAGCGGACATACAAGCCTTCAAGTTTTTGTGAAAACGCTCTACGTGATTTCCCTGCGATCGATACGGTGACAAGAAAATATGTTGGATGCCCCAGTTAAATACCATAGTTTCAAAAGCTTTGGAACGGAATACAGAGGCGTTATCTGACACAAGGTACTTGGGAGGACCAAAAACTCCAAATATATATCTAGACAAGAAATGGATAGTAGTCTGAGAAGTGATATTCTTTACTGGGAATAACCAAACAAACTTCGAAAAACCATTAATGACAGTTAAAATGGCTTGATTGCCAGATTTTGATCTCACGACTGGACCAAAGTAATCAATGAAAAGGCGTTTGCCGGGACGAGTGACGATACCAGCTTGGTGGAAGCCTACACGACTGTTCTGGGCAGGTTTAGAACGCTGGCAGGCTAAACATCTTCTGACATGAGCAAAAGCATCTACCTTAATTGAGGGCCAATAAAATTCACCGGATATCTTACGGAAAGTGCGTTGCATCCCTGCATGAGTTCCCAGTGCAGAATCATGATAATATGTCAAAAGCATATCACGTACTGCTAACGGAGCAAAAATTCTAAATTTAGAAGAGCTAGGAAGAACATAGCCAATAACATCATTTCGAACACAAAAGTTGCTTACTGTCGGATCTTTGTTTGCGATTTTTGCACGGAGGTCAGTGCAAAATGGATCCTCAGACTGGAATTTCCGGATATCCACAAAAGACCAAGGACAATGTTGCAATAGGAAAATATATTCTTGAAGTGGTGTACTGATAGAAACGCTCTCGATTGGAGTCCTAGGGGTCTCTTCAAACATGCGTGACAGGCAGTCAGCTACCGGGTTTTCGCTCCCTTATACGTGGATGATATCAAACTTATAAGATGACAACCTCAAAATCCACCTGTTGATGCGTCCAAGCTTTTTCACGTGAGAAATACTCCATTTCAAAGCCTCTTTGTAAAAGCAACCACGCTCTGCTACCATTTTCACCGCCTTGTGCTTTTACGTTAAACAAAATAGCAGAGGCATGAGGAATACAGTGGAAGCGAAAACAACAACTTAAACAGAATCGCTAAGGAGCGGGGAAAGGATGTCTCTTTCGATGCGTGCTGGGCCCAAGATTCCGGATCGAAAGAAAGATACTTTCCAAAAAAGGAAACGAATGAATTGTTTAAAACAAATCAAAAGCGGAATTAAATTTATCTAATTGATCGAAGAACCCAGAAGCGTGTAGGTCGTGACTGCGTTACAGTACGAAGCCAAGACCGACGAAATCGAACGAGAGATGAGGGAAATTAAAATTACAAATGAAAGAGGACGAAACCAAAGTGAACTACTTACTAATGTATTTAAAGTAAACTAAAACAGGTGCGCATAAGAGTAAGGATTAATCTAAACACAAAATGAAAGGTAAACTTGAAGAGGTATTAACATCACTTAATAACAAACAAAATAAAATTAATGACTAAAGAAGGTACCCAAGAAAGGGGTACACAAAAACAATATCAAGAGAAAAGTGTATAAATGAACTTAAGCACACAAAGATGAAACAAGATTAATTGAAATGTACTTACAATCAATGTGCAACTAAACCGTAAGCGCGACTCGATAACCAAAATTTAAAACACAAAAAAAAGATAGAGAGTATGGACGAGTCGAATAAGAGAACACCTCTACTTACGAGGATGACCTGGACTAGAATGCCCCTCGCCAAAAACAGAACTAAGACGCTCATGAAGTTGTGAAATCATGGGGTAGGGGGTGAAAGTGGTGGGGATTGGAGGAGTGCATATGTAGGAAACGGGGGTGGGGGGGATGGCACGGAGTTACGTAATATAACGAAGCCAGAGGAAGCAACACAAAATTAACACATAAAAATAAAGGAAATGAGCTTTACATTAAATTAATTGACATTAACGGGACAGGAAATGAAAGGAAAAACCAATCAGGTAAGAAATATGCTTTGTAGGAAAATATAGGCTTACATAGAGGTAGTAATGTCTAAATATAACGACATACGAAGAAACAAAGGAATTAAGGTATGGCGAATGGACGGTGACTAACACAAAGACCATCGCTCACACACTTTTCCTAAAACAGAGGGAAGGATCAACTTGGAGGCGAAATGAGACATGGCTCCGTTACTCCAATGACACCTTGACCCAAAAAAACAAACTCTGATACGACAATCAAATGAAAGATGCCTCGAATAAGTGCACATCAATTTGTGACGTAATACAAAGCGCTAGAAAGCCTTGCAGAAAACTAGCATATATTTCAGACCTGAGAGATTTGAGTAAAAATAAAACCGATTACATGAAAGGTAGGGATGACAAATACACACAGAGGCTTCGCTAAACTAACGTAAACAAAGGCGAAGGGACTTGGGTTCATGGATCGAATTCACATCATCATAAGAAAGGGAAATTGTAAGTGAATCAAAGGAGACACAAATATAAAATAAAAAATGGATAAACTGAAATTCAAAAATGATAGCAAGCCAGATAAATCAAGTGATCGAATCGTACTTAGGCTTAGTTGCGTTGGGCACGGGCGAAAGCCCGACACACACGGCTGTGACCGTTTCACATGACGGTCAGAAATGGAAGGAAGCAACCTTCTCTAAAGTAACGCAGTAACGCGCTCGAGAAAAATAAGTCGTAGAACACCCCCTCTCCAGAACATAAAGGGGGCCAATGGGAGAAGCAAAGCTTAGCAACAAGTTATGCTTCAACCAATGGTAAAACTGTGTCAGTAGGGGTGAAAAGTTTCACCATCTGGTGAAACGTTTACGCAGAATTACAAAGTTTGAACGCAGTAGGTGAGACAGAGAAACGTATGTCACAATAATGCGACATGAAGGAAATGATGATAATAATAATAATAATAATAATATGACAAAAAATAATGAACCTGATAAAAACGGTTCAGTCCTCATATTTTGGCTCGATGACAGCCGCCACTCCCTCAGCAGTTCCGTCGACAATTACGGCAGCGCTGACCTCTGTCCTGGCGGGAACGAAGACGTCTTCTCTCAGCCTTACTTGTCGTGCGGTGATGGACTCGTGCGCAGGTTGCAAAGCAAGTTCCTCACCTCCGAAGTGCAGAGTGTTGGTACTGAGATCCAAGATGATGTTGTTCTGGTCCAGGAAGTCCAGTCCCATGATCACTTCATTTGATACGTCAGCCTCAAGCACCGGATGCTTTATCGCCCGTCGACAAATGACGAACTCCAGTGATGCTTCTCCATGTACCGGTGCGGTCTCGCCGGTCGCCGTTATTAGCTGGAGGTTCCTTTGTGTGGGTTGCACTCTCCACTTCGGGATCACGGTTGGACTGACGATGGTCCTCGATGCTCCCGTGTCGATTAGCATGGGCCAGCTCTCTCCGTTGACGACTCCGTCGACCATCAGGCTGCTATTGTCCCTCCGTAACTTCGTCACACGAACTTGGACTGCCGGGGCTTGACGACTGTCACAAGCCAACCTTTTCCCCCCAAGGCTGGCTAATACTCGTTTCCCTGGGTCGTGCGGTTTTCAGACGACTGATTTCCCGTCGGATACCCTCGGCGGCGGCGATCACCGCTGTCCTTGCTCAGGTGGCTTTTCTTACTGCAGGTCCAGTAGGTCGGTAGTCCTCTTCCGGGCCACCTCACCGGTTGCCTTCCGGCTCTGTCGTTGCTGGTGGTGCCGCGACTATCGAAGAAACGGCTTAGCGCCTCCATTAATTCGTCGGCCAGGGACTTGGTCTCGTTGGTTTTTACTGGTTCGTCGACGTCCACGATGCACCCGCGCATGCATTCTGGATGCCTGTTTTTCCGTCTCGAACTCTAGTGCGTGGCTCAGCGGATCTGCCAGGGTCTTGTTGCGCGCGAGACGCAGCGCCTGTTGAGTGTCCGAGTCCCGTAGCCTGTCGGTGAAAGTCTGCGTCGCTATCTGCTCCAGAAAGTCGGCCGGCGCTGTTGGGTAGGCGAGCCTTACGAGGCGTGCGATGTCCATTTCGAACTCCTGCAGGGTTTCCGCGTTCTTCTGTACCCGGGTCCGGAGATGCATCTGGTAGGCCTGCTGAAGATGGCTATCTACATATCGGGACTCCATATGGGCGATCAGTGAAGCGTAGTCCTGGGATCCAGTCGGGATGGCCTGAAGGACGTTAATGGCGTCACCTCTCAGCGCTACAATGAGAGCTGTTGCCTTTTCTGTGTTGTTCCAGTTATTTATGGAACAGGCCGCCTCGAACTGGCGTAAGTAGGTGCTCCACGGGACCTTTCCGTCGAAGGTTGGGGGCGTCACTCTGCTATGTCCCGTTCCTGATATTCCCGGTGTAACGGTGGGCGGGCGTTGGCGGCGCTCGGCAGCTTCCTCTCGTAGAGCGTTTAATTTCTCTTCCACCCCCGTCAGTGGGAGTTGGCGCAGCTCGGCAACTTCCTTTTGTAAGGCGTTGAATTTCTCCTCCACCCCCATCAGCGGGCGTTGGCACAGCTCAGCAACTTCCACTTGTAAGGCGTTGAATTTTTCCTCCACCCCCATCAGCGGTCGTTGGCACAGCTCGGCAACTTCCACTTGCAAGGCGTTGAATTTCTCCTCCACCCCCATCAGCGGGCGTAGGCGCAGCTCGGCAACTTCCACTTGTAAGCCGTCGAACTTCTTTTCCACTTCTGCGACTTCCTCACGTAGGCCCTGTTCTAATTTCCTTTGGCTCTCCTCTAATATCGTCAGCAGACACTCTTCCAGATTTTTCTAGCCATCCAGAAATTTGGCGGTTAAGTCCTCTGCTAACTTATTCTGGCCGTCCTTCAGGTCCTCTGCCAGCTTATTCTGATCTTCTTCTAATTTGGAAGTTAGGTCCTCGGCTAAACTATTCTGGCTGTCTTCCATCTTCTTCAGGTCCTCCGCTAACTTATTTTGACCGTCTTCCATCTTCTTCTGGCCGTCTTCTAATTTGGCAGTTAGGTCCTTGGTTAAATTCTTCTGGCCGTCCTCCATCTTCTTCTGGCCGTCATCTAATTTGGCAGTTAGGTCCTTGGTTAAATTCTTCTGGCCGTCCTCCATCTTGGTTTCCATGCCATTTAACTTTTCTAGCAATGCTGCCAATTGCGCCTCCATTTTAGTTGTTTGCCTTTTAAAGGGCATGCACTCACAGGAAAATTAGAGAAAATGACCTGCTCGGGTTTTGAAACCAGGAATGCCAGGTGTTGTGCTTGTGCTTGAGTTCGTAATCCCGCTTCTGACACCAGTTGTTACGTACCACCCCACTAGTGGCACTTTTGTTAACTGTATTACGGTGGGTAGAAAAGCACAACACAAATTACTACTTAAAGAAATAATTAACTTTATTGTGGCCAGAAAGATACACTACTCAACAGCAAATACAAGCAATTTTTACCTTACTCCAGTTTCCTCACGTCGAGAATACTTCCCCTTTCACTTGTCAACATACCACAGTTAATCCTCTCGCTAATGAGTCCGGTCCCGTACGCTGGCTGAAAATAGCGGCACTAGGTCTGTCACTCACTGTTTTGCAACTCGCCACAATGACCTCTCTCGCACTGAGTAAGCACACTCGCTCAAAACACAGGCAGTCACCTGTAAGCTCCTCACTCCCTTCGCTGTCAAGAGAATCGGCTTCACTAGGGGTTTCGCAAGTCTCCACACTTCAGTCGCTCAGGATAAGCGCTCGCACTCGCTCGTAAAACACAACAACAACCACTGCTTGACAGGTCGCACTTATATAGCAGGCCGGTGACTCAATAAATGCTTCTAGATCCATCCAGGGTTCACGCCTTCTCGAGGTTTCCATCGCTGGCTCAGTCACGAATATTCTGGACCATCCCTTTGTCCTAGTAGCCCTGTTGCATAAGGCGCACGCAATACACGAGGCAGGGCACAGCCCAGTCCTGGGGCAGTTGTGACTCATGCGGCGAGCGATGACACAAACTCACAGCCGTAACACCATCAACAATATACCTGAAGCTTGGAAACCATAATAAGCAATCTCCATCCATTAATTTCTCGATTGAGCGCAACTGTCTTTCTGCAGGTACCTTAGAATCCCTCAAATATTCTGACACCTCCTTCAGCCAGTATTTTGGGTTCATTGACGAATTATTTCCTGAATATTTCCTAGGCTTATCAGTATCCGGTCTAACCAAGGGGATTATTTGATTTTGCATTGTATTTGCATATGGAGTCGAGGCGAATAAAGGTGGTCCAGGTGTTCGATACTGACCTTCTCCCTCTAATCCATTCCTAAAATTGTGTTGGGTCTATGTTTCTCCCCATTTATCCTTAAGATCTTCATGACTTCCTCTTTCTGATTTGGAGTTTCTCAAAATGGCTTCTTCCATACCTATTGTTCTAGTATCATGTTGATTAACCCTTCCTTGGATTCTCTCCAACCTAGCAAAGGATTCTCGTTCTATTTTCTCTATAGATCTTCGTTGTTCTCAGTTCTTCTTCCTACTTCCTATTGTTGTCTTTTTAAGTTTTCCTTGACTAATTCAATTTTTTCATCTAATTCCATCCGAGTTTCAAGGATCTGGTGTCCTTTATACTCCATTTTAACTTGTACTCCTGTTTCTACCTCTTCCTTCAGGTTTTCTAAATTCTTGTTGAAGCTTTTCTTTACTTCTTTGAGATCATGTCTTAGAGATTTTACTTCTCCTTGAGTTTCCTCCTGGTTTTTATTTATCCATGCTAGATCTCCATGGGTTTGTTCTATTCTTTGGTCAGTTTTTGCTATGCTAACCTTTATTGGGGTTATGCTTTCCTGGATTCCCTCAAGCAATCCCCTTTGTTCCTCTATTTCCTTGCTCACTTCCTTGATAGTTTCTCCCTGTGTCTTTATTTGTACTTGTATGGGCTCTCTCTGTTCTTTTAATCTGTTTTCCCCTACCTTTTCGCTTTCCTCTATCCTCTGATCTACCTGAGTCCAAAAGCCATTCATTTGGTTTTTAATTTCAACTACATCGGCTTTCCGTTGGTTTTCTATTTTCTGAATGTCCCCTGACAATTTATAAATTTTTCCTTCTAAATCCCGCTTGGATTCTTCGCATTGTCTTTTATTATAATTTGAATGTTCAGTTAAATTTTCCTTCAACGCATTGAAATTTGTATTTACATTTTTCGTTTCGTTACTCAGTTTAGACTCAAATCTTGTCTGTATCTCGTCTGCCTGACGATCTAATTGTTCTTTCGTTTCGCTTTGGATCCTATAGATTTTTTCATCTATCTCATCCAAACGCTATTTTACTTTTGCCTGCTCACCTGAGATATGATTTACATTTTGTTTTACATTATTTATATTTTCATTCACAGACTCCATTTGGGCCTGTATTTTTTCATTTATGGTTTCCTGAACATTAAAAATGCTCTCATCTACTCTTGCCTGTGCGGCTTAAAATTTGTCATTTATCTGGGTATTTATCTCACTAAATTTAGTGTCCATCTGTTTATTTGTATCACTAAATTCAGTGTACATTTTAGTTTTTAACCCTTCAAAATTGTTTTTGCACTCAATGCTACCCTTACGAATGTCTTCCTTAAGCTTTTTATTCATGTCCTCCAGGTCCTGAAGTCTATTATTTCCACATCCATGTCCTTTTACTTTCCTACCTATTTTCCTGAAGTTTATTATTGATAACTTCCATGTCCTTTTTACTTTCCTGAAAATTATTGTCTATAGTTTCATTAAAGCATTCTTTATTTTCCTGGAACTTACTGTCTATATTTTCATTGATACTCTCCTTCAAAATCAGAGTACTTTTCTCTGCGTCCATCCTCAACTGGTCCAGGAGTGCTAACATCTCCGCACTCATAGCAATTATTTTTTCAAAATCTTTGAGAAAAGATGGGCTACTGCCATTCAAGATATGTCATGCACACGGGATGAATATTGAGTTCGATCCGACATGCTTGTATTACGTTTTAACATCCTGAGGTGAAGTGTCCAACGGGTGTGTAGGTATACGCACCCATTCGCACGTCCCTCCGTAAAAATTCTTAACAAACTCTAAGCAAGATATTTAAAATTCAAAATTTTGAAAATCTCAAGTTTTTCAAAAAAAAAATCTTGGAAAACTCGAGTTTTCTTTGGTTTTTCCTTTGTGAAAATCCTCCCCACATTAGGCGCCTTTGAACGTATATGCAACGGATCACCTTTCATAAATTTATATAACGTTTACGGCAGGTTGAGGTCGCTAACCTTTGAACTTTACTTTTGACCGACTTCCTTGTAACCTATATGCTCATATCCAGTACCTCATATAAGAGTCCCATTGTACCCCCTTCAGCCGAGAGTGCTTGATCATTACCCTGGCTATGCTCTTCGGCAATCTGGGTGCGTTAAGTTCCACCCACAAATGATCGTACACTCGGATATGAAGACATAATTAGGTTATCAAGACTACAGGAATAACTCATACATTATTGTTACAAATCAATTTATTTTACATAAGAAATACAATAATCAAAAATCAATATCAAAAATTCACAAAAATAAACAATACTCGGAATTGTCCCTTCGAGTAAGATCACTCAAACAATAAAAATTTACTTCATAAAAACTTAAACTTTCTTGCTTAGCTTATTCACTCATTGAAAATCCACAGCCTGCTTCTAGTCACCGACCGGGTCAGGATTCGAATGAATGAAGCCCCCATCTAGCGGCGAGGATATGAACTGTGCCGGCTGCCGAGACCTGACGCACTCCTCTGGGGCAATGATTAAATGAATGACAGATGAAATGAAATGATAGTGGAGAGTGTTGCTGGAATTAAATTTTGACAGGGAAAACCGGACCCAGTGGTGAGAGACCGGCGTGCTGCCGCCTAAGCCAAGGAGGCTTTTAGCTTATTCACTCATTAATATTCATAATTATAAATTTACTTACTTTGGCATAGAGCCTTCCTATAATTTCAGTTCAATTTTTACTTCTAAGGCTTGTGGGTATTTAAATTACTTTACTACTCTTCAGGGTCATCTGTATTCACATAATCACTTGTTTATCATTTATTTACTCCCACTGTTTTCCACAAAGCCTTAGGTATTTAAAGAACACAAAACATTTATTTATAAGCCTGTCACAACATGGATCGGACCCTCACTCCCTACTCATGCATCATGGTGATGTGTTTTAACGTTGCACTATGGACTGTTTCATTTATTATTTGTGGGATTACAAATGATATCAAACTCATTATTCCATAACCCGTCAGTATCTTTTATTCACAAGGAAAGAATCGATTATTTAACATGAGCAATATTTGATTAAGTCAAATATTACTCAATTTCTTCAAACTTAGTCTTGGGAGAATTGTATAAATCCCAGTATTCCAATTATCTAATTTGTATTACACTAGCACCTTTCGATTAAAACTTTCATGTAGCATTCGCTTAATGCTTGTATCCTTTTAGAACCCTACTCAACAAAAACGCCCATTAGTGGTCTCTTCCATTCACAAGAGGATAGGACAGGTTAGGCTGTCATCTCCCTACCCTCGGTAATTACTCACGATTTACGATGCCATGCGTCCCGTCCTCTTTTACTATAACCTTTACTGTTTTCAAACATATGGCCATCGAAGCTTTAAATATCTTTTCCTATACAAAAAATTACTTTCTTATTTGCATTTAATTATTTATATTTCGTGATTCCAGAATACTGTTGCACTAGTTCAGATAGGATATACGATGCATTATTATAGCAACCTCACTTACGGTGCTCCATTACGACGACTTTACTTATGATGCCTTGTTACAACAACATCACTTACGACGCTTCATTACGACGACCTTACATACAACACTTCATTATAAGAATGCCAGGCTGGGGATATTTAATCTTTCCAATGGGACTCACATGCACCTATTACTTATGACACTTCATAACTTACCATAACAACTATATTTCGGTTGGAATTACACATCCACGATTACTACACTTTATTACAACATTGCCAGGCTGGGGATCGTTAATCCTTCCAACGGGACTCATATGTGAATACTTACTTTCATTTACGACGACGACGTCCAACTTATTTATTTCACTTCAACACAACTTCAACTTACTTCCACTTATTTTCCATCTCCTGACACAAGGCATATTCTGGATCACGTATTCCTTAATAGCTTGATACAAAATTATTTTTAATACTTGGCCCTTTCGGCAATTATAACTTAGCTTGGACAACCATAATTCATTTACTTTCCTCATACAATTTCTCTATCACATCACGGTAAGACATCCGGTTCTTCCTATTATTTTTAATTCATAACTTCGGCATGACAGCCTACAATTTAATATTACATCCTTCGGTGTCTCGTTTTCACCATTTATTTAAGGGTTCTCAAAAATTATTATAATTTCAACAAGACTTCAAAGCGTTATTATTTATTCAATTCATTATCTTTGTATAATATGAGCTCAACATTTAACTTTTCAAATGCTTCATTATTACTTTATTTATGGTACGCAAATACTCATTTCAAGCCATTTATTTTAATATGCAACACTCGATAACTTCACAATCATTATTATTCCTTCTACTTTTAATGACTTTATTACAGCGCTCATTTACTTTATAAATTATTTATCTGCCGAAAATTCAAGCCATTGATTTCTAAAATCTCTATTCTTCCTTTTCAATCATTTACTTATTGAATCTTTTCATATTTGCGGGTTTTAATTAATTTATACTCAATTACTGCAATTATATCTGCATTCCCAACGAGATTATCCTACTGATTAAACTTTACTTTTATCCCAAACATATTTATCAATCATTTAGTGCATTTCAATTATATCTAGCGAATCAAGGCTAATCTCCCCAGTCAGCACTTGATTGCGCTAGCACAGTACATAGTGAACAACACTTATAATGTAATATTCATTACTCACCCGTGTGCAGCTGATGATTATATCATTTGAATGGGGTCACCCATCTCAATACATTCTAGTACTCTTCCATGGTACTTATTTTCACACGCTCCCTACCATACTCACATATTATACACTGGTTTATAAATGAACACATTTTCACATTTTCACTTTCAGAAATACCTAACCAACAAAAATAGTAATACCCTTTCTTTTAAATTACAACACTTCACTTCAATTCACTCCTTCTTCATACGCCCATATCTCAGTGATTCCTATTTACGGCTAACACTTCGCTGCTAGTTCCAAGAATCAGCATTGAACGTGTAAGGGCTCGTACAAGTTCCTTTCTCCTACACCGGAATTTCTTTATGAGTCTCTCGAACACTGCTTTAAATAAGTCTATTCTTCGACTTCGCTGTTTGCTCTAATTTGACGATAACTGTCATTAACGACGCCTCTGCTGGATGGATTGCAACTTGACTCTAAGTGCATCCACTGACTTTGTTATATTGTTTTGAACTCGCACTTTTCTGGACTAGGAGTTCTTTAATGTCTCTACGGTGCTTGAATACTGTTCTTTGCTTTCGGTAACTTTAATTTTTCAACTTTACCTCACGGAATCTTCGGAGTCTCGAACTCGCAACTGTTCTTTTACTTGTCGGCTAACAATGCACAGCGCCTCTCTGGCTCTGAACTGGCTATGGTTTGTGTGCTGATGAATAATACCGTGCCTTTAACTACTGACTCTGACGTGATTTAGCACGACTTCCCAAGGTCCGCTGTGTACTGAGTTATACTGGTTATCTATCGAAGACGGCACCACGCCCTACGGGCACTCTCGATAAACTGAATTATACTTCGCGATTTAGCGTGTCGCGTATCAGCACTCAATAGTGACTGAATAGTATTTTGATGAAACAGCGCGGCACCACCGCGGATCTGCTTATACTGAAGACTGAATATCTGGTGATCAACATGTTCCGTCACTGTGGACACCGTATACTGAACTGACTGATACGATTCTGCGCGACGTGCCTTAACGTTTACTACAAATTGGATTTGGCGATCCAGCACGACACCTCTCAAGGCTCGTTGTATACTGACTGACTTGGCCTCGTTCGACCCCTTATTTATTCTGATTGATCAAAACGTAGTCCCTTCATACACTTGCGGAGTCTATTCTCTACATTTGGACCCTTATCTGCTTGAAACTTTTAATACAAACGTAGAATGAGCTAATTCTAATATTTGTTCCCTGCGGAATTAATTTTAATCATACGCTTATTTTTAATTAATTGAAAGGATTATTATCCCTCTTGCTGGGCTGGCGGATTGGTCTATTTTACTTCCATATCCTTGCGCTTTAATTACCAATGACGCACTTTTGACGTTGCAAATTTTACTCGTGTCAGCTTAAAAGGCTACCAACCTATAAAAAGATACGGTCCCTGTAAGAACCTTGACGCTTGCTATCTGAATTTAGTGCTGTGTCTCTATCACGTTTTCCCCTTGCACTTATTAGCTCTTGCTTGGTGTTTCCTAAACTTCCGGGTCAACGTTTATTGCTGTGTGGGCTTCTTTAGGGTCCACCTCTTATCACTGTAATGACCATTCATCACTGGAATTAGTCCCCTTCAATCTGTCAGTTATATCGTCATAAATATGATTAAAACGTGCTTGCCTGAAGATTCTTAATGACTCCTCGCTTGATGCAATATTCTCTTATGAGCACGCAAGTTTCTCTTATCTGTATACATTTCCTTCATACTCGTAGCAGGTAGTAGTATTTATGACTTCCTAAATCGTTTTAATAACGCAGCTGTGTGGTATGACTCCTGCATGGCTGGCGTAACCTTTTGCAATACTCCTTCCTTGGCTGGACTTGGGCAATACTTTCATCTCACAGGACTATCGTTCGATCCTTGTGACAGCCCCAGTTAGGCACAAATCCCTCCTTCAAAGACGAATAGATTTTTGATAAATTTGCAAAAATTACTTTGTAAAAAAATCCAAAGTTTGAAATTTTATCGAACGTCCTATACTTTATATTCATTTTTATCACAGTCACTCTATGGGCACGTAAACGTCTTAACCCGTCTCAAAAATCAAACACGTTTCATTTTTATTTCTCATCACGTCCTACACTCACCAATGAACCTCACTCCTATCAGCTGGGTTAGGTCTATCCCTACCCGTCTCACTCTAATTTCGTCATTTCTATCAAATTCTTGATCCTGTCATTCTCTTCTATACTTTCTCTGTTTTTCTTCTTGACGAGTCTCGCTACTTCCTTCATTCCCTCATATATTTCCTTTAACCCACATTCGCAATTTAGTTGCTGCCATCTTCTTTCTTTTTCATCAATTTCATCACATATCTCAGTTACTAAGGTTTGATTGATGATACTCTCAAATTTCTCTGGAGGATGATACACGTTTAAATTCGCCGCATTAATTATCATTTTCTGATTTGTTTCTTCATTTTGCACCTTATATGCGTTATTCTTTAAATCATTTATAATCCTATAAGGTCCATGGTAATTATTCCGAAATTTCTTATATATCCTATTTTCAGGATCTGATATGGCTGGTCGTTTCACCAACACTAATTCCCCGACTACCAATGGTCGATGGTATCGCTTGTTGCGGTTTCTTCGCTGCCGTTTTTCAGCTTGAGCTTTTAAATGTTCATAAGTTTTGCGGATTCTCAATTCTCTTTCCACTTGATTATCTACGGGAACGAGTATAATTTGATCCCATGGTCTCTCCGGACATTGATCTGAATGTATTCTAATGGGCACTTCTCCAGTCGCCTCCTGTACTGTATTGTTAATACAACATTCAATTGTTTTCTATATATCGATCCACTTCCACTTCTCTTCTCAGCAATATATTTTGCAGTACTTTTGTGCCTCTCTCATTACCCTTTCTACCGGGTGAGTTAGCCGTGGTCGTTACGGCATGACTGCTGGCAGTCGCTCACATCCGGGAGGCGTGGAGGTTCGAATCCCCCGCCGGCAACCTTGAAGATGGCCTTCTGTGGTTTCCCATCTTCCTTCCAGGCAAATGCCAGGGTTGGTCCCTAACTATAGGCCACAGCCGCTACCTTCCAACTCATCGTCCTTACATTCCAACTTTCCTCCCAAACGGTAGTTGTAGCTCACCCATTGGGTGTCCGTCTCGAAGCAGCTACAAAACTGGCGAGCCGAACATGTCCTCGGACACTCCCGGCACAAAAACCATACGCTAAAAAAATTACCCTTTCTACTGGGTTGGCTTCGAGGTGTCGAATACTCGAAAGTATTTGTTTAATCCCTATTGTTTCTAGTAAAATTAGGTATGTCGACGATAACCTTTTAACTTCAGAATCAGTAACGGAGCACATGGAAAATTTAAAGAAATTATTATGGGATCTACAGCAAGCCAACTTAACTCGTGAAACAGCTCCCGTGATCCGAAAGTAGATTTTCGGGTTTCCCTAAAATCGGAATCACGCGTTCTTTTAACCTCTTAAGAACCTGCTTCGTTGACGTCTTTTGAATCTTTTGAATTGGGCACAGGAGCACCATATTTGTAAATACATCCACGGATACCAAGGTGTGTCTATTTCCTCTTCTCGCCTTCGGCAATGGACCGAAATTGTCCACTGATAATATCTGGCATGGTCTCTGTGGAAAAGTGGAATTGGCTTTTGTCTCATTAAGAAAGAGTTAGACTTCACTCTTTGACAAGTATCGCACGTCTTTAATGCTGATCTGACCGTTTCTCCCATTTTTGGCCATATAAACGTCTCTTGAAGCATTTTAAGTGTCTTGTCCACCCCATGTGTCCAAACGTTCGATATGACAACCAAATTAATTTTCTCTGTAACACTGCTGGTACTACAATTCTTGAACGTGTATGATCTGCGTCTGCATATTTGTGAAGAAGTCTATTATACCAAAGGTACTCTGTTGAAATCGCTTCAGATTCAACAAATGCAGATGACGTCCTGTCAAGTTTTCCCTCGAAATATGAAATCATCATACTCAACCATGGGTCTTGTCTTTGCATTTCACCAATCTTCCTTGCTGTAGATCTCGTAATAATTTCTTTAAATTTTCCATGTGCTCCGTTACAGATTCGGAAGTTAAAAGGATGTCGTTGACATACCTAATTGTACATGCCTATACTTCATCTGAAAGAGTTCTATATAGAGCTCGTATGAGAGCTGATCCAGCTGTTTTTAATCCGAACGGCAATCTTCGAAAACCGAACGTCTGTTGTTCGAATTGAAACCCTGTCAGTAAACTGGTTTTCTCTTATGGTGATAAGAATTTGTCAAATCCACGTTTGTAAATACCTTCTTCCTCTTAAATTTTCTCAGAATTTCCTTTATGTGTGGAGCTGAATAATTTTCAGGAATTATCCTTTGATGCAAGTTTCTGGCATCAAGATATACACGTACCGAGCCGTCAGGTTTATTTACTACCACCTATGGACTCACATATGGTGTAGCAACCTTTTCAAAGACTCTCGTTTCCATCATTTTTTGTAACGCCTCTTTGGTTTGTTTAAAATACTTCTCTGCTATGGGATACGGTTTTTGGCGAAATGGAGTCCAATCATTTACTTGAAAGGCGTATTTAAAGTTCTTAATCCTTCCAGGTTTAGAATCAAAAACGTCGTTTTGTTTCATAATTATTTCTTTTAATTTTTCCTCATCCTCTGAGGAAATTTTCGCTCCCTCCAATTTGTACGATACGCATATATCAAAATCAGGTTCCATTTCTTTCTCCAAATCAACAGTAGGTGTATTAAATTCTTTTTCTAAGGCTAACATTTCCTCCCTGGTCATATCTTGACTATTTTCCTCTTCGATATGCCATATTTTTTTATCATGCCTTTGCTCAATGTTCTGTAATGCCTCATCTGTTCCTTGTGTGCTATCTTCTTCCCGAAAACGTATATAATTTTGCGATAAATCAATAATCACTTTATACTCTCTTATGAAATCTATACCTAAAATCATGTTGTATGGCAACTTGTTTACTAACAAGAAACTACGTGATACTGCCAAGTTCCCTATCTGCGTATCCAAAACTACCTAGTGTTTACAAATCATTGTTTTATCGGGGATAATACCCTTAATTTTCACAGCTGATATGGGCATTTTTCAAACTCTCCCTCTATTTTCCAGCTCATTCACAAGTATTTGGGTCACGCGACTTATAGTCGACCCTGTATCTAACAAATATCGTATTAGAATTCCTTCAACCCTATACATAATTATGGGTATTTCACGCTTTATTGTGACTGGTTCCTCCGTAATTTCTTCGATTAGCTCTTCCGGCCTAGCGACCCAATTCACTACCTGAATTTCGTTCCATCCTCCTTCGTAACTGAGATTTAGTTCTTTGAAAATTGGCGTTTTTTTATCCGGATCCTCACTCTCGAATTCCCTTATCTGTCTTTGTAGTTCGAGGCTTTGCGCGCCTCCATTATCATGGATGTCAGGTGAGGTCCTATCCTTTATAACATCCCCCAGCTGACATGCTGCTGTCTTTCTGGCTCATCACCCATTCATCGTAATAGCGTTGAGTAATGACCCGTCTTTCTTCGATTTCGACCTCATAATGAGGATCTGGATCCTTTGGTCGATAGTTCCTATTGTCTCCTTTGTTTCCTCCTCTTCCTTGATATGGCCTTCCATATGGCGGCCTTCTTCCGCCTGACCCTCTCTGGTCATACTGCCTTGGCGCATAATTCTCTCGATAATTTCCCTTTTCATAACCTCCCCTTTTGAAGTTTCCTGATTTACAGTTCCGTGGATATCCATTTCCTCTATAATTTCCTGAATTTGAATTTCCTCGATACGGTGTTTGCCACCTCCTTTGTTCGTTTCCTCCTGTTCCAATCCCTTCAGTACTTGTGGACTTATCCATGCTACGTTTTCTAATAATTTCGGCCTCAGTATTTGCCATATGTGTATGCTCCACCGTCCTATTTTGACGTGGTGACATGTGAGATGTCGTCATCTCTAATTGACGCAGAACATTTTCGACTTCAATTGCCGTTTTTGCATTTGAAGAGATCAATAGTCTCTGTATTTCATATGGAAGTTGCTTCGTGATTGCCAAGCATAAGTCATTTTCGCATGGGGCACAATCTAACTCGCGAAATTTATATAATTGCACGGTGAAATATTCTGAGTACCTCTTTGGGGTGCTTGTATTATACTTCTTTGAATAGAGGTCCAACCTTAAATTTTGTTGTACGTCTGCAGCCCAGTACCTTTTCAAAAATGCTTCTTTGAACTCTTTTACAGTATCAATAATATACCAGAAGCTTGGAAACCATAATAAGCAATCTCCATCCATTAATTTCTCGATTGAGCGCAACTGTCTTTCTGCAGGTACCTTAGAATCCCTCAAATATTCTGACACTTCCATCAGCCAGTATTTTGGGTTCATTGACGAATTATTTCCTGAATATTTCCTAGGCTTATCAGTATCCGGTCTAACCAAGGTGATTATTTGATTTTGCATTGTATTTGTATATGGAGTCGAGGCGAATAAAGGTGGTCCAGGTGTTCGGTACTGACCTTCTCCCTCTAATCCATTCCTAAAATTTGGGTTGGGCCTATGTTTCTCCCCATTTATCCTTAAGATCTTCATGACTTCCTCTTTCTGATTTGGAGTTTCTCAAAATGGCTTCTTCCATAGCTATTGTTCTAGTATCATGTTGATTAACCCTTCCTTGGATTCTCTCCAACCTAGCAAAGGATTCTCGTTCTATTTTCTCTATAGATCTTCGTTGTTCTCAGTTCTTCTTCCTACTTCCTATTGTTGTCTTTTTAAGTTTTCCTTGACTAATTCAATTTTTTCATCTAATTCCATCCGAGTTTCAAGGATCTGGTGTCCTTTATACTCCATTTTAACTTGTACTCCTGTTTCTACCTCTTCCTTCAGGTTTTCTAAATTCTTGTTGAAGCTTTTCTTTACTTCTTTGAGATCATGTCTTAGAGATTTTACTTCTCCTTGAGTTTCCTCCTGGTTTTTATTTATCCATGCTAGATCTCCATGGGTTTGTTCTATTCTTTGGTCAGTTTTTGCTATGCTAACCTTTATTGGGGTTATGCTTTCCTGGATTCCCTCAAGCAATCCCCTTTGTTCCTCTATTTCCTTGCTCACTTCCTTGATAGTTTCTCCCTGTGTCTTTATTTGTACTTGTATGGGCTCTCTCTGTTCTTTTAATCTGTTTTCCCCTACCTTTTCGCTTTCCTCTATCCTCTGATCTACCTGAGTCCAAAAGCCATTCATTTGGTTTTTAATTTCAACTACATCGGCTTTCCGTTGGTTTTCTATTTTCTGAATGTCCCCTGACAATTTATAAATTTTTCCTTCTAAATCCCGCTTGGATTCTTCGCATTGTCTTTTATTATAATTTGAATGTTCAGTTAAATTTTCCTTCAACGCATTGAAATTTGTATTTACATTTTTCGTTTCGTTACTCAGTTTAGACTCAAATCTTGTCTGTATCTCGTCTGCCTGACGATCTAATTGTTCTTTCGTTTCGCTTTGGATCCTATAGATTTTTTCATCTATCTCATCCAAACGCTATTTTACTTTTGCCTGCTCACCTGAGATATGGTTTACATTTT
Source organism: Meconema thalassinum (assembly GCA_946902985.2). Lineage (NCBI taxonomy): Eukaryota > Metazoa > Arthropoda > Insecta > Orthoptera > Tettigoniidae > Meconema > Meconema thalassinum. The sequence continues at coordinate 130,718,060 of OX336391.1, read as the reverse complement.
GTTTTACATTATTTATATTTTCATTCACAGACTCCATTTGGGCCTGTATTTTTTCACTTATGGTTTCCTGAACATTAAAAATGCTCTCATCTACTCTTGCCTGTGCGGCTTAAAATTTGTCATTTATCTGGGTATTTATCTCACTAAATTTAGTGTCCATCTGTTTATTTGTATCACTAAATTCAGTGTACATTTTAGTTTTTAACCCTTCAAAATTGTTTTTGCACTCAATGCTACCCTGACGAATGTCTTCCTTAAGCTTTTTATTCATGTCCTCCAGGTCCTGAAGTCTATTATTTCTACATCCATGTCCTTTTTACTTTCCTACCTATTTTCCTGAAGTTTATTATTGATAACTTCCATGTCCTTTTTACTTTCCTGAAACTTATTGTCTATAGTTTCATTAAAGCAATCTTTATTTTCCTGGAACTTACTGTCTATATTATCATTGATACTCTCCTTCAAAATCAGAGTACTTTTCTCTGCGTCCATCCTCAACTGGACCAGGAGGGCTAACATCTCTGCACTTTTAGCAATTCTTTTATCAAAATCTTTGAGAAAAGATGGGCTACTGCCATTCAAGATATATCATGCACACGGGATGAATATTGAGTTCGATCCGACATGCTTGTATTACGTTTTATCATCCTGAGGTGAAGTGTCCAACGGGTGTGTAGGTATACGCACCCATTCGCACGTCCTTCCTTCAAAATTCTTAACAAACTCTAAGCAAGATATTTAAAATTCAAAATTTTGAAAATCTCAAGTTTTTCCAAAATGTCTTGGAATACTCGAGTTTTCTTTGGTTTTTCCTTTGTGAAAATCCTCCCCACGTTAGGCGCCTTTGAACGTATATGCAACGGATCACCTTTCATAAATTTATATAACGTTTACGGCAGGTTGAGTTCGCTAACCTTTGAACTTTACTTTTGACCGACTTCCTTGTAACCTTTATGCTCATATCCAGTACCTCAAATGAGTCCCCTTGTACCCGCTTCAGCCGAGAGTGCTTGATCATTACCCTGGCTATGCTCTTCGGCAATCAGGGTGCGTTAAGTTCCACCCACAAATGATCGTACACTCGGATATGAAGACATAATTAGGTTATCATGACTACAGGAATAACTCATACATTACTGTTACAAATCAATTTATTTTACATAAGAAATACAATAATCAAAAATCAATATAAAAATTCACAAAAATAAACAATACTCGGAATTGTCCCTTCGAGTAAGATCACTCAAACAATAAAAATTCACTTCATAAAAACTTAAACTTTCTTGCTTAGCTTATTCACTCATTGAAAATCCACAGCCTGCTTCCAGTCTCCGACCGGGTCACGAATGGAATGAATGAAGCCCCCATCTAGCTGCGAGGATATGAACTGTGCCAGCTGCCGAGGCCTGACGCACTCCTCTGGGGCAATGATTAAATGAATGACAGATGAAATGAAATGATAGTGGAGAGTGTTGCTGGAATTAAATTTTGACAGGGAAAACCGGAGTACCCGGAGAAAAACCTGTCTGCCTCCGTTTTGTCCAGCACAGATCTCTCATGGCGTGGCCGGGATTTGAACCACGGTCCCAGTGGTGAGAGGCCGGCGTGCTGCCGCCTAAGCCACGGAGACTTTTAGCTTATTCACTCATTAATATTCATAAATATAAATGTACTCACTTTGGCATAGAGCCTTCCTATCATTTCAGTTAAATTTTTACTTCTAAGGCTTGTGGGTATTTAAATTACTTTACTACACTTCAGGGTCATCTGTATTCACATAATCACTTGTTTATCATTTATTTACTCCAACTGTTTTCCACAAAGCCTTAGGTATTTAAAGAACACAAAACATTTATTTACAAGCCTATCACAACATGGATCGGACCCTCACTCCCTACTCATGCATCATGGTGTTGTGTTTTAACGTTGCACTATGGATTGTTTCATTTATTATTTGAGGGATTACAAATCATATCAAACTCATTATTCCATAACCCGTCAGTATCTCTTATTCACAAGGAAAGAATCGATTATTTAACATGAGCAATATTTGATTAAGTCAAATATTACTCAATTTCTTCAAACTTAGTCTTGGGAGAATTGTATCAATCCCAGCATTCCAATTATCTAATTTGTTTTACACTAGCACCTTTCAATTAAAACTTTCATGTAGCATTCGCTTAATGCTTGTATCCTTTTAGAACCCTACTCAACAAAAACGCCCATTAGTGGTCTCTTCCATTCACAAGAGGATAGGACAGGTTAGGCTGTCACCTCCCTCCCCTCGGTAATTACTCACGATTTACGATGCCATGCGGCCCGTCCTCTTTTACTATAACGTTTACTGTTTTCAAACAAATGGCCATCGAAGCTTTAAATATCTTTTCCTATACAAAAAATTACTTTCTTATTTGCTTTTAATTATTTATATTTCGTGATTCCAGAATACTGTTGCACTAGTTCAGAGAGGATATACGATGCATTATTATAGCAACCTCACTTACGGTGCTCCATTACGACGACTTTACTTATGATGCCTTGTTACAACAACTTCACTTACGACGCTTCATTATGACGACCTTACATACAACACTTCATTATAAGAATGCCAGGCTGGGGACCTTTAATCTTTCCAATGGGACTCACATGCACCTATTATTTACGACACTTCATAACATACCATAACAACTATATTTCGGTGGGAATTACATATCCACGATTACTACACTTTATTACAACAATGCCAGGCTGGGGATCCTTAATCCTTCCAACGGGACTCATATGTGAATACTTACTTTCATTTACGACGACGACGTCCAACTTATTTATTTCACTTCAACACAACTTCAACTTACTTCCACTTATTTTCCATCTCCTGACACAAGGCATATTCTGGATCACGTATTCCTTAATAGCTTGAAGCTAACTTATTTTTAATACTTGGCCCTTTCGGCAATTATAACTTAGCTTGGACAACCATAATTCATTTACTTTCCTCATATAAATTCTCTATCACATCACGATAAGACATCCGAGTCTTCCTATTATTTTTAATTCATAACTTCGGCATGACAGCCTACAATTTAATATTACATCCTTCGGTGTCTCGTTTTCACCATTTATTTAAGGGTTCTCAAAAATTATTATCATTTCAACAAGACTTCAAAGCGTTATTATTTATTAAATTCATTATCCTTGTATAATTTGAGCTCAACTTTTAACTTTTCAAATGCTTCATTATTACTTTATTTATGGTACGCAAATACTCATTTCAAGCCATTTATTTTAATATGCAACACTCGAAAACTTCACAATTATTATTTTTCCTTCTACTTTTAATGACTTTATTACAGCTCTCATTTGCTTTATAAATTATTTGTCTGCCGAAAATTCAAGCCATTGATTTCTCAAATCTCTATTCTTCCTTTTCAATCATTTACTTATTGAATCTTTTCATATTTGCGGGTTTTAATTAATTTATACTCAATTACTGCAATTATATCTGCATTTCCAACGAGATTACCCTAGTGATTAAACTTTACTTTTTTCCCAAACATATTTATCAATCATTTAGAGCATTTCAATTATATCTAGCGAATCAAGGCTAAACTCCCCAGTCAGCACTTGATTGCGCTAGCACAGTACATAGTGCAACAACACTTATAATGTAATATTCATTAATCACTCGTGTGCAGCTGATGATTATATCATTTGAATGGGGTCACCCATCTCAATACATTCTAGTACTCTTCCACGGTACTTATTTTTACACGCTCCCTACCAAATTCACATATTATACACTGGTTTATAAATGAACACATTTTCACATTTTCACTATCAGAAATACTTAACCAACAAAAATAGTAATACCCTTTCTTTTAAATTACAACACTTCACTTCAATTCACTCCTTCTTCATACGCCCATATCTCAGTGATTCCTATTTACGGCTAACACTTCGCTGCTAGTTCCAAGAATCAGCATTGAACGTGTAAGGGCTCGTACAAGTTCCTTTCTCCTACACCGGAATTTCGTTATGAGTCTCTCGAACACTGCTTTAAATAAGTCTATTTTTCGACTTCGCTGTTTGCTCTAATTTGACGATAACTGTCATTAACGACGCCTCTGCTGGATGGATTGCAACTTGACTTTAAGTGCATCCACTGACTTTGTTATATTGTTTTGAACTCGCACTTTTCTGAACTAGGAGTTCTTTAATGTCTCTACTGTGCCCAACTCTAGGAATGGGTATTCCAAGATTCAGACACCTAGATATCAAGGGAAAGGCTACAGCCGCTTTTGAAAGTTGAGATATTTGAATATCGCGCTACATTGCTTCCAGAAGCAATTGGAAAGAATATGCAGCTAAGAGCAGGTCAAGTGACGTAGCGAGTAATAGCAGAAGTCGAGACTATTTATTGATTAAATAGTTAGCCATGGAGTAGAGACTTGAGACTAGGATCAGATTACTGGCACGGCCAAATGAAAGAGAATGCACTTAGTATCAAGTAAATCGGACCAGGGATACCGGAGATATGAGGATTTCCAGATTTCAGCTGATTCAGCGTGACCCTGACCGTTTTGAATAAAAGCCGGCTGGCCGAAGCAACTTCAGCTCACTTCGAAACAAGCACTTGCCTAGCAAGGTGCCGCTACGCTGAGCCAAGGCACATGGTTGCCGGATCTGCGCAGAAGTTATTTTCAAATTGTGATAGTCACAATAGTGCTGCGCTACAAGTGGAACTAAGTAAGTTTCCGGAGGAAAGAATCACTAAGGTGATTGATATTTTTTCAACGGACACTAGTGAAATATTTTTATTTCTACATGGACATATGCTAGACTTTGTCTAGAATAGTACTTTGTTCGCGCATGATAGATGGTGTGAAGCCATGCCCAGGGAACGATCTTCAGAACAGCCGTTGATTGGTTTAGACTGTCAGTGTTTTCTTGTACTGAAAGGATTACCGTGAGTTATGTTACAACTGACATATTTGAGAATAGATCATTTAGATCTGACCCCATTTAAGCAAACTGTTATGGCTTTAACAGAAGCCAATATTAAAATGGATCAACAGTTACTTCAAACGTCAAGAGATATTACCACTATGTCTTGCTAGACAGATTGTGGGTATATAATGGCGGCCGATACAAGGATTATACGTGCTTGTCCGATAGGGCATGTTTCTGGATAAATCTGGTACAGACCAGGTTCACTACGCTTCAAGACCATCATGAAATGTAAGCCACATTTTGACTTTATATTATGCCTAGCTAATTGGAACAAACTCATTTTCTGCAGATGACCAACACATTTTTTTTTCTTCGTATTTAAATCTTGCAATGATTTACGCAAGACATATTAGAGTTATTGTGAGTATTTTCAGCACTCAGAACAGTTTAGGATCGATGACCGAGCATAATGAGGATTTATTTGAATATTTCAAATTTTAGGGAAGTCACGGAAAACCGTTGATGTAACTGTAAAAGTTAAATTATTTTTTGTTGAGGAATGGATATTTTTTTTCCATATTCGAAGGTTCGAACATGTGGATTCTCACATAATGAAATAATAATTAAATATATTTAAAATAATATAATTAATAATAATAATCCACTAATAATAATAATAATGATTTTCATAACTTTTCTAAATAATTTTTGGATCTTATATTTTCTAATATCACATTTATTGAGAGATAGCCTATGAAGTAGTTTAATCATTTCTAGTTTAGAACAGGTGATTTTCCGAAGGAGAGTGGTTAGCGCAAGCCCGCATTCAACCAACATTTCAGTTCTGGTTGAACAGTTGATATTTGCAATGAGCAAAGTATATTTTTCAGATAACACGGAGAGGCATGAAACGGGAAGCAAATGATATTTGTATCAAATAGGATATTTTGTATTTATATAAAATCATGACGTAAATACACACTCGAAAGTGAAATAGAGTATCATAAGTATGGTAAATTCACGGGTTGAACTGAATGGTAAAATAAAATAAACTTGTCAGTTTATTAATCTTCCAGTGTTGATAACAAGCAGAGGCTTGATTTATTGTATAAATTTTGGGAAGACAATTTATGTGTGTGAAGTAGTTGAAATGCCATTCCCAGGTGCGCATGTTTAAGTCGCAGGAATGAGGAGGTTTTTTGCCGTTGTTGTTGGAATATTGTGTTCTTATGAAAATAATAGAATGGGCCACTGCCAATTAAAAATAATTCTATAACCACGAATAATTTGAAGGATTTTTCAATCCTAGTGCCATGAACTAAATGAATTTATTATGAAGCTACAATTCTTATTTCCACATTCTGTCGAAGAATTGCAAGTTGTGAAAGTTACTAAAATGGCCATAAATATAAATATATTTTTTCATAATAATGATTCCAAGTGGAAGGTCAAATTGTTGAATAGTTGAATGGTCCAACAATTTATTGATCAAGTTGATGATTCAGAAATCATATATTTTGTTAGGAACTTAAAGTTCATAATCGAGTCACTTCTCGAAACGTTTAATATCAGAAGAACAATTAATTTTGTTGTGCTTCGCACAGTTCTTCGATGCTATGCTCAAGGTCAAATACTTTTCAGATATTATTAATATGTGTAAATAATTTGTGTTGATTCAGAAATAATAATATTTTTTGACAATATTTCTTGAAACTGGAAAAATAAGTGAAAGTTAAGAATTCTATGAACATTTATTCTACGAGTGTTAATATTGTGTAAAAATTCAAACAGTGAACTACAGTATTTCCAGTAAAGACAATTAAATTTGAACTGGATTTAATCATGAATGAATACAATTTTGGAACACAGTCTACAGGACTATTAATCAGACTTGTGTTTCCAAAGATAATTGTCCAATGTGTTTGGAAAATTCTGTACATTGTGTAAATAGGAGTGTGGGTCGCCACACGTGAATGATGCTGCTTTGAGCATTTTTGCAGTAAATTTTAACTTCAAAATAAAATGAGATAATTTTACATGATGTGTTATGCCCAGTTGAATCTCCTTCTATCCTTATTGTTGCATTGAGCCAAAAATCAGTAAAGCATTTTTTTCATTTGATGTCGTTTTTGCGATTAGCTTTAACCCATCTGGCGCCCCGGGATATTTTGACTCTCGTGCTGACTGATTATTGGTAAAATGCATATGTGGTCGTGCGGACTCCGGTCTAAACGGGCACATAAAATAAGATAGAGAGAGAAATGGCTTCGAACGTGGGTCTCGAGTTAGACACGGTCAATCGCATGCTGATTTAAATTGTGATAATTTTTATAGATATTTTGGGAGTTGAGAGATGTCTGGTTTGGATGAATAAATTAGTAGGAAACCCAATTAGTGGGGAAAATTAAAAATTTAACTGGATTAATAATTAGAATGGGTTTGATTATTTTTGATAATGGCTTAACCATTAGGGCGTCAAGTAAATTCAGTAGTAAACGTTCGATGACTGGACATACGCATTATTAGAATCCAGGTGGAGGATATTTGAGAACTTGCATATTTTTCTTGTGATATTGTGGTAAATGTAATTCGTAAAAGTAGAGAAATTTGTTTTTCCATCACATCGACATTAGGACAAATCTCATTTTATTAGAGTGTTCCAATTAGCTATTCATATTTCTTGTTCTAGTTATAAGCTTGTGTCTGCCAATATTGTACAGTACCCCAGGGTTATGCACCCCTTGGAGACCATCCCCCCATCATCTATCTAAATCTCCTAACTGGCAACCCTTGTAAAGTCAGACCAACATCTATCAACACCGCAAGGACAGCTTACCATTCTAGAAAGCTGGCTCAATCCTTGCATAACTATTACACACAGCGACACATTATTAACTGGGGCAGCTATGCCATCACAATGCTGACAGCATAGCGCCGAAGAATATAAAAAGGAGTCCTAAGGAGGTCAAGGGATCTCTCAATTATCAGTCTTTCAACGTGACGGCCGGAGGCTATGCTGGTGTCATCAGGTGAGTGAGTCAGCAAGTGTTCAGAATCCTATAACTTTGTAACCTTACTCCCCAATTTGTATAGACAAGTTTGTACACATTGTAACATCACCACATCCCTTAAAAGGGACTCACATATCGATTATCACTGACCAATAAACACTTGGTCAGTACATACACCTGCATTACTGTTTACATGCTTCTTTACGCCCCATCTCCCTTCCTGAACTATCCGTCACTATTAGACACGACTTATAGTAGCCAGATACTTGCTAGTGCAAGCAACATCGTATTCCCGTACCGGCCTGCTTCCTAGCGGCCCGCGCCATATAGCTGACGAGTACAAGTCGTTTATCTAACCAGACAGCTGGGCGACCAGCACAGTGACCCTTGCATTGAGTTCCATCCCCTAAAACACTCCTACATTATTTATAGGAGCACCCCAACACTAAAACAACACTCTACACTGGTCAGCTTGCCCGACTACGGGAAGCTACCCCCTTTTAGACATTTCCTTCTAAATCAACACAATAACTCTTCCGTTTTAGATCCTACCACCCCCAAATAAGGGATCTAAAACAATATTGTATACCCCTAAGTTTTGAATAATAATTGAAAATTATGGAAGAGATGATGAGGATGATGAGGAGTTTGGAAGATAGTTCCAAAGAAGCTGGACTGCGTGTAGCAGCCATTATGAAAGAAAATACAGAGGCTTTGGAAAAGAAACTTAAAGAAAATTCTGATTCTTTAGAAAATAAACTTAAAGAAAGTTTAAATGAGAAACTTAAAGAAACTGAAATTTATTTTTTTTGACCATATACTACGGCACACATTTTTTATATACATATAGGAGTTTGTATTATTACACCAACCCCCATTCGCCCCATAGTGCAAAGTCAGGGGAAATTAGATGTCCACATTTAGAACTACACTAAGAGACTTTGCGCACCATTTGTCGGCTAGTACGACTCCACTCCTGCCAAAACTAAAAATTAGGAACAGTGACTTAATAACTGACCAGACTGCAGTACAACTTCTCAGGGACCTTGAGTTCAAAACATCACAGATCCGTGCTCAACACCCTACCGCCGCAGCACAAGTTATACATTTTACACGGTCCCAGGCCAGTGAACACACACAAGAGTCATCAGTATCCAGCGCTAGTGAAGTAGATTGCCTGCCAACACGCCATCCCCTATTGTTGCAGCAACTGCAAATCACAGAGCAGAAAGCCAGTAATCTGCTCGAGCGCATTACAGAGCTACTAGAGACAGACACTATCAAGGCCAATAATCACACGACAGAAGCAGTTCTTGACATCCACACTATTTTGGAAACAGTAAAACAGGATTTAGACAGGACCGTACACATAGTCAAATCCGCACAGTACGACAACACACCATCCATCAGCAAAGTCATATCAGGTGACGAGCCACCTGGTAACATAACACAGGTGTCGTACACGGGAAGCGAGGCTAATTCCCCTCTAAATAGCCCAAACACCTCGGCACACGACAGCAGTGTGAACGGCACAAACAGACCAGAATCACTACACAGCCAACGAGACACAGCCGAGAACGAAATGAACAGACACACTGAGTACCCCATGATCCACCCCACAAAGTTCACGGGGGAAGGCCAGGATCCCGAGGAATACTTCAAGGCCTTCAATAGAACGGCCCGGATCAATGGTTGGAGCGAGGAAGTTAGGAAACGGCTCCTTCCTGCTTACCTCACAAAGGCGGCCATGACATGGTATGAGCTCCATGAGGACACACTAGAAGCTGCCACATGGGAGGAAACCGCTTTACTCTTGAAGGATGAGTTCCAGCTCATACCAGACGATGACGATCTCTATGACCAGATTAGACAGAGGTCACAGGGACCCAAAGAGAGCGCCCAGGCATACATCAATGTAAAATTGATAATGTGCGACAAGTACAATGCAGCCATGACAAATAAACAGAAAGTCAAGCTGTTAATGCAGGGCCTCAGACCAGCCATAGTGGAAAAGCTATGCATAATGAACAACCCCACGGTCCAACATATGTTAAATAACATAAAGACCATAGAGGAGGGGAGAAAGATCACGGAAAAGGCTACGGAAAAAGCCGTGGATCTGCACTTCCAAACTCAGAAAGACGACACTAACGACAAAATGGACGAATTAGTGGACAGAATGGAGAAACTGACCATAGCTGCCATCCAAGCAGGCGGGAGACCGCTAAGGGATGAGCACAAAGGCACACAAGAACGCTATTATACTGAGAGGGACAGGGGGTACACAGAGAGGAGACGCTACGGGAGGGAGGAAAATTACTACCCTCCACAGCGGCCAACAACACCTCCCCCACAGGATAGGCCACACTACCCTCCTCGGTATTCACCGATATCATACACGGACACAGAGCCGACATACCCCTCACGGCGTTCACCATCCCCGTACACACGGGAGTACTACCCTGAGGAATACGACCACGACATCCCCCGACGAAACAGCCCGCCACCAAATAGACAGTCCTACGCTGCCCCACAATACAGGGCAGACAGGGAGTACCGGGAAAACTCGCCCCCACGCAGGCAGGGCTGTGCAGCCCCGCAGTACAGGGGGAAATGGGGAATATCGGGAGAACCCGCCCCCACGCAGGCAAAGCTATACACCCCCACAGTACAGGGGAAATAGGGACAGGCGAGGAAACCCACCCCCGACCAGACAGGAGTATGCAGCTACCCAGTACAGGGAAAAGGGGAACCGACGGGAAAACCCGCTCCCCCAGCATCAGACATACACCCCACCCTGGCGGAAACAGGAAAACAGACCCCCGGGCAATAATAGACAGGGAAGAAAACCCACAAGGGGACGGGACAATGGCGATAAACACACGAAGGGCCCGGAACACTACCCCCTCCCCGACGAATACCCGAGGGAGTTCAGGGATGAGACACCCCACAGGACAGACAGGGGGGCAATACTCCCTACGCCTAGCCACACACCGCAGGCGGGGAGCTGGCGCAGCCACCCCGAGGGGGGGGGGGGGCGCACATACATTACAGGCAGGCGTACACCCACGTTTCCAAAAAACGCCTAGACGGGGAGGGTCGGCTAGCGAATGAAGCAGCTGATGTTCCTCCCCCAACACAACAACAGAAAGGCCCTTCCCCCAAGCAAATTCGCAAGAGTAAGGGGAAGAAGCAGCCAGCTAAAACTAAGGCTGACGATTCGCCCCCGGACCGCTTCCAAACACACCCCGTGCAAGGAGACGGCAACTGTCTGTTTAGGGCCATGAGTTTCCTAATCCGGAATACCGAGGATTATCATGGGGACTACAGACAGAAAACGGTCAAACATATCCTGGCCAACTGGAAAGAGTACCGAGACTTCGTGTCGGACGAGCGGGAAAACCCATTCCAGACCGGGGCGGATTACAGTAAATACATGGGTAAGGACGGCACCTATGCCAGTGCTGTAGAGGTGACCGCTCTCGGCAAAGTGCTGCAAGCCAACATCCATGTATACACTGATGTGCACTCGCCTCCGCTATTTTCCACTGCGGGATTCGATAGGGACCTACATGTACTTTTTACAGGGAACCCTAAGGCGGGACATTATACACCCCTCATAATTATGCGCCAACAACCTGAGAACACACCCACACCCTCCAAACAGAAAGCCATACCCCCTACATCACAACGCAGGGTAGGAATTGACCACACGCAGGCGCAGGACGCGAGCTCACTCGGCACTGGGAAGCCGGCAACAGGAGTCGAACTCGCGACCGCCTGGAACAAGAAACAGGGTAACAAGGGCAAACGCAGGGTCACGTTCGCAGACACACCTTCCCGAGAGGAGGGAAACAACAGCAACACAACTACACGAAGGCTGGGAGCGATTAACGCATTAAACGTTAGCCAGCAAACTTCCATTCTAACGGAGAGGCCGACTAAGAGAGCTGGCAACGTATTGGGTGAGCGCACTTTGCTGACCGAGGCAAAGCACTCGGGACAGGAAGCAGGCCTAGAGGCTAAGCGTGCCCGATACGATAAGAGGCCCGCTCCATGCCTTCCCAGTACACATGTCACTCCGGTAACAACAACAACAACAACTACACACATCTTACATAACACATCGGTGCAGGGCAGTGGATTTCAGGTATCGGCCCTCACGATACACGCCACCATAAATGGCCACAAAGTGCAGGCCCTAATCGACACCGGGGCAGCAGTAAGTTGTGTTAATAGAAGACACGTTACCGAGGCTCAAATACCAGACGTCTCGGGTGACATCCGGCTGGTAGCGGCCAATGCTCAGACGCTAGAAAACGCGGGGGTGGCAAACATACATCTTAGGATAGACCATTTTGCCACAACGCACCCCATGTTCGTTATCGAACACCTTTCTGCGTCAGCCATAATTGGCATGGATTTTCTCGCTAGATATGAGGCTAGCATAAATTTCGCTAGTGGTCAGATGCTTTTAAAGCACGACCAGAGGCTCACCACACATCCCATGATATACACCAGGAACAAAGATGGGATTCGAGCGGAGCGAGAAAATCACGAGCACCAGGCCTCTGCACTACATACTATCAGCCAACACACACACACACACAGATAAGGCGGCCAACCAGAACCACAGGCAGGACCTGACTCCGGAGCAAAATAAAAGACTCACGGAGCTCTTGGAGACCAACAGAGATATTTTTGCCCATTCAATGAAGGATCTCGCTGTGACAGACCTCATTGAACACCATGTCACACTCACTAGTGACCGGCCAGTACACCAGCCTCCCTTCAGAGTGAGCCAGAAGGAGAGACACGCCATCGACGCTCAGATCTCAGAGATGCTCGAGGCAGGGGTCATTGTTCCCGTTATTTCTAACTACAGCTCACCAGTTCTGCTGACCAAAAAAAAGGACGGATCGCACAGGTTTTGTACTGACTACAGGAGGCTCAATAAGTTAGTCGAAAATGATAGTTATCCACTACCAAGGGCAGACACCTATTTGGACGCCCTTGGTGGAGCTAGCTGGTTCAGTTCGATGGATTGCTATAGTGGATTCTATTCAATCCCCGTCTATGAACCAGATAGGCACAAGCTGGCGTTCGTTACAGAGAACGGGCTATACACCTACACAACGTTTCCCATGGGCCTCCGTAACGCCAGCCAAACCTTCCAAAAGCTGGTGGATAAGACATTTTCAGGGCTCAAGTGGCGTTCCGTATTGGTATACGTGGACGATATAACAGTTTTCTCCAATACCTTCGACGAACATATCGTACATTTGGAGGAGGCTTTCGCAAGGATCAGAGAAGCTAAACTAAGGCTTAAACCTGCGAAATGTCAATTTGCCAGACAGCAAATTAACATATTGGGCCATATTGTCAACAGGGAGGGCATTATTCCCGACCCAGCTAAGACTGACGCAATAACGGGCATCCCAATGCCCACAAATTTGAAACAATTGCGCAGTTTTATGGGTTTGGCATCGTATTACCGGAAGTATATTTACAGGTTTGCGCACATCGCCCACCCCTTAACTGAACTCACACGGGAAAAGACGCCCTTCAGCATTAAACAGGAGCACATAGATGCCTTCAACACATTGAAGCAACTATTGACCTCACCACCATTACTGCAACACTTCCACAGTGATAGGCCCACATTTTTACACGTGGATGCCAGCCTGTATGGGCTGGGTGCGGCCCTATTGCAGGAAGACGCAGAAGGGCGCATGCGGCCCGTCGCTTTCGCTAGCAGGAAGCTAACGGCCGTTGAGACTAGATACTCTGCCACAGAGCAGGAAATGCTGGCATTTTCGTGGGGAGTGAACTATTTCAGGGTATACCTCTATGGTATCAAGTTCACGGTAGTGACTGACCACGCGAGCTTGCTTTTTTGGGACAAATTTAAAAACCCAAATTCGCGGCTCAACAGGATTATATTCCGCCTGTATGAGTATGACTTCGTGGTCAAACACAAGAAAGGCGCTACACACCTAGACGCAGATGGGTTGTCTAGGCTGCCAGTAGCCGATCCCCCGGATGACAGTAAGGACCACGACTGGGACGATATGCCCACCTTTGCCCTGACGGTGATTAACATCAAACAGGAGCAAGAAAGTGATCCGTACTTGAAACAGATTCTATTGGCACTAGAAAACTTGGATAAAGTGGACTCCAAGACAGCACGGCTGTCTAGGCGATTTTTCCTAGACAAAGACGGGGTACTGAAATTTATGCCCACGGCCATGCACGATAACGCACCTATAGCGGTTCCGGAATCATTGAGAGAAAATATCATGATCGGACACCACAATAGCCCACTGGCAGGGGCACACCTAGGTACGCATAAAACATACCTTAGAATCCGTGACAAGTACTATTGGGTAAACATGAAGGCCGACATAGATACCTTTGTAAAGACATGTCACACTTGCCAACGATTCAAAACAAGACCTGGCAAGCCTCATGGACTACTCAACCCAATTCCCGTGGGAGAGTTATTTCACAGAGTCGGGATAGATGTGAAAGGCCCCATTACGACAAGTCAGAAAGGCAATATATATATCCTGGTGGCCACCGAGTATCTCACACGATATATGATTACAAAGGCCGTTCCCAAAGCGGACACGAACAGCATAGCCGAATTTCTATTTGATATAGTTACACGATACGGCCTATTCCAAACCTTATTATCCGACAGAGGTACTATTTTCACCTCGAGAGTGCTCCAACAGTTTCTGGAGATACTCAGGATTAAGGCATACACTACCACGAGTTTTTCCCCGCAAACCAACGGACTCACGGAGAGTATGAACAAAATACTTGGAATAGCGCTGGCCAAATTTACAGAGGACGCAGGAACAGACTGGGATGAATACCTGCAAGCCATTACTTTTAGTTATAATACCTCTATATCCACGGCTACGAAACACTCTCCACACTTCCTACTGCACGGATACACACCCAGAAGTCCCATAGACAATATATGTATCCCACAGGACACTTACACGGACAACGCTGCCCGGCTAGAGCACTTACAGATAGCGCGAATGAACGCTAGAAAGAAAATAGCCGCGGCTCAGAAGAAACAAAAAGAGAGGTACGATCGGAATAGGAAGACCGTGGAATACACACCCGGGCAATTGGTCATGGTCTCCAATTCTGCCCGTAAGAAAAACGTGTCCGAATTCCTCCTGCCACACTGGTCAGATCCCTTCAAAGTCTGCAGGAAGGTATCTGACCTAAATTACATAGTCAGCGTGCGCCATGGGAGGAAACTCATTAAAGACATTATTCACGCCCGCCGTATGAAGGCATATCATACACGCCAAGCTCACACACCTACACGTACAGGCGGGCACACTACTAAAAGAAAAGGAAATGATCCCGCTGGCAGACGTGGAAAGAAGGCCAAGAAATAGCCTTCAAACCTCACTGACCGCACCGGGATACGATCCTAACACTCACCAGAACTGTCCCGGAGGCACAGCCTAGAATGGCGCCAGAAACAATTACTCTGAGAAAAGACGGTCTCCAAACCCGCAACCTTCTGAAAACCAGGAACATAAGGTCGGGTAGCTATCCAGTTCTAGAATAGAAGAGTAGGAAGCTAAAATAGATTGGGACAGTTCCACTAACAATGGCATAAATGAAAAACAACAAAATCGCCTCCGGCACATAGTCACCAAACACGCGACTAGCGGCCCGGAGACACTCGTGTATAACGACATTTTAAACAATGGATAGGAATATACTTCACCCGCGTTACAAGTCAACACAACACTTGGGAACACAAAGGTAGTTAATAGAAGGTTCTTTTGCATTACGAAGAGCCTGCCCGCAATTACAAGAGACAGCAATCAAGTTCCCATATACGCGTGCCGGAAATAAGGACATCAACAGAACATAAAACAAATGAGAGCGCACGACATTGTAATTCTACACTCTCAGCGATAAGGCACGCATGACTGGCTGACCTGCAAGCATACAGACGAACTAAGCCAGCTCCAAGTGGACAGGAAAGACGCGTTCATTCACGGTACATTCAAACACCTCAGAACTTCACAAATTACACTACGAGGGGAATTCAAAAACACACAAACTCCTCACAGGTATGCATACTTTCGTTTGCGCATTGCAAATACACGGTACATGGAACATAATATGGACGGCACAAATACCGTCGTAACAAGCCTTTACAGCACCCCGGGTCCGAACCCATGACCACACACCACACTCGTACCAAAAACTAACTATCCAACGGTATTTTTGGTACGCGAAACACAAGCAAAAACCACACTGGGGACGCCTCAAGCCCTGAAACACAACGCAAACATAGAACACAGAGAATGACATGAGATCACGGGTTCCAATCCCAGTAAAAAATTAGACACCAGGGAAAACAATTATCCAGGTTGCCAACCACATCGAAATTGGCCCATACAAATAAATGAACAGGGAATACCACATTTCCTCCCGCCAAAAGCCAGGCATAAAATTTCAAATTACACCAGACATGGAAAATACATTTCCCAAACAAAGGCATGGAAATTTCGTAAGACACAAGTCTTATGAAATAAGGGCCACACAACATCACTAGCTAATTAGGGCGGATTGCCACATTAGGCCGGCAGGAATTTAGAACAATAACAACATAGCATATGTGCAAGAAGGCACATGGCGACAGCCGACATACATAACGTCCGAGCCATTACACATACAAACTGCTGATGTGCAGATTTCGTCACATGGCAATATTGCTGGTGACAGACACTATTGTAGTATCGGCATTGACCATGACATTACAGGCATTAAGCAATCATAATACCAACACATTTTTAACACTGCAAAAACATTTATGACATTTAGCAATAGACAGACGTGATAGACCGAAACTTATCGTGGGCCCATAGGAGCACGTTATCAAAGACGTTGACAGGCCACGGGCGCCTCCCGCCCATACACGCGATACATATTACGACTTAGCCTGCAACAGACCAACCGTCCGCGTGGTGTAGCGGAACATAGGCACACACACACGCGCTCACTAATTAGAAGCGAACACAGACAGGGGCTCTGAGGAAACAAGACCTCCCCCCCCAATAACTTCTTTTCGCGATTCTATTCCTAAAATAAATCATTCCAGGCGATTAGGACATGACCAGTCGCACTACGACCACTGGCCACATTCACACTACAAATGGCAGACCAGATTAGGTCGTGAAGCTTTACTATCCCAAGGCGCGGATAGAAAGCCAACATGGACCAAGGGAGGATGACAGGAGAACAGGCTACCAGCGTACCACCTTACTCCCTTCCAATAACCTTCTCACGTCCAACATAACCAACGCAGACACATGAACACGACCAAAACAGCTACACTACATTACAGAGTATACACAAGGGGTTGATAGACTTCATGCTTCTAAAGAGAAGGCACACTACGCCTTGGATCACGATGCTATCACCTGAGTATTAGGGGTGGGTCGGCAAACATTAAATAAGCATAATGCGCATATCCAAATGAGAGATGAGGCCACAATTATGTATATTAACCATTCTGTGTTAATTAAATACTCCCGCATGACAGGAATATATTAGTATTATGCCTCAACCTACACCTATCCTTATATGAGTGCAGATGCCTCATATCCAGATACCTGCATGAGTATCCCATCCATTTACCAGGGATTTTAATATCAAACCTGCATGGAATTTTCATATCTTTGCAATCCCGGGAATTACCTGCCCCAGTCCACTCATTGTAGGAGCAATCCTAGTAGCATTACCGGCTCAAGGCCACCATTTATTTGAGCCCAAAGATGCACATCCCCTTCCTACCATACTTTAAGCCCACTCTACAAATAACTACCCCCAGATCATAATAACAGGGCACCTGACATCATAGACCCTACTAACACCTCCATTAAGGTAAAAAGAGCATTATTGCTGGAAAGCTGACGTAGCAATGGTAGACCAGAAGTAGTCTATGTACTTAGAAGTTCTACAACCCCACAGCACTGGAAATATTTTACATTTTACACAAAGATTAAACTATTTACAAAGGTTACGCCCATATTTTTTTTAAGCTAAAGGAATCTGAAACACTCTAATGGATGATAACGACACAAGCCAAAGGCCAAAGGCACCACACTTTGAGAGCGGGTAAGGCGATGTTGAGCCTACCCTAGTTCACTTAACGACCCGACCAAACAGACGAACCACGTAAGGTTAAGGGACTCGCGGCCTGGCCGGGCAAGCTCTGGAATCCTAGGTGCGCGTAAACTGCCCCTGGGAGGAAGGGATGCTACACCCACTCTGTGCCACGGTCATCGAAGCCAAGACCTGCAGGGAAGACTTTCTGAGGATGGTGGGAGAAATAGCTCACTCCGCGCCGAACTCAGGAGACGACCCTAGAGACGACCCAACCTATGACTAGACTTCTAGTTAAATTTAAGTTAAGTAGGGCTTCTATTGCGGGAAGCAAGACTCCTGTGCGTTGGAGTGAAATGTTACTGCGAAAAACATACACTGCGGCCGATAAAGGCGAAATGAAATATTAATGCGTAAAGCATACTACTGCGGCCAATAAAGGCGAAATGAAATATTAATGCGAAAAGCATACTACTGCGGCCGATAAAGGCGAATATTACTGCGAAAAGCAGACTGCGATTGCCAATGAAGGCGAAGACAATATTATGCCATTGGACGATGTCCAATGCCCACCTAAATGGCGACGCATCGGGCAACCAAAGGGCATTAAATAGACATGCAACGAGCTGTCTACAGGGGTTACAGTGGGCAGACCCAACTATGACAACATATCGACAACAATGGCAACGAGCAGGATGGTACAGCAGGCGAAACGGTTTGCTCAGGGGCACCGTAAGCCGCCTGCGACTAGGTTAATACTAGTTGATAAACGTCGACATCTAGAATTAAGGGAACGGAATCCAGCGACCCTAGAGACAACCGGTGTTTCTAGGACTCGTGCGGGTGGTGTCCTGAGGAAGTAAATTGCCTCAGGCGATCGTTCTGGTCGAAATTTTAGCTGTAAGACGCTTGCATTTGACACGCAACCTAGAATTAAGCAAATTTACTGACCGCTGTTGCCAGGGAGTGGCACAGCACATTTCGGCAATAGAATAAGGCCATCCATTCGGTTTAATAGTAGTAGCCATTTTTTTTTCAATCATAAGTAAGATAGATAGTGTTAAGTAACGCCGTTCGGCACCTGATGACCAACAAACCCGTCATCAGGATAAGCCCGGTAATACATTAAGTTAGATTATACTAGGATAACTTACATTAAGGTAGAATATTTCGGCACTGGTCACCAAAATTCGGTACCAGGGTAAGCCCAGTAATATAACACAATAAGTAGAGTAAGTAGGATAAGATAGGACTCTAGCCGGCATAGGCTAGGAGAAAGCAATATAGAGTGCCAAAGGCAGGCGATATTGGCATGCGCCTACAGATGATATATATGACGTGTATAATATTTTTATGCTCTATTACAGATCACCCGAGCGGCAATCCACTAATATATTTTGTCCACAGGTCCACAACGCAATAAACATGTCTTTTGTAAATATATTGCCAACAACAAATTGTATACACTCTCCAAAACTTTCAGTTGCACCCTTTAACGGTGACAACACAGTGGTCAACGATGCTCAGTAACCGTGGAGTACTGAGTATCAATGAACACAAAAACACGTGATGCACGCAAATGAAGCGTGGATTCAGTGTCTAAGGGCGGCACAACGCTTGTAAGCGCCGCGCCTTCGACGCTAAGGTGGAATTCCTAACCACGGTGGGAAAACCAATAGGGCATAAGCGGATTAGCCACTGTACCTTAACAGGAACGGCCACTTAAGGACGCTTCAGAAGCAAGGTTGAGAGTTCACAGCGCAAAAGGGTATCTAATAAATGGCCACCTATAAGAGCTCTATAAGATAATATATATTAGTTATAAATTATTTTGTATTCCTTAATTATATCATGATAAGGTTATACACATACATGTTCCACATGGTTGGATAATATACCCATACATAGCGTACCAACGTGGCAACCATCATCACTACTATGATTATTATTATTATTATTATTATTATGTTTAGTATGTTTATTTATAAATTATTATAATATTATAAATGTCATGATCATTATTATTATCCGGTCATGCCCGGCATCATCATGAATACCAATGTCCTTATGCAATGCTCCCATAATTACCATAGTACTATCACCAGCCTGTATACGGCACCATTATTGCCATCAGCGCCACGGCGAATATTGTTATTTTAGGTAGATTTCATTAGAAAGCTAACTATTGCAATGGGTCCCATGTTTCGACTTCCGGAAAATTTCGACATATCTTCGCGTTTCACATCCCCCAGACCCCAAAACCACCGTCAGTTCAAAAGTTTATATATAATTTATGTATATATATATATATATATATATGTATATATATATATATATGTATATCAGTTTCTTGTGGACACGATAACTGCCGTAATTTTGCACCAATTACTTCGAATTTTTTACCGAAGATGTATACCTATAAAATCTCGGTCGAGTTCGTTACTGGGCTAAATCGGTCGAAGGGGGTGAAAATGGGGGGCTTTTTTCGAAAAAGTGAAATTTCGCTATAACTCTCTTAATACGTGCAATATCGAATCCATTCAAAGTTCATAATATGTGTCGGATAAGTGCCAAAAATTTATGTCAAATAAGATTTTTGATAGCACCAACCATTGACCAAAGGGGTGGAAAAAAGTGGTTTTTTCGGGAAACATTAATCATATCTCTCTTAATAGGCACAATATCAAAACCGTACAAAATTGACAATATTCCCCTAATAATTACCTAAAACTTTTGTCTGAAATAATTTTTGATATGACCCACCATTACGCCAAGGGACGAGAAAAATGATTTCGGAATTATAAGAAAATGCCAAGAGCTATCAGTGGTTGCCATGGCAACACTACTAAATTGATGAGGCATGGACCATCAGACGTTGCCATGACAACGCACTTGCACGAGATCAGATTCAGTATTTCCATCTGATTAAGTGGTTGGTTGGTTGGTTCTTAAGTTTAGGGGCTGCGACAACGCGGTCATGTAGCCCCGTGTACTTTGGGTGTGTGTAGAATCTGTCTGATAACCGGTGTTAATTGTGATGACTGTATTAGTGTGTGCTATCTGTTTGTTAATTTAAGTACTGCAACTAACAATTTTTCAGATAGTTCCTACTTTTGCCGCCAAGCGCCACTGTCAACGACTACGAGGCCAAGTTCAGAACAGAGCTACTAGACGCCGCCGCAGTCGGCTCTTGGCAACGAACATAGAAACCTAAGAGCGTTGTATACATTCTTAACCTATCCAATTTAGCTTCACACAGGTGCAATTAGTGGAAGGATCTTTAACATGCCATAAATTTATGACATGGGACCGCCGGCTTTACTTCCCCTCCGAAGGAAGGCATACTGAGGGATATTTAACGCTCTTAAAAAATCCGACGGCTTCGGCCGGGTTTGAACCCGGTATCTTGGGCATAGAAGCTCAGCATGTTACCGACTACGCCACCAAAGCCGCCTGATAAAGTGGGAAGCGGCTTCGGTGACGTAACTGGTAGCATGCTGAATGTCTATGCCCAATGTCGCGGTTTCAAAGCCGGCCGAAGTCGTCGGATTTTCTAAGAGCACTAGAATCCCTCAGTATGCTTTCCTTTGGAGGGGAAGTTCCAACGTTCGTTGCGAGTTGATGGTTGGGGTGGCATCTAGTAGCCAAGTTCACAGCTAGGTGTCGTTGACGGTTGTACCTGGTAGCAACATTAGGAACTACTGCTTGAAATTGACCGTCTGAAGTACTTACATGAATTAAGACTAATACAGCCATTACAATTCACGCCGTGTATCAGACAGATTCTACACTCACCCAAAGTACACGGGGTTAGATGACCGCGTTGTCGCAGCCCCTAAACTGAGGAACCAACCAGAGGTAGATTTCGTTAGAAAGCTAACTATTGCAATGGGTACCATGTTTCGACTTCCGGAAAATTTCGACATATCTTCGCGTTTCACATCCCCAGGCCCCAAAACCACCGTCAGTTCAAAAGTTATATATAATTTATGTATGTATATGTATATCAGTTTATTGTGGACACGATAACTGCCGTAATTTTGTACCAATCACTTTGAATTTTTTACCGAATACGTATACCTATAAAATCTCGGTCGAGTTCGTTACTGGGCTAAATCGGTCGTTGGGGGGTGAAAATGGGGGGCTTTTTTTTTCGAAAAAGTGAAATATTGCTATAACTCTCTTAATATGTGAAATATCGAATCCGTTCAACATTCATACTATGTGTCGGATAAAGCCCAAAAATGTATGTTTGAAGAGTTTTTTTTATAGCACCAACCATTGACCAAATGGGTGGGAAAAAGTGGGTTTTTCGGGAAACATTAATCATATCTCTCTTAATAGGCACAATATCAAAACCGTACAAAATGGACAATATTCCCATAATAATTACCTAAAACTTTTGTCTGAAAGAATTTTTGATATAACCCACCATTATGCCAAGGGATGAGAAAAATAATTTCGGAATTATAAGAAAATGCCAAGACCTATCAGTGGTTGCCATGGCAACACTACTAAATTGATGAGGGATGAGCCATCAGACGTTGCCAAGATAACGCACTTGCACGAGATCAGATTCAGATTTCCATCTAAGTGTGAAGCGGCTTCGGTGACGTAACTGGTAGCATGCTGAATGTTTATGCCCAAGGTCGCGAGTTCAAAGCCGGCCGAAGTCGTCGGATTTTCTAAGAGCGCCAAAAATCCCTCAGTATGCTTTCCTTTGGAGGGGAAGTTCCAACGTTCGTTGCGAGTTGCTGGTTGCGGTGGCATCTAGTAGCCAAGTTCACAGCTAGGTGTCGTTGACGGTAGTACCTGGTAGCAACATTAGTAACTACTGCTTGAAATTGACCGTCTGCAGTCCTTACCTGAATTACAGACTAATACAGCCATCCCAAAATACACGGGGTTACATGACCGCGTTGTCGCAGCCCCTAAACTGAGGAACCAACCAAAATCTCTGCAGTAGATATAATTTTGCGTGAAGAAGTAACAGACCGTTACATAGTTGCACATCAGTGTCGAAACCTAGCATAAGGACAGTGTGACCACAAGTATAAAAATGGACCCCAAATGACAAGAAGGTTACCGTTCCCATAAGACAATAAAATGTTTAAAATAAGCATAAAATGACGAAAAACAAAGTTAATTAAGCTCCAATTATAAAATACCTTCTCGCATTAAATGAGGTCTGATCCTTCTACGAAAATCTGCATATTCTGCCTATTTTCGCCTATCCCCAAGTTTGTCCGGTGAAATCTACCTCCGCCTTCCGGCGTGCCGAGAGGACTTTTACTTTTAATTGATAAGGGATGAGCCATCAGCAGTTAATATGACAACGACACTGCACGAGATAACATTCAGTTTTCCATCTGTCTGTGGGAAGCGACTTCGGTATCGGAACTGGTAGCATGCTGAACTTCTATGCCCAAGATCGCGGGTTCAAACCCGCATGAAGTCGTCGGATTTACTAAGAGCGCTAAAAAACTCTGAGTTAGCTTTCCTTCGGAGAAGAAGTTCCAACGTTCGTTGCGAGTTGATGGTTCCGGTGGCATCTAGTAGCCAAGTTCACAGATAGGTGTCGTTGATGGTAGTATTTTAGGTAGATTTCATTAGAAAGCTAACTATTGCAATGGGTACCATGTTTCGATTTCCGGAAAATTTCGACATATCTTCCCGTTTCACATCCCCCGGACCCCAAAACCACCGTCAATTCAAAAGTTTATATATAATTTATGTATGTATATATATGTATATCAGTTCCTTGTGGACACGATAACTGCAGAAATTTTGCACCAATCACTTTGAAATTTTTATCGAATATGTATACCCATAAAATCTCGGTCGAGTTCGTTACTGGGCTAAATCGGTCGAAGGGGATGAAAATGGGGGACTTTTTTCCAAAAAATGAAATATTGCTATAACTCTCTTAATATGTAAAATATCGAATCCGTTCAAAGTTCATACTATGTGCCGGAAAAGCTCAAAAATTTATGTTTGAAGAGTTTTTTTTATAGCACCAACCATTGACCAAAGGGGTGGGAAAAAGTGGGTTTTTCGGGAAGCATTAATCATATCTCTCTTAATAGGCACAATATCAAAACCGTACAAAATGGACAATATTCCCCTAATCATTACCTAAAACTTTTGTCTGAAAGAATTTTTGATATGACCCACCATTACGCCAAGGGATGAGAAAAATGATTTCGGAATTATAAGAAAATGCCAAGAGCTATCAGTGGTTGCCATGGCAACACTACTAAACTGATGAGGGATGAGCCATCAGACGTTGCCATGACAACGCACTTGCGGGAGATCAGATTCAGATTTCCATCTGACTAAGTGTGAAGCGGCTTCGGTGACGTAACTGGTAGCATGCCCAAGGTTGCGGGTTCAAAGCCGGCCAAAGTCGTCGGATTTCCTAAGAGCGCTAAAAATCCCTCAGTATGCTTTCCTTTGGAGGGGAGGATCCAACGTTCGTTGCGAGTTGCTGATTGCAGTGGCATCTAGTAGCCAAGTTCACAGCTAGGTGTCGTTGACGGTAGTATCTGGCAGCAACATTAGGAACTACTGCTTGAAATTGAGCGTCTGCATTCCTTACCTGAATTACAGACTAATACAGCCATCACAATTCACACCGTTTATCAGACAGATTCTACACTCACCCAAAGTACACGGGATTACATGACCGCGTTGTCGCTGCCCCTAAACTGAGGAACCAACCAACATCTCTGCGGGAGATATAATTTTGCGTGAAGAAGTAACAGACCGTTACATAGTTATACATCAGTGTCGAAACCTTGCATAAGGACAGTGTGACCACAAGTATAAAAATGGACTCCAAATGACAAGAAGGTTACCGTCATCATAAGACAATAAAATGTTTAAAATATGCATAAAATGACGAAAAACAAAGTTAATTAATCTCCAATTATAAAATACTTTCACGCAATAAATGAGGTCTGATCCTTCTACGAAAACCTGCATATTCTGCCTATTTTCGCATATCCCCAAGTTTGTCCGGTGAAATCTACCTCCGCCTTCCGGCGTGCCGAGAGGACTTTTTTTTTTCAATGTACACATGTACACAGTAATCATGCTTTTGTTGCTTTCATTTTCTTTCTTCTAACTTCCCCATTTGTCAGGGTGTTCCGTTTTATCCCAAACCAATAAATACACTTTGAATATTTCCCTTAAATTATACCCTGGAACACCCATTTTTCTATTTTCTTCTACCTTTCTTATTGCAGGGAGCACTTTTTCCCTAAGATAGGGCGGACGACGCAAGCATCCGTTCGGCCCTGGGTTTTTTTCCTCCCTGCACAACAATGTACCAGCAGCACCATGTATTTTTTTTTCTCTCCATCAAACTTCAAAGATGCCAATGTCAATTTCTGCTGCAATATTTTTTATGCAAATGTCAATTTCTGTTACAATATTTTTATGCCAATGTTATGTATATATGTATATCCCATAACCCACCCCTTCTGAACACGAACTGATCTCACGCACACAATTCAATACGACATCACGACGACGAGGAAGACATCTACAGAAGATACGAGGGGACTTCAAAAACAACCACATCGACTACATCCATAACATCAACATCCCAACCCCAAGTTCCGTTCCCGTTCGTGGGGACGCGAACTAAATAGGGAAAGAGGCTTGTACAGTACCCCAGGGGTATGCACCCCTTGGAGACCATCCCCCCATCATCTATCTAAATCTCCTAACTGGCAACCCTTGTAAAGTCAGACCAACATCTATCAACACCGCAAGGACAGCTTACCATTCTAGAAAGCTGGCTCAATCCTTGCATAACTATTACACACAGCGACACATTATTAACTGGGGCAGCTATGCCATCACAATGCTGACAGCATAGCACCGAAGAATATAAAAAGGAGTCCTAAGGAGGTCAAGGGATCTCTCAATTATCAGTCTTTCAACGTGACGGCCGGAGGCTATGCTGGTATCATCAGGTGAGTGAGTCAGCAAGTGTTCAGAATCCTATAACTTTGTAACCTTACTCCCCAATTTGTATAGACAAGTTTGTACACATTGTAACATCACCACATCCCTTAAAAGGGACTCACATATCCATTATCACTGACCAATAAACACTTGGTCAGTACATACACCTGCATTACTGTTTACACGCTTCTTTACGCCCCATCTCCCTTCCTGAACTATCCGTCACTATTAGACGCGACTTATAGTAGCCAGATACTTGCTAGTGCAAGCAACATCGTATTCCCGTACCGGCCTGCTTGCTAGCGGCCCGCGCCATATAGCTGACGAGTACAAGTCGATTATCTAACCAGACAGCTGGGCGACCAGCACAGTGACCCTTGCATTGAGTTCCATCCCCTAAAACACTCCTACATTATTTATAGGAGCACCCCAACACTAAAACAACACTCTACACTGGTCAGCTTGCCCGACTACGGGAAGCTACCCCCTTTTAGACATTTCCTTCTAAATCAACACAATAACTCTTCCGTTTTAGATCCTACCACCCCCAAATAAGGGATCTAAAACAATATTGTATACCCCTAAGTTTTGAATAATAATTGAAAATTATGGAAGAGATGATGAGGATGATGAGGAGTTTGGAAGATAGTTCCAAAGAAGCTGGACTGCGTGTAGCAGCCATTATGAAAGAAAATACAGAGGCTTTGGAAAATAAACTTAAAGAAAGTTTAAATGAGAAACTTAAAGAAAATTCTGATTCTTTAGAAAATAAACTTAAAGAAAATTCTGATTCTTTAGAAAATAAACTTAAAGAAAGTTTAAATGATAAACTTAAAGAAAATTCTGATTCTTTAGAAAATAAACTTAAAGAAAATTCTGATTCGTTAGAAAATAAACTTAAAGAAAGTTCTGATTCTTTAAAAGGTAACTTGAAAGAAAATTTAAATAGCAAATTTAATTCTATGGAAAGTAAATTTAAAGAGAATTCCGAAATTTTGAAAATGTCACTTGAGAGTAAAATGAATAAGTTATGCGAAAAAACACATGAGCTCGAAACTTCATTAGCCACTAACGCAAGTTTAATGGACGATAAATTTCGCGATGCCGATCTAAGATCCCAAAGCTTAGCTGATAGGATAGAACATGGTCTTAGGAAAGTTGGTGAAGACATGATCAACCTGGAAGTCAGAGTGAAGAAAGAGAGTAATGAGATGGGAATTCTAGTTGTTCAACGGTTGACAGAACAATTCAAAGAACTTGTAATGGGAGAAATAAGAGAAGGTGTGATTAATGAATTACAAACTGAAATTAAAACCACAGTTGTCAATGAAATTAAAGACACACTCAAGCTGGAGAACCAAGAGGGAATCAAGGAGATTAGGGAATCTTTGTCATCCCATATTCAAGTAATTTCCAAAGATATCCAAGCAACTCAGAAGGACATATCAGATATGACAGGGTCGTTGAAAAGTCACGAGGCTGTTATGAACCAGATATCCACTGATGTCAAGGAGAACTGTAGGGAAACCGAAGCAATTAAAAAAATGGCAGAAGAAAACCATAAGGAACTTGAGGCTATGAAAACCCAAATCAAGGACGAGAAGCAGTCTGACCATCTGTTGAAAATGCCAAGTATAAGGGGAAAAGAACAGATACAGATAAATCTAGGAGCAGCTAGAGAAACTGATAGTCAAAGACAGGATGAGGTTAGGACAGTATTTCAATCCAACCCCATAACTGTATTCAAGAATGTAGAGGATAAGCCTTCTAAATTTTCAGGGCGAGATTCTGTGACACCCGTAGAATTTTTGAGAGAAGCAGGTGATTACCTGAAAGATTCCAAAATCCCTATGGAAAGACAGATCCGAGTGATAGGGAAGTTTTTGGAAGGTCCTGCGCTTCTTTGGTTTAGAGCTTTTAGGTCCACTCTCACCACTTTTGAGGAGTTTTCTCGTGGGTTATTAAAAAAGTTTTGGTCCCCGGAAACCCAACAGCAAGTCAGAGCAGAATTATATTCAAAGAGATTCTCGACGTCACAGCCTACTCGATACTCTACGTATTTTTCTGGACAGCTTTCTGAACTGCAACATTTAGATCCGCCGATGCCAGATAATGAATTAATTACTGCATTAATACGTCAGTTTCAAGCAGACGTCCAAAGGACTTTGATCGCTGCTGACATTTATAATATGGAGCAATTTGACGAGGTGTTGCAGAAGCTTGACCACACGAACGCTCAATTCTTCCATCAGAAGGGAGGAAAGAATAACAACGCTGTGTACGCTGTTATGGCCGACAGTTATTCCCAAACACCTCGAGATATTCGAGAGGGGCGAGAAGAGAAAACGCCGAGGGAAGAGCCTGATAAAAGAGGATGAAATCAGTACAGTAACAGATACAGTTACAAACCTTATGCAAGACCGGATAGTGGATATCGATATAATACTCGATGGAGAAGGCCAAGGGATAATCAAGGAAGGTACCAGGAAAGAAGGTACTATGGTAGAAACAACTACAATAACAGAGGGAATGTGAATACTCGTCAGTCCAATGAAGAGTTCAACAAGGAGACGAGGAAGAACTTGGAAGCAAGACACCAAGATAACTTGCAGTTCTTGGAACAGAGGCCCAATGAACCAGGTCCATCGGGAACACAACAATCCCGGGGGAATGGAAACGAAAAAAAAACTTCGAATTCACAGTAGAAGATAGAATTTTAAACACTTTCACTTCCAGAATTATTAAATGGCAAGCAGAGGATGATGACTTAATTCAACATAATGACGAACGGAAAGAAATGGGTACAAGAATTAGAATGCCAATCATATCATGCGAAGTATTCGGTATGCCTGTCGATACTTTGATTGTTACTGGGGCTATGCTTTGTCTTGTGAGTGAGAAGCTTTATATTCTGTGGAAGCTCAAAGAGAATTTAGAGGAGATTCCAGTATCAGGAATTAAGATCCAAGGAATAATACCCAACAAAATATCTCTGTGTAAAACACAATTATACTTATGTATTACTATTGGAGGACATGATTTCCGACATGTGTTTGTAGTAATGAAGGACATGGCTTTTGACATGATATTGGGAGCGGATTTCATTCAGAAATATCAAGCAGTGATAGACATGAAGACAGAGACGATCAGATTCAAGAATACCGAAGAGATTAACTTCGAGGGAAAAGAAGAGGAAGACATCGAGGGAGATGCTCAATGGTCTCTGATTTTTCATGAAGCTGAAGGAAGAGAAGTCTACACTGAGAAGGAGTCCCCAGAGCTAGGAAAAATTTTGGAAGAGTATCACGATATTTTTGATATTAAACCTGGTGAAATTAAAGATTTTGAATATCGTGGAAGTAAACAACAATGGAAGCTATGAAGTCGCTAATACACGAACTGGTAACATCGTGGGAACTTATAATGCATCGAATTTGAAGATTTATTATTCAAGAACCAGATGATTTAATGTGTAGATAGGAAAAATAAAAAAAAATCAATTTTTATTTTTTGCTAGGTGGGGGGTGGATGTGCCCAACTCTAGGAATGGGTATTCCAAGATTCAGACACCTAGATATCAAGGGAAAGGCTACAGCCGCTTTTGAAAGTTGAGATATTTGAATATCGCGCTACATTGCTTCCAGAAGCAATTGGAAAGAATATGCAGCTAAGAGCTGGTCAAGTGACGTAGCGAGTAATAGCAGAGGTCGAGACTATTTATTGATTAAATAGTTAGCCATGGAGTAGAGACTTGAGACTTGGATCAGATTACTGGCACGGCCAAATGAAAGAGAATGCACTTAGTATCAAGTAAATCGGACCAGGGATACCAGAGATATGAGGATTTCCAGATTTCAGCTGATTCAGCGTGACCCTGACCGTTTTGAATAAAAGCCGGCTGGCCGAAGCAACTTCAGCTCACTTCGAAACAAGCACTTGCCTAGCAAGGTGCCGCTACGCTGAGCCAAGGCACATGGTTGCCGGATCTACGCAGAAGTTATTTTCAAATTGTGATAGTCACAAAAGTGCTGCGCTACAAGTGGAACGTAGTAAGTTTCCGGAAGAAAGAATCACTAAGGTGATTGATATTTTTTCAACGGACACTGGTGAAATATTTTTATTTCTACATGGACATATGCTAGACTTTGTCTAGAATAGTACTTTGTCACAGACCAGTAATAATATAATACTTGGATATTTTAGTCCAATTCAGTCAGTTTCATATTTGTAACCTGATAACCACTCCGATCTTTCAGTATATTGAAAGCCAGTCTATCACGGTGTTGTTCATTAGCCGACGATGGGAAACTATAAGTTGCTTCGCGCATGATAGATGGTGTGAAGCCATGCCCAGGGAACGATATTCAGAACAGCCGTTGATTGGTTTAGACTGTCAGTGTTTTCTTGTACTGAAAGGATTACCGTGAGTTATGTTACAACTGACATATTTGAGAATAGATCATTTAGATCTGACCCCATTTAAGCAAACTGTTATGGCTTTAACAGAAGCCAATATTAAAATGGATCAACAGTTACTTCAAACGTCAAGGGATATTACCACTATGTCTTGCTAGACAGATTGTGGGTATATAATGGCGGCCGATACAAGGATTATACGTGCTTGTCCGATAGGGCATGTTTCTGGATAAATGTGGTACAGACCAGGTTCACTACGCTTCAAGACCATCAAGAAATGTAAGCCACATTTTGACTTTATATTATGCCTAGCTAATTGGAACAAACTCATTTTCTGCAGATGACCAACACATTTTTTTTCTTCGTATTTAAATCTTGCAATGATTTACGCAAGACATATTAGAGTTATTCTGAGTATTTTCAGCACTCAGAACAATTTAGGATCGATGACCGAGCATAACGAGGATTTATTTGAATATTTCATATTTTAGGGAAGTCACGGAAAACCGTCGATGTAACTGTAAAAGTTAAATTATTTTTTGTTGAGGAATGGACATTTTTTTCCATATTCGAAGGTTCGAACATGTGGATTCTCACATAATGAAATAATAATTAAATATATTAAAAATAATATAATTAATAATAATAATAATAATCCACTAATAATAATAATAATGATTTTCATAACTTTTCTAAATAATTTTTGGATCTCATATTTTCTAACATCACATTTATTGAGAGAGAGCCTATGAAGTAGTTTAATCATTTCTAGTTTAGAACAGGTGATTTTCCGAAGGAGAGTGGTTAGCGCAAGCCCGCATTCAACCAACATTTCAGTTCTGGTTGAACAGTTGATATTTGCAATGAGCAAAGTATATTTTTCAGATAACACGGAGAGGCATGAAACGGGAAGCAAATGATATTTGTATCAAATAGGATATTTTGTATTTATATAAAATCATGACGTAAATACACACTCGAAAGTGAAATAGAGTATCATAAGTATGGTAAATTCACGGGTTGAACTGAATGGTAAAACAAGTAGTTCCGTGAAGAACTATACAGCCTATTTTCATAAATCCTACTTATGTTAACTGCCACAATCAACATACAAAATTTCAGTTTAATTGCTGTAACAGATTCGTAGATATTGAGAACCGTCTAAATATTTCAGATGTTCGCCAGGTTGGATTTTTATTTTTGTACTATTACATTAAGATTATTGTGTACTTGTGGTATTCAAACTTCAATCGCATGATTAGACAACAAGAAGTAAAAAGGAGATTTTAAAATTACGCACAGCAGCCATCTTGTGATAATGCAAACCAATGAAATAAATTAGATGCCAGTGGATCAACATTTGTATAAGCATTTAACGTGCAACGTTTCACGGCACTCGGGTAGTTAATTCGCGAGAAACGTCCATTTAAATATTTATACTTCGCGTCGCCGCCATGTTGGATTTGTGCTCACCAGGTTCCTGAAAGTCCTATAGGTGAACATATGTTCATAGTCTCTATGAACATAAAAAAATTCAGTTTGGTTGCTGTAAAAGATTCATAGAAATTGAGAACCGTCTAAATATTTCGGGAGCTCACCATTTAGGAGTGTTATGTGTATAGGCCATTGAGTTATGTACCATTCAAGGACAATTATTGCCTAGGTTTATTATTCAAACTTTCACTTCGATCGCATGATTACGACACAAGAAATTAAAACTTAATTTTAAAATTTCGCACAGCCGCCATCTTGAGGTTATGTAAACAATTGAATTAAATTAGATGGCAGTGCATTACAATCAGCTAAATCAATTACTGTACCACATTTCACTGCGCTCAGAGAGTTAAATCACGAGAAAAGTCTATTAAAATATTTTAAATTCGCTTGGTCGCCATGTTCGTTTCGTACTTTACAGGTTTATGAAATATACATATGTATACCTGTATCAGTACCCTTTATCACCGTACAAAATTGCAGGGTGATATCTGTAATAGTTTCGGAGATATAGAATGTCAGTGAAATATTTCGCACAGCCGCCATTTTGAAGTTATGTAAACAATTGAACTAAATTAGACTCCAGTGCATTACAATGTGTATAAACATTTGCTGTACCAAGTTTCATTACATTTAGATAGTTAAATCGCGAGAAAAGTCTATTTAAATGTCTCAACTTCGCTTGGCAGCCATGTTGGTTTTGTAGTCACCAGGTTTTTGAAAGTCTCATAGGTGAACTTGTAGTAGTGCTCTTTATCACCGTACACAATTTCAGGGCGATATCGGTAATAGTTTCGGAGATATTGAATGCTAGTGAAATATTTCGCACAGCCGCCATGTTGGATTGGAGAGACGTAACAAAATTTGAAGGGCACGGTCGAGGTCGCCGGGAATAGTGCTATGAACGTCCCGAATTTCATTGAAATCGCTCCAGCCGTTTCGATTTTATTAGGGGGGGACACACACACGAATCACACACACACACACGGACAAAAGGTGATCTCATAAGCCTATTTTTTCAAAAATGAAAATAGGCTAATAAAATAAACTTGTCAGTTTATTAATCTTCCAGTGTTGATAACAAGCAGAGGCTTGATTTATTGTATAAATTTTGGGAAGACAATTTATGTGTGTGAAGTAGTTGAAATGCCATTCCCAGGTGCGCATGTTTAAGTCGCAGGAATGAGGAGGTTTTTTCGAGCATCAATCAAATAGCAGGTTCGATGGCTCAGGTTTATAGAAGGAGTATTGGAATTACACATTTCGTCGTATGAAAGACCCGAAGGTTATTTCTTAAAAACCATCAGTTCTTATTTCAACCTTGTTTACGGATTCCATTAAGACTTTGATTTTGCTAGAACCCGGATTTGTCATGATAGTATTTTGTTCTTCTTCAGAGGAAGACCTTTGCCGTTGTTGTTGGAATATTGTGTTCTTATGAAAATAATAGAATGGGCCACTGCCAATTAAAAATAATTCTATAACCACGAATAATTTGAAGGATTTTTCAATCCTAGTGCCATGAACTAAATGAATTTATTATGAAGCTACAATTCTTATTTCCACATTCTGTCGAAGAATTGCAAGTTGTGAAAGTTACTAAAATGGCCATAAATATAAATATATTTTTCATAATAATGATTCCATGTGGAAGGTCAAATTGTTGAATAGTTGAATGGTCCAACAATTTATTGATCAAGTTGATGATTCAGAAATCATATATTTTGTTAGGAACTTGAAGTTCATAATCGAGTCACTTCTCGAAACGTTTAATATCAGAAGAACAATTAATGTTGTTGTGCTTCGCACAGTTCTTCGATGCTATGCTCAAGGTCAAATACTTTTCAGATGTTATTAATATGTGTAAATAATTTGTGTTGATTCAGAAATAATAATATTTTTTGACAATATTTTTTGAAACTGGAAAAATAAGTGAAAGTTAAAAATTCTATGAACATTTATTCTACGAGTGTTAATATTGTGTAAAAATTCAAACAGTGAACTACAGTATTTCCAGTAAAGACAATTAAATTTGAACTGGATTTAATCATGAATGAATATAATTTTGAACACAGTCTACAGGACTATTAATTAGACTTGTGTTTCCAAAGATAATTGTCCAATGTGTTTGGAAAATTCTGTATATTGTGTAAATAGGAGTGTGGGTCGCCACACGTGAATGATGCTGCTTTGAGCATTTTTGCAGTCAATTTTAACTTCACGAAAACTGTAACTTGAAGTTACAGTGAGCACGAAAACTGCGAGCAGCTGTAGTACGGAAGACAATCAGATAAGTAGTTAGCCTAAAATTTTCTAGTTTAACTATAGTTTACAACCATATAATCTCTCTAAAGTACAAACTCCGGATAGCTATCACCATCTAGCATTTCACCTAACATATATACTGCATTTAGCATACACTGACAGTTGCAGTACCAATACTGCAACTAAATAATTGTACATATTGTAAATATTTTCACCTGTATTTCAAACATAGATTTTATAGCCTAAGTGTAATGGATCTGATGATGATCGCTTGACGATCGAAACTGGTCATCCTAGTGTTTTATTAATCTCATGTAATTTATTTCAGGATTAGGGCATAACCCATCTCTTTTGGGTACATTCGTGTTGACCGACTGAAAAGCACTAAACTCTTGTACACTAGAACTATAGGAATAATAAATCACATCATGATACCATATTATATGCAAAATCACAATCGCTTACATCTTTATAACACTTTAGGCAGAGCGGAAGATAACCTCGTAGTTCCGCCCCTTAAAACAACAATCTCTAACTAACACTTTGAACAGACCAACCATTTGTTACATGAACAAGGCATGCTCACTAAGATCTCAAGACATCTCTCGACTTACAGCTTGTGAAATGAAATTCATGCGACGAACAGCAGGCTATAAAAACTGGGATCATAGATGAAATGAAGATGTGTTTAAGAAATTGAAGGTGAAACCTATCATCACTTATTTTTCTTTTTTAAAGTGCGTGTTTAATCTTCAGCTACAAGATGAATCTAACCGAAACATTTGTGGCTTTAATTAGTCTACTACATAACGTTAAAAATATTCTTTTGAGTTTGCTGAGAATAAAAATGAAATAGTAACTCTTAAGTAATAAATATAAGGACTTGCATGAAATCAATTAGTAGACTTAAAGATTAATAGATTAAACAATCTATTGCATTTCAATATATTCCGTAAACCATCTCAAACGAACACAATAATTAGGCACATTTCCTCACATCCTGGATCACATAAGAACGCTACATTCCACAATTTACTCAATAGGGCATTTCGAATGCCCATGTCCAGAGATAATTTTAATAATGAAAATAAAATTACTTACCAAATAGCAAATTCCAATAGCTTTCCATATGCACATTCATGCCATTATCAACACACACAAAAGCAGAAATAGAACTAAAGTAACTAAAATCGACGAAGGAATTGTGAAATACAATACTTTTACATACATTGACAAAGCAAAAAAAGCAAAGCCAACTCCATACAGGCCATGGAGGCACTGGGAGTAGTGGAAGTTAGAGGCTCCCACTTTTTGTGACATCGGCACTAAATGGGATGCAGTTGTCAGCTCCATGCCTGGCCGTCTTTTCTACCAGGAATTACCCTGGTACTCATTTCTGGTGTAGGCTGAGTGAACCCCAGGGCTATTTGCGTTTCCGAAAGTGGTAATTTTGTTTCAAAAATCCACTACCTGGGTGGGGATTGAAGCAACTCCCTTTCAGTTAGAATCTCAGCGCCTCTACCGACTGTGCCACGCAGCCCCACATACATTGGCAACAGTATATATTCTTTAATAAAAATCTTTCGGAAGCATGATCAATGCACAGCTTTCAGAACGGATAATACCACAGGTAAACTACTATTTAACAGCTACGCACTCAATGAAATAATTTATTTTCCAAGAGTCAAGAGTGTATAAACTGACATGCAATGATTGTAGTGCCTTATAATTATATCCGACAGACAGGTCGGGATCTCAGCTCACGTTTTATAGAACATTTTAGAGCAATGAGACATAATACACATTCGGCAATGGCCATTCACTTCTTGGAGAACAAACACAATCTCACCAATGTAATGCGTAACGTAGTACTTCTACCCACCGTGCAAAAAGGACTATTGTTGAACATTTTGGAAAATCTTGAGATCTTTATCTTTCAAGGGGTGTACCCGAACAAAAATGTAAATGAAATTATTCGATTGGACAACCCACTATTATTTTTAGAAATTTTACAAAACTTTTAGAGAATACTAACTAATTCGGTAAATATAATTCTTTAAGAACCACTTAAAAAATAAAAATCCTAAAATTCCTATAAACTTATGAGGGAAAAAGTGAAGATCGGTACACAAAAAATGAAAAATGGATAAAATGAGTTACTATTTGAATTTTGGAATTGTTAAATTTCGCATCTAATAGCAAAATGTGTGTGTTTCCTAGTACAAGAACTAGTCATAATATTAAAATCGTTCGTGTTTTGGTTCCTTAAGCTGTATGTTCCCCCTTAATTAAGGAGACGTGAACATGTTTAAAACCATGTTCGGTTCGTCATCAGAAGAAAACTTTATGAAAGAAAATATTAATAATTTTATTATTTCAGCCAATGGCCATGCACTTTTCTTTTCAGGACGGGTCAGGGGAGGGAATCTGGAAGGAAATCGGCCGCGGACCTATTGAAAGGAACCGTCCTGGCATTTGCCTGGTGGTGAAAATGGGAAACCACGAAAATCATTTTCAGGATGGCTGAGGCAGGATTCAAACCCACGCTCTCCCGATGCCAGCGAGGCACGACGTAGCGCGTTAGCGCTCTCGGCCACCGCAGCCGGTTGAAGGTAAATATTAAAAATAATAAAAATTAATGCATATACAGTAATTACAACTACTTTATACAAATAATAATATTAAGAGAACTAAATTAAAAATATACAATCATGCCTAAATATCAATATACATTAAAACTTATTTAATAACCATTCCAAGAAACATTAAGAAATTTCTATTTTATTAATAGAAAAATCTGTCACTAAACATAGAAAGGCTTTGAAATTCACTAAATCCCAATATAAATTCATTTGATGTAGCGACTCTTCGTTTATGATGACAGCACTAGCTCAAGGTTGGTCAAACATGGGAACATCACGAACGTGACCCTCCCGACATCCCTGAAACATGTTAACCATATCACAAGAAAATAAATGTGCAAATGTATTCTTCCCCCAAGCACATTGAGTTCATCCCTAGAGAGCACGCGAATTAGGTACATGTGGAGCAGCCCAGTTGGATGTGCGCCTTGAGGTCATATGTCCTCGGCTTTCAAATGCTGCATTGCGTGTTCGGATTTACA
The DNA here is from genome assembly GCA_946902985.2 of Meconema thalassinum. NCBI lineage: Eukaryota > Metazoa > Arthropoda > Insecta > Orthoptera > Tettigoniidae > Meconema > Meconema thalassinum. The sequence goes on along the minus strand of OX336391.1, from coordinate 130,680,671 downwards.
TCTCAGTTTTTGGTGAATTATAGTGTCTAATCGTCCTCTGTTTGTTGTTGTTGTTGTTGTTGTTGTTTGATTTTGATTTTTCTGACATCGTGCTCATTTCAGTCCAGTAGGCCTATACTAGGTAACTGATGATACATTTGTGTGATATCTATTACTGCGTTTTAGAGTGTCAGTAGAATTGTGTGAATTTGTAATTGGGACGAAAGATTGGGAAGGAGGTGGCCGTGGATTTAAATTAGGATCCATCCTGACGTTTGCCGTGAAACCACGGTAAACCAGTAGTGTTTTTTTTTAATCCATCGTTTCTCATTTTTGCCTCAGGAGGCCGAATGCACCCCATTTCAACCTTTAGAAAAGAATTGAATTTCTTGGCATAACCGGAAATCCAACCTGGACCTCGGGAGTGACTGTCAAGAATCTTTCCTTACATTACACCTTTTACCAGTCATGAAAACGTACTTCTATGGCTAGGGGCTTTGCGACATCATGGTCATGTAGCCCCGTGCACTTGGATGTGTGTAGAATTTGTCTGATAACCTGTGTCACCGTGATGTCAGTACTATTGCGTGCATTTGTATTAGCCTACTTTCGATTTTTGCAAAAAATGAAAGTAGACTTATGAGATCAACACAGGGCGAAAAAAGTGTGTCTGTCTGTGTGTGTGTATGTGTGTGTGTGAGTCTGTGTGTGTGTCTGTGTGTGTGTGTGTCTGTGTGTGTGTGAGTGTGTGTACTCTGAATGTCTGTCCCCCCCTATCAATTCGAACACGGTGAATGCGAATTGAACGAAATTTGGTACAAAGGTAGCACTAGCAAAGGACACCTCAGTGTCATGTTTTATATTGCCGCCATCTTTACTAAAACTGAATGGCGGCCACTCAAACGTTCAAAACGTAAAATCAAATAACGACTAACCAAATCATCCGATCTCTACCAAATTTGGTAACAACATACCTTCGTATAGGATGCGTCTTGTGACCAAACTACAAAGTCGTCCGCCATACCATTTCAGGATGGCGGCCGTGCGAATTATGCAAACTTTATAATCCATATCATGGGACCCACCAGTTCCGATTATCGAGCCGAGAATCGTTTTAACTGTTCTAAAGGAAGAGGCACGTTCGAAATTAAAAGTTTATTTTGTAATACTATAGTGCAGACGTGATTTTAAAAAGCTGAGCCGATTCAGTAATAAGACAAGATGGTAGCGGATATCTTGTGCCTGACTTATATTTCACTAATTTGAGTATTGCATGCAATATAGCGTACTGTACAAAATAAATATACTTTGTATGAAATGCTTTATATATAAATAATATACTCCAGTGATGAAATCGTTTAGTATAAATCATTATTTGCTAACAAGTTCTATGTAAGTCATTTTATATAGAACGATATTCGTTGACACAATTAGCTCAGTGGTAGGTAGTGGTTAACTAGTCGTGGCCGAGTGAGGTACGTGTGTGCGCGCTGTGTGACCGCATTTGGAAGAGTGTACGGTTTCCTAATACCGGTGCTTCCTTAGTTCCACGTGTGTACTGACCTTCCGGGTGTCATTCGGACAATACTTTTTCAAGTAGTGTTCCAGATAGGACAACAAAACCAGAAACCCAGAAAACCCCGCTGAAAATCATGTCCGGATACCAGAGGAAGAACACCGTACGCTGCCAATGGGACAGGCAGAGTTCTCGCCCCTCACCAGGAGAAATTCACCGCTGGATTGGCGATACCCTCCGGTTGACTGTCGACCAAGTAGAAGCCATCCAGTTAAATGCGCACGAGAAAACCATGTACATCAAGGTAATCAGCATATCTACTTATCAGAAATTGTTAAATACTTTTGCAGATCCTATTAAATTTCAGTATGATTCAGGCGAAATGACAAATGTTAAGCTCTCCACAGCGGATTCCAATTTTACCACAGTGCGGATATTTAATGTCCCACTCGAAGTTCCTCCTGAAATTTTCAAATCCGTCCTGTCGAAATATGGCACTGTGAGTGACGTCAGGAAAGAACAATGGTCTTCTGCTTATCAGTTCCCGGTGTATAATGGAATACGTGCCGTCAATATGGAAATCAAACAAGATATCCCCTCCACTGAGACATTTGGTGGCCATTCTGGCTATATAACGTATAATGGACAGAAACAGACCTGTTTAATTTGCAATGCTACCACCCATCTACGTATCAACTGCCCCAAGAAAATGATTCCCCTCGGTATAACTCCTACACAACAACGACGTGCCCAATACTCGGAAGTTGTGACGCAGCAAACGTCATATGAAAACATGCTTACTGATCAGTCAGCTGGGACAACACCAGAAGTGACCTCGGTTACATATGACGCAGAACTGGTAACTTGCCCTGACCAGAGCAGTGAGCCACAGAGTGCCCCTGTGATATCGGCAACCTGTATCGCAGCCTTAGAACCGACTATGCCGTCACTACAGGCTGCCACAGAAATTTTGTCTTCACTGCCACCACCTTCTCTGGTATCTACCGACTCACCTAAGCTGGTTGATCGGGGATCCGAGAATGTATCTAAGAAGATTAAAACAAATGCCTCGATTGCCGTACCAGCCCCGAAGAATCAAACTGGCTCCACAAACGTTTCCACAGCTGTGAAAAAGAAACAAAATCTTCATTCTACGTCATCTAGGGACCCACGAACGCTCTCAAACGCTGACAGCCGGCCTATGAATGGCAGTCATAAGGAACTATCTCAACCTAATTTGACATAGTGCACCAGTATATTTCTCACCTGTGTCTTTTTTTTCTTTTTTCTCGAGTCCACCTTCCAGTATGTCTAGCACAGCTTTTATACTTTTCTTAATGGCGCAATTTCTCACTGTGGCCACTGTGAATATCAATGTAATAGAATGCCCTCTGAAATTTCAACTGTAGGAGAGATTCCTTCGAGATGCAGACATTGACATTGCCTTCATTCAAGAAGTTGCTATACCCTGTTTGCCAATATCTGCCTTCTACAAACAATACATCAATACCGGTAATACGAATAGAGGGACCGGATTCCTCATACGACATGATATCCCACTCGAAGGTGTGCTATGTCATCCATCAGGACGCATAATATCTGGACACATAAACAATACCACCCTGATAAATGTATATGCCCCATCCGGGTCAAATAAGCGTGTGGAACGGAAAATGTTCTTTCAACAGAGTATACTGCCTCATCTGCACGACGTTAAGGAAAAACTTATTCTTGCAGGGGATTTCAATTGTATTCAACGCCCAGATGATTCCACTAGTTCATACCAAGGTATCAACCCGGCTCTCAGGACCCTTCTTAACTCCCTACACCTCATTGATGCTGTGGATAGTTTAAGGGTGCCCCTGCCCCATTACACCTGTATAAGTCACAACTCCTCATCACGAATTGACCGCATATACTTTTCACAGGAACTTATCCAGCCTAGACGATATGAAGTGATACCTGCCAGTTTCACTAACCATCATGCTGTCGTATGTACAATCTCTTACCCCCATCCCATATTTCACATAGGAAGAGGTTATTGGAAGCTGAATTGCTCGCTGTTACTGGAGGAGGAATGCCAAGATATTTTCAGACAACACTGGACTCGATGGGTCCAACAAAAATGCAAATTTCGCGACTGCGCAGACTGGTGGGATATTTTAGTTAAACCAGGGATGCGCCGCGTCTTTAAGAACATATCCTACCAACGAGGTCGGGAAAGACGGGATACAGTTGAATTTTACTATCGAGTTCTTCGCCAGCTCCAGCAAAGATCTGATGCTGGGGAGCGTATATATGACCAGATTCGGGAAGTTAAAACCAAGCTCCTGTCCCTACAGCAACGAAAACTCGCTCATATAAACGTGGCTTTAAAAGATCGTACAGTGCTCCCGGACGAAAGTGCAAGTGTATACCATATCGCCAAAGGACAACGGGAGCGGCAACGTAAATATATCCACCGCCTCCGCACCAGTACTGGACGTGACGTCACCTCCCCTGACGCTATACGTAGTGAAATATCATTATTTTATCAACGGTTCTACGCTAAGGCTGAAATTGATCCACAGCAGGTGACCCTATTGCTTTCATCTTGCAGTACCCAACTATCTCCGGACAACAAAACTCTGCTCAGCGCGGATATTACGGATGAAGAGATTCACTCTGTGGTTAAGTAACTCCCAAACAACCGCTCACCTGGCATTGATGGACTGCCATATGAAATGTATAAACACTTCTGGCCTCTCATTGGCAAAGAATTTTGTCATGTCCTGCGTACCATTCTCCAACGTCGTGCTCTTTGTCAGCCACATCACGAAGGTACCATAGTCCTCATACCAAAAACATCCTCTCCCATGGCAGTTGGTGACTTCCGACCAGTTACTCTGCTCTGCAGTGATTATAAAGTCCTTACCAAAGTACTTGCATGCCGATTGAAGACTGTTCTACATGATATCATTGGTATTGAACAATGTTGCAGTATTCCTGGAAGAACTCTGTTAACAAACTTAGCGATACTACGGGACCTACACCTAAAAGCCGAAATGCTCCCCACTGAGCCAATGAGTTTTCTCACCTTAGATCTTGATAAAGCTTTCGACCGCATCAGTCATGAATACTTGTACATGGTCTTGCAACACTTTGAATTTCCTGAAATCCTTATTGACTACATTCGTATGATAAATTGTATTGCTACGTCTCGAGTGCTCGTCAACGGTTTTCTTTCCCCTCTGATTCCAAAACAACGATCAGTTAGGCAAGGATGTCCCCTGTCCATGCTACTTTTTGTCATTGGCCTTGAACCGTTCATTCGGACTACCCAGGTGAAGCTACAGGGTTACAAACTGTCCACACATGTTTTTGGAATGTGCGCCTATGCTGATGACGTATCAATATTGATCCGCAATAATGAAGATATCTCCCACATCGATAGCGCCCTTCAGCTCTACCATATCGCCTCTGGAGCACAATCGAACCCCCAGAAAACTGCTTTGCTTCCGCTCAATACTAACTCAGTGATTACCCAACAGCCCTGGTTCCGGATAGTAAATGAGGTGAAAATTCTTGGCATTACCTGGAAGCAATCGCTTCTGGACACAGTGCAAGCAAATTGGACTAAGGTCATTGCCAAAGTTAGGGGAGTGCTGATCCAATTTGGTCAAAGAAACCTCAATATAGTGCAACGGGTCATGATCCTCAACGTGTTTGCGCTCTCTAAAATATGGTATGTCGCACAACTTTTCCCACTTCCCAAAATGTTTGAGAGCCAATTGGCAAAATATACAGGTTGGTTTATATGGCAAGGATTTTTGTTCCGAGTACAACGGGAACAGTTGTATCTCCCATCCCGGCAAGGTGGGCTAGGGCTAACAGCTCATGGCATGAAATGCCGTGCACTCCTCTGCAAGAACGATATCACCATTCTTTCCCAACATGACACTTTTACGAAAGCGCTATACCAAGATATTCGAAACACAGCCCGTGGTTGTGATAGAGCTTTGCCGAAGATATTTAGGGACCATCAACAGCACCTTCTAGAAACTGTTCGCCAAATGCCTTCAGGGACTGTTCCAACGACGAAAAGTATTTATAACATGTTGCGGCAAGTGGTACACTCCAAACCGCGAATCGAGGCCACCACCCTCTACGTCCATTGGCCCACTGTTTGGAAAAATTTTGGGGCTATGACCATTTCTTCTGCTGTACACTCCCAGGTTTTTATCTTCCTCAACGATCTCATCCCAACCGCTCTACGGCGATATACCATCCGTCTTGAAGCTTACCCATGGTGTACTATATGTGGTCAAACTGATACGGCGATACACCGCTTCACATCATGCACGCGAGTTGCCTCCACGTGGGTGTGGTGTAAGGGAAAAGTATGTCAACTATTAAATGTGCCCACGGATGACCTTGATGACAGGAAGTTGATTCGCTTGTCGGTGACCGCCTTCCCCCAAATTAAACAGACTGCCATTGTGTGGATAATGGGCCAATATGTACACTTCGTGATGGACAATGATCAACATTTCTCGTTCCAGGACCTCAGGTACCACCTGCAAAAAGAGCGTTGGAAGCTTAGTGAAAGTGGACAATTGTACGATAAATATGGACACTATCTGGATTTCTTGTGATGTATTAGTATGGTATTTATCATATCTGAAAATTCTGTAATTCTGTAAAGAGCTAATAAAAAAAAGTGGTAGAGCGTCAGCCTATCGCTCAAATGCCTATGGTTCAAACCCGATCTGAGCTAGGTTTTTTGCTTGAAATGTTATATGTTTATTGTTTTGTAATGACTCAGATGTTTTAAAATTAAGCGTTATATTGTGCATATTATGGTGTAAAATATATATTTAATTAAAACATAATTCGCCAGCAGATTTACTCGAGACATCTAGCTGCCAAAAAGGTAACTAGATTAACTTCCAGATTTTATTGAAAAGTTTCTTCTTCTGGCCGCTAGAATGCACTCGCTCTGTTAGGACACGGCCGACTGAATACGAGCTGCGCATTCAGTCGGCCGTGGTTAGGATTATATTGTTCGATATTTCACCACTAGATGGTACGACTAGTCTACGAGGGGCTCCATTGATTACTACACCATTGGCATTCTATGCGCATCGAATTTGAAGAATGACAAGATGATACTACGATACATTTTTACTTTTTATTTTAAAGGGTTTGTAACAGCCTATTTTGCGTTACTTGAAAATGTTATTTGAAGTAAAGAACAAAACGATTTCACATAGTAGGTGTTAGTTCATGTTATTAATTACTACTTTTATTTGAGGCAAATAGCAATCGAAAATATCCACATAGTTTGTATACACACGTCTCTGTAGGGTCATGGAAAGATTTGTTAATTCAATTAGGGTTGTGAAAGCCATGCACAACCAGACGTGTAAAGACATGCCTCAACTCAAAGTTGGATGTTGCCCGCGGCAGGTCGTATATGTAATAATAATAATAATAATAATGTTATTGGTTTTACATCCCTTTTAACTACTGCTGCTTTTAGAGACACCGGGGTGCCGGAATTTTGGCCCGAAGGGGATCTTTAACGTGCCAGTAAATGTACTGACACGGCTCCCTCGCATTTGTGCACCCTCAAATGCCAGCTGACTGCGCCAGGATACGAACCTGCAACCTGGGGCCCAGCAAGCGAGAACGTTACCGCTGAGCCACGCAGCCAGTCCGGTCGATTATGTCTCCAGATCCATAACATTCTTGATATACTTCTTATCTTTCTTTCTTCAATGATGGTAGCAGTTTTTATCTAGGTTGTGGCGTTTGGTAGAGGTAAATCGTTTCTAAGGTCTTCAACAAAGAATAGTTCTATTATACTCTTTGATAATAACGAGTTATAACTATACTCATACATTTAGGAGAAAGTAGGCTATATGTTCTTTACTGAACATCTTGTTTTTAGTTGTATGATTTGCGTTGGAAGCAGCCGTGGCATTAAGTTAGGTATTGAGACCGTATTTTGTATTGAGTAGGATCTATGTTGGACAGGTGTGTACTTAGGTGCATTCCTGTGGCGCTATTTGCACGGCACACAGCTCATGGATACTCCGTGGCGAGGTTAGGAGCAGATAGGCAGCACGCCATACAGCCTGGAGCACGTGCTTTGGTTTAGTACAAGGGAGCTGTACAAAATGGAGGCAGCAGTAACGTCAATCTGATGCAACATGATATACTTTGATATAGTAGCCATGAAGCAGAATAGTAATGGACAAATGCATTATGTTTAGAGAAGAGGAAACTTGAGTGTATTTCACACATATATAAATGCAGATAACAAAATATCAGAATATTATCGAACATGATCTAGTATCGATATCGAGTCAATATCGTTCCTGAACGAAAAGCACTATGGGTTTCTCAGGGCAGTAAGCAAAGATCTGTCCAGGCAGAGACACGAGATTGCAATATACTTCGCTGGGAGTTCGGCACTCATATCGTGCGCGAGCAACGCGGACGTGTATTTACTTAAAGTTAGACAGTTCGTACCGCAAATTTTTATGTCTCAGCTTATTATAGCTGAAGACTGTGTTAAACTTCATCATCAGGAGCAGTGAACTTTGTATTCACCAGGACTTGTGTGATATTTTATATGCCAGTACAAGACTTTATTCTACAACAGTACAGTTTACAGTATACAAGCATATTATCATTATGACTTCAGAACAGAAGTTGATTGAACGGAGACTTCACCAAGACATGACTATGTCACGTATGGGCTAAAATGGAAGGCAGGAATGCGATGCAATAGTGGAATTGACTACTTAGGATGATCACCAGCACCAAACATGGAGTATTATAACAGCAGAAAACTCTTTAAGAAGAGGTGGAAGACGTCTTGGAGATGTTTTTTATACATTCATACTGTAACTGCATGAAATACAATGGCATACTACGAATAAGCTCCAGCTATATCTTGGGAAAGTGTGAGAGCGATGAACTTGTTTCGCGAACAGCTGTTTTTCTTTTTCAAACGTTCGGACTCGGGTTCGGTTCTCTACAAGATCCAGTCGTATCGAGGACTACGCGACCTGATGAACGAGGGTTCAGTTCCAGAACGAGGACAGTGTGTTTCTCGCATACTCATAGTTCAACCAGATGGCAACGTACAAGGTAGCTGACCTCCCATTTTCATAGTAGACAGTATGAATTAGACATACTCTAGAGTGTTCCTATTCACCAATTTTTCTTAGTAGTTAGAAAATGCATTCCAAGGCTAGACCCAATTTTCTATCGCTTCAGTTTTGTAGTGTATTTTATTTTTGTAATTAACATTAATATTTTATTATGCTAATTTTTTTGAATGCATTAATTCACTTCTTTTTCTTTCTAAATCTGAGCATTTAACGGAATTATATAACTTGTTGAGAAGATTAATATGAAGAGTAGAGAGAAGACTACGATAACTTTATGTAAGAATATTAGTTAGCAAGCAGATGACCAATACGCCACGTATACTTGAAGATTATTTGTATAGACATTTCTACGAATTTCGAATTTGAACTTGAACACTTATGCATTTCATGCGAGTTTCGCTAATAGACGTGCGGGTCTATTTTTCATCAAGTGCAGTATAAATATGGAAACATAATGATTTATAGAGCAGATATTTCCGATTATTGGATTAACTTTGGTAGTCTACAGCTCTTGAGATTTTTCTTTTTGGAGTGGTCTTGGACACTATTAGATCGTTCAGTGTATATTTGAGCCATGTTTAACATCTCTTTTCTTTATTTTTCTTTGGCGGCCGTCCCGGTTGACTCAGACGCCATGTGAGATGCTTTCTGTCCGGACGTGCCTTGAGGCTCTCCGCCTTATTATTTAAAATGTAATGTTTTTCCTTTTTATTTAACATTGTTATTATGCCGAAGCCTTCCATTTACTCATGTAAGTAACACATCTAACCTTGTTTCCACTATGCTCATTTCCTATATTTAACTTTTCTTTTTGATCTTCGTCGTGTGCTTGGATTTGCTGTGGAACCAATCGAAATGGCGGTCTCCTGTTTTGTTTAGTTTAGGTATACGGTTTAACCTTTTATTTGTGCCGTGAAATATATCTGGGAGTGATTTTGTGAGTGTATGTTTTTCTTGCTGCCAGGTGCATTGATGTTGTTTTGATTTGGGCATATCTTCGAATGGGTCTCCCGTTGTTTGTGGACGTTGGCGTTTCGACCATTCTCCCAACACGAGGCATGACACCATATATTTTAGCCCTTATGTATTCCCTTCATTCCATGCTTCGTACAACTGAATCACGGCGGTAACTTTAAGTAGGCCTTACCGTATTCAGCTCGAACTCGGAACGTAAGTTGGGGACCATATAGGTTTAGCATGTTTTGCTAGACTACCTACAAGCACGAGTTGCTTTGTGTTTTATTTCTGGATCGTCGGCTGGCATTTTGTGTGTTTGATTGCGTGTATGTATCATGATATATTTCACGGACACTTGACGTCATTTGTTTCTCCTTATAGTATCTTTGGTTTTTGCATTTCTTTTCTCTGGGGACTGCCAGCTCGATCGCATCCCCATTGCTCGCCACAGCCTCTGCGACACGCACACAGCCCCTTGTTTTATCTTTGCTATGCTTGTTATTTGTGGTCGCCATGACAACCATCCATCTCAAGGCTGAGAAGTGATTGTTGTTGACCAGCGACCGGCTCGATTGCCTCTTGATCTTTTACTTCCTCCCTTTGTACATCGTTTTCACGGAAGTGAGCACAGGTATGAATTTAATTTGTTAACGTTATTTACTATCGTAAGTTATTTATTGTTATTTATATTTATCTTCCCCGTTTGAAAGTGACTTTATTTGACCCCTAGGTGAAGGGTATTCTTTTTTTGTGTGTGTAATTCTGGCCGGGCTTCTTTGTGTGTTCGGTTTCAATTCATTAAATTTCCATTTCTTTATCCATGCGTCTTATTTAGAAGTGTTTGGCGATCGGGCTGCTCGCTCTCTCTCTCTCTTCAAACCTAGGCCTAACTTATTCTAGCTTTCTAGCACCAGGAGGGTATTCCTACCACTCGTCGTGGGACCACCTTCACGGAGTCTGGAGTCGCTCGGCACATCTGGCCTGCAAGTACGGGCCCAGCACAGGTCAGAAATTAACATCCATTTCCACTGCGTACTCCTTTCTTTTCTAGTTGGTTCCAGTGATGCAGCTAGGAGGCACGACAAGAATATGTTTATTTTAATAGGGCGGTGCATATTTTGTTCATGATTCGTTTGTTGAACTCCATCCTGGTTAAGCATTGGATTCTAATAGTTTTCGTGTACCTTCTTAAGACAGGCTCATTACTATGGTGTAGAATCTTTCGTGTTTCTTTGGGTGAGGATCTGCAGTCGAGTTTTTGTCTAGTGGAGCTGAATCGTTCTTTTTACAGTGATCTATCCACAATTTCTTGAAATATATAGTTATGAACATGAGATTATAATGAGAAATAAATTACTATTGTAAAATGATTGCATAAAATATTTTCATTACAAACCGAAATGATAATGTCAAAAATTCTCAAGCACTGTTATTTAAACAGCTGATTATATTATATTTGCCTTAGTTCTGATAAAAATTGTCCATGATACTTTAACTTATGTTAATTTGATGCACGATATTTCATGAGTTTTATGTTAAAGCTTATTTGAACTTAATGATGTTTGGAAAAATATTTACAAGCTATGGAGAGCTTATCTATTAATGAAGCTACGTGTATTTGCGAATTTGATTGTTATAATGAGATATTATACATCAATGAATGATCTATGTCATTTTTCTGTCCAGTATAAATTAGCTATTGAGCTATGTCTGAATACAATTATGTGTATATTTTGAACGTGCAGTATAGTCACGAATATTAATACTAGAAGGCTAGTATGAGGTTAATACATCCAACATTTAAGTGAAACAGCATTGTGATAATTGTTCTAGAATGGATTGTTCAAATTAATAACATTTGTTTTTGGAGAAAGGTTAATTGGAAAGACGAGTAATAATATTGATATAATCCTGTAATAATAACCACTAAAAGCTTTAGAGATAATAATAATAACATGAATAACTATGTGATTTAAAATGTTGTTAACATTTTTATGCTATGATAATGCGTTCGATAAACTTAACCATTCGTCGAACATGCCCTAATTTGACTTTAACTAATACTATAGAATGCTTATTGATGGAATCGAATTTATTACTGATGAAGAAATTGAACGTGTACAATAATGTATAAATGTAAATAATATCATTAACTTTGAGGATCATTTAAATATGTAACGAGTGTATATAATAATCTTTAAATATTTTTGAAACTGTTTTTACATGCGATTACGATGCTGAATTCTGAGAGCATTCTTGAATATGTTTCGATGCCAATGTTATTATGAGATTTCTACGCTTCAGTAGAGGTGAATTATTTTGTTTAGTGGAGAGATAGTCCACCATGCAACAGTCTTTAGATTAATAAACTGTTGGTCAATTTTAAATACTTCGGATGTCTTGGTCATTTATACTAGAAGTAGGATGCGCTACGAGGACCAGTGGGTCAGTTTTTAGGATGCCTAGCGCCACGCTCGAGATTAATTTAGTAATTTTTAGTCTCGTTAGCTCTCTTTGAGTTATTTTTCGTTTTTATTTTATCGACCACTGGCATCTTCCTATCGCATTGTTTATAAGAGAGGTATCCTTATCCCTGGTTGATCCTAGTTGGTAGAATTTTAGGGGCATTTCAGCCGGGCACTTCCAGATTCTACGATCCAGCAGTTCCATCGGATTTCAACAGGTAAGACCACGTGGATACGGGTGCAGTATCATCCCGGCATTTACCTGGAGTAGAAGTTGGAAACCACGGTAAACCACTTCAAGGATGGCTGAGGTAGGAATCGAACCCGTCTTTTCTCAGTTTTGCCTCACGGGCTTGAGTGTACCCCGTTACAGCCCGCAGAACAGGATTAGTTTTCTTGGTAGAGTTGGGAATCAAACCCGGGCCTCCGCAGTGACAGCCAAGAATGCTAGCCACTCCGTTATGCGAAGAGTCCAAGAGAACCTCGGAACCATGGTAACCACAATTATTTTCGTCTCGTATATCCTCGCAAAACTCTTCTTGGTTAATAAATTTGTTTGTGAAAGTAGAAGGCTTAATGAAAGAAGATCTGCTAGCTCGCATCATCAATGAACCTTCATTATAAATTACTTCTTAGTTACGGTCTGCATTTCAATTCTCCCAGGGTTGAGACACAGGCAGCGAAGTGTTTCTGCATTTCCGTCCGGCTTCATTATCTCAGTTGAGACCTAGAATGTCGGCTCTTTGAAGACAGGCATTTGTACCCCTTCTGAAGAGAATGAGTCGTGACAGGAATATCAATGAGACACATTCGAGGTGAGTCTTTCAGAGTATACTGGCTACAATTTCCATTTCCATACAAACTCATTACGCCGGCCTACAAACTGGAGTATAATAAAGCAACTGGTACACATTTTTTAGATATTTATTCAAATTCATACCCATACTGAATACCAGAAATAATGATAAAAGTTTAACTTCCCTTTTAATTGCTGTGGTTTTTAAAAACGTCGGAGTACCGAAATTTCACCCTGGTGCATTTAAGGCCTTGGCACACAGAATACGGGCTGCGATGACGTTCTTCCTTGTCTATCTACAGCGATCTGAACGCAAATCAGTGTTTCTTAATATTGTATTATCTCTGTCAAACACTCATTGCTGCGATAACGATCTCAATCAGGACGCAGCGGGCAGCGATCAGTTGTGTTTCGAGCCTGTTGCCCATACATTGTGTTATATTCTTTCTTGAAATGGACACCGAAAATCTCAATGAAGAGGTGAAAAACTACCCATTTTTGTATGAACATATTGTGAATTTCTTTATAGTCGGTTCGATTAGATTATATAGTTCTTCAAAACACCCATGGGACATTCGAATGCAAATGAAAAATCTATCTTCAAAACTCCCTAATTCTTGACACAATCACCTAATTGTTCTCATTGTAAATTCACTTCGTGAACCCACTTCCGCCGTTTGGCCTTTTTCATGAGAACGAAAATAAGGATAGCATTTCCACTTATCAGAAGAACACCACATGCTTCTGCATGTTTCTATATGTTTCTCTTCTGTCCACCTTATTACTAATAGAGCCCTCCGCGGGTAAACAAAACGTTATACGCATCCGCCTCGCATTCACACGACTGTTATCTACATCGGCACGTTTGCTATCCGAATTTACTGGCATTACAATATTGTACTTTAAAAAAATTAGATTTAGACATTTGAGGAGAAAGTCGTTGCCTAGGGCTATTTGTGTCACGTGCTATGTTTAAAATGAATGTTATCCAGCCAGTATTGCAACGCTGTGAGTTCGGACTGTTAATTATGCTGAATTACATAATATGAATGAGATTAGCTTATATCATCATCTCACATATGTCATGAAAAAGCCTAGCGCAAAAATATAACATGCCATTGAACATCCGGGTCCTAGGAATGATATTCAACAAGTTCATTATTGTGTTCTAGAAACTATCCGCATATTTACTCCAAACATTATCTGCAGCTTATCTGCTATCCGCACAGCCATGCAAACTATATCCGCATGGCGGATGTCATTCGAACGACTGTACCATACGGGATGCAAGCATAGAAATATCGACCTTCCTGATAGCACACGTTAGTTGGGCTGCATAAAACAATATTATCAGGGAAAGCTGATTCACCCGGTACACCCAAGTACACGGGGCTAAATGACCACGATGCCAAAGTCCCTCAAATGAAACAACAATAACTTTCACTAGTAAAAATCGTATGACTTGGAGTGCCGGGGAATTTTGCTGCTCTTCAAAGCTCAAACGTCCTCGCTCGAGAATCGAACCCATGAACTTGGAACGACAATGCGCGTACTCTAGCAGTGAAATCCGAGACTGTATAACAGTGAATTAATGACTGTGAATGGTGGGGCCTTTTGGCATCTCTTGATTAATGCAGTAATGCATTTGTTTGTTCCCTCAGGCTAAATGTTTATTAGTTATTGAGGCTTTAAGGGGAGAAACTACGAGGTCATCTGCCCCTAGACTGAATGTATCGATATGATTTATAGTTGCGATTAAATTATCTTTACTGGGCTATGAGTGGTGCTAAGTAATGGCATTTGGGGCACATTGATTTTATGGGCTTTGGTAGTGTTTTGTAGAGCTAATTAGTCTTGTATATTTGACCTGTTTGAATCTGACTATGCTTGCTTGACAGGCGAAACATGTCTTTATTTTACTCCCCCTCTTCTTGTAATCTTTTAACTTTTAATAACATGTAGTTTTTATCAGGTTTTATGAAATGTCTCAATAATTGGGACTGTACTCGTGTTGACCGACTGAAAATATGCGATAACAATCGTTATCATGTTCGCTATGTTCCCTTGTAAGACCAATGGCATAGATACGGCTCTCATTTTCTATTTTTAGCCTACTTTCGATTTTTGCAAAAAATGAAAGTAGACTTATGAGATCACTACAGGGCCAAAAATTGTGTGTCTGTCTGTGTGTGTGTGTGTATGTGTGTGTGTGAGTCTGTGTGTGTGTATGTATGTGTGTGTGAGTGTGTGTACTCTGAATGTCTGTCCCCCCTATCAATTCGAACACGGTGAAACCGAATTGAACGAAATTTGATACAGAGGTAGAACAAGCAAAGGGCACCTCAGTGTCATGTTTTATATCGCCGCCATCTTTACCAAATCTGAATGGCGGCCACTCAAACGTTCAAAACGTAAAATCAAATAGCGACTAACCAAATTATTCGATCTCTACCAAATTTGGTAATAACATACCTTCATATAGGACGCGTCTTGTGACCAAACTACAAGGTCATCCGCCGTACAATTTCAGGATGGCGGCCGTGCGAATTATTCAAACTTTATAATCCATATCATGGTACCCACCAGTTCCGATTATCGAGCCGAGAATCGATTTAACTATTCTAAAGGAAGAGGCACGTTCGAAATTAAAAGTTTATTTTGTAATACTATAGTGCAGAAGTGATTTTAAAAAGCTGAGCCGTCTCGGTAAGAAGACAAGATGGCAGCGGATATCTTGTGCCTGACTTATATTTCACTAATTTGAGTATTGCATGCAATATAGCGTACTGATACAAAATAAATAAACTTAGTATGAAATGCTTTATACATAAATAATATACTCCACTGATGAAATCGTAAGGTCTAAATCATTATTTGCTAACAAGTTCTATGTAAGTCATTTTATATAGTTCAATGTTCGTTGGCACAAATGGCTCCGTGGTAAAGCGTTAGTCTGTCATTCATATGCCTATGGTTCAAACCCCATCAGAGTTTGGTTTTTTGCTTGAAATTTTACATATTTGTTGCTTTGTAATGACTCAGACGTTTTAAAATTAAGCCTTATATTGTGCATATTACGGTGCAAAACATATATTTAATTAAAACATAATTCGCCAGCAGATTTGCTCGAGACATCTAGCAGCCAAAAAGGTAACTGCACGCCGGCCTACTTATTAACTTCCAGATTTTATTGAAAAGTTTCTTCTTATGACCGCTAGAATGCACTCGCCCTGTTAGGATTATATTGTACGATATTTCTCCACTAGATTTCACGACTGGTCTACATGGGACTCCATTGATAGTATACCATTGGCATTCTATGCGCATCGAATTTGAAGAATGACAGGATGATACAATGATACATTTTTACTTCTTATTTTAAAGGGTTTGTTACAGCCTATTGTGCGTTATTTGAAAATGTTATTTGAAGTAAAGAACAAAACGATTTCACATACTAACTGAATTCTAGCCGCTGGTACTAGTTCAGGTTATTAATACTTTTATTTCTGGCAAATAGCAATCGAAAATATCCACATAGTTTGTATACACACGTCTCTATAGGGACATGGAAAGATTTGTTAATTCAATTAGGGTTGTGAAAGCCATGCACAACCAGACGTGTAAAGACATGCCTCAACTCAAAGTTGGATGTTGCCCACGGCAGGTCGATTATGTAATAATAATGATAATAATGTTATTTGTTTTACGACCCTTTTAACTACTGCTGCTTTTAGATACGCCGGGGTGCCGGAATTTTGTCCCGAAGGGGATCTTTAACGTGCCAGTAAATCTACTGACACGGCTCCCTCGCATTTGTGCACCTCAAATGCCAGCTGAATGCGCCAGGATACGAACCTGCAACCTAGGGCCCAGCAAGCGAGAACGTTACCGCAGAGAGACGCAGCCAGTCCGGTCGATTATATCTCCAGATCCATAACATTCTTAAGATACTTCTTATCTATCTTTCTTCAATGATGGTAGTAGTTTTTTTCTAGGTTGTGGCGTTTGATGATGATGTTATTGGTTTTACGTCCCTTTTAACTACACTGACTTTTAGAGACGCCGGGGTGCCGGAATTTTGCCCCGAAGGGGATCTTTAACGTGCCAGTAAATCTACTGACACGGCTCCCTCGCATTTGCGCACCCTCAAATGCCAGCTGACTGCGCCAGGTTTCGAATCTGCAACCTTGGGCTCAGCAAGCGAGAACGTGTGGCGTTTGGTAGAGGTAAATAGTTTCTAAGGTCTTCAACCAAGAAATTATTCTATTATACTCTTTGATAATAACAACGAGTTATAACTATACTCATACATTTCGGAGAAAGTAGGCTATATGTTCTTTACTGAACATCTTGTTCTACTTACATTTTATTCTACAACGTGAAACTTTCAATGACCCGTTCTCAAAGTTAGACAAACCCAAATCCGCGAATTGAACCCGGACCTCCACGGTAACAGCCAAGAATGCTAATCAACGATTACGCAAATGCCGTATGTTCCAAACAAAAGACACTGATCGCTTTCTTCCAAATTCTAGACTCAATTACAAATCCACATACTACTACAGACAACATAATAGCATATATTATTAGGCACATTAGTACATGCACTGATGACCACGATGTACGAGATCCTGTATGTGGCAACAACATTTTTAAATCTTGTAAACATCCTTTGAGAAGCTATCCCTAAACTTTGTACGGAAGTCAGCTGCGAAGAGCGATCTATCATCCACCTATCTGCCTTCAGAAATCACTCTCTGTTACACTTAGATTGAGTTAGAAAAGTAGCAGTACCTGCTAGAGACGTTTATCGTAACATATTTAATCTTCTCTGGCTCTGCTCATTTTCCTCCTCAAATAAATTCCAACTCTTTTAACAACTTCAACTTTACTCAGGAAATACTAACTGACATCCATCAGTTTGCTATCGAGGTTAGAAAAGTTCCTTTTTATCAACGTCAGCCTTTCACCTGAAGTTCTCTGGGGACAGTACAACTCTAATGTAATCTCCATTGACAAGAATTCGACAGGAGGTAGTTGGCGCACCTGCGCACCTCTATTTGTAGCAAACTACGAAAGCAGCTGGGAGATAGGTATGAAGTCCATTTACACACCCGTATAGCGCACATACACAAGGACCACCAGTACTTCCACCGCATGAGTCGCCTAGTGGACTTCAATCTATCTCACTTTATTAGCCTACTTTCGATTTTTGCAAAAAATGAAACTAGACTTATGAAATCCACACAGGCCGAAGAATTTTGTGTCTGTCTGTATGTGAGTGTGTGTGTGTCTGTGAGTCTGTGTGTCTGTGAGTGTCTGTCCCCCCTATCAATTCGAACACGGTGAAACCGAATTGAACGAAATTTGGTACAGAGGTAGCACTAGCAAAGGGCACCTCAGTGTCATGTTTTATATCTCCGCCGTCTTGATGGAAACGTAATGGCGGCCACCCAAATGTTCAAAGCTTAAATCAAATTACGACTAACCTATTCATCCCATCTCTACCAAATTTTGCAACAACATATATTTATATGGCGAGCGTCTTTTGATTAAACTAAAAGGTCATCAGACCCTTACATTGCAGATAGCGGCCATGTATGTGTGCAAATCGATTCACCATATCAATTCAAACATGGTGAAACCGAATTGAATGAAATTTTGTACAGAGGTAGCACTAGCAAAGGACACCTAATATTCATGTTTAATATCCGTATAACACGTTGTATTTCAACAAGCTACTACAACCAACATTCAATTGTCTACTCCTTTAAAAGGACAAATAGTTATAACAATACCCATGCGTTTAGCAGAAAGGAGAAAGTTTACTGAACATCTTGTTTTTATTTATTTTCTTTGTATCTCAAAATGTTTAATATAGGCCAAAGGCCTACCATATATCGACTCTATACATAATTACAAAGAATAATGCGAACAAGCAAACAAATGGAGGTACCCGCTAGATATATTCGCTCACAGTTACGCCAAAATTACTGGCATTCTGGGAGAGTCAGTGGCTAGCTGACCCAATGTCCAATAAACTGAGAGTGGGCATTTGGTGTAGGCTAAGGATAGATAAGATCCACCCACTCGTACCTAATGAAAAGGAAAGACCCCCCACTTTTTAACTGTGTTGCCGAATTCACCGTGGCCCACATTTCAACCATGTGTGTGAATCTTGATGATCTACGATGAAACCTCGGTTTGCGGATGGCACTCAAACTTATATTAGCCGATAACGTGGTGGCTGCTGATCTCGTCATCCGCTTTATAAGTGAGAGTGGGTTAGAGCCAGCAATCTAAATTTACAAGTGAATATTTACTCGAAGAACTTGTTCTTAAAGACCTGATTTTTTTTCCGTAAATTTTGTTTATTATAATTACAGTATTTTTTATTATTTAGGTCTTTTTTAAAATTTTTAGGCTCCCATCTCAAAATTTAAATTTATATTCTAAATTTATATACATTAATCTGTGTTAAAAGAGGCAGATGACCTCGTAGTTCCTCCCCTTAAAACGACAATTACAATCACCAAACAAAGTATAAATTGCTCCAATGGACCACAAGAAACACAGAAAAAGAATACATTTATTCAGTTTTTCTTTTATCCCGGTATTCATTTCATAAATCTTAAGTTAAATTATACATTGTTTGGGTCATTTGACTTGTAATGTTGTATAGATTTGAATTAATATATTAATCATTTCACGATAAAAAAAACAAATTTGAAAACATTAGGATTTGATTGGCCAAGTACAATACACTGGGCGAAAACACGACCGGTCCTAATCCCCTGCGCTTGTATGTGTGTGGTCTGTAAGTGTGTGAGTGGACCTTACAGAACTTACACGATTCAAAATGAACTTCCAGTCCACGAATCTCCATTTGATTTTCATTGCGATAAATCGTTATTAGCCTACTTTCGATTTTTGCAAAAATGAAAGTAGATTTATGAGATCCCTACAGGGCCAAAAATTGTGCGTCTGTCTCTCTGTGTGTGCGTGTGTATGTGTGTGTGTGTGTGTGTGAGTGTGTGTACTCTGAATGTCTGTCGCCCCCCTATCAATTCGAACACGGTGAAACCGAATTGAACGAAATTTGGTACAGAGGTAGAACAAGCAAAGGGCAATTCAGTGTCATGTTTTATATCGCCGCCATCTTTACCAAAACTGAACGGCGGCCACTCAAACGTTCAAAACGTAAAATCAAATAGCGACTAACCAAATTATCCGATCTCTACCAAATTTGGTAATAACATACCTTCATATAGGACGCGGCTTGTGACCAAACTACAAGGACATCCGCCGTACCATTTCAGGATGGCGGCCGTGCGAATTATGCAAACTTCATAATCCATATCATGGGACCCACCAGTTCCGATTATCAAGCCGAGAATCGATTTAACTGTTCTAAAGGAAGAGGCACGTTTGAAATTAAAAGTTTATTTTTAATACTATAGTGCAGAAGTGATTTTAAAAAGCTGAGCCGTGTCGGTAAGAAGACAAGATGGCAGCGGATATCTTGTGCCTGACTTATATTTCACTAATTTGAGTATTGCATGCATTATAGCGTACTGATACAAAATAAATAAACTTTGTATGAAATGCTTTATAAATAAATAATATACTCCACTGATGAAATCGTTTAGTCTAAATCATTATTTGCTAACAAGTTATATGTAAGTCATTTTATATAGAACGATGTTCGTCGGCATAAATGGCTCCGTGGTAAAGCGCTGGCCTATCGCTCATATACCTATGGTTCAAACCCCATCAGAGTTTTTTTTTGCTTGAAATTTTATATATTTATTGTTTTATAATGATTCAGACGTTTTAAAATTAAGCGTTATATTTTGCATATTACGGTGGAAAATATATATTTAATTAAAACATAATTCACCAGCAGATTTGCTCGAGACATCTAGCAGCCAAAAAGGTAACTGCACGCCGGCTTACTTATTAACTTCAAGATTTTATTGAAAAGTTTCTTCTTATGGCCACTAGAATGCACTCGCCCTGTAAGGGTTATGTTGTTCGATACGTCTCCAATAGATGTCACGACTGGTCTACGTGGGACTCCATTGGTTAGTACCGTATACCGTATACCATTGGCATTCTATGCGCATCGAACTTGAAGAATGGCAAGATGATACTACGATAAATTGTTACTTTTTATTTTAAAGGGTTTGTAACAGCCTATTATGTGTTATTTGAAAATGTTATTTGAAGTAAAGAACAAAACGATTTCACATACTAACTGAATTCTAGCCGTTGGTGCTACTGTCATCACGGCAGGAGTTGGTAGTTCAACACGCTTTGACGGGGTAAGGGGGGTCTTGCAGTACGCATGCGCGGCCTACATATTCCAGATCTAAATATATCGACTGACAGTCAGTTGCTGATACTTCCTGCTTCACGTGTCTGTATTGTTACCTTCCTTCCTTCCGTCGTACTGTCGATATTCTTACAAGACTTTGTGTTTACTATTAACAGTGTGGCGGTATTAGGTACAGTAATGGAAACAGTTAGGAAACGTGGACGCACAGTACGTAGTGTGTGCAGAAAAGTTATCGCTGATGTGGCCAATTGCTGTGTTGAAGAAGCCGAGCAGAAAGTGCTTTCTATTCCTTTGACAAAACCAATTGCCAGAGCAGCTATGTATTGCAAAGTGTCTGAGAGAACAATTCTCCGTATTAGAAAAGAAATTAAGGACAGTCCAACCGGCGAACTGTCGACTCCAGGGAAGAAACGCAAGCGGGCAGAGCATCGCAACGCAGTTATTGACGAATTTGATCGCCGCGTGATTAAGGACACAATTGAAGATTTTTATATCAGACAAAATGTAGTGCCGTCTTGTAAGAAACTGCTACCTGTATAAAAGATAAAATTAATTTCACTTGGAAAAGTACAACATTGCGCAAAATATTAAAGGATATGGGATTTAAGTGGAGAAAGCGTGGATCGAAAAGGAAAATTTTAGTTCAAAGGCAGGATATTATTAACTGGAGATGTAATTACTTGCAGAAATTGAGAAAATTAAGACAAGAAGGCAAACCCATTTTTTTACCTCGACGAGACCTGGGTTGATACGAATGTAACTTTCAAGAAGTGTTGGCAGAGTGAAGATATTGCGGGAATAATGGACGTTGTGAATGCTTCTAACAGACATTGTTGAGCTCATAGGGTCATCGGATGGATTTTTACAGGGCAGTGAACTTGTGTATAAGGCCGGCATTGTTACGGGTGATTACCATGGGCAGATGAATGCTGAAAACTTTGAAAAATGGGTAGTCGAGAAAGCTATTCCAAATTTTACCACGCCATCCGTTATTGTGATGGATAACACACCATACCACGGGAAACAAGTGGATAAGCCCCCATCGAAATCTTCTCTGAAACAGGATATGATTGCCTATCTGAGAAGGAATGGAGTGACATGTGATGAAACTATGAGGAAAATTACATTATTTGAACTTATAGAAGAAACTAAACCCAGGGAAAAGGTTTTCAGAATCGATCATTTGCTGGCCGCACATGGACATACGGTCGTTCGACTTCCCCCTTACATGTGTGATTTAAACCCTATTGAACTGGCATGGAGTAAAGTAAAACATTACATACGTGAGAATAATACCACTGGAGATATGTCTCTGAAAAGATTACAGGAACTAGGCTAGTGCACATTGCCATTAATCGTGTGACTCCAGCTGACTGGGCAGGTTACTGTCGACATGTGTTGACTATAGAGAATGAGTACTGGGTTAAGGATGCGATAATGGAAGATGCTGTTGACAAACTTATTATTAGCCTGGGAGGTGATGACAGCGATCTCAGTACTAGTGACGAAGAGGAAACCAATTCCGAAAACGAAGACGATGAACAAGAAGTGTTGACAGTTCCATTGGAGTGAACAGAAACGTAATACTCAGCAATTAGGACCTCAAGAAGTGTGATGCCACTTGTGTTGTACAGTACCCCCAAAGCTCTGAAGTGCTACTCATATTTTTTGCCACCTCAGAGTTGAAGAATAGTGTGTAATTTATAAGTGTTGAAATGAAGAGAAACAATGTTTATTTTTCGTTTCATATTGTTAACATAGGCTACATGTCGATTATGTAATAATAACAATAATAATAATGTTATTTGTTTTACGTCCCTTTTAACTACTGCTGCTTTTAGATACGCCGGGGTGCTGGAATTTTGGCCCGAAGGGGATCTTTAACGTGCCAGTACATCTACTGACACGGCTCCCTCGCTTTTGTGCACCCTCAAATGCCAGCTGACTGCGCCAGGATACGAACCTGCAACCTAGGGCCCAGCAAGCGAGAACGTTACCGTTGTGCCACGCAGCCAGTCCGGTCGATTATGTCACCAGATCCATAACATTCTTGAGATACTTCTTATCTATCTTTCTTCAATGATGGTAGTAGTTTTTTTTCTAGGTTGTGGCGTTTGGTAGAGGTAAATAGTTTCTAAAGACTTCAACCAAGAAATGATTCTATTATATTCTTTGATAACAACAACGAGTTATAACTATACTCATACATTTGGGAGAAAGTAGGCTGAATGTTCTTTAGTGAACATCTTGTTTTTTTTTTATTATTTTGGATTGCGGGTCTCTTACTAGGTTCTCAACTTATGAAATAAGAAATAGAAGGTTGGCCTTTCTTCAATATTCCAAAGTAAAGTGTCTCCTGAAAGAACAATTAGTAAAACATCTCAACAGAAAAGACCCCAACAAACAGCTTCCCTAATAATTGTGCGATTTGTACGTTTCAAATGTCGAATGTCTAAACTCACCTGGACTATAATTGCATTAAGTTGGTGTCAATCATTATGATATATCTGAGAATATTATAATAATTTATTATCTGGTTATCACTTGGTTATACTAGCTGAATGCCTCTCACCAAGGCGGTCCGGGTTCGATTCCCGGTCAATGCATGTGAGATTTTCGAAGTGAAATGCCATGTCCTGAGGTTCGGATTCCACGTAAAAAGGAGGTCCCGTGGCTCATGATCTCGAGATTAACGGTCACGTTAAACTACAAGCTTCCTTCCTTTTTTCACTTTGTTATATTACTCATTAACTTGACCCGTGTATATATTAGGCTAGTATGAGACCGTAACAAAGACAACGAGTTATATTCGCCGTACAATAACTAATCTTTTCTTCTTTAATATTTATTTTATCTTTTTTTTGTTTTTTTTTGTTTTGTTTTTGTTTGTTGTCATGTGGCCCCCTCAGAGACCGAGTGCAGGTCTTTCTATTCGACGCCCGTGGGCGACCTGCGTGCCAGAATAACAGATGAAATGATTGAATGAAACTGGGCAAGGATGCAGACGGAAGAGTCCGTGGCCTATCAGAAGGTACCGTTCCAGCATTTACCTGGAGATGAAAATGGAGAAACAACGGAAAACCATTTCAAGAACGGCCGACGGTGGGGTTCGAACCGACATCTACCGAGTCAGCAAAGAGGTTGGTCCCATGGCCCAAAGTTGCACTGTAGCGAGCGTGGCTACGGCTGTCGGATTTAATCGTTATAATTATGAAATGAAAATCCACAGCCTGCTTCCAGTCTCCGACCGGGTCAGGAATGGAATGAATGAAGCCCCCATCTAGCGGCGAGGATATGAACTGTGCCGGCTGTCGAGGCCTGACGCACTCCTCTGGGGCAATGATTAAATGAATGACAGATGAAATGAAATGATAGTGGAGAGTGTTGCTGGAATGAAAGTTGGACAGGGAAAACCGGAGTACCCGGAGAAAAACCTGTCTGCCTCCGTTTTGTCCAGCACAAATCTCACATGGAGTGACCGGGATTTGAACCACGGACCCAGCGGTGAGAGGCTGGCGTGCTGCCGCCTAAGCCACGGAGGCTTCTAATCGTTATAATTATAATATAGTTAATTTATATTTAACCAATAATATTTTTTATTAAGCTATATACTGTGACCGTTTAGTTGAGGCAACAACCACGATGACTCAACTAACGACACATAAATCGAATAAAAAGTACCGTGAGGATCAGGTGACCTTCCATAAAGGCTAAAGCGGCACGAGAGTCCGTAGTCCACAGGGATCGTGGTACATGGTGACGATGGTCATAGACCGCCTAAGGAAAGGTTCACCTTAAAACTAGACTGAGAAAATAAACATCCAGACTCATGTAAAACACCGTGAAAATTTATTAAAATTCACAAGCCCCTAGCCTAGTTCGGAGGGTTATAATCGGCTAGTCCGCAAATTAATAAATAAACAAAGATAAAGAGCAGGTCCCCTACCTGAGAAGTTACTGAAAACCCTCGCGAAAGATCTAACTCACAATGATAAAGCAACAACAGCAACGCTAGGAATATGGTACGACGCAAGTCCCTAGTTCAAGTTACAAGATCAAGCTAATATCTGAATTTACATTTAACAGGGTAGCAAAACAAATCTAGGTTAGGATGGTACCATTTCGACATTTAAATTTAACATTAATTCAACTAGCTAAGTCCTATCAATTAACAAAATTTACGGCGATGACGTCCGTAAAAGAAAACAATTACATCCAAAAGCTAAGTGTACAGCCATGAAAAACAAACAATTTAATTATGCTTAATAACTATGTGCTAACAGCACACAATAAAGTAACATGTAGGGTTTAATACACTTGACATCATAAATTAATAACGAAATAGACACAGTAGTTTTATTAAAAATTCCTGCCTACACCTTGGTTTACTCTTTGTAAACCATAGTCATCTAATGTGTATAGTTACGGTGACGAATGCGCAGTTGAGACCACGTCTGACATCGCATGGCCTGAGCTCCACAAGCTACGAACTCTAGGTTCGCACATGCTTCAGGTCGCTACAAAAATGTCAACTGTCCTAGTCATTTCCTCACAAGGAAATTATCTTCAACTGCACGGCTATGTAAACAGTTCCAGAATGCAAAGAACAAAGTTAGATAGAAAGAATCGTTAGTTAGGCTTGTTTTACAACAATTATGCGTCTTATTATTATGATGTCGGTTTATAGGTTTATCGTAGGTTTATGGCGAATAACATTGACAATAGCCTGGGCACGGAGTGTCTCCAACTGAGATCATTCTCCACCAAAAAGCCTCGACTCAACAGTCGGAATATAATCAACGAGTATAACAACTCGGACACACAATAACACGGGTTACCAGCGGCGCTAAGCTCGCGTTCAATAACTCTGGGATAGGCCTGTACAACAGTTACCTTCCAATAACATCTGGTCAACGGGATCATCCCGGACAAAGCATACAATAACATCCTGCTATAACAGGGTAGACTTCACCATCCTATAGAAAACCTTACATAACTGTACCTGTCATACGACAATACACGCAACAGAGCGTTAAACTAACAAAAACCGATCCATAAAACAAGTGATCAAATACAAGAGTGGAAACTTATTTCCATAAGCAAAATAGCAATGAAAGGAAAAGCGAATACAAATTGTACTCTGTCCTCGTCTATAGTAGTTTTGTCTCACAATGAAGCAGGCGTGCTCTAGGTCACTGGGTTACATAACCAGTTTATTCAAGGCCGGCGATTTAATCAATACAAAACCTGCACCTGGCCGGTTCATAAAAAACTTTACCATAGGTTACGGATCTCTACAGAGTCCGTGTATCAAACGCACGCTATAAATCTGAGTATAGTAATACACTTCCGTCTTTCTACCAAAGACGTCTAAATGAAAGTAAACTTACAATAACTGAAGCTCTTTGCTTTATAAATGCAACTCAGTAGTTGCTAGAACATCAAATAAAAACGTGTCTCACACGACACAAGCAAAAAATATGATAAAGGTGGCACAGATTCACACACTAGATCTGCTTAATGATACGTTGGGAACCGCGTTCGATGCTAGGCAACGAAACATTCCTTCTCGTTGTTAGGTTCAAACATGACCAAGAATAGCTTCTGAGCTTATTCAAAATGAAATATAATGCATTTACAAACTGGTAGTTACTGTCGACTACCTAAATGATACGACCGTTCTAACGACAGTCAGGGGTGTAACAAAGGATGGCTGCGAAGAATGCAGTCAATTAATAACCAAGGCATCTGATTGCCATAACTACAGTCAGCAAAGACTTAAAAATTACCCCAAGTAGGGTTGAACAAAATAGCCTCAAAATGACTACGATCAGGTTCAGCAAAAAGGTAGGCATTGACGTTCCACGACGTTCACCAAGCTGCACCAGGGCTGACCAAAATGTCTGACCCCAAGGGTGTCTCACTCTAAACTGAAATAAATGACATCTAACTAATCTAGTTACATCCCTACCTAGAAAAATGGCTGACACTGAGTGTGGTTGATTCACAAACTACATTAAAACTACTATACCACCAGAAACTAGAACAAAGAAGGGGTGTAACAAAAACTCACGAAATGGAGGAGCTCTCACTCAGCTCTCTATCCCACAACAAGGGTTGTACATAAACCTCTCTGGCTCTCTGGATCGGTATCCTCCTCATCAGGATTCCCATCTGGACTCCCCCAAAGACCAGGGTTCGATTTGTCCCTGTCGACATCTTCGTGGATATGCCTGGAAATGGCATTTTGGCTCCTTCCCTCTCGTTCATCGTTCTGGAAGTTCCACCATCATGCTGGTTCCTGTAGAAACGTCACCCCCCCATACAGGGATGGTATTAGCCCATGGTGACTGCTTCAACCATGGTGAATAAAAAGTCCAATCACGTGGGTAGCGAAATAAGTTGCGTGATTATTCATCCTCTCACTTCCAAAATTATAATGTCCGTCGTGACTATTATTGGCTTCAATTATAAAATACGACACAGCCTTAATCTTGCAGATGTGAATTAGCATGTGAGCTAACACTATTTTGTAATGATGCACGTGCTAGTGACGCTACTTTTGTATCACGCAGCATCCGTGAATTATACGACGTTTCAAAGATGAAATTTCCACTTTGGCAATTTAAATATCTCATACAATTATAATCACACTTATTCAGGATAATTGTAACACTATTACCTGTATATTTCCACTAGGCATCTGCCCTCCACATACGCGTGGGTAATATGTGATGTTACAGCAATGTTGTGCAATACACTATACTTGCCAATAATTGTTTCCCAAGCTTCTTATTTAATTCACTGGACTTCAACTACAGTGAATTAGTATTTGCATGCTCGATGGCACCTTATAATCACTTTTAACGCTAAACAGCGGATATTCTTCTACGTCTCGTAGGACAAATGTAATTCCACGCCTACACAAGGCGGATTCTCAAGACGCAGTGCTCCGGTACTGGGTGTCTCTAGAAAGTAGGTCGTCAAAACGAAAACGTTGAGCGACTACTTACGTTCCTTTTTGCGTATCTGCAAGGGTATCACCTTACCTAAAGTAAAAATAAACATTCTCCAAAATGTTTTAATAATGCAGCATGACGAAATGGAATATTCTGAGTCTCATAGGAAAGATAAAAATAATTAATAAGACCTCAGATAATAATTAGCAGTTTACACCAAAGTCAAAAGTGCGATTCAAAGTATCGCGTGATCTCTCAGCTTCACGTGGCTTCCTGGGTGTGTTCAAAAGTACAACATCCCATCATAAATGCTCTGTCATAAAAAAAATATCACATGAACCATAGCTCAGCGGGTTCATCTGCCTCTCTGTCGTTTCAAATAAAATGTTGGGATAACATTTTTATTTGCTTTGAAATTCATTCATGAGTGATATTTTTTTAGATTGGCTGCATTAAAGGTTCCAATGCGCTCTCCTGTCCTAATGTCTTCTATCACATAACTTCCATTGTTTAAAGGCTGTCGGATACGACTAGGGCCATAATACAAGGATAGAAATTTCCCATATATGCGGTCTATAGGACTAGAAATTCCGGGTCTCCTTATAAGGATAAGGTCTCCTTCTACTAGTGGTTCTCTAAACCTCTGGCGTCTAGTTCTTCTCAAGCGCTTGGCAGCTTGTCTGTCCATAGTCTCTCTCGCAGCTAAAAGTCTGCTGGCATGTGATGGTTGTAAACAAGGTGGATTTACAATCACACGATCCCATATTCTCAGCGGCATCTGGTTCAAATGCAAGACCATAGTTATTTGACCAGTGCTCTCATGTACTGTTGAATTAATACATTTTGCCATAATAACAAGGACTTCAGTCCATCGCCAGTGTTCTTCTTGACAATATAATCGACAGAATTTTGCGATAATAGACATCACGCATTCTGCTGGGTTGCTCTCTGGATGTCGAATAGATGATAAAACATGACCTATTTCAAGCTCATTCATGGCATTGGCAAATTCTGCTGAGGTGTACTGTGATCCGTGATCAGTCAACAAGAATTGTGGCTTTCCTGCCTCCGGTATCACTTGACGTCTAATCCTCTGAATAATCTGATGTGCAGTAGCTTTTTGAATCGGATGAAGCATCGTATATTTCGTGAACACATCCACCGTTACAACGATGTATCGATTCCCACGACGAGCCTTAGGTATTGGGCCATACAGGTCCTGTGCATACAACTCTCTAGGTTGAGTTGGTAGTATTGGTCTAGGTTGTTCCTTCAGCAAGTGTGACGTGTACTTGTTCCGCGGGCATGCGTCGCAAGCACGTAAACACTGTCTAACGGTGGCTCCTAACCCTTTCCATGTGAAAGACTCCTTGATAGTTGCAATGGTTTTGTCTGTTCCACCATGTCCAATGGATAAATGTACCATAAGAATAACAGATTCTTGGTATCTCCTAGGAATAACTGCACGCAGTTGAGTGTGGTCCTCGTCTACAAACTTGTATAAGACACGATGATAAACCAAATAATCATCTGCAACAGCAGCAATCCTTGCATAATGATCATCCTGTGGATCCATTCTTCGTTCTAGGAAACGGATAATATGTCTGAGTTCCTCCTCACGTCGCTGTCCTTCAGGTAAATGACGAAATCGGCGAAGGTGTTCCTCGCATTCTCCCTCGATGTCTATGGCATTAACAGTAGCTTCAGGATTCCGGCTGAGGATGTCGGCCAACACATTCTCTCTGCCTGGTCGATAAACTATTTCCAAATCGAACTGTTGGAGAAACAGCGTCCAACGTGTGATCCTGTCGCTTGCCAGTCTTGTTCTCAAGATGAAGGTCAACGCATGATGATCGGTTCTCACAATAATCCTCTGACCTAACAGAAGTTTCTG
Source organism: Meconema thalassinum (assembly GCA_946902985.2). Lineage (NCBI taxonomy): Eukaryota > Metazoa > Arthropoda > Insecta > Orthoptera > Tettigoniidae > Meconema > Meconema thalassinum. The sequence continues at coordinate 130,650,604 of OX336391.1, read as the reverse complement.
CCAGTATTCAAGTGCGTAAACAATTGCAAGTGCTTCTATCTCGGTCGTGAAGTAGTGAGATTCATGTGCTCTTAAACGTCGGCTTAAGAAAGCGATGTAATGACGTTTCTTCTCATCATCTTCCTGCAGTAAAATGGCTCCTATACCAATGGCAGATGCATCAGTTTCTAGAATAAAGTTCCGCGAGTAATCTGGATATTCTAACTGAATTGAGTCCACAAGCATCTGTTTAGCTCTCCTGAAAGCTATCTCGCATTCATCATTCCAGTTCCACCTGCAGTTCTTTTTCAATAATCCTTGCAGTGGTGCAACAGTTTCGGAATACTTCTCACAATGAGCAGCAAAGAATTGGAGAATTCCTAAGAATTGTCTCACGTGTTTCACACGGGTTGGTGTTGGAAATGCAGCAACAGTTCTAATCTTTGCCGGATTCGGTCTATATCCTTCTCCATTGATTATGTGTCCTACGAATTTCACTTCTTCCTGAAAAAATCGACACTTGTCAAACTTGACCTTAAAATTTGCCTGTCGGAGATTCTCAAAAACAAGGCGCAATGTCTTTAAATGCTCTTCTTCTGTTCCCGAAGCTATGATTATGTCATCCACATAACATATTACTTTCTGCTTCACTTCATGAGTCAGCTTGGCATCAAGTGCTCTGATTAATGCGGCTCCGGCATTTTTCAATCCAAATGGTAGTTTTTGGAACACATAAGTAGTCTGATTAAACAAGAATCCAGTATATTTCTGAGTATGCTCAGATAATCTGATATGGTAATAAGACTGAACCAAGTCTAATGATGAAAATATCCTTTTTCCTTTGAACTTCCTGAGAATGTCCCTAATCTTGGGCGGTCTGTCGTGCTCAGGAGCTAGGCGTTCATTCAAGGCTCTGGCATCAAGTCAAAGTCTCAAGCTTCCATCTACCTTAACCACAGGTATTATGGGATTCAAGAAAGGAGTCGGTGATTTCTTGATTGTGCCTGCTGCTTCCATCTCATGGATCTTCTTAGCAGCTTCTTCGAGATGTTTCTCGGCAATCGGATAGATCCTTTTCTGGAATGGGGAATCGTCCAGTAATACAAGATCATACTCGTAGTCTAATATCTCACCAGGTGTGGTGTCGAATATATCTCTGTATTCGTTCAGTATTGCCTCAAGATCCTCACGTATGGGTGCTGATAACGATTCTGCCTCTTCGTCGGCGTCTAGTGTCGCCTCAATTTCCTTGCCATTTAATGCTTCGACTGCGTCTACTTCGGATAGGAATTCCGGTTCTTCTTCAATTAGGCTCATCTGAATGGGTTCGTTCGGCTTGAACTCTACCGTGTTCCGTCCCATGTCAATGATTCCATCATATTTTCTAATGAAGTCTGCGCCTAAAATGGCATCATGATGCAGGCCCTTCATTACGAGAAATTCGTGCAAGTACACGTGGCTCGAAATCTTCACAGTACACAAAATCTGGATTTTGCACGTTACAACGCGGTCAGGTATGACACCTCTGACTCTTACAGCTGAAATGGGCAACTCCGTCACCTCAGAGTTTGCTCTCAGTCTGGCATGGCAATCGGCGGAAATTACACTAATCATCGCTCCAGTATCGATGAGTATGACTACACTGACTTCATTCAAGGTGGCTACAATCTTGGGTAGACGTGTTAATTCATAATTGTGGTTCGTCGTTCGTCCAACAAGTCTTCTTGGATTGGCACCCAGAGTAATATAGAGGCAGTTACTCGGTGCTCAACCAAACAAGAATCTATTGATTTTTCGGAGTTTTTTTTCTGTCATGGCGAGAAGTACTGGGCTGGTTCTGCTCCGTCTCCTGCGCCGAATGTCTATTTTCCCTCGAAGTAGGGTTCCGTTCTCCCTCTTCTTGAATCTGCAATTCTCTCAATTGTTGGAGGTACTCACGGCTCTCCCGTGCTCTTCCTTTCCAATCCCTGTCTGGCTGGTATCTAGGGTCTCGATTTCTGTCGTAACCCCCACTATATCGATAGTCTCTACGGATACGTCCGTGTTGCTGATTTCTTCCTTCATTCCCTCGGCGGTTGTTTTCCTGACGTCGGTTGTCGTCCGTCCTTCGGTCGAATCGCCTGTCCCAATGACTTCGCCGGTCAGCATGTTGATTTCGAGTATACGGAGTGTTATTCCATTCTCTCCTGTTATAACTGTAATTGTTATCACGTCGCCCAGAATCCTCTGTGGTTTGTGTTTGTTGTGGCGTCTGGCTCACTTTATCAACAGTCGTCAGATTCATATGTCTATCCTCGCGCCTATCAGCCTTCTGCTGACGGTGTGTAGGAAACTGTTCTGTGTTAGCATCCAACCTTCGCAGTATCTGGTCACACTGCTGGAAAGTGGATGCCCCTGCAGCGATTAACACACGTTGTACATCCGCAGGGTACTGCCAAACAATTGTGTTCACCAAATCTTGTTCGGACAACGGAGGCTGAAGACAACGGAGCTTCGCGAGCTGTATTGCGAAGTAATTCGCATAACGAGTAGGTGTATTGGAACTGTACCTTCGAGTGTACATCTCAGCTCGGATACTCTGCTGGATGTCGCTCGACCAATATGTTCTTAATAACGCTTCCTTAAAGTCTTGGTAGCCTGTAAATGAGTATCGGAATGCTCTGAACCAGGTACCGGCTTGTCCCTCAAGCAGTCGCTCTATAACTCTTAGTTCCCTCTCTGGAGTTACCATAGTATCACGTAAGTAGCTTTCGACATTTGCTAGGAATTCCACTGGAGTAACACCGCTCCCAGTTCCCGAGAAGCGAGCTGGTTGCTCCTCTCTTGAACGAATTATGGTGACATTTCCCTGCGTATTCGCGGGTCTGAAAGTATTTTGCATGTAACTCTGCGTAGGAGTGTTAGTCTCATGACTAATTCGATTAGATGCTGGTTGAAACGGGTGAGCGTCAAAGTTCAAGGTCTGACCTTGCGCTAAATTAGTGAATTGTGACGGTTGCGATTCCATAGGCGCGCTGGGTTGGAAATGGGTAGGCATCATTCCTCCTGATTGAGATATAGGCGTTTCCTGAGATTCTCCCATCTGTGGGTGTACGTGTCTCTCTCTTGGAGTCGTCTCGAGTCTGTCCAGGCGTCTTTCTATTACTTCAAGACCTGGGATGGTTCTGGCTGCGACTTTGTTGCCTAAGTCGTTCAATTGCAGCTCGATCCTGTCAACCTTTCCCTTGAGGTTTGTGTCCACCTCGCGTATGGCCGTCCTAAGGTTATAACTGAGGTCTAACCTCTGGGTCACCGCGACTTCCTCAAATCTCTTTTGTAAGGAATCGATATCTCCTTCAACTCTGGACATATTTTCTTGGATTTTACCCACATCGTCTCTAACCTCGGCTACCTTAGCCTCGACTGTGGTCTCGTGTTCGTTGAGGTCACCTCTCAATAACATGAGGTCAATTTTGTGTTCCTCATGATGAACATCAACTGTCTCACGTAGACTGGCTACGGTTTCCGTCAATTCAGAAATGTTTCTCCTGTTGGTGTTAAGTTCCTCTTTAATCTCCATCATGCCATCAACGATAGTCTTCACGTTGTTATTAACGGCATTGGCAGCTCCTCTCATCAAGATTAAACCAACGTTCATGGTTGCCATGTCCTTCTTCACATTTCCGATAAATCCCTCGACGTGATCTAGTCGAGTCCCGAATTCTTCCCTGGTATGTTCCAGATCTGCTCTCATGTCTATCTGGACTTTATTCAAGGTTGTCTGAATTTGAGCTGTGTGCTCCTCCAATCGGTTTTGCACCTCCTCCCTAGCTCTATTCATCTGGTCGGTTAAGCAATCTACGCGCTGGTTAGCCTCCTGATGGTGTCGTATGACATCAACCCTAACAGCTGCTAAACCTGCCGTCAGATCATTTCTCGCTTCGATCCTATATGTGTCCATGTCTGCCCTGACTTGAGTTAAATCAGCCCTAACATTGTTTACAGAGTGGGTGTTAATCTCTAAGTCCTGTCTTACATTGTTTATAGACTGAGTGTTAATCTCTAAGTCCTGTCTAACCTGGTCCACATGACCACTGACATTGTTGACTTCCTGTCTAACCTGGTCCACATGACCACTGACATTGTTGACTTCCTGTCTAACCTGGTCCACATGACCACTTACAGTATTTACAGCCTGAGTATTCTGACCTAAGTCAGCAGTAATCTGTTGAAGATTGGCATTCACACCTGCCATCATCTCTCCAAACACACGACGAATAGTTTCCTCATCCATAGATAAGAAATATATGAGAAAGTGAGGGGTCAATTTCTACTGGAACTTACAGCTATGATTAGTTACTTGGTGGTATAAAGCTTGCTTCATTTATATAAATATCACGAGTACGGCTGGAGTATGCAAACTAAGTGCTTCTACATTTACAAAGACAACGGTGAGCAAAGCAAAGTATTACATTTACTTAGGATGAGGCATCATCAAAGAAAATCCTATCCTTCATTTATCCAACACTAAAGCCTCACCCCATGGACTTCTATCAAACATGAATGCCATGCGGTCAATTGATCTGCAGTACGACTTTCTAAGTTCGTCCCAGTCCTGTCAATTTACCAATAATCAACATTAGGATCCTCAAAAAAAATAACATGGTACTGAGGGTCACCACGTTAACGTCGGCACATGAGTTGGGCGCCATTTTATGTCGTCCAAGTCGAGCCCACCACGTTGTGCGCCATTTTATGTGACCGTTTAGTTGAGGCAACAACCACGATGACTCAACTAACGACACATAAATCGAATAAAAAGTACCGTGAGGATCAGGTGACCTTCAATAAAGGCTAAAGCGGCACGAGAGTCCGTAGTCCACAGGGATCGTGGTACATGGTGACGATGGTCATAGACCGCCTAAGGAAAGGTTCACCTTAAAACTAGACTGAGAAAATAAACATCCAGACTCATGTAAAACACCGTGAAAATTTATTAAAATTCACCTGTCTAACCTGGTCCACAAATAGTTCGGAGGGTTATAATCGGCTAGTCCGCAAATTAATAAATAAACAAAGATAAAGAGCAGGTCCCCTACCTGAGAAGTTACTGAAAACCCTCGCGAAAGATCTAACTCACAATGATAAAGCAACAACAGCAACGCTAGGAATATGGTACGACGCAAGTCCCTAGTTCAAGTTACAAGATCAAGCTAATATCTGAATTTACATTTAACAGGGTAGCAAAACAAATCTAGGTTAGGATGGTACCATTTCGACATTTAAATTTAACATTAATTCAACTAGCTAAGTCCTATCAATTAACAAAATTTACGGCGATGACGTCCGTAAAAGAAAACAATTACATCCAAAAGCTAAGTGTACAGCCATGAAAAACAAACAATTTAATTATGCTTAATAACTATGTGCTAACAGCACACAATAAAGTAACATGTAGGGTTTAATACACTTGACATCATAAATTAATAACGAAATAGACACAGTAGTTTTATTAAAAATTCCTGCCTACACCTTGGTTTACTCTTTGTAAACCATAGTCATCTAATGTGTATAGTTACGGTGACGAATGCGCAGTTGAGACCACGTCTGACATCGCATGGCCTGAGCTCCACAAGCTACGAACTCTAGGTTCGCACATGCTTCAGGTCGCTACAAAAATGTCAACTGTCCTAGTCATTTCCTCACAAGGAAATTATCTTCAACTGCACGGCTATGTCAACAGTTCCAGAATGCAAAGAACAAAGTTAGATAGAAAGAATCGTTAGTTAGGCTTGTTTTACAACAATTATGCGTCTTATTATTATGATGTCGGTTTATAGGTTTATCGTAGGTTTATGGCGAATAACATTGACAATAGCCTGGGCACGGAGTGTCTCCAACTGAGATCATTCTCCACCAAAGAGCCTCGACTCAACAGTCGGAATATAATCAACGAGTATAACAACTCGGACACACAATAACACGGGTTACCAGCGGCGCTAAGCTCGCGTTCAATAACTCTGGGATAGGCCTGTACAACAGTTACCTTCCAATAACATCTGGTCAACGGGATCATCCCAGACAAAGCATACAATAACATCCTGCTATAACAGGGTAGACTTCACCATCCTATAGAAAACCTTACATAACTGTACCTGTCATACGACAATACACGCAACAGAGCGTTAAACTAACAAAAACCGATCCATAAAACAAGTGATCAAATACAAGAGTGGAAACTTATTTCCATAAGCAAAATAGCAATGAAAGGAAAAGCGAATACAAATTGTACTCTGTCCTCGTCTATAGTAGTTTTGTCTCACAATGAAGCAGGCGTGCTCTAGGTCACTGGGTTACATAACCAGTTTATTCAAGGCCGGCGATTTAATCAATACAAAACCTGCACCTGGCCGGTTCATAAAAAACTTTACCATAGGTTACGGATCTCTACAGAGTCCGTGTATCAAACGCACGCTATAAATCTGAGTATAGTAATACACTTCCGTCTTTCTACCAAAGACGTCTAAATGAAAGTAAACTTACAATAACTGAAGCTCTTTGCTTTATAAATGCAACTCAGTAGTTGCTAGAACATCAAATAAAAACGTGTCTCACACGACACAAGCAAAAAATATGATAAAGGTGGCACAGATTCACACACTAGATCTGCTTAATGATACGTTGGGAACCGCGTTCGATGCTAGGCAACGAAACATTCCTTCTCGTTGTTAGGTTCAAACATGACCAAGAATAGCTTCTGAGCTTATTCAAAATGAAATATAATGCATTTACAAACTGGTAGTTACTGTCGACTACCTAAATGATACGACCGTTCTAACGACAGTCAGGGATGTAACAAAGGATGGCTGCGAAGAATGCAGTCAATTAATAACCAAGGCATCTGATTGCCATAACTACAGTCAGCAAAGACTTAAAAATTACCCCAAGTAGGGTTGAACAAAATAGCCTCAAAATGACTACGATCAGGTTCAGCAAAAAGGTAGGCATTGACGTTCCACGACGTTCACCAAGCTGCACCAGGGCTGACCAAAATGTCTGACCCCAAGGGTGTCTCACTCTAAACTGAAATAAATGACATCTAACTAATCTAGTTACATCCCTACCTAGAAAAATGGCTGACACTGAGTGTGGTTGATTCACAAACTACATTAAAACTACTATACCACCAGAAACTAGAACAAAGAAGGGGTGTGACAAAAACTCACGAAATGGAGGAGCTCTCACTCAGCTCTCTATTCCACAACAAGGGTTGTACATAAACCTCTCTGGCTCTCTGGATCGGTATCCTCCTCATCAGGATTCCCATCTGGACTCCCCCAAAGACCAGGGTTCGATTTGTCCCTGTCGACATCTTCGTGGATATGCCTGGAAATGGCATTTTGGCTCCTTCCCTCTCGTTCATCGTTCTGGAAGCTTGCCACGGTGGGTGAGTGGATAGCGTGTCGGTCTACTAACCCCAAGATTGCAGGTTCGCCCCTGACCGTGGTAAGTGATTTTTGAAAGGCGGCAAAAATACGATACGCATGTCATACGATGTTGGCATGTCAAAGAACCCATTTGAATTCAGTAGGCCGAGTTCATAATGGCAAAATTAATCTCGGGAGTTTCCGCCAGCACAAAGTTCCTCATTTCTCTACTAGAAAGCGCTATTGTGTTCAAGGAGATTAGATATCTAACATCTAAGCTCCTTGACTTTCATAGTCAAGGAACTACGAAATTCGACATGCAAGCTACCCTCTGGGTGTCAAATAGCAAAGCTTGCACCAGGCACCCGAGGCCATACGATATTATTATTATTATTATTATTATTATCGTTCTGGAAGTTCCACCATCATGCTGGTTCCTGTAGAAACGTCACCCCCCCCCATACCGGGATGGTATTAGCCCATGGTGACTGCTTCAACCATGGTGAATAAAAAGTCCAATCACGTGGGTAGCGAAATAAGTTGCGTGATTATTCATCCTCTCACTTCCAAAATTATAATGTCCGTCGTGACTATTATTGGCTTCAATTATAAAATACGACACAGCCTTAATCTTGCAGATGTGAATTAGCATGTGAGCTAACACTATTTTGTAATGATGCACGTGCTAGTGACGCTACTTTTGTATCACGCAGCATCCGTGAATTATACGACGTTTCAAAGATGAAATTTCCACTTTGGCAATTTAAATATCTCATACAATTATAATCACACTTATTCAGGATAATGGTAACACTATTACCTGTATATTTCCCCTAGGCATCTGCCCTCCACATACGCGTGGGTAATATGTGATGTTACAGCAATGTTGTGCAATACACTATACTTGCCAATAATTATTTCCCAAACTTCTTATTTAATTCACTGGACTTCAACTACAGTGAATTAGTATTTGCATGCTCGATGGCACCTTATAATCACTTTTAACGCTAAACAGCGGATATTCTTCTACGCCTCGTAGGACAAATGTAATTCCACGCCTACACAAGGCGGATTCTCAAGACGCAGTGCTCCGGTACTGGGTGTCTCTAGAAAGTAGGTCGTCAAAACGAAAACGTTGAGCGACTACTTACGTTCCTTTTTGCGTATCTGCAAGGGTATCACCTTACCTAAAGTAAAAATAAACATTCTCCAAAATGTTTTAATAATGCAGCATGACGAAATGGAATATTCTGAGTCTCATAGGAAAGATAAAAATAATTAATAAGACCTCAGATAATAATTAGCAGTTTACACCAAAGTCAAAAGTGCGATTCACCGCTACTTCAAAGTATCGCGTGATCTCTCAGCTTCACGTGGCTTCCTGGGTGTGTTCAAAAGTACAACATCCCATCATAAATGCTCTGTCATAAAAAAATATCACATGAACCATAGCTCAGCGGGTTCAATACCTATTCCAGGTATTCCAAGAAAGCGGTATTTGATAGCACAACCGTGGATTGTATTCAGTATGAAAAACATGGAAAATTTTCAGTTACTACATCGAACAGCTGACGATAAAGATAGAAAATGCTTATTTATGTCCTCACCCTAGTCCCCGTTGGGTAGACGGTAACCACTGAAATGGCAGGGGCGTCTTTTTGCCTCAATTACACAAACGAATTTCATTTTGCATGAATTATGGAGAGCGAAATTTTGTAATGGAGGTATAGATTGTGTTTTTCAAGGCTGGAACAGGGTACGCTCTGCCTCGTGAGGAAAGGCAGGTTCGATTACTACCTCAGCCATCCTGGAAGTGGTTTACAGCCATTTACCACTTCTTCTCCAAGGAAATGCCGGGATGTTAATTAACTTAAGGCCACGGACGCTTCCTACGCGAATCCTTCCTCGATTACAAATACACTAGTACAGACAACACAGTGACACAGGTTATCAGACAACTTCTGCACACACCCAAGTACACGGTGGTACATGACTACAATGTCACAAATACCCTAAAGAATCAGCAACAACTTTTCTACCTAACTTCCAAGTGCTAAAGTTTACAAACCGCAGAAGTTGTGAGGTAGGAATCGAACCCACCACTTCACATTTTTCCTCACAAGGCTGATCAGAATTAAATTTCTTGGCAGAGCCGGGAATCGAGCCCTGCCCTGCGCTGCTGTGATATACAAAATGACTAACATATCTCAAACGGGTAATAATTTTAACACACAAGTTGGTCGAAAGGTCACTTTCCCCAACAGTTCCTTACTTTGAATTATCACACATAACATTGTTCCTAATGTGGTACGAACCATCTCCAGTTCGAGATTCCTCCTTCTGGTAGACCTAAACGCCCCAATGAGACAACTACTGTGTTAAGGTAAGCTTTGCAGACGGTCAAAGCAGATTTCAAATATTATTATCTAAGTTCTTGTTTTTTAGCCTCAGTGTTTTGACACTTTTGGCTTCACGATTTGCCTGACTGGCGGTGAAAGTTGAAATACTAAGCTCGAAGTCTTTTTTCAGTGTTGCCCAATTATATTAAAAAAGCTTTCTAATTGGTCAACACAAATACTTTAATATTCTTTAATAATATGATCAATGTTGTTTGTAGACGATGTTGTGATCTGGGGCGAGGATGAGATGGAGGTACACGAACAGTTAGACGTAATAAATGGAAAGATTGAGCAATGGGGATTGAAGATACATGTTGAGAAGAGTAAAACAGTGGTGATGAGTAGAGATAAGAAAGAAGGAAAAGGAGTAATCAAAGTAGGAGATAAGGAATTGGAAGTGGTGAAACACTTGTAATACTTGGGAAGTGAACTGACTGAAGATGGAAGACTAGATTTGGAAATTAGCAGAAGAATACAAATTGGGAGTGCTTTCTACCAACAGGTACGGGGACTAGTATGGATCAAGGACATACCAATTTTTTTTTTTTCACAATTATATTTTATTAATTCTTGTGTTAACAAAAAAGACAGCTACAAACACTGTTCACTAAATACAATTCCCACCTCATGGTAATGTTCTAAGTTCATAGTAGTCTTTGAGAAAAAAACAAAATATAAAACACACAGAACACAACAACAAAACACCAAGCATCATAAGACTGTAGCACAATGATGACCACACGTATGTTGTTAGAATTTATATAAAAAGTTTCCAAAAGCACTGTTGAGACACTTCCGCTGTACGAGTTTCCATCGTTCTTTGCGGAGGTGATCCAGAAAACCAGGCAGGGTAGTCACCAGGGGTGTCCGATAACCAGTAAGGTTGTAGTGGATTGCTGCAGATGCAAGCCATAAGATGGCGTTCCTTTTCGGCTCCCCAAGTACATCCCGTAATTCGAAGTTCAAGATCTCCTCGTCCCTGTTGCGTGTTAGCCCGGTTATGCTGTGGATAGCATTCATCGTCCATCGCCACACGCCGTTCGCACTCCCACATGTAGTGATGCGGTGGATGAGGGTGTCAGTCCTGTTGCACACAGGACAGGCATCATCAGCTACTTGTTCGTGCCGCTTCATTTTTTCACCAGTGGGGATGATTTCATTAATGCAAGCATATACAGACAGTCGCCATTCTAAGGGAAGCCATTTGTTGCGCACATTGTCCCAGATATGCTTCCAGTCTTTGTTGGGGTATTTTAAATGCACCAGGGGTGTGAAATTACGGAGTTGCAATAAAAAAGCATAAATGTGTTTAGCTTCATTAAAGGAACCATCGGAGATGTGGGCAGTGGGAAGTTTTAGCAAAAGGGCCAGGGCTTTCCTGAACAAAACCCGGAACGGATGTGGTTGTCGTAAAGGAATAGTTGCAATGACTTTCAGAGCAGCACAAACGAACGGATCACCTGTAGACTGTCTCGCCTTGATAATATGTTTCAAGAAGAGTGAAGAGCATTTCAGTTCAAATGCAAAAAGTCGCAGCCCACCACACTGTTCTGGTAACTGCAGTTGTTCCCGTCGAATTCTATAGCGATAGCCTTTCCAAAGATAGAATCCAATCGCCATTTCAATGCGCTGGCTGATTATATGTGGAGGGGGAAGTACTTGCGCCATATACCACAGTTTCGACAGAGCAAACATATTAATGTGCCAGGTTTTTTGCAGAATATTGAGCCGTCTTGAAAGTTCCTCTTTCAGTTGGAACCTCAGAACATTTAATCGGGCAGCCCAGTTGGTCTGTATGGTCTCCGCAATATCTCGACTGAAAGTTATACCCAATATTTTGCATGCGGTGACAGTAGGAATACCGGTAGTATTGGAGTAGTGCTCATTGTCACCTGGGCCTAAGAGCAATAAGGATGACTTTCTATAGTTTACTTGTGCTCCACTGGCCTGACAAAATGACTCAAGGGTCTGTTGGACGAGTATCGCCTCGCCTTCATTTGTGAGTAGTATCGTGACGTCATCGGCATAGGCTCGCAGTGTGAAACGCTCTCCGTTGATCGTGAGGCCAGTGAGTACGTTGTTCATCATCCTGACCATGGGTTCCAACGCCAAGACGAATAGAGCCATTGATAGGGGGCATCCTTGTCTGACAGACTTCTTGACTGGAATTTTCGATGACAGAAATCCGTTGACCATTACACGAGAAGAAGCCGTTTGGTAAAGTCGTTGGAAAGTTGCTATGATGGTGTTGGGAAAATGAAAGCGTTCTAATACCTTCCATAAATACTTGTGTGCTATTCTGTCAAAGGCCTTATTAAGGTCAATGCTTGCAAGTGCAGCTGCGGGGTTATCAGCGACAGAGTAGTGTATGATAATATCACGAATGGCTAGAAGGTTGTGCACGATATTTCTTCCTGGAATGGTACAAGTTTGCCCAGTGCCAATTAAAGCAGGAAGAATGCGTCTGATTCTGTTTGCTAACACCTTGGCCAGAAGTTTATAATCGGTATTTAAGATTGTAATGGGTCTGTAGTCAGTGATATAGACACATTTCGATTGTTTCGGAATCAGAAGAATAACCCCGTCTGTGAAGGTATTCGGAATGTCGCCGGTCAATGCGTGATTAAGCACACTTGTCAGGTCTTCTCCGACCATGGTCCAAAAGTGTCGGTACCACTCGTACGGGATGCCATCAACGCCGGGTGTCTTATTAGCTGCAGTCTGGTCTAGAGCATGTTTCACCTCTTCCTTGGTGATAGAGGTCTCAAGAAAATGGATGTCATCGCCCTCGAGGTGTCTGTCAACAGATCGCAAGATGTTATTTACTTGCAAATCACTAACGCTGTCTTCTCCCAACATGTCACGAAAGTAGCGCTCACTTTCGGCGAGTATGTGTTCGTGAGTTCTGATGACCATACCTTGTTCATTAATCCATTCATGCACAACTTGTCGGTTTGCTGATCTGCGCATTTTGGCTAAATGAAAGAGCGACATTCGTTCATCTGCTAAGATGGAGGTTCCTTTAATGTGAGGGAGCAAGTCCTGGAGACTCTGCTCTTTAATCCCTATAATAGTCTTCTTGATGGAACTGAGGTGTGTTGAAACATTTTCTCCTAGCCGTTCCTTCCGATGCAGGTCATGCATGACTGTGGTATAAAAGTCTAGTTTCCTGTTTAGGTCGTGGTACCGTTCATAGGTGAAAGTTTTGGCTGTAGATCTAATGGTAGGTTTTAACTTCTTTATCCACCAGTCTAGAATATTATGGTATCGATCTTTTGTTGTAGTACATTGTTGATAAACGGTGTCAAAGCGTCGGTCATTGTCGTGGGTTTGAAAAGCATTCTTGTTCATTTTCCATGAACCCCGACCAATGAAGCATCTATCTGCCCGTTGCGCTTTAAGAGTAAATATGACACTGTGGTGGTCACTGCAGGCTACGGGAACGACTTTACAGCTATCAAGAAGATGTGCTTGAGGCTGGGAGATATAAGCGCGATCTATTCTAGATCTGGAATCCCCACGACAGAAGGTAAATTCCACGTACGAACCATGCAATCGTTGCCAGGCATCCACCAGCTGCATACTATGGGTAAGTGTCTGCAGCCCTGGACAGAAGTTGAATGTGCCTATTTGATCACGAGGATGCAGTGTGCAATTGAAATCACCAGCTAATATCACCGGACCTGACGTCGCTACATGTGTCAAGATGTCATGGCTGAACAGTGCGTTCCGGTCATGCTTATAGTTCGTCCCGGACTGGCCGTATACATTGATCAGTCTGATGTTATTATAAGAAGCTGACAAAATTTTACCTGAGGGGTCCATGATGACATCGGTAATTTCGAAACCCTTTCTATACACGATGGCGGTGCCCCGGACGTTATCCCCCACATTCACAACATGGTCATAATTGTACAAGCAGCCAAAATTGTTTTCATTGACCTCCTGCAGAAACAATATATCAATATCATACTCTTTCAAGAACCTACACAGCAGGGCCGGAGTGGTGACATTCTTCACGCCATTGACATTGAGAGTAGCAAACGTCGTGAGAATACTGGCCATGCTCTGGAAAACGAGCACGAAATGTAGAAACAAAGGAGAGAAATACATGTTCTATATGCGATAGTGGCCTGTAAAACTGATGTTATTGATGAAAAACAAAGAAACAGCAGCAATTATTGTAGGTCAACGTTTAGAATTGCCCAGGGATTTGTCAGTACTCTTCAGTCTCGGAGGTAATCGTGGGTCTCGATGACTAAGCGTGGCTGGTTTCACATGAGTGATTTCCTTGTGCGTTGTAGCAGCTGCTGGGGGTAAGAACGTAGTCTTCCCAGTGTCCGGAGCTGTCACGTGGGGGTGAGCAGTACTAGCTGTTCCACTCCCAGCAACCTCAATTTCCATATCGTCATCTGTGGCAAGGCTGTTTGCAGTATCAGTTAGATTGGGCAGTGGGGCCGTCGGGGGCAGATCCGGAACGTGTGGTGAGGGGTTATCCTGCATCAGATCAGAGCTTGTAGGCGCAATTACATCAGCTGTTGTGTACGTGCCGGAAATCCCGTCATGGGTTCCTGGTGGTGGTGGGACTGTTAAATCGGTACCTTCACTGTCCGGTTTCCGACGTTTGTGTGTGCTTTCATCAAGTGTAGGGAAGTCCGAGTGATCAACAGCGTGCTTTGGTGCTGGAGCTGATGGCGAGACAACGTGTTCCGTGGCCCATGCTGGGGTTGGGTGGCTCGAGATTGATGAGTCGCCACTAACCGGCAGGGCGGTATTTTCTGGTTCAATAGTATCAGGTCCTACCGTACGCTGGTCGAAAGCGCGTGCTCGTCGCAGGGGACACTGGGGTCGTAAATGGTTTGTCGAATTACATGCAAGGCAAGTTCGCATTTGACCATCATAAACAATCTGTGCACGATAGCCTTCAATGGAAAGGAAGGAGGGGATGGCTTCCTTCAAGTCCATGCGCACTGCGCGTATGCCATTCTGCACCCGAAATGGGTATTGCGCAGACCATTCTTCATTTCGATGCTCATTCACTTTACCATATTTGCTAAGAACACTTATTATTGAACCGATGGGTACCTCCGGGGGAACATTGAGAATACGAACTGTTTTGATGACATTATCGGCAGCAGTAATTTGCACAGTCCCTATTCGACCATCTGACAAAGTAATTTTCTGTTGGCCCGCATGTAGACTTAACAACCTCTCAAACAGTACTTGGGAAATTACCTTTAAATATACGGCGTTGTCCAAATTGTCGAGTTGAATCATCTCGATCTGGTCAGCAGTGATTTTCAAACAAGTGGAGATCCAATTGTGCACCTCCCATGCACTGGGCCTGTTGTCGCGTTCAAAAACACATTTTAATGTGAGCTTGCGCACAAATTTTGTAACCATGGTGATTGTCGTTTACTAGTACAAGACAAGAGTTATGCGAATATGAACCGCTCACAGCACACGGTATTCAGTAGTTCGAGAGCAGATATACGCACAGAAATAGCCAAGCACAGTACCGGTACCGCACGTGATTCAGACGCGACCTCGCTCGACGAAGGCTGTCGAGCAACTGATAACCAATTAAGGCTAAAGAAGTTATGTGAAAAGCATATTATGTTCCTATAATTAAAGCCCTGCGCGGGCGGATATCCGCAAAATTTTTCGCCATGCGGATATAGTTTGCATGGCTGTGCGGATAGCGGATACGCTGCGGATAATGTTTCGAGTAAATTTGCGGATAGTTTTTAGAATACAATGTGGAACTTTCGATAATATTATATAGCCTATTGCGTACGAAATATTCAGGCACGTATTGCACTTATACTCAGGGAGAATATTTTACTCATATGCTTTCAACTACATTTTATTAAGTACCGTATGTTTGTAGTAGATGGTCTTGACATCTCAGCAATTCTCACTGCCATTATACGTACGAGATATAATGCTGTCAATAAGCCTGTTAGTTCATCGTGGTGACATCATTAACATTCCTCAAGTCAGCTACTTCGCGGTCTAAGCTATCCTGGAAGATCTGGTTCCAGATTTATCTGTAGATTTATTTCCAACTTGGCGCTGACACACGTTGACTGTGATATTGCAACGCAGAGAGTTATGACATCAACACTTTATGCTTTATCTAATAAATTAAAAATAATATTGAAATATCAGCGGATTTGGATTAAAGTCATGCGGATGCGGGGCGGATGCGGATAACAGTAATGCGGATGCGGGGCGGATGCGGATAACAGTCCTGCGGATGCGGGGCGGATGCGGATAACGTTTTGTTCATCCGCGCAGGGCTCTAGCTATAATGACATATGCAGCAGAAACTTGGACAATGACTAAGAGGGATGAGAGCAGAGTACAAGCAGCTAAGATGAGATTCCTGAGAAGTATGGTCCAGAAAACGAGGAGGGACAGAGTGAGAAATGAAGATATACGGAAGGAACCAGGCGTACAGAAACTCAATGATAAACTGGAGCAAAACAGATTGAGATGGTTTGGACATGTCAAACGGATGAATGAAGTAAGGTTACCAAGACGAGCACTGGAACGACGGATGACTGGGAAGAGAGGACGAGGAAGACCAAGAATGCGTTGGATGGACTCGGTGGAAGAGAGTATTAGAAAGCGGAACCTGGATTGGAACACTGTGTCGGAAGAGGAATGGTGGAACGTCAGAAGAAAGTGGAGAGGAACCATATTTGCCCCCACCCAGTGTCAACTGGAAAAGGGGAAATGATGATGATGATGATGATGATGATGATGATTCTGATCAATGAGCAGAGCATTTTTTTCTGTTCTAGCAGTAGATCTATTCTCCGACAATGGCCTGGTGTTACTTATTGAGATAATGGATATCTCGTTGATGTTCACGATGACCAACTTAGCTACGTTACAGGATTTATCTTTGGGGCGTTCTCTGCTCGGTGATATCGATCACTAAATTCATAACCCTACTGATGACAGAGTGAGGAATGAGTTTCTACACAGAAATACCTTAATGGTTTCCTTCTGTATCCAGAGAGGATAAAGCAAAACTGGAGAGAGCTCATTAAATACGATTTATATAATATATTTTGGCATAGTAAGGGACATTTATAAGCATCCAATTAGCGCAGAGAAATTGCATCATTCGGTCCAATGTATAACATCCACCCCCTCTTCAATGAAGCGCATCATTGGTTTTGAATTAAATGAGAGATCAGAATCTAATTTAATTTAAGTACGGTAGACGAGGACTGAAATTCATCTACAGAAGAGTTTCGATATTTTGAGTCCGGATGGTTCAATAATCTCATAAATCCGAGTAGAATAATGCACAGTTCTAACCCTTCAGACAAGCAACTCAATGTTCAAAGCAACCTTTAATGCCAAAGATTAGACTTTCCATGAACACTGTATATTTATTTATTGGTGCCTTTTTTGTGGCAAAGTTAGGGCTTTGGGCTCTCTCTTACATTTAACAACACACACTGCAACTTACAGTACATCAATACTCATATATAATTATATTTATGTTCGACGATATCGAAATGTAAACATTATGTTCCGGAAGAAAGAAACCGACAAGGTAACGTGGTACAGCAGTGATTTAACAAAGAAATCTTTGGTAGATTACATGCTGTACGACTGGGAAATGAAGAAAAGTGTCAGAGATATAAAGGTAATACCATCAGAGGCCTTAGATAGCGACCACAGAATACTTGTAATGAACCTGGGAGTTGTTAAGGATAGCAAGAGGACAGAGTACCAGGAAAGGAGAATCAAAGTATGGAAACTCAAGGAAAACGAAGTCAAGGAAGAATTCCAGAAGATAATAAGGCAAAGGATGCCAACAGACAATCCTAAAACAGGGGAAGAGGAATGGAAGCAATTCAAGAACACAATGGTGGAAGCTGCAGTGGCAGTATGTGGAAGAACAAGCAACAGAAAGCGGTGTAAAGAGACACCATGGTGGAATGAGAGAGTAAAAGAAGCTGTGGGAAGGAAGAACAAGGCTTTCAGAGTGTGGTTCCAGGAAAGAACTGATATGGCAAGGGAAGATTATAAGATAAAGAAGAAAGAAGCAAACAAGATTGTCGCAGAGGAGAGGAAGAAGTGGATGGTAAAGTGGACAGAGATGATGGAGGAAGACAGCAGAGGAAATAAGAAAGTACTTTATGGGATGGTCAAAAGTAAGAGAAGAGGTCTGCGAGAGGATGTGGTAATGATGGACAAAAACGGAAATGAGGTACACAACAAAGAAACACTCAAGACAGTGTGGAAATAGTACTTTGAGGATTTGCTGAATCCAAATGGTCAGAGGGAGGAAGACAATGTATTGGAAGATGGAGAAGACGACACAGGAATGGAAAAGGACCTGAATTGGAGAGAACTGGAGATGGCTATAGACAAGATGAAAGGAGGAAGGGCACCGGGTGTGGATGAAGTGAGTGTTGAAATGGTGAAGGCAGCAGGGGAGGTTGGGAAACAGTGGCTGTACCGTGTGATGAGCGTGATATGGAAGGAGAAAAAGACCCCAGAAGATTGGAAGAAAGGATTAATTGTCCCGATATTTAAGAAAGGAAGCAGAAAGGAGTGCAGAAATTACAGGGGAGTCACACTCATACCTCACTGTGCCAAGATATATGAAAAGATATTAGAAAGTAGAATACGAGCCAAAGTGGAGAGAAAATTGAGAGAGGAGCAGTATGGATTCAGACCTGGGAGATCAACAGTGGATCTCATATTTTCAGTGAGACAGCTCCAGGAACACCACTACGAATTTGGAGAGGATCTGTTGATGGCCTTCCTGGACATCGAAAAGGCCTATGATAGTGTGTGTAGGGAGAAGGTTTGGAAAGCAATGGAAAACATGGGAATGGAAAAAGGGACTGTAGGCAGAGTGAAGGAGATGTATTGTGGAAGTGTGTGTTGTGTGAAAGTTGGAGGGAAAAAAACAGACTGGTTCAGACAAATGAGAGGCCTGAAACAGTGTAGTGCGCTGTCACCCCTTCTCTTTATTGTGGTTATGGACGAGGTAATGACACGGATAGCAGGAGAGATAGGAGAAGATAAGATGAAAGCAATGGTGTTTGCAGATGATCTCATGGTCTGGGGAAACAAGGAGGAGGAAATTCAGGAGCAACTGAAGGCTTGGGAAGAAACAGTGGGAGAGTACGGATGGAAGTTCAACATCAGTAAATGTGAGATCCTGTTAACAACCAGGAAAAAGGACACACCAATGAGTGGGATAACACTTGGAGGTGGACAGCTGAAGAAGGTGGAAAGTCTCAAGTACTTGGGAAGTATAGTGGAGGAAAATGGGAGAAATGACAAAGAGATTACGGAACGGGGCAGACAGGCAGAAGCATTTCTGAGAAGCATTAGGAGCTTAGTGTGGAATAAAGATGTCCCACAAAAAAGCAAGGAAGTGTTATACAGAAGCTACTACATCCCGATACTGACCTATGCATCAGAAACGTGGACAATGAAGAAAAGAGACATAAGCAGAATACAGGCAGGTAAAATGAAGTTCCTGCGAAGTAGGATCGGAGTAACAAGAAGAGACAGAGTGAGGAATGAAAAGGTCAGGGAAATGGTGAAAGAGGAGCTTTTGCAAGGTAGGATTGAGACATCAAGACTGAGGTGGTATGGACACTTAAAGAGAATGGATGAGAAGAAGATTCCCAAGAGGATACATGAGATGCAGATGCAGAAGAAACGACCAAGGGGAATACCAAGAGATAGATGGCTGAAAGGAGTAGAGGAATGTGTCAAGAAGAGAGGCGAGGACTGGACCAGAGTGACAGCGGAGAGGTGGTGGGAAGAAAGGACTAAGTGGCGAGGCTTATGTTCCAAACAGACCCAGCCTGGGGCTGGAAACTGTACAAGATGATGATGATGATGTGTCAGAAAACTGTATCATAATGATGGTCATTATAACACTGCTTTTCATTACGATACAGTTTCTCCAGCCAATTATAGCTTATTCATGATCAACTAGGTAAGGATACTTTCGCGCATGCGCTCAAAATCCAACATGTCGGACATAAACACAGCATCTTTCTATATAAATTACCGATATGGAATACGCACCGTCCATATGTTCGCGTAAATAAACTGGCGAATATGAGACAAGAAATAGCACTGTACCTTAACCCGAACTTTAATTTCTACACGGCGCATTGCTTTCAAACGACTTCGGTGGCAATATTAGTGAATGCTATGGAGCTGAACGGCAGGCTGTCAACATATGGCCTCAATATGGCATTGCAAGCACACAGAGCGCATGCGTCGGTCGGTCAGAGAGCTTGAAAAACAGAGATATAATACCCAGCGCTTGCACTCCGATCACAAAATTCAAGTGGCTGACTCTCAACATATATTTATGAATATTTATGTTAAAACATATAATAAAGTTATAATTATCGTCGAACATAAACTGTCGTATGCAACTCGCCTATAATGGTAATTAAGACACTCGTATGGAAATTATAAAACTGGCTTACGCTCGTTTTATAAACATACGTGTCTAAATTATTGCCATTATAGGCTCGTTGCATAATGTACTATTATTGCAACCAATGGTCAAATACAATAATTGTTAAATTGTGCACAATGAAGTCATGTACAGAATTCCGTTAATGTTACTGTTCTCTTATTACAAACTTTTGCATGATATCTTTCACACGACTTTCCACACAATTCACACATACAGTTCTCGTCTGGGTTATGGTATGCCTTCTTGCTGCACAGCTTGAAATGTAAACCGTGAACAGTGAAACGTGTCAAGAAATGGCAAAGTTCATACATTGAATTCCTCCACACTGAGGTCATCATGGCATCTGTCTGATAGAAATCCGTCCAGATGTTGGCTTTCTTCTCTTGAAGTTCTTGCAGTAATAACTGATATTGCTTTGTAGAAGGCAGTAGCATTCTTATACGTAACTCTTCTATGTAAAATGGTTGTCTCGTCAGTTCATAGGTCGTCCTTGATGGTGCATTTTTTCCTAAACCGAGAATCTTTTTCATGTATATGACCTTTACCCTTTCTATCTGAGCAAGGTCATTTTTCGAGAGATGCTCCCATATTAATTCTATTGCATATGTCATGATTGGTGAAATTTTGATGTGAAAGAGTTCTAATGCAGTCTGTATGGAGAGTTGTCTTATTAGTTTTATCTTATTAATTTCTATAACCGCGGTAGCAGCTCATTCATTTACATATATGTTATTCCTAACCTACCAAACTTAAATACTTGACTTACTTGACTTTATCTCCTAAGTGGAGCATAGGACATCGATGAAATTCCGCCATCGGACTCTGTTCTGCGCCATCCTCCTAATCTCGTTCCAGGTCTACCCTCCTTTCTCCATTCCTTCTGTTATTACACGCCTCCTCCAGGTGTTCCTTGGTCTGCCTCTTCGCCTCCTACCTGGTGGATTCCATTCCAGGGTTTGTCTTGCTATGTAGTCTCCATCTCGTCGTAATGTATGTCCAATCCAATTGCATTTCCTACGACGTATCTCAATATAAATGGGTGTTTGCTGTGTTCTTCTCCATAGCTCTTCATTGGAGATAACTTGTGGCCACCATATCCTCAGGATATTCCTCAAGCATCTATTCACAAATATTTGGAGTCTGTTAATAAGTTGTTTGTTGGTCTTCCAAGTTTCGCACCCATAGGGCAATATTGACTTGACATTTGAATTGAAGATGCGAAGTTTGGTATATGTGTAGGGAATCAAGAGATCGATCAAGTCAAACAGTTTTGCTACCTGAGAAGTATGGTCACCACTGAGGGAGGTACTATGCCAATAGAATAAATAAGGCTAAAGGAGTATTCGAAATGTTGAGACCGATTTGGAAAGCAAGAGAACTAAACACCTATACCAAACTTATATACTAAGAAAACTTAAATACTGGAAATAAATTGGCATCTGCGTAATATTAACTAAGCTGTACAAATTACATACAGTAATAACAATACATGAAGTTTTACTATGGTCATTCGCTCACACATTCATACACAAATTGTTCTAGTTAGCCTACGAATTCAAGAGGAAAATTTTGCATGCACGTTTGAAAGTTGTAAGGGATGTACAATTTCTAACGTCACAGGGACAATTATTCGAAATTCTAGTTCCCGACACGAGGAAAGAGTTGCTGAAGGCAGATGAATGATGTAGAGGAATTTCAATTATAGATGCAGATCGCGTGTGACGATCATGAAAGGAAGAAAGAAAACGAAAATTACAAGAAAGATAGTGAGGTGTACTTTCATTGAGAAGTCGATAGATGAGTGTACATATGTGCAGGTTTCTTCGTTTTCCTACTTTTAACCAGGAAATTTGAGCATAAAAAGGAGACACGTGTGAGGAAATTTTTAAGGACTTGGACTCGAAGAATCGTAAACATATCATCCCAGTTTTTAAGAATACATAAGGGGAATTAAGGAAATTGCATGTACAGTGGGTGCTCATATTATTAGAAACAGTAGGTAAAATGTGGAGAATTCATCCTTGAGTCGCTATTCCGGTTCTCGTAATATTGCTTCATATACACACATCAAAACAAACAAGATGTTCAGTAAGTATCATATAGCCTGCTTTCTCCTAAATGCATGGGTATTGTTATAACTCATGGTCCTTTTCAAGGAGTATAAGTCAATGTTGGTTGTAGTAGCTTGTTGAAATACAACGTGCTATACGGATATTAAACATGAATATAAGGTGCCCTTTGGTAGTGCTACCTCTGTAAAAATATCATTCAATTCGGTTTCACCGGGTTTGAAATCGATTTGCACATATACATGGCAGCTATCTGCAAACTATTGGACTGATGACCTAGTAGTTCAGTCAAAGATGCTTCCCACAAAAAGGTATGTTGTTGCAAAATTTGGTAGAGATCAATACGTTTCCGTCAAGATGGCGGCGATATAAAACATGACACTGAGTTGTCCTTTGCTATTGCTACATTTGTACCAAATTTCGTTCAATTCGGTTTCACCGTGTTTGAATTGAGAGGGGGAATCGATTTGCACACAAACATGGCTGCCATCTGAAAACTCTTGGGATGATGACTTTGCAGTTTGGTCAAACGACACTCGCCATATAAATATATGTTGTTGCAAAATTTGGTAAAGATCGGATGATTAGGTTAGTCGTAATTTGATTTGAGCTTATAACATTTGGGTGGCCGCCATTGCGTTTCCGTCAAGATGGCGGCAATATAAAACATGACAACATGCTAGTTCTACCTCTGTACCAAATTTTGTTCAATTCGGTTTAACTGTGTTCGAATTGCTACACACACATTCACACACAGACAGACAAACAATTTTTGGCCCTGTGTAGATCCCATAAGTCTACTTTCATTTTTTGCATTAATCGAAAGTGGGCTAAAAATGCATATTGTCTTGGAGCACAGTGAGGAGGGACTTATTTATTAAGCAGGGTCCATGTCTAAACCAACTTGGTAATTTCCGTCCATCTATCTCTAGGTATATGAGCTAGGCATTTTAGGTAAATAAAATATAATAAAATATGAGAAAACATTCTTTATTTATTCCTAAAAATTACAACCACGTTTTAATCATCGAATATGTAATATGCATTTTTTCCCTAACGTAAAGGACACGCTAAACCTTTCTTATGGGTACCGACATGATGACACGTAGTAGTCTGATGATTGTTCACCAGAAACACAAGCATATCCGGTCGATTAGATTACCAGAATGTATTTTCTACCACTACGAGCGCTAGTGTGAGCCTATGAAACTCAACCATATCCAGTCGATTAAATTAGCAGTTTTCCTTTTCTACCACTACGAGCGCTAGAGTGAGTCAATGCAGAGTTCCACTTAAGCCCTTATAAATATTTTCGGTGAGAATATTTTCTAAAAAAAAAAACGCCTGAGGGTATTGAACCAAGGAATACATTAAAGAAAGAATTATATTAATAAGTTAATTTGGCTAGGATTTGAAAGAAAACGATACAGTCAGTCTGAGAGACTAGACTTTATATCATTTCAAATGACGCATGCTACAAATGCTACACATTTTAGTAAGGCTCAGGAGGGCTTCGAGCAAAGCCTAAGTTAAAAGGTAATGGAGTCTGTTGAGTCTGCGTTTACTCCTGGGGTCTGGCGTTATGCGATACGGAGACGGCGAGTGCGTGACGTCATGCAGCAGAGTGCAAAGAGCCCTCCTGAGCCTTTATAACATGTGTAGCATTTGTAGCATGTGTCAATTGAAATCATGTTATCTGTAATTCAGGTAAGGTTTTCAGACGATCAATGGAAAGTAGTTTCTACTTTTGCTACCAAATGCTACCGTCAATGACACTTAGCTGTGAACTCCGTTACTAGATTCCACCCCAACCGGAACCTAGCGGCGAACACGTTGGAATCTAATACAGCGTTAATCAAATCTAACATACAAATTTAGCTTCACACAATTGTAGTAATGTCGCCTCCGTAGCGTAGCGGTCAGCATGGTTAGCTGCCGCCCCGGAGGTCCTGGGTTCGATTCCCGGCTCTGCCACGAAAATTTGAAAAGTGGTATGAGGACTGGAACGGGGTCTACTCAGCCTCGGGTGGTCCAAATGAGTAGAGGGGTTTCGATTCCCACCTCCGCCATCCTCGGCGTGGTTTTCCGTGGTTGTCACTACGTCTTCGGGCAAATGCCGGGGTGGTACTGTACCCTTTTACCTACCAATACCTGTTGAATCCCTGGATAGCAGCTGGATCGTAGAACCTGAAAATGCCCCGGCTCTAAAGACCCCCCAAGTTCTACCAACAGACACAGGGATAATAGGGCCACTCGAATACCTAACAGGATGTATTAAGACTGACCAAGGCTCAGAAAAAGAAAAGACTAGCTCAAAACACGAGAATTCTTCAAAAGGAAGAAAAAATCTCAAAGGTGTGGTAAACACTAAAATACCTAGCGATGGCCCCCTTAATACACCCTTCCATCACCTCTATAAAGCATCACGCAATAATTAAAACCAAGTAGTAAAGTGATTTATTGTAAGAATAAACAAGACAGAGAAATATCAATTTCGTCGATACCACGACCAATCAAAAAAAAATCTCATTGATTATATTGGATTATCTTCCAGAAAAAAAATATATATTATCCATTATCACAACTAACTTTTAGCTGATTAAAATATAAGGCCTATTAATAATAACAATGATGATCAATCCCATAGGGTAAGCATTCACAAAAAGAGAAATATTATAAGACTTGAATACATTAAATTAATTTCGGTTCCTTAACGGAAATAACATCTTATACACAAATATCCTGGTTATAATTACTAATCCTACACGACATCTTCAGTAACTTTATATGTTCTTGTTATTGAATGAAGAAATTCATATGGCCTATTTACAGAATATAATTTACACAAAATTCCAGAATAATTTCAATTATTCCTTTCCTACTGACTTGAAGTCACGACATTCCTTTCTGTTTAATATTATTTCAATTCTTGTTTTAGGGAAATTCTGCCGAACAGTTAAGCTAAGCAAAAATTAATTGTAAAGTCAGTCTTAAATAGTTATCGGTTTCCTTTTTAAACATACATCTTATGACAAAATTGTTATATTAGTTTTACTGGAAATATTTAACCGAATATCCACTCAAGATTCCCCAACAATACTGCTCGGAAAAATATTAATCTTCACACAGGCATTTTCACGATAACAGCGATAAAGTTCACAATGACCAATTATTAACCATACTAGGTTAAAACAACACCTCTCTGGGTTAAAACCCCAATCAATCTAATCCTGATTGGCACACCTAGCTCAATCCTCAACAAGAAAAATATGCTCTACAAAGCATTGCATCAATATACTTAAACACAAAGACATTACTCATAGAATATGCCTCTCTAAAGACCAATATGCACCTATAATAGGAGCCTTACTGTTATAAATCCACAATTATGCAAATCAGCTGTTTATGGTAAAAATCCTGAATTCGAAAAATATGATCCCGTAACAGATTACCAACAAAGCCCAGTGGATTTCAGAAATATTCCACCTAACTTTAAAAACTTGCCTTACATTGATTCATTACAAAATCCATAGTTCTTAAACGTATGACTTATAGTAAGTTGTCCCTGGGATTATCCTCGCAAATTTGGATGTCGTTCAAATACCCTCTTAATAGAAAAAACTATTGCACTAAAGGCAATGATATCAATTTAATCCAGTGTTAACTTCACAAAAAAAAATATAAACTGTATATAACGCTGCCCAACCACACAAACTGAGGTTGTAAAGAGGTCTATAAAGATAAATTCAATCTCAAAATAAGATCCTCCCTGAATTTCCCGAACGCGAAAATGTCGATGGATTAGACCTACAGCATGGATCTAGGTTAGCAACAAAGGCTAAGCGACTAATGACCCATTAGGCAATCCATTTCGAAAATCACGCTCAGAAAACACAAGTTAAATCTGTTATAATAAGAAAAAACTGAAGAAAATATAGTCCAAGGACTCGAAGTCACATTTAGAATAACTGGGTCCGAAAACTTCCTAGTATCTTAATCAAAATACGAAAAGGAAAATTCCCCTCCAAAGAATACGATAATCCAAGCGAAAGTGCTTAAAGAACAATGCACTAGAATATGAAAACTCAACCAACGTTCTCAAAAGAAAGTTGCGTTACTAAAAAATGTTCTTACACAAGAAAAACTGTAAATCTTCTTCCTACATTTGCTT
This sequence comes from Meconema thalassinum, assembly GCA_946902985.2. Lineage (NCBI taxonomy): Eukaryota > Metazoa > Arthropoda > Insecta > Orthoptera > Tettigoniidae > Meconema > Meconema thalassinum. The sequence continues at coordinate 130,624,091 of OX336391.1, read as the reverse complement.
CTCGACAAATAAGAATGAGCATATTATTTTAAATACTGTAAAATACTACTGAAATTATTAATTTATTCATCAAAATTACACAAAGGATGCACTCATTTTTATGAGTCAAAATCCTGGCATCATAGAAGGTCAGTTTCGAAATGGACATCGAACCCGCACTTTCTACTGAACCATTTAAACTACAAAATCAAATATGGCAAAGTGGTATTTATAAATGTCCACGCTACACTACTGTAACAAGTTGAAGTGATCAGTACCTTTGGCGAATCTAGATGAGGAAAAAAGGATATCGTTGGCCATAATCAGCTCCAAACCAACAGAAAATATGCTGGATTTCAACTGGGTTTCCATAGAACGAACCAAAGTCCTCCCAGGCTCGAGCAACACCCGGTCGGTCGAAATAGTTCCAACATATCCTGGCGATATCTTCCCATACATATTCGAACACCAACGGAAGGACCGCACACAGTTTATCAACTCGTCACGACGCGAAAGTGAACTCGAACCGTCACTAACAAGTTCCAATGTGAGAACGCGCGTATGAACAAGTTCACGAGGGTCGACGCGGCCCCTCTCGACACGAGAGTCGCGTGCACACTTCATGCCAAATGAAAGTTGCCTTCGACAAGTCCCCGCTGCACCCTGCTAATGCAGTATTCTTAAATCAATTTAGCCTACCATCGTAGTGGATATAAGTTTCATATTGTCCCTTCCCCTTGACACCTTGTTTGAGAATGTACTCTTTTCAAAAAGAATAATCACAGTGAAGAGTGAATTAAATCTAGGCTGCATTTCCACGACGGTTTATATGCAGAGTTTCGTGACACATCACGGCTGAGCTCGCGGTCGTGGTTATAAAAGTATCCATCCGCATGGCCCGTTAATTGCTGTAGACACACAGTCACAGAGGTAAATTATTACATGTTTAAGATCATGTCTGAGCCCTATTAAACACGTTTCTACTTCACGTAGAATGCTTCACGAACTAGAATACACTTCAGCACGGTCACACGTTTTACAACTCCCGTTAGCTGGCGATTTTACTTTCACTGATTTCCAGCTCAACCCTCTACGCTGTCAAGTTCTATACACATTGAGCTCTGCACGAGGTCGCCTGAGTCTCACATCTGCTCCCCCCCACTCCTTCACACGTCATGACTCGATACGAAATATATCGCAGTCGAAACGTGATCAGCAGTGAGTTAACATATCATCTTCTGTTCTTCATACTTTCTTAATAATGACTTTCTTAATAATGGCTTTCTTAATAATGGCTTTCTGCCATGGAAACATACATATAGACACATGTATCTGCTTACATAAAGCGCTAAATATGCATTAATTTGTATTAATCACTCTCAGGTGAATCGATCGATATGGTGTTAGACACAGTCAACATGGTTATTATCGATGAGCTTCGGATTTCTCGTCGGAAACACGAGCTCTGCCGATCTCTTTCATGATAGCATGGCTTTTTCTCGCTGCAGACCAGCTGTTATGATCGACTTCAGAGGCAAGTTAGGAAGTTACAGGGTGTTCCCAAAATACTGTAACCATGTCTGTATTTAAGCCCTTTTATGAATAATGGTGCATTTTCCCTTTGATACCTTAAATAAAAGTCTCCTCAACTTTTATTTACACCATTCCAGGTAATCTCAGCATATGTAGCATTATTCAGTCAACACTCAGTCTATCTTCTTCACATATCTTTTCAGGTTCTTTGCATTGAAACGACCTATCATTTCTCTTTCATTTAGGCTTACTACCTCATAACAATTATTTCCGAACGACCTAGCAATCTTATAGGGTCCGTGGAAGACATAGGAAAACTTGGTGAATTGCTTCTTAGCCACATCTGCTTTCGTCGGTTTCTTGACGAGAATCATCTCGCCTACTCTCATCGGTGGCCGATATCTTTTATTTCTGATTCGTTTATGCCGCTTCTCGGCTGCATCCATCAAGCTTTCTCTAGCTGAATTAATTCTTTCTTGGACTGTAGGCTCCCTGTCCTTAGGTAGAAATCTCACGATCTCTGTCCAGGCTCTTTCTGGCCTCTTATTATGGTGAACAACCATAGGTATATCTGATAAGCTCTCATGGAATGTGGAATTCATGCATCTTTCCATGAGTGGGATGAACTTCACCCAGCTCGCATGATCCTCAGGACAGTAAATTCTCGCGAACTTGCTAATTTCTGCCATAACACGTTCCGAGACGTTAGATTCCGGATATCTGACGCTAGAAAACACGTGCTTGACACCAAGCCTAATCATGGCATTCTCAAATTCCATCGAAGTGAATTGAGCTCCGTGATCCGATAGGAGAGTTACAGGTTTTCCTGCCTTAGAAAACACACTATTTTCAAGACGACTAAGGACTTGAGCTGTAGTAGCCCTCTGCATAGGATCGAGAGTCACGTATTTAGAGAATACATCGATTGTGACTAGTAGAAACTGGTTTCCCCTGGCTCCCTTCGGGCAAGGACCGAAGATATCGCAAGCCATTAGCTCTCTCGGCCTTTCTGGAATAATGGCTCGAGGTCTCTCTTTTGATAACGCCGACGGGTATTTCCCTCGTTGGCACTCCTGGCATGATCTGATAATGGCTGCTATAGTGCCCCGCATCTTGGTCCAGGTGAATGTTTCCAATAACGTTCTAAACGTTTTGTCGACACCCCCATGGCCAATGGTGCCGTGAGCTAACCACACCAACCCATTTATCAATTTAGGAGGGACTACAATTCTAATTTTCGTTCTCTCTCGGTCAATGTATTTACAAACGACGTCATCACACACCAGGAATTTCTCAGATCGCTTCCTAGTCTGCTCGTAGTCAAGATCGGTATGGTCCATTGCACCTCTCAAAAACCTGTACATATGTCTAGTTGGGGTGTGTCTCTTCTGTGACACCACTATCTTCTTTAGCTTCTCCAGGGTAAGTTCGTGTTCCCTCTCCAACTGTACAGTGTTAATCTCGATTTTACTAACTGGATTTCTTGAGAGTGCATCCGCGAGCAGATTATCTTTTCCAGGCTGATGCACGATAGTGGCATTGAACTGCTGGAGAAACAATGTCCACCTCGTCAGTCTGTCACTGGAAAGATCGGTTTGCATCATGAACTGAAGCGCTCTGTGATCCGTGATAATAACCACTCGATGTCCTATCAGAAGTTTCTTCCACTTTTGAAGAGCAGAGATGAATGCCAAAGCTTCGAGCTCAGAGGTGAAATAATTCTTTTCGTGTTGCTGCAGCTTTCTGCTGTGGAAGTCCAAGTAGTGCTTCCTCCCCTCCTCGTCCTTTTGATAGAGGACAGCACTAATACCTACTTTTGAAGCATCAGACTCTTTGTAAAAAATCCGATCAAACTCAGGATATTCCAGCTTAACACAATTTTGGAGCATGAGCTTGGCCTCTTCAAATGCCCTATTCGTGTCCTCTGTCCATTTCCATTTATTATTTTTCTTTAATGCTTCATACAAAGGGGCCATAGTAGTTGAGTATCCCGGACAGTGGCTACCCAAGAACTGGCACATGCCCAGAAACTCACGGAGCTGCTTTACCTTTGCGGGACGAGGGAATCTTGAAATGGCGTCTATCTTCTTCAAGTTTGGGTGATACCCAAACTGATCAATAGTATGGCCTAGGAACTTGATAGACTCGTGCATGAATTGACACTTATGCATGTTGACCTTAATATTGGCCTCTCTTAAATTCTCGAATAGCTGTTTCAAGTGCACAAGATGTTCTTGAACATTCGCTGAAGAGATTATCAAGTCATCGATATAGCAGATAACGTTACGTTTCACGCTTTCCGTTAATTTGCTATCAAGGGCTCTGATCAAAGCCGGACCGCTGTTCACCATTCCAAAAGGAACGCGACAGAAAACATACGTGGTCTGATCGAATAAGAATCCGGTGTATTGCCGGCTATCTTCCTCCAGCTCTACTTGATAAAAGGAAGCGGTCAGGTCTAGGACGCTGAAACACGCTTTACCTTTGAACTTTTTCAAAAGTTCTCTAATTTTTGGTGGACGATCAGTTTCTAACATGATTCTCGTGTTGATCTTCCTAGCGTCTAAACAAAGCCTCAATTGTCCGTTCGCTTTCTTTACCACAGTTACTGGATTCAAATACGAAGAAGCCTGTTTTTTTATTATACCATCTCTCTCCATTTTATCTATGATCTCTTTGACCTCATCATGGTATTTTTCTGGGATAGGATAAAGCTTGGCTTGATAAGGGGATTCGTCTATTAGCCTAATCTGGTACTTGAAGTCTCTAATCAAACCAGGTTTATCATCGAAGATGTCCGCAAACTGACAAATCAAGTCGTCAAATTCTTCTTTCACATTTTTAAATCCCTCGGCTTTCAAGGTATATTGTTCCCTCACTTGCTCAGTTTCTTCAACTACGTGATCTAGGATTTCCATTCTAGGGATATCTCTATTAGTTTCTTTTCCATCCATTTCCTCCATCACTACATCCTCTATACTTTCTTCCTTGAATCTTATTATTCCTTTGTCCATGTCGATGATTGCTCTAGCTTGAGTAATAAAATCGATGCCTAGTATGACGTCAAAATTAATATTCTTAACGACTATAAAAATATGTTCATAACTTCTCTCATTGATCCAGAATTTCATTAGAATCTGCACTTTGCATTTCATAGTTTTATCCTTAAATATCCCACGAATTTTTTGTTGGAGATGCTGGAAGAATGGTAAATTGATTTTCTGGTTTCAATCTTTCAAAACAGTCCTCGTCAACTATAGAGATCATAGCACCTGTGTCCATCAAGGCTTTACAATGTTGTAGACCAATTAGTATATCAATAACGGGAAGTTCAACTATCCTTCCTCTCGGTTTCGTTTCTGGTTCAAATAGAAGGTCTTCGTCAGTAGCTTCAAATATTTCAAAAATCGTGATATCAGAGGAATGCGTGGCAACGTCAGTTATTAATTTCGCCCGGAAATTGGCGTTTTTTTTTCTCGATCCGGAGCTCTTTCTGAACTCCGACCTTCTCTGCTAGTACTGGGTTGTGACTTATCTAGATTTTCATCCTTTCTTTCCTTCGATTTTCTTCGTCCAACCTCCGTGGACTTATCTCGCCCTCTCTTGAGCCTCTCCTGTTGCACTTTTTTTATCGGACGCCTCCGTTCGATAATTGTTGTATCTTGAGTACCCTTGATTTTGTCTATTATCTCCGTTGTCTCGGGTATCTCTATCATTCCTATTATATCTGTTATCTCTATTGTCTCGGGTATCTCTATCATTCCTATTATATCTGTTATCTCTATTGTCTCGGGTATCTCTATCATTCCTATTATATCTGTTATCTCGATTATTTTGATCATATCTGTAATTCCTATCATAAGGCGTTTCTCGATGATCATTCCGGTCTCGATCATTATCTCTTCGATAAAAATTTCTCTCCTCGTAGCGACGTTGCCAAGGCCTCTCCTGGGCGTCCCTACGTTGGTTTTCCCATCTCCTCTCTTCCTGATGGGTATTTCTAATAGGACCTATTCTATCATCTCTTCTTTGTTCGAAACGATCCGTCTGCTGTGTACGGTTCATCATTACCGCGTTTACAACTTTCGATTCCTGCCTGGCATTTTTGACTATAGTAGGTTGCGTCATCATACTCATGTGATCTAATCGACGTAACAGGTCATCTAACGACGTTAAAGACGATACTCCGGAAGAAATAATTGATTTCCTTACTTCCGCAGGCAATTGACGTGAGATAGCTTCAAGGAGTTCTTCCTGTGTTAACGGCGGCTGAAGAAAACGGAGTTTTGCTAACTGACACGCAAAGTATTCAGCGTAGCTGGTTGGTCCTGTACTGGAGTACTTGCGTGAATAGACTTCTGATCTCACATTCTGTTGGACCTCGATCGACCAAAATCTTTGTATGAAGGCTTCCGAAAACTGCTCAAAGTTGTCAAATGTGTAACGAAAAGCCCTGAACCATTGTAACGGAGCATCGGTGAGAAACCTTTCCACCATACGTAGCTCACGCTCACGTGGCACATGTGACTCCAAAAAGTAATCTCTTAATGTCCTGACAAATTCGATTGGTGTCATTCCATCCAAATTGCTAAACTTCCTAGGTTTGTCATCAAAATTTCGTATTATGGTTACATTCGGTGTCCTTTCCGATGATTTCGAAGTATAATCACCCACGCCTACGTTGGGGTTCGGAGAACTAAAAGTTTCCCTGCTTGTTCGAATGGGACTCGAATGTTCCATTTGACTGAGCCGAACGTTGGGTTCGTTGTTGGAAGATTCCTGTATCATCCTTTCCCTACCATCAGGTACTATCACTTCAGGTTGTTCAACTAGAACTCGAAAATCGGACTGTAAAAGTGATCGCAATTGATCTTTTAGAGTATCTAAATTGATATGCCCCTCTAGATTAATTTGCTCGAGACCCTTTCTAATTTCATTAATCTCGGAAGTTTTCTTCTCCCTGACCTCATTTAACTCTATCTTACTTTGGTCGACTTTAGTTTCAACACTGTTAATACGCTTCTCTAAATCGGATATGTTATTAACCTGAGTATTTTGAATTCCATCCATTCTTTTGCTTAGATCTTCCCTAACATTTATTATGTCTTTGCTATTAGTTGCAAGACCAGTGGCAAGTTTAGATTCTAACTTAGATTTCTCAACTTTAAAGCATTCCTCATTAATTTTCATAATATCTTGACGAAATGTTACAATATTATCACTTATGATCCCTTTCAAATCGATGTCAAAATCATCCCTGAGAAGTTTCGTATGATCAGTGACTTGAGCTCGGAGTGTCCCCATTTCACATTTCAACTGTTCCAGGCTATTCTGGGTCTGATTAGTGTCATGGGAAAACTGCAGCTGAAGTGTTTCTAAATTTTTTTTACTGAGCTTCACACTCTTTTCAAAGTCTAGTCTAATCTCAACTTGAAATTCTTTATTAGATTTTTCTAGCTCCATTAACTTAACCTCCGTCTGATTTTGACTAGATTCGATTTTTCGGACCTCTAGCTCCATTTTATTTTGACTGGATTCTATTAATCCCACATCTGTTCTTAAATCATTGATTTGGGATTGCATAATCCTTACATTAGAGTTTACATCCTTTACAGTTTCCTCAATTCCCCTTTGACTAGTCTGAATATTGTTAAGATCTGTTTGGATTGATGTTTGACTAGTTTGCATATTGTTAAGATCTGTTTGGATTGATGTTTGACTAGTTTGGATTCTTTCTTGGGCAACCTGTACCAATCCAACATTAGCCCGTAGTGTACTCATATCTAGTTGAGTTTTTCTATTATCATCCTGGATATCTTCGATATTAGATTCTACACTGGTAACCTTCCTTTCTACCCTTTTAGAACTGTCATTGATAGCCTTCAAGGAGGATTGCATAGTATCAATTTCCCCCCTGATGCCTTCAGCAACTGCACCCTGATTTTGAATAACAGTTTCAGACATATGGTCTAATGCAGATCTAGTTTGGACCTTAATATTTTCAATGTCCTGATTCAAATTGTCCATTTTATGTTGAAGAATTTCAAACATCTTCTTAACGTCACCAACAGTCACCATATTACCTTCAGACATGCTTCACTACACTTCACAAGAAATAAGAATACCACACCAACAAAGCACAGCGAGAACATCTACAAACAACCACCATTTACCATATATGCTCATTCTTATTGTCTGGCGTTACCTTAAAATAAACTTATGTCTAAACACAAAGTGCCCCATTTCATTTGGGATCGACCATATACAAGTGCGTGTTGGTTTATATCGGTGAAGGTCTATGATTCTACCATTACTTAAATTTTAAATTTACTACAAATACTTCTATTTTTAATGATGTCAGCAATGATCATCAGCCGGAAACAAGTAGAACAAATTATTAACAAAGCGTGTGGCACCACTCCAATACATAAAATAAAATAAAAATTAATAATGGTTGCAATACCACTTGTGGGTCAAGTAGCTCGAGTATCCTCGTAATTGCTTTGTTCCATAGGAATTCCAATAGTTCGTGCCAAAATATTGGTTCACCATTATTTTATCGCCTTGATTCATAGTCACACAAGAAACACGGTGTTCCAATTCGCGATCTGTGTTACATGATCATAAAACTAATTTCCACTTTGTACTTTCAGTTTCAATTTTGGCAGAATTATGGCATTCAACTCCCTGGTATTCGCTCTGGTATTCCAGTTTTTCGAAGCCCCTGAGCTGGGCGCCACCTAATGTACCCTTTTACCTACCAATACCTGTTGAATCCCTGGATAGCAGCTGGATCGTAGAACCTGAAAATGCCCCGGCTCTAAAGACCCCCCAAGTTCTACCAACAGACACAGGGATAATAGGGCCACTCGAATACCTAACAGGATGTATTAAGACTGACCAAGGCTCAGAAAAAGAAAAGACTAGCTCAAAACACGAGAATTCTTCAAAAGGAAGAAAAAATCTCAAAGGTGTGGTAAACACTAAAATACCTAGCGATGGCCCCCTTAATACACCCTTCCATCACCTCTATAAAGCATCACGCAATAATTAAAACCAAGTAGTAAAGTGATTTATTGTAAGAATAAACAAGACAGAGAAATATCAATTTCGTCGATACCACGACCAATCAAAAAAAAATCTCATTGATTATATTGGATTATCTTCCAGAAAAAAAATATATATTATCCATTATTACAACTAACTTTTAGCTGATTAAAATATAAGGCCTATTAATAATAACAATGATGATCAATCCCATAGGGTAAGCATTCACAAAAAGAGAAATATTATAAGACTTGAATACATTAAATTAATTTCGGTTCCTTAACGGAAATAACATCTTATACACAAATATCCTGGTTATAATTACTAATCCTACACGACATCTTCAGTAACTTTATATGTTCTTGTTATTGAATGAAGAAATTCATATGGCCTATTTACAGAATATAATTTACACAAAATTCCAGAATAATTTCAATTATTCCTTTCCTACTGACTTGAAGTCACGACATTCCTTTCTGTTTAATATTATTTCAATTCTTGTTTTAGGGAAATTCTGCCGAACAGTTAAGCTAAGCAAAAATTAATTGTAAAGTCAGTCTTAAATAGTTATCGGTTTCCTTTTTAAACATACATCTTATGACAAAATTGTTATATTAGTTTTACTGGAAATATTTAACCGAATATCCACTCAAGATTCCCCAACAATACTGCTCGGAAAAATATTAATCTTCACACAGGCATTTTCACGATAACAGCGATAAAGTTCACAATGACCAATTATTAACCATACTAGGTTAAAACAACACCTCTCTGGGTTAAAACCCCAATCAATCTAATCCTGATTGGCACACCTAGCTCAATCCTCAACAAGAAAAATATGCTCTACAAAGCATTGCATCAATATACTTAAACACAAAGACATTACTCATAGAATATGCCTCTCTAAAGACCAATATGCACCTATAATAGGAGCCTTACTGTTATAAATCCACAATTATGCAAATCAGCTGTTTATGGTAAAAATCCTGAATTCGAAAAATATGATCCCGTAACAGATTACCAACAAAGCCCAGTGGATTTCAGAAATATTCCACCTAACTTTAAAAACTTGCCTTACATTGATTCATTACAAAATCCATAGTTCTTAAACGTATGACTTATAGTAAGTTGTCCCTGGGATTATCCTCGCAAATTTGGATGTCGTTCAAATACCCTCTTAATAGAAAAAACTATTGCACTAAAGGCAATGATATCAATTTAATCCAGTGTTAACTTCACAAAAAAAAATATAAACTGTATATAACGCTGCCCAACCACACAAACTGAGGTTGTAAAGAGGTCTATAAAGATAAATTCAATCTCAAAATAAGATCCTCCCTGAATTTCCCGAACGCGAAAATGTCGATGGATTAGACCTACAGCATGGATCTAGGTTAGCAACAAAGGCTAAGCGACTAATGACCCATTAGGCAATCCATTTCGAAAATCACGCTCAGAAAACACAAGTTAAATCTGTTATAATAAGAAAAAACTGAAGAAAATATAGTCCAAGGACTCGAAGTCACATTTAGAATAACTGGGTCCGAAAACTTCCTAGTATCTTAATCAAAATACGAAAAGGAAAATTCCCCTCCAAAGAATACGATAATCCAAGCGAAAGTGCTTAAAGAACAATGCACTAGAATATGAAAACTCAACCAACGTTCTCAAAAGAAAGTTGCGTTACTAAAAAATGTTCTTACACAAGAAAAACTGTAAATCTTCTTCCTACATTTGCTTCTCGACAAATAAGAATGAGCATATTATTTTAAATACTGTAAAATACTACTGAAATTATTAATTTATTCATCAAAATTACACAAAGGATGCACTCATTTTTATGAGTCAAAATCCTGGCATCATAGAAGGTCAGTTTCGAAATGGACATCGAACCCGCACTTTCTACTGAACCATTTAAACTACAAAATCAAATATGGCAAAGTGGTATTTATAAATGTCCACGCTACACTACTGTAACAAGTTGAAGTGATCAGTACCTTTGGCGAATCTAGATGAGGAAAAAAGGATATCGTTGGCCATAATCAGCTCCAAACCAACAGAAAATATGCTGGATTTCAACTGGGTTTCCATAGAACGAACCAAAGTCCTCCCAGGCTCGAGCAACACCCGGTCGGTCGAAATAGTTCCAACATATCCTGGCGATATCTTCCCATACATATTCGAACACCAACGGAAGGACCGCACACAGTTTATCAACTCGTCACGACGCGAAAGTGAACTCGAACCGTCACTAACAAGTTCCAATGTGAGAACGCGCGTATGAACAAGTTCACGAGGGTCGACGCGGCCCCTCTCGACACGAGAGTCGCGTGCACACTTCATGCCAAATGAAAGTTGCCTTCGACAAGTCCCCGCTGCACCCTGCTAATGCAGTATTCTTAAATCAATTTAGCCTACCATCGTAGTGGATATAAGTTTCATATTGTCCCTTCCCCTTGACACCTTGTTTGAGAATGTACTCTTTTCAAAAAGAATAATCACAGTGAAGAGTGAATCAAATCTAGGCTGCATTTCCACGACGGTTTATATGCAGAGTTTCGTGACACATCACGGCTGAGCTCGCGGTCGTGGTTATAAAAGTATCCATCCGCATGGCCCGTTAATTGCTGTAGACACACAGTCACAGAGGTAAATTATTACATGTTTAAGATCATGTCTGAGCCCTATTAAACACGTTTCTACTTCACGTAGAATGCTTCACGAACTAGAATACACTTCAGCACGGTCACACGTTTTACAACTCCCGTTAGCTGGCGATTTTACTTTCACTGATTTCCAGCTCAACCCTCTACGCTGTCAAGTTCTATACACATTGAGCTCTGCACGAGGTCGCCTGAGTCTCACATCTGCTCCCCCCCACTCCTTCACACGTCATGACTCGATACGAAATATATCGCAGTCGAAACGTGATCAGCAGTGAGTTAACATATCATCTTCTGTTCTTCATACTTTCTTAATAATGACTTTCTTAATAATGGCTTTCTTAATAATGGCTTTCTGCCATGGAAACATACATATAGACACATGTATCTGCTTACATAAAGCGCTAAATATGCATTAATTTGTATTAATCACTCTCAGGTGAATCGATCGATATGGTGTTAGACACAGTCAACATGGTTATTATCGATGAGCTTCGGATTTCTCGTCGGAAACACGAGCTCTGCCGATCTCTTTCATGATAGCATGGCTTTTTCTCGCTGCAGACCAGCTGTTATGATCGACTTCAGAGGCAAGTTAGGAAGTTACAGGGTGTTCCCAAAATACTGTAACCATGTCTGTATTTAAGCCCTTTTATGAATAATGGTGCAGTACCTACTGTAAGGCCACGGCCGCCTCCTTCCCTCTTCCTAGCCTATCCATCCCAATCTCCCATCCCTTCCCATCCCTCATGAGGCCCCTGTTCACTTTGCAGGTGAGGCCGCCTGGGCGAAGTGCTGATCACACCTCCCCAGTTGTATCCAACCCGACCAGATGTTCCAAGCTCCAGGACACTGCCCATAGAGGTGGTAGTGGTGAGTTCCCTCGCTGAGTCCGAGGGAACCACCAACCTAGAGGGTAAATTGACTAAATAAAAAAACCAATTGTAGTTAGTGGCAAAATGTCATGGAATCTCGGTACATTTTGATTCTTTAATTATATTTTCAATATCATAAACATGTCCCTCATAACCGATGAGGAATCTTATCGACACGTATGTTCCTACGGACAGTAAAATCTGTGTGATGCTTCCAGCCCACTACAATGGATGCGTGTGATGGTGATGGGAACTCATTATTCATGGGCATCAAGTTAGAGTTCATTGTTGACACCTGTCAGCTGTGAAAATGATGGACCAGCGTGGTAAGTGTATCGGCTTGTAATTATTGGTGGAGCGCTCAATACCACAGCGTGATGAACTGGAAAATGAATACCCTGCTCGAAATATTCATTTTCACTTGAACCAGTCAGGTCAGTTGAACAAAAATAGTGGTTGGTTCCTGGTTGGTTCCTTAGTTTAGGGGCTGCGACAACGTGGTCATGTAGCCCCGTGTACTTTAGGTGTGTGTAGAATTTGTCTGATAACCGATGTTAATTATGATGGCTGTATTAGTGTGTGTTATCTGTGATTAAGGTAGAAGGGCTCCATATGATTTATCTTTTCAAGTAGTTCCTACTTTTGCTACCAAATGCTATCGTCCACGACACCTAGCTGCGGACGTGGCTGCTAAATGCCATCGCAGTCAGCACCTGGTGGCGAAAGTAGGAAATAATATAGCGTTATCAAACTAACATACAAAGTTTAGCTTCCACAAGAGTAGTTAGTACAAGATTATTTTTCATGCCATAAATCCATGACGTGGGACCGCTGGCTTTAGTTCCCCTCCGAAAGAAGGCATACTAAGGGATCGTTTTAACGCTCTTAACAAATCCAACGACTTCGGCCGGGTTTGAACCCGCGATCTTGGGCATAGATACTCAGCATGCTACCAACTACGCCACCGAAGCAGCCACAAAAATAGTGAAGGCATTGTCACGTTTGTCATTCCGTAGCAACGTCGTATCAAATTGCTGAATGGAGTGGTTCTTAGGTTACCTCCGTCAGGCCCCGGGCTAAGGTGATAGACGCCCTGGGCAAATGGTCTACTGGTGCCGTTTTTCTCATTTATATGTTATAAAAATAGGATAATAGTTTTTTTTACAATCAACTACGTTACTATTATTGTGTCACAGGAAATAAAAAGAAAAGTAAGTCGTTCATACAATTTTGTAGCCATTTATTGATACATTAATCTCACTAAAAACCAAGATTACAAATTCAAAAGTTAAATGTTAAAAGTACAATATACAGAAACATTTCAAATCAAAGGTTATTTTCTGGCTTTTAACTTTGCATATTTATTTATAATGTCAGAAAAGTCTGTGCTAAGGGTTACGTCTCTTTCACAACACAATAGCAATAGAAAATTAATTTGCTGTCAGAAGGAGTTGATCTTTTCAAATTCTTTAGCCGAGTCAAAACAGAAAAACCTGTTTATGCGGAGCAGTTGGTGACTGGTAAAGTCAGAAAAATTCTAGTTGCTTCCTGAAGATTAGGGAAAGTAGTTTTCAAATCATTTTTATGACGTATTCATATATGTTCAAGATTTCCATGTCGTACTGATTTTTAATTTTGGGATTTTTGGGTAAACCTTTTCTACGTTCAGCGTTACTTAAATTTCGGCGCCCCCTAAATTTTGGCGCCCTGGCAAAAACCCAGTATGCCCGTTTATAGCCCGGGGCCTGACCTCCGTGGTCTGTCTCCGTGATTGAAGCCTAAATTCAGAGTAGCAACAATACGAAAAAAGATATAGTCAGTCTGAGAGACTAGACTTTATACCATTTCAAACGACGCATGCTGCAAATGCTACACATGTTAGAAAGGCTCAGGAAAGCTTCTCGCTTCGCTCGAAGCCCCTGGACTCTTTACACTCTGCTGCATGACGTCACGCCCTCGCCGTCTCCGTATCTCATAACGCCAGACCCCAGGAGTAAACTCAGACTCAACAGACTCCATTACCCTTTAACTTAGGCTTCCCGCGCGGGAGCTGCATTTCGTCACGCACTGGCCGTCTCCGTATCGCATAACGCCAGACCCCAGGAGTAAACTCAGACTCAACAGACTCCATTACCCTTTAACTTAGGCTTCCCGCGCGGGAGCTGCATGACGTCACGCACTCGCCGTCTCCGTATCGCATAACGCCAGACCCAAGGAGTAAACTCAGACTCAACAGACTCCATTACCCTTTAACTTAGGCTTCCCGCGTGGGAGCTGCATGACGTCACGCACTCGCCGTCTCCGTATCGCATAACGCCAGACCCCAGGGGTAAACTCAGACTCGGTGCATATGCACTGAACAACAGGATGACGTCATACACGCCGTAACCGTGACGCATAACGTTAGACTGAAGCATAACGATGAAGTCGACAAGATCATTTGAAATGATAAAATCCTTTTACAGGCCACTAGTAGGCCTCATCAATTAAATTGCTATTCCAAATTCTACTTTTACAGGCCACTAGTAGGCCTCATCAATTAAATTGCTATTCCAAATTCTACTTTTACAGGCCACTAGTAGGCCTCATCAATTAAATTGCTATTCCAAATTCTACTTTTACAGGCCACTAGTAGGCCTCATCAATTAAATTGCTATTCCAAATTCTACTTTCACAGGCCACTAGTAGGCCTCATCAATTAAATTGCTATTCCAAATTCTACTTTTACAGGCCACTAGTAGGCCTCATCAATTAAATTGCTATTCCAAATTCTACTTTTACAGGCCACTAGTAGGCCTCATCAATTAAATTGCTATTCCAAATTCTACTTTTACAGGCCACTAGTAGGCCTCATCAATTAAATTGCTATTCCAAATTCTACTTTTACAGGCCACTAGTAGGCCTCATCAATTAAATTGCTATTACAAATTCTACTTTTACAGGCCACTAGTAGGCCTCATCAATTAAATTGCTATTCCAAATTCTACTTTTACAGGCCACTCGTAGGCCTCATCAATTAAATTGCTATTCCAAATTCTACTTTTACAGGCCACTAGTAGGCCTCATCAATTAAATTGCTATTCCAAATTCTACTTTTACAGGCCACTAGTAGGCCTCATCAATTAAATTGCTATTCCAAATTCTACTTTTACAGGCCACTAGTAGGCCTCATCAAATAATTGCTATTCCAAATTCTACTTTTACAGGCCACTAGTAGGCCTCATCAATTAAATTGCTATTACAAATTCTACTTTTACAGGCCACTAGTAGGCCTCATCAATTGAATTGCTATTCCAAATTCTACTTTTACAGGCCACTAGTAGGCCTCATCAATTAAATTGCTATTCCAAATTCTACTTTTACAGGCCACTAGTAGGCCTCATCAATTAAATTGCTAATCCAAATTCTACTTTTACAGGCCACTAGTAGGCCTCATCAATTAAATTGCTATTCCAAATTCTACTTTTACAGGCCACTAGTAGGCCTCATCAATTAAATTGCTATTCCAAATTCTACTTTTACAGGCCACTAGTAGGCCTCATCAATTAAATTGCTATTCCAAATTCTACTTTTACAGGCCACTAGTAGGCCTCATCAATTAAATTGCTATTCCAAATTCTACTTTTACAGGCCACTAGTAGGCCTCATCAATTAAATTGCTATTCCAAATTCTACTTTTACAGGCCACTAGTAGGCCTCATCAATTAAATTGCTATTCCAAATTCTACTTTTACAGGCCACTAGTAGGCCTCATCAATTAAATTGCTATTCCAAATTCTACTTTTACAGGCCACTAGTAGGCCTTATCAATTAAATTGCTATTCCAAATTCTACTTTTACAGGCCACTAGTAGGCCTCATCAATTAAATTGCTATTCCAAATTCTACTTTTACAGGCCACTAGTAGGCCTCATCAATTAAATTGCTATTCCAAATTCTACTTTTACAGGCCACTAGTAGGCCTCATCAATTAAATTGCTATTCCAAATTCTACTTTTACAGGCCACTAGTAGGCCTCATCAATTAAATTGCTATTCCAAATTCTACTTTTACAGGCCACTAGTAGGCCTCATCAATTAAATTGCTATTCCAAATTCTACTTTTACAGGCCACTAGTAGGCCTCATCAATTAAATTGCTATTCCAAATTCTACTTTTACAGGCCACTAGTAGGCCTCATCAATTAAATTGCTATTCCAAATTCTACTTTTACAGGCCACTAGTAGGCCTCATCAATTAAATTGCTATTCCAAATTCTACTTTTACAGGCCACTAGTAGGCCTCATCAATTAAATTGCTATTTCAAATTCTACTTTTACAGGCCACTAGTAGGCCTCATCAATTAAATTGCTATTCCAAATTCTACTTTTACAGGCCACTAGTAGGCCTCATCAATTAAATTGCTATTCCAAATTCTACTTTTACAGGCCACTAGTAGGCCTCATCAATTAAATTGCTATTCCAAATTCTACTTTTACAGGCCACTAGTAGGCCTCATCAATTAAATTGCTATTCCAAATTCTACTTTTACAGGCCACTAGTAGGCCTCATCAATTAATTTGCTATTCCAAATTCTACTTTTACAGGCCACTAGTAGGCCTCATCAATTAAATTGCTATTCCAAATTCTACTTTTACAGGCCACTAGTAGGCCTCATCAATTAAATTGCTCTTCCAAATTCTACTTTTACAGGCCACTAGTAGGCCTCATCAATTAAATTGCTATTCCAAATTCTACTTTTACAGGCCACTAGTAGGCCTCATCAATTAAATTGCTATTCCAAATTCTACTTTTACAGGCCACTAGTAGGCCTCATCAATTAAATTGCTATTCCAAATTCTGCTTTTACAGGCCACTAGTAGGCCTCATCAATTAAATTGCTATTCCAAATTCTACTTTTACAGGCCACTAGTAGGCCTCATCAATTAAATTGCTATTCCAAATTCTACTTTTACAGGCCACTAGTAGGCCTCATCAATTAAATTGCTATTCCAAATTCTACTTTTACAGGCCACTAGTAGGCCTCATCAATTAAATTGCTATTCCAAATTCTACTTTTACAGGCCACTAGTAGGCCTCATCAATTAAATTGCTATTCCAAACTCTACTTTTACAGGCCACTAGTAGGCCTCATCAATTAAATTGCTATTCCAAATTCTACTTTTACAGGCCACTAGTAGGCCTCATCAATTAAATTGCTATTCCAAATTCTACTTTTACAGGCCACTAGTAGGCCTCATCAATTAAATTGCTATTCCAAATTCTACTTTTACAGGCCACTAGTAGGCCTCATCAATTAAATTGCTATTCCAAATTCTACTTTTACAGGCCACTAGTAGGCCTCATCAATTAAATTGCTATTCCAAATTCTACTTTTACAGGCCACTAGTAGGCCTCATCCATTAAATTGCTATTCCAAATTCTACTTTTACAGGCCACTAATAAGCCTCATCAATTAAATTGCTATTCCAAATTCTACATTCCAGACATTAGTATCAACCGGGATATTAATCTTCTTCCGCACCAATATAAGCATCTACATGTAGTTGAAAAGGCAGGGTCAGCTTATGCAAACTCATTGAAATCGCCAGGGGAGCATAATATGCAGCATATTGTCTTGTTGCATCTGTTGCTCTATCTTTCACATGAGTGTTGAAGGATGTCAATGTTGTTTGATGAGCAAGTCATAGATATTTGAATTTTAGGTAGATTTCATTAGAAAGCTAACTATTGCAATGGGTCCCATGTTTCGACTTCCGGAAAATTTCGACATATCTTCGCGTTTCACATCCCCCAGACCCCAAACCACCGTCAGTTCAAAAGTTTATACATAATTTATGTATGTATATATATATGTATATATATACAGGGTGTAATTGATATAATGGAAGTCCGTTACACTGGTGATAGAAGAGACTATTGTAAGCTTCCTGGGTAAAAAAATTGTCACCTATCTTTAAATTGAAAAATTTAATCATTAAAAGGTCAATGTTTTTAGGCTTTTCCGAAATTGTTCAACCAGAAGGTGTGGCAGCAGGCTTGGGTAAACGGGGCGGGGCGAGGTGGGGCGATGCACGGAGGAGAGGTTGTTACGTAATCGGAGCGTTGACCTTACTAGTTGAGGGGAGGTATCAGCTGTTACGAGGAAAGCGAGCAATTCCCATCTCGTAAGAAAATTTGTATTGTTGTTGTTGCTGCTGTTGTTGTTGTTGTTGTTGTTGTTGAAATTGCACGCAATGTCTTGGGACGTTATGACCGGCAGTATTGTGTAGCCTACTTTGTAAGTGTCATTGCCGTCCGGCACTTTAATGAAATACGGTGTGACAAAATTCCGACATCCCGTATTCTGTTCAGAACTAGCATTTAAGACGAAAGGAATACACTTGATGTTTTGTTTGAGAGGCTTGGCGATTTTGGTCATTTAGCCCCATGTGGTTGGGTGTGGGAAGAATTTGTCTGATAACCTGTGTTTTTGTGGTTTCTTTAGTTATATGGGTGTTTGTAATTCAGGTGAGGATTGGGAAGGAGGTGGCCGTGGACTTAAGTTAGGAACCATCCCAGCATTTGTCTGGGGTAGAAGTGGGAAACCATGGAAAACTACTTTCAAGATTTAATACTAGTATGGCACCACATATACATAGTAATAATAATAAAAATAGCCAGCCTTGTGGTGTTGGGGTAGCGCGCCTGCCTCTCACCCGGAGGCCCCGGGTATGATTCCCGGCTCCGTCAGGGATTTTAGAAACTGACGTGAGGGCTGGAACGGGGTGCACTCAGTCTAGTGAGGACAATTGAGTAGCTGTCTGACAGTGAGGCAGCGCCCCGATCACGAAAACCAAGATTAACGGCCGAAGGGACCCGATGCGCTAATCACGCGTCGCCCCAATGGCTGGGTAGCGGTCGCTTGGTAGGCCTAGGCCCTTCACGGGCTGTAGTGCCAGGGGTTATTTATTACTTTTAATAATAATAACAATAATAATAACATTAAAGCAAATATAGCGAGTTGGTTGGCCCTATCAAAAGGCAATGGCATTTAGAACGGGTAAAGACCATACCTATCATTGTCTCAAATATGGGCGTGATCCGAAATTCCTTGCTCCAAGACCTTAAAGAACTGGTTCTGGATACTCAAATTGACAAACTAATGCAGAAGGCAGTAGTTCTCTCAACAACCCGAATCGTCTGGAAATTCATGGGTAGCGATTTCGACTTTCCAGCTTAGAAGTGGCTGTTTCAGTAGCAATAGTTTGGTTCCCTGAAGCCCGTATAGTTATGTTGTGATGTACCAGCAATGTGTTATATGTACTGTATAAAACAATAATAATAATTAAATGATAGTGAGGCTGTGGGGAGCGTGATGGCGCAGTGGCTTAGCTGCTCGTCTTTCACCCGGACGGCTGGGGTTCGAATCCCGGTGACAGCGGGGTGGAATTTTCACCTGAAAAAATCACATGGCGTCAGGAAGGGCATCCGGCCTTAAATCCCCGGCCAAAACCAAAATGAGCCTGGTTGGCTCCGGCGACCCCAATTAATTGGGAAAAGCCGATGAAAGAAGAAGAAATGATAGTGAGGCTGTGAGCTCAGGTATTAGAGTGCTATCCTTCTCGAGGGTTCGATCTAGTCTGAGTCATGTAATACATGAAGGTGAAGAAATACGACAGACTTATGCCGATGGATGTAATGGCACGTACATGAAATTCTGTGAACACAACATTCCGGAATCTCGACATCCCCGCCAAAAATAAAAGTAGTGTGCCCAACAACATATTACTATTATTATTATTGTTATAATAATAATTATTATTATTATTAGTATTAGTATACACTTTATAAGAGACTATATCTTTACTGAATGTTATTTTTTTAAAGTAGGGTTCCAATTGTTTAGGACGTTCAGTAAATAAATATTTTTGGTAACAATGATGATTGAAGAGACTTGAAAGCTTGTTGTGATGGTTGTTGTTAATTCATTTTAGGGGCTTGGGACATTTGTTTATCAGCACCGTGTAGTTGGGTGAGTGTTGGATTTGTCTGATAAACTGTGTTTCTGTGGTGACTGTAGTAATATGTGTAGCTGTAGTTATTAGGGTCGTGAATGAGGTTGGTGCTCCGGGACTCCAAGTACCATACTATCCCGGCATGTGCTTGGAAAGCGCGTGGAAGAATCCAGGTAAATCCAAACTCAGGATAGCCACTGTCGGTGCTGAGTTTGGACCTTCAATTACCGGACTTGCTGCGATCGAGGCGTACGATTAAATGCGCATGCCTACACCGCGGGGGTAGGCATTCCAACTTTGGGCTCGTGGGATGCCACGGGAAATCATCATGTGGCTGCAGATGGTGGAAAGTAAGGAAGCTTGTGTTTTTAAATGACCGTAAATTTCGTGATCGTGAGCTACTGGACCTCCTTTTTATGTGGAATCCGATCCACAGGACATGGCATTTCACTTCGAAAATCTCACATGCATTGACCGGGAATCAAACCCGGTCCGCCGTGGTGAGACGCCAACAGCTGGACCGCGGCGCCATCACGCTCCGACTTGCATATCGGCCGTTGATGGTAAGCTGCCTCAATACTAGCACCCCATGAACATGATGATGAAAATAATAATAGTCTAATAATAATAAGAAGAAGAGTCAGCATGTGTAGCTCTGGTGTTAGATTGCTAAAAATAAAAGTCTGGCAACTCGACATACCAAATAAAAAACATAAAGGAACTTAGGTTGGTTCCATAGTTTAGGGGCTGCGACAACGTGGTCAGGTAGCCCCGTAGAAGTTAGTGTGTCTAAATTCTATTATTACTATTATTAGTACAGCAGTAGTAGCCTGGTATAATAATAATAGTATTATTCATATTTTTGTTACGGTTGTTGCACTGTCTTCACACAAAGATAGACCAACAGTTTCTTAAATTAATTTACCAAATCTTTAGGATTTCCATTTTCTATGCGTAGGCCATGAGGATGGCAAAATCCGAAACAGATCCACCATCACTAGTCATGTAGCCACTCCCCATGAAGGTGTGAAACAGCTGTTCATAGGCTCAGTTTGTGTATTTCAATGCCATTGGCAGACAAGACGAGGAGGTCACTCAACTTCAGACTCTTGTCAACATTCCTTAGCGTTGGAGGGGAGGGCGACGGGGAGAAGTCAGCTGTACTGCTGAGGGGAACGAAGTGTAAGCCCGTTTCCAAGACATTGACCGACGATTTTTGTGATTTAATTCCACCTACACTAATTACAATCCGACTGAATTTCATGAAGATATTTGCTTAGAATACCATCTTCTATCGACAGTGTAAAGGACTTCCATCATATCAAATACACCCTGTATATATATGTGTATATATATGTACTCGTATATCAGTTTCTTGTGGACACGATAACTGCCGTAATTTTGCACCAATCACTTTGATTTTTTACCGAATATGTTTACCTATAACATCTCGGTCGAGTTCTTTACTGGGCTAAATCGGTCGAAGGGGGTGAAGATGGGGGGCTTTTTTTTTCGAAAAAGTGAAATATTGCTATAACTCTCTTCATATGTGAAATATAGAATCCGTTCAACGTTCATACTATGTGTCGGATAAAGCCCAAAGATTTATGTTTGAAGAGTTTTTTATAGCACCAATCATTGACCAAAGGGGTGGGAAAAAGTGGGTTTTTCGGGAAACATTAATCATATCTCTCTTAATAGGCACAATATCAAAACCGTACAAAATGGACAATATTCCTCTAATAATTACCTAAAACTTTTGTCTGAAAGAATTTTTGATATGACCCACCATTACGCCAAGGGATGAGAAAAATGATTTCGGAATTATAAGAAAATGTCAAGAGCTATCAGAGGTTGCCATGGCAACACTACTAAATTGATGAGGGATGAGCCATCAGACGTTGCCATGACAACACACTTGCATGAGATCAGATTCAGTATTTCCATCTGACTTAGCCGACCCCGTGGTGTTGGGGTAGCGTGCCTGCCTCTCACCCGGAGGCCCTGGGTTCGATCCCCGGCTCCGTCAGGGATTTTAAAACTGACGTGAGGGTTGGAACGGGGTGCACTCAGCATCGTGAGGACAATTGATTAGCTGTCTGACAGTGAGACAGCACCCCGATCACGAATACCAAGATTAACGGCCGAGGGGACCCGACGCGCTGATCACGCGTCACCCCAATATCTGCAGACCAAATGGCTGGGCAGCGGTCGCTTGGTCGGCCTAAGCCCGTCATGGACTGGATGGTGCCAGGGGTTGACTTTGACATCTGACTAAGTGGGAAGCGGCTTCGGTGACGTAACTGGTAGCATGCAGAATGTCTATGCCCAAGGTCGCGGTTTCAAAGCCGGCCGAAGTCGTAGGATTTTCTAAGAGCGCTAAAATCCCTCAGTATGCTTTCCTTTGGAGGGGAAGTTCCAACGTTCGTTACGAGTTGCTGGTTGGGGTGGCATCTAGTAGCCAAGTTCACACCTAGGTGTCATTGACGGTAGTACCTGGTAGCAACATTAAGAACTACTGCTTGAAATTGACCGTCTGCAGTCCTTACCTGAATTACAGAATAATACAGCCATTACAATTCACACCGTTTATCAGACAGATTCTACACTCACCCAAAGTACACGGGGTTAGATGACCGAGTTGTCGCAGCCCCTAAACTGAGGAACCAACCAGAGGTAGATTTCATTAGAAAGCTAACTATTGCAATGGGTACCATGTTTCGACTTCCGGAATATTTCGACATATCTTCGCGTTTCACACATCCCCCAGACCCCAAAACCACCGTCAGTTCAAAAGTTTATAAATAATTCATGTAATTTATGTATTTTATGTATATGTATATCACTTTTTACCGAATATGTATACCTATAAAATCTCGGTAGAGTTCGTTACTGGGCTAAATCGGTAGAAGGGGGTGAAAATGGGGGGCTTTTTTCGAAAAAGCTCTAACTCTCTTAATATGTGAAATATGGAATCCGTTCAACGTTCCTACTATGTGTCGGATAAAGCCCAAAAATTTACGTTTGAAGAGTTTTTTTATAGCACCAACCATTGACCAAAGGGGTGGGAAAAAGTGGGTTTTTCGGGAAACATTAATCATATCTCTCTTAATAGGCACAATATCAAAACCGTACGAAATGGACAATATTCCCCTAATAATTAGCTAAAACTTTCGTCTGAAAGAATTTTTGATATGACCCACCATTATGCCAAGGGATGAGAAAAATGATTTCGGAATTATAAGAAAATGCCAAGACCTATCATGTGGTTGCCATGGCAACACTACTAAATTGATAAGGGATGAGCCATCAGACGTTGCCAAGATAACGCACTTGCACGAGATCATATTCAGAATTCCATCTCGGTGTGAAGTGGCTTCGGTGACGTAACTGGTAGCAAGCATGCTGAATGTCTATGCCCAAGGTCGCGAGTTCAAAGCCGGCCGAAGTCGTCGGATTTTCTAAGAGCGCTAAAAATCCCTTAGTATGCTTTCCTTTGGAGGGGAAGTTCCAACGTTCGTTGCGAGTTGCTGGTTGCGGTGGCATCTAGTAGCCAAGTTCACAGGTAGGTGTCGTTGACGGTAGTACCTGGTAGCAACATTAGGAACTACTGCTTGAAATTGACCGTCTGCAGTCCTTACCTAAATTACAGACTAATACAGCCATCCCTATGTACACGGGGTTACCTGACCGCGTTGTCGCAGGCCCTAAACTGAGGAACCAACCAAAATCTCTGCGGGAGATATAATTTTGCGTGAAGAAGTAACAGACCGTTACATAGTTACACATCAGTGTCGAAACCTTGCATAAGGACAGTGTGACCACAAGTATAACAAGATGTTCAGTAAAGAACATATAGCCTACTTTCTCCTAAATGCATGAGTATAGTTATAACTCGTTGTTATTATCAAAGAGTATAATAGAACTATTCTTTGTTGAAGACCTTAGAAACGATTTACCTCTACCAAACGCCACAACCTAGATAAAAACTGCTACCATCATTGAAGAAAGAAAGATAAGAAGTATATCAAGAATGTTATGGATCTGGATACATAATCGACCGGACAGGCTGCGTGGCTCAGCGGTAACGTTCTCGCTTGCTGGGCCGTAGGTTGCAGGTTCGTATCCTGGCGCAGTCAGCTGGCATTTGAGGGTGCACAAATGCGAGGGAGCCGTGTCAATACATTTACTGGCACGTTAAAGATCCCCTTCGGGCCAAAATTCCGGCACCCCCGTGTCTCTAAAAGCAGCAGTAGTTAAAAGGGATGTAAAACCAATAACATTATTATTATTATTATTATTATTATTATTATTATTACATATACGACCTTCCGTGGGCAACATCCAACTTTGAGTTGAGGCATGTCTTTACACGTCTGGTTGTGCATGGCTTTCACAGCCCTAATTGAATTAACAAATCTTTCCATGACCCTACAGAGACGTGTGTATACAAACTATGTGGATATTTTCGATTGCTATTTGCCTGAAATAAAAGTAGTAATTAATAACCTGAACTAACACCAACGGCTTGAATTCAGTTACTATGTGAAATCGTTTTGTTCTTTACTTCAAATAACATTTTCAAGTAACACAAAATAGGCTGTTACAAACCCTTTAAAATAAAAAGTAAAAATGTATCGTAGTATCATCTTGTCATTCTTCAAATTCGATGCGCATAGAATGCCAATGGTATAGTAATCAATGGAGCCCCACGTTGACTAGTCGTGACATCTAGTGGTGAAATATCGAACAATATAATCCTAACAGAGCGAGTGCATTCTAGCGGCCAGAAAAAGAAACTTTTCAATAAAATCTGGAAGTTAATAAGTAGGTCGGCGTGCAGTTACCTTTTTGGCAGCTAGATGTCTCGAGTAAATCTGCTGGCGAATTATGTTGTAATTAAATATATATTTTACACCATAATATGCACAATATATCGCTTAATTTTAAAACGTCTGAGTCATTACAAAACAATAAACATATAACATTTCAATCAAAAAAACTAGCTCTGATCGGGTTAGAACCATAGGCATTTGAGCGATAGGCTAACGCTCTACCACTGAGCTAATTGTGTCAACGAATATCGTTCTATATAAAATGACTTACACAGAACTTGTTAGCAAATAATGATTTATACTAAACGATTTTCATCACTGCAGTATATTATTTATATATAAACCATTTCATACAAAGTTTATTTATTTTGTATCAGTACGCTATATTGCATGCAATACTCAAATTAATGAAATATAAGTCAGGCACAAGATATCCGCTGCCATCTTGTCTTATTACTGAATCGGCTCAGCTTTTTAAAATCACGTCTGCACTATAGTATTACATAATAAACTTTTAATTTCGAACGTGCCTCTTCCTTTAGAACAGTTTAAACGATTCTAGGCTCGATAATCGGAATTGGTGGGTCCCATGATATGAATTATAAAGTTTGCATAATTCGCACGGCCGCCATCCTGAAATGGTATGGCGGACGACCTTGTAGTTTGGTCACAAGACGCATCCTATACGAAGGTATGTTGTTACCGAATTTGGTAGAGATCGGATGATTTGGTTAGTCGTTATTTGATTTTATGTTTTGAACGTTTGAGTGGCCGCCATTCAGTTTTAGTAAAGATGGCGGCGATATAAAACATGACACTGAGGTGCTCTTTGCTTGGTCTACCTCTGTACCATATTTCGTTCAATTCGGTTTCACCGTGTTCGAATTGATAGGGGGGGACAGACATTCAGAGTACACACACTCACACACACACACACACACACACACAGACTCACACACATACACACACAGACAGACACACTTTTTTCGCCCTGTAGTGATCTCATAAGTCTACTTTCATTTTTTGCAAAAATCGAAAGTAGGCTAAAAATGGACCCCAAATGACAAGAAGGTTACCGTTCCCATAAGACAATAAAATGTTTAAAATAAGCATAAAATGACGAAAAACAAAATTAATTACGCTCCAATTATAAAATACCTTCTCGCAATAAATGAGGTCTGATCCTTCTACGAAAACCTGCATATTCTGCCTATTTTCGCCTATCCCCAAGTTTGTCCGGTGAAATCTACCTCCGCCTTCCGGCGTGCCGAGAGGACTTTTTTATACTACTCCCATGTCTTTATTTTGAAGAGTTTGGGGAGAATTTAGTCCCTCTTCTGAAAATTACGTGTTTAGTTTTGCCGTGATTTATTTGTAAGTCATTTTACAGAGCCCATGGGGCGAGGTTGTTTGGCACGTTAACAGAAGATACGAGGGCGGATCCAAAAGCCCTTGCTCTTATTTCTTTCAGCCAAAAATTAAAATTCATACAGGTAATTACAAATATACGCACTGTTCTACGTACATTTGTTCAAGAACCTTGCACTAATTACACCTGTGAGAAGCTAAATTGTACAGTTTAAGAATGTAAACAACGCTCTTAGGTTCCTAAGTTCGTTGCCAAGAGCCGATTGCGGTGGCGTCTAGTAGCTAAGTTCTGAACTAGGCCTGGTTGTCGTTGACGGTGGTGTTTGGTGGCAAGAGTAGGAACTATTTGAAAAATTCAAAGTTGCAGTCCTTACTTGAATTAAAAACAGATGCACACACTAATACAGCCATCACAATTAACACCGGTTATCAGACAGATTCTACACACACCCAAAGTACACGGGGCTACATGACCGCGTTGTCGCAGCCCCTAAACTGAGGAACCAACCTACCAAGTTCCACATTTGTTGAGACATTTGTCCCATTGCAGTACTAAATTTGAGATGCTCCTGTGATAGAATTCAGCCAGTTGACTATAGAACCATCGTCGGACTGCTGTCTTGGCGTCATCGTTTCGCGTGAATCGCTGTCCGGCCAGGAACGTCTTCAGCTGACTATGACAATACGAGACCACATGTGGCAACCAGGACCGCCAACAAGCTCCGGTCATTTCACTGGGGCAGTTCGGACCTCACCCCTAGTGATTTCTACGTTTTTGGTCCACTCAAGAAGTTCCTACCAAGACAGCGATTTCAGTGCAACGATGACGCGAAGACAGCAGTCTGACGATGGTACCACTGTCAGTTGGCTGTATTCTACCACAGGGGCTGGGTAGATTATTAGCTTGGGAATAATCATACCCCCAAGGGAAGAAGTTGAAGAAAAAGAAGTGGGTTTCGGACTGGAGAAAAAGGACGGATAGATAGGACGAGAGTCCAACAAACTTATACAAAATGAAGTTGAGGGAGTATTTCGTAACAAGTAGCAAAACTTTTGCTATTTGAGTATGTACTTTCTTTGAAGAAGGCATAAGCCTTTGGAAAGAGTCGGGGAAGATAGGATCTTGCATAATCGTTATTCTGGTGTGAAGTAGAAATCGAAAAATATAAATTTCTTTTATTTAACAATGAGTGGAGATATAATTTTTGGTAACATAAAAAGTACAATTTGATTTTTTTTACTTTTGAAGTCTCGGACCTCTAGTATGTAGAAGTTTACACTTGGCAATTAACAATTTTTTTGTTTGGAACCTTTTATAAGCACTAAAATCTGCATAAGATTTTAAAATGGTGCTAAGATTAACAAATTGAAAATTTAGACACATTTAACGCAATTAAAGTTTAACAAATAGGGCAGGTACAGCATGTGTACTTTAAGAAGTCCTATATGGGAATCTTAAGAGTATGAACAAATAACAACTTCGAAATTATAACAAAAAAGAGAGAGAAATTAAATAGAAGTTTCTATAACTTCTTATATTTATACAGTAATTACGATTATAGTTTATACAAATAGGGCAGGTCACTTATTGTGAAACCTGAAGAGAAAAATTAAGAAGAAGTTTCTAGGACTTCTATGTTTAAACAGCACCACGGGGAAAAATAGGACAAGTTACCCTTTCGTGAAACTTAGAGAGAAAAGTTAAGCCACTCACGTGTGAGTGAAATAATTGAATTCCCCAGTAAAAAGGGAGAAACAATATACTTTAAAATGTGTACTAGACACAAAATTTTACAGAGTTAAGTTATTACAAACGGAACAAAGATGGGAGGGCATTTGCTATCAAATGACACGTCATTGCAACAAGCCTAAATTTAAGAATTAACCTAATTTGTTAGTAAAGGGTGGTTGTGGAAGAGGAAATAGGAACTTTTTGGAGAAAGTTCTTGGCCGTATTAATTTTTCTCGGACGAGCGCGACGCGGATGAAAGTTGAACGAGCACTGTTTTCACTATAGTCTATTGACGTGGTTGAAAAGTTCACTATTGTAGCACAGAAAGTTTATAGAAGGGAAAGTGGTTACAGTTATGTGAATAACTAGTTGAATTTTGGTTTGAGAGAGTCTATTGCGTTGAAAAATTTGTAGGTTATAGTTGAATGCAGCGGACAAATTCCCACGAAGGAAGACAAATTAGGTGTTGATCAGCTGTTCATAAAGGAAATTCCTTAGTTCAAAAAAGGATTTCCATATGTGAGTGGAAAATACTCGAAGGTTTAGCTTATAGATGAATTGTTGGGCGTGGAATATTCCAGAACAATCATAACGGTTGAATTGGGCAAATAAAGTCCAGCGGTGGAAAAAGCAAAGTTTTCTATAGACAGTGGGTAATTTATGATGATGATGATAATTGTTGTTTTAAGGGGCCTAACATCTAGGTTATCGGCCCCTGCTGTGGGTAATTTAATAATGTCCCACGTTGTGAGAAAATATCTCAGTTAATATGGATAAGAAATGCTGCTTCATTTCAAGATTAGCTTAGATAGACAAAGCCCAACATCGAAAATCCCCCGAAGATGTTTATTGCTCCACATTTCGCAATTTCACACTGTCTATAAAATGGTGGATAAAAAGCATATAGCTATTTAAAAGCAATTAAAATGTGTTGAAGAACGTTGAAGTAGTACTTAGCTCATTTCTGTCGAACGGCGATTCTCCTGGTGACCGTTGGTCTGGAATTCACAACATGGCGACTAATTTAAAATATGTCTCTCTAGGAGAGGAGACGAGCCTTAGTTAGGCTGCAACTGTAAGCTTTGACGTCCGAAGCACTAGTGAGAGAAGTGAGGACGAGACCTCCTGAAGCCTAGACGGCTTTGTAATCACAAGTAGACTGCTGAGAGGGCGGGACCTCCCTGAAGCCCAGACGGCTTTGGAATCACACGTAGAATGAGAGCGAGCAGGAACTCGCGTGGGGCGAAGCAAGCATTATCGCACACGTCATAGATAGGCGGGTGAGGGGAAGGGAGGAGAGGGGGTAGAGGAGAGAAACAAAAGAAGTTAAAGAAGCATGAGAAACATAACAAAAACAAAATATCTGAGAAAGTAAAGCTTCTTCGCAGAGCAGTCGGCTGACGAAGAATGCGGCGCCTGGCGGATGAAAGACGAAGTCTTCATGACTTGAGGCAATGGAAGTTCGGAGGGCGGCGATGAGTCGCTGCGAGGCTGGTTCTGCAGAATATGCGCTTCTGAAACAAACTTACAAGAAAAATGAACAAATGCACGGGGCAAACAGAAGGTAATAGCTCAATGTTGGTGTATGCGGGAAGGAAATGTAAATAGATGAGTTAATATGAAGTAATGGAGAGCAGCAAGAACTAATTCTGTCTTTCCGTGTATTTCCAAATATACACCAGGGGCATCTCAAATTTAGTGTGCGATTGGACGAATGTCTGAAAAAATGTGGAGACTACGTGGAACAAGATGTTCAGCAAAGAACATATAGCCTACTTTCTCCTAAATGCATGGGTACTGTTATAACTCTTCGTCCTTTTCAAGGAGTGTAATTGAATGTTACCTGTAGAAGCTTGTTGAAATACAACGTGCTATACGGATATTAAACATGAATACGAGGTGCCCTTTGCTAGTGCTACCTCTGTACCAAATTTCGTACAATTCGGTTTCACCGTGTTTGAATAGATAGGGGGAATCGATTTGCACACATACATGGCCACCATCTACAAACTATTGGGCTGATGACCCTGTGGTTTAGTCAAAATACGCTTGCCTTAAGAGTATATGTTGTTGCAAAATTTGGTAGATATCGGATGATTAGATTAGTCGTAATTTGATTTAAGCTTTGAACATTTGGGTGGCTGCCATTACGTTTCCGGCAGTATGCCGGCGATATAAAACATGACATTGAGGTACCCTTTGCTAGTGCTACCTCTGTACCAAATTTCGTTCAATTTGGTTTCACCGTGTTCGAATTGATAGTGGGGGACAGACATGCATAGTACACACACACAGACAGACACACAATTTTTGGCCCTGTGTAGATCTCATAAGTCTACTTTCATTATTTTCATAAATCGAAAGTAGGCTAAATTAGTTCAAGGTACGTAGAACAGTACGTGTATTTGTAATTACCTGTATGTATAACTTTTGGCTAAAAAAGATACAGTCAATCTGAGAGACTAGACTTTATATAATTTCAAATGACTCATGCTACAAATGCTACACATGTTAGAAATACTCAGGAGGGCTTCTCGCTTGACTTGAAGCCCCAAGACTCTTTCAACAGACTACATTACCCATTAACGTAGGCTTTCCGCGCGGGGAACGGTGAGAGGGACGTGCACTCTGCTGCAAGACGACACGCACTCGCCGTCTCCGTATCGCATAACGCCAGACCCCAGGAGTAAACTCAGACTAGGTGCATATGCACTGAACAACATGATGACGTCATACACGCCGTAACCGTAACGCATAACGGTAGACCAAAGGATAACGATGAAGTCGACAAGATCATTTGAAATGATAAAAAAATAGGGGCAAATACTTCTCGATCCGCCCTCGTGTATAAAAGGCGGAAGAATGAAAGACTTCGTTAGTCTTTTTCCGTAATACTCTCAGGATTGAAAGACAACAAGACAAAGGGCGGTCGATAATATGACGAAAGAGAGGAGCCTAGCTCAAGTTTGTAAAAGGAATGGCAGATGTATCGGGAGCTCCCTAGTTGCCAACTCAATCAATTAATTCGATAAATGTGAGTATTCGCCAAATCGAAATTCCAATAACTTATTGGATTATTCAAATGATTGAACGATGTGGATATCCGAATACATTGGTTATTCGAATCATTCGAGCATTCGAAGTACCGTATTCAGGTGTTTTGAATAGCCGATTGTTAAAACCAATCGAACAATTCAAATATTTTAATTACTCGTAGATGATAAGTACCCGAAAATTACAGCAAATGGCGTAAAGAAATATGTACAGTGAACGAGATATTTGAAGCAGCAGCGAATCTCAGGGATTAGATGGGGATTCTTCCTCATTCAGTCTGAGAGATCCGTATAAATAAATATCTACTAAGTATAAAACAATGACCCCGATTCTTGGATGTAACGGCTAATCTCGAGAACCACTGGATGGATTTTGATGCGGTTTTCACCGTTCTGTAAAGGGTTTCTCGGGGAAGGTCTCTGTACAAAAGCATTCATTTATGACCAATGTAAGCCGAGCAGTAGCAATTTCAGTGAATCGAGTCGAAGAAAAATCCTGACGTCCGTGCACCTTTTAGGCGTACGCTGACTAAACCGTTAAAGAGGCCGGGCGAAGCCGGAGCTAGCTGGTTGCTAGTGTAATTTTAGACAAGCATCAATTGTTTTTTCTTTCTTTCTTTCTTTCTTTCTTTCTCTTTGTCTCTGCGTTAATTATAAATACGGATGTGGGGTGTGAAGCCATTTTCAGTGTTGCCCTAGTAAACGAAAGTTTGATGCCTTTCAGTCGTTCAACACGATTGTACCCAAATTATATGCGTTATTCCCTAATCCTGAAACAAATTTACATGTGATTAATAAATACACTTGGATGACCAGCTTCGATCGTCAAGCGATCATCATCAGATCTATTACACTTACTGTCGACCAAAGTATTATGTACACTCGAGTTTGAAGGTTGTTTGTGGAGTAACCAACAGACCTACATAAAATCCAATAACATCATGATTTTCGTCGATCTATTTTACGTTAGTTCATGTAGGTTTGGAATTTTTAATTTATATTTTAATATTTTTATCGCTGTTGGAACCCAAAAAGTGCACGTTTTAAGCGTGTTTCAACCATGCGTCACATTTAAAAATTATTATTTCAAAAGCCCGTCATCAGATCGAATCCAAATTTTAACACAATATACATTGGAATGTTGTATAACTGGTTCATTAATTTCAAAATTGTGTGTGTCCAAAAACAAAATTGTTATCATTTTTGTAAGGTAACTTTTTCTCGGCTCGGGGTGGTTGGAAAATGTAGTTCTTGGTCGCGTTGTAATCCTTATACATCATCAAATTATGCTGTATGACTGTGAAATACGTAAATTAATTCACTTTTTTATATGGGTTTGTATTTGTACGGGGAAATAACACATGTTTCACCAGATAGCCGCTCCGGGAAAAGCTGTACAGCGTGGCCGAAATGGTGCCCACACGCATCATGGGGTGTCGCGCTCGGAAGTGATGGGCTCCATCTCAGAAACGCTGTACAGCTTTTCCCGGAGCGGCTAGCTGGTGAACCATGTGTTATTTCCTCGTACAAATACAAACCGATATAAAATAAGTGAATTAATTTACGTATTTCACAGTCATACAGCATAACGTTTTGATGTATAACGATTACAACGCAACCAAGAACTACATTTTTCAACCACCCCGAGCCGAGAAAAAGTTACCTTACAACAATGATAACAAATTTGTTTCTTGGAAACACAAAATTGTGAAATTAATAAACCAGTTATACAACATTCGAGTGTATATTGTGTTAAAATTTGGATTCGATTTGATGACGGGCTTTTGAGATAATAATTGTTAAATATGACGCATGGTTGAAATACGCTTAAATACGTGCACTTTTTGTGTTCCAACTGCGATAAAAATATTAAAATATAAATTTAAAAATCCAAACCTACATGAACTAACGTAAAATAGAACGACGAAAATGTTGATGGTATTGGATTTTATGTAGGTCTATTGGTTACTTAACAAACAACCTTCAAACTCGAGTACACATAATACTTGGGTCGACAGTAGGCTTTAAAATATATGTCTGAAAGTATGGCTGAAAATATTTACAATATGTACACTTATAAGTGTACAAACTTTCAGTGTGGGTGTCTTGAAGCAGGATGATGTGAGTCTGATGTTCGTTGAGAACCTTTGCTAGGTGTTCACACTTTGCTCTGCTAATGCCTTCGATGTTAAGCTGGCATATTTTCAATGAAGGGTCAATGTTACGAACTTGAGGGCCCTGAAAAGGCCTCTAGGTGTGTCTCTCCTCCATTTTCCTTGACCGAGAGGTCGTTTCCAACAGTTCGGTCTCACCTTATCTTATCCTTCCCAGACGACAGTGGAGGACGCTAAACCGTATTAGGACCCGCCAAGGTAGATGTGGAGGCACTGTCTTCAAATGGGGATGGAAGGCATCACCTCAATATGACTGCGGACAAGAGGAACAGACAGTGGACCACATTACATTCGAGTGTCCTTTACGTGCATACAGAGGCTCTATAGAAGACTTACACTGTTTCTTAAGCGAAGCCCTTCTCTGGCTCTCAACTTTTAACATGGAACTCTAGTTATGAACTTGAGATGGTAGTTGTACTGTATATATTGTACATAATATTGTATATAATATTGTATTCATCATACGCTAAATAATAATAAATAGTGTACAAATATTTACAATATGGATGAAAATATTAACAATATGTACACTTTTAAGTGAACATATTCTAAATATTTTCACCAATACTTTCACACAAATTTTAAAGCCTAAGTGTAATGGATCTGATGATGATCGCTTGACGATCGAAACTGGTCATCCAAGTGTATTTATTAATCGTATGTAAATTCTTTTCAGGATTATTGAATAACCCATCTCATTTGGGTACAGTCGTGTTGACCGACTGAAAAGCATCCAACATTCATTATAAATACTGTATATGGCCATTTGAATGATTGGACTTGTCGGTCGAGTGATTCGATTACTGACTGAACAATCGGCTTATTTCACTAATGCGAATATATCGCAATTCGATTGATTGAGTAAGTCGAATTTCTAACTTTTCGTCTGTTCGAATCCAATATTCGTAGGCTATCCGAATATGTACAGCCCTGTGTGTGAATATGGTAGAAATGTTGAAGATTTACTGAAATCTTTGATTGAGAAGTTATCGTTAACTTGGCAGCACTGAGACAACCTTTAAAGAGAGGTCTTGTTATGGAACTCCACGAGCCACCATAACGTTCACAGTTTATTGCTACTTACCTCGCCCGAGTTAGAACACACGGGAGAATAGCGCGCCTCCTTGTTTATGGCAGTTGCTCCGATCATTATCTTGCTGCTGGCTGCACGTACTCTCGGTAGCAGTAAACCTTCCAGTACAATGTAGTGGAGGCGGGGCATATCCACACACAGCAGTGCATTATCCCTTCAAATTAAGGACTGATTTTTGCCACATACAGTACATAGTACATAAGACGGCTCACGTCTGGTTTATTTGTTTAAACGCACATATTAAAAAGTGACAGCCAGTCTGAAAGACTAGACTTTGTATAATTTTAAATGCTACAAATGCTGAAAAATGCTAGAAAGGCCGGAGGCTTCTCGCTTCGCTCGAAGCCTAAGACTCTTGACATGTTAGAAAATTATCTACATAATACTGTACTTATCTTGCTTATCTTGTTTCAAATTACTCGCGAACGGCAAGTACAAACAGAGGGCAAATCAAGGTCAAGTGTCCGGAATGCCGCACGCTCACCAGAGCGCGCGGGGACGTGCCCCTTCCACCCAGTCTAAATACACATATAGTGGGCGATGTATTGAAGATAGAGATATGCTCTCGCGGACTTTGTTGTAGAACTTTTCATGCTGACCAATTCTTACGCTCATAGTATATTGATATTTTTTAACGGTTTGCCCCGCGTAAGCTTAAGAAGCGCACGGACGCCAAGTTTGTTTTTGACTTTTCCACTGAAATTGTTACTGCTTGGCTTCCTTTGATCATACGTAATTATTTTCTTCAGAATATTTCCTCGAGATATCCTTTACAGAATGGTGAAAACCACATCAAAATCCGTTCAGAGGTTCTCGAGATTACCCGTGACATCCAAGAATTGGGGATTTTTGTCTTATACTAACGAAGTAGAGCTCGTCGGGGAACACATGCACCAAGCGGTACTATGACGTCACACACATCAGTGCATCTGGGTACATTTCGTCCCGTCACCGTAACGTAACGCCAGACCCCAGTGTAACGACGAAGTCGACAAGATCATTTAAAATGATAAAAA
Organism: Meconema thalassinum; assembly: GCA_946902985.2. Lineage (NCBI taxonomy): Eukaryota > Metazoa > Arthropoda > Insecta > Orthoptera > Tettigoniidae > Meconema > Meconema thalassinum. Next base: position 130,588,728 of record OX336391.1, on the reverse strand, counting down.
TTGTGGATATTTATAAAAACAGTGTAATTTGTCACTGCTGCGGGTAATTCTCTTTCTTTGGAATGCTCATTTCTTACGAACGGTTACAGGCCGGACGTTTGAGTGAAAAATCCTAACGGAAGCCTGGAGGCGAGATACTACAGAACCTGTGTTGCTGTCACCTGCCCCATGTGGCCAGATGATGGACGTGTACCGACTCTTTGAGTTCATTGCAGTCAATTGCTACATGTTTCCCGCAACACCCCCTAGTGCAGCGTATCCACGACCTACTAGCCGGGCTGAGCCACGCTGACACTTGAATCACCTTTCTGTGGCTTCCAAGCTACGTGGGAATTGCGGGAAATGAGTTAGCGGATCTAGCTGCAAAAGAGGCGGTTTCACTACCACCTCGACCAATGGGGGTACCCGCTAGAGATATTAGCTCTCAGGTACGCCTGCAAGTTCTGGCTTTTTGGGAGAGTCAGTGGCTAGCTGACCTACTGCCCAGTAAACTGAGAGCGATCAAGTGAACTACTCGCGTGTGGCGGAGCTCTTTCCGGTCACGGAGTGAGTCCGTCATTTTGTGTAGGCTAAGGATAGGTCATACAAGGTCCACCCACTCGTATCTGATGATAAGGGAAGACCCCTCACTTTGTACCTGTGGAGCCGTTTTCACCGTGGCCCACATTTTCACCGAGTGTGTGGATCTTGCTGACTTACGAAGAAACCTTGGTTTGCAGATGACACTCAAACTTATATTAGCCGATGACGCGGTGGCTGCTGATCGCGTTATCCGCTTTAGTGGGTTAGGGCCAGCAATCTAAATTCTCCAGTGAACATTGACTCAACGACTTTTTCGTTTTTGAATGATAATGTTTTGTTTTTCCGTAATTTTGGTTTATTTTTATAATTTTTATTTTTATTTAATTCTTTGTTTTTGTTTTATTAATTTTTGTCTTTTTGAATTTAGGTGTCAGTAGGATATAAAGGACGGTTCTGGCGCAGGGGCTAATGTGCAAGATGGCCGCCGCGCGCATTTCCCCTATGTTATTATTATGGGAGGGTGAGTCATAGCTGGCACAGGGGCTAATGTGCTAGATGGCCGCCACGTTCAACGAGCTTAGGATTACGAATACTGTGTGCCAATAGGATGATGTTATTAATATCATGTACGAGGGTGAAAAAAAAGGAAGGAGGAGGGAGTTGTTTAACGTCTAGTCACCTAGAGCATGCATTTTTTAATAGTATTTTTTTATTTTGATTTTTCATTGTTCTCACATGGTTCTTTACAATTTGCAATTTCCCCTTTTTTAAATTTCATTTTCAAGTTTTGCACATGACCAATATTCAAAAGTTGATTTTACATTTCACTGTTATCACCATTTCAGCTCTCTCACACATATGGTGGGATATAATTTGCACACATACTTTAAGCCAACCAGAACGTTAAAATGGTAGAAACCGCCGTTAACAAGATCGCAAGCGTTGTAGCCTTGTCTTACAGAGTTGTAGCCGGTACTATACACCCCCTCTGTGAGGGGATTAACATCAACCAGCCAAAGCTTGAGTATGTCATGAAGCTGAAACTCCAGTAAGTTAACTATAAATGCTATACGTAAACTCTTATCGCAGGTGTATCAACAAGGTTTGCAAGCTTCAATGACGAATACACCTCAAAGTTCTACTCTCCCTTCGTAAAGGGCACTGCGCATTATAGTTAAGGATAAAGAAGTCAATGCTTGATTATGTCATGAAGCTCATACTCCAGTAAGGTAACTATAGATGCTATATGTAAACTCGTATCGCAGGTGTATCAACAAGGTTTGCAAACTTCAATGACGAATACTCTTCAAAGGTCTACTCTCCCTTCGTAAAGGGCACCGCGCATTATAGTTAAGTTTAAAGAAGTATACGCTTTTGTGCCTCTCCTCTTTTCTCTGGGCTTGAGACCAGCACTAGGGCTTATGCCTAGAGGCAGAGTTAACACACACAGGCTTAAGGAGAAATTAATCTCGTAGCAAATGCCTTTCATTCACACACAGGCTTACAGAGAAAATTATCTTGTGTTATAGGTCTTTCCTTTTATTCACAGGCTTAAGGAGAAAGCAATCTCACGCTAGATGCCTGTTAATTCACACACACTTCTTCCAAGTCCCTTAATCCGCATTCTTCGAGGGTTGAGGGCATTCCTTTTCCTCCTGTCCTTTATTTGCCTTATTGTCCTTTTGTTTTCCATTTCTTCATCTCGTATATAAGTTAGTTTTAGTAATAGTTTACACTTCATTTTCATCTTCACGATCACCCACACCATTAGGTTTCGATAATCTAGACGCTAGGCCCCTTAAAACAACATATATCATCATCATCATCATCAACACACGGACTTATAGAAAAATTAATCTCACGCCAGAGGTATAATTATTTATAAGTACAAGGCCTGAGTTAACGTACAGTAGGGTGACGCCTCTTTTCCGCTCCTCATTCCACCATAACATCTCGTAGGTTCCATTGAATACAATGAAGTTGTGAGACACAGTACCAGGCCATAACATGACGACCTCTTTTCCGCTCCTCATTCCACCATAACATCTCGTAGGTTCCATTGAATACAATGAAGTTGTGAGACACAGTACCAGGCCATAACATTGCTTTTATTGCATGACAGAGCTGGATATCGAACCATGAAACTCAAGTGTGAAAACTAACAAATAAATCCACTACACCATGAGGCGGTCTTGATAAGTAGTTTCTATGTATTACTTTGTTGACTTGATATGTATAACTTAGTTATATAAGTGTGGCCAACTGATCACTTTCGTGATGTTTATAGTGTGTTTTTCTTTCGTGCTGCATTTGTCGGTCAAATGCTTTTGAGACCACCGAACGAGCTATATGTATTTATTCATTTCTGTCAATATTATATTGTCTATTACTAGTGTTCACTCTCTATATACATCTAAGGCTCTTACCTCAGCCTGTTTAAGGTCATGCGCCTCCAGCATACGCGTGCATACTGAAAGGGGTGTCACCTTGCTTGCTGCCTTCCTGCCTGTCGGACGTCACAGCTTGCCCTGGCCAATCATCGCCCGCCAGCCTGTAGGCTTCCAGACGCTTCTACGATGCTATTATTTAAGTGGCGGCGTTTTGCTCCCCATCCGCATTCCTTCTTCAACTTTCTACGGCCTTCTTCAACCTGCGATACGCATTCGTGCCTTCCGCCCTTCTCCGGGGCATTCTAAATTTCAGGCCTAAGCTACATTTCATGGTTGAAACTACCATGCACCGCAACAGCAGAGAACTTCTGCACTGAGAAAGTGCATTCTACACTTTACTCCAAACCGCAAGAAGCTGCGCCAAATCGCAGTTATAAAATGCCATGTTATTTGGCATTCAAGAAATAACATCAAACCTAACGATGTTAAACAACGTACAACGCTGGTGAAGAAGAAGATCGCCCTGGCGAGGTTATTTTCCTGATGCTGGACATCTCAAATTTTACTGCTAAAAATCAAGTATTGGCCACGGCAGTCTCCGTCAGTATGCTTTCTAGTCATCGCCACTAAAGATAAGTTTGTGTCTTTTTTATTATTGTTTTAAAAATCTTCGTTTTAAGTGTTTTTGCTAGCAAGTGCAAGAATATATTAAATTTGTGTGTGCATCAAGTAGAATGAACTTTTGTCTAATAGCACATGGCTGTGCCAACCTAATTAAAATTAATGAACATTTGAAATTGCCCCAGGCGGGCCAACATAATTAATTTTTTAATTAAATCTTATTTATTAATGTGTTTGCGAGTTTCACCATATAAATAAAAATATTGTATTTACTCTCAATGTTCAGTAAGGTATTGAAAGAACCAGGCCGCATTTCCTCAGCCCAATCCTTTCAGTCTAAGCTTCTTTTAAGGAAGTTATTTTGTCCAGGCCTTAAGCCTGATGCTGTTCTCCCGTTTATGTGTATGAATTTGGGCTGTTCTTCACATAACCATTTGATGCCGATAACCGGGAATGCTTGTAAACATTTTGTTTAACAAAATCTTCAAATTAATTAATGTTGGAACTAATTCAAAATTTAAATGCCATACTGAACATTGAGTGTGTTAATATCTTAAAAATTGTGTTTTTTAATCTACTTCGAAAGTTTCAGCTCGAGTGTATATGGTTGGCACTGAGAAGGGAGACAAACAGCAGGCCCGCATTTCACCGCAGGGGAAGCCGCACTCTCTTTTCTGGCAGACTGTCAACTTCTTCCGAAGCAAGGTGTACCAGCTCACAGTATAGTCGTGAGTACACAACAAACTTTCATATGCCGATTGACGAGAAACTCATTAATGCCAGAGCTTCTGTCAAAGGCAAGTTAACCCATTTTCGCACTTTTCTATATGAGCTCACGGAAAAAGAACGTAATAGTGACATAATTTCTCAAAGACTGAAGGGTTATGAACAGGCCTTTGAGAAATATGATGAGATCCAAAGTAATATTGAGACACTGTATCCCGACCAGCAAAGTGCCCGCTGTGAGGTTGAAAATTTATATTATAAAGGGTTTGCAGACGCAAAGCAACTTTTAAGAAGTTTAACATTGCAGGAAAAGCAGGAGAAAACTCCTTCAGAATCTTCTTCTTTTCCTTCCCGTGTTATGTTACCGAAAATAGAATTACCGAAATATACCGGAGATGAAACTACATGGGAACCATTTTTTGAATTATTCAATTCATTGATTCTCGAAAACGATTCTCTTTCTTCAATACAGAAGCTTCATTATTTGCGTTTGTCCTTGCAAGGCAACGCACTTAAACTCATCCAAGAGCTTACGTTGACAAATGAAAATTATGAAGTAGCTTTGGCTCTTCTCAGACATCGGTTTGGGAACACTCGTTTAAAAACTCAACGTCACATACAGGGTTTATTCAATTTACCTATTGTTCAAGTTGATAATCTTGCCTCGCTTCGTAATCTGATCGATGCTGCAGAACTTCATATTCGTGCGCTTGAAAATTTGGCCCAACCAGTTGACTATTGGGATCTATTTTTGATTCATCTTATTTCTGCTAAATTAGACACTAAAACTTTAAAAGATTGGGAAGCAGATCTGTCGCAACATTCATTGTGTACCTACGAAGCTATTATTAAATTCTTAAAGGCGAAATGCCAAATTCTCTCTGCTGTAGCCAGCCAAAAGAGTAGCTCCACCTTTAAACCTCCTTCTAATAGTAAGGTCATCAGCCCCACTCAGAGAGTACTAAGGTCACATGCCTTTTCTTCCAATATTCGGTCTCCCAATCAAGTACAAGCTTGTGTTGTGTGTCAACAACCACATAACTTGTACCAATGCGCTCAATTTAAATCTTTATCTGTGGATGAAAGACGCAAATTAATTACGACCCACAAGCACTGCTTTAATTGTCTATCAGGGACACATATGATAAGCAATTGTCGTTCTGAACGGTTATGTTTTCACTGTAAAGCAAAGCATCATACTCTCCTGCATAGACATGAAAGATCGCGGTCATTAGCAACCAATAGTTCATCCGCTAAATCTAATTCTGAGACTTTGCCGAATAACGCTCAGTCTTTTACTCAAAGCTCTGTTTCGTTCAGTAAAACTCAAGTTTTATTGTCCACTGTCCAAATTCTAGTGAAGAATGTTCACGGAAAATGGGTTTCTGTAAGAGGATTGTTAGATAATGCTGCAACTAACAGTTTTATCAGTGAATCGCTAGTTCGCAAGTTAGGTATACAAATATGCCCTACTTCTATAGAAGTTACAGTAATTAATGGTTCTAAATCGCAATCTCTGAGTTATGCTAAAGTGGATGTAAAAGATTCCAATAATCTCGGCATTCATTTAAATTTAGATTTTTTAATTATCAATTCCATATGTAATGACACTCCCATTACTTCGTTTCAAATCCAGGGTTGGAATATTCCGCATCATTTGCAACTTGCAGATCCGAATTTCAACAGAGCTTCATCTGTAGTAATTCTTTTAAGTGCCAGCATTTTTTGGCAATGTTTATATCCGGAAAAGTTTAAAGTTGCTCGTGATGTTTTCTTTCGTAGAACCGATTTTGGTTGGATTGCCACTGGGCAAATATACCGCAACCCCGTTCAACAGAAATCTCATTGTTATTTTATTGGTGCTGATTTAAATCAAGAATTAATTAAGTTCTGGGACATTGAGGACATTCAAGTCACCTCACCTCATTCTTGCAATAATGAGATCTGTGAAACATTCTACGTAGAAACCACTGTTCGCACTACTGAAGGCAGATTCGTGGTTACTCTTCCTCGCATTTCTAACCCCCCTATTATTACAGAATCACATTCCAGAGCTCTCAAAGCTTTATTCGCAATTGAAAATCGCTTTAAAAAAGATGCTCTCTTAAAAACTCAGTATACTTCCTTCATGGAAGAATACGAATCAGCGAATCACATGGAAGTAGTTCCAAAATCTGAAGAAATTAGTAATCCTCCTAAAGAAATAGTATATCTTAATCATCATCCGGTTTGGAAAAATTCTTCCACCCGAGAAAAGATAAGAGTGGTTTTTAATGGGTCATCTCCAGATGCTAATGGTGTTTCTCTCAATGACACTCTACATTCTGGACCCGCTATTCAGACAGATCTTACTTCAGTTTTACTTAACTTTCGTCTATTCCCCATTGCTGTCCTTGCTGACATTAAGCAAATGTATAGGCAAATTCTAGTAAATTCAGAACAACGTGATTTGCAAAGAATTTTGTGGCGAGACGACAATGCAAAACCTATAAAAATATTTCGTTTAAGAACAGTGACATACGGTCTTAAGCCATCTGCTTTTCTCGCAATACGATCTCTTCATATGTTTGCCGAACAAGATGGTCATCTTTTTCATCCTCTTGCTTCTGAAGTATTGAAAACTGCATTCTATGTAGATGATTTTCTGTATTCTTTTCCTAGTATCTCTGAAGCACTTCTTGTTTGTGAAGATTTAAATTCTCTTCTTTCTGGTGGGGGGTTTACCCTTCATAAGTGGAACTCGAATTCAACCGAATTTTTATCTAACTTTTCACAAGTAACTCCTGTTGACAAATGTGTTGCGCTTCCTACTGAGGAATCAGCTATTAAAACCTTGGGTCTCCTGCTTCAGATACCTTTTCATATCAGGTACACTTATCTGAGATTCACCCTCAAACGAAAAGGCAATTATTATCGGAAATAGCAAGAGTTTTTGATCCCTTGCAGTACATTGCTCCGGTGGTTATTACTGCAAAAATTTTCTTACAAAAACTTTGGTTATTGAAAATTGGTTGGGATGAAAAGGTACCCTCCCCACTTTTAGATGAGTGGTTGAAACACCGCAAGAGTTTGTTAGATCTTTCTCAAATTTCTTTTCCCCGCACTTTAATTTCCGACCTTTCATGTCAGTATTTCGATTTGCACGTATTTGCAGATAGTTCTGAAAAGGCATACGGTTGCTGCGCCTACTTAGTAGGCCGCCCTTCCAATACTTTACCCGGATTTTCCAATTTAATTTGTGCAAAATCAAAGGTAGCCCCACTCAAATCCATATCTTTGCCTAGATTGGAATTATGTTCTGCTGTAATGGCTGTGGAATTAGCCAGTAAATTAAAAATCAGTTTAAATTTGAAATTTTCGAGCACATGGTTTTGGAGTGATTCTTCCATCGTGTTAGCTTGGCTTTCAAAACCTTCTTCGCATTGGACCACTTTTGTGGCTAATCGCGTTTCTAAAATACAAGAGTTGTCTCATTTTGACCAATGGAATCATGTTCCGGGGAAAGAAAACCCCGCTGATATAATTTCACGTGGCTGCTTGCCCAAGAAATTAATTTCTCTCAAACTATACTGGAATGGTCCGGCGTGGCTCAGTCAGGATTTTTCTTGTTGGCCTCGTTCATCTGATCCGCTCGCAGAAGATGTTCCTGATGCTCGCATTGTTACCGCTTCCCTTTTTCTAACTTATATTGCTACTAGTCTTTTTCAGCGTTACTCTTCATTTAATAAATTAATTCGTGTGGTAGCATATTTATTTCGATGGAAATTTCTTGTTCTTGATCAGCCTGTGAAACCGCAACCCTTTCTCACTAAAATGGAATTGGAATTTGCTACTCGTAGAATCTTGTTTCTTATGCAACAAGAAGTATTCTTTCTTGAGTATCAGACGCTTTTAAGCAAAAAAGCTCTGCCAAAGTCTAGTAGGCTGTTACCTCCCACCCCTTTTTTGGACCAAGATGGATTAATAAGGGTGGGGGCAGGCTAGAAAATTCTAGTTACTCAGATGAGAAAAAACATCCCATTATTCTCCCTTCTAGACATCCTATTACTACTCTCATCGTAAAGAAATTTCATTATCAGAATTTGCACGCTGGCACCCGCACCTTGCTTTGCTTAATTCGCGAGCAATATTGTCTCATTAACGGTGTTCATGAAGTTTCTTCTGTTATTCGGAAATGTATACCTTGTTTCAAGTCCAAGCCCCAGCCAATCACGCAAATTATGGGAAACTTACCATATTTTCGTTCCGAACCTAGTAAGCCTTTCGCCCTTACGGGTATTGATTATGCCTATCAAGTTAATTCCCCTTCATCTGAGCGAAAGTTGTTAGGTAAACTTTATATTTCTATATTTGTGTGCATGGTGACAGGAGCCATTCACCTTGAATTGGTTACAAGTGCTTCTACTCCTTATTTTATAGCAGCCTTTTCTAGATTTGCCGCTAGAAGGGGTGTTCCCTCTGAGGTTTTCTCAGATAACGCAAAAATTTTTGTTAGTACTTTTGATCTTTGGAAAACTGCACTTACCTCTCCTTCTGCTAAGGAACAGTTTTCTAATTTTTCTCATGCTAAGGGATTCAAATGGCATTTCACTCCCCCTTACGCCCCCCATCATGGTGGCCGTTTGGAATCCTGCATAAAGCTCACGAAGAGACAGCTGAAGAAAACCCTTGGTTCAGCCATCCTTTCCTATGAGGAATTCAATTCTTTAATTATTCAGGTTGAGGGTATCGTAAATTCTAGGCCGCTCACGCCTTTGTCTAACGATCCTAAAGATCTTCTTCCGTTAACACCTAGCCATTTTTAATAGGCTGTTCTTTAGCTTCTACGCCTCCTTTGCTGAGTCGACGCTGTGATCTCGGCTAACCTATTTTCTGGAGAAAGTTAGAATCTTTGCGAAACTCTTTTTGGCGCCGTTGGAAGCTGGAGTATCTCAGCTCACTTAACAGATGAGAGAAGTGGCGGCTTTCCCAGCCTGATGTGCGAGTGGGAGATATGGTTCTTTTGCGAGATCCAAGTCCCCCTCTCGTATGGAATATTGGTAGGGTAACTCACTGCCATCTGGGTCGTGATAAGCATGTGAGAGTTGTAGATGTTCTCACTAGTAAAGGTGTCTATACTAGACCAATTTCTATGGTTGCTATCTTGCCTGTTGAGGCTTAGTGTCATCTTCTTTCATTGTTGTTCATGTTTTTTCTAACTGATTCTTTGATTGTTTTCTTTCGGGGGTCTCGGAGCATGATCACTTTCGTGATGTTTATAGTGTGTTTTTCTTTCGTGCTGCATTTGTCGGTCAAATGCTTTTGAGACCGCCGAACGAGCAATATGTATTTATTCATTTCTGTCAATATTATATTGTCTATTACTAGTGTTCACTCTCTATATACATCTGACTCTTACCTCAGCCTGTTTAAGGTCATGCGCCTCCAGCATACGCTTGCATACTGAAAGGGGTTTCACCTTGCTTGCTGCCTTCCTGCCTGACGGACGTCACAGCTTGCCCTGGCCAATCATCGCCCGCCAGCCTGTAGGCTTCCAGACGCTTCTACGATGCTATTATTTAAGTGGCGGCGTTTTGCTCCCCATCCGCATTCCTTCTTCAACTTTCTACGGCCTTCTTCAACCTGCGATAGACATTCGTGCCTTCCGCCCTTCTCCGGGGCATTCTAAACTTCAGGCCTAAGCTACATTTCATGGTTGAAACTACCATGCACCGCAACAGCAGAGAACGTCTGCACTGAGAAAGTGCATTCTGCACTTTACTCCAAACCGCAAGAAGCTGCGCCAAATCGCAGTTATAAAATGCCATGTTATTTGGCATTCAAGAAATAACATCAAACCTAACGATGTTAAACAACGTACAACACTGGTGAAGAAGAAGATCGCCCTGGCGAGGTTATTTTCCTGATGCTGGACATCTCAAATTTTACTGCTAAAAATCAAGTGTTGGCCACGGCAGTCTCCGTCAGTATGCTTTCTAATCATCGCCACTAAAGATAAGTTTGTGTCTTTTTTATTATTGTTTTAATAATTTTCGTTTTAAGTGTTTTGCTAGCAAGCGCAAGAATATATTAAATTTGTGTGTGCATCAAGCAGAATGAACTTTTGTCTAATAGCACATGGCTGTGCCAACCTAATTAAAATTAATGAACATTTGAAATTGCCCCAGGCGGGCCAACATAATTAATTTTTTTAATTAAATCTTATTTATTAATGTGTTTGCGAGTTTCACCATATAAATGAAAATATTGTATTTACTTTCAATGTTCAGTAAGGTATTGAAAGAACCAGGCCACATTTCCTCAGCCCAATCCTTTCAGTCTAAGCTTCTTTTAAGGAAGTTATTTTGTCCAGGCCTTAAGCCTGATGCTGTTCTCCCGTTTATGTGTATGAATTTGGGCTGTTCTTCACATTACCAGCAACGGTTGTGTAATGACCATAAGCATGTGTAGCTATACCATCAGAGTTAATTACTCTTTTATCATCACGAGGACACAAAGCAATTTTGTTTAGTTTTACAGATGATATGTTATGTTGTTTAGATGGGATAATGTTCATAGGTAGTCTTTTTACCTCGTTCTTCACGAGAAAATCCTTATAATCTTGAAAACTTAAACAATTTTTGACAACACCTCTGCTAATACCTGTAATCTTTTTTATTTCTAGTCCATCAATGTTTAAAGCATACATTTTAGCTCTAAGTCCAGCAAATGCATTAATAATACGTCCAAAAGCCTCGTCTATAAATTTTCCCAAATTTTCTTGATTGATGAAGAGTAACATATGTGATTAGTAGGATAATCAGATGTGTCCAGGTGTTCTAAACATTTCAACTTGTCTTGATAAAATCTGGGGTGTCAACCAAATATCTAAACGAGTCTGTATCCATATACATGAGTTTAAAATTTTCAGTCCCATAATAGGGTAGCAGGACAACATACCGGTGTGAATACATAAGAGTTTTTGAAATATCCAGGATGCACATTTCAATATATACCAAGTATAGGCTTATTGAACACAATGCTACGTTTAGCCATGTGGAATGCAGCTAGGTTAGGACCATAAATTGTTCTGTCCATAAATGTTGGCTTTGCTATCAGCTGTTCTGCCCTTTTATCATCAGTTACAAGACGTATATCTATTGTTTTACGAATTTTTTTCATTTTTTTTTTCAAAAATTGCATTGTTAAATAATTTGTGCAGATTTTTTCAAACTCATTATTGGCTTGTTTTCGAAGGTTGTTATAAAAATCAACGTATGCCTTTAGCCATGGTCTCTGTTGAAACTTTAAAACAAACGATAAATTTCCGTAAATTTTAGTCCATGATTTAGAGCCTGTTTAAGTGCCATGTAATGACCAACGTATCGCATTCGATCTCCAAGATGAGGAACCAGTTTTTTGATAGACGAATCCTTAGGTTGTATACACTCTGGTAGGAAAGGTAAATCGTTGTGTAGATCATGACGGTTGGATAGATAATCGACATCAACGCCTATCCAACGGGATCGTCTTCCTTTAGCGTTATTAGATCAATGGTATCTGGTGAAACCCACTGAAGTCCACCGTAAGGAAGGGAGTGACACATAGCCCACCCGTATTGGTTGTTCGCATCATCATAGGTAATAAACTGCGATGGTTTCTCGGAATCATATGTTTCCATGTATTTATTGTTAGCTTCAGCATACCGATGAGAAACCTGGCATATGCCTTCACGTAGTCCAGACTCTATTAAATAATCTGTTCGTAATCCTGTAGCAATTCCAATTCAATTCCAGTGTAAAGAAGCATTGCCTCGAAACTTAAACCAGGCAAAGTAAAGAAGTGTGCAGCAACCACTCGGTGTGTTTCTAGTGTTTCGTTTCTAAAAGCTTCAAAGCTGTCTGCAAGAAGGAGTACATCTGAAGATAGGTAAAGGTCACTATATTCCCCAAGAGTTTTAATTTTGAATTGATTTCAGATATTTTCGGCATGTTCATAGTCTTCCTTACTAACGTATTCTTGACTTAATTTGTTAAATAATGCTTCTTTTGGAGGTAAACACGTCTCACTTAACATTTCCCAAGAATCAATGTAATCATAAAGAAATACACCTTTACGAGTCATGAGCGTTGCATTTTCTTTTCCAAAGTACTTGACTGTTTCAGGGCATGATGTTTAGTTGGAAACTAATTTTTCCAAACTACTCGGCATTAACCAAAACGTGTCCACAATTCGAAGCTTAATATTTCCTACATATTTGGTGAAGGAAAAGTACTTTTCTTTGGAGTTAGCTATAACATCCACTCTCTCAGTAATACATCCCAATTGCTTTACAATGAAATTTGCATCGTAACCACTCATATTATGTAGAAATACAGGAACGGGGTTACGTGTTTTACACCTCAAATTACAGTTATTATGTACACTTCCACGGTATTCCACTGTAATATGACAATGGTCTAGAACTTTCCAGTCCTCTTTGGTAAATGGTTTATAACTCAATAATAGTTTTGACGCCAGGTGCTTAAATGCAACCCATGTTATGCTTATGGAAGAATACCACTGCATGCATTTTCCTTTATCCTCGTATAATAACGTTTGTTCAGTCATAAAAATAAGCTCTAAGCATGTGTATTCGTTTAGGATAGGCTCGGGAATTGAAACGTGCTTTTAGGTGACAATGAAGAATGTTCGTAAATTTAATGTTAGATTGTAAGCAGTAAGTCAGAGAATTACACTGTTATTATTATTATTATTGTTATTATTATTTCATAATATTATAATTATTATTATTGCTAACAATGTAAAAAGAAAATATATTACATCTTAAACATATTGAGTCCTATAAACACTTAACACACCTGTTCCCAACTAGGTCGATGGGAAAGTACATCGCTCTGTCTCTCTTTTCTGCAGGTGTGATTTATTTTTTGAAAAGAATAAAAGCTGTTAGCAGAAATCAACATTTATGATGGAGCAAACTATTCAAAGCTATACATGCAAAGTGTGCGTAAAATTTTTTGTTCGAGACTATGTTAGAAAGCGTCACGAAGTATCGTGTGGACAATTCCATCAGTGTAAAACTTGGTATCAAATTCAACAATGCTTACAATGGACGCCGTCATGAAGAATGTTGTGACGTTTTGTCATCAACCAGAAGACAAAAATCTGAGCTTACAAAACATCACCTACTCTCTTTGTTTCCTGATCAAAACGGACTAACTGAATATGAAACGTGTTTTGATGGTCGTCTTAAATCCAATTTTATACGCTGTGATACGTGTAAGGATTTAAATTCATACCTTAAAGAGTCCAAACAGCAAATAATACAAGCTATGTACAAAGAACTATCAATGCACAAGTCAATACATTTAATGTTGTGGCTCAATGTAGATACATTCATACATCTACCAATGAAATTACAGATCGTGCTTTCAAAACAAGAAATCAAGCCCTATTTTTGGAAACACAATTTAAAAAGTTAACTACTGAAATGGAAGAATCTGTGCTAAAAGAGTAATTGGGCTTTGTTAGCAGTGGAAGGAGTACGATTGAAAATAAATAAGTACAATCCCTTGCGTGGAAGCACATATATTCCATTACCAGCAGCTATAAAAGCAAGAAAAGCCTGCATTAATCCTGAAAACTTGAAAGATGAAAAGTGTTTTATGTATGCCATTTTAGCAAAACTGGTTAAAAAGGATGCTCAACGCATTAGTAAACACAAGGACCTGGAAAACAAGTATGATTTTTCAGTAATATTATTTCCTACATCGCTAGCTGACATTCCCAAATTTGAGAAAGCCAACGACATATCCATCAATGTATTTGAAATGGAAAAAGACTACAAACTGTTTCCTTTAAAGGTTGTTGATCAAGAGCTACAAGACCATCGCGACCTCCTTCTGCTAAGTTCATCATCCGGCCAGAACCACTACGTCTTCATCAAAGATTTTGATAAACTAGTAAGACATCAGATTACCTACCATGAACATAAAATATATACGTGTAAACGGGGTTTTACTCACTTCGATTATCGATATGGGCAACAAGGAATGGAAAAATTCAAAGAACATAGAGCTTTGTGTGTCCAGCATGACATTGCTAGGGTTGAAATGCCTATTAAAAACTCAATTGTTAAATTCTTAAATGTGGAAAAAATGCTTAGTATACCTTACGTTATCTAGGCTGATTTTGAAAGTAAACTGTTAACATATCAAACATGTCTACCTAATCCTGATGTAAGTTATACAGTGCCATACCAGAGTCATGTTCCTATGAGCTTTGGTATATACGTTAAACCCTCACCAGGTGTGGAACACATAAAGACAAAACTTCCGAGCAAACCTGTTATTAATCGTGGACCTGACGCTGCACACAATTTTATGTACTCTTTGACCTTAATAGCTAATGAAATTGATCGCCTTTACAGCTTAAATATTCCAAAGGCTTTAACTGAGCATCAAGAAGCAGAGTTCCTATGATCTGATTCCTGTTATTTGTGTCATAAACCATTTACCAAAGGGGACTGGAAAGTTCTAGACCATTGTCATATTACAGGGGAATACCGTGGAAGTGCACATAATAACTGTAATTTGAGGTGTAACACACATAACCCCGTTCCTGTATTTCTACATAATATGAGTGGTCATGATGCAAATTTCATTGTAAAGCAATTCGGATGTACTACTGAGAGAGTGGATGTTATTGCTAACTCCAAAGAAAAGTACTTTTCCTTCACCAAATATGTAGGAAATGTTAGGGTTCGATTTGTGGATACGTTTCGGTTAATGCCGAGTAGTTTGGAAAACTTAGTTTCCAATTTAACATCATACCCTGAAACAGTCAAGTACTTTGGAAAAGAAAATGCAACGCTCATGACTCGTAAAGGTGTATTTCCTTATCATTACATTGATTCTTGGGAAAAGTTAAGTGAGACGTGTTTACCTCCAAAAGAAGCATTCATTAACAAATTAAGTCAAGAATACGTTAGTAAGGAAGACTATGAACTTGCCGAAAATGTCTGGAATCAGTTCAAAATTAAAACACTAGGGGCATTTAGTGACCTTTACCTAACTTCAGATGTACTCCTTCTAGCGGACGGCTTTGAAACTTTTAGAAACAAAACACTAGAAACACACCGAGTGGATGCTGCACACTTCTTTACTTCGTCTGGTTTCAGTTTCGAGGCAATGCATCTTTACACTGGAATTGAATTGGAATTGGTACAGGATTACGAACAGATTATTTTAGTAGAGTCTGGAATACGTGGAGGCAAATGCCAGGTTTCTCATCGGTATGCTGAAGCTAACAATAAATACATGGAAACATATGATTCCGAGAAACCATCGCAGTTTATTACCTACGATGATGTCAACAAAAAATACGGGTGGGCTATGTGCCACTCCCTTCCTTTCGGTGGGTTTCTCCAGATACCATTGATATAAAAACGCTAAAGGAAGACGACCCTGTTGGATACATTCTAGACATTGATGTCGATTATCCATCCAACCTTCATGATCTACACAACGATTTACCTTTCCTACCAGAGTGTATACAACCTAAGGATTCGTCTCTCAGAAAACTGATTCCTGATCTTGGAAATCGAATGCGGTATGTTGTTCATTACATGGCACTTAAACAGGCTCTAAATCATGGACTAAAATTGATGAAAATTCATCGGGTGTTAAATTTTCAACAGAGACCATGTCTAAAGGCATACGTTGATTTTAATAACAACCTTCGAAAACAAGCCAAAAATGATTTTGAAATAATCTGTACAAATTATTTAACATTGCAATTTTTGGAAAAACAATGAAAAATATTCGTAAAAGAATAGATATAGATATACGTATTGTAACTAATGGTAAAATGGAAGAAAAGCTGATCGCAAAGCCAGCATTTATCGACAGAACAATTTATGGTTCTAACCTAGCTGCATTCCACATGGCTAAACGTAGCATTGTGTTCAATAAGCCTATACTTGGTATATATTGGAATTTGTATCCTGGATATTTCAAAAACTCTTATGTATTCACACCACTATGCTGTCCTGCTATCCCATTATGGGATTGAAAATTTTAAACTCATGTATATGGATACAGACTCGTTTATATATTTGGTAACACCCCAGATTTTATCAAGAAAAGTTGAAATTTTTAGAAAACCTGGACACATCTGATTATCCTACTAATCACATATGTTATTCTTCATCAAACAAGAAAACTTTGGGAAAATTTAAAGACGAGGCTTGTGGACGTATTATTAAAGCATTTGCTTGACTTAGAGCTGAAATGTATGCTTTGAACATTGATGGATTAGAAGTAACAAAGATTAAAGTTATTTGCAGAGGTGTTGTCAAAAATTGTTTAGGTTTTCAAGATTATAAATATTGTCTCATGAAGAACGAGGTAAAAAGAATACCAATAAACATTATCGCATCTCTACAACATAACATATCATCTGTAAAACTAATCAAAATAGCTTTGTGTCCTCGTGATGATAAAAGAGTAATTGACTCTGATGGTATTGCTACACATGCTTATGGTCATTACACAACCGTTGACCACACTTACTAAGGTATACATATCAAGTCAACAAAGTAATACATAGAAACTACTTATCAAGACCACCTCATGGTGTAGTGGATTGCATTGTTAGTTTTCACACCTGAGGTTCATGGTTCGATACCCAGTTCTGTCATGCAATAAAACAATGGTAGGGTCTGGTACAGTCGCCCAACTTCATTGTATTCAATGGAACCTACGGGATGTTGTGGTGTAATGAGGAACGGAAAAGTGGTGGTCACCCTACTGTACGTAAACTCAGGCCTTGTACTTACAAATAAAAATAACTCCGGCATGAGATTAATTTCTCCATAAGTCCGTGTGTTGATGTTGATGATGATGATGATGATGATGATGATGCTATATTAAGACCTTAAGGCATATTGCATAGCCATCTAGTCTGAAGTTTATGTTTCCAACATTAATTCTATACGCAGACCGGCACAGCAGATGCAGAGTACAGAGGCGGCAAATACTTTTATTGGAGATGTGCAGAAACGTGAACGAAGAATAGCAGGAGGGATGAGTGGTCATAAATACACTTAGCAGGATTCCAGGGAGTGCCGAGGGTGTACGTGTACCGTGAGAAGACGAGCGAGGGCTAGGCCAGCAGGTCGTTGAACGCAAGAATTTGTGTGAGAAAATTGCAGTTTGTCAAGGACACAGCTTCAGTTTTTGGTACCGCCCAGTTGTGACCTACTTAAGAATTAATGACCGGAGAGCAATGAGAGTTGCATATATGGAAGCGGGAGACTCTCTACCTCCCAGAAATGTAATTTGGTGTAATTTGGATGTAAGGCTGATTTAATTCTGTATAAAATGCCTGATGTGGGGGCGTTTCAGCGTCAGCCAATGAGAGGATAAGCGTCACCAAGCCGTGTTTTGCTCGTAAATTGGCATACAATGAGGGATGATTACTGAGTTCATTTGATAAGACGCCCACGGTCGATTCTTGGAAAGGACATCACCAATGAGACACTGGGAATATGACGAGTTCAGTGATATAAGTCAATTCGGGACAGAGCTATTATTTTGGAAATAAATCTCATATTTCCCCTTCCTATGACCAGTTACGCTTCAAACACTTAAATAGCTCCATCTGGGTGAGTGAAGTCAGTCGATTTTGTGATCCAGTTACGGACACTTCACCTCAGTCGATTTCGTGAATTGGACTCTGTTGTTTTACGTGTCCAGTGGTAAGAATTGAGACAGTGTGGCGCTGCATTTGAGATCATGTCTAGATATTATAACATACGAGTGCGAGTTCTTGACAGTGTCGAGATAAGATATTGATATGCGCGCTAGTTCGCGAGTGCAGAAATAGGCTAGCCACTGCGCTAGGTAAAGAAATAAGTTGTGTCGATAGGAGCTACGGCGGACAATCTGGATGAATTGAGTATTTCAGGTGGTAGCTATTAAGGAGAATGATAGGGTTATCGGCTCGGAACATTGAGTGCGAGTTACCTTCTTGTATGCCGCATTAAGTAACTGTGTATTCTGTGTTCATCCTTACCATGAGGTACCCGAAGCAAGAAGAATCTGATGCTGCAATTGGAACAATGGGAGGATCTTCAAACGTGGATTTCGTCATGTGTGAAATGATGGCGTAAACCAAAACCGTGGGGCACGCTGCAATGATGGAGAGGATCTGGGACCCAGGAATAGGGATAAGTACAGCAAATTATCTTGCATAATTTAGTTAGGGGTGTACGGGTCAACATGAGTGCAATGGCAGTGTACGTATTCATTTCCTAATGTTAGTTGTGCTTTTGTTGTTGTGGTTGTTGTGTTTGTTGATACAACGTGCGTGTTAATATGTATCGTGTGGTCTAGGTTTTCAGTGTAGTTTGGGGAGAGTAACATTCAGGGGAAATCTGGCCATCAGCTTCTGTCACTGTAAATACCTTTTCAGTTGAGAAGGTGGGGAGAGTTTGTGCATTGGTCGTAAGCAAACCAGAGCATATTGAATATTTTTGTTGTAAATAAGGTTCTTGGATCGCATGTGGTAAGTCCTACCAGGTAATGGTTTTTGCAATCTTCGATCGGTGACGGACAAGGCAGGCAAACCCTGGGATTTGAGGTATATAAAATGGAGTCTGACTGGGTGTACTAATGCATATCGGTAATTCGTGGATGCTGTGCCCACGTGTATTTGGTTGAGTTGGTGGAGGATGGTGCCTACCCATATTGGTAAGTTGTGGATGGTCAAAACCACGTAAGTATTTTGATAATTCCATGGACGAGGTAATTCCCACGAGGTAAAAATCACTGCCGTGATGCTGGGGTCGTTCTGCGCCCGCAGGCAGGGTGCTAAGTGATGATTCTGCGATGCTTGTTGAATTGAGCCATGTTGAGTACGTGTTTTAGTCAGTACACGTCAGCTGTGGTTTTAGTGAAAGCAGGTAACCACTCCTCGCCGTGGGGTGCCTTTGCTTGGCCTTGAGTCTGTCCGAGGTTATTTGGTAAAAGTTAAATGGCTGGCTTGTTTATATATTTGTTGTTATTGAATCTGGGATTCCGGTTTGTTGTGCTTTTAATTTTATTGTGGACCCACGTTACTAGTGTATTAGTTTTTTTACCCTCTGGGTGGACGCTAGACGGTTATATTTGATTTCTTGATAAATGTTTCACACGGGAGTAATTGTATGTGAATGAGGTAGGCACGTTGTATTTTAATGTAGTGGTTGTGTGGCTGCACTGCATGCTGACCGTACACGACCCTAACGGAGGTCGTGGAGAGAGGTCTGTTTGCCAAACGGAACGATCTAGTCTGTACGATTCCCTTTTTCCAAATAGTGAGCGTTAAAATGAGATTCCAGCTTGTGAAATTTAATTGATTTGATGCTCCTTTGGAGTGTATAGTGTTCTGATCTGATTAACGTAATGATTCAATTCTTGTGGCATTAATTTAATCTTTTGATGTTGCATTTTGAACTCACCTGGAGTGAGAACGCGCCACTTTGATTTTGATTTTATTTGGATTTGTGTTTTATCTGGAGTTCCATTATTCTGCAGTGTTTCGTCGGGGGAAAGCTGAGGCTTTGCCCGAATTAATTAGATTAAGGTACCCTGGTCGTACCATCTCGGTGGACTTTATGGCAGAGAAGGATAGTGTTGACGCACTTTATTTTGTTGTGGTTCTACGTTGGTTTTGGGTTGTTATTAGGGGATTGGTCTTTTTTTCGTCTTGTATTACTTCTGGGAATAAATTTTGTTTCCTTGTTCCCCTGGTATATGATTTATAGTATTAAATTCCCATGATCCAAATTTCGATATTCCTAGGATGTAAAATGTTAATTAGCCACCAAACGAGCCACGTCCGAGATAAGATTCAGCATACTAGAGGACCTTTGGAAGGGTACATAGGGATTATGTGATAGTGCCTTAGCCATCCGTCCCTATTTAATTGCATTGTTATTTTGATATATAATTAATTGGATCATGTGGAAAGTCATATGCCTGTTTCGAGCTAGTCGGTGCTCATCGTAAAATCTCCCATCCGTGGTGGATTTAGCGTATGATTCGTACGGCTAGGGTATAGCCTATGATGGCGCGCCAAGAGCGTGTGGCTGATTTATTGTAAATAAAAGGGGTGTAAAATCATGGAGTTTGTATTATAAATACAGTTGACATTATTCATAGCAAATGTAAAGTAGAGACATGTCAGCTAGGCGCCCTATTTGAATTTTGATAGTAACAAACTCCAGTGAAAATGAAATAGGAAGGCTGGTAGCCTATAGATTGTTAATTTCTCTATTAGCAAGTCTGGGATAAATTAACGTAAAAAAACCGCGAGGGTAAGTGTGAAAGAATTTATTCAAGGAAACTTTCAGGGAGTGTGCGTCGCGTAGGAAGCTCAATATGCAGCTTGGATAGCTATTTGCTTATGGGATAGAATAACGTAAATAATTGACCTGACTAAAGTAATTGGGGAGGCAGAACTTGGAACAAAAGGGAACTCATTTTAGCGCTAACAGATTATCTCCTCATTAACACTTTCTTAGATAAGTGTATTTTGTGTGTTGGAGGAGATGGCTTCTTCAGAGGAAGTGCGAGCCATTATGGAGGCGATGTGTGCCCAATTAAAGGCAGACTTTAAAGCTGACACCATCGAACAACTAGAGCGCATGAAAACAGACAATAGCGAACAGTTAACTCAAATTATAGCCGAGAACAATGAAGAAATAAAAGCAGATTTGAAGGCAGACAATATCAAACAGTTAACTCAAATTATAGCCGCAAACAATGAACACTTAAGGCAGATTTGAAGGCAGACAATAACGAACAGTTAACTCAAATTATAGCCGCAAACAATGAACATTTAAAGGCAGATTTGAAGGCAGACACTAGCGGACAATTATCGGAACAATTCGCGAAGCTTACGCTAGACCTTAAAGCAGACGCGGGCATACAGTTAGAGCGCTTGGAGGGAACATTGAGAGAGGCGATCGCGCTTAGTGAGGAGAAGACATTCGCTATACTAAACCAAATATAGTTAGCATACAATTTGAGCGCGGAAGGATTAAAACTGACGCAGGAGGAGATGAAAGGCCGGCTAGACACACTCGAAGAGGGAAATAACTGGTTAGTCGCACACATACTGGAATGTGTCGCTACATCAGACGATTTTTTAAATAAACGCAATCAACCAAAACAACAGGGATTACGCAAGTTACCTATTATCATAGCAAGAATCGGTGGAGTCAGGGTCCGGTCTCACGTGGACACTGGTTCACAATGTGCCTGGCATCCGAAGCTTTAGTTAAGATGCTAAACAAGCAGAACAAAATACCTACAGTACCTGTCCCACAGATAAAAATTGGAGGAGTAATTCCGGAGAAGTCAGCAGTATGCAAATACCAAGTACATCTAGATTTGGATATAATGGGCCATATTCTATCACAGAACTTCATGGTTATGGCCAACATAAATTTCAATATAATTCTTGGTGCGGATTTCATATGCGACCACCAGGCAGTGATAGACCTGCATGAGAACACAATTACGTTCAAGAACGTGGAAGGGTTAAGCAACGTCAATTTACATATGAACGAGGTGAACTTGGAGCGCGAGGCAGATATGTGGATGCTAAAAACAATACCAGAGGAGGCCGAGATTGAAACGCAGGAGGGACATTCGAACCCGCAACCCATGCACGTTCGGGAACCTACACTGAGAGAGATCTGGAATACGGCCGTGGAAGCTGACGGAGCCGAAGAAACATTTGAAAAGCTATTACAGGAAAAACTGAGCGAGGCCAGGTTGGACAGCGAAGGCAAGGCACGCCTAGAAAATATTTTGAGAGAGCAGCCATCAGCGTTCGACACAATGGCAGGAAAAATTCTAAATTTCCGCTACGCCATGCAGGTGGACGACTGGTCACCATTTAATAGCAACTTTACCCCGTTCCAGAAAAGGACTATCCGGAGGTTAAGAAAATTATCGGTGAAATGGCGAAAGCAAATATAATCAGGAAGACACCTACACCGTATTTAAATGCGATACTTGCAGTGGCGAAACCCAATGGATCTGTGAGGATGTGGCTCGACAGTCACACCTTGAATACACGCCTTATACCTGAGCATGACAAAGCACCGTTAATTAAGGACGTTTTGAAGCGTTTTCGAGGAAAACAGATTTATTCGTCAGTTGATCTCTCGAGCTCTTATTACCATATCGAACTGGAGGAGAAATCAAAGTTGCTGACTGGATTTCTGTTCGACAACCAGAGCTGGGTTTTCGCTAGACTTCCATTTGGCGTCAAGACGGCCGGGTCTGCACTCATTAGGGCTTTGGACCGGAATTTAACAGAAGAGGTTAAGGAAATGAACGTAAGATACGTGGACGACATCTTGCTTGCGTCTAGCACAGCAGACGAACATATGGTGAATTTAGAGAAACTGTTAAAGAACCTCAACAGGGCAAATTTCAAGATCAACCTCAAGATGTCGCACTTCTTTCAGCAAGAGATTTTATATTTAGGTCATATCATCGATGGAGAAGGAGTTCGACCCAACCCGGCAAAGATTGAAGCAATTAGAAATTTCCCAAGACCAACCAGAGTGAAGCACATCAGAATGTTTTAGGCATCACAAACTTTTTCCGCGAGAATTGCCCAGGATATACGGAAATAGAGGCACCATTCCAAGAGCTTCTGAAAAAAAAATCGATGGCAGTGGAGCGAGGAGAGCGAGAAAGCATTTGTCGCAACGAAGGAGCTACTAGCGAATAGTGTAAACCTAGGATATCCAGACTTTACTCGCAAGTTTATCATACAGGCCGATGCGTCTATGATAGGTGTCGGAGCCATGTTATACCAGGAAGATACCAGCAACCCGCAGAGTCGCATATATCTGGCGTTCTTTAGCCGCAGACTGCGCAAGCATGAGAAGAATTATACAGTCTCCGAGATTGAATTATTGGCGATAATTCATGCCCTACGGCGATGCAGGAAGATTATCTATGGTTTTCCCATAATAATTAGAACTGACCATAAGGCGTTGACGTTTTTGTTTAAGTCGGCTATGGTTTCTGAGAGGCTAAATAGATGGTCAATTTATGCGCAGCAATTTGGCCTACAGATGGAATTTTGCCCTGAAAAATTAAACGTGATCCCGGATATTCTAAGCCGGAACCCGGAAGAAGGCGGCAGCACCGTGGAAGCAAGGGCCCATCAGATTGGGCTCACGTACCAAGACCAGGATTTCCTGTGGGAGTTAAGCAACATTCAGGCGGAGCAGGAGAAGGAACCGTGGATGGGAATGATTGTCAGATATTTCAAGAGGGAATTGGTACCCGGAAGCCCGGAATACCGTGAGGCGGAAGCTCAAGCTAATAGTTACAATTATTTCAATAATCTCTTGCATAGATTTGTGGACCGGGACCATACCATGATGAGGATATTGGTTCCTGCTTCTCTCCAGAGAAAGCTAGTGTGGCATGCGCACTATACTTTAGGCCATGTCGGGACAGACAAAACGGAAGCGACGCTAGGCGAGGCATTCACGTGGCCAAAAATTAAGAACACAATATGTGAAGTGTTAAATACGTGCCATACGTGCCAGAGGGTCAAGCCTAACAACTTCTTGAAGAAACAGTACCCGAGACCTCTGTTGCCACAGAAATCATTGGAACTCGTGGCCATTGACTGTTATGGTACGCTACCTAAGGGGAGAAGAGGATGTCGGCAAATTTTGGCCTGTGTGGACGTCTTTTCCAAGTACTTGGTACTTTGCGCCGTCCAGAAAACAAATTAAAAACAGCTGCTCAATCAATTAAGAAATAAAGTCATACCTAGGATGGGGAAACCAGAGTTCATATTGTCGGACCACGGTAGCTACTTCACCAGCGCCGAATTCAAGAGAGGAATAGCGGAGCTAGGGATTAAGCATGTATTAAGTATTGTCCGTTATCCCCAGTCAAACCCCTCGGAAAGAATTTTTCCTGAAGGGTCTAAATTCTGTAAAATCTTCATTCCCGACGCGCATTACAAGTGGGTGGACGCCCTGAAGAAAATAGAGATCTGCATAAATTCCACACGACATGAGTCGACCGGTCAAATACCGAGCGTTCTACACCTGAACGAATATCCAATAAGATCATGGGAAAGAGTAATAAATTTTCCCATGGATCCTAGACCAGCAACAGCCCTGAGAGTGGAAAGGACAGCTGTGTATCTTAGAAAGCAAGCAGACCGGAGATTGCGCCGGTTACGAGGAAAGCGGTTTCACCGTGCACTGGAACTGGGCGAGTTAGTCCTTGTTAAGCGCCAAACTGTATCTGATCCAGCAGCGAAGGTATTCCATAAATTTATACCACCTTACACGGGCCCGTACCGCATAATTCGAAATTTGGGAAACAACGCATACAAGTTGGAAGAGATCAGTACTGGAAACACTTCCATCTACAACATTTCTAATCTAAAAATTTATTATCCACTGGAACCATACGACGAGCCCAGGGCCGCAGCAGCAAACCCTGCCAAGATCATAGAGTTAAATTAATAGCAAAATTCTGGAAGAACAGAACAGGTCAAGAGACGGACTTCTGATCTAAACGCGGGCCGATATTTACAGCGAGCACATGATTGCCTCAGGCAGGTGGAGGCCATTGCTCGGAGAAAGAGAGACAGGGGAGAGCTATTGTCTAGCGCACGCAGGTAGTCCAAAGGAGACAAGGGTCTGACCTATTCCGGCTGGCATACTAGAGAAGGGAGTGAGGCGCCCTGTCCTTTCAGAGCAACCCAGGAAGGGAGGTCCAAAGTAGAGACGGAGGAATGGAACCTCGTAGCAGCCGTGTGGAGTGATAAAAATCATGTAATGCTTACCCTGATTTTTAACCTTGTGAGGGAGTAATGAGACCTTACGGCATATTGCATATCCATCTAGTCTCAAGTTTATGTTTCCAACATTAATTCTATACGCAGACCGGCACAGCAGATGCAGAGTTCAGAGGCGGCAAATACTTTTATTGGAGATGAGCAGAAACGTGATCAAAGAATAGCAGGAGGGATGGGTGGTCATAAATGCACTTAGCAGGATTCCAGGGAGTGCCGAGGGTGTACGTGTACCGTGAGAAGACGAGCGAGGGCTAGGCCGGCAGGTCGTTGAACGCAAGAATTTGTGTGAGAATATTGCAGTTTGGCAAGGACACAGCTTCAGTTTTTGGTACCGCCCAGATGCGACCTACTTACGAATTAATGACCGGAGAGCAATGAGAGTTGCATATATGGAAGCGGGAGACTCTCTACCTCCCAGAAATGTAATTTGGTGCAATTTGGTTGTAAGGCTGATTTAATTCAGTATAAAATGCCTGATGTGGGGGCGTTTCAGCGTCAGCCAATGAGAGGATAAGCGTCACCAAGCCGTGTTTTGCGCGTAAATTGGCATACAATGAGGCATGATTCCTGAGTTCATTTGATAAGACGCCCACGGTCGATTCTTGGAAAGGACATCACCAATGAGACATCGGTATTACGACGAGTTCAGTGATATAAGTCAATTCGGGACAGAGCTATTCTTTTGGAAATAAATCTCATATTTTCCCTTCCTATGACCAGTTATGCTTCAAACACTTAAATAGCTCCATCTGGGAGAGTGAAGTCAGTCGATTTTGTGATTCTGTTACGGACACTTCACGTCAGTCGATTTCGTGATTTGGACTCTGTTGTTTTACGTGTCCAGTGGTAAGAATTGAGACAGTGTGGCGCTGCTTTTGAGATCATGTCTAGATATTATAACATACGAGTGCGAGTTATTGTCAGTGTCGAGATAAGATATTGATATGCGCGCCGGTTCGCGAGTGCAAGTTCGGCTGAGAAATAGGTTAGCCACTGCGCTAGGTAAACAAATAAGTTGTGTCGATAGGAGCTACGGCGGACAATCTGGATGAATTGAGTATTTCGGGTAGTAGCTATTTAGGAGAATGATAGGGTTATCGGCTCGGAACATTGAGTGCGAGTTACCTTATTGTATGCCGCATTAAGTAACTGTGTATTCTGTGTTCATCCTTACCACGAGGTACCCGAAGCAAGAAGAATCTGATGCTGCAATTGGAAAAATGGGAGGATCTTCAAACGTGGATTTCGTCATGTGTGAAATGATGGCGTAAACCAAAACCGTGGGGCACGCTGCAATGATGGAGAGGATCTGGGACCCAGGAATAGTGATAAGTTCAGCAAATTATCTTGCATAATTTAGTTAGGGGTGTACGGGTCAACATGAGTGCAATGGCAGTGTACGTATCATTTCCTAATGTTAGTTGTGTTTTTCTTGTTGTGGTTGTTGTGTTTGTTGATACAACGTGCGTGTTAATATGTATCGTGTGGTCTAGGGTTTCAGTGTAGTTTGGGGAGAGTAACATTCAGGGGAAATCTGGCCATCAGCTTCTGTCACTGTAAATACCTTTTCAGTTGAGAAGGTGGGGGGGAGTTTGTGCATTGGTCGTAAGCAAACCAGAGCATATTGAATATTTTTGTGGTAAAAACGGTTCGTGGATCGCCTGTGGTAAGTCCCACCAGGTAATGGTTTTTGCAATCTTCGATCGGTGACGGACAAGGCAGGCAAACCCTGCGATTTGAGGTATATAAAATGGAGTCTGACTGGGTGTACTAATGCATATCGGTAATTCGTGGATGCTGTGCCCACGTGTATTTGGTTGAGTTGGTGGAGGATGGTGCCCACCCATATTGGTAATTTGTGGATGTACAAAACCACGTAAGTATTTTGATAATTCCGTGGACGAGGTAATTCCCACGAGGTACAAATTACGGCCGTGATGCTGGGGTCGGTCTGCGCCCGCAAGCAGCGTGCTAAGTGATGATTCTGCAAGGCTTGTTGAATTGAGCCATGTTGAGCACGTGCTTTAGTCAGTCCCTTTACGAAGGGAGAGTAGACCTTTGAGGTGTATTCGTCATTCAAGCTTGCAAACCTTGTTGATACACCTGCGATAAGAGTTTTCGTATAGCATTTATAGTTAACTTACTGGAGTTTCAGCTTCATGACATACTCAAGCTTTGGCTGGTTGATGTTAATCCCCTCACAGAGGGGGTGTAGAGTACCGGCTACAACTCTGTAAGATAAGGCTACAACGCTTGCGTTGTTGTTAACGGGGGTTTCTACCATTTTAACGTTCTGGTTGGCTTAAAGTATGTGTGTAAAACATATCCCACCATGTGTGTGAGAGAGCTGAATAGGTGATAACAGTGAAATGTAAAATCAACTTTTGAATATTCATCATGTGCAAAACTTGAAAATGAAATTTTAAGAAAGGGGAAATTGCAAATTGTAAATAACCTTGTGAGAAATATGAAAAATCAAAAAAAAAATACTACTAAAAAGCATGCTCTAGGTGACTAGACGTTAAACAACTCCCTCCTCCTTCCTTTTTTCACCCTCGTACATGATATTAATAGCATCATCCTATTGGCACAGAGTATTCGTAAGCCTAAGCTCGTTGTGCGTGGCGGCCATCTTGCACATTAGCCCCTGTGCCAGCTATGACTTACCCTCCCTTAATAATAACATAATGGAAATGCGCGCGGCGGCCATCTTGCACATTAGCCCCTGCGCCAGAACCGCCCTTGATATCCTACTGGTGTCCACCTCAAAATTTTAAATTCAATTCCAAATTTGTATTCTTTAATCTGTGTTAAGAGGGGCAATGACCTCGTAGTTCCGCCCCTTAAAACAACAATAACTAAGTAACTAAAACTATCTCACGCTACTGCTGAAGTACAGTCATTGGCAAATATAATGGCCTTCTGTTCGTAACTGTGTAACGTGTACTTCCGTGTCACACAATACTTCGACGTGGACTGTACTGTTCTGAATGGTGGCGTCGTCATGTGCTCAATTCGGGAATTCCATTACGTCAGACCGGAGGTGACAAAATAATGTGAAGCGAGAGGGCTAGAGAGTGACTGTGTACAGGCTCACCCGCACGCTTCATCGTCAAGGGCAATCGTCTAAAACCAACGTCCGACTTGTACTTGTTACGCCTCATGCGTATAGACCACCCGCCCGACTTACGATGTTATGCGGGTTTGAGGCCACACATTTATGACAGGGGCTATCGTCTTGTTTATTTGTTTAAACGCACTTTATAAACTAATACATATATTTACGATGACTGAACAAGAAATGCAAGAATTTTCTTGTTTTATTGAGACGATTTGGAAGTTTTTGACACTGACCTCACCTTTTAACTCCCTCTGCTTTATGAGCTTGAGTTATGTGAAGCATACATTTAGCGTATGATGTTTGACACTTTCCGAAAATCTAAACTTTTCAGTAAAAATTGACTCAAACTCTTGTTCTTTTTTTAATTTCTGAATTTTTTGTTTATTCCGTAAATTTTGTTTATTAATATAAATATTAATATTTTTGTCCTCTTTTTTCTGTTTGTTTATTTGTTTGGTTAATTTTCAGTCTTTTCAAATTTAGGTGTCCACCTCTAAAATTTCAATTCCATCGAAATTTGTTTACCGTAATTTAGTCTGTGTTAAGAGGGGCAGATGACCTCGTAGTTCCGCCCCTTAAAACAATAACTAACTAACCCTTTCTGAGGCTAAGTATATGAAATTCATAGCACGTAAGATGCCCAAATGCCCCATGGCGTAGTCTTCTCGTTAATCGTGCACCACGTCCACGACAGAGGTTGCTGCAAGTCCGAGAATCGTAGGTTCGAATCCTATCCTGGCGCTGACAGTGGGTATCCTGAGTGTGGTTTTCCGCAGGTTGTTCCACACTCCCTCCCAGGATGGTCAATGGCTCGAAACCCGATGTCTGTGGGGTGAATATTACGAATGATTGAACCACTTCAGGAAGTTACAATTCTGTTGACCCCGAAATAATTATTTTTCTAAAATGAGTCTGAGGGGGCTAAAGCTGCAGTGAAGCGTTGAGTATATAAAGGAAATTACTCGTCTTATATCGGTGTTTGAAAGCAACAGCACCCATCAGTGAGTCGAGACAGGAAATAACTCACCTTCACTTGATTGACAGCAGGATATTACAAAGTAGCATGGAGGAAGTTGCCAGGTGCCATCACAGAGAAGGCTCCCAGAGTAACGTGACGAAAATGCTTTAGTTATGTTTCAGTGACCTATACCCTATATCAAGTTACTTCCATGATGGTTTGGTCTGTTTCCCTCACCATAGCCATGCTCGTTATTTCGTACACCACGGCCGCGAAGGCAGCAGTAGCAAGTCCGCAAGTGCTGCCAGTGGCTGTCCAGAGTGTGGATTTTGCCGGGTTTATTAACAAATTCACAGTGAAATTTAATAAAATGGTCCAGTTAACTCAAAACAGCTGCCAGCGTTTCGCCTCAGTGTACCATTGAGCTCTTCAGTTGGAATTGGTACACCTCTCCAAGACGCGTGGCTAGTACATACTGTGAAGGCCGCTGCAAGGCACAAATGTCACCACGAGCAGCGCCAATGTAGTATGGAAGTCAAAACTTCCTTTCAAAAATAATGTTAGCTTACCTTGCTAATCCAAATTGGAAATATCTGTTCCAGGAGGAAACATCCTGCATGCGGCCTTCTCAGTATGTACTAGCCACGCGTCTTGGAGAGGTGTACCAATTCCAACTGAAGAGCTCAATGGTAGACTGGGGCGAAACGCTGGCAGCTGTTTTGAGTTAACTGGACCATTTTATCAAATTTCATTGTGAATTTGTTAATACACTTAACTCAATCGGAGAATTAACATCCTGTTTCTTTCGGGAACAGATATTTCCAATTTGCCGGGTTTATCCACACTTACTCCAGGCAAATGCCGGGATAGTAGGCCTTCTAGTCCCGGGGCACCTACCTCATTCCTGTCCATACCACTTCATGGTGTTGCGGCTAGCATTCTTGTCTGTCGCCCCAGAGGTAAGGATTACATTCCCTGCTCTAACAAGAAAATTAATTCTGGTGTGAGGGCTGGAACGGGGTACACTTAGCCTCGTAAGGCAATTCTCCGGATAGGAGGGTTCCGTTCCCGTCTCGGCCATCTTGGCTTCCAACTTCTACTCCAGGCAAATGCTAAGATGGTTCCTAATTTAAGGCCACGGCCGCCTCCTTCCCAATCCTCACTTGAATTACAAATACTTTCACTTATACAGCCATCACAATAACACAGTTTATCAGAAAAATTCCACATACACCCATGTACACGAAGCTAAATAACCACGATGTCGCAAAACCCTTAAATCAATCAACAACAACAAACTACATCATCGCTGTCTGTAAATCAGTTACACACGATACTACAGTCATCATATAAGAACAGGTTGTCAAACAAGTTCAAAACACACCCAACTACACGGGGATTAAGAACCCTAAACATGAAATACACAAATAATAACAAGATGGCCCTACTTTCACCGACTAACTGCTTCTCTCTTCACTGAAAGGTTAATTGACTTGACAGTACTACTAGAGAAGCGACCAAGTTCTGTTTCCTATTACCACAACATTTTCTTCCTTTCAATGACTTTGGGCTGGAGGTCTATCTGGAATTAGCGTTGGAAAACTTCCGACATCTTGTTACCATGGCAATAAGTGATAGCACACTTAGCTCCCACTCGTTGAAGATTGTGACGTCATCAAATTTCTGACATCCAGTTCCAATGGTAACAATTGCAGCGCACTTAGTTACATCTCGTTAAAGGGTGTTGCAGTTGCAATTTTCCGACATCTCTTCTCCATTGCAATAAATGTACGCACACTTAGTTCCCACTAGTTGAAGCGTGTTGCGTCGACACCTGGTTAATTCAAAACTCAGCAATTTTTTAGGTTTATGCGTGTCTTGTGTGGAGTTTCGCCTAGGAACCTAAAGCTGGCTCATCAGCGGGCTCTAAGTGTCCCCACCCGGTCCCCACAGTAGTAGTGAACTGCGCGCTACCTTCCTTTTTATGAAGCACAATTTCACTTCTTGACAGCGAGAGATAAATGCTCAAGCTGTCTTCACCTCCTTATAAAGGCTTCCAAAAAGATTGGCATTCACGGTCAGTGAATTAAAACTCAGCAATTTGCTTAGGTTTACGCCGTGTCTTGTGTGGGGTTTCAACTAAGAACACCAAGCTGGCTCATCGGAGGGCTCTTGGTGTCCGCGCCTGGACCCCTACAGGAGTAGAGAACTGCGCGCTACATCAATAGGCGAAATCCCACACAAGACACAGCATACACCTAAAAAATTGCTGAGTTTTAATTCACTGGCCGTGAAATCCAATATACCACCTGCTTAAGTAATTTTCCAAACATCATTACTTCGTGCTTTTCACTCAGGATAGTCACTATCAACGCAGGGATTCGAACGTTCAAATATAAGATTACCTAAGTTTGGTGCTTTTCATTCAGTCAACACGAATGTACCCAAATGAGTTGGGTTATCCCCTAATCCTGAAAAACTACAACTAACAAATACCAATACTGCAAATAAATAAGTATACATTGTGTAAATATTTTCACCCGTATTTTCAGACATAGATTTTATAGCCTACGTGTGATGGATCTGATGATGCTCGCTTGACGCTCGAAACTGGTCATCCAAGTGAATTTATTAATCTCATGTAATTTTCTTTTTTTGGATTAGGGTACATTCGTGTTGACCGACTGAAAATCACCAAACTTTTGATTACAAAACTAAAAATGACCTGACACCCCATAATAATAAGGTTAGCTGGTTACGATTTCACTAAACGTATGTGCACTTAGTTTCCACTTGGTGAAGCCGCGCTCCATGGTTGTTGTGGTGAGCCATTTATGATGACGATAATGATGATAATTGTTGTTTTAAGGGGCCTAACATCTAGGTTATCGGCCCCTAATGGTTTGGGTGATCATGAAGATGATAATGAAATGTAAACTATAACAAAAACTTAACTATTAACTTATATACTAGAAGAAGAAATGGAAAACAAATGGAGAATAAGGCAAATAAAGGACAGGAGGAATGCGGATTGAGGGACTTGGTAGGAAGGAGAGCCATGAAAGGCAGATAGGAAAGTGAAAGAGGAGAGGGTCCGTCCCAGAGGAAATGGATAAGAGAAAAAAAAGAAAAAAACGGACCAAGTTCAGGAATCCTTCGGGGTCGCCAACTCCCGAACTCACCAGCCGTGAGCCCCTGGGGGTGTAGCAATATCCAGGTTGCACCAGAGGTGGTGGGGCTACATACGCCCTGCCCCCTTGGGGGCCTTGAGCAGAAAGCAGGAGATAACATGAAAAGAAAAAGAAGGCTGACCCCTCGCAGAAGGAGGGTATTAGAAAAGATGAGAGAAGGGCCAATTAAGGCGGGAAAGGAAGAGACTTCCTATGCCTCGGACACCCTAATACTGTCGGATCGGAAGATAACAAGAGTTTACCAAGTGAGGTCGACAGTAAACAAGACGGAGAAGAGCCCGGCACAAGTAAGTGGAAGAAATGCCGGACTCAGCTCGGGCCCCGTGGTGGCCAACCCACGTCCCACTAGATGTGAACCCCTGAGAGGGGTGGGGGTGAGTCATTTAACGCGCACGTTTACGCAGCGGGTGAAGTTATTGACGCACTTACTCGGATGGCTGTAATGCTGTGGGAACGCGTATGTCCATCATACTGTCTGTCTGTCAGTGATACACGATGGAAACATTTCGAACTAGACATTGATATATGTGAGATTTATCTTGACATGAGCTACACAACAACATTATTGTCACCTGTTTGATAGGACCTCTTCACACAAATATACTCTGTTATTAGCAGTGGTGTCGCCTAGTCCATGAATGACATAATAAACACGTCCGGGGGAACGAGATTGTAGATGACTAATTTCAGTTTTATATACGGTATAACCACATTTTATAAACTGACAGATTGAGCTCCCTGAACTCTTTGTTACTTGTTGATGTAAATAACGGTACTTTGCATGGAGAGATCTATTTACTGTAGAACGTCGTTTATCCGGACTAAATGGGACCAAAAGTGTTCCGGATAATGATTTTTCCGATAATGAAACATGCATTTATTTCACAGGAAAAAACATGCACAATATATTATGGTGATAACCACCAAGTTTCTCATTTCGCTGCAACGCTTTCTCACATAACAAAGGTCCAGAAATGGGATCTATCTTACTTCTTGTCTGAATAAACCATAAGTACACCGCTTCTTCCAAATTTTCATCCGTAGCTGGACTCATGGTTTTCCTCTTTTTAAACCTTTCTTCACTAACTTCGATGCATAATTCAGAATTTCACCTTTTTCTGTTCTTCAAATCATAAATTGCAGATTTTCCAACACTAAGTTTTCATTAGACACTGGACACTCTTACCTTTATCCAGTTTATTAATGATCTCCACCTTCTTCTCAATCGATAAAACATTGCAATTTCGTTTTTTTGCCACTCGTATAAGCCATTTTCACAACGTAATACAGTACAGTACGCACACTCACTGGCTATATTTGGACATAGGAGACATGGGTTCGATCCCCACCACTAGACGTCCCTGACGTTTTTTTTTTCTTTTTGAGAGTAACATCTGTAGGAGACAACAGAGACAAAAAGAGAACCGACTCAGTACTGTAGGCAGCCACACTTCCGCATAACAACAGTAAGCACGCGCTGCTACGTCTTTTTAATGTGTAACATCTTTCCACTCGGTATCTGAATATTTTTGTGGCACTCGGTAGCTGGACATTTTTGAGGGAGTGATTTTGGAAAAGAGACGGAAGTGGATGGGACGGAAGAGAATGGGACGGAAGTGCATGGGACGGATACAATGAGCGCGCACGGTGGCGGAGATCGGTACAACGACATACTGCAAGCCATGTGACTATGTGAAATGTAAATCGCATACGGTTTACCTCAAGGTTTGGAGGCCCCATTAAAGAAATTGCTTCAATAAATCATCTTTAAATTGTCGTTCTTTGGTGTGAAAATATTCATTATATCATATTTGCTGACAACAATTACGATTTATTAAATCTTCATACTTTTGCTGTATTCTTATTTAATGTAAGCACTCGATACGTCGAGTGCTATATCGCATCAACCAACACTCCATACAACGTAGGAATTCAGTATATTAACACAGACTACTAACAATAATTGAAACTTCGTTGGTCCAAATAGCTTAATCACTTTGTATTTTGTAATGATAACACCCATACATTACCCAAAAGATACACTTCTAACATGTGCAGATAAACTTGCCAGCTGATTGAAATCGAGTTCGTAGTTGTCTGCGTGAACCGCTAGACGGCACGCATAATCGGTGTCGCCAGTTTCTCGTGGGATTTTCCACTATTATCATATTAAGCAATTTGGTTGGTCTAAACGTATCCCTGGGAGAAACACCTTTAATATACCTACTGCACACCTAATTTTTAATCGTGCCTATACTTGGCAGTGCGCTATATCGTCAATAAGAGGCCATTTTCAATAACACCGCTGGCATGGGTTCACTAACTGGCCGGTATAAAACGCA
Organism: Meconema thalassinum; assembly: GCA_946902985.2. Taxonomy (NCBI): domain Eukaryota; kingdom Metazoa; phylum Arthropoda; class Insecta; order Orthoptera; family Tettigoniidae; genus Meconema; species Meconema thalassinum. The sequence continues at coordinate 130,553,974 of OX336391.1, read as the reverse complement.
GCTCGCATCAAGTAGGCAGTGGATTGCTCCCGCATACAGTTGCAGGTATAGCCTATGTCACTACTGCAGATGCAATGGAGAATCCTTTCATGTTTGCTGGCACAAGGTAGCACTATGAGTTCATTCTGAAAAAAAAAATGCGAGTAAGTAATATGGAATTATTCGAATAACATGTCAGATGTTACACATCATATGCGACTACTGTAAGGCTCGTATTTTTTTGTCGTTCGGATAATTGACGTTCCGGTTGTTTGACGTCCGGATAAACGACGTTCTACTGTATTTCATCTGGAAATTTGATATATCAAGAGCTAGCAACACGCCCCGGCTTCGCCCGGTATCTTAAATGGTTCACCCAGCGTAAGGTGCACGCACGGCAGGTTCCAGACGCAATTCAGAAAATCCGAGGTGAACAGCGAAACTCCAAACTCATAAACTTATAGGCTACTCTTCACTGAAACCTTAACCTGATACGACTCGACAGTTTGATGCTGGCCGAAGCTGGGATGATTGGCTTGCTCACTAGATCGTCAACTCACTCCGAAGCTAGTAATTTAAATGTCCACGGAATGGAGATTGTTGGAAGAAATGACAACGTAAACACGCTTATAGTGTATTAAAGATAGAGATGTACTGTCGCAGACTATTTTGTGGAACTTTTCATGCTGAACAATATATATAGATATTTTGAACGGTTAAGCCTGCGTGAGCTTAAGAGGCGCACGGACGGAAGGTTTTTCTTAGACTCGATTCACTGAAGTCGTTACTGCTCGGCTTCCTTTGGTCATAAATGAATGTTTTTCTACAGAATGATAAAAACCGCATCAAAATCCAACCAGTGGTTCTCTAGATTACCATTACATCCAAGAATCGGGGACTGTGTGTTTAGACTACTTTTCACATTTTACAAAAATGAGGAAAAAGTAGACTTATGAGATCGATCCGGGAAAATGTGTGTCTGTCTGTCTGTCTGTCCTTCTGTCCGTCTGGCTGTGTGTCCCACCCTTATCAACCCTGCAGCAATCGAAACCAAAGATGTATGCCGGAATATATCAAGCCCATATTTGAAAATGATGTCAGTGCTACCCACTGCTGAAAAAACGCACGAGAAATTTGAGCTCCATGTTGCATATCTTGGAAGTTATGCATGGGAGCTATTCCAAAATTGGCACACATATAGATAATACTATTTCAGTCTAATTTCCTGGTGGCCATTCATGACAGTGTTGCAAAAATAATTTTAAGCCTTCTGGTAGGTCTAATTTTTAAATGCATATTATTTCTACATTATCAATTGGATTTCAACCAAATTTTGAATTTAATATGTGTACATAAACAGATATGACTGAGCGTATTCTTAAGAGCCACCAGGGCTGCCAACTGTTAATAATTGCTTTCTCTCTCTTTCATCCAAATTCCAATATATCAGAAAGTATACAAGCCGACAGTTTTAAACTATGCACACGTATAGTACCTGACATTTTATATTAATTTGGAGTAACTTATATACGTCAGTTCTACCAACGTGATTATATGCCTGCTGATAGGACCTATTTTAAAATGCATGTAACTTCTATACTATCAGTTGGATTTCAACCAAATTTCGTATGTGCTTTATGTAACATAACAGATATGAATATAAGTATGCTTAAGAATAATCAGGGCTGCCAACTGTTAATAAATGCTGTCTATATTTTTTACCCTTATATCAATATATCGGAAAGTATGCAAGCCAACAGCTCTATACTTTGCACACGTATAGCACCTGGCATTCTAGATTAATTTGGGGTAATTAATGTAAGTCAGTGCTGCCAACATGATTCTATGCCTGCTAATAGATCCAATTTTAAAATACATGTAACTTCTATACTAACAAATTGATTTCGTCCAAAATTGACACAACAAAATATCATATTAATTCAGATTATGTCTGACCAGCACACGCATGATATTGTTGCCAACATGCTTTTACGCGTTGTGATAGATCCAATGTCTAACTGCATGTAACGTCCATTGGACTTCAACCAAATTTTGTATTCTGTACCTTAAGGGACACTGGGACTGAGTTTTTGTCAGAAATCGCAAAAATATTGATTTTTTTATCCTTTGATATAATTATGCCCCTGACTCCATCGGATAATTTAGTGAAAGTCTTTTCCGAATTCCGCCATATTTAAAGGTCCAGCGAATTCTTGAAATGTCTAGTGCATGGTATTTAAACGCCCCCTATTCATGGACTTTCATTGAGGCGAGTATTTCTGTACTTATTTTCCTAATAAGGAGCTCAGAGAAGCAAGAAAGAGGGTGTTAACATATGGTGCTGGGCAGCTTTAGCTGATAAGGTAAGCTGATAACTAAAAAATATGCATGGCTTTATAAAAGTGCATTTTTCTGAGCTTCTCATTTTTTGAAACAAAAGTCGCCCCATATGCATCTGACTTGTAGCTATAAAGTAGCAAATTTTTATACATATTCTGTATTGATGCATCCATAAGCACAGTGATTAGTTTTACTGTAGTATTCATAGTTTTGCCATTAAAAATATTTTAATTTTCAAATAATAGGCAATTAATGGATAAATAAATTGTGAAATATGTTAATTTATATCTCGACAATTATTCATATGAACTTAAAACCAATCACTAGGATTGCTTCCATACTAAATATCTATATGGGAAAGTCATGATAAATGACCTACCTCTATCCGTTTAACGCAAGGACTATTTTCAAAATTTGCATATTTTCCATATTAAAATAATCATATCTCCTAAACGGTTAGAGATAGAAAAGTGTAAATCTGTAGTCTGGTGTACATTACTATTAGAGTGCTGTATGAAACATTAGAACAATATCCATTGATAATTACCTAAAATTGAAAGCCTATCACCAAAAAATATGCATGTTTTTATAAAAGTCCATTTATCGCGGCTTCCCATTTTTTGATACAACATTTGGTCCTTGCGCATTAGATTTGCTGCTATAATAATGCAAATTTGTATTCATATTCTATGTTAATGCATCCATAAGTTCAGTGATTAGTTTTACTGTAGTATTCAAAGTTTTGCCATTAAAAATATTTTAATTTTAAATAATAGGCAATTAATGGGATAAAAAATTGTGAAATGAGTTAATTTATATCTCAACACATATTCATATGTACTCAAAACCAATCACTAGGATTGTTTTCATACTAAATATCTATATGGGAAAGTCATGATAAATGAGCTACCTCTATCTGTTTAACGCAAGGACCATTTTCGAAATTTGCATAATTTCTATATAAAAATAATCATATCTCCTAAACGGTTAGAGATAGAGAAGTGTAATTCAGTAGTATAGTGTAGCCTATATTCGTATTTGAGTGATGTGTGTAAAATTAGAAAAATATCCAATGATAATTACAGAAATATGAAAACTCAGTCCCAGTGTCCCTTAAGAGATGGAACTAAGAATATATTCAGTCACCAGGGCTGCCAATTGTAGTGCTCTATTAGGCTACATTATACCAGGAATATTTGGAACTAATTAGACATTTCGATATAAACAACTTAATTTCATCATTATTCTAGATAGGTTCATATACTGTAGATTAATAATTGGCATGAACCTTAATTTTAAGAAAAGTAGGCTCTTTAGTTCGTCGCGAAACTTCTTGTTTACTACGCACAGATGTGATTCGCTAGGGTCATCTATAACTACGTTAAGTCCTGTCACATTTCCTTGGCGCCCAGAATTCCCTCATCCTTTGGGAAGGAGCCTACTTGCGTTCCTCTGTCCAAGGGGCACCATGGAGGCAAGACTCGATTGAACCCGTTCGTCACCATCACTTCGCGGAAGAGATTCCTGTCCAATACGCCATCGGAATTGATTTGGAGCAACTGGAGGTCTTCTTTGTGTTTCTAAACCAGGGTATCATGTCTTTTGTGGTTGGAATCAAAAAAGTGAAAGATCTTCTTAAACAACCAACCTGTTCCCGTCCATTCGTCTAAGGTGGCCATAAAATCGTGCCCGTCTTTTACGGATTGGATCTTCTCTATTATTCTATAGACTTCCTTGTTACATCCGGAGATTGCAGGTTCGAATCCTGGTGCTGACAGTGACTATTCTGAGTGTGGGTCTTCCAGGGTTTATCCAGACTCCCTCCAGGCGGATGCAAGGATAATACCTTACTTCAAATCCCGGCGCACCTACCTCATCCCTGTCTCTAATACAGCTAGAAACACTGTCACAGTCATCATATAAATACAGGTTATCAGACAAGTTTAACACACACCCAATTACACGGGGCTGATGACCAAGATGTCCCAAGTCCTTATAATAAATTAACAACTACAAAAACAGTAGCAGTGATGAGGTCTGAGATACGTGTTTCATTTCTTTAAAACAAAAACCAATATATTTACTGCTTGACACTCGAGTATTTCCACTTCTACGTAATAGGTTGTCGTAATATGCATTATTTGTGTGTGAAGAGTAAGTAGAGTAAGTTTCATGTGTGTAGCTCACTTAAGGGCACTGTACACCGATTTTAGTTTTTTGTCCGTATTGGAGAATTGAAGGATCCACAAAATTCAGCACATGTACACAAATGCTATTCCCGCTCAAACTCTCTGTCAAGAAAGTAATAAAATTAAGTGTTGGTTGGTTGGTTCCTCGGTTTAGGGGCTGCGACAATGCGGTCATGTAGCTCCGTGTACTTTGGGTGTGTGTAGAATCTGTCTGATGAAAATGAAAATCCACAGCCTGCTTCCAGTCTCCGACCGGGTCAGGAATGGAATGAATGAAGCCCCCATCTAGCGGCGAGGATATGAACTGTGCCGGCTGCCGAGGCCTGACGCACTCCTCTGGGGCAGTGATTAAATGAATGACAGATGAAATGAAATGATAGTGGAGAGTGTTGCTGGCATGAAATTTTGCCAGGGAAAACCGGAGTACCCGGAGAAAAACCTGTCTGCCTCCGTTTTGTCCAGCACAGATCTCACATGGAGTGACCGGGATTTGAACCACGGACCAGTGGTGAGAGGCCGGCGTGCAGCCACCTAAGCCACGGAGGCTTGAGAATCTGTCTGATAACCGGTGTTAATTGTGATGGCTGTATTAGTGTGTGTTATCTGTTTTCAATTCAAGTAAGGACTGCAGACATTGATTTTTCCAAGTAGTTCCTACTTTTGCCGCCAAACGCCACCGTCAACGACTACTAGTTCTGAACTTGTTTACCAGATGTCTCCACAATCGGATCCTGGCGACGAATGTCAGAACCTAAGAGCGTTTGTCAAATGTTTAACCTATATAATTTAGCTTCACACAGGTGTAATTAGTGGAAGGTTCTTTAACGTGCCATAAATCAATGACATACGCCGGATAGACGACTGTCAATGTATATACCAAAATATTATCTTCGTAAGAAATTTGCTTTTGGGACACTGGATTACAGATGTGCATGTATTTTAGTCTTGTCATGTATAAAAGGGATGTGACCTCCTGAGGACACACTAAAAGCAAATATCATCATCATCATTAACTTTCACGTATTAGGCCTCGTGGCCTGTTGCGGTCTCTTGCCAGCGCTTCTTTGGTCTTCCCAGGTTTCTTCGACCACATGGAGGATACAGAAGAATCTGTTTAGGGACTCGGCTAGGACTCATACTGTCCACATGTTCTTTCCATTTTAGCCTACTTTTCACATTTTTAGCCTACTTTTCACATTTTGCCAAAAATGAGGAAAAAGTAGACTTATGAGATCGATCCGGGAAAATGTGTGTCTGTCTGTCTGTCTGTCCGTCTGTCTGTCCTTCTGTCTGTCTGTCTGTCTGGCTGTGTGTGTGTCCCCCCCCTATCAACTCCTAAACGGCTGCAGCAATCAAAACCAAATTTAGTATGAGTCAAGATGTGCACCGGAATATCTCACGTCCATATTTGAAAATGATGTCAGTGCTACCAACTGCTGAAAAAACGCACTAGAAATTTGAGCTCCATGTTGGATATCTTGCAATGTATACATGGGAGCTATTCCAAAATTGGCACACATGTAGATAAGACTATTTCAGTTTAATTTCCAGGAGGCCAACCATGACAGTGTTGCCAAAACAATGTTAAGCCTTCTGATAGGTCCAATGTTTAAATGCATATAACTTCTACACTATCAATTGAATTTCAACCAAATTTTGTATGTAATATCTGTACATAAACAGATATGACTGAGCGTATTCTTAAGGCCACCAGGGCTGCCAACTGTTAATAATTGCACTCTCTATTTTTAAATCCAAATACCTATATATCAGAAAGTATGGAAGCCAACAGTTTTAAACTATGCACACGTATATTCTGACATTTTAGATTAATTTGGAGTAACTTATATACGTCAGTTCTACCAACATGATTATAAACCTGCTGATTGTACCAATTTTTAAATACGTGTAACTTCTATACTATCAGTTGGATTTCAACCAAATTTCAAATGTGCTATGTGTACCACAACAGATATTACTATTAGTATTGTTAAGAGCAATCAGGGCTGCCAACTGTTAATAAATGCTGTCTATATATTTTTTACCCTAATATCAATATATCAGAAAGTATGCAAGCCAACAGCTCTATACTTTGCACACGTATAGCACCTGACATTCTACAGTAGATTAATTTGGAGTAACTAATACAAGACAGTGCTGCCAACATGATTATATGCCTGCTGATATGTCCAATTTTAAAATACATGTAACTTCTATACTAACAAAAGTATTTCATCCAAAATTGGCACAAAAAGATATCATAATATTTCAGATTATTTCTGACCAGCACACGCATGACATTGTTGCCAACATGCTTTTACGCGTGCTGATAGATCCAATGTCTAACTGCATGTAACGTCCATTGGACTTCAACCAAATTTTGTATTCTGTACCTTAAGAGATGGAACAAAGAATATATTCAGTCACCAGGGCTGCCAACTGTAGTGCTACATTAGGCTACATTATACCAGGTATATTTTGAACTAATTAGATATTGTACAGTACCCCAGGGGTATGCACCCCTTGGAGACCATCCCCCCATCATCTATTTAAATCTCCTAACTGGCAATCCTTGTAAAGCCAGACCAACATCTATCAACACCGCAAGGACAGCTTGCCACTCTGGAAAGCTGGTTCAATCCTTGCATAACCACTACAAACATCGACACACTATTAACTAGGGCAGCTATGCCATCACAATGCTGACAGCATAGCGCCGAAGAATATAAAGGGAATCCTAAGGAGGTCAGAGTCTCTCTCAATTATCAGTCTTTCAGTGTGACGGCCGGAGGCTACGCTGGTATCATCAGGTGAGTGAGTCAGCAAGTGTTCAGAATCCTATAACTTTGTAACCTTACCTCCAATTTGTATAGACAAGTTTGTACACATTGTAACATCACTACATCCCTTAAAAGGGACTCACAATTCCATTATTACTGACCAATAAACACTTGGTCAGTACACTACACCTGCATTACTGTTTACACGCTTCTTTACGCCCTAACTCCCTTCCTGAACTCTCCGTCACTATTAGACGTGACTTATAGTAGCCAGATACTTGCTAGTGCAAGCATCATCGTATTCCCGTACCGGCCTGCCTGCTAGGAGCGGCCCGCGCCATATAGCTGACGCGTACAAGTCGGTTATCTAACCAGTCAGCTGGGCGACCAGTACGGTGACCCTTGCATTGAGTTCCATCCCCTAAAATACTCCTACATCATTTGTAGGAGCGCCCTAACACTAAACAACACTCTACACTGGTCAGCTTGCCCGACTACGGGAAGCTACCCTCTTTTTGACATTTCCTTCTAAATCAACACAATAACTCTTCCGTTTTAGATCCTGCTACCCCCAAATAAGGGATCTAAAACAGATGGTGGAGGCCGGGTACTACGCACAGTAGAACAGGACTCAACCAACGAGCCCTCGTAGTAAAAACGGCCCGTACCGCACATAGCCAAGCGAGACTGAAAATTTTTTTTTCCTTTCCTCTCAGACAGAAAGCAGTTTTTTTTGCTTTGCACTGTCTACATAGGGGAAATTCTTAGCAAACCAACCCCCCAGCCCCAGAAAGAATCAGAGAGACGTAGGATACACTGCCGAACACGCGCAGTTTTTTTCTCTTCTTTTCTTTTTCAAATAAGAAGACACATACTTCATTTAGCATGGCCCCTCTATACCGCCTAGCTGTGCTGAGGAGCATTGGGGAGTACCAGGAATTAATCGCCTGGCACAGAGTTTTTGAAACTAGGCAGGACTACCTCAGAAGGTTTCAGCAGCTCCTGCACGCCCAGTACATGCGGATCATAAGAGCCCTTGTCCGGCCAATCCGCAGCGCTAAGAATCGCAAGATTCGGGCGAAAATCCCCACCCTCCGTACACAAATCATTAAAGCACACTGGCAATTACACTGCCGACACGAGTTTATGTTCCAACAATGGGAGACACTTATAAGGGAACACCGACGCATAGGGACCAATGGCACAAAAGTCGCTGAGCAGGCCATGAGCCTCAACGGTCAGTACACCCAAATTTGGGACGAAGACCGTGAACTACAGAATAATAAGGCCATTTTTGAGTACATGGCAGGGCCACCAGCCCAGCCGAGAGAGGACATAAGCGTGGATACGCTGACTCGACAATTTGCGAGGATGTCCCTCTCGCCATGTACTGCCACACATGGGAAGGAGGTCACCATGGCCACAGTCCAGAAGACGGCCAGGTTAGACTCCAATACACTGTGGGGACAAGCTTACACCAATACACATCTCTTAGCTCCGGTTCAGAAGGCAATTTTGCCAAACCGAGCAGCAGACCCTAGGCCAACCCCCTCGCAACGGACGAACGAGAGGGAGTTGAAGCCAGGACCCTCAGACACACATAGCATGACAGGGAGACAACGGGACGTAACCACGTCATGGGCTGAGGATGTAGAGCCCACCCTACAGCACATCAAGCCTACACACACCCACACAGATAGGCAAACGCAATGGCAGGAGTCTGCCGTGGCCACAGGCCACAAAGCGGCCAGGCTACACGCCACCACATTGCCAGGGCAAAGACAGGCAATTAAGCGGCCTTTACCACCAGTTCAAAGGGCAAGTTCGCCAGAACGAAGGCGAACACCGGCATTAGCACCCCAGGTGCGAATGCATAAGAGGGTGTTGCATTCAGTCCCTCAGGATGCACGATACACGCCTGAACATTGTGACCACGCACTCACACACGGTACACGGGGTACAAGAAAGGTGTTATTACCTACCCCACAAAACCACTCAGGCAAAAACACACACATCCCCGTAAACTCTACTAGGGTAGCGCAGAGCGCATGTAGGCCCTCGAAAACAGGCACACTCAAACCTACAGACACGCGCTATGGTGGAAGTAGGCCCAGGCTTACTTTGCTACAAAATCCCCCGAAAAATGGCAAAGAAGCGCCTCAGTGGATTTCAGGGGCCTATAATCTCATAAAAGGGCAGAACCCTTCACCTTTCCGAGCAAGGACGCTCGGACCGGAGTAACGACTTCCACCAGGGACACAGAAACAAGCTAATATCACTTGAACCTATATTAGGGACATACATAAGCTCGTTTACACGCGGGAAATACGCCAATAAATACATACAGACTCACTAACATAAACGGTACATTTTTTTGGACGTATATGCAGTGCAACATGGCTAAACCAAAGGTATATAATTCTAAATCCTTCTTGATTTTTTTTGGGCCCTTAGCATTTTGTTCTCTCACAGGCCAGCCATGGTTATTGAGCATGGTTGGTCCATATTATAACTTGGATAACGTAAAGTGCTAATATCCAAAGCCAAGTAGAAGCCCATCAGGTGAGCTACGCGGCTTAAAGCCGGAAAGAGATATTCCGAACACAGCTTAAGCAACAAATCACAGCATAGAGCTTAAGCGGGTCTTTCCAGGTAGAAATGACTAAGTGTTCTATGTTCCGGTCCAACAGTTTGATAGATTCCCTTGTGACGGGCGAGAGCCCTCATTGTAACAAGAATTAAGAATCTCAAACTATTTTCCAAAAGTGGTAGATTTCCCTGAGACGTAACTAGATTACTATAGTGCTAACGTCACCTACTAGGTGGATAGTACGATCAGGACCTACTTACCATTTTTAAGCATTTTTTTCATAGTGTTTACGACACAATTTTGACAGACTATCGCCGTCGGGCAACCCGCTTTAATCAGCATAAGGCAGGGTGCAGGCGACATACAATATATCTTCTATACCTTTTCAAAGTGCTCTCTTAATACGGAGCGGGGCATAGCTCATTTTTTTTCTCTTTCTCTGCCTCAGTCATTAGGCCCGATGAAGGAAAAATTGGCCTAGTTGAACTATATATATTGCCTACATAGGCATCCGTGATACGTTACACTGCCTGTAATATGATTTTTTTCTCATTTCCACAACAACACGCAAGCTAAAACGCTAACACACCGTAGGATGAAAATCCCAGACTTTGGGAAACCCTGCACATTTTTGGAAATCACACAATCAGTTTACATTGCCACATGACAGTAAAACACTACTAAAAGAAAAGGAAATGATCCCGCTGGCAGACGTGGAAGGAAGGCCAAGAAATAGCCTTCAAACCTCACTGACCGAACCGCGATACGATCCTAACACTCACCAGAACTGTCCCGGAGACACAGCCTAGAATGGCGCCAGAAACAATTACTCTGAGAAAAGACGGTCTCCAAACCCGCAGCCTTCTGAATACCAGGAACATAAGGTCGGGTAGCTATCCAGTTCTAGGATAGAAGAGTAGGAAGCTAAAATAAATTGGGACAGTTCCACTAACAGAGGGTTATAAATGAAAAACAACAAAATCACCTCTGGCACATAGTCACCAAACACGCGACTAGCGGCCCGGAGACACTCGTGTATAACGACATTTTGAACAATGGATAGGAATATACTTGACCCAAGTTACAAGTCAACACAACATTTAGGGACACAAATGTAGTCAATGAGAGGTTCTTTTACAGTGCGGCCAATGCATGTGAGACTTTCTAAGTGAAATGCCATGGCCTGTGGTTTGGATTCCACGTAAAACGGAAGTCCCGTGGCTCATAATCTACAGATTAACGGTCACGTTAAACCACAAGTTTCCTTTCTTTTTTTTCCAGTGCGAAAAGCACTACTCACAGTCACAGAGAGCAAGCCGATTAGACACACGCGTGCCGGAAACAAGAGCATGGACAGAACATAAAACAAATGAGAGCTCACGACATTGTAATTCTACACCGTCAGCGATAAGGCACGCATGACTGGCTGACCTTCACGCATACAGACGAACTAAGCCAGCTCCAAGTGGACAGGAAAGACGCGTTCATTCACGGCAAATTCAAACACCTCGGAACTCCACAAATTACACTACGGGGGGAATTCAAAAACATACAAACTCTGCACAGGTATGCGTACTTTCATTTGCGCACTGCACATACACGGGGAACGTGCCATAATATGGACGGCACAAATACCGTCGTAACAAGCCTTTACAGCACCCCGGGTCCGAACCCATGATCACACACCACACTCGTACCAAAAACTAACTATCCAACGGTATTTTTGGTACGAGAGACACAAGCAAAAATCACACTGAGGACACCTCAATCCCTGAAACACAACGCAGACATATAACACAGAGAATGACATAAAGTCACGGGTTCAAATCCCAGAGAAAATCGGACACCAGGAAAACAGCTATCCAGGCTTCCAATCACACTGAAATTAGCTCATACAACCACACAACCAGATAATACTACATTTCCTTCGGCCAAAAGCCAGGTAGAAAATTTCAAATACACCTGACATGGAAAATATATTTCCCAGACACAGGCATAGAAATTTCATAAGACAAAGGTCTTACGGAATAGTGACCACACAATAGTATTAGCAAATAGTATGAATTGCTACATTAGTCCACCAGGAATTTAGAACAATGACAACACTCGCATACGTGCAGGAAAGCACATGCCGGCGGATGACATACATAACATCCCAGCCTGACATTACACATACAAACTGCTGACTGGAAGACTTCGTCAGATTGCAATACCGCTGGTGACAAGACACTATTGTTTATCGGCATTGACCATGAAATTACGAACGCAAAACAATTATAATACCATACATTTTTTTTAACACTGCAAAAGCATTTAGCAATGGACAAGACGTGACAAATCGGAACTTATCTTGGGCCCATAGGAGCACGTTATCAAAGACGTTGACAGGCCACGGGCACCTCCTGCCCATACACACGATACATATTACGACTTAGCCTGTAACAGACCAACCGTCCGCGTGGTGTAGCGGAACATAGGCACACACACACGCGCTCACTGATTAGAAGCAAACACAGACAGGGGCTCTGAGGAAACAAGACCTCCCCCCCAATAACTTCTTTTCGCGATTCTATTCCTAAAATAAATCATTCCAGGCGATTAGGAAATGGCCAGTCGCACTACGACCACTGGCCACATTCACACTACAAATGGCAGACCAGATTAGGTCGTGAAGCTTTACTATCCCAAGGCGCGGATAGAAAGCAAACATGGACCAACGGAGGATGACAGGAGCACAGGCTACCAGCGTACCACCTTACTCCCTTCCAATAACCCTCTCACGTCCAACATAACCAACGCAGACACATGAACACGACCAAAACAGCTACACTACATTACAGAGTATACACAAGGGGTTGATAGACTTCATGCGTCTAAAGAGAAGGCCTACTACGCCTTGGATCACGATGCTACCACCTGAGTATTAGGGGTGGGTCGGCAAACATCAAATAAGCATAATGCGCATCTCCAAATGAGAGATGAGGCCATAGTTATATATATTAACCATTTTTTGTTAATTAAATACTCCCGCATGACAGGAATATATTAGTATTATGCCTCAACCTACACCTATCCGTACATGAGTGCAGACGCCTCATATCCAGATTCATGCATGAGTATCCCATCCATTTACCAGGGGTATTACTATCAAGCCTGCATGGAATTTTCATATTTTTGCAATCCCGGGAATTACCTCCCCAGTCCACTCATTGTAAGAACAATCCTAGTAGCATTACCGGCTCAAGGCCACCATTTATTTGAGCCCAAAGATGCACAACCCCTTCCTACCATGCTTTCAGCCCACTCTACAAATAACTACCCCCAGATCCCAATAACAGGGTACCTGACGTCATAGACCCTACTAACACCTCCATAAAGGGTTAAAAGAGCATTATCGCTGGAAAGCTGACGTAGCAATGGTAGACCAGATGTAGTCTATGTACTTAGAAGTTCTACGACCCTACAACACTGGAAATATTTTACATCTTACACAAAGATTAAACTATTTACACGGGTTACGCCCATATTTTTTTTAAGCTAAAGGAATCTGAAACACTCTGATTGGTGATAACGGCACAAGCCAAAGGCCAAAGGCACCACACTGGAGCAGAGCTGGGGAAGGTGATGTGGACCCTTACCCCAGTTGGCTCAACAAATCACTGACCCGACCAAACAGACGAACCACGTAAGGTTAAGGCACTCGCGGCCTGGCACGGACAAACGTCAAGATCTAGGGGTGCATCTAGCCTATCCCCCTTGTCGGAGACAGTTACACCCACTATGTGCCACGGTCGTCGAGGCCAAAACCTGCAGGGAAGTCTTTCTGAGGATGGTGGGAGAAATAGCTCACTCCGCGCCGAACTCAGGGGACGACCCTAGAGACGACCCCATTATGACTAGACTTCTAGTTAAATTTAAGTAGGTAGGGCTTCTATAGCGGGAAGCAAGACTCCTGTGCGTTGGAGTGAAATATTAATGCGAAAAGCATACTACTGCGGCCGATAACGGCGAAATGAAATATTAATGCGAAAAGCATACTACTGCGGCCGATAAAGGCGAAGTGAAATATTAATGCGAAAAGCATACTACTGCGGCCGATAAAGGCAAAGATTCTTATACTGCGAAAAGCAGACTATGATTGCCGATGAAGGTGAAGATAATATTATGCCATTGGACGATGTCCAATGCCCACCTAAATGGCGACGCATCGGGCAACCAGAGGGCATTAAATAGACATGCAACGAGCTGTCTACAGGGGTTACAGTGGGCAGACCCAACTATGACAACATATCGACAACAATGGCAACGAGCAGGATGGTACAGCAGGCGAAACGGTTTGCTCAGGGGCACCGTAAGCCCCCTGCGACTAGGTTAATACTAGTTGATAAGCGTCGACATCTAGAATTAAGGGAACGGAATCCGGCGACCCTAGAGACAACCGGTGTTTATAGGACTCGTACGGGTGGTGCCCTGAGGAAGTAAATTGCCTCAGGCGATCGTTCTGGTCCAAATTTAGCCAATAAGACAGATGCGACTAGGTTAATACTAGTTGATAAGCGTCGACACCTAGAATTAAGGGGGCGGAATCCAGCGATTCTAGAGACAACCGGTGTTTCTAGGACTCGTGCGGGTGGTGTCCTGAGGAAGTAAATTGCCTCAGGCGATCGCCCTGGTCGAAATTTTAGCTGTAAGACGGTTGCATTTGACACGAAACCTAGGATTAAGCAAATTTACTGACCGCTGTTGCCAGGTAGTGGCACAGCACATTTCGGCAATAGAATAAGGCCATCCATTCGGTTTAATAGTAGTAGCCATTTTTTTTAAATTTTCAATCATAAGTAGGATAGATAGTGTTAAGTAACGCCGTTCGGCACCTGGCGACCCAAATTCGTTGCCAGGGTAAGCCCGATACTACAATAGATTAAGATAGAATATCTCGGCACCTGGCGACCCAAATTCGTTGCCAGGGTAAGCCCGATACTACAATAGATTAAGATAGAATATCTCGGCACCTGGCGACCCAAATTCGTTGCCAGGATAAGCCCGACAATACAATAGATTAAGATAGAATATTTCGGCACTTGGTCACCAAAAAGCGGTACCAGGGTAAGCCTGGTAATATAACACAATAAGTAGAGTAAGTAGGCTAAGATAGGACTCTAGCCGGCATAGGTTAGGAGACAGCAATATAGAGTGCCAAAGGCAGGCGATATTGGCATGCGCCTATAAATGATATACACACATCAAAAAAAGTTTTGCATCACCTCGGTTCCCAGATCTCCGGCATATAGACGTTGACTGTGTATATTGTATCCAAGATACAGTCCCTTTGACTGTTCATAGATGTCACTAAAACTGCTCAAAGATGTAAACAACCATGCATGAGCAGGGCCTATTAGACGGATGGGGTACGACAGCCGATCAGTTCCAGTCATTCCACCAGGACGAAGGTACGCTGCTCATGTTGTCTGTAGTTCTACCATGCCTAGAAGGTCAATACCGCAGTTCGATCGCGTCCGCATTGTTACTTTGTGTCAAGAAGGGCTCTCAACAAGGGAAGTTTCCAGGCGTCTCAGAGTGAACCAAAGCGATGTTGTTCGGGCATGGAGGAGGTACAGAGATACAGGAACTGTCGATGACAGGCCTCGCTCAGGCCGCCCAAGGGCTACTACTGTAGTGGATGACCGCTACTTACGGATTGCCGCTCGGAGGAACCCTGACAGCAATGCCACCATGTTGAATAATGCGTTTCGTTCAGCCACAGGACGTCGTGTTTCAACTCAAACTGTGCGCAATAGGCTGCATGATGCGCAACTTCACTCCCGACGTCCATGGCGAGGTCCAGCTTTGCAACCCCGACACCATGCAGCGCGGTACAGATGGGCCCAACAACATGCTGAATGGACCCCACGGAATTGGCATCACGTTCTCTTCACCGATGAGTATCGCATATGCCTTCAACCAGACAATCGTCGGAGACGTGTTTGGAGGCACCCTGGTCAGGCTGAACGTCTTAGACACACTGTCCAGCGAGTGCAGCAAGGTGGTGGTTCCCTGATGTTTTGGGGTGGCATTATGTGGGGCCGACGTACGCCACTGGTGGTCATGGAAGGCTCCGAAACGGCTTTACGATACCTGAATGACATCCTCCGACCCATAGTGCAACCATATCGGCAGAATATTGGAGAGGCATTTGTCTTCATGGACGACAATTCTCGACCTCATCGTGCACATCTTGTGAATGCGTTCCTTCAAGATAACGACATCGCTCGACTACAGTGGCCAGCATGTTCGCCAGACATGAACCCTATCGAACATGCCTGGGATGTGTTGAAAAGGGCTGTTTATGGACGTCTTGACCCACCAACCACTCTGAGAGATTTACGCCGAATTGTCGTTGAGGAGTGGGACAATTTGGACCAACAGTGTCTTGATGAACTTGTGGATAGTATGCCACGACGAATACAGGCATGCATCAATGCAAGAGGACGTGCTACTGGGTATTAGAGGTAGTGGTGTGTACTGCAATCTGGACCACAAATGCTGAAAGTCTAGCTGTATGATGGTACAACATGCAATGTGTGGGTCTCATGAGCAATAAAACGAGCTGAAATGTTGTTGGTGTTGATGTCTATTCCCTTTGTATTTAAAGGTTCCGGAACTCTTGGAACCGAGGTGATGCAAAACTTTTTTTGATGTGTGTATATGGCTTGTATAATATTTCTATGCTCTATTACAGATCACCCGAGCGGCAATCCACTAATATATTTTGTCCACAGGTCCACAACGCAATAAACATGTCTTTTGTAAATATATTGCCAACACCAAATTGTACACACTCTCCTCTGTCACAAACATATACACTCTCCAATACTTTCAGTTGCACCCTTTAACGGTGACAACACAGTGGTCAACGATGCACAGTAACCGTGGAATACTGAGTATCAATGAACACAAAAACACGTGATGCACGCAAATGAAGCGTGGATTCGGTGTCTAAGGGCGGCACAACGCTTGTAAGCGCCGCGCCTTCGACGCTAAGGTGGAATTCCTAACCACGGTGGGAAAACCACTAGGGCATAAGAGAAAACAAAATGAGACAGAGGATTAGCCACTGTACCTTAGCAGGAATGGCCACTTAAGGACGCTTCAGAAGCAAGGTTGAGAGTTAACAGCGCAAAAGGTATCTAATAAATGGCCACCTATAAGAGCTCTATAAGATAATATATATTAGTTATAAATTATTTTGTATTCCATAATTATATCATGACAAGGTTATACACATATATGTTCCACATGGTTGGGTAATATACCCATACATAGAGTACCAACGTGGCAACCATCATTACTACTATGGTTATTATTATTATTATTATTATTATTATTATTATTATTATTATTATTATTATTATGCTTAGTATGTTTATTTATAAATTATAATAATATTATAAATGTCATGATCATTATTATTATCCGGTCATGCCCGGCATCATCATGATTACCAATGTCCTTATGCAATGCTCCCATTATTACCATAGTACTATCACCAGCCTGTATACGGCACCATTATTGCCATCAGCGCCACGGCGAATATTGTTATATTTTTTTCCAATGTATACATGTACACAGTAATCATGCTTTTGTTTTCTTTCAATTTTCTTTCTTCTAACTTCCCCATTTGTCAGGGTGTTCCGTTTTATCCCAAACCAATAAATGCACTTTGAATATTTCCCTTAAATTATACCCTGGAACACCCATTTTTTCTATTTTCTTCTACCTTTCTTATTGCAGGGAGCACTTTTTCCCTAAGATAGGGCGGACGACGCAATCATCCGTTCGGCCCTGGGTTTTTTTCCTCCCTGCACAACAATGTACCATCCGCACCATGTATTTTTTTTCTTTCTCCATCAAACTTCCATTATGCCAATGTCAATTTCTGTTGCAATATTTTTATGCAAATGTCAATTTCTGTTGCAATATTTTTATGCCAATGTCAATGTTATGTATATATGTATATCCCATAACCCTCCCCTCTGAACACGAACTGATCTCACGCACACACATCAATACGACATCACGACGACGAGGAAGACATCTACAGAAGATACGAGGGGACTTCAAAAACAACCACATCGACTACATCTATAACATCAGCATCCCAACCCCAAGTTCCGTTCCCGTTCGCGGGGACGCGAACTAAATAGGGAAAGAGGCTTGTACAGTACCCCAGGGGTATGCACCCCTTGGAGACCATCCCCCCATCATCTATTTAAATCTCCTAACTGGCAATCCTTGTAAAGCCAGACCAACATCTATCAACACCGCAAGGACAGCTTGCCACTCTGGAAAGCTGGTTCAATCCTTGCATAACCACTACAAACATCGACACACTATTAAGTAGGGCAGCTATGCCATCACAATGCTGACAGCATAGCGCCGAAGAATATAAAAGGGAATCCTAAGGAGGTCAGAGTCTCTCTCAATTATCAGTCTTTCAGTGTGACGGCCGGAGGCTACGCTGGTATCATCAGGTGAGTGAGTCAGCAAGTGTTCAGAATCCTATAACTTTGTAACCTTACCTCCAATTTGTATAGACAAGTTTGTACACATTGTAACATCACTACATCCCTTAAAAGGGACTCACAATTCCATTATTACTGACCAATAAACACTTGGTCAGTACACTACACCTGCATTACTGTTTACACGCTTCTTTACGCCCTAACTCCCTTCCTGAACTCTCCGTCACTATTAGACGTGACTTATAGTAGCCAGATACTTGCTAGTGCAAGCATCATCGTATTCCCGTACCGGCCTGCCTGCTAGGAGCGGCCCGCGCCATATAGCTGACGCGTACAAGTCGGTTATCTAACCAGTCAGCTGGGCGACCAGTACGGTGACCCTTGCATTGAGTTCCATCCCCTAAAATACTCCTACATCATTTGTATGAGCGCCCTAACACTAAACAACACTCTACACTGGTCAGCTTGCCCGACTACGGGAAGCTACCCCCTTTTTGACATTTCCTTCTAAATCAACACAATAACTCTTCCGTTATAGATCCTGCTGCCCCCAAATAAGGGATCTAAAACAATATTTCGATATTACCAACTTAATTTCGTCATTATTCTAGATAGGTTCATATTCTGTAGAATAATCATTGGCATGAAAAGTAGGCTGTATAGTTCTTCACGGTACTTCTTGTTCAAAAATGAGGAAAAAGTAGACTTATGAGATCCGGCAAATGTGCCTGTCTGTCCTTCTGTCTGTCTGTCTGGCTGTGTGTGTGTCCCCCCTATCAACTCCTAAACGGCTGCAGCAATCGAAACAAAATCTGGTAGGAGTAAAAATCTATACCTGAATATCTCACGGCCATATTTGAAAATGATGTCAGTGCTACCAACTGCTGAAAAATCGCAATTGTAATTTGAGCTCCATGTTGGATATCTTGGAAGGTATGAATAGGAGGTATTTCAAAATTGGCACACGTATAGATACATATATTGCAGTTTAATTTCCAGGAGGCCATACATCGCAGTGTTGCCAAAATGAATATAAGCATGCTCATAGGTCCAAATTTTAAATACATATAACTTCGACACAATCAATTGGATTTCAACCAAATTTCGTATGTGCAATGTGTACATAAACAGATATGACTGAACGTATTCTTAAGCTCCACCAGGTCTGCCAACTGTTAATAAATGCTCTCAATTTATTTTATCCAAATACCAATATATCAGAAAGTATACAAGCCGACAGCTTTAAACTATGCATACGTATAGTACCTGACATTCTATATTAATTTGGAGTAACTTGTATACGTCAGTGCTACCAACATGATTCTAAGCCTGCTGAGAGGTCCAACTTTAAATACATGTAACTTCTATACTATCATTTGGATTTCAACCAAATTTCGTGTTTGCTATGTGTACCATAACAGATATGACTGTGCCGATTCTTAAGAGTAACCAGGGCTACCAACTGTTAATAAATACTGTCTCTATTTGTGTTACCCTAATGTCAATATATCAGAAAGTATGCAAGCCAATAGCTCTAAACTTTGCACACGTATAGTACCTGGCATTCTATATTAATTTGGAGTAACTAATATACGTCAGTGCTGCCAATATGAATCTAAGCCTGCGGATAGGTCCAATTTTAAAATGCATGTAACTTCTATACTAACTAATGGATTTCATTCAAAATTGACACAACAATAGATCATATCATTTCATATTATTTCTGACCAATACATGTATGTCATTGTTGCCAACATGATTTTACGTGCGCTGTTAGATCCCATGTTAAACTGCATGTAACGTCCATGCTATCCATTGGACTTCAAACAAATTTTGTATTCTGTACCTTAAGAGATGGAACTAAGAATATATTCTGTCACCAGGGCTGCCAACTGTAGTTCTCTATTAGGCTATATTGTGCCTGGTATACAGTATTTCGAACTAATTAGAAATGTCGATATTACAAACTTAATTTCGTCATTATTCTAGATAGATCCATATAGATTAATCATCGGCATGAATCTTAAATTTTAAGAAAAGTAGGCTCTTTAGTTCGTCACGGAACTTCTTGTTCCCTATGCTGTTGTATATGCTGTACAACTGGGGTGATCTATAGCCTACTTTCGATTTTTGCAAAAAATGGAAGTAGAGTTATGAGATCAACACAGGGCGAAAAATTGTGTGTCTGGCTGTGTGTCTGTGAGTCTGTGTGTCTGTGAGTGTGAGTACTCTGAATGTCTGCCCCCCCCCCCACACACTATCAATTGGAACACGGTGAAACAAAATTGAACGAAATTTGGTACAGAGGTTTGCACTAGCAAAGGGCACCTCAGTATCATATTTTATATCGCCGCCATCTTGACGGAAACGTATTGGTGGCCACCCAAATGTTCAAAGCTTAAATCATATTACGACTAACCTATTCATCTGATCTCTACTAAATTTTGCAATAACATATATTTATATGGCGGGCGTCTTTTGAGAAAACTACAAGGTCATCAGCCCTATAGTTTGCAGATGGCGGCCATGTATGTGTGCAAATCGATTCCCCCTGTCAATTCAAACGCGGTGAAACCAAATTGAACATAATTTGGTACAGAGGTAGCGCTAGTGAAGGGCACCACAGTAACATGTTTTATATCCCTGCCTTCTTGACGAAACCGTAACGGCGGCCACCCAAATGTTAAAATGCAAATCAAATTGCGACCAAGCTAATCTTCTGATCTCTACCAATTTTTGCAACATTTTACCTTTATGTATGGAAAATCTTCTGACTAAACTACAAGGTCATTGTGGCCCAATTATTTGCGGACGGTGGCCAGGTATGTGTGCAAATCGATTCCCCCTACCTATTCAAACACTGTGAAACCGAATTGAACGAAATTTGGTACATTGGTAGCACTAGCAAAGGGCACCTGAGTGTCATGTTTTATATCCCCGCCATCTTGACGAACACGTAATGGCGGCCACCCAAATGTTGAAAGCTTAAATCAAATTACGACCAACCTAATCATCTGAGCTCTACTAAATTTTGCAACAATATACCTTTATGTGAGATGCGTTCTTTGACCAAGCTACAAGGTCATCTGTCTAATTGTTTGCATATGGCGGTAAAAGGCAACTCAGTGTCATGTTTTATATCGCCGCCGTCTTGACGGAAACGGAATGGAGGCCTCCCAAATGATAAAAGCTTAAATGAAATTACGACCAACCTAATCATTTGATCTCTACCAAATTTTTCAACAACATACCCTTTTGTGGGAGCATCTTTTGACTGAAATACAAGGTCATCTGCCCAATAGTTTGCAGATAGTGCTCATGTATGTGTGCAAATCTATTCACCATATGAATTCAAACACGGTGAAACCGAATTGAATGCAATTTTGTACAGAGGTAGCACTAGCAAAGGGTACCTCATATTCATGTTTAATATCTGTATAACACGTTGAGAAGGACAAAGAGTTATAACAATACCCACGCTTTAGGAGAAAGTAGGCTATATGTTCTTTACTGAACATCTTGTTAGTTCTTGCAGGATGTCTTCATTCCTCCGATGATCGAGTAAAAAGTAACCATAAGTTATGAATCTCATTTGTGCTGCTGTTAGTCTTTTTATCTGCCTTCCTGATGGTCCAGGCCTCACTTCCATATGCAAGAACTGGTCTAGCAAGAGTTTGATTGACTTCCAGTCTAATTTTTCGTACCTGAGATGGCTTGAGAACTTGATTGGTTAGTCCTGTAATTGTAATAAACCTCAGTATGTCTTCCTTCGGAGGGAAAGTAAAGCCGGCGGTCCCATGTCATAGATTTATGGCATGTAAACGAACCTTCCAGTAATTACACTTGTGTGAAGCTTAGATTTGGCTGACGCTCTTGGATTCTGACTGCGGTGGCATTTAGTAACCAAGGTTGGAATTAGTTGTCGTTGACAGTGGCGTTTGATAGCAAAAGTAGGAACTACTTGAAAATTGAATGTCTGCAGTTCTTACTAGAAATTAAAAACCGATAACACACACTAATACAGCCATCACAATTAACACCAGTTATCATACAGATTCTATACACACCCAAAGTACGCGGGGCTACATGACCGCGTTGTCGCAGCCCCTAAACTAAGGAACCAACCATCAAATTTTAATAAATTTTGTGATTTTGAGTGTCATATCTTTTTCATCCATGAATGATAAGTTGTAACCAAGATAGGAGAGCTGACCCGTTCAATGATGTTGTGTTCTACACAGAATTGGTTCATTGCCCAAGAATGTCATTACTTTGGTTTTATGTGTTGAGATTTGCATTCCAAGTTTTGAAACGATATTTTGTAGAAAAGCAAATATTTTATATTAAAATAAATAATAGCCTGATATACATGAAACAAGCGTACATTTATTCAGAAATGTGTGTGTAATCATGCTTAGGCTGCAAGGTCTACTTAATGCTGCCTCTTGCGTTGTTACGTTAATTTTTAGCCTATTTTCATTTTATGAAAAAAATAGGCTTATGAGATCACCTTTTGTCCGTGTGTGGGTGCGTGTGTGGGTGTGTGTGAGAGAGAGGAGTGAGTGTGTCCCCCTAATAACTTCTAAACGGCTTGAGCTATTACAATGAAACTCGGAAAGATCATAGCATTATTCTGGCCGACCCCGACCGTGCCCTTCAAATTTTATTGTGTCTCACCAATCTAACATGGCGGCTGTGCGAAATATTTCATCAGCATTCTGTATCTCCGAAACTATTACGGATATCTCCCTGAAATTGTGTACTGTGATAAAGGGCACTACTAGAAGTTCACCTATGAGACTTTTGAAAACCTAGTGACTAGAAAACCAACATGGCGGCCAAGCGAAATTGAGACTTTTAAATAGACTTTTCTCGCGATTTAACTATCCAAACGTAATGAAACTTGGTACAGCAAATGTTCATACTCATTGTAATGCTATGAATTCTAATTTAGTTCAATTGTTTACATAACCTTCAAATGGCGGCTGTGCGAAATATTTCACTGATATTCTATATCTCCGAAACTATTACAGATATCACCCTGAAATAGTGCACAGTGATAAAGGGTAATGATACAAGTTTATCTATGTAACTTTCATAAACCTGTAAAGTACAAAACGAACATGGCGGCCAAGCGAATTTGAAACATTTTAATAGACTTTTCTCGTGAAATTCTGTCCGAAATTTTAAAATCTGTTCTTACTTCTTGTGTTCTAATCATGCGATTGCAGTTTGAATACCACACGTACAAAATAATCTTAATGTAATAGTACAAAAATAAAAATCCAACCTGGCGACCATCTGAAATATTTAGACGGTTCTCAATATCTACGAATCTATCACAACCTTCAAACTGAAATTTTGTATGCTGATAGAGGCAATTAACATGAGTAGGATATATGAAAATAGGCTGTATAGTTCTTCACGGAACTACTTGTTCTATGTATAATAAGTGAAAATAATGAACGAGGGACATCAGCTGGGTTCAGTGGAACCGAGCAAAGGAATGACCAATGAATTATTGGTGTGGTTCACTGCGAGAAGCGATCAATTATTACAGCGACTAGCATGTTCGGTGTCTCCCAGCCTGACGCTCATGTCTGTCACACATCTCATTTAGTTCATGAACAGAGACTATCCGCGTCCTCTTCACAATCAGTTACAGATAAACCAGTATGATGCTGGACTAGGAGACAGTACAGGACGGAAACATTTGCAGTATGTCATACAGCATCAGGCCTATGCAACTTGTTTTGCCATCAGAGTTGGAATTAGGAATTGTAAGTGGGATCTGTTATCAAGCCTCCGTGGCTTAGGCGGCAGCACGCCGGCCTCTCACCGCTGAGTCCGAGGTTCAAATCCCGGTCACTCCATGTGAGATCTGTGCTGGACAAAACGGAGGCAGACAGGTTTTTCTCCGGGTACTCCGGTTTTCCCTGTCAAAATTTCATTCCAGCAACACTCTCCACTATCATTTCATTTCATCTGTCATTCATTTAATCATTGTCCCAGAGGAGTGCGTCAGGCCTCGGCAGCCGGCACAGTTCATATCCTCGCCGCTAGTTGGGGGCTTCATTCATTCCATTCCTGACCCGGTCGGAGACTGGAAGCAGGCTGTGGATTTTCAAGTGGGATCTGTTATCACTAGGGCCCGGATGTTGATGAGGTGTCACCTTTTTACTGCGCTGTCTAAAACAATGCTGAAGTACATAGAAACTCCGGACGGGCCACCCCGTCTTCAAATATGTCATTTTTATTTGGCATCTTTTTGCATCATTTGCTATTTTTCCTTTTTAAGAGCATTTTTTTAAGTTTGGTAGATTTTCTTGGTCATATTTTAGACAAATCGGCCTTTTGAGGTCTTTTTTTTCCAATTTAGTCATGTCACAGCTTTAAATGAGTAAGTTACGTCTCTCAGAGTTAAGAAGAACTAGTAGCTGATACAAGATAATTTGGAACACTGAAAAAGAAAGATGCTTTTGTTTTCATTGCAAGAGTAATGAAATGTTACCTGTTCTGTTGACCAAGGTCAGCTGGGGCGGGGTTGAGGGGAAGGGGTGTATGTTCTTGTTTCAATTAATTTTCTCCATTTTACAGTGCATTTTTCGAATTTTTAAAATATTGGTGAGTTTATTATTATAAAATCATTTTCTACATTTTATAGTGCATTTTTAAATTTTTAGGTCATTTATTACAGTCATTTTTGAAACTTTTAAGTGTATTTTTCAAACTTTTTAACGGCATCGATATCCGGGCCCTAGTTGATGTAACTACGCGTGATGCCATGAGGCCAGGCTGTGGCGACTAAGGGTTCGAACTCCACCATCGGCTGTCGTTGAAATGGTTCTTCATGATTTTCCATTTAGAACTCGACCTATAGTCATATATCGGGATAATAACTTTTGATAGATCACACATTGCCGACATTTATTCATCTTTAATTCATTCATCAATAACTCCTATATTGAGTCCATAAGGACAATGGGCCGTTTCATTCATTTCGCGTATGGCCTAATATTACATACGGTATATACTAGTACATTATGCAACGAACCTATAATGACAATAATTAAGACACCAGTATGTTTATAAAATGAACGTAGCGAGTTTTATCATTTCCATACGAGTTTTATTCGTTGGTGATAAACTAAAGTACAACCCTTTTTCGAAATATCTAGGAGTCACCCTGGACAGAACTCTGAGCTACAAAGAACATCTCAACAAGCTCTCTCACAAAATCACTACAAGGAATAACATCCTACACACGCTTTGTGGTAGTTCATGGGGAGCCTCGGCTGACTGCTTACGATTGACGGGTATTAGTCTTGTCTACTCTGCAGCGGAATACTGTGCCCCTGTATGGCTGCAAAGTGCAAATGTGCATAAAGTGGATACTAAGTTGAATGAAACCTTGCGCTGCATAAGTGGTACTTTAAAGTCTACACCTCGCCACTGGTTACCCGTTCTTGGTCATATCCCACCACCCCAATTGAGGAGAAAGGAAGCTCTGCTGAGAGAAGCAAAGAAGATCCGGTCATCTCCCTCATTACCAGTTCACAAGGAATTTTGTTACCCATCGCCACAACGACTTCGATCTAGGAGACCAGCAAGTATATTGGCCGGCCGACTCTTGAGGGACAATTTTACCTAAACCGGAGCTGGCAGGAAGAATGGTCAAATTCAACATCTGGTACTAATGCTCATGAGATAAATCCAACACTGGAAATGAATGGATTTGACCTCCCAAGAAAACTATGGTGTCACCTTAACAGACTGAGAACTGAGCATGGACGCTGTAATTTCTTGCGCTATAAGTAGGGCTGGATGGATTCTCCAATGTGTGAATGCAGTGAAGAGGAGCAGACCATGGACCATGTTATCCTGCGCTGCCCTCTTCATGCCTACTCCGGAAGCCCCAGGGACCTGTTTCTTCTTTCAGAAAGTGCTGCTGTGTGGTTGAAGAACTTGGACCTGGACTTATGATTTCCTTCTTGTACTCACGATACGATTAAATAATAAATTAAATAATCATTACCATTGTAGGCGAGTTCCATACGATTGTTTATGTTCGACGATAATTATAACTTTATTATAATTTTTAACATAAATATTCATATCTATCTGTGGGATTCAGTAACTTCAGTTGGTGAACAGAGCGCGCTGGGTGGTTGATCAAAGAATTTCAAAAGTAGAGACGATTTACTTTGCTTGACAATGCTATTGTTTACAGCCTGCATGATATCTAGTGCCGATCAGAACTAGAATTCACTAATATTGTCACCGAAGTCGTTTGAAAGCAATGCACTGTGTAGAAATTGGAGTTGGGAATATTAAGGTACAGTGCTATTTCTTGTCTCATATTGGCCAGTTTATTTACGCGAACATATGGGACGGTGCACTTTCCATGTCGGTAACTTATGTAGAAGGAAGGATGCTGTGTTGCTAACTTCTGGACGTAGATTCATAAATTTATTGCTTATGTCATAGTATTTTCTTGTTACCGTAAAAGTTCGTGCTGTTTTTTTGTCTTTGTGTTTGGGATTGTAACTACAATGGTTGATCCGATATCTAATTTGAACTTTCAAATCATGTAATTCATGTCCGACATGTTGGGCGTATGCGCGTAGCTATCCTTTCCTAATTGGTCAATGAATGAGCTCTGATTGGATGGAGAAACTGTTTCATAATGAAGAATAGTACTACAATGACCCTCATTTTGATACAATTTTCCGATATATAATATTTACATTTCGACATCGTCGATCATACAATTAAATTTAGCAAGTAGTGGGATGATGACAGAGCTGCGCCACTTCTTATTGAACCCTCCTCGTATCGGCCCCGAACCTGATATCTCGCTAACCAAACATGGGATTAGATCATACAGGGTGTCCTAGCACCAGTAGTGACGCCTCTACTTTCCTATAGCCTCTTTATTTAAATAAAAGACCAAAACTAAAAGATCATTCGCGAGTAGTGGGGTAGTGTTGGTTTTCTAAAGTAGCGCTCGTGCTTGAATATATATGCCTATGTTGGGAAAGGGTTAGGTGGTGTGGGAGGAGTAGGGTCGAGTGAGGGGTCGTTTAGATGGTATTTTTTCCGCTCTAGGTGATGGTGAGGTTATTTTTTAAAATGGATGGAATTGTGAAACGCCATTTGGGGTAAACATGTTGTTTTTTTGACATTTTGGCGATGAGTGCTTTTTGTATGCATGCGCACTTGAGGAGTTTTGTAAGAGGGCGGGCTTTTCAAATGATTATTTATAAATGAGTGTTTTTTTTTAATATGTATTGAAATAAACCCCAAAAAACTAATAGGTCATCGGCTTTTTACTATTTCGCTAACCAATAATCGGATTTAAACCTATGAGGTGTCGTAGGACTCGTGGTGAACTCCCCTTTTCTATGGACGGGGTATATTCACCCCAAAATAAAAACTACCCTTACCCGGGGGATGAAATAGTAATTTATTTTTGTACGCCTGTGCACTTGGGGATTTTGTAAAAGAGCGTTTTTTTTATGATTATTTATAGATGAGTGTTTTTTTAATATGTATTGAAATAAACCATAAAAACCAATAGGTCATCGGCTTTTTACTATCTCGCTAACCAATAATCGGATTTAAACATATGAGGTGTCGTAGGACTCGAGGTGAACTCCCCTTTCCTATGAACGAGGTATATCCACCCCAAAATAAAAACTACCCTTACCCGGGGGGTGAAATAGTAATTTTTTTATGTGCGCACACGGACGGCTTTTGTCAAAAGGACCTAACTATACGTTTGTTAATATTTTCTGAACCCCTGATGGGATTTTACCATAGGCAGTATCCTAACCCTGGGGGTGACGCCCCGTTTTTGAATGTATGATTCGTTTTTGTCGAAAGGGCCTAACTACACTATTGTTCATATCTCGCGAACCAATCATGCTAGGGACTTGTATGAAGGGTCCTAGCACTTGGGGTGACGTCCCCCTTTGCGGGGTGAAAACAACCCCCCAAATTGAAAAATCCATATCTTGGAAACGAAGAAGCCTAAAATTAGGTGTGATAGCTTAAAAAAAATCCTCTCGGCACGCCGGAAGGCGGAGGTAGATTTCACCGGGCAAACTAGGGGATAGGCTATAATAGGCAAAATATGCAGGTTTTCGTAGGAGGATCAGACCTCATTTATTGCGAGAAAGTATTTTACAATTGGAGGTTAGTTAACATTTTGTCGTCTTTCTATGCATATTTTTAACATTTTACTGTCTTATGGGGATGGTAACCTTCTTGTCATTTGGGGTTCATTTTTTATACTTGTGATCACACTGTCCTTATGCAAGGTTTGGAACTAATGCGTAACTATCTAACAGTCTGTTACTTCTTCACGCAAAATTTTATCTCCCGCAGAGATGTTCGTTAGCTCCTCAGTTTAGGGGCTGCGACAAGGTGGTCATGTAACCCCGTGTACATTGGGTGTGTGTAGAATCTGTCTGATAAACGGTGTTATTTGTGATGACTGTATTAGTCTGTAATTCAGGTAAGGTCTTCAGACGGTCAATTTTAAGTAGTAGTACCTAATTTTGTACCAAATACTAACGTCAACGACACCTAGCTGTGAACTTGGCTGTTAGATGCCACCGCAACCAGCAACTTGCAAAGAACGTTGTAACATCCCCTCCGAAGGAAAGCATGCTGACGGATTTTTAGCGCTCTTAGAAAATCCGGCGACTTTGGCCGGATTTGAACCAGCGACCTTAGGCATAGAAGTTCAGCTTGCTACCAGTTAGCCGCTTCCCTCATAGTCAGATGGAACAAGAAGTTCCGTGACGAACTTAAGAGCCTACTTTTCTTAAAATTAAGATTCATGCCATAGATTAATCTACAGTATATGAACATATCTAGAATAATGACGAAATTAAGTGGGTAATATCGAAATGTCTTAATTAGTTCGAAATAAGGTATACTAGACATAATGTAGCCTAATAGAGCAATACAGTTGGCAGCTCTGGTGACTGAATATATTCTTACTTCCATCTCCTAAGGTACAGAATACAAAATGTGGTTGAAGTTCAAAGGACGTTACATGGCTTTAGACATTGGATCTATTAGTACACGTAAAAGCATGTTGTCAACAATGTCATGCGAGTGCTGGTCAGAAATAATTTGAAATATTATATCTTTTTGTGCCAATTTTGGATGAAATCCATTTGTTGGTATAGAAGTTACATGTATTTAAAAATTGGTCCTATCAGCAGGCTTAGAATCATGTTGGTAGAACTGACGTATATAAGTTACTCCAAATTAATGTAAAATGTCAGGTAATTTACGTGTGCATAGTTTAAAGCTGTCGGCTTGCATACTTTCTGATATATTTGGATACAAAATAGAGAGCAATTATTAACAGTTGGCAGCCCTGGTGGCTCTTAAGAATACACTCAGTCATATCTGTTTATGTACACATATTACATACAAAATTTGGTTGAAATCCAATTGATAGTGTAGAAGTTATATGAATTTAGAAATTGGACTTATCAGAAGGCTTAAAAATATTTTGGCAACGCTGTCATGTATGGCCACCTGGAAATTAAACTGAAATAGTATTAACTACATGTGTGCCAATTTTAGAATAGCTCCCATGTATACCTTCCAAGATATCCAACATGGAGCTCAAATTTCTAGTGCGTTTTTTTAGCAGTTGGTAGCACTGACATCTTTTTCAAATATGGGCCTGAGATATTCCGGTATACAACTTTACTCATACTAAATTTGGTTTCGATTGCTGCAGCCGTTTAGGAGTGGATAGTGGGGGACACACACACACACACACACACACAGCCAGACAGACAGGACTGACAGACAGACAGAAGGACAGACACATTTTCCCGGATCGATCTCATAAGTCTACTTTTTCCTCATTTTTGAAAAGTGTGAAACGTAGGCTAAAATGAATGTGATCTCGTCAATGGCGTTGTCTTGGCAACCTCTGATAGATCATCCCTTATCAATTTAAAAGCGTTGTTATGGTAACCTCTGATGGCACTTTGCATTTTTTTAAATTCCGAAATCATTTTTCTCATCCCTTGGCGTAATGGTGGGTCATATCAAAAATTCTTTCAGACAAAAGTTGTAGGTAATTATTAGGGGAATATTTTCCATTTTGTACGGTTTTGATATTGTGCCTATTAAGAGAGATATGACTAATGTTTCCCGAAAAACCCACTTTATTCCACCCCTTTGGTCAATGGTTGGTGCTATCAAAAAACTTATTTGACATAAATTTTTGACACTTATCCGACACATATTATGAACTTTAAAAGGATTCGATATTTCGAGTTTTAAGAGAGTTATAGCGAAATTTCACTTTTTCGAAAAAAGCCCCCCATTTTCACCCCCTTCGACCGATTTTGTCCATTAACGAACTCGACCGAGATTTTATAGGGATACATATTATGTAAAAAAATCAAAGTGATTGGTACAAAATTACGGCAGTTATCGTGTCCACAAGGAACTGATATATATATATATATATATATATATATATATATATATTTATAGATACATATATACATATATACATAAATTATATATAAACTTTTGAACTGACGGTGGTTGTGGGGTCTGGGGGATGTGAAACGCGAAGATATGTCGAAATTTTCCGGAAGTCGAAACATGGTACCCATTGCAATAGTTAGCTTTCTAATGAAATCTACCTAATAGGGGATGATATGGGCTTTTACCTCGATTGGTCATTTCACCCCTAAAACAGTAAATAGTCATGTTATGGGGGGAAAACGTGTTAAACACCTAAAAATGATAAATGAACCTAAGATCTTTTGTTTTTGATGAAAAATAGCAGGGGGTGAAAACAACCCACCAAATTGAAAAATCCATATCTAGGAAACGAGGAAGCCTAAAATTAGATGTGATAGCTTAAAAAATAGGGGATGATATGGGCTTTTACCTCGATTGGTCATTTTACCCCTAAAACAGTAAAAAGACATGTTATGTGGGAAAAACGTGTTAAACACCTAAAAATGATAAATGAACCTAAGATCTTTTGTTTTTGATGAAAAATAGCAGGGGGGGTGAAAACAACCCCCCAAATTGAAAAATCCATACCTAGGAAACGAAGAAGCCTAAAATTAGGTGTGATAGCTTAAAAAATAGGGGATGATATGGGCTTTTACCCTGATTGATCATTTCACCCCTAAAAGAGTAAATAGTCATGTTATGGGGGAAAAACGTGTTAAACACCTAAAAATGATAAATGAACCTAAGATCTTTTGTTTTTGATGAAAAATAGCAGGGGGGTGAAATCAACCCCCAAATTGAAAAATCCATATCTAGGAAACGA
Organism: Meconema thalassinum; assembly: GCA_946902985.2. Classification (NCBI taxonomy): domain Eukaryota; kingdom Metazoa; phylum Arthropoda; class Insecta; order Orthoptera; family Tettigoniidae; genus Meconema; species Meconema thalassinum. The sequence goes on along the minus strand of OX336391.1, from coordinate 130,522,238 downwards.
AGAAGCCTAAAATTAGGTGTGATAGCTTAAAAAATAGGGGATGATATGGGCTTTTACCTCGAATGGTCATTTCACCCCTAAAACAGTAAAAAGTCAAGTTATGGGGGAAAAACGTGTTAAACACCTACAAATGATAAATGAACCTAAGATCTTTTGTTTTTGGTGAAAAATAGCAGGGGGGTGAAAACAACCCCCCAAATTGAAAAATCCATATCTAGGAAACGAAGAAGCCTGAAATTAGGTGTGCTAGCTTAAAAAATACCTCGATTGGTCATTTCACCCCTAAAACAGTAAGAAGTCATGTTATGGGGGAAAAACGTGTTAAACACCTAAAAATGATAAATGAACCTAAGATCTTTTGTTTTTGATGAAAAAGAGCAGGGGGGTGGAAACCACCCCCAAAATTGAAAAATCCATATCTAGGAAACGAAGAAGCCTAAAATTAGGTGTGATAGCTTAAAAATAGGGGATGATATGGGCTTTTACCTCGATTGGTCATTTCACCCCTAAATCAGTAAATAGTCATGTTATGGGGGAAAAACATGTTAAACACCTAAAAATAAAAAATGAGCCTAAGATCTTTTGTTTTTGATGAAAAATAGCAGGGGGGTGAAAACAACCCCCCAAATTGAAAAATCCATATCTAGGAAACGAAGAATCCTAAAAATAGGTGTGGTAGCTTAAAAAATAGGTCATGACATATGCTTTTACCTGGATTGGTCATGTCACCCCTAAAACAGTAAATAGTCATGTTATGAGGAAAAAATGTGTTATACACCTAAAAGCATAAGCGTTTTGTGAAACCATGCTTTAATGGACTTCTGTATGGAGGATGATTGTTATTATTATTATTAGGTAATTAAGGATTAATGTGTGGATAGATAACTAACAAGTGGGGAGCGTGATGGCGCAAGTGCATAGCTGCTCGTCTTAACCCGGACAGCTGGGGTTCAAATCCCGGTGACAGCAGGGGTTGGAATTTTCACCTGAAAAATCACATGGCGTCAGGAAGGGTGGGTAGATTATTGACTGAGGAATAACCTAACCACCAAGGGAAGATGATAAAGAAAAGGAGGTGGGTTTCGGACTGGAGAAAAAGGATAGAAAAATAGGAGGAGAGGCCTTAAATCCCCGGCCAAAACCAAAATGAGGCTGGTTGGCTCCGGCGACTCAAACTAATAGGGAAAAGCCGAAGAAAGAAAAAAATGGTAACTCACCAGTAATAGTAAACATTGGTTTGAGGTGTTGAAGAAGTCAAGATGGCCAACCCTTTGCCATGGTTCTCGAATGGACCCCAAAAATTTTACCTGTATATCCTGTTGCAGCCTTTAGAAAAAAATCTGTGGTGACAGTGGAGTTATATTCATGATGCTTTTTAAACAAACATACGCTTGCATACTACCGCTGGGTTGAATCTGCACAGAGACACTGGCTTTGGTTTATCTAGTGTGCCTTGGTGATAACAGCACAGCGATCTTGTCAGCAAGTTTCATATTACTCGTCTGCTTGATAGTGGACGTGCTCTGCACCGTGTTATCATACAGGACATGACTAGATCGTTGTTAGGTTTGACAAAGGCTTAGTGAAGCTTATTGCAACCTTGAAATGAATGTCATGGTATAGTTGGGGTTGGAAGCCAAGACCTTAGGGTTGACAACCAAGTAGGTTAACCAATACACGGTGAGATGGTCAAATAATAATGTAACAGAATATATAGAAACGTTTTCTATAGTTAAACGAATTGGCTAAGAGCCATACCATGAGAGGTGTAGGTAATGGAAATTGAATCCTTAGCTGATGATTATACTACTTGTAATCTATAGCCATGCCCACGCATAAGCTATCATGTTAGAAAAAGATTTGTATGGCTTGTTTTAAACGGAGAATAATTGTGTTTCCTGTGAAACACAAATCTGAACTTAAAATTAGTTTATGTCCACCATGATGTTTGAACTCCTTTTTTATTTATACTATAGACAAACGCTAAGATGGTTGTCATTCAGAAGTCATGGCCGCCTCTTTTCCAATCCTACACCGTACGCTGAAGTTAAAATGAATAATGGTCACGTTACAGACAGCCAGTTTCAAAGCCATGAGAACTAAGTGAACAAAGAACAAAATTCATGAGCCAGTGAGAAATTCAACATGCTGTCCTTCGGACAAAAGAGAAGCGTTCTACAAACTTAACCACCAAGCTGTCCTATCGACCCTCAATGGTTAGGGTCATCGTAAAGATGAAAATTAAATCTAAGCTATAACTAAAACTAACTACACTATTATATACTAGAAGAAGAAATGGAAAACAAAAGGGCAAATAAAGGACAGAAGGAATAAAAAATGGCCCTCAACCCTCAAGCATGTCGATTGAGGGAGTTGGAAGGAAGGAGAGCCATGAAAGGCAGATAAAAAGTATAACAGGAGAGGCTTTGCCCCCAGAGGTAATGGATAAAGAGGAGGAAAACTGGACTCAGCTCAGAAATCCCTTGGGGTCGCCAACTTTCAAACTGATCAGCCGTAAGCCCCTTGAGGTTGTAGCCATATGCAGAGTGCACCGCATGTGGTGGGGCTATATACACCCTACCTTATTGAGGGGGCTTGAGCAAAAGACAGGAAATAACATGAAAATAAAAACAAGGCTGCCTCCTCACACTAGTGGGATATCAGAAAAAATAAATAAACAAGGGCCAATGAAGTTGCAAAAGGAAGAGACTCCCTAGGGCTCGGATACCCTAATCATGTTGGGGTCGGTGGAGAACAAGAGTTGAGCAAGTGTGGTCGACAGGAAATAAGACAGAGAGGAGCCTAGCACAAGTTAGTGGAGGCAATGACGGTCTCAGCTGGAACTCCGTGATCGTCAACCTACATGACACTAGATATGACGCCCAGGGGTGGAATTAAAGACCTCTTTTGTTTTATATCACTGGCTTTTAAGAACGCTAACACATGGCATGCCTTATAAGGCAATACTGGTCTTAGGGTATGCAAAATTGTATTAGAAACTCAGCTAATAATAGTGTGCATGCCCATGATTATTTCCCCAAGTATAGTACATGGGACTGATAACCATGATTTCCAAGCCCCTAAGTAAGACGAAAACAAATGATTTTCATTTTCCAATGAGTTGGGGTGAGGTGAGGTGAGTTTTCTATACACCAAACTGATGTGGTTTCCCACTTCTACTCCAGGCAAATGCACATTTGATGTTAAGAATAGTGAAATGGTTTGCAACTGCCCAATGCTAGGACCAGATTAGTGGCATTTAAAAAATGGAATGGAATGGAGTACACTTACCCCAAAACAAACAAGAGGAGTGTTCGAATCCCCACAACAACCATTCTTAAAGTCAATATAAATGACTATGCACTTCAGCTCATGACGGTCTCCTTTCTCCTATCCTACCCCTTTGTGGTGAAAGGCGCACTCTATTACAACCATCATAGTGACAGGTTATCTGTTAAATACCTAACTATCCCCAGATTTACCTTATATTTTCCTAAAATCCACTACATTTTCCGAATATTGACCAAATGACAAAACATTCCAGCAAAATTCAACAAATGACTACCAGATTTATTGAAATTCCATTGATTTACCTAAGCATGGTTTAAACTACCTCAAATTCATATAAAATTAGACGAATATAGATGAAAATTCACTAAAATTTAACAAACTTACCCAAAGTGGGCTACAAACCATGAAATGTATCCATTTTTTTTTGTAAATTCACTATAAGTACTCGAAAATTCCATAATATTGCCTTTACAAGTATGCTTTTATTGTTGTTGTTTCGTTTACCACACTCCCTGCAGACAAATACCTCAACATGACTTTCTCCTAGACTAGGAGCTCCACATTCTACATGATAGCTGAGTTTCATTTCCCATAAACTTGTCTCTGAGGTGGGTGTCAGGAAAAGGCATTAAGCTGTAAAAACCACACCCTCACATAGACTTTCATAACCTCTTACGTTGAGGTTGTTAACACTAACGACATTGAATGATTGAACGTTTTTTTTTTCACAATACCTGTCTATACTTTCCTCTTGAAGGTTGCTAAAATGCAATTAAATTTAATAAATACCTTAAGATGGTTTCATTTGTTTAATGATATGGTGTTAATGTTGGATATATACGTTAAGACTAATTTTTGTTAGGTCTTGACTGGCCTTGGAATTAGAAATTCACAAACCAAACATGGGTTTTCTACCAGGGGAACACTTTGACCACTATGTTGGTTATTAACCAGTAAGTACAGTTCTAGCAATGAGACAGAAATCCAACACAAACAATGAGCGCGCAATGCGGTGGAGATTGGTACCACGATGTACTGTCGGTTATGTAGGTATGTGGAATGTACATCACATATGGTTTACTGGAAGGTTTCGAGGTTCCATTAAAGATATTTCTACAATAAACCATTTTCAAATGGTCATTCGTTGGTGTGAAAATATTTATTATATGGTATTTTATGGAAACAATTATGATTTATAAAAAATTTATACGTTTACTGTTTTGTTATTTAACATAAGCACTGGAGCACTATCGACCAAAATACAGCACCATCTGGAATGTATATTGCATACTTGAAGGTTTGGTGATCCCATTAAAGGTATTCCTACAATAAATGATTTTTAAGTTCTCGTTTTATGGCATGATTATTTAATATATGCTATTTGCTAATAGGATTTGCACTGGAATTATTTTACAAGTAGTTATTTTAATGATCAACAGAGTTTAATGTTAACAAGGCACAGCTCTATTTGAAATTTTAAATAACATGTTGCATGTTATACATCATATGTCACTACTGTAAGGCTTGTGATTTATTTAATGCCTTTAACCCTATATTAAACACTCAGTTTGCAATACTGATAACTGCAATGTTACTGAAAAAAATTGAAACAAAACAAAAATCAGCATTGAAAAACCAAAAAGTGGTTGAGCATATATATAGTGGGGAAAAGAAAAGTTTTGTAAACACTAATGTCCATCAAGACTAATTAAATCAGTAACTGTCAGGGTGGCCGAGTGGTTAAGGCGTTTGACTTAAGATCAAATTTCCAAATATATAAGGAAGCAAGGGTTCGAATCCCTTCCCTGACATAACTATTGCTTGAACATGCAAGAAAACAAGAAATATACACAAACTATGTTTATCAATTTAATCAATTTTTTATTATTTTTTTTACAAGAGATAGACACACAGAATACAGCTCTTTTGGTTTATCATTTCTTTTAAACATACCACTTGTTGAAAATTATTTTTTAGGGGATGGGGGTGTTGCTACGTTGACCCATCACACAATAATAGCAGCTTTACGAAGTTCATTTTCTATATTTAATAACTCTTTCTCATAACCAATATGACCAACCTGTTTACAGGCATGCAAGAGCTGTAGACGTTCGACTAATATATTAGGATCGTTCCATTTGCTATTTTTATGAATGGTTTCAGAATCTCGGGAAGCAGTTCATCATTATCACCATCATTATGATTATCATCCTCATTATTATAATCATTTTCATAATGATGATCATTATCATCGTTATCATTACCATCATAATTTCCACCTGTGTCCACAGTCTGTTCAATGGTTTGAGTTGCCTTTGATAGTGTTGAAAGCTTCTTTTTAGATGTGCTAGAATGCTTTAACATTTTTATGTTATTATAACCACTATTACCTTTCCCCACTAACTTTTTGATGGGGTATATTGTCTCTGATAGGGTTGAGGGCTTTTGAGATGTGGGTGCATGTCTGAACATGGGTTTCACAGCAGGTGTTAAAGGTTTCTCATTAAACAACTCGCTAAGAGCATGAATGCGTTGTGGTGTATTAAACTCGAGGTTAATATTATCTTGAGCAGCACTACCTTTCTCTTGGACTTGGTTTCTTGCTTTGGTATGGGTTTTCCTTACATTTAGACTAGCATGATTATTAAGTTTACATTCATGATTGTTTGAAGAAAATACGTCCAATTCTTTTGTTTTAAGCATTCCTCGACACTGTTTCGATCGTTGCTTTGAACAGCGCCAAATAACAGTTCCATTTTTAGCCTACTTTCGATTTTTGCAAAAAATGAAAGTAGACTTATGAGATCAACGGGCGAAAAAAGTGTGTCTGTCTTTGTGTGTGTATGTGTGTGTGTGAGTCTCTGTGTGTGTGTGTATGTGTGTGTGTGAGTCTGTGTGTGTGTGTCTGTGTGTGTGTGAGTGTGTGTACTCTGAATACCTGTCCCCCTATCAATTCGAACACGGTGAATGCGAATTGAACGAAATTTGGTACAAAGGTAGCACTAGCAAAGGACACCTCAGTGTCATGTTTTATATCGCCGCCATCTTTACTAAAACTGAATCGCGGCCACTTAAACGTTCAAAACGTAAAATCAAATAACGACTAACCAGATCATCCGATCTCTACCAAATTTGGTAACAACATACCTTCGTATAGGATGCGTCTTGTGACCGAACTACAAGGTCGTCCGCCATACCATTTCAGGATGGCGGCCGTGCGAATTATGCGAACTTTATAATCCATATCATGGGACCCACCAGTTCCGATTATCGAGCCGAGAATCGTTTTAACTGTTCTAAAGGAAGAGGCACGTTCGAAATTAAAAGTTTATTTTGTAATACTATAGTGCAGACGTGATTTTAAAAAGCTGAGCTGATTCAGTAATAAGACAAGATGGCAGCGGATATCTTGTGCCTGACTTATATTTCACTAATTTGAGTATGGCATGCAATATAGCGTACTGATACAAAATAAATAAACTTTGTATGAAATGCTTTATATATAAATAATATACTCCAGTGATGAAATCGTTTAGTATAAATCATTATTTGCTAACAAGTTCTATGTAAGTCATTTTATATAGAACGATATTCGTTGGCACAATTAGCTCAGTGGTAGAGCGTTAGCCTATCGCTCAAATGCCTATGGTTCAAACCCGATCAGAGCTAGGTTTTTTGCTTGAAATGTTATATGTTTACTGTTTTCTAATGACTCAGATGTTTTAAAATTAAGCGTTATGTTGTGCATATTATGGTGTAAAATATATATTTAATTAAAACATAATTCGCCAGCAGATTTACTCGAGACATCTAGCTGCCAAAAAGGTAACTGCACGTACTTATTAACTTCCAGATTTTATTGAAAAGTTTCTTCTTCTGGCCGCTAGAATGCACTCGCTCTGTTAGGATTATATTGTTTGATATTTCACCACTAGATGTCACGACTAGTCTACGTGGGGCTCCATTGATTACTATACCATTGGCATGCTATGCGCATCGAATTTGAAGAATGACAAGATGATACTACGATACATTTTTACTTTTTATTTTAAAGGATTTGTAAAAGCCTATTTTGCGTTACTTGAAAATGTTATTTGAAGTAAAGAACAAAACGATTTCACAAAGTAACTGAATTCAAGTCGTTGGTGTTAGTTCAGGTTAATAATTACTACTTTTATTTCAGGCAAATAGCAATCGAAAATATCCACATAGTTTGTATACACACGTCTCTGTAGGGTCATGGAAAGATTTGTTAATTCAATTAGGGTTGTGAAAGCCATGCACAACCAGGCGTGTAAAGACATGCCTCAACTCAAAGTTGTATGTTGCCCACGGCAGGTCGTATATGTAATAATACTAATAATAATAATAATAATAATGTTATTGGTTTTACATCCCTTTTAACTACTGCTGCTTTTTGAGACACTGGGGTGCCGGAATTTTGGCCGAAGGGGATCATTAACGTGCCCGTAAATGTACTGACACGGCTCCCTCGCATTTGTGCACCCTCAAATGCCAGCTGACTGCGCCAGGATACGAACTTGCAACCTAGTGCCCAGCAAGCGAGAACGTTACCGCTGAGCCACGCAGCCAGTCCGGTCGATTATGTCTCCAGATCCATAACATTCTTGATATACTTCTTATCTTTCTTTCTTCAATGATGGTAGCAGTTTTTATCTAGGTTATGGCGTCTTGTAGAGGTAAATCGTTTCTAAGGTCTTCAACAAAGAATAGTTCTATTATACTCTGATAATAACAACGAGTTATAACTATACTCATATATTTAGGAGAAAGTAGGCTATATGTTCTTTACTGAATATCTTGTTATTGCTTCGTTTCACAATATATGAATATCCTTTATAGTATGCATAAGGCTTACCATACCTAGTCACTGATACTTCCATATCATCTGTCAAGCACAAACTAACCTCTAGTAAAAACAACTTCGTAATAACAACAATAGTTTAATGTGGGAGCATATATACATGCAAAAAGTGGGAGCAAAAGTTGGGGGTAAAAAGTGGGAGCAAAAGTGGTAGCAAATGTGGGAGAAAAAAATAACTGTGAGCAAAAAGTGGGAGCAAATATGGAATCAAATGTGGGAGCAAAGCAAATATAAAAAAGTCCTCTCGGCACGCCGGAAGGCGGAGGTAGATTTCACCGGACAAACTTGGGGATAGGCGAAAATAGGCAGAATATGCAGATTTTCGTAGAAGGATCAGACCTCATTTAATGCGAGAAGGTATTTTATAATTGGAGCTTAATTAACTTTGTTTTTCGTCATTTTATGCTTATTTTAAACATTTTATTGTCTTATGGGAACGGTAACCTTCTTGTCATTTGGGGTCCATTTTTATACTTGTGGTCACACTGTCCTTATGCTAGGTTTCGACACTGATGTGCAACTATGTAACGGTCTGTTACTTCTTCACGCAAAATTATATCTACTGCAGAGATTTTGGTTGGTTCCTCAGTTTAGTGGCTGCGACAACGCGGTCATGTAACCCCGTGTACTTTGGGATGGCTGTATTAGTCTGTAATTCAGGTAAGGACTGCAGACGGTCAATTTCAAGCAGTAGTTACTAATGTTGCTACCAGGTACTACCGTCAACGACACCTAGCTGTGAACTTGGCTACTAGATGCCACCGCAACCAGCAACTCGCAACGAACGTTGGAACTTCCCCTCCAAAGGAAAGCATACTGAGGGATTTTTGGCGCTCTTAGAAAATCCGACGACTTTGGCCGGCTTTGAACTCGCGACCTTGGGCATAAACATTCAGCATGCTACCAGTTACGTCACCGAAGCCGCTTCACACTTAGATGGAAATCTGAATCTGATCTCGTGCAAGTGCGTTATCTTGGCAACGTCTGATGGCTCATCCCTCATCAATTTAGTAGTGTTGCCATGGCAACCACTGATAGGTCTTGGCATTTTCTTATAATTCCGAAATTATTTTTCTCATCCCTTGGCATAATGGTGGGTTATATCAAAAATTCTTTCAGACAAAAGTTTTAGGTAATTATTATGGGAATATTGTCCATTTTGTACGGTTTTGATATTGTGCCTATTAAGAGAGATATGATTAATGTTTCCCGAAAAACCCACTTTTTCCCACCCCTTTGGTCAATGGTTGGTGCTATAAAAAAAAACTCTTCAAACATACATTTTTGGGCTTTATCCGACACATAGTATGAATGTTGAACGGATTCGATATTTCACATATTAAGAGAGTTATAGCAATATTTCACTTTTTCGAAAAAAAAAGCCCCCCATTTTCACCCCCCAACGACCGATTTAGCCCAGTAACGAACTCGACCGAGATTTTATAGGTATACGTATTCGGTAAAAAATTCAAAGTGATTGGTACAAAATTACGGCAGTTATCGTGTCCACAATAAACTGATATACATATACATACATAAATTATATATAACTTTTGAACTGACGGTGGTTTTGGGGCCTGGGGATGTGAAACGCGAAGATATGTCGAAATTTTCCGGAAGTCGAAACATGGTACCCATTGCAATAGTTAGCTTTCTAACGAAATCTACCTCTGGTTGGTTCCTCAGTTTAGGGGCTGCGACAACGCGGTCATCTAACCCCGTGTACTTTGGGTGAGTGTAGAATCTGTCTGATACACGGTGTGAATTGTAATGGCTGTATTAGTCTTAATTCATGTAAGTACTGCAGACGGTCAATTTCAAGCAGTAGTTCCTAATGTTGCTACCAGGTACAACCGTCAACGACACCTAGCTGTGAACTTGGCTACTAGATGCCACCCCAACCATCAACTCGCAACGAACGTTGGAACTTCCCCTCCAAAGGAAAGCATACTGAGGGATTCTAGTGCTCTTAGAAAATCCGACGACTTCGGCCGGCTTTGAACTCGCGACCTTGGGCATAAACATTCAGCATGCTACCAGTTACGTCACCGAAGCCGCTTCACACTTAGATGGAAATCTGAATCTGATCTCGTGCAAGTGCGTTATCTTGGCAACGTCTGATGGCTCATCCCTCATCAATTTAGTAGTGTTGCCATGGCAACCACTGATAGGTCTTGGCATTTTCTTATAATTCCGAAATTATTTTTCTCATCCCTTGGCATAATGGTGGGTTATATCAAAAATTCTTTCAGACAAAAGTTTTAGGTAATTATTATGGGAATATTGTCCATTTTGTACGGTTTTGATATTGTGCCTATTAAGAGAGATATGATTAATGTTTCCCGAAAAACCCACTTTTTCCCACCCCTTTGGTCAATGGTTGGTGCTATAAAAAAAAACTCTTCAAACATACATTTTTGGGCTTTATCCGACACATAGTATGAATGTTGAACGGATTCGATATTTCACATATTAAGAGAGTTATAGCAATATTTCACTTTTTCGAAAAAAAAAAGCCCCCCATTTTCACCCCCCAACGACCGATTTAGCCCAGTAACGAACTCGACCGAGATTTTATAGGTATACGTATTCGGTAAAAAATTCAAAGTGATTGGTACAAAATTACGGCAGTTATCGTGTCCACAATAAACTGATATACATATACATACATAAATTATATATAACTTTTGAACTGACGGTGGTTTTGGGGCCTGGGGATGTGAAACGCGAAGATATGTCGAAATTTTCCGGAAGTCGAAACATGGTACCCATTGCAATAGTTAGCTTTCTAACGAAATCTACCTCTGGTTGGTTCCTCAGTTTAGGGGCTGCGACAACGCGGTCATCTAACCCCGTGTACTTTGGGTGAGTGTAGAATCTGTCTGATACACGGTGTGAATTGTAATGGCTGTATTAGTCTTAATTCATGTAAGTACTGCAGACGGTCAATTTCAAGCAGTAGTTCCTAATGTTGCTACCAGGTACAACCGTCAACGACACCTAGCTGTGAACTTGGCTACTAGATGCCACCCCAACCATCAACTCGCAACGAACGTTGGAACTTCCCCTCCAAAGGAAAGCATACTGAGGGATTCTAGTGCTCTTAGAAAATCCGACGACTTCGGCCGGCTTTGAAACCGCGACATTGGGCATAGACATTCAGCATGCTACCAGTTACGTCACCGAAGCCGCTTCCCACTTTATCAGGCGGCTTTGGTGGCGTAGTCGGTAACATGCTGAGCTTCTATGCCCAAGATACCGGGTTCAAACCCGGCCGAAGCCGTCGGATTTTTTAAGAGCGTTAAATATCCCTCAGTATGCCTTCCTTCGGAGGGGAAGTAAAGCCGGCGGTCCCATGTCATAGATTTATGGCATGTTAAAGATCCTTCCACTAATTGCACCTGTGTGAAGCTAAATTGGATAGGTTAAGAATGTATACAACGCTCTTAGGTTTCTATGTTCGTTGCCAAGAGCCGACTGCGGCGGCGTCTAGTAGCTCAGTTCTGAACTTGGCCTCGTAGTCGTTGACAGTGGCGCTTGGCGGCAAAAGTAGGAACTATCTGAAAAATTGTTAGTTGCAGTACTTAAATTAACAAACAGATAACACACACTAATACAGTCATCACAATTAACACCGGTTATCAGACAGATTCTACACACACCCAAAGTACACGGGGCTACATGACCGCGTTGTCGCAGCCCCTAAACTTAAGAACCAACCAACCACTTAATCAGATGGAAATACTGAATCTGATCTCGTGCAAGTGCGTTGTCATGGCAACGTCTGATGGTCCATGCCTCATCAATTTAGTAGTGTTGCCATGGCAACCACTGATAGCTCTTGGCATTTTCTTATAATTCCGAAATCATTTTTCTCGTCCCTTGGCGTAATGGTGGGTCATATCAAAAATTCTTTCAGACAAAAGTTTTAGGTAATTATTAGGGGAATATTGTCCATTTTGTACGGTTTTGATATTGTGCCTATTAAGAGAGATATGATTAATGTTTCCCGAAAAACCCACTTTTTTCCACCCTTTTGGTCAATGGTTGGTGCTATCAAAAATCTTATTTGACATAAATTTTTGGCACTTATCCGACACATATTATGAACTTTGAATGGATTCGATATTGCACGTATTAAGAGAGTTATAGCGAAATTTCACTTTTTCGAAAAAAGCCCCCCATTTTCACCCCCTTCGACCGACTTAGCCCAGTAACGAACTCGACCGAGATTTTATAGGTATACATCTTCGGTAAAAAATTCGAAGTAATTGGTGCAAAATTACGGCAGTTATCGTGTCCACAAGAAACTGATATACATATATATATACATATATATATATATATATATACATAAATTATATATAAACTTTTGAATTGACGGTGGTTTTGGGGTCTGGGGGATGTGAAACGCGAAGATATGTCGAAATTTTCCGGAAGTCGAAACATGGGACCCATTGCAATAGTTAGCTTTCTAATGAAATCTACCTAAAACGTGGGAGCAAATATGCTAACAAATATGTCAACAAATATACCAGCAAATGTAAATACACAAGTCAAGATAGATTAAAGTGCAAAGAAAATATGGAAGCAAATATGAGAGCAAAAATGGTGCTTTTCTGAAACAACTAGACATACCAAACTTAGTCATAACCTAACCTAACCTAACCAAACCTAACCTCACCTAACCTCACCTAACCTAACCTCACCTCACCTAACCTAACTTCACCTAACCTAACCTAACCTAACTTCACCTAACCTAACTTGACTGAACTTTACCTAACCTAACCCATCATAACTTCACCTAACCTAACTTTACCTAATCTAACTTCACCTAACCTAACTTTCAACTCTCAGATCAAAATTAAATTCTAGGCATAGTTGAGTTGGAACCCAAGACTTCAGGGATAACACACAAGTATACTAGCCACTACACCGCAAAATGGGCAAATTATCATGCAACACAACACAAAGTAAAAGTTTCCTGTAGTGTAACTCATTGGCTGTCAACCATAGTTTGGGAATTCAAACCCAAGACCTCAGGACTTTTGTTTTGAACATTATCAGAAATATTATTCCATTTACATTTTGCTGCTGCTTATAGTTATAAGAGTTGGCATTAATATGGGAAGCAAAAAAAATAGTGGGAGCAAATGTGGGAGCCAATATGGGAGCCAATATGGGAGCAAATATGGGAGCCAATATGGCGGCAAAAGTGGGAGCAAATGTGGGAGCCAATATGGGAGTCAATATGGAGGCAAATATGGGAGCAAATGTGTGAGCTAATCATCTCCCCTCGGATATCGCCAGTGAGTACTCATATCCACCGCTAGGTAGCGGAAACATACTTTGTGTGTTGTATGTAACTATCTTACAAAGTTTGACTGCGTGCAAAACATCCTTGTATAAGCTGTGCATGTAATTTTCATATACAATTAAGACTAAGTGTTCAGAACTAACATGTATAGCCTTGTCTAGGGTATATAGAGGATCCTTAGCAAGAAAGACTGACTAACCCAGGAGTGTAAAGCCTTGCCATATGCAGTAAGCATCTGTTGGCAGAAATGGTTCCTAATAATAACGGTCTTAATGAATATGAAACGTGTTTTGAGTGTCGTCTTAAATCCTTACACGTATCACAACGTATAAAATAGGATTTAAGACGACACTCAAAACACGTTTCATATTCATTAAGTCCGTTATTATTAGGAACCATTTCTGCCAACAGATGCTTACTGCATATGGCAAGGCTTTACACTCCTGGGTTAGTCAGTATTTCTTGCTAAGGATCCTCTATATACCCTAGACAAGGCTATACATGTTAGTTCTGAACACTTAGTCTTAATTGTATATGAAAATTATATGCACAGCTTATACAAGGACGTTTTGCATGCAGTCAAACTTTGTAAGATAGTTACATACAACACACAAAGTATGTTTCCGCTACCTAGCGGTGGATATGAGTACTCACTGGCGATATCCGAGGTGAGATGATTAGCTCACACATTTGCACCCATATTTGCCTCCATATTGACACCCATATTGGCTCCCACATTTGCTCCCACTTTTGCCCCTATATTGGCTCCCATATTTGCTCCCATATTGGCTCCCATATTGGCTCCCACATTTGCTCCCACTTTTTTTTTGCTCCCATATTAATGCCAACTCTTATAACTATAAGCAGCAGCAAAATGTAAATGGAATAATATTTCTGATAATGTTCAAAACACAAGTCCTGAGGTCTTGGGTTTGAATTCCCAAACTATGCTTGACAGCCAGTGAGTTACACTACAGGAAACTTTTACTTTATGTTGTGTTGCATGATAATTTGCCCATTTTGCGGTGTAGTGGATAGTATACTTGTGTGTTATCCCCGAAGTCTTGGGTTCCAACTCAACTATGCCTAGAATTTAATTTTGATCTGAGAATTGAAATTTAGGTTAGGTGAAGTTAGATTAGGTAAAGTTAGGTTAGGTGAAGTTATGATGGGTTATGTTAGGTAAAGTTCAGTCAAGTTAGGTTAGGTGAAGTTAGGTTAGGTTAGGTTAGGTGAAGTTAGGTGAGGTGAGGTTAGGTTAGGTTAGGTGAGGTTAGGTTAGGTTAGGTGAGGTTAGGTGAGGTTAGGTGAGGTGAGGTTTGGTTAGGTTAGGTTAGGTTAGGTTATGACTAAGTTTGGTATGTCTAGTTGTTTCAGAAAAACACAATTTTTGCTTCCATATTTTCTTTGCACTTTATCTTGACTTGTGTATTTACTTTTGCTGGTATATTTGTTGACATATTTGTTAGCATATTTTCTCGCACTTTTTATATTTGCTTTGCTCCCACATTTGATTCCATATTTGCTCCCACTTTTTGCTCACAGTTATTTTTTTCTCCCACATTTGCTACCACTTTTGCTCCCACTTTTTACCCCCCTCCTTTGCTCCCACTTTTTGCAAGTATATATGCTCCCACATTAAACTATTTTTGTTATTACCAAGTTGTCTTTACTAGAGATTAGTTTGTGCTTGACAGTTGATATAGAAGTATCAGTGACTAGGTATGGTAAGCCTTATGCATACTATAAAGGATATTCATATATTGTGAAACGAAGCAATAAAAATGGAACTGTTATTTGGCGCAAAGCAACGATCGAAACAGTGTCGAGGAATGCTTAAAACAAAAGAATTGGACGTACTTTCTTCAAACAATCATGAATGTAAACTTAATAATCATGCTAGTCTAAATGTAAGGAAACCCAAACCAAAGCAAGAAACCAAGTCCAAGAGAAAGATAGTGCTGCCCAAGATAATATTAAACTCAAGTTTAATACACCACAACGCACTCATGCTGTTAGCGAGTTGTTTAATGAGAAACCTTTAACACCTCCTGTGAAACCCATGTTCAGACATGCACCCACATCTCAAAAGCCCTCAACACTATCAGAGACAATATACCCCATCAAAACGTTAGTGGAGAAATTTAATAGTGGTAATAATAACATAACAATGTTAAAGCATTCTAGCACATCTAAAAAGAAGCTTTCAACACTATCAAAGGCAACTCAAACCATTGAACAGACTGTGGACACAGGTGGAAATTATGATGGTAATGATAACGATGATAATGATCATCATTATGAAAATGATTATAATAATGAGGATGATAATCATAATGATGGTGATAATGATGAGCTGCTTCCCGAGATTCTGAAACCATTCATAAAAAATAGCAAATGGAACGATCCTAATATATTAGTCGAACGTCTACAGCTCTTGCATGCCTGTAAACAGGTTGGTCATATTGGTTATGAGAAAGAGTTATTAAATATAGAAAATGAACTTCGTAAAGCTGCTATTATTGTGTGATGGGTCAACGTAGCAACACCCCCATCCCCTAAAAATAATTTTCAACAAGTGGTATGTTTAAAAGAAATGATAAACCAAAAGAGCTCTATTCTGTGTGTCTATCTCTTGTAAAAAAATAATAAAAAATTGATTAAATTGATAAACATAGTTTGTGTATATTTCTTGTTTTCTTGCATGTTCAAGCAATAGTTATGTCAGGGAAGGGATTCGAACCCTTGCTTCCTTATATATTTGGAAATTTGAACTTAAGTCAAACGCCTTAACCACTCGGCCACCCTGACAGTTACTGATTTAATTAGTCTTGTTGGACATTAGTGTTTACAAAACTTTTCTTTTCCCCACTATATATATGCTCAACCACTTTTTGGTTTTCCAATGCTGATTTTTGTTTTGTTTCAATTTTTTTCAGCAACATTGCAGTTATCAGTATTGCAAACTGAGTGTTTAATATAGGGTTAAAGGCATTAAATAAATCACAAGCCTTACAGTAGTGACATATGATGTATAACATGCAACATGTTATTTAAAATTTCAAATAGAGCTGTGCCTTGTTAACATTAAACTCTGTTGGTCATTAAAATAACTACTTGTAAAATAATTCCAGTGTCAAATCCTATTAGCAAATAGCATATATTAAATAATCATGCCATAAAACGAGAACATAAAAATCATTTATTGTAGGAATACCTTTAATGGGATCACCAAACCTTCAAGTATGCAATATACATTCCAGATAGTGCTGTATTTTGGTCAATAGTGCCTCCAGTGCTTATATTAAATAAGAAAACATTAAACGTATAAATTTTTTATAAATCATAATTGTTTCCATAAAATACCATATAATAAATATTTTCACACCAACGAATGACCATTTGAAAATGGTTTATTGTAGAAATATCTTTAATGGAACCTCGAAACCTTCCAGTAAACCATATGTGATGTACATTCCACATATCTACATAACCGACAGTACATCGTGGTACCGATCTCCACCGCATTGCGCGCTCATTGTTTGTGTTGGATTTCTGTCTCATTACTAGAACTCTACTTACTGGTCAATAACCAACATAGTGGTCAAAGTGTTCCCCTGGTAGAAAACCCATGTTTGGTTTGTCAATTTCTAATTCCAAGGCCAGTCAAGACCTAACAAAAATTAGTCTTAACGTATATATCCAACATTAACACCATATCATTAAACAAATGAAACCATCTTAAGGTATTTATTAAATTTAATTGCACTTTAGCAACCTTCAAGAGGAAAGTATAGACAGGTATTGTAAAAAAAACGTTCAATCATTCAATGTCGTTAGTGTTAACAACCTCAACGTAAGAGGTTATGAAAGTCTATGTGAGGGTGTGGTTTTTACAGCTTAATGCCTTTTCCTGACACCCACCTCAGAGACAAGTTTATGGGAAATGAAACTCAGCTATCATGTCAAATGTGGAGCTCCTAGTCTAGGAGAAAGTCATGTTGAGGTATTTGTCTGCAGGGAGTGTGGTAAACGAAACAACAACAATAAAAGCATACTTGTAAAGGCAATATTATGGAATTTTCGAGTACTTATAATGAATTTACAAAAAAAAAATGGATACATTTCATGGTTTGTAGCCCACTTTGGGTAAGTTTGTTAAAGTTTAGTGAATTTTCATCTATATTCGTCTAATTTTATATGAATTTGAGGTAGTTTAAACCATGCTTAGGTAAATCAATGGAATTTCAATAAATCTGGTAGTCATTTGTTGAATTTTGCTGGAATGTTGTGTCATTTGGTCAATTTTCGGAAAATGTAGTGGATTTTAGGAAAATTTAAGGTAAATCTGGGGATAGTTAGGTATTTAACAGATAACCTGTCACTATGATGGTTGTATTAGAGTGTGCCTTTCACCACCAAGGGGTAGGATTGGAGAGAGGAGACCGTCATGAGCTGAAGTGCATAGTCATTTATATTGACTTTAAGAATGGTTGTTGTGGGGGATCGAACACTCCTCTTGTTTGTTTTGGGGTAAGTGTACTCCATTCCATTCCATTTTTTAAAAGCCACTAATCAGGTCCTAGCATTGGGCAGTTGCAAACCATTTCACTATTCTTAACATCAAATGTGCATTTGCCTGGAGTAGAAGTGGGAAACCACATCAGTTTGGTGTATAGAAAACTCACCTCACCTCACCCCAACTCATTGGAAAATGAAAATCATTTGTTATCGTCTTACTTAGGGGCTTGGAAATCATGGTTATCAGTCCCATGTACTATACTTGGGGAAATAATCATGGGCATGCACACTATTATTAGCTGAGTTTCTAATACAATTTTGCATACCCTAAGAACAGTATTGCATTATAAGGCATGCCATGTGATGGCGTTCTTAAAAGCCAGTGATATAAAACATAAGAGGTCTTTAATTCCACCCCTGGGCGTCATATCTAGTGTCATGTAGGTTGACGATCACGAAGTCCCAGCTGAGACCGTCATTGCTTCCAATAACTTGTGCTAGGCTCCTCTCTGTCTTATTTCCTGTCGACCACACTTGCTCAACTCTTGTTCTCTACCGACCCCAACATGATTAGGGTATCCGAGCCCTAGGGAGTCTCTTCCTTTTGCAACTTCATTGGCCCTTGTTTATTTATTTTTTCTGATATCCCACTAGTGTTAGGAGGCAGCCTTGTTTTTATTTTCATGTTATTTCCTGTCTTTTGCTCAAGCCCCCTCAAGAAGGTAGGGTGTATATAGCCCCACCACTTGCGGTGCACTCTGCATATGGCTACACCCTCAAAGGGCTTACGGCTGATTAGTTTGAAAGTTGGCGACCCCAAGGGATTTCTGAGCTGAGTCCAGTTTTCCTCCTCTTTATCCATTACCTCTGGGGGCAAAGCCTCTCCTGTTATACTTTTTATCTGCCTTTCATGGCTCTCCTTCCTTCCAACTCCCTCAATCGACATGCTTGAGGGTTGAGGGCCATTTTTTATTCCTTCTGTCCTTTATTTGCCCTTTTGTTTTCCATTTCTTCTTCTAGTATATAATAGTGTAGTTAGTTTTAGTTATAGCTTAGATTTAATTTTCATCTTTACGATGACCCAAACCATTGAGGGTCGATAGGACAGCTTGGTGGTTAAGTTTGTAGAACGCTTCTCTTTTGTTCAAAGGACAGCATGTTGAATTTCTCACTGGCTCATGAATTTTATTCTTGTTCACTTAGTTCTCATGGCTTTCAAACTGGCTGTCTGTAACGTGATCATTATTCATTTTAACTTCAGCGTACGGTGTAGGATTGGAAAAGAGGCGGCCATGGCTTCTGAATGACAACCATGTTAGCGTTTGTCTAAAGTATGAATAAAAATAAAGAGTTCAAACATCATGGTGGACATAAACTAATTTTAAGTTCAGATTTGTGTTTCACAGTAAACACAATTATTCTCCGTTTAAAACAAGCCATACAATTCTTTTTCTAACAAGATAGCTTATACGTGGGCATGGCTATAGATTACAAGTAGTATAATCATCAGCTAAGGATTCAATTTCCATTACCTACACCTCTCATGGTATGGCTCTTAGCCAATTCGTTAAACTATAGAAAACGTTTCTATATGTTCTGTTATATTATTATTTGACCATCTCACTGTCTAGTGGTTAACCTAATTGGTTGTCAACCCTAAGGTCTTGGCTTCCAACCCCAACTATACCATGGCAATCATTTCAAGGTTGCAATAAGCTTCACGAAGCCTTTGTCAAACCTAACAACGATCTAGTCATGTCCTGTATGATAACACGGTGCAGAGCACGTCCACTATCAAGCAGACGAGTAATATGAAACTTGCTGACAAGATCGCTGTGCTGTAATCACCAAGGCACCCTAGACAAACCAAAGCCAGCGTCTCTGTGCAGATTCAACCCAGCGGTAGTATGCAAGCGTATGTTTGTTTAAAAAGCATCATGAATATAACTCCACTGTCACTACAGATTTTTTTTCTAAAGGCTGCAACAGGATATACAGGTAAAATTTTTGGGATCCATTCGTGAACCATGGCAAAGGGTTGGCCATTCTGACTTCTTCAACACCTCAAACCAATGTTTACTATTACTGGTGAGTTACCATTTTTTTCTTTCTTCGGCTTTTCCCAATTAGTTTCAGTCGCCGGAGCCAATCAGGCTCATTTGGGTTTTGGCCGGGGATTTAAGGCCGAATGCCCTTTGGTGTATACTTGGAATACACGTTACGAGAGAATATAATTTCTAATGCTCTTTGCATGTTCATTTTTTCCTTTTTTATCAAACACCAATAGCGATCTTCTATTTTCTCTTTGATGGTCATGTCTCTTATGTCATTGTGAGTCTGTTCTAGATATATATCTTCCATGACCCACCTAGCGTCATCTAGCAGCGTATCTCTGAAGCTCTTCAATTCTTCCTGGTGCAAGAGGACTTCCTTTTCCATCTGGCCATCAGATCTCGTCACCATCGCCAGCTATCAACTCTTTGAAGACCATTCATCAAGAAAAACATTTATTTTTGTAAAGTTGTTTCATGTTTATGTGCAACCTCTTTGTTCCTCCCCTCTCTCGCCCGCTTCCCCCTCTTCTCCCCTCCTCCTACTGCTCTTCTCCGCGCGCGCAGCCAGCTCGCTCGGTCACTTCAGTTCAACACTTCTCCGCGTCGTGAGCAACCGCTCACTCACTCTCTTAAGTGCACTCAACTTCTTGTTGGTCATGCCGTCTAGGCTAGTGCTTTTCTGCGTCTAGCAGCTCTCACTTGTAAGTCGGCCGTCGACTCAGTTAAGGCTCAACTAGAGCTAGCCTCCTGACCTAACGAGGCATTTTTTAGATTCCACGCCATGTGGTAACTTTAAACATCAAGGAGAACCTCACCTTCGCCATGCAGCAAAGTTAAGTACAAACTTCAAGTTTTAACCTCATCTTCATGGTTTTAACTTCTACATGCTTTTAACGATCTTTTATAGAGAGTGTGAATTTACTTATTTGTTGAAATAATCATCCTTCGCGGGATTTTCCATGTTGGGCTTTTGTCTAATTAAGCCAATCTTGGTGAAAAGCAGAATTTCTTATGCTTGTTAAATGAGAAATCTTCTCACCACGTGGGATATTATCTAATACCCGCTGTCTATAAATTACGAAGGTAGTTCCTCCGCTGGATTAACTTTGGCCCCATTCTTCTATTAAGATCGTTCTGGAACCTTCCAGATCCTGTACTTTATTTACAAGTCTTGTCGTCATGTATTTTTACTCTCTTGTGAGAATACTATTTAAAATTGAAGAATCTTACTTCTGAATTAAAGCTCAATAGCGAATTTTCTTCCACCGAAGGAATGTTCTATGGCGCATTTAATTGTAATTCACAACCTTCTCAAGAAATAGACTCTCGCCTACCTAGTGCAACCAGTTATTTTCATCATTGCAATAACTTTCTTTCCCATAAACTTTCGTGTTACTACAGTGAAATTTTCATCTATTCAAAAGACTGTAGTGATAACTAGTGCTTGTTCCACTTTTCTACCGCGTCGCAATCGTCCGTTTACATTAAATAAGGCCATGAACATTGATCCTAAATCCCAATGATCTTTCCTCAACCCACTACTAACAACCCATATTAATAAAATTGTAACTTTTCTATAAGGTGTCACTCTAACGTAGTGTCCTTCCATTTTGCTTGTTTATCATTAATTAATTTCTGTATAACGACGTGTTTTATACACGGTTCAAGCTTATATTGTTTCTACCTTATAATCAGGGAAAACAATTCTTTCAACTCTTGAGTGAGTTATTTCTAGGTCTCACGAAATGGAAACTGCCCCATTTGGCTCGTGATTCCTACTTAAACATAAGAGGTCGAGAACCTTTCTTTTGATTCTCTCTTCAGGTTTCACAGTAAGTGACCTGCCCTTATTTGTATAATAACCAAAAGTAAATCAGCTTAAATATAAGAAGTTGTAGGAACTTCTATCTTATTCTTCATGTTTTTCTTATTGTTATTTTCGAAGTTGTCACTCTTTCTAGAATGTTCTCTCAGGAGTTTCTTAAAGTACACACCTTGTACTCTATTTATTGTCAAATTTTTATTACTTCATTTGTTTTTTTTCTTGCAAAGATTTTAGAAAATATATAAGGTTCGAAACCTCATAAATTGTTAATTGCCTGGCGCAAACGTTCAATGCTTTCTGAGGTCTGTGACCCCAAAATTGTTAACCAAATTGAAAATCTTTGTTAAAGTTATCAACTTCTTTTGCCTTGTTAAATAAATTAAATATTTGTATTTGGATTTATCATTCCGCAAATACAACGGTTAGGCAAAATCCTGTCTTCCATTGGCTCTCCCTACTCAATGCCATTAAATCTATTGATAGGGCTTTCACCACTCGTTGCATTTGAGCAAGAACTCTTAGTGGTAATCTCGTCAAAGTTTCTCTTAGCTTTAAAAGCTCATTCTAACTGGCCAGTAAGGCAAGTAAAGCTCGCTACGCCAGCTACCTGCTTGTGGAGATCCTCTCCGAAAACTTATGGTTAGTTTTCCAAAAGTCAAGTGTTTCTTTTTGTCTAAACTTTTAGCCGGCTCCTTGCTGAGTAAAAGCTTAGCCATTTCCAAATGCAACCATTGGTCCACTTACCAAAATTACTCCCCAAGGTATAATTTTTTATCATTATCCTTCTTGGAAGCACTTGGTCGCTTTTTCAGGAACTCCATAACTTCGAAAACTGGAAATACTAAACCTGATTCAAATTATTGGCATTCTTCGAATTACTTTGCAAAAACGAATTTCTTTGAACAGACATACAATAAATCTGTTACTCTCAGTCTTGCCAGACCGCCACCCTTCCCCATAGTAAGCAGATGCATGCTTGAGAGGGAATATACTAAAGCCACTCTCTTGCAAACTGCCCAAGTTCTAGCTGTGTTTCCCGTCAGCTTAGACCAAGCCCTTACCCACTTTAGGTATCAGAGAGCGGATTTGCGGTGGCAACCGCCTCTAAGTGCATTTAAGGTTAAATTTATAACTATTGTGGGACTCTCCTCCTATTTTTCTATCCTTTTTCTCCAGTCCGAAACCCACCTCCTTTTCTTTATCATCTTCCCTTGGTGGTTAGGTTAGTCCTCAGTCAATAATCTACCCAAAAATTGGTACCAGAAACCTAGGAGTGTCCATTGGCTATTTCTATTCTTTGTCAAGTGTCATTTGGCAATACTTTGCAAATTATTAATATCTGCTTTGAATCTTTCAGCTATAACTACATCGTGCAAAACCTGTGAAGGGGAAAGAGGCCGCTCCTGTCTCCCGTGGTGTGTCCCTTTCTTTCATCTTATTCGCTGCTGCCACCCTGACAGCATTTCCGAGGTTCACAGTCTCGTAAGTTGTATTTTAATCTATTTAATTTGTCATGGCTCCTACTGAAAAAGATGAAACTCTCATTGCCAGACGTTCTTCCTATAAAGGGCAACTCACCAGATTCAGAAATTTCATCAACAAATTAAATCCCGCCGAGTGTGATTTAGACATCTTGACACAACGCCTTAAGTTGTACGAACGGTCCTATGATTATTATGATCAAATTCAAACCGAGATTGAATCCGCTTGCCCAGAACTTCAATCGGATCGGGACGAGGTTGAACCCTTGTATTTTGAAGGGATTGCAAAGGCCCACCAACTGATCCGCAGTATCTCAGAACCGGACACTAGGGTCATCAATCCGGCCCAGTTCGCACCCGCTTCAGTTCATAAGAACAAACCGAAACCGTTACTTCCAAAGATAAGCCTACCTCACTTCTCAGGCCAGGAAGGTGAATGGTATTCTTTTTATGAACTGTACTGCTCCCTAATTCATGAAAACTCAGACGTTGTCGACATTCATAAGTTCTATTTCCTGCGTGCGTCCTTGGAAGGCGAGGCCTTGGCCTTGGTTCAGTCACTGCCTTTCAGCGCAGATAACTACCACATCGCCTTTAAGCTCCTCAAAGAGAGATATGGTAATTTACGTTTGAGTGTCGCTCGCCATATCCGCTGTCTGTTCAACCTGCCAGTCGTCAAACCTAATGACGTCACCTCTTTAAGAGACCTGTTAGATTCTATTCAATTGCACGTGAGAGCGTTATATCAACTCAAGCAACCAGTCCAAACGTGGGACACTATTCTTATTCATCTAGCTACATCAAGATTCGATTTTTCGACATTAAAGGCTTGGGAGATCGAACTCACTCGCAAGGAGGAATTTTCGTTCGAACACCTCATCTCGTTTCTCAACAGCCGGTGCCAAGTCCTTACAGCACTCTCATTTCAGTGCGAAAATGTCGAAACGAGTCATAAGGGTAACATTTTTGAGAAAAAACTTGTCTTTTCAAATGGTCATCAGCCCCCATCTGTCGAGAACAAGCAAACTCGTTCCGCTTCTTTCAACCATCCAAGAGAACATATCAGGCCGCTCAACAAACCTTTAAAATGCACGCTCTCTAAAAAGCTTCACACTTTGTACTCCTGCAAATCTTTTAAAGAATTGTCTGTCGAAGACCGAAGGAAGTTTGTCTTCTATAGCAAACATTGCTTCAACTGCTTGTCACCTAAGCATTCTTCTTCAAACTGCACGTCTTCCAATCTCTGTTTTCATTGCAAAAAAACGCATCATTCTTTATTGCACGTTCATGATAAATCGAGGTCACCAGTACCCGCTTCTTCAAGCTCCATGCAGAGCAGCTCCGAACAAACTAATGCTTCTTCCTGCATTTCTAACGCCGAAACTTCTCACAGTGCGCAAGCCCTTTTGTCCACTGTACAATTCGAAATCCAAGATAAATTTGGAAATTGGTTTCGAACCCGCGGTCTTCTCGATTCCGCTTCAACGCACAACTTTGTTTCGCAATCGTTAATTAAAAACTAGGTCTTTCATCATCACCTATTTCCATCGATGTATCCGGCATTGACAATTTGAAAACTCAAGTCTTGCAGTCTTCAAAATTGAAAATCAGAGACGTTTGCCAAAGAAACACCAATCCTAACTTAAACTGTCTCATTCTTACCAGTATTGGCAAGGATACTCCTAGCAGCTCTATTAATACTTCCGGTTTAAAGATTCCTTCGCACTTAAGGTTAGCTGATCCTCAGTTTTATGCTCAAGGTCCTATTGACATACTCTTTAGTGCCAATGTTTTTTGGAATTGCCTCCGTAAACAGGTTCGCAAGTTATCTTCAAACGTGGTCGCCAGAGACACCGATTTTGGTTGGGTTATTACGGGTGAAATCCAACAACCCAGTCTTCAAACCAAATTGCAATGTCATTTCGTTACTGCTGATATAAATCCCTTTTCTGAAAAAGAGAACGCTCATGTTTTCGATCTCGATACTTTTGAAAAACACTTGCCGAAACGATGTCTCATCGTGAGCAACTACGCCACCTTTGTAAGTTGTTTAAATGGTTTTGCCTTCTTCCCGCATAAAATGGCAATTCAAGTTCGCCTCACCTTGTGTTACTTCGTTTACTTTCTCATGTCATTTTTTATAGCACGTAATTGCTTAAACTCTCTATCGAAAACTATCTTCCCCTTATGTAAAACCATGGCTATCAGTCTCCATCACTTCGCTGTAAGCTATGTTTCACTTCTTTCGCTATTAGAAGGATGGCCACGGCCGGCTCCGTACCCCTTCCTCACAATTGGAAGTCGCTTTTGAAACCGCTTGAAAATCTGAATTCTCTAGCATCTAGAATAACTATTCTTACGCATAAACTCCTTCTCAATGTCCCAGCTTTTCTTCTTTGTTCGGAAGAATTAAGCTTTTTTTCTGTCGAAAATTGTCGGATTCCGTGATCCTCTCAATTATGCGAAATTGAGTTCTTACTTTATTTCTTATGTCTCTAAATTGTTTTTTCACGTCCAAGCTACGGATGACTGCATGACGTGTTACTCGTTCCGCTTCAAGTTACAGCTGATTCAACCAGTGTTGTTTGTTTATTTCAAACTGCTTGTTTGTCAAACTTGTTTGTATACAAGCTTGAGTAAGGCCAAGTTGCTGTTCATTTCCTGTATGCTTGCCAAAGGTCAGAGCAAGTTTCCCTTATCTCAACTCTGGCTGACTGCCAACCATTGTCTTGCGAGTCGCTCCCGTAATCTCGGAAGCCGTTCACCTCATTACCAAAATAAACTTGTTCCGTTCAAGGACTCTTTCAGATATTTATATTCCTTATCTCGCTGTACTATGTGGGTCGAGGTCATTCATGCTTATGTCTCCCACTTACTCACGCTCGTATCCTACAACTGCTTCGATTCTTGTTTCATAACATCGTTGCGTATTCTTCACGCGTTCATGTATTGCTCTTTGCTTACATATTTTTCACCTTTAATGTTCATTGATGAACAAACTTGTTTTTTCTCGTCATTACATTCGATGTGTTTTCGTATTTATACTTGTCACGTCACGTTTCTCGCTGACTTAAGTATTTTTCTGATTAATCCCTTTGATACTTATTATAACTTAAGGTCATTGTTTATGGCTACTAGATTGTTACCTATGGCGTTCTTGCCTCCTACTCTCATAGTTCCTTTGTTTATTTGGTATATTCTTATCCTTAATAGATGTACTTTCTATACGCTTTGTTTAAACTTGTTAATTCTTCTTTCGCATCTTATCGCAATTTTTACTAGTGTTTTATTTCCCTCAGCTTCTAGCTATTTTGTGATTGAAGGTGTTGTTAATTCTCGTTTTTTAACTCCGCTTTCCAATGACCCTGATGACCTGCTTCCACTCACACCTGGTCACTTCCTTACACGCACTTCTCTCTCTCTGCCCCTCCTCCCCTTCCTAATTCTTACAGGGATTCTGATTTACCTATGGTTTGGCGTAAACTTGAAGCCCTCCGCAATTCCTTTTGGAAGAGGTGGAACTTGGAATATTTAACTTCCTTGCAACGGAGACAGAAGTGGTTTCTTTCCAGACCCGACATTAAAGTGGGGGACTTGGTCTTGGTTAGGGATGATTCTCTCCCCCTAGTTTGGACTTCTGGTAGAGTGACCGAGTGTTATCCTGGAAGGGATGGGAGAGTCAGGGTGGCCAAAATCTTGACCACTAATGGTCAGATCGCAAGGCCACTTCTCTTTAATTTCTCCATTACGTTTAAATGTTTAACTGCTTATTTGTTCTCTGTTGGTGTTTATCCCTCCCAGTATGGTGTATTCTTGGAATACACGGTACGAGAGAATATAATTTCTATGCTCTTTGCATGTTCATTTCTTCCTTTTTTATCAAACACCAATAGCGATCTTCTATTTTCTCTTTGATGGTCATGTCTCTTATGTCATTGTGAGTCTGTTCTAGATATATATCTTCCATGACCCACCTAGCGTCATCTAGCAGCGTATCTCTGAAGCTCCTCAAGTCTTCCTGGTGCAAGAGGACTTTCTTTTCCATCTGGCCATCAGATCTCGTCACCATCGCCAGCTATCAACTCTTTGAAGACCATTCATCAAGAAAAACATTTATTTTTGTAAAGTTGTTTCATGTTTATGTGCAACCTCTTTGTTCCTCCCCTCTCTCGCCCGCTTCCCCCCTTCGCCCCTCCTCCTACTGCTCTTCTCCGCGCGCGCAGCCAGCTCGCTCGGTCACTTCATTTCTACACTTCTCCGCGTCGTGAGCAACAGCTCACTCACTCTCTTAAGTGCACTCAACTTCTTGTTGGTCATGCCGTCTAGGCTAGTACTTTTCTGCGTCTAGCAGCTCTCACTTGTAAGTCGGCCGTCGACTCAGTTAAGGCTCAACTAGAGCTAGCCTCCTGACCTAACGAGGCATTTTTTAGATTCCACGCCATGTGGTAACTTTAAACATCAAGGAGAACCTCACCTTCGCCATGCAGCAAAGTTAAGTACAAACTTCAAGTTTTAACCTCATCTTCATGGTTTTAACTTCTACATGCTTTTAACGATCTTTTATAGAGAGTGTGAATTTACTTATTTGTTGAAATAATCATCCTTCGCGGGATTTTCCATGTTGGGCTTTTGTCTAATTAAGCCAATCTTGGTGAAAAGCAGAATTTCTTATGCTTGTTAAATGAGAAATCTTCTCACCACGTGGGATATTATCTAATACCCGCTGTCTATAAATTACCAAGCTAGTTCCTCCGCTGGATTAACTTTGGCCCCATTCTTCTATTAAGATCGTTCTGGAACCTTCCAGATCCTGTACTTTATTAACAAGTCCTGTCGTCATGTATTTTTACTCACTTGTGAGAATACTTTTTAAAATTGAAGAATCTTACTTCTGAATTAAAGCTCAATAGCGAATTTTCTTCCACCGATGGAATGTTCTATGGCGCATTTAATTGTAATTCACAACCTTCTCAAGAAATAGACTCTCGCCTACCTAGTGCAACCAGTTATTTTCATCATTGCAATAACTTTCTTTCCCATAAACTTTCGTGTTATTACAGTGAAATTTTCATCTATTCAAAAGACTATAGTGATAACTAGTGCTTGTTCCACTTTTCTACCGCGTCGCGATCGTCCGTTTACATTAAATAAGGCCATGAACATTGATCCTAAATCCCAATGATCTTTCCTCAACCCACTACTAACAACCCATATTAATAAAATTGTAACTTTTCTATAAGATGTCACTCTAACGAAGTGCCCTTCCATTTTGCTTGTTTATCATTAATTAATTTCTGTATAATTACGTGTTTTATACACGGTTCAAGCTTACATTGTTTCTACCTTATAATCAGGGAAAACAATTCTTTCAACTCTTGAGTGAGTTATTTCTAGTTCTCACGAAATGGAAACTGCCCCATTTGGCTCGTGATTCCTACTTAAACATAGGAGGTCAAGAAACTTCCTTTTAATTCTCTCTTCAGGTTTCACAGTAAGTGACCTGCCCTTAATTGTATAATAACCAATAGTAATTCAGCTTAAATATAAGAAGTTGTAGGAACTTCTATCTTAAACTTCATGTTTTTCTTATTGTTATTTTCGAAGTTGTCACTCTTTCTAGAATATTCTCTCAATAGTTTCTTAAAGTACACACCTTGTACTCTATTTATTGTTAAATTTTTATTACTTCATTTGTTTTTTTTTCTTGCAAAGATTTTAGAAAATATATACGGTTCGAAACCTCATAAATTGTTAATTGCCTGGCGCAAACGTTTAATGATTTCTGAGGTCTGTGACCCCAAAATTGTTAACCAAATTGAAAATCTTTGTTAAAGTTATCAACTTCTTTTGCCTTGTTAAATAAATTAAATATTTGTTTTTGGATTTATCATTTCGCAAATACAACGGTTAGGCAAAATCCTGTCTTCCATTGGCTCTCCCTACTCAATGCCATTAAATCTATTGATAGGGCTTTCACCACTCGTTGCATTTGAGCAAGAACTCTTAGTGGTAATCTCGTCAAAGTTTCTCTTAGCTTTAAAAGCTCATTCTAACTGGCCAGTAAGGCAAGTAAAGCTCGCTACGCCAGGTACCTGCTTGTGGAGATCCTCTCCGAAAACTTATGGTTAGTTTTTCAAAAGATAAGTGTTTCTTTTTGTCTAAACTTTTAGCCGGCTCCTTGCTGAGTAAATGCTTAGCCATTTCCAAATGCAACCATTGGTCCACTTACCAAAATTACTCCTCAAGGTATAATTTTTTATCGTTATCCTTCTTGGAAGCACTTGGTCGCTTTTTCAGGAACTCCATAACTTCGAAAACTGGAAATACTAAACCTGATTCAAATTATTGGCATTCTTCGAATTACTTTGCAAAAACGAATTTCTTTGAACAGACATACAATAAATCTGTTACTCTCAGTCTTGCCAGACCACCACCCTTCCCCATAGTAAGCAGATGCATGCTTGAGAGGGAGTATACTAAAGCCACTCTCTTGCAAACTGCCCAAGTTCTAGCTGTGTTTCCCGTCAGCTTAGACAAAGCCGTTACCCACTTTAGGTATCAGAGAGCGGATTTGCGGTGGCAACCGCCTCTAAGTACATTTAAGGTTAAATTTATAACTATTGTGGGACTCTCCTCCTATTTTTCTATCCTGTTTCTCCAGTCCGAAACCCACCTCCTTTTCTTTATCATCTTCCCTTGGTGGTTAGGTTATTCCTCAGTCAATAATCTACCCACCCTTCCTGACGCAATGTGATTTTTCAGGTGAAAATTCCAACCCCTGCTGTCACCGGGATTTGAACCCCAGCTGTCCGGGTAAAGAGGAGCAGCTAAGCACCTGCGCCATCACGCTCCCCACTGGTTAGTTGTCTATCCACCCATTACTCCATAAATACCTAATAATAATAATAATAACAATCATCCTCCATACACATGTCCATTAAAGCTTGTTTTCACAAAACGCTTATGCTTTTAGGTGTATAACACATTTTTTCCTCATCCCGTTAAAAGCATATGTTATGACCTATTTTTAAGCTATCACTCCTAATTTTGGGATTCTTCGTTTCCTAGATATAGATTTTTCAATTTGGGGGGTTGTTTTCACCCCCTGCTATTTTTCATCAAAAACAAAAGATCTTAGGTTCATTTATCATTTTTAGGTGTTGAACATGTTTTTCCCCCATAAGATGATTATTTACTGATTTAGGGGTGAAATGACCAATCGAGGTAAAAGCCCATATCATCCCCTATTTTTTAGCTATCACACCTAATTTTAGGGTTCTTCGTTTCCTATATATGGATTTTTCAATTATGGGGGTGGTTTCCACCCCCTGCTATTTTTCATCAAAAACAAACGATCTTAGGTTCATTTATCATGTTTAGGTGTTGAACACGTTTTTCCCCCATAACATGACTTTTTACTGTTTTAGGGGTGAAATGACCAAACGAGGTAAAAGCCCATATTATCCCCTATTTTTTCAGCTATCACACCAAAGTTTAGACTTCTTCGTTTCCTAGATATGGATTTTTCAATTTGGGGGGTTGTTTTCACCCCCCTGCTATTTTTCATCAAAAACAAAAGATCTTAGGTTCATTTATCATTTTTAGGTGTTTAACACGTTTTTCCCCCATAACATGACTTCTTACTGTTTTAGGGGTGAAATGACCAATCGAGGTATTTTTTAAGCTAGCACACCTAATTTTAGGCTTCTTCGTTTCCTAGATATGGATTTTTCAATTTGGGGGGTTGTTTTCACCCCCCTGCTATTTTTCACCAAAAACAAAAATCTTAGGTTAATTTATCATTTGTAGGTGTTTAACACGTTTATCCCCCATAACT
The DNA here is from genome assembly GCA_946902985.2 of Meconema thalassinum. Lineage (NCBI taxonomy): Eukaryota > Metazoa > Arthropoda > Insecta > Orthoptera > Tettigoniidae > Meconema > Meconema thalassinum. The sequence continues at coordinate 130,491,027 of OX336391.1, read as the reverse complement.
TGACTTTTTACTATTTTAGGGGTGAAATGACCATTCGAGGTAAAAGCCCATATCATCCCCTATTTTTTAAGCTATCACACCTAATTTTAGGCTTCTTCGTTTCCTAGATATGGATTTTTCAATTTGGGAGGTTGTTTTCACCTCCCTGCTATTTTTCATCAAAAACAAAATATCTTAGGTTCATTAATCATTTTTAGGTGTTTAACATGTTCTTCCCCCATAACATGACTATTTACTGTTTTAGGGGTGAAATGATCAATCGAGGTAAAAGCCCATATCATCCCCTATTTTTTAAGCTATCACACCTAATTTTAGGCTTCTTCGTTTCCTAGATATGGATTTTTCAATTTGGGGGGTTGTTTTCACCCCCCTGCTATTTTTCATCAAAAACAAAAGATCTTAGGTTCATTTATCATTTTTAGGTGTTGAACAGGTTTTTCCCCCTTAACATGACTATTTACTGATTTAGGGGTGAAATGACCAATCGAGGTAAAAGCCCATATCATCCCCTATTTTTTAAGCTATCACACCTAATTTTAGGGTTCTTCGTTTCCTATATATGGATTTTTCAATTTTGGGGGTGGTTTCCACCCCCTGCTATTTTTCATCAAAAACAAAAGATCTTAGGTTCATTTATCATGTTTAGGTGTTGAACACGTTTTTCCCCATAACATGACTTTTTACTGTTTTAGGGGTGAAATGACCAAACGAGGTAAAAGCCCATATTATCCCCTATTTTTTTAGCTAGCACACCTAATTTTAGGCTTCTTCGTTTCCTAGATATGGATTTTTCAATTTGGGGGGTTGTTTTCACCCCTGCTATTTTTCACCAAAAACAAAAGATCTTAGGTTCATTTATCATTTGTAGGTGTTTAACACGTTTTCCCCCATAACTTGACTTTTTACTGTTTTAGGGGTGAAATGACCATTCGAGGTCAAAGCCCATATCATCCCCTATTTTTTAAGCTATCAAACCTAATTTTAGAATTCTTCGTTTCCTAGATATGGATTTTTCAATTTGGGGGATTCTTTTCACCCCCCGCAATTTTCCATCAAAATCAAAAGATCTTAGGTTCATTTATCATTTTTAGGTGTTTAACCCGTTTTTCCCCCATAACATGACTTTTTACTGTTTTAAGGGTGAAATGATCAATCGAGGTAAAAGCCCATATCATCCCCTATTTTTTAAGCTATCACACCTAATTTTAGGCTTCTTCGTTTCCTAGATATGGATTTTTCAATTTGGGAGGTTGTTTTCACCCCCCTGCTATTTTTCATTAAAAACAAAATATCTTAGGTTCATTTATCATTATTAGGTGTTTAACATGTTCTTCCCCCATAACATGACTATTTACTGTTTTAGGGGTGAAATGATCAATCGAGGTAAAAGCCCATATCATCCCCTATTTTTAAGCTATCACACCTAATTTTAGGCTTCTTCGTTTCCTAGATATGGATTTTTCAATTTGGGGGGTTGTTTTCACCCCCCTGCTATTTTTCATCAAAAACAAAAGATCTTAGGTTCATTTATCATTTTTAGGTGTTTAGCACGTTTTTCCCCCCATAACCTGACTATTTACTGTTTTAGGGGTGAAATGACCAATCGAGGTAAAAGCCCTTATCATCCCCTACTATTTAAGCTATCACACCTAATTTTAGGCTTCTTCGTTTCCAAGATATGGATTTTTCAATTTGGGGAGTTGTTTTCACCCCGCAAAGGGGGACGTCACCCCAAGTGCTAGGACCCTTCATACAAGTCCCTAGCATGATTGGTTCGCGAGATATGAACAATAGTGTAGTTAGGCCCTTTCGACAAAAACGAATCATACATTCAAAAACGGGGCGTCACCCCCAGGGTTAGGATACTGCCTATGGCAAAATCCCATCAGGGGTTCAGAAAATATTAACAAACGTATAGTTAGGTCCTTTTGACAAAAGCCGTCCGTGTGCGCACATAAAAAATTACTATTTCACCCCCCGGGTAAGGGTAGTTTTTATTTTGGGGTGGATATACCTCGTTCATAGGAAAGGGGAGTTCACCTCGAGTCCTACGACACCTCATATGTTTAAATCCGATTATTGGTTAGCGAGATAGTAAAAAGCCGATGACCTATTAGTTTTTATGGTTTATTTCAATACATATTAAAAAACACTCATCTATAAATAATCATTTAAAAAAAGCCCGCTCTTTTACAAAATCCCCAAGTGTGCAGGCGTACAAAAATAAATAACTATTTCATCCCCCGGGTAAGGGTAGTTTTTATTTTGGGGTGAATATACCCCGTCCATAGAAAAGGGGAGTTCACCACGAGTCCTACGACACCTCATAGTTTTAAATCCGATTATTGGTTAGCGAAATAGTAAAAAGCTGATGACCTATTAGTTTTTTGGGGTTTATTTCAATACATATTTAAAAAAGCACTCTTTTATAAATAATCATTTAAAAAGCCCGCCCTCTTACAAAACTCCTCAAGTGCGCATGCATACAAAAAGCACTCATCGCCAAAATGTCAAAAAAAACATCATGTTTACCCCAAATGGCGTTTCCCAATTCCATCCATTTTAAAAAATAACCTCACCATCACCTAGAGCGGAAAAGATACCATCTAAACGACCCCTCACTCGACCCTACTCCTCCCACACCACCTAACCCTTTCCCAACATAGGCATATATATTCAAGCACGAGCGCTACTTGAGAAAACCAACACTACCCCACTACTCGCGAATGATCTTTTAGTTTTGGTCTTTTAATTAAATAAAGAGGCTATAGGAAAGTAGGGGGCGTCACTACGAGTGCTAGGACACCCTGTATGTCCTAATCCCATGTTTGGTTAGCAAGATATCAGGTTCGGAGCCGATACGAGGAGGGTTCAAAAAGAAGTGGCGCCGCTCTGTCATCATCCCACTACTTTAGCACAATAACAAGAAAGTATAATTTTATGTCGAAATGTCCAGTCATTCTATCCATTCTATTACTCTCTCTGATGGAATGAAGAAATCAGCCCAGCTACTCGAGTAGGCTCGTAGCTTGCAGTTGCCGACGATGTGAGAGATGGTTTGCCGTGGAGCACCACAGTCGCATTCAGGTGACGTTAAGCAGTTCCACTTGTAGAGTGAGTCCCTGCATCTTCCATGACCTATGGCCCACTGTCTGCGTGGAAGATGGGATCCACTAGCCATTTGCACACCAGAAAAGATTTTGTGTAGGGACAAGTCTGTTGAAGTTTCCCAACGGTCTTTCCAAACTTTCACAGCGTCGAAGTTGTTGTGAGCCATATCAGCAGCAGCTCGCAAAGGTGGATGGCGTGACTTCAATCTTTGAAGAATAAGTGCAGGGATGTCTTCTTGTACCATTAACACACAATGAAACTCATCTTACCCCATCCTCAACTCAATAAAAACGGAAACAATGAGGTACACGCGTACAAATAGCTTGGCTAATTTTCACTATAGTATATAATGTTCCACGGACAGCGTGATAACAGTTGAGCAAGTTTTTCAGGCATGTTCATCGTGGTTTAAAAAGTTTCAGTCTTTTGACTGGTTTGATGCAAATCTCCATGCCTTCCTGTCCTGAGCTAATCGTTTCATCTCTACATAGCTACCACAGCTTACATCCGAGGCAATCTGTTGAACATATTCTAAACTTGGTCTATCCCTGCAGTTCTTGTCCTCCACCTTCCTTCCGTAACTAAGTTTACTATTCCTGGGTGTATTAGTATGTGTACTTACCAACCCCCGTGGCTCATGATCTCAAGATTAACGGTCACGTTAAACTACAAGCTTCCTTCCTTACTTACCAACCTATCTCTTCACTTCATCAGTAATGACCAGAAACATCCCTTCCCTCCCACTCGTCTAAATACTTCTTCATTTGTAACCCTATCTACCCATCTGATCTTCATCATTCTCCACATTTCAAACGCTTCTATTCTCCTCTCAGCTGCTCCAACAGTCCAATTTTCACTTCCACAGAGCGCCACGCTCCAGACAAAGGCTTTCAAAAATGACTTTCTATATTCGATGTCAACAGATTTCGTTTCTGTAGAAATGCTTTTCTTGCCTGAGCCAACCTATTTGTTATATCCTCTTTGCTTCGTCCATCACTTCCTAAGTAACAGAAGTCTCCTACTTCGTATAGCTTTTCACCTGCCAAATTTAGTATGTAGGGGTTTATGATTTCTCTCGGTTGCGTTCCATTAATTTAGTTTACCTTCTTTGATTTTCTTCACGAATTATTTCCTCAACACGGGTCCATACCATTTAAGAACTCATTCACACCCTCTGGTGAGCATTTCTGAACGTTCTAGCGGATAATAATTTGTCTAGCATCTTCAGGGGATCGTCTGTCTCTTATAGACAAATCAACAACTGCCAACAAGTCCAGAAAAGTTGCTCATCCAGTAATTCAACAAGATGTTTAGTAAAGAACATATACCCTACTTTCTCCTAAATATATGGTAGTTATAACTCTTTGTCTTTATCAAAGAGTATAATATAATTATTTCCTGGTTCAAGACCGTAGAAACTGGTAACCTCTACCAAATACCAGGACCTCGGAAAACTACTACCATCATTGAAGAAAGAAAAAGAAGGCATATTTCCAGACTTTTATGGAACTGGAGACATAATCGACCGGAGTTGGGCAACATCCAACTTTGAGTTGAAGCATGTATTTACACGTCTGGCTGTCCATGGTTTTCACCGCCTTAATTGTATTACCAAATCTTTCCATGCCTCTACAGTGACGTGTGTATACTAATTATGTGGTAAAGCATGTGACCGATACCACATAGAGCCCTGTAGAAATAGAAAATAATAAATCTGAGACTAATCAATACAAATCCCCAGAGCCCAACTTTAGTGTACATGTTCATTCTTTATTTTCGATCGCTATTTGGCTGCAATAAAATTATTAATTAATATCCTGAACTAACACCAAGAGCTAGAGTACAGATACTATATGAGATCGTTTTGTTCTGAAGTTCAAATAACATTTTCAAATAAAACAAAATAGTCTGTTACGAACGCTTTAAAATAGAAATGTATCGTATTATCAACTTTTCATTCTCCAAATTCGATGCGTATAGAATGCCAATGGTATGCTTACTAAAGGCGTCCCACGTAGACCAGTCATGACATCTGGTGGAAAATTTTCGTATAAGATAACCCGAATAGTGCGAGTGCATTCTAGCAGCCGTAAAAATATACTTTCACTTAAAGCTGTAAGATAATCTGAGGGCCGGTGCGCAGTTCGCAACCAGTTGGCCATGATAGTTTACCTCGTTGCTGTTAGAAGCCTCGTGCAGATCCGCTGGCGAATTTTGTTTTAATTCAATATATATTTTCCATTTTAATATGCACAATATAACGCGTAATTTTAAAACGTCTGAATAATTACAAAACAATAAATATAAAGAGATTCAAGCAAAACAATCCAACTCTGATAGATTTGGACCCTAGGCATACGGGTGAAAGGCTAACGCTTTTCCACATAGCTCGACATGTCAACAAAAATTCTCCGATATCAATTAACTTACATACAACGTCTTAGCAAATAATGATTTAGACTAAACGATTTCTTCAGTGGAGCATTTTTTCATTTTTTTATTACTTCTATCAGTAGGCTATATTGCATCCAGTAATCAAACAAGTGAAATATAGGTCAGGCACAAGACATCAGCTGCCATCTTTTCTTGTAACTGAGACGTCTCAGCTTTTTAACTACTTCTCCACTATAATATTACAATATAAACTTATCATTTCGAACCTGCCTCGTCCTTTAGAACAGTTTAAACGATTCTTGGTTCGATAATCGGAACTTGTGGGTCCCATGTTATGGATTATAAAGGTTGCATAATTCACACGGCCGCAGTCCTGAAACGGTACGGCTGATGATTTTGTAATTTGGGAACAAGACGCGTCCCATACAAAGGCATATTGTTACCAAATTTGGAAGAGATCGGATTATTAGTTTAGTCGTTAATTGATTTTACTTTTTGAACGTTTGAGTGGCCGCCATTCAGTTTTGGTAAAGAAGGCGGCGATATAAAACATAACACTGAGGTTCCCTTTGCTAGTGCTACATCTGTACAAAATGTTGTTCAAATTGGATTCACCGTGTTTGAATTGATAGAGGGGTGGGGGGGGCACACATACAGAGTACACACACGTACACACACAGACACACAATTTTTGGCCCTGTGTAGATCTCATAAGTCTACTTTTTTTTTTTTTTTTGCAAAAATCGAAAGTAGGCTAAAAAGGAATTAATTGGTAATTAAAGAATCCACTGAGTCACCAGAAATGACGCGGTGAGCCGATGATGACTTTCAATGTAGATCAGGAGTCAATTTCCATTGCAAACATAACTGTTGTGTAGCATTGCGCCTATCTTCTCAGTCAGATACCTCGGGCTGTTGTATCGAATTAGAGATCTGAAAGGATGGACGCTCGGGAATCAAAGGTTTCTTTTTCGTCTCATTTTAGAGACGTGGTTATTCACTGAACTCAAATTGAAAACGCTGTGAACTGATTTCCTCCTGAGATATAGGCTATTCTCCTTTCACCAGCTGCGACATGCGGTCCACAATGGTAGAGAATATATAGTACGAGTTGATAATCTCGTAAGATACAATATCAAAGCTATTGTTGACATAGGGAAATCTTTACGTTCGATCAAAGATCCAGTTGGTCTTACCTGTGCTGGACCGACAGTAGTGGCTGCGCGGGCTAAAGCGCTGCGTTAGACCATGGGGCCAAGCTCTCTGCTGACTCGGTAGACGCGTGGGTTCGAGCCCCACCGTCGGCTGTCCTTGAAATGGTTTTCCGTGGTTTCCCATTTTCAACACCAGGCAAATGCTGGAACAGTACCCTCTGACAGGCCACGGCCGCTTCCTTCCACATCCTTGCCCAGTTTCATTCATCTTCATCCATTCCATCTCTCATCCCGACGCGCAGGTCGCCCACGGGCGTCGAATAGAAAGACCTGCAATCGGCCTCTCAGGAGACCACACGACAAAAAAAAAACCTGTGCTGGATTATATTGAACTCCATGTTCCTGTGGTTACGTACGCTATAATGTTAGACGGGCACGTAAGAGAATGGCTTCGGTGGCGTAGTCAGAAGCATGATGAACTGCTATACCCAAGATCATGGGTTCAAACCCGGCTTCGGTGGCGTAGTTGGTAGCATGCTGAGCTTCTATGCCCAAGATCGCGGATTCAAATCCGGCCGAAGTCGGCGGATTTTTTAAGAGCGTTAAAAATCCCTCAGTATGCCTTCCTTCGGAGGGGAAGTAAAGCCGGCGGTCCAATGTCATAGATTTATGGCATGTTAAAGAACCTTCCACTAATTACACCTGTGTGAAGCTAAATTGTATAGGTTAAGAATGTAAACAACGCTCTTAGGTTCCTACGTTCGTTGCCCAGAGCCGACTGCGGTGACGTCTGGTACCTAAATTCTGAACTAGGAGTCGTTGACGGTGGCGTTTGGTGGCAAAAGTAGGAACTATTTGAAAATTGATCGTCTGCAGCTCTTACTTGAATTAAAACAGATACACACGCTAATAGAGTCACCACAATTAACACCGGTTATCAGACAGTTTCTACACACACCCAAAGAACACGGGGTTACATGACCGCGTTGTCACAGCCCCTAAACTTAAGAAGCAACCAACCGATTTTTAAGAGCGTGAAAATCCTTCAGCCTGCCTTCGGAGTGGAAGCAAAGCCGGCCCTTGTCATAGATTTATGGCATGTAAAAGAACCTACCACTGCAATTGGCAGTGTGTAGGTTATATATGGCTGGTTAGAAACGCTCCGTCAAGTTCCAACGTTTGCCGCTAGGTGTTAGTAACAGTGGCATCTGGTATCCAATGTTGGAACTACTTGAAATTGAACTTGTTGGGAGCCGTCGGGCGTTCAATTAAAATACCCTGCTATGGCCATTGGCTGCATGTCATATATAATAATAAGAGAATCACTATAGGCCTAAGGATTAAGGAACACCGTAGACAATTGCGTCTTTAACAACCATAGAAGTTTGCTGTAACTGAAATTCCATACAGATTGACCATCAAATTCCTTTAATGAAACATCTGTCACCTGCATGGAGAAAAGTTTCACTCGCAGAAACATTTGACAGGCATACACTCTATATAGAACTTCAATAGAGTTGATGGATGCCATGTGAGCAAATTATAACTAGCCTCTGTAGTTAGGTTGCCATATTTAACCTATTTTCATTTTATGAAAAAAATAGGCATATGAGATCACCTTTTGTCCGTGTGTCTGTATGTGCGTGTGTGTGTGATTCGTGTGTATGTCGCCCTAATAACTTCTAAACGGCTGGAGCGATTTCAATGAAACTCGGTAAACTCATAGCACCATTCTGGCCGACCCCGACCGTGCCCTTCAAATTTTATTGTGTCTCACCAATCCAACATGGCTGCTGTGCGAATTATTTCACCAGTATTCAGTATCTCCGAAACTATTACCGATATCACCCTGATATTTTGTACGGTGATGAAGGGCACTACTAAAAATTCACCTATGAGACTTTCAACATGGCGGCCAAGCAAAGTTGAGACTTTTAAATAGACTTTTCTCGCGATTTAACCATCCAAACGTAATGAAACTTGGTACAGGAAATGTTTATAGATACTTTAATGCACTGGCGTCTAATTTTGTTCAATTGTGTACATAACCTTAAAATGGCGACTGTGCGAAAAGTTTCACTGGCATTCAATATCCCCGAAACGATTACATATATCATCCTAAAATTTTGTACGGTGATAAAGGGTACTGCTACAAGTTTATAAATGTAACTTTCAAAAACCTGTAAAGTACAAAACGAACATGGCGGCCAAGCGAATTTGAGACATTTTAATAGACGTTTCTCGTGATTTAACCATCTGAGCGCAGTGAAATGTGGTACAGTAAATGTTTATACATATTGTAATGCACTGGCATCTAATTTAGTTCAATTGTTTACATAACCTCAAGATGGAGGCTGTGCGAAATTTTAAAATTAAGTTTTTTATTTCTTGCGTCATAATCATGCGATCGAAGTGAAAGTTTGAATAATGAAGCTACGCAATACTTTTCCTTTAATGGTACATAACTGTATTGCCTATACATATAACAATCCAAAATTGTGACCATCCAAAATATTTTGACGGTTCTCAATATCCACGAATCTTTTACAGGAATCAAACTGATATTATCTAATGTTCAAAGAGGCTGTGAACATAAGTTCACCTATAGGACTATCAGTAACCCGGTGAGCACAAATCTAACATGGCGGCGACGCGAAATACAAATATTTAAATGGATGTCTCTAGCGATTTAACCATCCGACTGCAGTGAAACTTTGCACGTTAAATGCTTATACAAATGTTAATACACTTGCATCTAATTTATTTCAATTGTTTTCATAACAACAAGATGGAAGCTGTGCGAAATTTTAAAATCTCGTTTTTACTTCCTGTGTCCTAATCATGCGATTGAAGTTTCAACACCACACGTACACAATAATCTACATGTAATAGTATAATACATAAATAAAAATCCAACCTGGCGACCATATGAAATATCTGGACGTTCCCAATATCTACGAATCTATCACAACAATCAAACTGAAATTTTGTATGATAGAACAATTAACATGAGTAGGATATATGAAAATAGGCTGTATAGTTCTCTACGGAACTACTTGTCTTCTTTGACTTAGGAGACCATCGCCTCCTAACTAATATCATTTTATCTATGGAGGCGATACGTCATTCTTCCCTTAATTTCTAACCTTGATGATGAAGCAAAGTGTGGGTTTATTAATATTGCATCTCGTTCTAATAGCCTCAAAGCTTCGTCATGGATAATTCTGAATATTATTAATACTGTCCCTTAAGTGCCATCATCCAGGATAAATCCTGTGGATTGATATATTGCAGAGTCATCTATTCCATAGTATCTATTGTTATACCCATTGCAGCGCGGTTGTGTGATTCGTCAGCGGAAGTTGTCACTTTGAATGATGGCAGGAAATGACGCGGAGGCACTGAACTTATCGCAGACTCCCGTATCGACACAATGTCGTGATTTATCGTCTCCAGATTAAACCAACCACCGGTGATTAACCCTTTGGGACTGCTGCTGTTTCCGTCAAGCTATCAGCACTTCTGATCAGATGCACCGGATCACTACTGAGTTTAGAAACTACTGTCGTTGGTAAAACGATTTATGGTGTAGGGACATCTTGATCATCAGTCCATCTCCTGATAATCATCTTTCCTGTGGTACAGTTCACGCCACGCTTTTTGACCGGTCAGCCCAGGTTGCGCACTCGAACAGATTCCAGTCAGCGAGCCTCAGACAAGTGCAATTGATACGGGAGTTATGAAAGCTAGTCTGTGTCATCATGCTCTGTGTGCTCTGCTGGTGACGAATAAATGAAATAGTAGACTGTTATCGTAGTTACTTGCTGTTCCTTGTGTGCGTGTTGTGCTTATAGGGGATGATACAGTATTACCAATGTCAGGGGCAACATTGTGGCAAGTAGGATGCAAACTAATGCCTTAACTACTACAGTAGAGGCGAACACTAGAACCGCAGACGATGTCCGGGACAACACGGAGGCGAACATTAACAATGTCAGGGGTGACATCACTCAAGTCAGGGCTGACATCGAAACTAACCGAGCTGAAGCTAATGCCAATTTCTTAGCAGGCTTTGCTGCCGTGAGGGTTGATATGCTACGACTGAAACAAATGCAGGATTGACAACTTAACCACCTGTATGGCAGCTGTTAGGCTAGATCATAGGTGGGCAATGAGAGAGCGCATCTCCTGGAGCCAACTGCCTGAGCGCGAGCGGAGCCAAGGAGCCGGGACCAGCTGACTGCTCGCTAATAGTTTGTGATGGAACGACTAGATGGCAATATGCGAAGTCTAGGCACAAGCATTGCACCGGGCTGAGTAGGCCTATATTATGTGTACGGCTGTACGCTAAATATGAATCACGAACAAGCTTAGCACATTTTTATGAACAGTTTTCGCAAACATATTTCCCAAACAAGCACAAAATGACTGCCAAACTTCTATCAATGTTTGGTTCAACATATCTGTGTGAAAAACTGTTCTCTCTAATGAAGATAAATAAATATCCACGAAGAGCCACTCTAACTGACGCACGTTTCACTGTCGTTCTTCGAATTGCAAGTGCAAGATCGATGGCTCCAAATGTAACCCGTCTGCTTCAGCGAAAATTTACGCACACATCCTCATCATCTGCAGAATGACAGTTCAGATGTATAAGAACACATAGGCCGATGTTTTGTTTATGGCGAATTATATTTATTCATGTATTTATTTCTGTTCTCCTAGAGCGAGTTTTCGTTCCCTGTGTTCTAAACAAGTTGTTAGGTTTTCTGATTGTAGTTTCAAGACTATCGGTAGTGGGCAAAGGAGTGTGTAATTATCAGCTTTCAAAGTGATTATGTTTCCTACACAGAATGGAATATAATTAAGAGTATGTACGTTGCGCCATAATCAAATCATCTAATGCAAAACAAACAGGGCAGAAGTGTAAAGCTGTTGAGATACGCCGCTTGTAATGACAAGCTGTGCAAGCAGCCACAAGGTTAACTTCGGTGAGAGATTTTCGGCTCTTTCTCCTGCCGGAGCGCTGCTCAATGAGCCGAATTGTGCCCATCTCTGGGCTAGAAGTAGATGCTGTTAGGACTGATATCCGAACTAACAGGGCTGGAGTTCAAGTTACTCTAGACACCCTTAACGTAAACCAAGATGCAGTTAATGAAAGGTTGGACAATACAATAGCTGAAATCAATAGAGGCTTAGAAAGGAATCGAACGGACATGTGGGCTGACTCAATGTGAGTCGTATCGAAATTAACGCGTACATAGATGGATTAAAGGCCGATGTCAAGAAATCGAATGCACAGGTCAACGATCGAGTAGCTACGATCGAAGGGCGACTCAATGAAACCAATGAATTCGTGGAGACGGTGAGGAAGGAAATTACCACTGCCATCACTGGACTCAGTTTAATGTGAGGGGTTACAGTGGCGGCAGGGGCGTATATAGAAAAAAAATCGGCGGGGGGGGGGGGGGGCTGACTCTCCTGGAAAATTCTGAGTATTCTCAGGGGATTGTCACCGCAAAATACCCAGAAATATCAACCAATACCTTAGAGCATATAACTTTGTGTAGTTATTTTAGATAAGATTCAAAGTTTATATAGCCTACAATTATTACTGGCAATACAAATAGTTGTAAAATACAACAGACCAATAAAATTTTCTACTTTATGAATTTTCTATTATGATCTACTATGGAGTATGAATGGCATATATCTAAATATTTGTCAATTTACTAAGCAGAAAGGTAAAAAGTTCTTTTTAACATGTATTTCTCAAAAAACATACTGTGGAATTCACAGCTTTACATCACAAGGCTGAGTGCACCCCGTTCCAGCCCTCAGACTAGAATTAAAATTTCTTGGCACAGCCGGGAATCGAATTTGGATCTCCGGGGTGGCAGCGAAGAATGCTACCCTCTGCACGACGAGTTAGTATAATTTCAATTTTAATATTGTTTATAACTTAGCCGATAAGTTAAGATTCGGGTACAACCAAATTTACAATTATTTTATGCTCTTAACAAAGCCGCACTTTCTTAATTTTTATTGTTTTTTTCGAGGGGGGCTGGAGCCCCCTCAGCACCCCCCTTATATACACCCCTGAGTGGCGGTCAATATAAATGTAAAAAGGATGGCGGAGAATGTTAATGCTTTTAAGGAAGAAATGGCGACTAACTCTAAAACCATTAATGACAGGGCTACGACGGTCGAAAACCTTAAAGATCAGGTTCGTTCCAACTGTGAAGATTTTCGGATGGACATTGACATTATGAAGGGAGGATTAATTTAACAAAAATAATTTTCGATGCTAACATGACAAAATAATGTTACAGGAGACATTGATTTCCTTAGGAAGGAGATTCAGAGATAGGTAATTGCTGTCAGGGTCAAGACGGATACCGGACTTACCAGACAAAGCGAACTTGTTAATTAGACGGTCAAGGAACTAGAAGTGTGTTTGCGGGGAAAAATTGAGAGGTTAGAGTTTAAAGTTAACTCCATGAAGTCTGACACTTCGGAACTGAATACCCCGGACATACAACAAATAGAGCGCCGACTTCATGAGAAAATCGGAGCTCAGGGCAAATGGAACGAAAATGTGATACCATCATAAGACTCTATAGAATCGAGAACTTTCGAAACCAAGCCTAAGCAACTAAGTTTTGACGCGCCGCAGTTTGTGCCACAAGAGGGAATGAATGTCATGGTTATCAGAGCTCAAGATGAGAAACCATCTCGCTTCTCCGGGACTGGAGGTGTTACACCACTCGAGTTCTTACGTAGTGTGGAAGCGTACCTAAGTGGCACTATGGTAACACCTGATAGGGAGTTGAGAGTGATAGAGAAACTTCTAAACGGTCGAGCAAGTACTTGGTTTAGGCATCGCCGTCTGCTATGCTCTAACACCTCCCCACTTCACTCCAAACAGCGAATATGCAGGAGTACTAAAATGCTCCACCACTTACCTCGCAGCGCTAGCAAGCTGATACTCCAGTCGCTCGTATCTGTTGTTGTCATCTAAACTCGATGAATCTTCCGACTTGTTGGCTTTGTGTTCAGATATTTAACATGTTCAAATCGCTCTGTCATTTCACACGCGATCTTATCAATAAATGCTGGTATTGCAATTTTGCAAATCAACTTACTTAGCACTTCCTTGTCGCCGCTGTCAGACGATGATTCGCACATCATCAAGGGGGACTTACTCAAAGCAGGCAGAACAATTGCAGTCACGTGTTCACATATTTGGGTGGACATAAACTTTGCAACAGCACACACGAACTGAAAAATTGTTGTCATAATCCACACTAGTTTTTCACTCGGATAATGCAGCTTATCAGAAGTGTCCCTCTTGTAAATTAAATCCGTCAGTGGGGAGCTAAATTTCCTTCTTCCAACCAGCTGATAACATAGTTCACACTGAATTTCCTTTTGGACTTGTTGCACTATAAATCCTCCAGTGTACGTCATCGATGCTTGTTCCATTGTGACAAATCCAAGACCTGAAAGTTTATGTAATTAATAAATGCGTTCAAATGATGTTTTAATATAATAAAATATTTATAATAAATACTGTAAAATTTCGACTTACGTGGTGGTTCACTGAAGTTGTTTAAAATACTCTTGACTGAATCAGGAATAGAAGTCTGCTCTATCTCAGGTCTCTGCATGTCCTTACTGGTTATAACCATGTTCGCTAGGCCTTCTTTATTTCTTCGTGTATGGGATGAGAGGGAATAAAAGCCGGTTTTCAATATTCGGTTCAAGCTGTATATTACAGCCCTACAATCTAGCATGTCATTGCTTCCCGAGATATGTCCCAATTTGCTAAAGAAGTTCTCTATGGAGTCACTGTTGAATGCCCTTGTCAGTAGGAAATGAAATCCAGAAGACAGAAGATAACGTACACACAGAACGGTCGAAGAAGTAATCAGTAGAATAGCTTCATAAGTTTCTTTACTCAAAAATCCCATGGCCTTTTCATGACTCGATTCCTTGATCTTAGCTAGATACGACGGAAATTCCTCTTCTAACCATAAAAGTATCTCGTCGCTCATGTCGAAGAAATGCATTTTATCGCGATGTTGACATAAGTTTGTACTACTTACGTCGTGAATTCCTAACCATTTCTTAATTACTTTTAAAAAAGTAATAGTTGCACTGCAGTTCTGAAAGGCTTGTGCTTTAAAATGAGAAGAATTGTCCTTCAGGCAATCCAAAGCAGTTATGACTTCCGTAGAAAATACTTCTTTTGCCCTTTTTACGTTCATTTTCTCAAAGTTGGTCGGTGCAACATGCTTTCTTGTAAGGAAGGGGACGGGATTGATCATTTCCTTGGACTGCAGTTTATATAAATTTTCTACATACTCTCCAGTTATTTCTTCATGTCCATCTGTCATGCTCTTTTCTAGGAGACTGTTTCTTACATTATTTAAAATGTGACACTGATCGAAAGCCAGAAATAAAGGCCTGTTTTGATTTTCAGGATGGCATATCTGTAGCTTTATTTCTTTTCCACTCGACAGTCATCATATTTACATTAGTTATATGATTGTAGGTAACTAATCTTAAAATCACAAAGCCAAAAGTGTCCACCTCTTTTATTACTGACAGAGTTAGAGTGCAAAGTTCCAATCCCAAAAGACTTTTATAGAAGAAATATGCCGCAGGAATTCTGTAAGTGGTAGATAAGCCACATATCAGGAAGAACAGTAGGTTGTTTGCAAGAACTGTCCGATTTTCTTTTGCAACTGACGGGTTGGAACTGTTTTTACACCTGAAAGCGTTGGAATGAGTAGAGGTGTCCTGTCGACCGAAAAGTGTGTCGAGTTTGTTGTTGTACTGCAATTGCTGCTTGATTGACATCTCATCAATAATTAGAGAGCACATTTTTTCGACTTCGTTCAGCCTTTCAGACTCTAGCAGAAGCCTGTGTTTCACTAAGTCTGTTAGTCCTGCTTCACATGAAGTGTCCCCTATGTTACGGCTATGTGTGCTCTTCGATGGTAATTTAAATAAATTAATTCTGGCGAAATTGTATCCCTTAGGTGAAATGAATTCCAATATTACACATAGCTTTACTATATCTTCTGTTCATCTGGGTGATTTCTTGTTATAATTTACAATTTGCTCTAAAATGAATGAACATATGGAATTGGAAGGGTCACGCTCGTTAATATTTAGTATAGATTGTAAATATGCATGGTATTGATTATCATACTGGTGTAGTTGTCTCATTTGTGATCCTAGTTCTATTTCCAATTTATTAATTTTATTATTGGCACGCCACAGCTTTGCTCTAAGTGAAGATAAATCCCTTCCAGCGTCAGAGAATTTATTACGTGCGTGACTATCTGTCTGAACTTCAACAGACGTGTTACCATGACCTCTCAATCCAGAAACTTGGTCATCGAAAGGGATATCAACTGATTCAACTCCCTTAGTTAAATAGGTCACGTTGGCTATGGGCGTGACGTCATTACTATCGTGAAAATTTCCCACAGTATCGTTATCTCGCTTTCTTTTCTTGCCATAGTTTCCGTCATGTTTCATGAGTTTTCTTCTCTCTAATGTTGGTTTCGGTACTTTATGTGCAGGATAATCTTCGAATACCGTGGGGAAGACACTGTCCTTCAATTTCTTTATTTTCAGCCCTGGGCGACAATCAGACTCAAGAAAATGCCGCCCACATACGTGAGAAGTTTTTGACTCAAAATTCGGTACAAAATTGTCTCGAGAAATATTGTTAAGCCATTTCTGTCTTAATTCTGCATCACACGGGAATTCATGAAACGAAATGACTTTTACTTTCCCGGTCTTACTCTTGCAGTATGGAACACAGCAGTATACCATCGTGGCTAACAATCACCTACGGCAATTAAAAGTATTACTTCTCTTCGACATGATTATCAGCTATGACAATACAGAATACCGATGCATGTTCTAGAGACTATACATAACAAGATAATACGTCGGCACAACATAAGACAGGTATTTAAATTAAATAAACATACCTGCCTGTATATTCCATAGGCATGACAAAATTACGGAGGTGTAGTGAAAATGCTGTAACTACTGTAAGTAACACAAAGTATCAACACTTAGTGAACACCACTGCACTTCTCACATTACACAACTCAAGTGACAAATAACAAAGGTGTTAGATATTGAAATTAGAGACGTAGGCGGAATATTGCGCTCTTGGACAAGCTCACAATCGGTTCAGCTTAACATCGCTCCTGTCGGGAAGATCGTCAAGTAGGCGATGTTCGCTGCTTAGCACAAACTCGCGCTGAATGGGAAGGCGTTAGAGCATAGCAGACAGCGATGGTTTAGGGCGTTCAGACACTCGTTTAGTGGACACCAGGAGTTCAGAAAATCCTTACTTAAGACGTACTGGTCAAGTGACATCCAGCAAAACATCAGAGATGAGATGTACATGAACGGTACAGCACGAACCAGCCAACGAAGTACGCTATTTACTTCGTCGCCCAATTGGCGAAACTGCAATGTTTGCAACCGTCACTGGCAGAGACTGAATTGATCCAGACGAACATTAGGCAGTACCCCTCGGAAGTACAAAAGGTACTTATCGCGGCGAAGACTACCACTTTTTTCGAGCGTGACACTCTGTTAAGACGTCTTGATTCGAGCAATGAACAGTTCACACCGCATCGTCATAGGAACGAGACACGTAACATCCATGTCACTTTGGTAGACAAGGTCGTGCAAACCCCAATACAGACGCAGGAGTCTAACCTGGCACAGAACAGACCGAGTTTGAATGGACCCCATAGGAGGCCATTTCAACGAGGCTACGTGGTTAACTGCGATCACCAGAGGCAATTTGACAACCGAACACGGTGGGAGCGTCGAATTGAAAACCAATGTTGCGACGACAGGCGTCGGTTTACGAACAACAAGAGAACCCACAATCGTGAAAACGGAAGGCGAGACTACCGCTACAATGGTGGATATCGGCGGGATGGAGATCCCAGGTACGAAGTAGATCGTGATTGGCATGGGCGCACTCAGGAGAGCCAAGAGTACATTCGAGTACTGAGAAGAAAAAGAGAAAACGGGAAAAACCCCGTACTTCGAGGGACAGTTCTAAGGAAAAGGGAACCAACGCTGAGAAACGAAATTACAATCGTAGCAGATGTCCACACGATTCATGTAGATGGAGGACAAACATCCACGAGAAATCAAACTTTCAGTGATGATCGGATGCGACAGATCAAGGACGACGATGGATGGGCCAGCTACAGCGACGAGCAATAGCACCTCAACTCCACTACAGAAGGTACCTATCTCCAACGAACGACGAACGACAAACTACGAAATGCCTAAACGTTAAATAAAAAAGATTCCAATTGAAAGAGATATCACCAGAACTGAAGGGTAAGAGCTAGAAAATAACAAGATGTTCAGTCAAGAACATATAGCCTACTTTATCCTAAATGCATGGTTATTGTTTTAACTCTATGTCCTTTTCAAGGAGTATAATTGAATGTTGGTTGTAGTAGCTTGTTGAAATACAACGTGTTATGCGGGTATTAAACATGAATATGAGGTGCCCTTTGCTAGTGCTACCTCTGTACAAAATTTCATTCAATTCGGTTTCACAGTGTTTGAATTGAAATGGTGAATCGATTTGCACACATACATGGCCGCTATCTGCAACCTATTGGGCTAATGGCCTTGTAGTTCAATCAAAAGATGTTTCCCACAAAAAGGTGTTGCAAAATTTGGTAGAGATCAAATAATTAGGTTGCTCGTAATTTGATTTATGCTTTTAACATTTGGGTGGCCGCCATTCCGTTTCCATCAAGATGGCGGCGATATAAAACATGACCCTGTAGTGCCAATTGCTCTGTACCAAATTTCGTTCAATTCAGTTTTGCCATGTTTGAAATCATAGGGGGAATCGATTTGCACACATACATGGCCACAATATGCAAACTATTGGACTGATGACCTTGTAGCTCGGTCAAAGAACGCTTTTCACATAAAGTTATGTTGTTGCAAAATTTGGTAGCGATCAGATGATTGGGTTGGAGGTAATTTGATTTAAGCTTTTAACATTTTGGTGGCCACCATTACGTTTCCGTCATGATGGCGACGATATAAAACATAACACCGAGTTGCCTTTTTCAAGTGCTACCTCTATACCAAATTTCGTTCAATTCGGTTCCACCGTGTTTGAATTGATAGGGGGAATCGATTTGCACACATACATACCCGCTATATGCAAACAATTGGGCCGATTACCTTGTCGTTTGGTCAAAAGGTGCCCCCCAACTTAAAGGTATGTTGTTGCAAAATTTAGTAGAGATCAGATGATTAAGTTGCTCGTAATTTGATTTAAGGTGTTAACATTGGGGTGGCCGCCATTAGATTTCCGTCAAGATGTCGGCTATATAAAACATAACACTGAGGTGCCCTTTGTTAGTGCTACCTCTGTAAAAAAATGCGATCAATTCGGTTTCACCGTGTTTGAAACGATAGGGGGAGTCGATTTGCACTCAAACATGGCCGCCATATGCAAACTATTGGACTGATGACCTTGTAGCTGGGTCAAAGAACGCTTCTCACATAAAGGTATGTTGTTGCAAAAATTGGTAGAGATCAGATGATTACGATGGTCGTAATTTGATTTAAGCTTTTAACATTTGGGTGGCCGCCATTACGTTTTCGTCAAGATGGCGCCGATATAAAACATGACACTGAGGTGTCCTTTGCTAGTACCAAATTTCGTTCCATTCGGTTTCACCGTGTTCGAATTGATAGGGGGGGGGGACATACATTCAGAGTACAAACACTCACACACAGACTCACACACACACAGTCACACAATTTTTCGCCCTGCGTTGATCTCATAAGTCTACTTTAATTTTTTGCAAAAATTGAAAGAAAGGCTAAAAAAGGTAGTACCTTAATTTTTATTTTTGACCGACGACGTAGCGTGTGAGTCCGTATGGCTCTTGGCCAGTGATAGCTTTATTTATCTTCCAGTTGGTGTTAATCTAGGATGAGCCATCTGAACTTTGAGCTCGATAATACTACAAATTTGACTATGGCAGTGGACATTTACACATAAGTCTTGTTCACAAGCATAATTTCCCATTTTGAACGTTACGCCTCTGAAATTGGCAATATTTTGAACTGATTCGGGACCATGGAAAGGTAAATATACCGGGAGTATAAATTCAATAACGCAAGACATGCGTTACGATTTAACACAGTCGCTAAATGACTAGTGTCCTTCCGGAGAACTCTGGCCACGTCACGGCGAGAAAACTACGAGACTTTTCTTTGGATATGTGAGAGAGAGACGCAAACGTGTGTCTGCAGAGGAACGTGTGAGCCTTCTATTGTTCCTGTGCTTCGTAGATGTTATAATTGTGCTACGCGAATCATAGAAACGCGTCATAAACTCTGTCTGTTCTACAGAGAGCAATAATTGTCAGCGATATCTCCTTTTTTTTTGGTGAGTGTTGCGTGAAGGGTTGAAACCACATAATCCCAGTGTAAAAAGTGAAACCACGAAATGGCTGTGATAAAGTAACGTTCAATCTTAAGAACAGGTCAAGTGAAAATAGCAATTGGCTACGACACTTCATATACTGGTAGTAAATTGCCACGATCCGCATTTACTGAACTTTGGGATTGTTGCGATCTCATGCTATAATTGAGTCGTCCAGTTGCAAAACTCGTTTAATCCACTTGTGAATAAGAATCATTTTCATGAGAAACGTTTCTCTGGCCTTTGCCTCACGTATCTTTTGTGTTTGTTGTTTTCTACTTTTTGCTTTGTGTTTTTGGTTTTTGGTTTTGTGTTTGCTTTGTGCTTTTGCTTTTGATTTTACTTTTTACTTTTCTTTCTTGGTTTTGGTCTTGTGGTTGTTTTCTGCTTTTTCTTTTTTGAATTTTGCTTTGTGCTTTGTGTTTCTTGTTGTTTGTCTTGTACTTTTGCTTTTGTTCTTGCTTTTGATTTTTGCTTTTTGCTTCGTGTGTTTGGGTTATGGTTTTATGTTTTTCTGGAAAATCTAAATAAAACGAAACAAAATAAAATAAAACAAAATAAACAAAACAAAATTAAAACAAAACAAAACAAAATAAAATAAAACAAAACAAAACAAAATAGAACAAAATAAACAAAACAAAATAGAAACAAAATAAAACAAAACAAAACAAAATAGAACAAAATAAACAAAACAAAATAGAAACAAAATAAAATAAAACAAAACAAAAAACAAAACAAAATCTAAATAGAACAATTTAAAACAAAATAAAATAAGACAAAACAAAATCAAAATAAAACAAAATAAACAAATCAAAATAAAAGCAAAATAAAATAAAACAAAACAAAAAACAAAACAAAAATCTAAATAGAACAATTTAAAACAAAATAAAATAAAACGAAATAAAATAAAACAAAACAAAATCAAAATAATAAAAAATAAACAAAACAAAATAAAAACAAAATAAAATAAAACAAAAAACAAAACGAAAATCTAAATAGAACAATTTAAAACAAAATAAAATAAAACGAAATAAAATAAAACAAAACAAAATAAAAATAAAACAAAACAAAATTAAACAAATCAAAATAAAATAAAATAAAATAAAATAAAATAATTAAATAAAGAATTTTACGACATGATCCTTATTCACATGTGGATTAAACGAGTTTAGCAACTGGACGACTCAATTGTGCTACGCTGATAGCCAGTGAAATAGACGCCATTACCATATTGTCAAACGCCAGTGACATTCACGAGTGTGGATATTTCTACATCAGGGCGATATTGCCAAATCATCTTTAAACTTATCTACGCTGATCGTCCAGAACGTCATGATTGATACAGATGACTTCATGGAGATGAGCATTATAAAGTTCCGGCGTATCCAGACCAATTCCGAGATGTTCAAAGTTTCATCAAACACGAGGGAGTAGCACTATGGAAGGAGAATAATGGAGCAGTCCCGAGCTAGAACCTAAGCTCGATGCCTAGGTCTACTGCTCAAAGGAAGTATCCAAATGACAGCGCGATGCTAACGTGATTTTTAACCATCTACCAAAACAATGTCGAGGCCTAAAACTATGTTGACTAGATTTAGTGTAGCACTGAAAAGCAACCAGCAGGTAGGGTTTTACGTTAAGTTAACAAGTCTATCACATAATCCTTCAGCTCATTCCTGCTTGCTCTGGTCAAATCATATGCCAGAGGCCACTACGCGTATGTAGACGTTCACCACGAGTACGCACATACTCCAACCTTGACAGGAGAGAATGCCTGTATTTTCTCGTACAAGCCAAATTGTAAATAACCGTAGTATGAGGCTACGCTACTAAAGTTACTTTCCTTTCTACATGTATTTTGACGACAATTAGTGCAGTTGTGCTATCGAACTAACTATGTCTTTTAATCCGAGTGTTAGTTGGTGGAAGATTAGGTTTACTCTACCACTGATTAAAGTAACATTTTCAGTGAGGCTCAGACGCCACTGGTATTGATTTTCATGAACTTCAAGAGGTGAGAAATGGACACAGAATCTTGTAAGGTCAGGCAGCGTGATGGCCCATTCTACGTATCATTTCGATAGCACGCTGGGTATTGGTGTGTTCGCTATTTAGGAATTACAGTGCTTTGGGAGCACATTACCTTTAAGTTTTCATGTATTTGAAGTGTATCGTGACACTATGAAAATTGCGAGGCTAGGGAGTCTCTTTGCAGCGCCCCAATGTCTTTGGGACGGCTGGCTGTATTCCAGTGGGAAGCGACATGTCTGTACTTTCCTACTCTTTGATGTTTTCTTTGTAACAAGCCTCCGTACAGAACAATGTTAATACTACTGTAATTACGTCAATGTGTGTGTGAATAATTTCACGAGCCAGCAGGTAGGACTGTAGGATGGAAATGTAGCGTGTTTTGAACGCACAGTAGAGTCCAGTGACACACACAACGCTTGTGGGATGTTAGCCCCAGGCGACTGAGTGACTACCAAGCATACTGTATGTTATATGCCAGCTGCCGAATTGTAACTTTGTGAGACGATAAATATAGACTTTTACTATGTGAATTCTGTAATAAGCTCCAATGCTAATTCTCGAGGAGAATTACGGTCGCATTTCAATGCATTATTATAATTTATATGATGATGCTGATGATGATCATTGTTGTTTTAAGGGGCCTAACATCTTGGTTATCGGCCCCAAATGGTTTGGGTGATAGTGAAATATGAGATGAGAATTAAATCTATAAATATAGCCTACTAACTACAAACTTACATACTAGAAGAAATGGTAAGCAAATAAAGGACAGGAAGAAAAGAAATGCCCTCAACCCTCGAAGAATGAGGATTGAGGGACTTGTAAGGAAGGAGAGCCATGAAAGGCAGATAGGACAGGGAAAGAGGAGAGGGCCCGCCCCAAGGTCAGAGGAAAATTGGGACAAAACAGGCCCAGCTCAGGAATCCTTCGGGGTCGCCAACTCTCAAACTCACCAGCCGTGAGCCCTTGATGGTGTAGCACTATCAAGGGTGCACCAGAAGTGGTGGGGCTACATACACCCTGCTTCCTTGAGGGCCTTGTGCAGAAGGCTGGAGATAACATGAAAAGAAAAGAGGCCCGAGCCCTCGAAGAATGAGGTTATCAGGAAAGATGAGAGAAGGGCCAATTAAGTCGGGAAAGTAATCTAGGTTTTCCTGGCCTTGCCGCTGCCTCACTGTCCGACAGCTACTCAATTAATTGTCCTCACGAGGCTAAAGTCAACCCATTCCAGCCCTCACGTCAGTTTCTAAAATCCCTGACGGAGCCGGGAATCCAATCCGGGGCCTCCGGGTGAGAGGCAGGTGCACTATCCCAACACCACGGGGTCTGCAGAAGTGTACTATACTGTCTGTTAATAGGTTTGAGACGTTACACAAGATTTTCCAACTTGTGCCATCTAAACACGGTAGGCTATGTACACCCTCTGTCTGAAAAGTTCGGTGAATGGGCTATATTACGAACGGATTGTTGGCTTACCTGAAACAGCCGTTACTGTCCTTCGAAGTAATCCACGTGGATGGTTGTGCACTTCTGAGAACGACTGAACAAGTCCTGGAAACTCCTGACCTAGTCTTCTTTAGGAATAGCCTTCAGTTTGGGTCGTCAAAACTCTAAATTGAAAGGAAGAGAGAAGCGTGAATTCATGCAACCTGCCTTACCCACCTGATAAATGGGCGGCAATGAGAAGGGTGAATTTATGCAACCTAACGTGCACACCTGTTCGACGGGTGGCAGTGAGAAGGGTGAATGTTCCGTGGAATGGAATGGTCCTGAAAACCATCGTCACGGGTGACGAGACCTGGTGCCTGAGGTACGACCTCGAAAGCAATCGTCAAAGTATGGAGTATCGGGGTCCAGGGTCGCCGAAAAGCCCTGAAGGGCCAGAGATTTTTGAACATTTCTGACATCCAAAGTATTGTGAAGACCCAAATGAAGGCTATCCCTCAGAAAGACTATGCCAGGACTTGTACAGCCGTTCTAAGAAGTGTATAACCATCCACGGGGATTACTTCGAAGGATAGTAATGGCTGTTTCAGGTAAGCCAACAATCCGTTCGTAATATAGACCCATTCACCGAACTCTTCAGACAGAGGGTGTATATATTTGTGAGTAAGTGTAATTCATAAACATCGTACATTAACTAAGCCTAAGTGAACAGGAACTGAAGATGATCACTTGACGTTCGAAACATGTCATCCAATTAACTACCCCATTTTTAGCCTAATTTCCTTTTATGAAAAAAAAAATAGGCTTATGAGATCACCTTTTGTCCGTGTGTGTGTGCGGGTGTGTGTGAGATGGTGTGTGTGTGTGTGTCCCCTAATAACTTCTAAACGGCTGGTGCGATTTCAATGAAACTCAGTAAGATCATAGCACCAATCTGGCCGACCCCGATCGTGCCCTTCGAATTTTATTGTGTCTCACCAATCCAACATGGCGGCTGTGCGTAATATTTCACCAGCATTTAGTATCTCAGAAACTATTACCGATATCACCCTGAAATTGTGTACAGTGATCAAGGGCACTACTAGAAGTTCACCTATGAGACTTTCAAAAACCTGGTAACTACAAAACCAACGTGGCGGCCAAGCGGAGTTGAGACTTTTAAATAGACTTTTCTCACCATTTAACCATCCAAACGTAATGGAACTTGGTACAGCAAATGTTTATACACATTGTAATGCACTGGCGTCAAATTTAGTTCAATTGTTTACATAACCTCAAATTGGCGGCTGTGCGAAATATTTCACTGGCATTCTATATCTCCGAAAATATTATAGACATCACCCTGAAATCTTGTACGGTGAGAAAGGGCACTGCTATAAGTTTATCTATGTAACTTTCAAACACCTGTAAAGTACAAAACGAACATGGCGGCCAAGCGAATTTGAAACATTTTAATAGACTTTCCTCGTGATTTACCTCTGTGTGCGCAGTGAAATATGGTACAGTAAATGATTATACATATTGTAATGCACTGGAATATAATTTAGTTCAATTGTTTACATAATCTCAAGTTAGTGGCTGTGCGAAATTTTAAAATCAACGTTTTATTTCTTGGGTCGTAATCATTCAATCGAAGTGAAAGTTTGAATAATGAACCTACGCAATTATTTTCCTTTAATGGTACATAACTCTGTGGCCTATACATATAACAATCCAACATGGCGAGCATCCGAAATATTTAGACGGTTCTCAATATCTAAGAATCTATCACCACCTTCAAACTGAAATTGTGTATATTGATAGTGGCAATTAACATGAGTAGGACATATGGAAATAGGCTGTATAGTTCTCCACGAAACTACTTGTTGTACATAAATGCATGTTTTTTTGTAATAATATCTTAATTCTTTCCGATAAGGGCATGTATACACTAGTAATTGGGCACAATTTGTGTCGACCGACTGAAAAGCTCTCATTAATAGAATTAGGCAACACTGAGAACTGACTACTAACACTTCAATTGTCGTCTCTAACTTGCGTTAGGAAAAGAATTCATTTCCCGGGAAACAAACTGTGTAAGATTGATATCTCATTGTCCCTTCATCTGTTAGGTTGGTTGGTTCTTAAGTATAGGGGCTGCAACAACGCGGTCTTGTAGCCCCGTGTACTTTGGTTGGGTGTAGAATCTGTCTGATAACCGGTGTTAATTGTGATGACTGAATTAGTGTGTGTTATCTGTTGTTTTTTATTTAAGTACTGCAACTTCGAATTTTTCAAATAGTTCCTACTTTTGCCGCCAAGTGCCACCGTCAAAGACTACTAGGCCAATTTCAGAACTTAGCTACTAGACGCCACCGCAGTCGGTCTTGGCAACGAACGTAGAAACCTAAGAGCGTTGTTTACATTCTTAACCTATCCAATTTAGCTTCACACAGGTGCAATTAGTGGAAGGTTGTTTAACATCCCATAAATCTGTGACATGGGACCGCCGGCTTTAATACCCCTCCGAAGGAAGGCATGCTGAGGGATTTTTAACACTCTTAAAAAATCCGACCGCTTCGGCTGGGTTTGAACCCGCTACCTTGGGCATAGAAGCTCAGCATGCTACCGACTACGCCACCGAAGCCGACCTTCATCTGTTAAATGAGCTCTTCAATGCCATCCTTAGCTCACTTCTGCTATGCTGTATAAATCAGACCTCCCTAATTGTGTTTACCTCAAGAATTAACGGCAAATGAAGCGCAGTGGAATTACTGTACAGTGAGATACTGTGTATATTTAATTTTCCGAACTGAAGAGGAAAATAATTGAATTCTAAATAACTCCGTTATTAATATTTTGAACAGTATGAGTTGTGGATTCTTTACTAATTATTCGTTCGTTACATTTCAAGAGGAATGGGAATGTTTGTTCAATGAAAACTCAATTATCCTTCAGTGTGCGGAATATTTATTCTAAATTAAAAACTGCAACTATAAAATTAAATTGGCTTAAAAGTGCATTCCAGTTAAATAAATTAATTGGTAGTATTATAGTAAATGGAGAATGAACACAGAGTGCTAACCAAAGGAATTATAAGGTGCGTTCAAAAAGTAACGAGCCGGAGGCTGTAATGCGCAAACCGGTGATGACATCGGCTAATCGTGGCGTGGGTAACAAGGTGTGGTTCCGACCAGGTCGCAGCCCGTCGCTAGAGAGCACGCGTGCACGTCACGTGACGATAAAAAGCGAGCAGCTGCATGCATCAATCGTCCAACGCTGACAGACGCATTGCAAACAGTGACATGGAGGCGCCAAACGAAGAGCAAAGAGGTGTTGTTCGGTTTCTGACAGCGAAATGAGTAGGGGGAACGGACATTCATCGCTGAATGTCACAAGTGTACGGCGAACACTGCATGTCCCTTGCAAGGGTCAAGGCGTGGCACAAGCGCTTCAGGGAAGGACGGGTGTCGTTAGCCGATGATGCCCCTTCTAGGGCACCCCCCTGCATTACCGATGACAACGTCCAGCTGGTTAATGCACTCATTACCCAGGACCGCCGAGTGACATGGAACGCCATAGCTGCCGTGGTCGGATTGATCGTCGGAAGTGTGCACACCATCATGAAGGCACTTGCGCAAAGTGTGTGCCCAATGGGTGCCCCACAGTCTTCAACCACACCAGGAAGCATGTCGAATGGCCTACCGTCTTGGTCTTGGTTGGACGATTGATGCATGCTGCTACTCGCTTTGTATCGTCACGTGACGTGTCCGCGTGCTCTCTAGTGACGGACTGTGACCTTCCACGCTCTGGTCAGAACCACACCTCGTTACACACGCCACGATTAGCCGATGTCGTCACCGGTTTGCGCATTACAACCTCCGGCTCGTTACTCTTTGAACGCACCTTATAATTATTAATTCCAAGAAACTCTAATGCATTTCAAAGAAAAAAGAGAACTCTATTTAATGTCATATGTTTAAAAGGTATTCGTTTTCAGCCTGTTGTTTCTACAATTGTCTATTGTACTGATGAGAGATCAGCGATGGTAGACGAGTAATGTGGTGCGGAAGTACCAGCAATTGACAATGCCCTACCCCTCCCATTTTAGGTTATATCATACTCATCGACTCATTTCATACAAGTTTTTTCATTGATTTCTCCTTATTCATTATTTTTAAGGGAACATGGTAGTGTAGATTAGCCAACAGAGCAACTGTTAAATAGGAGTTTCATTCTTAGGTTACCATGATGCTTAGAAACTACACATTTTCACAGTTTATAAAAAATTGCATGGCTGCGTGTTGCTATAGTGTTTACAAATTTAGGAAATATTTCAACAACTAGCTGTTACCCGCGGCTTCGCCCGCAATAACATTTGGAATCCCGTTATAACATTAGTTATATAGATAGATAAGCAACGGTCCTAGTGGAAAATAATTCAATCACCTGAAACCAAAAATGCATGGGACGAAAAAAACATCAAAATATCATGTTGGTTTCGGACCCTATAAGACGTGAAAAATATAATAAAAGTATTAAAAAAAACTATTTTTTGAAATTTCATTCGAATCAAGTTTTATGTCATTCCTGGGACTTAGAATATTCCGGCCAAAAAATGGAAAATCATTAATAACTCCGTAAGTATTCATCGTGTGATGAAATAGCAAGAGACAAAAAAGATGTAATGTGTTATTGTCTACAACATAGGCCATGTATAATTTTACACTCAGACATATAACGTCCCCCCCCCCATAATTTCACCCCTCCCCATGGGCCCCTTAAATTGGATTTATGAAAAAACGGTCAAACACCTATTTACTTATTTTTTATGCTGATTTTTTCCCGCTGAGTTCCAAACTCCTGGCCTATGTCGTTTAAGAGATACACGCCCCGTTAGGAATCTTTCAACCCCCACTTTTCACCCCTTTCACCTCATAATATACACTACATCGAAAAACCCTCAGACACGTGTCTTCTTATCTTTAATGATGAGTTTATATGCCGAGTATCACATCCCCCAATGAAACCAATCGGGAGATATTGCTATTCAATGAAATGCAGGTCTACCCCCTTAACACCCCTTTAGAACCTGAATATCCGAAAATCCTTTCTTAGCGGGCGTTTGCGGCCCTTGAGGAAGCTGCATACCAAATTTCATTCCAATCCGTTCGCTGGTTTCTGAGATTTCGTGATGAATGAATCAGTCAGTGGTATTCGAGCTTTATATAGTAGATTATGGACATATGGAGAAACGAATTCTGAATAACAAATACGCAAGACTAAAACACAACATTTTACAGCGCAGAACAACGGGCCGCATGGTCATCCAGGATGAAGACGTCTTGAGAAAGAAAGAAGTTGTCAAGTGTTAAAGGTTCAATTTATTTATTTTCTGTAGACTTTGTTGTATAATGTTTGATTTTAGTGCTCCAATGTGAGCGCAAATAAATAAATATGAATATTTGAAAATTATTTCTAACTTTATATTTTGAATTGTAGGCCTACAGAAGATACCTTTTTCTCAGGAACTGAGATCGCGATCAAGTTGATATTTTGCAAACTTAAATGCGCTTATGGATTTGAAACAGTGAAACAAAATTAAAGTAATGAGTGTAAGATTGAACTTCATAAAATTAAAAATAATATATGAAATAATGGCTCAAAAGATTAACGAATTAAAAAATATATAAACTGTAAACCAAATGCACATCATCAATAAGTTTGCTTCACAAGCTTTAACATTTTTAGTACATTACAAATTGCAATTTTCATCCGATTATCTATACAGCAACATCGGAGTAAAAGAAGAATATTTCAAACTATTCAGAATAATTTATATTCGATCAAATGTCCATAATTATTGAACTGTATTACAAATTGGTGTAATACGTTAGCAGTACGCACTCATGAATGTTGTTGGTATAATATGAAAATTTGAAGTTTCTAGGTGATATGGTTACCTATGAATGAAGTTCTTATTGAGTAGTTGTTGGCTGATCTATACTTCCAAGTTCCCTTCCCTTATTTAGGGGTTTGGACATCGTGGTCATTTAATCCCCGTGCACTTTGGTGTCTGAAATATGTTGATTAGTGTGTGTTATTGTCACGTCTGTAGTAGTGAGTGTATGAAATGAGCCGACAGTGGGCTTAGCCCTACAAGGGCCAGTTCTCCAAATTACATTGTTCATATCAAGTTTATCTTTCGCCATAAATAATATCTACTGTATTTCCCTTCCTTTATAATTATATTCCAGAAAATCTCAAGGAAGCATCGCAAACAACAATCAGTGCTACTTCTGTCCGCCATGTTTCTCCAGGGTGAATCCGAGTCCGCGCATGCGCGAGAGCCGTAAAGCGTATTTAATTAATCACGAACACAAATGGCTTTATGAAATACATAGACGGGAACCTTGCAATAACTCTCGTATTTAAGTCAAATGGGAATCAACTAACTAATCGATAGTAAAGTATTTGTGAAAACGGCCCTTATGGTAATTTTCATAAATAAACACTTCCCAGCGTCCTAAACATTTAAATTAAATGGTTTGTAAATTATATTTTGCCAGGACCTAAAATATTAAGTTTACATACAGTAAGAAATATGTAGAACCAAGGAGGCCCCCAGTCAGATTAAATTGCTTTTCTTAATGGGATATATTGTTTTAAAATGTTGAGAATAAATGATAATTGTGATTTGAGTCATAAGTTAACTATCATAATAAACCAACCTTAGAGAGATAATCAAAACCGCTATGGGCCTGTGAGGCCCTCCCTTGGTCCAAGTGAGGACCAATTTGTCTAGTTATAAATACTACGGGTGTTCACGTCACGTGATAAGTCCAAGGTTGTTTGAGTAAAGTATTTGGCAAACATAGCAAGAAAACTGTAATCTGTTTACAATGTAAATGGAAACGGAAATAACACTGACACTGACTAGAAAGATATCTGAGGCACTCTCAGCCTCGTGAGACAAAATAGAGAAGAATTGGGTTCAATTCCCACCTCAGGCATTCTAGTAGTGGATTTCCGTGGTTTCCCTATTCTACTCCTGGTAAATGTCGGGGTGGTACCTAACTTAACCCTTCAAGGACCAAGGTTAGGTTGTTACACAGAGTACCAATGAGGGGCGGTCTTCTGATGCCCTTTCTAAAAAATATGTCATAATTGCGGATTGTACTGACATAAATTATGAATCACCATTTCATGAATAATGTTAAGGAAAACTTCAGTATAAAATATCAAATTGAAAATAATTTCACCCAAATATTTATTATAAACACAAATCAAACACAAACTGACAGCGTTCTGAACAGAATGACATTATTTTTATCATAGCCGGCAATCGAACTCGGAACTCATCGATGACCATCATGCGCGGCCGAAACACACGATCTCCGTTTTTGTAGACCTTTAATGTTTATTTCTGTTTCAGTCATTTACAGGCTTCGAAACAATGAGGTGAAATTGGATTACATTTACAAAGGCAAAATAAATTGATTGTAATGCATAATTTACCCTCTTCATTCGTAATAAATCATCCTGAACCAATGCTCAATTCCTCACCAATTATTTCATCAAATAATGCTGTCCAAATACGTACAGATATTAAAACTTCAGTGAATCACATGAACATGAGGTCTGACTGGATAAAGATTTCTCCTCTTTTTTTTAGCGTATGGCTTTTAGTGCCGGGAGTGTCCGAGGACATGTTCGGCTCGCCAGTTTTGTAGCTGCTTCGAGACGGACACCCAATGGGTGAGCTACAAGTACCGTTGGGGAGGAACGTTGGAATGTAAGGACGAGGAGTTGGAAGCTAGCGGCTGTGGCCTATAGTTAGGGACCAACCCCGGCATTTGCCTGGAAGGAAGATGGGAAACCACAGAAGACCATCTTCAAGGTTGCCGGCGGGGGGATTCGAACCTCCTCGCCTCCCGGATGTGAGCGACTGCCAGCAGTCATGCCGTAACGACCACGGCTAACTCACCCGGTTTCTCCTCTGTGAAGTTGGGTGACAATTTTCTTGCGTGCTTTTGATTTTGACCGAACTACATGCCACAAAACTTCCAATCAGAAGATAGTGGCAGTTATAACTGTTCCAAACAAACACATTAGTAGTAGAGGGCTGACATCCTCGAACATAACGACAGGTGTTGGCGCGTTCTCCTTCTGATCCGCCAGCTTTATCCATTTAAGGTAAATCCTCCGCTGTATTCCGGTCCACTGCAGCTTGCGTAACCTGTAATGAAAACAGTTTTGAGTAGAGAGGCTGTGGGGGTTCTGCTTCAAATACCGTTATTTATGCAAATGAGGGGGGCGTGGCAAGGTCAATGACCTTGAGGTAGGTCATGGTCAATGACCTTGAGGTAGGTCATTGACCCCCAAGGTCGCCGGGACCCCGGAAGGTAAACAAACCTTGGAGGGTCCAGGAACCGGTTTGAGGGGGTGTGGGTGGAGGGGAGGGGTGGGGGGGGAAGGGGGAGGGTGGGGGAGGGGGGGGAGGGGGGGAGGGAAGGGTGGGGTGGGGGACGAGGGGGGAAGGATGGAAGAGGCTCTGCACGAGACCCTCCTCGACCCAGTCTCTCTCTTGGACTGAGCGCCTTCTCTGATATTATCCTGGGCTATATAGCTTTGCTTTGAGCACGATGAGATCCGAGTGTTGCCGAAGGTTTCCGAATCCTTGGTTGTGAATGATTCGTCAGAGAATTGAACGGTCAACTGGTGTGTGTGTGTGACGTCACAGCAGATTACGGGATGTGAGGTAGGTCATGGACGGGAGTGTTTTGAATGGAAAACATGAATGGCGGTGGATGGCGGTGGTTGTTGAACCCTGACGTGGTAGGTTGGTTAGGTGTGAATGGGTCTGAGAGACAAACAAGATGGGGTTGAAAGCGCTCAATGGTAAACAAACATCAATGGTATCTGTAGTAGTGAATGGAATTGAGAGAGAGAGGGGGAATGAACTGGTTGTTGAATGTGCTCAATGGTAAACAAACGTCAATGAATCTGGAGTAGTATTTCCTGTAAATGGTAGGGTGGGGGTAGGATACAAATCGCATGGCATGTTGAGTCGGCCAGCTCGACATGAAATAAAAACAAGAAGGTGTACACCAGATCTGATTTATTAATCCATGAATTATATGTGGCATTAAAACCTAGCCACTTAACAAAAAGTTTATTGCCACGTTTTTGTACAATTTTTTCAACAAGATAATGCTTGGGATATTGCGTCCTTTGCAGTTCCCCCATGTAGAATCCTCCTTGGATTGGCTGCTTGTTGAGGTCATCAAGTAAATAAACAACTGGATTAGAAAGTTTTACCTTGCGAATACGAAATATTTCTGTGCTCCAGTTTGGTGTGTACCCTTTGGCGAAGATTGTTTTATGTTTACTGATGCGCACATAATCACCAATACGTAATTGATGACGTCGTGGATCTACTGTTTTGATTTTGTGATGAATGCGATCCAATTGCGCAATGTTCTTGGTTACAAGGCGTGGTTTCATTTTGATGGTTCTATGTTTAGTGTTGTTGTAACGTGTCACCAGGTCGCCTACAAGTTCAAGCCAGCGATAGGATCCTCTTGCTGTAAATTGTTCCCACATGCGCGTCTTGAGTGTGCGGTTGAAACGTTCTACAACACTTGCCTTTAGATTGCTAAAAGTGGAATAGTGATGGATGTCAAGTGATTTGAGATAAGCGGAAAAAGTCTTGTTGAAAAATTCTTTGCCTTGATCTGTTTGAAGCAAACGAGGTTGTCGTCTTGACCGCTGAACGATGGTCTTGAATGCAGCGGTGACCAGTTGTGCAGATTTATTCCGAACAGGTTCAACAAAGGCCATTTTGGAATAAACGTCGATGACGGTGAGCAGATAGTTGACCCCGTTGTTAGCTTTGGCATAGGGAATCATTTCAACCAGATCAGCTTGCCAAAGATCGTCAACGCCCCGTGTGATGACATGACGACGATGGTAGAGACGACGAGCTGGTCTATGCAACTCGCGAGCAATGCCAGCCTTAACAGGCGAGGGTGTATGAACACGTTGACTCATTAGACAATAATGCCAGCATGACGAAGCTCCTCTTCTATTTCTAAAACTTCCGCCTCGTGTCCGGTATGACCAGCCTGTTCTGATGCACGCAACAGTTGCAGACGTTTAACCAACTTATTTGGATTGTTCCAATAGGCGAAATCGATGAATGGTTTCAAAGTATTAAACGTGATACCGGACGCTGAATTTGCACGGCGAACACTTGCATAGGCGGGAAACAATTTTGATATGATGGTTTTATATTTGAAGCTCTTATTAGCATTTACTGCTTCAGAATGTTTATAATTACGTCTAAAACCATTTGTAGCCATCAAGATGTCTTTATACTTTTCAAGATCTTCTTTATCATACTCCTCGGTAGAAGGTGTACGTGAAAATAAAAGTTCTAAAAGACCTGGCGTCAATTTATAACGAACTGTTTTAACAATCAAAACATTGTCACTTATCTTGATTGGTGAATCGCCAATTCGAAATCTATTGTTTTCATAGCGAACACCATAGGTAGTATCAGTTTTCTTAGTAAAAAGATCTTCAAGGAAGGGAGTAACCAACGCACCATAATTTTGTAGTAAAATGGATTTTAACCGCACATATTGTTCGGGCGTATTTAATATTTCTTTAAGAGTAGGCTGCTTTTCTTTGGCTCTAGTGGGTGTTTCAGCAATTATTGATGTTTTCAAAAACTGGGGCAGCGGTGATTCTTTGGAGCTAGAAGACGGAAGCAATGGAGAAAAAACATCCTCAGGTTCTTCATCATTTTCTTCCTCCTCTTCAATTGTTTGTGTTTCTTTTGAGCGTGTACTAGGTTTTGATGTTCCTTTCAACACAGCTTCCAGAGGTGACTTCAAATGTTTTTCGACAAACAGTTCACTGTCGGCATGTGCACGTTTTAGATAGGGAAACTTTTGTCGAATGCTATTTCGTGCACGGATTATGTGCTTTTTTAATTGACTCCCTGTTGTCGCCATGACATCTGAACAAATGATGTTCAGAAAAGCAATGCAGCTACTTAAATACGAATGAAATGATCAAATCCCATGCGGTAGCGTCCATTGTTGATGTTGCTCTGCTTATCAATAACAAGACAACTGTGGTGATGAGCGTTCCAACACATGGCACACAACTGTGTAAAGGCTTGAAAGGTCATGTCTGGGTTCACGTGATCATCGTAGACGTGATGCATGTTGCGCTCATCCTGTCGGAAGAGAACAATCACGTTGGCATTGTCACGAATTAACTGTTTTGGTATTCGCGAATAGGTTTGAGCGAGATAAAAACAATCAATATATTTATGACGTCCCATGCTAAAGTAAGCCTGAATAATACCCTGTCGTTCTGTGGCCACATCGTCAAAAATCATAAGTGAATGGGGGCGAACATTGTCTGGAGAAATGACATCTTCGTGTGCTGCGAATGTGAAGTAGCCCATGTTGCGCAGACCTGACATGACCTGTTCCAAGAACACATACAGCGGTTGATACAGCGATTTGGCAAAAATATAGATATTTTGAAAGCGCACTCCGTTTAAGGAGGTGATGAGGGTAAGCAGAAGATTGGTTTTTCCACATCCCGACGGGCCGGCGATGAGACAGCGAATGGAGGATGGGAAGAGTGATCCATGACGTTGTTCGGACGATGTTGAGAAGAGGTGTGAAACCAAGTCTCCCACCGGAAGTGAATGTTGTTGCTTAATAATCTGCATATCAACTAAATGTGAAAGGGGAAGAGCTGGTCTCTATATACATGAGGCAAACGGGTGTTTCAGTTCCAGTGTAACCATGGACGCCTTTGGAAGAACTCTCAAAACAAATGAACGATTTGCTTTGACAAACGATCCAAAACATGATACAGATCCGGCTACTAAACGATATGTCGATGCTAATGTATTGTCACGCACTACAGATGGCAATTACGACTTTAATGGAAAGCGATTGACCAATATAACAGAACCCGTATTACCCTCGGACGCATGTTCAAAAAAGTATGTAGATTATTACCGATTACGACGTATCAAAGGAGATTATGAGGCTCAGAATAAACGTATTACAGGCGTTGCAGATCCTGTGAACGATCAAGATGTGTGCACCAAAGCCTATATGTTAACCAATGCTGTGGTGTTAACAGAAGCAAAGGACTATGACGTACACCAACGTCGAATCACTCAGCTGGCTCTTCCAACAAACAACACGGACGCTGCTCGAAAGGACTATGTAGATAACAAGGTGAAACAGGTGCTCAGTATTGTGCCCACCCTAACTGCAAAGGGCTATACAGCAAATAATGCACGCCTTGTGCATGTGGCCGATCCTGAAGATGATCAAGATGTTTGTACAAAACGGTTTTTTTAAACTCTGAAATGGAAAAGGTGTGGGAAATTAAGGAGAACGCTCTACAGATGAAGCGAAGACGAATAGCAGAAGTTGCTGATCCTGTGCAACTTCACGACGTGACGACCAAACGATTTTTGGAACAACGGTTATCGCTTTTTATTAAATCAATACCCTCTATATTTCTGCTTCACATTGTAAACCAACAACCGGTAAAAGATCCCAATAACCTCGCCTACATACTACGTTCGGGGTATGACAATTACCGTTTAATGTATGATGGTGCCATTCGTGTAATTGAGTATGCACCAGACTTGAAACATTTAGAGGTACGATTAAACGGTAGTGTTCAACCACTTATTGATCAACCGGTGAAAGCCGGAGACAAATTATTCTTTCACTTGAAACTCTCGTCTGAAGAAAAAGAGGCGGGGAAAACGATGAACGATTTTCCTCTGTATATAGAACTTGAATATACAGCCACCATTGAATAAATAACTACAGGTTCCCTTCCTGAGGAGCGTTAGTTGTGTTCTATACTTTGCGGTGTGAGGTTGTCTTGTTCTTTGGTCGCGATGGTGAAACAGAGATATGTGGTGAAGAAGAGGAAGAAGTTGTCAAGAAAGGGAGGCTTTAAAGCTATTCTTCATGCGGCACGTCAAGCTTCGCGCGGAGAAACAAATAGTGAGTTGGCTATTAAGAAAGCACTCCGAGCAGCACGATTGCATGCGAATCCCAAAAGTAAACTACGTTTTAGAAAACGTGCCCGAGTTATTCCTGTGCCGAAACGTGGTGGATTTTTACCTGCACTGTTTGCTGGACTAGCAGCCCTGGGTTCACTTCTTGGAGGAGCAAGTGCGGTAGCACGAACGGTGAAAGCTGTTGAGGAGGCGAAGCAACAGTTGAAGGAAAGTGAAAGGCATAATAAAACTATGGAGGCCATAGCACTGCGCGGTAAAGGTGTGAACATGAAGCTAGCACCCTACAAGAAAGGACTCGGCATTTACATGTCGCCAAAAAACGGTTAATCGATGCACTGCCACGACGAGCCATGACGCATGAGGAAGTTATAAGATATGCAAAACAGCTTAAGATCTCCCACTTTCGAGGCGTGTTTAAGCGCAACCAACTACCGTCTCGACCACGGAGCCATGAAAGTGCAGTTGTCAATTTGGATGACAGTCATGGACCGGGAACGCATTATGTGGCCTACATAAAGCATGGGCGAACCGTGTGGTACTTTGACAGTTTTGGAAATCTTCCTCCTCCGACAGAGCTTGTTCGCTATTTTGGAAGCAGTGCAACAATACACTATAATGTGAAACGAGTGCAAAATTTTAACACGCAACAGTGCGGTCGTCTATGTTTGACTTTTCTATATAAGACCGAGCACGGCGGGTGACGTGGTCATTATGACAACAGAAAGTAGAACGTTTACAGTGCACGGACAAGGTGCGGAAGTAACTGTTGACTTTTATCCTCCTATTGAATTGGGACGACGACCCTACGTGCTGGGACTTGTTTCGTTTGAAGGTTATAATAGAATCTGCAACATAATTGAAGACGTCAATGATAAGTTCTACTACGATGACTATGTGTTAACTCTACCGTCTGGCAGCTACACCGTAGATGATATTCACGATCACATCTACACAACTCTCACCAAAGAATTTAGTCTAAAAGCATTTCTGGACGGGACACGCAAGTTTGAACTCATAGCCAACAACGTGACACATCGCTGCAGTATTCTTTCTTCTTTTAGGATTGATTTTAAATCTCAACCAGATTCGATTGGGTCATTGTTAGGCTATTCACCACAAGTGTTAGTACCGAACGTGATACACAAGTCTGACCAACCGGTGAAAATAATTGAAGATCATCACGTATCTGTCACGTGTAATATTATTACAGACGTCTACACCAATCAAGATCCCTCGCATTCGCTTTATGATTTTATTGTTACTTCACCTGGTGGTTATATCATCCGCGAAAACCCGTCGGTGGTGCTCTATCATCCTGTGAGTGTGACCAACATCAGGAATATTACCTTAAGACTGGTGAATAGAAACCAACGTCTCATCCGATTAGACCCTCATACACCTGTGACCTACAAACTGTATTTGAAGCCAGCATGAAACAAGTGTATAAAGCGGCAACGCTGTCAAGAGCAGGTGTTAGTTGTGCTCAACGCGTGTACAGGTTAACACGTGTCAACAAGCAGATCCTACAACAACTTGGTTACATCTTACGTCATGAATTCGATTCTAGACGTGACAAACCCTGTCGAAGTTCAGGAGGGTATTGTAAGAATTGAACACCATTCCTACCAACCGTATACTCAGGGACTAAATAATAATGATGAGATTCGAATTACTATTAACCAACAAGATATCTACACGCTTCCACATGAAAGTTACATCCAGATTGAAGGGCAACTCACCAAATTGGATGGTACCATTCCAACAACGTCAAAGTTGGCCAACAATGCTTTGGCCTTTTTGTTTTCTGAGGTTCGCTACGTGATCAACGGTATTGAAGTGGATACTACTCGAAATGTTGGCATAACAAGTGTCATGAAACTTTATCCCTCGTACGGAAGCGAAGAGAGTAAAGCTTTTTGTATGGCTGGTTGGTGTCCCAACTCAACCAACGACTGGATGATTAACGATGATGGTACATTTACTGGACATTTACCTCTAAAATTAATACTAGGCTTTGCAGAGGATCATAAGCGCATTGTTGTGAACGCAAGACAGGATCTGATTCTTGTACGAGACAGGAGTGATTATAATGCGCTAAAGGGAGCTGATACAGCGCCAATAGATACAAAAATTCTACCGCAACGAATTCTATGGAAAGTACCGCACGTTACTCTATCAGATCAGAAAAAATTGAGTCTGCTCAAGATTGTGGAGAAGGATACAGATTTACCCATTCAATTTAGAAGCTGGGAGCTGCATGAATACCCTGTATTACCACTCTCCGATACACATACTTGGTCTATAAAAACCTCACGGTATACAGAGCGGCCACTCTACGTCCTGGTTGGATTTCAAACAGATCGCAAATATCAACAGAATAAAGATGCATCAAAATTTGACCACATCCAATTACGAAATATACGACTTTTTTTGAACGGAGTTACCTTTCCCTATGAGGGAATGGATTTAAACTTTAACAAGAACAAATATGGTAAGCTCTATGACATGTTTGTAAACTTTCAGTCTTCCTATTATCAGAAAGAGGCATGTCCGCTATTATCACCACAAGACTTCAAGTCCAAGGCGCCTCTGGTGGTGATGGACTGTTCGTATTTGGAGGAGTCGATGAAGGAAACAACAATTGATATCAGACTAGAATTTGAAACATCTACAGTTATTCCAGAAAAAACAACAGCCTATTGCCTTATTGTTCACGAGGCGCAAGTGTTTTATCAACCGCTGTCCAATATGGTGACCAGAGTATAAATAGCATGTCTTCCTGTATTGCCCTTCACAGTCATGGAAAGCTACGATGAAGTCACAACCCCCTCTGCGAGGTGGGTCTGCAAATGTGAAAGTGATTCACCAGGTTCAGATGAAGATTCAAGGTTTACCATTTATCGCGCCCTAGTGAGTGAAGCTATAACTGCCTATCACAAGAATCATACTGTGCTTAGAATGCCGCCGCATCTGGTTCACTATTTACCAGATGGATTCATGTCTACGTTTGGTATTCATGACAGGGGCTACAACAACAAGCCCATCGCTAATGAAACAAATAATGTGGACGATGGCGTTGCCAAAGCTTCATCTTGTCATGTTGGAGAGCGGGTAGATTGCATGGACTGCAAATGCGATCGTTGCTCAACAAGTCGAGACGCTGATGCAGCATTTGAGATTTATCGCACCCTGGTGAGTTTAGCAATACGCGCCTACCATAAAGCACAATTTCTTCGTGAAATGCCGCAGCATCTGATTGCCTATTTACCAGCTGGATTTCTGACCGCGTACGGTGCACACGACATTGACCTTAATTGGGATAAGCTACCATTACACCTCCGTATGTCGGCGGATGTTGCAGCCTGCCGTCCTTGTCGTAGACACTTTATGCATCGAGGAGATTCTCACTGTGATTGGGATGGTCCAAATCCTATGATAAAAAATTGTAAGCGATGTACTGATAACTTTATGAATAAAATTGTGTAATTGATTCTTTGTGTGTATATTATTTTCCCGCTCCTATCCAATCAGTTAGTTGTTAAGAAGCAGCGGTGGTGGAAGGTGTGATATCCGTCGCCATGCCGAAAACATTGATTGTCGACGTGCAGGGTTTCAAGGTGAACGGAAACAAGTTTGTATTTAAAGAAGTAGGAATTATTGACTGTACAACCATGTGGGCACCAAGAGTAACCAGTTTTGTCTTTGAACCACCGTTTCCATTGCATTTGCAGTCAGACGAGGACAGAAGACAAACAGAGTGGTTGCAACGCAATTTGGGACTAGTCTGGAAAGAAGGCGACATTCCTTACCAGCATCTATCACTTGTTCTGAAAGCTCACTTGTTTGGTGCTGACCTTGTATTTGTAAAGGGAAGTGAAAAAAAGGAATGGTTGCGTCAGTATGTTAATTCAACATGTCAACTTGTTGACCTTCATGATCTGGGATGTCCTGCACTGTACAACCTGTCCGTGCCTGATGAACCTCTACAAAATAAAACACTTCAAAATGTTTGGAAGCTTTTTGATTGGCTAGCTCGCAGAGCATGTCAAAACTTGCATGTTGAGTGCAAAGCGTTGTAACGTCAGCTTCAGTGTGAGACATACCAGTGATCAGTGTGGACGTGTAGTAATATGGCAGCAATTGAAGGTTTGGACTCAAACCCCACAGAGCGAGCTATTGTCAAGTTTTTTGCCTGTAAAAAAAAGCTTGACAGTTTCACAGATGAGGAATTGAACGCTTTACCCAAGGCGTTCCTTTTTTATGTTGCTTCAAACGCGGTGAAAAATATTTGGCACAGTGTACCTAGTGAGTGGAGCAGAGATCCTGGTCTGCGTGAACTACAACCATGCACTGACTTTAGTCATCACCAGCAAGTGTCTATCACTAAAATGCCATCCATTAGACAGTGTGGAACGTGTCAGCTCATCAAATTGTACCACGGCCATACAAATATACCGTCCTGTAAAGACTTTGCTTCATCATTCCATGGTTGCGATGACGAAGAGGAAGAAGAGACAGCAGCGGCAGTATCGCCAGCACCAAAAAGTAAGACAACGATTGAAAAAGATATGCCAGACCTTTGCTGGTCATGGTCTAGTTAACAAGGCCATTGATCTACTTCCCATTGAACTGCATATTCCTGGCTATCAATTTTGTGGACCTGGAACTAAACTAAGCCAACGTCTAGCACAAGGGAACTCTGGAATCAACATATTGGATGCAGCGTGTAGAGATCATGACATTGCTTACAACAACAAGAATATAGAAGTACGTCGAGTTGCAGACCGCATTCTTCTAAGAAAGGCCATGCAGCGTGTGATGTCATCTACTGCTTCTATTGGTGAGAAGATTGCAGCCTTGATTGTAGCAGGAGCGATGAAGTCAAAGCTATTGATTGGTGGTGGATTAGTGAGGAAAAGGACAAAGTAATAAACATGAATCAAATATTGTGAAGTATTTATTTGAGAGTCAGTCCACCAGTTCATAGTATACACAAAATATGGTTTAGTTTTCTTCTTGTAAAAAACATACAATTTTAATAAAAAGAATTGAAAATGAAAGTGTGTTCTTTTTTTTACTAGGTGTGGAAATGTCCATAAGGCAAGCTATTTACACCATCCCACAGACGTTTATTGTCATATGCTGTCAGCGATGTTTTATTTTGATTTACTGTAAAAATATTATGTTTCTTTGAAAGAATGCGTGTTTGCTGGTATAAGCGAGAGGTGTTTGCGTAGAGTACACATCGATATTCCTCAACATTGAGGAAT
This sequence comes from Meconema thalassinum, assembly GCA_946902985.2. NCBI lineage: Eukaryota > Metazoa > Arthropoda > Insecta > Orthoptera > Tettigoniidae > Meconema > Meconema thalassinum. The sequence continues at coordinate 130,449,036 of OX336391.1, read as the reverse complement.
TGTGTGACGCTACGAAGAACACCCTTCGCTTTGCATTGACCTTTATTCTTTTGTGTTGAAAATGCGTACATTTTCGGCGCCAAAGCCACAAATTCTGTCATAACATCACCGGCGCACTCATCCTTAAATAGACTTATTTTTTTTTATTCATGGGAATTATGCCAAACATATTGTTAACCTCATAGTTTGAGGTATCAAAGTAATTTGGATGTTCTCTCATCACTGAGTAAACATCTATCGTATTGGTTTGATAAATAAGACTGTCTGTATCCATATACAGTAATTTTACATCTCCAAACTTTTGTTTGGCAAACTCATAATGAAATTGATCCATTACAAATTTTGAAAAGTCAAGTATTACCATTCCCAAGTAAATTGGTTTGTTATACATGATTTCTGTCTTTGACAATTCAATGGTTACTAAATCAGTTTCAATAACTCGTACAGAATGGAAATTAGGCATAGCTATATATTTTCGTGCGCCATATCGACCGTCCCAGTGGTTTACCAAATGAATAGTTCTATGCTTTCGAATATTTTCCATTGATTTACCGTAGCACGCATTGTTCATTAATTTATAAAAATTTGATTCAAATGTGGTCTTGGCGTGCTGCCGATGATGAGTATTCAATTGCATGTACGGTTGTAACCATGGTTTTTGGTCAAAGCAAATAATGCGGTGAATGGATTGCAGTTTCAAACCATGTTTCAAACATTGCATTAAATTTTCAATGTGTATGACGTACCGATTTTTTGAATTTAACGTTGCCAGCAACTTTTTATTGTTGGAACGTGAACTGGGAGGTTGTAATTTTTCAACACAAAATGGTAGATCAGAATGATCATTGTGTATCTCACAGGGATATAATAAGTCGACCTCTAGAACGTAGCCACGCGTGTCATTGCTCAACACATCTATTAAATTAAAATTTGAAACTTCATCTGAAGTCAACCATCGAAAATTTTGATATGGAAGAGGTTTTTCCATAGCATATCCGTATAAATTGTTACAATCTAGGTAGGTGAGGTATGTTGTAGGTTGGTTTGGTTTGTATGTATCCGTATATGGATTATTTGCTTTGGCGTGCTTTTGCACAAGCGAAACAAGACCACCACGTATTCCACGTTCAAAAAAGAGTAACATGTCGATGTCTGTTAATAGTTCCAGTTCTATGTCAGTCACCTTCAACATACAGTCCCAACTATATCCGGCAAGGGTGTAGTAATGGGCTGGATCTAGATTGTAGATTTCAAGACACAGTTTGCGAAAGTGTTCAAACACGTCTGTCAAAAGTAGTGTATCAATTTTGAGGTATAAATCAGCATACTCGCCCAAAGTTGATATCTTGAACACGTCCCATACTTTTTGGGCGTGTAAATAGTCTTCTTCAGAAATATGACTTTTTGTTAAGTCATTGTAAAATTTGTCCTTTGAAGGGAGTGCAGTTTCCTGTAAACATGCCCAATTGTTTACATAATTATAGGGAAACACTCCTTTTCGAATGCATAATTCAAATTGTTTGGCATCAGTAAAGTGTTGACGTACAAAATGCAAATTGTTTGGGTGAAGCCCTTGAACAAGCGCATCCAATGATGATGCGAGGAATCTATACGAATCTAAAAATCGTATACTGATTCCATTTCGCCATTTCGAAAACGAAATAAAATTTTCATGATTTTGTGGAATTAAAGAAAACTTTTGGTTTTCAAGGTTAACAAATTCCTTAATAATTAGATGACTGTCATACCGAGACATGTTGTGCAAGAAACAAGAAATATAGCGTGCTCTTTTATAGGCCAAATTACATGCACTATGAGCCGCTCCTCTAAATTTGCCAGTGTACCGATTATGGTCTCTCACTGGCGTGTCACAAGTTGCTATTGGTTTTTGACAAATGTGGCAAGTGGTTGCTGTTGCAAAAGCCACCTCGTCTGCATCCAACATTTGAAGCGGAATTGGGTTTTCCAGGATATTGTACACCCGATCTGCCAAGGCATCCAATTCATTTAAAAACCAAGCAGCAGCATTTGCATCGCGATAAGATTTGAAGTATGAAAGTGAAGGGTCATATGAACAAATCACGTTTAGAGCACAACTGAATGGCACATGTTGCTGTACTTGTTGAGTGTACGGGCGTGCTGGATCCGGGTTACATGTGTCAATGGGTGTGGTTAAACATTCAAAATCTGCATATACTGTAAATGGAAGCGGTTCTTGACGAGACTCATTTTGAAATTTCATACTGGCTTTATCCTTTTCTGGGAATGTAATTTTTACAGCTGGTTGTGTAATGCAATCAATAGTATGGGCTGTCAACTTTTGATTGCTAGTAAAATATTGCAAACAGCGATCACATATATATACCCTATTTTTACTCTTTGTAACTTGTGAACGAACTAGTCTGGAAAGATCTTTGATATAACAATAATGGTTGCACAATTCCCCTTCAATGTACAATAAATTAAAATGCTTTTCTTTTTTTTCCTTTGTCACATAGAGTGGCCCAATAACTTTGTCCCCTTCAACTCCGTATACATTAATGGAGTAAAGCAGATTTTTAGATTCAAAACGAGAAATGGCGTTGAGGTCCATTGGGAATTCTATGTCTGCTAAATTTAGACTGATCATTAATTCCATAAATTTCTGGTGATATTTTCCCATTCTGTGAACATTTTCAGTTGCAGGACTTAACCCAGCAGCCAGGGACCACACAAAGCAAAAAACGTCATTATTATCCACATTGATGACTGCGTGATGTTTTTCCAACTGTTTAGGCAAATTAACATGAGATGAACCACTGTTCATGGGATCAAAGGTGCATACATTAATTTTAAGATGATTGATAGCTTCCAGCGATTTGCCACTTTCCAATTCTTGAAACTCGGCAAAGCGCGTCATGAGCTTATCGACAATGTTTTTACTATACCAACTGTGTATATTATCAGTGCGGTACAATTCACACATTTTCGTATGTAAATAAATCGGTTTGGTTATTTCAACACCTTGTTTTAAAATAACAAAATCACATAATAACTCAGCGTTAATCTTTAACGCTACATGTTCTCTTAAACAGTCTTGCATTTTATTTTGAAAAATGTTGTAGCTAGCGTTTAAAAATTCATTTGGGTCTAAAAATTTAGCATCATTATTAATTTTAAAGCTACATAACTTATTATTGAAACAACTATCCACGTTCTGCCAACTAAGTTCTGGTGCTGACGTCATGACACTTACAGTAATTACATTTACTACAAAAACAGCAAATCACTGAACAGTTTGCAGAGAATGAAAACAAAGTTTATTGTCTCTGCAAATTCTGTTTTAACATTAACAAATTTTAAATTTTATTTGATTCTTCAATAAATTCTACCAAACATCTTTGTTTTCTAGTCCCAAATATTTTAGGTAGATGGTTCCTTTGTTGAGGTCATTTACAGCTTCGTCGTTGAGTTCCATGAACCTCGCAGGTAAGAAGACAGCGAAATCTTCTAGTTCACAAACTATTCTTCCCCCATATTTCGTGCTTACCCTGCGAACAGCCCTCACCAAATAGGACTCGTTAACTGGCAGGTCCTGTAATCGTTTAGTCTCCAGACCTGTTGCTCTGCCAATGAGATTCGCAACTGTTATAGCAGACATATTGGTTCTGAAAGGTAATTATAAAGTGTTTAGGTAAACTATTAAAAATGTTCAGGTACCCTCCACCTTTATTTATTAGCACATTAACTCAAACCCTGATCTATAGACTAAACCATCAAATGTGTATACAAAACTTATTTGCTAAGACGAGGAGTCTCCTAACAGCGCTCAGTCCCAGTAAATCAGTCGGATAGAGCGAGATAAGATAATATCTCTTTTGACTGACGTCAAGCCTGGTAATGACTGTTAGTTGCAATAATAGTTTCATATATCCACTTGAGTAGTGTGTCCTGCATCCCCATCCAAACCTCTAGACTAAACCATCAAATGTGTATACAAAACTTATTTGCTAAGACGAGGAGTCTCCTAACAGCGCTCAGTCCCAGTAAATCAGTCGGATAGAGCGAGATAAGATAATATCTCTTTTGACTGACGTCAAGCCTGGTAATGACTGTTAGTTGCAATAATAGTTTCATATATCCACTTGAGTAGTGTGTCCTGCATCCCCATCCAAACCTCTAGACTAAACCATCAAATGTGTATACAAAACTTATTTGCTAAGACGAGGAGTCTCCTAACAGCGCTCAGTCCCAGTAAATCAGTCGGATAGAGCGAGATAAGGTAATATCTCTTTTGACTGACCTCAAGCCTGGTAATGACTGTTAGTTGCAATAATAGTTTTATATACCCATTTGATATTATTATTATCCACTTGGTAAATATTTAAGGTCAACTGTATAACCATCGACAGATAGAGAAACTAAAAGTACTGTGTTCAATATTACCTGATAGAAGATCTTTGCAGCAAAGCGATGTGTATACTACCAACTCGTGGACTTCTCTGGCTAGCAACAATAAAGTCAGGGCTTATATACCCTTACAATCAGAGGCAACACACCGGTTTGCCCGCTTTCTGAGTAACTGGATGACCTCCATATTTAGTGTCCGCTTTCTCAGTAACTGGATGACCTCCATATTTAGTATAAATGAACCTGCTACTTTACAAAGAATTATCATTCACTGCTGCTATGTCGGATCATGAAAACACCCATCATGGGGATGAAGAAGAAGAATCCGCAAATTGGGATTCATCTTTAGACATTTTCATGTAAGTAATATTCATTTTTTTTAAAATTGATACCAGGCTAAAAAAATTAAATCAAAGCCTAGAACGCTAACCAATTAACCATGGGACCGGAATATATTTTTAATTAAGACAATACAAACACCCAGTCCCCAAGCCAGGGGAATTAATCACCAGAAAATACAATCCCCACAGACCTCCCAAAAGTCTAACCCAGGACCCTCCAGTTCAGAGGCTAACAGCAGCCAAGAACAGTATAGTTGAGCCACACAGCTATACACATAGTTGTATCTTGTCTCGCAATAAACAGTCAAGTTAATTATTACACTATTGTTTAAATGCAATGTCAAGCTTGGCTAACACTATTGCTGTTAATGTTAATAGCGTTTGTCAAATTGTGGTCAAGTAGCTTTGAACACTTAGATAGGCGTTAAGGTTTTATAAACTTAGCCGGGTGTGACCTTTGTGTAATAACTTGTACTAGTCGAGAATGCAAATTGTATGCAAGTAGTACTTTCTTCAACACTTGTTCATATATATTAACTATAATAACAGCAGCTCCACTCACTAAAGCGCAGCGTTATGTCATAGGGCTCAAGTCGCCCACGGGTGTTAACTAGAAAGACATGCACTTGACCTCTCCAGAGGTCGCACAATCATTATTCATTACCTACCATTAGTTTCATTACTCATTAATTCATCCTGTACAACTTTTAATTTAATTTCATAGCTAGTTTTTTTTGTCGTGTGACCTCCTCAGAGGCCGAGTGCAGGTCTTTCTATTCGATGTCCGTGGGCGAGCTGCGCGTCGGTTTGGAGTGGATGAAGATGAAACTGGGCAAGGATGTGGAAGGAATCGGCCGTGGCCTATCAGAAGGTACCGTCCCAGCATTTGCATGTGGAAGGAATCGGCCGCGGTCTATCAGAAGGTACCGTCCCAGCATTTGCCTGGTGTTGAAAATGGGAAACCACGGAAAACCATTTCAAGGACGGCCGACGGTGGGACTCGAACCCACGCGTCTACCGAGTCCGTCCTGACAAGCTTTTAATTGAATTTCATGGCTAGTTTTTGTCGTGGGACCTCCTCAGAGGCCGAGTGCAAATCTTTCTATTCGACGTCCGTGGGCGAGCTGCGCGTCGGAATGGAGTCGATGAAGATGAAACTGGGCAAGGATGTGGAAGGAATCGGCCGTGGCCTATCAGAAGGTACCGTCCCAGCATTTGCATGTGGATGGAATCGGCCGCGGCCTATCAGAAGGTACCGTCCCAGCATGTGCCTGGTGTTGAAAATGGGAAACCACGGAAAACCATTTCAAGGACGGCCGACGGTGGGGCTCGAACCCACGCGTCTACCGGGTCAGCAGAGAGCTTGAACCCGTGACCTAATGTTGCGCTACAGACTAGTTGGAAAAAAAAACTTTCTTTTTTCTCCCAGCCCCACTTAAGAAACATGACTAATTTATTGTAATTTAATGCAAATTGTATTACCGGTTGAAGGCCTGTTAAATTTATTGCCAAGACATACTGCTCTAACAAAAATAAAAGTTAATAGCCTACATCCTCAATCTTGATACCAGTCTAATGTCAAACAGGCTTTCAATATCTTAAAGTTGTGACAGTATCATTAAAATTGTGTTGGGCTGTTATGTAAATTAGCAGTAGTATACCAGCTCTCACCGCTGATCTGCAGTTTAAATCTCACTTACTTCATGTGAGATCTGTGTAAGGTACGGCAAAAGTTGAATTGTTGTTGTTTGAGTCTTCAGTCTTTTGACTGGTTTGATGCAGCTCTCCATGTCTCCCTGTCCTGAGCTAATCGTTTCATCTCTACATAGCTCCAACATCCCTACATCGGAGGCAATCTGTTTAACATATTCTAACCTTGGTCTACCCCTACAGTTCTTGTCCTCGACCCTTCCTTCCATAACTAAGCTTGCTATTCCTGGGTGTCTTAGTATGTGTCCTACCAACCTATCTCTTCTCTTCATTAGCAGTCGCCAGAAACATCTCTCCTCTCCCATCGTCTTAATACCTCTTTGTTTGTAACCCTATCTACCCATCCGATCTTCATCATTCTCCTGTAACACCACATTTCAAATGCTTCTATTCTCATCTTTTCTGCTGCACCAATAGTCCAAGTTTCACTTCCATAGAGCGCCACGCTCCAGACAAAGGCTTTCAAAAATGACTTCCTAATACCTAAATCTATATTCGATGTCAGCAGATTCCTTTTTTTGTAGAAATGCTTTCTTTGTCTGAGCCAACCTACTTGCTTCGTCCATCACTGGTTATTCTGCTTCCTAAGTAACAGAAGTCTCCTACTTCCTTCAGCTTTTCACCTGTCAATTTGATCTCTATAGAGGTTTCTGATTTATTTCGGTTGCATTCCAGTATTTATGTTTTACATTTATTTTCATCATGTATTCTTTCCGTAAGACGGAGTCCATACCATTCAAAAACTCATTCAAATCCTCAGGCTTGTCGGCCAAGATGACAATGTCATCAGCAAATCTCAGAGTTGAAATTATTTCTCCTTGAACCTTCACGCCCACTTTAAATTTTTCTCTAATTTCCTTCAATGCTTGTTCAATGAAAAGATTGAAAAGTATGGGTGATAAGTTGCAGCCTTGCCTTACACTTTTCTGAATACCAGCTTCTCTCTCATGTCCTTCAACTCGAATGACTGCTGTCTGATTTCTGTACAGATTGTATATCACACTCCTATCCCTGTACTTTATTCCAATTGATTTCAAAATGTCAAACAATTTAGTCCAATCAACTTTATCAAAAGCATTTTCTAAATCTACAAAAGCCATGAACGTTCTCTTATCTTTCCTTATTCTACCTTCTAAAATCAGCCTAAGACTTAGTACAGCTTCCCTTGTTCCTACATTTCTCCTGAAACCAAACTGATCTTCACCCAACTCTGTTTCTATTTGGCTTTCAATCCTCTTGTAAATCATTCTGGACAGGATCTTTGAAGCATGAGTAATCAAGACGGTTGAATTAAGGATAACAAAATCAACAGTATTATTCTCTTCTTGCAAAACATTTTTTTAACTCAGCTTCCAAAAGCTTACATATAGCAGAACGCGGATTTTAAAACTACAGAGGTGACAGCCGAGTTCAGCATTGCTTCCACTTACTTGTGTCAAGCTCTTCTCTGTCTTCTTTCCTATCAACCTCGCTTGGTCAACTCTTGTTCTCTTCCAACTCCAATAGTATTAGAGTATCCAAGGCCCTTGCCACATCTTTTCTGATTCCCTCCTTCTGCAAGAGGCCAGTCTTCTTTTCCCATTATTTCCTACATTCTGCCTGTCATTTAATCATTGATGCAGATAAGTGCAAGGAGTATGCCTCCATAACTTAGGAGGTTTTCTTCTGTGTACTTTGGTTCACCCTGACACAAACATCAAGACAGTTTATATTCTCGCCGCTAGATTGGGTATTCTAATGACATTGATGGACATTTTTTCTATTTTATAGTTTTTCTAATGACCGTGTCATGGCGGAGTTTTTTGTCCGCATGATGATGGAAGCAGAAAATGAAAATGTGGATAACAGCGAAACTGAAGAGGAGGCAGAAGAGGAGGCAGAAGAAGCTACCCAAAAAAATAATTTAAACGAGTAATGTGCCAAAAAGAAAAAAAAACAATAATAATAAAAAAAAATATTCTTGTTTTGATTGATTTATTTGTCTATCATTCCCACTTTTATTTTTTTATATGAAGCTGAGCGAGCCAACATGTCAGGTGTCAATCTCAGAAATTTACTCCTGTGACATCACACATCGGTTGACCGTTCAAATCAGATTATTCATTCTAACACCCATCCATGTCCATTAACCATCTAGCACGCCTTCCATATCCTCAGCTCCATAACACATAAATTCAAATCTCCCAAGTCAGCATAAATAAAAAAATCCTTCGGCTGCACTAGGTCTCTGTGATTATGCCTCCATGGCTTAGGGAGAAGCATGCCAACCTCTCACCGCTGGGTCTGTGGTTCAAATCCCAGTTACTCCATGTAAAATCTGTGCTGGACAAAACAGAAGCAGACTGGTTTTCTCCGGGTACTCTAGTTTTCCAGACAAACTTTTATTCCACCAACACTCTCCACCATCATTTAATTTTATCAGTCATTTATTCAATCGCTGGCTCAGAGGAGTGCGATAGGCTTCGACAGTCGGCACAGTTCATATCTTCACAACTAGATGGAATATTCCAATGTCATCAATAGACATTACACCATCTTGTTTTTATTTCATGTCGAGCTGGCTGAACCGACATGCCATGCGTTTTTGTATCCCCCCACCCATTAACAATTTGTTTACCGTTAAGTATTAGAAAAAAAAACAATCCCATCCATGACCTACACTACATTCTGCCTGTGACGTCCCAACCTCCATTCACAGTTCCATCTTTATTCACGTTTGTTTACCCGCCAACCTAGCACGTCAGGGTTCAACAACCACCACCCACCACCATTCATGTTTTCCATTCAAAACACTCCCGTCCATGACCTACCTCACTTCCCGTAATCTGCTGTGACGTCACACACACACACCAGTTGACCGTTCAATTCTCTGACGAATCATTCACAACCAAGGATTCGGAAACCTTCGGCAACACTCGGATCTCATCGTGCTCAAAGCAAAGCTATATAGCCCAGGATAATATCAGAGAAGGCGCTCAGTCCAAGAGAGAGACTGGGTCGAGGAGGGTCTCGTGCAGAGCCTCTTCCATCCTTCCCCCCCTCGTCCCCCACCCCACCCTTCCCTCCCCCCTCCCCCCCCCCTCTCCCACCCTCCCCCTCCCCCCACCCCTCCCCTCCACCCACACCCCCTCAAACCGGTTCCTGGACCCTCCAAGGTTTGTTTACCTTCCGGGGTCCCGGCGACCTTGGGGGTCAATGACCTACCTCAAGGTCATTGTCCATGACCTACCTCAAGGTCATTGACCTTGCCACGCCCCCCTCATTTGCATAAATAACGGTATTTGAAGCAGAACCCCCACAGCCTCTCTACTGTTTTGATAATGATAATAATAATAAATAAATCAATAATCATGACAGAACGACGTGAACGAACACACTACCCTGGGCCCCAGTCAATAAAACTGGGTAATGTACCCGATCACCGGATTCCAGGGAATCAAAGTATGTCATGAAGAGGAGAATCGGAGCTTCTCAAAATCCCTCAAAACTAAGAGAATATTTTACATGGGAACACTCAACGTAAACACACTCCTGAGACTAGGTAAAGTGAAACAGCTAACTAACATCATGGACACATTCAAAATCAAAATACTGGCTATACAGGAAACACGATTCTCAGATGAGAATCACTCCGATTCAGGAAGTTACAGAATATACAATGGGGAACCAGCCTTAACTATTCCAGGAAAGAATCTCTAACTCTTCGGAACAGGTTTTGTAGTACACAACTCAATACAATACAATACAACTCTGTAATAGATTTCACCTCCAAATCTGAAAAAAATCCACACTTTCGATATGTTCTGGAACAAAGCTTATACGGTACAATAATCAATGCCCATGCCTCCCACTAATAACTACAACAAAAGAAATCCACAGATGATAGAAGAATTCTGGGAGGATTTAGAAGAAATCACCAACAAAATACCCATGAAGCATGTAAAAATATTGCTTGGTGATTTTAATGCACAATTAGGCCGCGAAAGAAAATTCAGAGACTCAACAGGAAAACATAAAGCGCACCAGAGGACAAACAAGAATGGAGAGAATTCTATAAACTTCTGTAGGAATTTTGACCTCAAAATCATGTCAACACATTTCCAGAAATCCCAAAAGAAACTATGGACTTGGAAATCTCCAAACAGCGCCCTCGGAGAATTTCAGGTAGACCACGTAGCGATATCTATAAAAAAACACCAGAGAATTTTTGAATACACGAACGAGAAAAGAGTTTTTCGTATCTGATCATCATCTACTACAAATCAAGGCGAAGTTTATACTAAATAGACAAATCAAGAGAACAATCATAACTTTCAGAACAGACCCAGAGTACTTACAATTAAACAAGGAAGAAATAACAGAAAGACTTACGAAAATTGAGAGTAACAACTCGACGGACATGTCCGAAAAAATGAAAGAACTGATAAAATTGGGGCAATCCCCGAAGAAAAGGAAGCACAGATGGTGGAACGTGACATGTGATAGGGCCATAGAGGATAGAATACAAGCCTGGAAAAAATTTAATTGCCATAGAACATCCGAAAACTTGGAAGAATTCAACAAGATAAGAAAAGTGTCGTCGAGAATAATCCGCAGAGCAAAAAGAAACTACGATAACAACAGACTGAAGGAGATAGAAGAGGACTTAACCAAAAATAACACACGAAATTTCTACAGAACATTCAGAGAGAATATGACAGGATATCGGCCACCGAGCTTATACTTCAAAAGACATGATGGAACACTGGAGACAAACCTGAAAAAGAACTGTGCGGTATTGGCACACTATTTTGACTCACAGCTTAACTGTGATAAACCAACACAGAGATTACAGTTCGAAAAGCCAGAACCTAACATGGATTCCAAACCTCCAACACATGAAGAAATCGTGGAAATAATGAAATCACTGAAGAACAATAGAGCGCCTGGAGAAGACGGATTGATTTCAGAAATCTGGAAATTACACCCAAAATACACAGAATCATCGAAAACATGTGGGAAACAGGGAAGGTACCAGAATAATGGAAGTCAGTCCTAATACACCCCCTTCACAAGAAAGGAGACTTAACGAACCCTAATAATTATAGAGGGATTTCACTATTACCCGTCGCGTACACAAGTTTCTTCAAAGCCCTGTTAAAACGGATAGAGCCTCAGATAGACCCACAGTGTTTTCTGTCATTAAACAAATATTCAAAAGTCTCTTTCCGCAAGGCGAGTAAAACGATCTGTGACGTAAGCGGTGGGATGTGACGTCACCGTCTAGTACCGCATGAAGCTTCGCCAGCCATCGTGCATCTGCTGCTAAATGCCGAATGTTCATTATTCGTGATTGCGAAAAAATAAAAATTGATTTCAAAATAACAGAAGAAGGCTTTAAAAGAGGACAGTCTGACAATCTACCATGAGTAGATGCCATCATGGTAGCATCATTCTTGAAAACTAATGACTGTTTTATGGCTGCAGAAATTCGCGGATCAAAAGCAAATAGGTAAGTGGGATCTTGTATATACGTTCTGTAACTCTTAGTGTTAGGATAACAAGGAACGTGAAAAGAAAAAATCACTTAAGTCACATTTTGCATATTTCTTTCTAGATTGGTTCACATGTTAGAAAATACAATCAATTTTCACCATTACCAAGGTATGGTACGAATCAAGTCGGACCTAACACTAACATAACAAACAGCAAATTTAGGCCTAAAATTTTTCTAAACATAACTCTTAAGCTTAGGAGTTCAATTGTTGTACAATTTCTAAAATAAATGCTTCTATAATCTATCAATCCTGAAAATAGGTAGATTTTAGTTGAGGCAACTGCCCTCCCCCTCCAAAGGCCAATGACAAGGAAACATTGAATAACTTCAGTTAATTTCCTTGCACCTATATTGTACAATAAAATATAATATTGTTACAGGGCCGGCACAGAACATTATGGTGACAGTGCTATAGGGTATGTTCAAGTGAAGCGACAAAGTGGGAAATGGATAGTAAAATGCAATATATGTCCTGAGCACAAGGTCAGATCCAAAAAATATACAGTCACACTAATTGAGGATGAGGAACAGTACTGCATAGACCGTGTAGAGTGCCATGACTGTGCTGCATCTTCTGATAAGTATATAAACTTTTAACTCTTGAAGGAAAATAAAATGATAGCAATTATAATTGCAAGTAATCTTAATTTTGAAAAATTATAATATTAACAGAAAAAAGAAGATACATAAAACCACCAAAGAGGAAAATATATAGTTCTGTCATACTATTATTGGTATAATTATCTTATTATTTAATCATTTTGTATATTTTTTTTAATAATCGTTTCGGTCGTCTATGGACCACGTTATATCAACTGCCTTTTCCCTCTTTCTTTCACATTGGCCCAGTATTAGCGCATTCTTCTTCGGTGAGCTTCTTTCCGTTCTTCGGTCCACTTCTTGCCGATTTTCAATATAGGTTTTGGTTGAAAACTCTGTATCTCCCCAAGTTCCTTCTTCAAAGAGCAACGTTCCAAGATGTCCTCATATGATATCCCCAGTTCTTGTAGGTCTTTTTCCACCTCTGTAAACCAGATCCCTTTGGTTTTCTTTCCCACAAAGTAGGTACTGATTCGATTGGACAATCTTCCAGAGTTCATTCGTGTAAAATGGCCATAAAAGGAGAGTTTTCTTTTGCGAATGGTGTCCGTTATTTTCTCCACATGTAGATAAAGTTCATCGTTGTGTCTTATATACTCTCCTCGTTCCTTGACCGGGCCCAAGATCTTTCTCAGAATCTTCCTCTCTTTGGTTTCGAGTGGTTCTGCCAGGCCTTTTTTATTCATCGCCAGGCATTCTGATGCATATAACGCCTCCGGGCGAATAACGGTGACGTAGTGCCTCAGTTTGGCCTTGAAGGACATTGATCGTGTTTTGTAAATGTCTTTGGCTAAACGGTAAGCCATTTCCATTTTGTTAATCCGTGCCACGAAAGCTTCCCTTTCACGAATGTTGGGCTTAATCCATTCACCCAGGTATTTGAATTTCTCTACCTGTGTTATTTGTCCTCCATTCACCATAAGTTCCCTGGGTTCTGACTTGATGTTCGATATAAACTGCGTTTTCTGGAACGAAATATGAAGACCTGCCTTTGTTGCTTGCACCTGTAATTGATTGATTTGTTGTGTGGCCGTGTCAAGAGAATTAGAGAAAATTGCAACATCATCTGCGAAAGCTAAACAATCGATTGTCAGGATTTTATTCTTACAACCTAGTCTGACCCCATTCTCTACACCATCCTTACACAATTCTTTACGCCAATCTCGAATAACTTTCTCAAGAACACAGTTGAATAACAGAGGCGAGAGCCCATTTCCCTGTCTCACCCCTGTCCGAATTGCGAAGGATTCAGAAATCTCTCCCCTGCATTTCACTTTGGAAGCTGTATCTAACAGGGATTGGTGAATGATTGCTCTTGTCTTATTATCTAAACCAAATTCTCTTAAAACCTGGATCAGGGTACTTCGATCCAGCGAGTCGTAAGCCTTCTTGAAATCAACAAAGGTCATAACAAATTCCTTACTTCTTAAATTCATGTAGGATAGAATTGATTTTAGATTCATGATTTGCTCCACACAAGAGCGCCCCTTTCGAAATCCACCTTGGTATTCGCCCAGTTGTTGATCGAGCTGTGCTTCCGCTCTCGTTTGAAGTGCTTTCGCGAGAATCTTGTATGTTATTGAGTGGAGTGATATGCCACGATAGTTGTTTTCCTCCGCTTTATCACCTTTCTTGTGCAGGGGGTGAATCAGGGCCGATGTCCAATCACTGGGTAGTTTCTCTGTTTCCCAAATCTCCCGGATGATATCCGTTAGCTTGTCGATTGGTTTTTCACCTGCGTATTTCCAGAGTTCGGCAACTATTGAATCCTCACCTGGTGCTTTATTGTTCTTAAGTGAGTGAATGATCCGCTTGATTTCTTCCCTAGTTGGTGGACTTGAGTCTGGATTGACGAGCCCATTTTTGTGAAAGGAAACTTTTGATGTTGGAGCCTCACAATTGAGAAGGGACTTAAAGTATTTCGCCAGGATCTAACAGTTGTCTGTAAGCAACTTTCCCATCGGGATTCTTAAAGTGAAGACTGGGTGGTGTGTATTTACTGAGATTATGCTTGAAGGTTTTATAGAAATCACGGGTGTTGTTCTTTTTGAAATCTTGGTTTATCTGTGCCAATCGATTTTTGTGGAATGCTCGTTTTATCCCTCGTTTGGTTTTATCAGTCTGCTTTCTCACGACCTGGAATCTCTCTCTGTTTTCTTCATTCTTCTGTTTGTTCCATCCCAGTCAAGCAAGCCGCCTTTGGTGAATGGCATCGTCACAATCATTAGTCCACCAAGGATGCCTCCTGGAATTTGTCAGTTGGATGGTTTCCTGTGCCGTTTCAAGTATTGCTTCTTTGAGTTGTTCCCAATTCTGTGGCTCAAGTGCTTCAAGTTCTGACAGAGTTCGCTTTGTGTTCTCAATTTTTCCTCATCAAACCTGTTGATCTTTCTTCCTGTAAATCTCTTGGTGGATCTTGGAAGAAGTATTAATTTTATCTTTGAAAGAAAGTGATCAGAGTCAAGATTCGCACTTCTTAAGACTTTAACATTCTGGATTTCTCTGTGAGATTTACGAGAAATAACAACGTGGTCAATTTGGAATTCGCCGAGATGGGAATTTGGGGATGTCCATGTTTTTTGTTTTGCAGGAAGTCGTTTGAAAGCGGTTGACTTCATCACTAGGTTGAACGCCTTGCACAACTCCACTAAACTTTCTGCATTGCGGTTTGTTCTTCAGTGGGCCGGGTATTCTCCGATAATATTCTTGAATTTATTTTCCTTACCGAGCTGAGCATTGAAGTCCCCGAGAAGGACGATGATGTGTTCCTTGGGAATCTTGGATAGAATATCTTTAAGCTCTCCCCAGAAGATTTCCGTCCCTTGTGGATCAATTCTGTTAGCTTGATTAATTGGGGCATGGACGTTCACCATGGTGTAGATTTTATTTGTGCTTCGAAACGAAAGGATCGAGACTCGACTGTTGGGGGACTTGAAGTTATTGTTATTGTTATTATTTTAATATACAACCACAGCCTATGGTTTTCTCTCCCATTGTCCATTTATATGTACATCCATAGGTGTTGTCATTTTCATTTCTTTCCATACGGGTGGTTGTAAACATGCAATAGCATTTCTGAGTGAGTGCATCGTCGAAGTGAGGAGAAAGCCACGACATCTGTGAAGTGCTACTGGAAAAAGTCAGAGCTATCTGCTGTTGGGATATCAATGACAATTATCACTGCAAAGGACTTGGGTAAAAAGAAGCAAAGTACTGTGGTAAAAACTGACAGTAGTTCCTCTAATGGCAGCTACTTAAATGCTGCAGATGTTGCAGGTAAAGTGCTGAAAATTGAAAATCAACTGTGCAGGTATTTCACAGAAAGTGACTGCATCAAGAAGCTGTCATTGCACTATCTTGCAATTAAATTTGCAGAGAGAGGTGGAGATAGTGATTCTTTTCTACACATTTCCAAAAGAGAACATGGACTTCGAGACTATTGAGTTGTCAGAAAGGCAAACTTTGAAGCAACATAATGATCCAGCTAGGCATTAACTCAGATATATGAGAATCACAGCCTCCATGCTCCATGAAGCAACTAGGTGCAGAACATCTCATGGGACATTTGTGGAACGAGTGATCGGTGCTGTGAAAACAACACAGACTAAGACAATGAAAAGGGGATGTACACTTGAAACTGCAAAATCTTTTGAAGTTTTGAAGCAACAAAGCGTATTTCTATTTTTTTGTTAGACTACAATGAGGAACTGGCTAATGAGGAGTGTTAAGCCGATAGCCTAAGTGCTCAGTAGGCTAATCGTTGTTTATAGTTTGATTCATATTGTGAAGTTCCTTTTGTAGTAAAATAGGCCTACTATACTTCCCCATATGTAGGTTATTCTATAAGATTATACCATATACTAAAGTGGATTAACATGAGAATAATAGGCCTAAACTGTTCTTCATGTATTACATGTGTGCGTTAAAAGGCTCCACAGAAAACATTCCTAAGCAAAATGAAATAAGGTTGTGCCATTAACACCAATATGTAAAATGAAGTAAAAAGGCTTAAAATTACTTCAAACTGTAAATATAAATACGATTACATACACATATTGTGCCCGTTTAGACCGGAGTCCGCACGACCACATATGCATTTTACCAATAATCAGACAGCACGAGAGTCAAAATATCCCGGAGCGCCAGATGGGTTAAAGCAAATCGCAAAAACGACATCAAATTAAAAAAATGCTTTACTGATTTTTGGCTCAAGGCAACAATAAGGATAGAAGGAGATTCAACTGGGCATAACACATCATGTAAAATTATCTCATTTTATTTTGAATTTAAAATTGACTGCAAAAATGCTCAAACCAGCATCATTCACGTGTGGCGATCCACACTCCTCTTTACACAATATACAGAAATTTTCCAAACACATTTGACAATTATTTTTTTGGAAACACAAGTCTGATTAATAGTCCTGTAGACTGTGTTCCAAAATTATTTACGATTAAATCCAGTTCAAATTTAATTGTCTCTACTGGAAATATCGTAGTTCACTATTTGAATTAACACTCGTAGAATAAATGTTCATAGAATTTTTAACTTTCACTTATTTTTCCAGTTTCAAAAATATATTGTCGAAAAAATTATTATTTCTGAATCAACACAAATTATTTACACATATTAATAACATCTGAAAAGTATTTGACCTTGAGCATAGCATCGAAGAACTGTGCGAAGCACAACAAAAATTAATTGTTCTTCTGACATTAAACATTCGAGAAGTGACTCGATTATGAACTTCAAGTTCCTAACAAAATATATGATTTCTGAATCATCAACTTGATCAATAAATTGTTGGACCATTCAACTATTCAATTTTCCACTTGGAATCATTATTATAAAAAATATTTATATTCATGGCCATTTTTAGTAATTTTCACAACTTGCAATTCTTCGACAGAATGCGGAAATAAGAATTGTAGCTTCATAATAAATTCATTTAGTTCATGGCACTAGGATTGAAAACATCCTTCAAATTATTCGTGGTTAAAGAATTATTTCTAATTGGCAGTGGCCCATTCTATTATTTGTGTAAGAAAACAATATTACAACAACAACGGCAAAGGTCTTCCTCTGAAGAAGAATAAACTACTATCATGACAAATCCGGGTTCTAGCAAAATCAAAGTCTAAATGGAATTCGTAAACAAGGTTGAAATAAGAACTGATGGTTTCAAGAAATAACCTTCAGGTCATTCATACGACGAAATGTGTAGTTCCAATACTCCTTCTATAAACCTGAGCCATCGAACCTGCTATTTGATTGATGCTCGAAAAAACCTCTTCATTCCTGCGACATAAACATGCGCACCTGGGAATGGCTTTTCAACTACTCCACACATATAAATTTTCTTCCCAAAATTTATACAATAAATCAAGCCTCTGCTTGTTATCAACACTGGAAGATTAATAAACTGACAAGTTTATTTTATTTTACCATTCAGTTCAACCCGTGAATTTACCATACTTATGAAAATCTTTATTTCACTTTCGAGTGTATTTACGTCATGATTTTATATAAATACAAAAATATCCTATTTGATACAATTATCAATTGCTTCCCGTTTCATGCCTCTCCGTGTTATCTGAAAAATATACTTTGCTCATTGCAAATATCAACTGTTCAACCAGAACTGAAATGTTGGTTGAATGCGGGCTTGCGCTAACCACTCTCCTTCGGAAAATCTCCTGTTCCAAACTAGAAATGATTAAACTACTTCATAGGCTCTCTCTCAATACATATGATTATTATAAAATATAATATCCAAGAATTATTTAGAAAAATTATAAAAATTATTATTATTATTATTAGTGGATTATTATTATTATTATTTGTTATATTATTTTAAATATGTTTAATTATTATCTCCTTATGTGAGAATCCACATGTTCGAATCTTCGAATATGGAAAAATAACTATTCCTCAACAAAAAATAATTTAACTTTTACAGTTACATCGACGGTTTTCCGTGTCTTCCCAAAAAAATATGAAATATTCAAATAAATCTTCGTTATGCTCGGTCATCGATCCTAAACTGTTCTGAGTGCTGAAAATACTCAGAATAACTCTAATAATTCTTGCGTAAATCATTGCAAGATTTAAATACGAAGAAAAATATGTTGGGCATCTGCAGAAAAAATAGTTTTTTCCAATTAGCTAGGCATAATATAATTCAAATGTGGCTTACATTTCTTGATGGTCTTGAAGCGTAGTGAACCTGGTCTGTACCAGATTTATCCGTAGACATGCCCTATCGGACAAGCATGTATAATCCTTGTATCGGCCGCCATTATATACCCACAATCCGTCTAACAAGACATAGTGGTAGTATCTCTTGACGTTTGAAGTAACTGTTGATTCATTTTAATATTGGCTTCTATTAAAGCCATAACAGTTTGCTTAAATGGGGTCAGATCTAAGTGATCTATTCTTAGATACTGTATGTCAGTTGTAACATAACTCACGGTAATCTTTTCAGTACAAGAAAACACTGACAGTCTAACCAATCAACGGCTGTTCTGAAGATCGTTCCCTGGGCATGGCTTCACACCATCTACCATGCGCGAAGCAACATGTAGTTTCCCTGCGTTGGCTAATGAACACCACCGTGATAGACTGGTCTTCAATGTACTGATAGATCGGAGTGGTTATTAAGTTACAAATATGAAACTGACTGAAATTGGACTTAAATATCCAAGTATTAGGTTATTACTGGATTGTGACAAAGTACTAATTCTAGACAAAGTCTAGCATATGTCCATGTAGAAATAAAAATATTTCACCAGTGTCTGTAGAAAAATATCAATCACCTAGTGATTCTCCTTGCCGGAAACTTACTAAGTTCCACTCGTAGCGCAGCACTTTTGTGACTATCACAACTTTGAAAATAACTTCTGCGTAGATCCGGCAACCATGTGCCTTGGCTCAGCGTAGCGGCACCTTGCTAGGCAAGTGCTTGTTTCGAAGTGAGCTAATGATGCCTGATCCAGCCGGCTTTTATTCAAAACGGTCAGGGTCACGCTGCATCAGCTGATATCTGGAAATCCTCATATCTCTGGTAACCCTGGTCCGATTTACTTGATACAAATTGCATTCTCTTTCATTTGGCCGTGCCAGTAATCTGATCCAAGTCTCTACTCCATGGTTAACTATTTAATCAATAAATAGCCTCGACCTCTGCTATTACTCGCTACGTCACTTGACATGCTCTTAGCGGTATATTCTTTCCAATTCCTTCTCGAAGCAATGTTGCGCGATATTCAAATATCTCAACTTTCAAAAGCGGCTGTAGCCTTTCCCTTGATATCTAGGTGTCTGAATCTTAGAATACCCATTCCTAGAGTTGGGCACATACACCCCACACCTAGCAAAAAATAAAAATTGAAAAATTTTTATTTTTCCTAACTACACATTAAATCATCTGGTTCTTGAATAGTAAATCTTCAAATTCGATGCATTATAAGTTCCCACGATGTTACCAGTTCGTGTATTAGCGATTTCATAGCTTCCATTGTTGTTTACTTCCACAATACGATAGGGTCCAGCGTAAAGGCTTGCAAACTTCGAGTACACTCGATTTTGCACGTCAGAGGGTGTAGGTCTTTTCACTAAAACAAGAGTTCCTACGCGCAAGGGTCTGCGAAAACGCTTTCCTCTCACTCTGCGCTCTCTTTTCTCAGCTTGGCTCCTCAACTTGTCTAAAGCTAGAGTTTCCCTCATCTGACGACTTGGTTCAATCTCAGGTGGAATAGAGATGATTCGATCCCATAATCTCGTTGGTTTAATTCCATGATGAAGCAACATGGGAATCTGTCCAGTACTCTCATGAATTGTAGAGTTGATGGATTCGGATGCTAAAGAGAGAACATCCATCCATTTCCAATGCTCATTTGGACAATAGAGGCGGCAAAATTTTGCTATTTCAGCCATCACGCGTTCTGCTGGATTGCTCTCTGGATGTCTGATAGAACAAAACAATTGTCTAATCCCAAGGTTATTCATGACGGTTCGAAATTCTAAAGATGTAAATTGAGGTCCACGATCTGATAAAAGGAATTCCGGATTGCCTGCTTCCGGAATTACGTTGTCTCTAATTCTCTTCGCACAATATTTTGCGTTTGCCTTCTGAATTGGATGTAACATAGTGTATTTGCTGAAAACATCCATGGTCACCAGAATATATCGGTTACCTCTTTTAGACTTTGGGAGAGGACCATATAAATCAGTCGCGAAGATTTCACAAGGCTTAGAAGGAATAATAGGCCTTGGTAATTCTCTCAATAATCTAGAATTATGTTTACTCTTTTGGCATAAGTCGCATTCTCGAATAGTGTTTCTGAGAGTTTGTCGCATTCGCTCCCACGAAAATTTCTCTTGAATCATGTTGATCGTCTTAGCTACTCCAGCATGACCTGCGATTCGATGTGCCATCCAGATAATGGGTTTTTCCATTCGTGGAGGTATCACTACTCTCAGCTTCGTATGGTCGGGATCTGCAAACTTGTAGATTAAACCATCTAACATCATAAAATCTCTTGAAATTCTTTCAGTTTCCACAAAATCATCATCATTTGGATCCATATCTCCCTGTAGAAAACGAAAAATGTTTCTGAAACGTCGGTCTCTCCTCTGGGATAAATGCAACAACCCCAACCTTCTCAAGGTATCCGCATCCACCTGCGTCAGGTTAACTTGAAAAACCTTAGATGAAGACTCCACTGCTCTACTCAATAAATCAGCTCCCACGTTCAACTTTCCAGGAGTGTGTTCAATAACTAGGTTGAATTGTTGAATAAAAAGTGACCATCTAGTAATCCTATCACTGGCAAAGTTTGTTCTCAAGATAAACTCCAATGCGTGGTGATCAGTCCTCACAATTACTGAATGTCCAATTAACATTTTCTTCCACGACTCCAGCGCGAATATTACAGCAAGTGCTTCTAACTCTGTGGTGTAATAATTCCTTTCTGATGGACGAAGCTTCCTGCTAATGAACGCCAGGTAACGTCTCTTGTGATCTTCATCTTCTTGAAGAAGAATAGCTCCAATCCCTACGGTGGATGCATCAGATTCTATGATGAAATTCTTGGTAAAGTCAGAATACTCCAATTTCACACTGTTTACCAATAACCTCTTGGCATCTTGAAATGATTGTTCACAATCTTCATCCCATTTCCATTTGTTTCCTTTCTTTAATAATTCCTGCAATGGAGCTACAGTCTTGGTGAAGTTTGGACAATGCCCTGCAAAGAATTGGCATGTCCCGAGAAAACTGCGGACATTCTTCACTCTAGTAGGTCTAGGGAAATTTGCAATCACCTGTATCTTCGTCTCATTGGGACGGTATCCTTCTCCATCCAAAATGTGACCCAAAAATTTTATTTCCTTTCGAAAGAACTGACATTTTCGAAGGTTTACTTTAAAGTTCGCTTTTCTCAAATCTGCGAATAACATCTGAAGATGTAACAAATGTTCCTCCTTAGTCTCAGATGCAAATAAGATATCATCTATGTAACGAATTGCTATCTCTTTTACTTCAGGACTCAAATTTTGTTCCAGTGCTCTTATCAAAACAGATCCAGATGTTTTGACTCCAAATGGTAGACGGCGGAATACATATGTCTGCTGGTCAAACATAAATCCTGTAAACTTCTTGGAATCTTCACTAAGCCTAATGTGATGGTAGGACGAAGTGAGATCAATATTAGAGAACCAGACCTTGCCTTGGAATTTCCTTAACAGTTCCTTAATGATTGGTGGTCTGTCATACTCTGGCAGTAATCTTGAATTCAAATTTCGCGCGTCTAAACATAGTCTCAGATTTCCATCTTGCTTAGACACTACTGCTAATGGATTGACATAAGACGTAGTGTACTTTTCAATCACATTGTTGCTTTCCATCTCCTTGATAAGCACTTTTACCTTTCTCGATGCTTTTCCGCCACCGGATACAATTTAGCATGAAAAGATGCATCATCATTTACACGAATACGATATTCAAAATCTTTAATTTCACCAGGTTTAATATCAAAAATATCGTGATACTCTTCCAAAATTTTCCCTAGCTCTGGGGACTCCTTCTCAGTGTAGACTTCTCTTCCTTCAGCTTCATGAAAAATCGGAGACCATTGAGCATCTCCCTCGATGTCTTCCTCTTCTTTTCCCTCGAAGTTAATCTCTTCGGTATTCTTGAATCTGATCGTCTCTGTCTTCATGTCCATCACTGCTTGATATTTCTGAATGAAATCCGCTCCCAATATCATGTCAAAAGCCATGTCCTTCATTACTACAAACACATGTCGGAAATCATGTCCTCCAAATCGTAATACATAAGTATAATTGTGTTTTACACAGAGATATTTTGTTGGGTATTATTCCTTGGATCTTAATTCCTGATACTGGAATCTCCTCTAAATTCTCTTTGAGCTTCCACAGAATATAAAGCTTCTCACTTACAAGACAATGCATAGCCCCAGTATCAATCAAAGTATCGACAGGCATACCGAATACTTCGCATGATATGATTGGCATTCTAATTCTTGTACCCATTTCTTTCCGTTCGTCATTCTGTTGAATTAAGTCATCATCCTCTGCTTGCCATTTAATAATTCTGGAAGTGAAAGTGTTCAAAATCCTATCTTCTACTGTGAATTCGAAGTGTTTTTTTCGTTACCATTCCCCCGGGATTGTTGTGTTCCCGATGGACCTGGTTCATTGGACCTTTGCTCCAAAAACTGCAAGTTATCTTGGTGTCTTGCTTCCAAGTTTTTCCTCGTCTCCTTGTTGAACTCTTCATTGGACTGACGAGTATCCACGTTCCATCTGTTATTGTAGTTGTTTCTACCATAGTATCTTCTTTCCTGGTACCTTCCTTGATTATCCCGTGGCCTTCTCCATCGAGTATTATATCGATTTCCACCATCCGGTCTCGCATAAGGCTTGTAACTGTATCTGTTACTGTACTGATTCCATCCTCTTTTATTGGGATCTTCCCTCGGCGTTTTCTCTTCTCGCCCCTCTCGAATCTCTCGAGGTGTTTGAGAATAACTATCAGCCATAACAGCGTACACAGCGTTGTTATTCTTTCCTCCCTTCTGATGGAAGAATTGAGCGTTCGTATGATCCAGCTTCTGTAATACCTCGTCAAATTGCTCCATATTATAGATGTCAGCAGCGATCAAAGTCCTTTGGACGTCTGCTGGAAATTGACGTATCAATGCAGTAATTAATTCGTTATCTGGCATCGGCGGATCTAAATGTTGCAGTTTAGAAAGCTGTCCAGAAAAGTACGTAGAGTATCGAGTAGGTTGTGACGTCGAGAATCTCTTCGAATATAACACTGCTCTGACTTGCTGTTGGGTTTCCGGGGACCAAAACTTTTTCAATAACCCACGAGAAAACTCCTCAAAAGTGATTAGAGTGGATCTAAAAGCTCTAAACCAAAGAAGTGCAGGACCTTCCAAAAACTTCCCTATCACTCGGATCTGTCTTTCTTTAGGGATCTTGGAATCTTTCAGGTAATCTCCTGCTTCTCTAAAAAATTCCACGGGTGTCACAGAATCTCGCCCTGAAAATTTAGAAGGCTTATCCTCTACATTCTTGAATACAGTTATGGGGTTGGATTGAAATACTGTCCTGACCTCATCCTGTCTTTGACTATCCGTTTCTCTAGCTGCTCCTAGATTTATCTGTATCTGTTCCTTTCCCCTTACACTTGGCATTTTCAACAGATGATCATACTGTTTCTCGTCCTTGATTTGGGTTTTCATAGCCTCAAGTTCCTTATGGTTTTCTTCTGCCATTTTCTTAATTGCTTCAGTTTCTTTACAATTCTCCTTGACATCATTGGATATCTGGTTCATAACAGCCTCATGACTTTTCAATGACCCTGTCATATCTGATATGTCCTTCTGAGTTGCTTGGATATCTTTGGAAATTACTTGAATATGGGATGACAAAGATTCCCTAATCTCCTTGATTCCCTCTTGGTTCTCCAGCTTGAGTGTGTCTTTAATTTCATTGACAACTGTGGTTTTATTTTCAGTTTGTAACTCATTAATCACACCTTCTCTTATTTCTCCCATTACAAGTTCTTTGAATTGTTCTGTCAACCGTTGAACAACTAGAATTCCCATCTCATTACTCTCTTTCTTCACTCTGACTTCTAGGTTGATCATGTCTTCACCAACTTTCCTAAGACCATGTTCTATCCTATCAGCTAAGCTTTGAGATCTAAGATCGGCATCGCGAAATTTATCGTCCATTAAACTTGCGTTAGTAGCTAATGAAGTTTCGAGCTCATGTGTTTTTTCGCATAATTTATTCATTTTACTCTCAAGTGACATTTTCATAATTTCAGAATTCTCTTTAAATTTATTTTCCATAGAATTAAATTTACTATTTAAATTTTCTTTCAAGTTACCTTTTAACCTGCTTTCTAAAGAATCAGAATTTTCTTTAAGTTTATTTTTTAAAGAATCAGAATTTTCTTTAAGTTTATCATTCAAATTTTCTTTAAGTTTATTTTCTATAGAATCAGAATTTTCTTTAAGTTTATCGTTTAAACTTTCTTTAAGTTTATCAGAATTTTCTTAAAGTTTCCTTTCCAAAGCCTCAGTATATTCTTTCATAATGGCTGCTACACGCAGTCCAGCTTCTTTTGAACTCTCCTCCAAACTCCTCATCATCCTCATCATTTCTTCCATAATTTTCAATTATTATTCAAAATTTAGGGGTATACAATACTGGCAAACACAAGCTTATAACTAGAACAAGAAATATGAATAGCTAATTGGAACACTCTAATAAAATGAGATTTGTCCTAATGTCGACGTGATGGAAAAACAATATTCTCTACTTTTACGAATTACATTTACCACAATATCACAAGAAAAATATGCAAGTTCTCAAATATCCTCCACCTGGATTCTAATAATGCGTATGTCCAGTCATCGAATGTTTACTACTGAATTTACTTGACGCCCTAATGGTTAAGCCATTATCAAAAATAATCAAACCCATTCTAATTATTAATCAAGTTAAATTTTTAATTTTCCCCACTAATTGGGTTTCCTACTAATTTATTCATCCAAACCAGACATCTCTCAACTCCCAAAATATTTCTATAAAAATTATCACAATTTAAATCGGCATGCGATTGACCATGTCTAACTCGAGACCCACGTTCGAAGCCATTTCTCTCTCTATCTTATTTTATGTGCCCGTTTAGACCGGAGTCCGCACGACCACATATGCATTTTACCAATAATCAGTCAGCACGAGAATCAAAATATCCCGGAGCGCCAGATGGGTTAAAGCAAATCGCAAAAACGACATCAAATAAAAAAAATGCTTTACTGATTTTTGGCTCAATGCAATAATAAGGATAGAAGGAGATTCAACTGTTCATAACACATCATGTAAAATTATCTCATTTTATTTTGAATTTAAAATTGACTGCAAAAATGCTCAAAGCAGCATCATTCACGTGAGGCGACCCACACTCCTATTTACACAATATACAGAAATTTTCCAAACACATTTGACAATTATTTTTTTGGAAACCCAAGCCTGATTAATAGTCCTGTAGACTGTGTTCCAAAATTATTTATGATTAAATCCAGTTCAAATTTAATTGTCTCTACTGGAAATATCGTAGTTCACTGTTTGAAATAACACTCGTAGAATAAATGTTCATAGAATTTTTAACTTTCACGTATTTTTCCAGTTTCAAAAATATATTGTCGAAAATATTATTATTTCTGAATCAACACAAATTATTTACACATATTAATAACATCTGAAAAGTATTTGACCTTGAGCATAGCATCGAAGAACTGTGCGAAGCACAACAAAAATTAATTGTTCTTCTGACATTGAACATTCGAGAAGTGACTCGATTATGAACTTCAAGTTCCTAACAAAATATATGATTTCTGAATCATCAACTTGATCAATAAATTGTTGGACCATTCAACTATTCAATTTTCCACTTGGAATCATTATTATAAAAAATATTTATATTCATGGCCATTTTTAGTAATTTTCACAACTTGCAATTCTTCGACAGAATGTGGAAATAAGAACTGTAGCTTCATAATAAATTCATTTAGTTCATGGCACTAGGATTGAAAACATCCTTCAAATTATTCGTGGTTAAAGAATTATTTCTAATTGGCAGTGGCCCATTCTATTATTTGTGTAAGAACACAATATTACAACAACAACGGCAAAGATCTTCCTCTGAAGAAGAATAAACTACTATCATGACAAATCCGGGTTCTAGCAAAATCAAAGTCTAAATGGATTTCGTAAACAAGGTTGAAATAAGAACTGATGGTTTCAAGAAATAACCTTCGGGTCATTCATACGACGAAATGTGTAGTTCCAATACTCCTTCTATAAACCTGAGCCATCGAACCTGCTATTTGATTGATGCTCGAAAAAACCTCTTCATTCCTGCGACTTAAACATGCGCACCTGGGAATGGCATTTCAACTACTCCACACATATAAATTTTCTTCCCAAAATTTATACAATAAATCAAGCCTCTGCTTGTTATCAACACTGGAAGATTAATAAACTGACAAGTTTATTTTATTTTACCATTCAGTTCAACCCGTGAATTTACCATATTTATGAAAATCTTTATTTCACTTTCGAGTGT
The DNA here is from genome assembly GCA_946902985.2 of Meconema thalassinum. Lineage (NCBI taxonomy): Eukaryota > Metazoa > Arthropoda > Insecta > Orthoptera > Tettigoniidae > Meconema > Meconema thalassinum. The sequence continues at coordinate 130,421,786 of OX336391.1, read as the reverse complement.
ATTTACGTCATGATTTTATATAAATACAAAAATATCCTATTTGATACAATTATCAATTGCTTCCCGATTCATGCCTCTCCGTGTTATCTGAAAAATATACTTTGCTCATAGCAAATATCAACTGTTCTACCAGAACTGAAATGTTGGTTGAATGCGGGCTTGCGCTAACCACTGTCCTTCGGAAAATCTCCTGTTCCAAACTAGAAATGATTAAACTACTTCATAGGCTCTCTCTCAATACATATGATTATTATAAAATATAATATCCAAGAATTATTTAGAAAAATTATAAAAATTATTATTATTATTATTAGTGGATTATTATTATTATTATTATTTGTTATATTATTTTAAATATGTTTAATTATCATCTCCTTATGTGAGAATCCACATGTTCGAATCTTCGAATATGGAAAAATATCCATTCCTCAACAAAAAATAATTTAACTTTTACAGTTACATCGACGGTTTTCCGTGTCTTCCCAAAAAAATATGAAATATTCAAATAAATCTTCGTTATGCTCGGTCATCGATCCTAAACTGTTCTGAGTGCTGAAAATACTCAGAATAACTCTAATAATTCTTGCGTAAATCATTGCAAGATTTAAATACGAAGAAAAATATGTTGGGCATCTGCAGAAAAAATAGTTTTTTCCAATTAGCTAGGCATAATATAATTCAAATGTGGCTTACATTTCTTGATGGTCTTGAAGCGTAGTGAACCTGGTCTGTACCAGATTTATCCATAGACATGCCCTATCGGACAAGCATGTATAATCCTTGTATCGGCCGCCATTATATACCCACAATCCGTCTAACAAGACATAGTGGTAGTATCTCTTGACGTTTGAAGTAACTGTTGATTCATTTTAATATTGGCTTCTATTAAAGCCATAACAGTTTGCTTAAATGGGGTCAGATCTAAGTGATCTATTCTTAGATACTGTATGTCAGTTGTAACATAACTCACGGTAATCTTTTCAGTACAAAAAAAAAACCAGTCTAACCAATCAACGGCTGTTCTGAAGATCGTTCCCTGGGCATGGCTTCACACCATCTACCATGCGCGAAGCAACATGTAGTTTCCCTGCGTTGGCTAATGAACACCACCGTGATAGACTGGTCTTCAATGTACTGATAGATCGGAGTGGTTATAAAGTTACAAATATGAAACTGACTGAAATTGGACTTAAATATCCAAGTATTAGGTTATTACTGGATTGTGACAAAGTACTAATTCTAGACAAAGTCTAGCATATGTCCATGTAGAAATAAAAATATTTCACCAGTGTCTGTAGAAAAATATCAATCACCTAGTGATTCTCCTTGCCGGAAACTTACTAAGTTCCACTCGTAGCGCAGCACTTTTGTGACTATCACAACTTTGAAAATAACTTCTGCGTAGATCCGGCAACCATGTGCCTTGGCTCAGCGTAGCGGCACCTTGCTAGGCAAGTGCTTGTTTCGAAGTGAGCTAATGATGCCTGAGCCAGCCGGCTTTTATTCAAAACGGTCAGGGTCACGCTGCATCAGCTGATATCTGGAAATCCTCATATCTCTGGTATCCCTGGTCCGATTTACTTGATACAAATTGCATTCTCTTTCATTTGGCCGTGCCAGTAATCTGATCCAAGTCTCAAGTCTCTACTCCATGGTTAACTATTTAATCAATAAATAGCCTCGACCTCTGCTATTACTCGCTACGTCACTTGACATGCTCTTAGCGGTATATTCTTTCCAATTCCTTCTCGAAGCAATGCAGCGCGATATTCAAATATCTCAACTTTCAAACGCGGCTGTAGCCTTTCCCTTGATATCTAGGTGTCTGAATCTTGGAATACCCATTCCTAGAGTTGGGCACAATATATATGTAAGCCTACATGTGTATATATACAGTATCACAAGGTTTCATTGATTCAATGAGTCTACTCGTTCACTCAGTTTGAGCATATCAAGCATCAACAGTGTCCTGGTGGCATTAAGTCACAGAATATATGTCTTTGGGTGCTGTGATTTTTAGCCTATTTTCAATATTGAAAAAATAGGCTTATGAGATCACCTTTTGTCCGTGTGTGTGAGCGTGTGTGTGTGCGTGTGTGTGTGTGTGTTATTCTAAACGGCTGGAGCGATGTCAATGAAACTCGGTAAGTTCATAGCACTGTTCCGGGCGACCCCGACCGTGCCCTTCAAATTTTTTTACGTCTCACCAATCCAACATGGCGGCTGTGCGAAATATTTCACCAGCATTCAATATCTCCGACACTATTCCCGATATCACCCTGGAATTTATTACGGTGATAAAGGAAACTACTAGAAGTTCACCTATGTGACGTTTGAAAAACTGGTTACTACGGAACCAACATGGCGGCCACGCGAATTTGCGACTTTTAAATAGACGTTTCTCGCGATTTAACCAACCAAATGCAATGAAACTTGGTACTGTAAATGTTTATACACATTGTAATGCAACGACATCAAACTTCATTCAATTGCTTACATAACCACAAGATGGCGGATGTGCGAAATATTTCACTGCCATTCTAAATTATGAAACTATTAGCGGTATCACCCTGAAATTTTGTACGGAGATAAAGGGCACTTCTGGAAGTTCATCCATAAGACTTTCAAAAACCGGTTAACTACAAGACGAACATGGCGGCCAAGCGAATTTGAAAATTTTAAATAGAACTTTCTCGCGATTTAATGTTCCAAACGCAATTAAATCTGGTACAGGAAATGTTTATACACATTGTAATGCACTGGTATCTAATTTAGTTCAACTGATTACATAACCTCAAGATGGCGGCTGTGCAAATTTTAAAATTAAGTTTTTATTTCTTGTGTCGTAATCATGCGATCGAAGTGATACTTTGAATAATGAACCTACGCAATATTTTTCCTTTAATGGTACATGACTATGGCCTATACATTTAACAATCAAACATGGCGACAATCTGAAATATTTAGACGGCTCTGAATATCTACGAATCTATTATAGCAATCAAACTGAATTTTTTTATGTTCATTGGGGCAATAAACTTAAGTTCACCTATAGGACTTTAAATAACCTGGTGATAACAAATCCAACATGGCGGTGACGCGAATTTTAAATATTCACATGGACGTTTCTCGCAATTTAACCATCCGTGTGCAGTGAAACTTGGTACAGTAAATCCTTATACGAATGTTAATCCACTGGCATCTAATTTATTTCAATTGTTTCCATAACCACAAGATGGCAGCTGAGCGAAATTTTAAAATCTCCTTGTTACTTCTTGTGTCCTAATCATGCGATTGAAGTTTGAATGCTACACGTACACAATAATCTTCATGTAACAGTACATAACTCTAGGACCTACTTATAAAATCCAACATGACGACCATCCCAAATATTTAGTCGGTTCTCAATAACTACTAATCTATTACAGCAATCAAACTGAAATTTTGTATGTTGATAGTGGCAGTTAACATATGTAGGATATATGAAAATAGGCTGTATAGTTCTTCACGGAACTACTTGGTAACCTTTTATTTATTTATTTATTTATTTACCTTTTTTTCTTATAACTTGAACTAAGTTAGGTTGGTTGGTTTGTTCCTAAGTTTAGGGGCTAAGACAACGCGGTCATTTAGCCCCGTGTACTTTAGGTGTGTGTAGAATCTGTCTGATAACCGGTGTGTATTGTGATGACTGTATTAGTGTGTGCTATCTGTTTTTTTAAATTCAAGTAAGGACTGCAGGTTTTTGATTTTTTTCAAATAGTTCCGACTTTTGCCGCCAAACGCCACCGTCGACGACTACTAATTCAGAACTTAGCTACCAGACGCCACTGCAGTCAGCTCTTGGCAACGAACGTAGGAACCTAAGAGCGTTGTTTACATCCTTTTATATATATAAAGCACAAAAATTGTCTGTCTGTTTGTCTGTTTGTCTGTCTGTTATATACACAAATATACTACGTTTCACCGATCTGAACCAAAATTCGTATACTTACCCTTTGAAACCCTGCGGGTAACCCTGACCACTTGAAATTTTGGACAGACCACCCCATTCCCTGCATTTAGGCCCTTTGGCTCAAATCAACACCGCTTCATCGATCTGAACAAAAATTTGTATACTTACCCTTTGGAACCCTGCGAGTAACACTGTCTGCTTGAAATATACGACAGACCACCCCATTCCCTGTATTTAGGCCCTTTGGCTCAAATCCACCCCATATCACCGATCTGAACAAAAATGTTTATACTTACCCTTTGGAACCCTGCGAGTAACACTGACCACTTAAAATTTCGGACAGACCATCCCATTCCCTGCATTTAGGCTCTTTGGCACAAATCTACACCGTTTCACCGATCAGAACCAATATTAGTATGCTTACCCTTTGGTACCCTGCGAGTAACACTGTCTGCTTGAAATTGCAGACAGGCCACACCATTCCCTGCATTTAGGCCCTTTGGCCCAAATGTACACCGCTTCACCGATCTCTACCAAAATTTGTATATTTATCCTTTGGAACCCTGCGACTAACGCTGTCTGCTTGAAATTGCGAAGAGGCCACTACATCCCCTGCATTTAGGCCGTTTGGCACAAATCTACGCCGTTTCACCGATCTGACCCAAATTTTACATACTTACCCTTTGGAACCCGACAAGTAACACTGTTCACTTTAAATTTCTGACAGACCATACTATTCGCTGCTTTTTGTCCCTTTGGCACAAAACTACACCGTCTCACCGATCTGAAACATATTTTACATAATTACCCTTTGGAACTTTACGAGTTACACTGTCCACTTGAAATTTCGGACAGTCCACTCCATCCCCCACATTTAGGCCCTTTGGCACAAATCTACATCGTTTCACCGATCTGAAACAAAATTTGTATACTTACCCTTTCTAACCCCCTCCATTTCAACCAAATTTTAGATGCATACCCTTTGGGACCCGAGGAGTAACTCTGTCTCCCAGAAATTTTGGGCAGACCACTCCCTTCCCTGCATTTAGGCCCTTTCCCAAACATCTACACCGTTTCACCCATCTCAAACAAATTTTGTATACTTACCGTTTGGAACCCCCTCCATCTCAACCAAATTTTAGATACTTACCCTTTGGAAACCGATGAGTAACTATGGCTACTTGAAATTTCGGACAGACCATTACATTCCCTGCATTTAGGCCCTTTGGCAAAAATCTACATACCCTTTGGAACCCCCACCTCAGTGCCCGAAAACCACGTTTAATGTGGTTCACCTCGGTGAAACTGTGCGGGACCACAAATACGTTTTAAGACCCTTGAACCAATCGTGTCGGAAATTAAGCAACACCACAGTCTTCCCAGCCTGTGATTTTTAAAATATGTTTTTCTATTGGTTTGTATGTTTGATATACCAGTTCAGTAGTAGTAGTCGTCTTAATTAACATCTTTATCAAAAGGACAAATAACCTAGATTTTACGTCCTTGAACCAATCGTGTCGCAACGCATAGTCTTCCTCGCCTGTTATTTTTAGCCTATTTTCATTTATGAAAAACAAAAGTCTTATGAGATCACCTTTTGTCGGTGTGTCTGTGCCCGCGTGTGTGTGTGATATGGTGTGTGCCCCCCCCCTAATAACTTCTAAACGGATGGAGCGATTTCAATGAAACTCGGTAAGTTCATAGCACTATTCCGGGCAACCCCGACCGTTCCCATCAAATTTTGTTACCTCTCACCAATCCAACATGGTGGCTGTGCGAACTATTTCACCAGCATTCAATATCTCCGAAACTATTACCGATATCACCCTGGAATTGTGTACGGTGATAAGAGGAACTACTAGAAGTTCACCTATGTGACTTTTGAAAACTGGTAACTTCAAAACCAACATGGCGGCAAAGCGAATTTGCGACGTTTAAATAGACGTTTCTCGCGATTTAACCAACCAATCACAATGAAACTTGGTACAGTATATGTTTATACAATTGTAATGCACCGACATCTAACTTCGTTCAATTGTTTACATAACCTCAAGATGGCGGCTGTGCGAAATATTTCACCGGCATTCTATATCTCTGAAACTATTACCGGTATCACCATGAAATTTTTACGGAGATAAAGGGCACTACTGAAAGTTAATCTATGAGGCTTTCAAAGACCGGTTAACTGCAATACGAACATGGCGGCCAAGCGAATTTCAAAGTTTAAATAGACTTTTCTCGCGATTTAATGATTCAAACGCAATGAAACTTCGTACAGGAAATATTTGTACACATTGTAATGTACTGGTATCTAATTTAGTTCAATTTTTTGCGTACCGGTAACCTCGAGATGGCGGGTGTGCGAATTTCGAAAATTAAGTTTTTATTTCTTGTGTTCTAGTCATGGGATAGAAATCAACATTTGCATAATTAACGTACACAATAATCATCATTTAATAGTACGTAACTCTATGGCCTACATATATTAAAATCCAACATGGCGACCATCCGAAATATTCAGACGGTTCTCAATATCTATTAATCTACTACAGCAATCATACAGAAATTTTGTAAGTGTATTGTGCCCAATTAGACACGGATGACTGGCATCGAACTGGGGTCTTTATTACAAAGAAGACCAGGCCCATGATTCTGGCACAGAATCGAATCATTGATCTCTGAGGGGGAACAGCCACAGTGAACCCGAAGAACAATGAGTTATATCTGCATATAATTATAATAGCAGGATTTCACGGCCAGAACGGGAATATTATGGATTTTAAGGTGGGTTATTGCAGAAAATACAAGCCTATGTACGTTTCAGATGCAAGAACGCAAGAAAGCGAGCCAGCTTGACATTTTGACAAAGCGGAGTCGAATATGGGCGGAGTAGACCTGGCGCCTACGTCCTACTTTCGGCGTGGCTGGAGGCTGACGGGCGTGATTAACGACCGAGAAAATCCCCCTTCAACAAGGCGAAACAGGGGAGTGGGGGCGGTCGCCCACCCAAATTAATTAATAACAGCCAAATGGAGCAATGAATTGAGATGAAACTTACACCCAGATGCATGTATTCTAGGAAAGATAATTTAGGAGTGTTCTCACGCCTAAATTAAAGCCTGCATCTATAAAGGAACCTCTGCACAGATATCATCCGCTACAGAGTAAGGATTTGTAAATGAGCCGGGGGGAACTACCGGAGTAGCATCATGACGCCGTGGAAGAAAGCAATTAATTATAATTAATTGGCCGAAGCGATTGCCTGCACGCGAGAGATTTTGGAACCTCCACGCATAGACAAACAAGGATCATACTTCACTTTGTCTGAAAATGTATTATATCAAGAAGAGGGTCGTTCCTGGAAATCCAGTGAACTACTTTTCATAAGGAAGCTTTATATGGGAGAAGCTGGAGCAGGGAAGTCAGTTCGTCTTGAATCAACCCGTGAGGTAACACGCTGCCGGATCACGCAAGGAAGTGCGCGGAATTTATAAAGTATTGGCGCTCAAATGTACTAGCGGTGAACAATGAAATGCGCATCAGGCAGCTTAATAACAGTAATTATTCATCTGTAGAATTAGTCTACAGCAGACGTATAAGCAACAGCATACGCGATTATAGAATCAGTACAGCGTAGAGATAATTTAGGATGATATTACAGACAATGAACATAACCAGGAAGTGTTATCATGGGTAAAATAACATATTATTGTAATGATCACTACAGTTACGGGAGCCTGGGAGGCATCACAAGTAGTCGCGACCTAGGATTGAACAAATTTGCAGTAGAGGAGACATAAACCGTAGGTGACGGGAGTCGAACACACACACACGCAAGATAGACACTCAAGGAGACCAGCGGTTGTCAGGAGTTAGCTGCATCGCATCTCTGAGGTCAGGCGATAGTGGGAATCCAATCAAGGATCCATGTGTGAAAATGGTGCGAGAATTATGTATAAAGTTATATTACAGTGATTTTTAAAAGTGTTTATGTTTATATGGTAAAAGAATGTGTATTGTGTCAAAGAGAAAATGCCAGTAGTGAAAAATATAATTACCATGTGTAAAGTTTATGCAATGTGTCGTGTGAAAAATATCATGATGGTTTAAAATAAGCATCATGGCGGGCGAGTGGCTGGCATGCTGGGCCAACCCTGCTAGAATGAAAGTGTGTACAAATTTAATATATTGATATGATTTAATAGCTCTCCATACAACGAAGCATCACTCAAAGATTAAGAATTAACATTCATTTATGTACGAGATCACATCCCTCGTATTTTGGTAAAAATATGGCTTGGAGGATTATTTTTAATGCCATTTAGGCGTAAGACTCTGATGAAAGTAACGGTAACGTTAAATAATAATAATAATCTGGGGTCGGCAACAATAAAGAATAAATAATCGGCATGTCAGGCCTATAGTACGTACAAAGTGTGTCATATCTAGCGTAAGAATACTGTGTTATTGTAAACAGTAAGAAAGAAACACAAATATCGAGATAGAGAGAGCTTTTCAGTGTCATTGAAGTGTTAAATAAATGTTTAAATATGGTATATTCTACAGGGTTGTATTTGAGAGCCATTAAGATAGTTAAATGTATTCCAGTAAATTTATACTTGTTTTGGAGCTACGTAGAACTTTGGCTTATGAGTAATTGCATAGAGGACTTGAGTGCTTTAAGAATTGAGTCATCTGTAAGAAATATTGTTTGAGCCGCGTTCAGCGAGCATGTAACGTAGAATAAAGAGATGTACGTCAATAAGTTGCGGGGATCATCCGAAAATAGCTTGCGCGTTGGCGAATCTAGTCGGCTAATCTTCGAATCTACGATATAGTATTGCCTTAGAGCATACATGTGTTATTCGCAACAGAGTTGGGACAGAGTCTGTCTGTATCCACTGTTCGCAGAGTTTTCGCCACCAGGGATAACTGCTAGAGACCCTAGGTAGGCCCATATATTAATTGATCTGCCCTTAGAGGTAAGACTAATGGTTCTTCGTATAGGAAACGTCGATTTCCTCTTGTTATATGCATGCCGTCCAGTGAGAGAACTGTGAAACTCACTTGAGACGCAAGCAAAAGCCACTGATGTCGACCACAGAACGGCAAAGCTATTTCGTCATCCTTCCCTTACCATGAATAGTAATTACCAGCCGAGATGAGCCCATTAAATACTCTAAATGTAGGTATTAAATAATTAGATTGACTCAATTCGTAAGGACACGACCCATTCAGGGTACCTCTAGCACGGCTGCACCAGTGAATGAACTTGACCATGCGGGAAGTCAGACGGGTAGCAGGTATAGTCCACTAACCCGGCGGCCATCTTGCCGAGGCCAGCCCTTGACTAATTCATTGTTCACACGGAAAGGGGCTAAAGAATCTCGATATTTCGAAAAGTAATTAAGATATGCTTGATGTGATGATATCAATTGAATTCGATGCACTATTTCCATACACATGCAAGGTTGGAATGAAGTAATCGGATAACATTTGGCCCAGTTATTCTCTGAGGAGGAATTAACTGCACCAGATAATAAGAGGCTTTTTTGTAAGGTGTATTTGCCCAGTTCACACTAATTTATTCATACGGGTAGCGTAATTTGAATGAGATGACACGTTTGTAACGATAATGTTTTGACCAGACCCAGAAAATCGTTGTATGTTGAAGCTAAAAAAAATATCTATATCTATGTGTATTTTGGAGGGAAAAGTGTACAACTTCAGCGTTTGAAATTGATGGGAAAAGAATACGATTCGCGCGAGACAACACTTATTAAACAAGGCATAAGCTAATGAATTAATGTTATTTAACGTAAATGTCCCGTGTAAAACAGATAAATGTTTAATAATTACAGATTAAATGTCATTTAAATATAATTTGTGTTTATTGTGTTGTGATATTCCAATTTGTGTTAAATTGTGCCGCGTGAAGAACAATATGGACACTCGCAAATGTCAAAGAGTATCAACAATAGGATGTTTAGGATAGACTTGAGTGTGGTGAAGCACTAATTTTGAGGAGAAGAGACTCACAGATAATTTTGATTTTTGTTGTGGGAAATAAATGTAAAGTATTTTCTGTGTGTTTTATGTTGTATTGCCATGAATTACTATCATTAAATGTTATACTTAGGAATATGTTGTTTCTTTCAAGTAGAGTAGTCACCTGACAGACTCAAATCCTGAATATGTGCTCGTATAGTGGGTTGAACGCCCCATACCTCGAAAGACCGTGAGTTAGCTGGGATACGAACACATGTTCCATATGATGACGATTCGGTACAGTATAGAGGCTATGAGCATAAGTTCACCTATGGGACGTTCAATAACCTGGCGAGCACAAATCCAACATGGTGGCTACGCGAAATTTAAATATTCAAATGGACGTTTCTAGCGTTTTAACCATCCGAGCGCAGTGAAACTTAATACGGTATATGTTTACATAAATTATAATCGACTGGCATCTAATTCATTTAAATTTATTTCATAACCACAAGATGGCGGCTGAGCGAAATTTTAAAATCCCGCCTCTATTTCTTGTGTCGTAATCATGCGATTGAAGTTTGAATTAAACACCTACACAATAATCTCCATGTAATAGTACTTAAATCTAAGGCCTATAATATAAAATCCAACATGGTGACCATCCAAAATATTTAAACGGTTCTCAATATTTACGAATCTATTACTACAATCAAACTGACAATTTGTATGTTGATAGGGGCAATTAGTGTTAGTAGGATATATGAAAATAGGCTGTTTAGTTCTTCACGGAAATACTTGTTATTAAAATATATATTTCTATTAGTTTGTAAGTTTGATGTACCAATTCAGTAGTAGCCGTCTTAATTATCATCCTTAATACCACTAATCACCACCACATAAATTATTTCTCGACTGTGATTCATAAAATGTTTCTTTCTATTACATTAGTTTGTAAGTTTGATAAGTCAATTCAATAGTGGTAGTGTATGTATGACCCCTATGCGTTTTTCGTACGACTCATCCGATTGTCATGAAACTTGGGTATGTTGTGTGGATTCGAGGGAAGGTTTCTTGATACAAATTATTTAAGTAACACAAAAAGATGAGGGACTTAAGAGGAAGTTTTAAAGACCACAGTAGCTCAATTGCACAATGCCACTTGTTGTTTTAAGGTGCCTAACTTCGAGGTTATCGGTCCCTAATGGTTTGGGGGATTGTGAAAATGAAACTACAACTACTGTAAAACTAACTACGAAACTTACGGGCTAGAAGAAGATAAGGACAAAAGAAAGTAATAAGGGAAATAAAAGACAGGAGGAAGGGAAATGCCCTCAACCCTGGATAAATGAGAATTGAGGGACTTGGAAGGAAGGGGAGCCACGAGAGGCAGATAAGAAGGGGAAAGAGGACAGGGTCCATCCCAAAGGCAACGAAATAAAGGGGTAAAACCGGACCCAGCTCAGGAATCTCTCGGGGTTGCCAGCTTCCTAACTCACCAGCCATGAGCCCTTGTGGGTGTACCAGAAGTGGTGGGGCTACACACACCCTGCCTCCTTGAGGGCCTTGATCAGAATACGGGAGATATTATGAGAAGGAGAAGAAGGCTGACCCCTCCAAGAATGAGGCTATCAGGAAAGATGAGACAACGGCCACTTATGGCGGGAAAGTGAAAGACTCCCTAGCCCACAGATACCCTAATACAGTCGGGGTTGGAAGAGGACAAGAGTTGACCAAGGGAGGCCGAAAGTAAAGAGAACTGAAAGAGCCCAGCACCAGGAAGTAGAAGCGATGCCAGACTCAGCTGGGACCCCGTGGTCGCCAACCCAAGTCCCACAAGTTGTGAGACCCTGGGGGGGGGGTCAGTTGTGAGAATAGCTAGCTGATTCATCACAAGGTGACATGGGAGAACTGTCCAGAGCCCGCCGTGTTATCTGCTGTCTATGCTGATGCCAGCACATTGCCGTTACCGAAGCCACTGTGTTATTGAGAAAGAGAAAGAGTGAGTGATTCCCCGGCCAATCTAAATAGGACGGGGAACCCCGAACGAGTGTCATCATATTTCGTCATCATCTGTGATCATCTCAGGTTTTTGCAGCTTGGACCCGAGCAGTACGCCATAAGCTCTTTCACTAGACGCACCGAGTACAGGCCTAAGCCAGAAAATAAGGTTGATACTTTGGAAGAAACCGAAGCTAAGACACCATGTTCGTTTAGTGTCATTTTCATTACCTTATTATTATCATCATAAGTGCAAATGACCTAGAAGTTACGCGCATCATACCACTAATCAACACCGCATAAAGTCTTTCTCGACTGTGATTCTTAAAATATTTATTTTTCTTACATTACATTGTGTACATTGTAAGTTGAAGTCTCAATTCAATACTGGTAGTAGTTTCCCTTATCATTCTTATCATAAGGGCAAATGACCTAGATGTTACGCCCATTACACCATTAATCACCACACACAATAAGTCTTCCTCACCTGTAATTTTGAAATATGTGTTTCTATTACGGTAGTTTGTAAGTTTGACGAGTCACTTCAACAGTAGTTTTCATTATCATCCTTATCAAAAGGGCAAATGACCTAGATGTTACGCCCATTATAATACTAAGCAACACCACATAGTCTTCCTTGCCTGTGATTTTAAAAATAAGTTTTTTTATTAGTTTGTAAGTTTGATATACCCGTTCAGTCGTCGTCTTCATTATCATCCTTATCAAAAGGGCAAATGACCTACATGTTACGTCCATTATACTACTAAGCAACTCCACATAGTCTTTCTCATCTGTGATTTTATAAATATGTTTTTTTTTTATTAGTTTGTAAGTTTGATATACCCGTTCAGTCGTTGTCTTCATTATCATCCTTATCAAAAGGGCAAATGACCTAGATGTTACGCCCTTTATACTAGTAAACAACACCACATAGTCTTCCTCGCCTGTGATTTTATAAATATGTTTTTTAATTAGTTTGTAAGTTTGATACACCCGTTCAGTCGTCGTATTCATTATCATCCTTATCAAAAGGGCAAACGACCTGGATGTTACGCCCATTATACTGCTAAGCAACACCAGAGTTTCCCTCGCCTGTGATTTTATAAATATGTTTTTTTATAGTTCGTAAGTTTGATATACCCGTTCAGTCGTCGTCTTCATTATCATCCTTATCAAAGGGGAAAATGACCTAGATGTTCCGTCCAATATTCTACTAAGCAACACCACATAGTCTTCCTCGCCTGTGATTTTATAAATATGTTTTTAATAGTTTGTTATTATTATTATTTATTTGGATTTATTGTGCTTCTAACAGGCATATGCCTAATAAAAAGAAACACATGTACATTTGGTTACAAAATTCTATCAAATTATAATATAATTGACAGACATAATGCTGAGATTGTAATGCAAATTAATTCTACAACTAAATACGAAAATATAATAATTATGTGCAGGTAATTGGTAGGTGGAATGTACGAGTTCATGTGATCGCACTGCAGGCAGAAACAAAGGAACTATATGTGTAACTGAATAAGTCGAGGTTGTTTGCTATTGAATGTTCATTGTATAATTGAATAGCACTTATTATTGGGGAATGTTTATGCTGTTCAGTTCTAGTTCTTGGGCAGTAAAATGTAATAAACTTAGGTCGAGTTGAGGGAGGTGGGACACGTAAATTAAACTGTGATATTAAATACGGACTATACAAAAGGTTATTGAATACTTTGAAGACAAAAACAAGAATTGCAATTTTTCGTCTGTTAGCCAGAGATGTATAATTGAGGTAACTTAGAAGATTTCCATATTTATCATATTTCGGATAAATACCCGTCATTTTATACCGCAGATATCTTAGGAATTTATTCTGAACCATTTCAATTTCACTAATGTGTTTCAAGTACCAGGGATTCCAGATGCTGGATGCATATTCTAATCTGCTTCTAACAAAATAATTGAACAATAATTTTATACTTTTTGGGTTGACGAAATCTTTAGAATTTCTTCTTATAAAGCCTAGCATTTTATAAGCACTAGCTACCATTTCATGAGTGTGCAATGAAAATGTTAGTTTTGAATCAAAGCGGACTCCTAGGTCTTTGATAGAATTGTTAATTGTGAGATAAGCATCCAATATCTGGTACCGAAACATCACCTGGAATTTGTTTCTAGTAAACTTCATAACTGAGCATTTCTTTATGTTAAGGTTCAAGCGATTTAATTTACTCCAGGATGCCACATTATTGAGATCTTCTTGTAGTAATTGACAGTCCTGCTCTGTCTGAATATTTCTAAAAATTTTGACATCGTCCGCGAATAACAAAACGTTTGAATATTTAATACACCTTGTAAGATCATTGATAAGCAGTAAGAATAATAGAGGGCCTAGGTTTGAACCTTGTGGGACACCTGTTCGGGCATAGTATGAATAGGATTCACATCCATTGCAAGCAACAAACTGTTTTCGTTCACTGAGATATGAGGTGAACAACTTCAGCAAATTGTAGGAGAAGCCATAATATGCTAACTTATTTAAGAGGATATCATGATCTACGTTATCCAATGCCTTCGCATAATCTGTATAAATTACATCAACTTGACTTCCTTTGTCCATTGCTGCTGATACTTTGTGAGTAAACTCCATTAGATTAGTTACTGTTGATCTTTTAGGCATGAATCCATGTTGAAAGTCACTTATAATGTACTGTACGTGCTGAAATATATGCTGATATAACAATTGTTCAAAGAGCTTTGCAATGGCTGACATTATTTCCACGGGTCTGTAATTATCAAAATCAGACTTATGTCCAGACTTATGTATGGGACTTACCCTGGTAATTTTCCAACGACTGGGAAAAGTACCAGTTTGAATGGCTATATTAAATAATATAGTTAATGGATAGGCCAGCACCTCTGCACAGCCTTTGATTATGTATGGAGGAATTAGGTCCGGGCCAGCGGCTTTATTTTGATTTTTTTTGTATCGCATTTTTAACATCAGAAATACTAATCTGTTTAGAATCCAGCACATCAACCGATGGGTGTATGTCCTGGACACTTGCACCTAAATTGTCATACTTTGCGCATTCCTTGGAATAAACTGACGAGAAATTATCAGCAAAACTGTTGACTATCTGCTTATCATTTTCGAATATTTCCCCATTAATTTTCATTACGGGTATTGCCGGGGATCGTTTCTTGTGTCGAATAAATGCCCAGAGGCAATTCGTGTCCTCTCCGATTGCATTTTCGACATTACGTACGTATTACCGGTAGGCGGATTGAATATCACGTTTTAGAATTTTCCTGAGCTCTTTAAACTTTTCGCAATGGAAGTCCTTGTTGGCCTGTTCCCTACGCATTTTCTTTCGATGGTAAGATTTTCTTCGGATGTTTTTTATTATATCAAAATTAAACCAGCATGGATACAGTTTGGTCCTCTTACTAGTGCTTACAGGTACACTAGAATCCAGAGCCTGATAGAAACGGGAATAAAAATTATCTACCGCCTCGTCTACATGGGAAAATTGCGAGAGAACACTCCAATCCACTTCTTGTAATTTTGTATAAAGTTGTTCGAAATTAGCTTTTTAAAATTGTATGTATGAGTTTGGTGAATATTGTGTCTAACTTCTCTCTGCCAGTATCGTACATTAATGTTTAAGGGGGGATGATTATTGTCTTCCGGTACAAGGGGTTGTTCCTCTCTATTGACAGCAATAGAGGAGATGGTGGACAGTACTAGATCAAGTGTTCTATTATTCACATTCACGATATTATTAAAACATTTCAAGTTCATCATATTTATAAAATTATTTAAGGAGGTATAAAGCCGAGATCCTGTTTTTAAATCAAATGTTGGGGTTATTTCCGGAATGTTAAAGTCTCCCAAAATAAGAACAGGATTGTTGCTTATGAGTGAGTTCGATTCTATACTTGTGTAAAATTCCTCGTATTTCTCTGCCTTCGACTACGGCGGAAAGTAAACTGAACAGATAACTATGGTAAAATAGTTGTCTATGAAGAGTTTCACACAAAGGACTTCCGTTCCCAGACCCAGGTCAATCTCCACAGCTTTATACTTGTTATGGACAGCGAGGACTACACCCCCTCCTAGCCTCTTCTCGGTTATATTTTCGTCACGATCATTTCTAAATACAGCATACCTCTCATCAAAGAGTTCAGACGAATAAGCCAAGATTCTGTTAAAACCACTATACCGTAGCTCTCGCTGGTCATATTTGTATAAAACTGAGTAGTTTTAGTTCTCAAACCCCTACAATTTTGATAATATAAATTTAGCGATTTATAAGAAGAAGACATTTTACTTAAATGAGAAGAGAGGCACCTGCAGTGATGCTAGGCCATTAGTAGGGATTTCCGTTAGGCGATACAATGGGGCAAGGAAAGAGAAAGGCTCAAGAAACTGTCCAGAAATAATCTGACAGTGACCCTCCATTACACTCAGTGTACAATCATTCTAGACCTTACAAAGTATTTCAAATGAGACCTTACGGGTTGTCATGAATTATGATAGCTTCCTGTGATCATTACTGTCATTTAAGATATAAATATTTGACCCCTCACTCTTCCTGAGTTTTATCACACCGTTACGTACCCATAAAAACTTGTAGCCGTGTTCCCTCTTGAAGTTCCGCGATAGAGCCAGCAGTTTCTTCTTCTCAGGTGACAGACTTTCATTTATGTAGATTATGTTCTCTCCAGAAAGCCCCATGTGCTTGGTTGACAGGTTACGCTTCACACGCCTTCGAAACATGAAGTCTTCCTTGTCGAACCGCCGGACAAATTTCACGATGATTCCACCATGAGGCTGATCTGGTCGCTTAAGCAAGCGATGACATGCGTCCACCATCTGATTTTCAATGTTCATGTCCATTGCCCTGCCAACGGCTTTAACGGTCTCGAGCACGTCTTCATTTTTAGTTTCAGGGACCCCAAATATCTCCACAGTGTTACGGCGTGAATACTGCTCTCCATCCGAGAGGCGAGTCTCCAAAGTCTTCACACGGGCCCTGAGATCAGTGTTCTCTTGTTGTAGGGATAGAACCTGCTGCGAGATTTCCTTCAGATGAGTATCGTGCTGTTTGATACTCTTCGCATTTTCATCTATTCCCTCATGGCAAAAGTTCAGAGATTTTGTGAGGTCCTGCTCCCGAGATTGTTGTTGTTGCTTCATCTCCCTGATTTCTGCCTGCATTTCTAATAGGAGTTTTACGATATTCTCCAATGAATAACTCTGCGCAGCTTTCACACAACACTCGCCATTTCTTTCTTCCTTGCACTTCGTGTGGTTCCACTTTTCACACGCTACACACTGTACCTTCTTCTTCCCCAGGTCCTTGTCACAGAAGGCGCAGGTCGGCATGTTTCTTGGTGACACAGCTCACTTCAGTAAATAACGATTACACGGATAAACGATGGTACACTGATTAAGCAACGCACACTCAATTTATCAAAGTAATTAAAAGGAAGACTCTTCTTAGATGTAGTTGCAAAATATTCAGATTAGTACACAAAATAATACACAAAGTTCGGGAGCTGAACAACACGCCACTCTTACTCAGCCGCCATCTTGGATATGATCGTAAGTTTGATATACCCGTTCAGTCGTCGTCTGGATGCTCAGGAACGTTATTACATCGACTGCTAAATCTGGAAGCATCTCTTGGAAGAATTGCTTCGGACATTTATCGTACAGGTGAAACCATAACAAGACGAAATTTTTAACCAGATAGCGATCTAAGTGGGAGCTCTTTGTGATTCCAGAAATAACTTTTTTCTATTATATTCTAACTTTCATATGTCAGTTCTGTAGTAACTTTCAATGTAATCGTGATCAGTAGGGCAAATTACCTAGAAGTTACGCCCTCATTGTCTTTGGGGGCAAATTACCAAGATTTTAAGACCATTATATTTCTAAGGAGACTTTGAGACATTATCATCATTCCACCGGGCGAAGCCGGGTACTACTGCTAGTAACCTATACAATTTAGCTTCACACATGTGCAATTCGTGGAAGGTTCTTTAACATGCCATAAATCTATGACATGGGACCGCCGGCTTTACTTCCCCTCCGAAGCATACTGAGGGATTTTTAACCCCAAGTTAGGGCAATATTTTTAACTCATTGCCATTATTTGTCGTATGGTAGGCCTAATGTATATATTTTGTTAAAATTACTGTATTGTTTAATTAATAAAAACATTTTAATTCATTACTGTTATTATTATTATTAATCAGCATATTTCACTTATAAGACTTGAGACCACCCGAACTGAAAAGCATAGTTTTTTTACAAATGTTGCCTATACTTCCCCTTTATAAATTATTTTTCATACAGTAAATACTTTTATACCTACCTAACAATCACATGCCATGATAAATTGGTATAACTTGAGAACTCAATTTGGATCATGAAACCTTGGTTTATTATTATGACTTGGAAAACTCTAAAAGTTAGGTTAGGTTGGAGAATATTTTAATAATCTCCATTAACTTATGCACTGTTCATTACTTTCATATTTCAAAATTTAATTCAAGTTTCATAGATTGAAATTCAAGATCACCAGAAAAGCAGACGTGGTTTAATGATTAAGAACTCAAACTAATTCAACTTACATTAAAATGATCTTCACAGCAATAAAATGTAGACTTCTCCGATATATCACTGACATTTTTCTGGCACGCCAAAATCTATTTCTTACTAGTTTTTGGGTCCTTTGGAACATTGATAAATAATTTATCTGGAGTAGTATGCGATATAATAGTGCAAATTGGAACTATAGGCCTATACGATTTATAATATTTCTGCCTCACTAACTGCGCTGAATTCATGTTAAGTCCAAAATTTCACACTTAGA
Source organism: Meconema thalassinum (assembly GCA_946902985.2). Taxonomy (NCBI): domain Eukaryota; kingdom Metazoa; phylum Arthropoda; class Insecta; order Orthoptera; family Tettigoniidae; genus Meconema; species Meconema thalassinum. The sequence continues at coordinate 130,402,961 of OX336391.1, read as the reverse complement.
TATTACTCAACACAATACAGATTGAACTGAAGTTAACTGGTCACTAAAATAAAAGAGAAATACGAGTACTGCATCCCTGTCTCTCCAAACACACCGTGTGTTTAATTCGCCTCAAATACCATCAACATAGACGATGACGCCAGTCCAATAAGATCGTGTACTTGCGTCACGTGACATTTGCGTATCTTAATTCTGATTTTTATCATGTTTGGAGTTACTATTCGTACATTCTGACCACATTTTTGAATTCTGCATGAAATTTTGAATCAGATTAGCACATCTTAAATAAAAACCCCGGATCATGCATGTTCCCGTGGAAGACCTCAAGAAACTAAACATCTCTACAGAAGACATGGCAGACAGGAGCACATACAGACAAAAACGTGGAGAACAGAAGTTTGAGCAAACTCTCAAAAAGAGACAACCGGGAAAGAAGTGGACGGAGGAGAGAAAGAGGAAGCATAGTGTTTATATGAGAGGTTTTTGGGGAAAAAAGAAGAAAGGGCCAGAATAAAACATGAAAATGGATTGTGTTGTAACGCTCTCCCTATGGGGAATTAACAAATAAATAAATAATTATAATAAAGGGAAAAAAAGAAACAGCGTATGGAGCAATATACCAAGTAGAATTTTTTAAATACCTTGGAGAAATAATTCTTCCTTCAGGATTGGACAGTTTGGTTAACACAGAAAGAGCCTCAACTTCATAGAACATTCAGACTAAAATGGGATCAATATAATAAAAGAGTAATGTCCCATAATGCAAAACTGAAACACTAAAAAACAGTTGTACTACCGGAAGCTCTATATGCTTCAGAAACCATAGCTTTAGGAGGTCATTCTAAAATTGCTAATATAGAAAAGCAAGAACGTAAAATTCTTAAAAAAATATTCGGCTCCACACAAGAAAACGGAATTTGGATTAAAAGACGAAATTCAGATCTATACCGTCACACAGATAGTTTCAGCAACACTGTAGGAAGAAGATGTTTAACATTTTATGGACACCTCTTCAGGATGGACGATTATAGACTTACAAAAAGGTTATTCAATGTAATAATTTCTCAGAAGTCAAAGATAGGCTGGCTGGATGAATCAAGAGAGGACCTGCAAGAGTTGAACATCGGAGAAAATATTCTGAGAAACCGCAAAGTCTTCAGGACTGCAGTAACAAAGCACAAGGTTAGGGTGAAAACTAGTGGCAGGACTGGAACCAAGTGGACAGGAACGGATGAAGCAGCACAGTGACTTCATGAAGAGATTTTGGGAAGATAGGAAGGCGAATATCATCAAGCCGAAAAACAAGTTCAAGCGCGCTCTATAATGGGCAAAAAGCAAAAAGAAGAAGAAGAATAAAGGGTCTATCATTTGGGGATAAATTCCGACACTTAGATACTGCTGTCAGACCTGAAGGTCTGTACACAGCAGAAACACTAGACATGATTGGGAAGGGCGGCCTCAAACACATCCGAAGGAGAGAAAGGACAATGCTCCGAAAATTCTTAGGCCCAAATATCAAGGATGGAGAGAGGAGACTCAAACCTAACAAAGAACTATACCTGAAGACAGAAGGAGTCGTAGCCCTAATGAGAAAAAGGAGAATACAGTTTTACGGACACTTGGTGAGGATGAACAGTGCCAGATTGACGAAGAGGATTTTTGAATTCTTGAGAAAGAGGAAGACAGAACAGAAATGGTTTCGTGAAGTAAGATTGGACTTGGACCAGATGGGGGTTAAAGAGGAAGACATAATGGACAGAGAGCGATTTATACGCCTCGTTAAGGAGTATACAGGTGCCCGGGAGACAGGGGAGTTGTCAGTGAAGAAAGGAAGACCTTACGTGGAGGAACAGAAGAAGGAAGTGGGAGAGAAGTTGAAGAGATATTGGCAGAGAGTGAAGACGAAACATAATGTAAAAACTGTCAAACGTGGTCCATAGTTGGCCGTAACGAATACATACGGTACATATATATACTAATAATGATAATATGTTGTTGTTTGTGTCTTCAGTATTTTGACTGGTTTGATGCAGTTCTCCATGCCTCCCTGTCCTGAGCTAATCGTTTCATCTCTACATAGCTTCAACACCCTACATCCGAGGCAATCTGTTTAACATATTCTAACCTTGGTCTACCCCTACAGTTTTTGTCCTCGACCCTTCCTTCCATAACTAAGCTTGCTATTCCAGGGTGTCTTGGTATGTGTCCTACCAACCTATCTCTTCTCTTCATTAACAGTCGCCAGAAACATCTCTCCTCTCCCACTCGTCTTAATACATCTTTGTTTGTAACCCTATCTACCCATGTGATCTTCATCATTCTCCTGTAACACCACATTTCAAATGCTTCAATTCTCCTCTTTTCTGCTGCACCAATAGTCCAAGTTTCACTTCTATAGAGCGCCACGCACCAGACAAAGGCTTTCAAAAATGACTTATTAATACCTAAATCTATATTCGATGTCAGCAGATTCCCTTTTTGTAGAAATGCTTTCTTTGCCTGAGCCAACCTACTTTTTATATCCTCTTTGCTTCGTCCATCACTGGTTATTCTGCTTCCTAAGTAACAGAAGTCTCCTACTTCCTTCAGCTTTTCACCTGCCAATTTGATCTCCATCGAGGTTTCTGATTTATTTCGGCTGCATTCCAGTATTTTTGTTTTACATTTATTAATTTTCATCATGAATTCTTTCCGTAAGACGGAGTCCATACCATTCAAAAACTCATTCAAATCCTCAGGCTTGTCGGCCAAGATGACGATGTCATCAGCAAATCTCAGGGTTGAAATTATTTCTCCTTGAATTTTCACTCCCACTTTAAATTTTTCTCTAATTTCCTTCATTGCTTGTTCAATGTAAAGATTGAAAAGTATGGGTGATAAGTTGCAGCCTTGCCTTACACCTTTCTGAATACCAGCTTCTCTCTCATGTCCTTCAACTCGAATGACTGCTGTCTGGTTTCTGTACAGATTGTACATCACTCTCCTATCCCTGTACTTTATTCCAATCGATTTCAAAATGTCAAACAATTTAGTCCAATCAACATTATCAAAAGCCTTTTCTAAGTCTACAAAAGCCATGAACGTTCTCTTATCTTTCCTTATTCTACCTTAAAAAATCAGCCTAAGACTTAGTACAGCTTCCCTTGTTCCTACATTTCTCCTGAAACCAAACTGGTCTTCACCCAACTCCGTTTCTATCTGGCTTTCAATCCTCTTGTAAATTATTCTAGACAGGATCTTTGAAGCATGAGTAATCAAGCTGATTGTACGGTAATCTTCACATCTGTCAGCTCCCACTTTCTTTGGTATAGGGATGATTACATTCTTCTTTAAATCAGGGAGTACCTCACCTGTCTCATAAATCCTACACACCAAGTGAAATAACCTGATCAGACCTTCATCTCCTATGCAGCGTAGCAACTCAATCGGTATATCATCTATGCCTGGTGCTTTGTTCCTGCTTAAGTCTTCCAAAGCTCTATGAAATTCTGATCTCAATATTAAATCTCCTTTCGCATCCTCATCAATTTCCTCCTCCCTTTCCATTACATGATTCTCAAACTCCATTCCCTTATACAAACTCTCGATGTAATCTTTCCATCTCTCAACCTTTTCTTCCCTATCTGTTAGAGGCTTTCCATTTGTGTCCTTAATATTACAGCACTTAGTCTTCTTTTTCCCAAAAGTATTCTTAATCCATCGATAAGCTGTGTCTACTTTTCCTAATTGCAGACAATTTTCTATACCTGCACATTTCTCTTTCAACCATTCTTCTTTCGCTTCCTTGCACTTCTTGTTAACCTCATTTCTCAGACGTCTGTATTCTGCTTTCCCCTTTTCATCTCTTACATTCTTGTGTTTCCGCCTTTCATCCATCAATTCTAGTATATCCTGAGTGATCCACGGTTTTCTCCCTATTCTTTCTTTCCTACCAATGTTTTCTTCTGCGGATTTTGTTATTTCATTCTTCAAAAGTGCCCATTCGTCTGCAATTGAAGTTTGTTTAGGGTTATTCATTAGTCCTTCCTTTATACTCTTCTTGAATCTTTCGTTTAAATCCTTCTCTTTCAGTCTGTCTATTGCCCACCTTTTTGGCTTTTGACTTTTCTTCAGTTTCTTCAACTTTAATCTGCAATTCATTACAACCAGATTGTGGTCAGAGTTTATGTCAGCACCTGGATATGTTTTACAATCCAAAATCTGGTTTCGAAACCTCTGCTTGACCATAATGAAGTCGATTTGGTAACGCCCTGTATCTCCTGGTCTCATCCATGTGTATATTCTTCTATTGTGGTTATTGAATAATGTGTTAGCTATGACCAATTCATGCTCGGTGCAGAATTCTACCAGCCTGCTTCCTCGATCATTTCTTTCACCTAATACGAAATCTCCTACTATCTTCCCTCTCTCCCTTTTCCTACCACAGCATTCCAATCTCCCATTACTATAACATTTTCATCACCCTTGATATACCTCAGAATTTCGTCTATTTCTTCGTAGACCTTTTCAACATCCTCATCATCAGCTTGACTGGTCGGCATATAGACTTGTACCACTGTGGTGCAGGTAGGTTTAGTATGATAATAATAATAATAATAATAATAATAATAATAATAATAATAATAAACCGATTAATTCTGGGATTTTATAAAACCGAAGGCCACCAAGTGGAGGTGTTTACAAGAATGAAAGATATTTGCTACAGTCTTGTAAATGTATCGCTGTTTCACTTTTCTTGCATTAGATTCCTTTTGTTATAACTGCAACAGTTCCACACCGATGGCTGACAGAGAGTGGCGATTCGCGGGCCGAGCCCTTTTTGTGATCTCTTTTTTAAACAAAGGCCTCTGTGAATTGCGCAAGGACATTGACGTTTTCACCAACGTCAATTATCTCTTAATTCGTCATTAATGGTTATTTAGCTTTGCACGAGCATTTTATCAAACAGAAACGCAATTACTTTAATTTGCCAAATATGGCCATTAAACTCTCTAAAGCATCGAAAAAATGGAGGTAAACAATTGACCTCCACATCACACATCTTGCAATGGCAGAAAAATTGGTTTGTTTCAGAGTTTCACACGAACTTTTATTCATATGAATATAAAATTTGTTTATGTCAATGAAATTAGAAAATATCATACATCTTGATAACACTAAGGAAGAAGAAGACAGAAATTTAAAAAAATCATATTCCAAGGGGGATTCGAACTCCTGCTATTTCTGCATAATGAACTCCGAGTCTTAAAAGCCACCAGTTACGCTACGAAATCAACGGGGAGAGCGTGTACTATTTATCTAAGTAAGCAACGCATACACGCTACTGCCTGTTCTCCTAAATTCATTGTACATATCATGTTTAGCTTTTGCCACGAATAAGGTCTTCTGTATTTCCCTTCCTTTATAATTATGTTTAAGAAACTCTCAAGGAAACATAGCAAACAACAATCAGTGTTACTTCTGTCCGCCAGGTTTCTCCAGGGTGAAACAGAGTCCGCGCATGCGCGAGAGCCGTAAAGCGCATTTAGGTAATTACGAACACAAATGGCGTCGTGAAATGTATCGACAGTAACCATGCATTAACTCTCGTATTTATGTTAAATAGGAATTAACTATTCATAATGTTGAATTTTGGGTTTATGCCGTGTTTTATTATATTAATATTCGACGCGTTTCGAAAGAAACCATGTCTTTCTTCGTCAGGAATAATCTGGAATACGACAATGTTGCTAAGACAAAGCAACGAAGAACATATAGAAGGTGCCCAAAGACGGACGCCATTATAGCCCCATGTTAGGGACAACGGAAAGCAGCAGTGAATTACCTTCTCAGGGTTCTGATAATAGGTAGCCAGGATTCACTGAGATTGTAGCCGGTGTCGCGGTTGAAATTATCTGGGTGTTTCCTTCCATATGTTCTTCGTTGCTTCCTCTTAGCAACATTGTCGTATTCCAGATTATTCCTGACGAAGAAAGACATGGTTTCTTTCGAAACGCGTCGAATATTAATATAATAAAACACGGCATAAGCCCAAAAATCAACATTATGAATAGTAACACGGGCCGTGAAAGTCTAAATGACAATATTAGGAATTAACTAACTATTTGATAGTAAGGAATGTGCGAAAATGGTCCTGAAGCTAATTTTCATAAACAAACACTTCCTGTCGTCCTTAACGTTTAAATAAATGGTTTATAAAATATATTTTGCCAGGACTAAAATATAAAGTTTACATGCAGTAAGAATTAGGCCTACCTAGAACAGAGTTACGTTTTAGTCCGTGTAAGGTTATTTAGGGGGAGTTAATACACACACAATATTTCCACTTACGTGTAGTTTATAAGGTTCCTGTAGGGGCTCTTCTTAGGGAAGCCGAGGGCCCAGTAGAATGTGTAATAGAAGCCAGGGAACATAGTCAGTTCACAAGGTGTGTTTTCTAGCTTCTTGTGTAGTAGGTACAACACGTGAGCGTATTTCACAGTACAGGCCCGGTTAATTCCTTCCCGACCAATCTTTGGCAGCTGGCTTTCTTTACCCAGAACCCTGCGGTCATAGACTGTCTTCATAATACCCTTTCCCTTCTGAAAAAGAGAAACTAAATCAGATTTTAAAGTAAATAAACAACACACTCAATATTATTGCATGCTCTATCCACAAACTGCTCTTATACGAAAAACACTGTACATCTACGAATTTCTTTATCGGCCATCCTCCCGGCTCAGCTTCCCTCATGGACTTCGTCGCGATCTTGTGATGTTTGGCAGACACTTTAACCACTGAGGAAGCTAAAGAAGTAAAATATTAATATTGTGCCCTACACAATAGTCCGGGTTGTTTGTTTTGGATTTAGTCTTTGATTGACGCGCGCCGGATATTGCGTGGCAACGCTGCATGTGTTTGAGCCAGCAATTACGTCACGCGAGCGGCAGATGAGGAATGTTTTACAGGCTTCATTACTGTAACTTTGTGTGACATTCGGATGTAATGAGGAAGTGAGAGTAGCTGATTATGATATACCGGCTGCAGAGTGTATGTGAATTTGGAATTGTACGACGAATTATATCTGCTCATTGCAGTGGCGCCCACGCCGTATGTCAGGTCAGGCGAATGCCCGACCTGATTTGAGGTGGGTCTAGAAAACGGGGGGGGGGGTCCAAGAAATGGAAGACGAAAAGAAGGGAGAAGGAAAAAGAGGAAGGAAAAGAGAAAAAAAGGGAAGAGGAAAAGAAAGAGGAAGAGAAACGCAATAAAACTACTTAGGTACTAGCCTATGTGGGGTCGTGAGGTGTACCTAAGTTGTACACGTCCGAACAATTAGCGAAAACACGAAAGTTGTAAGCAAGTTCCTAAACGGAAAGGGAGGAAAATTAGAAAATTGGAGAAGAAACCTACTTTGCTTTGACCAGTGGCGTGTACCTTATGCTTAGGCCGGTGCCTTAGAAGGGGGTGTGTTCTGTATGAGAATTAAAAAGCGGTACTAGAAATAACTCATCTTGATACCGGTATAGACAAAGAAGCTTGCCTGTTGGAAAAATAATCGAGTTCTCTACTGACTTTTGACGACAAAGATCCTGCTAGGCTGGCAAAAATAAAACGCAAGTTCCATTCAGCATGGTATTCCAGAAAAATACATGACGGGTCCTATGTTAACAGAGACTGGTTGTCTTATTCGGTCACTGAAAATAAGATGTACTGTTTAGGTCGTATGCTTTTTGGGAAGAATCCTCAAAAGGCTTGGGCATGTAGTGGTTTTAACACGTGGAAATCAGGCACCCTGACCATCATCGCACACGAAACATCGAGTACGCATGTCGATGCAGCTATTGCGCGAAGGGTTCGCGAGTCTTCTCTACCAGTACTTCCGTCACTAAAAGAAAAAAGGAGGTGCGGACATTGCTAGAAATGGGTTAATAGTGAAACAGTAGATCGACATTAAATTATTTTTAGGCAGACGTTGTTTGGCTTTTCGCGGCCATCGAGAGTCATGGCTAAACAGATTGCGGGGTAATTTTAAAGATCTTTGCGCTCTTCTTGGGGAATATTCGCCACCGATGGCTGCTTACTTATCAAGTTTGCAGGCTCGAGGCAAAAAGAGTTCTTTTTCGTTTATATCATGGTGGCGACAAAACCAATTGATTGACGCAATTTCTGCGTTCATCACCAAAAAAAGTTTCCTAAGAAATAGAGGATGCAAAAATGTTTAGCATGGCTTGCGATGGTACGTTTGACAAGTCCAGAAAGGAACAAGTGTCTTTTATTGTAAGGTATGCTGGTGGTAAAACAGGTCGCATTCATGAAAGGCTAATAGGTCTTGTAGAATCGCCATCTACAACAGGTAAAGCCTTAATGGATACTTTCAAAAACTTGTGATCTCAGCGCGGACTTAACTGGATATCTCAGCTTGTTGGACAATCGCATGACAGCGCCGCAAACATGCGTGCTGAAATCAATGGTCTACAAGGTTTGATTCGAGAAGTTAATCATATGGCTGTATATATCGGGTGCTGGGCACATAGGCTAAATCTGGTTGTTATTAAGGCTGTAGGATTTTCGTTGGATGCCGTAGACCTTTTTGCAAATTTAGAAAAATTGTTTGCTTTTATAAGCAGCTCCAAGCTACGCGTTGAAGTGTACAGTAAAATGCAAACTAAACACTATGAGGAAAAAAAACTCTTTTGAGATTGAAAAGGGTTACTATCACTAGGTGGATGTCCCATTCGAGGGCTTTAGATACAGTGCTTTTGACTCATGAAGCCGTGATTGAAACTCTCGAAGAAATAAGGCGTATTGAAGGACCAGGGAATTATGAAGCTGCAGCCCAAGCCGCTGGACTGATCACTTATTTCACCAAAGAAAAATTTGTCTACACAACAATAGCTTTTGAAAAAATATTTGCGATTGTTGATCCGTTCACAAAAATTTTACAAAGCCATATATGGATCTTTTATCAGCTATGACCGTGCTTGAATCAAATTTAGCAAGGATTGCAAAACTGCGAAAAAAAAATTGTATCAATTCGGAAGCTGACGATTTCATGCAGAAATCTAACACTGAATTTGTGCCTTTACACCAAACTAGTCGTCTGAGAAAGAAGAAGAAAATGCCAGGTGAGTTAGCAAACGATGAGCCTATTGCTGACCCTCTAGAAATCTTTAGGGTTCACACTTTCCTTGAATCTGTGGACGTTGCCGTGAGTCAAATGAAATAACGTTTCATGGGTGAGACCAATAATGACAAACTTGTTCTTGGACTCTAAAGCCCGTTTAACTCAAGTTCGAGAAAACAGTGAACGTTTGCATGTGGATGCCTTAGCTTGTTTCAAATCAGTTTATGGCAAATTCTTTGATGATGAAGAGGCGAGGAATGAATACATAGCATTTTCCCGTAGATTTGAGGGTATTCTAAAATCAATCCCTCTACCCGACAGACCTCACGATGAGCCTGTTTCATCCGAACCCGTGCAATCGGAATCAGATTTGGACGGAGATAGCGAGGATGAAGATCTAGGCGGTTTAGGGGATGAACTGAGACCGATAGTTGCTTTTGATGATGAAACAGACGGCGACATCATAACGGTACCGGGGATAGATCTTCATAAAGATGTAGGCAATTCTGTATGTAACAGTGAAGAAGAGGAGGAAGTGGAAAACGAAGCACAAGCGAATGGGGAAGATGAAAATAGCAAGGAAAAAGATGAAACGCGTAATGTTGGCAGCCTTCTTGAGATTTTCGGAGCGTTTTGCTTAGCTAAACTTAAAAGTGTTTTCCCAAATTTGATTTTTATTTTGAAGATTGCTGTCACTCTCCCAGTAGCGAGCGTTTCGAATTAAGTCTCTTTTTCCAAGCTTAAACGCGTAAAAACAGACTTGCGCATCAGCATGGGTGGTGATCGTCTGGAGGCTTTACTTATCACTGCAAGTGAATGGGATAGTGATATTCATTTTGAAAAAGTGATTGACATATTCGCATCCAAGAGCTCTCTGCTTGCAAAAAGCCTTTTGTTATAGCAGCTGATCGTGTAGGTTGATTTTTGTCTCAACTTGATTTCGAAGCTCATTTATGAATGTGTTTTATTGATTTTATTTCTTGTACTGTAGCTTGATGTTTTTGTATTCGAAGCTTATTCATTAAGGTTTTGTATTGCAGCTTGAGCTTAATTTTTGCCTAGAATAAAACACCTCGATTTCAAAACTCATGGTTTAATTTTTATGTCGAAATCCTACTCAATGTTTACTTCTCAAAAGTGTTACGGTATGTTTTCATGTCGATCGCACAACTGTCTATAGTGCGTCTCTAGCTCTACCTTAAAAGAGACAGTATGGAATTAAATGTAGTATTTGCCTCTCACTCGCACTCCTATGTCCTGCAATTAGCTTCGTCCTCTTCTACGCCGGCGATGTTGCCATTTCCCAATAATTGAAAGTGATATATATATATATATATATATATATATAAGGAAATGTTTGCGTGGTCTTATAGAGAATGTTCCGCTCTTTATGATGATGTAAAAATAAAAGCCATAAATAATTAACACATGGCCCAATTTTCACAATCACGGTATTTTAGCGCGAATCTATATTTTTGCAGATATAAAACTTATCACGCCGTAGATAATGAACTAATGATCGCAACAGATCAAGAATTTATTTTTAGTTTTCCTGATATTGGTAAAAGATACCCTATTTCTCAGGGCGGTAATTATTTTCATAATAAGAAAGTTTTTTTTTTCTTAAATGTTACTTGAAAAATCTGGGATGGTGTTACACAAAAGTTACGTAGCCAGAAACATTTTTGCTGTTGACTCTACGTTGGTGACTAAGCGAGAAGAAATGTTCATTAATGTCTGAAATAGTTTTTAAAACAAACCAGAGCTCGATATCAGATAGCAGTCATAAGTTATAGCACTTTGCGTACTCCTCCCGCCCAGCGCTGACGCACCGAAAGTTTGTTTACTAATGTGGCCCGTAGGCTATCTCCCCGACTGCGTTTGAAGGAGGGTAGGTGATGGTATGAAGTTAAACAGTGAAATGAAGTGGAGCTTGTGTTCTTTATAAATTGTTCGCCTCGTTGCGTAGTGGCTAGCATTCTTGGCTGTCACTGTGCTGTCACCGTGGAGGCCCGGGTTTGAATCCCGGCTCTGCCAAGAAATTTAATTTTTGTCTGAGGGCTGGAACGGGGTGTACTCAACTTCATGAGACAAAACTGAGAAGAGGCGGGTTCGATTCCTACCTCAGCCATCCTCGAAGTGGTTTCCGTAGTTTGCCTTTGTTCGTCCCGGGAATGAACAAGGGTTCGTTAATGGTGCCGAGTTAACGTCTCTGTGCCAAAAGAACACGGCAGACACCCACGACGAAATGACTAGTGAACTGTATGAGAAGTGGTTCGCCGAGCAATTGCTGCCTAATGTTCCCGAAGGATCTAGCCTAGTAATAGACAATGTAGGCTATCACAGCAGAGAAATATGTTCGTTGCTTGCCACCATACCACAGTGAACTTAATTCCATCGAAATGGTATGGGCGCATGTAAAGAACTAGCCTATATAAAATTGAACAACGTCTCATTCAAGAAACAAGAAATGAATAATTTAATTTCGTGCCACAGTTGACATAGGACATGTAATGCATGTCAAGGATAAGCACGGGCATCTTCTAACAAAACCAACAGAGATCCTTCAACGATGGCATGAACACTTCAATACTATCTGTAATGAAGAGTTCCCTCACCCACCGATTCCATTAGCCGAACCTGTACAAGGTGCAGTTCCACCTATCACACCTGCCGAGGTCAATACTGCGATCCACGCAATGAAGAATGGCAAGGCGACAGGCCCTGATGATATTCCTGCAGAGCTATGGAAGCAGTTGGGTCATGCCTCTGCAGAGTTCCTAGCAGAGTTCTTTAACAAATGCCTTGCGAGCCACCAGATCCCGTCAGCTTGGCAAACTAGCGTCACAGTACCAATATGGAAAGGCAAGGGCGATGTAACTATCTGTGCCAATTATCGTCCCATTCGTCTCTTATGCCACACAATGAAGATTCTAGAACGTGTGATTGACACTCGCTTACGTAGCATTGTTACCATCTCGCCTAACCAATGTGGATTCATGGAAGGTCGCGGAACAACTGATGCTATCCATGCAATGCGGCTTCTGATAGAAAAGTATATGGAGAAAAGAAGGACAATTCACATGGCTTTTCTGGATCTGGAGAAAGCATTCGACCGGGTTCCCCATCAGCTTATATGGTATTCTCTTCGATCTCATGGCGTACCAGAAGCTTATGTGCGTTGGGTCCAACTCCTCTACAATAATACAACTAGCTCTGTACGCAGTGCTGCTGGACTCACCAAACAGTTCGATATTCGAGTTGGGGTTCACCAGGGATCTGCACTATCTCCACTCTTGTTTATCCTATGCATGGATACAGTGACTGCCGATTTGCAGAGGCAACCACCATGGACATTACTGTACGCCGATGATGTCATGCTTGAAAGCGAGACCCGTAATGATCTAGAGTAATTGGTCAACCTCTGGAATGCGAGGCTCTGTGAATTTGGACTACGGCTCAACCTCACTAAGACTGAGTATCTTGAATGTGGTTCCCAGACAGATGGGACCATCATAGTGGATGGCACCCCACTACCAAAAGCTTCACATCTCCGATACCTTGGCTCCGTTGTGAGGCCTGATGGTGATACAGTCTCGGATGCCCGTGCAAGAGTGAATGCTGCATGGATGAAGTGGCGCCAGGTCACAGGCGTTCTCTGTGACCGCAAGATCCCTCTGCGCCTCAAAACTAAGATCTATCAATCAGTCGTCCGCCCTGTTGCTTTGTATGGAGCTGAATGCTGGCCTAATACAAAGAAACATGAACAAGCTTTGCACTCAATGGAGATGCGGATGCTAAGATGGTCCTTGAGAATTACACGGCTGGATCATATTAAGAACGAAGACGTCCGCAATACGCTTGGAATTGCCCCTATTCCAGCCAAAATGAGGGAGACTCGGTTGCGTTGGTACGGACATGTAGCCCGAGCAAATACAGAGTCCATTGTAAGCAAGTCACTTGCTCTCGAGCCTGATGGACAAAGACCTCCAGGACGACCAAAAAGGCGTTGGATGGATACCCTACACGACGATATGCGCATAGTAGGTCTTCGTCCTACAGATGCAGCAAACCGCAACAAATGGAGAGCGAGGTGCAGAGTAGCGGACCCCAAAAAATAATTGGGAACAACGCCAGGAAGAAGAAGAATTGGGTAAATTATTATTATTATTATTATTTTATTATTATTATTATTATTATTATTCCCAGCCCCGTGGTGTTGGGGTAGCGCGCCTGCCTCTCACCCGGAGGCCCCGGGTTCGATCCCCGGCTCCGTCAGGGATTTTAAAACTGACGTGAGGGTTGGAACGGGGTGCACTCAGCCTCGTGAGGACAACTGAGTAGCTGTCTGACAGTGAGACAGTGCCCCGGTCACGAAAACCAAGATTAACGGCCGAGGGGACCCGACGCGCTGACCACGCGTCACCCCAATATCTGCAGGAAAATTGGCTGGGCAGCGGTCGCTTGGTAGGCCTAGGCACTTCAAGGGCTGTAGTGCCACGGGGTTAGGTTAGTTATTATTATTATTATTATTATTATTATTTCCTTCGGATCTTAGACTCTTACTTGAAGGATCGTGCTCTGCTCTACGATACTACAGAAGGGATCCGTAGAGTACAAGTCACGGCTGGGGCTGCCCAGGGTTCGATTCTAGGACCTGATCTCTGGAATGTTACATACGACAGTTTGTTGAGACTTGAAATGCCTGAAGAAACTATTCTAGTAGGATATGCAGATGATGTAGCAGGAAGAAGTGTCGAGCAGGCACAGTTGCGACTCAATATGGTAAAGCGCAAAATCAATAGATGGATGGAGGAACATGGTCTGTCTCCAGCACTTAGTAAGACGGAAATTGTCATCCTAACAAAGAAGAGAGTTCAGACAATACTTCCAATACAGGTAGGACAAATTCAAGTAGAGACGCAGTCAGCAGCAAAATACCTGGGCATCATGATCGACAATAAAATGAATTTTGGAGAACAGATTAGACGGACTGCAGATAAGGCAGCCAGAGGAGCAATGTCCCTCAGTCGGCTCATGGCCAATGTTGGTGGGCCAAAATCTAGTAAGAGAAGACTATTGATGACAGCCATCCAATCAGTTCTGCTGTATGGAGCGGAAATACGGGCGGATGCCCTGAATAAGGAAATTTATAGGAAGTCACTGGCGCAAGTGCAGAGGCGGGGTGCTTTGCGCGTGACATCTGCATATCGCACGGTCTCTGAGGAAGCAGTTTTCGTTATTGCCGGGATTATTCCGATTTTTTTCTTGCGAAAGAACGCAAGAACATTTACTTGAGGAAATCTGATATGGGTTTACAAAATGCAAGACGATCGGCAAGAGTACAAACCTTTCAAAATTGGCAGATCAAATGGGAGCAAGGAGATCAAAGCCATTGGACTAAGAGAATGATCCCTCAGGTGCAGGTTTGGACAGAGAGGAAACATGGTGAGGTTGGTTACTATCTCACTCAGTTCTTGACTGGCCATGGGTACTTCTGTTCCTATCCTAAGAAGATGGGGAAGGTGGATTCATCAGATTGCATCTACTGTATCAACGAATTAGATAATGCTAATCACACCTTCTTCTCTTGTGGACGGTGGGTCCAAAATAGGCAGTCTCTTCAAGATCACATTGATGTAGAGATATCCCTGGACAATATTGTTGCAGTGATGCTACAAAATGAGGAAAATTGGAAACTGGTAGAAAGTTTTGTTGAAGATATCCTCCGAACAAAGAAGACGGATCTGGATCGGCACTGAAGATGAGATATTACGGAAGAGTGCCCTACGGGCAAATATAAAATGACTCTAGCCTGAAGTAATGTGATAAACGGTTCCAGGCTAGTGTTCAGAAGTAACGGGGGAGTTTTAGTCAGTAGTCTGCTACTTAGGAGCAGGAGCTCGATCTCTGTGCGTAAATGCATTTCTTCCCCCCCCCCCCCCACACACAAAAAAAATATTATTATTAAATTTCTTATTATCATTTATTATAACCTACGATATTCATGAATAATTGAAAATTATAAATTATTATAATGTGTGCATTAAAATCGCGCTCTGAACTTCGGTGTATCATATCTAAATATTGCACCGTCGTTCGCTTCAAGGCATGAGGTACAGTTATATACAACAAACAAATATTTTGGAAATTTCCCGAGTTTTGCGTAAAAACACGCCTGTATACGAGTTATGTTACATCGTGTGCCCGGCCTTGCAGAACTTGGTATATGCAGCGCGCTCCATTTAATACGTACTGTCTTTTAAGGTAGAGACGCTCTGTAGAAGAAACGTACAATGCGCAAGTTACGATACATTTTGCGCAAAAGTTGAGGGTTAAAATCATCTTTTCTCCCTTTTTTTGCGTTGAAAATTCACAAACTTGTTTGGTGGCGATT
This sequence comes from Meconema thalassinum, assembly GCA_946902985.2. NCBI lineage: Eukaryota > Metazoa > Arthropoda > Insecta > Orthoptera > Tettigoniidae > Meconema > Meconema thalassinum. Next base: position 130,387,458 of record OX336391.1, on the reverse strand, counting down.
TAAATGATAAAAAAAACTTTGGAAAACTTTAATAAACAGCGTTTTTCTGAAGTTGATTTAAACAATTACACTTAAAAATTTATTTTTTAAATAGATTCATAAAAACTATAGTGCGGGGGAGGGGTCCAAACAGGAGTGGGTCCTTCATGATGGGGGTGGGTCCAAGTGCGACAGAGGCTTGCCTGACCTGTTTCAAAACACGTGGGCGCCACTGGCTCATTGCATATGCAACGTTAGGACAGAAACTTGTTTTTCTAAACGCCAGGGAGCAGTGCAGGAGTCCACGTGATCGTCACCATGCAGCGGTGAGATGTCAGCACTCATAGGAGAGACAGACAGAATTTGGTGTTCGAGAATACGCATAGCTGTCGCGCGTGACGTGGATATTTAACACGTGCGTGGGAAGCCTTGCTAGTGTCGAAAGGCAAGAGGCTCGGGGCCGTGAATGACCGGGAATGTCGAAATTAGAATCTGGGACATTGTGAAATACCAAACTTGTTGACATTTTCGAATTATATAAGAGGGCCATATAGCTATATGAATTTGCCATATTGGCTTGGATTTTATCTCTGACCATATGAGGACTTGTTGCATGAGTCGCTTGGCTGATGGATAAGATGAATTTGTGTAGCCGAAAGGTCATGGGAGATACTTGTGAACACAGCGAAATTCAACGGCCATGTTGAGGCACTCATTACATGTGCTAGGCGGAGCATTATTGTAATTAGTCCTTGAGAATTACAGGACATTATTATTTTCAATTGCTAAAGACTCATGACATCACACGGGGTGAAATATCACTATTTCTGTTGAAATAAAATAAGAACCGTGTACCACATAAGGACTAGTGAATCCCGTGGAACCTGTGGAATTGTTTTGCCGATTTATTTCAACCCAAACTTATTCTCAAATAACACGGGGGACTAGACAGTCATGAGGAGGTTTGATGGGATGATTTAACTACCAAGGGATGAATGGAGACGTCGTGCGAAGCCGCATTCGAACTAGAATGGGACGGTACGGTAAAGTTCCGGATTCGAGTTCGTGGGGCGAAAGAAGATCTTATTGGAAATTGGAACGAGAAGAGAGAAGATTGGAAGGACGTTGGAAATCCACTACGAGGCACTCTTCTTCGAGATCCAGATTTAATCCAGGCATGTTCCACAATTTTATTACCATTTCCTGCAGACGATGAGCCACAAATTTCAATATTTGAGTAGAATGAGTAGGCTATCTACTCATTTTAGTTAGTTATTCTACCAGTCATGTGATTAATCAATTATGCATTTTGAGATTATTTTATAGTGTATTTTGAAATGGAATGTAAGTTGGATTATTATCATTACATATCCACGGCACACTTAGATGTGGATTCAGTGACACGATCAGTGGTCATGAAGCAGTCTTGGGACTTCGGTGTATTCATGTGCATGTCACCACCAATATATTTCCACAAATATTTAGTGGATGATCACTTGTTGGAGCTGTCCTTTGACAAGATATCATGATCACAATTGCAGGGCATCGTAAATTTCTACGAAATTAATTTTTGTTAATGATGTTCCTTTGCAAACATCGATTATTTGTGCAATCAGAGAGATGTACAGTGACGGCTCTTTCGGATTGAAAGCTGATATATTATGGAAGGCTAGAGTGTTCTTCATTTATTAATTCTTTTCTACGGTAAAGATTTGAGCCATGCCGCACTCGATTTTCAATTAAGTCACATTTTCTAACTAATGGGAATCAATATCCCAGTTCATTTTCTTAAAGCCTTAACCATTTCATAATGACTTTGAAATTTTCACACGCTTTGTCCGTTTGACTGTGTTATTCAAACAAGAGAAATAATTGTTGTGATTTCTTGTGTGCACAGGTCATTTAGATTAATAACTAATTAAGATAAAAAGACATGTAATCAAGTACACCAGGAATAGAATAGGCTGAAGTGGTCGCATGAAAAGAAAAGAATATATAGTCTATATATAAATATGATAATAATAATTGGAACTGAATTAACATATTCTGTGAAGTATCTTTAGGTGATAGTAAAAGAAAAAAGTGTAATACAAAAAGAATATGATAATAATTTGACTTCTGGAGTTAGTGAATGAAATGAGGACCTGGTTTTTTTTTTGGGGGGGGGGGATTACTAGCCAGTGAACTAAATCGTGGTGATGTAAAATGTCAATATGCATTAACTGTGATAGTAGAATTCGGTTCTTACTTGGAGAATCTTTATTATCGAATAAGACACGTAATCATTTCTTAAGTGAATAATGAATGATGGCAGGCCTAATATACTCATTGTTTAAAGTAATATTTTTTTATTGAGCCTATAATTGATTTTTGTCTACGCCGTAATAATTATAGGAAGGTCTGATGGATATTTAAGTGGATGAATTGATGAATTTATGAAACAATTAAATGATAAATAATTAAATGGATAATGAATGAACTTGTAAAAAAGAAAAAGGAAAGACTTTGTAAATAGTTAAAATACGAATTGAAGGGTACATGGATGAATAATATATGGACAATCATGTTATATTATTTTTATCCATAAATAATTCAAAGCATGGAGGTTTAACTTGTAAACATTTTAGTCTTTTTGACAGACAAATAGTTCATTGATGGATCATATGCGAATCAAGCATTAGTGATTGATCATTTCACAAATTGTGGAGGATCGTTAGTAATTGCGATGACGATGATGGACATTTATTCGTCAACGAATATATAGTATAAAATACAATATTATTTGGAAGTACTGTGTCGTCTCAGATGGCTGAACAGTCCAATTCTGGAAGCACACACTTTACTGCAGTGACAGCACACAGATGATTGTGCAGGCACACCATCCCTTGCATTTGCACGTTCGTTCCTGCGGTTCCTCCTTTCACCTTCTAGTCTTCTCCTATCTTGTTCTAATTGTTCAACTCCGTTGTATACAATTTTACGCCATTTAGTTCTATCTTCGGCTGCGGTTTCCCAGTTGACCGTATCAATTTGACACCCTTTGAAGGTATGTTTCAGGACATCCCTGTATCGTTTAAGCTGCACTCCATGGTTACGCAGTCCATTCCTTAGGTGGGAGTACATGATTCTCTTTGGGAGGCGTGTATCTGGTATGCGGACAACATGGCCAACCCATCGAATCTGATGCCTGACTACCTTTGCCTCCATGCTTGTAGGGTTGGCTTCTTCGAGGATACTAATGTTTGTTCGACGAGCTTGCCATTTAACTTTCAGTATTCTCCGTAAGCATCGTTGATGGTATTTTTCCTGGCATTTTAGGATTCTCCAGTAAGTTTTCCATGATTGCAATTAACACACAAATCATATGAAAATATTCTGCACCGTTGAAATGAAGTTATCAGAAATCAGATTGAATGAGAATATTGAAAATATTAAAGAGATACTGTAGTTGTAAAATAGATGATTTAATTAAATGTAAATTTATAATTATAGAAATATGATTAACAGTATAATAGAGACTGGTGCATTTGTTTAAAAAAATTGATATTAATTGTTTACGAATTTCTGCACTTAGGTAATTTATGTGCAATATTTTGTTTGTTTGTTAGAATGGAGATCTACGTGACGTATTTCCCATGCAGTCAAATATATTTCCTCTCATTTGTTTATTTAACTGAGATGTGATGAAATCAGGTCACATAATTTCACGTTTATTAATTGAAGCACCATATGATGGACATTCTGGGTGTATGATAGTTCCTCACAGTCATGTTGGATTCGAATTAAATTTGAATTTTCAGTCAGAAGTCACTTTATCAAATCTCCTAATTCCATTATATGTAAGGCTAGGACCGAGGAGATTCATTGGCCCAATTAAATTTAAAATTTTCTCTTAACATGATTATTTCAGTTTTTTTAGTAGACCACAGCAATTAGTAATTTAGATTGAATCCCAGAGGTAGGACAGGAATGGGTATTTTTTTAAATGTTTCGGTTGTTGCTTGTTGGTTTATGGGCTGAAAATTAATGGATCCTTTTTGATTTTATGAACTTTTGCACTTCTGATTTTTGCTAATCTGTGTTTTATTTTCAGTGCTAGGATTGATTTGGATTTAGGGGGAAATTGATTTTCCTAGGTACTCCTCTCCTTTTAACCACACCGAGATCACTAGAGGTCTCATTCCTTCAGCGTTTTGTGTTGATTTTGTGATCAAATTGCACCTAGATCCCAATCAGGTTTTGATGTATGCTATGATCGCGGTTTTTCGACGTGTATCGCGATGTCTTTCGCCGGGCCATCCGATCCACTGTCGGTGGACGGGGACAATATGATAGAATCCGCGAGCTGAACCAACGCCACGCTGAACACACTTCGTCAGCACATGGAACTGAGGATGGCGAAAAACTAATCGCACTGGCGACCGCTAACTTATAACTTGGTTCTAGGCATACATATAGGGTCATCTTACGCCACACGTTGCCGCCAGATGTCATAAGTGCTTTATGTGAGACTCCGTTGGCATTCCATACGCGTCGAATTTGAAGAATGAGAACCCCATAATACGATAAAGGTTCATTATAAAACGCCTACTGTGTGTTACGTGCAAACGTTATTTGAACCAAAGAACAAAATTATTCCACAAGTACCTGTGCGCTGTCTGTTGGTGCTAGTTCCGGATATCCCTTACTTACATGATCCTTGACAAAACTGTTCATACTCACCCTGAATAGATCGACTGAGAATGTGTCCTGATTCATCCCAAAGGAGTAAGAGCTGTCCAAGAGGCCTTGGAAGTCATGGAAGGGCAGCACCTTCTCTCTGACGGCGAGAAGAGAAGTGAAACGGGCCGTGTATGCTGTCATGGTAACGACCGCTACAAGGAATGTCATCCACACCACAAGACGGATGGACCACAGGCGTGACGTCAGACAGATTGCTAGAAACAAGAAAGTGCAAACGAACATTTTCGTAGGATAATAGAGGAAACTATAATACTAGTAAAACGTTATACATACTATAATCTTATTGTCATTTAGACTTTCACGGCCCGTGTTATTATTCATAATGTTGAATTTTGGGCTTATGCCGTGTTTTATTATACTAATATTCGACGCGTTTCGAAAGAAACCATGTCTTTCATCGTCAGGAATAATCTGGAATACGACAATGTTGCTAAGAGAAAGCAACGAAGAACATATAGAAGGTGCCCAAAGATGGACGCCATTATAGCCCCATGTTAGGGACAACGGAAAGCAGCAGTGAATTACTTTCTCAGGGTTCTGATAATAGGTAGCCAGGATTCACTGAGATTGTAGCCGGTGTCGCGGTTGAAATTATCTGGGTGTTTACGTATTTCAACCGCCTCCCTGATGATTCTGGGACGATATTGCTTTATACGGGCAAGAACATCCACTCCTTGGAACATGACATCATGGCCAGGTGTTAAAGCATGATCGGCAACAGCTGATTTATCAGGTTGAATGAGCCTGATACATCTATTATGTTCCTTAATGCGAGTGCATATTGTTCTCGAAGTCTGCCCGATGTAAACCTTGCCACAAGTACAGGGAACTCTGTAGATACCCGGTTGTTGCAATTTAGGCAAACTGTCCTTAGTTGGTCGCAGGAGTAGCCTAATCTTAACAGAAGTTCCAAATACAGTCCGTATGTTGTACCGACGTAGGATTTTAGCAATACGATCCGTTGTGTTATGTATGTACGGAAGGTAAGCAGTTCCTCTTACATCTCTTTTCTCAACTGACGTCCTATTATTATTTGTTGGTTTCAGAACCGTAGAAATCAAAGCCTTGCTATAACCGTCGCTCTCAAAGGTGGTTCGCAGGGTGTTAATTTCTTCTTGTAAAGAAGACACTTCACAAATCCTCCTAGCCCTGGTAGTTAGAGTTGTAAGGATACCATGTTTCTGGGCAGGGTGATGGTGAGAACTTGCGTGGAGATATGAAGGCGTGTTACCCAGAAGCGGCTGAAGTAGTCTACCTAAGTATTTGGAAAGGGCATATGTAGGAGAACCAATCGTACTAACAATAGGTCTAAGAGGAACATCTTCCTTATGTATTTTAGGAAGACCATAGAGTCTCGGAGGAATAGCATCCCCTGGAAGGAGAGTCTTCGCTGCATCCGCTGGAATAGATGATTGCTTGATCAATTTGACGGTGACATTTGAGTAGCGAGTAGTAGGATCACGACTATTAATCCTATATACAGGATCTGATAACAAAGCCGAGATCTTGGAATCATAATCAACCTTATCCAATACCACTGTCGCGTTACCCTTGTCAGCGGGGAGAACGATAATATCAGAATCGTCCCTTAGATCTTTAAGTGCCCGGCTTTCGCCTTGTTTTAAGTTGGTGTTAGGTGGCTTAGCGGTCATGAGAACTCGGGAACATTCTTGCCCGGCTTCCTCGGCCTCTTCAGGTGTGAGGTGAAACATGGTATCCTTACAACTCTAACTACCAGGGCTAGGAGGATTTGTGAAGTGTCTTCTTTACAAGAAGAAATTAACACCCTGCGAACCACCTTTGAGAGCAACGGTTATAGCAAGGCTTTGATTTCTACGGTTCTGAAACCAACAAATAATAATAGGACGTCAGTTGAGAAAAGAGATGTAAGAGGAACTGCTTACCTTCCGTACATACATAACACAACGGATCGTATTGCTAAAATCCTACGTCGGTACAACATACGGACTGTATTTGGAACTTCTGTTAAGATTAGGCAACTCCTGCGACCAACTAAGGACAGTTTGCCTAAATTGCAACAACCGGGTATCTACAGAGTTCCCTGTACTTGTGGCAAGGTTTACATCGGGCAGACTTCGAGAACAATATGCACTCGCATTAAGGAACATAATAGATGTATCAGGCTCATTCAACCTGATAAATCAGCTGTTGCCGATCATGCTTTAACACCTGGCCATGATGTCATGTTCCAAGGAGTGGATGTTCTTGCCCGTATAAAGCAATATCGTCCCAGAATCATCAGGGAGGCGGTTGAAATACGTAAACACCCAGATAATTTCAACCGCGACACCGGCTACAATCTCAGTGAATCCTGGCTACCTATTATCAGAACCCTAAGAAAGTAATTCACTGCTGCTTTCCGTTGTCCCTAACATGGGGCTATAATGGCGTCCATCTTTGGGCACCTTCTATATGTTCTTCGTTGCTTTCTCTTAGCAACATTGTCGTATTCCAGATTATTCCTGACGATGAAAGACATGGTTTCTTTCGAAACGCGTCGAATATTAGTATAATAAAACACGGCATAAGCCCAAAATTCAACATTATGAATACTATAATCTTTCTTATATATAAAAGTGAAAGTCTGTATGTGAGTCTGTGGATTTGTGCTCTATACAAATCTACACCGTTCCACCAATCTCAACTAAATTTTGAGGACCCAGAAGAAGCCGCTGGCTACATGAATTTTCGATAGTCTTTCTCATTCTTCTGATATCGGCCTTTTGGCGTTCGAGCAAAGGCTAATAAAGACACAAAATAAACTGATGAAGGAATGGCAAGGCCGGTCGTTTCCATGGCAACAGCAGCTCAAGACGTGACCACCAAGTTTCCATCTATCTCTGTAAGAGGCCATGCCATTCCATTTCCTCCAAGGCATCAGTATCTCAAGCTATGACCACTAGGTTTCCATCTATCTCTGTGAGAGGTCATGGCGCTCCATTTTCTCCACGGCAACTGTAGGTCAAGACATTAACACCAGGTTTCTATCTATCTCTGTAAGAGCCCATAGCACTCCATTTTCTATCCTAACCACGATAAGAACATTACGAATCTGAACGCCAAAAAATCCGAATACCTATTAGCCTACTTTCGATTTTTGCAAAAAATGAAAGTAGACTTATGAGATCAACACAGGGCGAAAAAAGTGTGTCTGTCTGTGTGTGTGTATGTGTGTGTGTTAGTCTGTGTGTGTGTGTGTGTATGTGTGTGTGTGAGTCTGTGTGTGTGTGTGTCTGTGTGTGTGTGAGTGTGTGTACTCTGAATGTCTGTCCCCCCCTATCAATTCGAACACGGTGAATGCGAATTGAACGAAATTTGGTACAAAGGTAGCACTAGCAAAGGACACCTCAGTGTCATGTTTTATATCGCCGCCATCTTCACTAAAACTGAATGGCGGCCACTCAAACGTTCAAAACGTAAAATCAAATAACGACTAACCAAATCATCCGATCTCTACCAAATTTGGTAACAACATACCTTCGTATAGGATGCGTCTTGTAACCAAACTACAAGGTCGTCCGCCATACCATTTCAGGATGGCGGCCGTGCGAATTATGCAAACTTTATAATCCATATCATGGGACCCACCAGTTCGGATTATCGAGCCGAGAATCGTTTTAACTGTTCTAAAGGAAGAGGCACGTTCGAAATTAAAAGTTTATTTTGTAATACTATAGTGCGGACGTGATTTTAAAAAGCTGAGCTGATTCAGTAATAAGACAGGATTGCAGCGGATATCTTGTGCCTGACTTATATTTCACTAATTTGAGTATTGCATGCAATATAGCGTACTGATACAAAATAAATAAACTTTGTATGAAATGCTTTATATATAAATAATATACTCCAGTGATGAAATCGTTTAGTATAAATCATTATTTGCTAACAAGTTCTATGTAAGTCATTTTATATACAACGATATTCGTTGACACAATTAGCTCAGTGGGCAGTTGGTCACTAGTCGTGGCCGAGTGAGGTACGTGTGTGCGCGCGGTGTGACCGCATTGGAAGAGGTTACGTTTCCTAATACCGGTGCTTCCGATAGTTCCACGTGTGTACTGACCTTCCGTGTGTCATTCGGACAATCCTTTTCAAGTAGTGTTCCAGATAGGACAACAAAACCAGAAACCCAGAAAACCCCGCTGAAAATCATGTCCGGATACCAGAGAAAAAACACCGTACGCTGCCAATGGGACAGGCAGAGTTCTCGCCCCGCACCAGGAGAAATTCATCGCTGGATTAGCGATACTCTCCGGTTGACTGTCGACCAAGTAGAGGCCATCCAGTTAAATGCGCATGAAAAAAACCATGTACATCAAGGTAATCAGCATATCTACTTATCAGAAATTGTTAAATACTTTTGCAGATCCTATTAAATTTCAGTATGACTCAGGCGAAATGACAAATGTTAAGCTCTCCACAGCGGATTCCAATTTTACCACAGTGCGTATATTTAATGTCCCACTCGAAGTCCCCCCTGAAATTTTCAAATCCGTCCTGTCGAAATATGGCACTGTGAGTGACGTCAGGAAAGAACAATGGTCTTCTGCTTATCAGTTCCCGGTGTATAATGGGATACGTGCAGTCACTATGGACATCAAACAAGATATCCCCTCCACTGAGACTTTTGGTGGCCATTCTGGCTATATAACGTATAATGGACAGAAACAGACCTGTTTAATTTGCAATGCTAACACACATCTACGTATCAACTGCCCAAAGAAAATGATTCCCCTCGGTATAACTCCTACACAACAACGACGTGTTCAATACTCGGAAATAGTGACACAGCAAACGTCACATGAAAACATGCTTATTGATCAGTCAGCTGGGACAACACCAGAAGTGGCCTCGGATTCACATGACGCAGAACTGGTACCTTGCCCTGACCAGAGCCGCGAGCCACAGAGTGCCCCTGTGCTATCGGCAACCTGTATCGCAGCCTTAGAACCCACTATGCCGTCACTACAGGCTGCCACAGAAATTTTGTCTTCACTGCCACCACCTTCTCTGGTATCTACCGACTCACTTAAGCAGGTTGATCGGGGATCCGAGAATGTATCTAAGAAGATTAAAACAAATGCCTCGATTGCCGTACCAGCCCCGAAGAATCAAACTGGCTCCACAAACGTTTCCACAGCTGTGAAAAAGAAACAAAATCTTCATTCTACGTCATCTAGGGATCCACGAACGCTCTCAAACGCTGACAGCCGGCCTATGAATGTCAGTCATAAGGAACTATCTCAACCTAATTTGACATAGTGCACCAGTATATTTCTCACCTGTGTCTTTTTTCTTTTTTCTCGAGTCCACCTTCCAGTATGTCTAGCACAGCTTTTATACTTTTCTTAATGGCGCAATTTCTCACTGTGGCCACTGTGAATATCAATGTAATAGAATGCCCTCCGAAATTTCAACTATTGGAGAGATTCCTTCGAGATGCAGACATTGACATTGCCTTCATTCAAGAAGTTGCTATACCCTGTTTGCCAATATCTGCCTTCTACAAACAATACATCAATACCGGTAATACGAATAGAGGGACCGGATTCCTCATACGACATGATATCCCACTCGAAGGTGTGCTATGCCATACATCAGGACGCATAATATCTGGACACATAAACAATACCACCCTGATAAATGTATATGCCCCATCCGGGTCCAATAAACGTGTGGAACGGAAAATGTTCTTTCAACAGAGTATACTGCCTCATCTGCACGACGTTAAGGAAAAACTTATTCTTGCAGGGGATTTCAATTGTATTCAACGCCCAGAGGATTCCACTAGTTCATACCAAGGTATCAACCCGGCTCTCAGGACCCTTCTTAACTCCCTACACCTCATTGATGCTGTGGATAATTTAAGGGTGCCCCTGCCCCATTACACCTGTATAAGTCACAACTCCTCATCACGAATTGACCGCATATACTTTTCACAGGAACTTATCCAGCCTAGACGATATGAAGTGATACCTGCCAGTTTCACTAACCATCATGCTGTCGTATGTACAATCTCTTACCCCCGTCCCATATTTCACATAGGAAGAGGTTATTGGAAGCTGAATTGCTCGCTGTTACTGGAGGAGGAATGCCAAGATATTTTCAGACAACACTGGACTCGATGGGTCCAACAAAAATGCAAATTTCGCGACTGCGCAGACTGGTGGGATATTTTAGTTAAACCAGGGATCCGCCGCGTCTTTGAGAACATATCCTACCAACGATGTCGGGAAAGACGGGATACAGTTGAATTTTACTATCGAGTTCTTCGCCAGCTCCAGCAAAGATCTGATGCTGGGGAGCGTATATATGACCAGATTCGGGAAGTTAAAACCAAGCTCCTGTCCCTACAGCAACGAACGCTCGCTCATATAAACGTGGCTTTAAAAGATCGTACAGTGCTCCCGGACGAAAGTGCAAGTGTATACCATATCGCCAAAGGACAACGGGAGCGGCAACGTAAATATATCCACCGCCTCCGCACCAGTACTGGAAGTGTCGTCACCTCCCCTGACGCTATACGTAGTGAAATATCATTATTTTATCAACGGTTCTACGCTAAGGCTGAAATTGATCCACAGCAGGTGACCCTATTGCTTTCATCTTGCAGTACCCAACTATCTCCGGACAACAAAACTCTGCTCAGCGCGGATATTACGGATGAAAAGATTCACTCTGTGGTTAATCAACTCCCAAACAACCGCTCACCTGGCATTGATGGACTGCCATATGAAATGTATAAACATTTCTGGCCTCTCATTGGCAAAGAATTTTGTCATGTCCTGCGTACCATTCTCAAACGTCGTGATCTTTGTCAATCACATCACGAAGGTACCAGAGTCCTCATACCAAAAACATCCTCTCCCATGGCAGTTGGTGACTTCCGACCAGTTACACTGCTCTGCAGTGATTATAAAGTCCTTACCAAAGTACTTGCATGCCGATTGAAGACTGTTCTACATGATATCATTGGTAATGAACAATGTTGCAGTATTCCTGGAAGAACTCTGTTAACAAACTTAGCGATACTACGGGACCTACACCTAAAAGCCGAAATGCTCCCCACTGAGCCAATGAGTTTTCTCACCTTAGATCTTGATAAAGCTTTCGACCGCATCAGTCATGAATACTTGTACATGGTCTTGCAACACTTTGAATTTCCTGAAATCCTTATTGACTACATTCGTATGATAAATTGTAATGCTACGTCTCGAGTGCTCGTCAACGGTTTTCTTCCCCCTCTGATTCCAATACAACGATCAGTTAGGCAAGGATGTCCCCTTTCCATGCTACTTTTTGTCATTGGCCTCGAACCGTTCATTCGGACTACCCAGGTGAAGCTACAGGGTTACAAACTGTCCACACATGTTTTTGGAATGTGCGCCTATGCTGATGACGTATCAATATTGATCCGCAATAATGAAGACATCTCCCACATCGATAGCGCCCTTCAGCTCTACCATATCGCCTCTGGAGCACAATCGAACCCCCAGAAAACTGCTTTGCTTCCGCTCAATACTAACTCAGTGATTACCCAACAGCCCTGGTTCCGGATAGTAAATGAGGTGAAAATTCTTGGCATTACCTGGAAGCAATCGCTTCTGGACACAGTGCAAGCAAACTGGACTAAGGTCATTGCCACATTTAGGGGAGTGCTGATCCAATTTGGTCAAAGAAACCTCAATATAGTGCAACGGGTCATGATCCTCAACGTGTTAGCGCTCTCTAAAATATGGTATGTCGCACAACTTTTCCCATTTCCCAAAATGTTTGAGAGCCAATTGGCAAAATATACAGGTTGGTTTATATGGCAAGGATTTTTGTTCCGAGTACAACGGGAACAGTTGTATCTCCCATCCCGGCAAGGTGGGCTAGGGCTAACAGCTCATGGCATGAAATACCGTGCACTCCTCTGCAAGAACGATATCACCATTCTTTCCCAACATGACACTTTTACGAAAGCGCTATACAAAGATATTCGAAACACAGCCCGTGGTTGTGATAGAGCTTTGCCGAAGATATTTAGGGACCATCAACAGCACCTTCTGTAAACTGTTCGCCAAATGCCTTCAGGGACTGTTCCAACGACGAAAAGTATTTATAACATGTTGCGGCAAGTGGTACACTCCAAACCGCGAATAGAGGCCACCACCCTCTACGTCCATTGGCCCACTGTTTGGAAAAATTTTGGGGCTATGACCATTTCTTCTGCTGTACACTCCCAGGTTTTTATCTTCCTCAACGATCTCATCCCAACCGCTCTACGGCGATATACCATCCGTCTTGAAGCTTACCCAGGGTGTACTATATGTGGTCAAACTGATACGGCGATACACCGCTTCACATCATGCACGCGAGTTGCCTCCACGTGGCTGTGGTGTAAGGGAAAAGTATGTCAACTATTAAATGTGCCCACGGATGACCTTGATGACAGGAAGTTGATTCGTTTGTCGATGACCGCCTTCCCCCAAATTAAACAGACTGCCATTGTGTGGATAATGGGCCAATATGTACACTTCGTGATGGACAATGATCAACATTTCTCGTTCCTGGATCTCCGGTATCACCTGCAGAAAGAGCGTTGGAAGCTAAGTGAAAGTGGACAATTGTACGATAAATATGGACACTATCTGGATTTCTTGTGATGTAATAGTATGGTATTTATCATCTCTGAAAATTCTGTAATTCTGTAAAGAGCTAATAAAAAAAAGTGGTAGAGCGTTAGCCTATCGCTCAAATGCCTATGGTTCAAACCCGATCAGAGCTAGGTTTTTGGCTTGAAATGTTATATGTTTATTGTTTTGTAATGACTCAGATGTTTTAAAATTAAGCGTTATATTGTGCATATTATGGTGTAAAATATATATTTAATTAAAACATAATTCGCCAGCAGATTTACTCGAGACATCTCGCTGACAAAAAGGTAACAGATTTTATTGAAAAGTTTCTTCTTCTGGCCGCTAGAATGCACTCGCTCTGTTAGGATTATATTGTTCGATATTTCACCACTAGATGTCACGACTAGTCTACGTGGGGCTCCATTGATTACTATACCATTGGCATTCTATGCGCATCGAATTTGAAGAATGACAAGATGATACATTTTTACTTTTTATTTTAAAGGGTTTGTAACAGCCTATTGTGCGTTATTTGAAAATGTTAATTGAAGTAAAGAACAAAACGATTTCACATAGTATCTGAACTCTACCGTTGGTGCTAGTTCAGGATATTAATTAATACTTTTATTTCAGCCAAATAGCAATCGAAAATATCCACATAGTTTGTATACACACGTCTCTGTAGGGTCATGGAAAGATTTGTTAATTCAATTAGTGTTGTGAAAGTCACACGCAGCCAGACGTGTAAAGACATGCCTCAACTCAAAGTTGGATGTTGCCCGCGTCAGGCCGATTATGTAATAATAATAATAATAATAATAATAATGTTATTGGTTTTACGTCCCTTTTAACTACTCTTGCTTTTAGAGACGCCGGGGTGCCAGAATTTTGTCCCGAAGGGGATCTTTAACGTGCCAGTAAATCTACTAACACGGCTCCCTCGCATTTGTGCACCCTCAAATGCCAGCTGACTGCGCCAGGATACGAACCTGAAACATACGGTCCAGCAAGCGAGAACGTTACCGCTGAGCCACGCCACCAGTCCGGTCGATTATGTCTCCAGATCCATAACATTCTTTAGATACTTCTTATCTTTCTTTCTTTCTTTCTTTCTTTCTTCAATGATGGTAGCAGTTTTTATCTAGGTTGTGGCGTTTGGTAGAGGTAAATCGTTTCTAAGGTCTTCAACAAAGAATAGTTCTATTATACTCTTTGATAATAACAACGAGTTATAACTATACTCATACATTTAGGAGAAAGTAGGCTATATGTTCTTTACTGAACATCTTGTTTTTTTAATGTTACTAACAGGGGGCGTTGTAGAGAATAAACATTAAAATATAAATACGTTGGCTAACCCTGCATGTGGCGTAACGTTACAATAGCTGGAGATATCACCACGAATCTTACTTAGTAAGACTAAATTTTGGAAGAAAAAAAGGTATTTTGCATTATTTAATTATTTGGACTTTGCTGAATATTTTGGTAAACTATTAATCATGTAAATCTAATTATGGGTATTTTATATAGCTGTTTTAATATCGTGTGTCATGACTGCAAATATGGCCTCTGTGGCATCACATTGGAAAATTATTCATAAACAAAATGTTATTCAATCTAGAGAGCTGTGGTTTGGACTAGGACCCTATAGTCTACTATTGCACTACTATTTATCTTGGTATATTTGGGGGATTTTTGCTAATATATATATATATATATATATAGAGAGAGAGAGAGAGAAAGATCACTGTTGGTTTGTCTGTTTGTTGTTATTTATACAAATTTACACTGTTTCACCGATCTGAACCAAATTTTATGTACTTATTTTTGGAAACGGACGAGTAACACCGTAAACTTGAAATTTCGGACTGACCTATCCATTTCCAGCATTTTGGCCCATTGGCACAAATCTACGCCGTTTCACTAGTCAGAACTAAATTGTTCGTACTTACCCTTTTGAAACCGACGAGAAACACTGTCCACTTGAAATTTTGGAGAGCCTTCCCCATTCCCTGAAGTTAGGCCTATTGGCATAAAACTACACCGTTTCTCTGATCTGAACCAAATTTTACGTACTTACTCTTTGGAATCTGATGAAATTCGACTTGAAAATTCTGACAGCCCACTCCATTCCCTGCATTTAGGTCAGTAGAATGCCTTGGTGGGTCCTAACTCACTTAGCTAGTTTGGAATAAATTCAAATGAATTTTGGGTGAGCGTACTGTACCCATCTCATATGGAAATGCTCATTCACGTGCTGGCTAGCTGTGCGGTTCGGGGAATGTTACGTCCAACCCACTCCGTGATTTCCCATTGGATATGATAGCACTTTTTTATAGGATCTACAAGACTAGATTGAAAACAAACATGTTTCAAAAGTCCCAGGAACTATTACAGATGATTTACAAACACTTTCGTTTTGGAAAAAGCCAAAATTCAAAACATTAAATACATAATAAATTCATATAATTTCATATTATCGCGTTACCTTGCTTAGGTATTCTTTATCATTGAATATTCATTTACATTTCTTTCCACCGCATTTTATTTACTTAGACATAGAGCATGCCTATCAATTTATGTTATTTTATCTAAGGCTTTTGCGGACATTTAACTGTGTTATTAACATCCCTTATGGGCTTCATTCATATTTTATTCACTTTAAATCTCTTTATAATTATTCATTCATGTTCTGTTACTTTTATCAATAAGCTTTAGTCTTCATAACCAATCAACACTTTTAAAACAAATATCTGCCCATCCTTGAATTCACGTCCCATCACAAATCATTTCCATGCAGTAGGGTGGTTTATAAGTGGTGTATCACATGCTATCACTTTACATTTTTCAGTTACCTTATAAACTCAAATTTGAGTTAACCCGTTTTATATCTTACATGCATCTTAAGGTAGGAATCGAATACTTAATGAACAACTTATTTCTTACTTTTTATGGTTAAATATTATCCGGTTATCACAAACTTAATGTGGGGATGATTTTTAAAAACCCACTAATTCAATTATTTAATTCACAATTACTTAGCACCCCTTATTAAAAAATTTGCATGTTCCTCTACACGCTTTAATATCCCTTCAGCAAACCTTACCTTTTGTATACAAAGCTCCATTGTATTCCACCCTCGCGTTTAGGAACGGACGGCCGGTCGCTCGCCCTTCCTCGTTTAACGTGATTTATTACCTTTTTCGCGCTCCATTCACTGACTTTAAACCTTCTACTGTTTCACTCCCTTTAAGACAAAACATATGATGATCCAAGCTACCACTTCATTAACAGTATCCCTCACTGACTCATATTTATTTCATTTTTCGTGTGACCCGTGCTATAGTTTAAGATCATAACTCATTACCTTGCTTTTCACATACTTTATACTTAGCAATTGCCCTGCGGGACTTAGATTGCTACACAATAAGGCCCTTGGCTTGAATCCCTTTTCGACCAGGCGCAAACAATATTTGGTCGGTTAACCTAGCGTCGTTGGTACAGTACAGGCCATGTGAATCTAGGCTCAGGGACACTCGGTGGCCCCTCCTGTCGAAATTACATATCGTAGAAGCACCAGTACTCTCCATATTCATACTTTAGCAATTGCCCTGCGGGACTTAGATTGCAACACAATAATGCGTTTGGCTCGAATTCCTATTTGACCAGGCGCAAACAATATCGACGACTTCCGACAATTATACCTTTTATCTCCAAACTTATGCACGTCACAGGATATATTCACTTCATTTGCTAGCATTTACTTTATTTATTCTTTATAGGCCTTATTTCAGCACACAACTTTTATATACCTTGGATCGTCATCGTATCTATAACAACTTTGTTCTTATTAGTATTTACTTTACCGTAGCTCAATAGCTTATAACTTCATGTATCATTTCTTTGGTGATCGATTATCACCTGTTATTACTTTTATTACTTGCTGAATAGCGTCATTTTATTATCATATTAGGGTATCCCAATGATCCTTCAATTATTTTTATTATCTCACATATTTCAATTATTTTTACTTACTTAATCTTTCAACTTTCATAATTTTTATCAACATTCATTAATTCATTATTAATTCGTGGACTGCATTTTATTTACTATAACCTTAACATCTCGGAGTATAACACTCATCATTTCTCATTTTGAAGTGTAAGACTAAATATTTGTTATTGTTATTATTATTCAATGGTGCTTGTTTCATTTACGTTACTTTCATTTATTTGGCATACATTTTATTTGCCACTTCACTTTATTACATTCGATTCCTCCTTTTAGATCATTAATTCATTGTTATTTAACCATTTTTACGGGCTTTCAACATTATTATTATTATCATTTTTGCACTTTTATCATTATTTTTAACATTGTTGCAAACCGTCTTGGCGGTTGCCTTATAACCTCTTAATATCATTTGATCACTCATTGTGCATATATTTTTATACATAAAATCACTGAAATAGCATATGGTACATTCACTTTAATATTATAAACATGTTTGACTCACCCACATTTCAGCTCATGACGTGATTTCTGGATGATTTCACCCACATAATTTCTTCAGCCAATCACCTTCATACCATAATAGACCTTTTCTAACACTTGGTCATTATATCGACACACGACAATACATTGATACATTTTCTAAATTTCACATTTAACACTTGTTAACATAAAAAATCACTTATTTCATTATTTCACTATTTACAATCGAACGCGGACCAATTCTCAGTGTACAAGATGGTTGAAAACTGCCTAGATGGTTTCTCCCTGTACAGCTTTGCACGTGGTATTCTCCTATTCCTCCCTTTGGTAAGTCTCTCTCTTCCTATAATTCCCGAGGTCGTAATTGTCTTTTTCTTGAACCTCCTTCTAGATAGCTTTCCTCTCTAATTGATCCTATATCTGTCCTTCTACAATTGCGCTTTACTTTTCCTCTATCATGACCTATCGCAATTTATAGTTCTCTTCCTAATGAAATCTTCCCTGAAGATTGTATAAAAATGTTCTTCCATTTAACTGTCTTTTCCTGCGCGCTATAACTTCTTTCTCTACATACTATGTTAGGAGTTCCTACCTCCTATACAGTACTCCTAATTTGCGCACTTCGTTCTTAATTGTTCATAAAATGCTATCGCGTCTTCTGCCTTTACTTTGCCTGAGCGCGGCTTGGTTTCGAACTAACGCTACTTGCTAACTTCGTTTGATATTTTACTGTTTATCGCACTTGATGTGTATTTGTCTCTTGTGAGACTCGAACTATAGTGTCTCTGAATGTAGTTCTTACGATCTTCTCGCTGACTTGCGCATTTCGTTCCCGAGGCTAGACCTAACTTGTTCGTACTTATTAATTTTGAAGTAACATGCCTATACAAAGGCTGTTAACAAATTAGCTAACTGCGTATCGCACTCGAACTGTGGTCTTTTGAAGATTCTTCTATAACTTGCCTCTAACAAAGTCTATCTCTCGACTGATAAACTGTCATTATAACGTGACTGTACTTAATATCTGGTAGGCTGAATCTGATGCGACGTGCACCTCTGCACAGCTTCTCTCAGACTGGTGAACTGAATGATACTGAATGAGAACTGAATACTTCTTCCCTCGACTGCTCCCTATTTATTCGTTTCTGTCTAGAAATTAGTTCTTTTCAAATTTGGGACCTGAATTTCTGATTCCCTGGTCTAATCTTCTTCATAATTTAATCTAAAGTGTGTTTTAATAAATTTAATTGCAGCCGAATGGCCAAAATAAAATATTCATGTTGGTTATTTAGTCTATTGATCTTTGCTATATTCTAAAATTGATTTTGTCCTATTTTTGCATAGGTTGATGTGAAAGCGTTCACATCTTTCACCGCACAAAGTACACACACACTCATTTCCTACTTCATGGAAATGTGTCGTCGCACATAGTTTGTGGTGATATCCATGAACCGCTAAACTTGTGATGACATGCCTTAATTCTTGATTTGTTTTATAAATATATTTTGATTGCTGGCTGGCGGAATGAAAATCTTTCGCTAGTTTATTTTTAATTAATTAAATGAGTTAATATCCCTTTTGCGAGGCCAGCCTCTAGTCCCCTTCTGGACCGCGGATAGCCTTCCGCTGAATTATGATGACATTTCTCTTACTCTGCAGTATCTCAAGTGCCTTAATCGGGCCTGCTAACTCACTGATTTTTCTCGTCCCTGTATTCTTCCTTACTCTAGGTTTTATAATTCTGGTGGGTTTATTTTGTTAAGTTTAATGTGGTAAAGCCCCTTTCTTCTTGCGTGTGAAAATTGCTGACTGACAAATTCCTGGGTTAAGTCTTTTAAGAGCCTCTCGAGAAATAGTTCCCCTTCAGCTGTCCACTTGAAACATAATAATTTTGGTGAAGATGCTTATTTATAGGAATTTCGAGTAGTATTTATTGCCTCTTCACTCTGACTCATCCTAACGTTTTAATAGCTATGTTAATAGCTTTTTTCCTTTTAACCTGCCAAACTAATGGAGTTTATGTGCCTAAGCATGACCATCTGCATCCCCTTGTGGTGTTCCTGTGGTCGTTCTACAGTGGGCTTCCTTTCGACTCTCCTTGCCATCTTTATAAAGTTTTAAAAATCCCTATAACTGGTCAGGAGTTCGATCTTGTGCCGATCCCAGATGGGCACAGTACATACAAGTTGGATAATAAATAAATAATCGATACATAAATATTAATATAAATAATAATTAATTAATTAAAATTAAATAATAAATAAATAAGTTGGAAGAGATAATGGGGATAGGAGAAAGGAAGGGGAGGTGGGGGGATTGGGGGGGGGGGTTGAGTAGGATGTATCACTTGTAAGTAGGAAGGGATGCTCCGACTATGATGCAGGGTGATTTTAGCAGTTCGTCAGCAAACAAAACGTATGTTTGTAAATATGTATGTACTAAGAGGTACCCGCGGCTTCGCTCGCGTCATAGACGTGTCATATTGTTATTCAATGAAATACAGGTTTAACCCCGTTAACACCCCTTTAGAACCTGAATATCCAAGAATTCCTCCTTAGTAGACGTTTTCGACACACAACAAACATTTCCCCAAAATATCATTCTTCTAACTTTAATAGTTTTGGTTGGTCGATGAGAGTGAACATCCAAAAATCCTTCCTTAGTGGACATTTTTCTTCCAGAATTTCACTTCATTCCATAGGCCCCTTAAATTGGATTTATTAAAAAATTTCCGAACACCTATTTATTTTAATTATATATTTATTTATTTATTTGTTTATTTTCAAGCTGATTGATTTTCTCCGAGTTTCAAACTCCTCGCCTATGTCGTTTAAGAGATACACGCTCCGTTAGGAATCTTTCAACCCCCACTTTTCATCCCTTTCACCTCATAATATACACCACATCGGAAAACCATTAGACATGTGTCAAATTATTTTTAATGGTTGGTATATATGCCAAGTATCACACCCCAAATGAAACCATTCGTGAGATATTGCTATTCAATGAAATGCTCGTTTGCCCCCTTAACACCCCTTTAGAACCTGAATATCCAAAACTTTTTCCTTAGTGGACGTTTTCGACATACAACGAGCATATCCGCAAAATTTCATGTTTCTAACTTCAATAATTTTGGCTGGGCGATGATGAGTGAGTGAGTCAGTCAGGACATTTTCTTTCATTTATATTTTAGAATTCTATCTCTCCCCATGAACCCCTTAAATTGGATTTATGAAAAGAACGGTAGAACACCTATTTACTTATTTTAAGCTGTTTTTCCAGCTGAGTTTCATGAGTAAGTGAGTCAATCAATTAGGACACTTTCTTTCCTGTTTTTTCCCTGAATTTCACCCCTCCCCATGGGCCCCTTAAATTGGATTTATGAAGAAACGGTCGAACACCTATTTACTTATCAACCTACTTTCGATTTTTGCAAAAAATGAAAGTAGACTTATGAGATCAACACAGGGCGAAAAAAGTGTGTCTGTCTGTATGTGTGTATGTGTGTGTGTAAGTATGTGTGTGTGTGTGTGTATGTGTGTGTGTGAGTCTGTGTGTGTGTGTGTGAGTGTGTGTACTCTGAATGTATGTCCCCCCTATCAATTCGAACACGGTGAATGCGAATTGAACGAAATTTGGTACAAAGGTAGCACTAGCAAAGGACACCTCAGTGTCATGTTTTATATCGCCGCCATCTGTACTAAAACTAAATGGCGGCCACTCAAACGTTCAAAACGTAAAATCAAATAACGACTAACCAAATCATCCGATCTCTACCAAATTTGGTAACAACATACCTTCGTATAGGATGCGTCTTGTGACCAAACTACAAGGTCGTCCGCCATACCATTTCAGGATGGCGGCCGTGCGAATTATGCAAACTTTATAATCCATATCATGGGACCCACCAGTTCCGATTATCGAGCCGAGAATCGTTTTAACTGTTCTAAAGGAAGAGGCACGTTCGAAATTAAACGTTTATTTTGTAATACTATAGTGCAGACGTGATTTTAAAAAACTGAGCCGATTCAGTAATAAGACAAGATGGCAGCGGATATCTTGTGCCTGACTTATATTTCACTAATTTGAGTATTGCATGCAATATAGCGTACTGATACAAAATAAATAAACTTTGTATGAAATGCTTTATATATAAATAATATACTCCAGTGATGAAATCGTTTAGTATAAATCATTATTTGCTAACAAGTTCTATGTAAGTCATTTTATATAGAACGATACTCGTTGACACAATTAGCTCAGTGGTAGAGCGTTAGCCTATCGCTCAAATGCCTATGGTTCAAACCCGATCAGAGCTAGGTTTTTGCTTGAAATGTTATATGTTTATTGTTTTGTAATGACTCAGATGTTTTAAAATTAAGCGTTATATTGTGCATATTATGGTGTAAAATATATATTTAATTAAAACATCATTCGCCAGCAGATTTACTCGAGACATCTAGCTGCCAAAAAGGTAACTGCATGCCGACCTAATTATTAACTTCCAAATTTTATTGAAAAGTTTCTTCTTCTGGCCGCTAGAATGCACTCGCCCTGTTAGGATTATATTGTTCGATATTTCACCACTAGATGTCGCGACTAGTCTACGTGGGGCTCCATTGATTACTATACCATTGGCATTCTATGCGCATCGAATTTGAAGAATGACAAGATGAAACTACGATACATTTTAACTTTTTATTTTAAAGGGTTTGTAACAGCCTATTTTGCGTTACTTGAAAATGTTATTTGAAGTAAAGAACAAAACGATTTCATATAGTAACTGAATTCAAGGCGTTGGTGTTAGTTCAGGTTATTAATTACTACTTTTATTTCAGGCAAATAGCAATCGAAAATATCCACATAGTTTGTATACACACGTCTCTGTAGGGTCATGGAAAGATTTGTTAATTCAATTAGGGTTGTGAAAGCCATGCACAACCAGACGTGTAAAGACATGCCTCAACTCAAAATTGGATGTTGCCCACAGCAGGTCGTATATGTAATAATAATAATAATAATAATAATAATAATGTTATTGGTTTTACATCCCTTTTAACTACTGCTGCTTTTAGAGACACCGGGGTGCCGGAATTTTGGCCCGAAGGGGATCTTTAACGGGCCAGTAAAGGTACTGACACGGCTCCCTCGCATTTGTGCACCCTCAAATGCCAGCTGACTGCGCCAGGATACGAACCTGCAACCTAGGGCCCAGCAAGCGAGAACGTTACCGCTGAGCCACGCAGCCAGTCCGGTCGATTATGTCTCCAGATCCATAACATTCTTGATATACTTCTTATCTTTCTTTCTTCAATGATGGTAGCAGTTTTTATCTAGGTTGTGGCGTTTGGTAGAGGTAAATCGTTTCTAAGGTCTTCAACAAAGAATAGTTCTATTATACTCTTTGATAATAACAACGAGTTATAACTATACTCATACATTTAGGAGAACGTAGGCTATATGTTCTTTACTGAACATCTTGTTTTTAAGCTGCTTTTTCCGCTGAATTTCAAACTTATCGCCTATGTCGAATAAGAGATACATGCACCGTTAAGAATCCTTCAACCCCCAATTTTCACCCCTTTCACCTCATAATATACACCATCTCGATAAACCCTTTAACATATGTCTGATTATTTTTAGCCTATTTTCAATTTTGAAAAATTAGGCTTATGAGATCACCTTTAGTCCGTGTGTGTGTGTGCGTGCGTGTGTGTGTGTGTGTCCTAATAACTTCTAAACGGCTCAAGCGATTTCAATGAAACTCGGTAAGTTCATAGCACTATTCCGGACGATCCCGACCGTGCCCTTTAAATTTTGTTACGTCACACCAATCCAACATGGCGGTTGTGCGAATTATTTCACCAGCATTCAATATCTCCGAAACTATTTCCGATATCACCCTCGATTTTTACGGTGATAAAGGGAACTACTAGAAGTTCACCTATGTGACTTTTGAAAATCTGGTAACTACAAAACCAACATGGCGGCCACGCAAATTTTTGACATTTAAATATACGTTTCTCGCGATTTAACCAACCAAACGCAATAAAACTTGGCACAGTATATGTTTATACACATTGTAATCCACCGATATCTAACTTGGTTCAATTGTTTACATAACCACAAAATGGCGGATGTGCGAAATATTTCACGGGCATTCTATATCTCTGAAACTATTAGCGGTATCACCCTGAAATTTTTGTACCGAGATAAAGGCCACCACTGGATGTTCATCTATAAGACTTTCAAAAACCGGTTAACTACAAAACAAACATAGCGGCCAAGCGAATTAAAAAAATTTAAACTGACCTTTCTCGCGATTTAATGTTCCAACCGCAATTAAATCTGGTACAGGAAATGTTTATACACATAGTAATACACTGGTATCTAATTTAGTTCATTTGTTTAAATAACCTCAAGATGGCGGCTTTGCGAATTTTAAAATTAAGTTTTTATTTCCTGTGTCGTAATCATTCGTTCGATGTGAAAGTTTGAATAATGAACCTACGCAATAATTTTCCTTTAATGGTACATGACTCTATGGCCTATACATTTAACAATCCAACATGGCGACCTTTTGAAATATTTGGACGGCTCTAAATATCTACGAATCTATTATAGCAATTAAACTGATTTTTTTATATTCATAGGGGCTATGAATTTAAGTTCACCTATAGGACTTTAAATAACCTGGTGATCACAAATCCAACATGGCGGCGACGCGAAGTATAAATATTCACACGGACGTTTCTCGCAATTTAACCATCCAAGTGCAGTGAAACTTGGTACAGTAAACCCTTATACGAATGTTAATCCACTGGCATCTGATTTATTTCAATTGTTTCCATAACCACAAGATGGCAACTGTGCGAAATTTTAAAATATCCTTGTAACTTCTTGTGTCCTAATCATGCGATTGAAGTTTGAATGCTACACGTACACAATAATCTGCATGAACAGAATATAACTCTAGGATCTACATATATAAAATCCAACAAGGCGACCATCCGAAACATTTAAACGGTTCTCAATATCTACGAATCTATTTCAGCAATCAAACTGAAATTTTGTATGTAGATAGAGGCAATTAACATAAGTAGGATATATGAAAATAGGCTGTATAGTTCTTCAAAGAACTAGTTGTTAATGATTAGTTTATATGCCGAATATCACATCCACAAATGAAACAACTCGGAAGATATTGTTATTCAATGAAATGCAATTTTACCCCCCTTAACACCCCTTTTGAACATGAATATCCAAAAATCCATCCTTAGTGGACTTTTCCGACATACAACGAACATATCCCCAAAATTTCAAGTTTCTAACAGCAATAGGTTTGCTGGGGGATGATGAGTGAATATCCAAAAATCCTTCCTTAGTGGACTTCTTTCCCCAGAATTTCACCCCTCCCCAAGGGCTCCTTAAATTGAATTTATGAAAAATCGATCAAACAACTATTTACTACTTTTTCAAGCTAAATTTTCTCCCAGAGATTCATAATTTTTGCCTCTGTCTTTTAAGATATACTTGCTTCGTTAGGAATCCTTCAACCCCTACTTTACTTACATACACCTCATAATATATACCACATCGAAAACCCCTCAGACATGTATCTTCTTATTCTTAATGATGAGTTTATAGGCCGAGTATCCCATCCCCAAGGAAACCAATCGGTAGATATTGTTATTCAATTAAAAAATACAAGTCTACCCCCTTAACACTCCTTTAAACCTGAATATCAAAAAATCCTTCCTTAGTGGACGTTTTCGACATAGGCTATAACGAACATAACCGCAAAAATTCATGTTTCTAACTGCAATAATTTTGGCTGGACGATGATGAGTGAGTGAGTAAGTCAGGACATTTTCTTTCATTTATTTTTCAGAATTTCACCCGTCTCATGAGCCCCTTAAATTGGATTTATGAAAAATATACGTTCGACGACCTATTTACTTATTTTTGAACTGTTCTTCCCCCCTGAGTTTGATGAGTGAGTGAGTTAGGACACTTTATTTCCTGGTTTTTACCCCACAGAATTTCACCCCTCTCCAAGGGCCCCTTAAATTGGATTTATGAAAAACGGTCGATCACCTATTTACTTATATTTAAGCTGTTTTTTCCCGCTGAATTTCAAACTTCTCGCCTATGTCGTTTAAGAGATACCCGCTCCGTTAAGAATCCTTCAACCCCCAATTTTCACCCCTTTCATCTCATAATATACACTACATCGAAAACCCCTTAGACATGTGTCTGATTATTTTTAATGATTAGTTTATATAGCGAATATCACATCCCCAAAGGAACAACCCATGAGATATCGTTATTCAATGAAATGCACGTTTATCCCCTTAACACCTGGGTAGATTATTGGCTGAGGAATAACCTAACCACCAAGGGAAGATGATAAATAAAAAGAGGTGGGTTTCGGACTGGAGAAAAAGGATAGAAAAATAGGATGAGAGTTCCACAAAAGTTATAAATTTAACCTTTAATGCACTTAGAGGCGGTTGCAACTGCAAATCCGCCCTCTGATACCTAAAGTGGGTACGGGCTTGGTCGAAGCTGACGGGAACCGCAGCTAAGACTTGGGCGGTTTGCCAGAGAAAGGCTTTAGTGTATTTCCTCCCAAGCATGCATAAGACTACTATGGGGAAGGGTGATAGTCTGGCAAGACAAATTGTAGCAGATTTATTCTGTGTTAACGAGAGCATGAACTGAGGAAGAGTTAGAAAGGCCAGGATCTTGCCTAACCGTTGTACTAGAAAAATGAGAAAGCGAAAAGAAACGCTTAATTTATTTAACAATTCAAAAGAAGTTGATAACTTTAACAAATATATATTTTCAATTTGGTTAATAATTTTTTGGGTCACAGACCTCAGAAAACATTAAACGTCTGCTCCATGCAATTGACAATTTATGAGGTTTCAAACCTTATATATGTTCTAAAATCTTTATAAGATTTAAAAGGACAAATGAAGTAATCAAAGATAAACATTAAATTGAGTACAAGGTAAGTACTTTAAAGAATTTACAAGTATCTATCTTAGAAAAAAGTTACAACTTCAAAAATAACAAAAAAAAAGAAAACAAGTATAATGAAAGAGAAGATCCTATAACTTGTTATGTTTGTGCAGCATTAATTTTATGACAATTATGCAAAAGAGGGCAGGTCACTTACGGTGAAACCTGAAGAGAAAGTCAAAAGGAAGGTTCTCGACCTCCTATGGTTAAGTAGGAATCACAAGCCAAATGGGGCAGTTTCCATTTCGAGAGACCTAGAAATAACTCACTCAAGAGTTGAAAGAATTGTTTTCCCTGATTATAGGGAAGAAACAATGTAAGTTTGAACCGTGTATAAGACACGTAGTTATACAGAAATTAATTAATGATAAACCAGCAAAATGGAAGGGCACTTCGTTATAGTGACACCGTATAGAAAAGTTCCAATTTTATTAATATAGTTTGTTAGTGGAAGGTGGAGGAAAGATAATTGGGATTTAGGATTAATGTTCATGGCCTTATTTAATGTAAACGGACGATCGCGACGCGGTAGAAAAGTTGAACAAGCACTAGTTTTCACTATAGTCAGTTAAACAGATGAAAAGTTCACTGTAGAAACACGAAAGTTTATGGGAAAGAAAGTTATTGCAATGATGAAAATAACTGGTTGCACTAGGTAGGCGAGAGTCTATTTCTTGAGAAAGTTGTGAATTACAATTAAATGTACCATAGAACATTCCATCGGTGGAAGAAATTCCGCTATTGAGCCTTAATTCAGAAGTAAGATTCTTCAATTTTAAATAGTATTCTCACAAGTGAGTGAAAATTACATGACGGCAGGACTTGTAGATAAAGTACAGGATCTGGAAGGTTCCAGAACGATCTTAATAGAAGAATGGGGTCAAAGATAATCCAGCGGAGGAACTAGCTTGGTGAATTATAGACAGCGGGTATTAGATAATATAGCACGTAGTGAGAAGATTTCCCAATTAAATAGCTTAAGAAAAGCTACTTTCTTTTAAGGTTGGCTTAGACAGACAAAAGCTCAACATGGCAAATCCCGCGAAGAATGATTTTTGCCCCAAATAAGTAATCTCACGCTGTCTATAAAATATCGTTAAAAGTATGTAGAAGTTAAAACGGATGAAGATGAAGTTAAAACTTGAAGTAGGTACTTATCTTTGTTGCATAGCGAAGGTGAAGTTCCCTTGACAGATACTTAAAGTGCCAACATGGCGTAGATTGTAGAAAATGTCTCTTGGTTTGAGGAGACTGGCTCGATTTGAGCCTTTACTGACCGAGTCAACTGCCGACTTAGAAGTGAGACCCACTCAGCCAAGCACGGAGGGTCCAAGGAAGGGATAGAGTGGGGGTAGGAGACAAAAGGAGAACATATAAGCATGACCAACATTGTAAACTTAAATTCTCTTGAGGAAATGGTCTTCAAAGAGTTGATAGCAGGCGATACTAGCACAGCATGGTGAGTGAAAAAGTAGACGAAGATCTCTTGCTCATGGAGATAATAGCTGACTATGGCAACGAGATCTGGTGGCCAGATGGAAAAGGAAGTCCTCTTGCACCAGGAAGAATTGAGGAGTTTCAGAGATTCGCTGCTAGATGACGCTAGGTGGGTCATGGAATATATATATCTAAAACAGACTCACAAAAGATATAAGCAACATGATCACCAAAGAGAAAATAGAAAATCACTGTTGGTGTTTGATGAAGAAGAAGGAATGAACATGCAAAAGCATTAAAAATTATATTCTCTCGTACCGTGTATTCCAAGAATACACCAACACCTCTTTAAAACCCGAATAAACAAAAATCATTCCTTAGTTGACGTTTTCGACATACAGTGAACATATTCAAAAAATTTCATGTTTCCAACTTTAATAGTTTTCGCTGGGCGTGATGAGTGAGTGAGTCATTCAGGTCATTTTCTTTAAATTTTTTTACCACTCCTCCCCATGGGCCCCTTAAATTGGATTTATGAAAAAAAACGCTTGAACACCTATAAACTTATTTTTAAGCTGTCTTTTCTCCCCTGAGTTTGATGAGTGAGTGAGTTAGTCAGTTAGGACACTTTCTCTCCTTTTTCCCCCAGAATTTTACCACACCCCACTGGTCCCTTATATTTAATTTATGAAAAAACGGTCGAACACCGATTTTTAGCTGATTTTTTTCTGACTTTCAAATTTTTCGCCTACCAGTATGTCGTTTAAGAGATAGGCCTACACACTCCGTTAAGAATCCTTCAACCGCCACTTGTCACCCCTTTCACCTCGTAATAATACACCACATCGAAAATCTTAGACATATGTCTGCTTATTAGCGTATTTTCATTTTATGAAAAAAAATAATGGCTTATGAGGTCACCTTTTGTCCATTTGTCTGTGTGTGCGTGTGTGTGTTTGTGATTCGTGTGTGTGTCCCCCCTAATAAAATTTAAACGGCTGGAGAGATTTCAATCAAACTATCAGACTTTCGTAAACCTGGTAACTACAAAACCAACATGGCGGCCAAGCAGAGATGTGAATTAAAATAGACGTTTCTCGCGATTTAACCAACCAAACGCAATTAAACTTGGTACAGTATATGTTTATACCCATTGTAATGCACCGATGTTTAATTTCGTTGAATTGTTTCCATAACCTCATGATGGCGGCTGTGCGAAATATTTCACCGGCATTCTATATCCCCGAAACTATTTCTGATATTACCCTGAAATTTTGTACGGAGATAAAGGGCACTACTAAAATTTCATTTGTGAGACATTCAAAAGCCTGTTAACTACAAAACGAACATGGTGGCCAAGCGAAGTAGAAAGATTTAAATAGACTTTTCTCGCAATATAATCATCCAAACGCGATGAAACTTGGTACAGCAAATGTTTATACACATTGTAATGCACTGGCTTCTAATTTAGTTCAATTGTTTGTATAACCTCAAGATGGCGGCTGTGCGGAATTTTAAAATTAAGTTCTTGTTTCTTGTGTCATAATCATGCGGTCGAAGCTTAAGTTTGAATAATGAAGCTACGCAATAATTTTTATTTATGGTCCATAACTATATGTCCTATACATACAACAATCCAAAATGTCGACCATCCGAAATATTAAGACGGTTCTCAGTATCTATGAATCATTTACAGCAATCAAACTGAACCTGGTGGGCACAAATCCAACATGCGGCGATGCGAATTATAAATATTAAAGTGGACGTTTCTCGCGATTTAACCATCCGAGTGCAGTGGAACCTTGTACAGTAAATGCTCATACAAATGTTAATCCATAGGCATCTAGTTTATTTCAATTGTTTTCATAACCACAAAATGGCAGCTGTGCGAAATTTTACAATCTCGTTTTAACTTCATGTGTCCTAATCTTGCGATTGACGTTTGAATACCACACGTACACAATAATCTTCATGTAATAGTACATAAATAAAAATCCAACACGGCGACCATCTGAAATATTTAGACGGTTCTCAATATCTACGAATCTATTACAACAATCAAACTGAAATTTTGTATGTTGATAGAGGCAATTGACATGAGTAGGATATATGAAAATAGGCTGTATAGTTCTTCACGGAACTACTGGCTTTTAATGATTAGTTTATATGCGGAGTATCACGTCCACAAAGGAAACCACTCGTGAGATATTGTTATTCAATGAAATGCATTTTTAACCCCCTTAAGGTCCCTTTAGAACCTGAATATCCAAAAATCCTCCCTTAGTGTACGGTTTTGACATGCAACGAACATATCCCCAAAATACCGTGTTTCCAACTTCAATATTTTTGGCTGGGCGATGATGAGTGAGTGAGTGAGTCAGTACATTTTCTTTCAATTTTTTTTTCAGTATTACACTCCTTCCAATGAATCTCTTAAATTTGATTTATGAAAAAAAACTGTCGAACACATATTTACTTGTTTTTAAGCAGTTTTTCCCCCTGAGTTTGAAGAGCGAGTCAATTGGTTAGGACACTTTCTTTCCTATTTTTTCCCCAGAATTTTACCCCTCCCCATGGGCCCCTTAAATTGGATTTACGAAAAGAAAACGGTCGAACACCTAGTTACTTATTTCTTATGCTGATTTTTTCCCGCTGAGTTTCAAACTCCTCGCCTATGTCGTTAAGAAGATACACGCTCCGTTAGGAATCCGTCAACCCCCAACTTTCACCTCTTTCACCTCCTAATAAACACCACATCGAGAAACCCTCAGACACGTGTCTTCTTATTAGCCTATTTTCTATTTTGAAAAAATAGGCTTATGAGATCACCTTTTGTCCGTGTGTGTGTGTGCGTGTGTGTGTGTGTGTGTGTGTGGGTGAGAGAGGTGTGTGTCCCCCTAATAACTTTTAAACGGCATGAGCGATTTCAATAAAACTCGGTAATTTCATAGCACTATTCCGGGTGACCCCGACCGTGCCCTTCAAATTTTGTTACGTCTCACCAATCCAACATGGTGGTTGTGCGAAATATTTCACCAGCATTCAATATCTCCGAAACTATTCCCGATATCACCCTGGAATTTATTACGGTGATGAAGGGAACTACTAGAAGTTCAGCTATGTGACATTTGAAAAACAGGTAACTACAAAACCAACATCGCGGCCACGCGAATTTGCGACGTTAAAATAGACGTTTCTCGCAATTTAACCAACCAAACGCAATAAAACTTGGTACAGTATATATACATACACATTGTAATGCACCGACATCTAACTTGGTTCAATTGTTTACATATCCACAAGATGGCGGATATGCGAAATATTTCACCTGCATTCTATATCTCTGAAACTATTAGTAATATCACCCTGAAATTTTGGACGGAGATAAAGGGCACTACTGGAAGTTCATCTATAAGACTTTCGATAAATGGTTAACTACAAAACGAACATGGCGGCCAAGCGAATTTGAAAATTTGAAATAGAGCTTTCTCACGATTTAATGTTCCAAACGCAATGAAATCTGGTACAGGAAATGTTTATACACATTGTAATGCGCTGGTAGCTAATTTAGTTCAATTGTTTACATAACCTCAAGATGGCCGCTGTGCGAATTTTAAAATTAAGTTTTTATTTCTTGTGTCGTAATCATGCGTTCGAAGTGAAAGTTTGAATAATGAACCTACGCAATAATTGTCTTTTAATTGTACATGACTCTGTGGCCTATATATTTAACCATCCAACATGGCGACCATCCGAAATATATAGATGGCTCTGAATATCTACAAATCTATTATAGCAATCAAACTGATTTTTTAAATGTTCATAGGGGCTATGAACGTAAGTTCACCTATAGGACTTTATATAACCTGGTGATCACAGATCGAACATGGCGGCGACGCGAAGTATAAATATTCACATGGACGTTTCTCGCAATTTAACCATCCGAGTGCAGTGAAACTTGGTACAGTAAATCCTTATACGAACGTTAATCCACTGGCATCTGATTTATTTCAATTGTTTCCATTACCAAAAGATGGCAGCTGTGCGAAATTTTAAAATCTCCTTGTTCCTTCTTGTGTCCTAATCATGCGATTGAAGTTTGATTGCTACAGGTACACAATAATCCTCATGTAACAGTACATAACTCTAGGACCTACATATGTAAAATCCAACATGGCGACCATCGGAAATATTTAGTCGGTTGTCAATATCTACGAATCTATTACAGCAATCAAACTCAAAGTGTGTACGTTGTTAGTGGTAGTTAACATAAGTAGGATATATGAAAATAGGCTGTATAGTTCTTCACGGAACTACTTGTTTTTAATGATGAGTTTATATGCCGACTATCACATCCCCCCATGAAACCAATCGGGAGATATTGCTATTCAATGAAATGCAGGTCTACCCCCTTAACACCCCTTTAGAACCTGAATATTGTTTTAGATCCCTTATTTGGGGGTGGCAGGATCTAAAACGGAAGAGTTATTGTGTTGATTTAGAAGGAAATGTCTAAAAGGGGGTAGCTTCCCGTAGTCGGGGCAAGCTGACCAGTGTAGAGTGTTGTTTAGCGTTAGGGTGCTCCTACGAATGATGTAGGAGTATTTTAGGGGATGGAACTCAATGCAAGGGTCACCGTACTGGTCGTCCAGCTGACTGGTTAGATAATCGACTTGTACGCGTCAGCTATATGGCGCGGGCCGCTCCTAGCAAGCAGGCCGGTACGGGAATACGATGTTGCTTGCACTAGCAAGTATCTGGCTACTATAAGTCACGTCTAATAGTGACGGAGAGTTCAGGAAGGGAGTTAGGGCGTGAAGAAGCGTGTAAACAGTAATGCAGGTGTAATGTACTGACCCAGTGTTTATTGGTCAGTAATAATGGAATTGTGAGTCCCTTTTAAGGGATGTAGTGATGTTACAATGTGTACAAACTTGTCTATACAAATTGGGAGTAAGGTTACAAAGTTATAGGATTCTGAACACTTGCTGACTCACTCACCTGATGATACCAGCGTAGCCTCCGGCCGTCACACTGAAAGACTGATAATTGTGAGATCCTCTGACCTCCTTAGGACTCCCTTTTATATTCTTCGGCGCTATGCTGTCAGCATTGTGATGGCATAGCTGCCCTAGTTAATAGTGTGTCGCTGTGTGTAATAGTTATGCAAGGATTGAGCCAGCTTTCCAGAATGGCAAGCTGTCCTTGCGGTGTTGATAGATGTTGGTCTGGCTTTACGAGGATTGCCAGTTAGGAGATTTAGATAGATGATGGGGGGATGGTCTCCAAGGGGTGCATACCCCTGGGGTACTGTACAAGCCTCTTTCCCTATTTAGTTCGCGTCCCCGCGAACGGGAACGGAACTTGGGGTTGGGATGTTGATGTTATGGATGTAGTCGATGTGGTTGTTTTTGAAGTCCCCTCGTATCTTCTGTAGATGTCTTCCTCGTCGTCGTGATGTTGTATTGATGTGGGTGCGTGAGATCAGCTCATGTTCAGAGGGGAGGGTTATGGGATATACATATATACAAACATTGACATTGGCATAAAAATATTGCAACAGAAATTGACATTTGCATAAAAAATATTGCAACAGAAATTGACATTGGCATAAAAATATTGCAACAGAAATTGACATTTGCATAAAAAATATTGCAACAGAAATTGACATTGGCATAAAAATATTGCAACAGAAATTGACATTGGCATCTTGGAAGTTTGATGGAGAGAAAAAAAATACATGGTGCTGATGGTACATTGTTGTGCAGGGAGGAAAAAAACCCAGGGCCGAACGGATGCTTGCGTCGTCCGCCCTATCTTAGGGAAAAAGTGCTCCCTGCAATAAGAAAGGTAGAAGAAAATAGAAAAATGGGTGTTCCAGGGTATAATTTAAGGGAAATATTCAAAAGGCATTTATTGGTTTGGGATAAAACGGAACACCCTGACAAATGGGGAAGTTAGAAGAAAGAAAATGAAAGCAACAAAAGCATGATTACTGTGTACATGTGTACATTGGAAAAAAAAAACAATATTCGCCGTGGCGCTGATGGCAATAATGGTGCCGTATACAGGCTGGTGATAGTACTATGGTAATTATGGGAGCATTGCATAAGGACATTGGTAATCATGATGATGCCGGGCATGACCGGATAATAATAATGATCATGACATTTATAATATTATAATTTATAAATAAACATACTAAACATAATAATAATAATAATAATAACCATAGTAGTAATGATGGTTGCCACGTTGGTACTCTATGTATGGGTATATTATCCAACCATGTGGAACATGTATGTGTATAAACTTGTCATGATATAATTATGGAATACAAAATAATTTATAACTAATATATATTAGCTTATAGAGCTCTTATAGGTGGCTATTTATTAGATACCCTTTTGCGCTGTTAACTCTCAACCTTGCTTCTGAAGCGTCCTTAAGTGGCCGTTCCTGCTAAGGTACAGTGGCTAATCCGCTGTCTCATTTTGTTTTCTCCTATGCCCTAGTGGTTTTCCCACCGTGGTTAGGAATTCCACCTTAGCGTCGAAGGCGCGGCGCTTACAAGCGTTGTGCCGCCCTTAGACACTGAATCCACGCTTCATTTGCGTGCATCACGTGTTTTTGTGTTCATTGATACTCAGTATTCCACGGTTACTGTGCATCGTTGACCACTGTGTTGTCACCGTTAAAGGGTGCAACTGAAAGTTTTGGAGAGTGTATATGTTTGTGACAGAGGAGAGTGTGTACAGTTTGGTGTTGGCAATATATTTACAAAAGACATGTTTATTGCGTTGTGGACCTGTGGACAAAATATATATGTGGATTGCCGCTCGGGTGATCTGTAATAGAGCAGAGAAATATTATACAAGCCATATATATCATTTATAGGCGCATGCCAATATTGCCTGCCTTTGGCACTCTATATTGCTGTCTCCTAACCTATGCCGGCTAGAGTCCTATGTTATCCTACTTACTCTACTTATTGTGTTATATTACCGGGCTTACCCTGGTACCGATTTTTGGTGACCAAGTGCCGAAATATTCTACCTTATTGTAAGTTATCCTAGTATAATCTAACTTAATGTATTACCGGGCTTACCCTGATGACGGGTTTGTTGGTCATCAGGTGCCGAGCGGCGTTACTTAACACTATCTATTCTACTTATGATTGAAAATTAAAAAAAAATGGCTACTCTATTTAAGCCGAATGGATGGCCTTATTCTATTGCCGAAATGTGCTGTGCCACTACCTGGCAACAGCGGTCAGTAAATTTGCTTAATCCTAGGTTGCGTGTCGAATGCAACCGTCTTACAGCTAAAATTTCGACCAGGGCGATCGCCTGAGACAATTTACTTCCTCAGGGCACCACCCGCACGAGTCCTAGAAACACCGGTTGTCTCTAGGGTCGCTGGATTCCGCCCCCTTAATTCTAGATGTCGACGCTTATCAACTAGTACTAACCTAGTCGCAGGCGGCTTACGGTGCCCCTGAGCAAACCGTTTCGCCTGCTGTACCATCCTGCTCGTTGCCATTGTTGTCGATATGTTGTCATAGTTGGGTCTGCCCACTGTAACCCCTGTAGACAGCTCGTTGCATGTCTATTTAATGCCCTCTGGTTGCCCGATGCGTCGCCATTTAGGTGGGCATTGGACATCGTCCAATGGCGTAATGTTATCTTCGCCTTCATTGGCAATCGTAGTCTGCTTTTCGCAGTGATATTTCACTTTGCCTTTATCGGCCGCAGTAGTATGCTTTTCGCATTAATATTTCATTTCGCCTTTATCGGCCGCAGTAGTATGCTTTTCGCATTAATATTTCACTCCAACGCCCAGGAGTCTTGCTTCCCGCTATAGAAGCCCTACCTACTTAAATTTAACTAGGAGTCTAGTCATAATGGGGTCGTCTCTAGGGTCGTCTCCTGAGTTCGGCGCGGAGTGAGCTATTTCTCCCACCATCCTCAGAAAGTCTTCCCTGCAGGTCTTGGCTTCGACGACCGTGGCACAGAGTGGGTGTAGCATCCCTTCCTCCCAGGGGCAGTTTACGCGCACCTAGGATTCCAGAGCTTGCCCGGCCAGGCCGCGAGTGCCTTAACCTTACGTGGTTCGTCTGTTTGGTCGGGTCGTTAAGTGAACTAGGGTAGGCTCAACATCGCCTTACCCGCTCTCAAAGTGTGGTGCCTTTGGCCTTTGGCTTGTGCCGTTATCACCAATCAGAGTGTTTCAGATTCCTTTAGCTTAAAAAAAAAATATGGGCGTAACCTTTGTAAATAAGTTAATTTGTGTAAAATGTAAAGTATTTCAAGTGTTGTGGGGTTGTAGAACTTCTAAGTACATAGACTACTTCTGGTCTACCATTGCTACGTCAGCTTTCCAGCGATAATGCTCTGTTAACCCTTTATGGAGGTGTTAGTAGGGTCTATGACGTCAGGTACCCTGTTATTAGGATCTGGGGGTAGTTATTTGTAGAGTGGGCTGAAAGCATGGTAGGAAGGGGTTGTGCATCTTTGGGCTCAAATAAATGGTGGCCTTGAGCCGGTAATGCTACTAGGATTGCTCCTACAATGAGTGGATTGGGGAGGTAATTCCCGGGATTGCAAAAATATGAAAATTCCATTCAGGTTTGATAGTAATATCCCTGGTAAATGGACGGGATACTCAAGCATGTATCTGGATATGAGGCGTCTGCACTCATGTACGGATAGGTGTAGGTTGAGGCATAATACTAATATATTCCTGTCATGCGGGAGTATTTAATTAACAAAAAATGGTTAATATATATAATTGTGGCCTCATCTCTCATTTGGAGTTGCGCATTATGCTTATTTAATGTTTGCTGACCCACCCCTAATACTCAGGTGGTAGCATCGTGATCGAAGGCGTAATAGGCCTTCTCTTTAGACGCATGAAGTCTATCAACCCCTTGTGTATACTCTGTAATGTAGTGTAGCTGTTTTGGTCGTGTTCATGTGTCTGCGTTGATTATGTTGGACGTGAGAAGGTTATTGGAAGGGAGTAAGGTGGTACGCTGGTAGCCTGTGCTCCTGTCATCCTCCCTTGGTCCATGTTTGCTTTCTATCCGCGCCTTGGGATAGTAAAGCTTCACGACCTAATCTGGTCTGCCATTTGTAGTGTGAATGTGGCCAGTGGTCGTAGTGCGACTGGCCATGTCCTAATCGCCTGGAATGATTTATTTTAGGAATAGAATCGCGAAAAGAAGTTATTGGGGGGGGGGAGGTCTTGTTTCCTCAGAGCCCCTGTATGTGTTCGCTTCGAATTAGTGAGCGCGTGTGTGTGTGCCTATGTTCCGCTACACCACGCGGACGGTTGGTCTGTTACAGGCTAAGTCGTAATATGTATCGCGTGTATGGGCAGGAGGCGCCCGTGTCCTGTCAACGTCTTGTCCATTGCTAAATGCTTTTGCAGTGTTAAAAAAATGTATGTTATTATGATTGTTTTGCGTTTTTAAATTCATGGTCAATGCCGGTAAGCAATAGTGTCTTGTCACCATCGGTATGGCAATGTGACGAAGTCTGCCCGTCAGCAGTTTGTATGTGTAATGTCAGGCTGGGATGTTATGTATGTCATCCGCTGGCATGTGCTTTCCTGCACGTATGCGAGTGTTGTCATTGTTTTGATTCCTGGCGGCCTAATGTAGCAATTCGTACTATTTGCTAATACTATTGTGTGGTCACTATTCCGTAAGACCTTTGTCTTATGAGATTTCTATGTCTGTGTCTGGGAAATATATTTTCCATGTCAGGTGTATTTGAAATTTTATGCCTGGCTTTTGGCCGAAGGAAATGTAGTATTATCTGGTTGTGTGGTTGTATGGTCTAATTTCAGTGTGATTGGAAGCCTGGATAGCTGTTTTCCTGGTGTCCGATTTTCGCTGGGATTTGAACCCGTGACTTTATGTCATCCTCTGTGTTCTATGTTTGCGTTGTGTTTCAGGGATTGAGGTGTCCTCAGTGTGGTTTTTGCTTGTGTTTCTCGTACCAAAAATACCGTTGGATAGTTAGTTTTTGGTATGAGCGTGGTGTGTGATCATGGGTTCGGACCCAGGGTGCTGTAAAGGCTTGTTACGACGGTATTTGTGCCGTCCATATTATGGCACGTTCCCCGTGTATGTGCAATGCGCAAATGAAAGTACGCATACCTGTGCAGAGTTTGTATGTTTTTGACTTCTCCTCGTAGTGTAATTTGTGGAGTTCTAAGGTGTTTGAATCTGCCGTGAATGAACGCGTCTTTTCTGTCCACTTGGAGCTGGCATAGTTCGTCTGTATGCGTGAAGGTCAGCCAGTCATGCGTGCCTTATCGCTGACAGTGTAGAATTACAATGTCGTGAGCTCTCATTTGTTTTATGTTCTGTCCATGCTCTTGTTTCCGGCACGCGTATGTGGGAACTTGATTGCTGTCTCTTGTAATTGCGGGCAGGCTCTTCGTAATGCAAAAGAACCTTCTATTAACTACCTTTGTGTTCCCAAGTGTTGTGTTGACTTGTAACGTGGGTCAAGTATATTCCTATCCATTGTTCAAAATGTCGTTATACACGAGTGTCTCCGGGCCGCTAGTCGCGTGTTTGGTGACTATGTGCCGGAGGTGATTTTGTTGTTTTTCATTTATGACCATCTTTTAGTGGAAGTGTCCCAATCTATTTTAGCTTCCTACTCTTCTATTCTAGAACGGGATAGCTACCCGACCTTATGTTCCTGGTATTCAGAAGGTTGCGGGTTTTGAGACCGTCTTTTACCCAGAGTAATTGTTTCTGGCACTATTC
Source organism: Meconema thalassinum (assembly GCA_946902985.2). Lineage (NCBI taxonomy): Eukaryota > Metazoa > Arthropoda > Insecta > Orthoptera > Tettigoniidae > Meconema > Meconema thalassinum. Next base: position 130,348,350 of record OX336391.1, on the reverse strand, counting down.
AGGTTGTGTCTCCGGGACAGTTTGGTAGTGTTAGGATCGTATCCCGGTGCGGTCAGTGAGGTTTGAAGGCTATTTCTTGGCCTTCTTTCCACGTCTGCCAGCGGGATCATTTCCTTTTATTTTAGTAGTGTGCCCGCCTGTACGTGTAGGTGTGTGAGCTTGGCGTGTATGATATGCCTTCATACGGCGGGCGTGAATAATGTCTTTAATGAGTTTCCTCCCATGGCGCACGCTGACTATATAATTTAGGTCAGATACCTTCCTGCAGACTTTGAAGGGACCTGACCAGCGTGGCAGGAGGAATTCGGACACGTTTTACTTACGGGCAGAATTGGAGACCATGACCAATTGCCCGGGTGTGTATTCCACGGTCTTCCTATTCCGATCGTACCGCTCTTTTTGTTTCTTCTGAGCCGCGGCTATGTTCTTCCTAGCGTTCATTCGAGCTATCTGTAAGTGCTCTAGCCGGGCAGCGTTGTCCGTGTAAGTGTCCTGTGGGATACATATATTGTCTATGGGACTTCTGGGTGTGTATCCGTGCAGTAGGAAGTGTGGAGAGTGTTTCGTAGCCGTGGATATAGAGGTATTATAACTAAAAGTAATGGCTTGCAGGTATTCATCCCAGTCTGTTCCTGCGTCCTCTGTAAATTTGGCCAGCGCTATTCCAAGTATTTTGTTCATACTCTCCGTGAGTCCGTTGGTTTGCGGGGAAAAACTCGTGGTAGTGTATGCCTTAATCCTGAGTATCTCCAGAAACTGTTGGAGCACTCTCGAGGTGAAAATAGTACCTCTGTCGGATAATAAGGTTTGGAATAGGCCGTATCGTGTAACTATATCAAATAGGAATTCGGCTATGCTGTTCGTGTCTGCTTTGGGGACAACCTTTGTAATCATGTATCGTGTGAGATACTCGGTGGCCACCAGGATATATTTATTACCTTTCTGACTTGTCGTAATGGGGCCTTTCACATCTATCCCGACTCTGTGAAATAACTCTCCCACGGGAATTGGGTTGAGTAGTCCATGAGGCTTGCCAGGTCTTGTTTTGAATCGTTGGCAAGTGTGACATGTCTTTACAAAGGTGTCTATGTCGGCCTTCATGTTTACCCAATAGTACTTGTCACGGATTCTAAGGTATGTTTTATGCGTACATAAGTGTGCCCCTGCCAGTGGGCTATTGTGGTGTCCGATCATGATATTTTCTCTCAATGATTCCGGAACCGCTATAGGTGCGTTATCGTGCATGGCCGTGGGCTTAAATTTCAGTACCCCGTCTTAGTCTAGGAAAAATCGCCTAGACAGCCGTGCTGTCTTGGAGTCCACTTTATCCAAGTTTTCTAGTGCCAATAGAATCTGTTTCAAGTACGGATCACTTTCTTGCTCCTGTTTGATGTTAATCACTGTCAGGGCAAAAGTGGGCATATCGTCCCAGTCGTGGTCCTTACTGTCATCCGGGGGATCGGCTACTGGCAGCCTAGACAACCCATCTGCGTCTAGGTGTGTAGCGCCTTTCTTGTGTTTGACCACGAAGTCATATTCATACAGGCGGAATATAAACCTGTTGAGCCGCGAATTTGGGTTTTTAAATTTGTCCCAAAAAAGCAAGCTCGCGTGGTCAGTCACTACCGTGAACTTGATACCATAGAGGTATACCCTGAAATAGTTCACTCCCCACGAAAATGCCAGCATTTCCCGCTCGGTGGCAGAGTATCTAGTCTCAACGGCCGTTAGCTTCCTGCTAGCGAAAGCGACGGGCCGTATGCGCCCTTCTGCGTCTTCCTGCAATAGGGCCGCACCCAGCCCGTACAGGCTGGCATCCACGTGTAAAAATGTGGGCCTATCAATGTGGAAGTGTTGCAGTAATGGTGGTGAGGTCAATAGTTGCTTCAATGTGTTGAAGGCATCTATGTGCTCCTGCTTGATGCTGAAGGGCGTCTTTTCCCGTGTGAGTTCGGTTAAGGGGTGGGCGATGTGCGCAAACCAATAGATATACTTCCGGTAATACGATGCCAAACCCACAAAACTGCGCAATTGTTTCAAATTTGTGGGCATCGGGATGCCCGTTATTGCGTCAGTCTTGGCTGGGTCAGGAATAATGCCCTCCCTGTTGACAATATGGCCCAATATGTTAATTTGCTGTCTGGCAAATTGACATTTCGCAGGTTTAAGCCTTAGTTTAGCTTCTCTGATCCTTGCGAAAGCCTCCTCCAAATGTACGATATGTTCGTCGAAGGTATTCGAGAAAACTGTTATATCGTCCACGTATACTAATACTGAACGCCACTTGAGCCCTGAAAATGTCTTATCCACCAGCTTTTGGAAGGTTTGGCTGGCGTTACGGAGGCCCATGGGTAACCTTGTGTAGGTATATAGCCCGTTCTCTGTGACGAACGCCAGCTTGTGCCTATCTGGTTCATAGACGGGGATTGAATAGAATCCACTATAGCAATCCATCGAACTGAACCAGCTAGCTCCACCAAGGGCGTCCAAATAGGTGTCTGCCCTTGGTAGTGGATAACTATCATTTTCGACTAACTTATTGAGCCTCCTGTAGTCAGTACAAAATCTGTGCGATCCGTCCTTTTTTTTGGTCAGCAGAACTGGTCAGCTGTAGTTAGAAATAACGGGAACAATGACCCCTGCCTCGAGCATCTCTGAGATCTGAGCATCGATGGCGTGTCTCTCCTTCTGGCTCACTCTGAAGGGAGGCTGGTGTACTGACCGGTCACTAGTGAGTGTGACATGGTGTTCAATGAGGTCTGTCACAGCGAGATCCTTCATTGAATGGGCAAAAATATCTCTGTTGGTCTCCAGGAGCTCCGTGAGCCTTTTATTTTGCTCCGGAGTCAGGTCCTGCCTGTGGTTCTGGTTGGCCGCCTTATCTGTGTGTGTGTGTGTTGGCTGATAGTATGCAGTACAGAGGCCTGGTGCTCGTGATTTTCTCGCTCCGCTCGAATCCCATCTTTGTTCTTGGTGTATATCATGGGATGTGTGGTGAGCCTCTGGTCGTGCTTTAAAAGCATCTGACCACTAGCGAAATTTATGCTAGCCTCATATCTAGCGAGAAAACCCAAGCCAATTATGGCTGACGCAGAAAGGTGTTCGATAACGAACATGGGGTGCGTTGTGGCAAAATGGTCTATCCTAAGATGTATGTTTGCCACCCCCGCGTTTTCTAGCGTCTGAGCATTGGCCGCTCTCAGCCGGATGTCACCCGTGACACCGTGTATTTGGGCCTCGGTAACGTGTCTTCTATTAACACAACTTACTGCTGCCCCGGTGTCGATTAGGGCCTGCACTTTGTGGCCATTTATGGTGGCGTGTATCGTGAGGGCCGATACCTGAAATCCACTGCCCTGCACCGATGTGTTGTGTAAGTTGTATGTAGTTGTTGTTGTTGTTGTTACCGGAGTGACATGTGTACTGGGAAGGCATGGAGCGGGCCTCTTATCGTATCGGGCACGCTTAGCCTCTAGGCCTGCTTCCTGTCCCGAGTGCTTTGCCTCGGTCAGCAAAGTGCGGTCACCCAATACGTTGCCAGCTCCCTTAGTCGGCCTCGCCGTTAGAATGGAAGTTTGCTGGCGAACGTTTAATGTATTAATCGCTCCCAGCCGTCGTGTAGTTGTGTTGTTGTTGTTACCTTCCTCTCGGGAAGGTGTGTCTGCGAACGTGACCCTGAGTTTGCCCTTTTTACCCTGTTTCTTGTTCCAGGCGGTCGCAAGTTCGACTCCTGTTGCCGGCTTCCCAGTGCCGAGTGAGCTCGCGTCCTGCGCCTGCGTGTGGTCAATTCCTACCCTGCGTTGTGATGTAGGGGGTATGGCTTTCTGTTTGGAGGGTGTGGGTGTGTTCTCAGGCTGTTGGCGCGTAATTATGAGGGGTGTATAATGTCCCGCCTTAGGGTTCCCTGTAAAAAGTACATGTAGGTCCCTATCGAATCCCGCAGTGGAAAATAGCGGAGGCGAGTGCACATCAGTGTATACATGGATGTTGGCTTGCAGCACTTTGCCGAGAGCGGTCACCTCTACGGCACTGGCATAGGTGCCGTCCCTACCCATGTAAAAATGAAAATCCACAGCCTGCTTCCAGTCTCCGACCGGGTCAGGAATGGAATGAATGAAGCCCCTTTCTAGCGGTGAGGATATGGACTGTGCCGGCTGCCGAGGCCTGACGCACTCCTCTGGGGCAATGATTAAATGAATGACAGATGAAATGAAATGATAGTGGAGAGTGTTGCTGGAATGAAACTTTGACAGGGAAAACCGGAGTACCCGGAGAAAAACCTGTCTGCCTCCGTTTTGTCCAGCACAGATCTCACATGGAGTGACCGGGATTTGAACCACGGACCCAGCGGTGAGAGGCCGGCGTGCTGCCGCCTAAGCCACGGAGGCTTCACCCCCCCCCCCCCTACCCATGTATTTATTGTAATCCGCCCCGGTCTGGAATGGGTTTTCCCGCTCGTCCGACACAAAGTCTCGGTACTCTTTCCAGTTGGCCAGGATACGTTTGACCGTTTTCTGTCTGTAGTTCCCATGATAATCCTCGGTATTCCGGATTAGGAAGCTCATGGCCCTAAACAGACAGTTGCCGTCTCCTTGCACGGGGTGTGTTTGGAAACGGTCCGGGGGCGGTTCGTCAGCCTTAGTTTTAGCTGGCTGCTTCTTCCCCTTACTCTTGCGAATTTGCTTGGGGGATGGGCCTTTCTGTTGTTGTGTTGGGGGAGGAACATCAGCTGCTTCATTCGCTAGCCGACCCTCCCCGTCTAGGCGTTTTTTTGAAACGTGGGTGTACGCCTGCCTGTAATGTATGTGCGCCCCCCCTCGGGGTGGCTGCGCCAGCTCCCCGCCTGCGGTGTGTGGCTAGGCGTAGGGAGTATTGCCCCCCTGTCTGTCCTGTGGGGTGTCTCATCCCTGAACTCCCTCGGGTATTCGTCGGGGAGGGGGTAGTGTTCCGGGCCCTTCGTGTGTTTATCGACATTGTCCCGTCCCCTTGTGGGTTTTCTTCCCTGTCTATTATTGCCCGGGGGTCTGTTTTCCTGTTTCCGCCAGGGTGGGGTGTATGTCTGATGCTGGTGGAGCGGGTTTTCCCGTTGGTTCCCCTTTTCCCTGTACTGGGTAGCTGCATACTCCTGTCTGGTCGGGGGTGGGTTTCCTCGCCTGTCCCTATTTCCCCTGTACTGTGGGGGTGTAAAGCTTTGCCTGCGCGGGGGCGGGTTCTCCCGATATTCCCCATTTCCCCTGTACTGCGGGGCTGTATAGCCCTGCCTGCGTGGGGGCGAGTTTTCCCGGTATTCCCTGTCTGCCCTGTATTGTGGGGCAGCGTAGGACTGTCTATTTGGTGGCGGGCTGTTTCGTCGGGGGATGTCGTGGTCGTACTCCTCAGGGTAGTACTCCTGTGTGTACGGGGATGGTGAACGCCGTGAGGGGTATGTCGGCTCTGTGTCCGTGTATGATACTGGTGAGTACCGAGGAGGGTAGCGTGGCCTATCCTGTGTGGGAGGTGTTGTTGGCCGCTGTGGAGGGTAGTAACTTTCCTCCCTCCCGTAGCGTCTCCTCTCTGTGTACCCCCTGTCCCTCTCAGGATAATAGCGTTCTTGTGTGCCTTCGTGCTCATCCCTTAGCGGTCTCCCGCCTGCTTGGATGGCAGCTATGGTCAGTTTCTCCATTCTGTCCACTAATTCGTCCATTTTGTCGTTAGTGTCGTCTTTTTGTGTTTGGAAGTGCAGATCCCCGGCTTTTTCCGTAGCCTTTTCCGTGATCTTTCTCCCCTCCTCTATGGTCTTTATGTTATTTAACATATGTTGGACCGTGGGGTTGTTCATTATGCATAGCTTTTCCACTATGGCTGGTCTGAGGCCTGGCATTAACAGCTTGACTATCTGTTTATTTGTCATGGCTGCATTGTACTTGTCGCACATTATCAATTTTACATTGACGTATGCCTGGGCGCTCTCTTTGGGTCCCTGTGACCTCTGTCTAATCTGGTCATAGAGATCGTCATCGTCTGGTATGAGCTGGAACTCATCCTTCAAGAGTAAAGCGGTTTCCTCCCATGTGGCAGCTTCTAGTTTGTCCTCATGGAGTTCATACCATGTCATGGCCGCCTTTGTGAGGTAAGCAGGAAGGAGCCGTTTCCGAACTTCCTCGCTCCAACCATTGATCCGGGCCGTTCTATTGAAGGCCTTGAGGTATTCCTCGGGATCCTGGCCTTCCCCCGTGAACTTTGTGGGGTGGATCATGGGGTACTCAGTGTGTCTGTTCATTTCGTTCTCGGCTGTGTCTCGTTGGCTGTGTAGTGATTCTGGTCTGTTTGTGCCGTTCGCACCGCTGTCGTGTGCCGAGGTGTTTGGGCTATTTAGAGGGGAATTAGCCTCGCTTCCCGTGTACGACACCTGTGTTATGTTACCAGGTGGCTCGTCACCTGATATGTCTGTGCTGATGGATGGTGTTTTGTCGTACTGTGCGGATTTGACTATGTGTACGGTCCTGTCTAAATCCTGTTTTACTGTTTCCAAAATAGTGTGGATGTCAAGAACTGCTTCTGTCGTGTGATTATTGGACTTGATAGTGTCTGTCTCTAGTAGCTCTGTAATGCGCTCGAGCAGATTACTGGCTTTCTGCTCTGTGATTTGCAGTTGCTGCAACAATAGGGGATAGAGTGTTGGCAGGCAACCTACTTCACTAGCGCTGGATACTGGTGACTCTTGTGTGTGTTCACTGGCCTGGGACCGTGTAAAATGTATAACTTGTGCTGCGGCGGTAGGGTGTTGAGCACGGATCTGTGATGTTTTGAATTCAAGGTCCCTGAGAAGTTGTACTGCAGTCTGGTCAGTTATTAAGTCACTGTTCCTAATTTTTAGCTTTGGCAGGAGTGGAGTCGTACTAGCCGACAAATGGTGCGCAAAGTCTCTTAGTGTAGTTCTAAATGTGGACATCTAATTTCCCCTGACTTTGCACTATGGGGCGAATGGGGGTTGGTGTAATAATACAAACTCCTATATGTATATAAAAAATGTGTGACGTAATATAAGGTCAAAAAAAAATTTCAGTCTCGCTTGGCTATGTGCGTTACGGGCCGTTTTTACTACCAGGGCTCGTTGTTTGAGTCCTATTTTACTGTGCGTAGTACCCGGCCTCCATCATCTGTTTTAGATCCCTTATTTGGGGGTGACAGGATCTAAAACGGAAGAGTTATTGTGTTGATTTAGAAGGAAATGTCTAAAAGGGGGTAGCTTCCCGTAGTCGGGGCAAGCTGACCAGTGTAGAGTGTTGTTTAGTGTTAGGGTGCTCCTACGAATGATGTAGGAGTATTTTAGGGGATGGAACTCAATGCAAGGGTCACCGGACTGGTCGTCCAGCTGACTGGTTAAATAATCGACTTGTACGCGTCAGCTATATGGCGCGGGCCGCTCCTAGCAAGCAGGCCGGTACGGGAATACGATGTTGCTTGCACTAGCAAGTATCTGGCTACTATAAGTCACGTCTAATAAAGACGGAGAGTTCAGGAAGGGAGTTAGGGCGTGAAGAAGCGTGTAAACAGTAATGCAGGTGTAATGTACTGACCCAGTGTTTATTGGTCAGTAATAATGGAATTGTGAGTCCCTTTTAAGGGATGTAGTGATGTTACAATGTGTACAAACTTGTCTATACAAATTGGGAGTAAGGTTACAAAGTTATAGGATTCTGAACACTTGCTGACTCACTCACCTGATGATACCAGCGTAGCCTCCGGCCGTCACACTGAAAGACTGATAATTGAGAGATCCTCTGACCTCCTTAGGACTCCCTTTTATATTCTTCGGCGCTATGCTGTCAGCATTGTGATGGCATAGCTGCCCTAGTTAATAGTGTGTCGCTGTGTGTAATAGTTAGGCAAGGATTGAGCCAGCTTTCCAGAATGGCAAGCTGTCCTTGCGGTGTTGATAGATGTTGGTCTGGCTTTACGAGGATTGCCAGTTAGGAGATTTAGATAGATGATGGGGGGATGGTCTCCAAGGGGTGCATACCCCTGGGGTACTGTACAATATCCAAAAAACCTTCCTTAGTGGGCGTTTGCGGCCCTTGAGAAGCTGCACACCAAATTTCATTCCATTTTGGGTGGGCGATGATGAGTCAGTGAATAAATCAGGACATTTTCTTTCAATTTCCTTTTTTTTTAGAATTTCACCCCTCCATATGAACCCCTAAAATTTAATTTATGAAAAAAAAAAATGTCGAACAGCTATTTACTTATTTTTAGCAGTTTTTCCCCCTTAGTTTGATGAGTGAGTGAGTGAGTCAATCAGTTAGGACACTTTCTTTCCTGTTTTTTTTTCCCAGAATTTCGCCCCTCCTCAAGGGCCCCTTAAATTGGCTTTATGAAAAAACGGTCAAACACCTATTTACTTATATTTTATGCTGATTTTTTCCCGCTGAGTTTCAAACTCCTCGCTTATGTCGTTTAAGAGATACACGCTCCGATAAGAATCCTTCAACCCCCACTTTTCACCCCTTTCACCTCATAATATAGACTACATCGAAAAACCCTCAGACACATGTCTTCTTATTTTTAGCCTACTTTTCACATTTTGCAAAAATGAGGAAAAAGTAGTCTTATGAGATCGGGCAAATGTGTGTCTGTCTGTCTGTCTGTCTGTCCTTCTGTCTGTCTGTCTGGCAGTGTGTGTGTCCCCCCCCCCTATCAAATCCTAAACGGCTACAGGAATCGAAACGAAATTTGGTAGAAGTAAAGATCTATACCTGAATATCTCACGGCCATATTTGAAAATGATGTCAGTGCTACCAACTGCTGAAAAATCGCAATTGAAATTTGAGCTCCATGTTGGATATCTTGGAAGGTATGAACGGGAGCTATTTCAAAATTTGCACACGTATAGATAATAATATTTCAGTTAAATGTCCAGGAGGCAATGCATGGCAGTGTTGCCAAAATGATTCTAATCCTGCTGATAAGTCTAATTTTAAATGCATATAACTTCTATACTATAAATTGGATTTCAACCAAATTTTGTATGTAATATGTGTACATAAACAGATATGACTGGGCGTATTCGTACGAGCCACCAGGGCTGCCAACTGTCAATAAATGTTATCTCTATTCTTTTATCCAAATACCAATATATCAGAAAGTATGCAAGCCGACAGCTTTAAACTATGCACACGTATAGTACCTGACATTCTAAATTAATTTGGAGTAACTTATGTACATCAGTGCTACCAACATGATTCTAAGACTACTGATAAGACCAATTTTAAATACATGTAACTTCTATAATATCAATTGGATTTCAAACTAATTTCCTATGTGCTATGTGTACCATAACAGATATGGCTATGCTTATTCTTAAGAGCAACCCGGGCTGCCAACTGTTAATAAATGCTGTCTCTATTTTTTACCCAAATATTAATATATCAGAAAGTATGTAAGCCAACAGCTTTAAACTTTGCACAAGTATAGTACCTAACATTCTAGATTAATTATGAGAAACTAATATACGTCAGTGCTGCCAACATGACTCTAAGCCTGATGATAGGTCCAATTTTCAAATACATGTAATTTCTATACTAACAAATGGATTTCATCCAAAATTGGCACAGCAAGATATCATAATATTTCAGATTATTTCTGACCAACGCATGCGTGACATTGTTGCCAGCATGATTTTACGCGCGCTGACAGATCCAATGTGTAACTGCATGTAACGTCCATGCTATCCATTGGACTTCAACCAAATATTGTATGCGGTATCTTAAGAGATGGAACTAAGAATATATTCAGTCACCAGGGCTGCCAACTGTAGTGTTCTATTAGGCCACAGGTATATTTCGAACTAATTAGAAATTTCGATATTACCAACTTAATTTCGCTATTTTTCTAGATAGGTCTATATTGAACCCGCTGAGCTAAGATTCATGTGATATTTTTCATAACAGCACATTTATGATGGGATGTAGTACCTTTGAACACACCCAGAAAGCCACGTGGAGCTGAGAGCTCACGCTATACTCTTTGAAGTAGCGGTGAATCGCACTTTTGACTTTGGTGAAATCTACTAATTATTTATCTGAGGTCTTATTAATTAATTTTATCTTTCCACAAGACTCAGAATATTCCATTTCGTCATTCAGCATTATTAAAACATTTTGGAGAATGTTATTTTCGCTTAAGTTAAGAAAATACCCTTGCAGATACGCAAACAGGAATGTAAGTAGTCGCTCAACGACTTCGGTTTGACGACCTACTTCCTCGAGTAACCCTGTGCCTTGCACTACGTCTGGAGAATCCGCCCCGAGTAGGCGTGAAGTTACATCCGTCTTGTAAGACGTAGAAAATATCCGCTGTTTAGCGTGGAAATTGTTATCTGTTGCCATCGAGCACGAATACGTTATAATACGAGTGATAAGTAAGAATTGTATAGTGAATTATTTGCACTACATCTGGAAAATCCGCCCTGTGTTGGCGTGAAGTTATAGCCGTCGTGTCAGACGTGGAAAATATCCGCTGTTTAGCGTAGAAGTTATCATCAGATGCCATCGTGCACGAATATTATATAAATCACTGTTTATTAATGCACAGTGAACAACAAGAAGTATATTGTGATATAATTGGAAAGTATAGTGAATTTTATAACATTACCGTAACACCACATTTTTGTTCCCACGTGTTTTTGGAGGGCCGAGAGCCTGGTGAAAAATATAGAGGTAAACGTGTTATAACTACTTTAAATAAATGTGATTATGAATGTAAAGTATATTTGAATTGCCACAGTGAATTTTTCAATTACGAAACGACGCACATTTCACGGATGCTACGTGATGTAAAAGTGGAGTCAGCACACGTGAAGAACCACAGAACAGTGCTTGATCACGTATTATTCGATATCTGCGAAGTAAAGGCTGTGTTATCAATTATATTAAAGCCTGTAACATTTACTACGAACATTGTGATTTTTGAAGTGAAAGAATGAACTGCTACACGATTTATTTCACCACCCACGTGATCAAACTATTCTACACCAAGTTTGAGACCGACATCATGGGCTAATACCGCTATGGTATGAGGGTGATGTATCTATTGGAACCAGCATGAAAGTGGAGCTTCCAGAACAGCGAACGAGGAGGAAGGGACCCAGGATGCCATTCCCAGGCAAGTCCAGTACATCCACGAAGTTATCGACAGCGACAGATCGAACACTGGTCTTTAGGAGAGTCCACATGGGAATCCTGATGAGGATGATGCCGTTCCGGAAAGCCAGGGATGAATTTGTTCAACCCTTGTCGTTGAACAGAGGGCTGAGTGAGAGCTCCTCCATTTCGTGAGTTTTTGTACACCCTTTCTTGTTCTAGTTTCTGGTGGTATAGTAGGTTTAATGTAGTTTGTGAACCAACCGAACTCAGTGACAGCCATTTTTATAGGTAGGGAATGTAACTAGTCTAATTAGATGTCATTTATTTCAGTTAGAGTGAGACACCCTTGGGTCAGACATTTTGGTCAACCCTGGTGCAGCTTGATGGACGTCGTAGAACGTCAATGCCTATCTCTTGCTAAACGTGACCGTAGTCAATTGAGGCTTCTTTGTTTAACCCTATTTGGGGTGATTTTTCAAGTCTTTGCAGACGTTATTTATGGCAATCAGATGCCATGGTTATAATTCTTTAACTGCATTTTTTGCAACCAGTCTTTGTTACACCCCTGACTTCGTTAGAACAGTCGTATCAGTTAGGTAATCGACTCTAATTACCAGTTTTGTAACTGCATTATATTTCATTTGAGATGTTGCTCAGAAGCCATCTGGTCAAGTGTGGACCTTATAAGTAAAAGGGATGTTTCGTTGTCTAGCATCGAACCCAGTTCCCAGCGTACCATTAAGCAGATCCAGAGTGTGGAATCTGCGCCACAATTATTATTTTGTTAGTGTCATGTGAAGACACACATTTATTTCATGTTTATACAAGTAACTACTGAAGTATTATATCTTTGAGAGCAAAGAGCTCCAGCAATGTGACATTGCTATCATTTAGATGTCTTTGGTTTGAAAGACGGAATTATATTATTGTATTCAGATTCATAGCGTGTTTTATACACGAATTCTTCGATGTTTATAACCTATGGTAAAGGTTTTATGATGAGGCCAGCTTTACAGTTTTTATTTTGCTTAAATCGCCGGCCTTGATAGTTAGTGTGTGTTGTGTCCGACAGCGCAGGAATGTTGTAGCCTGCAGCGACACAAACTGGTTTGTGACCCAGTGCCCTTGAGAGCACGCTTGTATTATGAGACAGAATTACTTTGACGAAGGACAGAATGCTTGTTGTATTCGCTCTTCCTTTCATCGCTATTTAGCTCATGGAACCCAGTGACCAACCTTGTATCTGATCAGATGTTTTTATAGATTGTTTTTTGTTAGTTAAACGCACTTTTGCGTGTACCGTCGTTTGACGTGTACAGTTATGTCAGGTTTTCTATAGTACGTTGTAGGCCACCCTGTTATAGGAGATATTTAATGTATGAAGGTATTTGTGTGTACCTTGTCCGGGATTGTTCCCGTTGACCAGATGTTATTGGAGGGTGACTGAGTGTGCAGGCCCATCCCAGAGTTATTGAACGCGAGCTTTGCGCCACTGGTAACTTGTGTTATTGTGTGTCCGAGTTGTTATTGCTCGTTGATTGTATTCCGACTTTTGAGTCGAGGCTTTTGGTGGAGATTGATCTCAGTGGAGACACTCCGTGCCCAGGCTATTGTCAGTATTATTCGCCATAAACCAACAATAAACCTATACCGACATCTTAATAATAAAACGCATAATTTGGTAAAACAAAAGCTAACTAACGAATTCTTTCTATCTAACTTTGTTCTTTTGCATTTGGAACCTGCTGACATAGCCGTGCTTATGAAGGTATTTCCTGGAGGAAATGACTTGAGGACAGCTGACACATTTTTGTTGTGACTGAAGCATGCTCGAACCTTGAGTTTGTAGCTTGTGGAGCGCAGGCCATGCGATGTTAGACGTAGTCTTTACTACGCAGTCGTCACCGTAACTACACACATTAGATGACTATGGCTTACAAAGAGTAAACCAAGGTGCAGGCAGGCATTTTAATAAAACTGTTGCCTCCTTATTAATTATTTATGATGTACAAGTGTATGAATCCTACATGTTACCTTCTTGTGTGCTGTTAGCACGTTGTTACTAAGAATAATTAAATGTTTTTTTACATGGTTGTTCACTTAGCTCTGAATGTAATTGCTTTCTGGTACGGACGTCATCGCCGTAAATTTTGCTATTAACTGATAGGACTTAGCTAGATGAATTAACGTTAAATGTAAATGTGGAGATGGTATCATCCTAACTTAGATTTGTTTTGCCACCCTGTTAAATGTAAATTCAGATATTAGCTTGATCTTGTAACTTGACCTAGGGATTTGCGTCGTACCATTTTCCTAGTGTTGCTGTTGTTGCTTCATTATTGTGAGATAGATCTTTCGAGAGGGTTTTCCGTAACTTCTCAGGTAGGGACCTGCTCTTTATTTTTGTTTGTGTATTAGCTTGCGGACTAACCGATTGAAACCCTCCGAACTAGGCTAGGGGCTTGTGGATTTTAACAATAAATTTTCACGGTGTTTTACATAAGTCTGGATGTTTATTTTCTCAGTCTAGTCACTAAGGTGAACCTTTCCTTAGGCAGTCTATGACCATCGTCACCATGTACCACGATCCCTGTGGACTACAGATTCTCGTGCCACTTTGGCCTATTAGGAAGTTCACCTGATCCTCTCGGCAATTATGTCCGACTGGTGAGATGTTAGGAAAGTCATTGCGGTTGTTGGCTATCCTGGCAGCTCCACCGACGGTCTCATAAAATGGTGCCCAACTCATGTGCCGACGTTAACGTGGTGACCGTGAGTTCCATGTTATTTAGGAGGATCTTAATGTTGATTAATGGCAAATTGACAGGACTGGGACGAACTTAGAATGTCGTTCTGCAGATCAATTGACCGCATGGCAATCATGGTTGATAGAAGTCCATGGAGTGAGGCTTTAGTGTTAGATAAATGAAGGATAGGATTTTCTTTGATGATGCCTCATCCTGAGTAAATGTAATACTTTGCTTTGCTCGCCGTTGTCTTTGTAAATGTAGAAGCACTTAGTTTGCATACTCCAGCTGTACTCGTGACATTTATTTAAATGAAGCAAGCTTTATACCACCAAGTAACTAATCATAGCTGTAAGTTCCATTAGATATTGATCCCTCACTTTCTCATATATATTTCTTGTCAATGGATGAGGAAACTATTCGTCTGTGTTTGGGGAGATGATGGCAGGTGTTAATGCCAACCTCCAGCAGATTACTGCTGAATTAGGTACAGTAAGGACTGATTTAGGTGATGTAAGAGGTGATTTAGGTGAAGTCCGAGGTGACTTAGGTACTGTAAGGACTGATTTAGGTGATGTAAGAGGTGATTTAGGTGAAGTCCGAGGTGACTTAGGTCAGAATACCCAAGCTGTCAACACTGTAAATGGTCATGTGGACCATGTTAGACAGGACTTAGAGGTTAATACTCAATCCATATATATATTGTAAGTGGTCATGTAGACCAAGTCACAGAGTCGATCAACAATGTTAGGGCTGATCTAACACAGGTCAGGGCCGACATGGACGCATATAGAATCGAAGCTAGGAATGATCTTACGGCAGGTTTAGCAGCTGTTAGGGTTGATGTCATACGACACCATCAGCAGGCTAACTAGCGTATAGATTGCTTAACCGACCAGATGAATAGAGCTAGGGAGGATGTGCAGACCCGATTGGAGGAGCACACAGCTCAAATTCAAACGACCATAAACAGAGTCCAGATAGATATGAGAGCCGACCTGGAGCACACTCGAGAAGAATTTGGGACTCGATTGACTCACGTCGAGGGATTTATGGACACCGTGAAAAAGGACATGACAACCATGAATATTGGACTGATTTTGATGAGAGGTGCAGCAAATGCCGTGAATAACAACGTCAAGACGATCGTCGATGGCATGATAGAAGTCAAGGACGAATTAAACACCAATAGGTGTAATATTACGGAGTTGACAGAAACCGTAGCGAGCCTGCGTGAAACAGTTGACGTTCATCGTGAGGAACATAAAATCGATCTCATGTTATTGAGGGGTGACCTCAACGAACACAATAACTCAATGGAGGCTAAGGTAGCCGAGGTCAGAGATGATGTTGGAAAGATCCAAGACAACGTGTCGAAAGTCGAAGGAGAAATCGATTCCTTACAGAAACGATTCCAGGAATTCGCGGTAACAGAGAGGTTAGACCTTAGCTATAACCTGAGGACGGCAATACGTGAAGTAGACACGAACCTCAAAGGGAAAGTCGATAGGATCGAGTTACAACTTAACGACTTAGGTAACAAAGTCACAGCTAGAACCATTCCAGGACTCGAGGTTATTGAAAGACGTCTCGACAGACTTGAGACGCTTCCTAGAGGGAGACACTTACCCTCACAGATGGGAAACTCTCAGGCGACACCCGTATCTCAATCCGAAGGGATGATGCCTACTCATTTCCAACCCAGCGCACCTATAGAACTGCAACCATCTCAGTTCACCGGTTCAGCGCAAAGTCAAACTTTGAACTTTGACGCCCATCCTTTTCAACCAGCACCCAATCGACTTAGTCATGAAACTAATACGCCTACGCATAACTACATGCAGAATTCATTTAGAACCACGCATCCGCAGGGAAATGTAACTATAATCCGTTCGAGAGAGGAGCAACCAGCTCGCTTCTCTGGCACTGGAAGTGGTATCACTCCAGTTGAATTCCTGGCCAACGTAGAAAGCTACTTGAGAGACACCATGGTAACTCCGAAGAGGGAGCTCCGAGTTATTGAGCGTTTGCTTGAGGGGCAAGCCAGCACCTGGTTTAGGGCATTCCGATACTCGTTTATAGGCTACCAGGATTTCAAAGAAGCCTTGTTAAGAACTTACTGGTCGAGCGACATCCAGCAGAGCATCAGAGCTGAGATGTAAACTCTCCGATACAGCTCTAACACTCCAACGCGTTATGCGAACTACTTCGCAATCCAGCTTGCGAAACTTCGTTGTCTTCAACCCCCATTGTCTGAACAAGACCTAGTAAACACCATCGTTTGGCAATACCCTGCAGACGTGTAACGCGTATTGATTGCTGCAGGGGCATCCACTTTTCAGCAGTGTGACCAAATCCTGCGACGGTTGGAGGAAACACTGAACAGTTCCCGACACACCGTCAGCAGAAGGCTGACAGGCACGAGGAGAGACATGTCAACTTAACTACTGTCGACAAAGTGAGCCAGACGCCACAGCAGACGCAAACCCAAGAGAGCTCTGGACAACGTAATAATTATAGCTACGGTAGGAGAGAATGGAACAACACTCCATATGCTAGGGACCAGCGAGATGACCGTCGTAGTCACTGGAACCGGCGCTTCGACCGAGGGACGAACGACGACTGTCGTCACGAAAACGACCGCCGAGGGAATAATGATCGAAACCCACAGCACGGAAGTATCCGTAGGGACTACCGATACAGTAAAGGGTATAACAGAGATCGAGACCCTAGAAATCAGCCAGATAGAGATTGGAAAGGAAGAGCACGGGAGAGCCGTGAGTATCTTCAACAACTCAGAGAACTACAAATCCGAGAAGAGGGAGAACAGGACCCGACTTCGAGGGAAACTAGGAATTCGGCGCAGGAGACGGAGCAAAACCAGCCCAGTACTTCTCGCCAGGACAGAAAAAAAACCGCCGAAAAATCAATAGTTTCTTGCCCGGTTGAGCACCGAGTAACTGCCACCATTTTACTCTGGGAGCAAATCCAGGAAGACCTGTTGGACGAACGACGAACGACGAACCACAACTACGAATTGACGCGTCTACCGAAGATTGTAGCCACCCTGAATGGATGCAACGTAGTCATTCTCATCGATACTGGGGCAATGATTAGTGTCATTTCCGCCGATTGCCATGCCAGACTGAAAGCAAACTCTGAGGTGACAGAGCTGCCAGTTTCCGCTGTAAGAGTCAGAGGAGTCATACCTGACCGTGTTGTAACGTGCAAAATCCAGATTCTATGCACTTTGAAGATTTCGAGCCACGTGTACTTGCACGAATTTCTTGTGATGAAAGGCTTGCATCATGATACCATATTAGGTGCACACTTCATTAGGAAGTATGATGGAATCATTCATATGGGACGTAATACGGTAGAGTCTAATCCGAACGAACCCATCCAGATGAACTTAGTTGAAGAAGAACCGGAATTCCTATCCGAAGTCGACGTTGTCGAAAATTTAAATGGCAAGGAAATTAAGGAGACACTATATGCCGACGAAGAGGCAGAATCATTATCAGCACCCATACGAGAGAATCTAAATGCAATATTGAACGAATACAGGGATGTATTCGACACCACACCTGGTGAGATATTGGACTACGAGTACGATCTTGTACTACTGGATGATTCCCCATTCCAGAAGAAGATTTACCCTATCGCAGAGAAACACCGCGAGGAAGCTGCTAAGAAGATCCATGAGATGGAAGCAGCAGGCACAATCAAGAAGTCACCGACTCCTTTCTTGAATCCTATAACGCCTGTGGTTAAGGTGGATGGAAGCTTGAGACTTTGTCTCGATGCAAGAGCCTTAAATGAACGCCTAGCTCCTGAGCATGACAGACCGCCCAAGATTAGAGACATCCTCAGGAAGTTCAAGGGAAAGAGAATATTTTCGTCATTGGACTTGGTACAGTCTTACTACCATATCAGATTATCTGAGCATACTCAGAAATATACAGGGTTTCTGTTTGATCAGACCACCTATGTATTTCGAAAACTACCCTTTGGATTGAAAAATGCTGGAGCTGCATTAATCAGAACACTTGATGCGAAGCTGACTCCTGAAGTGAAGCAGAAGGTGATATGTTACGTGGATGACATCTTCATAGCTTCGGAAACAGAGGAAGAGCATTTAACGACCTTACGCCTTGTTTTTGAGAATCTTCGACAGGCCAACTTTAAAGTGAAATTTGACAAGTGTCGATTCTTCCAGAGAGAAGTGAAATTTGTGGGACACATAATCAATGGAGAAGGATACAGGCCGAATCCGGCAAAGATCAGAACTGTTGCTGCATTTCCAACGCCAACCCGTGTGAAACACGTGAGACAATTCTTAGGAATTTTCCAATACTTTGCTGCTCATTGTGAGAAGTACTCTGAGACTGTCGCACCACTGCAAGGTTTACTGAAGAAGAACTGCAGATGGGCCTGGAATGATGAGTGCGAGATAGCTTTCAGGAAAGCTAAACAGATGCTAGTTGATTCAATTCAGTTAGAATATCCAGACTACTCCCGGAATTTTATTCTAGAAACTGATGCATCTGCGATTGGAATAGGAGCCATCCTACTGCAGGAGGATGATGAGAAGAAACGTCATTAAATCGCTTTCTTAAGTCGACGTTTGAGAGCACATGAATCTCATTACTTCACCACTGAGATTGAAGCATTAGCGATTGTTTACGCACTTGAGTACTGGCAAAAACTTTTGTTAGGCCAGAGGATTAGTGTGAGGACCGATCACCATGCGCTGACCTTCATATTACGAACAAGACTGGCAAGCGACAGGATCACACGTTGGACGCTGTTTCTCCAACAGTTTGACTTGGAAATAGTTTACCGACCAGGCAGAGAGAATGTGTTGGCCGACATTCTCAGCCGGAATCTTGAAGCTACTGTGAATGCCATAGACATCGAGGGATAATGCGAGGAACACCTTCGCCGACTTCGTCATCTACCTGAAGGACAACGGCGTGAGGAGGAACTCAGACATATTATCCGTTTCCTGGAACGAAGAATGGATCCACAGGATGCTCATTATGCGGGGATTACTGCTGTTGCAGATGATTATTTGATTTATCATCGTGTCTTGTACAAGTTTGTGGACGAGGACCACACTCAACTACGTGCAGTTATTCCCAGGAGATACCAAGAATCTGTTATTCTTATGGTTCATCTATCCATTGGACATGGTGGAACAGACAAGACCATTGCAACCATCAAGGAGTCTTTTACTTGGAAAGGGCTAGGAACCACCGTCAGACAGTGTTTACGTGCTTGCGACGCATGCCAGCGGAACAAGTACACGTCACACTTGTTGAAGGAACCACCTAGGCCAATACTCCCAACTCAACCTAGAGAGTTATACGCACAGGACCTGTATGGCCCAATACCTAAGGCCCGTCGTGGGAACCGCTACATAGTTGTAACTATTGATGTGTTCACGAAATATACGATGCTTCATCCGATTCAGAAAGCCACCGCACATCAGATTATTCAGAGGATTTGTCGACAAGTGATACCCGAGGCAGGAAAGCCACAATTCCTGTTGACTGATCACGGATCACAGTACACCTCCGCAGAATTTGCCAATGCTATGAACGAGCTGGAAATAGGTCATGTTTTATCATCTATTCGCCATCCAGAAAGCAACCCAGCAGAATGCGTATTGTCTATTATCGCGAAATTCTGTCGATTATATTGTCAAGAAGAACACTGGCGATGGACTGAAGTCCTAGTTATTATGGCAAAATGTATTAATTCAACAGTCCATGAGAGCACTGGTCAAATACCTATGGTTTTGCATTTGAACCAGATGCCAATGAGAATATGGAATCGTGTGATTGTAAATCCACCTTGCTTACAACCATCACATGCCAGCAGACTTTTAGCTGCAAGGGACACATTGGACAGACAAGCTGCCAAACGCTTGAGAAGAACTAGACGCCAGAGATTCAGAGAACCACTTGTTGAGGGAGACCTTGTCCTTATAAGGAGACCCGGAATTTCAAGTCCTATAGACCGCATATATGGGGAATTTCTGTCTTTATATTATGGCCCCAGTCGTATTCGACAGCCTTTGAACAATGGAAGTTATGTGATTGAAGACGTTAGGACAGGAGAGCGTATTGGAACCATCAATGCAGCTAATCTAAAAAAATATCACTTATGAATTAACTTTAAGTCAAATAAAAATGTCGTCCCAACATTTTATTTGAAACGACGGAGGGGCAGATGAACCCGCTGAGCTAAGGTTCATGTGATATTTTTTATAACAGCACATTTATGATGGGATGTAGTACCTTTGAACACGCCCAGAAAGCCACGTGGAGCTGAGAGCTCACGCTATACTCTTTGAAGTAGCGGTGAATCGCACTGTTGACTTTGGTTAAATCTACTAATTATTTATCTGAGGTCTTATTAATTAATTTTATCTTTCCACAAGACTCAGAATATTCCATTTCGTCATTCAGCATTATTAAAACATTTTGGAGAATGTTATTTTCGCTTACGGTAAGGTAATACCTTTGCAGATACGCAAACAGGAATGTATGTAGTCGCTCAACGACTTCGGTTTGACGACCTACTTCCTCGAGTAACCCAGTGCCTTGCACTACGTCTGGAGATTCCGCCCCGAGTAGGCGTGAAGTTACATCCGTCTTGTAAGACGTAGAAAATATCCGCTGTTTAGCGTGGAAATTGTTATTTGTTGCCATCGAGCACGAATACGTTATAATACGAGTGATAAGTAAGAATTGTATAGTGAATTATTTGCAGTACATCTGGAAAATCCGCCCTGTGTTGGCGTGAAGTTATAGCCGTCGTGTCAGACGTGGAAAATATCCGCTGTTTAGCATAGAAGTTATCATCAGTTGCCATCGTGCACGAATATTATATAAATCACTGTTTATTGATGCACAGTGAACAACAAGAAGCATATTGTGATATAATTGGCAAGTATAGTGAATTTTATAACATTACCGTAACACCACATTTTTGTACCCACGTGTTTGTGGAGGGCCGAGAGCCTGGTGAAAAATATAGAGGTAAACGTGTTATAACTACATTAAATGAGTGTGATTATGAATGTACAGTATATTTGAATTGCCCGCAGTGAATTTTTCAATTACAAAACGAAGCACATTTCACGGATGCTACGTGATGTAAAAGTGGCGTCAGCACACGTGAAGAACCACAGAACAGTGCTTGATCACGTATTATTCGATATCTGCGAAGTAAAGGCTGTGTTATCAATTGAATTAAAACATTTACTACGAACATTGTGATTTTTGAAGTGAAAGATTGAACTGCTACACGATTTATTTCACCACTCGCATGATCAAACTATTCTACACCATGTTTGAGACTGACATCATGGGCTAATACCGCTATGGTATGAGGGTGATGTATCTATTGGAACCAGCATGAAGGTGGAGCTTCCAGAACAGCGAACGAGGAGGAAGGGACCCAGGATGCCATTCCCAGGCAAGTCCAGTACATCTACGAAGTTATCGACAGCGACAGATCGAACACTGGTCTTTAGGAGAGTCCACATGGGAATCCTGATGAGGATGATGCCGTTCCGGAAAGCCAGGGATGAATTTGTTCAACCCTTGTCGTTGAACAGAGGGCTGAGTGAGAGCTCCTCCATTTCGTGAGTTTTTGTACACCCTTTCTTGTTCTAGTTTCTGGTAGTATAGTAGGTTTAATGTAGTTTGTGAACCAACCGAACTCAGTGACAGCCATTTTTATAGGTAGGGAATGTAACTAGTCTAATTAGATGTCATTTATTTCAGTTAGAGTGAGACACCCTTGGGTCAGACATTTTGGTCAACCCTGGTGCAGCTTGATGGACGTCGTAGAACGACAATGCCTATCTCTTGCTAAACGTGACCGTAGTCATTTGAGGCTACTTTGTTTAACCCTATTTGGGGTGATTTTTCAAGTCTTTGCAGACGTTAGTTTTGGCAATCAGATGCCATGGTTATATTTCTTTAACTGCATTTTTTGCAACCAGTCTTTGTTACACCCCTGACTTCGTTAGAACAGTCGTATCAGTTAGGTAATCGACTGTAATTACCAGTTTTGTAACTGCATTATATTTCATTTGAGATGTTGCTCAGAAGCCATCTGGTCAAGTGTGGACCTTATAAGTAAAAGGGATGTTTCGTTGTCTAGCATCGAACCCAGTTCCCAGCGTATCATTAAGCAGATCCAGAGTGTGGAATCTGCACCACAATTATATTTTGTTAGTGTCATGTGAAGACATACATTTATTTCATGTTTATACAAGTAACTACTGAAGTATTATATCTTTGAGAGCAAAGAGCTCCAGCAATGTGACATTGCTATCATTTAGATGGCTTTGGTTTGAAAGACGGAATTATATAATTGTATTCAGATTCATAGCGTGTTTTTTATACACGAATTCTTCGAGGTTTATAACCTATGGTGAAGGTTTTATGATGAGGCCAGTTGTACAGTTTTTATTTTGCTTAAATCGCCGGCCTTGATAGTTAGTGTGTGTTGTGTCCGACAGCGCAGGAATGTTGTAGCCTGAAGCGACACAAACTGGTTTGTGACCCAGTGCCCTTGAGAGCACGCTTGTATTATGAGACAGAATTACTTTGACGAAGGACAGAATGCTTGTTGTATTCGCTCTTCCTTTCATCGCTATTTAGCTCATGGAACCCAGTGTTCAACCTTGTATCTGATCAGATGTTTTTATAGATTGTTGTTTGTTAGTTAAACGCACTTTTGCGTGTACCGTCGTTTGACGTGTACAGTTATGTCAGGTTTTCTATAGTACGTTGTAGGCCACCCTGTTATAGGAGATATTTAATGTATGAAGGTATTTGTGTGTACATTGTCCGGGATTGTTCCCGTTGACCAGATGTTAATGGAGGGTGACTGAGTGTGCAGGCCCATCCCAGAGTTATTGAACGCGAGCTTTGCGCCGCTGGTAACTTGTGTTATTGTGTGTCCGAGTTGTTATTGCTCGTTGATTGTATTCCGACTTTTGAGTCGAGGCTTTTGGTGGAGATTGATCTCAGTGGAGACACTCCGTGCCCAGGCTATTGTCAGTATTATTCGCCATAAACCAACGATAAACCTAAACCGATATCTTAATAATAAAATGCATAATTTTGGTAAAACAAAAGCTAACTAACGAATTCTTTCTATCTAACTTTGTTCTTTTGGATTTGGAACCTGCTGACATGGCCGTGCTAATGAAGGTATTTCCTTTTGAGGAAATGACTAGGACAGCTGACACATTGTAGCGACCTGAAGCTTGCTCGAACCTTGAGTTCGTAGCTTGTGGAGCGCAGGCCATGCGATGTTAGACGTAGTCTTTACTACGCAGTCATCACCGTAACTACACACATTAGATGACTATGGCTTACAAGGAGTAAACCAAGGTGCAGGCAGTTATTTTAATAAAACTGTTGCCTCCTTATTAATTATTTATGATGTACAAGTGTATGAATCCTACATGTTACCTTCTTGTGTTCTGTTAGCACGTTGTTACTGTGCCCAATTGGCCACGGCAGTCTGGCATCGAACTCAGGTCTCATCAGAGAAGACCAGGCACTTGGTTATGCCTAGAGTCGAACCATTGATCTCTGCGGGGGAGCAATTATTGGGAACCGAAAGAGAAATGAGAGGCATACTGACATATAAGAAGGTAGCGTGATTTCACGATCTATAGGTGAATATCATAGCAATTTAAGTGAAGAACTGTAGCCAAATGCAAGGAAATATACATTTTCAGAGCATACGAAAATGAGAGGAGGCCAGTTTGAAGTTTTACAAATGACCCTTAGCAAGTGGGCGGGGAATCTAGGCGCCGACCGAACTACTTACGTCTGGAGCGGAGAGACAGCTCAGAATTAATGACTCGGGTATCCACCGCTTGACAACGGTGCAAGCTATGGCGGGATCGACTGCACATGGAAATTAATTAATTACAGCTAAGTGGAGCATTGAAATGCATTGAAATATACACCCAGGTGAATATATTCACGGAAAGGTAATTTAGGAATGGTTTTTCACCTAAATTAAGGCCTTTATCTCCAAATGAATGCATCACAACCTAGCCTACGCTCAAGAGCATTGACTTTGTGACCAGTCAACGGGGAAGTACCACGATGGCTTGCCCACGCGCTGAACTAAGGAAATTAATTGTAATTAATTGGCCGAAGCGATCGCCGGCACGCGAATGTTTTTGAAACCTCCACACCTAAATAAACAAGTTGTAGATGTCATTTCGGCTGAAGAGGTATTATTTCAAGAAAGGAGTCGCTCTCATGTGTCCAGTGGACTATTTTGTACGAGAAACCTTTATATATGGGGAGCGAGGCAAGCCAAGCCAGTCCTTTACCAGTCTTCTACAGTATACACGTAACTAAGACACTGCTAGTAGCGCGCCAAATGTTAAAGTATCAACGCGTCGTCGTTGGAGAACAATAGAAGCAGGTTATAAAGCTTCATAAGTAATCATGAAGTGCGTCGAAAGTAAATTATTACAGATATTTACCTATTATCAGACGCCAATATAAATTCGCCAGCGAAAAGGAACTTATAATGTTTTGAACAGTTCTTATACCGGGAGGTATTGTCAGAATTATATATGACAGCATCATCAGAAACACTACAATGATGGGAGCTTGGAAACCATTGCCACCTAATTTGGATAGTGAGCTGAACAAGATTGCAGGGAACGAGGATTGAACGTCCGTAAAACGTTGTTAGATTGTCACGGAGACCAGCGGTTGTCATAATTGCAGCGCATCTCTGAGATCAGGCGTAGGAGAAATCCAATTTAAGGATCAACATGTGAAGTAGTGGATAAATGTATATAAATTGTGAAATAGTGATTTTAAGTGTTCATGTGTATAGTGATTAATATGCAGTGTATCGCAATGATAAAAGCCACTGATAAAAATATGTGTATCATGTGGGAAGTGTATGAATCTAAGTGTTGTGTCAAGGATAACATGATGGCTTAATTCAAGCGTTATTGTAGCGCTAAAGCTGAGGCGCTGGCACTATCCAGCAAAGAGGAAAAAGTGAGTACCCATTTTTTTATAATGTAATTATAATTAAGTCGTTCACCATGTAACGATTTATCACTTTGAGTAAGATGTAATAGTCCCTTACTGAACGAGTTTTCACCACTCGTCTTGAATGAAATATGGCTTGGAAGGTGATTTGTTTAAGGCCATTCAGGCAAAAATAGTGAGGGATGTAACGGTAACGTTAAATGATAATAATAATAATATTATGGGTCGGCAACAGTAAAGTAATAGGCATTTTTGGCCTAAATAATGTTCAAATAGTGTCATGTCTAATGTAAAGATACTGTATTTGGTAAACAGTAAGAGTATAACGTGAAATATAAAGAAATACGAGAGCTTTTTCAGTGTCAGTGAAATATGAATGAATATTTGATATGGTCAATCCTTAGGATTATGTTTGAGGACCATTAAATTAAAGTAAGCCAGTAAATTTTATTACATTTTGTTATGAGCTATGTAAAGCTTTGGCTTAAGTGGTATGGCAGAGAGAACGCGAGTGCCTTAATAATGGAGTCATATATGTGAAGTATTGTTTGAGCCGCTTGTAAGCGTGCAGAATTAACGTAGAATCCAGTGGTTTACGTAATAAATATAGCGGGGACAACTAGTATAGCTTGCACGTTAGGTGAGAATTTGGCTAAATCTACGGGTAGTATCGCCCTTGAGCATACTGTATTATTTCGCAGCGAATTGGACAGAGCCTGTCTGTATCCAACGCTTGCTTGAATTATGCCACAATTGACGTCCGTCGAGACGCTGTGAGCATGTGTGTATTAATGACCTGCCCTGTGAGGTAGAAGATCATATTCGTCGTTTAGGAACGCAGATTTCCTTATATTTTATTGACAGCTGCTGGTGAAAGTCGTGGATTTTCACTATGATGCGCGTCTAAAAGCCACTAGTAGTCACCATAGAACGGCAAGACTATCACTAGAATTCCACCCCAGCCATGAATGTTAATTAAGGAGCCAGTTG
Organism: Meconema thalassinum; assembly: GCA_946902985.2. Classification (NCBI taxonomy): domain Eukaryota; kingdom Metazoa; phylum Arthropoda; class Insecta; order Orthoptera; family Tettigoniidae; genus Meconema; species Meconema thalassinum. The sequence continues at coordinate 130,322,424 of OX336391.1, read as the reverse complement.
AGCCCAAGACACTATAAGGATAGGTGTTAAATATTTAAATAACTCAATTATTTAGGAGCCACACTCAGTGTTACTCCAGGACTGCTTTTTGTAAACAAACCTGACCTTGATCTTGACAGAAGAGAGAGAGGGGGAATTGTAGACCACGTCTGCAGCGGCCATCTTGGATAGCCGGCTGGAACGAATTTTATTGCCTGCTGAGGGGAGGAAGGTCGTCCGACCGGTCCCTTGTAAATTAGAGTCACACTAGGACACTGAGGAATCTCGATATTTAAATATGCAATTAAAATATGATTATTTTGATGATACCAAGTGAATTGAACGGTGGGTTGCAACTCACATACGTTGTTGAATCATAGAAATCAGATAATATTTGGCTCAATTATTCTCTGAGGAGAAAAGCTGAACCAAAATAATGTAGGCATCTTCTTTTAGAGTGCATTTTGCCATTCCTGCTAATTTATGCAGACGGGTATGTGTTTTCCCAGAACATGACACATTTGTAACGTTGATAAGCCCGACAAGACCCAGAAAATCGTTATATGGTGAAACTATAAAATTAAGTACCACTTTTCTTAAAGCGTTCAGATGGAAGGAAGGAAGATGATTCACACAACACAACAAATATCTGTTAATGATTGCAGAAAGTAATGAATTCATGTTAATCAAGGTAAATGCCATAAGAAATGGAATAATGTTTTATTAGTATCATTTTATGTGATATGTGATTTTTGTGTTATGATACTCCCATTAACTAAATTTGTGTCAGTTGATGAACACTATGGAAACCCATGGAAGTCTGAAAATATGATTGACAGGATGCTAGAATTAGATTTGAGTGCAGTGTAGCACTATTTTAAGGAGAAAGCTCACAGAACAACCCTATTTTATTTGTGGGAATTAAATGTAATTTGTCCTTTGTTTTTGTATTTGTTGTATAGCCATGATTTTAGACCAGTAAATGTGTTATCTTTAGGAAAATGTTGTGTATTTCCTGTAGAGTAGTTACCTGGTAGACTCAAATCCTGAGCATGTGGTCGTATGGTGGGCAGGAACGTCCCTTACCTCGAAAGACCGTGAGTTAGTTGGGATACGAACACATGGTCCACATGATGACAATCGGGTACATGGAGGAGATGTCTCTGTACTGGGATTGAGTCACAGGTACTGCTAAAGTCGGCCAAGATATTAATGGTAGAAGCAAATATAGCATAGAAATTAGGACAGAATAGGAAAGGCCGCGTCCCATTTGTTAATAAGCCATCGCGTAAAATAAATTATTGATAATCCTCCATCAAACATGCTTAAATGTAAATGTAACTTACACACAAACCCCTTTAATTATCATGTCACCCAGGTGTGTGGAGCAAAGCGTGTTATCCCTATATATTACCCTCATCATTATCAATGTCGCCCGTGAGTGGGGCCTGTTGAAATTACGGGTCACCATAGGCACATGAACATGAACAATACCTTCATAATTATCAATGGCGCCCAGTACGTGGATGGCTTATGGGATTCAGAAAACCCCATAATAATAGCATGGTTTTCATGGGGAAAACCATAGAAATGATATTTTTCCTCAAACTTTGTTTGAGCGATTGTGAGTCTTTCTAAATGATATTCAGACGTCAGACATTGTTGTCAGACGGGTACGAGGGTCTATACCCATTCCATTCTTAGTTTTGACATTTGGTAATATGTTGTTGTTGTTGTCGTGGGATCGGAATTCTTTCCTTTCCAATAGAACGCGCCAGCATATTCAGCTGCGGCCTACCTATATCTCAAATTAAGAAGTACAGGATGGCTGGAACTGAAGAAGTACTCAGGTGTATTGCTGAGTTAAGGGAGCATTTTGATAATTCTAATGCTAAGAGAAAGGAAGAAATTAGAGAATTTAATGATGAAATAGCGGGTAGATTGGATGCCAATCAAACCGAAATAAATACTAGATTGGATGCCAATCTAACCGAAGTAAACACTAGACTAGAGGCTAATCAAGCCGAAATAAACAATAGATTAGAGGCTAATCAAGCCGAAGTGAATACTAGATTAGAGGCTAATCAAGTTACAATAAACACGCAGTTAGAATCAAACCTAATAGAGGTTAATAAGAAAATGGATGACGTTAAAGAGTCTGTCCAGCGTGAGGTAACTAAGAATATTGTTAGCGTGATCTCAGAAATGCAAGATGATAACGATAAACGCTTTGAGTCTATTGAGTTAAAATTAGAGAATAATCTGCAAGCGTGCAGGGAGTCACAGCGTGAAATTAACGATAATTTAAGCAGTATGTCCATGGAGCTTAAAGACATTCAGAGTCAGAATGAAGCTAATACAAAACGTCAATTAGAGCAGTTTAATACGTTCACTCAGACCGTGGATCAAAGGTTCGAGGATAGCGATATAAAATGGAATACGCGAATGGCAGGTTACGCCAAGGCAGTAGACGAAGCCTTAAGAAAACAGGATCAGAATATCCTTGACCAATGCAAGGAAATTCAGGAAATAAAAACTTCTGATCAAGAGAATAAGGAGATAATGTCAAATATGAAGAGGCAAGTCGGGAAAGTACAGAAAGAGTTGGAACAAACTCAGAGTGACTTAGCAGTTATCCATAAAAGACAAGACGAGGACCAGGGAGATATCACGAAAATAAGGACTGAAATCTCTCATATACAAGGTCACATTCAAAAGGAAGTCACAGGCTTACGAGAAGAATTAGAACTTCGAGAAGGCTTAAAGACTGAAGCCATGTGATAAGACTCTTGCCGAAGTAAGAGAGAGTCTAGCAGGGGAAATTATCCACCTGAAGGAAAACCTTAAGGATGATAAGGAAAAGGCATTTTCTATGGCAGAAAGAAACCGAGATCGCCTAGAGAAAATAGAACGAGAGGTATTAGCTCGTTTGGAAAGGGCAGAAAATAGACACAGTCAAATCGAGACGAGAATGATCGCGCAGGAGGAATCTATGTTGCGGAATCCTAGGTCTAGCGAAGGAAGTATAGACGAAAATAGGAGGAATAAATGGGCAGAGATAGAAATACAGCCCACTCCAAAGAATGCAGCCATGCCAAGTGACAGTCCGTATACCACACCTGGTATGCCAATTGCCATGTCAACACCGCATGAAAATGCTGTTCAAAGTCAAATAGTCACAGTTATAAGGGCTAGTGATGAGAAACCAAAGAAATACTCTGGGAGTAATTCTAACATGACACCCAAGTACTGGCTTAAAGAAGTTTCCGAGTACCTGAAAGACGCGAAAGTACCGCCAGAGCGCAGGTTGAGAGCGATTGAAAAACTAACCGAGGGGGAGTGTGCCCTATGGTTTAGGAGTTTTCGGTACACGTTCGACACCGTTGAAGAATTTCGCCAAGCATTTTTAAGCAGATACTGGAACGCGAGCGTACAACAGAACCTCAGATTGGACTTGTATTCCAGGCGTTACAGTACTAGTAATCCGACTAAGTACGGGGAATTCTTTGTGAATCAATTGTGCCGTTTTCGAGAGCTTGACGAAGGGCTTAGAGAGTCAGACTTGTGCATAGCAATAGCCAAGCAGCTACCGTATGAAGTACAACGTCTGCTAATCTCGGCAAACGCCAAAACTGCAATCGATATGGAGGAGGTGCTGAGACAACTTGATCTAACCACAGTGCAGCACACAAGACAAAGTCGAAATGCGGAACAAGTTAACATGACGACTACGCCGATTGAGTCAACTAAGGTGCAAACAAAAAGCAAATCTACAAGCACCGAAACAGAAAAAGCCGACTGGCAACGCGAAGGACGCGAAAACCAAAATTGGAGGCCAACATATCGAGGAGGATCAAACCGTGGTAACCGAGGAAGGAAAAACTGGAATCAGCGTGGTACCAGAGACCAGCAGCTTGATCACAGAAGGAGTTACGGCCGAAATGGGAACAACCAAGGATGGAGATCCCAAGAGCAGAGTTGCGGATTCGATGAAGAGGCGGAAGATCGTTATCACGCATCTTTAAGATACATAGAAGAGCGTGGAGATGATCCAAGACAATCGCGAGTTCATTGGGATGAAGCGATTAGGAATAGAAGGTCATCCGACATATATCAAAATGATGACGGTGTCAAAAGTCTGGAGCTTCAGCAGCATGAAGACAGACAGAAGAACTCCACAAAGAATGGAGCAATTGAAAAAAAACACCAAATTTAAATGACCAAAGAGAGATAAGTTCAGGATGGAATACAGTGAATGTTGTTAACTGGATTGCCAAACCTGAGGAGCTTATCGAAGACCTCGATGAAAGGACGGTCAATGTAAGAAGGGAACTACCCATTATTATTGTAAACATTGCGGGTATGAAGATAAGAAGTCTCATTGATACAGGATCAACCGTGTGTTTGATAACCCAGGCATTATACAGTGAAATCCAGAGTAAAATTCACGTATTGAAAATACCTATTTCAAGCGTGAAAATAAAAGGTGTCATACCAGATAAAGTTATGATATGCAAATACCAAGTATTTTTAGATTTGCATATAGGGAACTCTACATTCTCACAGAGCTTCCTACTTGTAAATTAGCTGCCTTTTAATATCATTGTTGGGATGGATTTCATAAGAGAGTATAAAGTTATTATAGATCTCTCGCAAGATATTGTGATGTTTCGCGCAAGTGAGGGAAAGGAAGAGTTAGAACTCTCATTAAAGCAGAATTAAACGACCGAAATGGGAACAACCAAGGATGGAGATCCCAAGAGCAGAGTCGCGGATTCGATGAAGAGGCGGAAGAACGTTATCACGCATCTTTAAGATACATGGAAGAGCGCGGAGATGATCCAAGACAATCGCGAGTTCATTGGGATGAAGCGATTAGGAATAGAAGGTCACCCGACATATATAAAAATGATGACGGTGCCAAAAGTCTGGAACTTCAGCAGCATGAAGACAGACAGAAGAACTCCACAAAGAATGGAGCAATTGAAAAAAAAAACACCAAATTTAAATGACCAAAGAGAGATAAGTTCAGGATGGAATACAGTGAATGTTGTTAACTGGATTGCCAAACCTGAGGAGCTTATCGAAGACCTCGATGAAAGGACGGTCAATGTAAGAAGGGAACTACCCATTATTATTGTAAACATTGCGGGTATGAAGATAAGAAGTCTCATTGATACAGGATCAACCGTGTGTTTGATAACCCAGGCATTATACAGTGAAATCCAGAGTAAAATTCACGTATTGAAAATACCTATTTCAAGCGTGAAAATAAAAGGTGTCATACCAGATAAAGTTATGATATGCAAATACCAAGTATTTTTAGATTTGCATATAGGGAACTCTACATTCTCACAGAGCTTCCTACTTGTAAATAAGCTGCCTTTTAATATCATTGTTGGGATGGATTTCATAAGAGAGTAAAAAGTTATTATAGATCTCTCGCAAGACATTGTGATGTTTCGCGCAAGTGAGGGAAAGGGAGAGTTAGAACTCTCATTAAAGCAGAATGAAACGAGACCAGAAGAATACGTATGGCATACATACGGAGATATGACTGGGGATGCAGTGTCGACAACAGAAGACATCGAGGAAGAGTTGGCAACACTGGCCGCAGACATTGAAAAGGATCTCGAACCAAAATTTGAAGAATGCCTGGAAGAGAAGATTGAAGAAGCTAAATTTGGTCCAGAATATAAGCAAATGCTAAGGGAACTGCTATGTGAGTATAAAGGAGTCTTCGATTCGAGACCTGGCCGGATCAAGAATTTCCAGTATGCGTTCCAAGTCAGCGATTGGACACCATTTAAACAGAAGCCGTATCCTGTAGCTGAGAAGCATTATTTAAAGGTTAAAGAAGCGATACAGGAAATGCTAGAAGCAGGCGTCATTGTAAAGACAGCCACACCCTATGTCAGCCCACTGGTAGTTGTACCTAAACAGGACGGAAGTGTGAGGGTATGCCTGGACCTACGAAATTTGAATTCCAAGGTTATACCGGAATTTGATACAGTGCCGCCCATTAAGGAGGTACTCAGAAGGTTCAAAGGAAAGACTGTGTTCTCAAATCTTCACCTGACGGCAAGTTTTCACCATCTTGCTCTGGAAGAGAAAACAAGTTTGCTAACTGGATTTTTATTTGACCAGCACACATATTCATACGTGCGTCTTCCATTTGGATTAAAAACAGCAGGTTCAGCGTTGATACGAGCGCTAGATCGGAACCTATCCGAAGAAGTAAAAGCTACAACCATATGTTACGTAGATGATATACTACTGACATCTGAAACTGTCGAAGAGCATGTCAGAGATCTACGCAAGTTGTTATATGACCTAAGTCAGGCTAACTTTAAGGTCAATATAAAGAAGTCTAACTTTGCTCAGAGAGAAGTTAAATTTCTAGGCCACGTGATAGATGCTCAAGGAGTCAGACCTAATCCGGGAAAATTGGAAGTCATTAAACATTTCCCGAGACCAACGAAGGTAAAGAACGTCAGGCAATATCTAGGAGTTATTGGATTCTTTTCAAACCATTGTCCGAAGTATACCGAGACCGTAGCACCACTCCAAGACTTACTTAAGAAGGGAGGAAGATGGCGCTGGACGGAACAATGCGAGGAAGCCTTCGTGAAATCTAAACAGATGTTGTTAGATTATGTGAAATTGGGATATCCTGACTACACTCAGAAATTTATTATCCAGACTGACGCATCATTTATAGGGATCGGAGCTATGTTATATCAGGAGAACATGGATAGGCCAAAGGAGAAAACTTACATTGCATTTATCAGCAGAAGGTTGAAGCCTAATGAAAAGAATTATACGGTCACGGAGATCGAATTACTCGCGATACTGTATGCCTTGCAGTATTGGCGAAAGCTGATTTATAGTTTTAAAATTATATTGTGAACAGACCATAAAGCCCTAACGTTCCTGCTGAAAACTGACTTGTCGAGTCAAAGACTGACAAGGTGGTCCCTGTACATACAGCAATTTCAAGTGGAAATAGAGTATTGCCCGGGGAAGGACAATATCATACCTGACTTGCTGAGCAGATACCCTACAGCTGATGAAGAAGAAGTTCTAGCTATCGAGATAGAAGATAGAGATAAGAAGACCTTAGATGATCTGAGGAACATCACCGTTTTTCAACGTGAAGATCCCTGGATACGGTTGATGATTAATTACTTCGAGGGAAAGCTGGATAGAGGAACTCCGATGTATGTGGAAGCTGAAGCATTATCAACGGAATATCTATGGTTTAACCAGATGTTACATAAATGGAGCGACTCAGATCACACCAAACCCAGGATAGTCGTACCACCAGCATTGCAGAGAAAGCTAGTATGGTTAGCACACCGAGCTTTTGGTCACCCCGGTGTAGATAAGACTGTTGCCCTGCTTAAAGAAGCATTTATTTGGCCAAAACTTAGAGAGACAGTCAGGAATACTATCAGGACTTGTGATATGTGCCAACGAGTAAAGCCTAACTCGTATTTAATGAGGCAGAAACCTATACCGCTCTTACCAGAGAAGCCATGTCAGCTTCTGGCACTGGACAACTTTGGGCCGCTTCCTAGAGCTAGAAGAGGAAATAGACACATCCTAGTTGCACTAGACGTGTTTTCCAAAATGGTAGTCCTGTGTCCAATTCAGAAAACCAGTACAAAACAGGTACTTAAGAGGCTGAAGGAAAGAATCATTCCTATGTTAGGACAGCCAGAGAACATCTTATCGGATCATGGGAGTTGTTTTACCAGCATAGAATTTCGCAGGGAGTTGGAAAATCTGGGCATAAGACAGATTTTGTCCACAGTTCGACACCCGGAGTCGAATTCCACAGAAAGAGTTATGAGGGAACTGCAAAAGTACATGAAGATATATTGCTCTACTGAGAACTGGAAATGGATTGACGTACTTGAGATTTTTGAATATTGTATTAACAATACCGTACACGAAGTGACAGGAGAGGTGCCAGTGAGCCTACATCTCGATAGAAGACCAGAGAGGCCATGGAATAATGTCATTCGGACACCCGTCGATGCACAACCTGGACGTGAGTTGAGGATCCGGAGAACGTTCGAGTATCTCAAGAAACAAGCAGATAGAAGGCAGCGGAGAAAGAGGAGGAAACGCTATCACAGACCGTTACTCGTAGGGGAATACGTCTTATTGAAGAAACCCGCCAGTTCAGATCCAGAGAGCAGGAAATATAAGAAATTTCAGCATGCTTATCACGGACCCTACCTGATTATAAGGGATCTGCAAAATAATGCATATCGGATCAAAGACGAAGCAACAGGTAGAGAAATTGTTGTAAATGCAGCAAATTTGAAGTTATATAGTCCACCAGAAGACTATGATACAAGAGAGGAGCAAGCATTGCACACCCAAGTGGACGAGGAATCATTACGTATGCACGGAAAGAATCTTGAGAAAAGCTTGCAGTCTCAGGAAGGGACGGAGCGAAGCGACCAGCTCGTAGACCTAACGGATACGAAGGGAGAATGCAGCTGTCAACTGCAGGAACTTTATGACCAGTTGAGGGAAGCCGCTGCGGAGCTAGAGGGGATGAATGAACAATTGCGAAGGCAGAAGGAGAGTCTACGAGAAAGCAGACAAAGTGGAGTGGGGAACGAGAGATCCCATTGCCGAGAGCACTGACCGCTTAAAGTAAATATTGCATGGAGTCGATGCCATCTGAAAGGCCCGAAAAATTCACTTATGAAATGAATTTTCCGAGCTTAGCAGGGGGAAAATGTGCCCAATTGGCCACGGCAGTCTGGCATCGAACTCAGGTCTCATCAGAGAAGACCAGGCACATGGTTATGCCTAGAGTCGAACCATTGATCTCTGCGGGGGAGCAATTCAGGGAACCCAAAGAGCAATGAGAGGTATACTGGCATATAAGAATGTAGCGTGATTTCACGATCTATAGGTGAATATCATAGCAATTTAAGGGAAGAACTGTAGCCAAATGCAAGGAAATATACATTTTCAGAGCATACGAAAATGAGAGGAGGCCAGTTTGAAGTTTTACAAATGACCCTTAGCAAGTGGGCGGGGAATCTAGGCGCCTACCGAACTACTTACGTCTGGAGCGGAGAGACAGCTCAGAATTAATGACTCGGGTATCCACCGCTTGACAACGGTGCAAGCTATGGCGGGATCGACTGCACATGGAAATTAATTAATTACAGCTAAGTGGATCATTGAAATGCATTGAAATATACACCCAGGTGAATATATTCACGGAAAGGTAATTTAGGAATGGTTTTTCACCTAAATTAAGGCCTTTATCTCCAAATGAATGCATTACAACCTACCCTACGCTCAAGAGCATTGACTTTATGACCAGTCAACGGGGAAGTACCACGATGGCGTGCCCACGCGCTGAAATAAGGCAATTAATTGTAATTAATTAGCCGAAGCGATCGCCGGCACGCGAATGTTTTTGAAACCTCCACACCTAAATAAACAAGATGTAGATGTCATTTCGGCTGAAGAGGTATTACTTCAAGAAAGGAGTCGCTCTCATGTGTCCAGTGGACTATTTTGTACGAGAAACCTTTATATATGGGGAGCGAGGCAAGCCAAGCCAGTTGCTCTACAGTCTTCTTCAGTTCATCACCAGTCCTCTACAGTATACACGTAACTAAGACGTTGCTAGTAGCGCGCCAAATGTTAAAGTATCAACGCGTCGTCGTTGGAGAACAATAGAAGCAAGTTATAAAGCTTCATAAGTAATCATGAAGTGCGTCGAAAGTAAATTATTACAGATATTTACCTATTATCTGACGCCAATATAAATTCGCCACAGCGAAAAGGAACTTATAATGTTTTGAACAGTTCTTATACCGGGAGGTATTGTCAGAATTATATATGACAGCATCATCAGAAACACTACAATGATGGGAGCTTGGAAACCATTGCCACCTAATTTGGATAGTGAGCTGAACAAGATTGCAGGGAACGAGGATCGAACGTCCGTAAAACGCTGTTAGATTGTCACGGAGACCAGCGGTTGTCATAATTGCAGCGCATCTCTGAGATCAGGCGTAGGAGAAGTCCAATTTAAGGATCAACATGTGAAGTAGTGGATAAATGTATATAAATTGTGAAATAGTGATTTAAAGTGTTCATGTGTATAGTGATTAATATGCAGTGTATTGCAATGATAAAAGCCACTGATAAAAATATGTGTATCATGTGGGAAGTGTATGAATCTAAGTGTTGTGTCAAGGATAACATGATGGCCTAATTCAAGCGTCATGGTAGCGCTAAAGCTGAGGCGCTGGCACTATCCAGCAAAGAGGAAAAAGTGAGTACCCATTTTTATAATGTAATTATAATTAAGTAGTTCACCATGTAACGATTTATCACTTTGATTAAGATGTAATAGTCACTTACTGAACGAGTTTTCACCACTCGTCTTGAATAAAATATGGCTTGGAAGGTGATTTGTTTAAGGCCATTCAGGCAAAAATAGTGATGGATGTAACGGTAACGTTAAATGATAATAATAATAATATTATGGGTCGGCAACAGTAAAGTAATAGGCATTTTTGGCCTAAATAACGTTCAAATAGTGTCATGTCTAATGTAAAGATACTGTATTTGATAAACAGTAAGAGTATAACGTGAAATATAAAGAAATACGAGAGCTTTTTCAGTGTCAGTGAAATATGAATGAATATTTGATATGGTCAATCCTTAGGATTATGTTTGAGGACCATTAAAGTAAAGTAAGCCAGTAAATTTTATTATATTGTGTTAGGAGCTATGTAAAGCTTTGGCTTAAGTGGTATGGTAAAGAGAACGCGGGTGCCTTAATAATGGAGTCATAAATGTGAAGTATTGTTTGAGCCGCTTGTAAGCGTGCAGAATTAACGTAGAATCCAGTGATTTACGTAATAAATATAGCGGGGACAACTAGTATAGCTTGCGCGTTAGGTGAGAAGTTGGCTAAATCTACGAGTAGTATCGCCCTTGAGCATACTGTATTATTTCGCAGCGAATTGGACAGAGCCTGTCTGTATCCAACGCTTGCTTGAATTATGCCACTATTGACGTCCGTCGAGACGCTGTGAGCATGTGTGTATTAATGACCTACCGTGAGGTAAGGATCATATTCGTCGTTTAGGAACGCAGATTTCCTTATATTTTATTGACAGCTGCTGGTGAAAGTCGTGGATTTTTACTATGATGCACGTCTAAAAGCCACTAGTAGTCACCATAGAACGGCAAGACTATCACTAGAATTCCACCCCAGCCATGAATGTTAATTAAGGAGCCAGTTGAGCCCAAGACCCTATAACGATAGGTGTTAAATATTTAAATGACTCAATTATTTAGGAGCCAAACTCAGTGTTACTCCAGTCTGCATTTTGTAAACAAACCTGACCTTGATCTTGACAGAGAGAGGGGGAATGGTAGACCACTTCTGCAGCGGCCATCTTGGATAGCCAGGTGGAACGAATTTTATTGCCTGCTGAGGGAGAGGAAGGTCGTTCGACCGGTCCCTTGTAAATTAGAGTCACACTAGGACACTGAGGAATCTCGATATTTAAATATGCAATTAAAATATGATTATTTTGATGATGCCAAGTGAATTGAACGGGGGGTTGCAACTCACATACGTTGTTGAATCACAGAAATCAGATAATATTTGGCTCAATTATTCTCTGAGGAGAAAAGCTGAACCAAAATAATGTAGGCATCTTCTTTTAGAGTGCATTTTGCCATTCCTGCTAATTTATGCAGACGGGTATGTGTTTTCCCAGAACATGACACATTTGTAACGTTGATAAGCCCGACAAGACCCAGAAAATCGTTATATGGTGAAACTATAAAATTAAGTACCACTTTTCTTAAAGCGTTCAGATGGAAGGAAGGAAGATGATTCACACAACACAACAAATATCTGTTAATGATTGCAGAAAGTAATGAATTCATGTTAATCAAGGTAAATGCCATAAGAAATGGAATAATGTTTTATTAGTATCATTTTATGTGATATGTGATTTTTGTGTTATGATACTCCCATTAACTAAAATTGTGTCAGTTGATGAACACTATGGAAACCCATGGAAGTCTGAAAATATGATTGACAGGATGCTAGAATTAGATTTGAGTGCAGTGCAGCACTATTTTAAGAAGAAAGCTCACAGAACAACCCTATTTTATTTGTGGGAATTAAATGTAATTTGTCCTTTGTTTTGTATTTGTTGTATAGCCATGATTTTAGACCAGTAAATGTGTTATCTTTAGGAAAATGTTGTGTATTTCCTGTAGAGTAGTTACCTGGTAGACTCAAATCCTGAGCATGTGGTCGTATGGTGGGCAGGAACGTCCCATACCTCGAAAGACCGTGAGTTAGTTGGGATACGAACACATGGTCCACATGATGACAATCGGGTACATGGAGGAGATGTCTCTGTACTGGGATTGAGTCACAGGTACTGCTAAAGTCGGCCAAGATATAAATGGTAGAAGCAAATACAGCATAGAAATTAGGACAGAATAGGAAAGGCCGCGTCCCATTTGTTAATAAGCCATCGCGTAAAATAAATTATTGATAATCCTCCATCAAACATGCTTAAATGTAAATGTAACTTACACACAAACCCCTTTAATTATCATGTCACCCAGGTGTGTGGGGCAAAGCGTGTTATCCCTATATATTACCCTCATCATTATCAATGTCGCCCATTATCAATTGTGGCTGTTCACTTAGCTCTGAATATAATTGTTTTCTGTCACGGACGTCATCGCCGTAAATTTTGCTATTAACTGATAGGACTTAGCTAGATGAATTAACGTTAAATGTAAATGTGGAGATGGTATCATCCTAACTTAGATTTGTTTTGCCACCCTGTTAAATGTAAATTCAGATATTAGCTTGATCTTGTAACTTGACCTAGGGATTTGCGTCGTACCATTTTCCTAGTGTTGCTGTTGTTGCTTCATTATTGTGAGATAGATCTTTCGCGAGGGTTTTCCGTAACTTCTCAGGTAGGGACCTGCTCTTTATTTTTGTTTGTTTATTAGCTTGCGGACTAGCCGATTGAAACCCTCCGAACTAGGCTAGGGGCTTGTGGATTTTAACAATAAATTTTCACGGTGTTTTACATAAGTCTGGATGTTTATTTTCTCAGTCTAGTTTGTAAGGTGAACCTTTCCTTAGGCAGTCTATGACCATCGTCACCATGTACCACGATCCCTGTGGACTACTGATTCTCGTGCCGCTTTGGCCTATTAGGAAGTTCACCTGATCCTCTCGGCAATTATGTCCGACGGGTGAGATGTTATGGAAGTCATTGCGGTTGTTGGCTATCCTGGCAGCTCCACCGACGGTCTCAATATAGATTGGCATGAATCTTAAATTTTAAGAAAAGTAGGCTCTTTAGTTCGTCACGGAACTTCTTGTTAATGATGAGTTTATATGCCGAGTATCGCATCTCCCAATGAAACCATTCGGGAGATATTGCTATTCAATTAAATGCAGGTCTACCCCCTTAACACCCCCTTTAGAACCTGAATATCCAAAAAATCCTTTCTAAGTGGGCATTTCCGGCCTTTGAGGAAGCTGCATATCAAATTTCATTCCAATCCGCTCGGTGGTTTCTGAGATTTCGTGATGAATGAATGAGTGAGTGAGTGGTATTTCACAAATATATAGTAGACTAGCAGGTACCCGCGGCTTCGCTCGCGTCATAGTCGTGTCATCTTGTTATGCAATGAAATGCAGGTTTAACCCCGGTAACACCCCTTTAGAACCTGAATATCCAAAAATCCGTCTTTAGTAGACGTTTTCGACACACAACAAAAATATCCCCAAAATATCGTTCTTCTAACTTTAATAGTTTTGGTTGGTCGATGAGAGTGAACATCCAAAAATCCTTCCTTAGTGGACGTTTTTCTTCCAGAATCTCACCCCTCCCCATAGGCCGCTTAAATTGGATTTATGAAGAGACGTTCGAACACCTATTTCTTTTAATTATTTATTTATTTTTAAGCTGATTGGTTTCTTCGAGTTTCAAATACCTCGCCTATGTCGTTCAAGAGATACACGCTCCGTTAGGAATCTTTCAACCCCCAGTTTAATAATATACACCACATCGAAAAACCATTAGACATGTTTCAGATTATTTTTAATGATGGTTATATATGCCAAGTATCACATCCCCAAGTGAAACCACTCGTGAGATATTACTATTCAATGAAATGCACGTTTACCCCATTAACACCTCTTCAGAACCTGAATATCTAAAACTCTTTCCTTAGTGGACGCTTTCGACATACAAAGAACTTATCCCCAAAATGTCATGTTTCTAACTTCTATAGTTTTGGCTGGGCGATGATGAGTGAGTGAGTCAGTCAGGTCATTTTCTTTCATTTATTTTTGAGAATTTCACCCCTCCCCATGAACCCCTTAATTTGGATTTATGAAAAAAAAACGGTCGAACACCTATTTAGTTATTTTAAGCAGGTCCCCCCCCCTGAGTTTGATGAGTGAGTAAGTGAATCAATCAGACAGGACACTTTCTTTCATGTTTTTCCCCCCAGAATTTCACCCCTCCCCATGGGGCCCATTAAATTGGATTTATGAATAAACGGTCGAACACCTATTTACTTATTTTTTAAGCTGCTTTTTCCACTAAATTTCAAACTTATCGCCGGTGTCGAATAAGAGATACATGCTCCGTTAAGAATCCTTCAACCCCCAATTTTCACCCCTTAAACCTCATAATATACACCACATCGGTAAACCCTTAGTGATATGTCTGCTTATTTTTAATGATTAGTTTATATGCCGAATATCGAATCCCCAAATGAAACAACTCGTGAGATATTGTTATTCAATGAAATGCAAGTTTAACCCCCTTTACACCCCTTCAGAACATGAATATCCAAAAGTCCATCCATAGTGGACTTTCTCGACATACAACGAATATATCCCCAACACTTCAAGTTTCTGACTGCAATAGGTTTGCTGGGGGATGATGAGTGAATATCCAAATATCCTTCCTTAGTGGACTTCTTTCCCCAAAATTTCACCACTCCCCATGGGCCCCTTAAATTGGATTTATGAAAAAACGGTCGAACACCTATTTACTATTTTTCCAGCTGAGTTTTCCCCCTGAGATTCATATTTTTTGCCTCTGTCTTTTAAGAGATACTTGCTCCGTTAAGAATCCTTCAACCCCCACTCTTCACACATACACCTCATAATATACACCACATCGAAAAACCCTTAGACTTTTGTCTTCTTATTCTTAATGATGAGTTTATATGCCGAGTATCCTATCCCCAAGGAAACCAATCGGGAGATATTGTTATTCAATTAAATGCAATTCTACCCCTAAACACCCCTTTAGAACCTGAATATCCAAAAATCCTTCCTTAGTGGACATTTTGGACATACAGCGAACATAACCCCAAAATTGCATGTTTCTAACGTGAATAATTTTGGCTGGGCGATGATGAGTGAGTGAGTAAGTCAGGACATTTTCTTTCATTTATTTTTCAGAATTTCACCCGTCTCATGAACCCATTAAATTGGATTTATGAAAAAAAAAGTCGGTCCATCACCTATTTACTTATTGTTGAGCTGTTCTTCCCCCCTCAGTTTGGTGAGTGAGTGAGTTAGGAAACTTTCTTTCCTGTTTTTATTCCCAGAGTTTCACCCCTCTCCAAGGGCCCCTTAAATTGGATTTATGAAAACACGGTCGAACACCTATTTACTTATATTTTAAGCTTTTTTATCGCTGAATTTCAAACTTCTCGCCTGTGTCGTTTAAAAGATACACGCTCAAAAGGATCCCTCAATCCCCCATTTTCACCCCTTTCTCCTCATAATATACACCACTTCAATGAACCTTTAGACATATGTCTGATTATTTTAGCCTACTTTCGATTTTTGCAAAAAATGAAAGTAGACTTATGAGATCTACACAGGGCGAAAAAAGTGTGTCTGTCTGTGTGTGTGTATGTGTGTGTGTGAGTCTGTGTGTGTGTGTCTGTGTGTGTGTGAGTGTGTGTACTCTGAATGTTTGTCCCCCCCTATCAATTCGAACACGGTGAATGCGAATTGAACGAAATTTGGTACAAAGGTAGCACTAGCAAAGGACACCTCAGTGTCATGTTTTATATCGCCGCCATCTTGACGGAAACGTAATGGCGGCCACACAAATGTTCAAAGCTTAAATCAAATTACGACTAACCTAATCATTCGATCTCTACCAAATTTTGCAACGACATACCTTTATGGGGGGAGCATCCTCTGACCAAACCAATAGGTCATCAGCATAATAGTTTGTGGATGGCGGCCATCTTTGTGTGAAAATCGATTCCCCCTATTAATTCGAACACGGTGCAACCGAATGGAACGAAATTTGGTACAGAGGTAGTACTAACAAAAGGCACCTCAGTGGCATGTTGTATATCGCCGCCATCTTGACGGAAACGTAATGGCGGCCACACAAATGTTCAAAGCTTAAATCAAATTACGACTAACCTAATCATCCGATCTCTACCAAATTTTGCAACTACATACCTTTCTGGAGGGAGCATCCTTTGACCAATCTAATAGGTCATTCACCTGATAGTTTGCGGATGGCGGCCATCTTTATGTCAAAATTGATTCCCCCTATTAATTCGAACACGGTGGAACCGAATGGAACGAAATTTGGTACAGAGGTAGCACTAGCAAAGGGCACCTCAGTGTCATGTTTTATATCGCCGCCATCTTGACTGAAACGTAATGGCGGCCACACGAATGTTCAAAGCTTAAATCAAATTACGATTAACCTAATCATCCGATCTCTACCAAATTTTGCAACGACATACCTTTATGGGGGGAGCATCCTTTGACCAAACCATTAGGTCATCAGCATAATAGTTTGCGGATGGCGGCCATCTTTGTGTGAAAATCGATTCCCCCTATTAATTCGAACACGGTGCAACCGAATGGAACGAAATTTGGTACAGAGGTAGTACTAACAAAAGGCACCTCAGTGTCATGTTGTATATCGCCGCCATCTTGAAGGAAACGTAATGGTGGCCACACAAATGTTCAAAGCTTAAATCAAATTACGATTAACCTAATCATCCGATCTCTACCAAATTTTGCAACTACATACCTTTATGGAGGAAGCATCCTTTGACCAATCTAATAGGTCATTCACCTGATAGTTTGCGGATGGCGGCCATCTTTATGTCAAAATTGATCCCCCTATTAATTCGAACACGGTGGAACCAAATGGAACGAAATTTGGTACAGAGGTAGCACTAGCAAAGGGCACCTCAGTGTCATGTTTTATATCGCCGCCATCTTGACTGAAACGTAATGGCGGCCACACGAATGTTCAAAGCTTAAATCAAATTACGATTAACCTAATCATCCGATATCTACCAAATTTTGCAACTACATACCTTTATGGAGGGAGCATCCTTTGACCAATCTAATAGGTCATTCACCTAATAGTTTGTGGATGGAGGCCATCTTTATGTCAAAATTGATTCCCCCTATTAATTCGAACACGGTGGAACCTAATGGAACGAAATTTGGTACAGAGGTAGTACTAGCAAAGGGCACCTCAGTGTCATGTTTTATATCGCCGCCATCTTGACTGAAACGTAATGGCGGCGACACGAATGTTCAAATCTTAAATCAAATTACGATTAACCTAATCATCCGATCTCTACCAAATTTTGCAACTACATACCTTTATGGAGGGAGCATCCTTTGACCAATCTAATAGGTCATTCGCCTAATAGTTTGCGGATGGCGGCCATCTTTGTGTCAGAATCGATTCCCCCTATTAATTCAAACACGCTGAAACCAAATGGAACGAAATTTGGTATAGAGGTAGCACTAGCAAAGGGCACCTCAGTGTCATGTTTTATATCACCGCTATCTTGATGGAAACGTAATCGCGGCCACCCAAATGTTAAAAGCTAAAATGTAATCACGACCAACCTAATAATCTAGTCTCTACCTAATTTTGCAACACCATATCTTTATGTGGGAAACATATTCTGACCAAACTGCAAGAACATCAGCCCAATAGTTTGCAGATGGTGGCCAAGTATGTGTGCAAATCGATTCCCCCTATCAATTCAAACACGGTGAAACCGAATTGAACGAAATTTGGTACAGAGGTAGCACTAGCAAAGGGCACCTCATATTCATGTTTAATATCCCTATAGCACGTTGTATTTCAACAAGCTCCTACAACCAACATTCAATCATACTCCTTGAAAAGGACAAAGAGTTATAACAATACCCATGCATTTAGGAGAAAGTAGGCTATATGTTCTTTACTGAACATCTTGTTTTATGATTAGTTTATATACCAAATATCACATCCCCAAAGAAACAACTCATGAGATGTCGTTATTCAATTAAATGCACGTTTACTCCCTTAACACCTCTTTAAACCCCCAATAAACAAAAATCATTCCTTAGTTGACGTTTTCGACATACCGCGAACATATTCCCAAAATTTCATGTTTCCAACTTTAATAGTTTTCGCTGGGCGTGATGAGTGAGTGAGTCAGTCAGGACATTTTCTTTAAATTATTTTTACCAGAATTCCTCCCCTCCCCATGGGCCCCTTAACCCTTAATCAGGCGCATGGCGGTCTAAACGACCGAAGTCTTAAAATTTTTGCCAGGCAATCCGTTAGAAAGTTAGCGATGCCCCCTCCTCTCCAGACTATCTCGGCCAAGGGATCATCTAGCCATCTGATAGTTTGGCCCGTCTCTAGTCATGCTGTAAAAACTGAAATACTGTGTTTTACAGTAATTTTACCGTTCAAGATGGATATGTCTCAATATATTACTGAGTGTTGGGTTGGAGAGGGCGTCCCCGGGAGAGGAGGTGAGGGGAGGGGGGGGGGGGGGGGCGAGATGACATTATTCTTCCATTTTACTAACCGAAAAAAAATAAATAGAAAGGACCTTTGGTGTTCAGAACTTTCCAGATTTCTTCTCAAAACAACTCCTCTTACAACGGGATATATATTTATAAGGCCTATGAGTACAGAAAAATATTATAAATATTATCTAAATAAGTATAAACTTATATACAACAAAATTAATCCTCAACATTTTTATTAGAAACCAAGATCGTTCAGCGAAGGACTAAAAATTTAGAAAGCTGTCGAAATGACCGATGCGCCCGAGAGTGTTCGTCAGATGAGCGCGCCCGATTGAGGGTTAAATTGGATTTGTGAAAAAAACGCTTTAATACCTATTACATTATTTTTTTAAGCTGTCATTTCCCCCTGAGTTTCATGAGTGAATGAGTTAGTCAGTCAGTTAGGACGCATTCTCTCCCTTTTTCCCCAGAATTTCACCCCACCCCCATTGGTCCCTTAAATTGAATTTATGAAAAAACGGTCGAACACCGATTTACTTATTTTTAAGCTGATTTATTTCGCTGAGTTTCAAATTTCTCGCCTATGTCGTTTGAGATATAGGCCTACACGCTCCGTTAGGAAACCTTCAACCCCCACTTTTCGCCCCTATCACCTCATAATAATTCATCACATCGAAAAACCCTTAGACGCATGTCTGCTTATTTTTTAATGATTAGTTTATATGCCGAGTATCACATCCACAAATGAAACCCCTCGTGAGATATTGTTATTCAATGAAATGCAGGCTTAACCTCCTTAAGACCCCTTTAGAACCTGAATATCCAAAAAACCTATCTTAGTGTACGGTTTTGACATACAACGAACATATCCCCAAAATGCCATGTTTCCAACTTCAATAATTTTGGCTGGGCGATGATGAGTGAGTGAGTGAGACAGGACATTTTCTTTCATTTTTTTTCAGAATTTCAAACCTCCCGATGAACCCCTAAAATTTATTTATGAAAAAAAATATCGAACACATATTTACTTATTTTTAAGCCCCCCTGAGTTTCATGAGTGAGTAAGTGAGTCAATCAGTTAGGACACATTCTTTCCTGTTTTTTCCACAGAATTTCACCCCTCCCCATGGGCCCCTTAAATTGGTTTTATGAAAAAAAACCGGTCGAACACCTATTTACTTATTTTTAAGCTGATTTTTTCCCGCTGAGTTTCAAACTCCTCGCCTATGTCGTTATAGAGATACACGTTCCGTTAAGAATCCTTCAACCCCCACCTTTCACCCCTTTCACCTCATAATATACACCACATCGAATACCCTCAGACACGTGTCTTCTTATTTTTGAATGATGAGTTTATATGCCGTGTATCACATCCCCAATGAAACCAATCGGGAGATATTGTTATTCAATGAAATGCAGGTTTATCCACCTTAAGATCCCTTTAAACCTGAATATCCGAAAATCCTCCCTTAGTAGACGGTTTTGACATACTTCTATAATTTTGGGTGGGCGATGATGAGTGAGTGAGTGAGTGTGTCAGGACATTTTCTTTCAATTTTCTTTTTTCAGAATTTCACCCCTCCCCAAGGGCCCCTTAAATTTGCTTGATGAAAAAACGGTCAAACACCTATTTACTTATTATTATGCTGATTTTTTCCGCTGAGTTTCAAACTCCTCGGCTCTGTCGTTTAAGAGATACACGCTCAGTTAGGAATCCTTCCACCTGTACAGACCCGGGGGGCTGTACCCCCTGAGAGCCACCCCCCATCTTCTACTCAAACCCACCCCAACTGGCAACATCATAAGACCAGAACATCACCTTTGCACGGCAACAGGCGACCACCCAGCTCGGGAGGTTAGCCAACCACTTGCAACACATTCATAAACATTAACACAACAACTAACTGGGGCAGCTACGTCAACGGAATGCTGACTAAGCAACGGCAGGAACTATAAGAAGAGAGGCCTTCTTAGAGCATTATCTGTCATACAGTGTGTGTCGCCGAAGGCCCTGTTCCAGCTACCATCATCAGGTGAGACTCAGCAAGTGTTCAGATAACCTTTACTTTGTAAACACCCATCCACAATCTTGTACACTTAACTTGTATCATTACTTACATTCCCCTAAAAGGGACTTACAATTTCACACTCACTGACCAATAAACACATGGTCAGTAAACTACACTTGTCTTGATAATTACACGCCTCTTTACATCCTCATACCCTTCCTGACTCTCGTCACGATTGACCGTGACCATAGTAGCCAGTAATTGTTTGCTCAGGTTTCATTGTGCTTCCCGCAGGCAACTCGACTACGAAACGTCGAGCCGCTGACGTAATCACGCCCATTGTATCACTCATTCCGTCCAGCAGGCAAGCCGGTGTATTAGCCTGCATTTATAGGTCCATCCCCTTAGCGACACTTGCGTCTTTGCAGGAACACCCCTTAGCGTTTATGTGCTAAACAACACACTACATTGGTAAGCTCACCCAGCTACGGGAAGCTACCCTCTCCTTGAATCACCTTCCAAATTAGTACAATAACATAAGTGTTTTAGCCCTTACTACCCCCCAACTAAGGGATCTAAAACATATTGGTGGAGACGCAGCTACCACGCACAGTAAGGGTAGGACTCATACAACGAGCTCTCGTGGTAGAAACGACCCCTACCGCACACAGCCAAGCGAAAAAGTTGAAATTTCCTTTTTCTCTCAGAAGGCATTAATTTTCCTTCACACGAGCTACACAAGGGATTTTTTTCCCAAACCAACCCCCCACCTCTGGAAAGAATCAGAAATTTAACACACATTTCTTTTTATACCCACCCTTAACTCAGAATGGAACCACATGTAGAAGCAGCAGAGATTGTTAGCCATAGAGGCCATAGGGGTACACCGATACTATTTGCATTATTGCTAAGGTGCCAGAGGCATATACAAAGGCGACAGACACAAATACGGGCACTCCAAACAAAGGTCGGGGCAATACAGGGCAAACAGCCATACACCCCGTCAGAGGGTAGAACAGCGCGATTGAGATGCGCACACAAGCACTTAAGGCACATACATGAACACCTATAGGATCCATGTCCAAAGGAATAGAATATACGACCAATTAATCACTACACATAACACACCCCTAGATAGGATGAGATTGCACTACACAATTTTATACGCCCAATACAGGGAGCTCATTCGCGAACAGGCGTTTCTCCAGTTGGCGGCTACAGAACTGTATAGGACACAAACACATTAATACAGCAATTTGCGAACAGGCCATATGCCTCAATAGGCAGTACGCCCAAATTTGGGAGGAATATAAGGAACTCCAGGCTATCAAAGCCATTTTTGAGTTCATGGTAGGACCAAAAGCCCAGTCTAGAGAGGACATAAGCATAGATACGCTAACTCGGCAATTTGCGAGGATGTCTCTCTCGACACGTACTGCCACACAAGGGAAGGAGTTCGCCGTGGCCACAGTTCGGAAAACGGCCAGGTTAGGCTCCAACACATTACAGGGCCAAGATCACATGGACATACGTCCCTCAGCTCCGGTTCGGAAGGCAATTTTGCCAAACCGAAGGGCAGAACTCACGCCAACCCCCTCGGAACGGACGAACGAGAGGGAGTTGACGCCAGGACTCTCGGACACACATAATAACACAGGGGGAAAACGGGAGGTAACCATGTCATGGGCTGTGAACATAGAGCACGCCCTACAGCACATTAAGCCCACACAAACCTATACACATAGGCAAACACAAGGGCAGGAATCTACCGTGGCCATAGGCCAGAAATCAGTTAGACTACACTCCCATACATCGCCAGGGCAATCATAGGCAATTGCACGGCCTTTACCGCTAGTTCAAACGGCAAGTTTGCCAGAATGGAAGCGGGCACTAGCATGTGTATCCCAGGTGCAAATGCATAAGAGGGTGTTGCCTTCAGCCCATCAGGGTGAAAAACGCACACCCGTGCACACTGACCAGCCACAGACACACAGTACACGGGGTATAAGAAAGGTCGTATTACCTACCCCACAAGGCCGGGCGGTCAGGAACACACACACCCCTATAACCACTGCTAGGGTAGCGCAGAGCGCAATTAGTCCCTCAGACAGAAGCACACTCAGACCAATATCCAGGCACTACGGTGAAAGTAGGCCCAGGCTTACTTTGCTACAAACTCCTCCAGAAAATAGCAAAGAAGCACCTCAATGGGTTTCAGGGGCCTACACTTTAGTGACAGGGCGAAGGTATTCACCTTTCCGAGCAAGGACGCTCGGACGTGAATAACGACTTTCACCATGAATATAACACACACTGTCGTCACCTGAATCACAAATATATATACGGGCAGGTTCTTTTACACGTGAGAAACACGATAATGGATACACAAAGGGCAGATTCCACCCCTGTAAACGGTAGATTTCACACGTATATACAGCAGAACGTGACCAACTCAAAATTATATAATTTAAAATCACTCCTAATTTTTTCTTGGCCCCTAGCATTTTTTTAGGGCATCAAGGGTTTATAGTCATAGTTAGTTCAGATTATAGCTTGGATAATGTAGAGTTTTTAAGGTGCAAAGACAATCGGAGGCCAATCAGTGGGCCACGTGGCTTAGGTCCTCAGAGAACTATTCCGAACGCAGCCTAAGCAACAAGCCACAGCACAGAGCTTGGGCGGGTCTTTCCAAGTAGAAATGACTATCTCGTTATATTTTTCGTTCCTACAGTTTGATAGATTCTTTTGGGATGACTGAGAGACTTAATCGTAAGAAACAGTTAAGAATCTCAAACTACTTTTCAAAAATGGTAGATTTCCCTGAGACGTAACTAGCTTACTGTCTTGCTAACGTCGCCAAATAGGTAAATAGTACACTCAGGTCCTACCTTTCATTTTGAAACTTTTGACATTATTCACGATACAATCTTTACAGATTACCCCCGTCTGGCAACCTGCTTTGATAAGCATAAAGCATTACGGAGACGGGATACAGTATCTTTTCTCTACTCTTTTCAGAGAACTCTCTTAATTTGGATTGATGGATAACTCAATTTTTTTTTCTCACCTCTTTCACCAAGCCCGTGAAGTGCGAATTATCCAAGTTGAACTGTATATATTTAATCCATGGGTATACGTTATATATATTACACTGCCTATAACATGAATTTTTCTCGTCCCCCATAACAGCGCGCAAACTAAACATAAACACCATAGGGTGAAAGTCCCAGATTTTGGGAAAACCCATATATTTCTGGAAGGCACACAGTCAACTCACAGTGACACACAACAGTTAATACACTAGCAAAACGTCCCGGAGACACAAGCCTAAAAGGCACCAGGAATAATTATCCTTGACAAAGACGGTCTAGAACCCCCAAC
Source organism: Meconema thalassinum (assembly GCA_946902985.2). Lineage (NCBI taxonomy): Eukaryota > Metazoa > Arthropoda > Insecta > Orthoptera > Tettigoniidae > Meconema > Meconema thalassinum. The sequence continues at coordinate 130,298,169 of OX336391.1, read as the reverse complement.
CTTCTGGATACCAGGCGTGCAATATCGGGTAACTATCCAATGGGAGGATAGAATAATAAAGGACAGTTACACCTTCAGGTATTCATACGCACAAAACAATAAAATAACCTCCGACACCTAGTCACCAAACACGCGACTAGCGGCCCGGGGACACGCGTACATAAACACAGCTAACTACCAATAACAAGAATGTATTCGCCCCACGCTTACAACAACACAAAATTTGGGAACACAACATGTAGTTAAGGGAAGGTTCTTTTACGTTGCGAGGGACCCGAGACACGCCGTATATGCAGACAATAGTCAGACGTGTCAATAAACATACACACACTGCCTAGGCACATATGACGAGCAAGCAAGCAAAGGATTTCCTGCCGGGTGTAATTCAATATTATCGCAGTCAGCGATAACACACTCGTGAGTAGGCGACCTTCACTAACACGGACAACCTAAGAGTACTCCAGACCTGGCTGGAACATACACATTCATTCACGGCAGTTTCAAAACCCTATATCTCTCAAAATTATAATACGAGTGGCATTCCAAAAGACCCAAATTTTTCACGCCAAAGCGTATTTTCATCTGCGTTTCCCAAACACACGATACACCTGCCATGGGACATACAGTACAAAAAATTGTAACACCAGGACCTTAAACCAAGGCGGGTGCGAACTCACAACCACACAACACAGTCGTGCCAAAAACAAACTAACCAACGGTATTTTTGGCGCGAAAAACACAATCAGAAACCACACTAGGAAGGCAAAAATCCCAACAGACAACACAGACATGAAACACGGAGAATTACACGGGATCGCGGGTCCGAATACCCAGTAAAAATCGGACGCCGTGGAAAACAAAAATCCAGAATCCCATTCAGACGGAAATTGGCCCCATACAAGTACATAAACAGGTAACACCACATTTTCTCCGGCCAAACACCATGCAAAATTTCGATTACACCAGACATAGGAAATAGACCTCCCAAACACAAGTATAGCAATTTCACAAGACAAAGGTCTTACGGAATAAGTAACCACACAACGTTGCTAGCAAAAACAGGACAGATTGACACATTGGCCCTCCCGGAATGTCAAACATATGGCAACACACGGGCTATGGCTAAAGTCACGTTGCGTTAGCCTTCACATAGCGTTAGAAGCTTCCTGTAAACAGGAATATGAAAACATAAACACAGTAAAACACGGAGTTGCAGATTCCACCGCATTGCAACACTGCCGTCGACAGACACTCTTGTTATAACGGAAGTGACAATGACACACGACTGTGATGACACTATCATACAAAAACAAATCTATACCAACACTAACATACAGTACACATGGACATTGGCACAGAATTCAGCATTGTTACAATAGGCCTGGCATTTAGCAATATGCAGATACTGTGGGCCATATTATCTTAGGGCCATAGGAGCATGTTCACAAGAGCGATAACAAGTTACACGCGCCACCTGACACTCAGCCACGCGACACACGATAGGACTTAGCCGATAACAGCCCACCCGCCCGCGTGCTGTAGCGGAACATAGCCACACACACGCAGCTGCGCTAATCACAATTACGACCACGTCCTTCCCACACGCGCTCACTAATCAGGAGCGAATACAGACAGATTCACTGAGGGAACAAACCTCCCCAATAACTTATCCCCTTTTTGTTTTTTATTTAAATCTTGAAAACCAACATAGGCGATCAGGACATGACCAGTTATATTACAAATCACTTGCTACACTTACATTACAAATGAGAGGCCAGATTAGGCTGTGACGTCACAGCGTCACCAAACTTCACCATCCCAAGGAGCGGATAGAAAGCAGATATTGACCAAGTGAGGATGACAGGGGCAGAGATGGATAATGCCAGAGGGATTACCAAAATACCACCTACGGGCTACCATTATACCACCTTTCTCCTTCCATAACCTTGTCACTCACAACATTAGCCAACACAAACACATAAACACATAAAACAGCTAAACCACATGCCAAAATATACATCGGGGTTGATAGACTTCATGCGTTTAAAGAGAGGGCTCACTACGCCCTGGCTCTCAATGCTTACGCCCGAGTATTAGGGGCGAGTCGGAAAAACGACAAATAAGCGTAATGCACATCTCTAAGCGAGAGATGAGGCCAAATTTATATTAACAATTCTTTTTTATTAAATAATCCCGCATGCAAGGGACATAGAATTATTACACCTCGACCTATACCTATCCTTAAATGACAGCGGATACTCCTCATATCCCCCCGCACGCATGGAATATCCCACCAACACACCTGGGTTATTATTATTGAACCTGCATGGCACTTTTTTGAAAAATTTTTACACACTTGGGAAATACCTACCCCCGTCCACTCACTGTAAAGACATCCCAGCTGCATCAACGGCTCTCGGCCACCATTAACATGGAGTCCAAAGTTGCGCAACCCTCTCCTACCATGCTTTAAGCCTATTCAACAAATAACACCCCCCGGATCCTAATAACAAAGGGCCCAACGCCATAAAAACTCTATTAACGCCTCCAAGTGAATTACCAAGGCATTACCGCTGGAAGTCCGACGTAGCTACAGAAGGCCTAAAGTAGTCCATGCATTTAGAAGATTCTACAACACCAGAACACTTAAAAATTTTACATTATTTACACAGTAAATTACTTACAGATCACACTATTTCCTTTTATTAACACAAAAGGAATCTGATAACACGCTGAATGGTGATGACAGCGTAAACAGAAGGGCAGAGGCGCCACACAGAAGCAGAGCTGGGGAAGGCGATGATGAGCCTTACCCCTGTTGGCTCAATGACCCAGACCAAAAAGACGAACTACGTAAGGTTGAAGCATTCATGGCCTGGCGCGGGCAAACGCCAAAACCGGGGGTGCGTCTAGCCTACCCCCTCGGCAAAGGATAGTTACACCCACTATGCGCCACGGTCGTCGAAGCCAAGACCTGCTGGGGAGACTTTTGACAAACGGGGGGAGAATTAGCCAACTCCGCACTGGACTCAGGAGAGGAACCAAGGGACGCCCAAATTAGGACTAGACTCCTAGCTTAGTATTTAAGTAAGTAGAGCTCCTATGGCGGGAAGCTGGTCTCCTACTCGCAGGAGTGAAGCAGGATCTCAGAATTCAGCGGGATCAATCCTAGATCCGACAAGTCCTTGCCCCGCGTGGCACAGGTGAAGACAACCAAATAAACAAATAATGAATAATATGAAATATAAATAATATGGAATGAAGGCGATCATTCGAACCCGCGCCCACATAAATGGCTGACAACGGGTCGCCAGAGCGTAAATGGTCACGCACCGGGCGGCCAGAGATATTAAATGAGGAGCACAGCGAGCCCTCACAGGGGTTCTAGTGGGCAAGCCCAACAATGATGAATACATCAATAAAATGACACAGGAAGAATAATGACAACATATGCAAATACAACGGCAATGAACAGGATGGCCGGGCGAGGCTTTTTTGGCACCGCAGTCGCCCGGGACTTTATTAATTACTAGTATTAAGCAATAATATAAATGTCGACAACTAGTATTAAGGGAACGGAATCCGGCGGTTTTAGAGACAACCGGTGTTTCTAGAATACGCGCGGGTGGTGATCTGAGGAAGTAAATTGCCTCAGGCGATCGCTCTGGTCGAAATTTTAGCATGTAAGACAGTTGCATTTTGGTACGCTACTTAGAATTAAGCAAATTTTATAAGCGCTGTTGCTAAATAACAGCACAGCTAATTTCGGCACTAGATTAAGGCAAAACCATTCGGCTTATAAATATCATTTTTTTTTTCATTTATCATAATTTAGACTAAACATTTCGGCACCTGGCGACTAAAAACCATTGCCAGGGTAAGCCCGATAATACATTAAGATAAGTAAGAATAAGGCAAAATATTTCGGCACCTGATGACAAACAAACCCGTCATCAGGGTAAGCCCGACAATACGTTAAGTTAACTAAGATTAAGATAGCGAGCTCGGCACCTGGTTACTAAAAACCGTTACCAGGGTAAGCCCGACAACGCATACAATAAGCTAGATAATACCTAGGCTAACCTAGAAGTAAGGTACACCTCAGTGGCGCCACACTTAGTCTTATAAATTAAGCGCCACGTGATGTATTGCCATGTATTGTAAATGCATTATTATTCACTAATCCACTTTTACCCACACAGGAAAGCGAGGAAGCAAACGAACATACATGTCTTCCAAATAGATGGCCAATAATCCATTTTTTATTTCACAGATGACAAGGAGCACGTGCATGTCTATTGTAAATATCTTTTCCACACCAAATTACACACACCCTTATCTCTATCACAAAAACACACTGTTCCTCTTCGCTCTTCAGTCGCGCCAATAAGGTGACGGTGCCGCGATCAGCGACGTAAGGTGACGTGGGGCACCGAGCGACGCTGACGCAAACACACGTTCGATATGCTTCAATAAAAAGCAATATTCGGTAGCCAGGGGCGGTGCAGAGGTTGTGAGCACCTACCCTCGCTGCCAAGGTAAATTTTTCCACCCACGGGGAAAATTTACGGAAGGAAAAGTAACGGCATGACCACTAACCCACAGCCATAGGTGAGAGGCACCTACAGCCAGCGGGTAAAAGATGAAGGGAGAATGAGTCGACAAGAGCGCTACAGAAGGCCTAGGGAATGAAACGAGGTACCAGGCTCATGAGCGAAACGGTATAGATATAAGGTCATTATTTTATGTTATTTTATGTTACATTATGCCATGTTATATCATCATTGTATAAGCAGAAAATGTAAAGCCAAAGCATACACAAACATAGTGATGCTCAACTGTGTACCTAAACACATAAATTCACAAATTGTCACACCATTTTACACGCCATAATGTACACACTGATTTTAATTTCTACCCTTCTAACTTAAAATTTGTGAAGGTGTCCCGTTTTACCCCAACACAATAAACTATATTTTACGTATTCCTTTAACTTATACCCTGGGACACCTATTTTTCTCTATTTTCTTCCATCTTTCACACTAAAACATTGCAGGGAGCAATTTTTTCCCCAACACAGCGCCGGACGGCACAACCACCCGTCCAGCCTTGGGTTTTTTCCTCCCTGCACAATATTAACACATATATAATGTCAAAATCACGTATTTTTTGTTATTGTACTTTTTAATATTTCAAAAGTCAACTTTTTAAATGAACTGTTATAAATTATCATATGTGTATCCCAAAACCTACCCCTCTGAGCACATGCTGGTCCCACATCAACACGACACCGCTACACCTACACGACATCAACACAGAAGAAAAGAAGAAGAAGTACAAGGAGGAAACAAAAACGATCCATCACATCAGCACCCCCACTCCACGTTCCGTTCCCGTTCGCGGGGACGCGAACTAATCGAAGAAGAAGACTTGTACAGGCCCGAGGGGCTGTACCCCCTGAGAGCCACCCCCCATCTTCTACTAAAACCCACCCCAACTGGCAACATCATAAGACCAGAACATCACCTTTACACGGCAACAGGCGACCACCCAGCTCGGGAGGTTAGCCAACCACTTGCAACACATTCATAAACATTAACACTACAACTAACTGGGGCAGCTACGTGAACGGAATGCTGACTAAGCAACGGCAGGAACTATAAGAAGAGAGGCCTTCTTAGAGCATTATCTGTCATACAGTGTGTGTCGCCGAAGGCCCTGTTCCAGCTACCATCATCAGGTGAGACTCAGCAAGTGTTCAGATATCCTTTATTTTGTAAACACCCATCCACAATCTTGTACACTTAACTTGTATCATTACTTACATTCCCCTAAGAGGGACTTACAATTTCACACTCACTGATCAATAAACACATGGTCAGTAAACTACACTTGTCTTGATAATTTCACGCCTCTTTACATCCTCATACCCTTCCTGACTCTCGTCACGATTGACCGTGACCATAGTAGCCAGTAATTGCTTGCTCAGGTTTCATTGTGCTTCCCGCAGGCGACTCGACTACATAACGTCGAGCCGCTGACGTAAGCACGCCCATTGTATCACTCATTCCGTCCAGCTGGCAGGCCGGTATATTAGCCTGCATTTATAGGTCCATCCCCTAAGCGACACTTGCGTCTTTGCAGGAACACCCCTTAGCGTTTAAGTGCTAAACTACACACTACACTGGTAAGCTCACCCAGCTACGGGAAGCTACCCTCTCCTAGGAATCACCATCCAAATTAGTACAATAACATAAGTGTTTTAGCCCTAACTACCCCCCAACTAAGGGATCTAAAACACACCCCTACTTTCCACCCCTTTCACCTCATAATATACACCACATTGAAAAACCCTCAGACACGCGTCTTCTTAATTTTACTGATGAGTTTATATGCTGAGTATCACATCCCCTTATGAAACCAATCGGGAGATATTGCTATTCGATGAAATGCAGTTCTACCCCCTTAACACCCCATTAAAACCTGAATATCCAAAAATCCTTCCTTATTGGGCGTTTGCGGGCCTTGAAGAAGCTGCATACCAAATTTCATTCCAATCCGTTCGGTGGTTTCTGAGATTTCGTGAAGAATGAATGATTGAGTGAGTGAGTGAGTGAGTGAGTGGTATTTGACAAATATATAGGAGACTAGCTGTACCCGGCATGCGATGCAATGCCAATCAAAGAAGGTATTGGCATTGTAATATTGTTTCTTGAGTAGCTTTTGGAAACAATCTCTTTCAATTTTCGTTAACTGCCTCTAAACTATCGTAAAATGTATTAACTAATTTTGAAACATTCGTGGGAGTGTGCACAACAATTCACCTACGTTTTATCGCAATCGGATGAATGGGATATGAACGCATACGGAATTTTGTTTAAACGATTCGTGTGCTGTCACTCATTTTTTAACATTTACTCTTGCGCTACCTACTGTGAAATGGATTTACTAAGTTAAAAACCTTCACGTAGACCTAAGTCTACACAACAACTCAACAAAGTTTCATCGATGAATGGTATATGAACGAATATGGGATTTTGTTGAAACGCTTCGCGCGTCGGTACACATTTGTTGCATCTACTCGTACCCTACCTCTTGTAAACGTCGAAAACCTTGCCAGGCGTATACACACCAACTCATTAAAGTTTCATCGCAATCAGATGAATGGCATACGAACGCATACGGGATTTTTTTTTAACGTTACGCATGCCGTCACTCATTTGTTGAATCTACTCGTACGCTACCTATTGTAAGCTAGATTTACTAAGCCTCAAACTTTTCCTCGAGTGTACACAACCATTTACCAAAGTTTCATCGCAATCGAATGAATAGTATATGAATGCATACGGGACTTTGTTGAAGCGATTTGCGCACCTTCACTTATTTGTTGAATCTACTCGTGGGCTACCTATTGTAAAATGGATTTACTAATCCAGAAAACTTTCCTGGAATGCCCATAACAATTCACCAAAGTTTCATCGCTATTGGATGAATGGTATATGAACGCATACGGTACTTGGTTGAAACGATCCACGTGCCGTCGCTCATTTGTTGAATAAACACGTAGGCTATCGATTGTAAAATGCATGCACTAAGTCAGAAACCTTCTTTGGAGTGTACACATAAACTCACCCAAGTTTCATCTCTTTCGCACGATTGGTATATGGACTCATTATGGGACTTTATTGAAAGGCTTCGCCCGTTGTCGCTCATTTGTTGAATCTACTCGTGCGCTACCGATTGAAAAGTGGATGATCTTAGCCAGTAACCTTCCCTGATGTATAAACAACATCTCACCCAGGTTTCATCGCTATCGGACGAATGGTATATGAACGCATACGCTACTTTGTAGAAACGCTTCACACGTCGTCGCTCATTTGTTCAATCTACTCGTTCGCCACCTATTGTAAAAAGGATTTACTAAGTCAGAAACCTTCCTTGAAGTGTACACAACATCTCACCCAAGTTTTTTGGCTATCGGACGAATGGTATATGAACGCATACGGGACTTGGTTGAAATGTTTCACGCGTCGTCGCTCATTTGTTGAATCTACTCGTGCGCTACCTATTGTAAATGGATTAACTAAGCCAAAAACCTTCCCTGGAGGGCACACAACATCTAACCCAAGTTTAATCGCAATGGGATGAATGGTATATGAACGCATGTGGTCTTTGTTGAAACGAATCGCAGGCCATTTTGTTGAAGCTACTCACGCGCCATCTATTGTAAATTGGATTTACTATGCCTATAACTTTCCCGGAAGTGCGCACAACAACTCACCAAAATTTGATCGCAATCGGATGAATTGTATATGAACGCATAGCCAACACTCATTTGTTTAAACTACTCGCGCGCTATCTATTGTAAATTTGGTTAACTATGCCTATAACCATCCCGGAAGTGTGCTAAACAACCCACCAAAACTTGGTCGCAATCGGATGAATTGTAGGCTATATGAACGCATAGCCACCACCCATATGTTTAAGCTACTCGCGCGCTCTCTATTGTAAATTGGATTAACTATGCCTATGACCATTCCGGAAGCGTTTACAACAATTCACCAACATTTGATCGCAATCGGATGAATGGTTTATGAACGCATAAAATACGAACAAACAGACATTCCTTTCTACATATATATCTTGTTGTTGTACACACTTCCGGGAGGTTTATAGGCATAGTTAATCCATTTCAGAATAGATAGCACGCGAGTAGTTTAATCAAATGCGTAATGGCGATGCGTTCATTTACAATTCATCCGATAGCGATCAAATTTTGGTGAGTTGTTGTTCACGGTCTCGGAAAAATTATAGGCTTAGTAAATCCAATTTTCAATAGATGGCGCGCGAGTAGCTTCAACAAAATGGTGTGCGTTTGTTTCAAGAAAGTCCCACATGCGTTCATATACCATTCATCCCATTGCGATGAAACTAGGGTGAGAAGTTCTGTACACTTCAGGTAAGGTTTCTTGCTAGGTAAATCCACTTAACAATAGGTAGCGCACGAGTAGATTCAACAAATGAGCGATGACGGGCTATGGGTTTCAACCAAGTCCTGTTTGCGTTCACATACCATTCGTCCGATAGCGATGAAACTTGGGTGAGAGGTTGTGTACACTACAGGCAAGGTTTCTGGCTTAGTAAATCCACTTTACGATAGGTAGGGCACGAGTAGATACAACAAATTAGTGACGACGCGCGAAGCTTTTCAACAAAGTACCATATGCGTTCATATACCATTCGCCCGATAGCGATGAAACTTGGGTGAGATGTTGTGTACACTTCAGGGAAGGTTTCTGACATAGTGCATCCACTTTACAATAGGTATCGTACAAGTAGATTCAACAAATGGACGACGGCACGCGAACCGCTTAAACAAAGACCCGTATGAGTTCATATACCATTCATCCGATTGCTATGAAACTTTGGTTGAATTGTTGTGCACACTCCAGGAAAGGTTTCTGACTTAGTAAATCATTTTTACAACAGGTAGCGCACGAGTAGATTCAACAAATGAGTAACGGCGCGGGTATAGTTTAAAAAAATTCCGTATGCGTTCATATACCATTCATGCGATTGCAATGAAATTTGGAGAAATGCTGTTTCCACTCGCGCAAAAATGTCTGATTTAGTAAATCCATTTTACAATATTGGTAGCGCACGAGTGGATTCAATTAATGAGCGACAGCGCGTTAATCGATTCAACCAAGTCCAACCGATTATGATAAAACTTTGGTGAGTTGAGTACAGTCCTACGAAGGTTTATGAATTAGTAAATCCGTTTTTCAATGCGTGGCGCACAAGTAGATTCAGCAAATGAGTGACGGCACGCAAATCGTTTAAACAAAATCCGTATGCGTTCATATGCCATTCATCCGATTGCGATGAAACTTTCATGAGTTGTTGTGTACATGCCAGGGAAGATTTTAGGCTTAGTAAATCCATTTTACAATAGGTAGCGTACGAGTATATTCATCAAATGGGTGACGGCTCTCGAATCGTATCAAGAAAGTCCTGTATGCGTTCATATACCATTCATTTCATTGCGATGAAACTTTGGTGAGTTGTTGAGCACGCTCCCATGATTATTTTTGAGATAGTAAATCAAGTTTACAATAACTTAGAGATGGTTAACGAAAAAAAAAATGGGGAATCCAAAAGCACTTCAACAAACAAAGTTACAACGCCAACACTTTCTTTGATTGGCATTGCACGCATGCCGGGTACATCTAGTAGTATTATATAAATAGGTCTAGGATTGGGAAGGGTACAATCGTGTCCATGAGTATCTGGTACTCGCCAGTTTTAGGATGGCTGGGGGTGAAGTCGTTAAACATACCTTTCAGACCAAACAACTCAATCGGTAAACACCTACAGTACACAACTGCAACTAAGAACAAGTCGTTCCGTGAAAAACTATACAGCCTATTTTCATATATCCTACCCATGCTAATTGGCTCTATCAACATACAAAAATTCAGTTTGTTGTGATAGCTTCGTAGATATTCAGAAACGTCTAAATATTTCAGATGGTCGCAAGGTTGGATTTTTATTTATGTACTATTACATGAAGATTATTGTGTACGTGTGGTATTCAAAGATCAATCGCATGATTGGACACAAGAAGTAAAAACGAGATTTTAAAATTTTGCACAGCTGCCACCTTGTGGTTATGAAAACAATTGAAATAAATTAGATGCCAGTGGATTAACATGTGTATAAGCATTTAACGTGCAAAGTTTCACTGCACTCGGATGGTTAATTCGCGAGAAACGTCCATTTAAATATGTATACTTCGCATCGCCGCCATGTTGGATTTGTGCTCACCAGGTTACTGAAAGTCATAAAGGGGAACTTATGTTCATAGCCTCTATGAACACTAAAAAATTCAGTTTGATTGCTGTAAAAGATTCGTAGATATTGAGAACCGTCAAAATATTTCGGATGCTCGCCATTTTGGATTGTTATATGTATAGGCCATAGAGTTATGTACCATTAAAGGAAAATTATTGCGTAGCTTCATTATTCAAACTTTCACTTCTATCGTATGATTACGACACCAGAAAAAAAAACTTAATTTTAAAAATTCGCACAGTCGCCATCTTGAGGTTATGGGAACAATTGAACTAAATTAGATGCCAGTGAATTACAATATGTATAATCATTTACTGTACCACATTTCACTGCGTTCAGATGGTTAAATCACGAGAAAAGTCTATTAATGTTTCAAATTCGCTTGGCCGCCATGTCCGTTTTGTACTTTACAGGTTTTTGAAAATTACGTAGATAAACTTGTAGCAGTACCCTTTATCTCCGTACAAAATTTCAGGGTAATATCATAAATAGTTTCGGAGATATTGAATGCCAGTGGAATAATTCGCACAGGCGCCATTTTGAGGTTATGTGAACTATTGAACTAAATAAGATGCCAGTGCATTACAATGTGTATAGACATTTGCTGTACCAAGTTTCATTACGGTTGGATGGTTAAATCGCGAGAAAAGTCTATTTAAAAGTCTCAACTTCGCTTGGCCGCCATGTTGGTTTTGTAGTTACCAGGTTTTGAAAGTCTCATAGGTGGACTTGTAGTAGTTCTCTTGATTACCGTTTAAAATTTCAGGGACATAACGGTAATAGTTTCGGAAATATTGAATGCTGGTGAAATTTTTGCACAGCCGCCATGTTGGATTGGTGTGACACAATAACATTTGAAGGGCACGGTCGGGGTCGGCCAGAATGGTGTTATGATATTACCGAACTTCATTGAAATCGCTTCAGCCGTTTAGAAATTATTAGGGGAGGACACACACGCGAATCACACACACAGACAGACACACGGACAAAAGGTGATCTCATAAGCCTATTTCTTCATAAAATGAAAATAGGCTAAAAATGGAAATGTATATATGTCCAAAGCTAATGGACTCCGACACCGTTTAGCCGATTGCATTGAAATTTTGTAGGGTTGTAGTGCACACCCCAAGGAAGTTTTTTGGCAACAATAATTTTAGATAGCCCTCTCCATTTATTTCATTTAGGCCCTTTTGCACAAATCTACACCGTTTTACTGGGCTCAAATCTACACCGTTTCACCGAGCTGAACTGAATTGTACATACTTACAATTTGGAACAAGACGAGTAACACTATCTACTTGAAAATTCGGACAGCCCCCTCCATTCCCTTCATTTGGGCCTTTGGCACAAATACTGAATTTCCATTCACCAGAAGCTTTATAATGTTATTTAAGGACGTCGTCACGAGGATGCAGACTTACAGAATTGCCGAGGATTCGTTATTTTACAATACGAGCAGAGAAAATGTTAATTTCCTTGCTTCTATGCATATTTTATTTCATTTTTTCTGTTTTGTAGAAAGAATGCAAACCATATTTTAGGGTCTTGTTTATACAGGTGGTGACACTCTTCGTACCGAGGTTCGCGACACTGACGTCTATCTATTTAACAGGCCGTTATTCCTTCTGGCAAATATTATCTCTTACAAGGACAGAATGCAAGAGGAATTGGACCTCGAGATATGTTGTTGCAATGGTATCGTTCATCAATCCCTATCCTCTTATCTTATATTATATAACAAGTAGTTCCGTGAAGAAATATACAGCCTATTTTCATATATCCTACTTATGTTAATTGCCTCTATCTACACACAAAATTTCAGATTTGATTGCTGTAATAGATTCGTAAATATTGAGAACCGACTAAATATTTCCGATGGTCGCCATGTTGGATTTTATATATGTAGGTCCTAGAATTATGTACTGTTACATGAAGATTATTGTGTACGTGTAGCATTCAAACATCAATCGCATGATTAGGACATAAGAAGTAACAAGAAGATTTTAAAATTTCGCACAGCTGCCATCTTGTGGTTATAGAAACAATTGAAATAAAGTAGATGCCAGTGGATTAACATTCGTATAAGGATTTACTGTACCAAGTTTCACTGCACTTGGATGATTAAATTGCGAGAAACGTCCATGTGAATATTTATATTTTGCGTCGCCGCCATGTTGGATTTGTGATCACCAGGTTATTTAAAGTCCTATAGGTGAACTTAAGTTCATAGCCCCTATGAACATAAAAAATTCAGTTTGATTGCTATAATAGATTCGTAGATATTCAGAGCCGTCTAAATATTTCGGATGGTCGCCATGATGGATTGTTAAATGTATAGGGCATAGAGTCATGTACCATTAAAGGAAAATTATTGCGTGGATTCATTATTCAAACTTTCACTTCGATCGCATGATTACGACACAAGAAATAAAAACCTAATTTTAAAATTCGTAAAGCCGCCATCTTTAGGTTATGTAAACAATTGAACTAAATTAGATACCAGTGCATTACAATGTGTAAAACCATTTCCTGTACCAGATTTCATTGCGTTTGGAACATTAAATCGCGAGAAAGGTCTATTTAAAATTATCAAATTCGCTTGGCCGCCATGTTCGTTTTGTAGTTAACCGGTTTCTGAAAGTCTTATAGATGAATTTCCAGTAGTGCTCTTTATCTCCTTACAAAATTTCAGGGTGATACCTCTAATAATTTCAGAGATATAGAATGCCGGTGAAATATTTCGCACATCCGCCATCTTGTGGTTATGTAAACAATTGAACCAAGTTAGATGTCGGTGCATTACAATGTGTATAATCATATACTGTACCAAGTTTTATTGCGTTTGGTTGGTTAAATCGCGAGAAACGTCTATTTAAACGTCGCAAATTCGCGTGGCCGCCACGTTGGTTTTGTAGTTACCAGTTTTTCAAAAGTTTCATCTGTGAACTTCTAGTAGTTCCCTTTATCACCGTAAAGAACAGGGTGATATCTGGAATAGTTTCGGAGATATTGAATGCTGGTGAATTATTTCGCACAGACGCACAGTGGTCCTTTTAGGGTATCTGGCCGCGCAAAATACCTTTGCATATAGAAATGGTCTATAAACCTTAAAATAACTGTTCATAATTATGTAAAACGATTTCCTTATTGTCATTTATAAGAATTTAAGTTTGACTGTCGCCCCGGAGGTCCAGGTTCGATTCCCGCCTCTGCCAAGAAATTTTAATTCTTGTGTGACGGCTGGTACGTGGTAAACTGAGCTTCCTGAGGCAAAACTGTGAAGAGGAGGATGCGATTCCCATCCCCAATCATCTTGGAAGTGGTTTTCCGTGGATTCCCCCTCTTCTACTCCTGGCAAATGCTCAGATGGTTGCTAACTTAGGGCCACGGCCGCCGTCTTCTCAAACCTACCTTAAATGACCAAATAGTAGTACAGGCATCACAATAACACAGGTTATCACACAAATTACACAGACACACCCAAAATACATGGGACTATACGACCACGATGTCGCAGCCCCTAAAATAAGCAACAACAAGAATTGAGGTTAAATTTTTCAACTGGATTTGGATTTTCCTTAACGCCGCTAAACTGGCAGAAAATTCTGCATTTTTTTCAACAAGTTCAGTGGTGTCTCTCCTTCCTTCTAAGCGTATACTCACTTGACCGGCTAACGCTAGCTCCTCCCTGCTGAGTTTTTGTATTAGAGGTCGCAATTTCCTTCGTTTCGAAAATTCACTCCACTCCACGAATGAATGAAAAGGACGACTCACATTACCTGTATTCCCTCTCCATGTTCCCTTCCAGGCTATTCTTATTTCGTGACAAACTTTCTTATGATCGTGTGATTGGCAAACCAAGTTTTTCTTAACTGCGCGGAAAAATGAATAAGATTTTTTCTAACAGACTATCCAAGGGATAGGTTCAAATGCTTTCGCTTTTCCACCTGCATGGTGCCAAACATCGGAAAGATCTTTCCGCGAAAATCCTCCCGACAACACTAAAAGGAGAGCATAAGTGAAAGTTGCAAAAAGTTGCAAGTAATTTTTACACAGAAAACATAATAGGGTGTAGGCTATAGGCTTATGGAAAGAAAATCACCAATGGTTGACAATTGTGAATTTCCTGGTCTAAAAACCCATAAAAGAAGAATTATTTTAAAACAAAAAATTCACCATTTTCAAACGTTTATCACATAAACACATTGATTTTTATAAGATTTTGCAAATTTCATAAAGAAAGATTATATCATAGTCTGCCTTATCCAATGGCAAACGATGAAGATAGCTGAAATAACAGGTCTTGACAAGCACAAGATTCAAACACAAATAATCAGCTTTGCTTCCAGCTGTGGATGCGATAAAAAACGTCCTACTTCAGCGGTCTTTCACAATCCAGGGGGTGAACAAATAAGACATATAAGTACAGTTATGAGGTCCTCTGACATTGCTGATACTAAAAATGACATACAACATAAAAATACAAGACTTTTTTTTACATTTTGAGCGCCCAGATCATGCAAAAGGACCACTGTGAGACGCCACGTTGGATTGGTGAGACACCAAATTTGAAGGGCACGGTCGGGGTCATCCGGAATAGTGCTATGAACTTACCGAGTTTCATTGAAATCGCTCCAGCCATTTAGAAGATATTAGGGGGGACACACACCTCTCTCTCACACACACACGGACAAAAGGTGATCTCATAAGCCTATTTTTTCAAAATTGAAAACAGGCTAAAAACCCGCACTCAAAATCAGGCGTGTATTAGTTCACATCCCAATATGACGGATATAAAGTTAATTATGTCGGGCAAAGTGGAAGACAACTCGGATCACGTCACAAACGACATGCACGTGTGATTGACACAAAAAACCGTCCGCCATATGCGAGCACATGTACAACAATGATCATCCATTCACTAACATAGAAACAGATTTGAAAATTCTACACTACAAAGCAAAGGGAAAAGCTTTCGACATTAAAGAATCCATAGACATATAACTAGCGAAGAGAGATAATCCAGTGATTCTGAAAGAACACATATTTTTTGAAAGGTCACCACTTTTCGCGCTGCTAAATAAAATAAATTCACACTAGTAAAAAATTCCTCTCGGCACGCCGGAAGGCGGAGGTAGATTTCACCGGGCAAACTTCGTGATAGGCAGTATATGCAGGTTTTCGTAAAAGGATCAGACCTCATTTATTGCGAGAAAGTATTTCACAATTGGAGCTTAATTAACATTAATTTTCGTCATTCTATGCATATTTTAAGCATTTTATTGCCTTATGGGGACGGTAACCTTCTCGTCTTTTCGGGTCCATTTTTATACTTGTGGTCACATGGTCACTATGCAAGGTTTCGACACTGATGTGTAACTACCTAAAGGTCTGCTACGTCTTCACGCAAAATTTTATCTCCCGCAGAGATTTTGGTTGGTTCCACAGTTTAGGGGCTGCGACAACGAGACGGTCTTTTTCTAGTAGTAGTTCCTAATTTTGCTAGCAAATACTAGTCAACGACACCTAGCTGTGAACATGGCTACTAGATGCACCAAACGTTGGAACTTCCCCTCCGATGGAAAGCATACTGAGGGATTTTTGCGCTCATAGAAAATCCGACAACTTCAGCCGGCTTTGATCCTGCGACCTTGGGCATAGAAGTTCAGCATAATACCAGTACGTCACCGAAGCCGCTTCCCACAGAATAAGTTGGAAAACTGAATGTGATCTCGTGCAATAGCGTTGTCATGGCAACGTCTGATGGCTCATCCCTCATCCATTTATTAGAGTTGTCATGGCAACCTCTGATGGCACTTGGCATTTTCTTCTAATTCCGAAAATATTTTGCTCTTTCCTTGGCGTAATGGTGGGTCATATCAAAAATTCTTTCAGATAAAAGTTTTAGTTAATTATAACGGGAATATTGTCCATTTTGTACGGTCTTGATATTGTGCCTATTAAGATAGATATGATTAATGTTTCCCGAAAAACACACTTTTTTCCACCCCTTTGGTCTACGGTTGGTGCTAACAAGAAACTTTTCAAACATACATTTTGGCACATATCCGACACATATTATGAACTTTGAATGGATTCGATATTTTACGAATTAAGAGAATTATAGCGATATTTCACTTTATCGGAAAAAGCCCCCCATTTTTACCCCCCTCGACCGATTTTGCCCATTAATGAACTCGTCCGAGATTGTAAGGTGATACATATTATGTAAAAAATTCAAAGTTATTGGTGCAAAATTACGGCAGTTATCGTGTCCACAAGAAACTGATATATATATATATACATCAATTATATACACACTTTTGAACTGACAGTGGTTTTGGGGTCTAGGGGATGTGAAACACGAAGATATGTCAAAATTTTCCGGAAGTCGAAATATGGTACCCATTACAATAGTTAGCTTTCTAATGAAATCTACCTAAAAGCAACGAATCTCAGGTAATATGTCTGAGTGTAATTTTGTACATGGCCTATGTTGTAAACAATAACACATTACATCTTTTTTGTATCTTGCTATTTCATCATACGACCAACAATAAGGGAGTTATTAATGATTTTGTACATTTTGGCCGAGATTTTTTAAGTCCCAGGAATAACTTAAAAATTGATTCGAATCAAATTTCAGAAAATAGTTTTTTTATTACTTTTATTATATTTTTTACGTCTTGTAGGGTCGGAAACCAACATGATTTTTTTTGTCACTTGCAATTTTGGTTTCAGGTGATAGAATTTTATTCCACTAGGACTCATGCGTATCTATATACCTTTTTTCATTGGTTTCTTTCCAGTATGATCTGATTATGTATTGTAATATTTATAGAGAGGTTTTGTGGGTTCGGAAACAATACGTGATTTTGAATCTAATTTTATACTCGTCGTGCCGTATGTATAATGTGAGTTATTATCTTTGTAGGCCTTTTTAAGAAGGTATAATATATAATATTTCCGCGGTGTTCTTTAATTCTGATGAGTGCTTTTATTTTTCGTCAATTGAATACTTCCGTTTGCCAGTACTTGACTGCTCTTAGCTCATCGTTCATAAATTTAGAAGCGTTGTCATGGTAACCTCTGATGGCACTTGGCATTTTCTTCAACTCCGAAATCATTTTACTCATCCCTTGGCGTAATGGTGGGTCATATGAAATATTCTTTCAGACAAACGTTTTAGGTAATTAGTAGGGGAATATTTTCCATTTTGTACGGTTTTGATATTGTGTCTATTAAAAGAGATATGATTAATGTTTCCCGAAAAACCCACTTTTTTCCTCTCCTTTGGTCAATGGTTGGTGCTATCAAAAATCTTTTCAAACATAAATATTTGGCACTTATCCGGCACATATTATGAACTTTGAATGGATTCGATATTTCATGTATTAAGAGAGTCATAGGGATATATCACTTTTTCGAAAAAGAAGCCCCCCATTTTCACATGTAAAAAATTCAAAGTGATTGGTGCAAAATTACGGCAGTTATCGTGTCCACAAGAAACTGATATCTATACATATATATATACTGAGCCCGTCAGAGGAGCTGCCAGGATAGCCAACAACCGCAATGACTTCCCTAACATCTCATCCGTCGGACCTAACTGCCGTGAGGATCAGGTGAACTTCCAAATAGGCCAAAGCGGCACGAGAAACTGTAGTCCACGGGGATCGTGGTACATGGTGACGAAGGTCATAGACTGCCTAAGGAAAGGTTCACCTTAAAAACTAGACTGAGAAAGAAACATCCAGACTTATGTAAAACACCGTGAACATTTATTATAAATTTTACAAACCCCTAGCCTAGTTCGGAGGGTTTCTATCGGCTAATCCGCAAGCTAATAAATAATCAAAAATAAAGTGCAGGTACCTACCTGAGAAGTTACAGTAAAACCTCGCGAAAGATCTGTCTCACCATAATAAAGCAACAACAGCAACACTAGGAAAATGGTACGACGCAAATTCCTAGGTCAAGTTACAAGATCAAGCTAATATCAGAATCTACATTTAACAGGGTAGCAAAACAAATCTATGTTAGGATGATACCATCTCCACATTTACATTTAACGTTAATTCATCTAGCTAAGTCCTATCAATTAATAACAAAATTTACGGCGGTGACGTCCGTAATATCAAACAATTACATTCAAATCTAAGTGATCAGCCATAGAAAAAAACATCTAAGTCATTCTTATAACTAGGTGCTAGTCAGCACTCAAAAGGGTAACATAGAGGATTCGTGCACTTTTACATCATGAGTAAATAAATAAGAGACCACAGTTTTATTCAAATGCCTGCCTACACCTTGGTTTACTGTTTGTAAGCCATAGTCATCTAATGTGTGTAGTTACGGTGACGACTGCGTAGTGAAGACTACGTCTAACATCGTATGGCCTGCGCTCCACCAGCTACGAACTCAAGGTTCGAGCAAGCTTCAGTCGCAACAAAAAGTGTCAGCTGTCCTCAAGTCATTTCCTCCAGGAAATACCTTCATTAGCACGGCTATGTCAGCAGGTTCCAAATGCAAATGAACAAGGTTAAGCAGAAAGGATTCGTTAGTTAGCTTTTGTTTATCAAAATTATGCTTTTTATTATTAAGATGTCGGTTTAGGTTATCGTTGGTTTCTGGCGAATAATACTGACAAGCCTGGGCACGGAGTGTCTCCCTTGAGATCATCTCTGCCAAAAAGCCTCGACTCAAAAGTCGGAATACAATCAGCGAGCAATAACAACTCGGACACACAATAACACAAGTTACCAGCGGCGCACAGCTCGCGTTCAAATACTCTGGGACGGGCCTGGACACAAGCAGTTACCTTCCCTAAATATGTGGTCCACGGGAACAATCCCGGACATGGTACACAAAAATACCCTCATACATGAAAAACCTCCCTAGCGGGGCTAGCCTACAACGTACTATAGAAAACCTGACATAACTGTACTCGTCAAAACAACGGTACACGCAACAGCGCTTAACTAACAAATGACAATCTACAGAACATATGAGCAGATATAAGAATGGACACTGGGTTCCATGAGCTATAATTGCAATGAAAGGGAAAGTGAATGCTAAAAGCATTCTGTCTCACTTAGAAGCATGCGCTCTCACACGGGCGCTGAGAAGTATTCACAAAACCTGTTCGTGTCGCCGCAGGCTACAAGATTCCTGCGCTGTATGACACAACACACTAACTAGGCCGGCAATTTAAGCAAGATAATAACTGTACAACTGGCCTCATAATAATACCTTTACCATAGGTTATAAACCTCGAAGAATATGTGCATAAAAACACGCTATAAATCTGAATACAATCATATAACTCTGTGTTTCACATCAAAGACGTTTAAAAGGTAGCAATGTCACTAATTGCTGGAGCTCTCTGCTCTCAAAGATAAATTACTTCATTAGTTCCTTGTATCAAATATCAAATAAACACGTGTCATCACACTTGACACTACCAAAATAATAATTGTGGCGCAAATACCACTCTCTGTTGGATCTGCTTAATGATACGTTAGGAACAGGGTTCGATGCTAGGCAACGACAAAACGTCCCTTTTACTTATAAGGTCCACACATGACCTGGATGGCTTCTGAGCACATCTCAAATGAAATATAATGCAGTTACAAAACTGGTAATTACAGTCGATTACCCAAATGATACGACTACTCTAACGAGGTCAGGGGTGTATCATTGACTGGCTGCAAAAAGTGCAGTTAAAGAAACATAACCAAGGCATCAGATTGCCATAAATAAAGTCTGCAAAAACTTGAAAAACACCCCAGATAGGGTTATACAAAGTAGCCTCAAAATGACTACAGTCACGTTCAGCAATAGGCAGAAATTGGCGTCCTACGACGTCCATCAAGCTGCACCAGGGTTGACCAAAATGTCAGACCCAAGGGTGACTCACAATCACTGTAGATAAATGACTTCTAATTAGACTAATTACATTCCTTACCTATGAAATGTCTGTCACTAAGTTCGGTTGGTTCACAAACTACACTAATCTAACTATACCACCAGAAACTAGAAAAAGGAAGGGTTGTACAAAACTCACGATATGAAGGAGCCCACACATAGCTCTCTGCCCAACAACAAGGGTTGAACAAAAGCACCTCTGGCTTTCAGGGTTGGCATCGTCCTCATCAGAACTTCCATCTGGGCTCTCCCAAAGACCAGGGTTCGGTCTGTCCCTGTAGTTGACCTCGTGAATGGACTGGACATGCCTAGGAATGGCATCCTCGGTTCCTTCCTTCTCGTCCGATGTTCTAGAAGTTCCATAATCAAGCTGGTCCCATCCGAGACATCTCCCTCATACCATAATGGTATTAGCCCATGGTCTCGGTCTCGAACATGGTGTTGAAAAAGTTGACCACGTGGGCGGTAGAATAAGACTTGTAGTAGTTCATTATTATCACTTGAAAATCACAGTATTCGTCGTAGATATCACAGGCTTTAAATATAACTGGTAACACAGCCTCTACACTTTGCAGATGTAAATGATAAATGGCCATGCACTGTTCTGCGGTTCCACACATGTACAGACGCTACTTTTTCTATCACGTGGCATCCGTGAAATGGGCGTCGTTTTATTATAGATAAATTCACCGTAGCAATCTGTGTATAATGTACTTTTATAATCACACTTGTTCAAAGTAATAATATCACATTTACCTGTATATTTCCGCACCAGGCTCTCGGCCCTCGACAAACACGTGGGTGAAAAAATTTGGTGCTACAGTAATGTCGTAAATTTCACAATACTTGCCATATAATTCACTATACAATTTGTGTTGATCACTGCACATCAACAACAGTGGTTCGTAGTATAATTGTGCTCGATGGCACTCGATAATTTTTTTTTTTGTCGTGTAGCCTCCTGAGAGGCCGAGTGCAGGTCTTTCTAGTCGACGCCCGTGGGCGACCTGCGCGCCGGGATGAGAGATGGAATTGATGAAGATGAATGAAACTGGCCAAGGATGTGGAAGGAAGCGGCCGTGGCCTGTCAGAAGGTACTGTCCCAGCATTTGCCTGGTGTTGAAAATGGGAAACCACGGAAAACCATTTCAAGGACAGCCGACGGTGGGGCTCGAACCCACGCGTCTACCGAGTAAGCAGAGAGCTTGGCCCCTTGACCTAACGCAGCGCTCTAGCCCGCGCAGCCACTACTGTCGGTACTCGATAATGATTTCCACGCTGAAAAGCGGACTGTTTGCCACGTCTAATGCGACGGATATAATTACACGCCTACACAGGGCGGATTCTCCAAACGTAGTGCAAGGAACTGCGTTCCTCGTGGAAGCAACTCGTCAAACTAAGTCGTTGAGCGACTACTTACATTCTTATTTGCGTATCTGCAATGACATTACCTTACCTTTAAGTGAAAAAACATTCTCCAAAATGTTTCGATAATGCTGAATGACGAAATGGAATATTCTGAGTCTCGTGGAAAGATAAAATTGATTAATAAGACCTCAGATAAATAATTAGCAGACTTCACCAAAGTCAAAAGTGCGATTCTCCGCTACTTCAAAGAGAATTGTATAAGCTCTCGGCTTCTCGTAGCTTTCTGGGTGTGTTCAAAGGTACTACATCCCATCATAAATGTGCTGTCATGAAAAATATCACATGAACCTTAGCTCAGCGGGTTCAATACATACATAAATTATATATAAACTTTTGAACTGACGGTGGTTTTGGGGTGTAGGGGATGTGAAACCCGAAGATATGTCGAAATTTTCCGGAAGTCGAAACATGGTACTCATTGCAATAGTTAGCTTTCTAATGAAATCTACCTAAAATGAGGCAAGGAATACATAGAGGAAGGGATAATTGGGAAATATGTTATAGGATGAGGATGCTCCATCTGTCTATTTTCAACAAACCAAGATCTGTATCTAGGTAGTTTCGTAAGGTCCTATGCCGTCTAATACACTGGGTGGCTACCAAATGGCCAGATGTCTACGTTGTGGCAGACAGATTAAATGGCCTACGATAGTAATGGAAACGGTTCAAAAAGTCCATAACATACATTTTCTTAAGCCATTCCAACCTCAGTCAGTTTGGTTATGGTACAAAGATAATTCATTCCAACCTCAATTACAACTTCCGATAACAGATGTCGCGCTTGACGTCATGAAAACTCACCTCACCAGTGACAGTGAGCCGGGCGACTAGTTAACACTGTTGTGAGGAGTACTTAACCAAGATAAGTCAACATTACAATTAGAGTTTCCTAGTGTATGATCAATTTGTTGACTTATTATTATTATTGCAGTGTGTTATTCTTAATTGTCTACACGGGCATATACTCCTTCACTTTCGTAATTCACAAAACATTTATGACACAACAAACCTAATGTATGACGAGATTCAAATTGCGAATAGCATAATAATCACCTAAGACAAGCTACTGTACAATAGGTTTACATTTACATTAGTGTATAAACCTGAACACAGTGATCAGGATCTGGTGAAGGCCACTTGCGGGTCGAAACGCGTAATCCTAAATTGTCCCATTTACAGTGATAATTAACTAATACATGCTTTTTTTTAGGAGTGTATTTACATATTTATACATCGTATCCCACCCGTTTGTTGGGCGAATTCGTGTTGACCGACTCAAGAGCTACAAATGACAGTCGATAATCTAACACTCGACCCAAATCGTGTCTCTAGATCACGATGGTGCTGCAATCTTCTTGCTACAAAATTAAACATATTTTTTTATAAACAGCTATTCACTTGGAATTATTTAGGTTAAGTTATTAGAGACACAGTAAAATATACTCGTTGGAACCATACTTATTCTATCTTCCTTGCACAGTAACTTCCTATCATATTTCGCAGTATAAATCATGCATATTATTTTACTTATTTAATTCCGTATTACCAGAGTTCAGTGTGGTATATTTATTTGTGTTCGTAGGGTCATATCATCGATATGGATCATGAATTTTTATGTGTAGAAATCTTGGATGAAGGAAAGTGAAACTGTTTTCAGGTGATAGGGGCGCATCGAGCACCGAAGGACAACTTCTCGCTACTGGATACTCCACATTATCTGTAAGAGTAAAGCTATGGAAAAGAATGTTATAATTGCCGGGGATTTAAATCTTCCAAGCGTGGACTGGTCCGGTGATTCAACTAGCGATAGCCAAGCTCGACTTACAGCTAACAAGTACTGGGTGAGCTGTGAGCTGTCCTTGCCCCCTGACTGCCGTGACTTGCCATGTGGGAGTGGCTTTCTATGATAGCTATTTTTTGTTTGGTTCCTCAGTTTAGGGGCTGCGACAACGCTCTCATGTAGCCCCGTGTACATTGGGTGTGTGTATAATCTGTCTGATAACCGGTGTTAATTGTGATGGCTGTGTTAGTGTGTGTTATCTGTAATTCAGGTAAGGACAGCTGCCAAATGCTACCGTCAACGACACCTAGCTGTGAACTTGGCTACTAAATGCCACCACAACCAGCACCCGGCGGCGAACGTTTGAACTAATAGAACGTTAATGAAATCTAACCTAAAATTTAGCTTCACACAATTGTAGTTGGTGGAAGATTTTTTACATGCCATAAATCTACGACATCGGCCCTCCAGCTTCATTTCCCCTCCGAAGGAAGGCATTCTGAGGAATTTTTAACGCTGTTAAAAATTCGACGGCTTCGGCCAGGTTTGAACCAGTGATCTTGGGCATAGAAGCTCATCATGCTACCAACTATGTCACCGAAGCCGCTTAGCTCGTGTCTCCTCCTCAGAATACCGTATCTATCTCTCTCGCACTCGGCAGTAAGACCGCATAATCACAGCTCAGAATAGGTATGAGTACATCTCACTGATCAACCCTCCATTTGTGCATCTACAACTTTAGTTCTAGTTAGAAACGCTCTTTTATTGTTAATGATCCCAATTACATGGGTTGGTTTTTTAGTTTTGGCACCTTGGTTATAACTGGATTAATAACTCACTTAGATCGTTCCAAGATTCACAGGCCATCGATGTAGTCCCCACCGTTGCGTACAACGTGTTCCCAGCGATGCGGAAGTCGTTGGATCCCGCTGGCACTGCCCAATCTATTGATGGTACGAAGAGAGCGCTCGGCAGCCTGCTTATCGTCTTCAATGGTAAGGAAGCACTCCCCGCGCATTGTCATCTTCATCTTCGGGATGAGATCATAGTCGCAGGGACTGATGTCGGGAGAATATGGGGGGTTATAGAGGACCTCCCAGCCCCAGCGATCCAACAATGCCGACACAACGCCTGGTGTGTGTGCCCTAGCATTGTCATGCAGAACGATGAGCGGTGTAACCATTTGGTGGCGCCTTTTCCTTCTCAGAGCTCCTCGGAGATGGTCTTGCAGAAACGAACAATAGCACGCCGCATTAACGGGTTGCCCTCGGGGAACAGTATGGTGAATGATCACACCATCCCAATCATAGGCAAGAATCAACATTACCTTCACATTGGTGGGGGTTGGTCGAACTCTTTGTTTCCGTGGTGCCGCCACTCGTTCGATTGGCGTTTTAACTGTGGCCATAAGATCTGGCCCACGTCTCGTCAATGGTTATTATACGCCATATGAAGGCCTTTCATTCGCGCTCATAACGCTGCAAGTGCATACGACAATCGTCATATCGCAGCCATTTGTGCATGTCGGTTAAGTCATGCGGAACCCATTTGGACGCAATCTTCCTCATTTTCAGTAAGTCCTTCAAGATGTTGAGGACAGTTGAACGCGCCAGTCCTGTATCTTGCTCTAATTGACGAATCGTTACGTTCCGATCCACCTCTACGAACGCGGACACCATCTGTACATTGTCATCACTTACTGGTGGGTGACCATATCGAGGCATGTGCTCCACACGTTCGCGCCCATCTCGAACGGCTGCAACCTATCTTGCTACCGTTCTGAACGGTAACGCAGCTGCACCGCACGCTTCCTGCTATCTTTGGTGACACTGTTTAGCACAGCGACCCCTAGCACACTGAATTTTTATCCACGTTCTCTGTTCCTGCTTGGAAAACATTGCGACTGTCTTACGCGAGCGCTGGTCTCACACTACTCATCTAACAGGCGCGACTGCGCACGAGCGGTCGTGAAGACGGGGGAGATCATGTGCTCTGAGGGAGGGGATGCAGGGCAGCAACCGTCGGTAAAAGTGGCAGCGCCCAACATTGTTGCAACTTGGCACCGAAGCATTGGTGCCAAAACTAAAAAACCAACCCATGCGATTAAAATGTTATATTTCGACAACATATCTAAAGAAGAATCTAAAATGACTTCTAAGCTTTCTAAAAATATTCTTTAAATATTCCCTGAGAATTTTAGAATTTTACAGATTGCCGTATTCAATGCATTTATCCGGAAATGTGTGTCTTGCATGTGTCAGCTTTCAGGGGAGTCGTAAAGGTCCAAATCGGTTAATTTTGACATTTTCACTTTTTTACACTTTAATAATATATGATTGCCGGCCCCGTGGTGTTGGGGTAGCGCGCCTGCCTCTCACTCGGAGGCCCCGGGTTCGATCCCCGGATCCGTCAGGGATTGTAAAACTGACGTGAGGGTTGGAACGGGGTGCACTCAGCCTAGTGAGGACAATTGAGTAGCTGTCTGACAGTGAGACAGCGCCCCGATCACGAATACCAAGATTAACGGCTGAGGGGACCCGACGCGCTGATCACGCGTCACCCCAATATCTGCAGGCCAAATGGCTGGGCAGCGGTCGCTTGGTCGGCCTTAGCCCGTCATGGGATCTATAGTGCCAGGGGTTGACTTTTTTTTATAATATATGATTCATTCTGAATAATTTGGTGGACTATGTGTTATATTATAATAGTCTAATATTTACTGTTTTCAATTCCTTTTTATATATATTACTGTAATCATAATTTTTCTTTAAACAATCTTGCAAGGTTTTATAAACAGCATATCACAGGAACTATTTGGTCTAGAAGGCTGTGGTTTGGCTTAAATTTGAAGGGAAATTCTGATACATCAGTTGGTTATTCTGTTCATTCAATCTGGCGTCGGCTTTGAGCAGTTAGCTTGTGTTTGAATGTAAACAAGTGGTAATATCTTTGATTTATTTCTATTTTTGTATATTGTGCTCCTCATTTTGTGTTTTTTTCTCAATGACAAACCCTAAAGGTGTGTTTAAAAAGAGAAAGAACAAAGGCAATCAGCATTATAGAACATATCCATGATGTAGATGCTGAACAAGGTGAAAATGTTATGTTGAACAATCCTAGTAAAAATGTTCAATCTTCACCCAGTGCTTCTAAAAGGAAACTGCATAACATAGGAGAAAAGTATATTGACATCAATGAAGATGAAACAAATATTAACATATTAATTATTATTATTATTATTATTATTATTTATTTACCATAAATCGTACACGAAGTATGGAAGGCCTAGTGAAAAAGGGCAAGCCCCACATACATATTTCATGCTCCACAGGCACAGCTTACATCTACATTTGTTTTAACAATATTTACAAGTTTTACAAAGATATTTGCAGTATTTACATATTTAGAATATTGACATAGTACATTTTCCTGTTCACTCACTCTCTCACGCACGCACTTTCATAACCTCAATCACTCGATACATTCATTCATTCATTCATTCCATTCAGATATTCATTCATTCATTCATTCAGCGAGACAATCAATCACTCATACATACGTTTATTTATACAATGTACCTTTTTACGTACGGCTTGAATTTCCGAAGAGGCAAGATCTTGGCATCCCCTGGCAGCGCGTTCCATAACCGCGCAGAGCGGCCGTAGAAACCTGTCAGGTAAGCATTGCTACGTGCGAAGGGCGGAACGAGGGTTACACCTCGTCCTCTCCGAACTGAGCGATATGCCAATGACAGTCGGCAAAAAGGGTCAATATTAATGGAACTTGTAAGGGATTTTTTAAGAAAAATTAGATCTATTTGTTTGGCTGTTGCCTCTATAGATGGAAATTTTGACAAAGGGGAAGGGGAATGACGATCTATTAGCCTCTCTGCGCGGCGCTGTACACGCTGGAGCTTGTTCATGTTTTCCGCTGTAGTGGGATGCCAGGCAGGTAAGCCGTACGTTAATATTGGACGGACCATGCATGTGTAAGCCATCCTGAAGGCTCTAGGTTTACAACCTCTCATGTTTCTGTACAAGAAACCCAGAACTTTGGTGGCCTTGTTTTAATATTTTGAATTCAGTTTTGAGTGACACTGTTAGTTGTAATATTTGTGGGGGGAAAATGAAACTGTGAAAATTCTTCAAAACGAAATGGACTGGTAACTAACCATACAATAAACAGCACCAATTGAAAAAGCATGAAGAGTTTTTATACATCAGAGAAAACCCAGCTGTTTGAAAATAATTTGAGGTTATTTTATGCACTCAGATGTACAGGAAAGGGTTTCTCAGCTGGCAAAGTGTTGTGTGGTATGCTAAATCTTCCCAACCCACCAACTAATGTTATTCGTTACACATCAGTGGTAGGGAAAAGTGTAAAGAAGATTGCTTAAGACTCAATGAAGGTTGCTACAAGTGAATCTGTAGTAGAAAATTATAACAGTACTGACTTAGCTATATCTTACGATGGGTCTTGTCAAAGGAGGGGTTTTCAGTCGAAAAATTCCTGTGCTTTTGCTATTGGCATTGACAATGGTAAAGTTCTAGATGTAGTTCCTAAGACCAAATACTGTCAGGGTTGTGTTGAAGCTGGCAAAGACAATACAAAGATATTGAAACACAAGGAATCATGCACTAAGAACTACGAAGGAACAAGTGGGAGCATGGAAGTTGCTTCTGCACTAAAAGTAATTCAGCGTTCTGAAGAAGACTGGGGTGTTCGCTATGTGCAATTACTTGGAGATGGTGACCCCAAGACTTATAAGACAGTGTCAGAGAGCATGCCTTATGGTGATTTGACAATTAGAAAATTAGAATGTGTCAATCACGTTCAAAAGAGAATGGGCAGACATTTGAGGAACTTGCGACAACAGCTTGGCAAAGACATTCGATCCGATGGTTTGACCATCAAGCGTCGACTGACAGACAAAACCATTGATGAGCTCACAAGCTATTATGGCTTGGCTATCAGGAGCAACTCAGATAATTTGGATGGCATGAAGAAATCAGTTTGGGCTATTTATTTTCATAAAGTCTCCACAGATTCTGAGCTGATTCACAACTTTTGTTCCCAGAACTGGTGAAAATACTTGAAGGCCAAATAAGCTGGTATATTGGGTACATTTACATACAAAAATGCAATAGCAAAGGCTGTTATGCTTGTCATCAAGCCTATGTTTAAGGATCTAGCCCACCCAGAGTAAATAAATAAGTGTTTGAAGGGAATAACTCAAGACACAAATGAGTTTTTCAATAGCATTGTATGGTCTAGAATTCCCAAAAATGTATTTGTGGGTATGCCAACACTGTAATTGGGTGTGTATGATGCAGTTCTTACATTTAATGATGGACATACTGCAAGACTACAAGTATTGGAAGATCTTGGTTTGCCAGCAGGTTTCAATACTATAAACAGTGTCAGGGCGTTGGACAGAGAGCGAATTATGAAGACGGAAATTGCTGCAACAAACATGACCAAACAGGCCAGATCCAAAAGAAGGAGAGAAGCAGTTGGTGATAAAGATGGAGATGATGATGATGATTACCAACCAGGAGGATTTTGAAGTGCGTAATTTATGATGTCTACTAGTTTATATGGAACTCTTACTTTAAAATCGATTTTCTCAAAATTACATTTTTCCAAATAAATGCCCCGTTTTCTCAGGAACTACTGGTGGTATCTCCATAAATATTAGCCTACTTTCGATTTTTGCAAAAAATGAAAGTAGACTTATGAGATCAACACAGGGCGAAAAAAGTGTGTCTGTCTGTGTGTGTGTATGTGTGTGTGTGAGTCTGTGTTTGTGTGTATGTGTGTGTGTGTGGGTCTGTGTGTGTGTGTGTCTGTGTGTGTGTGAGTGGGTGTACTCTGAATGTCTGTCCCCCCCTATCAATTCGAACACGGTGAATGCGAATTGAACGAAATTTGGTACAAAGGTAGCACTAGCAAAGGACACCTCAGTGTCATGTTTTATATCGCCGCCATCTTTACTAAAACTGAATGGCGGCCACTCAAACGTTCAAAACGTAAAATCAAATAACGACTAACCAAATCATCCGATCTCTACCAAATTTGGTAACAACATACCTCCGTATAGGATGCGTCTTGTGACCAAACTACATGGTCGTCCGCCATACCATTTCAGGATGGCGGCCGTGCGAATTATGCAAACTTTATAATCCATATCATGGGACCCACCAGTTACGATTATCGAGCCGAGAATCGTTTTAACTGTTCTAAAGGAAGAGGCACGTTCGAATTTAAAAGTTTATTTTGTAATACTATAGTGCAGACGTGGTTTTAAAAAGCTGAGCTGATTCAGTAATAAGACAAGATGGCAGCGGATATCTTGTGCCTGACTTATATTTCACTAATTTGAGTATTGCATGCAATATAGCGTACTGATACAAAATAAATAAACTTTGTATGAAATGCTTTATATATAAATAATATACTCCAGTGATGAAATCGTTTAGTATAAATCATTATTTGCTAACAAGTTCTATGTAAGTCATTTTATATAGAACGATATTCGTTGACACAATTAGCTCAGTGGTAGAGCGTTAGCCTATCGCTCAAATGCCTATGGTTCAAACCCGATCAGAGCTAGGTTTTTGCTTGAAATGTTATATGTTTATTGTTTTGTAATGACTCAGATGTTTTAAAATTAAGCGTTATATTGTGCATATTATGGTGTAAAATATAAATTTAATTAAAACATAATTCGCCAGCAGATTTACTCGAGACATCTAGCTGCCAAAAAGGTAACTTATTAACTTCCAGATTTTATTGAAAAGTTTCTTCTTCTGGCCGCTAGAATGCACTCGCTCTGTTAGGATTATATTGTTCGATATTTCACCACTAGATGTCAAGACTAGTCTACGTGGGGCTCCATTGATTACTATACCATTGGCATTCTATGCGCATCGAATTTGAAGAATGACAAGATGATACTACGATACATTTTTACTTTTTATTTTAAAGGGTTTGTAACAGCCTATTTTGCGTTACTTGAAAATGTTATTTGAAGTAAAGAACAAAACGATTTCACATAGTAACTGAATTCAAGCCGTTGGTGTTAGTTCAGGTTTTTAATTACTACTTTTATTTCAGGCAAATAGCAATCGAAAATATCCACATAGTTTGTATACACACGTCTCTGTAGGGTCATGGAAAGATTTGTTAATTCAATTAGGGTTGTGAAAGCAATGCACAACCAGACGTGTAAAGACATGCCTCAACTGAAAGTTGGATGTTGCCCACGGCAGGTCATATATGTAATAATAATAATAATAATAATAATAATAATAATAATAATAATAATAATAATAATAATAATAAAAATAATAATAATGTTATTGGTTTTACATCCCTTTTAACTACTGCTGCTTTTAGAGACACCGGTGTGCCGGAATTTTGGCCCGAAGGGGATCTTTAACGTGCCAGTAAATGTACTGACACTGCTCCCTCGCATTTGTGCACCCTCAAATGCCAGCTGACTGCGCCAGGATACGAACCTGCAACCTAGGGCCCAGCAAGCGAGAACGTTACCGCTGAGCCACGCAGCCAGTCCGGTCGATTATGTCTCCAGATCCATAACATTCTTGATATACTTTTTATCTTTCTTTCTTCAATGATGGTAGCAGTTTTTATCTAGGTTGTGGCGTTTGGTACAGGTAAATCGTTTCTAAGGTCTTCAACAAAGAATAGTTCTATTATATTCTTTGATAATAACAACGAGTTATAACTATACTCATACATTTAGGAGAAAGTAGGCTATATGTTCTTTACTGAACATCTTGTTTTTCTATATAATGTATATTGCACACTGATATAGTGGATCCTTGAAGATTCAAATTGCTCAAGTAGATAGGTTAAAAAAATCTCTAAATATTTAATGAAAAATTTAGAGGATCACTGAAAAAATATTTTAAAAATTCAATTAAAGTTTTCCATATGAATGAGGATCAGTGCACTGAGGAAGAACCAATAAACAGTCTGTAAAAAGTATACATTGATATATCTAATAGATGCAGACAAAACGGGGCATTTATATTGTCATTTTAACATTGGCAATATAGGGCTTTATGACTCCCATTCAACGTTTTACCTTGAGCGCAGAAGATTCCCCACACTCGGAAGAGGATCTCGGAGATATCTGGGCATTCCTCGAAAGATGGCAGCACTTGGATTACTTTGGAAGAACAGGTGATGAAGAGGATACATCCAGCGAGGCAGTACCACAGTTTGGCGGTGAATGGAGACAGGAATTTTCTCCATTTGTTGCCCTGTTCGTATGACGTCTGGAAGAAGATGCTGAACCTACAGGAAGAAGTCGATTGCATCATTTAAACTTGGGTGACTAATCGCTAATCGCCAGATCGTTACAACTCTACAAAACAGTCTTTACAGAGAGAGACCCTTTAATTATTATTATCAACAAAAAGTGTCGACGATCCATGCCAGACAAATTGAAGGGTGCGTGGCATGGTATCTTAAACTCAGTCTACGTCTAGGATTGAATATACGTACTGAACCCTTATTATACGTCCCGTACAATAATGATTCATATTTTATTTCATGCTGTATAAAGGATCATTTTGGCATGGGTGTCGAAAATTTTCGAGCAAGTTAAGGACAGGGAGGATGTCGACACAAGCCTGGCTGAACAAGGGAGTTTATTATTGGCGAGTTCCTGGAATATAGGTCAGCGCACCAAGAGGTCACTTGGCTTTGGTTATGACGTTGAAGGCCAGTACCCTTTGTGTGGCAGGGTGAAACAGAGAGGGCCGAGTGTGTGTGAGTGAGAAGGAGGGTGATTCGTGTCCTCCCGGAGGGGGAGTCACAGAGATCGCAGCAACGACAGAAAATTAATGGACGAATCGGATGACATGACGCGCTAAAGCCCGGGAATCTGGATTGATGCTAATTCGAGCGGGAAATTGATATCTGATTAATCCACGATCAGAATGAGTTCCGCGCTCCTGGTCTGTGACATGCTCGGAAAAAGATGAAGAATGATATAAGTTCCAAGCCTGTAACTACAATTCTTCGATTTATTTGAAAATTATTTGTCCCCACTAAAACGACTGCTCTAGTTTTGTATAAATTAGCAGTTTGATAAAGCCAATGGGTACTATTTTGATGACTCTGTGAGGAGAGACCACATTCTATTCTTTGGGTCTTCCAGGAGACTACGTCGTAATTATTTCAGTCTTTGTGAGAGGCGAGTACGTTATTCAGAACATTGTGATTCTACCGAGTTGGTTAATTATTTGAACTTAGACGTTTGACTTGCAGCATTAACTATTTAAAACACTTTAAGATTTTTGTAACATGATTTTCTACGAGTGCAAATGTGCGTGTGACTGTAGATTATCATACTAATATATAAAAATGAGATGGTGTGTGTCTGTCTGTGTGTTACTCAATAACGCAAGAACCACTGAGTAGGTAATATTAGCCGGTTCGGGCGCAGGGGCTAATGCTCAAGATGGCGGCTGCGTGAGTCCAACCCCATGCTGGTTGTATAAATAGGCCTAATGCGCAAAATGGCCGCTAAGAGTGGCGGTCAAGGACAATGCACAGCAGTTAACATAGCTAGAGGGTAGCTGAGTGCAAGTATCTTGAGTGGGTCAACCAAAAAAGTCGTGACTCTCGGAACGGTGAGCGTACAATTATTTATTTATTATATTAGTTAATATTTAAATTATTTTTAACACAGAACTAATACACAAAATGGTCACTTCACACAACCACTTACACATCTGGCATGCTAACCTAACCTAACCTAACTTCACCTAACCTAACCTAACTTCACCTAACCTAACCTGAGATAACCTAACCTGACTTCACCTAACCTAACCTAACCTAACCTAACCCAACCTAACTTAACCTAACCTAAGTTCACCTAACCTAACTTAACCTAACTTCAAAGTGCGAGTAAAAAAAAGTGAGAGCAAATGTAAGAGCACAAATAATTAACTTAGTTATAACCTAACCTAACTTCACCTAACCTAACCTAACCTTACCTAACCTAACCTAACTTTTCCTAACCTAACGTTACCTAGCCTAACTTTACCTAACCTATCCTAACCTAATTTCAAAGTGTGAGCAAATATAGAGCAAAAACTAATAGAAAAAAGTGAGAGTAAAAAAAAGTTCCAGCAAAAACTGAGAGCAAAAAGTAATAGCAAAAAATTCAGAGGAAATGTGAGAGCACAAAGGATAAACATAGTTATATCCTAACCTAACTTGACCTAGCCTAACCTACAGAAACCTCGTTTATAGGTTAAAATTAATGCATGTAGGTTTTTTATTTTACATTTTACAGTTTAGATTTTTATTTTAGATTTTAGATTTTTAGATTTTACATTTTAAATTTAAGATTTTTTTATTTTAGATTTTACATTTTAGATTTTCTGAAAAGAGTAAACTACAAGGTCACATACCTAACCTCACCTAACCTAACGTATCTTCACCAAACATAACTTAAGGGACACTAGGGCTGAGTTTTTCAACTTCCACATTTGTTATCTGAATGAGTTTAAATTTAAACTGCATACATAGAATAGTAACATTAAGTCACATACCAAATTTCAAAACAATTGGATGAAATGTAATTGATTTTTTACTTATTATATTATTAAAATGTACCGTGTGATCAAAATGCTCCAAGCGCATTAGCAATTGTGTAAAACGCTTGATATTTTTATTACATATACATAAAACTATTCTAAATATTATAACATTGAGACATTTCAGGAAAGTGACACATGTATGCTGTCAGATTAATTTTTTCTTTATGTGCCATCATGTGTTATGAGTTTTGATAATTTTTCATAGTTTTTTAATTTTTTGGTCTGTAATTTACGAAAAGACTGGAGATAGTGCAATGTTATCTTGCAACACATGTATTTCTGAATATCCAGTGATTTTTTTAGTAAAATTGGTGAATACCTCATGCACATGGAGCATTTTGATTACCTAAAAACGATGTTTGGAAATAAAAGTATTTTTATAAAATCGCATACTATATTAACCAGTTTGGCTCACCCAATGAAACTTTTGTGGGAAAAATGTGAAAAATACAATGTTTGTTGTAGAGATAAAGAGCATGGAGACCTTTCGTTTGAGTTAACCTACGACTTTCTAGGATTTCTAGTTTTAAAAGTATAGCCTACTTTCTGAGATTTGCCTTCCATCTTCTTTTTAGGCAGAGAAGATTTAAAAATGTCGCTGAGCGTTTAAAAATGTCGGTGAATGAAAATTGTTTTACTGAAATGATTCACAGGAGTCCATAAGAGATATATATGGAACGAACAAAAAACAGTTATTTTGTCATTTTTGCCTAAAAACTCAGCCCTAGTGTCCCTTAAGCTAATCCAAAAGCTAATGCACATACAAAAAGTATATAAGGGCACATGCAACTATCCTTATGCTAGTATTATAGGCTACTGAACAACATGACCCAACCAGTTTATTGTTTTTTTCATTTTGTTGTTTACACAATTGTCAATTTCCCAATTTCCTATTTACAGTTTTTAAAAATGTCAGTTTAACGTTTTCTAATTTCATGATATGGAAACACGGATTTTCCAGTTTTGCTGTTTACACATTTGTCAATTTACCAATTTCCCATTTCCAGTTTTTAAAATGACAGTTTTACGTTTTTGAATTTTGGAAATATGTAAACATGGATTTTCCAATTTTGTTGTTTACATGTTTTTTGATTTAGTCCAAGTACAAAGTTCATATCTGCCAAACACGAATTTTCATTACATATAACAAGGCTGTATACCTTTTCCCAAAGCATATAGGTAATACATGGGTTATACTATACTTTTAACTACCTAGTTTTAGCTAAATAAAGCGATTTCTCAAAATTACTAGAGTTTAACAGTTTGGATTAGGAGTGGGAGGTGGGTAGTAATTAAAAATGTCCAAGCAGTGTTTAAACAATATTTTTTTATTCATTTTAAATATATTTACACCATTTACACATAATACATTGTTTTTGTTATAAATTGTAGACTTGGTTTTATTTGTTTTCTATTTTTTATTGTTAAATATGAATACCATTTTTTTCTTTTTTTCTTTTCTATTTTTTTGTGGTGTTAATGTTTTAATTTTTAAATTGTTTGGTTTATGTATTTGCTAGATGCAGGTAAAGCATTTTCATATTTATAACTGAACTCTTCAAGCATGGTCAATAATTGAGTAATGACCAGAGGCATGTGTACCTAATCCATTAGAATCAATTACTCTTTTATCATCACCAGGACACAAAGCAATTTTGTTTAGTCTTGTAGATGATATGTCATGTTGTTTAGAAGCGATAATGTTCATAGGTATTCTTTTTACCTCCTTTCTCTTCATGACACAATCCTTACAATCTTGAACGCTTATACACATTTTGACAACGCCTCTGCTAATACCTTTAATCTATTTGATTTCTTTACCATTTATGTCTAAAACATAAATTTTAGCTCTAAGTTCAACAAATGCTTTAATAATTTGTCCACAAGCCTCGTCTTTAAATTTGCCCAATGTTTTCTTGTTTGATGTAGAGTAACACACATGATTAGTAGGATAATCAGATGTATCCAGGTGTTCTAAGAAATCCTTGGGTGTTACCCAAATAAATGAATGAGTCGGTATCCCCATACATGAGTTTAAGATTGTCCATGCCATAATAGGGCAGCAGAACATCATAGTGGTGGGAATACATGAGAGTTTTTGAAATATCCAGTATACACATTCCAATATATATAGGCTTATTGAATACAATGTTACGTTTAGCTATGTGGAAAGCAGCAAGGTTAGGAACATAAATTTCCGTCGATGAATGTTGGTTTAGCTATTAGCTTTTCTGCCTTTTTCCTGTCAGTCACAAGACGTATGTCTATTCTTTTACGAATTTTGTTCATTGTTTTTCCAAAAATGGCACTGTTGAATAATTTGTACAGATTTTTCTCAAAATCATATTTGACTTGTTTCGAAGGTTGTTATTAAAATCAACGTATGCCTTTAGCCAAGGCCTTTGTTTAAACTTTAACACACGATGAATGTTTACCAATTTTAGTCCATGATCTAAAGCCTATTTAAGTGCCATGTAATGAACAACGTATCGCCTTCGATTTCCATGATGAGGAATTAGGTTTTTCAGAGACGAATCATTTGGTTGTGTACACTCTGGTAGGAAAGGTAAATCGTCGAGTAAATCATGAAGGTCAGATGGGTAATCAACATCAACGTCTAGAATGTATCCCACAGGATCGTCTTTCTTTAGTTTTTCTAGATCAACAGTATCTGGAGAAACCCACTGAAATCCACCGTATGGAAAGGAGTGGCACATAGCCCACGCATATTGGTTGTTGGCATCATCATAGATAATAAACTGCGATGGTCTCTCGGAATCATAGGTTTCCATGTATTTATTGTTAGCTTCAGCATACCGATGAGACACTTGGCATATGCCTCCACGTTCATAGGTTTCCATGTATTTATTATTAGCTTCAGCATACCAATGAGACACTTGGCATATGCCTCCACGTATTTCATAAACTGCAATGATTTCTCGGAATCATAGGTTTCCATGTATTTATTGTTAACTTCAGCATACCGATGAGACACTTGGCATATGCCTCCACGTATTTCAGACACTATTAAAAGAATTTGATCGTAATCATGTAGCAATTCCAGTTCAATTCCTGTGTAAAGGAGCATTGCCTCTAAACTTAAACCAGGTGAAGTAAAGAATTGTGCTGCATCCACTCGGTGTGTTTCTAGTGTTTTGTTTCTGAACGTTTCAAAGCCGTCTGCAAGAAGTACATCTGAAGTTAGGTAAAGGTCATTATATTCCCCTAGAGTTTTAATGTTGAACTGATTCCACTCATTTTTGGCATGTTCATAGTCTTCTTGACTTAATTTGTTAAAGAATGTCTCTTTTGGAGGTAAACACGTTTTTCTTAATTTTCCCCATGAATCAATGTAGTCATAACGAAATACCCCTTTACGAGTCATGAGCGTTGCATTTTATTTCCCAAAGTACTTCTCTGTTTCAGGGTATGATGTTAAGTTGGAAACTAAGTTTTCCAAACTACTCGGCATTAACCGAAACGTGTCCACAAGTCGAAGCTTAACATTTCCTACATATTTGGTGAGGAAATGTACTTTTCTTTCGAGTTAGCAATAACATCCACTCTCTCAGTAGTACACACCAATTGCTTTACAATTAAATTTGCGTCATAGCCACTCATATTGTATAAATACAGGAACCGGGTTACATGTTTTACACCTCAAATTACAGTTATTATATTCACTTCCACGGTATTCCCCTGTAATATGGCAATGGTCTCGAACTTTCCAGTCCTCTTTGGTAAATGGTTTTTGACACAAATAACAGGTTTCAGAACTTTGGAACTCTGCTTGTTGATCCTGAGTTAAGGCCTTTGGAACATTTAAGCTGTAAAGGCGATCAATTGCATTAGCTATTGAGATGAAACTGTCCATAAACTTTTCTCCAGCGTTAGGCCCACGATAAATAACAGGTTGGCTTGGAAGGTTTGTCCTTATTTGTTCCACCGCAGGTGAGGGTTTAACGTATATACCAAAGCTCACAGGAACATGACTCTGGTATGACACT
Source organism: Meconema thalassinum (assembly GCA_946902985.2). Taxonomy (NCBI): domain Eukaryota; kingdom Metazoa; phylum Arthropoda; class Insecta; order Orthoptera; family Tettigoniidae; genus Meconema; species Meconema thalassinum. The sequence continues at coordinate 130,259,530 of OX336391.1, read as the reverse complement.
GTATAACTTGCTTCAGGATTGGGTATACATGTTTGATATGGTAATAGTATACTTTCGAAATCTGCATAGATAACATAAGGTATTCTCAGCATTTTTTCCACGTTTAAGAATTTCACAATTGAATTTTTGATAGACATTTCATCCCTAGCAATGTCATGCTGGACACACAAAGCTCTATGTTCTTTCAATTTTTCCATTCCTCGCTGCCCATAATGATTATCGAAGTGAGTAAAACACCGTTTACACGTATATATCTTATGTTCATGCTGGGTAATCCTACTAGTTTATCTTTGATAAAGACGTAGTGGTTCTGGCCTGATAAAGAACTTGGCAGAAGGATGTCGCGATGGTCTTGTAGCTCTTGATCCACAACCTTTAGAGGAAACATTTTATTGTCTTTTTCCAGTCCAAATATGGATATGTCATTGGCTTTCTCAAATTTGGGAATGTCAGCTAGCGATGTAGGAAATGATATTACCGAAAAATCATACTTGTTGTCCATGTCCTTGTATTTACCAATGCGTTGAGCATCCTTTTTAACCAGTTTTGCTAAAATGGCATACATAAAACACTCTTCATCTTTCGAGTTTTCAGGATTAATGCAGGCTTTTCTTGCTTTTATAGCTGCTGGTAATGAAATATATGTGCTACCACGCAAGGGATTGTACTTATTTATTTTCAATCGTACTCCTTCCACTGCTAACGAAGCCCAATTACTGCCTTTAACTCAGATTCTTCCATTTCAGTAGTTAACTTTGTAAATTGGGTTTCCAAGAAACTACTTAAGTCTGTTTCCAAAAATAGAGCCTGATTTCGTGTTTTAAAAGGACGATCTGTAATTTCATTGGTAGATGTATGAATGAATCTACATTCAGCCACAATATTAACTTAATTTAAGTCTACCTTCAAAGATGTCTCATATTCAATACGTCCATTTTTTCAGGGACCAATGACAGTAGGTAATGTTTTGTCGGCTCCGCTTTTTGTCTTTTAGCTGCCGACACAACATTACAACATTCTTCATGACGACGTCCGTTGTAGGCATTATTGAATTTTTTGCCACACGTTTTACACTCGCGATGTTCACCACACGATACTTCGTGACGCTTTTTATCATAGTCTTTAACAAAAGTTTTTCCACACTCTTTGCACATATAGCTAGGAATGGTTTCTTCTATTATGGATGTTGATTTCTACAAACAGCTGCTTACTGCGTATCACAAGGCTGTACAATGGTTGTTTCAACAGTCTTTCACGATGTGAACACCGTGAGAGGTAGTAGTCAACTGGTGATATTCATGTTAAGGATCCTCTAATATACCATAGTCTAGACCAACAATTCTATACAGCGTATGACAAGGCTGTAGACTGGACAGTGAGACGGTATTTCACGATGTGAACACCGTGAGAGATAATAGTCAACTGGTGATATTCTTGCTAACGGTCCTCTAATGTACCCCTAGTTTAGATCAACAGCTACTTACTGCATACGACAAGTCTAAAGACTTGTTGTTTCAACAGCCTTTCACAATGAAAACACTGTGACAGGTAGTAGTCAACCGAACATATTCATTTACCCTACTCAAGGTTATCAAGTACTTACTGCAAATAAAAAGGCTGTACACTCATGTTTTAGGCACTTTTTCTTACTAAGGTCCCCTATATTCCCTACACAAGGTTATACTTGGTGATATTCTTGTTACGGGTCCTCTAATATACCCTAGTCTAGACGAAAAGCTCTTTACAGCGTATGGGCAAGGCTGTAGACTGGAGAGTGAGACGGTCTTTCACGATGTGAACACTGGAACAAGTAGTAGTAAACTGATTGTATTCTTGCTAAGGGTTCTCTAATATGCCATAGTCAAGACCAACAGCTACTTACTGTGTAGTACAAGGCTGTACGATGGTTGTTTCAACGGTCTTTCACAATGTGAACACCGTGAGAGATAATAGTCAACTGGTGATATTCTTGCTAACGGTCCTCTAATGTACCCCTAGTTTAGATCAACTGCTACTTACTGCATACGACAAGTCTAAAGACTTGTTGTTTCAACGGCCTTTCACAATGAAAACACTGTGACAGGTAGTAGTCAACTGAAAATATTCTTATACCCTACTCAAGGTTATCAGGTACTTACTGCAAATAAAAAAGGCTGTACACTCATGTGTTAGGTACTCTTTCTTGTTAAGGTCCCCTATATTCCCTTCACAAGGCTATACATGGTGATATTTTTGTTAAGGGTCCTCTAATATACCCTAGTCTTGACCATCAGCTCTTTACAGCGTATGGGCAAGGCTGTAGACTGGAGAGTGAGACGGTCTTTCACGATGTGAACACTGGAACAAGTAGTAGTAAACTGATTGTATTCTTGCTAAGGGTTCTCTAATATGCCATAGTCAAGACCAACAGCTACTTATTGTGTAGTACAAGGCTGTACAATGGTTGTTTCGACGGTCTTTCACAATGTGAACACCGTGAGAGATAATAGTCAACTGGTGATATTCTTGCTAATGGTCCTCTAATGTACCCCTAGTTTAGGTCACCAGCTGCTTACTGCATACGACAATGCTAAATACTTGTTGTTTCAACGGCCATTCACAATGAAAACACTGTGAAAGGTAGTAATCAACTGAAAATATTCTTATACACTTCTCAAGGTTATCAGGTGCTTACTGCATATCAAAAGGCTATACACTCATGTGTTAAGCACTCTTTCTTGCTAAGGACCCCTATATTCCCTACACAAGGCTATACATGTTAGTTCTGAACACTTAGTAGTTACAGTAATTGAGTATTCAAATTATATACAAAGCTTATACAAGCACGTTTTTCACGCGGTGAAACTTTGTCAAATAGCCACATGCGACATGAAAAGTATGTTTCTGCTATCTAGCGGTGACTGTGAGAACTACCTGAACGACCAGCTTGCTTCCTAGCGCTCCTTACCAACACTCACTCACTGAACGACCAGCTAATTATCTAGCGGTCGATATCAATACTCACTCAACTACCAACATGCTACCTGTCGGTCAATATGACAACTCACTCAATTACCAGCATGCTACATCAACAGCTACTTACTTTTCGTCAGCTTTTTGTTGGATTTTAGATGGCGTTTGTTGGCTTTAAGTTGGCTTTTTGTTGGCGTTTGTTGGCTTTCTGTTGACTTTTGTTGTCTTTTTGTATTAGCTTATTTGATAAGTTACTTTTATCAATGTATGTAGTGGATTTTTTCTTTAGGTTTTTGCAAGTATTTCAGCCCTTTTTATGACACCCTAATGCTTACCACTATATTTGTAAGCAACAGCAACAACACACTAAATATCCAAAAATCCAAAGTATTCTAAGGTTATGATTGACTCTAAACTCATACTCGTACATTTATCCCAACGCCTAGTTAAAAACATTCTGTTTTTTATTTTATTTAAAAAAAAAGTTCATTTGGAAAATAGTCTATAAGTTTAAACTGAAAATCCTAAAAAGTCATATCATAACTCATACACTTACCTCTGTACCACTCTCAGTCCAAAAATAGTGTACTTTTTTCTTCAAATTTTTCCAAAAATATTAACAAAATGGGTTATATGTCCAAAAATTAGGAATTTACATAAAAGGTTGTTTGGCATAAATCAATGGTCTTTACCCCCTCTACCAGTAAACCAAGTCTCAGGTCTCTAGGACTAAAAATAAAATTTGTAAAAGGGGTTATATTTCCAAAATTAGAAATTTTACAAAAAGGTTTGTTTGACATAAATCAATGGCCATTACCCCCTCTACCAGCAAACCATGTCTCAGGTCTCTAGGACAAAACAAAATAAGTTTTTGAAAATGGGCTATATTTCCAAAATTATGAATTTGACAAAAACGTTAGTTTGGTATAAATCAATGGTCCTTAGCCCCTATACCTGTAAACCAAGTCCCAGATCTGTAGGACAAAAATGTAAAAAAATTAATTGTGAAAGTAGGCTATAGTTTTAGAACCAAACATGATATAACGTTGTGCAATGGTTCAAACGAATGGTCTCTATGACCTTTATTTTTTATAATAAAACTTTTAATTTTTTTGAGTTTTGAAAATAGACCAATTTTGAAATTTTTTAAGTGCACATAATAACTGTAATTTGAGGTGTAAAACACGTAACCCAGTTCCTGTATTTTACACAATATGGGGGCTATGACGCAAATTTCATTGTAAAGCAATTGGGGTGTACTAATGAGAGAGTGGATGTTATCCCTAACTCGAAAGAAAAGTACATTTCCCTCACCAAATACAGTATGTAGGAAATGTTAAGCTTCGATTTATGGACATATTTCGATTAATGCCGAGTAGCTTGTAAAACTTAGTTTCCAAATTAACATCATACCCTGAAACATGCAAGTACTTTAGGAAAGAAAATGCAACGCTCGTGACTCGTAAAGGGGTAATTTCTACATTGATTCATGGGAAAAGTTTAGAAAAACGTGTTTACCTCCAAAAGAGACAATCTTTAACAAATTATGTCAAGAAGATGTTAGTCAAGAAGACTATGAACATGCCAAAAATGTGTGGAATCAGTTCAACATTAAAACTCTAGGGTTATATAATGACCTTTACCTAACTTCAAGTGTACTTCTTCTCGTAGACAGCTTTGAAACGTTCCGAAACAAAACACTAGAAACACACCAAGTGGATGCAGCACAATTCTTTACTTCACCTGGTTTAAGTTTTGAGGCAATGCTCCTTTACACTGGAATTGAACTGGAATTGCTACAGGATTACGATCAGATTCTTTTAATCGAGTCTGGAATATGTGGAGTCATATGCCAAGTGTCTCATCGGTATGCTGAAGCTAACAATAAATACATGGAAACCTATGATTCCGAGAAACAATCGCAGTTTATTACCTATGATGATGCCAACAACCAATATGGGTGGGCTATGTGCCACTCCCTTTCATATGGTAGATTTCAGTGGATTTCACCAGATACTGTTGATCTAGAAAAAACTAAAGAAAGACGATCCTGTGGGATACATTCTAGACGTTGATGTTGATTACCCATCTGACCTTCATGATCTACACAACGATTTGCCTTTCCTACCAGAGTGTACACAAACAAAGGATTAGTCTCTGAAAGAACTAATTCCTCATCATGGAAATCGAAGGCGATACGTTGTTCATTACAAGGCACTTAAACAGGTTTTAGATCATGGACTAAAATTGGTAATTATCCATCGTGTGTTAAAGTTTAAACAAAGGCCTTGGCTAAAGGCATACCAGTACGTTGATTTTAATAACAACCTTCGAACAAGCCAAAACTGATTTTGAGAAAAATCTGAACAAATTATTCAACAGTGCAATTTTTGGAAAAACAATGGAAAAAAAATCGTAAAAGAATAGACATACGTCTTGTGACTGACAGGAAGAAGGCAGAAAATCTAATAGTTAAACCAACATTCATCGACAGAACAATTTATGGTCCTAAACTAGCTGCTTTCCACATGGCTAAACGTAACATTGTATTCAATAAGCCTACATATATTGGAATGTGTATACTGGATATTTCAAAAACTCTCATGTATTCCCACCACTATGATGTTCTGCTACCCTATTATGGCATGGACAATCTTAAACTCACGTATATGGATACCGACTCGTTCATTTATTTGGTTAACACCCAAGATGTTTATCAAGACAAGTTGGATTTCCGAGAACACCTGGACATATCTGATTATTCTACTAATCATGTGTGTTACTCTACATCAGACAAGAAAACGTTGGGAAATTTTAAAGACGAGGCTTGTGGACAAATTATTAAAGCATTTGTTGGACTTAGAGCTAAAATGTATGTTTTAGACATAAATGGTAAATAAATCAAAAAGATTAAAGGTATTAGCAGAGGCGATGTCAAAAATTGTATAAGCTTTCAAGATTATAAGGATTGTGTCATGAAAAAAACGAGGTAAAAAGAATACCATAGAACATTATCGCTTCTAAACAACATGAAATATCATCTATAAGACTAAACAAAATTGCGTTGTGTTCTGGTGATGATAAAAGAGTAATTGATTCGAATGGTGTAGGTACATATGGCTATGGTCATTACTCAATTATTGACCATGCTTAAAGAGTTCAGTTATAAATATGCATGTAGCAAATACATAAACCTAACAATTTAAAAAATTAAAACAATAGCACTACAAAGATATAGAACCAAATAAAATCAAGTCTACAATTTATATCAAAAATTATGTAATATATGTAAATTGTGTAAATATATTTAAAATGATTAAAAAATATTGCATGAACACTGCTTGGACATTTTAATTACTACCCACCTCCCACTCCTAAACCAAATTGTTAACCTCTAGTAATTTTGAGAAATCGGTTTAGTTAGCTAAACTAGGTAGTTAAAAGTATAGCCCATGAATTACCTATATACTTTGGGATAAGGAATACAGCCTTGTTATGTGTAATGAAAAATCGTATTTGGCAAATATTAACTTTGTACTGTACCCGAGGGTAGTGAGGCTGACTGACATCGAACCTGATACTCTAAGGAGGAGAAATCATACCTATGATTTTATAGTGTATCGAACCTAAGGTCTCTGAGGGGAAACAACCGCAAGGAACCCAAGACAAAAGTAAATTAAGATTACTGATGTAATCCCAGCTTGACTCCAGTTACCTGTGAGGAATTACAAGCAATTTTATGGAAAAGAATTGTTTGCTTAATGCCTTAACATACAAAATTCTAGCCAAGAGCTGAGATCTTGAGGCTTTGTGACTGTTTACAAATTAGCTCGTACAGCTGGGCGTTTTAGACCGGTGCCCGATATATCGCGGCGACCTATTTTCCAACATAATAGGGGTGGGTGACAGCCAGAAATGACCCAATAAAGGGACCACAAAGGGCAAAGAGTGGAATGAGAGGGAAGCCAGGAGAAATTGATTGATTACTCGCAAACCAAGAAAGCCAAAGACTTGAGAGTAACAACCAGTTGAATGAAATCTCGAGGAGGTAATTAAAGAGTTTTCAGATATGGAAATCGAAGCCAATAAAGCATCGGAGGGAAAATCACACGCAGAGTGCGGAAGGGAGGTCGTTAGCGGACAGCTATAGGGTATTTTCCGAGAGCATAGCGAGGGTACGCCAACTGTAAACCAATTAATGTTAATTAATTGGACGATCGAATTCCTTGCAAGAGACAAATTCTTTTGGAGAAGTCACGCGGGGAGGATGCTACTCCTCCGCTCCAAAAATTGTTGAACAAAGCCACGTAAGTGAATATAAAGTCTTATATTAAGTGAACTTGTTGAGCTCACGCGAGGGGGAAGGAGGCTGCCACTCTCCCACACCGGAATTTGTTAAACAACGCTACGCAAGTGAAATACAATGAAACTTAAAGTGAAGCTAAGTAAAGCTTACAGTTATATAAAGCCGCACAGTATGTGACGAGCATGTTGAGTGAACAATTTAATTACGCAAGTTTAACGTGTAATACAGTAGTAAAATTGCGAAGTCATGATCTGGTTATCATCGTGATAACACAGATTAAAATATACACGATATATCATGGGGTGGAAAGAGCATCACAGGCATTGTGATTAATGTCAAGCCACATACACTACATTGATGGTAGGCGATCTGGAACAAGAAGTACACACACAATAGCCGATACACGGATACCTGAAGTAGGAGATACTGGGAGCCTTAGAAGAGGAATAGTCAGGAGATACGCGCTGATGATAGAGACTTTCATTGGGAGGAAAGATATGTCGGGAATTGCGCAGCCTGCACCTCTGGAATCATGCAAATTTTAAACCCAGGAAGGCACCATTGTATAAAGCGTGTGTAATATAGAATGCCATGTGTGTTAGTGTTGTTAACATAAAGTGTAGTATAAAGTGTTGTATAAAAATGAATGAAAGTGTTAAATGTGTAACATCAAATTTAAAGTAAGCGATAAGAAACCACAAGGAATGTGTAGTGTAATCACCATGGAGTATTGTTAAATGCAACAATGGTGGGTCATACGCTGTATTATTGGATCCGACCACCAAGAAAGAAGGACGTGAGTACCATTCCAATGTTTTAATGTATTAGTTAAGCTCGCCATATGTCCATGTTAATGTAGTGTAATAAGGAACTTGAGATAATGATCTACGAGGTTTCATTCCTCGTATTTGCAGTAAAGTGTTTGCATATAAGAATGAGTTTTCTTACTACAGAGATGCGTAAGAGCACGCTAAATTTAATAATAAAGTTAAAGAGTAACTTAATGAATTGGTCAAGGTCGAAAGAGAAAATAATATTCAGCATCGTAATGCATGAAACGTTAAATTGCGTCAATCCCAAGGAATTGTAAGGTAAATATAAGTGAAAGTGTGGAAATATATATGTCAGGATGTTACTATACATGTCTAAATGTAAGTAGTATCATGAGTCACGCAGTATGCGTTGTAAAAATATAGTCAGTTAAACATACCAGTAATAAATGCCTGTAGAAAGTAAGAACAGCTAGACGGAAGGAAACTGTAGTGTCATATGTTCAATCTGAGTATATCGTTTCAAGTTCATTTGTCCAAGTAATTTTTCTTTTGTCGTTCTTCTATGCTCCGTGAGTGATGTCAAAGAGTTTAGCCTGCATATTGGCTGCACAGATGTAGTTGTTGAGCCGCTAATATGCGTTAAAAGTAATGCCAAGATTTTTACTTTAATGAATGCCAGAAAAATTCTCTAGCACAATGTCAGGACGGTATGCGCTAATCTTCGAAGGTATAATTGACGTACAGCCAAGGGCGTACAGGTATATTGTTGACAGCGGATGGAGACAGATAAGGTATCTGGTCTGCCATGCCAGCGTCGTGAGGGCAATTAAGGAATAACTGTGCCACCTTAATTAGCTGCTCAATGGAATGACCCGCCCGTCGTGGCGTGACATCATTAATAATGGAAGGGTCCCAGGACACCTTGCCAACACTTCGCAAGCGTATGTGGAAAATTTTGGACACCACAATCGCACACATATTAAGCCGTACCTGATCCCCATGACTTCGTCGCTATGAGATATTTATCCCTTTGCTAATGAATATTATGTGAGCCTTAATTGAGCTAAATAACATTACCCTACGTGATAGGAGTAAATATTTAGATATTCAAATCATATTGATGACCCAGTGATCTGCTTGTCCGTGAAAGTGAAAATATAAAATAGTTGAAAGTTTGTTGTTAAGGAAATGAATCACAGCTGGGGAGAGAAGAGCTGGGGAGTGTTAACTTAACCAGACGGCCATCTTCCTTTAGATGCTCAGGATTCACTGTCTATTGAATTTTTTAAACTTTACTGGGGAAATTTGTACCCGAGGGTAGTGAGGCTGACTGACATCGAACCTGATACTCTAAGGAGGAGAAATCATTCCTATGATTTTATAGGGTATAGAATCCTGAGCATGTATAGGTACAGTGGGAGGATGTCACATGCCCCGAAAGACCGCGAGCAGTTGGGTTACGAATATATGTTCTCCATCTAATGCCATATGGGTACAATACATGGACTAAATCAAAAAACATGAAAACAGCAAACTTGGAAAATTCATGTTTACATATTTTCAAAATTCAAAAACGTAAAACTGTCATTTTAAAAACTGGAAATGGGAAATTGGAAAATAGACAAATGTGTAAACAGAAAAACTTGAAAATCCATGTTTCCATATCATGAAATTCGAAAACTTAAAACTGATATTTAAAAAAACTGTAAATAGGAAATTGGGAAATTGACAAATGTGTAAACAACAACATGAAAAAAATAACAACGGTTGGGGTAGTGAACATGTTGTACAATAGCCTATAAGACTAGCATAAGGTTAGTTGCATGTGCCCTTATATACTTTGTGTATGTGCATTAGCCTTTGGATTAGCTTAAGTTAGGTTTGGTAAAGTTAGGTTAGGTTAGGTGAGGTTAGGTATTTGACCATGTAGTTTACACTTTTCGGAAAATCTAAACTGTAAAATCTAAAATAAAATAAAATCTTAAATTTAAAATGTAAAACCTAAAAATCTAAAATCTAAAAATAAAACAACCTAAACTGTAAAATGTAAAAATAAAAAATCTTACATGCATTAATATAAATCTTTAAACGAGGTTTCTGTAGGTTAGGTTAGGTTATAACTAAGTTTATTATTTGTGCTCTCACATTTGCTCTGAATTTTTGATATTACATTTTGCTCCCACTTTTTGCTGGAACATTTTTTTTACTGTCACTTTTTGCTATTACTTTTTGCTCTATATTTGCTCACACTTTGAAGTTGGGTTAGGGTAGGTTAGGTTAGGTAAAGTTAGGTTAGGTAAAGTTTGGTTAGGTTAGGTTAGGTTAGGTGAAGTTAGGATAGGTTATAACTAAGTTTATTATATGTGGTCTTACATTTTCTCTCACTATTTTGCTTGTACTTTGAAGTTAGGTTAGGTTAGGTGAACTTAGGTTAGGTTAAGTTAGGTTAGGTTAGGTTAGGTTAGGTGAAGTTAGGTTGGGTTATAACTAAGATTATTACTTGTGCTCTCACATTTGCTCCCACTCTTTTTTGCTCGCACTTTGAAGTTAGGTTAGGTTAGGTTAGGTGAACTTAGGTTAAATTGGGCTGGGTTAGGTTATGTTAGGTTAGGTTAGGTTAGGTTAGGTGAAGTTAGGTTAGGTTAGATTAGGTTAGGTGAAGTTAGGCTAGGTTAGGTTAGGTTAGCATACCTTATGTGTAAGTGGTTGTGTGCAGTGACTATTTTGTGTATTAGTCCGGTGCTAAAAGTAAATTAAATATTAACTAATATAATTGTTACGTGCAATGCCCGTACCAACGTTTTTTAATATGTATCTTCCCTATATGTGACCCCGACCTTTGAAACGACCGACTGATTGCTTGGTTCCGCAAATGATTACGAGATGGTAGCATCTTTCGGACTTCGACGTCCCTAGTCGGAGTTGCTTCTTCAACCGCTAGAGTGTGTTTGAGGTGCCTTCTGGTATCATCCTAATCTAGACATTTTGAAGGCTATTATATTCTACGTCATGGAACAAAAGACTGTATATACATGATACCGCCAAATTAATTACTAAATATGCACATTGTTGATTGATGTGTCAAGCTGTGATTGGACAATTACATTAACATGAATGCAATGCTGTGTTTGACTTGTGATTCTCCGCCATCTTGTGAGCTAGATAGTCTGTCGTCAAGAAGCAACTAGCCAGTTGGTTGTGAAAGAGGGTCTCTCCGTCGTGCTGGGGGCTGTGGCCCCTAGCCTCTACGAAACATGACTTATTTCAAAACTAAGGAAATGCCTGTGCTGCTAGGCTATTATTTTATAATTTGCCTGGAAGATGACGTGTGATCTGAGTATTTTACCGCCTACAACAAGGAAAGCCTCCTGGATGATCGAAGCGGATTCTGTGATCTACCGCAGCAATGTGCAGGCAGTTCATATCTTTTATGTTATTTAAAATGTGTTAATTATTTTATTTTTATTGTGTCTCCGCAGAGAAGTTTTAAGGTACGTTATTAATTTTTATATATTTTGTTATGGAGCTCCGATATTGGCCTTATATTAATGTTTTAATTCTGTATTTTGTTTCGCCTGGTAGGTCTAATTTTTGCTTATATTACCAGTTATGTAAAATTTATTGTTTTTCTTCGTACCTTCTGGAGACACGTTTCTAGTTTCTTTTACGTTGTAATTTATTGTTTATTTTCCTTTGGCAAACTTTGGGATTGCCCTATTATTTATTTATTTTACGATCCGTTGCTGTCTAATAAGCCTAATGTCAATAGTGTTAAGGCGTAATTCTTTCCTCCCCTTTTATTCTCTCTGGTGATTTTAAATTAATTTTATGCTAATTGTTTGCCGTAATTGGATTTGACATGCGGTCGTCTGTTTGGTGGCCATGTTTTTTTTTTTTTTTTGCCCGGGTGCATTCTGGTCTTGAGAGTGCAGTCTCTTGGAGTCGAGCGGGAAACTCAAACGTGTTGTGGTGTTAGCTTAATATGTTTTTTTAATTAACCTTGTTGATTTAACCTTGTATTTTTGGTGAATGTTCGTGTGTTTTTCTCAGTCACGAATGTTGTGGATTTCCTAATTAATCATATTTTATTTTATTAATTTAATTTTAAATTTTTCGTTTTGCGTCGTGGCCTGGATCTCTGCATGTCGGATCGGTATTGCGTTCTAGTGAATTATCAAGCCCTTTCTCATTTAATAATGCCTGTCTACTGATTTTCTTCCTTTGGGCTTAATTTTTTTTTTAATTTAAGGTTTTCGTTTTGGTTCTTGCTTGCCTTATCTAGTTTTATAAGATAATTGTCTTATTTTGGCCTTAAGCCACGTGCATCTTCAGAGGGTGTCTTGGCCATAGAGTTTCTTCCTTTTTTAAAATGATTTTGTTAAATTTTCTTTTTTTAATTGCATCCTTCTGATAATTAAATTTTATTTTAAATTTTTAAGCAACTGTTGTGGCATTATTTCGTCGGCAGCAGTTCTATTGGTTATCGGAGGGTGTCTGTAGAATAGCCTGTGCCTTCCCCTTCTCCACCTTCCTTCCACCCCTTGGGGTGTTCTTCTGTTGGGGCATGTCATCTGGAGGTGATTTTGCTGTGGAAGCGATGCGGACCTCTGAAGACAGGTAAGTAGGCCCATCCACCCTGGCCATCTCCGTGTCAATAATAAATAAATTATTGTATGCACATCGTTCCGCTAGTCACGACTTTTTTGGTTGACCTACTAAAGATACTTGCACTCAGCTACCCTCTAGCTATGTTAACTGCTGTGCATTGTCTTTGACCTCCACTATTAGCGGCCATTTTGCGGATTAGCCCCATTTATACAACCAGCATTGGGTTGGACTCACGCGGCCGCCATCTTGCGCATTAGCCCCTGCGCAAAAACTGGCTTATATTACTTACTCCACTGGTCCGATTTAAATGAAATTTTGCATGGATGTGGCTGATTTACCAGGTTTACATATAGGATACTTTTGATTTCGATATTTTGCACTATTAAAAATGGCGACAAATTTAGTGACGTCACTACACCCTTTGGTTTCAAAATTTCATATTTCCATTTCAAATAAAAAGAGAACGCTAAGAAATAGCAACCTTTTGATGGTATATGCGAGCTTTAAAATTTAATTTTCTACCCGAAAGGTCCTTATCACTTTTCGTGTATCTCCAACGGTTAGCAAGTAAAACTTAAATTTGTGCTATGAAACATGGTCAACGCCGAGCGGTGTAGTATATACCCTTTGTCAGTCGATATTGGGATATGGACATTGTCAACTGTTATCATTGTTTTTAAATGTTGTAGTATGGTTTCCGCTCAACATATGTCGGTACATACATCACGATATTGGGAAACGAAACGGCTGGAACACTTTTGACGTTCTAGCAGCGAAAGTACATTCTGAAGTGGTTTATCAGGTTTGGTAATGCCGTTGAAGTGCAAAGTCAGTGGAGGAGGGAGTTTGAAACACAACCCCCAATAAGCCTAACTATTAAACGCATTACTGGGAAGTTTGAGACGTATGGAACGATTTATGATATTCACAAAGGAAGATCGGGAAGAACGCGTAAAGCTACCAGTCCCGCTTTGTCGGCTCACTTGTTGGAAAGGTTTGCTAATTCTCCACAGAAATCTGCTACGCAATGTGCGCGGGAAGTGGGGATTAGAAGTACATGTGTACGAGGGATTTTGAAAACAGCTAAGTGGAAAGTTGACATCCCACGATTACTGCATGTGCTTAATGAGGATGATCCCAATCGTCGAATGCAATTTTGCGAATGGTATCAGCAAAAGGTCACCCAAGAAGAACAATTTCTGACGAGTTAGTGTGATCTGATGAAGCCCAGTTTAAACTTAATGGAACAGTGAATCGACATAATTGAGTCTACTGGGCACCAGAAAATCCGCATGTTCATGTGGACAAGGCGGTCAATCTGCCAGGGGTTAATGTCTGGTGTGGACTGTCGTCGAGGGACATACTAGGACCCTTTTTTCTTTGATGGTACTGTCACTGAGCAGAGTACTTGGGAATGTTACGCACATCAATTTTACAAGCTGTAGGAGCCGATGATGAAGTCTTCTACCAACAGGACGGGGCGCCGCCACACTACCATGTAGCACTAAGAGGTTTCCTGGATAACAATCTGCTGGGACATTGGATTGGACGAAGAGGGCCCTTTGAGTTTCCCCCACGGTCGCCAGATCTTACGCCTATGGACTTTTACTTGTGGGAAACTGTTAAAAATGAAGTTTATCGACGTAAGCCGCGCACGCTGGAGGTCCTTCGCCAGGAGATTACAGCGGCATGTGAAGCGGTCCCCATTCTAACATTGACGGACGTCGTTTCAGCGACCGCTCGTCGTTCTGCTATGTGTCTGGCAGCCAACGGCGAACATTCTAAACATCTCATTTAACCATTTGTTTAACTGAAGACAGTACTACATGTGTAATCAAAATTTAAATGTAAAAGAAACACAAAATAAATAGTTTTTGTTCCGTAAAGAGTGTATATATTTTTCTGGCGGACTCTGTATATAAAAATTAATGTTGTCTGTTTTTTCTGAATTTCTACGGAAACTTGAGTTATTTAGGCGTTTCAGACTGTTTTATGATGGATGCGCGCGAAAATAATTTTTTCTGTATCTCTGTCTGTTTGTTTGTTTGTTTGTCTGCTGACAACTTTGTTCCCTTATAACTCGAGAACGGCTGGGGGTATCAACGTTAAATTTGGTACAGTTAACCATGAGAGGCACGACACTAATAATTGATTTAACTCCGTACCTCTCATAAAAGGGGACCTACCCCTTAAAATACATGCTGAAATAGGCGTAGAAAGACGAGACAAAGCTCATTTTAAGCCTCTCAAGCCGGTAACCATGGCAACAGATTCTCAGAGGTCCATCTATTGCTGTAAGACGCAATGCAATTCCATTAATTACATTAGTGTGAAAGTTTGCAAACGGCTAGAAGGTTATCACGAAAACAAATTAAGCTGTAAAATTCAACAATACATATAATGCGCTTAAACGGTTCAAGGGGTACTCTAGAATTTTTCACGCGATTTACACCTGCGGGTGTGGTACGGCAGGTCCATTATATTCATATCCCTGTAGTATATTATTATTATTAGTATTATATTATGGCGTACAACGACGAGACAATGCCCCTCGGAGCCAGAACCAAAACTCGGGGGCCCTGAAGAGTCCTCGAAAACTACATTATAAGGCTCTAAATCCAACAGTTTCTTAATTATTCCCAGAAAATTAATTTAATTTAGTTTTACAAACTAATGAATGAATGCAAATCGGTAACCATGACAACATTATCTCATGGGGTGGCATCCAACTTTCCATCTATTTCTATAAGAAGCAATGTCACTCCTTTTATTACATTTCTTTGAAAGTTTGCAAATGGCTATAATGTTATCACGGAACCAACGTAGACGGTATAATTCATCAATGCAATTAAGGGAGTCAAGGGGTAACCTAGAATTTTTTCATGCAATTTTCATGTGCGACATATAGTACAGAAGGTCTATTATATCTCCAAACAGCAACATTATTTTCAAAAATTCCTGAATTGAATAAGCATTTTGTGCGGCTTTTAGGAATTTGGGCCATTTGAGGCTAATGAACCTGGATTTGCATGCACCACAAGCCTTTATAAATTTATGAAAGGGGACTTCCTGTTATGTGGACCTAACACAACGTAGAGGGTCAGTTTTTATGTGACGTGCATTGCGTTTCGTCTACAAGGCTTTCAATTATATTTCACGTCCGGAAGTAAACGTTAGGTGAATTTAGTTTGAGAGCACATTTTAACTAATCTTTTTTTTTGTCGACATACGGGTTCATCGTAAGGATGATTTTGTTTGATACTGTGTGGTAGATATAACCATATTTGGATATCTGGGTGATATGTTTTAGACAATTGAATTGTCTGTCTGTCTTTCTGTGTATCTTGATGTACGCCTATAACTCGTGTTCGGATGCTTGGTGCATCGCACAATCAGGTATGGTAACCATGAGTGCCAATACACTAATCATTTATAAAACTCTTCACCGTACTTTTCATAGAGTAGAAGGGTGGATATAGGGAAAAACTTCTCAAAATACAAGCTAAAATAAGCGAAATATAAAAATTTTCCTAGAAGGACGACCTAAGCATATGTTGCGCTTTTCAATGTGAGACACAAAATTCGGGAGTCTATAAACGGTCTCCGCAAACCACATTTTAAGGCTCTTAAATTAACTGTGTGTGCGATATTCCCAGAAAACTAACTTCATTTTGATAAACTGTTGAAGGAATGACAAACCGCTAACCATTGCAACAGTAGCTCAATTGATAATGTTTGGTGTTAACACCGAACACTGTTCGAAGAACGGGTACTTCTGCTAGTTATATATAATGAGGGCAAGTTCCTCGGCATAAATTGCTTAGGACTATTTGAGCGAAAGAAGTAACCCAATCAGCAATTTTAGTAGGGTTTGCTAGTAGTTGTTCAATATTATTTGAACATTGTTTTCATCTTTAATAAACCGCAAGATGTTGGTCAACGACTGGGATGGTGACCATGTGCATATACAAGACGAAGCTCATGTCAGAGTAAGATACCTGGAGGATTCATGGAAGCCGACGTCCACTGAGGTGTTGTTCCAGAAGGAATAAGTACAAAACAATTGATTATTCAATTAGTCTTAGATGGATTGGTGTTGGAACAGTGTATATTTCTTGTGTGTATTCTTGTTGTCGTTTCCGACACTCATAATTAAATAGCAATGTATCGTGGCTACTATTGATGTATATTTTGTCAGTGTTATTTAATTCAATGTACCGAGTGTACTTGGGTGTGATTGTTTATTTGCGAAACCATGAATTACGGATTCAGTGACAAGTGAAGCTTTATTAGAACTAAAGTTAATATTAGATGGGGAGGGGGGACGTTTGATTTTGATTTCTTGCGAGATAATTAAACAGGTCGATTTTATGCGCCTTGTTGCAGCTAATTGAGGAGAACCTTCTGTTCTATAGTTTGTCAATTAAATTATTTTATTTAGAATATTTTGATTCTTATGGTGCGTCTTGGGTCTGCTGCGCTAATGTGCGTGGATTTGGTATTTGTGTTTTTCTTGCAGGTGAGTTATTGCCCACAGAGTGTGTTGTGTGTTGAAGTGTCTATTCATGTGTAATATTAATAGCGCGGGAAAGTTGGCATTGCAACCGTTGCTGCCTGCAGCTTAGTGGGCGACAGTTGGTACTCCGAGGACGCACTGTTTCGACACGTCTCATAATCCCTTGTGGATTATTGGGGACAATTGGTATATTTGGTGACACACATGATAATTGTTGGTGTACGTGATGAATCTTCGTTCTTGTGTTGCCCGAGATAAAACTTTAGATATTTTGTACAAACAGGGTTTAATGACAGGTGCAGCGATTATCCACTTCAAGCAAGCAGATCTGAGATAGCGTGACTAATTAGGTTGAGATAAGCTCAGTTAGTGGCCTAGATGCTAAAAATAGATAGGTCCTGTTTAGTTATGTCATGTTGTGATTTTAAAGGGACGCTCTTCGCGCTGAAACTGTAAGTTCATGTACTTCGTAAAATGAATATCCTGATGTTGTAAATAATTGCCTTTGGGCAGATTGGTATTTAGAATTCAGTTAGATTGTTTTGATTTTGTAACGCCTGGTGCGTTGTCATTTGTAAGGTGACATGTGGTCATCTGTGTTTGTTAATTTCCTTGTAGTGTGGTCACGTGCATCGGCTTTGTTTATGTTTGTGTTAAGACCTGGTTGAGGCATTTGCGTGTGCTTTGGCACATATTTAATTTAAAGATTTCAATGCGGAAGTCTGTTGTTGTAATTAATTCAGTGTAGCGAGTGTCGGCATTTACATTTGTTAGTTTTAGTTCTGTTCCCCAGAAGTCAGTTTATGTTAGCAGAATACGGATTCGCCACTTGACGGCTGTGCTTTATGGTAGCGAATCTCGCATCAGTACTCATTTTCTTCTGCACGCAGCATCGTCACTTGGCAATACACATGTGCTTGAAGTATGACAGGACCAGATTTCATGTCCTGAGTTTTGCATATCTCTGGCAGAGATATTTTATGAATAAGTAATTGATTGATTGAGGGTATCAATTACGGGTTTTTGGTGTTTTTATTGTGTTTATTTTTTGATTATGATCTGCTATTAAAATAGTTGAGTTAAAATCTGGTTTCACGGTCTCTTTCTGTTTATTTGTATTTACCCTTTTGTACCTTGTAATTATAGAAGCAAAATTTAAGCGTCAGTCGTATGGACCGAACACTTCCCCGAAACTGAGTCTCATTACGCTTCTTTACGAGGGTTCAGTACCAATTCTAATAAGAGATGACAGATACAATTTTTATGTTGCATTCGAAAGGTGGAACATCAGACAGGCATTTTTCGTGTTTGTTGCTCAGCTTCACCCAGGTGCACCAACTAAGGCTATAGATATTTAGTTCCCAAATGTTTATTTTATCATTCAATGCCAAGGAAATATTCTTGTGCAGGAATCCATAAGATAAAGTGATTTTTGTAATGCAGTGGCGTACATATTTACTGTACCATTATATTTCGCATAGAGGTTACCTTCGCTTTCTTTATAGACAAGGAGACGTGTGCCATTAGGGGGATGGGGCTGTACATCACTGTTTTTATAATTTCAGAATCGTTCGACGGATATTTTTGAAATTAAATACTGTAATGTGTTTCTCTCGTAGCACCGTTGTTGCTGCCAAATGTAATGTTATTATCCCACTTGGTCGCCAAAATGTAATGTTTTAGATAAGTGAGACCCACGTTGTATTTCCAAATGTAATATTTATAAGTAACGTCAAGCGCCATTGGTTCCAACATAATGTTGAAGACCAAAATTAAAGAAATTAATAAACACAATGTAGTGTGTGCAACGTAGACCCTCCTTCTCAGCTCGTGGTGAAACTGTGTCTCTAACCAGGATAATATTCGTTTCAGGGAATTGGTTCGACTTATAGCTATTTCTAACTACCAATAGGGAAACATCGTGCATGAATTTCAAGATAACAGCTTTATTTAAGAAAAAGTACAAAATCTTATAGTATTAATAATAACAATAAGGATATACGGAAGTTACTTTAACGAGTTGGCCTAAGAAAAATGTGCAGATGACATTCTAATGTTACGTTATCACTGGTGTATTCCTTGAAATACACGTTCAGTCAGAGTTAGCTCTTGCTGCTCTTTGTTTATTTATTTAATTCCTTTCTTCGCAGACACCAACAGTGATCCCTTTGCATTTCATTTTTTTTCTCTTTGCGCAGGAATTTATTTTGTCTTTGAGTCTGTTCTAGATGTGTAACTTCCATGGAGAACCTAGCGGCATCTAGCAGCTAACTGCCGAAGTTCTTCAATCTCTCTCAGCACAAGAGGACTTCCTCACATCTCCACCAGACGTCATCCTTGTCGCCAGCTAACATCTCTTTGAAGACACCACTCCATGAAGAAAACTTATTTAAAATAAATGAATGTTCATTTTTTCATGTTGCCCATTCTGATGTATGTTCTGTTGTCTTTTACCCCCTCTCCCTCGTTCTCCCTGGTCCCTTCGCGCGCCGTTGAGCAGCTCTCACTTCTTCTAGTCCGGTCGTCTAGTGTACAGTGCAGAGCCCTCTCACGGCCAGTCTTCTGTCTTCATGAGTCACTTTTAAAATAGACGCCACGTCTACATTTTAAAGCTAACGGCCACAAGGAACCATCGCCTAATCAACAAGAAAAAGGTAAGTACAAATCTTCAATGATTTTAGCCTCATTTTATTTAAACTGCTAAATGATTTTAATATAATTTTATAGACAGTGTGTGGAATTGCTCACTATTGTGCAATAACCGTCTTCGTGGGATTTTCTTTGTCAAGCATTAGCTATCTAAGCTGGCTCTATAACATGGAATCCATTACTTCATGTACGAAATAAATGGGAATACCTTCCTACAACGTGGGATTTAATTCAAATTTAACCGCTGTCTTTAAACTTAGCTTTTTTCCACCGTGGAAACTTTCTTTCCCTATTTAATTGTCATCATAATTCTGGAAATTTCCACATGAACCAATCATTCTACCAGTTAAGCCATCTAGTATTTTCCACACCAAATAAGGGAATAATATTCCACACCGAGGGATTCATGATAAACTAACCGCTGTTCAAAACTTAATTTTTTTTCCACCCTGGGAACTTTACCGTATTATTCAACTGCAACCCACAAACTTCCCAACGCAATAAACTTATACAAACTCAAATTAAACGATGTGTTCTCCATAACTGCAGTAAATTTCTCTTGTTCTACGAATTTACATACACTACAATAGTGTAGTTTTTCATCTAATCAACAAACTATCAGTGGTTCGAATTTGTATATGCTAACTATCTTCCGCACCGCGTTCGATTGAGAGAAATAATTCTGGCCAGAACTTTATCCTAAACTTCCTAACCCCACTTCCCAAATACCTTTTACTAACAAACCTAAACTAATGTAAAGCTAGTTATTGTTCTAAGAGGTTTCGTTTATAATTAAGCGCCCTCCCAAATTTTTTAGCCTACTTTCGATTTTTGCAAAAAATGAAAGTAGACTTATGAGACCAACACAGGGCGAAAAAAGTGTGTCTGTCAGTGTGTGTGTGTGTGTATGTGTGTGTGTGTATGTGTGTGTGTGAGTCTGTGTGTGTGCCAGTGTGTGTACTCTGAATGTTTGTCCCCCCCCCCCCCCTGTCAATTCGAACATGGTGATCGCGAATTGACCGAAATTTGGTACAAAGGTAGCACTAGCAAAGGACACCTCAGTGTCATGTCTTATATCGCCGCCGTCTTGACGGAAACGTAATGGCGGCCACACAAATGTTCAAAGCTAAAATCAAATTACGACTAACCTAATCATCTGATCTCTACCAAATTTTGCAACAGGATACCTTTATGGGGGGAGCATCCTGTGACCAAACTAATAGGTCATTAGCCTAATAGTTTCCGGATGGCGGCCATATTTGTGTCAAAATCTATTCCCCCTATTAATACGAATACGGTGAAACCGAATGGAACGAAATTTGGTACAGAGGTAGTACTAGCAAAGGGCACCTCAGTGACATGTTTTATATCGCCACCCTCTCGACGGAAACGTAATGGTGGCAATAAAAATGTTCAAACCTTAAATCAAATTACGACTAACCTTATCATCCAATCCCTACTACATTTTGAAACAACATACCGTTATGGAGGAAGCATCCTTTGACCAAATTAATAGGTCATTAGCCTAATAGTTTGTGGATGGCGGCCATCTTTAAGTCAAAATCGATTCCCCCTATTAATTCAAACACGGTGAAACCCAATGGAACGAAAATTGGTACAGAGGTAGCACTAGCAAGGGTACCTCAGTGTCATGTTTTATATCACCGCCATCTTGACAGAAACGTAATGGCGGCCACACAAATGTACAAACCTTAAATCAAATTTCGACTAACATAATCATCCGATCTCCACCAAATTTTGCAACAACATACTGTGACCATTTAGATGAGGGCCACAGTTTGTTTTTCTTAGAGGAACCACATGTTTGAAAAACGCGCGGAGCTGAGGTTTTTTTGTTTCAACAAGTTAACGCTAGATGGAGAGAGCATCGATATGAGAGGACTCATATGGTATTTTTACGAATTTCTATGTGAAGAGGTTGAACCACCAAAACATCGGGGGAACATGCAGTACTCATTAATGGGAAAATTACCGAAGAGATCAAGAGAATCCGTCGTTTGGATCAGAAGATATTGGAGTTGAAGGAGCCAGGCGCAAGGATTATTTTTCGCATCGGAGTGGCTGCAGGAAGTAGGCCGCACGCCACAGGTGAAGCAGAGAGACGAGAGAGATAGCGACTAACACCGCGTGCTCAAGGTCTACGTGCTTGACGGATATTTTGTGTTGAAAGATACCAGTCTTATAAGAGTTGGAAGGCATTCAGCGTATATGATGGGGTCCTTAAAACCCTGCTTTCATAAATTAGGTAGAGGGGCAAGCCATTGCTTTGGTGTGTGGAAAGTATTGGGAATTCCTTACTCATCTAAGGAATATAGCCTATAAACTAGAAATGGTGCTAGCATGCTAGGTAAACCACTCCTAATATTGTCAGTGTGTCGCTCAAAGAGCAAGGCAACAAGCAGATACCGTACGCGAGGATCGAAAGGAAAACAGTATTGGTTGAAACGTGATTTCATACCCGGAGTTGATATTTTAGAACGGGAAATGAACCAGTCGAGTTAGGAAGTTTTCTGTGGCACAAAGCTGCAAGTGTTAGCTTGGGACTCGAATACTTTTAACATTATGTTGCCAGACATGCATCATAGTAGTTCGAAAATGGTAGATCGGACCGTCTCCATGAAGTGTTAAAAGAGCTGGAGGTAAGATGTCATGGGATTGTTGGAAACATCTTCCGGAATAATGGAGCATGGGCGAGTAGGGCTCGGAATATCTGTCCACTGGAAAGAACGTGTGCCAGCTGGCCTACATGGATTCTACAGCAGAAGGACTATTCCTACAAGATCTTCACGATGTAAGCCAACTTTATTATTAAGTAGCTAGTGTATTGCATTCTCAATTTCGACTATACTGTCTGCTAAGTAGGTTTACGCTTATAGATTTTTATTTCAAGACGTTATTGCACATTTGAAGATTTATCAGCTGAGTCATTTCGAATGGATCTCTTTGATGGAAATCTAGTGCCTTTGGGATGTCAACCTGATAAGCTTCGATATAGCAGTGGGCTATTATGTGGAAGATATTTTACACCATTTCACGCCTAACCCTTATGTTAGGGTACTTTGAAATAATATTTGGATTTGTTCATAATCGAATGGTTTATAATTAATTTATTTTGTTTAAATATTTTCTCGATTTTGTTAGTAATTTCTTCTTTTGAATATGTTGATAGATGAGGAATGTGGATAGCCACATTACGTTTAAATATTATTCCTTGGGAATAATAGTTCGAAATTTCCTGTGAATTTATAAATTTTAATATTTGAATTTAAAATAATTGTAAAATATTTTCTAGTTGTAAATGAAGTTGAGATATGACATCGGAAGGCTGTATGACTGATAGTCAAGCCATAATGATAATAATTATATGTAAATGATTATATTGTTTGGAACATTTTCCAATAAGAATGAATAATAATAATAATAATAATAATAATAATAATTCTTGGTAATAATAACTGTTAATCATTGGAGGAATAACGGATCGTAGTTGATATTATGGGAGTTGATTTTGAATGGATGGACATGCCGAAAGCGTGATCTTTGCTATTGGGAACGGAAGGTTATTCATATACGAATTTTTGTATAAAATGAGGAACTATGTATTGGAATTATGCGACAGTTTAACCGAGGTGTGTTGGGGCAGATTTTAAAAGTTTATTACACCTATGCGAAAAGCCGAGATATTTGAATTTTGTGAGGGAGCGCATGATCCCATGTGTGGGAAGATTAGAAGCCATTGAACCCAGCCTGCGTAGCTGAGGGGTCGTTATAAAAATAAGATTATAATGGTCAAATGTGAAAATAAAATATGAATTAATAATGGATATTTATAAAGTTGAGTTGAGGGTCAAATAATTGCTCCATGCTCAAATATGATTAGAATGAGGACAATGTAGTCGCTCATATGGGAAACTAGTGGCCGATCGTTGATGAATTTCTACATTCCTAGACTGTTGTATAGTCACCCGCATGGTGTAGTCGTTTATATTTGCATAAGTTGATGTCTCGTCCTAGTTTTTGCTGAAGGCCTTACCGTGTCCTATTTAACGAATTGATAGCATGAGAGGCATGTTGTCTAGAGATTGGTTGGTGTATTGAAAATGTTAAGCTGATAGCTGATTGAATTCATGGAACCATTAATTTTCATAAAGTGCCAATGTGGATTATTCTAAATAATATTTTATTTTGCAATGAATTAAATTGAAATGAATAACATAAATAATTTAATTACATGCAGATTATCAAATAAGTTAAATCGAAGCGATTAAATCAGTGGATTTATATTATGTGAATTGGTGAATAAAATTTATTTTGGTGACATAGTGGAAATGTCAGAAGTTCAGACAATGTTTAAAGGTTGATAAATGCTGCCTTGGTTTTTTTTATTTCACGCCGTTTTGGGAATGTGATTTCCCTCAATTAAGTTGAAGATGTGTGAATTTCCCCGCAGAGGTTGAAACATTTCAGGGAAAATTTTGATTCAAGCGATACTCTTGTAAATATAAAATCATGGTGTCAGGATGGACTGATATTTTCCTGCACTTCAGTGACAATTGTACAGTTTATATAATTCAGTGAAGCAGATGCTGAGATGGACTAATGATTTTTCTCAGACATCAGTAATTATTTTTGAGAATAGTGAATTTACTTTTGGATAGAGGCTGAAAATTACTTTATTTTATGCGTTATGAATTTGTATGTAGACAAGGGACCAAGGGCATGCGTAGGATGTCTTTATTTTCAGGTCTGGAATTTTAGATTTCTCCCTTGGGGATCTTTGTATTCAAATAGGACCAGCAGACAGTTTAATGAAACTGAGGTGTTATAAGAAATTGGTGTTATTCACAAATTATTTGCACTACCTTCCATCCTCTATGGAGTGCGAATTTCGACATCCGTCCGGCTGATTTTTGATTAGAAGCTTTTGCTTTGCTATACTCAGTTTGACCCCGAGTTTTTTTTTAGTCTCATACTCGGCGGATGTTGAAATTCATACTCGTGTGCACGTGGGACTTCGGTCAAACGGTCACATAAAGGAGAGGTAGAAGTGGTCAAGCAACATGGGGCTTTCGAGTTTTGTAGTTTGGTGGTAGTTCGATTTCGATTTTCATTCTTGATTTGGATTTTGAATTAGGATCAGGATTGGAAGTCGGAGTTGATGATAGGATGCAATAATGGATGAATACACAATTTCATAGTTTTGTTTTTGAAGTCGTTGATTTTGCTGTTGTTCTTTTGAGTAAATGTAAATGTAAATTTAAAACTTAATATTTTGATTAGGGTAAATCTCAGTTTAAGGTTGAAATTGTAGAAACAGTACACTAGTGATTTAGATGTATGTTCCTGGACGTCGAATGGCATCTTACACCATTCGAATTATTTGTGTGTTATGGAGGACTTGAAGAAGATGTTGGAGGACTTGGGAAGGAAAATGGCAGTGAATTCTGTTTCTCTTAAAACTGAAATTTCTAAACAAATGGAAGAGAATTCTGTTTCTCTTGAAAACAAAATGGCAGAGAATTCTGTTTCTCTTGAAAACAAAATGAAAGAGAATTCTGTTTCTCTCAAAACTGAAATGTCAAATAAAATCACAGAAAATTTGAGTTTCTTAAGTCCGATATGTCTAAGAAAATAGCGTCGTTAGAGGAAAGAATGGTGCAGAATATCGAAGCATTAGAGTCTCGAATGTTACTATCGATAGATGCTAAGATAGAAGATAGAGTCGTTGGTCTTGAAACGAAGATTAAGGATAATGCTAGGAAAACGCAAGAAAATTTTCTGAGTTTGGAAGCACGGATAGTTGAAAACGGAAAGAATATAAAATACAATTTGTTTACGAACTATGGGCATATGAGAGAAAGTCTGCAGGATAGTCGGAAGTTAATGAAGGATGATTTAGAAACACATAAAAACGAGATGCAGAAGGCTGTGCGATCACTTGAGGATAAATTAGAGACAAATGCTAGGAAGACCGCAGATGATCTTGCAACACTTGAAATAAATGTTTTGAAGAAATGAAATACAAATGCTGCGCAAGTCATTGAAAGAGTTAAGAAGGATTTTCATGACATCCTCATGGGTGAATTAAAAGAAGGGGTGGTTAAGGATTTGCAGGATAGCGTGAAGGAAACTGTAGTTCAAGAAATTAAGGAACAATTAATACAGGAGACTCATCAGGAAGTTCAGGATGTGAGGACTGCCTTTTCATCAGAAATCAAAGTAATTACAGGGGATATCAAAGCAGTTCAAGATAATATCAATAAATTACAGAGCCAATTAACTAATTCCAATTAACATCATGAAACGCTGATGGAAGAATTAAGGGAGAATGGAAAAGAAGGGACTGAGATTGCTAGTAAGAGTGAAATGGAGAAAGTGAAGAAGGTCGTTGAAGATTTAGGACAAGAATTTGAGAAATATAAGTCAATAACCGAGAAAAGGTCAGTTGAAGTGATAGACGATACCATGAGAATTCGGGAAAAATTGCCGGAGATAGGAGAAACGGGGGAAGTTTCGAATGTTTATACATCTACACCTATCACTGTTATACTGTTATAAAGAGTACTGAGGACAAGCCAAATAAATTTTCAGGAACGGGAATGGTGTCACCTGTAGAATTTCTCCGCGAGTTCAAAGACTATTTTAAAGATGCTAAGATATCAAAGGAACGTGAGATAAGGGTAATCAGCAAGTTTTCAGATGGTCCTGCCCTTGGCTGGTTTAGAGCTTTTCGATGTAGTATGAGAATGTACGAGGAATTTGCTCAGACTCTATTAAAGAAATTTTGGTCGCCGGAGACGCAACAACATATTAGATCGGAATTGTATGTCAAGAGGTATTCTACTTCACCACCGACAAAATATTCTAATTATTTCACGGGACAGTTGGCAAAACTGCAATGTTTAGATCCGCCCATGCCAGATTATGAACTGATTACGGCATTGATTCGTCAGTTTCCAGTAGAGGTACAGAGGACACTTATAGCTGCAGTAGTAGGAAATATGGAGGAGTTCGACGAGGTACTTCAGTGTCTTGATCACTCAAACGCGCAGTTTTTCCACCAGAGGAATACGAAGCAAGATAATACAGCCGTATACGCTGTGGTAACAGATAGGCAGTGTCAGACAACACCAGAACCAAGCAGGGAAGAATAGGCATCGGGGGAGAGAAGACGTTGGAACAGACAGCAGTACGGAGGAAGAGGAAGATATAATAACCGGTGGAACAATTGGGGAAGAAATAGGAATTAGAATAGACCATTTCAAGATAGGAAAGAGGAAAGGCACGGAAACGAAGAATTTGCGAAGCAGCAAAGACAAAATATAGAGCAAAAGCACGAAGAGAGTGAGAGGTATTTGCAGGAGCTTAGAGATACCAACGTTCAACCTGGTACATCAGGTATAAGCGGATCGACAGATCCAAAAGGGAAAAAAATGCCGATTGTAAATCGAAACAATCACCAAGAATGAGTATCACTGGTCACATTTCCAGAATTGTGAATTGGCAGGCGGAAGATGAAGATTTAATCAGAGAGGAAAATGAAAGAATAGAGAGTGCGCCAAGAACAAGATTGCCGATCATAATTTGCGAGGTTTTTGGTAAACCAGTTCACACATTGATCGATACGGGAGCCATGCTATGCCTGGTGAGTGAGAGAATGTATGCCACTTGGAAATTAACAGAGGAGTTAGAGGAGATCCCGGTTTCTTGAATCAAAATCCAGGGAATAATTCCAAATAAAATCACCACATGTAGAACACAGTTGTACCTTGAGGTGAAAATTGGTGAAAGTATATTCGAGCACGTATTTGTCGTCATGCGAGATATAGCTCATGAGATGATATTATGGAACGATTTCATAAAGAAATATCGAGCTGTCATTGATATGGAGTCAGACACCATCAAGTTTCATCATGAGGAAGACGTTCCTTTTGAGGAGGAAGAGAAATGCACCGAGGGAGAGATTAGGTGGACGAATGTTTTCGAGAATTTTGAGACATCTTGAGAGATTGTAGAAGAAACCGTTCATCCTACCGAGCTGAGTAGCCTTTTATTGGAGTTTGATGACATTTTCGATACTAAGCCGGGGGAGATTCGAGATTTCGAATATGATATTCAGGTGTGTGACGATACTCCTTACCAAGCAAAGTTATACCCTATTGCAGAAAAATATCGGAGCAAAGTCAAAGAAATGATTCAGGGTCTTGAGCAAGATAATATCATTGAAAAAAAAGTAACATCATATGTAAATCCGTTGGCTGTGGTACCAAAGCCTGATGGAAACTTGAGGATATGCCTTGATGCCAGGTCTTTAAATGCGAAATTGTTGCCCGAATATGATAAACCACCTGTTATAAGAGAACTATTAAGAAAATTTAAGGGGAAGAAGTGGTTTTCCACAATTGATCTGACACTTCGTATCATCACATCAGACTAAGTAAGAATTCGCAGAAATATACTGGATTTATGTTTGAGAAGCAGACTTATGTCTTCAAAAGACTTCCTTTCGGCATGCAAACATCTGGATCCGTACTCATTCGAGCCTTAGACAAAAATCTGAGTCAGGAAGTAAAAGATATAGTTATCTGTTACATTGACGACATCTTGGTAGCATCGGAGACAGAGGAGCAACACATGGTGCATTTGAGAAAGCTGTTCCTGGATTTGAGGAAGTCTAACTTCAAGGTCAACCTTATGAAATGTCAGTTCTTCAAGTCAAAGATTAAGTTTTTGGGACATGAATTGGATGGTCAAGGCTATAAACCAAATGAGCAGAAGATAGAAGCCATTGCTAATTTTCCTAAGCCTACCAGAGTGAAGCAAGTTAATCAATTTCTAGGGACATGTCAATTCTTAGCGGGGCATTGTCACCGATACACCGACGTTGTAGGACCGCTACAGGATTTACTAAAGAAAGCTAATAAGTGAAAGTGGGATGACACTTGTGATAAATCATTTAGTGAAGCGAAGGCATTGTTGATGAACAGTATTAAAATTGAATATCCCGATTTTCAAAAGAACATCATTATAGAATCGGATGCGTCGATGGTTGGAGTAGGTGCCATATTGCTGCTAGAAGATGAGGATAATACTCGCCATTATATCGCTTTTATTAGCAGGAAACTAAAACCATCAGAAAGGAATTACTATACCACAGAGCTGGAGGCGTTAGCGGTAATTCATGCTCTGGAATCCTAGAAGAAGTTGCTAATAGGACACTCAGTGATAGTTAGAACTGATCACCATGCTTTGGAGTTCATACTCAAAACTAATTTCGCTAGTGAGAGGATAACGAGATGGGCATTATTCGTTCAACAATTCAATCTGACGATAGAACATCGATCTGGGAAGTCAAATGTGGGAGCTGACCTATTGAGTCGAGTAGTTGAACCAACATTTCGGGTTATGATTGTAAGATTGATACAAAAAGACGAAGAGACTTGAAGAAAATTAGTAAATTTGTCACAATCCCAGAAACGATATGAACTATTAAGAAACGTTTATCGATTTCTCCACAGGGATATGGATCCTGCTTTGTAAATTATCCACTCATGGAAAAAGTAACGAAGGACTATGTTTCAACAAACGGCATCATATACAAATTCTTAGATCCTGAACATACTAAATTGCGAATTGCCGTACTACCAAGATTACAGGCAGCTATAATTTGGTTGGCTCATCGTATTGCAGGTCACGCTGGTGTCGACAACACCCTCCATCTAATCCAAGAGAAGTTTACATGGGAGCATTTAAGAAGGACGATTGGGGATACTTTGAGGACATGTGACTTGTGCCAAAGAAACAAACATAATTCTCATCTGTTAGGAGAGGCCCCGAGACCCATAATTCCGTCTAAACCCTGTGAGATGTTTGCTATGAACATTTTTGGGCCTTTACCCAAGTCGAAACGTGGAAAGAGATACATCCTGGTTACGATGGATATATTTAGCAACTACACTATGCAACATCCCACTCAAAAGGCCAACTCTAAATATATTTTGAAGAGGATTCGTGAAGGCGTCATACCAGAGGCTGGAAAACCTGAGTTTATTCTTTCGGATCATGGTTCGCAGTTCACGTCGGCAGAGTTTAGGAATGCCATGAGAGCTTTGGGTATTCGTCAAGTGTTATGTACCGTGAGGCATGCTGAAAGTAATCCTGCTGAGAGAATTATGGCAGAGATTATATTGTTCAACCGAACATTGGAGATCGATGGACGTGATTCCCATCGCAGCACAAACCATAAATTCTACGATACACGAGAGTACAGGGCAGGTACCCATTACCTTACATCATGGAAGAAAACCAGAAGGTCCATGGGATAGATTAGTTTCTATACCACCGGAAATAGAGCCGAACCGAAGAGGAAGAGAAGATAGAGCCCTAGAGAACTTGAGAAGACAGGCTGAGAAAAGGAATAGAATAGTGCGAGGGAAGACATTTAGGGAACCTTTGAGAGAAGGAACACTAGTCCTAATTCGTAAGCCGACACTATCAGATGTGGGATATAGAGTGTACTCAAAGTTTGCAAGCCTGTACCATGGACCTTTTAGGATATCACAGAGCCTAGATAACGGAAGTTATAGAATAACTGGCATTGGAACTGGAAACGCTGTGGGAACATTTAATGCTGCTAGTATCAAGAGTTATAATTCAAGAGCTAGATTATGAAGTCAGAAAAACAATGGTTGGAAGGAAAAATACAAATGTGTTCATTTTTATTTTTATCTGCGTGAGGGGTAAATGTGACCATTTAGATGAGGGCCACAGTTTGTTTTTCTTAGAGGAACCACCTGTGTGGAAAACATGTGGAGCTGAGGTTTTTTTGTTTCATCAAGTTAACGCTAGATGGAGAGAGCATCGATATGAGAGGACTCATATGGAATTTTTACGAATTTCTATGTGAAGAGGTTGAACCACCAAAACATCGGGGGAACATGCAGTACTCATTAATGGGAAAATTACCGAAGAGATCAAGAGAATCCATCGTTTGGATCAGAAGATATTGGAGTTGAAGAAGCCAGGCACAAGGATTATTTTTCGCATCGGAGTGGCTGCAGGAAGTAGGCCGCACGCCACAGGTGAAGCAGAGAGACGAGAGAGATAGCGACTAACACCGCGTGCTCAAGGTCTACGTGCTTGACAGATATTTTGTGTTGAAAGATACCAGTCTTATAAGAGTTGGAAGGCATTCAGCGTATATGATGGGGGCCTTAAAACCCTGATATCATAAATAAGCTAGAGGGGCAAGCCATTGCTTTGGTGTGTGGAAAGTATTGGGAATTCCTTACTCATCTAAGGAATATAGCCTATAAACTAGAAATGGTGCTAGCATGCTACGTAAACCACTCCTAATATTGTCAGTGTGTCGCTCAAAGAGCAAGGCAACAAGCAGATACCGTACGCGAGGATCGAAAGGAAAACAGTATTGGTTGAAACGTGATTTCATACCCGGAGTTGATATTTTAGAACGGGAAGTGAACCAGTCGAGTTAGGAAGTTTTCTGTGGCACAAAGCTGCAAGTGTTAGCTTGGGACTCGAATACTTTTAACAGTATGTTGCCAGACATGCATCATAGTAGTTCGAAAATGGTAGAACGGACCGTCTCCATGAAGTGTTAAAAGAGCTGGAGGTAAGATGTCATTAGCACCAGATTTACCTTACCCTCTATAGGTAGAGTGTTATCCATTTCCTTTTTGACATTACCAATGACCACATTCACCCACAAGTTTTACACTTAAACCCTTGGCTTGTTTTCGATTAGGTTTGGTTCGGTTTGGTTGGGTTTGATTCAGCTTGGTTCAGTTTAGTTCAATGTAGTCACCATTTTGTTTCCTTAGCTATCCTCTTTATCCAATCAATTAAAGATAATCTACTCTTAATTCTTGAATAAATAAATCAGATTTTGTGTACACCGTTTGTCATTTATTAACCCATGCCTGCAACCTATACTCTCTCTTACTACAGTCTGATCTGAAAACAAGTTTCAATAGTGAAAGACTTGTCAGTCACCATACATGTAGCCTACACTAATTCTTTCTCTACCTAGCTATGTTTCATCACTCACGGTAAACATCTCACATGTCCGTATCCAATTAATAATTTATAAAATCTCAGGTCAATGACCTTAATGTTTAAGTTATTTTAGGTAAATTCATTGGCCATGGGAAAGGGTTGACCATTATAAGTCTAATGACACCTTACATGTTGATATCCGATGATTACTTTATATAATCTCAGTTCAATGACCCTGTTGTTTTGAATATTTGGGGTAAATTCGTTGGTCATGGGAAAGGGTTGGCCATCCTAAGTATTATAACACCTAACTTGACTCTCTCCCATTATTAGTTATCGAGATATTAACAACAGTGCAGTTAGGCCCTTTTGACAAACATTAAATATATATTCAAAAACAGAGCGTCACCCCGAGTGCTAGGACCCCACATACAAGTCCCTAGCCTTATTGGTTCGCGAGATATTAACAAAAGTATAGTTAGGCCCTTTGTTAAAATGTCAAAAATACATTCAAGAAGAGAGTGTCTGCCCAAGTCCAACGACACCTCACAGGTCAAAATCCCATCATGGGTTCAGAAAATATCAACAAAAGTATAGTTAGGCCCCTTGTCAAAATTTCAAAAAAAATACATTTAAAAACCTTACCCTCTATAGGTAGAGCGTTATCCCTTTCCTTTTTGACATTACCAATGACCACATTTACCCACAAGTTTTACACTTAAACCCTTGGCTTGTTTTCGGTTAGGTTTGGTTCGGTTTAGTACAATGTAATCACTATTTTGTGTTTTAGCTATCCTCTTTAACCAATCAATTAAAGGTAGTCTACTCTTAATTCTTGAATCGATAAATCAGAGTTTGTGTACACCGTTTGTCATTTATTAACCGATACCTGCAACCTATACTCTCTCTGTACTGCAGTTTGATCTGAAAACAAGTTCCAATGGCTAAAGACTTGTCAGTCACCATACATGTAGCCTACACTAATTCTTTCTCTACCAAGCTATGTTTCATCACACGTGGTGAACATCTCACATGTTCGTATCCGATTATTAGTTTATAAAATCTCGGGTCGATGACCTTGATATATTGGGTATTTTGGGAAAATTCATTGGCTATGGGAAAGGGTTGATCATTCTAAGTTCTATGAAACCTCACGTGTTGATATCCGATTATTAGTATATAATAATAATAATAATAATAATAATAATAATAATAATAATAATGATAATTGATGTTTTAAGGGGTCTAACATCTAGGTTATCGACCCCATATTAGTTTATAAAATCTCAGGTCAATGGGCTTACTGTTTTGGATTTTTGGAGTAAAGTCATTGGTCATGGGAGAGGGATAACCATTCTAAGTCCTATGACACCTCACTTGACCCTCTCCGATTATTAGTTTATGAAATCATAGGTCAATGACCTTGCTGTTTTAGGTCTTTTGGGTAAATCCGTTGGTCATGGAAAAGGGTTGACCATCTTGAGTCCCATGACACCTCACTTGACCCTCTCTGATTATTAGTTAACAAGATATTAACAAAAGTGCAGTTAGGCCATTTTGACAAAAATGAATAACACATTAAGAAACAGAATGTCACCCCAAGTCCAACGACCTCTCATACAAGTCCCTAGCCTTATTGATTCATGAGATATTAAAAGCTAATGACCTATTAGTTTTGGATCTTTTGGTTAATTAAAAAAATAACTCATCTATAAATCTGTATTCAAAAAGCCCGCCCTCATACAAAAACCTCAAGTGCAAATTATAAAAAAGAAAGTTATCAAATATAACAGACTTTGAACCAACCACCAAAACTTATTTAATGCGTAGAAACAAAAAAACAAACATGTTAATTCATAGTAGCGTTCGGCTCTTCGCTTGCGTTTCATGTGGAACAACGTTTAATTTCATCATAGCATTGGGGACCAGTCCAAAGGGATCGGTCCAAAGGGACTCATCAACATGGACTCGTCCACAAAGACTTGTCAACGAGGACTCGTCCACAAGGACCTGTCCACAAGAACCTGTCAACAAGGACTCGTCAACAATGACCTGTCAACAATGACCTGTCCACAAGGACTTGTCCACAAAGACTTGTCCACAAGGACCTGTCAACAAGGGCTCGTCCACAAGGACCCATCAACAATGACCTGTCCACAAGGACCCGTTAGGTTGGGTTAGGTTACACTACAGCCACCATCTTTAAAAAGCCCGCCCTCTTACAAAAGCTATGAGTGTGCATGTGTAAAAACAAAAAACAAGCATGTTAATTCATATTGGCTTTCCACCGAACACATGCACTTTATGTGGAACAACGTTTCATTCCATATTAACATTCAAATTCTCACATGTTGCAATTGGAAGGAGAGATTCTCTAAAAAATTAAAATTTCACCCCCTAGTAGGGGTAGGTTTTACTTTTGGGGTTTAAATATGTTGTCCATTGGAAAGGGGGTGTTAGCCCAAGTTCAATGACACCTCATTTGTCAAAATCCGACCATGCGTTCGAGAGATATCGCCATTTTAGTATTCCAGCGGTGGAGCGGAGGTGGTGGGCCTTGAGCCCCCACAAAACCACTACTCACTAGGAAAGAGCACCTCAGTGTCATGTTGTATATCACCGCCATCTCGACGGAAACGTAATCGCGGCCATCCAAATGTTAAAAGCTAAAATGTAATTACGACCAACCTAATAATCTAGTCTCTACCAAATTATGAAACTACATATCTTTATGTGGTAAGCATATTCTGACCAAACTGCAAGGTCATCAGCCCAATAATTTGCAGATGGTGGCCAAGTATGTGTGCAAATCGATTCCCCCTATCAATTCAAACACGGTGAAACCGAATTGAACGAAATTTGGTACAGAGGTAGCACTAGCAAAGGGCACCTCAGTGTCATGTTTTATATCGCCGCCATCTTGACGGAAAGGGAATGACGGCCACCGAAAGGTTAAAAGCTTAAATCAAATTACGACCATCCTAATAATTTGATCTCTACCAGATTTTGCAACAACATGCCTTTTTGTGGAAAGCATCTTATGACTGACTACAAGGTCATCAGCCCAATAGTTTGCAAATAGCGGCCATGTATGTTTGCAAATCCATGCCCATATCAATTCAAACACGGTGAAACCGAATTGAATGAATTTTTTTTACAGAGGTAGCACTAGCAAAGGGCACCTCATATTCATATTTAATATCCCTATAGCACGTTGTATTTCAACACGCTACTACAACCAACATTCAATTATACTCCTTGAAAAGGACAAAGAGTTATAACAATACACATGCATTTAGGAGAAAGTAGGCTATATGTTCTTTACTGAACATCTTGTTCTACTTCTCATATAGTAATTCAGCATCAAATCCTGTGGCTCGTCCACATTTTAATATTTATTGTTCTTCCCTTCTAAAATTAGGGAATTGTACTTTTTCTAATTATAAAGGAGTTAGCTAATTTTGTTATCCAGGCTTCACAAAAGGTGACCTGCCTTATTAGAGTTTAAAATCTCTTAAATTCTGTATAAATACCCATTGTTTTAGAAACTATTTATTAATCCTTCTTTTCTTATCCTGCTAGTTCAGGAATTGTTAACTCCTAAGTGTTAAACTTTGAATCTAATCTTTTGCTCCAGGTTTCATTAAGTCGACCTGTCCACTTTCGAACATAACATATTGTTAATTTCTGCTTAAATTAGCGGCAATTTCCGCTTGTAATATTTTCTTCTTCTTTTCGTGTTACAATCAGGAATCCAATAATTGCCCTAAAGGCATTCTAAAAATGCTTGTATCGTACCTAATGAATCCATCAAAGTTATAATTGCTTTACAATTATCGTTACGAACTTTAAATTTCTTAATCGTGAGCACACTTTTAAAATCTTCGGAAGATTTTAGTGCTGTAACAGGTTCCAAACTTGTACACTATTTAACATTGTTTGTAAATTGTAAACCTCTTATTATTTGGTCTAAGACCTAGGCATTTTGTAACCAACTAAATAGTTATTCTTAACCCGAATTAAAATCACAACCTAAGTATTTGTTAAATTTCCATAACTCTATAAATTGTTAATAAATTTGTTATTATCATTTTGTTTATCTTTCTCGATAGAATTACGGTTAAGCAGGACCTTCTCTTCCCTGATTGTTCTCCTAATCTTAAGTTCTATTTACGAAAAAATAATAATTTCTTCATTAGTAAAACCTTTACCACTTGTTGCATTAGAAACAAAATTTCAAATAACAACGTTTTCAAAGGTTCTGTTAGCTGTTAAAGCTAATCCTAGCAAACCATCAAGGCAAGTATAGCTAGCTCCTCAAGCTTCCTACTTGTAGAGATTTTCTCTCTAACTTATGTTTTGCTTACAAAATCTCAATTTTGTTTAAATTAGGTCTGAGGTTTTCCTCTGTTCTAAGCTTTTAGTCGGCATCCTGCTGGGTAAAAGCTTAGCTTACTTCAGTGCAACTGTTGATATTTTAATAGGATTTTCACTAA
The DNA here is from genome assembly GCA_946902985.2 of Meconema thalassinum. Taxonomy (NCBI): domain Eukaryota; kingdom Metazoa; phylum Arthropoda; class Insecta; order Orthoptera; family Tettigoniidae; genus Meconema; species Meconema thalassinum. The sequence continues at coordinate 130,223,194 of OX336391.1, read as the reverse complement.
AAACAGCAAAACCATTGCTAAAAGCACTAAAATTGGTTGATCGCTTCTCACTCCGGAGGCATTCCATTGTTTTGCCAGAGATCCAACAGTGTCCAGAAATAAAAAAAAATATCCCGGCAAATTCAAATTATTTCAGCCTTTCAAAATGTTCAGTAAAATCAAACCCTTTTGAAGGGAAAAAGAGTAAATCATTTTCCTTTAGCATACTTTGTTTTGCCTGAGTACCACCCTTCCCCATAGTACCGGAATACCGGCTTGGGAGGGAAAGTGCACTCACCGAGCGCTTGCAGGCAACCTCAATTCATGCTACGCTCTCTGCTTGCCTTGTACTGGTCCCCTCTAAAGATACGTATCCCATAAGCTTAGCGCAGCGTAATTCCTATTTATATCAGCATTTACTTAAAACTTAGTTGTGGATTCTCATCCTATCTGCCAATTCTTGTCTCTACTCCCAAACCCACCTCCTGTTCTCTCTCATCATCTTCCCATAGGTAGTGTTAATCCTCAGCAAAAAGCTACCAATTAACAATTACCAATTACGTTAGATGGCCAAAAGAAAGGTACTTGTGGAATCTGGTCAGTTAGCATCTGAATAAATAAAATGTATGGCTACAATATTGCACAACTGATTAATAATAATAATAATAATTACTCCGCCGAATTAAAACATAGTTATCAAGCTGTCATTTTGAAATATTAAATAACACCCTAGAACATCACACTATTTCACACAGTAAAGTAGTGGTGATTTTCTACCTACAAGTAATGAATATAAATTTAAAAAAAACACATAGAAAACAACATATAATATTTTTAAATACCCATCTATGTACAAATTGTTTTAAGTTCTTCGACATAACTATGTCATTGTTCATTTTGTAATAAGCACCATTTGTGCGTCAGAATGTTTTTGATATTGCGGAGTTGCCGCTTGTTACGTGACTTATACACTGAAAATAAGAACATTTATTACCCTGTATATACACACGCTAATCTTTCTCTATGGTCACTTCGCGTATTCAATTCATACTCAATGCATGAAATAATTTTCACTTTCGAGGGTAAATTTCTGGAGTGAAATACCTGGAAAAATGACCATATTTAAATGTCAAATTTTTATAGATTTCTCTGGTCTCCCTCTGTTACCGTTGAAAGCCCTCTCACACACACGCTTGGGAATGAAGTAAAACTTCATATTAAGTCACACGTTAAGCTTTAAGCTTACCGACTTAATTACACAAAATCTCTGAATGAGATTAACTTAGAGACTCTGCTGAAAAGAAGAACAACATATAGAAATCACAATAATTCGTTTTTATTTCCTTTAAAACCCATTTAAATCATGTGTCACACAGACACACATTGAGCGCTCAGCTAGCTGCTCTTATCTCCTCCGAGAGATCAACTTTGCACTCACTCCCAGTCCGTACCCAACTAATTGCCGTTACTACTTACTCATAGTGCAGATCAACAACCTAACCATATACATTGACCTACTTCTATAGTCATGATCAAGTATATGATATCCCTCACCGGTTCCTGGTCTAATACCTGCTGTTACCTTACAGCGCACGTAACATATTTACGAAGCGTGGGAATGGATGTCGTAACTACATTACTCACGTACATTCTTATCTTCTTCGGACTCTCAAGTTAGTCACCTGTTTCAATCTGTTGACGGGTTTCCATGTATAACTTTACATAGCCTGCAATGATCTAAGAGTGTGTATCTCATCTTGTACGATAAGTGTGAAGAACAGACTTAACTTCTGAAGACATGGCTTCATCCCCACCATGCATGAGCTAGAGAGCCATTTAAGCGCCACCCGGTTTTTGAGGATACCCTGGCACCTTCAAATCTGCCCTTACAAGGCCTAGGTTTATTAATACTTAGGCACATACTGCATTCTCCTTACATACCATGTTTCGGTGTGACATACAATCTTATTCACTGTCTGCCTATCCTCACGAAACATATTTCCTTAAGCTTTGAATATTATACCTTCCGTAAAGTTGCTCCCCTTGTTCATTCTTCAACACAGGTCCCTCCTTATTTAAAGGTACATCACGTAATAACATATCTGCCAAGATTTTATCTTTACCTTAACTTCAGAAACTGTGCGAGCATGGACACCTTTAACTCAATTCTTACATAACAAACGCTGTGATATCCCAACAGTACACAAGGACTTCAACTGGTCGAACTGATGTGCGCATTAAGCATGCTTGCATCTAAACAAAGTCTGACCTTTACGCACAGTAAAGAGTGAATTCACATATTGACTATTGGAATGTTCAATTATACTATCGGCTAGCATTTGGTCAATCTGATCTTGGACTTGGGCTCAAAATTATGTCTAGTTGAGTAAGCAGAAGACTGGGCGAGGTACGAACTAAGGGCCACCTCAGAAAAATAGCATATTTAAAATTTGGAATTATGGATAAAATTTACAGTCTGGATGGAAGATTATGATTAAATGAGCATTTGGAAAAATTTTCGCCTAAAGAAATATTTTTATTTCGAGAAATAATGGAAAGTGTATGATCTGGTAATTTTTAACCAAGCATAAATGAGATTTGAAAAGTCCTGGAAATCTACACTTAGGTCGATGTTAGTAGCGAGAAACCTGTTTAGAGCTGAGACAGAACTAGTAAGGTTGGCTGGAGGACGGACACGCGCCACAATCTAGAGTGGGGTTGCAAACGCGTGTCGGAAGGGCGCCAGAACTTGCTAACGACCAATCAGAAAATAGTTTGAATACTGAGGAAGGAATAAATATTAAAATCATTATTTTAATATTTAATGAGAGTGTTACATATTGAATTCACCAGCAGAGGAAAAGAAATTTAATTGGCAAAACGGATATTAAATTAAATGGCTGAGAGAGAAGTTATGTATAAATCAGTCAACTTTCATAGCGGTTGGAGGCTAGTTGACCAGATTTGCGAGGGAAATCTGATCGGCGAGGCTAGCAGACGCTAGGAGACGAGGCTCTTTCTATCTGAACAGTCGAGGACGCAAGACGTTACAATTTTCACTCTTCGAGAAGTAATAGACAAAGGTTTTTGAGAACCTGAGACTTAAAGATGAAGCAACAAGCCTTTTAAAAAAGAAATAGGCATTGTTAATTAACAGTATTAAGAAGAAACATGTATACTACATTTAAAGAAGAAATATACGTAGTGATCTAATATTTGAAAGTTACATCCTGAAACATCGAACACGCAACTACATAGGAAGGAAGTCAGAAATAACGAGACTCTATATAACAAGAAGTTCATCAATCTACACAACAATGTATAAAGAATCAGGTCGGAGAAGACAAACTACGACTACACATCGTTTGGCAGTGAGGAGAATGTTTTAACTTCACTATGTTGGGAACGTAGAGCTATGCTAACTAGCGAGATCCAGAAATGACCAGATAACATAGCAATGTGAGCAGCGAGATGCAGAACATCGCAGTTTTCTCTCACATAACGCTACAAGCGACTATCAGAGAAATCCACACTATGGTGGTGATTTCATGTGTTGGAAATAACACTGCAAGCTACCGACTTCAATGAACATCGAGATCTGAGAAGAGACGATCAGCATTCGAGATGGAGAACGCGGGGAATCTGAAGCTGGAAAGCGCTAAGCACCGAGCGCTGCGGAGGAAACGTGTCATCGCGGAGGACGTAGGAGCAGGCCAGCAGACGAGTTTCCAGCTGAGGACCGGTTGGGTTACATCACACCAGGGCATTCACCTACACCAGCGTCCAGACGTCACAGAGATGATATAATGAAACCAGTCCGCAGGGAGCACGCTGCATTCCAGAGAAGCACGTGGAGTGATTCCATGGACAGAAACGTCATCAGGTCTGTCACCAGCAATCTCAGAATGAAGGTAGACAAGTGCAATTTTATACACATTTGTAGTTAGTCCTTGTACACGTTATTCCAGAATTTTGACCAACATATTTGCATTTATAACCTATGTTATTGTATTGTATTCAGATTTTTTTGTATTTTCCTTAGTTAGTTTCATACGTTATTCGGACGTATTTTGTAGGCTTGATCGATGATCTTAGACATCGTTAATATTTTTTATTGTCATTTTAGAGCGTAAAAATTTTCCTACGGTTAGTTTCGTTGCGATTGCTTACGTATATTCCGTAGATTTGTTGTAACATCGGAGAACGATTATATTGGTATTGGAACTTGAGAAGAGAAGCGTAAATTCGTGATAAATAAATAATGTATCAGAGAAGGAGAATAGTCATGTGTTTGACGAACGTAAATAATTTATGTTGTGATATCAGAGAAAGGAAGGATATGAGAATCCTATGATAAAGAATTTATTCATTTCAGAAACGAAATACTATGCATAAAATGAAGTAGTAAATAGGAGTATTCAATATTGGCATTGAAAGGACTCCAGTATGAAGGGAAGCTAAAGATGTTGTAAAACCCAGAAGTTTTAGTGTACGGAAAGGAACAGAATGCGATATTGAAGTCATAACTAAATAAGAAACGCTATTATGGAATGTTCTGAAATTATATTTATAATAAATGAAAATGTGAAATGGAAGGAAGGATATTAGCATTTATTGTTAACAGAAACGTGAGGAAAGGTAATTGTTATTTTCATGACAGACGCAAGCAGACTTAAAATTCAGAGTTAAGCGAGAAATTGTAACAAGGAAGTATTTGATGTAGAGAAGGAAGAAATGAGATGAGTTATGGTAGTGAGAATTGTGGAGAATTTGTGCGATATATTATAGAGAATCTAAGCGGAAAGGTTTGAAACAGAGCTCGGAAATGTATAATTGATAGAGGATTTTGTAGAAGGAGGAGGAGTGTATTCGTGAAAGTTATTGCATTTGTAATTTCTAGTAGGAATACTGCATATCATACTTTGATGAAAGTAGTTGATATGGAACCGTAGAAGTTTTGTGGAAGTGCTAATGGAGATAATATTAATGAGATGCAATTGTATTGATGAAGGCGTAACGGAGACGCGATGTTATGAAACGTGAGATGAAGAAGTTGGTTGGAAAGGTTTTGAAATATTTTGTGGTGTTTAAGAGAAACTGTATTTTGTATTTTGTGAAGATGAGAGTGTGGGACGTGAAGGTCAATGCCACACACACTCGATATTTGGTTGGAGAGCTTATCTGAATAGTCATGCGTTGCAAGTTTGTATAATTATTAATTTATTGGATACCGGAATTGTAAACTTTAGTGAAGAGATATTAACTTAATTGTTTGTGTCCATAATTCACATGGAATTGACGCATAAATCCCTATAATAACCAGTTTTATTGTGTGAAATACGGAGAGATTTTGTAGAAGAAGAAAGTTGTGAGATGCGGAGGAAAGTTATGAAATGAACTCTAATAAATTAGAGACAGATATTATGAAATCGTGTGGGTAGCGATCATGTAAATAATGTAAATACTTTATTATTATTATTATTATTATTAACTATTTTTAAATAGTATTTGAAACTTAACATTATATTTAGAGGACTTTAACGGATGTATTACTTAGTGAATATTTCTGTTATTTTGGATCGTTGAAGCACAATTTTCAGTGAACAGATAGGACAGATATAAGTGTCCTGAATTCAAATAACATGTATTTTAAAAATATCTAGGAATAAGATACATTTTTCATTTAAAAAGGATGCAAGAGAGACACTTGTTACACGCATCAAGCCTAAATGAGGCGTAGAGATTTCATTTTAGAGGGTGATTTATTTCTATTTTTATTATTGGTGATGGGACATAAGTTGTTATAACGTGTTGATATTTTTGTCAATAAATGGCAAGCGTATTTTTATTCTTCCTAAGTTTTATAGAACTGATTCTTGATTCAATGCTTAATTACACTAAAACCATACCGCTAGCTAGATGCAGGCAGACGATCGACAAATTATCTTAACGCCCGAGAGCCGAGTTGCTAGTTAGAGCTATATCTTTTATCTTTTATTTTCTTGTCCTGTATGCAACTAGTTAGTAGTATAGTTAGAAATGTATATGTGATTTCCTAGAGTTTCCTAGTCATCTGTCCGGTAGGAGTCGTTTAACTCTTAGCCGGGTGTTGAATTTCCTACGATCCTTTTACCATCTGTGCGGATTTGGGACTGTGGCCTAGAGGAATTCGGGCGCAGACTGTTTTCTGATAACGAAGAGGCACATGATATCTGTGCCCGAAAAAGCAGAATAATTATGAACGTTTAACGAATGTTCGCAACAGTTAGCTACACCAAACCTCTCCTCAAAAGCTCTCTTAATTTTTAATAACACCTCATAGAGCTGAACACCTTGATATTCCTCTATATTACCCTAAAACGCAGCTTGCCGTAAAGCGTGCTCTAGACTACCATACGTCTGTACACTGCCCACAAAACATAACGGCACAGGATCTTCTACACAAGAAACCTGCCCAACCTCCTCACCGTCTCTTGCCAGTAAAGCCTCACTCAAAATACATACTCCCTGAGAAACATCACACCTCATATCTGGATCGTTAAACGTTATAATTACCTCCTCAACGTTCCACTTTAAATAGCACATGCTCATCATAGCATAATTTCACCTAGATTTGGAATGACCAAACACGCTTGCATCTCTATATGATTATTAAATTCTATTTCGATCAGCGCCTGTTATGGAATTACATGGGATTTCTTAACTACCGCTGTAATTACGTAAGTGGATTTAATTGGCAACTCTTCAAATTTTACACCAGTGTCCTTTATCCTCCCATAAAAAGCAGAACTAACACATGAACGAGCACAACCTTAATCAAATAAGGCCATTACAGGCGCCCTCGACACGTATAATTTGGCTACGAGGTGCAAATTTGTGGACTGAGATACGCTAGGTTGGTCTATTAACTCACGTAACTAGTCACTTTTCATATCCGGGTCATAAGTATCAGAACGTACTGATTGGAATAACAACACACAGTACTGCTGACCCTTCATAAATACTCTACTTTGGATTATTACGTCTGTTTCACTCCCTTATTTATCTCTTTCTTTCGTAACCGCCACTCTCTCTTCTTTTCTTATAATAATGGTATCCCCCTCCTCTGTACTACGCTTTTCAATAGTGACACTACACTTCGCCTCTCCTCCTGTTGTATCACCTAACTTAGCTGCTACTTCATTCCACTTCACATTATATTATTTCTCTCTTTCTTTCCACCTTGCTACCATCTCTTCTAACAAATTAATTTTCTTCTCCTCTTTCTTTCTGCTTCTAGGATTCCTATCTTCCAGTCTCCCCTCGAATTCTACACTACTATCACTTAACATCCCCCTTACCTGCTGTTTATTGCTTCTGCTATTATTTATCTCCATCAAACTTCTATACTACCCCCTTCCACCATTTCTTCAAATATCGTGCTCTGCTTCTGATTTTCTTCATATTTTTCGGATTTATAAACGTTGCCTTCTGCTTTTCTTGTTCAATAAATTTGTTTCTCCGACTGTGACCTAACGCACGCTTCTTCGTCTGTGCTAATTTCATATTAACTTCCTCTATACATGCTCTGTATTCGTCCCTAATCTGCCTATTTTCTTCATCTATGATGTTCAGCACTTTTATTTCCTGAATGCTTAGTATATTCTTAATTTTACCTACTTCCACTCCTATATTTTCCTTAATCTTCTTCTCCTCATTCTCACTACGTTCCATGATCTCTACCTTCACTTCCTTCACTCTTTCCATTAACTCTTGACTATTGTCGTCTACTTTATTGTCTATGACTTCAAGCTTCTTCTCAACTTCTGTCCTAACATCAGCTACGGTTTTCACTAACTGATCTCTCGTCTTCTCCCTTATCATCTCTGTGAAATCCCACATACTCTCCTTAATCCTCTCATATTCCCTACCCAACTCCTCGCTACTTACCTCTACACCGTTACCTTCTTATTTAATTCTTCCGTTTTATTATTAGTTTCAGCGTTATTCTGATCTAATTTTCTGTTTATTTTCCTATTATCAAGATACATTTTATTATCAGTGGCTTGTAATTTGTTACTGATATCCCTAGTACTACTTTCTAATTTGGCATTAGTGGCTTCTAGTATATTTCTCACATCCTGACTGTTCTGATCTAATATCTGACTGTTCTCTTTCATCTGTTGCATAAGCAAGATAAGAATGCTCTTAAAATCCTCAGAACTTTTCTTCTCACCACTAATCTTGCTACTGGATTCGGGATTAACCTCCGCTCTCCCTTCTACCAGCGCCTCACACTCTTCTGCCAACCGACTATCATCATTCACACTCTTCTCTGCCATCTCACCGCTCAAGAGGTGACCACTCCTAAGCGTCATCTCTTCCTCACTAGCCATACTGACACACCCACACTATAATATCCCCCAAACAACACACCAACACAGATATAATACAGTTCTTCCAACACGAATATTATCTGGTTTTCGGCTCGACGTTGTGGTGCCAAATGTAATATTTTAAATAAATAATGTCAGGCACCATTGGTTCCAACAAAATGTTGAAAACCTAAATATAAGAAATTTATACACACCATGTAGTGTATACAACGTATACTCTCCTTCTCGGCTCGTGGTGAAACTGAGTCTCCTACGAGAATAATATTCGTTTCAGGGAATAGGATCGACTAATAGCTATTTCTAACTACCAAGAGGGAAACACCGTTTATGAGTTTCAAGATAAAATCTTTAATAAAGAAAAAGGACAAAATCTGATAGTAATATTAATATTATTATTATTACATCATTGTTGCCCTTATGGACAGTGTTTGAACTTAAGTATCTCATGATGTTACAATTTTCACTTCTTTCCCTTCTTCTCTTCCCAGAATCTCTTCATCCTTTGACTGTGCTCCTGTTTCCTTTGTTCCGTCCACAATGTTCCTATCTTCTTCCTTTCACTTACTAAAAATTTGGCGTTCTTAATTTTGTTTCTGATTTTTTCTCTGTCTTCTATCATTTGCTTGTTGATCCCTAATTGCTTTAAATCGTCTTCTATTTCATGATACCAATTTGTTTTCCTTTTTGAACTGTTTACTACATCAAAGATTTTCTTTGTAAGTCGTTTATTGTTCATTCTCTGTATGTGCCCGTAGAAAGTTAGTCTGCGTTTTCTAATGATATCTGTGAGTCTGTCTGTGTGTTCATATAGCTCTTTGGTAGGTCTTTTCATCCATATCCCATCTCTGTGTACTGCTCCAAATATTTTTCTCCGAATTTTACGTTCAATTTTTTCTGTTTCTGTGATGCCAGATGCTCCAATTGTGGTCGTTTCTGACGCATACAATGCTTCTGGTAATACAACTGTTTTGTAGTGTCTATGTTTGGCCTGTCTTGATATGCTTTTCTTATTATCATGTGACCATGTAAGTTTGTATGCTTTCTGGAGTTTTTCCGTTCGTTCTATGTTAGACATCTTGTTTGATCCTCCTATTTGTATATATTATCCTAAGTACTTAAATTTTTCAACTCTTTGTATGGATCCATATATGGTATGCATGGTTTGTACATTGTTGGTGTGTCGTTCCATGTATTGGGTCATCTCATAATATATCTGTAAACCTGTTTTAGCAGCTATTTCATGTAATCGTTCCAGTGCTTCCTTTGCCTCCTGTGTGTTATTGCTGAGTAAGGCTACGTCATCTGCAAATGCTAGACATTTTATGATTGTTTTTGTTTCACGGGTTCTTCCTAGCTGTATTCCTTTAACTTTTTCCTCCCACTGCTTAACAATTTTGTCTAAGACCATGTTGAACAAGATAGGTGAGAGGCCGTCTCCTTGTTTGACACCTGTGCGTATATGAAAGGGTTCTGAAATTCACCCATGAACTTAACTTTAGAGGTGGTGTCCGAGAGCGTTAGTTGTATAAGTGCCCTGTTTTTTTTTGTCAATGCCATATTCTTCCAGTACTGCAAATAGCGTTTGTCTATCAATGCTGTCGTATGCTTTTTTAAAGTCCACAAAGGTAACTACAGTGTTTTTTGTCTGTCTGACTTTCAGTAGTGTTCTCAAGTTCCAGATCTGTTCGATGCATGATCTCCCTTTTCTGAAGCCTGCCTGGTATTCTCCTATTTGTGGATCTGCTTGTGGTTCTAGTCTGTTCAATAACACTTTAGAGAATATTTTGTAAGCGACTGGCACTAGAGAAATCCCTCTGTAATTATTTGTATCTGACTTATCACCCTTTTTATGTAATGGGTGGATCAATGCACATTTCCATTCCTCTGGCATTTTCTCTGTGATCCAAATGTCTGTGATGATCTTATGAATTGTTTTGGTGATGTTTTTATCTTGAAGCTTCCATACTTCAGCAATAATGCCATCTTCTCCTGCCACTCTGTTATTTTTCATTTGTTTTATGATCTCCTCTATCTCCTCTATTGTAGGTGGAGTAGAATCGGGATTGGATGTGGTTTTGTGGAAGGTCAATTTCTCCGTGGGTTCTGTACAATTGAGAAGATTTTTAAAGTATTTTTTGAGAATTGTACAGTTTTCTTTCGTGTTCGTTTCCAGGGACCCATCTGTTCTTCGAAAGCAGAGACTAGGAGGCTGATAACCCCTAATATTTTCTTTGAATGTTCTGTGAAAATTTCTTGTGTTATTTCTCTTAAAATCTTCTTCAATTTCTTTTAGCCTGTTGTTGTCGTACGCTCGTTTTTCTCTTCTGATTTCCTTTGATGATTGTTTTTGTACTTCGTGAAATTCCTTCCATGTTTCGGATGTTCTGTTATTGCTGAACTTCGTCCATGCCTGTGTTCTTCTCTCAGTGGCTTGATCACAAATTACGTTCCACCACCTATGTTTTCGTTTTCTAGGAGGTTGTGCCCAACGCATTGCCTTTTGAACTGTGGTCGCAAGATCTGTCCAAGTGTCTGTTGGATGCCTATTAATTTCTTCAATGATTTTGTCCCTGTTTATCTTCAAATATTCTGGATCAGGCTTCACTATTTTGTTTTTTGTTGTCTTTTTCTGTCTTGGGATTGGTCTAATCTTGACTTGTAACAAATAATGGTCAGACTCGAAGAACCCTTTACGCGTTCTGACATTTAAAATTTCCTGCGTATTTTTGTTAGAAATGGCCACATGATCAATCTGGAATTCTCCCCATACGGTGTTTGGTGCATTCCATGTTGTAAGTTTTCGTCTTGGCTTTTGAAATTGTGTCGACATAATTTTGAGGTTAACATTTTGACAATATTTTATGAGGTGTTCCCATTTTTGTTTGTGCGATAGTGTGCTGAATGAGGGCCTGTGATTTGTCTGTATTTTCTCTCCTTACCTAATTGTGCGTTAAAGTCTCCCATTAAAATTTTAACATGCCTTTCTGGTATGTTGTTTGTTACTTCTTCCATGTCTTCCCAGAAGTCTTCAACTTCTTGTGGTTTCTTTCTATTATGCTCATTTGTAGTTGCATGTGCATTGATAATCGTGTAACCTTTATTACCTGATTTGAAGGAGAGTGTGGGGATCCTTTCTGATATGGAATTAAAGTCAAAAATATTATCCATGAGTGATTTGTGTACTGCAAATCCTGTTCCAAACAATGATGGTGTACCTCTTCTGACAGTAGGTTTACCTTTATAAATCCTATAATTTTTTGTGTTGAAATGATTTTCATCTTGAAAACGAGTCTCTTGAATCGCAAGAATTTTTATTTGAAATTTTTCTAACATGTCTGTGAGTTGTTTTAGTTTTCCAAGTTTGAAGAGAGTATTAACATTGAGAGTGCCAATGTAGTGTTTGTGTAGAGATTTTGAGAAGCTCCGACTCTTCTCCTCATGATGTTCCTGGTCCCCCAGAATCCGATGACCAGGAAAGTCCAGCACGGTGACTGGGGCCTGGGGTAGCGGATTTCTTTCCTTTTGTTCCATCATGATTACTTCAAGTTGAAGGTGGTTGTGGCGATCTTAAAGAAACACCACGATGATTGCAGACTTGATTGTTGAGATCAAGACATATTTCACAGCCGCACCAAATAGGTGAACAGACGCTGACCAATAATCGCTGGATACCAGAACAGACACTATTGGATTTTGTGTGTTTGGACCGCGAGAGCTATTTTATTTCGCTCAAGTCCACCGGCAAGCCGGTGAGGACCCCCCCTATCCGCCACCTGGGACGCGCCACGTCGGAGTACCACCTCTACGCCTGCTACGACAACGTAGTAGGTTCGTGGAGTAATATTAATATTAAATAAATAATAATATTAATAATAATAATAAGGATATACGGAAGTTGCTTTAACGAGTAGACCTTAGAAAAATTTGGAGATGATATTTTAATGTTACGATATTACCAAAGCTATGGTTTTACGTTAGTTGCCCAAAAAAAAGCATAACAGAAAGAGAGACTTTGCGGAATCTGGTCAGTTACCAAGAGGCAAACACCGTGTATGAATTTCAAGATAATATCTTTAATAAAGAAAAAGGACAAAATCTGATAATATTATTAATAATAATAATAATAATAATAATAGTAATAAAAATAATAATGATATAAGGACGTTACTTTAACAAGTTGGCCTTAGAAAAATGTGGAGATGAAATTCTAATTTTAAGTTATTACTGTACCCGATACCTAGTTGAGGCTATCGGCTACGCCAGTTGTGATCGAGCCATAGTTGAGATTTATGGGAAAAGAAGAAATGGTAGCGCTCAGATCGAGACGAGGAGAGTGGTAGGAAATGACGTAGGAGGCCACGGATGAAGGAGGCACTACCAGTCAAGCAGATGGAATTATGGGAGGAATATTGAAGTATTATAAAGATCTATATGGAATAATATATTATATAATCTCAGAAGAGAAGGAAATATCAAGAAATCCTTTGGTGATAACTTGAAGAAAGGTAGATAACTCCTTAAGTTATGTTATAACTTAATTGCCGATATTATTGTGGTCGAGATTATAGTTGTGACGTATGACCACAGAAGGAAGGGGAAGGTCACTTGATAGAGCCGAGCGGAGCTCACCGCACAGTCTGAGGACGACAGCAGTTGTATTCCAGCCAGTCGAGCTGAGTGGAGCACATGGTGCGCGAGGAAGGCAGTAGTTCTAGTCCAGCCAGTCGAGCTAAGCAGAGCACATGGTACGCTAGGAAAACGACAGTATTAGTCCAGCAAGTTAAGCTGATAGCAACGTGCGCCAGGAGAACGAAAGTAGGTCAGTCAGTCAAGATAAGCGGAGCACGGTGTGGAGTGCGAGAATCAGTTAGCAAGGCAGGTTACACAAGCCGTGGAAGTGAAAGAGAGCCGGTGTTCGGGCAGATAACTTTTCAACATCGTGGCTATAGTAATGTGAAACAGCAATGCTTTTCCAATGTTACAGTTCATTAAAGTAATACGCAGCATTGTGATAGAACTGAGAACATTATTTCGAGCTACATTCTTAATACACAACAGCACAGCGAAGTGATATAATGAGGCCAGTTTTCAGCGTCGCATTATACGAGAACAGTGAGGCGGAACAGGTCGTGCTGTGGCCGACATTTTACAAGCAGGCGACATGCAAGCAGCTGAACATTATTTCGACATTTTGTCAAACTTAATAAGTTTGGACTTGTGTTCGACAGTCCAATTGTGCAGGCAGATAGCAATTATATACTGCTATTGTGAACTTTTAAATGGACTTAGATATATTTCAACGGTATTACGGCTTATTAGATAATGCATTTTAGACCGGAATATTTAAGGCGACCATGGGGTCAGTCCAACATTACTGCTTTTAGGCAGGTGAACAGTTACGAGAAGATGCACTTTGTGAACAGTGGCACGTGCAGCATTATAGTTGTATTTCATGAACAATTATGAAATATCAGTTACGAACACAGATACAGGGTGTTTAAAAAATCAATACACTTTTCTAAATAATTTATTTTCTACTAGTGAAATTCAGCCGCTGTGGAGATTAACTTTTTGTCATATGCAAACCGAACATTGAATATGACAGTGGCGTGATATAGTCGAAGAGTATGGGGTACTCTACATTTATGAACTTTTATGGAAGAGTTTGGCCAATATCCGTGATGGATAATATTAAGTTCATCATGTCGGGCTAGACGGATACGGAGACGTGATGGCACCACAGAGCGATGGATTTGGTTCCTGAAGAAGAGGATATCCAACATCAGATTCACTTGGAATATGAAGTCAAGCGTTAGTTCAGTGAGTGATACAATGTTTTCATCAATCTTTCGAGAAATTTGTGGCACACACGAGGATTATCGGCGATCTTTGAATTATATTAACAGCAGAAATAAGAAGGTATTGTAAGAGTTATGACTTTCCTGATATGATTTTTCATGAACACTGGACATACTTGTATATATTTCTAGTAGGAGATCTACGATTAATTTTGACATGGCTTAGATATTTTTTGCTCCATTTTGCTAGAATATGGTGTTACCATATGATGTGGCAGGCACCGTTATACGACGTTCTCACCATTGGTTGGCTTTATTAGGCAGAAGTTTAGTTTTTTGATATTTTTTCAGTAAGAATAGTTTTTCTTGGATAGATTTTTTTGTGGCGAGTGTTTCGAACTCGTGATCTGCAATTGAATAATTTAAATTATTTCGTCAGTTCATTGCATACTAGCGAGTATGTACAATTCATCAGTAGAGATTTTTTATTGGATTGTTTGGAGATATTAAGATTTTATTCACTCAAGTGAATGAATATCACTCTTATGTGACAACTAGAGACTTGTTGATTCCAATCCGGTACACTCACTCATCAGTCTACGAGATGGGGCCTTTCGCTTTATGCGATTGCGTTGTGGCACACACCTGACCCATCGTCAAGGGCATTATCATGGTAGTCTACGGGGCAGGGCCTTTCGCTTAAGGCGATTGCGTGGTGGCACACACCTTACCTGCCAGTCGAGGGCCTCATTTTTATCATCCGAGTGTACTTAAGATCGTAAGAGGATTAAACAAGAAACTACTAGTCACACATTAGTCGAATTTTGTTAAATAAATTAAAAATAAATGTCAGCAGGGTTACATTTTGTAATTCTTGTTTGCCAATCCAATATTTTGTTGCTATACTCTTTTGAGAATACATTCATTTAACAGCTATTACTTTTGATACTTTTGATACTCTTTTGTGAGTAAGTTTGATACCTTTGAGAAGGATTTCAAGTAATTGAATCTTGTAAGATGAATCACTTAAGGTCAGATTTATTTTGAGGCAGATCAGTATTACATATTTTTGATGTGAGAGATTATAACACATTGGTGTTTTTTTTGAAGTGAATTTTGAGAATCTTAAGAGAATTTATACTCTATTTGAAAGCAGATCTTGAATTGGATTACGATTACTAAGATAATTTTTCCTTATTGTTTAAGAAGTTGTCTAGATATGATCAGGTTAATTACAGTTCTTGGAGATTGTGTGCGTTAATAATTTGAAGCCAGTTATATATTTTTGTAGATCATGCAACGTGATTAAGTGAAGTTTTTGATAGGTATTCCTGGAAGTTGCCAAGTGGAAGTTGCAATATTGCTAATGAGTATTTAGAGGCAGACATGAGGTTGTTGAACCCAGACTAGCATATTTTTGAGATTCATGCTGTGCGCTGAATAGTTATGGTGTTATGTGGAATAGTTATGGTGTTATGTGAAATAATTATGGTGTTATATGGAATAATTATGGTATTCAAATATGGTATTTGATAAAGTGAGAGTATATGATGAAGTTTTGTATAGTGAGATCCAACGTGATTTTGTGAAATCAATAATATTATTTTGGAGTGATAATTAAATACGAAATATAACTTGGAAGTGATAAAACTGTAAGACAACGTTCTATAACCTATATTAAACAATATTTTAGGAAATTAAATAAATAAATAATTTTGATAATACAAGATTTTCTGATAATAATAATTTATAAAATAATAATCTGAAGTTTGAGCATATTAATGATCTGACCCAATGAAATAAAATCTAAATGACTCGATGAAATAAAAATCTAAATAAACAGATGAATTAAAATTTGAATAAATTGATAAATTAAATTTTGAATTAAGCGATGAATTTAATACATGAACGAATTAAAGGTTGAATAAATTAACTGAATTAAATAAATTAATAGGTGATTAAACAGCTGATGAATAACTGAATTAAAATGTGATAATTAATTAAAGAAGCTGATGATTAATAAATTTAAATGAATTTAAATAAATTTAAATAAGAAACATGATTTAAATAATTTGATGAATTGCAACTTGAATTAATGAATTAAACAAATTAAATGGATGAATTGGGATGATTTAATCTGAATGAGATAATGAGATGAGAGTGTGTGGATAATTGAAGAATCTAATGAATTGATGATTATAATATTCATTTAAATGATCTGATGGTAATGAATTAATTATTCTGACTTGAATATAATGAATATTGAGATGAGAACTAATGTGAGAGATATTTAATTTTGATATGATGATGATGATGATAACCAATGATTAATGAAGTTTCTTTGATTCACAAACAAGCAATAATTAGTGACAGTGTAAATATAGTGTAAATTAATTGTTAGATTTATTGGAGCATTTGTTGAGATTATCAGCATGTGAATAATGCCATTCAAGCCATAAAATAAGTTGATATTTAAATATGTGTTATTAGAATATTTGTTTAAACAGATTCATATTTTTTTGACATCCACATTCATGATGTTAACTTAAAGAGAAATTAGGTCTCAGGAATCACAAATGTCAGTCACGCATAGACATAGTGCTACGGTGAACCTGAGAACCCAAGTGAACTTTAGAAAATTTTCATATTTTATGTGGATGAAATACACTTGTGAATAGCATAGAGATGATTCGATTTTCAGGACAATGACAATCTAACGGTGGCATTCGACCATACTCTTAGGTAGGATGTGTGCTTAATATTTCTGTCTGGCTATCAAAGTTTGAATAAATTTGTTTTTATCGTAGTTGTGATCTGATGATGATGTGATTTTCCTAATCCTTTCCTTGTCTTAATTAAGGCTTAACCAGGAAGGATGTGGTTTGCTAGGGATTCAGTTGGTGGCGCCCATTTCTATTTGTATTTTTTAAAAATTAAATTAAAGCCCGTAACGACCCTGGAGATACTTTATCTCGTGTTACCCTCTGTTTTGTGATATTTCAACTGAATTTCCGACACATTCCTTATTTGACTTCATGTTCATTTAACTCCACTCTGTCCTGGAAATCCAGGAATGCGATGTAATAGCAGATGGGTCATCGCATCCCTCGGCCGAACCGGTACAGAGAGAGGGGAGAATTGGCTTTACCCATCCGTGGGGCTTCGATTTTGTTTATTCTATGGGAACACATCAGATTTAGATTACGAAGAGATTGATCTCTATTTCATTTAATGGTGTTATAAAATTTATTGAACTTGGTCAGACAATATACTTGTATGCCCATTCCAGTGATCATGTTAATCATATTAGTGTTATATCATGTTTAATTATAAGTCATTTTTCTTATACCCAAGTGAAATCAGGAATTGATACATTGTGATGTTTTGCTATCCAACGTCTCTGAATTAAACGTTTGTTGAAAGGCATAATTATGTCAGCGGAAGATTTAGCTAAGGTGTTAGGAGAGTTGCAGAGTAGCATGTCTGGTATTGTAGTAACTATTTCTAAACTGGAATCAGAAGTCAAAGAACAGATAAGTGATTCAGAAGCTAGGTTACCAGCTAGATGTAGAGAAAATGTGAAAGCTTTACAGACCAGTAATGAGGAAAATTTGAGATTATTGCAGACTAGTAACGAAACTAACTTGAAGTCATTGCAGACTAGCACTGAAAATAATTTGAAATTATTGGAAGAAGGATTACAGACTAGTACTGAAAGCAATTTGAATGCTAGTGAAGCTAATTTAAAGGATAGTTTTAAATTGTTAGAAACTAGACTACAAGCTCGTAGTGAAGAAAATAACACAGAGTTGAATAATAATTTAACGAGTTTGGAAAATAGATTAACGTTAAAGAATGATGAAATATTCAAGGCTTTACAATCAGATATAAAGGCAGTAGAAATGAAAGGAGAAAAATGTGCAAATGTTAAGAAATAATATTATTGAGGTAGAAAATAGAGAAGAAGAAAATATTCTTAATTTGAGAACAGATGTTATGTCCATACAGAAAGATATTAAATCAGATGTATCGAAATTACGATTTGACATAGATGGTTTAGTGGCAGATGTAGGCAAAATACAAGAATGGTATACCGAAGAATCTTTCGAATCCAAGATCAAAGGTTTAGAAATGAATTTAGGTAATGAAATTAAAAGTTTAAAGTCAGTAATTGGGACAGTTAAAGAGGAAGTCTTAGGAGAGGTTAATTCTAACTTGAAATCCTTAGAAAACCTATTGCAGGCAGACATTAGGAAAATTGATGATGATATAGATCAAAAAGTTAATGAAAACTTAGCATTGTTCAAAAATAGAGTCGGTGCAATAGTGGAAGAACGGTATAGTGATGTCGATGCCGAAGCAAAAGAAAAGCGTGCAGGGCTGGATGAGAAATTAATCGCAGGTATGGCGAATTTGGAAGCGAGATTTACTGAGAATAAGGAAGCGATGAAGATAGATTCAGCTCAGTTCAGGACAGATGTAGATCAATTAAAAGAACAAGTCGCATCAGTAAAGACAACATGCGAAGATAAGATAGACAAATTGAAGAACGATTTGGAAGAGAGTAACAGAACGCAGACTGTTAAGTCATTATATAATTTGGAGACTAAAGTCAAGACAGTGGAAAAGCGAACGGAAGATAGGATGACTAAACTAGTCTATAATAAATAGTTTTACAAGTCAAGGTGTTACAACGGGGGAAGTATCGATAAATCAGACACCGATAGATCGCAGTATGAACAGTCAAGATGTTAGCGTGGGAGAAGATAGTCAAACGCAACAGAATGTTACTTTCGAAAAGACTAGTTCAACCCCTCAAGGTAATTCGAATCAGAATAGAAGCACGTCTAGTACGAGTGAACGATACTCAGGTCCAGTGACCATAATCAGAAATCCGGATGATAAACCAAGGAAGTTTTCGGGGAACACAGGAGTAACACCAGTCGAATTTCTGAGAGATTTTCGCGATTACATGGCGGAACATAGAGTAGTCAAGGAGAGAGAACTAAGGGTAGTCGAACGCGCCTTAGACGGGCCAGCGTTAACTTGGTTTCGCGCATTTAGGAGTAACTTTGCGAACATGGAACAATTTGCCATAGCATTTTTACGAAGATTCTGGAGTGCAGAGGATCAGTTGAACGTAAGAGCAGAAATGTACTCGAAACGTTATTCTACGTCGCATCCGACGCATTATGCAAATTACTTTTCTTCACAATTGGCTAAATTACAATTTTTGATTCCTCCATTGCCAGAAGAAGAACTTTTGCAAGCAATAGCAAGGCATTTGCCAGTTGAGGTACAAAGATCACTCATAGCGTTAGGAGCGAATACGCTTGAGCATTATGATGATATCCTACGTAGATTGGATTATACGAGCGCTCAGATGACACCCAGAACTTCAAGGAATGAAAATCGAAACACGCAAGAAGTGAATGCGGTGGTTGTCGATAATGCAGCACAGACAGATAGAAGAGATTCCTGGGGAAACAGAAGAAACGAAGGGAATAGAGGAAATATTCACAACGTCCGTGGGAATGACAGATATCGAGGACCATATGAGAGGCCGTATGATCAAGATACAAGAGATAGTAGATACAGGAACTACGATCAGAATTCCTGATACCCGAACCGGAACAGATATAATAATCGATATCGAGGCAGATACAATTGGAACCAAAATCAACAGTCCAATCAAAACAATAGACAAGATAATAGGAGGAATGATCAAAACGAAAGACAAGATAATCAAGAATATGGGAGATCAAGGCAAGAGAATAGACAGCCTAGTGCACAATCCGAAGAGGTAATTCGAGATGTCAATAGGGCAAGCACGAGTGGTGCAGAAAAAAACGACAAATTAACGCCGAATCAGAATACTAATCATTGGGAATCCATCATCATTGTTGAGACATATCAGGTCGAAGATGAAGATTTAATTTAAGAAGATATAGTCCACCGAGGGAATAGACACAAATGAAGTTGTTGGAACATTCAACGCAGCCAGCATTAGAAAGTATCATTATGCATAGAAAGAGGATGATTGCAGAGCTATCGTGTACATATGTTGTCTATAGAGAATGCCTGAGAGTATTTTTTTTTCTCAAGACTGATAAAAAAGGAGATGTACGGGAGAGATATACCCGATACCTTGTTGAGGCTATCGGCTACGCCAGTTGTGATCGAGCCATAGTTGAGATTTATGGGAAAAGAAGAAAAGATAGCGCTCAGATCGAGTCGAGAAGAGTGGTAGGAATTGACGTAGGAGGCCACGGATGAAGGAGACACTACCAGTCAAGCAGATGGAATTATGGGAGGAATATTGAAGTATTATAAAGATCTATATGGAATAATATATTATATAATCTCAGAAGAGAAGGAAATATCAAGAAATCCTTTGGTGATAACTTGAAGAATGGCAGATAACTCCTTAAGTTATGTTATAAGTTAATTGCCGATATTATTGTGGTCGAGATTATAGTTGTGACGTATGACCACAGAAGGAAGGGGAAGGTCACGTGATAGAGCCGAGCGGAGCTCACCGCACAGTCTGAGGACGACAGCAGTTGTATTCCAGCCAGTCGAGCTGAGTGGAGCACATGGTGCGCGAGGAAGGCAGTAGTTCTAGTCCTGCCAGTCGAGCTAAGCAGAGCACATGGTACGCTAGGAAAACGACAGTATTAGTCCAGCAAGGTGAGCTGATAGCAACGTGCGCCAGGAGAACGAAAGTAGGTCAGTCAGTCAAGATAAGCGGAGCATGGTGTGCAGTGCGAGAATCAGTTAGCAAGGCAGGTTACACAAGCCGTGGAAGTGAAAGAGAGCCGGTGTTCGGGCAGATGTCTTTTCAACATCGTGGCTATAGTAATGTGAAACAGCAATGCTTTTCCAAAGTTACAGTTCATTAAAGTAATACGCAGCATTGTGATAGAACTGAGAACATTATTTCGAGCTACATTCTTAATACACAACAGCACAGCGAAGTGATATAATGAGGCCAGTTTTCAGCGTCGCATTATACGAGAACAGTGAGGCGGAACAGGTCGTGCTGTGGCCGACATTTTACAAGCAGGCGACATGCAAGCAGCTGAACATTATTTCGACATTTTGTCAAACTTAATAAGTTTGGACTTGTGTTCGACAGTCCAATTGTGCAGGCAGATAGCAATTATATACTGCTATTGTGAACTTTTAAATGGACTTAGATATATTTCAACGGTATTACGGCTTATTAGATAATGCATTTTAGACCGGAATATTTAAGGCGACCATGGGGTCAGTCCAACATTACTGCTTTTAGGCAGGTGAACAGTTACGAGAAGATGCACTTTGTGAACAGTGGCACGTGCAGCATTATAGTTGTATTTCATGAACAATTATGAAATATCAGTTACGAACACAGATACAGGGTGTTTAAAAAATCAATACACTTTTCTAAATAATTTATTTTCTACTAGTGAAATTCAGCCGCTGTGGAGATTAACTTTTTGTCATATGCAAACCGAACATTGAATATGACAGTGGCGTGATATAGTCGAAGAGTATGGGGTACTCTACATTTATGAACTTTTATGGAAGAGTTTGGCCAATATCCGTGATGGATAATATTAAGTTCATCATGTCGGGCTAGACGGATACGGAGACGTGATGGCACCACAGAGCGATGGATTCGGTTCCTGAAGAAGAGGATATCCAACATCAGATTCACTTGGAATATGAAGTCAAGCGTTAGTTCAGTGAGTGATACAATGTTTTCATCAATCTTTCGAGAAATTTGTGGCACACACGAGGATTATCGGCGATCTTTGAATTATATTAACAGCAGAAATAAGAAGGTATTGTAAGAGTTATGACTTTCCTGATATGATTTTTCATGAACACTGGACATACTTGTATATATTTCTAGTAGGAGATCTACGATTATTTTTGACATGGCTTAGATATTTTTTGCTCCATTTTGCTAGAATATGGTGTTACCATATGATGTGGCAGGCACCGTTATACGACGTTCTCACCATTGGTTGGCTTTATTAGGCAGAAGTTTAGTTTTTTGATATTTTTTCAGTAAGAATAGTTTTTCTTGGATAGATTTTTTTGTGGCGAGTGTTTCGAACTCGTGATCTGCAATTGAATAATTTAAATTATTTCGTCAGTTCATTGCATACTAGCGAGTATGTACAATTCATCAGTAGAGATTTTTTATTGGATTGTTTGGAGATATTAAGATTTTATTCACTCAAGTGAATGAATATCACTCTTATGTGACAACTAGAGACTTGTTGATTCCAATCCGGTACACTCACTCATCAGTCTACGAGATGGGGCCTTTCGCTTTATGCGATTGCGTTGTGGCACACACCTGACCCATCGTCAAGGGCATTATCATGGTAGTCTACGGGGCAGGGCCTTTCGCTTAAGGCGATTGCGTGGTGGCACACACCTTACCTGCCAGTCGAGGGCCTCATTTTTATCATCCGAGTGTACTTAAGATCGTAAGAGGATTAAACAAGAAACTACTAGTCACACATTAGTCGAATTTTGTTAAATAAATTAAAAATAAATGTCAGCAGGGTTACATTTTGTAATTCTTGTTTGCCAATCCAATATTTTGTTGCTATACTCTTTTGAGAGTACATTCATTTAACAGCTATTACTTTTGATACTCTTTTGTGAGTAAGTTTGATACCTTTGAGAAGGATTTCAAGTAATTGAATCTTGTAAGATGAATCACTTAAGGTCAGATTTATTTTGAGGCAGATCAGTATTACACATTTTTGATGTGAGAGATTATAACACATTGGTGTTTTTTTTGAAGTGAATTTTGAGAATCTTAAGAGAATTTATACTCTATTTGAAAGCAGATCTTCAATTGGATTACGATTACTAAGATAATTTTTCCTTATTGTTTAAGAAGTTGTCTAGATATGATCAGATTAATTACAGTTCTTGGAGATTGTGTGCGTTAATAATTTGAAGCCAGTTATATATTTTTGTAGATCATGCAACGTGATTAAGTGAAGTTTTTGATAGGTATTCCTGGAAGTTGCCAAGTGGAAGTTGCAATATTGCTAATGAGTATTTTGAGGCAGACATGAGGTTGTTGAACCCAGTCTAGCATATTTTTGAGATTCATGCTGTGCGCTGAATAGTTATGGTGTTATGTTGAATAGTTATGGTGTTATGTGAAATAATTATGGTGTTATATGGAATAATTATGGTATTCAAATATGGTATTTGATAAAGTGAGAGTATATGATGAAGTTTTGGATAGTGAGATCCAACGTGATTTTGTGAAAGCAATAATATTATTTTGGCGTGATAATTAAATACGAAATATAACTTGGATGTGATAAAACTGTAAGACAACGTTCTATACCTATATTAAACAATATTTTAGGAAATTAAATAAATAAATAATTTTGATAATACAAGATTTTCTGATAATAATAATTTATAAAATAATAATCTGAAGTTTGAGCATATTAATGATCTGACCCAATGAAATAAAATCTAAATGACTCGATGAAATAAAAATCTAAATAAACAGATGAATTAAAATTTGTATAAATTGATAAATTAAATTTTGAATTAAGCGATGAATTTAATAAATGAACGAATTAAAGGTTGAATAAATTAACTGAATTAAATAAATTAATAGGTGATTAAACAGCTGATGAATAACTGAATTAAAAGGTGGTAATTAATTAAAGAAGCTGATGATTAATAAATTTAAATGAATTTAAATAAATTTAAATAAGAAATATGATTTAAATAATTTGATGAATTGCAACTTGAATTAATGAATTAAACAATTTGAATGGATGAATTGAGATGATTTAATCTGAATGAGATAATGAGATGAGAGTGTGTGGATAATTGAAGAATCTAATGAATTGATGATTATAATATTCATTTAAATGATTTGATGGTAATGAATTAATTATTCTGACTTGAATATAATGAATATTGAGATGAGAACTAATGTGAGAGATATTTAATTTTGATATGATGATGATGACAACCAATGATTAAGTGAAGTTTCTTTGATTCACAAACAAGCAATAATTAGTGACAGTGTAAATATAGTGTAAATTAATTGTTAGATTTATTGGAGCATTTGTTGAGATTTTCAGCATGTGAATAATGCCATTCAAGCCATAAAATACGTTGATATTTAAATATGTGTTATTAGAATATGTGTTTAAACAGATTCATATTTTTTTGACATCCACATTCATGATGTTAACTTAAAGAGAAATTAGGTCTCAGGAATCACAAATGTCAGTGACGCATAGATATAGTGCTACGGTGAACCTGAGAACCCAAGTGAACTTTAGAAAATTTTCATATTTTATGTGGATGAAATACACTTGTGAATAGCATAGAGATGGTTCGATTTTCAGGACAATGACAATCTAACGGTGGCATTCGACCATACTTTTAGGTAGGATGTGTGTTTAATATTTCTGTCTGACTATCAAAGTATGAATAAATTTGTTTTTATCTTAGTTGTGATCTGATGATGATGTGATTTTCCTAATCCTTTCCTTGTCTTAATTAAGGCTTAACCAGGAAGGATGTGGTTTGCTAGGGAGTCAGTTGGTGGCGCCCATTTCTATTTGTATTTTTTTAAAATTAAATTTAAGCCCGTAACGACCCTGGAGATACTTTATCTCGTGTTACCCTCTGCTTTTGTGATATTTCAACTGAATTTCCGACACATTCCTTATTTGACTTCATGTTCATTTAACTCCACTCTGTCCTGGAAATCCAGGAATGCAATGTAATAGCAGATGGGTAATCGCATCCCTCGGCCGAACGGGTACATTACCAAAGCAATGATTTTACGTTAGTTACCCAAAAAAAAGGTTTAACAGAAAGAGAGACTTTGTGGAATCTGGTCAGTTAGCTCACCGGAGATGTGGTATTTCAGGTTCATTTTACTCGTGGATGAGTAATCTCGATGATAGTGGATGATTGGAAGCATCCTCCCACTCGAAGTCATGATGTCCAGTTGATGTCGTTAATTAAATGTGATATCGAGGACAAGAAGCTAGTCCTAAACTATGTGAGTGTGATGAAGTCCTGATTTCATGAATCACATTAATGACTGTGGCCTGTTTCACAACCATAGTCATTGGTATGAATAGACAGAATTTGTTCATCATACGCTCGGTCCACCGTTGATGAAGTCGCAGAGATCTGCCGGGCTGTTTTTTTATAACCTTTGAAAATCCCTCTCTTCGGGTCCACCTTCTCATAGTCTTTTCCTCTTGATCATCCAATCGTATCACTTGTTGCCATGGCAACCCCTTTTACCTTCAAATTGATAGTCTCCCGATTCGCTGAATCGTTCCGACTTCCATGTGACTTTTACTTCCTGGATCACTGCCTGCGAGTGCTGATCACTTTTAAACACCCTGCGCAAGGCTACAATATTCTAGTGTACCAGCAGAGCTGACCATTCGTGAACTTAGTTCCTGAAAATGCTTGCGTATAGCATCCCTTCTTGGTTCATCTTCTTGGATATCTCTCACTGTGCTTCTGACCAGAAACACTTTACTGTCGCCAATAGTTACGAAACCTGTCTGACTTATAAACGAACTTATCCTCATAGTTTTCAAATCCTCCAAGTTAATGAAAGGAAATATAGGTATCAACCTACTATTTGCTTTTATATGATAACTAATTATATAAAATTGAAATTGATGTTTCCATTGCTCACACATTCTTACGACGAAATTAATAGTAATAATAATAATAATCATCTGAATTAATTAAATGTATGGCTAAAATATTGACCAAAATTAGAGAACTGATTAATAATAATAACTCCGCTGACTTAATAGATTACCAAATATTAACATCACGTTTTAAATAATGTAAGGGACATGCTTCCACTAACTTAATTTTGTTTGTCCTGCTTTTAATTTCATATTCTATTATCTTCTGTTCTTTTCAATTTCTTAAAGTTTTTCAACGTATTTTACTGTGAAGGGAAGAGTCAGCGCTATGATACATGCGTGAAGATCAATTAAAAATTGAGAAGTGGGAGTTTATAGGTCTATTATTCCGAGATGGGAGAACAATGACTACATTGTAGTGAAAATCATTGGAGGTTTAGAAATTGAGCTCAATCGTTTAGAGGAAATAGTAACGAATCTTTCTCAACATTGTAACAATTCATCTGCACTGCTTTCAATAAAATAAACTCTCCAAAATTAGAGTTTATGGCTTTGCAAGTAGCAAAAATTGGTTTTAAATATTTGACCAAATAGTAGATTTTGATTAATTCTTTAATAATTCTTATAACTGGTCAGTAGGCCAAAAGAAAGAATACCATTTAGAATTCATGCAAGAAAAGTATGGTTACCATCTGCAGAACAGGTAGAAAATCTTGAAACACTTACAGCAGCCATGCTGAATTGGTGACACTTACAGAAATTTGGAAGGCGGGGTAGGGGTTGGACGGGTTAGTAGTCAGTCTTTACCAAGTTTCATTGAAATAGCAAGAGGTTCGTGGTACTGCAGACGTGTGTTTTATCAAGCAACCAGCACCCTCCTTTGAGGAGGACACAGACTATCTTGTTGAGCATTGGGACGGGGAGATAATATCTCTGAAAATTGTCATAAGATTGCTGTTGTTGTGATATCGTGTATATTGTGTTAGATTCTACATATGAGTCTGAGTTTCACTTCAGCAACCCTTTATAGAGCGTTGGTATTGACTCATCGTGTATGTTATTGCCGTATTACTTTCCTTGTGGAAAACGTACGTCAAGTTAATTATCTAAGCTTTCAGAATGGAGCCGTGTTGTATGTCAGGAAATAATCACCGACATGCATTACAGATCTATTCTGAAATCCTAGACAAACTAGACACCGGCCGTGAAACCCACGGTATGAAAATTGTATCAAGTTACATCTTTTCACGGATAATATTACCATTGTGAAATAAAATGGTAGCTAAATAGAGAAATGATTAAACAATAACCTAAATATAGTAATACAAGATAAGCAGAGAATACACGATTGGTGAAACACAAAGCTCGTAATACGCTACAGTAGATACAAGCGGTATTTACTAGCAACATATCAGTTCATACTTTTGTTAGTTAAGTATATATAAAGAGACACCTTCTAATACTGTCTTCCTCTTCTTCTTCTTCATCATCATCATCTTCTTCTTCGTCTTTTCCCGTTCATGCGGGGTCGACGTTTTTGACAAGCCTTTTCCATTTACCTCGGTCCTAAATGGTGTTGTTTGGTTGGTTGTTAAATTTAGGGGCTGCGACAACGCGGTCATGTAGCCCCGTGTACTTTGGGTGTGTGTAGAATCTGCCTGATAACGGGTGTTAATTGTGATGACTCTGTTAGTGTGTGTTATCTGTTCTTTAATTTAAGTACTGCAACTTAGAATTTTTCAAATAGTTCCTACTTTGCTGCCAAGCGCCACCGTCAACGACTACTAGGCCAAGTTCAGAACTTAGCTACTAGACGCCACCGCAGTCGGCTCTTGGCAACGAACGTAAAAACCTAAGAGCGTTGTTTACATTTTTAACCTATCCAATTTAGCTTCACACAGGTGCAATTAGTGGACGGTTCTTTATCATGCCATAAATCTATGACATGGGACCGCCAGCTTCACTTCCCCTCCGAAGGAAGGCATACTGAGGGATTTTTAACGCTCTTAACAAATCCGACGGCTTCGGCCGGGTTTGAACCCGCTATCTAGGGCATAGAAGCTCAGCATGCTACCGACTACGCCACCGAAACCGCCCCAAATTGTGTTTTCTGTTAACTGCTTCCCTGCGAAGTCCTCTCGCATGAAATCTATCCATCTTCTTGTAGATCTGCCTCACTCCCTCCTGCCTTCTACCTCCAGGTCTAGCACTCATCTTCCTACACAGGTTTCACCTCGGCGCTTAACATGACCATACCAGAGCAATCGCCTATCTTGGACTTTCATGAATACTTGAGTCACCTTAACGCTGCTCCGTGTGAATGTGTTCTTAATGTGGTCATTCCTCGTAACACCCCACATCCTTCTCAGCATTTTCATTTTGGCTACATCTAGTCGCTTATTTTGTGATTTACAGTTGGCCAAGTTTCTGCTCCATAAAGCCTGGCAGGTCTCACCGCGCATTTATAGGCTATCCCCTTTACTTGGACATTCTGTCTCCTATCACAGAGAACACTAGGCAACCTTTTCCACCTGTTAATACTGTAACAAGGTAATAAAATATGTACTTATTTAATACATACGCCAATACGTCCATTAAACACATTTTTAGCTTACTTTTCACATTTTGCAAAAATGAGGAAAAAGTAGACTTATAGGATCGATCCGGGAAAATGTGCGTGTGTCTGTCTGTCTGTCTATCCTTCTGTCTGTCTGGCTGTGTGTGTGTGTATCCCCTATCAACTCCTAAACGGCTGCAGAAATCGAAACCAAATTTAGTATGAGTAAAGATGTATACCGGAATATTCACGTCCATATTTGAAAATGATGTCAGTGCTACCAACTGCTGAAAAAACGCACTAGAAATTTGAGCTCCATGTTGGATATCTTGGAAGGTATGCCTGGGAGCTATTCCAAAATTGGCACACATGTAGATAACACTGTTTAAGTTTAATTTCCAGGAGGCCATACATGACAGTGTAACCAAAATAATTTTAAGCCTTTTGATAGGCCCAATGTTTAAATGCCTATAACTTCTACACTATCAATTGGATTTCAACCAAATTTTGTATGTAATATGTGTACATAAACAGATATGACTTAGCGTATTCTTAAGATCCACCAGGGCTGCCAATTGTTAATAATTGCTCTCTCTATTCTTTTATCCAAATACCAATATATCAGAAAGTATGCAAGCCGACAGCTTTAAAATATGAACACGTATAGTACCTGACATTTTAGATTAATTTTGGAGTAACTTAAATACTTCAGTTCTACCAACATGATTCTAAGCCTGCTGATAGGGCCAATTTTTAAATACATGTAACTTCTATACACTCAGTTGGATTTCAACCAAATTTCGTATGTGCTATGTGTAATATAACAGATATGACTATAAGTATTCTTAAGAGCAATCACGCCTGCCAACTGTTAATAAATGCTGTCTATATTCTTTTAACCTAATATCAATATATCAGGAAGTATGCAAGCCAATAGCCCTATATTTTGCACACGTATAGCAGCTGATATTATAGATTAATTTGGAATAATTAATATAAGTCAGTGCTGCCAACATGATTCTATGCCTGCTGATAGATCCAATATTAAAATACATGTAACTTCTATACTAACTAATGGATTTCGTCCAAAATTGGCACAACAAGATATCATAATATTTCAGATTAGGCTATTTCTGACCAGCACACGCATGATATTGTTGCCAACATGCTTTTACGCGTGCTGATAGATCCAATGTTTATCTGCATGTAACGTCCATTGGACTTCAACCATTTTTTTAGGAGATGGAACTAAGAATATATTCAGTCACCAGGGCTGCCAACTGTAATGCTCTATTAGGCTACATTATATCAGGTATATTTCGAAATAATTAGACATTTCGATATTACCAACTTAATTTCGTCATTATTCTAGATAGGTTCATATACTGTAGATTAATCATTGGCATGAAAGGTAGGCTCTTTAGTTCGTCAAGGAACTTCTTGTCCGTCATGGTTAAAGCTTTTGCTTCATATAATACTTTCGATAACGTTGTTTGGGATAAAGTGTTTGACATTTTGAAAACGATTGGAATTAAGTTCAAGGCTAGGAGGTGATCTACAATCTATACAGAAAACAGACAGCAGTTATTCAAACCGAAGGACATGAGAGAGAAAGCTGCTATTCAGAAAGGTGTAAGGCAAGGCTGCAAGTAATCACCCATACTTTTCAATTCTAAAATTGAAGAAGCAATGAAGGAAATTGGATAAATATTTAAAGTAGGAGTGAAGATTCAAGGAAAAATAATTTCAGCTCGGACACATGCTGGTAACATCGTCATTTTGGCTGACACGCCAGGGGATTTGAATGAGTTTTGGAATGGTATGGACTCCGTCTTGAGGAAATAATTCATGATGAAAATTAATAAATGTAAAACAAAAATATTGGAATACAGCCGAAATAAATCAGAAACCTCCATGGACATCAAATTGGCAGGTGATATGCTAAAGGAAGTAGGAGACTTCTGTTACTTGGAAAGAAAATAACCAGCGGTGGACGAAGCAAAGAGGATTTAAAAGAAGTTTGGCTCAGGCAAGGAAAGCTCTTCTACAGAAAATGAGTCTATTGACATCAAATACAGATTTAGGTATTTGGAAGTAATTTTTGAAAGCCTTTGTCTGGAGCGTAGGGCTCTATGGAACTGAAAGATGGCCTGTTGGTGCAGTAGAAAAGAGGATAATTGAAGCGTTTGAAATGTGGTGTTACAGGAGAATGATGAAGATCAGATGGGTAGATAGGGTTACAAGCGAAGAGGTATTTAGACGAGTGGGAGAGGAGAGATGTTTCTGGCGACTGCTAATGAAGAGAAGAGATAGGTTGGTAGGACTCAAACTAAGACACCCAGGAATTGCAAGCTTAGTTATGGAAGGAAGGGTCGAGGACAAGAACTGTGTGGATAGACCAATGTTAGAATATGTTATAGAGATTGCCTCGGATATATGGTGTGGTAGCTATGTAGAGATGAAATGATTAGCTCAGGGCAGGGAGGCATGGAGGGCTGCATCAAACCAGTCAAAAGACTGAAGACTCAAACAACAACTATACATTCGTGGAAAGACCCGCTCGTATGTTGCATTGCTTTGCTCAGATAGGAGGAGGACCACCTATATTCCCTGCTTCTAGTGAGGTGTTACCCGGTTCTGATGATCGGATAGGAGAAGTCGATGACTGCAGCTCGTGTCGGAGTCATGGAGATAATGGAGCCGGAAATCTGTGCTCTTCCCTGCATGAGCATTTCCACCATTCCATTCCAGGACCCGTTCGCAATCTGGATCCCGTAAGCATTGTCTGGTGCTGGATGGATTACCAAACTGGAACAGAACGCCATTGCTTTAGGGTGGATATTATCATAAATTATGATTTACCAACGCCACGTCACTTTGCGTTGGAGATTTAAGGTTGGTTAATGTATTGTTTGAAACGTGCTATTCAAATGTCTACCCCTTAATTATCCCGTTTCCAGCGGGGTCGGGGAGTGCTATTCAAATGTATTACTCACATAATAATATTCATAATAATAATAATAATAATAATAATAATAATAATAACAGGCATAGATTATATACCAATTGAGTTGCTACGCTGCATAGGAGATGAAGGTCTGATCAGGTTATTTCACTTGGTGTGTAGGATTTGAATGAGTTTTTGAATGGTATGGACTCCGTCTTACGGAAAGTATTCATGATGAAAATTAATAAATGTAAAACAAAAATACTGGAATGCAGCCGAAATAAATCAGAAACCTCTATGGAGATCAAATTGGCAGGCGAAAAGCTGAAGGAAGTAGGAGACTTCTGTTACTTAGGAAGCAGAATAACCAGTGATGGACGAAGCAAAGAGGATATAAAAAGTAGGTTGGCTCAGGCAAAGAAGGCATTTCTACAAAAAAAAAAGAATCTGCTGATATCGAACATAGATTTAGGTATTAGGAAGTCATTTTTGAAAGCTATTGTTTGGAGCGTGGCGCTCTATGGAAGTGAAACTTGGACTATTGGTGCAGCAGAAAAGAGGAGAATTGAAGCATTTGTAATGTGGTGTTACAGGAGAACGATGAAGATCAGATGGGTAGATAGGGTTACAAACAAAGAGGGATTAAGACGAGTGGGAGAGGAGAGATGTTTCTGGCGACTGCTAATGACGAGAAGAGATAGGTTGGTAGGACACATACTAAGACACCCAGGAATAGCAAGCTTAGTTATGGAAGGAAGGGTCGAGGACAAGAACTGAAGGGGTAGACCAAGGTTAGAATATGTTAAACAGATTGCCTCGGATGTAGGGTGTGGAAGCTATGTAGAGATGAAACGATTAGCTCAGGACAGGGAGGCATGGGGAGCTGCATCAAACCAGTCAAAAGACTGAAGACTCAAACAACAACAATAACAGTCACAGTATTATGGACACTTGGTGGTGATGAACAGTACCAGATGGATGAAGAGGATTTTTGAATCTTTCAGGAAGAGGAGGACGGAGCGGAAATGTTTTCGGGACGTGAGATTGGACTTGGATCGGATGGGGGCGAAGGAAGACGACATTATGGACAGAGAGCGATTTAGACGACTAGTTAAGGAGTTTACAGGTTTCTGGGAGACAAGGGAGATCTTACACTGAGGAACAGAAGAAGGAAATGGGAGAGAGAATGAAGAGGTATTGGCAAAGAGTGAAGACAAACATAATGTAAAAACTGTCAAACGTGGTCCATAGTAGGCCGTAACGAATAAATAGAATGTAACAGTAACAATGCATATCTAAAATTGAGAGTTTCTGCCACTAGACGAACAATGTCTGCGAACAATCCATGGGCTTCTGGATGGCCCTCCAAGTCCTTGGTGACGTAGTGTAAGGGCGGGGACTGAAGGCAAAAAGAGGAGACTTAATTGGTGGTACCCTTAATAATTCTATTGGTGAATTTAACTACATGCATAATAGACTAAATCCAAGAAGGAATGGTCCCCTTTTGTTAAACCTAGCGTCTCAAACTAATTGACGGTGACACGTAGGCCAATACGGAAACAGAATGCAGTATGTAATAATCCCTCAACACAGCTCACTTGTTTCTATAGACGTTTGTTTCAAGCTGTTATCATGGTAAGTGAAGTTAAGGTATTTGTGTTCGTTTCGAACCTCGTAGTTATTCAGTTGGTACGTGAAGGTGTTAAAACTAAAGCAATATTGCATATATTGTGCGTATAGGTTTGTAATAATACATGGTAACACAAGACCAGTAAACTGAAAATATTCACTGTATGGATTCGGGTCAATACCATTATAGTCCAGATTTATACCCATGTGCCCACTATTTGTTGGTATCCTACGTGAAAAATGTTCCTGAAGAACATGCGGGGTGGAAAAAGAACGTTTCAGTGACAAAGAAGCACAAAACTTGCTGTGAACGTCTCATGAAGAAGGATTGAAATAACTAACCAGTGTGAAGGGAAGAAAATAATACACAATGGGGAGATTATGTAGAAAATGTTTTACAGTTGTTACAGATGGTAATGTTTGAAGCCATTTTTCAGTGTTGCCTTCGTAAAGGAAATATAGATGATTTTCAGTTGGTCAACGCGTTTGTACCCAAATAACAATGGTTGTTGTTCTCCAAACCTGAAATAAATCACACGAGATTAATAATCCATAATAAGTAATTAATACTGGAAGTGTGTAACCATTCGCGGATTTAGTTGGTGGACTGCAGCCCTTCGGTTCTTCACACGTACGTAGTTTACACGGAGCAACTTTACATATTCAATTGGGAAATATTGCCAATCGGTTCTGCGAGTTCCTTAAACACTTGATTTTCAACTGCGGAATAGCGCGATAATTCAATGTTTCTCTTCACATGATAATGTCGTATGATTCCACTTCCCTCTCTTGGAACTGCCAGGACAAACCACTGTTATCTGACCATAAGGCTTTGAATCTGCTTCCCCCCACCGTGTGCGCTATAAAGCACCCACCAACCTCGCTCTAGCGGTCTGCGTGCATTACAGACCAGTGTGTCTTATTTGTTGCCCACCGATCGCGGTAGTTGCCTTATAACAACAACATGAGTACTGGTATTGTTAACTCAGTGAAGTTTTTAAAAACTATCAAACTTAACAGTTTAACCCAGGCGCGGCTGGTGATTGTAGGCTCTTAGGCGGAGCCTCTCTTGAAAGATTCTATAAATATACATATTTAATTGAGGAATTTATAATTTATATTGATTGGAAACATTTATAAATTTCACTCAATCCATTTAGTCACGAGTCAATATATTTGGAACTGTTGATAAAGAATGTTTTTCAAATGGGTAGTAGCGCCGTTAGGCTGCACCTTAAATGTCCTATTACTTCCTATGTAACAGGGATGGGGGGCCTGGTTATGAAAGTTCCATTCGTTTCCATTGTATCGCTGAAGGCTCAGCCGACTACAGCCTAAGGCAGGCTTGCCAACGACGACAGGATGTTCTTATTCTGTGGAATGCATTTAAGTTGTTTACGGAAACTCAAACCACTCTCATGAAAGTATATGATTTCCCTCTTTCACTCTCCTAAGGATTATTAATTGACAAGTTACCAAAAACAGTTAAGATGACTAATAAGTGATATTCATTATTGAGAACTCAAATGGTATCCCTTAAAGTATAATAACTAAAATATTTCCTCCAGATAGCACCATGAGGTGGCAAGGGGTAGCAGAACCATCTACCGAGACTTAAGGGAAGTATTCTGTTTAAAATCTGCCGCCGTTCATGCTTATGGGGGCTAAGGTTCATGCTGTGTGTATGTAAACAAGTGTTCGGGCATTAAAATCGTTGGTGTAACTTACAAGTTCATTAATTTTGTTGTTTGTCAGTGGCAAGTCTTAATTTGCGTGTTACGGGCTACTGTAGTGGTAAGTGTATGTCTACAAGACAATTAATTCAGTTAGTAGCTTATTGGGCAAAAATCTCGACCACGAAACTAGGCTGATTGTGAAGGGTCTTGGCGCACCTAAACCAGGTCTTACAATCTCTCAAACTCAGAAACAATGTAAATCCAGGGGAGGTTATTTAATAGAGCAAAAGGAAAAGGAGGGCAGACTTCAGTTACAAACCTATGAATTATACTCTGTGAGCTGACAGAATAGTATTGACATTTGGTCGGAAATTCCACGTCAGTCATTACCCCTCTGCCTCCTGACCAATCTATGTTCGCATAGTTGATGTCATAATACTCTGCGTTGCAATATCACAGCCCACGTGGTTAGCTATGTCACTGGCTTGTACAGTGTGATCGCTTGTTAATTCTGTTTGGCAACTTTGTTCCCTGACCACATGGCGAGCCGAGAACTGTCAATACCATTCTGGCAGCTCACAGAGTATAAGGTAGGTCATGTGTTTATATGAAGTAGTAGCAAGTAGCTTCACTGCTCTTAATATCTACAATTGTGTATGTTTCCATTTATCCCTCAAGATCGGGTTCATTTTCGGACTATGTTACAGATCAATTCCCTTACAGTTCTAGCTGGTAGGCACAGTGTTTTCTAAGTAAATTGCGATTGTTTGGTAGTGTACAACCGTGAAACAGACTCCTCTGATCGGGACTGATTAGAATGGGGAGTAGGTTAAATTAGAAAAGGAATGCATTGCCTCTTCCTGAATTTCGAAACTAGGTAAGTAAATACATTTTAATTAGGAAAAAAAATGCTTCATAAAATAAAATAATGGTGCCAATCTGTTTGACAACAAGAGTTCTGTTCCGACCTCCCCCACATTTCACCGTGAAATTAAAAATCCTGCAGCAGTGTATGTGGGTGTTGTATAATGCGTTATACCAGCATTTGGCATACGTGCTGAGCCTTCCCCAGCTCCAACACCACGAGCCGCGTCTGGTTTAACCCTTAATGAAAAGTGTGATAATAAAGCTTGAGGAAGAACTACCCCAGAATTGAAAATCTACCAGACTGGTAAGAGCCGTGACAAAGAGTTCACAAGAATTCTCAATCCAGATGTATATAGTAAACATGGACGGTTGTGTGGGTGCGAAGTTCAAAATGCACTTTTTTGTTTCCCGTGCCTTATTTTTGGAAGTGCCAGTGAAGGAGCAAACAGTGCGTGGGTTGATACAGGAGTCCGTGATCTGAAGAGACTTAGTGATAAAATAAAGGAACATGAAACATCTGAAAAACATGTGAACAGTGTTTTAGACTTAGCATTTCTAGGTTCCGTAGATGTGCGCCAGGGTTTAAGTAGGGCCTATGAGGAAGATGTACAGCGTCATAACAATGAAGTAAGCAAAAATCCGCAAGTACTACCCAGAATAATAAACTGTATTACGTTTTGTGGGTTAAACGAACTGGCGTTGAGAGGACATGACGAGAGGCCAGACTCCGAGAATCCTGAATTTAATTAAATACACGAGTGATCTAGACTCGGTTTTTAAGTCACATCTAAAGAGTGATTGGTGTTTCAAAGGAACATCGGAAATGATCCAGGAAGAATTGTTGCAGTGTATGCTGAAGATATGCGGAGAGGCTATTTTGGAAGAGTGGCATTCATGGCTGACGAGACGACGGATGTGTCGGATGGATTTCACCTTGTTCTTGTGCTAAGGTACTGTGATTCTCAAGGTAATGCTGCAAAACGGTTTTGGGGATTTTTGAATCCCTCTGGTCAAAATGCAGTGGCTTTTTCAGAATGTATTCTTTCCCAGCTTGACGTTATTCTGAATGATGAGAAGAATCAACTCATTGCCTAGACGTTCGATGGTGCGTCTGTTATGAGTGGTGCTGTCAGTGCCGTGCAGACGAGAGTTAAGGAAGTGTACCCGAACGCCCATATTTAGCCTATTTTCATTTTTGAAAAAATAGGCTTATGAGATCACCTTTTGTCCGTGTGCCTGTCTGTGTGTGCGTGTGTGTGTGATATGGTGTGTCCCCCCCTAATAACGTCTAAACGACTGGAGCGATTTCAATGAAACTCGGTATGTTCATAGCACTATTCCGGAAGACCCAGGCCGTGTCATTCAAATTTTGTTACGTTTCACCAATCCAACATGGCGGTTGTGCGAAATATTTCACCAGCATTCAATATCTCCGAAACTATTACCGATATCACCCTCGAGTATTTTACGGTGATAAACACAACAACTAGAAGTTCACCTATGTGACTTTTGAAAACCTGGTAACTAAATACCAACATGGCCGCCAAGCGAAGTTGTGACTTTAAAATAGACGTTTCTCACGATTTAACCAACCAAACGCAATGAAACTTGGTACAGTATATGTTTATACACATTGTAATGCAACGACATCTAACTTCGTTCAATTGTTTACATAACCTCAAGATGGCGGTTGTGTGAAATATTTCACCGGCATTCTATATCTCTGAAACTATTACCGGTATCACCCTGAAATTCTGTACGGAGATAAAGGGCACTACTGGAAGTTTATCTATAAGACTTTCAAAAACCGGTTAACTACAAAACGAATATGGCGGCCATGCGAATTTAAAAATTTTAAATAGACCTTTCTCGCGATTTAATGATCCAAACGCAATAAAACATGGTACAGCAAATATTTATACACATTGTAATGCACTGGTATCAAATTTAGTTCAATTGTTTACATAACCTCAAGATGGCGGCTGTGCGAATTTTAAAATTAAGTTTTTATTTCTTGTGTCGTAATCATGCGATCGAAGTGAAAGTTTAAATAATGAACCTACGCAATAATTTTTCTTTAATGGTACATCACTCTATGGCCTATACATATAACAATCCAATATGGCGACCATCCGAAATATTTAGATGGATCTCAATATCTACGAATCTATTTTAGCAATCAAACTGAATCTTTTAATGTCCATGGGGGCTATGAACATAAGTTCACCTACATGCCTTTCAATAACCTGGAGATCACAATTCCAACATGGCGGCAACGCGACGTATGCATATTCACATGGTCGTTTCTCGCAAATTAACGATCCAAGTGCAGTGACACTTGGTACAGTAAATCTTTATACAAATGTTAATCCAATGGCATGTAATTTATTTCAATTGTTTCCATAATCACAAGATGGCAGCAATGCGAAATTTTAAAATCTCGTTTTTACTTCTTGTGTTCTAATCATGCGATTGAATTTTGAATACTACACGTACACAATAATCTTCATGTAACAGTACATAACTCTTAGACCTATATATATAAAAATCCAACATTGCGACCATCCGCAATATTTAATCGGTTCTCAATATCTACGTATCTGTTAGAGCAATCAAACTGAAATTTTGTATGTTGATAGAGGCAATTAACATAAGTAGGATATATGAATATAGGCTATATAGTTCTTCACGGAACTACTTGTATACATTGCTTTGCACACCAACTTAATTTGATAATGGAGAGAGCTGCTAAGCAAAACACGAAAGCAAGAATATTTTTTGCAAATTTGTCTTCCACACCGGCATTACTTTCCCGATCACCCCAAATAATAGTGTCTGTTTAATATTCTTGTGTGGCTAAACCGATACCTGCTGCTGGAGTCAAAATATGGAATTTTAAATCGAGAACAGTCAATACTGCATTCGAGAAAAGAGATGCTTCAATACAGTGCTTCGAACTACTGATGGAACCTGAGTCTTCAAATTACATCACAACCAGAGAAGCATCGGCTTTGTACAAGTACCTTCTGGATGAAGAGTTCAACCTCTGTCTGAAATGCTTTCATCATTATCATGCCTCATATTGATATTTTATGCAATCAAATTCAAAATTATCAGGCAGATGTAGCAAAAATTCGTTGCCATGATTCAAACTTTGTTAAAATTGTTAAGGATGTGAGAAATACAATGCTAGACTCCAACGAAAATTCTGAAACCGGAAATGTAAACAAACGACGCCATGTTCAGGAAACTGCGACAAGAGTGTCTGCGGCCAAGGAAGTCTGTAATGTCATCATTACCTAGGCAAATAGCCGGTTTCAATTTATAAATCATCTCCAAGTGTCAACTCTGGTGATGCCCATCAATTTTTTCTTCCTTCAAATCAGATTTTCCTGAGAGAGAGAGCTAAATGAGTTCGTACGACTTTTTCCTACATTTGACAAAGAAAAACTACAAACTTCTTTCCATTGGAAGTTTTACATACTGAAGCTGTGCTAAAACTGAAAAGTTGCTCACACCATTGTCGCACGAAACGGTGGTAAAACAGAGAAGCGTTTAAACAAAAACCATAATGTGGTAATACAAGAAAAGGGCAGAAAACAGGATTAGTGAAACACAAAACTCGTATTGGTATTTACTAGTAAAATATTAGTCCACATTTTGTGGAATGAATCACTTCTTTCAAAATTATAGATATAGCGCATGATAACTTTCAAGAATGAATGTACTATTACTACTGATATAATGATCCGATCGCAGCGAACCAGAGCATTAGGAGCCTGCTTGCACGCCTGTGCAGTGAGATATGTATTGTATATTACAGTTATTGAATAGAGCAGGTTACTGGGACAGAGTGTGACTTATAGCTTTTATTAAATCTATTGCTGTTAAAGATGGCACGCTGAACTGGTATAATGAGCTATATGTTCTACTGTATAATACTCCGTCTTATGATAGTGTGTATGCAATCCGTGAGAATGACCCAAACTAAGATCTGTATAGCAATGTCATAAATGGATTCCAGTCCGTTTTGATAAAATAAATTGGTAGTAAAGGGTGAATACGCTTATATTATTGTTAATTTCATCAATTCATTATACTTGAATCCTTCCCAGTTTACAAACGAATCGAACCCTTACTTTCAGGAGGTACAATTTTATTAAACATGTGTATATTTTTATTTGATGCTTTTTATGTCTAAGAATTATTTATTAGAGTGTATATGATGACGCGATTGATTTCCAATTAATTTGTTTAGATTTTAAGTATTGTCAATTAGCAGGATCCGAGTCTAGGGAAATGGAAATATTTTAACATTGGAAGGATGTAAAGTTTTGAAGCTGGATTTGTTTTCTTGACGAGGAAATGAAGTTGTTATTGAGGCCGGGTTAACCCCAAGCGCCGAGTGGAGGATGAGTCACAGGGATGAGACTAGACATCACTGTACCAGCGAGGGCTGTATGCTGTTTCCATATTTGGTTATACTTTGAGTCGGGTATTGTGATTGGTTGGATCCCGTGAGTGAACACAGGTAGAACGATGTTTTGGTGGGGTAGATTGACGGTCACTTAGGAGTAGTAAGTGGGCAACTTGGGAACACCCCCTCTTCTAGGGTTAAATTTAACCATAATTCTATTTATTTTTAAGGTTAATTTGGACTATAAAATTAACACTACTTTTTGTAGGGGTACTTGGGAGCACTGGTTATACCAACCATTATATTAACATTTTTATTATGGCCTAAATCAACCATAATAAAAAATCTTTCTTTGCCGATAACACTAACTAATTTTATGGCTAGTTTAACCCTAACGATAGCACTTACAAATTCTATGGCCAAAACTAGCTATAACATTAACACACATTTTATGGTCAAAATCAACCATGATATAAATGTTTTAGGTACCGAAAACACTAATCGATTTTGTGCTCAAAATTAACTGTAAAGTTAACACACATTTTATGGTTTAATTAGCTACAAAAAACGTTTTTACTACCGAGAACACTACAAATTTTAATGCTTAAAAAAAGCATTAAACTAGTCCTACAATTTCCAACGACTTTTCTACGTAAATAATGGCTAAAGCTAAGGCTACAATTCCCAACGACTTAATGGCCAAAACTAAGCATACTATCTCCAACGACTTTTCCTATAAATAATGGTTACTACTAAGCCTACTGTCCTAAGAGAAGACGTCCTATAACGTATGGGGTAGTTGGGAACACCCTCTCTTTAAGGTTTAAATTTAACCATAATATTATTTATTTTTTAAGGTTTTATTTAACTTTAAAAATTAGTTTACTTATTTTATTTTTTATGGTTTAGGTCGACCTTAACTTATTTTATTTTTTATACTCCTATTTAACTTTAAACAATTATTTTACTTATCTGTAGGATATGTTTTGTAGGGGGGTACCCGTGTACTCGATTGGTTTGGTTATGAAGGAGAAATTTATATATTTTTAATGCCCCAAGAGTATAAAATGTTTACCTTTGGGGCAGAAAAAGATCCAAAACGGGTAAAAAAACAATCATTAAAGTAATTATGAAGATTATCATATTTATTCTGTTTGAATCAAGATCTGGTAACCTTAGTAAAGGTTAAAAGTTTTAAAAGTTGGGGTAATTTATACAACGCATATAGGTACTAATTAACAACGTAAAGAAGTGGCGACCATCGAAGATTATAATATTTTTAGTGTCGGGGGGGAGGGCCAACGGCCCTTCTTGGTCCAACAGAAACTAAACCTAAAAAAATGTTTTTTAATTAGTTTTAATTTTACTGATCTATTTTTAAAACCACAAGTATAATGGTTTATTAACAATCTTTCATAATCTTTAATATTATGAAAAATTTTTTGTGACCCAAACCAATATATCTTATTTTAGTTAGGACAGAAGAACTACTAATTTTTAAAGAATTATGGATAAAATAATGGTTAAAATTTTGCAAAACTCCGACTTTGCGGAGAAACCCCTAGGGGTGTTTTGAAGCCAGCGCTGGTTTTCTAATTTCTCTTCGTTGACACCCCTAGGGATTTTTTTCTCCTCTTTCAGCTTCTCCTTCCAACTTCTCTTTCCTTTCCCTTTGAGTGGCCACTCCCATCTACTTTGCATCTCTCAGAATGCCTCTAACAGACCCTGGAGAGCATTTGCTCCTTACTCCTCTTTTCTCTCTCCATTAATGACTCAGTTATTTTTTGAAAGGATTGAGTGGGATTCGAACCATTCGCCTCCGTTTCTAAGCGAACAAATCTCAACAAACCAAACACTTGTCCTCCTGAGCTACGAGGAAAGCGATTAAAAAGCGTGTATGCGGGCTTATGTGGTGCAATTTCTTACGAGAAGTGCACTACGAAGAGCTTTTATTGTTTGCTAATAGATTGCGCTACACATACATACTACGTAGTTTCTTGCTTTGCTACTAGTACTTCCGGTTTAACAAGACTAACAGCTGGGTTCTAAGTAATATTTAATTTAGCACATCACTTGCATGCGAGCGAGCGGACGGAACTGAGAGAGTGATAGCAAGGTTATCTTATCGACTAAGAGTGTATCAAGGCAAACGGAGTTTCCTGGTCAAGTTCACTGATAACTTATTTTTAACTTCTTCCTTCTTCTTCCGCACTGTGCTCAGCCAAAACTATTAGCTTTTCCACTTGTTCTTCTAATTCATCTAAGGCATTACCAATTTCCATGAAATCACTGTCATCACTAACGCGTTCTAAGATTGTGAGTTGCAAATTTTGCAGCTTGAGGTAGTAATCGAAGACTATTTTCTTAATACACTCAGGAACATTATTTACTTTGGTGGGTGCATTTGAAACACAACCCCCTTTTTAAATATTTGTCAGGCTGCAAGGCATTATATTATATTAAGGTTCCATATTTATTAACTGTTTTTTATATCTATAAATAACAAAATTTTGCAGACTTAATTGCCTTTTCACCTAAAATATCATTTTCTTAATTCTTAGCTTTTAAGTTCAATTGAACTTAAAAGCTAAACTCTTACTAATTTATTAAAATGAATAACAACTACTATTCTTTCGCACTGTGGTCAGCCGAAACTATTAGTTTCTTTACTTGCTCTTCTAATTCCATTAATGCCTCACCAATTTCTACACAGTCACTTTCATCACTAACGCGTTCTAAGATTGTCAGTTGCAAATTTTGCAGCTTGAGGTAGTAATCGAAGACTATTTTCTTAATACACTCAGGCACATTATTTACGTCGACGCAACGGACGATAACGGCGTATTCAGGTTCCATATTTATTAACTGTTTTTTATATCTATAAATAACAAAATTTTGCAGATTTATTTGCCTTTTCACCTAAAATATCATTTTTTTTATTCTTAGCTTTTAAGTTCAATTGAACTTAAAACTAAACTCTTACTAATTTATTAAAATGAATAACAACTACTCTCATACTTCACCAGAACACTATAAAACTTTTGTTATTTATAGTCTAATTGATAATGAGTTAATGGATAACAGAAAAAATGGTTCACTTTTAACATTTTTAACATATGAAGGGTTATTAAAGGTTATTTATAGCTCTAGAGGAAATCCTGTAGTTCAAAAATTTAGAAAATGGGCAACTAAGGTTGTTTATACCTCTCATTTGGGAACAATTGAACAACGACAAGAATTGTCCCGTAGTACACTCAGAGGTGCAAACCCAGAATCTATAAGTGATGTCTTAGGTTGTTCTGTAACCTCCACTCCATGTATATATGCATTTAATTTAGGTTGTGTAAAAGACCTTAAAAAAGCAGATATTTTTAAAGATATATTACAACCATATTCTAATAAAGATTATGTTTTAAAATATGGAATGTCCATAGATTTAAAAAGACGTTCTGGGGAACATAAAAGGTTATTTTCTCCATTTAAAAGTTTTCAGTAACTATTCCATGCTTAGCATCATAGGTTAAATTCTTTTTACCGTACATAATTACATAAGCAAGCGTATTTTCAGGTATATTGGCATTAAATGTTGCTACCAATTTCATACTGGTTTTCTGAGGTGTTACTACATTTCTACGCCGACTTATATTGATAACATAAATAGGATAAGAAGCAATGAACTCTATGGGGGTTACAACAACATTATACTTTAGCTCAGTTATACGCTTAAAGTCCCTAAAAGCATAATAGGCATTTAGATAAGTATTAGGAGGATTAATATTCCACATTTCTTCCGGAAACATTTCGTTTCTTCCGTTTTTCA
Organism: Meconema thalassinum; assembly: GCA_946902985.2. Classification (NCBI taxonomy): domain Eukaryota; kingdom Metazoa; phylum Arthropoda; class Insecta; order Orthoptera; family Tettigoniidae; genus Meconema; species Meconema thalassinum. Next base: position 130,179,451 of record OX336391.1, on the reverse strand, counting down.
TGTAAATATTTTGAAGCTGAACATGATCAAATTTGGAACTATTCATATCTTGGTTACCTTTTCTATTAGTTTGAAACACAACAAAAATAAAATATGGCAGATCAAACTCCATTGAATTGTAGTAATTAGTAATATCTATTTCAAAATTCTTTTTACCACTTAGGCCTGAAATTTCTTGAGTTTGAAGATCAAAGAATGATATAGGTATTCGTGGTTCTTTTAGTATTTTTTCTCTCAGTTCAAGCTCATAATTTGGTTCGTATTTAACAACAGGAATTTTTATCTCCATTGACTTTACGGTAACTTTTCCTTCCTCCGGGAGAGTTCCAGGTGCATTGCCCCCATCGGGATTCTTAGTCCACCATCTATACAAAGCATCGGTCGCATTTTGACTCCATGTAAATGTAACAGTTAAATCTCCTTCCCACATAATCTCTTTAAAATCCTTAAAAAAGCCACCAAGGAGACTTAAAGGGTACCTTAACTCATTTGATTTTTTCTGCAATTTACCATTATTAAGAAAATTACCTGAATATATCATTTTATCACTATAACAGGCTGTTAAATTAAACAGAACCGTTGAAGATATATTTGGATGGTCAATTCGATAGATAGTGTGTCCTCGTTTTTTCACGGTTACAGTGCTCCAAAATTGAGTGGGGTAATAGTCAATTAGCTTTACATTTGACTTTCCTTCATAGTTAGTGTAATCAGTTCCATCAGCATGAGTTACATCGAAAGTAATATACAGGTGCGCATTATTATCAATCCAACCATCACCAACTTTAATATCTATTTCCACGTCCTTGTTTGGCAAATTTAAATTGTTTTTAGTCTTTTCATTTACAGGAAAAGACTGCCACTGGTAACTTTCTACTTTGTTCATTTATTATAAGAAAAATAATAGAAAATTAAATGAAGAGGAAATAATTAACTCATCTCTAAAATTACAGTAACTATTGCGCCATTGAAATCTATTACTTCGTCATTCTCATTGGTCACAGTAATTTTTAAATTCTGAATTTTATCGAAAACTGGGCAAAATATAGGATAATTCGGCTCATAAATTATTGGAGCACTAAATTCTAGGGCTGGTTTAAATGATGCAATAATATTCGTTTCACGGTGAAAATGCTCAGAGTCTTTTACAAACGTTCCATCCGCTAAATTGAAATGAACGCGGATATTTTCGAACGGAATTATTTTAGGTAAGTTCCGAGCAAGTGTTTTGGTTTTTGGTTCTACAATTTGATTATTAAAACCTAAAACTGAACCAATACTTTCTTCTTGGTCAAAATATATTTTATAATCACTAATTATTTCCAATCTGTTTAGAATTTTATTTTGTTCAATACTAATCTTAGGTTCTTGACTTTGAATAGCTTTTTGTAAATTTTCTACATTATATTGACCTGGTGGAATAAACATTTCATTTCCCCGTTTACCTGGATAGTAGACTGTCAGATATCCGCCCCCTCAATCGGATTGCCAACAATCAAACGCACCGGCTCAGCTACATCAATGAAAATGGCACTGACAGATACTATCGAGATAAGAGCACAGAAGTTCACAGGAAATCATTGTGGAACACACCAAAATAGACGGGGGTTCATACTTACCGTTACTTACCTCTTAATTATCTCGGGGATTGAGTTGACAACAGGATCACTAAAGTCTGTTCACACAATAACCTCCACCATGACATTTAAAAATGAACCAGAACGAAGACGAGAACTTTGAACTGTACAAAAGATTTATTTCAAATAAAGGGTAAGATTTTAGTAACACAACAAAATAAACGTGGATATCAGTAGCCCAAGTCAATCTGACTACGTCCTCTTGTAGGACTTGCAAAATTATCATATAACATGATTTAAAACATATTAGCTCTCACGAGCTCCAAATAACGTAATATTCATAACATAATTGGATTGGAAAAGGACGTCAGGGTGTGACATATATAGAGCACTTTGGTTTCCTTTTAATAAACATTACACTGGTATTTATAGTCGCAAGGCCGTAGTGTGGACGACCTAGCCCGCTGATAACCAGATGTTGGCACAGCTGCAAGCTACCCTCCAACCTGTTGCATACTGGTCAAATGGACTCCCTTCTCACATGTTACGTAAGAATACAGCTTGCTCTCTCAAGCTTTTAAATGTCTACAAGAAAACTCACATTAATTTACGCAAATCTTTCAAGTACTTTGCTCACATCCTATTGGATCATTATGTTAATTCCTTAAACTTGTTAAGTTCAATCCAAATGTTTAATTAGCTCTTAAATGTTTATAACAAAATCACATAAATTATTTATAACAATTAGAAATTGTTTATAATATTTGTCAAAGACCATAAAAATATTATAAGCACGCCTTTAACATCACTCTCGTTCCACATTATTTTCAAAAATATTTACAGCAATTATTTACAATATTAACATTTAAATTGTTTAAATTATTAATTTAAGAAATACATTAACCACATGTTCATCCGGTTGGTAATTTTATAATCGTGTTTAATATAATCGACCAATGAAGGTTAGTTATACATGTTAATGTCACAATCTGGTTTAATAAAGGTTTTAATAATTATTTGTGACGGTAATCTTCATTCAAAATCTTATCTCAAATTCTTTCAAAACTCGTGTTAATTATAACAGTAAATTCACTTGATTAATTTTCAACGAACTATGACAATCTTACTCCAGCGGAAAATCCTTCGCTAACAAGTTAATGCACAAACTGCATTAAAATTAGGCCCAAAATTCATCATATATTAATCTATATGGCATTAAAAACTTCCACATAACTTACAAAACTTCCACAAATAATTCTTTAACATTAATTCCTGTGGGAACCTCCTTCATATTCAAGGGCATTATACATCAGCGACTTTCGACATCTGCGCTGCACTAGCGATTATACATTCATAGTTCCACTTAAAAATTCTAATAATCATTAATTGTTTCAAAACTGTTTTTATTTAACCTTCGTGGATTTCATTCATGAACCGAAATGAAGTCAAAACTTGCCAATCACAAACAAATTTAATAGTGAATACGCTTATATACGCCTGTCTGGTCTATCAAAATTTAAGATTAACATCTTAAAAGAAATTGTAGTATAAAATACTATCATCAAATAAAGTGCGACTAAAATGCAAAGTAGTCGAATAGAATCCAATTAGACTGGGGAATGCAAACATCGTTATATAAATCTCTAATTGAGAAAAACTCCTAACAAAAGTTCTTGACTTTAATGCATTCAATAATTCATTATTAAAGTTACTCTTTCACAAAAGTGTCTATGATGCAATGTTCATTCATAACTGACGATAAATGTCTGTGTTGCAATCAATTCAAGTAACGACTAGTATTTCCAAGATCGTCGACAACGTAAGAGATTTTAACGCTCTAAAATCATTTAAATGTTCTTCCTTCTTGATGATGACAGAAAATTGGTCAAAGTAATTAAACTGGGGTAGAATTACTTTAATAAAGTGACACGCTGTCTGAATTTAAATCTGCCATAAAAATCATTAACTTACAGTCAAATCGTGACTACAAAAATATGAATTACTGAAAAATCCAAATATCAGTCTCAACTGATTCAAAATCTTTTAACTATGCCCATGACATCACAATGTCTTAATAAATCGTCGAAAAAGGCATAACTCACCAATGTGTACTGAGAATAAGAATCTCAAACAAGAAAATAGGGCAAAATACATGAGGATAAAAATATGGGAAAAATGGTTGCTCAAACATTATTAATAAGCTCAAATACAATAAACGTTCACGACTACCTTATCTGCCGATTGACGTTCCAGAGGAAAATTCCCCAAAGAATACTGCTGATGGATCCATTTCACCAAGTTAAAGCTGAGCTCCATCCTCGAAATAGGAAATAGCACCCTCGGAGAATCGAACTGCTTCCTTCTCCGGAAATCGCTCTGCTCCTCGAAGACGAATAGACATCCTTCCGGCAATAATCTTCTTTGTGAGTCGGGATATCCCTGACCTCTCTTGAAAAATTCCCTGAAGTTCCAGTAGACAATCGTCATGAAGTTTTGTAGAAATTTCCGAAGAAATTATTCATATTCAAAGAGTATGAAATTGTTTTCATGGCTGTTCGATGGTATTCAGCCGTTAATCACGAAACATGGGTGTAGATGGTATTCACCGCATGTTCGTTTGTGTGGAATAGCAATTAGCGAAGTTCCATGTTGCTATCTTACTCCGTTGAAATATGTCCCAATTGCATTAAGTCCTTTAGCCTTCCATCTGCTCTTCGGTTGTAGTCATAGAAGAACAAACTGCCGTATTAAATTGCTCCATTATACTGTAGCGTTGTGTAACAAAGCAATCTGAAGTCTTTCTATTCCACTCGCAGCGTAAGCCGTGGCGTTGATTCTGGCTATACAAAAGTGCTTCTCTTGTGGCGAGATAATCACTTTTGTCAGTCGTATAAAACAGCTAATATCTTTCACACTAATCGGTCGAAATTGTTCAGCTTTTCTCTATTACTTTATGTAGCACTGCACAATACAATCAGCTTATCGGCGACCGCTAAGTGTTCGAAGCTAAACTTGTAGAAGCGTTCTAAGGTCCGTCTCAACTTCACCTAGTTTGACTTGGATCTCGTTAATATAGTGGCTTCGCCACGCGTTATAAAGACGATTCTTTTCACTACTGTTCACTTCGACGTCTCACTATAATGAATGTATAAGAAAAGAACTTTCACAATTATACTTCGATGATCTGAGAATGAGATCTGAGAATGATCGGAGAATGAAAGAGGCTCCTCTCTTCTGCGCAAGCCCTTTTATTAACTTCACGAGGGGCGTTTCCATCCCTTCCAGAGCGTGATACTGCGTCATCGCTAAAAGTTCCAACTTCGTTAATACATGACGGATTTTCAAAATTCAAAAACTGAAAATAAATTTCACCAAAATTCCAAATCAATGCTTCTACTGCAAATGGATTTCCACAATTCTGCATTCCAAAAGTAATAAAAATACCATAGTTTCAGCAATCTCCGTCTTCCTTTAAACTATCGTTGATTGGTTCAAGCCTCCCCTCCAATAGCATAGTTTCTTCCTCAGCAGAATTCCTCGTTTCCTGCGACTGCGTCGTAAATCTTGGAATATTCTCGACTAAATGCTGACGTCACTGAGAATCTCAGCTCAAGTAGCTTGCTGGCATAACATTTACGTCATCCGTGCTTACGTCATGACTACCCACGTCATAACTATGACAGCCATAACTCTCCTTATAAATTTCAATATAGCCACCGTGGTCTCTACATAATTCAATTACGGGGGCATTCTCCTCTCACCACGTTTTAAAAACAGTTGCAAATTGTTTTTAAACTCTGTGTTACAAGTACCTCAACTCTCTTGAACACGAAATTGAATTATTACTGGCTTACTCTAGTATGATATTTCCTCTATGTTCCTTAATCATATATCTCTTCTACTCTAGGTTGTGTGTGGTTAATGTATTCTTTCCTCTCTACTTTCTCTTCTGACCAGTATTTCTATTTTCTAAGTTCTGCTGGCTCGTAGAAGGACCAGGATCGATTACAACATTCTGCCTTTTCTTTTGATTGTCGGCTTCTTTATCCCTTAATTCTTTTAAGTATTGCTGGCTTTCCTTCTCTCTTTGCTGATACTGATCAGGTGTCATAACCTGACCTTGAGTATTCGGGTTTCTATTTTGGTTTAGGTTATTCCTATTATAGTTTCGGTTATACCCATTATTGTTGTGATATCTGCCTCTTCCATTGTAGTTTCCTCGGTTGTAGTTCCAACCTCTTCTCTGTTGATACGGTCGGTAACCTTGTGATCTGTTATTTCTAAACTGATTATTCCTGTGAGGACCTACATTGTCAGTTTTCTCCTCTTCTGGCTTGTCAGTTTGTTGGACTTGGTCCATATATACCGTATTGATTTCTTTAAACTCCTGCCTTTGACCTTTCTGTACTACGTTAGGCATTGGACTTGTGTAGTCTAACCTTCTCAGTAATTCATCCATGCTGGTTAAATCCCTGATGTTGGACGAAATTATTAGTCTCCTCACCTCAACTGGCAGCATACGAGAAATCGCATCTATTAGTTGCTCCGTGGACAATGGGGGTTGTAAGAATCTCAAGCGGGACAATTGACTCGTAAAGAAATCAGCGTACCGCGTTGGAAGAGTACCTGAGTATTTTCTTGAATACACCTCCGCTCTTAACGAATTCTGCGCTTCTATGGACCAAAATCGTTTGATTAACGCCTCTGCAAACTCGTCAAAGTTACTGAATGTGTATCTAAATGCGCGAAACCATTCGAGGGGTCCTCCAATCAGATATCTCTCTACTATCTTCATCTCTCTCTCTCTGGGAATGTGAGCTTCGATGAAATAATCTTTGAGATTCCTTACATACTCTATAGGTGTCAAACTATCAGTGTTACTGAATTTTTGCGGTTTGTCTTCGAAATTCCTGATGACCGTCACGTTCCTCGGATATGAATCCGGATAGTTTTTCCCACTATCTCGATAGTTCCACTCAGGTTCCATATTCCTCTCGTCATCCTCCTCTCTGAATCTGGATACACGTTCTTCAGGAGTCACGTCTCTTTCTTCTGGCTCTAGGTTATATCTTCTGGTATAATTCTTATTCAATTCGCAAGCTAAGCCTTCTGTATCCTTGTCAGTGACTTCCGTTAAGACTTTCTTGATTATCTGTTCTTTGTAGTTCTCCATTAAACTAGCCTCTCCTAACTTCAAATTTTGCAGTTTACTCGTCGTTTCATTTACATCCGAGACAACTTTATGCATCTGTTCCTCTAATGTAGATTTTAATGTTTGCATATCCTGATCTAGTTGTGTTCTATCGTCAACTTGTTTTTCGGATAGCGAATTTATCCTGACGCTTAAATCTTTCCTAATCTGTACTACTTCATTGTTAATTTCTATCTGCGTACTGGCAAGTTTTCTTTCAATCCTTTCCTGAATTTGGGTTACATGTTCCCCACTTGACTTATTCCACTCGTCTTTCCATACCGCTACGTTTGCTGTTAACATTTCTGCTATGTCTACTTCGATATCCTCTTTTAATAATCTATTATGGTCTAATACCTGGGTTCTCATGACCTCTACATCATACTTCAACTCTTCTAAAGACGTTGTTGTTCTAACTGATTCATCAACTAGTCTAGTCGCTAATGCAGTTATATTACGCGTACAAAGAGTTTTTGAGTTTTCGATTTCTTCCCTGACTTTATTTACATCAGTTTGGACTTTAGTAATATCTACGAAAACTGTGTTGACCTCTACCTGAATCTTAGTTATGTCACTTTGCACCTCAGTTATATCCGAATGAATGTTATTAATGTCTACCTGAACATTGGACACATCAGTTCTAGCTTTTTGAATTTCTTTTTGGACTTCCTCGACCTTGTCTTGGACAGTCGCAACATCATTTTTGACAACAACAACTTCGGCTCTAGCACAAGAAATATCCCCTCGGACATTAGCTACATCTAGATTTAACATTGTAAGGTCTTTCTGTACCTTAGACACATCAAATTTAACATCATCAACACTTTTATGCACAATAGACACATCTTTATGGACATTAGACACGTCTGTGCGCATGTCCGTTACAGTATTCTCAATTCCTAGGGTATTAATCTGTAAACGCGACATATTATCCTCCAAATTGGCAGCACTAGTATGAAGAACCTTCATATTTTCCTCCATTCGACTATTATTCCTAGCTTCCATCTCCTTCATACTGCTATTCAAATTAGCAGACATATTACTAGCATTCTCCTCCATTCTTGCATTCAAATTAGCAGACAAATTACTAACATTCTCCTTCATGCTTTCATTCAGCATCTGCTTCATACTACTAGTCATGCTTGCTTTCAAATTAGCAGACATCTCCCTCGCACTTTCATTCATGCTAGCTTTCAACTCTTCTAACATCATCCTCATACTTTCATCTGCCATTACAATATTATTCAAAAATAGACTGTTGTAGGGACATACATCAATAGAGCAAAATAACAACATTTGAGCAACACTTTTCACCATATATAAATTTGATCAATTTTCTGTCTTAAATCTAACTTATAACTAACTACCTTATAATTAACTTTCGAAGATACTTCATGTTGAAACAAACTCAAGCACATGTTCAAGTTTCTTTGGCTCATTTTAAAATATCCTAACACAAATAATTTACATTTACAATCCAAATAATTTAATTTTATCTTTAATATGACTAAAATGTCATAAGCCGGTCAAATAAAATAAGATTCCAGATCATAGGCGATTTTTCTAAGTTTTCAGCCTATTTAACCTTTCCCAAGTTGTATAAGATCTGATCTTTTCTGAGTGTAATTTTCCTAATACAATACAACATTTAATTCCTATATAATCACACTCTTAAATACTACAATTGGCCTAGACATCTAACAAAGAATCAACCTCTTTATTTGAGTCTAATCGAACCTCACGTTTTAGGTTTGCCACTCTTATTAGCGTTCAACCTGGTAATCCAGTTTTGTTGAATCGAGCCCCAACGTTTTAGGTGCGCCAATCTTTCTGGCGTTCAACCTGGTGATCCAGTTTTGTCGAACAGGCCCCACGTTTTAGGGTCGCCAATCTTTCTGTCCCCGTTTACCTGGATAGTAGACTGTCAGATATCCGCCCCCTCAATCGGATTGCCAACAATCAAACGCACCGGCTCAGCTACATCAATGAAAATGGCACTGACAGATACTATCGAGATAAGAGCACAGAAGTTCACAGGAAATCATTGTGGAACACACCAAAATAGACGGGGGTTCATACTTACCGTTACTTACCTCTTAATTATCTCGGGGATTGAGTTGACAACAGGATCACTAAAGTCTGTTCACACAATAACCTCCACCATGACATTTAAAAATGAACCAGAACGAAGACGAGAACTTTGAACTGTACAAAAGCTTTATTTCAAATAAAGGGTAAGATTTTAGTAACACAACAAAATAAACGTGGATATCAGTAGCCCAAGTCAATCTGACTACGTCCTCTTGTAGGACTTGCAAAATTATCATATAACATGATTTAAAACATATTAGCTCTCACGAGCTCCAAATAACGTAATATTCATAACATAATTGGATTGGAAAAGGACGTCAGGGTGTGACATATATAGAGCACTTTGGTTTCCTTTTAATAAACATTACACTGGTATTTATAGTCGCAAGGCCGTAGTGTGGACGACCTAGCCCGCTGATAACCAGATGTTGGCACAGCTGCAAGCTACCCTCCAACCTGTTGCATACTGGTCAAATGGACTCCCTTCTCACATGTTACGTAAGAATACAGCTTGCTCTCTCAAGCTTTTAAATGTCTACAAGACAACTCACATTAATTTACGCAAATCTTTCAAGTACTTTGCTCACATCCTATTGGATCATTATGTTAATTCCTTAAACTTGTTAAGTTCAATCCAAATGTTTAATTAGCTCTTAAATGTTTATAACAAAATCACATAAATTATTTATAACAATTAGAAATTGTTTATAATATTTGTCAAAGACCTTAAAAATATTATAAGCACGCCTTTAACATCACTCTCGTTCCACATTATTTTCAAAAATATTTACAGCAATTATTTACAATATTAACATTTAAATTGTTTAAATTATTAATTTAAGAAATACATTAACCACATGTTCATCCGGTTGGTAATTTTATAATCGTGTTTAATATAATCGACCAATGAAGGTTAGTTATACATGTTAATGTCACAATCTGGTTTAATAAAGGTTTTAATAATTATTTGTGACGGTAATCTTCATTCAAAATCTTATCTCAAATTCTTTCAAAACTCGTGTTAATTATAACAGTAAATTCACTTGATTAATTTTCAACGAACTATGACAATCTTACTCCAGCGGAAAATCCTTCGCTAACAAGTTAATGCACAAACTGCATTAAAATTAGGCCCAAAATTCATCATATATTAATCTATATGGCATTAAAAACTTCCACATAACTTACAAAACTTCCACAAATAATTCTTTAACATTAATTCCTGTGGGAACCTCCTTCATATTCAAGGGCATTATACATCAGCGACTTTCGACATCTGCGCTGCACTAGCGATTATACATTCATAGTTCCACTTAAAAATTCTAATAATCATTAATTGTTTCAAAACTGTTTTTATTTAACCTTCGTGGATTTCATTCATGAACCGAAATGAAGTCAAAACTTGCCAATCACAAACAAATTTAATAGTGAATACGCTTATATACGCCTGTCTGGTCTATCAAAATTTAAGATTAACATCTTAAAAGAAATTGTAGTATAAAATACTATCATCAAATAAAGTGCGACTAAAATGCAAAGTAGTCGAATAGAATCCAATTAGACTGGGGAATGCAAACATCGTTATATAAATCTCTAATTGAGAAAAACTCCTAACAAAAGTTCTTGACTTTAATGCATTCAATAATTCATTATTAAAGTTACTCTTTCACAAAAGTGTCTATGATGCAATGTTCATTCATAACTGACGATAAATGTCTGTGTTGCAATCAATTCAAGTAACGACTAGTATTTCCAAGATCGTCGACAACGTAAGAGATTTTAACGCTCTAAAATCATTTAAATGTTCTTCCTTCTTGATGATGACAGAAAATTGGTCAAAGTAATTAAACTGGGGTAGAATTACTTTAATAAAGTGACACGCTGTCTGAATTTAAATCTGCCATAAAAATCATTAACTTACAGTCAAATCGTGACTACAAAAATATGAATTACTGAAAAATCCAAATATCAGTCTCAACTGATTCAAAATCTTTTAACTATGCCCATGACATCACAATGTCTTAATAAATCGTCGAAAAAGGCATAACTCACCAATGTGTACTGAGAATAAGAATCTCAAACAAGAAAATAGGGCAAAATACATGAGGATAAAAATATGGGAAAAATGGTTGCTCAAACATTATTAATAAGCTCAAATACAATAAACGTTCACGACTACCTTATCTGCCGATTGACGTTCCAGAGGAAAATTCCCCAAAGAAGACTGCTGATGGATCCATTTCACCAAGTTAAAGCTGAGCTCCATCCTCGAAATAGGAAATAGCACCCTCGGAGAATCGAACTGCTTCCTTCTCCGGAAATCGCTCTGCTCCTCGAAGACGAATAGACATCCTTCCGGCAATAATCTTCTTTGTGAGTCGGGATATCCCTGACCTCTCTTGAAAAATTCCCTGAAGTTCCAGTAGACAATCGTCATGAAGTTTTGTAGAAATTTCCGAAGAAATTATTCATATTCAAAGAGTATGAAATTGTTTTCATGGCTGTTCGATGGTATTCAGCCGTTAATCACGAAACATGGGTGTAGATGGTATTCACCGCATGTTCGTTTGTGTGGAATAGCAATTAGCGAAGTTCCATGTTGCTATCTTACTCCGTTGAAATATGTCCCAATTGCATTAAGTCCTTTAGCCTTCCATCTGCTCTTCGGTTGTAGTCATAGAAGAACAAACTGCCGTATTAAATTGCTCCATTATACTGTAGCGTTGTGTAACAAAGCAATCTGAAGTCTTTCTATTCCACTCGCAGCGTAAGCCGTGGCGTTGATTCTGGCTATACAAAAGTGCTTCTCTTGTGGCGAGATAATCACTTTTGTCAGTCGTATAAAACAGCTAATATCTTTCACACTAATCGGTCGAAATTGTTCAGCTTTTCTCTATTACTTTATGTAGCACTGCACAATACAATCAGCTTATCGGCGACCGCTAAGTGTTCGAAGCTAAACTTGTAGAAGCGTTCTAAGGTCCGTCTCAACTTCACCTAGTTTGACTTGGATCTCGTTAATATAGTGGCTTCGCCACGCGTTATAAAGACGATTCTTTTCACTACTGTTCACTTCGACGTCTCACTATAATGAATGTATAAGAAAAGAACTTTCACAATTATACTTCGATGATCTGAGAATGAGATCTGAGAATGATCGGAGAATGAAAGAGGCTCCTCTCTTCTGCGCAAGCCCTTTTATTAACTTCACGAGGGGCGTTTCCATCCCTTCCAGAGCGTGATACTGCGTCATCGCTAAAAGTTCCAACTTCGTTAATACATGACGGATTTTCAAAATTCAAAAACTGAAAATAAATTTCACCAAAATTCCAAATCAATGCTTCTACTGCAAATGGATTTCCACAATTCTGCATTCCAAAAGTAATAAAAATACCATAGTTTCAGCAATCTCCGTCTTCCTTTAAACTATCGTTGATTGGTTCAAGCCTCCCCTCCAATAGCATAGTTTCTTCCTCAGCAGAATTCCTCGTTTCCTGCGACTGCGTCGTAAATCTTGGAATATTCTCGACTAAATGCTGACGTCACTGAGAATCTCAGCTCAAGTAGCTTGCTGGCATAACATTTACGTCATCCGTGCTTACGTCATGACTACCCACGTCATAACTATGACAGCCATAACTCTCCTTATAAATTTCAATATAGCCACCGTGGTCTCTACATAATTCAATTACGGGGGCATTCTCCTCTCACCACGTTTTAAAAACAGTTGCAAATTGTTTTTAAACTCTGTGTTACAAGTACCTCAACTCTCTTGAACACGAAATTGAATTATTACTGGCTTACTCTAGTATGATATTTCCTCTATGTTCCTTAATCATATATCTCTTCTACTCTAGGTTGTGTGTGGTTAATGTATTCTTTCCTCTCTACTTTCTCTTCTGACCAGTATTTCTATTTTCTAAGTTCTGCTGGCTCGTAGAAGGACCAGGATCGATTACAACATTCTGCCTTTTCTTTTGATTGTCGGCTTCTTTATCCCTTAATTCTTTTAAGTATTGCTGGCTTTCCTTCTCTCTTTGCTGATACTGATCAGGTGTCATAACCTGACCTTGAGTATTCGGGTTTCTATTTTGGTTTAGGTTATTCCTATTATAGTTTCGGTTATACCCATTATTGTTGTGATATCTGCCTCTTCCATTGTAGTTTCCTCGGTTGTAGTTCCAACCTCTTCTCTGTTGATACGGTCGGTAACCTTGTGATCTGTTATTTCTAAACTGATTATTCCTGTGAGGACCTACATTGTCAGTTTTCTCCTCTTCTGGCTTGTCAGTTTGTTGGACTTGGTCCATATATACCGTATTGATTTCTTTAAACTCCTGCCTTTGACCTCTCTGTACTACGTTAGGCATTGGACTTGTGTAGTCTAACCTTCTCAGTAATTCATCCATGCTGGTTAAATCCCTGATGTTGGACGAAATTATTAGTCTCCTCACCTCAACTGGCAGCATACGAGAAATCGCATCTATTAGTTGCTCCGTGGACAATGGGGGTTGTAAGAATCTCAAGCGGGACAATTGACTCGTAAAGAAATCAGCGTACCGCGTTGGAAGAGTACCTGAGTATTTTCTTGAATACACCTCCGCTCTTAACGAATTCTGCGCTTCTATGGACCAAAATCGTTTGATTAACGCCTCTGCAAACTCGTCAAAGTTACTGAATGTGTATCTAAATGCGCGAAACCATTCGAGGGGTCCTCCAATCAGATATCTCTCTACTATCTTCATCTCTCTCTCTCTGGGAATGTGAGCTTCGATGAAATAATCTTTGAGATTCCTTACATACTCTATAGGTGTCAAACTATCAGTGTTACTGAATTTTTGCGGTTTGTCTTCGAAATTCCTGATGACCGTCACGTTCCTCGGATATGAATCCGGATAGTTTTTCCCACTATCTCGATAGTTCCACTCAGGTTCCATATTCCTCTCGTCATCCTCCTCTCTGAATCTGGATACACGTTCTTCAGGAGTCACGTCTCTTTCTTCTGGCTCTAGGTTATATCTTCTGGTATAATTCTTATTCAATTCGCAAGCTAAGCCTTCTGTATCCTTGTCAGTGATTTCCGTTAAGACTTTCTTGATTATCTCTTCTTTGTAGTTCTCCATTAAACTAGCCTCTCCTAACTTCAAATTTTGCAGTTTACTCGTCGTTTCATTTACATCCGAGACAACTTTATGCATCTGTTCCTCTAATGTAGATTTTAATGTTTGCATATCCTGATCTAGTTGTGTTCTATCGTCAACTTGTTTTTCGGATAGCGAATTTATCCTGACGCTTAAATCTTTCCTAATCTGTACTACTTCATTGTTAATTTCTATCTGCGTACTGGCAAGTTTTCTTTCAATCCTTTCCTGAATTTGGGTTACATGTTCCCCACTTGACTTATTCCACTCGTCTTTCCATACCGCTACGTTTGCTGTTAACATTTCTGCTATGTCTACTTCGATATCCTCTTTTAATAATCTATTATGGTCTAATACCTGGGTTCTCATGACCTCTACATCATACTTCAACTCTTCTAAAGACGTTGTTGTTCTAACTGATTCATCAACTAGTCTAGTCGCTAATGCAGTTATATTACGCGTACAAAGAGTTTTTGAGTTTTCGATTTCTTCCCTGACTTTATTTACATCAGTTTGGACTTTAGTAATATCTACGAAAACTGTGTTGACCTCTACCTGAATCTTAGTTATGTCACTTTGCACCTCAGTTATATCCGAATGAATGTTATTAATGTCTACCTGAACATTGGACACATCAGTTCTAGCTTTTTGAATTTCTTTTTGGACTTCCTCGACCTTGTCTTGGACAGTCGCAACATCATTTTTGACAACAACAACTTCGGCTCTAGCACAAGAAATATCCCCTCGGACATTAGCTACATCTAGATTTAACATTGTAAGGTCTTTCTGTACCTTAGACACATCAAATTTAACATCATCAACACTTTTATGCACAATAGACACATCTTTATGGACATTAGACACGTCTGTGCGCATGTCCGTTACAGTATTCTCAATTCCTAGGGTATTAATCTGTAAACGCGACATATTATCCTCCAAATTGGCAGCACTAGTATGAAGAACCTTCATATTCTCCTCCATTCGACTATTATTCCTAGCTTCCATCTCCTTCATACTGCTATTCAAATTAGCAGACATATTACTAGCATTCTCCTCCATTCTTGCATTCAAATTAGCAGACAAATTACTAACATTCTCCTTCATGCTTTCATTCAGCATCTGCTTCATACTACTAGTCATGCTTGCTTTCAAATTAGCAGACATCTCCCTCGCACTTTCATTCATGCTAGCTTTCAACTCTTCTAACATCATCCTCATACTTTCATCTGCCATTACAATATTATTCAAAAATAGACTGCTGTAGGGACATACATCAATAGAGCAAAATAACAACATTTGAGCAACACTTTTCACCATATATAAATTTGATCAATTTTCTGTCTTAAATCTAACTTATAACTAACTACCTTATAATTAACTTTCGAAGATACTTCATGTTGAAACAAACTCAAGCACATGTTCAAATTTCTTTGGCTCATTTTAAAATATCCTAACACAAATAATTTACATTTACAATCCAAATAATTTAATTTTATCTTTAATATGACTAAAATGTCATAAGCCGGTCAAATAAAATAAGATTCCAGATCATAGGCGATTTTTCTAAGTTTTCAGCCTATTTAACCATTCCCAAGTTGTATAAGATCTGATCTTTTCTGAGTGTAATTTTCCTAATACAATACAACATTTAATTCCTATATAATCACACTCTTAAATACTACAATTGGCCTAGACATCTAACAAAGAATCAACCTCTTTATTTGAGTCTAATCGAACCTCACGTTTTAGGTTTGCCACTCTTATTAGCGTTCAACCTGGTAATCCAGTTTTGTTGAATCGAGCCCCAACGTTTTAGGTGCGCCAATCTTTCTGGCGTTCAACCTGGTGATCCAGTTTTGTCGAACAGGCCCCACGTTTTAGGGTCGCCAATCTTTCTGTCCCCGTTTACCTGGATAGTAGACTGTCAGATATCCGCCCCCTCAATCGGATTGCCAACAATCAAACGCACCGGCTCAGCTACATCAATGAAAATGGCACTGACAGATACTATCGAGATAAGAGCACAGAAGTTCACAGGAAATCATTGTGGAACACACCAAAATAGACGGGGGTTCATACTTACCGTTACTTACCTCTTAATTATCTCGGGGATTGAGTTGACAACAGGATCACTAAAGTCTGTTCACACAATAACCTCCACCATGACATTTAAAAATGAACCAGAACGAAGACGAGAACTTTGAACTGTACAAAAGCTTTATTTCAAATAAAGGGTAAGATTTTAGTAACACAACAAAATAAACGTGGATATCAGTAGCCCAAGTCAATCTGACTACGTCCTCTTGTAGGACTTGCAAAATTATCATATAACATGATTTAAAACATATTAGCTCTCACGAGCTCCAAATAACGTAATATTCATAACATAATTGGATTGGAAAAGGACGTCAGGGTGTGACATATATAGAGCACTTTGGTTTCCTTTTAATAAACATTACACTGGTATTTATAGTCGCAAGGCCGTAGTGTGGACGACCTAGCCCGCTGATAACCAGATGTTGGCACAGCTGCAAGCTACCCTCCAACCTGTTGCATACTGGTCAAATGGACTCCCTTCTCACATGTTACGTAAGAATACAGCTTGCTCTCTCAAGCTTTTAAATGTCTACAAGACAACTCACATTAATTTACGCAAATCTTTCAAGTACTTTGCTCACATCCTATTGGATCATTATGTTAATTCCTTAAACTTGTTAAGTTCAATCCAAATGTTTAATTAGCTCTTAAATGTTTATAACAAAATCACATAAATTATTTATAACAATTAGAAATTGTTTATAATATTTGTCAAAGACCATAAAACTATTATAAGCACGCCTTTAACATCACTCTCGTTCCACATTATTTTCAAAAATATTTACAGCAATTATTTACAATATTAACATTTAAATTGTTTAAATTATTAATTTAAGAAATACATTAACCACATGTTCATCCGGTTGGTAATTTTATAATCGTGTTTAATATAATCGACCAATGAAGGTTAGTTATACATGTTAATGTCACAATCTGGTTTAATAAAGGTTTTAATAATTATTTGTGACGGTAATCTTCATTCAAAATCTTATCTCAAATTCTTTCAAAACTCGTGTTAATTATAACAGTAAATTCACTTGATTAATTTTCAACGAACTATGACAATCTTACTCCAGCGGAAAATCTTTCGCTAACAAGTTAATGCACAAACTGCATTAAAATTAGGCCCAAAATTCATCATATATTAATCTATATGGCATTAAAAACTTCCACATAACTTACAAAACTTCCACAAATAATTCTTTAACATTAATTCCTGTGGGAACCTCCTTCATATTCAAGGGCATTATACATCAGCGACTTTCGACATCTGCGCTGCACTAGCGATTATACATTCATAGTTCCACTTAAAAATTCTAATAATCATTAATTGTTTCAAAACTGTTTTTATTTAACCTTCGTGGATTTCATTCATGAACCGAAATGAAGTCAAAACTTGCCAATCACAAACAAATTTAATAGTGAATACGCTTATATACGCCTGTCTGGTCTATCAAAATTTAAGATTAACATCTTAAAAGAAATTGTAGTATAAAATACTATCATCAAATAAAGTGCGACTAAAATGCAAAGTAGTCGAATAGAATCCAATTAGACTGGGGAATGCAAACATCGTTATATAAATCTCTAATTGAGAAAAACTCCTAACAAAAGTTCTTGACTTTAATGCATTCAATAATTCATTATTAAAGTTACTCTTTCACAAAAGTGTCTATGATGCAATGTTCATTCATAACTGACGATAAATGTCTGTGTTGCAATCAATTCAAGTAACGACTAGTATTTCCAAGATCGTCGACAACGTAAGAGATTTTAACGCTCTAAAATCATTTAAATGTTCTTCCTTCTTGATGATGACAGAAAATTGGTCAAAGTAATTAAACTGGGGTAGAATTACTTTAATAAAGTGACACGCTGTCTGAATTTAAATCTGCCATAAAAATCATTAACTTACAGTCAAATCGTGACTACAAAAATATGAATTACTGAAAAATCCAAATATCAGTCTCAACTGATTCAAAATCTTTTAACTATGCCCATGACATCACAATGTCTTAATAAATCGTCGAAAAAGGCATAACTCACCAATGTGTACTGAGAATAAGAATCTCAAACAAGAAAATAGGGCAAAATACATGAGGATAAAAATATGGGAAAAATGGTTGCTCAAACATTATTAATAAGCTCAAATACAATAAACGTTCACGACTACCTTATCTGCCGATTGACGTTCCAGAGGAAAATTCCCCAAAGAAGACTGCTGATGGATCCATTTCACCAAGTTAAAGCTGAGCTCCATCCTCGAAATAGGAAATAGCACCCTCGGAGAATCAACTGCTTCCTTCTCCGGAAATCGCTCTGCTCCTCGAAGACGAATAGACATCCTTCCGGCAATAATCTTCTTTGTGAGTCGGGATATCCCTGACCTCTCTTGAAAAATTCCCTGAAGTTCCAGTAGACAATCGTCATGAAGTTTTGTAGAAATTTCCGAAGAAATTATTCATTTTCAAAGAGTATGAAATTGTTTTCATGGCTGTTCGATGGTATTCAGCCGTTAATCACGAAACATGGGTGTAGATGGTATTCACCGCATGTTCGTTTGTGTGGAATAGCAATTAGCGAAGTTCCATGTTGCTATCTTACTCCGTTGAAATATGTCCCAATTGCATTAAGTCCTTTAGCCTTCCATCTGCTCTTCGGTTGTAGTCATAGAAGAACAAACTGCCGTATTAAATTGCTCCATTATACTGTAGCGTTGTGTAACAAAGCAATCTGAAGTCTTTCTATTCCACTCGCAGCGTAAGCCGTGGCGTTGATTCTGGCTATACAAAAGTGCTTCTCTTGTGGCGAGATAATCACTTTTGTCAGTCGTATAAAACAGCTAATATCTTTCACACTAATCGGTCGAAATTGTTCAGCTTTTCTCTATTACTTTATGTAGCACTGCACAATACAATCAGCTTATCGGCGACCGCTAAGTGTTCGAAGCTAAACTTGTAGAAGCGTTCTAAGGTCCGTCTCAACTTCACCTAGTTTGACTTGGATCTCGTTAATATAGTGGCTTCGCCACGCGTTATAAAGACGATTCTTTTCACTACTGTTCACTTCGACGTCTCACTATAATGAATGTATAAGAAAAGAACTTTCACAATTATACTTCGATGATCTGAGAATGAGATCTGAGAATGATCGGAGAATGAAAGAGGCTCCTCTCTTCTGCGCAAGCCCTTTTATTAACTTCACGAGGGGCGTTTCCATCCCTTCCAGAGCGTGATACTGCGTCATCGCTAAAAGTTCCAACTTCGTTAATACATGACGGATTTTCAAAATTCAAAAACTGAAAATAAATTTCACCAAAATTCCAAATCAATGCTTCTACTGCAAATGGATTTCCACAATTCTGCATTCCAAAAGTAATAAAAATACCATAGTTTCAGCAATCTCCGTCTTCCTTTAAACTATCGTTGATTGGTTCAAGCCTCCCCTCCAATAGCATAGTTTCTTCCTCAGCAGAATTCCTCGTTTCCTGCGACTGCGTCGTAAATCTTGGAATATTCTCGACTAAATGCTGACGTCACTGAGAATCTCAGCTCAAGTAGCTTGCTGGCATAACATTTACGTCATCCGTGCTTACGTCATGACTACCCACGTCATAACTATGACAGCCATAACTCTCCTTATAAATTTCAATATAGCCACCGTGGTCTCTACATAATTCAATTACGGGGGCATTCTCCTCTCACCACGTTTTAAAAACAGTTGCAAATTGTTTTTAAACTCTGTGTTACAAGTACCTCAACTCTCTTGAACACGAAATTGAATTATTACTGGCTTACTCTAGTATGATATTTCCTCTATGTTCCTTAATCATATATCTCTTCTACTCTAGGTTGTGTGTGGTTAATGTATTCTTTCCTCTCTACTTTCTCTTCTGACCAGTATTTCTATTTTCTAAGTTCTGCTGGCTCGTAGAAGGACCAGGATCGATTACAACATTCTGCCTTTTCTTTTGATTGTCGGCTTCTTTATCCCTTAATTCTTTTAAGTATTGCTGGCTTTCCTTCTCTCTTTGCTGATACTGATCAGGTGTCATAACCTGACCTTGAGTATTCTGGTTTCTATTTTGGTTTAGGTTATTCCTATTATAGTTTCGGTTATACCCATTATTGTTGTAATATCTGCCTCTTCCATTGTAGTTTCCTCGGTTGTAGTTCCAACCTCTTCTCTGTTGATACGGTCGGTAACCTTGTGATCTGTTATTTCTAAACTGATTATTCCTGTGAGGACCTACATTGTCAGTTTTCTCCTCTTCTGGCTTGTCAGTTTGTTGGACTTGGTCCATATATACCGTATTGATTTCTTTAAACTCCTGCCTTTGACCTTTCTGTACTACGTTAGGCATTGGACTTGTGTAGTCTAACCTTCTCAGTAATTCATCCATGCTGGTTAAATCCCTGATGTTGGACGAAATTATTAGTCTCCTCACCTCAACTGGCAGCATACGAGAAATCGCATCTATTAGTTGCTCCGTGGACAATGGGGGTTGTAAGAATCTCAAGCGGGACAATTGACTCGTAAAGAAATCAGCGTACCGCGTTGGAAGAGTACCTGAGTATTTTCTTGAATACACCTCCGCTCTTAACGAATTCTGCGCTTCTATGGACCAAAATCGTTTGATTAACGCCTCTGCAAACTCGTCAAAGTTACTGAATGTGTATCTAAATGCGCGAAACCATTCGAGGGGTCCTCCAATCAGATATCTCTCTACTATCTTCATCTCTCTCTCTCTGGGAATGTGAGCTTCGATGAAATAATCTTTGAGATTCCTTACATACTCTATAGGTGTCAAACTATCAGTGTTACTGAATTTTTGCGGTTTGTCTTCGAAATTCCTGATGACCGTCACGTTCCTCGGATATGAATCCGGATAGTTTTTCCCACTATCTCGATAGTTCCACTCAGGTTCCATATTCCTCTCGTCATCCTCCTCTCTGAATCTGGATACACGTTCTTCAGGAGTCACGTCTCTTTCTTCTGGCTCTAGGTTATATCTTCTGGTATAATTCTTATTCAATTCGCAAGCTAAGCCTTCTGTATCCTTGTCAGTGACTTCCGTTAAGACTTTCTTGATTATCTCTTCTTTGTAGTTCTCCATTAAACTAGCCTCTCCTAACTTCAAATTTTGCAGTTTACTCGTCGTTTCATTTACATCCGAGACAACTTTATGCATCTGTTCCTCTAATGTAGATTTTAATGTTTGCATATCCTGATCTAGTTGTGTTCTATCGTCAACTTGTTTTTCGGATAGCGAATTTATCCTGACGCTTAAATCTTTCCTAATCTGTACTACTTCATTGTTAATTTCTATCTGCGTACTGGCAAGTTTTCTTTCAATCCTTTCCTGAATTTGGGTTACATGTTCCCCACTTGACTTATTCCACTCGTCTTTCCATACCGCTACGTTTGCTGTTAACATTTCTGCTATGTCTACTTCGATATCCTCTTTTAATAATCTATTATGGTCTAATACCTGGGTTCTCATGACCTCTACATCATACTTCAACTCTTCTAAAGACGTTGTTGTTCTAACTGATTCATCAACTAGTCTAGTCGCTAATGCAGTTATATTACGCGTACAAAGAGTTTTTGAGTTTTCGATTTCTTCCCTGACTTTATTTACATCAGTTTGGACT
This sequence comes from Meconema thalassinum, assembly GCA_946902985.2. Taxonomy (NCBI): domain Eukaryota; kingdom Metazoa; phylum Arthropoda; class Insecta; order Orthoptera; family Tettigoniidae; genus Meconema; species Meconema thalassinum. The sequence goes on along the minus strand of OX336391.1, from coordinate 130,157,700 downwards.
TTAGTAATATCTACGAAAACTGTGTTGACCTCTACCTGAATCTTAGTTATGTCACTTTGCACCTCAGTTATATCCGAATGAATGTTATTAATGTCTACCTGAACATTGGACACATCAGTTCTAGCTTTTTGAATTTCTTTTTGGACTTCCTCGACCTTGTCTTGGACAGTCGCAACATCATTTTTGACAACAACAACTTCGGCTCTAGCACAAGAAATATCCCCTCGGACATTAGCTACATCTAGATTTAACATTGTAAGGTCTTTCTGTACCTTAGACACATCAAATTTAACATCATCAACACTTTTATGCACAATAGACACATCTTTATGGACATTAGACACGTCTGTGCGCATGTCCGTTACAGTATTCTCAATTCCTAGGGTATTAATCTGTAAACGCGACATATTATCCTCCAAATTGGCAGCACTAGTATGAAGAACCTTCATATTTTTCTCCATTCGACTATTATTCCTAGCTTCCATCTCCTTCATACTGCTATTCAAATTAGCAGACATATTACTAGCATTCTCCTCCATTCTTGCATTCAAATTAGCAGACAAATTACTAACATTCTCCTTCATGCTTTCATTCAGCATCTGCTTCATACTACTAGTCATGCTTGCTTTCAAATTAGCAGACATCTCCCTCGCACTTTCATTCATGCTAGCTTTCAACTCTTCTAACATCATCCTCATACTTTCATCTGCCATTACAATATTATTCAAAAATAGACTGCTGTAGGGACATACATCAATAGAGCAAAATAACAACATTTGAGCAACACTTTTCACCATACATAAATTTGATCAATTTTCTGTCTTAAATCTAACTTATAACTACCTTATAATTAACTTTCGAAGATACTTCATGTTGAAACAAACTCAAGCACATGTTCAAATTTCTTTGGCTCATTTTAAAATATCCTAACACAAATAATTTACATTTACAATCCAAATAATTTAATTTTATCTTTAATATGACTAAAATGTCATAAGCCGGTCAAATAAAATAAGATTCCAGATCATAGGCGATTTTTCTAAGTTTTCAGCCTATTTAACCTTTCCCAAGTTGTATAAGATCTGATCTTTTCTGAGTGTAATTTTCCTAATACAATACAACATTTAATTCCTATATAATCACACTCTTAAATACTACAATTGGCCTAGACATCTAACAAAGAATCAACCTCTTTATTTGAGTCTAATCGAACCTCACGTTTTAGGTTTGCCACTCTTATTAGCGTTCAACCTGGTAATCCAGTTTTGTTGAATCGAGCCCCAACGTTTTAGGTGCGCCAATCTTTCTGGCGTTCAACCTGGTGATCCAGTTTTGTCGAACAGGCCCCACGTTTTAGGGTCGCCAATCTTTCTGTCCCCGTTTACCTGGATAGTAGACTGTCAGATATCCGCCCCCTCAATCGGATTGCCAACAATCAAACGCACCGGCTCAGCTACATCAATGAAAATGGCACTGACAGATACTATCGAGATAAGAGCACAGAAGTTCACAGGAAATCATTGTGGAACACACCAAAATAGACGGGGGTTCATACTTACCGTTACTTACCTCTTAATTATCTCGGGGATTGAGTTGACAACAGGATCACTAAAGTCTGTTCACACAATAACCTCCACCATGACATTTAAAAATGAACCAGAACGAAGACGAGAACTTTGAACTGTACAAAAGCTTTATTTCAAATAAAGGGTAAGATTTTAGTAAAACAACAAAATAAACGTGGATATCAGTAGCCCAAGTCAATCTGACTACGTCCTCTTGTAGGACTTGCAAAATTATCATATAACATGATTTAAAACATATTAGCTCTCACGAGCTCCAAATAACGTAATATTCATAACATAATTGGATTGGAAAAGGACGTCAGGGTGTGACATATATAGAGCACTTTGGTTTCCTTTTAATAAACATTACACTGGTATTTATAGTCGCAAGGCCGTAGTGTGGACGACCTAGCCCGCTGATAACCAGATGTTGGCACAGCTGCAAGCTACCCTCCAACCTGTTGCATACTGGTAAAATGGACTCCCTTCTCACATGTTACGTAAGAATACAGCTTGCTCTCTCAAGCTTTTAAATGTCTACAAGACAACTCACATTAATTTACGCAAATCTTTCAAGTACTTTGCTCACATCCTATTGGATCATTATGTTAATTCCTTAAACTTGTTAAGTTCAATCCAAATGTTTAATTAGCTCTTAAATGTTTATAACAAAATCACATAAATTATTTATAACAATTAGAAATTGTTTATAATATTTGTCAAAGACCATAAAAATATTATAAGCACGCCTTTAACATCACTCTCGTTCCACATTATTTTCAAAAATATTTACAGCAATTATTTACAATATTAACATTTAAATTGTTTAAATTATTAATTTAAGAAATACATTAACCACATGTTCATCCGGTTGGTAATTTTATAATCGTGTTTAATATAATCGACCAATGAAGGTTAGTTATACATGTTAATGTCACAATCTGGTGTAATAAAGGTTTTAATAATTATTTGTGACGGTAATCTTCATTCAAAATCTTATCTCAAATTCTTTCAAAACTCGTGTTAATTATAACAGTAAATTCACTTGATTAATTTTCAACGAACTATGACAATCTTACTCCAGCGGAAAATCCTTCGCTAACAAGTTAATGCACAAACTGCATTAAAATTAGGCCCAAAATTCATCATATATTAATCTATATGGCATTAAAAACTTCCACATAACTTACAAAACTTCCACAAATAATTCTTTAACATTAATTCCTGTGGGAACCTCCTTCATATTCAAGGGCATTATACATCAGCGACTTTCGACATCTGCGCTGCACTAGCGATTATACATTCATAGTTCCACTTAAAAATTCTAATAATCATTAATTGTTTCAAAACTGTTTTTATTTAACCTTCGTGGATTTCATTCATGAACCGAAATGAAGTCAAAACTTGCCAATCACAAACAAATTTAATAGTGAATACGCTTATATACGCCTGTCTGGTCTATCAAAATTTAAGATTAACATCTTAAAAGAAATTGTAGTATAAAATACTATCATCAAATAAAGTGCGACTAAAATGCAAAGTAGTCGAATAGAATCCAATTAGACTGGGGAATGCAAACATCGTTATATAAATCTCTAATTGAGAAAAACTCCTAACAAAAGTTCTTGACTTTAATGCATTCAATAATTCATTATTAAAGTTACTCTTTCACAAAAGTGTCTATGATGCAATGTTCATTCATAACTGACGATAAATGTCTGTGTTGCAATCAATTCAAGTAACGACTAGTATTTCCAAGATCGTCGACAACGTAAGAGATTTTAACGCTCTAAAATCATTTAAATGTTCTTCCTTCTTGATGATGACAGAAAATTGGTCAAAGTAATTAAACTGGGGTAGAATTACTTTAATAAAGTGACACGCTGTCTGAATTTAAATCTGCCATAAAAATCATTAACTTACAGTCAAATCGTGACTACAAAAATATGAATTACTGAAAAATCCAAATATCAGTCTCAACTGATTCAAAATCTTTTAACTATGCCCATGACATCACAATGTCTTAATAAATCGTCGAAAAAGGCATAACTCACCAATGTGTACTGAGAATAAGAATCTCAAACAAGAAAATAGGGCAAAATACATGAGGATAAAAATATGGGAAAAATGGTTGCTCAAACATTATTAATAAGCTCAAATACAATAAACGTTCACGACTACCTTATCTGCCGATTGACGTTCCAGAGGAAAATTCCCCAAAGAAGACTGCTGATGGATCCATTTCACCAAGTTAAAGCTGAGCTCCATCCTCGAAATAGGAAATAGCACCCTCGGAGAATCGAACTGCTTCCTTCTCCGGAAATCGCTCTGCTCCTCGAAGACGAATAGACATCCTTCCGGCAATAATCTTCTTTGTGAGTCGGGATATCCCTGACCTCTCTTGAAAAATTCCCTGAAGTTCCAGTAGACAATCGTCATGAAGTTTTGTAGAAATTTCCGAAGAAATTATTCATATTCAAAGAGTATGAAATTGTTTTCATGGCTGTTCGATGGTATTCAGCCGTTAATCACGAAACATGGGTGTAGATGGTATTCACCGCATGTTCGTTTGTGTGGAATAGCAATTAGCGAAGTTCCATGTTGCTATCTTACTCCGTTGAAATATGTCCCAATTGCATTAAGTCCTTTAGCCTTCCATCTGCTCTTCGGTTGTAGTCATAGAAGAACAAACTGCCGTATTAAATTGCTCCATTATACTGTAGCGTTGTGTAACAAAGCAATCTGAAGTCTTTCTATTCCACTCGCAGCGTAAGCCGTGGCGTTGATTCTGGCTATACAAAAGTGCTTCTCTTGTGGCGAGATAATCACTTTTGTCAGTCGTATAAAACAGCTAATATCTTTCACACTAATCGGTCGAAATTGTTCAGCTTTTCTCTATTACTTTATGTAGCACTGCACAATACAATCAGCTTATCGGCGACCGCTAAGTGTTCGAAGCTAAACTTGTAGAAGCGTTCTAAGGTCCGTCTCAACTTCACCTAGTTTGACTTGGATCTCGTTAATATAGTGGCTTCGCCACGCGTTATAAAGACGATTCTTTTCACTACTGTTCACTTCGACGTCTCACTATAATGAATGTATAAGAAAAGAACTTTCACAATTATACTTCGATGATCTGAGAATGAGATCTGAGAATGATCGGAGAATGAAAGAGACTCCTCTCTTCTGCGCAAGCCCTTTTATTAACTTCACGAGGGGCGTTTCCATCCCTTCCAGAGCGTGATACTGCGTCATCGCTAAAAGTTCCAACTTCGTTAATACATGACGGATTTTCAAAATTCAAAAACTGAAAATAAATTTCACCAAAATTCCAAATCAATGCTTCTACTGCAAATGGATTTCCACAATTCTGCATTCCAAAAGTAATAAAAATACCATAGTTTCAGCAATCTCCGTCTTCCTTTAAACTATCGTTGATTGGTTCAAGCCTCCCCTCCAATAGCATAGTTTCTTCCTCAGCAGAATTCCTCGTTTCCTGCGACTGCGTCGTAAATCTTGGAATATTCTCGACTAAATGCTGACGTCACTGAGAATCTCAGCTCAAGTAGCTTGCTGGCATAACATTTACGTCATCCGTGCTTACGTCATGACTACCCACGTCATAACTATGACAGCCATAACTCTCCTTATAAATTTCAATATAGCCACCGTGGTCTCTACATAATTCAATTACGGGGGCATTCTCCTCTCACCACGTTTTAAAAACAGTTGCAAATTGTTTTTAAACTCTGTGTTACAAGTACCTCAACTCTCTTGAACACGAAATTGAATTATTACTGGCTTACTCTAGTATGATATTTCCTCTATGTTCCTTAATCATATATCTCTTCTACTCTAGGTTGTGTGTGGTTAATGTATTCTTTCCTCTCTACTTTCTCTTCTGACCAGTATTTCTATTTTCTAAGTTCTGCTGGCTCGTAGAAGGACCAGGATCGATTACAACATTCTGCCTTTTCTTTTGATTGTCGGCTTCTTTATCCCTTAATTCTTTTAAGTATTGCTGGCTTTCCTTCTCTCTTTGCTGATACTGATCAGGTGTCATAACCTGACCTTGAGTATTCTGGTTTCTATTTTGGTTTAGGTTATTCCTATTATAGTTTCGGTTATACCCATTATTGTTGTAATATCTGCCTCTTCCATTGTAGTTTCCTCGGTTGTAGTTCCAACCTCTTCTCTGTTGATACGGTCGGTAACCTTGTGATCTGTTATTTCTAAACTGATTATTCCTGTGAGGACCTACATTGTCAGTTTTCTCCTCTTCTGGCTTGTCAGTTTGTTGGACTTGGTCCATATATACCGTATTGATTTCTTTAAACTCCTGCCTTTGACCTTTCTGTACTACGTTAGGCATTGGACTTGTGTAGTCTAACCTTCTCAGTAATTCATCCATGCTGGTTAAATCCCTGATGTTGGACGAAATTATTAGTCTCCTCACCTCAACTGGCAGCATACGAGAAATCGCATCTATTAGTTGCTCCGTGGACAATGGGGGTTGTAAGAATCTCAAGCGGGACAATTGACTCGTAAAGAAATCAGCGTACCGCGTTGGAAGAGTACCTGAGTATTTTCTTGAATACACCTCCGCTCTTAACGAATTCTGCGCTTCTATGGACCAAAATCGTTTGATTAACGCCTCTGCAAACTCGTCAAAGTTACTGAATGTGTATCTAAATGCGCGAAACCATTCGAGGGGTCCTCCAATCAGATATCTCTCTACTATCTTCATCTCTCTCTCTCTGGGAATGTGAGCTTCGATGAAATAATCTTTGAGATTCCTTACATACTCTATAGGTGTCAAACTATCAGTGTTACTGAATTTTTGCGGTTTGTCTTCGAAATTCCTGATGACCGTCACGTTCCTCGGATATGCATCCGGATAGTTTTTCCCACTATCTCGATAGTTCCACTCAGGTTCCATATTCCTCTCGTCATCCTCCTCTCTGAATCTGGATACACGTTCTTCAGGAGTCACGTCTCTTTCTTCTGGCTCTAGGTTATATCTTCTGGTATAATTCTTATTCAATTCGCAAGCTAAGCCTTCTGTATCCTTGTCAGTGATTTCCGTTAAGACTTTCTTGATTATCTCTTCTTTGTAGTTCTCCATTAAACTAGCCTCTCCTAACTTCAAATTTTGCAGTTTACTCGTCGTTTCATTTACATCCGAGACAACTTTATGCATCTGTTCCTCTAATGTAGATTTTAATGTTTGCATATCCTGATCTAGTTGTGTTCTATCGTCAACTTGTTTTTCGGATAGCGAATTTATCCTGACGCTTAAATCTTTCCTAATCTGTACTACTTCATTGTTAATTTCTATCTGCGTACTGGCAAGTTTTCTTTCAATCCTTTCCTGAATTTGGGTTACATGTTCCCCACTTGACTTATTCCACTCGTCTTTCCAGACCGCTACGTTTGCTGTTAACATTTCTGCTATGTCTACTTCGATATCCTCTTTTAATAATCTATTATGGTCTAATACCTGGGTTCTCATGACCTCTACATCATACTTCAACTCTTCTAAAGACGTTGTTGTTCTAACTGATTCATCAACTAGTCTAGTCGCTAATGCAGTTATATTACGCGTACAAAGAGTTTTTGAGTTTTCGATTTCTTCCCTGACTTTATTTACATCAGTTTGGACTTTAGTAATATCTACGAAAACTGTGTTGACCTCTACCTGAATCTTAGTTATGTCACTTTGCACCTCAGTTATATCCGAATGAATGTTATTAATGTCTACCTGAACATTGGACACATCAGTTCTAGCTTTTTGAATTTCTTTTTGGACTTCCTCGACCTTGTCTTGGACAGTCGCAACATCATTTTTGACAACAACAACTTCGGCTCTAGCACAAGAAATATCCCCTCGGACATTAGCTACATCTAGATTTAACATTGTAAGGTCTTTCTGTACCTTAGACACATCAAATTTAACATCATCAACACTTTTATGCACAATAGACACATCTTTATGGACATTAGACACGTCTGTGCGCATGTCCGTTACAGTATTCTCAATTCCTAGGGTATTAATCTGTAAACGCGACATATTATCCTCCAAATTGGCAGCACTAGTATGAAGAACCTTCATATTCTCCTCCATTCGACTATTATTCCTAGCTTCCATCTCCTTCATACTGCTATTCAAATTAGCAGACATATTACTAGCATTCTCCTCCATTCTTGCATTCAAATTAGCAGACAAATTACTAACATTCTCCTTCATGCTTTCATTCAGCATCTGCTTCATACTACTAGTCATGCTTGCTTTCAAATTAGCAGACATCTCCCTCGCACTTTCATTCATGCTAGCTTTCAACTCTTCTAACATCATCCTCATACTTTCATCTGCCATTACAATATTATTCAAAAATAGACTGCTGTAGGGACATACATCAATAGAGCAAAATAACAACATTTGAGCAACACTTTTCACCATACATAAATTTGATCAATTTTCTGTCTTAAATCTAACTTATAACTAACTACCTTATAATTAACTTTCGAAGATACTTCATGTTGAAACAAACTCAAGCACATGTTCAAATTTCTTTGGCTCATTTTAAAATATCCTAACACAAATAATTTACATTTACAATCCAAATAATTTAATTTTATCTTTAATATGACTAAAATGTCATAAGCCGGTCAAATAAAATAAGATTCCAGATCATAGGCGATTTTTCTAAGTTTTCAGCCTATTTAACCTTTCCCAAGTTGTATAAGATCTGATCTTTTCTGAGTGTAATTTTCCTAATACAATACAACATTTAATTCCTATATAATCACACTCTTAAATACTACAATTGGCCTAGACATCTAACAAAGAATCAACCTCTTTATTTGAGTCTAATCGAACCTCACGTTTTAGGTTTGCCACTCTTATTAGCGTTCAACCTGGTAATCCAGTTTTGTTGAATCGAGCCCCAACGTTTTAGGTGCGCCAATCTTTCTGGCGTTCAACCTGGTGATCCAGTTTTGTCGAACAGGCCCCACGTTTTAGGGTCGCCAATCTTTCTGTCCCCGTTTACCTGGATAGTAGACTGTCAGATATCCGCCCCCTCAATCGGATTGCCAACAATCAAACGCACCGGCTCAGCTACATCAATGAAAATGGCACTGACAGATACTATCGAGATAAGAGCACAGAAGTTCACAGGAAATCATTGTGGAACACACCAAAATAGACGGGGGTTCATACTTACCGTTACTTACCTCTTAATTATCTCGGGGATTGAGTTGACAACAGGATCACTAAAGTCTGTTCACACAATAACCTCCACCATGACATTTAAAAATGAACCAGAACGAAGACGAGAACTTTGAACTGTACAAAAGATTTATTTCAAATAAAGGGTAAGATTTTAGTAACACAACAAAATAAACGTGGATATCAGTAGCCCAAGTCAATCTGACTACGTCCTCTTGTAGGACTTGCAAAATTATCATATAACATGATTTAAAACATATTAGCTCTCACGAGCTCCAAATAACGTAATATTCATAACATAATTGGATTGGAAAAGGACGTCAGGGTGTGACATATATAGAGCACTTTGGTTTCCTTTTAATAAACATTACACTGGTATTTATAGTCGCAAGGCCGTAGTGTGGACGACCTAGCCCGCTGATAACCAGATGTTGGCACAGCTGCAAGCTACCCTCCAACCTGTTGCATACTGGTCAAATGGACTCCCTTCTCACATGTTACGTAAGAATACAGCTTGCTCTCTCAAGCTTTTAAATGTCTACAAGACAACTCACATTAATTTACGCAAATCTTTCAAGTAATTTGCTCACATCCTATTGGATCATTATGTTAATTCCTTAAACTTGTTAAGTTCAATCCAAATGTTTAATTAGCTCTTAAATGTTTATAACAAAATCACATAAATTATTTATAACAATTAGAAATTGTTTATAATATTTGTCAAAGACCATAAAAATATTATAAGCACGCCTTTAACATCACTCTCGTTCCACATTATTTTCAAAAATATTTACAGCAATTATTTACAATATTAACATTTAAATTGTTTAAATTATTAATTTAAGAAATACATTAACCACATGTTCATCCGGTTGGTAATTTTATAATCGTGTTTAATATAATCGACCAATGAAGGTTAGTTATACATGTTAATGTCACAATCTGGTTTAATAAAGGTTTTAATAATTATTTGTGACGGTAATCTTCATTCAAAATCTTATCTCAAATTCTTTCAAAACTCGTGTTAATTATAACAGTAAATTCACTTGATTAATTTTCAACGAACTATGACAATCTTACTCCAGCGGAAAATCCTTCGCTAACAAGTTAATGCACAAACTGCATTAAAATTAGGCCCAAAATTCATCATATATTAATCTATATGGCATTAAAAACTTCCACATAACTTACAAAACTTCCACAAATAATTCTTTAACATTAATTCCTGTGGGAACCTCCTTCATATTCAAGGGCATTATACATCAGCGACTTTCGACATCTGCGCTGCACTAGCGATTATACATTCATAGTTCCACTTAAAAATTCTAATAATCATTAATTGTTTCAAAACTGTTTTTATTTAACCTTCGTGGATTTCATTCATGAACCGAAATGAAGTCAAAACTTGCCAATCACAAACAAATTTAATAGTGAATACGCTTATATACGCCTGTCTGGTCTATCAAAATTTAAGATTAACATCTTAAAAGAAATTGTAGTATAAAATACTATCATCAAATAAAGTGCGACTAAAATGCAAAGTAGTCGAATAGAATCCAATTAGACTGGGGAATGCAAACATCGTTATATAAATCTCTAATTGAGAAAAACTCCTAACAAAAGTTCTTGACTTTAATGCATTCAATAATTCATTATTAAAGTTACTCTTTCACAAAAGTGTCTATGATGCAATGTTCATTCATAACTGACGATAAATGTCTGTGTTGCAATCAATTCAAGTAACGACTAGTATTTCCAAGATCGTCGACAACGTAAGAGATTTTAACGCTCTAAAATCATTTAAATGTTCTTCCTTCTTGATGATGACAGAAAATTGGTCAAAGTAATTAAACTGGGGTAGAATTACTTTAATAAAGTGACACGCTGTCTGAATTTAAATCTGCCATAAAAATCATTAACTTACAGTCAAATCGTGACTACAAAAATATGAATTACTGAAAAATCCAAATATCAGTCTCAACTGATTCAAAATCTTTTAACTATGCCCATGACATCACAATGTCTTAATAAATCGTCGAAAAAGGCATAACTCACCAATGTGTACTGAGAATAAGAATCTCAAACAAGAAAATAGGGCAAAATACATGAGGATAAAAATATGGGAAAAATGGTTGCTCAAACATTATTAATAAGCTCAAATACAATAAACGTTCACGACTACCTTATCTGCCGATTGACGTTCCAGAGGAAAATTCCCCAAAGAAGACTGCTGATGGATCCATTTCACCAAGTTAAAGCTGAGCTCCATCCTCGAAATAGGAAATAGCACCCTCGGAGAATCGAACTGCTTCCTTCTCCGGAAATCGCTCTGCTCCTCGAAGACGAATAGGCATCCTTCCGGCAATAATCTTCTTTGTGAGTCGGGATATCCCTGACCTCTCTTGAAAAATTCCCTGAAGTTCCAGTAGACAATCGTCATGAAGTTTTGTAGAAATTTCCGAAGAAATTATTCATATTCAAAGAGTATGAAATTGTTTTCATGGCTGTTCGATGGTATTCAGCCGTTAATCACGAAACATGGGTGTAGATGGTATTCACCGCATGTTCGTTTGTGTGGAATAGCAATTAGCGAAGTTCCATGTTGCTATCTTACTCCGTTGAAATATGTCCCAATTGCATTAAGTCCTTTAGCCTTCCATCTGCTCTTCGGTTGTAGTCATAGAAGAACAAACTGCCGTATTAAATTGCTCCATTATACTGTAGCGTTGTGTAACAAAGCAATCTGAAGTCTTTCTATTCCACTCGCAGCGTAAGCCGTGGCGTTGATTCTGGCTATACAAAAGTGCTTCTCTTGTGGCGAGATAATCACTTTTGTCAGTCGTATAAAACAGCTAATATCTTTCACACTAATCGGTCGAAATTGTTCAGCTTTTCTCTATTACTTTATGTAGCACTGCACAATACAATCAGCTTATCGGCGACCGCTAAGTGTTCGAAGCTAAACTTGTAGAAGCGTTCTAAGGTCCGTCTCAACTTCACCTAGTTTGACTTGGATCTCGTTAATATAGTGGCTTCGCCACGCGTTATAAAGACGATTCTTTTCACTACTGTTCACTTCGACGTCTCACTATAATGAATGTATAAGAAAAGAACTTTCACAATTATACTTCGATGATCTGAGAATGAGATCTGAGAATGATCGGAGAATGAAAGAGGCTCCTCTCTTCTGCGCAAGCCCTTTTATTAACTTCACGAGGGGCGTTTCCATCCCTTCCAGAGCGTGATACTGCGTCATCGCTAAAAGTTCCAACTTCGTTAATACATGACGGATTTTCAAAATTCAAAAACTGAAAATAAATTTCACCAAAATTCCAAATCAATGCTTCTACTGCAAATGGATTTCCACAATCCTGCATTCCAAAAGTAATAAAAATACCATAGTTTCAGCAATCTCCGTCTTCCTTTAAACTATCGTTGATTGGTTCAAGCCTCCCCTCCAATAGCATAGTTTCTTCCTCAGCAGAATTCCTCGTTTCCTGCGACTGCGTCGTAAATCTTGGAATATTCTCGACTAAATGCTGACGTCACTGAGAATCTCAGCTCAAGTAGCTTGCTGGCATAACATTTACGTCATCCGTGCTTACGTCATGACTACCCACGTCATAACTATGACAGCCATAACTCTCCTTATAAATTTCAATATAGCCACCGTGGTCTCTACATAATTCAATTACGGGGGCAGTACCTGATACTTTTTCATAGTGCACTTTATTGTATTTTGTTGTAATATTAGGTGTTAGGAAGGTTGAGTAAAACCCTATTAATCCAACTTTTCTAAATTCATCTTGCAATGGAACATTTAACCTTTTCTCTAAAACCGAAGTTTTACCACTTAGTTCAAAAATTCTCTTCATTTATTAATTCATTCATTAATTAATAAAATAAATGAAAATGAGTAAACGAAATGTAGATTGGGACCCACAAGTAAGACTTGTAGAAAAGCAAGTAAAGAACAAACATGGCAAATTATTACCGAATTCCATTCGTTGTGCTATAATAGGCCCCAGTAATTGTGGTAAAACAACCTTAATGATAGACAATTATATTTTGGCACCTGGATGGTTAAACTGGGAAAAAATAAACAACCTTTACATCTTCTCTAAAAGTTTAGATCAATCTAAATATCAACAGTTTATGGAAAAATGTAATAAAATCGAAGAGAAGTTAGGAAAGTCCATTGCACAATTTATTCATGACGATGAAAGCATAATGCCCCTGGATAAATGTGAAGATAGGTCAGTTGTAATTTTCGACGATTTCATACTGGAAAACCAAGACATAGTTCGAGAATATTTTCACGAGGAAGACATAAAGGGATTGACTGTTTTTACTTAGCTCAAACGTATTCAAAAATACCAAAACAATTAGTTCGTGATAACTTAAATTTCTTAAACATATTTAGGCAAGATAATACCAATTTAAATCATATTTATCAAGAATTTGTTGGTGGCGATATGAAATTTGAAGACTTTAAGAATATTTGCAGCAAATGTTGGAATGAGGAGTTTGGTTTTATTACTATTGATATGAATCGCAAAGCTAACGATGGTAAATATAGGATTAAAATTAAAACGTTTATAAATGTTGGGTAACTACTCCAGGGGTATTGGCAGGTTTTGGGTTGAGTAGTCTAACACAAACATCGTCAGCGTACAACGTACAGCGTCAATGTCAGCGTCAAATGTCAAACGTCAATGTTAGCATCAAACGTTATTTTTTAAAATTTCACCTATAATAAAGATGTTTGCGAAATACGATCAAAAGGTAGTTCAACAAGCAAGAAGGAATAGGAAGAAATTTGAAGAATTAAAATACGAATTTCGAATATGGAAGAAGCAGCCTATAACGGAATACGAAAAGTATAAAAAAGAAGATCAACCTGTTATCGATGCTGTTAATGTTTTAGGCAACAAGTTAAATGACATCGGTGAAAATGTTATTAAAGCTATAGAAGAAAATAGAGAAGTGGAGAAGCAATTAATTCCTTACAAAATTGACTATAAAGAAGACTTTCCTTCAGATTCCGAAGGTTCCTATTTCTTGGATGAATATGTTGTCACTGATGAGCAAAAAGAAGCTTTAAAATCGGCAAGAAAGGTCAGAAAGAATTTAGAGTCGCAACTTCAGAAAGAAAAGGGGAGGAGTTTATTTCAAGAGGCCAATGAAGAGTATGATAAAAGTGAAGAAAATGTTAAGAGGAAAGGCATAACTGATTATTCTACGGTCCACTTAGGGGTAATAATTTCAAAATATTTACCTATAATTAGTGACCCTAAATTTGGAATAAGGTATGATAAGAACTATCAGCGTTATTATATAGGTGACTCAAAAGTTGAATTCAGTAATGACGATATTATAATTAAGGGTAAGAATTTTAAAGCTACAAAGGGTTTAATACTATTTTTAACCTTAAATGATATACCTAACGATAATGAGTATACAGACGAAGACCGCAGCACATATGAGACTATTTTAAAAATTACAAATGCTATGTATCAAAACAATGACCCAAATAGCACTAAACCTAAAAGTAGTGTTGGCAAAAAATATAATATGTTGATAAAGGATATATGGCTTTCAGAAAAAGTTAATAGAAAAGAAAGAGCTGCATCTCTAACCACTCCTCCTAAATCAGGATTTGGTTTTGTAAAAAAATATTCAAAAGCACCGATTGAATATGTGTGGATGGATGATGTAAGGGAATTAATAGACAGATTAATGGTAATTCATGGCGAAGAAAATGCTGGAAACAACGTCTATCACAATGAAAAGTTTGGAATAACAAAGATGCTTACGAGTAAGTTTAATGACTTCATTGTTAATAATCCTAAAGGTATTCCATATCTAATTAGGTTTTTAAATAACATTCCCCATACATTCTGGGAATCTGAAAAACATGGAAAAGGATTAGTTAATTGGATGATTAATAAAATAGGTGAAAATAATATTGACTTAACACTCCCGGGATATAAATTTTGTGGTCCTGGTAATCCATTAGACAAGCAACTAGCCGAAGGAGTTCAGGGCTCTAACCCATTAGACGAAGCATGTAAATTACATGATATACCATACCGCGACCATACAAAATTAGAGCACAGACATCAAGCAGATAAAGAATTACAAAAGGCTGCAAAAGAGAGAATATTCAGTAAAGATGCTAACTTGAGTGAGAGACTAGCAGCTACAGCCGTTACTGGAATAATGTATGGAAAAAGAAAAATGGGAATGGGGTTAGATGAAAATGGTTGGGGCGTCTGAGTATAAATTTGTAAAATTTTTGTTTATAATTTTTTCATTAAATAAATGAAAGGATTTAGTATTGATTACAACGTTTCCCAAAAAGGGAAACTAAAACCCAAAGCTATTAAAATAAAACTCTCCAACGAAGATCTGAAAAAGCATGACTATCTAGATGAGTACTTGACAGATACACAAAAGAAGCAGAAAGCAAGAAAAATTCAAAAAGGTGGTAGCTTACTTATAAGTTTGTCCATTCCAATTGTAAAGAAAATATTCGAATATCTCAGTAGGAAGAAAGAAGGTTCTGGAATTAATGAACACCAAGGAGGATTTTTGCCATTAATATTAGCTGCATTGGGTGCCATTGGTTCGCTGGCAGGTGGCGCTGCAGCCATTACAAGCGCTGTTCATAAAAAGCAAAAAGAAGATGCGGAATTGACTGAACAAATTAGACATAATCTAGTGATCGAAAAAAAGACTGGACAAGGTTGTTTGGGAATAACTAAAATTAAAAAAAGAGAAATTTCATTGATATTGAGTGATATACTTTCCAACTATAAGCACCCTTTAAGTAATTTCGATATTCTTAAAATAATACACGAAATGAACATAAAGCATTTTCGAAATGTTTTTATGATTGATGAACTGCCTACAAAACCTAATGATTGTGAATCAGGAATTGTAAACTTGGATACGTCGGATCATGCAGGTACTCATTGGATTTGTTACTTTAAAAAGGGTAATCAAAATTTCGTCTTTGACTCGTTCGGTGGAGATGTTCCTGAAAAACTAGTAAATTATTTGGGAGCTAGCAACCTATTTTATAACGCCGAAAGAATTCAAATGTTTGATGAATATATATGTGGTCATTTATGTGTCCTTGTTTTAAAGTTGTTTTCGAATTTGGGTTCCCCTAATCCCGCTCATTTTAACGAAATTATAGATTTAATAAATGGACATATTTGGAAATAAAATTATAAACGGAGAGAGTAGTTCATTAAATATTAAAGCTGTTTCAAAAACATGGATTGATTTTCAGGGAAAGAGGATAGCGAATATTGAAGATCCAATCAACAATAAAGATGTCGTTAATAAGCAATATCTCTGAGAAAAGCTCAAACCACTTACTACTGAAGGGGATTTTCCTAAAGATAACTACTTCACGAAAGAAGAAATAGAAAAATTGTTCTCGGAATATGCCACTACTTGTCTTGCACCAGTAGCAACATTAACAGAAAAGGTTGACAACTTAGAAAGAAAGGTGTTTGATAGGATAATATTACAAAAGGACCTTTTTGCAGAGAAAGATAAAATTAAGCATATTTTTACATACAACGCAACGATTAGGAAAATATTTGTTCGTATCGTAGACCCAGATAAAGTATTTACTTCATATACAGATGACGCTATTAAAACAGTATTAGACGTTTATATTGCACGTCCCAAAGAAGAAAAAATTATGGTAGATACTAGTAAGCCCTTCAACGTTAAATCTGGTGATACTTTATGCTTCAAAAATAAAATGGACAGCGTAATTTTAAAACTTCCAATAAATGTTAGTGTGACGATGTTTGGTGAAGTAATACTTGATGCATATGAACCTCATCCTGATGAATCGGTCGAATAACACTAATGTTAAAATATTTTAGTTTTTAATGGAGAAAATATCCATTAAAAACATTTTAATGTAACAGGTTTTTATACAACATCTCTATTGTTCCTTTAAGAAGATCAGGAGTAAATGGAATGTTGAAATGGTTTCCCGAATAGCTAATTTTTATTTGTTCTTTCATAAGCACATACAACCTTACGCTATTAGGATCATTATATTTTTCATAAACTATCTCACAATCGGGGTGCCGCCTGCATATTTTTTTGATTGCTTGATTCACCTGTTGTCTCTGCGCCCTTATTGCATAGTACCTGTACTTTTCGTTTGGTTCATGCTTATCTATAATAAGCAGACAATTATTCTTACTAGTTTTAAGTGCAAGAGGTGTGGCTAATGGGGTAAGAGATTCGTTTTCTGCTTCCTTTATTTGAAGTTTCTGCATTAACCCAACTAGTTGGTTCTTATATTCTTCTTTAATTTTGTATTCTCCATACTTTCGAATTGATGGAAGGAATTCTTTCGTTACCCATTTCTTAAATTTTTTAGCTTCCTCTTTTTTAGATGATAAAATAAGCGAAAACAAACCAGATTCATTAATAAATATGGTTTGAGGATGTATATTTTTAACCCCGCCAAAACGGCGGGGTTATTTAAGGTATCGAATGTACCTTTGTCTTCAATTGCAACGTGTTTTCGAATTGCTTTATCTGTATCTCTATACTCCAATATTAGAGCAATATCTTTAGCTTGAAACCATGAATCGTTATTTTCATCAATAGCAATAACCACTTGTTTGCTATTATAGACAAGTTTGCTGTTCAGAATATCGGTAATTGATTCCATTTATTAACTAATTAATTAATTAAAATATAAATATAAAAAAGTTAATTTCCTCAACAAAGGGTAGACCCTTGTTTCTTGTAAGTTAGTTTGCGTTCTTCAATGTTGGGTGTCTGAATAAACCAATGCTTATTTTATAATTAATTTTAATTAATTAATTAGTTAATAAATGAATAATCACATTTGGTGTTTAAAGTGCAAAACGTTTACTCAAACACTGCATCCTCACACCCTTTCGACAAAAAATGGTCGAACTAGAATCGAAGGTTTATGTTCCGAGTGTGGGAGTAAGAAAAGCCGGTTTAAAAGAAGTTAATGAGAGTGTAGAAATAGGGGGTTCTACACAAATTAGAGAACCACCCGTTAGCATTCGGGAAGAAATTATAAACGAAATTCATAAACCCATGAGGAAGAGTTTTCCGAGAAGGAGGGTTTCAACTCACGGCATTGATGACATTTGGCAAGCGGATTTGGTAGAAATGGACTCTGGAAAAATAAAGGGGATATTGAAGCTTAATAAAGGCTACAAGTATTTGTTAACAGTCATTGATGTATTTTCAAAGTATGCCTGGGGTGTACCAGTCAAAGATAAAACGGGTAAAAGTGTTGCTGAAGCGTTTGATGGTATTTTAAAAAACAGAAAACCCAAAAATCTTCAAACAGACAACGGTAAAGAATTTTACAATAAAGAATTTTCAAAATTGATGAAAACATTTAATATCAATCATTATTCGACTTTTACTGAAGTAAAAGCTTCAGTTGTAGAACGATTCAATAGGACCTTAAAAGAGAAAATGTGGAAGCAGTTTGATATTCAAGGAAACTACTGCTAGGTTGGCATTATACCAAAGTTAATTAATGGCTACAATAATACGACGCACACAACTATAAATATAAAGCCAAAAAACGTAAACAAAGCTAATGAAGAACATTTGTTGAAAACTGTTTACACTGTAAGCGTAGGAGCGGAAGAAAAAGCGAAATTTAAAGTTGGCGATCATGTCAGAATTAGTAAACTAAAAGGTATATTCGAAAAAGGATACACAGGAAATTGGTCGGCTGAAATATTTAAAATAAAAGATATCGTTTATTCCGACCCTATTACGTACAAATTGAAAGATGTAAATGCGGAAGAAATAAAGGGGAACTTTTATGAGCAAGAATTACAGAAAACAAAGTATCCAGAGGCATATCTTGTTGAAAAAGTTTTAAGAAAGAAAGGAAATCGGGTATATGTCAAATGGTTGGGTTTTGATAATTCTCACAATAGCTGGGTTAATAAAGAAAATGTTATATTGTAATATTTCTGTATAAATAAATGGACGCCCGAGTAAAGCGAATAACTCTTTCTTTCTTCCTGTTTTTACTACATCCTACTGAAAATGTAGAAGTATTTATAAATCAGTTGTCTGAGGATAGTATAGATTATCTTTTTGAACTTAATGGTGATGACATAGATAGCTGTTACAATTTTCATAAAGCTACGAAGGAATCCTTAATTTTACGTTAATTTTGGTATTTGATTTTAATGGTTACTAACCATTAAAACCATAAATTTATCGGGGTGTGGGGCTTTTTAAGAAAATTCAAGATTGTGCGCTTTGTTACCACCATTGACTTCTTTTGTGCCATGGTATACCATTCTCAGTCCTATCATTCTCTCTTTTTCCTCTCCCCAGCTTAGCACCTTTTTGTATTTGTCTGGTAATATAACCTTGAATTTACTATCAAGCTCTAGGAAAGTTTTATATCCATATTTTGTATTTATGCCTTCTACGTCTGTTATGATATAAGCTTCCCCTATATCTAGCTCACTAAGCTTCTTAAACGGTTTTTGTTCGTTGATGCTATTGAGCTTCTCGAGAAATTGATTCTTTTCCATTTATTATATACAAAAAAATAATAAAAAATATTCTTTACTTAATTTTTGAGTAAATAAATGTTTGTGAACAATCAGTTAATACCTCCTTGTAGCATGACGGCCATAATAAAAGGTGGTGACAAACCAGCAGTACTTCCTTTTGATATAAATAAGGTTCCAGAAAACCTAAAAGGTATCGTTTTTAATTATCTAAGCAGGCTTCAGAACTTACAACTGACTATTATGGAACATGTTGACGACGACATGCACCTCCGTAAAATAGGCGACAGCATGTCTCTCTTAGAACAAGAATTTGCAAAGTTAATGGTTACTTTAACACACCCTCATTAAATACCTTCAGTTTTTAAGGTCTACGAGATCTTAAAAATATTTGCGGTAGTTAGTAGGAAGATTTTTCTCATATAAAAAAAATGATTTTTTTAATAAAATAAATTAGTAAATAAAGAATTATGTCGGAAGGAAATAAATATAACTATGCAGGTAAACACTGCAACAAGTGTCGTATGGATATCACATATAAAAACTGGTCCAGACACTTAAAATCAAAGAGTCATCTTAAGAATGACCCAAACAATGAAGAGAAGGAGGATCAGAAGAAAGATAATGTAACATGTAAGGATCTGCGGCATGCAGCCAAAGAATACAACCTTACAGGGTTCTCTAAATGGAACAAATCACAACTTATTGAAGCTTTAAACAAGGTCAATGATATTTTATACAAAAAGAACGATTTAGAAAGGCTCACGGTACCACAACTAAAAGAGATTGGAAAGAAACAAAACATTAAGGTAACTTATAGGATGAGAAAACCTGAAATTATTGAATCCATTTTAAAGACCCAAGACATTGTCTTCCGAAATAAGGTAGCTCAAGAGTTAAGCTTTCACGAGGAATTGATAGAACCACCAAAAGAACAACGAAAACCACCATACACCATCACAGAAACCACATCAAGATTTATTAAGAAATTTAATACCACAGAAGTAGATTATACCATTAAAATTGAAAAGATTATGGAAGTTGAAAATGCCATCAGCGCAATGATTAAACTAGCCAAGGAGAAAGGAAACTACAAAAAAGGAGACAAGTTAACTATAGTAGCATGCAACCCTAATTTCCATCATGATATTTCAACTGTAGTTCAATCAGACGTAAATGCTAGATCCTTTATGAACCATATAGCTAAAATTCTATCTTCAAACGAAAACCTAAATATTACCCAAACCAGGTTCAATATCAAGATTTTGAATATACCAAGAGGTCAGGGTAAATCAAAAATAATAAATCTAACAGATGATGTGAGATCCAAGAGATGTATCACCCAAATAAAGAACAAAGATAACTTGTGTTGCCCACGAGCCATAGTAACAGCACTAACCTACCACTCGAATAAGGTTCTCGGTAGGCAACTAAGTGCAATAGATATTAAACAGGTCAGAATGGGTAGGCAAATTCAAACTGAACTAACCCTAGAATTGTGTAAAAGACTCGGTGATTACAACGAGGAGGGTTTTACTTTAGAGGACATAAAGAACGTAGAAAAATTATTACAAGTTCAAATAAAGGTTGTCTGTGCCGAAAATTTTAATTCAGTTATATACTCGGGTAAAGAAAGGGATACCAAAGTTTATCTATAAAAAAACGGGAACCATTTTGACGTCATAAACAGTATGAAAGCTCTCTTAGGAAGCTCGTATTATTGTGATGCTTGTAACTCACCTTACAACAACAAGGAACAGCATAAGTGCAAGAGGAAGGGGAATGTGTGTATCTTGTGCAAGAAATCTGCACACTCTCCTGAAGATAAAGATAAGGTATACTGTGGTAAGTGTAATAGGTATTGTTATAACCAGGAGTGTTTAAATAATCATACTGAGGTTTGCAAGGAAATTTATAAGTGCAGAGGTTGTAATATTATTTTATCGAGATCTAAAAAGCATAAGTGTGGATATTCCTTTTGCTACAATTGTATGGAACCTTGTAAGACTAGTGAACATCAATGCTACATCCAGTACAAACAACAAAAGGGTGGGAAGTGTGAAGAGTTGTGTGTTTGTAATGCTAACGATCAAAGAAAGTTTCTAGATAAAAATAGGTTAGAACTGTTCAAGAAACCAAATATTAAGAACCTTCAAAAACAATTCTTAGCCGGTGAAATTTCAGAAGAAAGGTACAAAGTACTATTCAACAACGAATTAATTGACGTTATTACTTACCAAAACGGCTGCAGTTACACAGAAAAATACATATGGTTCGATTATGAAGCAGAACAAGATACAGGCGTGCACATTCCCAACCTAATAGTAGCCCACTATATTGATGGTACAAAAGTAAGCTTTAACACGAATGAAGAATTTTGTAAATGGTTGATATCAAAGGATCACAAAGGATACACGGCCATCGCCCACAATGCTAAAAGTTATGGCTCACAATTTATCTTAAAGTACTGCATTGAAAATACATTGAAGCCATATACCATATACAACGGTACAAAGTTAATGATGTTAGAGGTTAACGGTCTAATTAAGGTTATCGATAGCCACAATTTTGTAGCTTCTCCCTTAAGCGAGTTCCCCAAGACATTTGGACTAAAGGAACTTAAGAAAGGTTACTTCCCTCATTTCTTCAATACACGAGATAACCAAAGTTATGTTGGACCTATACCCGACAAAAAGTATTACGGAGTTAACACAATGAAAGCGAAGGCTAGAAAAGAGTTCCTTGAATGGTACACCGATAAGGTTAAAAAAAATTATACCTTCGACTTTCAAAAGGAGTTCTTAGACTACTGTAACTCTGATGTAGATATTCTGCGTAGAGGATGCATAGAGCTTAGACAACAGTTTTTGGATATTGCCAACATCGACCCATTCCAGTACATCACGATTGCCAGTGTTTGTATGGGTATTTATAGGTCCAAGTATCTCCAGGAAAATACTATGGGCGTTATTAAAACTGATAAGAAAGAAATGTATAGTGAAGCTTCTATAACCTGGCTCAACACCTTCGGGGGTGTACAGCACGCTTTAAATGGTGGTGAAGTCATGATTTGCGGGGCAAAGGTTGACGGTTTCAACAAAGAGACCAACACTGTTTACCAGTACCACGGTTGTTTTTGGCATGGATGTCCTGATTGTTATCAAGAAGAAACTATTAACAACATTAATCATGAGACTATGGGAGACTTGTACGAGAAAACAAAGCGAAGAAGTGTTCAGATTAGGGAAGCGGGGTATAATTTAGTAGAAATTTGGGAATGCAAGTGGGTTAAGACTAAAGAATATAAGAAAGCGTTAAATACTTCTTCAACAACCGTAGAAGTGGTAGAGCCACTAAACCCTAGAGATGCTTTCTATGGAGGAAGAACCAATGCGAGCAAGCTTAAAGTACAAAATAGAAAATTGAAATATATAGACGTATGCAGCCTCTACCCTACAGTTCAGTATTTTGATTACTACCCTGTCGGCCACCCTATATAAATATTTAAGCCGAAAGCATACAACAAAGACTGGTATGGTCTGATTAAGTGCAAAGTATTACCGCCACAAAAGCTTTACCATCCTGTGCTACCGGTTAAGAAAGATAAGTTGATATTTACCTTATGCCTAAAATGTTTTGAGGAGAAATGTACTAAATGTAAACACACAGACGACGAAAGGGCACTAATAGGAACATGGACAAGTGATGAAGTTAACAAAGCTATAGAGAAAGGTTACAAAGTAGTAAAAGTATACGAGGTTTGGCATTTTAAAGAAAAGAGTAATAATCTGTTTAAAGGATACGTCAAAGACTTTATGAAAATAAAGCTAGAAACAAGTGGGTGGAAAGATAACTTTGATACTATTGAAGAATATGTAGCTGCGGTTAAAAAATGCCTTGATATTGATCTGAATCCTGAAGAAGTGCTTTCAAACCCTGGTAAACGTGCTGTTTCTAAGATTTGTTTAAACTCACTGTGGGGCAAATTCGGACAAAGACAAAACTTAACCCAGAGTGAATATGTAGTAGATGTTAAAAGGTGGTACCAGATACTGTTAGACGATAGGTTAGAGATAAGTAATATGATCTTTATTAATGATAATATTGTACAAGTCACATACAAATTCAAAGATCATTTTGTTGAAGACTCCTACTCCACCAATGTTTTTATAGCAGCATTTACAACTTCTAATGCAAGACTTAGACTTTACGATATGCTAAACAAATTAGGGGATAAAGTAGTGTACTACGATACTGACTCGGTAGTTTATATTGATGATGGTAAGAATACCGTTCAAACAGGCTGTATGTTAGGGGAATGGACCGACGAACTTGGAAAGGATAATCATATCACAGATTGGATCTCTACGGGACCTAAGAGCTACGGGTACTTAACAAGTTAGGGGAAAGAAACCATGAAAGTTAAAGGTTTTACTTTAAACTATGAAAACTCCAAAGTATTAAACATCGAAACTATGAAAAATATTGTGGATAAGGATATAGATAAGATTAGATTAAACTACAAAATGATCACTAGGGATTCTAAATCCAAAACTCTAGTCAATAAAAACGTTAGTAAAGATTTCAAATTCGAATATGATAAAAGATTTATTAAGCCTGAGGTTAATGGTATTATTGAAACATATCCTTGGGGGTATTAGTTAACAAATAAATATAATAAGTTAAGGCTAACACAAACCATAGATAATATGATAAGTAAAATAATTTTTAAGGTAGGCATAGACCATAGCTAATAAATAAAATAATAAGATACGTAAAATAGAATTAGGGGTAACATAAACCACAGATAATAAGATAAGTAAAATAGAATTAAGGTAAACCTAGACCATATCCTACAGATAAGTACGATAATTGTTTAAGGCTAAATAAGAGCATAAGTTAAATAATAAAATTAAAGTAGACAAAGACCATATCCTACAGATAAGTAAAATAATGTTTAAGGCTAAATAAGAGCATAAGTTAAATAATAAAATTAAAGTAGACAAAGACCATATCCTACAGATAAGTAAAATAATGTTTAAGGTTAAATAGGAGCATAAAAAATAAATAAAATTATGGTTAAATTTAAACCTTGAAGAGAGGGTGTTCCCAAGTTACCCATACGTTATAGGACGTCTTCTCTTAGGACAGTAAGCTTAGTAGTGACCATTATTTATAGGAAAAGTCGTTGGAGATAGTATGCTTAGTTTTGGCCATTAAGTCGTTGGGAATTGTAGCCTTAGCTTTAGCCATTATTTACGTAGAAAAGTCGTTGGAAATTGTAGGACTAGTTTAATGCTTTTTTAAGCATTAAAATTTGTAAGTGTTCTCGGTAGTAAAAACGTTTTTTTGTAGCTAATTAAACCATAAAATGTGTGTTAACGTTACGGTTAATTTTGAGCACAAAATCGATTAGTGTTTTCGGTACCTAAAAGATTTATATCATGGTTGATTTTGACCATAAAATGTGTGTTAATGTTATAGCTAGTTTTGGCCATAGAATTTGTAAGTGCTATCGTTAGGGTTAAACTAGCCATAAAATTAGTTAGTGTTATCGGCAAAGAAAGATTTTTTATTATGGTTGATTTAGGCCATAATAAAAATGTTAATATAATGGTTGGTTTAACCAGTGCTCCCAAGTACCCCTACAAAAAGTAGTGTTAATTTTATAGTCCAAATTAACATTAAAAATAAATAGAATTATGGTTAAATTTAACCCTAGAAGAGGGGGTGTTCCCAAGTTGCCCACTTACTACTCTTAGGGCTCGTTGGAGCAGAGTGAGCTGACTTGATTTTAGGATTCCGTGGGGATCAGACTCAATTTTTAGACCGCGTGTGGAGCGGAACTCAATTTTAGGATCCCGTGCGAATCGGTATTCAATCTTCGGTACTCCACGAGGGATTAGGAGTTGTGCTTTTCGTAGTGTGTGTTTTTGGTGGTTGAGGAGGAAGTATTACGGAACAACACAAATTTTGTTCAAGATACAATAACTGAGTTGCTGGCTATATGCTTTTAGGGAATGATGAGCCTAGTTTTAAGTATATCGGCAAGGTTACTTCTCTCGAACTGCACAAAGTATTGTGATCTAAAATCTGTACATCAGTATTCCAAGACAATAGCGGCAAATTATTATTCAACGAATGCTAGTCAAATATGCCAGGCATTATTAAATTTAGCAGCGAACTAATTGCTACCGTCCAACACACGGATTCAAAGAATTTATATAGTATCAGATCCACGACGCAATTTTAATCGTTGGATGCTGGTCATGAAAGTAATATATACAATATTCATAATAGCATAGCTGGCGTGTGAACGAAATAGAAATTTTGTGGCGAGTAATTAGGACTGATTCTTTGGGAGCAAAATTAACCCCAGAATTAGTAGAGTTAAGTCGACCCTGCTGAAGCCAACATCTGTAAGTACCAGTCAACATTATTCCCTAGGGTCATCTGCATTATGTCATTTGTGTATCTGTGTAACTACGATAGGGAGTGTAATTAATCTCTATGATGAGGATACTGCGAGTGTTTGTTTTATGTCTGGTATGATAATACACGATTGCTTTTACCAGAATTTCAAGGGTTTATTAATCAGGTCACCAGTGAAGTTAGGTGTGAATGTATATTGCTGATAACTATATCGTACAGGTGTTTAATCCCCACGCACCCTGTAAATACATAAATATTGAGAGGCGAGAAAGATAAAATTGACGCCCAACTATGGAGCTCGAAGTATGATATAGCAAAAACAATAACATTCACGTGTACGCATACGCCAATAAACTTAGCCAAATTTTCATGCAGGTTAAATGTTATGGGAGGATGGAGTTGTGAAGTAGAGCTAGTTGTAAAGTTAACGTTGAGATGTGGGAAAGAACGTGATCATGGATATGGATAGGAGCGGGATAGGTGAAGGCTTGATAGAGGAACCGTCGGAGAACTCTATCAATTCCAAGAAAGATCAGATCACTATGCAGGGGGGTAGTATGAATAAAGGTAATGGAGGGGATGTGAACAATAGTCTGCTCCAAATGCTATTGGATAAATTGTCAGGAGTGGAAGAGTCTGTGAAAGAGTCTAGGAATGGAGCTAAGAAGCAGGGAGAGTCTTTAAAGAAGTCTATGGAAGAGACAGTAGGCCAGACAATAGAGTCGAAAATAGAATCGTTAAATAAATCTATGAGTGAGTCTATTATGAAGCAGGAAGAGTCGTTAAAGGAGTCTTTATGTAAGGAATTAGGAGGTTTGAATGAGTCTTTGGGTAAGGAAATAGGAGGTTTGAATGCGTCGATATGAGAGTGGAATTAGTCTGTGAGTAAGGAGGTAGGAGAAGCTAGGCAGCAAGGAGAGTCTATGGTAGAAGTGGAGAGGCAGCAGTTAGAAGTCACGTTAGGCGAAAGTAGTTAAGATGAGAGTGAACAACAGTTGGAAGTGACGTTAGGTGAGAGTAGTTTAAATGAGAATAGGCAGGAGTTGGAGGGGACGTTAGGTGAAAGTAGTGGAGAGGAGGAGAGGCAGCAGTTGAAAGTGACGTTAGATTAGAGTAGTTTAAATGAGAATAGGCAGGAGTTGGATGGGACGTTAGGTGAAAGTACGGAGAGGAGGAGAAACAGCAGTTGAAAGTGACTTTAGATGAGAGCAGTTTAGCTGAGAATACGCAGGAGTTGGAGGGGACGTTAGGTGAGAGTAGAAGAAATGAGGAGAGGCAGCAGGTGAAAAAGACGTTAGGTGAAAGTAGCTTAGGTAAGATGAGGCAGCAGGTGAGGGTGACGTTAGGAGAAGGTAGAGGAGATGAGGAGAGGCAGCAGGTGAAAATGACGGTAGGTGAGAGTAGCTTAGATGAGATGAGGCAGCAGGTGAGGGTGACGGTAGGAGAAGGTAGAGGAGATGAGGAGAGGCAGCAGGTGAAAGTGACGTTAGGTGAAAGTAGCTTAGATAAGATGAGGCAGCAGGTGAAAATGACGGTAGGTGAGAGTAGCTTAGATGAGATGAGGCAGCAGGTGAGGGTGACGGTAGGAGAAGTTAGAGGAGATGAGGAGAGGCAGCAGGTGAAAGCGACAATAGGTGAATATCAGCAGGGAGTTCCTAATAGACAGAATGAACAGAAGGTGGAAGTCAGGAATTATAGGCGTAGAAAGAAACAGAGTAAACAGATAATAATAATAACAATAATATCGTATGGCCTCGGGTGCCGGGTGCAAGCTTTGTAATTTGACACCCAGAGGGTAGCTTGCATTTCGAATTTCTTTGTTCCTTGAATCACTATGAAAGTCAAGGAGGTTAGATAACTAAGCCCCTTGTACACTATAGCGCTTCTAGTAGAGAAATTAGGAACTTTGTGTTGGCGGAAACTCCCGAGATTAATTTTGCCATTATAAACACGGCCTACTGAATTCAAATGGTTTCTTTAGCATGCCAACATCGTATGACATGCGTGTCGTATTTATGCCGCCTTTCAAAAATCACTAACCACGGCCAGGAGCGAACCTGCAACCTTAGGGTTAGTAGACCGACACGCTATCCACTCACCCACCGTGGCAAGCGAGTAAACAGATGATATTGCTTATGAAGTTAGATTCGATTTATGAAGTAGTAGGCCTACTTGGTGATGACAAACTGAAAAAGCATAAGGGAATATTGATTTTGAAAACGGAGTTTTATATCTCGAGAGGGACATTAAGGGTCAGGGAATTAAGATGAGGTATGAATTAGTTGAGGAGATGGATGGTGCGTGTATTACAAAGAGTTTGGAGGGGATATCAGTAGAGGTGTCTGACGAGGAGGTACAGCTGGAGGCTGTAGGTCGTATTTTGGTTGAAGAACATCGAGGTGATCCACTTTGGGAAGCAGTGGACAAAAGTAAAGTTGTGTGATGAGAGTGAGGAAGAGTTATTGGATGTGTTAATGAGTAAAAAGGAAGTGTTGAGTGAGAAACCTAGATTAACGCACGTATACACCCGTCAATTCGAGCTGATAGATAATTCGCCGATTTCAGGACCCAGATATGTCATTTTTTCAGGTATGATGATACCGTAGAAGATGAAAGTAGCCATATGTTAGATTTAGGGGTCATAGAGTCAAAGAAAGGTACTGGTGAGTATATCAATGGACGTGGAGGTAAGTATGTAAATCCTCAGGTAAGTATAGGTAAGTATGATGGCTCAGGGAGGTATGATTTTGAGGTGGATTAATTGTTGGCGATGATGATCACAGAGCGGGAGAGAGACGAGAGCAAGGCTCAGATCTCAAGTTTGATTTTTATAATGGTGATCAGATCTTGCTCAGAATGCCGTGCACTTTTTCCGTTGTTGGCCAGGAAATATAAGAGTTCGTTTCAATTGTTCAGGGGACCCCTTATAGTAACTAAGTGTATTGGCGAGTGTGCGTACAGCTTAGCAGACCACCAAGCAACCAATGTAGGGTCATGCAATGTTCATAATCTTAGGAAATATGTTAGTTTGTATTGGTAGGAAGGATCCTCTGAGGCAGATTTAATCAACATTGTGGTGTATTAACAGATACACTTCAACAAATGACGAAGAGGCTACCATTGGCCAAGTGACAAAAGCAGAGCAATTGAGTGTAAATGCATATTAGCATGCATTTCGGTGAGTACAACATGGCTTTGTGCCAATGTGATCATGTATGTCATGGCAAAGTTGAAGGACACGTGATGAATTTCCGTGTGAGCTAGATTTTAGGACACTTGAGTAAGGTCAGTGTGAGTTAGGTATGAGAATAACAAAGTCTTTTGAAAGAAAGAAATGTTTACATGATTTCAAGAAAATGAATTGTATAAAGGGGGGGCTAAATGATATTTGAATGGTGATTTGTGTATGTTGTCTCTAGTGTATTTGTGTATTTTCGGGTATTTTATGTATTTCAGTGCTTTTTGATGGAGTCCCCATTCTTATATTCATGGGAACTCCATGGAGGGGAAATTGTAACCTTCCCAGTTTACAAAGGAATCGAACTCTTACTTTCGGAAGGTGCAATTTTATTAAACATGTGTATATTTTTATTTGATGTTCTTTATATCTTAGCATTATTTATTAGAGTGTATATGATGACGCGATTGATTTCCAAATAATTTGTTTAGGTTTTAAGAATTGTCAATTAGCAGGATCCGAGTCTAGGGAAATGGAAATATTGTAACATAGGAAAGATGTAAAGTTTTGAAGCTGGATTTGTGTTCTTAACTAGGAAATGAAGTTGTTATTGAGGCCGGGTTAACCCCAAGCGCCGAGTGGAGGATGAGTCACAGGGATGAGACTTGACATCACTGTACCAGCGAGGGCTGTATGCTGTTTCCATATTTGGTTATACTTTGAGTCGGATATTGTGATTGGTTGGATCCCGTGGGTGAACACAGGTAGAACGATGTTTTGGTGGGGGAGATTGACGGTTACTTAGGGTTCGTTGGAGCAGAATGAGCTGACTTGATTTTAGGATCCCGTGGGGATCGGACTCAATTTTGAGACCGTGTGTGGAGCGGAACTCAATTTTAGGATCCCGTGTGGATCGGTACTCAATCTTCGGTACTCCACGAGCGAGTAAGATTTGTACTTTTGGTAGTGTGTGTTTTTGGTGGTTGAGGAGGAAGTATTACGGAACAACACCAATTGTGTTCAAGATACAATAACTGAGTTGCTGGCTATATGTTTTTAGGGAATGATGAGCCTAGTTTTAAGTATATCGGCCTGGTTACTTATCTCGAACTGCACAAAGTATTGTGATCTAAAATCTGTACATCAGTATTCCGAGACAATAGCGGCAAATAACTATTCAACTAATGCTAGTCAAATACTCGTATGCTAAGCATTATTCAATTTTGCAGAGAACTAATTGCTACGGTCCAACACACTGATTCAAAGCATTTATATAGTATCAGATCCACGACGCAATTTGAATCGTTGGATGCTGGTCATGAAAGTAATATATACAATATTCATAATAGCAAAGCTGGTGAGTGAACGAAATAGAAATTGTGCGGCGAGTAATTAGGACTGATTCTTTGGGAGCAAAATTAACCCCAGAATTAGTAGAGTTAAATCGACCCTGTTGAAGCCAACATATGTAAGTACCAGTCAACATTATTCCCTATGGTCATCTGCATTATGTCATATGTGTATCTGTGTAACTACGATAGGGAGTGTAATTAATATGTGCGATGAGGATCCTTCGAGTGTTTGATTTATGTCTGGTATGATAATACTCGATTGCTTTTACCAGAATTTCAAGATTTTTTAAATCAAGTCACCAGTGTAGTTAGGTGTGAATGTATATTGCTGTTAACTATATCGTACAGGTGTTTAACCACCACGCACCCTGTATATATATAAGTATTGACAGGCGGGAAAGTAACATATTGCAAAATATCTGACCTAAAATAATCCTTTAGTTGGAATGAGACCAGGGATTCAGTTCTTTTCGGAGCGGAATTACTTATTGTAAATCTTACTAACGATGCGACGCAGTCTCAAAGCTAAGTGAATGACATACGATTATGTATTAGTACATTATGCAACAAGTCTATAATGGCCACAACTTACTTTCCAAAAAGAATTTATTATTGACTTAATGCTCCGATTGCAGTGAACCACAGCATGGAAATTTAGAATTGAATTTTGGAAATTATAAAACTCGCTTCGCTCACTTTATAAACCTACTCGTGTCTTGATTACCATTATAGGCGAGTTGCATACGATTGTTTATATTCGATGATAATTATA
The DNA here is from genome assembly GCA_946902985.2 of Meconema thalassinum. Lineage (NCBI taxonomy): Eukaryota > Metazoa > Arthropoda > Insecta > Orthoptera > Tettigoniidae > Meconema > Meconema thalassinum. The sequence continues at coordinate 130,126,596 of OX336391.1, read as the reverse complement.
ACTTTATTTTATAATCGAACATAGATATTCAAAAATTTGCACCAGTTGCATTTACTGAACAGAGCACATGCGACGCAGAGGATACCTTGTATTTGAACAAGGCTTCCTCGCATACCCCACTATGACACTAGCCACGCAGTGAAATTTAAAATAGGAGACCGTGGGAGTCAGTGCAGGTGCGATGCTATCCTTTCCTAATTGGTCAAACAGCTGTACCGTAATGAAAATCTTAAGCACTGATTGTTGAAGAACAATTGTCGTAATGAAACTTGAACTATAATGCGCCTCAATACGATGCAGTTTCGTGGCATATAATATTTATATTTCGGCATGGTCGAACATAAACAAATATAATACATGTGGTACAACTCTATGGTGCACTCTGGGTAACGCTAAATAATCTAGGATTCACTTGAGATATTAGTTTATCATGAATGTCTGCAAGAGTCAGCCTTGACCCCAGTAGACAAGTGGACTTTTGTGTAAGTGCAACTTGGCGAATGCAAGATAAATATGATTACATGAACAGCGGTTCCGATGAGCTCCATTCCTTGCAGATTATTTCTTCGGCGCTCCAGACGTAGGGTTGGAGACACTAGCCCGTCCTGAAGACTCCAGTTACCCCACGGAGACGTCACCAAGGGGAAATGGCTGTTGATACGGTAAACCTCAGTCAGCTGTTGGCCCTCTGCTACCAGAAACTCGCAGTCGAAAGGGATATACACATCTCTCAAGATGTCCTCAATACTTGGACTGGAGGGCTCCTTGAAGAGTAGCCAACGAGAATCTGATGGATGCAGCTGGGAGAACAGCTGAGACAGATATAAACAGCAGTGAAAAGTTGGCTCCATCCAAGCAAGCATCTCATCATTCATCAAAAGTTAAGGATAGACACAGTAGTACAATCATATTAGGGCAAAATTTGGCCGCATACGGAAAAAATTAAATTACAACGAATTTCTTCAAAAACATGTTCTATAAGACCCCCTAAACATCCCCAGAAAATCGCCAAAAATCGGGCTTGGGGAACACCCTTAAATTTTCAAAAAACGCCCGCCATCTTGGATTTTTCAAAAAACAGCAATAATGAACGAAAAGTAGAAATAAGGTGTGGTTTTCGCCCAATGTTGTATTTCGACTTCTAGGTGTTGTACCTACTATGAAAACTCACATTCCAGTTGGGTACTGTACCATTTCCCTCAAGCGTTAGTTGCAGCACTGATCTGAAAGATTTGTTTTGTGGCGTGACAGGTGACGGATTCGGTGAGGCTGGCCCGAGCCGAGCAGAGCCGAGGTTCTCCGAACTGGCAGACGCAATAGCAACATTCAGAACAAGTGCGCAGCGCAGATCCAACTTATTGATTAAATATTGAAAGATCACCTCATCTATAATAACGGGAAAGAGAAGATTATTTATCATTTTCAGCATTTTACCCAAGATGTATTGACATTGTACTGGCGTTGAAGAGCTCATTTCTTTGGCAAGACTTCACGATATATGACAGCTATGTTGACCATGCACCAACGTTTTGTTTTATCGATCTACGCACCGCGAGAGTAGGGCATGACCACCCTCGTGAATATGCGGGCAGTTCGAGCAAGCCAGATTCTGATATATCTCTGCCCATAGAAGAACGATCTACGAGCGCGATTATTAATCACGTATCGCGGAGTGCAAGGCTCACTTGAAACATGGTGAGGCCATCGTTAGGATGTTGGAGTTGTGTGACGAAAAACTCTAACATAGGCATTTCAGTAATGAGTGATATTTTTACGCTGAATTTGTGCCGTGTAACGTGCAAGTTTATTCATGCCACATTCACATTAAGGCAAGCGCTTTAAAACGAGTAACGTTAACTTTGGCGAGTGTACAGTGATACCTGCAGTAGACTTTTACTTCAGAATCGTGCTACTTCCATGGACACAAGTGTTGTTACACTTGAGCACTAAATGAACTATTTCACTCATTCCTCTCATGTTACTGACATGATAAACGACAAGGCGTCGGGAGGATGGTTACTAATGAACGTATACCTTATAGCTATGGCTAGCTAAACATTTATACATGAATACTGCGGTGTAGGCAACGCACTATGCATTCTACGGAATGGAAACTGACTTTTTTTTAAAGCGTCATCGCTAGTGCTAAATTTTCTTCTACCATGTCAATCCGTCATGACATGATGACATTAAGATGCAATTATCGCTTCGGGCGAATGCTACGACTCTGTGACGAGACTCTTATTCGGAACGATATCGTCAGTACGTGGAGTGCGGTAACGACCGGTGTTTTTCGTGTGGCTGTCTGGAACCCGAGCGTCGAGGATTGGCCGTCCAAGATTCGATTCCATCGACATTCCAGGAGGACCCACGGCATTTCTACGTATAAGGAAGACTTGATATGGGAAGCATATCTTTGCTTTCGAGTCCATCATCGTCAGGCGAGAAGGTACAGCAAATTTACACCCGTCAGTAGTAGTAATGCATGAATATTATAATGTTTTAGTAACTGTCATATTTTCTTTTTCTTAGTATAGTCGATGGGTAGGACTTAGACTTGACGTCTTACCCTTGGCTGGTCCTATTCTCGGATGGATTTTGATTCTTTTTAAAAGAATGCATCCATTTTGTAGTGTGTTTTTACACAAGTTATGGTAACTTATGGTAATTTATATGGGAACATTTTTGTCGTAGTGAAGAGAGTCGACTTAGGGAAAGTTTCTATTATAGTTATTTTGAATTTCCCTCGTGGTTTATGTTTTCCTTTTGCCGCGTTTATTCGCATTCGCATTTATCGACGGATCTATTTTATAGAGATCGTTCTGATTGTTGGTTGAAGATTTGTCAATGTTCGTTTGAACATTTTTCTTCGTCGTGTTAGAGAGTTGTGACGTTTTTGAGCTCACTATTGGACTGATAGGATTTATTTTTGTTTTTGCTAAGAGAGATTTCCAGTTTTGGTGCATTGTGGAGCCAGTAGGGTTTTCTAGTCGACGATTTTGGTGTTTATCGTTTCGATCACCCTCGTTGATGGTGTAGGAACCCTACATTATACCATAGATTTACAGTTATCGAACTAGATTGCAATATTCTACTATCAGGAAACGTGTACTCCTAGACGCGAGCACGTATAATTTATGTAATGATCTTTTATCGATGGTCCACTCGAGCAGGAATATTTCTTTTTATGATTGAAAATCTTGATCCTATTGAATTTATTGTTTTGACACACGAATGTCATATCAATTTTGAGCTGATAGAAATCCATTTCATATATGGTATTTTTCAGAATTTTCAATGCGGATTATAGTCTAGTAAAATCATTCTGAACAGCATTTACAATCTTTTCTTCGACGAGAATCTCCGATAATCGAATGTGGAGGCATGTCCTTTAATAGACGTGTGATTGTAATAAACTACTGTAAAAGCATTAACAATAAGTCTAATAATCTGTTGGAAAAATAAGAGATAACATTTTTAGACAATCTATATGAAGTATAACATCCTGTATAACTCTAGAAACGCAAATATCAAGCAAACTGAAATTATTGAAGTATATTATTGATGAAAGCATTCATATCACCAGTGAGGGTGACTTATGATTATAAATGTATAAAAGGAAATTTTGAAACAATCAATACTCGGTGGAGTAGATTTATCGTGTGGGTAAGACCATGTTCTGGTACCGTTGAATAAGATTAATAATTAATTAATGTTTGAAATAATTATGATGAAATCCTTTGCTGAATGGAAGGTGAATAAGTCAGGTGTAGCTTGAAACAACCATAGATTTACAGTTATTGAACTAGATTGCAATATTCTACTATCAGGAAACGTGTACTCCTAGACACGAGCACGTATAATTTTTGCAATGATCTTTATTATCCAAGTTCTGAATTTAATTGCAATGCTAATAGTTACATAATCATCCCTTTGATGAATTCTCAGATTAATGTCGAATGAATTTGATTTTTTCTTGCTTATTCTCACAAGACTTTATTGGGTCCAAGGGACACCAAACATTTATGATATTACTACCACGAAACCACTACTGACTTATACAAGTTACACTTATGGAGGTTGTACAATCTTCGTCTTTTGCTATGACACTCTGAGAGGTGTTAAAACCACTTGTATATATGTACAGTATATTCTTTTTCATGGTTATTATCAACATGTATAGTAGGGAAATTACCCACTGGATCGGGACCATTCTGATATTTGATTTAATATTTGTTTGGATCATTTTTTTTAATGGGATTTTGCAGCCCATTCTCGTGTGATGGATTTATCCTTGCTTTTGTGTGATTTATTCTTGACCACTGTCGAGTTGACTAATGTTCATCAGTTTTTTATTCTGAGGGTATAGCACTTTGCTATGTCATTTTTGTGAATAAAATATTTTCAATTCCTTTTAATTCGACATCGTGGTGATTTATAAAAGTAAGTGAAGGTCACGTTAAGAAAGCCATTGCTGGGTATTTCTAGGTGTTTCTACGCCTGAGATCACACTCCTGTGTAGAACTCGTGTTCTTTGAGCTGTCGTTTTTCAGCGTTTGGCCATGGTTTTTCTTGACGTTGTCTGGTTAGTTTTTCCTGTGCCCTATTATCCCCATCTCTTGCTGGTAGTATGTGGTGGTTTTCATCCGGTGCTTTTCAGGTTCTACGATCCAGTGATCTTCGTGGGATTTCAGCAAGCTGATTGTAGGTAATTTCGGGTACAATACCGTCTCTAAATTTTGAAAAAAGAAGTATTTTCTCCGTTTTTTAAATAAATTAAAAAAGCGTTCTCCTTAACTAAAAGTGATAAAAAGGTGCTGTTTTCGTCTATATAATTAATTTGACTTTCAGAACTTCTGTTTATTATATTACTGCGTATGTAAGATGGGGAACGTCCTTAAATTTCAAGAAAGAAGCACTTTGCCGACGAGTCTACCTCTTAACAACACGTCCCTTTGCTGGCATCCAGGCAGACTCGAGACGCCAAAGACTTGAAGAAATTCGTTGAGGGGCTAAAACAACATTCTCCCTTTAAGAAATCCAAAGACCTCGTCTCCCTGTCAAATGGAATAATTGCAGACGAAATCGTCAATTGGGATTTGGCCGAAGAATTGGGCGAAAAGGCGCGGAGAAGTGTTGTGGGGAAGCCATTTGACACCGTCACTCTAAAACGGAAGGATAAAGTCACAACTTTCGCTGCCATGAAGGAGACACTCGTGATCAACAAGGAACCGTCGTTGTAAATCCCAACCAATTGTTCCACCGCATCGCTTGTGTCGTCAGAACCGAGGAGGAGTTGGAAGACGTCTTACTTCACGAGGTGGCGCCATATCTCCAAGCTTTGTTTGACAACGTTGGGCTCCATGCTGGCGTTAAGTCGAAGATAAAGCAGGTTATAGACCAAGTCACCAAGGTGAGCAGTCAGATGCCTGATAACCCCAAGTTCGTTCTAGATAGTGGCGATCTTATACACCGCGTGCATTGGCCTCGCCCAGCAACCTACGACGATGTGTTCAATGCCTACAAGGACTACGTACGAAGGCATTACGGGGAAAGTGTCATTATAGTATTCGACGGCTACGAGGCGAGCACTAAAGACGCTGCAAATGGTCGCCCTTACATCGGAAAGTCGTCAGCTAGGGTAGAAGTGACATCTTCCAAAATTTTGACTGCACCTAAAGAACAGTTTTTATCCAATGTTGACAAAAAAAAACGAATTTCGTATACCCTCCAGGAGCAGCATTTCAGGCAGCAAACATCCCAGTCCTCCATGCACCCAGTGACGCGGATGTTTTGATTGTAGAAACTGCAAAAAGAGAGGCCGAATCTGGGGAAAGAGCAGTCGTAGTCGGCGCCGAATCAGATCTTCTTGTTTTAATAGCAGCCTTGACGCAGCCGGACCATTCCATGTTTTTGTTATTTCCGGATATCTCAACGAACTCCCAAAAGATTTACAATAGTAAGGAGCTGCATTAAGGTCTCCGAGAAATGACAGCTCACTGTTTGTCCACGCAATGATGGGATGTGATACCTCATCCGCCTTTTATTACAAGAGACCCACTGAGAAAATCAGGATCAGCTTTTTGCGAGATGTAAGATTCCGGGATATACCCTGCTTAACGCAACATTTCACAAAAGTTATGGCACTGCAACGTATGCAAAGAGCAACATAGAGAAAATTGGATAATAAGCACAAATGTGGACAACATTATGTTTGCCTCCAAAATGAAAATTGCAGGTACTGAAATTATAAACATCTATAAGCCTCCCTGTCCACCTTGGATCTTGAGTGAGACCATCCAGAACATTCACCACCCAGCTGTAATCCTCGGAGATTTTAACAGCAAGAATACTAACTGCGGTTATAATTATACCAACAAAGAGGGCCAAGGTGTGTCGGAATGGGCTGATGCAGAAGACCTTTTTCTAATACATGATGCCAAAGAAAAGGGCTCCTTCCACTCTGCCAGATGGAATAAGGACTATAACCCTGATCTGTGCTTTGTCTCAAAGGACTCGTTTGGTAAACCCCTAAAGTGCAGCAGGAATATTCTAGACAACTTCCCCCGAAGTCAGCACAGACTAGCACTTGTCAAACTTGGCCTAGAAATGCCTGTCGTCAGATCAGTTCCACTGCCACGTTGGAATTTCACCAAAGCCAACTGGTCAAAATTCACCAGCCAATTGGAACATAATATACAGTGGATCCCACCTAAAATAGGTAATTACGAGCGCTTCGTTGGACTAATTTGTGCTATTGCAAGGAAACATATCCCAAGAGGATACAGAAGAACCTATATTCCTGGTTGGAGTCCAAAATGCAATGAACTATATGAGGAGTATAAACTCGCCAGTGATCCTGAAGTTGCCAACGAACTACTACAGTCTTTAGACTCAGCTAGAAGAGAAAAATGGACCAACCTAATGGAAAATACGAATTTTCAACACTCCAATCTAAAAGCATGGTCTCTTTTAAGGAAACTTGGTAGCAGCACTCCAAAATTCAGTTCCAAGTGCTCCAAGATAAAGCCAGATGCGATAGCAAGCAGATTAGCTACTCTGACAAGAAAACCTGCCGATACTGACAAGAAAGAGGCAAAAAGAATTCAGTTAGAACTAAAATCTAAGATGTTCCATGCAGAAACAACATCCCAGTTTACAGCTGATATCACGGCTGCTGAAGTTTCAACTGCGCTAAAAGAAGTAAAATCAGGAAAAGCAGCTGGGTTGGATGGTCTTTATCCAGAATTCCTACAACGTTGTGGTCCTCGAACAATTGAATGGCTTGCTAAATTTTATAGCAACATCTTACGCGATGGTCAACTTCCACCAGCACTCAAAAGAACTAAAGTAGTTGCTGTACTCAAACCTGGGAAAAGTGGAGATAGCGCAGAAGATTACAGGCCTATTGCCCTCCTGAGCGTCTGTTACAAGCTGCTGGAAAGAATAATATATAATAGAATCTCAATTACAGTTCTTGAGCACATACCAAATGAGCAAGCTGGCTTCAGACCAAAGCGCAGTTGTACTGACCAGGTGTTGGCCCTAACCACTCACATAGAGAGAGGATTTCAAGTTCGAAATAAGACCGTATCTGTGTTTGTGGATCTCACGGCAATATACGATACAGTTTGGCGTAAAGGAATGATCCTCAAATTCCTGAAAATAATCCCTTGCAAGAAACTTGCCATCCTACTGAATAATATGCTGGTCAACAGAGTGATTGAAGTTCACCTAAATGGCAACGTAAGCAGATCTCACAAACTAAATGATGGATTACCACAAGGATCGGTCCTTGCCCCATTGCTGTTCAATATTTACACCGCAGACTTACCTCCTACTAGCGCTTGAAAGTTCGTATACGCTGACGATCTTGTATTGACAGCTCAGTCCAACGACTTTGCAACAGCAGAAATCGTACTTACGGGAGATCTCTGCAGACTCGATAAGTTCTTCAAAACCTGGAGACTAAAACCAAATATAGCAAAAACAGCGGTCAACTGCTTTTATCTGAGCAACAAACAAGCCAACTACATTCCTAGGGTTCAATACCAGGGTCATCTACTGAAATTCAATCCTCATCCTAAATATTTAGGCGTCATCTTGGATCGAACCTTGACTTACAGTGATCATCTAGGCAAAACACCTGCTAAGATCAAAACCCGCAACAACATTCAGCACAAACTCACAGGAACGGGCTGGGGCCCAACAGCATCCACCCGAAGAACTTCAGCACTTGCCCTAGAGTATCCAGTAGCAGAATATTGCTGCTCAGTATGGCTTAACAGCGCCCATGCAAAGAAGATAGACGTACAGCTGAACGACACAATGAGGACTGTATCAGGAACCATCCAATCTACACCTTTGGAATGGTTACCAGTACTCTCCAACATCCCGCCTCCTCATCTTCGAAGACAAATTGCACTGAAGAGAGAATGGCTTAAATGTTGTGACAACCCTCTTCTGCCAATTCATCTAGACTGCTCACCTAAAGATCTCAGGCTGAAATCCCGGAATCCATCTTGGAGACAAGGAAGGAAGTTGGTCCAAGAGCAGTTTCAAGTGAATGAAGCTTGGCGCAATGAGTGGCTGACTTCAAATCCAGGCGGATTAGGTTTTATCTCGGATCCAGTTAAGAAGCCCCCTGGTTTCGACCTTCCCAGGAAAATCTGGACGTCGCTGAACCTCATAAGAACTCAACACGGGAGGTGTCAGTTCTGGAAGCACAAATGGAAAATTGCCGAGAATCCTTTCTGCAACTGTGCAGATGTGCCTCAGGCCATCAGTCACATCGCTATGGATTGCCATCTCCTCTTCAATGGTCCAATGAAGGAGATTCGTCAAGCTAGTGATGAAGCTTTAGAATGGTTAAATAAATTAGATATCCAGCTCTAACAAAACTGAAGCTGTACATACTGTAGAATGTGAATAATTGTATATTGCATCTTCATGCCATACGCTTCAATAAACTACACAACGACCAAAAACTCCGCAAAACAGTCGCTGTTTTCCTGGACGAAACCGCAACACAAGATAAAATTGCAGCTGCAGGTAAATTATTCCTTTTCTTTCGTACTTGTTCTTATAATACCGGTATGATAGTTTAATTCTCTGACTACTATAAGTCGGTATACTGTGCATTACCTATGTTTTGTTTGATTCAGGACAGGAATTTATCATCAAGCTCTACGGAGGCAAACCAGGAGAGGGCCTTGACAAAGCACGTTTTAAGAAGTACATCCAAACCGTGGGAAAGAAACCACCAAACTTCATCATGAATCTTTCTAGCCTTCCTCCTTCTTCCGCTGCGGCACGTCAACACAGTCTGCGCGTCTACCACCAGGTTCAAGCTTGGAAGGCAACCGTCTTCCACCGCAAGATTGGGGATGGGAACTCGAATGTGGAAGGCACATTCCCATTCAGTCTACGTTGCCGACCGCGCCTGAACGTCTTCTCCTCTTGGTAAGGTGTGCATGCAAGGGAGACTGCACAAGAAACTGCGAATGCAGGAGAGGAGGCCTCCCATGTACCACCATGTGCGCCGTATGTGCAGGAGATGCATGCCTGAACAAATTCACTTTCTTTGATGACGAGGAAGAAGATAACCCGGAGCAAATCGAATAAGAAACCAATGATGCCGCCGCCGCCCTCTCTGCACAAAAGAGGTCTAGCATCGCCCCCAAAGAAACCTCAAAGAGAAGACGAGTTGTAAACAAATGAATGTTGTATTAATATGTGTCAATGCCTAATAAATGTTATTTTCAATGTAAAATGTCTGCAATTTGTTTATTGTTGTTTATAGTACTAATATTTTGTAATGTCAGTTTTAGCTAAAATGATTTTTTTTCTAACCTTTGAACATCGTAAATCCATTGTAGGCTACATGTTCTTGCCCCAAAACAGTAAATGCTCTGCTATGAGCATTAGATTTTGTTTATGCAATATAAGAGTTTATTATGACGTGTTTTTTTCTAATTTAGGGACGTTCCCCCTCGTATATATCCAGTTATTTGATGTACACAAGTTGTGAAAGTTAATCTAAACTAGTAGACAGCTTAGCATCCTTTTCACTTTTTGTTCAACAGTTACATCGATTTTTTTTACAAAAATCTAACATATCAAACGTCATTTTTTGGAAATTTAAAGACGGTCCCCGACTTGACTGTTAATATTAAGTGCAACATCAAGAGTTAATAGTAAGTACAACATCTAAAAGTAGAAACACAAGTTTTTGGGGAAACCACATTTAGTTCTTACTTTTTGTTCGTAAGCTATAGCATTTTTTTAATCCAAAAATTTAAGGACGGTCCCCGACTTGATTGTGAGTTTTCATAGTAAGTACAACATCTAAAAGTCGAAGCACAACTTTTGGCGAAAACCGCACCTTATTTCTACTTTTCGTTCATAAGTTATAGCAGTTTTTTTTCAATCCAAGATGGCGGACGTTTATTGAAAATTTAGGGGTGTTCCCCAAGCCCGATTTTTGGCGATTTTTCTGGGGATGTTCAGGGGGTCTTATAGAACATGTTTCTGAAGAAATTCGTTGTCATTTAATGTTTTCCGGCTCGAAGCCTAATTTGACTGTACTACAGAGAGATGTATTGTTCAAAACATATTTTATCTTAAAATTGGTTATAACTTACATAATTTTATTCAGAAGGTATGCAACACAGGAAATACAAAACGTATTGCATAGGATTTTACTCTCAGCCCTTTCTTTAATAATAGTCAAATAATAAGATTAATGAAGACACCAAAAGTGTGTTCAGAGATTAAGAGCTCTACTTGGTCCTTGAACATAGGTACATTTCAAAGTTTGAATATTCTACACTAATCGTGAATCGAATATACAAGAAATATTGAGCCCATATCACTGTAATCTCTTTTTGATTGCAAACTTAACCCACTGCCTCGTTTCCTAGCCTCACCTATTGCAGTAAAATGGTCCCCGTGCTTCATTGAACTGTAGAAGAAATGGTGGACTTAGTCGCAATATGTTTTACTACAGTACAGCCACTCAGTGCCGGCTCTGACGTATGGCGATGGTGGGAGAATAGAGATAAAACTAGCGCTTAGAGACAGCCCAGCGGGGCTAACGAAGTGACCCGAATGCTCACGAATATAACCGATCAGCCAACCTCTTCCACGCACTATATAAGACAGACCAAACGCGGCATGATCCTTGGCCAGCCATTGTTCTTTCATTTATCGACGGGCTATTTGTTCTGTGAATAATCGCTTGATTTGTCATTCTGTGCGTTAATTCGTAGAGTCTCAGGCATTCACTGGACAAATGAAATAAACTTAAGTCCAGTCGCTGAGTCTCGGGCAGGGTGTCCATCCCCTTATCTCCACTAATATCTTCCCTGGCCCTTTCTCAACAGTTTGTGAATTGCTTGCAAAATCCGTTTCATGTACCCGAGTTTCTAGTGAACAAATATATTTCACTTGCGAAAAAATATTTTTCTTTTACAGTAAGAGACAGAATATCTAATTTTAAATAAATCAAGTGAAGTTATGTTAAAAAAGTCATTTTGATAAAATGTGTAAAATAAAAACACAGAATATTAATTTTAAAGTAAAAATATCTAAAACAAATGTAATTATGATCAAATATGTAAAATATGTAACAAGAAAATGTAATTAGATGATAGCTAAGGTTCTAATTCAGGGACATTCATCATTTTTAGTTATGTATAAGCAAAGGGAAGGAATGTGTATTTATATAAAAATCCCAGCCCTAATGATCGATCTTGGTTGTAAAGTTTCGGGTACGTTCGGTTTGCCCCTCTGCGCTGTCTCGGTGCGTGTCCAAAGATCGTGAAGGGGGATGGATGATCGGTTGCGGTCGTGAGTATTCGGGTCGCTTCGTTATCCCCGCTGGGTTGTCTCTAAGCGCTAGTGAGATAAAGAAAACAGTATAGCCAACTTACGGCAGTGAGAAGCTGTTAATAAAACCCTGAAACTTGCCATTATTGTAATTCTTGGCTAGCGTCTTCACTATGTAACATGGATGTCCCACACCCCATTTGCAATGTTATGCATGATTTTGTTACTCCGACATATTGCGGTTACAAAGCCTTAATTCTTCGATCGCAGTGGAATTCCGCCTAAGTGGGTAAAGTCGCTTACTACCATAAAGAATGTTGCCACCTGTACCAATCAGCGGTTTTCCCAGTAAGCTGGTCTTTAAATTTAGCTCGATATTTCCATGGCTCTCTTCTGAGGTCCAGTTGCTCTGTGTGTTATTAGTGCAGGTTTGTTGTTATATTGTCTTGTGAGTGCACACTTACCGGTTAACTGTGTGTTAGTATATTACTTTAGTTATATGGTCAGCGGTTCGTCAGTATTCATTTAAAAACATGTGAAATATATTATGTAGTCCACGCTGTTTTATATTTGCGGTTCAGAACAGGCAACGGTGTCTCCCTCCCTCATGAGAAATGTCAGAGCCGGACACTCGTTGGTTGGACTGTAGTAGCCTAGGCAACGCGTACCACTTTTCCATAATTTTGTTTCCTAATTTTTGGGTGGTGAAGATTAAGTGATCTGAAGTCCTAATAACAACTGAACAATCCGACGCTTAGAATGTGTAGTAGTTTCACAACCTCTGAGAATATAGTATTACCAATTATCCCACCATATTAGACGGTATGTCTATACAATGATATAAAGAACACAGAAGCAGACAAAGACAACCCAACACAATATTCGTGGCTAACGAAAGCGGAATAACGTATACCAGGTTGCACTTTTGCCCCGTACGTTCTATTCATATGTGATCCGCATGTGATAGTGATGAAAGGGAGGTTTGATAACTGCTTTCCTAAGGGGTAACAAGCAGGTTACGTCAGAATCCCAAGTGATAACCAGACGGTTGTTCGCTGCATGTTCCTCAGCGCCACCCTTCTAACGCTCCCCATTGCGTTATGAAGCCTCGCATAATGATAAGCTGGTAATTGATACAGCAGCACTACGTATCGGCTGTGGTGCCCACGAGCACACATAATATTAATCTATGGCGAATCTGATCGCAATCTATTACGTTACGATTTACAGTTTAGTGACATATGCGGCACTTACTCTCTTTAAATATTGCCCAGTGTTTTGCTTGCTGTGGAAGAGTACTCGGAGATCTTTGTTGGTCCCGTACTTCGCCGAGTGACTTGAATCCTCCATATTTACACAAGTTGACAGGATAAATTCTCCAGAGAGGAATTTCTGAAGATCTACCAGATTACTCTTCCATTTGAGATCTAAGGAAATCATCAAAACGAAATCCAAACAGTTAATATAAGTTTTGGTAGAAGTGAAATACTATGCATATTTATTATATTGGTACACCTTAGTTAATAATAGTGAAGAAAGTATATGTTACACAAGTTTCGATCATATTATGCCCTTCTTCAGTAACTGTCTGACGTTAATTAAAACTAATGGAAATTTGATTCTAAAATTAATTAAAGCTAATTTAAATACGAGCAAAGTTTATCTCATAATAATTTTCAATAGAATATTCAAGATAACAGATCTGTTAACAAAGAGTGCTTTAAATTGAAGACACAGTAATATACTGTTACGGCTGTGAGTTTGTGTCATCGCTCACCGCATGAGTCACAACTGCCCCAGGGCTGGGCTGTGCCCTGCCTCGTGTATTGCGTGCGCCTTATGCAACAGGGCTACTAGGACAAAGGGATGGTCCAGAATATTCGTGACTGAACCAGCGATGGAAACCTCGAGAAGCCGTGAACCCTGGATGGATCTAGAAGCATTTATTGAGTCACCGGACTGCTATATAAGAGCCACCTGTCAAGCAGTGGTTGTTGTTGTGTTTTACGAGCGAGTGCGAGCGCTTATCCTGAGCGACAGAAGTGTGGAGACTTGCGAAACCCCTAGTGAAGCCGATTCTCTTGACAGCGAAGGGAGTGAGGAGCTTACAGGGGACTGCCTGTGTTTTGAGCGAGCGTGCTTACTCAGTGCGAGAGAGGTCATTGTGGCGAGTTGCAAAACAGTGAGTGACAGACCTAGTGCAGCTATTTTCAGCCAGCGTACGGGACCGGACTCATTAGCGAGAGGATTAACTGTGGTCTGTTGACAAGTGAAAGGAGGCAAGAGGGCTCCATAAGGAAGAGACGTGAGGAAACTGGAGTAAGGTAATAATTGCTTGTATTTACTGAAGAGTGCTGTATCTTCCTGCAAGCAATAAAGCTAACTTCTCTTAAAAGCAGTAATTGGTGTTGTGTTTTCTACCCACCGTAATCCATTTAACAAAAGTGCCACTACGGGGGTGGCACGTAACAATACATTCTTTTTCTGATAAATATGTTTTATAAATGGAAGATTTAAAATAATTTAAAATTTCAAGCACTCTTTGTTAACTGATTGTTTTTATCATTTCAGATGTTCTTGTCGCCTTCGTCGTTATGCTTGGGTCTAACGTTATGCGTTACGGTTACGGTGTGTATGACGTCATGCAGCAGAGTGCACCTCCCGCTCCCCGTTCCCAGCGCGGGAAGCGAGAGCGTGACGTCATGCAGTAGAGTGCACCTCCCGCTCCCCGTTCCCAGCGCGGGAAGCGAGAGCGTGACGTCATGCAGTAGAGTGCATCTCCCGCTCCTCGTTCCCAGCGCGGGAAGCGAGAGCGTGACGTCATGCAGTAGAGTGCATCTCCCGCTCCTCGTTCCCAGCGCGGGAAGCGAGAGCGTGACGTCATGCAGTAGAGTGCATCTCCCGCTCCTCGTTCCCAGCGCGGGAAGCGAGAGCGTGACGTCATGCAGTAGAGTGCATCTCCCGCTCCTCGTTCCCAGCGCGGGAAGCGAGAGCGTGACGTCATGCAGTAGAGTGCATCTCCCGCTCCCCGTTCCCCGCGCGGGAAGCCATCGCGCTAGCTGCGTGATACTTGCAACTTGTTGATCATGAAGCGTTCACGTAATTCTTGCTATCTCTGTACTTGCATTCGTTCGTTAAACTTGTTTACTTACAGTTTACAATTTGTGCAGGGTAGTCAAGTGTGTTAATAATGGAGTCTGTGGATCGTTCGTTAAACTTGCTTACTTACAGTTTACGTAAAGTGTGTTAATAATGGAGTCTATTGACAGTAATAGTGCTATTATATCTACTAAAGCTAAATCTCGTGCTGTAATGCAGTCTGTTGAAAGAGCCCTCCTGAGCCTTTCTAACATAGCACTTGTAGCATGCGTGATTTGAAATGATAGTCTAGTCTCTCAGTCTGACTCTATCTTTATTAGAATATTTTTTTATGAAAAATTATCATCAAATCAATTTTGCTCGTATTTCTATTAGCTTTAATTACTTTTAGACAGTTACTGAAGATGGCCACAATGTGGTCGAAACTTGTATAACATATACTTTCTTTCACTAGTATTGACTAAGGTGTACCAATATAACAAATACCCGTAGTATTTCACTTCTATTGTAACGTCAATAACGAAACATTTCAATATGATTCATTTCATATCTTTACATGAGTTTTGGTGTTTCATTTGTTACTAAAATGGTGCAGTCCCTTCATTTCAATAACCGTAGACTCACTCTAGATCGCTAAGCAAATACCATGATAATGCTGATAATTGTTATTCTCCACAGATTTATAGTCGCTCATTTAACTCATATTTTTATATTTTGATAAAATTCACCATTCTTCGCAGTTTCTCATGCACTAAATATTCTATAGTTTTTGAACCTTACACTCAATCTAAATAACGCGTTAATAAACCGTAACATTCTCCAACAAATCACATTATACCTCACGGCGTGACGTCCATACATTAAGTAGCGAGTGGCGATAACTCTATAGGCCGTACACTTAACAAAAATGGGCAGGTATGAGAAGTTGCCCATATTTCACGCAAAAAATAAACGAGTAGGCGCATGCGCTCTGACTCGCATGTAATGCTGAGGCATCATGGCTGCTGTGTGTGTAGAAGGTTTCCTTATGTGGTGCTTATAGGAACGGAAAAGAGCAAGTTTCTAGGAAAGTAGACACGTCTACTCTTCCAAATAGTGTTGTCATAATATCTCGGTTAATTGAATTAAGGCACCTCACACAAAATCAGTTCATTTGTGAAGTATTTGTCTTACGGGCTGCTTTCAAGTTAGTGTAGCATAAACTGCTGCAAGATGCCACGCGCTTGGGGGTTAGTTCTTTCCGTGTAGTGCCAACTTCTGAAAAGTGCCACTGCGGCGATAATGGGCAGTGACATTGTAGGTAATATGGGCATTATCAAATCACATTTTATTTACTTGAGATCTACTAAGTGAGATTTATTAACTACTTTTACAACAATCTTTGTTATTATGCTAATTAACTATTATAGCATGTCTTTTCACAAAAGTACATTAATTCATTTTCAATATTTTCAATTTTAATTTAGGCCACTATTTTTCCAGATTATGATGCGAAATCGGAATGAACGAGCGGGAATCCGTCACAAATGGGATAAAGCGGATATGTCTCGTGCTGTAATAGCTGTAAGAAACAGTGATTGTGACCAGTTACAAGCATATAGGACTTATAATATGCCAAGACAAACTTTGCAGCGGTATTTGCCGAATGATGAAATCGAGGTGCCGAAGAACGGCCGGAAACCGGAGATGGGGATTGAAGCAGAGAGTGAGATGGAAAGTTACTTGATTCTGCGTCAACAATGTGGGTTCAGGCTTACTAGGAGAGAACGTAGGATTCTGGCTTTTAAATTTATGGAAAGACTTTGTGTCAATCACAGATTTAACAAGGCAAGCAAAATGCCAGGGTGGGAATGGATATATTCATTTCTAAAGAGACATACAAGACTCACTATTCGAAAGGAAGAGAATTTCTCTATAAATCGGGCACTGGGTATGAATAGAGGTAGTGTAAGGAAACGTTGTGACATTCTTGAGCAAAAATGACAGATCTAAATCTGCTAAACAAACTGGATAGAATATTTAATGCTGACGAGTCTGGACTCCAAATGAACACGAGGGGTGGCCATGTTGTTTGTGAAAAAGGCAATAATAATATCGTATGGCCTCGGTTGCCGGGTGCAAGCTTTGTTATTTGGCACCCAGAGGGCAGCTTGCTTGTCAAATTTTGTTGTTCCTTGAAGCACTATGAAAGTCAAGGAAGTTTGATATCTAACAAGTAAGCTCATTGACACTATAGCGCTTTCAAGTAGAGAAATGAGGAACTCCACGTTGGCGGAAAATCCTGCGATTAATTTTGCCAATATGAACACGGCCTACTGAATTCAAATGTGTTTTTAACATGCCAAAATTGTATCGTGGTTTTTTCGTCTTTCAAAAATCACTTACCACAACCAGGAGCGAACCTGCAAGCTTGGAGTTGGTAGACCGACACGATAACCACTCACTCACCGTGGCAAGCAGAGAGGCATAAAGAACATCCACTCAATCAGCCCAAAGGAAAAGGGAGAAATTGTGACATTGCTCGCATGCTGCAATGCCATTGGAATTTTCATGCCACCCACTGTCATTTTTAAAGGAAAATGGCAGCATGCAGGATATCGGGGAGTACTTTCACCAGGAAGTTACGTGTACACTAGCGACAATGGCTATACCAACACAGATATATTCTCTGATTTCTTCAAACATTTTATTTCTTTCTTCAAATTAATTCTTGCTGCACCTGGATTACTTGTTGTTGACGGGCATGTTTCTCACTGTAGACATTTGGAAATACTTCAGCACTGTGTTAACAATGGTTTATCTCTCATGTGTTTGCCTCCTCACAATACTCATCGGTTACAGCCGACAGATGGGTCATTCTTCAAACCGCTAAAGTAATGGTTCAATGAAGACGCGTCTATTTTTGTGAGACACCATGGTCGCTCATTTACGAAAGTTGAATAATGCTCAAGCCTGCGCAAGGCTTGGATGAAATCAGGTACGGCTGGAACTGCTTTAAATGGATTCCAAGCATCCAGAATTTGGCCACTAAATATGGCTGAGATGCCAGACAGAGCATACATTGGGGACGCACTGTCTAACAATGGTGAAACCCATCGATGAAACGCTTGCTGAAGCGCTGCCTGGTCGATCATCAAACTCAAATTCAGGGCCATCCTCGCACCTGTTCCCAGTGGATCTACTGTTCTCTCACCCTCCCAATCTAAACCTCGCTACCTACATCTGTTCTATCCTCGCCGAGAGGGAGTGCTGCAGCAATTCTTAAGGAAATTAGTCCAGTTACAAAACTGAAGGCGATGACTAGTGACCGGGCAAGACTATGTGTACTGCAAGAGAACTTACAAGTGAAGAAAGTCTAGCTTCAGCGTAGAACTGAGCTATCGAGGGAGCCAGTGGGGGAATTGCCAAGCGTAGGCCTCGGCCTAAAGCCATAACGAGCAACGAAGTTGGATGGAACTGCTGTAAATGGATTCCAAGCAACCAGAATTTGGCCACCAAATATGGCTGAGATCCCAGACAGAGCTGTATTTCTCCAGTTTGTAAGGGGAACTATTATGATGAAAATGAGGGCCAGAAATGGGCTAAGTGTTGTGGATCCTGTTCTAAGTGGTTTCATAAGGAATGCGTTTAAATGAAAGGAGATTCTTTCTATTGTGAAGAGTGTAGTGAATAATATTTTGTGATTGTTCTGTTTACGGTATGTCTCAGAATGCTCTCATATGACGAGCTGTGTTGAAACGATTGTTTTCTTTGTTACACATACTGTAATTTAGGCAAGCTTTATGTTCATCACATTATCCGACTCAACACAGTGATTCCTTGTTTATAACTTGTACTAGACAGTGTCTTGGTGAGGTGTGCTTTAACTAACTGAAGAGCCCAATTGCACACCGGGGCGAAACACTGTCATTTTGTTCAGTTATGCCGGAACATTTAGCACAATTTGTGTTTAAATATATAATGGCTCAACGGACAATACATATTTTTCTTTTGAAAATAATATATACAAAATGAATGTATCCATACCAGTTGCCCTAATTATCCTTAAATCGCTTATGCACATATTCCCAGGAAATGTATCCATATCGGCCTAAGAGTTTGGCAAATATGGGCATTTATAGGGTTTGCTACAAAGCTGCACAGTACGCAAACCGTTATGAGTTTGAGGTTGCTTCATGATTTTTCAGAATGGGAAAGGCTCTAAGTTAATAAGGTTTTATTTCCAGAAGAATTGAAGCCATTTTAGTGCTTCTTGTTTTAGATAAACGTTTTGGTGACCATATTTGCCAAGTTTACCCTACCTTTATAAGGGGAACTGATTTGCGTTCAATCACTGATATGACTGAAAGTAATCGAAACCACTCCTTTACGACAGCTCCATCAGTTTCAAACTTTGTTCAAGAAAGCCCTGGCCCTCTTGCTAAAACTTCCCACTGCCCAAATTGCCAATGGTTCGTTTAATGAAACTAAAAATATCTATGGTTTTCTATTACAGCTCCGCAATTCCACACCCTTGGTAAAATTAAAATCCCCCAACAAGTCCTGGAGGAATATCTGGGCCAATGAATACTACAAATGTCTTCCCTTCGAATGGAGACTGTCTGTATATGCTTGCATTAATGAAATCATCCCCATTGGTGACAAAATGAAGTGGCACGATCAAGTAGCTGATGATGCGTGTCCTGTGTGCAACGGCATCTAATATTTGGGTGTGTGTTGAACTCGTCAGATAACCTGCACTCCTGTGATGACTGTAGTAGTGTGTGTAGCTGTGCTCGGGACAGGGATGGGACGTGAAATAAGGTACTGTCCCGGAATTTACCTGGAGGGAATGTGTAAAAATCCGGGAAAAATCACACTCAGGATAGTCGCTGTCAGTGCCAGGATTTGAAACTGTGAACTCCGGACTTGCTTCAGCAACTGCCCTCACGGCCGCGGTACATGTTTTAACGAGCATGGCTACGCCATGAGGTGTTGACATTAAGGATAGGACTAAACACCTAACTGGGTATTGTGGTTTCCTCAATCTGCGTTACATAACATTCTCTGATACAGTAGTAGTGAGTCTATTGACCACAGCTCTTGCTGTTAGTGCGAATAGGAATGATGATGATACTGTTGTGTATACAACACTGGAGTAGACGATGCAGTATCACACTGCATGTATGAAGTTTGTGGGCGCCTGCAGTGAACTTGTACAGGCCACACATTCACCAGCGGTGTATCAATGTGAAACATACCATGCGTGTTGTCTTCAAGAAGACACTGGAACACAACAGCTCTCGAGGAGTAATGGGTCCTTAGGGCAGAAATCAACTCAGAACCGCTCAGCTCATTCATTTGTTGAGTGGCTGGTGACAGGAGAACGAAGAGAAGTAGGAGTGTCCTGCAAGGTGAATGGTACATCTGTAAACACGACAAAATAATCCTTCTCTCAGCACGGTGATGGTGGTAAAACATCGAGGTAATCTTCCCCTTGTGATAAGGATGGAAATGAAAGTGATCACTTCAAAATACTGCCAACTTTAAACTAACATGCACCAAAAGAAGAATTTGATAATATCAACCACAAAGGAAGCAGAAGTTGTTGTTTCATTTTGGGGTGGAATACAGCCACGACGTGGCGTTAAGTTAGGCACAATCCCGATATTTGGTTGACGTAGAAGCGCGAAAGCACTTCTAGACTAACTCAGTTTCCCTTCACGAGGCTGAGTGAACACCGTTCTAATTCTCAGACCACAATCAGATTTTTTGGTTGAGTTGGGTATCGAAACCAGACTTCAGATATGGCAGGCTGGTAATGCTAGGCACTTTACTGCCAGGGGTCCAGAAAGGAAAATAAATATATGAGTTCATAGCTCAGCCATGGTGTTGGGACGGCGTTGCATTGATGGTGGGGGAAGACTATCTCTCTGTCTGTCTCTCTCGCATGCTTCTCCGACTTGTAGAAACGTGCTTTTGGCCCTTCCAACAAGCTACCTTGCCTTTTTGATGAATAAAATCACCAAAATACTACCACTTACCAGTTTGATAATAATAATAATTGTATATGTTGGGCGCCAGGTCGCAACTTGTAGTTGTGAACCATATTTATAAGAATACTTAATAGTCCAGAGCATTCAGAGAACTCTCCTTCCCTGGTCGTGGTGTCACTTAGTCGCCAACCAGGTAGCAATTTATATTGGAGAAGGGGATGCTATACACGTATATCTAACTACTGGGAATAAAATAGCTAGCTTACAGCAAAGTGTAATTAAATATACTCAAAAGACACACAAAATAACATGAATTACGTTAATGATGAATTTACTGAAGTAACGATAAAGCCACAATGCTTGCCTTATGAAGTTCACCGTGTGATAGCTGGTGACTGAATGGAAATAATGACATATTTGACAACATTGAATGGACTCTCTTCGTATCGGTTTCTGTTGACGTAACTGTGCAAGTTACGCCTTTCTGAGCTGCAAATAGTTGTAGATCCTGTAACATGACAACTAGGGGGGCACGGGGAAGCCTAGTAGGTCGCATATTCTCCGCTGCTTCAGTTGAACGTGTCGTGCTCTAGTCCGTTCAATCATTTCGAGGTAATAATTCAACGTACACCTAGTATTTCTTACTAAATAATGTTTTAGATCCCTTATTTGGGGGTGGATCTAAAAGGGAAGAGTTATTGTACTAATTTATAAGGTTGTGCCTAAAAAGGGTAGCTTCCCTTGGCAGGGCAAGCTGACCAGTGTAGAGTGTTGTGGTGTGCTAGGAACTAGGGGGCGTTCCTATGAATAAGGTAGTAGTGTTTGAAGGGATGGGACCCAATACAAGGGTCACTGTTCTGGTCGCTCAGCTGACTGCTTATTATGTAATTGAATCTGCTCGTATCAGCCGAGTGGCACGTGCTGCTTACTGGCAGCCGGGCCGGCTCGGGAAACACAAAGGTACCTGAGTTAGCGCTATTAGACTACCGTCTATCACGTCTTACCGTGACGGGAATAAGGAAGGGCGTTGGGATGTAAAAAGGCGTATAAACAGTAAAGCGTGTGTAGAGTGTGGACCAAGTGTTTATTGGTCAGTAGTTCTGAGTATGAGTCCCTTGTAGGGAATGAGATTATGTTCACAATGTAGTACAAGTTGTGGGTTACGGGTTACAAAAGTAGGAACTCTGAACACGATTGACTGACTCACCTCGGTTGACACAAGCGTAGCATCGGGCCGTCTCGATGAAGCACTGACAATGGAGAGATCCTTTGACCTCATTAGGACGCCTTCTTATACCTTCTGACGCCCTGCTGTCAGCATTGTGTTGGCATGCTGCCCCAGTTAATACTATGTCGCTGAGTGTAATGATTGCGTAAGGCTTGAGCTGCTTTATGGAGTAGCAAGCTGTCCTTACAGTATTAATGGATGTTGTCCCGGCTTTCCAAGGGTTGCCATTTTAGGGGATTTAGCCAGATGCCGGGGGGATGGTCTCCAAGGGGTGCATACCCCTGGGAGGCTGTACAAGCGTCTTCCTTCATTTGTTCGCGTCCTCGCGAACGGGAACGGAACTGGAGGTTGGGATGTTGGCGTAGTGGTTCTTGAAACCCCCTCGTATCTCCTGGTGGTGTCGTATCGAAGTGTGGGTGTGAGGTCAGCCCGTGTTCAGAGGGGAGGGTTATGGGATGTACAGAAATATGTATACACTGATATTGGCATTGTGAAAATGGACATTAACAAAACACAAAAAAAAATTGACATTGCGAAAAATTTGACATCGATAAAATTGACATTGGGAAAAATTTGACATCACAAGAAATTTGACATGTAAAAAAAATGCCCTTGCTATTGCTGGCATATTGCTAGCTTCAAAAAAAAACATTGTTTGTGATGGTGATTCGTTACATAGTTGTGCAGGGAGGAAAAAAACCCAGCTAGACGAGGAATTGTGTCGTCTAGCTTTACCTTGGGGAAAAAGTGCTCCCTGCAAATAGAAAGATAGGAGAGAATAGAAAAAAATGGGTGTTCCAGGGTATAATTTAGGGGATATAATCAAAGTATTTATTTGTTTGGAAAAAAAAAACGGAACACCCTGACAAATGGGGAAGTTAGAAGAAGGAAAAATGAAAGAAAACAAATCATACACATTATGTACATTGGTGGTCTTGATAAGGGTAACAGATATGACCCGATAATAATAACAATAGTAATCCTTACGTTGTAAAATCCCTGACAAGTTGTAGTTGAACATAGTAAACATGTAATGAAGATGAACATAAAAAAAATAATGTTTGCCATGTGGGTACCCTGTACGTATGAGTAACCTTGCCACTCTTGTGGACCCTTGCAACTGTATGACATGGCGAGAAAATACAAAATAATTTACACTTTATAATTATTACTAACATATATATATATAAACTTATAGAGCTCTGTTACCTGGCCAGTTACTGCATACCTCTTATACTTGGCGCGCACCGTGCTATTATGCCTCGCCGACCATTCTATAATCGGCCGTTCCTGGTGAGGTTTAGTGGCTAGTCCACTATCCTCTCCCTGTACTTATTACATAACCTCGTGGTTTTCCGTCGTGGGTCGGAATCCCACCTTAGGGTCGAAGGACCGGCACTTACAAACCTTGTGTCGCCCTTTGAGCCTGAAGTAACGCTACATTTGCGTATTCTGAAATGTTTTTGCGTTCAGTGATGGTCATCATCCCACGTATGCTGTCCACCGCTGACCGCTGGCGTTGTCACCTTTAAGGGTGCAACTAAAACTGATAAGGAGTGTATTTGTGTATGACATGTATGTGTATGTGTGTAATATGTTTACCATAGACATATTCACGTTCTTAGTTACCTGTAAATCAAAACAAAACAAAAATGCATCCATGTAAAGATGTTTATCTCTCGTGGCTCCTTGGTCTTCCTGTGTGGGTAAAAGTGGGTTACTTATGAATATTACAGTGCAATACATTATGATACATGACAGGTATATGTATAACCTTCTTCGGTAGCGCTTAGTTTGGAAACTAAGTGTAGCGCCACCGAAGTTTAACTTAACCTAGGTTAGCCTATTTTAACCTAGTTTATCCTAAGTATTGTCGGGCTTACCTCGGTAACGGATTTTTAGTCACCGAGTGCCGAGATATTCTATTGTGATCTATATATATATATAAAAAATTGCCTTAAATGTAGGTTTATGTTACCTTACAACGAATTGTCATGCCTTATCATGAGTCGTCGGCCTTACCCTGATGCCGGGTTTCTGGGCTATCAGGCGCCGAACGGCGTTATCTTACACTACTTATGGTATATATAAAAAAATTGCTATATCTAAACCGAGAGGGTTGCCTTAATCTATTGCCGAAAGATGCTGTGCTACATTGCAACAGCGTTCAGTAAATTTGCTTAATCCTAGGTTGCGTGTCAAATGCAACCGTCTTACAGCTAAATTTGGACCAGGACGATCGCCTGGGGCAATTAAATCCCCAGGACACCACCCGCACGAGCCCCAGAAACACCGGTTGTCTCTAGGGTCGCTGGATTCCGTTCCCTTAATTCTAGGTGTCGACGTCTATTACTAGTACTAATCTATTCGCAGGCGGCTTACGGTGCCACTAAGCTAACCGTTTCGCCCGCTGTAACTTCCTTGTTCATGACCGTTTGCTGTTCCGATTTATCGTAGTTGAGCCGCCCACTTGGCTCCTGTGAGGAGCGCGCAATGCCCCTCTCTTAATGCCCTCTGGTTGCCCGATGCGTCGCCATTTATGTGGGCATTGGACAGTGTGGTCCAATGGCATAATATTTTCTTCGCCTTTGTCGGCAATCGTGGTTTGCTTTTCGCAATAATCTTCGCCTGTATCGGCAATCGTGGTTTGCTTTTCGCAATAATCTTCGCCTGTATCGGCAATCGTGGTATGCTTTGCGCATTAGTATTCTTCTCCAACGCACAGGAGTTTTGCTTCCCGCTATGGAAGCCGTGCTTCTTAAATTTAAACTTAACTAGAAGTCTAGTCATAATGGGGTCGTCTCTAGGGATGTTTCCCGAGGCCGGCGCTGAGTGAGCTATTTCTCCCGCCATCCTCAGAAAGTCACCCTGCAGGTCTTGGCTTCGACGACCGTGGCACAAAGTGGGTGTAGCATCCCTTCCTCCCAGGGGCGGGTTATGCGCACCTAGGATTCCAGAGCTTGCCCGGCCAGGCCGCGAATGCTTTGACCTTACGTGGTTCGTCTGTTTAGTCTAGTCGTTAAGTTAAGTGAGGTCGCTGCGCTGTCGAGCCAACTGGGGTGAGGGTCCACGTCGCCTTCCCCAGCTCTGCTCCAGTGTGGTTCTCCTGACCTTCGGCTTACACCGTTGTCATCCATCAGATCGTATCAGATTCCTTTGTATATAAAAAAAATGTAGCGTAACCTGTGTAAATGGTTTAATCTCTGTGTAAAATGTAAAATGTTTCCAGTGTTGCGGGGTTGTAGATCTTCTAAGTACATAGGCTACTTCTGGTCTACCATCGCTACGTCAGCTTTCCAGCAATAATGCTTTCTTTACCTTAATGGAGGTGTTAGTAGGGTCCGTAATGTCAGGTACCCTGTTATTAGGAGCTGGGGGTAGTTATTTGTTGAGTGGGCTTAAAGTATGGTAGGAAGGGGTCGCGCACCTTTGGGTTCCACGTTAGTGGTGGCCTAGAACCGGTGGTGGCGTTGGGATGCTCCTATAGTGAGTGGACTGGGGAGGCAATTCCCGGGATCGCAAAGATACGAAAATTTCATGCAGGTTTGATATCAAAATCCCTGGTAAATGGATGGGATACTCATGCATGTGTCTGGATATGAAGTGTCTGCCTTCATGTACGGATAGGTGTGGGGTGGGGCATAATACCAATATATTCCTGTCATGCGGGAGTGTTTAAGTACTAAAGAATGGTCAATATATATCTATGGCCTCCTCTCTCATTTGGAGAGGCGCATTATGCTTCTTTAATGTTTGCTGACCCGCCCCTAATACTCAGGCGATAGCATCGTGGCGCAAGGCGTAGCATGCCTGCTCTTTAGACGCATGAAGTCCATCAACCCCATGTGTGTACTTTGTAATGTAGTGTATCTGTTTTTGGTCGTTTACATGTGTCTGCGTTGTTTATGTTGGGCGTGAGAAGGTTATGGGAAGGGAGTAAGGTGGTACGCTGGTAGCCTGTTCTCCTGTTATCCTCCCTTGGTCCATGTTGGCTTTCTATCCGTCCATTGGGATAGTAAAGTGTCACGACCTAATCTGGTCTGCCCTTCGTAGTGTGAATGTGGCCAGTGGTCGTAGTGCGACTGGTCATGTGCTAGTCATCTGTAATGATTTATTTCGGGAATAGAATAGCGAAAAGAAGTTATTAAGGGGAGGTCCTGTTTCCTCAAAGTCCCTATGTTCGCTCCTAATTGGTGAGCGCGTGTGTGTGTGTGACTATGTTCCGCTACACCACGCGGACGGTTGGTCTGTTATAAGGCTAAGACCTACTGTGTATATTGTGTATGGGCGGGAAGCGCCCGTGGCCTGTCAACGTCTTTGCGAACGTGCCCTTATAGGCCCAAGATAAGTTCCGCTGTGTCACGTCTTGTCCATTGCCAAATGATTTTGCAGTGTGGAAAAAAATGTATGGTGTTATAATTGTTATGTGTTTGTAATTTCACGGTCACTGGCGATACGCAATAGCGTCTAGTCATCGCAGTATTGCAGTGTAAATAGTTTGCAAGTCAGCAGTGGGCATGTGTAATGTCAGGCTGGGACGTTATTGTTTGTCATCCGCTGGTATGTGCTTTTCTGCACGTGTGCAAGTGTGGTCGTTGTTTTTAGATTCCTAGCGGACTAATGTAGCAATTCACCCTAGTTAGGTAATGACGTTATGTGGCCATTGTTTCCTAAGACTTGTGTCTTGCGAAATTTTCCTACCTGCGTCTGGGAAATGTATTCTCTATGTCTGGTGTAATTCGAAATTTTATGTCTGGCTTTTGGTGGGAGGAAATGTAGTATTCCCTGTTCATGCACTTGTATGGGCCAATTTCGGTGTGGTTGGAAGTCTGGATAACTGCTTTCCCTTGTGTCTAAATTTTTACTGGAACTCAGACCCGTGACCTTATGTCATTTTCTGTGTTTTATGTTTGCGTTGTGTTTCAGGGCTTGGGGCTTCCCCAGTGTGGTTTTTGCTTGTGTTCCGTGTACCAAAAATACCATTGGATAGTTAGTTTTTGGTACGAGTGTGGTGTGTGGTCGTGGGTTCGAATCCGGTTGTCTGTAAAGACTTGGTGTGATCATTTCCGTGCCGCATATATTATGGCACGTTCCCGTGGATGCGCAATGCGCAAATGAAAGCATGCATACCTGTGTAGAGTTTGTATGTTTTTGATTTCCCCTCGTAGTGTAATTTTGGAAGATATGGGGTCTCTAAATCGGGCGCGAATGATGCCGTGCGTTCTGCTCCGGGAGCTGTTGTCTGTAAGCTTGCAGGTTATCACTGAGGCCTGCGTTGCTGCTGAGTATGGTGGTATCGGATTACAATGTCTTGCGCGCTCGCTTGTTACTTGTCTTGTTCGTGCTTTTGCTTCCGGCACGCGTATGTGGGAACTTGATAGCTGTCCGTTGTAATTGCGGGCAGGCTCTTCGTAATGGAAAAGAACCTTCTACTAACTATTTTTGTGTTCCCAATTGTGAGTTACTGTGACGTGGTTCGAGTATGTCCCTCCAATGGTACGAAATGTCATTATGCCCGCGTGTCTCCGGGACAGTTGTGTGGAGTGTTAGGATCGTATCCAGGTTCGGTCCGTGGGCTATTTCTTGGCCCTCTTTTCACGCCTGCCCGTGGGATTACTTCCTTTCCTTTTGGCAGTGTTTTCCGCCTTTACGTGTACCTATGTATTAAATATATATATATGTTTAACTTGGCCACCTTTCTTTCATCGGGCCTAATGCCTGCGTCATATTTAAAAAAAATGAGCTATGCCCCGCTCTGGATTAAGAGAGCACTTTGAAAGAAAATAATAGCAGGTGGCGATAGTCTCTAAAAATTATGTCGTGATCACTATAAAAAATGTTTAAAAAAAATGGTTTTTGGGACCTGAGTGTAGTATTTACCATTTTGGTAACGTGAGTACTACCGTAATCTGGTTACGTCTCAGGGGAATCTGCCGATACTGTCTAGTACACATTAGGAAGGCCATTGCAAGACGTAACTGATACACTTGTATCCACGTCACGAGCAAAGCCAGTGCACTGTGGGAGTCAAACCTGCCCTTCAAAGTAATTGTATCTCAACAAAATGACAGTGTCTCGTCCCGGTGTGCAGTTGGGCTTTTCAGTTGGTTAAAGCACACCTCACCAAATTTTTGAAATTAGTTTGAGATTCTCAATTCCTGCCACACTTACGGCTTTCGCCCGCAACAAGAGAATCTATCGTTCTGTGGAACCCTAACATAGAACGTTTAGTCATTTCTACTTAGAAAGACTCACTTAAGCTTCATGCTGTGATTTTATGCTTAAGTTGTGTTCAAAATATCTCTTTTTCGGCCTGAAGCCTGCTTGGCTTCCACTTGGCTTAGCATATTAGAGCCTCTACGTTATGGCGTTAACCACTTCGCCCACTAACCATTGATGGCCTGAGAGAAAAAATGCCATGGTTCCGAAAAAAAAACAAGAAGGATTTAGAATTGTTCCTTCTAATTTGGCTATGTTGCACTGTATATACATAAAATAAGAAAGAAAAATATGCAATTTTATGTTTATTATGTACTTGTTGGACTATTTTCTTATCGCCCCCGTGTAGAAGAACTTATGTGGCCTATAATGTTGGTGTTAGCGATGTTAGTTTATTTCTGTGGCCCTGGTGGAAGTCGTTATCCTCTTTCGAGCTTAAGTGCTCAGAAAGGTGAAGGGTTTTGCCCTGTTATTAGATTATAGGCCTCTGAAATCCACTGGGGTGTTCCTTTGCTACCTTCCGGCGGAATTTGTAGCAAAGTAAGCTTTGGCCTACTTCCACCGTAGCGCGTGTCTATAGGTTGGAGTGTACCTGTATTCGAGGGCCTAATTGTGTTTGACGCTGCCCTAGTAGATTTTACGGGAGTGTGTATATATTTGCCTGCGTGGTTTTGTGGGGTAGGTGAGAACACCTTTCCTAATCCCCGTGTACTGTGTGGTAATGCCTGGTCCCAATGTGCGTACGTGTATCGTGCATCCTGAGGGCCTAATACCGGTGTTCGCCTTCGTTCTGGCAAATTTGCCCTTTGAACTGGCGGTAAAGGTCGCTTAATGGCTTGTGTCTGGCCTAGCAATGTGGTGGCTTGTAGTCTGACCGCTTTTCGGCCTGTGGCCAAGGCAGACTCCTGCCCTTGCGCTAGCCTATCTGCGTGGGTGTATGTAGGCTTTATGTGTAGTGGGACGGGTTCTATGTCGTCTGCCCATGACGTGGTTACGTCCCGTTGTCCCTCTGTTATGCTGTGTGTATTTGAGAGTCCTGGCTTCAACTCCCTCTCGTTCCATTGTTCCGAGGGGGTTGTTCTAGGCTCTGCCCCTCGGTTTGGCAAAATTGCCTTCCGATCCGGAGCTGAAGGACATGTGTTTGTGTTAGGATTATTTTGTAGTAAGTTGGAGCCTAACCTGGCCGTCTTCTTGACTGTGGCCACGGCGAACTCCTTCCATTGTGTGGCAGTACGTGGCGAGAGGGACATCCTCGCAAATTGTCGAGCTAGCGTATCTACGCTTATGTCCTCTCTCGTCTGGGCTGGTGGCCCTACCATGAACTCAAAAATGGCCTTATTGGCTTGGAGCTCACGGTATTTGTCCCAAATTTGGGTGTACTGCCTATTGAGGCTCATGGCCCGTTTGTAAATTACTGTATTAATGTTTCTGTGCTCTGTATAGTTTTGTTGCCGCTAGTTGGAGAAGCGTTTGGACGCGAATTAGCTCCCTGTATTGGGCGTGTAAACCTGTGTAGTGCACCCTCATTCTCTCGAGGGTTGCATTATCTATTACGGGACCATGTGTGGTGATTAATTGTTGGTATATTTTGTTTCTTTGGACATGGATTCTATTGAGGTGTTCATGTATATGATTCAAGTGCTTATGTACGCATCTTAATCGCGCTGTCCTACCCTCTGACAGAGTGTGCGGTTGTTTGCCCTGTATTGTCCCGACTTTTGTTTGGAGTGCCCGTATTTGTGTTTGCCGGTTTTGTATGTGCTTCTGGCATATGAACAATAATGTTAGTAATATTGGCGTACCCCTACTGCCTGTATGGCTTGCAATCTCTGCATGAGGTGCCATTCTGACTGAGGTATATGCGACTGAAATGAAATAAAAAATCTGTGCGTGTTTGACAGTGTATTTTCGTATCTGTTTGGTTCTTTCTGGGGCTGGGGGGTTGGTTTAGTAAAAATTTCCCCTGTGTAGCTAGTATTGGAGCAACAAAAAAAAACTACTTTCTGTCTGGGGAGAAAAAAAAAATTTCACTATTCGCTTGGCTTTTTGCGGTACGCAAGGGGTCGTTTTACCTACGAGGGCTCGTTGGTTGAGTTCCGGTCTATTATGCGTAGTACCGCGCCTCCACCAGTGTTTTAGATCCCTTATTTGGGGGTGGATCTAAAAGGGAAGAGTTATTGTACTAATTTATAAGGTTGTGCCTAAAAAGGGTAGCTTCCCTTGGCAGGGCAAGCTGACCAGTGTAGAGTGTTGTGGTGTGCTAGGAACTAGGGGGCGTTCCTATGAATAAGGTAGTAGTGTTTGAAGGGATGGGACCCAATACAAGGGTCACTGTTCTGGTCGCTCAGCTGACTGCTTATTATGTAATTGAATCTGCTCGTATCAGCCGAGTGGCACGTGCTGCTTACTGGCAGCCGGGCCGGCTCGGGAAACACAAAGGTACCTGAGTTAGCGCTATTAGACTACCGTCTATCACGTCTTACCGTGACGGGAATAAGGAAGGGCGTTGGGATGTAAAAAGGCGTATAAACAGTAAAGCGTGTGTAGAGTGTGGACCAAGTGTTTATTGGTCTGTAGTTCTGAGTATGAGTCCCTTGTAGGGAATGAGATTATGTTCACAATGTAGTACAAGTTGTGGGTTACGGGTTACAAAAGTAGGAACTCTGAACACGATTGACTGACTCACCTCGGTTGACACCAGCGTAGCCTCGGGCCGTCTCGATGAAGCACTGACAATGGAGAGATCCTTTGACCTCATTAGGACGCCTTCTTATACCTTCTGACGCCCTGCTGTCAGCATTGTGTTGGCATGCTGCCCCAGTTAATACTATGTCGCTGAGTGTAATGATTGCGTAAGGCTTGAGCTGCTTTATGGAGTAGCAAGCTGTCCTTACAGTATTAATGGATGTTGTCCCGGCTTTCCAAGGGTTGCCATTTTAGGGGATTTAGCCAGATGCCGGGGGGATGGTCTCCAAGGGGTGCATACCCCTGGGAGGCTGTACAATAATCCTTAATTTAGTTTTTTTTAACCAATTTTCCAAACAAATATCTTATTTACTATTATTTTCAGAACAGAGCATGTATGATACACAATGATACGCTTCTCGGTACAACACTGGGTGGTAGATTTATTTGTTCTACAGTACATTATACCAATCTATCTACTCGCTGTAATGGATCCCTCAATATACGCCTCGCCTGTAGGCCACTTCTCATACAGATGTGCACAGGGAGCGGTCTAGCATGGAGCAGAGGTGCTGCATCATTGTAACGGTGACATTCGAAGAGAACTAGAGGACCTTTGCGAGAAATATCGAATGTGTTAAACTACTGTTATGCGGACTCCACGCGGCACAGTTCTGGCAGGGGCTATCGTCTTGTTTATTTGTTTAAACGCACTTTATGAACAAATAATTATATTTCAGTTGACTTTTACAGAAATGCAAGATATTTCCTGTACTATTGAGACGATTTGGAAGAGTTTTGACACAAACCGCACCTTCTAACTCCCTCTGGTTTAAAAGGTCATGTTTTGTTTGGGTGTCAAATAACAAAGCTTGCACCCGGCAAGAGGCCATGCGATAATATAATATAATATAATATAATATAATATAATATAATATAATATAATATAATATAATATAATATAATATAATATAATATAATATAATATAATATAATATAATATAATATAATATAATATAATATAATATAATATAATATAATATAATATAATATAATAATAGGGGGATGATAGGAGTTCTAAATAGTGACACTAGCCGCTCAGCTACGCTGTCCAATTTAGCGCCAATGTAAAAAACAAAAATTTTCATAAAAAAAATACCAATACACATTCTTAGCAAAGAGGACGTCACCCCAACGCCAACAATACCTCGTTCGTTAAAATCCGATCATGCGTTCGGGAGATATCGCCAAAGTTCATATGAAAGTAGGGAAGTAGGGGGATAAGCAGAATCGGTGTTACTCCACTATACAGTCTTTGTTGTCCTAGAAACTTGAAATTTATTTTGGGGGTAGAGGGGGTGGGACCTTTCATTTAAGTCAAACAAACATTTTTGTAAACTTGTTAGTTTCCAAAATATAAGAGTTTCAAAATTGGACCTTTTTTTCAAAAAAATGTAAAAATAAAAAAGTTTTATTATAAAAAATAAAGGTCATAGAGACCTTTTGTTTAAGCTATTGCACAACGTTCTATCATGTTTGGTTTTTAAACTATCACTTATTTTCAAAAACAAAAGTTATAAAAAAAAAATGAAAAATATAACGAGTGGTCCATAGGAAAGAGCACGTCAGCCCGAGTCCAACGACATGTCGCATGCCCATGATTTCACTAAATATAAATAAAATGTCAGCGTAGCCGAGCGGCTAGTGTAACTATTTAGAACTCCTCTCATCCCCCTACTTATAATATAATATAATATAACTAGCGGTAGTGCCCGGCTTCGCCCGGTGGATTTATTTGTTTTATGGATGGTAGTTAATACTACTACAGAACTGGCACATGATACTTAAATTAACTGAAATTGAATATTTTTTAAATATAACTTATTGTGGTGGTGGTGGTGGTGGTGGTAGTGGTTGTAGTGGGGGTGATAATTAGTACAGTATAATTGACGTAACATTCAGGTCATTTTCAGGTAATGATAATAATGATAATAATACATAGGGAAACGGCTATTTACTAACTACAGCACTGACACATGTAATTTACAAACGAATTTTAAAAAATAATTAGAAAGTGGAGTACGTGAAATAAAAGGCACTGCCTAGGGCCTATATCTCATTGGCTGTTAGAAATGTAGAGACCAATAGTGTCGTATTTTGTCGCATAGCGCCGTAGGAAAATAATCAGAACACTTTGGAAAACTTCAGCTGTCCCGAGCTCCTGAGGTAGCAATAGTATCATTTATCGCCACATAGCGCTCCACGATAAGGTTCAGTATAAATGAAGGTAAATTTGAATGCACCAACGCTTATTGCAGCTGGTAACCTCAATGTACTGCACCAACACTTATACAGAGGCATAATATTTTCATGATGATAACTGTTTTAAAGGGACTAAGAAATCTTTTTGCACTAATTAATTCCCGTGACAGCAATTTAAAACAGTGCAAGATGCTAATATTTTCGAAAATCTGCACCAGAACTCTGGTAGGGGTGACGTGATGCAGCCCGAATCACCCGTCAACAATATACTTATTAAAATACTCTTACATTTACACTACTACGCACAAGAATGGTTCTAGGGCCTTAATTCGTGACTTTTAAGTTCATTTTATCTGTTTCTAAATGTAGGGAATGGAGAGCGTTGTCCAAAATATCAAGTGGACAGTGTTACCAGCAGGGTTTGGAAGTGTATGTAAAATGTGGTGCAATTAGGAGAAACGGTGTAGATTTGTGATAATGGGCCTAATTGCAGGGAATTGGGTGGTCTTCCCAAAATTTAAAGTGGACATCGTCACCCGCAGGGTTCCAAACGGTAGGCTAAGTATACAAAATGTGGTTCAGATCGGTGAAACAGTGTAGATTTGTGAGAAAGGACCTAAATGCAGGGAATGGAGTGGTCTGTCAGAAATTTCAAGCAGTCAGTGTTACTCGTGGGGTTCCAAATGGTAAGTATGTAAAATTTGGTTCAGATCGGTGAAACGGTGTAGATTTGTGCCAAAGGGCCTAAATGCAGGGAATGGACTGGTCTGTCATAAAGTTCATGTAGACAGTGGTACTCGCAAAGTTCCAAAGGGCAAGTGTACAAAATTTGGTTCACATCGGTGAAACGGTGTAGATTTGTTCCAAAGGGCCTAAAAGCAGGGAAGGAGTGGTCTGTCCGAAATTTCATGCAGACAGTGATATCCACAGGGTTCCAAAGGGTAAGTATACACATTTTGGTTCAGATCGGTGAAACGTTGTAGATTTGTGCCAAAGGGACTAAATGCAGGAAATGGAGTGGTATGTCCGAAATGTAATGTAATCAGTGTTTCTCGCAGGGTTCCAAAGGGTAAGTATGCAAATTTTGGTTCAGATCGGAAAAAAGGTGTAGATTTGTGCCAAAAGGCCTAAATGCAGGGAATGGACTGGTCTGTGAAAAATTTCATGTGGACAGTGTTACTCGCAGGGTTCCAAAGGGTAAGTATACAAATGTTGGTTCAGTTTGGTGAGACGGTGCAGATTTGTGCCAAAGGGCCTAAATGCAGAGAATGGACAGGTCTGTCATAAAGTTCATGTAGACAGTGGTACTCGCAAAGTTCCAAAGGGCAAGTGTACAAAATTTGGTTCACATCGGTGAAACGGTGTAGATTTGTGCCAAAGGGCCTAAAAGCAGGGATGGAGTGGTCTGTCCGAAATTTCATGCAGACAGTTACACCCGCAGGGTTCCAAAGGGTAAGTATACAAATTTTGGTTCAGATCGGTGAAACGGTGTACTGTGCCTTCAGAGGAGCTATCAGGGTTGCCAACAGCCGAAATGACATCCCTAACACCTCACCTGCCGGACCCATGTGCCATGAGGATTGGGTGAATTTCTTATAGGCCACAGCGGCACGAGAAATCCATGATCCAGGGGATCCGTGGTGACATGGTTGCTAAATGGTCATAGACAGCCCAAGAAAATACACCCCCTAAAGCTAGACTGAGAAATTAAACTCCAGACTTATGTAAAACTTGTAGAAATATTTATTTAAAATATTCAGACACCTAGCCTAGTTCGGAGGGTTTCTGTTGGCTAATCCGCGAACTAATAAATAAATAAAAATAAAAGATCAGTACCTTAACTGTAAACTACTGTAAACCCTCACGAAAGATCTATCTGACAAAGTAAAGCAACAACAGCAACGCTGGGTAAATGGTACGGCAATAGTCTCTAAAACAAGTTACAAAATAAGCTAATAACGGAATTTACATTTAACAGGGTAGCAATAACAAATCTAAGTTAGGATGATACCATTTCCTCATTTACATTTATTATTAAATCTAGCTAATTCGTAACAATTAACACAAAATTGCTTCGGTGGCGTAGTCGGTAGCATGCTGAACTGCTGTGCCCAAGATAGCGGGTTCAAACCCGACCGAAGTCGTCGGATTTTTAAGAGCGTTAAAATCCTTCAGTATGCCTTCCTTCGGAGGGGAAGTAAAGCCGGCGGTCCCATGTCATAGATTTATGGCATGTAAAAGATCCTTTCACAGACTAAACTTGTGTAAAGCAAAATTTGTTAGGTTAGATTTCGTCAGAACGCTCTATCAAAGTTCCAACGTTCACCACTAGGTATCATTGCTATCTGGTGGCGAAAGTTGGAACTACTTGAAATTGAACGGGACTTGTAGCTCGCTCTTTAGGGTGTCCGCTGGAAGCAGCTACAGACTCAGGCGAGCCGAACATGTCCTCGGACACTCCCGGCACTAAAAGCCATACGATAAACAGATAAATAAATAAATAAATAAATAAATAAATATATACAAAATTTACGGCGATGACGTCCGTAAAGCAAAAACAATTTAATACAAAATCTACATGACAAGCCGTCAAACAAAAACATTAAATGCCCTCTTATAATCTAAGAAAACGGGTAAACATAGGGTTATCATACACTTGAAATGAGTAAAACCAGACAATAAACATTATTATTCCTGCCTTCGCCCTGGATTACTGTTTGTAATCCAGTGTAATCTACGTGCATGTGATTTATGTAGGCGATTGCGCAGTGAAAACTACGTCTAACGTCGCATGAGGCTCACGCTCCACCAGCTACTGACTAAAGGTCGAGCAAGCACTCCGTCGATAAAAATTAGTGTCATCTGTCCTAGATTACTTCCACAAGAGAAGTGTGCACAAAGTAAGTGCCAGCCAGCAGGTCCAAAATGCAAGAAAATCAAGGTTAAATGCTATGAGTCGTCAATTATCATCAGGTTTATAATAATGACGTTACTGATTATAAGAATCGTTGGTTTAAATTATCGTTGGTTTATAACGAATAGGCTGACAATCCTGAATACCTTGGGCTCAGCAGTAGCAGTCTCGTGCGAGATCAATCTCTGCTATAAAACACCGTCAACGAGCTCTCCCGCTCGGACATAACAATAACACACGTTATTAGTGGCTCTCAGCTCACTTAATTTACCTCTGGGTAAGGCCTGGCATAAACATCAGTTACCTCCCTACAATAACACAGTCAACAGAATCGAAGTCTGGACACACATAAATATAGCCTCTAAACAGGTGTCTCATCTAGCCTCTTAATTACCATAAATAAACCTTCATACAACGTGAAAACATTCTCAAATGGAGAAGAAAGATATTCGCTCTAGTAGCGATGCAAACACATGGCTCCTCGCCAGTCATCTCTAAGTAGCAAAACATATGATCATTACAAAATGGTGGCCTGTACATTGACCTACATATGAGACTCATCATCTAAATGTTAGTAATGCTATAAGAATTGTCAAAGAGTCTGAAAGTTATGGTCTCACTGAATGAGTGTGCTCTAGTACACTCTATGCTGGGAACTGTAAACATCTGTCCATGATTCGAGCTAGCCTCGCTACTCGCAATCATTCACACGGACAGTTTAGAAAATACACATCACTGAAGGCAGGCAGCTTTCATGCAGAAAGTCCTATTGTTATCATGTCCCAGATATAATACAAATTTACACAAGCATTAGGCTTGAAATCACGCCTTAAAACTAGGCTCATAGATATAGCATGTTTGAAAAGTCAAAGAAAAGAAAAACATAGATATTCCACTGAATCTGAACCTCTTTGAAATGTGTAGATATGCCAGTTCATAACTGCTCTGTCTAAATATAACCAAACCAAAATAACAACTGTGTCGAAACACTGACACGAAATAAACATTATAAAGGCGCAAATCTTACAATTGCTAAGTTTGCCAATGATACGGCATTCGTTGCTTGGTTCGATGCTAGATTGCATACAAACTCTATCACTCTGAATGTGTTCAAACTTGAACTGGGTGGCTTCATAGCACATCAAGAATGAAAAATGACATAGTATTACAAAACTGATAGCTACATTCGGCTATCCAACGATACGGACTGTTCTGACGAAATCAGTGGCGTGACAACATTTACTAGAAAGGGGTGTTACAAAAATAACACTGGGCCATGACGTCTGACCGTCATCCCATATAACTGTACAAGATCACCCACCTAGGGTTGAACAAAACGTAGTAACAAGACTACTGTCACGCTTAGCAGGGGTAGAAATAATATCTGCGATGTCCCTCAGAATGCACCGTGATCGATGAGAAATTCAATCACTACAGGTGACTAACAATCACTGAAAGTGAACTACAAGTATTAATTCTAACAATACAAAACCTACCTATGGCTTGTCAAGAAGTTCGGCTGATTCTACAATAAACTACAATAAACTACACTAAGCTACACCACAAAAGAACCTCACAAGGAATGAATATTTCGGACTCACAAGAAAGGATGTCTACACCTCGGTCGTTCCAACGACCCGAGGGATATAATAAGGCTTTGGTCTCCGGACAAGGGTTGTCCAATCTGAGCCTCCAGATCGGCTCTATCCATCTCCACGGCCTTTACTCGTCCTCGTAATTGTCGTGATGATATAACCTGACTCCTCCTCAAAGTCGTCATCTTTCTTTGATTAGCGGATGCTAAAGCCATGGTTCTTCCGTCATCGGCTGTAGTTCTCTGGTCCACTCCTTCACATTATGAGGCTTAACAGCTTATCTTCGCAGGTGATGCGTAACAAGGATTGTCGTACACGTGGTCGTCAAAATACGACATCTTGAAATATGACTTTACCAATTTAAGGTACAATGAATAAGCGTAGCACAATTTCACAGAAGCTAGCTTTAACGTGGCACTAAACTCACTGCTTCTACACGGCGCAGATGGTTTGAAAATTGGCCATGCACTGTTATCTGCTTCACTGATACAGATTTCACTTGCCCACAAATCACGTGGCATCGGCGTTGCGTTTCACTGAAAAAATCGCACTTGCGATTAAAGCAATATTCGTAGTTATAAGTGTTGAAATGATCCACTCGGTTATTAATTATTTCACTGAGAGTGATGTATTTATCGCCATTCGACGATGTCGAAGTATGACGTTCAAGCACGTGGCTGAAAATGTGGCGTTCCACGGTTATGATCACCTTTCCCAAAAATTCTCAGAATTCGTAGCACAAGCCTTCTCCGGCTGTAATATTTAACAATATAATGCACTGTTCGAATTGAAATAAAGTGCGATGCACTAGGATTGCTTCCCTTGCCTTCAGGCGGACTGTTGCCTCGTCTTATAGACGGACTTAATGCAACGGACATCCAACTTGGATGATAATCCAAACACATGTGGGAAGCTCTCAGCTATGCGCTTCATTAGCTTGTAACTACACTGGTCGTGCAGCGTCTGTCTGGTTCCGGTTCGCGCATCTGCGAGGTTACTACCTTACCAAAAGCAGAAATCACATTCTAAAGAATGTTTCGATGATACAGAATTACTGTGTGATAATATCTGAGCTTCGTAGAAAATAGAAGTGTCATAATTTGGCTTCAGATTATTTAATAGTGGTTTTCTCCGTAGTCAAAAGATCAACCATTTATAACTCCAAAGAATGTTAGCATGTAGCGACAGCATGGTCGGTCAGTGGGTGCGTTCAAGAGTGATGCATCCAAAGTGCGTTGCGGTGAAAAATATCACATGAACCAGTGGTAAGCGGGTTCAGTACGTATCACTAACCATAACGCCAGCGCATGCGGATAGAGCTGTTCGGGAGCGCTTGTTCTTCCGACTTACTGAACAAAAATCAATCCTTAAGGATGCCTGAGAGGGTAACCTAATGCTACGTAGCCTAAAGTAGCTTGAATATGGATATCATATAAGAAAGAATTTTTCGAATCCGAATGGTAGTTCCAGAGATTAGCGCGTTCAAACACACAAACACACAAATACAAACTCTTCAGCTTTATTATATTAATATAATATAATATAATATAATATAATATAATATAATATAATATAATATAATATAATATAATATAATATAATATAATATAATATAATATAATATAATATAATATAATATAATATAATATAATCTCTACTTACTATAAAACAAAGTCCCCGATTCTTGGATGTTATGAAGAACCACTGTATAGATTTTGATGCGGTTTTCACCATTCTGTAAAGGATATCTCGAGGATGATTTCTGTAGAAAATAATTTATTTATGATCAAAGGAAGCCAAGCAGTAACGATTTTAGTGGAAAAGTCGAAAAATAACCTGGTGTCCGTGCGCTTTGTAAGCATACGCTGGGCAAACCGTTAATAATATCTAAATACAATGAGTGTAAGAATTGTTCAGAATGAAAAGTTGTACAAAAAAATGTTACAGTCAGTGTGAAAGACTAGAAATAATATCATTTCAAATGACGCACGCTACAACTGCCTTCTCGATTCGCTCGAAACCCCAGGTCGCTCGACGCCCCTGGACTCTTTCAACAGACTCCATTACCCATTAAATTAAGCTTCCCGCGTGGCTGCATGACGTCACGCACTCGCCGTCCATTACCCATTAACTTAGGCTTCCCGCGCGGCTGCATGACGTCACGCGGTCGCCATCTCCGTAACGCATAACGTTAGTCTCAAGCTTCCCGAGTGGCTGCATGACGTCACGCACTCGCCGTCCATTACCCATTAACTTAGGCTTCCCGCGCGGCTGCATGACGTCGCGCGGTCGCCGTCTCCGTAACGCATAACGTTAGTCTCAAGCTTCCCGAGTGGCTGCATGACGTCACGCACTCGCCGTCCATTACCCATTAACTTAGGCTTCCCGCGCGGCTGCATGACGTCACGCGGTCGCCATCTCCGTAACGCATAACGTTAGTCTCAAGCTTCCCGAGTGGCTGCATGATGTCACGCACTCGCCGTCCATTACCCATTAACTTAGGCTTCCCGCGCGGCTGCATGACGTCGCGCGGTCGCCGTCTCCGTAACGCATAACGTTAGACTCAAGCATAACGATGAAGTCGACAAGAACATTTGAAGTGATAAAAAGTCCGCGAGAGCATATGTCTAACTTCAGTACATCGCCAATTATAAGTGTTTTTACGTTTTAATTTCTTCCAACCGTGTCCATTCAACTACTGAGGCGACAGTTTAACAGATAGCTAAGAGCGAGTCTATCATCCCTGTTACAGCCTAGCTAGCGGGCGAACCCATTGCCCCGGATACAGCCAGCAGCAAACCGTTGAGCCATTTTGAGTTAAGATTTCTGAGAAGGGTCGTTGTGTTTGGAGTTTCCCTGGAAGTGCAACTCAGGTTTCCTTCATTTCGCCTGTGAAACACAGTCAAGTTAAGATTGGACGGAAGGGGGATTTGAGTTTCATTCACCTCGCCATTCCCTGGAAATGTAACTCTCATTACGCCTGTGAACTTTTCGTTCCGCAAAATTCACAGTCAATTTAAGATTGGACGGAAGGAGGATTATATTATATTAATTTATACTGATTGGCGTATAATCTCTACGTAGTATAAAACTAAGTCCCCGATTCTTGGATGTCACGGGCAATCTCGAGAACCACTGAATGGATTTTGATGCGGGTTTCACCATTCTGTAAGGGATATCTCGAGGAAGGTTACTGTACAAAATAATTTATTTATGACCAAAGGAAGTTAAGCACTAACGATTTCAATGGAAAGGTCGAAAAAAACTGCCGTCCGTGCGCTTTTTAAGCTTACGCTGGGCAAACCGTTAAAGATATCTATATACTATGAGTGTAAGAATTGTTCAGCATGAATAGTTCTACAAAAAAGCCCCGGAGAGCATATCTCTATCTTCAATACATCGCCTACTATAAGTTTTTTTACGTTTTCATTTCATCCTACAATCTCCATTCAGTTACTGAGGCGACAGTTTACGAGCTAGATAAGGGCGAGTCTATCATCCCAGTTACAGCTTAGCTAGTGGACGAGCTTATTGCCCCAGATACAGCCATTAGCAAACTGTCGAGTCGTGTTGAGTTAAACACTTTAGAGAAGAGTTGTTGTGATTGGAGTTTCCGTGGAAGTGCAACTCTCATTTCGCCTGTGAACTTTTCGTTCCGCAAAATTCACAGTCAAGTTACGATTGGACGGAAGGGGGATTTGTGTTTCATGCATCTCGCCATTCTTAAATTACGTCTGACAAGAATTTTTTGCACATACAACTCCATGATAATATAATAAACTAGCTATTTTACCCGTCGTTGCCCGGGAGGTGTATTTACATGTAATGGAAATATACATGCCAATATATTACGCAAAGTATATTCACTTTGCCCCTAAGTGAGTTTAAAACATAGTTTTCCTGAGCTCTGAAGTTAATCAAGTGCAATATTAACTTACTTTAAATCCAGGCGAAAGGTACTGAGGATTACAATAACGTAGTTTTCTTTTTCTTTCTTTCTTTCTTTCTTTCTTTCTTTCTTTCTTTCTTAACGTCGGATTGTGGGAACTCTGCTTCCAGACGCTTGAAGAGGGTCCACACTCTTCAAGTGTGTGGGGCTCTTACCCACTAAAACCCTTGCACCCTTCTCCCACGACGTGTATATCCGCCCCGGAACTGCTCTCGCATTACTTCAGGGCGGCGTCGTTTATGAAGCATCGTATGCTCCTTCTTCCTTCAGTTCTTCTTTACTATTGGCCATAAGCGTCTAAATCGCGCTTCTTTAGGCGCAAAGTACTCTCCACATGCACTGCAACTGGATCTCAGGATTCTTGCGTCAACACGTTATTAGCAGTTATACTCCTGTGCATATTTGCCTGCAGAATCTGCATAATTTAGTAGTGGTTTTGGCCTTTTCAAGAGCTTCATGAATCACGATGCACTCTCCTGTGCCAGGAACGTGTCTCCGCTTCTTCAACACTTCTGTCTGTACAAAGCATGCACCGTGGATTTACTTTGGAGCTTACTGCCTTGTGACCAGCTTCTCCGCACTTAAAGCAAAGCTTGCTTCTGTCCGCACCTTTGCAGTTACGTGTATGATGCCCATACGATAGACAACAAAAACAGTGAAGCACTAACGTTCTCCTTCGTACTCTACAATAGAGCCATCCTATTTTAACTTTACCGATATCCAATAATATCCGGGCCTGTCTCTCGTCTATCTCTAAAACGGCACGCGTCTTCCCCCTACTCTTCGGGTTTAGTATCGAGACTTTCAGTTGTCCATTAACACTCTCAAGATCCCGTCTTACAGCTTCCTCCACATCTACAAGAGTGGTGACACTGTCCATATCCCTGATATGGTGCGAGAAACCAAGGCCTTCACATCCGTGTTCTGTCCGAGAGCATCCCTAAGAAATTTGCTGAAAACGTCCCTATTCTCGTTTTCTGTTGCTTTATTCAGTTCGAGTAGAATTGCTCCAGCTGTGGTTTTTCTAATGGATCGAATGCCCACCCCACTGTCTTTGGGCTTTACTTTGTACCGGATATATTTCAAAACATCAGAAAAGGTCTTCCCATTCAAAGGTTTAATGACTTCAGCTTCTGGCCGACTCTTCAATACATTGTGTTTCTGTTTTCCAGACGTCTTTGGACGTCCATTAACGTCTATTCTGACATCAGATATATCTAGCGTGGATGGGACACCTTCAAACTTTTTCTTCCTCCTCTTCTCCTCCATTCCCTTCTTCTTAGACACAACCCGTATCCATTCCTCCTTGTCTTCTTTTCTATTTGCTTCTAATGACGAGGGAACTCAACCCTCTCTGTAACAGGAACTGTATATAATTTTGCCTTTTCTCCTTGACTCTCTTCCATGATGCCCTATACATTACGCCTGCATCTACAGCCTCCTTCAGTTTCTTTAGACCGAGATGAATTTCCAATTTTAGATTCTCTTGCTGAATAGTTAGGATACTCTTCAGCAATGCCCTGGCAATCTCAAGGTGCTCTTCCTCTTTAATCTGACTCTTCGACAACTGTTGACTGATATCGGTAATTAGATTCGCTTCGTCACTCCCCCTTATGTTTACATCTGACACGGCCACGCGATTCATTTGTTTCACTGTTTCACCGCCAATATGATCAACTCCTGTCTCACCATTCCTAGATGTTCGGTAAAACTCCGTATGATCACATTGAATCTCTGCATCCGGCATCATGCCAGCGAGGGAGTCTACCCGGCCGTGACTGGAATCGTAGCGATTGTATACCTTGTCTTATATCGTACAATCTATGGAGCAACCTTCTAACCTAACTCATACCCCTGCTTGGTCAAGTGTATGTAAAATGTGGTGCAATTAGGAGAAACGGTGTAGATTTGTGCCAAAGGGCCTAAATGAAGGGAATGGATTGGTATGTCCAAAATTTCATGCAGACAGTGTTATTCGCAGGGTTCCAAAGGGTAAGTATATAAATTTTGGTTCAGATTAGTGAAACGATGTAGATTTGTGCCAAAGGGCCTAAATGCAGGAAATGGAGTGGTATGTCCGAAATTTAATGTAAACAGTGTTACTCGCAGGGTTCCAAAGGGTAAGTAAGCAAATTATCATTTAACAAATATGAAAAATGATAATTAGTTTATCAGGAAACCAACTAATGTAGCGACCATAAGTACAAGTCAAAAGTACGAATACTTAGACATCATATAACAGCTTAGGCTTTGACGGCCGGCGTTCATAATTAAATACAAGTTTTTCGGGCTTGTAGGCCGTGGTCCAGACAGGATATCTCCCGACGTTTCACCGGAAACTGCGTCCGGCATTATCAAGGGTTCCGCTTCTTTCCTTGGTCAGCAGTGGAATGAGGAAGAGGCTTGAAATAATGGGTAACGGTTAGTAGTGGGGTATTGTTGTTTGAATATGACTGTTGGTTGGGTGGATCTTGGTGATGAACTAACGGCTGGAAGGTAGTTTGGATCTTCAAATTAGCATGGTGAGCCGAGCGTTCTCTTCGCATTCCGGCTGGACCGTCTGATCTCACGTACATGTTGCGGGGTGCGGTGCGTGCTCCGGCTTCGGCGACCGAGCTTGTGAGGGTCAGGTGTTCCCTGCGCGACTGCCGG
Organism: Meconema thalassinum; assembly: GCA_946902985.2. Taxonomy (NCBI): domain Eukaryota; kingdom Metazoa; phylum Arthropoda; class Insecta; order Orthoptera; family Tettigoniidae; genus Meconema; species Meconema thalassinum. The sequence continues at coordinate 130,082,189 of OX336391.1, read as the reverse complement.
GCTGTAGCGGGGATGTTCTTCAGGTTGACGTGTCAGTGATTTCTTGACCTTGGTGTTCCTAAGAGCCGGGATCCATGTATTACGCACACGTTCAATTTCTTCCTTCCGATTGAAATTGTCGGGGTGTTTGATGATTTCTATGGCTTCCCGTTGCAGCCTGGCGTGGTAGTGAGTGGTCGTGGAGAGTATCTCCGTGTCCCCGTACTGTACATCGTGACCGGGCAAGAGAGAATGCTCAGCGACTGACGATTTCTCAGTTTGACCCAGGCGGCTGTGTCTGTTATGTTCCTTGAGTCTGGTGGTCACGCTCCTCTTCGTCGTTCCTATGTACACCTTCCCACAGGAACACGGGATTCTGTAGACACCTGCAGTGGAGTGTGGGTGGCGCTTGTCTTTAGCGGATCACAGCAAGTCCCGGATTTTGGCGGTGGGTTTATAAACCGTCTTCACCCCATAGGTCTTCAGTAATTTGTCTATCCTGTCCGTCACCTTCTTCACGTACGGCAGGAATGCGGTGGCCACCGGAGTTTCCTCAGAATCTTTCCTCGTGCTCCGGCGCCTGGGATGAGAGGCTCGCTCAATCTCCTTATTGCTGTATCCGTTGGCGCATAGGGCCCTCTCTATATGTTTCAGCTCTTGGTTGAGGTTGGATGGCTCACAGATTCTCCTAGCACGGTCTACCAATGTTTTAATAACTCCGTGTTTCTGTCGGGGGTGATGATTGGATGCCTTGTGTAGATACCGGTCCGTGTGTGTGGGTTTCCGGTACACGGTGTGCCCCAAGCGCAGGTCATTAGTCCTGGTGATCAGCACGTCAAGAAAGGCCAGGCAGTTGTCTTTCTCCTTCTCATAGTAAATTTTATGCTGGTGTTGAGGCTGTTAAGGTGGTCCAGGAAACGTTCCAGCTCTTCCTCTCCGTGGCTCCAGACTGCGAAGGTATCGTCAACATAACGTAGCCATACTTTCGGTTTTAGGGGTGCAGTCTCGATCGCCAACTGCTCGAACTTTTCCATGTAGAAGTTCGCAATCACAGGGCTTAGTGGGCTACCCATGGCGACTCCCTCTATTTGCTCGTAGAAGTTCTCGCGCCATAGGAAGTAGCTCGTGGCGAGGCAGTGGCGAAACAAGTCAGTGATGTCTTCCGTGAAGAGCTCGGCAATCTGGTTTATGGATTCTTTCATAGGCACCTTCGTGAAGAGGGATACTACGTCAAAGCTGACTAGGCGGTCTTCAGGTTCCAGACGTATGTTCTGCAATTTCTCAATAAAATGACCTGAATCCCTGACGTAAGTCTCAGTGTTACCGATGTGCGGTTGTAGAATGATGGAGAGATGCTTGGCGATGGTGTAGTTTGGAGACCCGATAGCACTCACGATAGGTCTCAGTGGAATGTCAGTTTTGTGTAGTTTGGGTAGACCGTACAGCCTGGGAGGTAGAGCTTCACTCTTGCATGTATCCTTCTTCACGTGGTCTGGTAGTGAAGAGGCCTTGATTAACCTGTTGGTCTCTCTAAGTATCCGTGTTGTGGGGTCTTTCGTGAGTTTTCGGTATGTCTGAGGTTCTAGTAGCGACAGGATCTTAGTGTCGTTGTCTTCCGATGACATGACTACAGTCGCGTTGCCCTTATCTGCAGGTAGAATGATGATGCTTCTATCCCTGTTAAGGGTTTTAAAGGCATTCTTCTCTTGAGGTGTGAGGTTACTGCTGGGCGCTGGAGCTTTACGAAGGATGCGCGAGGCCTCTGAGCGGACTTCCTCGGCCTGCTCCCTGGGTAAACGGTGTATGGCAGCCTCAATGTTGCACTATTCTAAGCGCTCCACCTTCGACCAGTCGACGCATCGCCAGAAAAAGAAATTTGAGCTATGTCAGGACCTCAAGACGATAACTGCAACCACATCTGCGCCGGACTCGTCTCGCACTGTAGTTAACCTGACTAACCGTCGTCTATCGCCAGGGGAAACTTCACTTTTGGCGAAAGGTCAGAACTTCTCTGTCACCCCACCTTCTGTGCCTGTAGAAGACATTATAAGCAACATTGAGGCTGCCATACACCGTTTACCCAGGGAGCAGGCCGAGGAAGTCCGCTCAGAGGCCTCGCGCATCCTTCGTAAAGCTCCAGCGCCCAGCAGTAACCTCACACCTCAAGAGAAGAATGCCTCTAAAACCCTTAACAGTGATAGAAGCATCATCATTCTACCTGCAGATAAGGGCAACGCGACTGTAGTCATGTCATCGGAAGACTACGACACTAAGATCCTGTCGCTACTAGAACCTCAGACATACCGAAAACTCACGAAAGACCCCACAACACGGATACTTAGAGAGACCAACAGGTTAATCAAGGCCTCTTCACTACCAGACCACGTGAAGAAGGATACATGCAAGAGTGAAGCTCTACCTCCCAGGCTGTACGGTCTACCCAAACTACACAAAACTGACATTCCACTGAGACCTATCGTGAGTGCTATCGGGTCTCCAAACTACACCATTGCCAAGCATCTCTCCATCATTCTACAACCGCACATCGGTAACACTGAGACTTACGTCAGGGATTCAGGTCATTTTATTGAGAAATTGCAGAACATACGTCTGGAACCTGAAGACCGCCTAGTCAGCTTTGACGTAGTATCCCTCTTCACGAAGGTGCCTATGAAAGAATCCATAAACCAGATTGCCGAGCTCTTCACGGAAGACATCACTGACTTGTTTCGCCACTGCCTCGCCACGAGCTACTTCCTATGGCGCGAGAACTTCTACGAGCAAATAGAGGGAGTCGCCATGGGTAGCCCACTAAGCCCTGTGATTGCGAACTTCTACATGGAAAAGTTCGAGCAGTTGGCGATCGAGACTGCACCCCTCAAACCGAAAGTATGGCTACGTTATGTTGACGATACCTTCGTAGTCTGGAGCCACGGAGAGGAAGAGCTGGAACGTTTCCTGGACCACCTTAACAGCCTCAACACCAGCATAAAATTTACTATGGAGAAGGAGAAAGACAACTGCCTGGCCTTTCTTGACGTGCTGATCACCAGGACTAATGACCTGCGCTTGGGGCACACCGTGTACCGGAAACCCACACACACGGACCGGTATCTACACAAGACATCCAATCATCACCCCCGACAGAAACACGGAGTTATTAAAACATTGGTAGACCGTGCTAGGAGAATCTGTGAGCCATCCAACCTCAACCAAGAGCTGAAACATATAGAGAGGGCCCTATGCGCCAACGGATACAGCAATAAGGAGATTGAGCGAGCCTCTCATCCCAGGCGCCGGAGCACGAGGAAAGATTCTGAGGAAACTCCGGTGGCCACCGCATTCCTGCCGTACGTGAAGAAGGTGACGGACAGGATAGGCAAATTACTGAAGACCTATGGGGTGAAGACGGTTTATAAACCCACCGCCAAAATCCGGGACTTGATGCGATCCGCTAAAGACAAGCGCCACCCACACTCCACTGCAGGTGTCTACAGAATCCCGTGTTCCTGTGGGAAGGTGTACATAGGAACGACGAAGAGGAGCGTGACCACCAGACTCAAGGAACATAACAGACACAGCCGCCTGGGTCAAACTGAGAAATCGTCAGTCGCTGAGCATTCTCTCTTGCCCGGTCACGATGTACAGTACGGGGACACGGAGATACTCTCCACGACCACTCACTACCACGCCAGGCTGCAACGGGAAGCCATAGAAATCTTCAAACACCCCGACAATTTCAATCGGAAGGAATAAATTGAACGTGTGCGTAATACATGGATCCCGGCTCTTAGGAACACCAAGGTCAAGAAATCACTGACACGTCAACCTGAAGAACATCCCCGCTACAGCCCGGCAGTCGCGCAGGGAACACCTGACCCTTACAAGCTCGGTCGCCGAAGCCGGAGCACGCACCGCACCCCGCAACATGTACGTGAGATCAGACGGTCCAGCCGGAATGCGAAGAGAACGCTCGGCTCACCATGCTAATTTGAAGATCCAAACTACCTTCCAGCCGTTAGTTCATCGCCAAGATCCACCCAACCAACAGTCATATTCAAACAACAATACCCCACTACTAACCGTTACCCATTATTTCAAGCCTCTTCCTCATTCCACTGCTGACCAAGGAAAGAAGCGGAACCCTTGAGAATGCCGGACGCAGTTTCCGGTGAAACGTCGGGAGATATCCTGTCTGGACCACGGCTTACAAGCCCGAAAAACTTGTATTTAATTATGAACGCCGGCCGTGAAACCTAAGCTGTTATATCAGTCGCCTCTACGGGGAGGAAACTACCAACCTAGTTCGCCGCTTCGAGAAGCTACGGAAGAAGAAAGCCCAGCAACTTTCTTCGCTAACGTTTCTCTTACGGTGCAGGGACACGGACACGATTCCTAAGTTTATTAGGATGAAGAGGAATTTCGGCTCAGCACATGTTCACCGTATATACGACAGAGCTGAACGCTCAATGCTGCGAGAACAGATACATGCTACACGCAGGGACTTAGCTACGACTGACCGGGACCTCATATCAGTACATCTCCGACTCACGTCTACGCTCTCAAGTGAGGATTGGGACAACACCGACCACATCACGCACTATTCTAAGCGCTCCACCTTCGACCAGTCGACGCATCGCCAGAAAAAGAAATTTGAGCTATGTCAGGACCTCAAGACGATAACTGCAACCACATCTGCGCCGGACTCGTCTCGCACTGTAGTAAACCTGACTAACCGTCGTCTATCGCCAGGGGAAACTTCACTTTTGGCGAAAGGTCAGAACTTCTCTGTCACCCCACCTTCTGTGCCTGTAGAAGACATTATAAGCAACATTGAGGCTGCCATACACCGTTTACCCAGGGAGCAGGCCGAGGAAGTCCGCTCAGAGGCCTCGCGCATCCTTCGTAAAGCTCCAGCGCCCAGCAGTAACCTCACACCTCAAGAGAAGAATGCCTTTAAAACCCTTAACAGGGATAGAAGCATCATCATTCTACCTGCAGATAAGGGCAACGCGACTGTAGTCATGTCATCGGAAGACTACGACACTAAGATCCTGTCGCTACTAGAACCTCAGACATACCGAAAACTCACGAAAGACCCCACAACACGGATACTTAGAGAGACCAACAGGTTAATCAAGGCCTCTTCACTACCAGACCACGTGAAGAAGGATACATGCAAGAGTGAAGCTCTACCTCCCAGGCTGTACGGTCTACCCAAACTACACAAAACTGACATTCCACTGAGACCTATCGTGAGTGCTATCGGGTCTCCAAATTACACCATTGCCAAGCATCTCTCCATCATTCTACAACCGCACATCGGTAACACTGAGACTTACGTCAGGGATTCAGGTCATTTTATTGAGAAATTGCAGAACATACGTCTGGAACCTGAAGACCGCCTAGTCAGCTTTGACGTAGTATCCCTCTTCACGAAGGTGCCTATGAAAGAATCCATAAACCAGATTGCCGAGCTCTTCACGGAAGACATCACTGACTTGTTTCGCCACTGCCTCGCCACGAGCTACTTCCTATGGCGCGATAACTTCTACGAGCAAATAGAGGGAGTCGCCATGGGTAGCCCACTAAGCCCTGTGATTGCAAACTTCTACATGGAAAAGTTCGAGCAGTTGGCGATCGAGACTGCACCCCTCAAACCGAAAGTATGGCTACGTTATGTTGACGATACCTTCGTAGTCTGGAGCCACGGAGAGGAAGAGCTGGAACGTTTCCTGGACCACCTTAACAGCCTCAACACCAGCATAAAATTTACTATGGAGAAGGAGAAAGACAACTGCCTGGCCTTTCTTGACGTGCTGATCACCAGGACTAATGACCTGCGCTTGGGGCACACCGTGTACCGGAAACCCACACACACGGACCGGTATCTACACAAGACATCCAATCATCACCCCCGACAGAAACACGGAGTTATTAAAACATTGGTAGACCGTGCTAGGAGAATCTGTGAGCCATCCAACCTCAACCAAGAGCTGAAACATATAGAGAGGGCCCTATGCGCCAACGGATACAGCAATAAGGAGATTGAGCGAGCCTCTCATCCCAGGCGCCGGAGCACGAGGAAAGATTCTGAGGAAACTCCGGTGGCCACCGCATTCCTGCCGTACGTGAAGAAGGTGACGGACAGGATAGGCAAATTACTGAAGACCTATGGGGTGAAGACGGTTTATAAACCCACCGCCAAAATCCGGGACTTGATGCGATGCGCTAAAGACAAGCGCCACCCACACTCCACTGCAGGTGTCTACATAATCCCGTGTTCCTGTGGGAAGGTGTACATAGGAACGACGAAGAGGAGCGTGACCACCAGACTCAAGGAACATAACAGACACAGCCGCCTGGGTCAAACTGAGAAATCGTCAGTCGCTGAGCATTCTCTCTTGCCCGGTCACGATGTACAGTACGGAGACACGGAGATACTCTCCACGACCACTCACTACCACGCCAGGCTGCAACGCGAAGCCATAGAAATCTTCAAACACCCCGACAATTTCAATCGGAAGGAAGAAATTGAACGTGTGCGTAATACATGGATCCCGGCTCTTAGGAACACCAAGGTCAAGAAATCACTGACACGTCAACCTGAAGAACATCCCCGCTACAGCCCGGCAGTCGCGCAGGGAACACCTGACCCTCACAAGCTCGGTCGCCGAAGCCGGAGCACGCACCGCACCCCGCAACATGTACGTGAGATCAGACGGTCCAGCCGGAATGCGAAGAGAACGCTCGGCTCACCATGCTAATTTGAAGATCCAAACTACCTTCCAGCCGTTAGTTCATCGCCAAGATCCACCCAACCAACAGTCATATTCAAACAACAATACCCCACTACTAACCGTTACCCATTATTTCAAGCCTCTTCCTCATTCCACTGCTGACCAAAGAAGCGGAACCCTTGATAATGCCGGACGCAGTTTCCGGTGAAACGTCGGGAGATATCCTGTCTGGACCACGGCCTACAAGCCCGAAAAACTTGTATTTAATTATGAACGCCGGCCGTGAAAGCCTAAGCTGTTATATCAGTCGCCTCTACGGGGAGGAAACTACCAACCTAGTTCGCCGCTTCGAGAAGCTACGGAAGAAGAAAGCCCAGCAACTTTCTTCGCTAACGTTTCTCTTACGGTGCAGGGACACGGACACGATTCCTAAGTTTATTAGGATGAAGAGGAATTTCGGCTCAGCACATGCTCACCGTATATACGACAGAGCTGAACGCTCAATGCTGCGAGAACAGATACATGCTACACGCAGGGACTTAGCTACGACTGACCGGGACCTCATATCAGTACATCTCCGACTCACGTCTACGCTCTCAAGTGAGGATTGGGACAACATCGACCACATCACGCACTATTCTATGCGCTCCACCTTCGACCAGTCGACGCATCGCCAGAAAAAGAAATTTGAGCTATGTCAGGACCTCAAGACGATAACTGCAACCACATCTGCGCCGGACTCGTCTCGCACTGTAGTAAACCTGACTAACCGTCGTCTATCGCCAGTGGAAACTTCACTTTTGGCGAAAGGTCAGAACTTCTCTGTCACCCCACCTTCTGTGCCTGTAGAAGACATTATAAGCAACATTGAGGCTGCCATACACCGTTTACCCAGGGAGCAGGCCGAGGAAGTCCGCTCAGAGGCCTCGCGCATCCTTCGTAAAGCTCCAGCGCCCAGCAGTAACCTCACACCTCAAGAGAAGAATGCCTTTAAAACCCTTAACAGGGATAGAAGCATCATCATTCTACCTGCAGATAAGGGCAACGCGACTGTAGTCATGTCATCGGAAGACTACGACACTAAGATCCTGTCGCTACTAGAACCTCAGACATACCGAAAACTCACGAAAGACCCCACAACACGGATACTTAGAGAGACCAACAGGTTAATCAAGGCCTCTTCACTACCAGACCACGTGAAGAAGGTTACATGCAAGAGTGAAGCTCTACCTCCCAGGCTGTACGGTCTACCCAAACTACACAAAACTGACATTCCACTGAGACCTATCGTGAGTGCTATCGGGTCTCCAAACCACACCATCGCCAAGCATCTCTCCATCATTCTACAACCGCACATCGGTAACACTGAGACTTACGTCAGGGATTCAGGTCATTTTATTGAGAAATTGCAGAACATACGTCTGGAACCTGAAGACCGCCTAGTCAGCTTTGACGTAGTATCCCTCTTCACGAAGGTGCCTATGAAAGAATCCATAAACCAGATTGCCGAGCTCTTCACGGAAGACATCACTGACTTGTTTCGCCACTGCCTCGCCACGAGCTACTTCCTATGGCGCGAGAACTTCTACGAGCAAATAGAGGGAGTCGCCATGGGTAGCCCACTAAGCCCTGTGATTGCGAACTTCTACATGGAAAAGTTCGAGCAGTTGGCGATCGAGACTGCACCCCTCAAACCGAAAGTATGGCTACGTTATGTTGACGATACCTTCGTAGTCTGGAGCCACGGAGAGGAAGAGCTGGAACGTTTCCTGGACCACCTTAACAGCCTCAACACCAGCATAAAATTTACTATGGAGAAGGAGAAAGACAACTGCCTGGCCTTTCTTGACGTGCTGATCACCAGGACTAATGACCTGCGCTTGGGGCACACCGTTTACCGGAAACCCACACACACGGACCGGTATCTACACAAGACATCCAATCATCACCCCCGACAGAAACACGGAGTTATTAAAACATTGGTAGACCGTGCTAGGAGAATCTGTGAGCCATCCAACCTCAACCAAAAGCTGAAACATATAGAGAGGGCCCTATGCGCCAACGGATACAGCAATAAGGAGATTGAGCGAGCCTCTCATCCCAGGCGCCGGAGCACGAGGAAAGATTCTGAGGAAACTCCGGTGGCCACCGCATTCCTGCCGTACGTGAAGAAGGTGACGGACAGGATAGGCAAATAACTGAAGACCTATGGGGTGCAAGACGGTTTATAAACCCACCGCCAAAATCCGGGACTTGCTGCGATCCGCTAAAGACAAGCGCCACCCACACTCCACTGCAGGTGTCTACAGAATCCCGTGTTCCAGTGGGAAGGTGTACATAGGAACGACGAAGAGGAGCGTGACCACCAGACTCAAGGAACATAACAGACACAGCCGCCTGGGTCAAACTGAGAAATCGTCAGTCGCTGAGCATTCTCTCTTGCCCGGTCACGATGTACAGTACGAGGACACGGAGATACTCTCCACGACCACTCACTACCACGCCAGGCTGCAACGGGAAGCCACATAAATCTTCAAACACCCCGACAATTTCAATCGGAAGGAAGAAATTGAACGTGTGCGTAATACATGGATCCCGGCTCTTAGGAACACCAAGGTCAAGAAATCACTCACACGTCAACCTGAAGAACATCCCCGCTACAGCCCGGCAGTCGCGCAGGGAACACCTGACCCTCACAAGCTCGGTCGCCGAAGCCGGAGCACGCACCGCACCCCGCAACATGTACGTGAGATCAGACGGTCCAGCCGGAATGCGAAGAGAACGCTCGGCTCACCATGCTAATTTGAAGATCCAAACTACCTTCCAGCCGTTAGTTCATCGCCAAGATCCACCCAACCAACAGTCATATTCAAACAACAATACCCCACTACTAACCGTTACCCATTATTTCAAGCCTCTTCCTCATTCCACTGCTGACCAAGGAAAGAAGCGGAACCCTTGATAATGCCGGACGCAGTTTCCGGTGAAACGTCGGGAGATATCCTGTCTGGACCACGGCCTACAAGCCCGAAAAACTTGTATTTAATTACTTAGACATCACTTATACTCACTTTTAACTGAAATATGATCTTCATTTTCAATGATTCTTCAATTTAACTGCGCGCAGATGTTCACCCAACTTACTGTCATGGAAGACGTAGTAGAGAATGCATCAATAACAAAGAGGGCTGTATATGCACATTTCTCAAGGACCTATTCTGACAATTACAGTACTTTCCTGAGAGTCTTTATTTTTATGGTTATGGGTGTAATTTAGACGTCTTGTACACATTGTTCTCTTTCTTTTTTAAATTGTTGCATCTACTTTTTTGAATGGAAACAATATTTAAATTATTTTATTTTTGGAATATGAAGTCATTATTCTGGAGTCAAATAACCTTACGATTTTTAACCCCACACAAATGGTGTGATTAATGAGAAAAGGATTATTCATGTACATAAGTCAGTATGTAGGCTACAGTGCCTACCAAAAGTTTAAGACCACTAACTTATTTTCAACAAAAGTTTCCTGGGCTTATATTTTTGATTCAAATTTTGCCAAATATTTTATGAAATTACTTTGTACCAAGAACATTGTAATATGGCTTTCAGTTTTTGAGTTACAATTTTTTAATACAAGAGGAGTATCGAAGGAAAACGCAATTTTCAACCACAAAATAATTTGTAGACACTAAACCAATGGTATTACCTTATTCATTATTTATTTAAGTATTGTAGAATGTATACAAACGTTTTGGTAAATGAAAACAAAAAACAAAAATTTTCTTGCCATTTGGTAGGGCGGTTTGTACTTTTTGTAAAAGGTAACGAATTGAAGCTAAGAATGATGAGCGTTAACTGGTTAATAGCTTCTGTGAGGGTTGACTTGAGCGGGCCCAAACTTTCACCAGGCACAGCACAGCATGCTGTCAACAGTTAAAGAGACAGTTCCAAGGTCAACACTCCGACTACCTGGAATTAGTTTCCCTCGTCTATTCTGAGAAGCCAGGTTTACAAACATCACTACCAAATGGCAACACAATTTTTGGGATTTTATTCTAATTTACCAAAACGTTTGTATACATTCCACAATACTTATAAAAATAATTAATAAGGTAACACCATTGGTTTAGCGTCCACAAATTAATTTGTGGTTGAAAATTGCGTTTTTCTTCGATACCCCACTTGTATTAAAAATTGTAACTCAAAAACTGAAAGCCATATTACAATGTTCTTGGTACAGGTGGATGCCTATTAGATCCAAGTAATTTCATAAAATATTTGGTAAAATTTGAATCAAAAATATAAGACCAAGAAGCTTTTGTTGAAAATAAGCTAGTGGTCTTAAACTTTTGGTAGGCACTGTACTATAGCTGCATATTAGGGACTAGTATTGCTGTATTTACATATCAATTATCTCATATTGAGAGACTTTGGTGGCGTATTAGGTAGAATGCTGATCTTCTATGCCCAAGGTCGAGGGTTCAAACCCAGCCAAAGTCATCGGATTTTTGAAGAGCGTTAAAATCCCTCAGTATGCCTTCCTTCGGAGGGTAAGTAAAGATTTATGTGATGTTAAAGAACCTTCCACTAACTACACTCGTGTGAAAATAAAATGTGTAGGTTAAATTTGATTAACGCTTTCCTATAAATTGAAAATTTGCCCGCAAGTATGTGTCTGATTTAATATCATATTCTTTATGCTTATTGAATAACAAAAGAGCTAATTTAGTGCCATGTTTTCGCGTTTTTTTAATCTCGATATTAAGACCGTGGTTTCCCACTTCTACTCGGAGCAAATACCGGGATAGTTCCTAACTGAAGGCCACAGCAACCTCCCCTCCAATCCTCTTTTAAATTAAAAACATCCCTACGTGAGTGTAGAACATAGACTCTGATGTTACTCAAGTGCAATATTAATTTGCTGTAAACCTAGTCGAAAAGTACTGTGAAGTACAATTACGTAACAGAGCATGGAACAATAGTAAAAGGGATGTATATGCACAATTCCACGAGAACTCAGTCTCCCAATTACTTTCCTGATAGTGTTTATTTCGTTTTCCATGGTTTCCCACTTCTACTCGAAGCAAATACTGGGATAGTACCTAACTGAAGGCCACAGGAACCTCCATTCCAATCCTCTTTTAAATTACAAATACACACACTACTACAGCCATTACAGTAACACAGGTTATCAGGAACATTTTCATACACACTCACGTTCATGCGGCAACATTACCATGATGTCGCAAAGCCTCTAAATCAATCAACAACAACAGAATCATTTAAGTTCATTTAATCTTAATACTAAGTTTCGTGATGATATCTCCAGCCGTTGTAACGTTACCCTGCATGTAGGTTAGTCAATGTATTTCCTTTTTAATTTTAATCCCCTACATCGACCCCTGTTAATACAATTTAGAAAAACGTATTCAGATTTTTATGGCGTTCATAATCCTAATGTTCTTATCGTGGTTTGGATAGAAAATGGAGGCCCATGGCCTGGTGCTTACGTCTTGACTGCAGTCATGGAGAAATGGAGTAGCATGGCCTCTTGCAGAGACAGATGGAAACCTTGTGATCACTTCTTGAGGTAGTGTTGCCGTTGAGAAAATTGAGTGGCATGGCCTCTTACCGAGATAGATGGAAACTTGGTGGACCCATCTTGTGCTACTGTTGCCATAGAGATGGCCGGCCTTGCCGTTCCTTCATAAGTTAATTTTCTGACTTGATTGGCCTCTGCTTGAGTTCAAAAAGACCGAAATCAGAAGAATGAGAAAGACTATCGAAAATTCATGTAGCCAGCCGTTCCTTCTGGGTCCTAAACTATGTGTATGCAAAATTTGGTTGATATTGGTGGAACAGTGTAGATTTGTTTACGGAACAAACCCACCCACCCACCCACATACATACAGACTTTCACTTTTATATATAAGATAGCTCAGTCAGTGATTTTAACCCATCATGCCGAGACGTAGAACAGATATTGGTCGTTGTTCATTGGCATTGAAAAAAAAGGCGCTTATCACGAATTGCATTCATAACTGTTCCCGGGCGAAGCCGGGTCGGGTTGCTAGTATAATAAAATACAAACAAAAGTTTAATGCTTTTCAGTCGGTCAACACGAGTGTACCCAAATGAGATGGGTTATTCCCTAATCCTGAAGCACATTACATGATATTAATGAATACACTTGGATGAACAGTTTCCATCGTCAAGCGATCATCATCAGATCCATTACACTTAGACTATAAAATCTATATCTGAAAGTGTGGATGAAAATATTTACAATATACTGTGCCCGTTTAGACCGGAGTCCGCACGACCACATATGCATTTTACCAAGAATCAGTCAGCACGAGAGTCAAAATATCCCGGGGCGCCAGATGGGTTAAAGCTAATCGCAAAAACGACATCAAATGAAAAAAATGCTTTACTGATTTTTGGCTCAATGCAACAATAAGGATACACATCATGTAAAATTATTTCATTTTATTCTGAATTTAAAATTGACTGCAAAATAAAATGCTCAAAGCAGCATCATTCATGTGTGGCGACCCACATTACTATTTACACAATGTACAGAAATTTTCCAACACATTGGACAATTATCTTTGGAGACACAAGTCTGATTATCAGTCCTGTAGACTGTGTTCCAAAATTATATCCATTATTTATGATTAAATCCAGTTCAAATTTAATTGTCTTTACTGGAAATACTGTAGTTCACTGGTTGAATTTTTACATAATATTAACACTCGTAGAATAATTGTTCATAGAATTTTTAACTTTCACTTATTTTTCCAGTTTCAAAAAATATTGTCAAAAATATTATTATCTCTGAATCAACACATATTATGTACACATATTAATAACAACATCTGAAAAGTTTCTGACCCTTGAGCATAGTATCGAAGAATTGTGCGAAGCACAACAAAATTAATTGTTCTTCTGACATTAAACGTTTCGAGAAGTGACTCGATTATGAACTTCAGGTTCCTAACAAAATATATGATTTCTGAATCATCAACTTGATCAATAAATTGTTAGACCATTCAACTATTCGATTTTCCACTTGGAATCATTATTAAGAAAAATATTTATATTTGTGGCCATTTTAGTAACTTTCGCAACTTGCAATTCTTGAACAGAATGCGGAAATAAGAATTGTAGCTTCATAATAAATTCATTTAGTTCATGACACGAGGATTGAAAACATCCTTCAAATTATTCATGGTTATAGAATTATTTTTAATTGGCAGTGGCCCATTCTATTATTTTTATAAGAACACAATATTCCAACAACAACGGCAAAGGTCTTCCTCTGAAGAAGAATAAAATACTATCATGACAAATCCGGGTTCTAGCGAAATCAAAGTCTTAATGGAATCCGTAAACAAGGTTGAAATAAGAACTGATGGTTTTTAAGAAATAACCTTTGGGTCATTCATGGTGTATTCTTGGAATACACGGTACGAGAGATTATAATTTTCAATGCTTTTGCATGTTCTTTTCTTCCCTTTTTGTCAAACACCAACAGTGATCTTATGTTTCTTCCTTGATGGGCAAATCTCTTATGTCTTCATGAGTCTGTTCTAGATATATATTCTCTGTGACTCACCTAGCGTCGTCTAGCAGCGAATCTCTGAAGCTCTTCAACTCTTCCTGGTGCAAGATGACTTACTTATCCATTTGGCCACCAGATCCTGTTACCATCGCCAGCTATTATCTCCATGAGCAAGAGAACTACGTCTACACTTTTACTCACCATGCTGCGCTAGTATCGCCTACTATCAACTCCTTGAAGACTATTCATCAAGAAGAACATTTATTTTTGATAAGTTGGTTATGCTTATGTGTTCTCCTTTTGTCTCCTACCCCCCTCTCTGTTCCCCTTCCTTGGACCCTCCGTGCTCCGTTGAGCTGGTCTCACTTCGCAGTCGGCAGTTGACTCGGTCAGTTAAGGCTCCTCTCGAGCTAGTCTCCTCAAACCAAGAGGCATACTCTCTTCTACGCCATGTTGGCAAAGTAGTTATCGTCAAAAGGAACTTCAACTTCAACATGAAATCAAGATAAGTACCATCTTAAAGTTTTAACCTCATCTTCATGGTTTTAACTTTCACGTGCTTTTAACGATACTTTTATAGACAGTGTGAGATTATTTATTTTGGGACAAAAATCATTCTTCGTGGGATTTGCCATGTTGAGCTTTTGTTCGTACAAGCCAACCTTTCTAAAAAAGAGCTTTTCTTAGGCTATTCAAATGAGAAATCCTCTCACTACGTGGGATATTATCTAATACCCGCTGTCTATAACTCAACAAGCTAGTTCCTCCGTTGGATTTTCTCAACCCCATTTTTCTACTAAGGTCGTTCTGGAACCTTCTAGATTCTGAATTTCATCTACAAGTCCTGCCGTTATGAAATTTTCACTCACTTGTGAGAATGCTATTTAAAATTGAAGAATCTCATTTCTGAATTAAAAGCTTAATAGCTAACTTTCTTCCACCGCTGGAACCGCTGGAATGTTCTATGGCGCATTTAACTGTAATCCACCATTTTCTCAAGCAATAGACTTTCGTTCATTTAGTGCAACCAGTCATTTTGTTCAAATTGAAATAACTTTCTCTGCCAAAAACTTTCGTGTTTCTATAGTGAACTTTTCATATATTTCAACGAACTATAGTGAAAATCAGTGCTTGTTCAACTTTCTACCGCGTCGCGATCGTCCGTTTACATATGAATAAGGCCATGAACATTTTTCCTCAATCCCTATTTCTCTTTCCTAAACCTCTTACTAACAATCCGTAATAAATTTTTAAATTTAGGTCTGTTTCAACGAGGTGTCAATCTATAGATGTGCCCTCCCATTTTTTCTCATGTGTAATTAATTAATTGCTGTATAAATTACGTGTCCAGCACACGTTTCAAACTTACATTGTTTCTCCCTTATAATCAGGGAAACCAATTCTTTTAACTCTTGAGTGAGTTATTTCTAGGGTTCACGAAATGGAAACTGCCCCATTTGGTTCGTGATTCCTATTTAAAACATAGGAGGTCGAGAACCTTCCTTTTGATTATCTCTTCAGGTTTCACAGTAAGTGACCTGCCCTTATTTGCATAGTAACCAACATTAATTCTGTATAAATATAAGAAGTTGTAGGAACTTCTATCTTATTTTTCATGTTGTTATTTTAGAAGTTTTCATTCCTTCTAGAATATTCTCTCAGGAATTTCTTAAGGTACACTCTTTGTACTCCAATTAACATTCAAATTTTAATTACTTCATTGGTTATTTGTTTAAATCTCATAAAGATTTTAGAAACGTGTAAGGTTTTAAACCTCGCAAATTGTCAATTGCCTGGAGCAAACGTTTAATGTTGGGAGGTCTGCGACCCCATTTGTTAAAAAGTTCAAATGAACTATGTTTGTCAAAAATATATTACATACTTGTTAAATTCATTAAACTTCTTTGAATTGTTGAATAAATTAAATATTTATTTTTGGATTTATCATTTCGCAAGTACAACGATTAGGCAAGATTCTGTCTTCCTTTACTCTTCCTACTCAATGTTATTAAATCCATTAATAGGGCTTTCACCACTTTTTGCATTTGAGCAAGAACTCTTAGTTTCCACCTCACTAAAGTTTCTTTTAGCTTTAATAGCTAATTCTAACTGGCCAGTAAGGCAAGTAAAGCTCGCTAAGCCAGCTACTTTCTTGTGGAGATCCTCTCCGAAAACTTATGGTCAGTTTTCTAAAAGATAAGTGTTTCTTTTTGTCTAAACTTTTAGCCGGCTCCTCGCTGAGTAAAAGCTTAGCCATTTCCAAATGCAACCATTGGTTCACTTACCAAAATTACTTTCCCAGGTATAATTTTTCATCACTATCCTTCCTGGAAGCACTGGTTCGCTTTTTCCAGGAACTCTATAATTTCGAAAATTGGAAATATCAAACTTGATTTAAATTATTGGCATTCTTCAACTTATTTTGCAAAACGAATTTCTTTGAACAAACATACAACAAATTTGTTACTCACAGTCTTGCCAGACCATCACCCTTCCCCATAGTACTTTTATACATGCTTGGGAGGAAATATACTAAAGCCTCTCTCTTGCAAACCGCCCAAGTCCTAGCTGCGGTTCCCGTTAGCTTCGACCAAGCTCGTACCTACTTTAGGTATCAGAGAGTTAATTTTCAGTGGCAACCGCCTCTAAGTGTATTGATAGTCAAATTTACAACTTTTGTGGGACTCTCCTCCTATCTTTCTATCCTTTTTCTCCAATCCAAAACCTACTTCCTTTTTTTTTATCATCTTCCCTTGGTGGGTCGGTTATTCCTTAGCTAATAAACTACCCAAAGTTTGGTACCAGAAACCCGGGAGAGTCCATTTTCCATTTTTTCTTTTTAAAAAGTGTCATTTGACAATACTTTGCAAATTATTAATATCTACTTTGAATTTTTCAGCTATAGCTACATCGAGCAAAACCTGTGCTGTGGAAAGAGGCTGCTCCTGTCTCCTTTGGTGTGTCCTGTTCTTTCTACTTAAACGCTGTTGCCAACTTGACAGCATCTCCAAGGTTCAACAGTTTCGTGAGTTACATTTCAATTTATTTATCTTGTCATGGCTCCTACTGAAAAAGATGAAACTCTCATTGCTAGACGTTCTTCTTATAAAGGGCAACTCACCAGATTCAGAAATTTCATCAACAAATTAAATCCCGCCGAGTGTGATTTAGACATCTTGACACAACGCCTTAAGTTGTACGAACGGTCCTATGATTATTATTAACCCCGTAGTAAAGTAAAGGCCTTGGGAGGGAAGGTACTGGACCATAGTGAATTCATACTCAGAGGGCAATTGTCTGAGACCATCTTCGAACCCCGGAACCCAGAAATAATACTAAGGTGATCGGGTAAAATCATAATATATTCACAATAAACATGCATACAAATTAACAAAACACTTACAAATCAAGATGTGGATTCTGACATCAAATATTTGTTCCTTCCAGTTGACTGTAATACATATTTTAGCAATCCAGCCAAGTTGTTACGATGAAGTAAATAAGCGTTGCTTTCAAACTATCATCTGTTGTCATTATGAGAATCCAAGCCAAATAATTAAGAGGATGACGAATTAAATATTCAATAGTTTCATAATGCACCTGCATAATGCATCATACAGTATTTCATGCATTTCCACACAAATAAATAATTAATTAATTCTCGAGACAGTACATGTCACAAAGCTAGGCCTACGCTCGTTATAATATACAATGTAATACGTTGCCTAAAACTGAAGAATTAATGACTTCAAAACACAAAATATACGGAGCTAATCCAATTTACGTGTTTTCACCTCAATGGCTATCAGAAATCTTCTTTTTTAACAACAGATGATCACACATAGTTAAAAACAATACGACAGTAGCCATCATGAAAAACAGAAGAAAAACGATCACCGTACTAGGGCTATCGACATCAAAATAAATCCTACATTAATAAATATTCCACAGACCATAAGGCATACTACTTGTAATTAAAATGCATTTTACAATTAACTGAAAACAGAAAACAAATCATTAATTACACAAAGAAAATATGAGTGTCAGTTAGCCTACCAGAGTGAATACCCGAGGATGACATTAAGTTTGAATGTATAACCTTGAAAGGCCCTGTCATGCAACGTAGGAAAATACAAAATAAATACATTTACCTTGCCAGACGATACAGTCACAAGTACTTACGATGACAAAATAGCCTACCTTAATTCCACAATATACGAAGCATATCCAGACGTTTATCTCCAGTAAGGTTACAATAGGTAACCAGTCAATAACTTGACGAAGAGGGATAATATCATTCAATATATTCACATACAGTAGAACTTCAGTTTACTTCTTATGTATTTGTAAAACCACGTAGATCCATGATGACTGGCCTAACAAGCTCATTACGAGAATCATACATGTCTCGAAAATCCCAGCCTTCCAAAACCATTAAAGTCAACATCGAGATAGAGAAATACTTGTCGCTAGAACATAGCTCTTCCTATCGGACAGAGGGAGAAACTACAATCCCAGTCCAAGACAGCACCGACAAGATATGCTACCTATCGAGGCCAGCCACAACTAACTCCGCCGCTCGATTCAAAAGTTTATGCCAAAGTAAAAATAGTACGTTCGATCAGAGATTAGTGCCAAAGTAACGGCACAGACTCCCGGGCCCCAAACTTGTCGATGGTTCGCAGAACAGAGACGACGTAAATGGTACAAGTGTATCAACATGCATAATCAAGCAAATCTTAAAGCATAGAACAGTTTTTGCCAATTATCACAAACACAGTAGCTTCCGAATGTGAAATACTTAATTAAAAGTTCATTTCAGTTTTCATCAGCACCATAACCACCAAAATATGTCATGCCAAGAACATAAACAAATACTTAAGTGTAGAATACATCGAGTTGGTTTTCTTTGTACAATTTCCACAACATTATTACAAATGGCATCTTGAATAAACGATGGCAGGAACAGTTTCATCCGAAGGTTACATAGATTGGTCCAATATCCTGGCCAGAGACATCTTCTCGCACTGCATAACACTCCAAACGCAGAATAAGACCTCGAAGAAATTAGCTGAAATCAAATTTCGACTGCGACAGTAATGTGTAAAGGAAAGCTTAATATCTAACGTTGACACTCATTTACAAAGAACAAATTACAATAAAATATTATATGATGGCATCAGATTTTTATAACAATAACCCAGTACTATCAAGAATCCACATCTTTACAGGTGAAAGGTATAACAATGACCCTCAATTAACACAGAAAATTGTATGCATGTTTTAGAAAATTACAATATCCCGAAAATATTACAATAATAACAGTATTTTCCAAAAATAAGTTTCAATAATAATACTGAATGGCACGTGAGCTCTCATATTCACAAATAAAAACCTTTTATCCCAAAAGACGAAGGCAATTGTCTCACATTGCATATCTGTTCAACCGAATTGTCCCAAATACAGAAAATATAATGCAAAAAGAAACACCCAAAGTAGGAAAACACAAGAAAATTCCAAGAAGAACAATAGAAAGACCCTATTATCAAGCAAATAACAGGACACACGTGCATACCAAAGCAGAATCACACCACAACCTTACACCATGACACATAACCTTAAAATCCCCAGAAAAAAAATTACAATAACTACCCTCAAATAATTAATAAACAACAACCAGAATATGAATTAGCACTTGTCAACACATCCACACAAAACACAAATGCATAAATACCCTATCATATACAGACCCAGACCAAACAGAAACTAGGAAACGAGACGAAGCACGTATTTCATGAGGCCTATAGTGAGCCGCCGTATATTGACCAAATATCACAAATCAATTCATCATATCACATCACATTACTTAACCTAAAGTATTTATTTCTCAGTCAGACAGCAAAAAAAAATTGAGCCCACTCAATCAACTGAAGACTTAGGAGAATAGTTTATAAATACTTACCAACATATTCAACTCAAATCTAAGCAAATGAACCCCCACAACATTCATCTGGTAGACTTAAGTTGACAGATGCGTCAACAAAATGCTAATTTACATCCACGATCCCAAAGTAACATACAATGACCTTTTACCCCTTAAATTAATATACATCCACACATATCTGGACAACCACAAAACAACAACAAGAAAACTAACCCAATTACCAAAATAAAACAAATCACACCACATTTATACTTTCTGAATGTCCAACTTTGGAAATGCACAATTTAGACAATAACATAAACAATACAATTATTCACTCTTGACATAGCCTAGTATATCAAACTAAGTAAACAGTATAGCGAACAAGATCAAAACAAGAACAAACTCGACAGAAATCCCTCAATAAATGACCAACAGAAGACCCTAAATGAAAGAAGATCAACAGACTACTCGTGCAGATCACCAAGCTACAAACGTACCCAAACATTCATTGAAATCACACGACCTTACAAACTCCCAAAATTAATAAAACCATTTACTACCCACAAAATCCCCATAATTTTTCCAGAATATAAATTGACACACCGTTAGGACATCAACATACACAAAATAAATAATAACCCTTAAATAAAACACACAGAAATCAACATGTCATACTAGCCGCATTTTACCCTGGCATAGCATGATTTTCCATCACCAAAACACATTTCGGCAAGTAGTTACCTTCATAAATCAACAAGCAGATAAATGACTAAGTCATCACTCGGAGAACAGAAGAGGTTTGTAATTACTTACCTATGATATCCCAACATAGTATCATTTTATACGTACGGCGTATTTAATTAAATTCAATTATAAATTAAGCAAAAACAAACCCTAACCTTAATTTACCTTAAGAAATAACCAAGAGACCCACCCGATTACAAAACAAAACTAATAACAATCACCCCCACTCATGCACTCAAATACATTTACACAAGTTTGTCACTTCAGACCTAACACAATTTAGACAATTACAAACAAGAAGAACCTTTATAGATTTGCACAATCAAGCAGAATGAGCACCACACGTGTAGACAAACACAAGCATCAATAACATCCACAATACATACATGTCCTGATGACCAGAATTCATCTACACAATTTTGACAATAACAAACAAGAAGAACCTTTATGGATTTGCAAAATCTAGCAGAATGTGCACCACACGTGTAGACAAATACACACATCAAAAACACATGCATGTCCTAATGACCGGAATTCGTCTACACAATTTTGACAATAACAAACAAGAAGAACCTTTTATGGATTTGCACAATCTAGCAGAATGTGCACCACACGTGTAGACAAATACACACATCAAAAACACATGCATGTCCTAATGACCGGAATTCGTCTACACAATTTTGACAATAACATACACCACATCGAATATCAACTTAAATTATCAAAATCTGCATCGCACCATCGACTAATGTGGTCATACGAGCCACAAAAATCACATCTCTTGCCTTTGCTGGCTCTACTCCCATTAAACCTCTGGTTAGCACGCCCCGAAAATACATGGCTTTGAACATTTGTAGGCATGAACTCACGCCTTCCCTGAAATTTTTATAAGGAACAAGACTACTACAATTATCCACAAGCTGCATCTCTCCACGTGGCTGAAAATAATTTATACCAGAACCATCCCCTAATTCCACTAATTTCTTCAAAAATTTCACAAATAAATTAATATCAGTGCCATAGCACACATGAAAATCTTTCAAAATTAGAGTTAATGGGTTAGGAAGGGAAGCAAAATTAACCTGACCATCAGTCATAAGTTTATTTAGAGAAACAACGTTAGTCGAGGCTCGATTATCAGAAAGATTAAGCCTATTTACTCTATCTATCACATCACATTCACCAAGTAAGCTATCAACAGTTTGTACTTCCTTATCAGTCCAAGTACGGTGAGATCCTAACCTATTCCCAGCACTACCAACGTCATGGCAAGAAACAGAACTAGAAAAATCGTTACATCTCTTATCAGAACGTGAATTACCAACAGCATTCAAATTACTAGGGCTCGACATGACCTCAGGTGTATTTCTTGAAGATCCTATTTGTTTATTTACCTCAGTAGTATTATTAGTTTGTAAAGCGCCTACCATATTTTCATTATTCTCCATCGATACTGATTCCAAATTACCAATATAATTACTATTATTCACAACGCCATCACAAGAATCACTAACATATGAACAAACGCTTTCAGAACACACAACAGGTCCACTAATATTCTCAGAAATATCACTCGAGGACAACCGATTAAAACTATCTATCAGCTTGTCGCGAAGCCCAACTAACTTGGTTGAAAAAACAATATCACACTTGGACCAATATTCAATTAAACTCACTAAACGATTAATCCAGTGTATAGAACGAAATTTTAATTTGTTCACACGATATGCCGAAGGTTTGGCAACTTGCTTTAACTCATCACAGGACAGTAATAGGTTTGAAACAGATATCACAACATCAGACCTACCTTTTGTCACATAAGAATGTTGATCAGTCAGACTAACAACAGGAGCTGACTTTAAGGATTTGAGAAGAATAATATCCAGTTCACGATGAAAATTAGGGTTGTCATTCCTTATTTGTATTTCATAAGCCAGTTCTTCTTTGGATAAATATGGTACAGCTTTTAAAATGCTCTCGTCCATTCAGTATATTATCACATGAAACATAAATAACAAGAAAATTATACAAAGATAAAACAATAACAACAAACATTAAAAATATCACACTTTAGGCCCAATCATACTTCCAAGCCCCAAGATCCAAAGACTAGCCCCAAACAACTACTGAATGTGGTAGAAATCTAACCACGCTCTGCTACCACATTTAACCCCGTAGTAAAGTAAAGGCCTTGGGAGGGAAGGTACTGGACCATAGTGAATTCATACTCAGAGGGCAATTGTCTGAGACCATCTTCGAACCCCGGAACCCAGAAATAATACTAAGGTGATCGGGTAAAATCATAATATATTCACAATAAACATGCATACAAATTAACAAAACACTTACAAATCAAGATGTGGATTCTGACATCAAATATTTGTTCCTTCCAGTTGACTGTAATACATATTTTAGCAATCCAGCCAAGTTGTTACGATGAAGTAAATAAGCGTTGCTTTCAAACTATCATCTGTTGTCATTATGAGAATCCAAGCCAAATAATTAAGAGGATGACGAATTAAATATTCAATAGTTTCATAATGCACCTGCATAATGCATCATACAGTATTTCATGCATTTCCACACAAATAAATAATTAATTAATTCTCGAGACAGTACATGTCACAAAGCTAGGCCTACGCTCGTTATAATATACAATGTAATACGTTGCCTAAAACTGAAGAATTAATGACTTCAAAACACAAAATATACGGAGCTAATCCAATTTACGTGTTTTCACCTCAATGGCTATCAGAAATCTTCTTTTTTAACAACAGATGATCACACATAGTTAAAAACAATACGACAGTAGCCATCATGAAAAACAGAAGAAAAACGATCACCGTACTAGGGCTATCGACATCAAAATAAATCCTACATTAATAAATATTCCACAGACCATAAGGCATACTACTTGTAATTAAAATGCATTTTACAATTAACTGAAAACAGAAAACAAATCATTAATTACACAAAGAAAATATGAGTGTCAGTTAGCCTACCAGAGTGAATACCCGAGGATGACATTAAGTTTGAATGTATAACCTTGAAAGGCCCTGTCATGCAACGTAGGAAAATACAAAATAAATACATTTACCTTGCCAGACGATACAGTCACAAGTACTTACGATGACAAAATAGCCTACCTTAATTCCACAATATACGAAGCATATCCAGACGTTTATCTCCAGTAAGGTTACAATAGGTAACCAGTCAATAACTTGACGAAGAGGGATAATATCATTCAATATATTCACATACAGTAGAACTTCAGTTTACTTCTTATGTATTTGTAAAACCACGTAGATCCATGATGACTGGCCTAACAAGCTCATTACGAGAATCATACATGTCTCGAAAATCCCAGCCTTCCAAAACCATTAAAGTCAACATCGAGATAGAGAAATACTTGTCGCTAGAACATAGCTCTTCCTATCGGACAGAGGGAGAAACTACAATCCCAGTCCAAGACAGCACCGACAAGATATGCTACCTATCGAGGCCAGCCACAACTAACTCCGCCGCTCGATTCAAAAGTTTATGCCAAAGTAAAAATAGTACGTTCGATCAGAGATTAGTGCCAAAGTAACGGCACAATTATGATCAACCTCAAACCGAGATTGAATCCGCTTGCCCAGAACTTCAATCGGATCGGGACGAGGTCGAACCCTTGTACTTTGAAGGGATTGCCAAGGCCCACCAATTGTATCTCAGAACTGGACACTAGGGTCATCAGTCCGGTCCAGTTCGCACCCGCTTCAGTTCACGAATACAAACCGAAACCGTTACTTCCAAAGATAAGCCTACCTCACTTCTCAGGCAAGGAAGGTGAATGGTATTCTTTTTACGAACTTTACTGTTCACACATTCATGACAATAATGTAATTCCCGATATTCATAAATTTTATTTCCTGCGTGTGTCTTTGGAAGGTGAGGCCTTAGCTTTGGTACAGTCACTGCCTTTAAGCGCAGAGAACTACCACATCGCCTTTAATCTCCTTAAAGAGAGATATGGCAATTTACGTTTGAGTGTCGCTCGACACATCCGTTGTTTGTTTAACCTACCAGCCGTCAAACCTAATGACGTCACCTCTTTAAGAGACCTGTTAGACTCTATTCAATTGCACGTGAGAGCATTATACCAACTTAAGCAGCCCGTCCAAACATGGGACACCATACTCAATCATCTAGCTATATCCAGATTCGATTTTTCGACTTTAAAGGCATGGGAAATCGAACTCGCCCGCAAGGAGGAATTTTCGTTCGAACGCTTAATCTCGTTTCTTAACAGCCGATGCCAAGTCCTTACAGCACTCGCATTTCAGTGCGAAAATGTCGAAACGAATAATCAGTGTCACAGCTTTGAGAAAAACCATGCTTTTTCAAAGGGTCATCGGCCCCCATCTGTCGAGAACAAGCAAACCCGTTCTGCTTCTTTTAATCATGCAAGAGAACATATCAGGCCGCCCAACAAATCTTTCAAATGCACGCTCTGTAAAAAGCTTCACACATTGTATTTGTGCAAATCTTTTAAAGAATTGTCTGTCGAAGTTCGAAGGAAGTTTGTCTTCAATAGCAAACATTGCTTCAATTGCTTGTCACCTAAGCATTCTTCTTCGAACTGTACGTCATCAAATCTCTGTTTCCATTGTAAAAAACCGCACCATTCTTTATTGCACGTTCATGAGAAATCGAGGTCATCAGTACCCGCTCCTTCAAGCTCCATGCAGAGCAGCTCCGAACAAACTAATGCTTCTTCCTGCATTTCTAACGCCGAAACTTCTCACAGTGCGCAAGTTCTTTTGTCTACAGTACAATTCGAAATCCAAGATAAATTTGGAAATTGGGTTCGAACCCGCGGTCTTCTCGATTCCGCTTCAACGCACCACTTTGTTTCGCAATCATTAATTAAAAAACTAGGTCTTTCGTCATCGCCCACTTCTATCAATGTGACCGGCATTGACAATTTGAAAACTCAAGTCTTGCAGTCTTCAAAATTGAAAATCAGAGACGTTTGCCAAAGAAACACCAATCTTAATTTAAACTGTCTCATTCTTACCAGTATTGGCAAAGACACTCCTAGCAGCGCTATTAATACTTCCAGTTTAAAGATTCCTTCGCATTTAAGGTTAGCTGATCCTCAGTTTAATGCTCAAGGTCCCATTGATGTACTTTTCAGTGCCAGTGTTTTCTGGAATTGCATTCGCAAACAAACACGCAAGTTATCTTCAACCGTGGTCGCTAGAGACACCGATTTTGGTTGGGTTATTACTGGTGAAATCCAACAACCCAGTCTTCAAACTAAAGCGCAATGTCATTTCGTTACAGCTGACATAAATCCCATTTCTGAAAAAGAGAACGCTCATGTTTTCGATCTCGATACTTTTGAGAAACACTTGCCGAAACGATGTCTTATCGTGAACAACTACGCTACCTTTGTAAGTTGTTTAAATGATTTTGCTTTCTTCCCGCACAAAATGGCAATTCAAGTTCGCCTCGCCTTGTGTTACTTCGTGTACCATCTCATGTCATTTTTATAGCAGGTAATTGCTTAAAATTTCAATTGAAAACTATCTTCCCCTTGTGTAAAACCATGGCTGTCAGTCTCCATCACTTCGCTGTACGCTATAATTCACTTCTTTCGCTATTTAGAAGGACGGCCACGGCCGGCTCCCTCCTCCTTCCTCACAATTGGAAGTCGCTTTTGAAACCGCTTGAAAATCTGAATTCTTTAGCATCTAGAATAACTATTCTTATGCATAACCTCCTTCTCAATGTCCCGGCTTCCCTTCCTATTTCGGAAGAATTAAGCTTTTTTCTCTCGAAAATTGTCGGATTCCGTGATCCTCTCAATTATGCGAAATTGATTTCATACTTTATTTCTTATGTTTCCAAATTGCTTTTTCACGTCCAAGTTACGATTGACTGCATGCCGTCCAACCTGAATATCTGCTTTAAGTTACAGCTGATTCAACAGGTGTTGTTTGTTTATTCCGAACTGCTTGTTTTTCAAACTTGTTTGTATACAAGCCCGAGGAAGGTCTGGTCACTGTTCATTTCCTGTATGCTTGCTAAAGGTCAAAGCAAGTTTCTCTTATCTCAACTCTGGCTGATTGCCAACCATTGTCTGGCGAGTCGCTACCGTAAGCTCGGAAGCCGCTCACCTATTTCCCAAAATCAACTTGTTCTAGTCAAGGACTCTTTCAGATATTTATATTCGTTATCTCGCTGTACTCTGTGGGTCAAGGCCGCGCCTGCTTATGTCTCCCACTTACTCACGCTCGTATTCTACAACTGCTTCGATTCTTGTTTCAAAACTTCGTTGCGTATTTCTCACGCGCTCATGTATTGCACTCTGCTTACATATTTTGCAATCTTATTGTTCATTGATGAACAAACTTGTTTTTTCTCGTCGTCACATTCGATGTGTTTTTGCATTTATACTTGTTATGTCACGTTTCTCGCTGACTTAAGTATTTTTCTGAGTAACCCCTTTGATACT
Source organism: Meconema thalassinum (assembly GCA_946902985.2). Lineage (NCBI taxonomy): Eukaryota > Metazoa > Arthropoda > Insecta > Orthoptera > Tettigoniidae > Meconema > Meconema thalassinum. The sequence goes on along the minus strand of OX336391.1, from coordinate 130,054,731 downwards.
TATTATGACTTAAGGTCATTGTTTATGGCTAATAGGTTGTTACCTATGGCGTTCTTGCTTTCTACTCGCATAGTTCCTTTGTTTATTTGGTATATTCTTATCCTTAATAGATGTACTTGTTTCTATACGCTTTGTTTAAACTTGTTAATTCTCCTTTTGCATCGTATCGCCATCTTTACTAGTGCTTTATTTCCCTCAGCTTCTAGCTATTTTGTGATTGAAAGTGTTGATAATTCTCGCCTTTTAACTCCGTTTTCCAATGACCCTGATGACCTGCTTCCAGTCACACCTGGTCACTTCCTTACACGCACTTCTCTTTCTGCCCCTCCTCCTCTTCCCAATTCTTACAGGGATTCTAATCTACCTATCGCTTGGCGCAAACTTGAAGCCCTCCGTAATTCTTTTTGGAAGAGGTGGAACTTGGAATATTTAACTTCCTTGCAACGGAGACAGAAGTGGTTTCTTTCCAGTCCCGACATTAAAGTGGGGGACTTGGTCTTAGTTAGGAATGTTTCACCCCCCCTAGTCTGGCCTTTTGGAAGAGTGACCGAGTGTTATCCTGGAAGAGATGGGAGAGTCAGGTTGGCCAAAATCTTAACTATTAATGGACCGATCACAAGACCTCTGTCTTTGATCTCTCCATTACCTTTAAATGTTTACTTGTTTTTCTTGTTCCCTGTTGGTGTTCCCCTCCCAGTATTGTGTATTCTTGGAATACACGGTACGAGAGATTATAATTTTCAATGCTTTTGCATGTTCTTTTCTTCCCTTTTTGTCAAACACCAACAGTGATCTCATGTTTCTTCCTTGATGGGCAAATCTCTTATGTCTTCATGAGTCTGTTCTAGATATATATTCTCTGTGACTCATCTAGCGTCGTCTAGCAGCGAATCTCTGAAGCTCTTCAACTCTTCCTGGTGCAAGATGACTTACTTATCCATTTGGCCACCAGATCCTGTTACCATCGCCAGCTATTATCTCCATGAGCAAGAGAACTACGTCTACTCTTTTACTCACCATGCTGCGCTAGTATCGCCTACTATCAACTCCTTGAAGACTATTCATCAAGAAGAACATTTATTTTTGATAAGTTGGTTATGCTTATGTGTTCTCCTTTTGTCTCCTACCCCCCTCTCTGTTCCCCTTCCTTGGACCCTCCGTGCTCCGTTGAGCTGGTCTCACTTCGCAGTCGGCAGTTGACTCGGTCAGTTAAGGCTCCTCTCGAGCTAGTCTCCTCAAACCAAGAGGCATACTCTCTTCTACGCCATGTTGGCAAAGTAGTTATCGTCAAAAGGAACTTCAACTTCAACATGAAATCAAGATAAGTACCATCTTAAAGTTTTAACCTCATCTTCATGGTTTTAACTTTCACGTGCTTTTAACGATACTTTTATAGACAGTGTGAGATTATTTATTTTGGGACAAAAATCATTCTTCGTGGGATTTGCCATGTTGAGCTTTTGTTCGTACAAGCCAACCTTTCTAAAAAAGAGCTTTTCTTAGGCTATTCAAATGAGAAATCCTCTCACTACGTGGGATATTATCTAATACCCGCTGTCTATAACTCAACAAGCTAGTTCCTCCGTTGGATTTTCTCAACCCCATTTTTCTACTAAGGTCGTTCTGGAACCTTCTAGATTCTGAATTTCATCTACAAGTCCTGCCGTTATGAAATTTTCACTCACTTGTGAGAATGCTATTTAAAATTGAAGAATCTCATTTCTGAATTAAAAGCTTAATAGCTAACTTTCTTCCACCGCTGGAACCGCTGGAATGTTCTATGGCGCATTTAACTGTAATCCACCATTTTCTCAAGCAATAGACTTTCGTTCATTTAGTGCAACCAGTCATTTTGTTCAAATTGAAATAACTTTCTCTGCCAAAAACTTTCGTGTTTCTATAGTGAACTTTTCATATATTTCAACGAACTATAGTGAAAATCAGTGCTTGTTCAACTTTCTACCGCGTCGCGATCGTCCGTTTACATATGAATAAGGCCATGAACATTTTTCCTCAATCCCTATTTCTCTTTCCTAAACCTCTTACTAACAATCCGTAATAAATTTTTAAATTTAGGTCTGTTTCAACGAGGTGTCAATCTATAGATGTGCCCTCCCATTTTTTCTCATGTGTAATTAATTAATTGCTGTATAAATTACGTGTCCAGCACACGTTTCAAACTTACATTGTTTCTCCCTTATAATCAGGGAAACCAATTCTTTTAACTCTTGAGTGAGTTATTTCTAGGGTTCACGAAATGGAAACTGCCCCATTTGGTTCGTGATTCCTATTTAAAACATAGGAGGTCGAGAACCTTCCTTTTGATTATCTCTTCAGGTTTCACAGTAAGTGACCTGCCCTTATTTGCATAGTAACCAACATTAATTCTGTATAAATATAAGAAGTTGTAGGAACTTCTATCTTATTTTTCATGTTGTTATTTTAGAAGTTTTCATTCCTTCTAGAATATTCTCTCAGGAATTTCTTAAGGTACACTCTTTGTACTCCAATTAACATTCAAATTTTAATTACTTCATTGGTTATTTGTTTAAATCTCATAAAGATTTTAGAAACGTGTAAGGTTTTAAACCTCGCAAATTGTCAATTGCCTGGAGCAAACGTTTAATGTTGGGAGGTCTGCGACCCCATTTGTTAAAAAGTTCAAATGAACTATGTTTGTCAAAAATATATTACATACTTGTTAAATTCATTAAACTTCTTTGAATTGTTGAATAAATTAAATATTTATTTTTGGATTTATCATTTCGCAAGTACAACGATTAGGCAAGATTCTGTCTTCCTTGGCTCTTCCTACTCAATGTTATTAAATCCATTAATAGGGCTTTCACCACTTTTTGCATTTGAGCAAGGACTCTCAGTTTCCACCTCACTAAAGTTTCTTTTAGCTTTAATAGCTAATTCTAACTGGCCAGTAAGGCAAGTAAAGCTCGCTAAGCCAGCTACTTGCTTGTGGAGATCCTCTCCGAAAACTTATGGTCAGTTTTCTAAAAGATAAGTGTTTCTTTTTGTCTAAACTTTTAGCCGGCTCCTCGCTGAGTAAAAGCTTAGCCATTTCCAAATGCAACCATTGGTTCACTTACCAAAATTACTTTCCCAGGTATAACTTTTCATCACTATCCTTCCTGGAAGCACTGGTTCGCTTTTTCCAGGAACTCTATAATTTCGAAAATTGGAAATATCAAACTTGATTTAAATTATTGGCATTCTTCAAATTATTTCGCAAAACGAATTTCTTTGAACAAACGTACAACAAATTTGTTACTCACAGTCTTGCCAGACCATTACCCTTCCCCATAGTACTTTTATACATGCTTGGGAGGAAATATACTAAAGCCTCTCTCTTGCAAACCGCCCAAGTCCTAGCTGCGGTTCCCGTTAGCTTCGACCAAGTTCGTACCTACTTTAGGTATCAGAGAGTTAATTTTCAGTGGCAACCGCCTCTAAGTGTATTGAAAGTCAAATTTACAACTTTTGTGGGACTCTCCTCCTATTTTTCTATCCTTTTTCTCCAATCCAAAACCTACTTCCTTTTTTTTAATCATCTTCCCTTGGTGGGTGGGTTATTCCTTATCCAATAATCTACCCAATTCATACGACGCAATGTGTAGTTCCAATACTCCTTCATTAACACTGAGTCATCGAACCTGCTATTTGATTGATGCTCAAATAAAAACCTCCTCATTCCTGCGACTTAAACATGCGCACCTGGGAATGGCATTTCAACTACTCAACACACATAAATTTTCTTCCCAAATTTTATACAATAAATCAAGCCTCTGCTTATTAACAACACTGGAAGATTTATAAACTTACAAGTTTATTTTATTTTACCATTCAGTTCAAATCGTGAAGTTACCACACTGATGATACTCTCTATTTCACTTTCGAATGTGTATCTACGTCATGATTTTATATAAATACAAAAATATCCTAATTGATACAAATATCATTTGCTTCCCCTTTCATGCCTCTCCGTGTTATCTGAAAAATATACTTTGCTCATTGCAAATATTAACTGTTCAACCAGAACTGTAATGTGGGTTGAATGCGGGCTTGCGCTAACCACTATCCTTCGGAAAATCACCTGTTCCAAACTAGAAATGGTTAAACTACTTCATAAGCTCTCTCTCAATGAATGTGATTATTAGAAAATATAAGATCCAAGAATTATTTAGAAAAGTTATGAAAATCATTATTATTATTATTAGTGGATTATTATTATTATTATTAGTTATATTATTGTAAATTTGTTTAATTATTATTTCATTATGTGAGAATCCACATGTTCGATTCTTCGAATATGGATAAAATATCCATTTCTCAACAAATATAATTATTAACTTCTACAGTTACCTCGGCTGATTACCGTGGTTATCAAAAAAATATGAAACATTCAAATAAATGCTTGTTATGCTCGATCATCGATCCTAAACTGTTCTGAGTGCTAAAAATACTCAGAATAACTCTAATATGTTTGCGTAAATCATTGCAAGATTTAAATACGAAGAAAAACAAATGTGTTGGTCATCTGCAGAAAATGAGTTTGTTCCAATTAGCTAGGCATAATATAAAAGTCAAATGTGGCTTACATTTCTCGTTGGTCTTGAAGCGTAGTGAACCTGGTCTGTATCAGATTTATCCAGATACATGCCCTAATTGGACACGCACGTCTAATCCTTGTATCGGCCGCCATTATATACCCACAATCTGTCTAACACGGCATAGTGGAAATATTTCGTGAAGTTTGAAGTAACTGCTGATCCGTTTTAATATTGGCTTCAATTAAATCCATAGCAGTTCGCTTAAATGGGGTCAGATCCAAGTGATCTATTCTCAAATACGTCAGTTGAAACATAACCCACGGTAATCTTTTCAGTACAAGAAAACACTGACAGTCTAAATCAATCATCGGCTGTTCTGAAGATTGTTCCCTGGGCATGGTTTATCACCATCTATCATGCGCGAAGCAACTTATAGTTTCCCTTTGTCGGCTAATGAACAACACCGTGATAGACTGGCCTTCAATATACTGAAAGATCGGAGTGGTTATCAAGTTACAATTTATGAAACTGACTATTGGATTAAAATATCCAAGAATTGAATTATTATTACTGGACTGTGACAAAGTACTTTCTAGACAAAGTCTAGAATGTGTCCATATAGAAATAAAGTATTTCACCAGTGTCCGTAGAAAAATAACAATCACCTTAGTGATTCCCTCTGCCGGAAACTTACTATGTTCCACATGTATCGTAACACTTTTGTGACTATCACAATTTAAAGATATCTTCTGCGTAGATCCGGCAACCATGTGCCTTGGCTCAACGTAGCAGCAGCACCTTGTCATGCAAGAGCTTGGTTCGAAGTGAGCTAATGATGCTTGGGCCGGTCGGCTTTTATTCAAAACGGTCGGGTCCACGCTGGATCACGCTGAAATCTGGAAATCCTCATATCTCCGGTGTCACTGGTCCGATTCACTTGAAACTAAGTGCATTCTCTTTCATTTGGCCGTGCCAGTAATCTGATCCAAGTCTCAAGTCTCTACTCCATGGCTAACTATTTAATCAACAAATAGTCTCGACCTCTGCTACTACTCACTACGTCACTTAACATGCTCTTGGCTGCACAAAGTTTCCATTCCATTCTAGAAGTAATGGAGCGCGATATTCAAATATCTCAACTTTCAAAAGCAGCTGTAGCCTTTCCCTTGATATCTAGGTGTCTGAATCTTGGAATACCCATTCCTAGAGTTGGGCACATCCACCCCACACCTAGCAAAAAATAAAAATTGGAAAATTTTTATTTTTCCTATCTACACATTAAATCATCTGGTTCTTGAATAGTAAATCTTCAAATTCGCTGCATTATAAGTTCCCACGGTGTTACCAGTTCGTGTATTGGCGATTTCATAGCTTCCATTGTTGTTTACTTCCACAAAATCATCATCATTTGGATCCATGTCTCCCTGTAGAAAACGAAAAATGTTTCTAAAACGTCGGTCTCTCCTCTGGGATAAATGCAACAATCCTAACCTTCTCAAGGTATCCTCATCCTCCTGCGTCAGGTTAACTTGAAAAACCTTAGATGTAGACTCCACTGCTCTACTCAATAAATCGGCCCCAACGTTCAATTTTCCAGGAGTGTGTTCAATAACTAGGTTGAATTGTTGAATAAAAAGTGACCATCTAGTTATCCTATCACTGGCAAAGTTTGTTCTCAAGATAAACTCCAATGCATGGTGATCAGTCCTCACAATTACTGAATGTCCAATTAACATTTTCTTCCACGACTCCAACGCGAAGATTACAGCAAGGGCTTCTAACTCTGTGGTGTAATAATTCCTTTCTGATGGACGAAGTTTCCTGCTTATGAATGCCAGGTAACGTCTTTTGTGATCGTCATCTTCTTGAAGAAGAATAGCTCCAATCCCTACGGTGGATGCATCAGATTCTATGATGAAATTCTTGGTAAAGTCAGGATACTCTAATTTCACGCTGTTTACCAATAACCTCTTGGCATCTTGAAATGATTGTTCACAATCTTCATTCCATTTCCATTTGTTTCCCTTTTTTAATAATTCCTGCAATGGAGCAACCGTCTTGGTGAAGCTTGGACAATGCCCTGCAAAGAATTGGCATGTCCCGAGAAAACTGCGGACATTCTTCACTCTAGTAGGTCTAGGGAAATTTGCAATCACCTGTATATTTGTCTCATTGGGACGGTATCCTTCACCATCCAAAATGTGGCCCAAAAATTTTATTTCCTTCCGAAAGAACTGTCATTTTCGAAGGTTTACTTTAAAGTTCGCTTTTCTCAAATCTGCGAATAACATCTGAAGAAGTAACAAATGTTCCTCCTTAGTCTCAGATGCAATTAGGATATCATCTATGTAACGAATTGCTATCTCTTTTACTTCAGGACTCAAGTTTTGTTCCAGTGCTCTGATCAAAACAGATCCAGATGTTTTGACCCCAAATGGTAGACGGCGGAATACATATGTCTGCTGGTCAAACATAAACCCTGTAAACTTTTTGGAATCTTCACTAAGCCTAATGTGGTGGTAGGACGAAGTGAGATCAATGTTAGAGAACCAGACCTTGCCTTGGAATTTCCTTAACAGTTCCCTAATGTCATACTCTGGCAGCAATCTTGAAATCAAATTTCGCGCGTCTAAACATAGTCTCAGATTTCCATCTGGCTTAGACACTACTGTTAATGGATTGACATAAGAGGTAGTGTACTTTTCAATCACATTGTTACTTTCCATCTCTTTGATAAGCACTTTTACCACTTCTCGATGCTTTTCCGCTACCGGATACAATTTAGCATGGAAAGGTGCATCATCATTTACATGAATACGATATTCAAAATCTTTAATTTCACCAGGTTTAATATCAAAAATATCGTGGTACTCTTCCAAAATTTTTCCTAGCTCTGGGGACTCCTTCTCAGTGTAGACTTCTCTTCCTTCAGCTTCATGAAAAATCAGAGACCATTGAGCATCTCCCTCGATGTCTTCCTCTTCTTTTCCCTCGAAGTTTATCTCTTCGGTATTCTTGAATCTGATCGTCTCTGTCTTCATGTCTATCACTGCTTGATATTTCTGAATGAAATCCACCCAATATCATGTCAAAAGCCATGTCCTTCATTACTACAAACACGTGTCGGAAATCATGTCCTCCAATAGTAACATATAAGTATAATTGTGTTTTACACAGAGATATTCTGTTGGGTATTTTCCTTTGATTTTAATTCCTGATACTGGAATCTCCTCTAAATTCTCTTTGAGCTTCCACAGAATATAAAGCTTCTCGCTCACAAGACAAAGCATAGCCCCAGTATCAATTAAAGTATCGACAGGCATACCGAATACTTCGCATGATATGATTGGCATTTTAATTCTTGTACCCATTTCTTTCCGTTCGTCATTTTGTTGAATTAAGTCATCATCCTCTGCTTGATATTTAATAATCCTGGAAGTGAAAGTGTTTAAAATTCTATCTTCTACTGTGAATTCGAAGTTTTTTTTTCTTTTCCATTCCCCGGGATTGTTGTGTTCCCGATGGACCTGGTTCATTGGGCTTCTGTTCCAAGAACTGCAAGTTTTCTTGGTGTCTTTCTTCCAAGTTCTTCCTCGTCTCCTTATTGAACTCTTCATTGGACTGACGAGTGTTCACATTCCCTCTGTTATTGTAGTTATTGTTTCTACCATAGTACCTTCTTTCCTGGTACCTTCCTTGATTATCCCTTGGCCTTCTCCATCGAGTATTATATCGATATCCACCATCCGGTCTCGCATAAGTCTTGTAACTGTATCTGTTATTGTTCTGATTCCATCCTCTTTTATCGGGCTCTTCCCTCGGCGTTTTCTCTTCTCGCCCCTCTCGAATCTCTCGAGGTGTTTGGGAATAACTGTCGGCCATAACAGCGTACACAGCGTTGTTATTCTTTCCTCCCTTCTGATGGAAGAATTGAGCGTTCGTGTGATCAAGTTTCTTCTATACCTCGTCAAATTGCTCCATATTAAAAATGTCAGCAGCGATCAAAGTTCTTTGGACGTCTGATGGAAACTGACGTATTAATGCGGTAATTAATTCATTATCTGGCATCGGCGGATCTAAATGTTGTAGTTTAGAAAGCTGTCCAGAAAAGTACGTAGAGTATCGAGTAGGTTGTGACGTCGAGAATCTCTTTGAATATATTTATGCTCTGACTTGCTGTTGGGTTTCCGGGGACCAAAACTTTTTTAATAACCCACGGGAAAACTTCTCAAAATTGGTGAGAGTGGACCTAAAAGCTCTAAACCAAAGAAGTGCGGGACCTTCTCAAAATTTCCCTATCACTCGGATCTGTCTTTCCTTAGGGATTTTGGAATCTTTTAGGTAATCACCTGCTTTTCTCAAGAATTCTACGGGTGTCACAGAATCTCGCCCTGAAAATTTAGAAGGCTTATCCTCTACATTCTTGAATACAGTTATGGGGTTGGATTGAAATACTGTCCTGACCTCATCCTGTCTTTGACTATCAGTTTCTCTAGCTGCTCCTAGGTTTATCTGTATCAGTTCTTCTCCCCTTATACTTGGCATTTTCAACAGGTGGTCAGACTGTTTCTCGTCCTTGATTTGGGTTTTCATAGCCTCAATTTCCTTATGGTTTTCTTCTGCCATTTTTCTAATTTCTTCGGTTTCCTTACAGTTCTCCTTGACATCAGTGGATATCTGGTTCATAACAGCCTCGTGACTTTTCAACGACCCTGTAACATCTGATATGTCCTGAGTTGCTTGAATATCTTTGGAAATTACTTGAATATGGGATGACAAAGATTCCCTTATTTCCTTGACTCCCTCTTGGTTCTCCAGCTTGAGTGTGTCGATAACTGTGGTTTTAATTTCAGTTTGTAATTCACTAATCACACCTTCTCTTATTTCTCCCACTACGAGTTCTTTGAATTGTTCTGTCAAACGTTGAACAACTCGAGTTGCCATCTCATTGCTCTCTTTCTTCACTCCGATTTCTAGGTTGATCATGTCTTCACCAACTTTCCTATGACCATGTTCTATCCTATCAGCTAAGCTTTGGGATCTTAGATCGGCATCGCGAAATTTATCGTCCATTAAACTTGCGTTAGTGGCTAATGAAGTTTCGAGCCCATGTGTTTTTTCAAATAATTTAGTCAGTATACTCTCAAGTGACATTTTCAAGATTTCGGAATTCTCTTTAAATTTATTTTCCATAGAAATAAATTTACTATTTAAATTTTCTTTCAAGTTATCTTTTAACCTGCTTTCTAACAAATCGGAATTTTCCTTGAGTTTATCATCTAAACTTTCTTTCAAGTTATCTTTTAAAGAATAAGAACTTTCTTTAAGTTTATTTTCTAAAGAATCAGAATTTTCTTTAAGTTTATCATTTAAATTTTCTTTAAGTTTATTTTCTAAAGAATCAGAATTTTCTTTAAGTTTCTTTTCCAAAAGCCTCTCTATTTTCTTTCATAATGGCTGCTACACGCAGTCCAGCTTCTTTGGAACTCTCTTCCAAACTCCTCATCATCCTCATCATCTCTTCCATAATTTTCAATTATTATTCAAAACTTAGGGGTATACATGTTGGCAGACACAAGATTATAATTAGAACAAGAAATATGAATAGCTAATTGGAACACTCTAACAAAATGAGATTTGTCCTAATGTCGACGTGATGGAAAAACAAAATTCTCTACTTTTACGAATTACATTTACCACAATATCACAAGAAAAATATGCAAGCTCTCAAATATCCTCCACCTGGATTCTAATAATGCGTATGTCCAGTCATCGAACGTTTACTACTGAATTTACTTGACGCCCTAATGGTTAAGCCATTATCAAAAATAATCAAACCCATTCTAATTATAAACCCAGTTAAATTTTTAATTTTCCCCACTAATTGGGTTTCCTACTAATTTATTCATCCAAACCAGACATCTCTCAACTCCCAAAATATCTATATAAAAATTGTCACAATTTAAATCGGCATGCAATTGACCGTGTCTAACTCGATCCCCACGTTGGGCGCCATTTCTCTCTCTATCTTATTTTATGTGCCCATTTAGACCGGAGTCCGCACGACCACATATGCATTTTACCAAGAATCAGTCAGCACGAGAGTCAAAATATCCCGGGGCGCCAGATGGGTTAAAGCTAATCTTAAAAACGACATCAAATGAAAAAATGCTTTGGCTCAATGCAACAATAAAGATAGAAGGAGATTCAACTGGGCATAACACATCATGTAAAATTATCTCATTTTATTCTGAATTTAAAATTGACTGCAAAATAAAATGCTCAAAGCAGCATCATTCATGTGTGGCGACCCACATTACTATTTACACAATGTACAGAAATTTTCCAACACATTGGACAATTATCTTTGGAGACACAAGTCTGATTATCAGTCCTGTAGACTGTGTTCCAAAATTATATCCATTATTTATGATTAAATCCAGTTCAAATTTAATTGTCTTTACTGGAAATACTGTAGTTCACTGGTTGAATTTTTACATAATATTAACACTCGTAGAATAATTGTTCATAGAATTTTTAACTTTCACTTATTTTTCCAGTTTCAAAAAATATTGTCAAAAATATTATTATCTCTGAATCAACACATATTATGTACACATATTAATAACAACTTCTGAAAAGTATCTGACCCTTGAGCATAGTATCGAAGAATTGTGCGAAGCACAAAAAAATTAATTGTTCTTCTGACATTAAACGTTTCGAGAAGTGACTCTATTATGAACTTCAAGTTCCTAACAAAATATATGATTTCTGAATCATCAACTTGATCAATAAATTGTTGGACCATTCAGCTATTCGATTTTCCACTTGGAATCATTATTAAGAAAAATATTTATATTTGTGGCCATTTTAATTACTTTCACAACTTGCAATTCTTGAACAGAATGCGGAAATAAGAATTGTAGCTTCATAATAAATTCATTTAGTTCATGACACTAGGATTGAAAACATCCTTCAAATTATTCGTGGTTATAGAATTATTTTTAATTGGCAGTGGCCCATTCTATTATTTTTATAAGAACACAATATTCCAACAACAACGGCAAAGGTCTTCCTCTGAAGAAGAATAAAATACTATCATGACAAATCCGGGTTCTAGCGAAATCAAAGTCTTAATGGAATCCGTAAACAAGGTTGAAATAAGAACTGATGTTTTTAAGAAATAACCTTTGGGTCATTCATACGACGCAATGTATAGTTCCAATACTCCTTCTTTAACACTGAGTCATCGAACCTGCTATTTGATTGATGCTCAAATAAAAACCTCCTCATTCCTGCGACTTAAACATGCGCACCTGGGAATGGCATTTCAACTACTCCACACACATACATTTTCTTCCCAAAATTTATACAATAAGTCAAGCCTCTGCTTATTATCAACACTGGAAGATTTATAAACTTACAAGTTTATTTTATTTTACCATTCAGTTCAAATCGTGAAGTTACCACACTTATGATACTCTCTATTTCACTTTCGAATGTGTATCTACGTCATGATTTTATATAAATACAAAAATATCCTATTTGATACAAATATCATTTGCTTCCCGTTTCATGCCTCTCCGTGTTATCTGAAAAACATACTTTGCTCATTGCAAATATTAACTGTTCAACCAGAACTGTAATGTTGGTTGAATGCGGGCTTGCGCTAACCACTATCATTCGGAAAATCACCTGTTCCAAACTAGAAATGATTAAACTACTTCACAAGCTCTCTCTCAATGAATGTGATTATTAGAAAATATAAGATCCAAGAATTATTTAGAAAAGTTATGAAAATCATTATTATTATTATTAGTGGATTATTATTATTATTATTATTATTATTATTATTAGTTATATTATTGTAAATTTGTTTACTTATTATTTCATTATGTGAGAATCCACATGTTCGATTCTTCGAATATGGATAAATATCCATTTCTCAACAAAAATAATTATTAACTTTTACAGTTACCTCGGCTGATTACCGTGATTATCAACAAAATATGAAACATTCAAATAAATGCTCGTTATGCTCAGTCATCGATCCTAAACTGTTCTGAGTGCTAATAATAATCAGAATAACTCTAATATGTCTTGCGTAAATCATTGCAAGATTTAAATACGAAGAAAAACAAATGTGTTGGTCATCTGCAGAAAATGAGTTTGTTCCAATTAGCTAGGAATAATATAAAAGTCAAATGTGGCTTACATTTCTCGTTGGTCTTGAAGCGTAGTGAACCTGGTCTGTACCAGATTTATCCAGATACATGCCCTAATTGGACACGCACGTCTAATCCTTGTATCGGCCGCCATTATGTACCCACAATCTGTCTAACACGACATAGTGGAAATATTTCGTGAAGTTTGAAGTAACTGCTGATCCGTTTTAATATTGGCTTCAATTAAATCCATAGCAGTTCGCTTAAATGGGGTCAGATCCAAGTGATCTATTCTCAAATACGTCAGTTGTAACATAACTCACGGTAATCTTTTCAGTACAAGAAAACACTGACAGTCTAAATCAATCAACGGCTGTTCTGAAGATCGTTCCCTGGGCATGGTTTATCACCATCTATCATGCGCGAAGCAACTTATAGTTTCCCTTTGTCGGCTAATGAACAACACCGTAATAGACTGGCCTTCAATATACTGAAAGATCGGAGTGGTTATCAAGTTACAATTTATGAAACTGACTAATTGGATTAAAATATCCAAGTATTGAATTATTATTACTGGACTGTGACAAAGTACTTTCTAGACAAAGTCTAGAATGTGTCCATATAGAAATAAAGTATTTCACCAGTGTCCGTAGAAAAATAACAATCACCTTAGTGATTCCCTCTGCCGGAAACTTACTATGTTCCACATGTATCGTAACACTTTTGTGACTATCACAATTTAAAGATATCTTCTGCGTAGATCCGGCAACCATGTGCCTTGGCTCAACGTAGCAGCAGCACCTTGTCATGCAAGAGCTTGGTTCGAAGTGAGCTAATGATGCTTGGGCCGGTCGGCTTTTATTCAAAACGGTCGGGTCCACGCTGGATCACGCTGAAATCTGGAAATCCTCATATCTCCGGTGTCACTGGTCCGATTCACTTGAAACTAAGTGCATTCTCTTTCATTTGGCCGTGCCAGTAATCTGATCCAAGTCTCAAGTCTCTACTCCATGGCTAACTATTTAATCAACAAATAGTCTCGACCTCTGCTACTACTCGCTACGTCACTTAACATGCTCTTGGCTGCACAAAGTTTCCATTCCATTCTAGAAGTAATGGAGCGCGATATTCAAATATCTCAATTTTCAAAAGCGGCTGTAGCCTTTCCCTTGATATCTAGGTGTCTGAATCTTGGAATACCCATTCCTATAGTTGGGCACAATATACAATTATTTAGTTGCAGTATTATTGAGATAATGCAACTCGTCAATATTTGTCAGTTGTGTTCTATGTGATGTTTTGTTGAGATACTGAAAGTGGTGATGGAATTTCCTTGTTTGGAGTGAATGTGTGTTTGTTGTAAATGGTCAATTCAGATTGTATTGTACAGGCTACGTATCTGGTTGAGTCTTGCGCTGTCCTGCTGAGAGCAGTTAACGTGGTCACTGTCTGCACACTTCTGAGGGGAAATTCCTGTGTCTGAGTGTCCCTTATCTTATTGGGCTATTCCCCCTCTCGCATTCCTAAGTGCTATATGTTCCTCGCACAAATGTGCCTGTAATTTGCCAAGTCTAGTCTCTCTAATGTGGTGAATCCTACTGTATTCAGGTTAATCTACAACTATTAAAGACCTGGATTCAAACTCTCCACGCATAAGCTAAAAAGCTCCCTTTAAGTGCAACTGGATGAATGAGAATGTCCCGGCACCTTTGATACTGCCGTTAATACCGGCCTAGGTTTATTGAAGAAAACGATATATCGTACACCCTGATCCAATAACATGTTTCCCTTATTAATCTGATCCAAGTCTCAAGTCAACATCGTTATGTTGTGTCTTGTTTCCAACGGGGTGTGATTTCTAGTAGAGTGAAGAGGGGTGAACTCTCCATGAAAGTGTGTTCGGTTAAATTATTGGGGTTGTTTCTTTTAGCTAAGTGTATCTCGATTGCTTCCTTTATGTCAAAAGCTCTGCTTTGTGGTCTGTGATGAATTATTTTTAAGTCAGTTTCAATGCTTGTGAAACTGTGTCCCACGTCGCACTTGTGTTCGCATACGGCCGAGTGTGTCCCGTATTTTATCGCATTTCTGTGTTCATTGTATCGTGTATCCAACCTTCTCCCACTCTGCCCGATGTAATTTGCTTCACATCTGTATCCTGGCACTTAATGGTATATACCCCTGACTTTGAATACGGGTCTTGTTTATTTAGATTACTATTGTGCAGATGCTTTCCGGTTGTGTTATTCGTTGTAAATGCTATTTTTATGCCTTGGTTTTTGAACAGATTAGTGATTTTATATGTATTTGCGTTCTGATAATTGAAACGTGCTAATTGTTTCTCATTATTTACCGGATTTTTAAACGTTTTTTATTTATGTCTGGCAACAATCTGATCTATTTGCTGGACGAAAAATTGTTTACTTTAGCTATATGTTTGAATAATCAGCTTTCCTTACTGTAATTGTCTTTTGACATGGGTATGTTTAAAGCCTGTGCGCCATTGAACTGAAACCCACTAATTGATGCGTGCCGGGGTGATTGGACTGATTGTCAAATGCATGCGAAGTTTGTGTGGCTTTTCGGAATATGGAATATGAAAGCTCATTATCTTTACGTTCGATAGTAATCTCGACATAATTTTTTTTACGATCGGTTTCGGATTCCTTAGTGATTTTGATTGAGTGGTGTAGGCTATTAATGGTTTGGAGAATTGTTTCTTTGCTTGTTAGTGCAGTGTCATACATGCAAATTACAATATAATTGTATAGCCAGCTGCAGTGAAATACTTGTTGTAAATGACATGGCAAAAATCCAAAATAATACCACTTAAAGCTCAATTATGGTTTCGTATATGATCACTTCTATTAGATGTAGATAGGGATGAAATAGAATCAGCCTGGTAACATTTGCTGGCATTGCAGTGGAATAAGTTTTAAAACTTGTAAAACCAATCTATTCGTTTGTTTCAGAATCCAGATATTTAAACATGTATCTAAGTTTAAACTGTACTTAAAATTCCAATTAGAGATTAATACCTTTTGATTAACTCGAGACCGTATGTTAAGTCAATGACATGATATGTACCCGATCAATGCATGTGAGATTTTCGAAGTGAAATGCCATGTCCTGAGGTATGGATTCCTCGTAAACAGGAGGTCCCGTGGCACAAGATCGTTAGATTAATAGTCATGCAAAAAGCTCCCTTAGTTTGAAATCGTAGCAGTGTGGATTGCAAGTCATGAGTGACATGCATGTGGTATACGAAGAGATATTATCTCTATAATGGTGCTACACAACATAGGAAACTCTTATCGGACATAGGCCTAAAGGTGCAATTACTCCAGTTAGTGTTTGTACTCAAATAATACCATGCTTTAATATTACATAATTGTATATAGGCCAGGTGACAGGTAGTTCAATAAGGAATTGATTAGTAGAAAGCTGGAAATTGCTTTAATCGCTTCATTTGGACCCAGATATTACTCTCCCAAGTTTTCCCCTTCGTGCGAAGTCGGCGTTGGCCCTTCTGGCCCTAAGAAGGTACTATTTTTAGTTTTTTTGCAAATATCTCCCATACCATCAACTTTATCAACAAAATACCTATTATAAAAATAATCTAGAGTAAATTTACTACAAAAATGTTCCCTACATTTTGTCTCTAATTTGAACCGTTACGATGCTACGACCATTCAAAATGGAGCCCTTTTTGATTCTTGCGGAAAATCTGTGGAAATGATATGCCATATCAAAGTTTCTTCATGTTATAAATATTTGTCAGCATTCCAGGTGCACAAGCTGTTAACTTGTTACAAGTATAACAGCTTCTGTATGTAAACAGCTGTGGCAAAGTACCTACCATTAGTATTATTATTGCGTATTATTGGCATACAATCACTCTTTTCCACACCACCTGGCGGTAGAGTAAGTGGCGCGTTTCTTATAAAGTCGTGGCCCCAGGAGGCCTAATCCACTGTTCAAATGTCAAAGTTAGTCGATTTTAAACCGTTTTGATGACGGCTGGCAGTCTCGATCGTCTGCCTCAATTTCTCCGTCATCGCTTTCATCGTCTGTATCGGTACATTTGTCCGACGTCACAGGGCGCTCAAGATTAATATCGATGTCTCCGTCACAATCATCCATATCATCTTCCTCGGCAGAATTTGTATATGACCATCCCATGCAATTCATGCAGATTCTGAAGCATCGGAGGCCCGTTTTCCTGCAACCACACGCTACGTTACATCCTTTCGAACATTTGCAGGACACTGTGTTCAGAAGAGTTGTGGCGCCGGATCCCTCGTCGTAGGTATGGGAGCCAAACCACATCGAGAACTTTTCTAGCCCCAATCCAGTGGATTTGTATAATTCCCATACCATGTTTGGATTTGATAGTATGTTCTTAAAGATTGCTCACGTACCGCTGATTTGGTGGGAGATTTGCAAAGAGTTGGAACCGCAACTCATTCAGGGTATTTCCCGTGGTTTTGTTGTCGTAAAGCCTAGCCAAAACCAACTGGCCCGCTTTGTCAATTTCATCGGGGTTTGCGTACACGTCTCGGAAAACCCTAACAGCTGTTTGCAGTTCCTCATTACTCTTCAGCAGTGTTACGAATTTTATTTTGCCCTGCTTGTGAAAAGAAGACGTTGTATCGTACCTCCTAAACACATGCAAAAAGAGGACGTTTTCTTGCACACACGGCGGGAGATTGAAACTTGTTGTGCAAAATAGTTGTTGTTTGGTTGAACCTTTGCCGGATTTCATAAAATACATTTTCGTGGAGGATGGCACACGAGCCGCCAAGATGACCAGGATATCTATATCTTCAGCCACTATAATGACCGAATTGTCTGGCCGAGATAACTCGAGTGCGGTGGTAACGATGAGCACATCGGCATCTTCTGGAGCTTGTCTGGTTTCGATTCCTTCGCTTTCGAATTTGACGAGCAACAAGTCGGTCAATCTTCGTTTGTTTGTGTCATTAGACAAAAATTTTGCTTGTGGCATAGGTGCCGACATGGACTCATAAAAATAAAAAAATAAAACATTAGCAGCATCATGCTTGTGCGATCGTCGAAGACGTTCAGCGGACTTGGTACTGCGAGCTGCTGGGTCGTCAGGATACCAATCGAATATAATGACACTGTTTTTGAAGTATATTTTAACGTAATTCACATATTTGGCACTAATGTCGACAAAAGTATCGGTTTGGTACCAAATTACACGGTGCAGAAGATATCCTCCGTCGAGAACATGATGTAGGTCCTCAAATGTGGGCTCATCGGTAACAGGATGGAGTAATTTATAGAACACAGACTTTTGCGTCTTACGCAATCCCGCTTCATCAAAGATCGCAACCGGATACGGAGCTAGTTCAAACTGGAAATATTGTTTCAATTATGCATCGGATTTCTTTGCACTTACTGACCATTTTTTATTGATACTTGTAACAAGTTAACAGCTTGTGCACCTGGAATGATGACAAATATTTATAACATGAAGAAACTTTCATACCATTTCCATAGATTTTCAGCAATAATCAAAAAGGGCTCCACTTTGAATGGTTGTAGCATCGTAATGGTTCACATTAGAGGCAAAAGGTAGGGAACATTTTTGTAGAAAATTTACTCTAGATTATTTTAATAATAGGTATATTGTTGTTAAATTTGATGGTATGGGAGGTATTTTCCAAAAAAACGAAAAAATGGTACCTTCTTAGGGCCAGAAGGGCCAACGCCGACTTCGCTCGCGGGGAAAACTTGGGAGAGTAATATATGGGTCCAAATAAAGCGATTAAAGCAATTTCCAGCTTTCCACTAATTAATTCCTTATTGAGGCTTATTTTCCGACCTGTCGACTGGTCTAATACCTGTATGCAGTACATTTTTTTAGTGCGAGATCCAGTGAAGGAGGTAACATTCCTAGCCGTAAGGTTAGTTTCGACTTTTTAACAGCCAGTGTAGTCAATAAGCTTCTGTTTGCGAACACGTCGCCTCCATGATCCCCTAATAGCAGTTAACAATGCTTCTCTCGATTCGAAATCGTTCAACATTGAATTTAACCATTGCCTCCTTTACAGACGAGCTAAGCGTGAACCTGCATTTCATGAAATGACTATTTGCATTTTAAAAAGATACAAGGACAATTATTTTCAGTGCAAGCTTCTTACTTAGTGAACCTAAGTGCCTATTTTAAACTGATAGAGTGACATTTGAGGGGCTTGGAAGCTAAGGGAGACATGTGATATTTGATAAGCATGGGGAAATCACATTTATTGACATAACTTTGTTGTTGTTGTTTGACTCTTCAGTATTTTGTCTGGTTTGATGCAACTCTCCATGCCTCCCTGTCCTGAGCTAATCGTTTCATCTCTACATAGCTACCACACCCTACATCCGAGGCAATCTGTTTAACATATTCTAACCTTGGTCTACCCCTACAGTTCTTGTCCTCGACCCTTCCTTCCATAACTAAGCTTGCTATCCCTGGGTGTTTTAGTATGTGCCCTACCAACCTATCTATTCTCTTCATTAGCATTCACCAGAAACATCTCTCATTACTCACTAGTCTTAATACCCCTTCTTTTGTAACCCTATCTACCCATCTGATCTTCATCATTCTCCTGTAACACCACATTTCCAACACTAGAATTATCTTCCTTTCTGCTGCACCAATAGTCCAAGTTTCACTTCTATAGAGTGCCACGCTCCAGACAAAGGCTTTCAAACATGATTTCCTATTACATAAATCTCTTCGAATTCAACAGATTCCCTTTATGTAGAAATACTTCCTTTGCATGAGCCAACCTACTTTTTATATCCTCTTTGCTTCGTCCATCACTGGTTATTTTGTTTCCTAAGTTACATAAGTCTCCTACTTCCTTCAGCTTTTACCTGCCAATTTAATGTCCATAGAGGTTTCTAATTTATTTCGGCTGCATTCAAATGTTTTTGTTTTATAGTTATTAATTTTCATCATGAATTCTCTCCTCAAACGGAGTCCACACCGTAACTTTAAAGGATCAGTTTCCCACGTTTATCAGATATCACTTGTCTCTCTTAGCTTCTATGCCCCTTCCATCCCTCTCATGCACAAATTATGAAATGGAATGCAAAAAATTTTTCCTCGGGTTTCTAGGCAGGAAATGCAATAAGTAATATCACCTAATACATTTTTCAAAAAATTGACAGTTACAACTGTCCAAAAATTAGAGGCCTCATATGAGGCTTAAATGTACCAACGACATCTTTTCGGTTTTTATGAATGTGAATGGATGACAATGCAACAGGAATATAGAGCACATCATTTGGCCATCTTAATGTTTATTCAGACAAATTATAATACATTCATATATCAGGGCATAATAATGATGATAATAATAAAATATAATGAATAATAACACAGTAAATTGAATGTTATTCCAAATCAACTTGAACTTCTCAGATGACACTCTACATCTAACAGGTTTACATATGAAATATCGATCAGGGACGTCATATCCCCTCCCGCCTTTATCATATTCCTTCCCCCTCAATTGTGAAACAGTCTTCTTGCTGCCTATTCCTTGTTTAGTCCCTATAGCATGAAACGCTTGACCCTTCTCTTTATGCCCTTGTGAGGAAGTCGTGGAAGCATTCTGGGCAAAGTGGTTCCTTGCAACGGCGACATTGATAACGAGTTTTTCTCTTGCAGCCGTGAAGATGACACTTGGAAGCATAGCCTTTCACAGATTTTTGAGGATAGTGAGGGCCACCATCTCGACGAAGTTCTATAGCTGCTGTGACTCACGCGTTTCCTCACAGCAGGAGGTGTTGATGACTTTGGCCTACCTCTTTTTTTCCTCTCTACACTCTCAGTATAGATAAGTGAAGTCGCAACTGAGCTCTTGAACTCTAGGAGATCTAAGTTTTCAGTCTCATCATTCATTCTCCATAAAATCCAGCAGTTTACAATTGCTACATTCAATATGTGGTGAAACAGTCTAAAATACCATCGTTTGTTTCGCACAGAATGTGGATACAAACCGACCAGTGAATCTATTAGGTCAACTCCACCCATATATTTATTATTAACTCGTACAGAGAAAGGACGAGGAATTTCAATAACCTTCCTTTCTTTCCTGCACCATCGCCTAGCAGAATCCTTCAGCTCAACGCCAGCAAATGTGGACGCTACATAGACAATTGAGTTGTCATGCCATTCAGTTACAGTGATGTTGGTTTGCGAAGTAGCAACAGATACTGCTCCTCTTCCAGATTTTTTGAAGTCTGCAGCTGACTTCAGTTTTGGCAAAGCACCTCCTAATCTGTTTTTCCTCATTGTCCCTGAGGCGTAAATTTTGTCTTCCTCAAGCTTAGAAAGTAGCTTCAAACCCGTAAAAAGGTTATCAAAGAACACTTTGTGATTCGCTCCTTTCATACTGTCACAACGTCGAAGCACAACATCACCTACAGCTCCAAACTCTGACGGTTCTGCCCGACCACCACTGCTATCTTGGTATATTTCAAAATCATAGCAGTAGCCTGAGGAACCAGCCAAAACCCAAATCTTGAATCCTCACTTATGAGGTTTATTCCTGATGTACTGCTTCAAAGTGGAGCCTACAATTAAACATACTTAAGTGCTGTTATGCATGAAAAGTTAATGTAAACAAGATGTTCAGTAATGAACATATAGCCTTCTTTCTCCTAAATGCATGGGTATAGTTATAACTCTTTGTCCTTTTCAAGGAGTATAATTGAATGTTGGTTGTAGTAGCTTGTTGAAATACAACGTGCTATACGGATATTAAACGTTGATTAATTGAATCCTCACCTGAATTATATACACACACACACACACACTAATACAGCCATCACAATAATACAGGTTATCAGACAACATTAAACACACACACGAGTACACGGGGATAAATGACCATGATGTCCATGCATCTCAAATAAAACAACAACTTCCTACCCAAATCTTTCCTCGTATAAAAGTACAGACACAATTAAACCTACAGACATCACAGTGACACAGGTTATCAAACAACTTCTTCACACACAAGTACACGGGGCTACAAGACCATGATGCCGCAAAACCCCTAAGGAATCAACAACTACTAACTTATAGACTCTTCCGCGGATCAAGGAAACGAATGTTAATCGCTGTAGTCGAGTGATGAAATATGTGATGTTATCTCTTAGTATAAAACAAAGTCCCCGATTCTTGGATGTCACGGGTAATCTCGAGAACCTCTGGATGGATTTTGATGCGCTTTTCACCATTCTGTAAAGGATAACTCGAGGATGATTTCTGTAGAAAATAATTTATTTATGATCAAAGGAAGCCGAGCAGTAACGATTTCAGTGAAAAGGTCGGAACAAAAACTGACGTCCGAGCGCTTTGTAAGCTTACGCTGGGCGAACCGTTAAACATATCTAAAAAATATGAGTGTTAGAATTGTTCAGCATGAAAAGGTCTACAAAAAAGTCCGTGAGAGATTATCTCTATCTCAATACATCGCCCACTATAAGTGTTTTTACGTTTTCATTTCTTCCAACCATGTCCATTCAGATACTGAGGTGACAGTTTACGAGCTAGCTAATGATGAGTCTACCACCCCTGTTACAGCCTAACTAGCGGGCGAACATATTACCCCAGATACAGCCAGCAACAAACCGTTGAGTCGTGTTGAGTTTAGATTTCGGAGAAGGGTGGTTGTGTTTGGAATTTCCCTTGAAGTGCAACTCGGCTTTTCTTCATTTCGCCTGTGAACTTTCTGTTCCGCAAAATACACACTCAAGGTAAGATTGGACGGAAGGGGGATTTGTGTTTCATGCACCTCGCCATTCCCTGGAAGTGCAACACGGCTTTTCTTCATTTCGCCTGTAAACTTTTCGTTCCGAAAAATTCACAGTGAAGTTAAGATTGGACGGAAGGGGGATTTGTGTTTCATGCACCTCACCATTCCCTGGAAGTGCAACTCTTCATTTCGCCTGTGAACTTTCCGTTCCGCAAAATACACAGTTAAGTTACGATTGGACGGAAGGGGGATTTGTGTGTCATGCACCTCGCCATTCCCCTGGATGTGCAACTCAGCTTTTCTTCATTTCGCCTGTGAACTTTTCGTTCCGCAAAATACACAGTCAATTTAAGATTGGATGGAAGGGGGATTTGTGTTTCATGCACCTCGCCATTCTTAAATTACGTCTGACAAGAATTCGCTATAATTAATAGCCCAGTCAGTGACTTTAAGCCATCATGCCGAGATGTAAAACGGATATAGGTCATAGTTCATTGACATCGAAAAAAAGCGCTTATCTCGTAACAATGAAACAGAGCACCTAATAATTTCTCGATTGCCACAAGAGAAAGAAAGACTTCGTCCTCGGTTCCTTCAAACCGTTGCTCAAGAAGACACCCTCTGAACCACGATCAGAAACAAGCTTATGACACCATCATATCTAGCATCACTAAGAAGGAAGGTAAAATATTTTTTCTCGATGGCCTTGGAGGCACAGGCAAAACGTTCTTTATTAATTTGTTGCTCGCCAAAGAGAGGTCTGGTGGTAATATTGCTCTTGCCGTCGCATCATCTGGAATTGCAGCCACTCTTTTGGAAGGGGAAAGAACAGCACATGCAACATTTAAACTTCCTTTGAAAGTAGTAGTAATGATGGAAGCGTATGTCATGTTTCAAAATAAGGTAACACTGCCAGTTTAAACCAAAATTGTTCTTTAGTTGTATAGGATGAGGCTACAATATCGCACAAAACTTCCATTGAAGCTGTAGACAGGACCATGCGTGATCTAAGAAATCGGTACACACCTATGGGTGGCTGTACAGTTTTGTTCGCTAGAGATTTTTGTCAAATCTTGCCAGTTGTTACCAGAGGAAGGAGGACCGACGAAGTGAACTCTTCATTAAAAAGATCTTACATCTGGCCGGATATAACAAAATTGGCACTCAAAACTAGCATGAGAGTAGTCTTATCTTCAGAAGATAATAGTCTGTTTGCTAATTTGCTACTTAGAGTCGGAAATGCAGATTTACCGGTCATTGGCGGGAAAATTACCCTCAGTCACGATTTCTGTGTTTTAGTAAGCAGCATTCAAGAATTGATTGATATCCTTTATCCTCGAATCCATGACCTATCTAACAAGTCTCATTCATGATTTAAAGAAAGAGCAATATTCTCGCCGACAAACGAACAGGTTGTGAATATTAATGACTTGGTGTTCTCCAAATTCACTGCCCAGGCTCAAGTATATTACTCAGTAGACGCAGTAGTCGATAGTGAAGAAGCTGTTCTTTGCCCTACAGAATTCCTAAATTCTCTACTTCCTTCTGGCTTGCCACCACACAAGCTTATTTTAAATGTGGGAATGCCTATTATATTGCTACGCAATTTACACCCACCAAAGTTATGCAATGGGACGCGATTGGTAGTGAAAACTTTGAAAAACTGTTTCATTGAAGCAACTATCTTAATTAGCTGTGGTACAGGAAAAACGGAGTCGCCTCCGTAGCGTAGCGGTCAGCACGGTTAGCTGCCGCCCCGGAGGTCCTGGGTTCGATTCCCGGCTCTGCCACGAAATTTGAAAAGTGGTATGAGGACTGGAATGGGATCTACTCAGCCTCGGGTGGCCCAAATGAGTAGAGGGGGTTCGATTCCCACCTCAGCCATCCTCGAAGTGGTTTTCCGTGGTTTCCACTTCGTCTTCGGGCAAATGCCGGGATGGTACTGTCCCCGTTTACCTGGATAGTAGGCTGTCAGATATCCGCCCCCTCAATCGGATTGCCAATTATCAATCGCACCGGCACAGTTACATCAATGAAAATGGCACTGACAGATACTATCGAGATAAGAGCACAGAAATTCACAGGAAATCATTGTGGAACACACCAAAATAGACGGGGTTATACTTACCGTTGCTTACCTCTTAATTATCTCGGGGTTTGAGTTGACAACAGGATCACTAAAAGTCTGTTCACACAATAATCTCCGCCATGACATTTAAAAATGAACCAGAAACGAAGACGAGAACTTTGAACTGTACACAAGCTTTATTTCTAATAAAGGGTATGATTTTCCTAACACAACAAAATATACGTGGCTATCAGTAGCCCAAGTCAATCTGACTACGTCCTCCAGTAGGACTTGCAAAATTATTATACAACATGATATAAAACATTTTAGCTCCCAAGAGCTCCAAATACCGTAATATTCATAACACTATTGGATTGGAAAAGGACGTCAGGGTGTGACATATATAGAGCATTTGTTTCCTTTTAATAAACAAGAGAATGATATTTATAGTCGCAAGGCCAGAGTGTACGACCTCACTCTCTGAAAACCATATGTTGACACAGCTGCGGGCTACCTTCCAGCCTGACGCATACTGGTCAAATGCACTCCCTTCT
The DNA here is from genome assembly GCA_946902985.2 of Meconema thalassinum. Classification (NCBI taxonomy): domain Eukaryota; kingdom Metazoa; phylum Arthropoda; class Insecta; order Orthoptera; family Tettigoniidae; genus Meconema; species Meconema thalassinum. Next base: position 130,029,597 of record OX336391.1, on the reverse strand, counting down.
CACACGCTATGTTACGTAAGAATCCAGCCTGCACTCTCAAGCTTTTAAATGTCTTACAAGACAACTCACATTATATTTACGCAAATCTTTCAAGTACTTTGATCACATCCTAATGGATCATTACATAAATTTCTTAAACTTGTTAACTTCAATCCAAATATTTAATTAGCTCTTAAATGTTTATAACAAAATCACAAAAATTATTTATAACAATTAGAAATTGTTTATAATATTTGTCAAAGACAAATAAAAATATTATAAGCACGCCTTTAACATCACTCTCGTTTCACATTATTTTCAAAAATATTTACAACAATTATTTACAATATTAACATTTAAATTGTTTAAATTATTAATTTAATAAATACATTAGCCACATGTTCATTCGGTTGGTAATTTTATAATCCTGTTTAATATAATCGACCAATGAAGGTTAGTTATACATATTAATGTCACAATCTGATTTAATAAAGTTTTTAATAATGATTTGTGACGGCAACCTTCATTCAACATCTTGTCTCAAATTCTTTCAAAACTCGTGTTAATTATAACAGTAAATCACTTGATTAATTTTCAACGAACTATAATAATCTTACTCCAGCGGAAAATCCTTCGCTAACAAGTTAATGCACAATCTGCATTAAAAATATGCCCAAAATCATCATATATTAATCTATATGGCATTTACAACTTTCACATCACTTACAAAACTTCCACAAATAATTCTTTAACATTTATTCCTGTGGGAACTTCCTTCATATTCAAGGGCATTATATTTCAGCGACTTTCAACACGCGCTGCACTAGCGATTATACATTCATAGTTCCACTTAAAAATTTTTTTATAATCATAATTTGTTTCAAAACTGTTTTTCTATTTAACCTTCGTAGATTTCATTCATGAACTGAAATGAAGTCAAAACTTGCCAATCACAAACAAATTTAATAGTGAATACGCTTATATACGCCTATCTGGTCTATCAAAATTTAAGACTAACATCTTAAAAGAAAATGTAGTATGAAAATACTATCTTCAAATAAAGTGCGACTAAAATGCAAAGTAGTCGAATAGAATCCAATTAGACTGGGGAATGCAAACATCGTTATATAATTCTCTAATTGAGAAAAACTCCTAACAAAAGTACTTGACTTTAATGCATTCAATAATTCATTATTAACATTATTCTTTCACAAAAGTGTCTATGATGCAATGTTCATTCATAACTGACGATAAATGTCTGTGTTGCAATCAATACAAATAACGACTAGTATTTCCAAGATCGTCGATAACGTAAGAGATTTTAACGTTCTAAAATCATTTAAATGTTCTTCCTTCTTGATGATGACAGAAAATTGTTCAAAGTAATTAAACTGGGGTTGAATTACTTTAATAAAATGACACGCTGTCTGAATTTAAATCTGCCATAAAAATCATTAACTTACAGTCAAATCGTGACTACAAAAAAAAATATTAATTACTGAAAAATCTAAATATCAGTCTCAACTGATTCAAAATCGTTAACTATGCCCATGACATAACAATGTCTTAATAAATCGTCGAAAAATGCAAAACTCATCAAGGTGTACTGAGAATAAGAATCTCAACAAGAAAATAAGGCAAAATACATGAGGATAAAAATATGGGAAAAATGGTTGCTCAAACATTACTAGGTTACTCAAATACAATAAACGTTCACGACTACCTTATCTGCCGATTGACGTTCCAGAGGAAAATTCCCCAAAGAAGACTGCTGATGGATCCATTTCACCACGTTAAAGCTGAGCTCCATCCTCGAAATAGGAAATAGCACCCTCGAAGAATCGAACTGCTTCCTTCTCCGTGAATCGCTCTGCTCCTCGAAAACGAATAGACATCCTTCCGGCAATAATCTTCTTTGTGAGTCGGGACTACCCTGACCTCTCTTGAAAAATTCCCTGAAGTTCCAGTAGACAATCATCATGACGTTTTGTAGAAATTTCCAAAGAAATTATTCATATTCAGAGTATGAAATTGTTTCTATGGCTGTTCGATGATATTCAGCCTTTACTTACGAAACATGGGTGTAGATGGTATTCACCGCATGTTCGCTTGTGTGGAAAAGCAATTAGCGAAGTTCCATGTCGCTATCTTACTCCAATGAAGTATGTCCCAATTGCAATAAGCCTTCTTAGCCTTCCATCTGCACTTCGGTTGTAGTGTCAGAAGAACAAACTGCCGTATTCAAATGCTCCATTATACTGTATCGTTCTGTAAGCAAGCAATCTGAAGTCTTTCTACTCCACTCGCAGCGTTAGCCTTGCTTTGATTCTGGCTTATACAAAAGTGTTTCTCTAGTGGCGAGATAATCACTTTTGCCAGTCGTATATAATTGCTAATATCTTTTGAAGTACTCGGTCGAAATTGTTCAGCCTTTCTCTAGAATTGCATGTAGTACTGCACAATACAATTATGTTATCGTAGACCGCTAACTGTTTGAAGCTCAACTTATAGAAGCTTTCTAAGGTCCGTTTCAACTTCACCTAGTTTGACCTGTATCTCGTTACTATAGTGGCCTCGCCACGCGTTATAAAAACGATTCTTTTCACTTGCTGTTCACTTTGATGTCTCACTATATTGAATGTATAATAAACTGACTTTCACAAATACTTCGATGATCTGAGCATTAGATCTCAGAATGATCGGCGAACGAAAGAGAAGAGAAGAGGCTCCTTTCTTCTGAGCAAGCCCTTTTATTACCTTCTCGAGGGGCGTTACCATCCCTTCCAAAGCGTGATACTACGTCATCGCTAGAACTTCCAACTTCGTTAATACATGACGGATTTTCAAAATTCAAAAACTGAAAATAAATTTCATCAAAATTCCAAATCAATGCTTTTATTGCAAATGTATTTCCACAATTCTGCATTCAAAAAGTCATAAAAATACCATAGTTTCAGCAATCTCCGTCTTCCTTTAAACTATCGTTCATTGGTTCATGCCTCTCCTCCAATAGCATAGTTTCTTCCTCAGCAGAATTCCTCGTTTCCTGCGACTGCGTCGTACATCTTGGAACATTCTGGACTAAAAATGTTGACGTCACTGAGAATCTCAGCTCAAGTAGCTTGCTGGCATAACATTTACGTCATCCGTGCTTACGTCATGACTACCCACGTCATAACTATGACAGCCATAACTCTAATCATAATTTCAAATATAGCCACCGTGGTCTCTACATAATTCAATTACGGGGGCATTCTCCTCCCACCACGTTTTAAAAACAGTTGCAAATTGTTTTTAAACTCAATGTTACAAGTATCTCAACTCTCTTGAACACGAAATTGAATTATTACTGGCTTACTCTAGGATGATATTTCCTCTATGTTCCTTAATCATATATTTCTTCTACTCTGGGTTGTATGTGGTTAATGTATTCTTTCCTCTCTACTTCCTCTTCTGACCAGTGTTTCTATTCTCTAAGTTCTGCTGGCTCGTAGAAGGCCCAGGATCGATTACAACATCCTGCCTTTTCCTTTGATTGTCAGCTTCTTTATCCCTTAATTCTTTTAAGTATTGCTGGCTTTCCTTTTCTCTTTGCTGATATTGCTCAGGTGTCATAACCTGACTTTGAGTATTCTGGTTTCTATTTTGGTTTTGGTTATTCCTATTATAGTTACGATTATACCCATTATTGTTATAATATCTGCCTCTTCCATTATGGTTTCCTCGGTTGTAGTTCCAACCTCTTCTCTGTTGATATGGTCGGTAACCTTGTGATCTGTAATTTCTAAACTGATTATTCCTGTGAGGACCTACATTGTCAGTTTTCTCCTCCTCTGGCTTGTCAGTTTGTTGGACTTGGTCCATGTATACCGTATTGATTTCCTTATACTCTTGCCTTTGACCTTTCTGGACTACGTTAGGCATTGGACTTGTGTAGTCTAACCTTCTTAGTAATTCATCCATGCTGGATAAATCCCTGATGTTGGACGAAATTATAAGTCTCCTCACCTCAACTGGCAGCATACGAGAAATCGCATCTATTAGTTGCTCCGTGGACAATGGTGGTTGCAAAAATCTCAAGCGGGACAACTGACTCGTAAAGAAATCAGCGTACCTCGTTGGAAGAGTACCTGAGTATTTTCTTGAATATACCTCCGCTCTTAACGAATTCTGCGCTTCTATGGACCAAAATCGTTTGATTAATGCCTCTGCAAACTCGTCAAAGTTACTGAATGTATATCTAAAAGCTCTAAACCATTCAAGGGGTCCTCCAATCAGATATCTCTCTACAATCTTCATCTCTCTCTCTCTGGGAATGTGAGCTTCGATGAAATAATCTTTGAGATTCCTTACATACTCTATAGGTGTCAAACTATCAGTGTTACTGAATTTTTGTGGTTTGTCCTCGAAATTCCTAATGACCGTCACGTTCCTTGGATATGAATCCGGATAGTTTTTCCCACTATCTCGATAATTCCACTCAGATTCCATATTCCTCTCGTCATCCTCCTCTCTGAATCTGGATACACGTTCTTCAGGAGTCACGTCTCTTTCTTCTAGATCTAGGTGACATCTTCTGGTATGCTTCCTGTTCAATTCGCAAGCCAAGCCTTCAGTATCCTTGTCGGTGATTTCTGTTAAGACTTTCTTGACTATCTCTTCCTTGTAGTTCTCCATTAAACTAGCCTCTCCTAACTTCAAGTTCTTCAGTTTACTCGTCGTTTCATTTACGTCAGAGACAACTTTATGAATTTGATCCTCTAATGTAGATTTTAAAGTTTGCATATCCTGATCTAGTTGTGTTCTATCGTCAACTTGTTTTTCGGATAGCGAATTTATCCTGACGCTTAAATCTTTTCTAATCTGTACTACCTCATTGTTAATTTCTATCTGCGTACTGGCAAGTTTTCTTTCAATCCTTTCCTGAATTTGGGTTACATGTTCCCCACTTGACTTATTCCATTCGTCTTTCCATACCGCTACGTTTGCTGTTAACATCTCGGCTATGTCTACTTCGATATCCTCTTTTAATACTCTATTGTGGTCTAATACCTGTGTTCTCATAACCTCTACGTCATACTTCAACTCTGCTAAAGACGTTGTTGTTCTAACCGATTCATCGACTAACCTAGTCGTTAATGCAGTTATATTACGCGTACAAAGAGTTTTTGAGTTTTCGATTTCTTCCCTGACTTTATTGACATCAGTTTGGACTTTAGTGATATCTACGAAAACTGTGTTGACCTCTACCTGAATCTTAGTTACATCACTTTGCACCTCAGTTATATCCGCATGAATATTGTTAATGTCTACCTGAACATTGGATACATCTGTTCTAGCTTTTTGAATTTCTTTCTGGACTTCCTCGACCTTGTCTTGGACAGTCGCTACATCGTTTTTGACAACAACTACTTCGGCTCTAGCACAAGCAATATCCCCTCGGACATTAGCTACATCTAAATTTAACATTGTAAGGTCTCTCTGTACCTTAGACACATCATTTTTAACATCATCAACACTTTTATGCACAATAGATACATCTTTGTGGACATTAGACACCTCTGTACGCATGTCCGTTACAGTATTCTCAATTCCTAGGGTATTAATCTGTAAACGCGACATATTATCCTCCAAATTGGCAGCACTAGTATGAAGAACCTTCATATTCTCCTCCATTCGACTAGTATTCCTATCTTCCATCTCCTTCATACTACTATTCAAATTAGCAGACATATTACTAGCATTCTCCTCCATCCTTGCATTTAAATTAGCAGACAAATTGCTAACATTCTCCTTCATGCTTTCATTCAGCATCTGCTTCATGCTACTATTCATGCTAGCTTTCAAGTTAGCAGACATCTCCTCTAACATTTTCTTCAAACCTTCATCTGCCATTACAATATTATTCAAAATGGATTGCTGTAGGGACATACATCAAAAGAGCAAAATAACAACATTTGAGCAACACTTTTCACCATATATAAATTTGATCAATTTTCTGTCTTAAATCTAACTTATAACTACCTTATAATTAATATTCGAAGATACTTCATGTTGAAACAAACTCAAGCACATGTTCAAATTTCTCTGGCTCATTTTAAAATATCCTAACACAAATAATTTACATTTACAATCCAAATAATTTAATTTTATCTTTAATATGACTAAAATGTCATAAGCCGGTCAAATAAAATAAGATTCCAGATTATAGGCGATTTTTCTAAGTTTCCTGCCCATTTAACCTTTCTCAAGTTGTATAAGATCTGATCTTTTCTGAGTGTAATTTTCCTAATACAATACAACATTTAATTCCTATATAATCACACTCTTAAATACTACAATTGGCCTAGACATCTAACAAAGAATCAACCTCTTTATTTGAGTCTAATCGAACCTCACGTTTTAGGTTTGTCAATCTTTCTGGTGTTCAACCTGGTAATCCAGTTTTGTCGAATTCGTCCCTCATATTAGGGTCAATCTTACTGTTGACTCAGCCCCACGCTCTTGGATCGCCAATCTTTCTGGTGTTCAACCTGGTGATCCAGTGTTGTTGAACACGCCCCACACGTTGATTGCGCCAATCTTTCTGTCCCCGTTTACCTGGATAGTAGGCTGTCAGATATCCGCCCCCTCAATCGGATTGCCAATTATCAATCGCACCGGCACAGTTACATCAATGAAAATGGCACTGACAGATACTATCGAGATAAGAGCACAGAAATTCACAGGAAATCATTGTGGAACACACCAAAATAGACGGGGTTATACTTACCGTTGCTTACCTCTTAATTATCTCGGGGTTTGAGTTGACAACAGGATCACTAAAAGTCTGTTCACACAATAATCTCCGCCATGACATTTAAAAATGAACCAGAAACGAAGACGAGAACTTTGAACTGTACACAAGCTTTATTTCTAATAAAGGGTATGATTTTCCTAACACAACAAAATATACGTGGCTATCAGTAGCCCAAGTCAATCTGACTACGTCCTCCAGTAGGACTTGCAAAATTATTATACAACATGATATAAAACATTTTAGCTCCCAAGAGCTCCAAATACCGTAATATTCATAACACTATTGGATTGGAAAAGGACGTCAGGGTGTGACATATATAGAGCATTTGTTTCCTTTTAATAAACAAGAGAATGATATTTATAGTCGCAAGGCCAGAGTGTACGACCTCACTCTCTGAAAACCATATGTTGACACAGCTGCGGGCTACCTTCCAGCCTGACGCATACTGGTCAAATGCACTCCCTTCTCACACGCTATGTTACGTAAGAATCCAGCCTGCACTCTCAAGCTTTTAAATGTCTTACAAGACAACTCACATTATATTTACGCAAATCTTTCAAGTACTTTGATCACATCCTAATGGATCATTACATAAATTTCTTAAACTTGTTAACTTCAATCCAAATATTTAATTATCTCTTAAATGTTTATAACAAAATCTCAAAAATTATTTATAACAATTAGAAATTGTTTATAATATTTGTCAAAGACAAATAAAAATATTATAAGCACGCCTTTAACATCACTCTCGTTTCACATTATTTTCAAAAATATTTACAACAATTATTTACAATATTAACATTTAAATTGTTTAAATTATTAATTTAATAAATACATTAGCCACATGTTCATTCGGTTGGTAATTTTATAATCCTGTTTAATATAATCGACCAATGAAGGTTAGTTATACATATTAATGTCACAATCTGATTTAATAAAGTTTTTAATAATGATTTGTGACGGCAACCTTCATTCAACATCTTGTCTCAAATTCTTTCAAAACTCGTGTTAATTATAACAGTAAATCACTTGATTAATTTTCAACGAACTATAATAATCTTACTCCAGCGGAAAATCCTTCGCTAACAAGTTAATGCACAATCTGCATTAAAAATATGCCCAAAATCATCATATATTAATCTATATGGCATTTACAACTTTCACATCACTTACAAAACTTCCACAAATAATTCTTTAACATTTATTCCTGTGGGAACTTCCTTCATATTCAAGGGCATTATATTTCAGCGACTTTCAACACGCGCTGCACTAGCGATTATACATTCATAGTTCCACTTAAAAAATTTTTTATAATCATAATTTGTTTCAAAACTGTTTTTCTATTTAACCTTCGTAGATTTCATTCATGAACTGAAATGAAGTCAAAACTTGCCAATCACAAACAAATTTAATAGTGAATACGCTTATATACGCCTATCTGCTCTATCAAAATTTAAGACTAACATCTTAAAAGAAAATGTAGTATGAAAATACTATCTTCAAATAAAGTGAGACTAAAATGCAAAGTAGTCGAATAGAATCCAATTAGACTGGGGAATGCAAACATCGTTATATAATTCTCTAATTGAGAAAAACTCCTAACAAAAGTACTTGACTTTAATGCATTCAATAATTCATTATTAACATTATTCTTTCACAAAAGTGTCTATGATGCAATGTTCATTCATAACTGACGATAAATGTCTGTGTTGCAATCAATACAAATAACGACTAGTATTTCCAAGATCGTCGATAACGTAAGAGATTTTAACGCTCTAAAATCATTTAAATGTTCTTCCTTCTTGATGATGACAGAAAATTGTTCAAAGTAATTAAACTGGGGTTGAATTACTTTAATAAAATGACACGCTGTCTGAATTTAAATCTGCCATAAAAATCATTAACTTACAGTCAAATCGTGACTACAAAAAAAATATTAATTACAGAAAAATCTAAATATCAGTCTCAACTGATTCAAAATCGTTAACTATGCCCATGACATAACAATGTCTTAATAAATCGTCGAAAAATGCAAAACTCATCAAGGTGTACTGAGAATAAGAATCTCAACAAGAAAATAAGGCAAAATACATGAGGATAAAAATATGGGAAAAATGGTTGCTCAAACATTACTAGGTTACTCAAATACAATAAACGTTCACGACTACCTTATCTGCCGATTGACGTTCCAGAGGAAAATTCCCCAAAGAAGACTGCTGATGGATCCATTTCACCACGTTAAAGCTGAGCTCCATCCTCGAAATAGGAAATAGCACCCTCGAAGAATCGAACTGCTTCCTTCTCCGTGAATCGCTCTGCTCCTCGAAAACGAATAGACATCCTTCCGGCAATAATCTTCTTTGTGAGTCGGGACTACCCTGACCTCTCTTGAAAAATTCCCTGAAGTTCCAGTAGACAATCATCATGACGTTTTGTAGAAATTTCCAAAGAAATTATTCATATTCAGAGTATGAAATTGTTTCTATGGCTGTTCGATGATATTCAGCCTTTACTTACGAAACATGGGTGTAGATGGTATTCACCGCATGTTCGCTTGTGTGGAAAAGCAATTAGCGAAGTTCCATGTCGCTATCTTACTCCAATGAAGTATGTCCCAATTGCAATAAGCCTTCTTAGCCTTCCATCTGCACTTCGGTTGTAGTGTCAGAAGAACAAACTGCCGTATTCAAATGCTCCATTATACTGTATCGTTCTGTAAGCAAGCAATCTGAAGTCTTTCTACTCCACTCGCAGCGTTAGCCTTGCTTTGATTCTGGCTTATACAAAAGTGTTTCTCTAGTGGCGAGATAATCACTTTTGCCAGTCGTATATAATTGCTAATATCTTTTGAAGTACTCGGTCGAAATTGTTCAGCCTTTCTCTAGAATTGCATGTAGTACTGCACAATACAATTATGTTATCGTAGACCGCTAACTGTTTGAAGCTCAACTTATAGAAGCTTTCTAAGGTCCGTTTCAACTTCACCTAGTTTGACCTGTATCTCGTTACTATAGTGGCCTCGCCACGCGTTATAAAAACGATTCTTTTCACTTGCTGTTCACTTTGATGTCTCACTATATTGAATGTATAATAAACTGACTTTCACAAATACTTCGATGATCTGAGCATTAGATCTCAGAATGATCGGCGAACGAAAGAGAAGAGAAGAGGCTCCTTTCTTCTGCGCAAGCCCTTTTATTACCTTCTCGAGGGGCGTTACCATCCCTTCCAAAGCGTGATACTACGTCATCGCTAGAACTTCCAACTTCGTTAATACATGACGGATTTTCAAAATTCAAAAACTGAAAATAAATTTCATCAAAATTCCAAATCAATGCTTTTATTGCAAATGTATTTCCACAATTCTGCATTCAAAAAGTCATAAAAATACCATAGTTTCAGCAATCTCCGTCTTCCTTTAAACTATCGTTCACTGGTTCATGCCTCTCCTCCAATAGCATAGTTTCTTCCTCAGCAGAATTCCTCGTTTCCTGCGACTGCGTCGTACATCTTGGAACATTCTGGACTAAAAATGTTGACGTCACTGAGAATCTCAGCTCAAGTAGCTTGCTGGCATAACATTTACGTCATCCGTGCTTACGTCATGACTACCCACGTCATAACTATGACAGCCATAACTCTAATCATAATTTCAAATATAGCCACCGTGGTCTCTACATAATTCAATTACGGGGGCAGTACCTACTGTAAGGCCACGGCCGCCTCCTTCCCTCATGCTAGCCTATCCATCCCAATCTTCCATCCTCTCCCCACCCTCATGAGGCCCCTGTTCGCTTTTCAGGTGAGGCCGCCTGGGCGAAGTGCTGATCACACCTCCCCAGTTGTATCCATCCCGACCAGATGTTCCCAGCTCCAGGACTTTGCCCATAGAGGCGGTAGTGGTGAGTTCCCTCAATGCGTCCGTGGGAACCACCAACCTAGAGGGTAAATTGACTAAATAAAAATAAAAAAACAGGAAAAACGGTCTTAGTAACCAAAATCGCTATGATTCCTTCATATTTGCCTTATCATTTCAAACGAGTACAATTCCCAGTACGAGTCTGCTTTGGCATGAGTATAAACAAAGCACAAGGTCAGACACTTAGCGTGACTGGCGTTGATCTCAGTGGAAAATGGTTTTCTCGTGGACAGCTTAACGTGGCTCTATCGCGTGTTACATCAAACCGAAATCTTTTCGTGTTCACTGCTGCAGGAAAAACGACGAATGTCGTCTACAAGGAAATCTTATAAGACCTCGGTATTCATAACTGTTCCCGGGCGAAGTCTGGGCGGGTTGCTAGTAAGTATATATAATATTTTCGATTGCAAATGCACACTGTACAGTATACGGTCAACATTGTAACGTGTGAGTAGTTAAAAATCCATAAATACAAAAAAAAAAAAAAGTTAAACATTTGAACCCGCTGAGCTTTGATCCATAAACCTCAAGACTATGAGTCAAGGTCGCTACCACTACGCCACACATGCCCTACACTAACACTTGGTTAAAAAATTGTTTAGTAAAAATCCATAATATTTTGTATTGCAATCAACGATTTCATTAGCGTTTTCTGCCGTTTCTATAAACCATTTGATACTAAATATGTATTACTTTGTTCAGTACATTCCTAAGAGGATAAACTTACGAAGTTACGGAAATACAGTATATGGATTTGACCCAACGGGACGGCACGGACAAGCACGATATGACACGGTCAGCCTGAACGTTAGTCACTACTGCGGTTACATATTCTGTTTTAAAATGCTAATATTGAGGACAGTTTAAACCTCGCTATGTACGATGAGCGTATTTGGTAAGGCCAGGCCTTGTTGAATCGTAATTTAGGCTACTTTTAGGCTATAATACTTGCATGATTCATACATCCGTAATCCTGAAACTATTTGGCTGATGAACTTGTAGTTTAGGCAAAAGACGCGCCCTACATTAAGGTATATTGTTGCAAAATTTGGTCAAGATTAGGTGATCAGGTTAGTCGTAATTTGATTTTAGTTCATAACATTTGGGTGGGCGCCATTTCTCTTTTCTTATGATGGCGGCGATATACAGCATGACACTGAGTTGTCCCTTGCTAGTGCTACCTCTGTACCAAACGTGGTTCAATTTGGTTTCGTTGTATTTTTATTGATAGTGGGGATCGATTTACACAAATACACGGCCGCCATCATCAAACTATTCGGCTATTGACCTTGTAGGTAGGTCAAAATCGCTACCCACATGAAGGTATGTTGCTGCAAAATTTGGTAGAGATAGGATTATTAGGTTGGTCATAGTTTGATTTAAGCTTTGATCTTTTGTGTGGCCGCCATTACGTTCCCGTCAAGATGGCGGCAATATAAAGCATGACACAGAGGTGTCCTTTGCTAGAGCTACCTCTGTACCAAATTTCGTTCAATTTGGTTTCATCGTGTTTGATGATAGGGAAGGGGGGGGGGGGGAGGGACAGACATACCCAATCATATACACAGACACACACAGACAGACACACAATTTTTTGGCGTTATGTAGATCTTATTAGTCTACTTTCATTTTTGGCAAAAATCGAAAGTAGACTAAAAATATAAACCATAACTCCCGAATGTGCTTTGTGATGAAAATCAGGGTAGGGGAGTACATCTATCAGTTAGTTATTGAGGTTTTTATGAGCGGAAATATGTGGTTATCTGCCCCTGGAGTAAATCTGTTCCGAATAGTAGTTACTATTTACGATAATGATAGGATAATGAAATTTTTCTTTAATCATGAGGCATCGTTTCTCGCATCGAGGGGCGTAATATGAACTATGTCAGGTCTTGACACGACAACCTCGATATTTTGCCTATTTCCTTAACCCTTATAATGTCAGGGGAGATATTATATTGACTGGAGGAACTCCTGCTAAAAATGCCACGGGCTGATCCATCGGACCCTGATTTTATAAAGTATGTTTTTATTATTTCCAGCCAAGCAGTGCTATAACTGTCGTAAGCAAGACAACGGGGGAATCATTCTCTCTCGGGATATATCAACGTGTTTAAGTTCCGTGAATAACTGGATTAGTAATAAGTATTCTTTGAACATGCTGCAATCAATTGACTTCCCGCGCGTGAAATATCTTGAAGTCGAGTTTGTGGGTTGTGTTTCAATTTTAAGTTAATTAATTGACAATCTTACTTAACTTCCTTTATCTTTGAGATCCTGACACTTACCTTAGCAGTTCAATTCTTGACACTTGCATTCCGGTCAGGTTCACTTAAGTCCGTATGCCATAGCCTACTTGATCAAGACAAAGAGACCGTGAACTGGTGAAACTTCCTCAGCAAAGTGTATGTGTTGTCGAGTGTATGGATAGCGCCTATATGTCGTGGTTTGCATTTGTTAAAAATAGATACATTGCACTCCACACACTACCATGATACTTCACATTCATTTCTCATGCAATCGCCTCGTTAAATGGATTCGATCCCATAAAACACGCAATATAATTAATATATACCCTATATACGTGTCGAAAGAGCTGGAACAAATGATAAATGAATTGGCAGTGGCGGCTGGTGACATTGTTGCAGCGTTGCACAACTCCCAATAATTTTACACCTAATTCGTAGTTTCTTTTCCTTTAATGTTTTAGTTTTATAGATCTAATGCACTCAAAAATGTGTTAAATTCATCTATATTTTGATATTATTTATCCAAATGCTTCACACTGTACATATAAAAGCTGCCGCCTTCAAATCAAACTCCAGGGGGTTAGCTCTCTTGTGGCAACTCCCAAGCAGACAGCGCGGCGTACAGGGCGAGGCTGGACGAGGCCAAGCTTGTGCATAGCATGCCGACCAGCATGGGTAGCAGGGAGTTGCAGACGAGCTGCCAGCCCCCTGGCAACACTCAGTTCCAAATGGCCCCGTTAGACTGCACCACTCTTTGGAAATGACAACACCCTCGATTTCTCTTACCCCGCGAAGGGTAGTTTAGTTAGTTAGTTATTTAGTTAGTTATTGTTGTTTTAAGGGGCGGAACTACGAGGTCATCTGCCCCTGAAGGGTAGTTTCTTTCCCACACCACTAGAGAATGCTATACCACCCACAACGGTACAAATATCGGAATTTCATAGGGAGACATTAGTTGGTTCACACCCAATTATTTTTAGATGTTTTCTCATCATAACTTCATTTAATATTTTTGTCAATTGTTCTGTGAAGCGAGCCTAAGAACGCCACCGTGCTATAATTACAGTAGGTAAGTGGCTGAACTATTTTGCGACGTATTGTTGGTGTACTTTAGCGGTTTATGTTTGCTTTTACCACTCTTGTTCTTGCGGTATTTGGGTTGCGATTCGTTCTGTATTAAGTTGATTTGAGTATTTTGGTTCCAGGCAGATACTTAACTGTGCATTTTTATTATTATTATTATTATTATTATTGTTTGGTTGATTGTGAGTAGACCTATGCATTCACTACGAAATTTCTTGGCTAGCAAAATTCAGTGTTTTGTTAGTTTGCTTTTCGCGCCACTTTCCGATGTAGCACCCAGATTTATCATCTGTGCATCTTGTAAGTTACCGTAGTATTTTATTTTAACGGAATGTTTAGTTTGAAACATTAATTGTATTGTGGAGTGTGAGTGAAAATGAATAGAGTAAGTAATTTGCTAGTCAGACAGTTTTTCCAGCTCCCTGATGACGATAAACTTACAGTAAAAATACTCGGTGCACCATTACCGGATAAGTATTGCCCAAAATATAAGTATACGAGGGCGTTTAAAGGAGATATTTAAGGCAATAATAATTGGTTATGTGAATGCGATATTAAAAACGCTTTATTCTGTTTTACATGTTTGTTGGTGGAGAATTCGCGTGGACCAAAATAGGAGTTATGGAAAATAATCCCTAAAATAAAGAAACATGAATCTTCAGCTGAGCGGCTTCGGTGCCGTAGTTGGTAGCATGCTGAGCCTCTATGCCCAAGATCGCGGGTTCAAACCCGGCCGAAGTCATCGGATTTTTTTAAGAGCGTTGGAAATCCCTCAGTATGCATTCCTTCGGAGGGGAAGTAAAGCCGGCGGTCCCATGTCATAGATTTATGGCATGTTAAAGAACCTTCCACTTATTACACCTGTGTGAAGCTAAATTATAGGTTAAAAATTTGAACAACGCTCTTAGGTTCCAACGTTCGTCGCCAGGAGCCGACTGTGGTGGCGTGTAGTAACCAAGTAGTCGTTTACGGTGGCCATTGGCGGCAAAAGTAGGAACTGCTTGAAATTCAATGTCTGTAGTCCTCACTTGAATTAAAAACAGATAACACTCACTAATACAGCCATCACAATTAACACCGGTTATCAGACAGTTTCTCCACACACCCAAAGTACAGGGGGCTACATGACTGCCTTGTCGCAGCTCCTAAACTGAGGAACCAACCAACCAATCTTCAGCTGTTTGAAATTGACACTTTTTGGAACTGTTAACGAAGATGCACAATTGGACAGTGCCTATAGAAGGTAAATTGCGGAATATAACGAAGATGTTAGGCACAATAGATATGTGTTAAATATTGTAATAAACTGTATTCGTTTCTGTGGTTCTTTCGGACAGGCCTTGCGTGATCATGATGAAAGTGTAACATCAATAAATCCATGTGTTTTGAGAGAACTAATTAATTTTACCGCTGAGTTGGATGCTGTGTTAAAGGTCATTTGGTAAGGGCAACTGTTTTCAAAGGAACGTCCAAAACAATTCAAAATTATTTTTTACAGATTATGATGGAGGTTTGCCAAGAAGAAGAATCAAACCAAATAAAGGATTCGGAAATTTTTGCCATTATAGCAGATGAAACTAGTGATATTTCAAACATATTACAGATGACTGTTGTGCACCGATACGTAGTAAGAGGCAAACAAAACATGATGCACACACATTAGCAGCGTGTTTACTGGATGAATTAAAGAAGCAGAAATTGAACGAAACTCCGCAAAAATGAATTGCGCCGACGTATGACAGAGCGCACTTCATGGCTGGTTCCTCTGATGGGGTTCAAGCTATAGTAAAAAAAAAAAGACTGATAGTCAGTCTGAAAGATTAGACTTTATATCATTTTAAATGCTACAAATGCTGCGTGAACTCAAAGTCCGTTAGCAAACCAAGGTCAAAGGAGGTAGCTGGCTGGATCACGTCACGCTCACCGGAGCGCGCGGGGGAAAGGAGGAAGCTCAAGCAGTATTATGACGTCACACACCTCAGTGCATGTTCGGTACATTTCGTCCCGTCACCGTAACGTAACGCCAGACCCCAGCGTAGCTACGAAGTCGACAAGATCATTTAAAATGATAAAAATCCTATCCTTATGCAGAATATGTGCCCGTCTTTGTTAGTAATAACATTTTTCGTTAACGTACAAACTTTTCGGTTGCCATGTTTTTATGTTGAGAATGTTTATTATCCCGGAGATTGAGACCCAACCTTAGACAACCTGCTGTGTTTAAAATTCTTCCCATGAACTCAGGCATAGGGCTGAAATACATAAATCTGATTTTTTTAAATGAATTCCTATAGGATGAAGCCCAAAAGAGCCATTAAAATTTGTCTATTTGTCGAACGTACAGTTATTTTGGAAAACCCATGTATTTCAGTTTTTATAGAACTGTAGTTTATCTAACGTTAATTAATTTTTGTTACATGTGTAAACTTCCCATATAAAATTGTGACATCAGAAATTTTGGTGCAACACCCAGCTTTACTTACCACCGGCCGCCACTGTGAATTGGACAAAACAAGTAAAGAAGTGGGCCTTACAATGAACCCGAAGAAAACCAATGCGTTAGAAGCCCCAATTAATGTGAACGGAGAAACACTGACACGCACTCGGTCAGAACATGTAATTTTCAAGTCGTTCAGAGAAAGAGGTCAAACGAAGAATAGTACAAGCATGGAAGAGCTTTTGGTCCCTAAAGTTTATACTGGCTGACAAGACCCAAAAACTCACTTTAAAGGCTGAAGTTCTGGAAAAATGCGTGATACCGGTGTTACTATATGGTTGCCAAACTTGGGCATTAACATCGAAACAAAGACAAATGATCCAGAGATGTCAACGGAAAATGGAAAGGAAGATACTTCATGTCTCATTGAGAGATAGAATACGGAACGAACATATAAGAAGGAGAACCGGCAAGAAATACGCTATGACATCAGCAGACCTGCTCAAATGGAAATGGGGTGGACATGTAGCGAGATTAGATCCTAACCGATGGACGTACAAAATGACGATGTGGGACCCAAGAACAGGAAGACGAAATGTTGGGAGACAGAGAATCAGATGAGCAGACTGGTTTGTAAAATTGGGAGGAAAACAATGGACAAGAACAGCAAATATGAGGCAGGAGTGGAAAGACCTAGGGAGACTCGCATGCAGTGACAAACAAAAGAATGCATCAATTAGAAAGACACCGTTTAGTGCACATGCAGCAAAGCGGTACAAATCTCCGGTGTGCAATAAAGACTTCTCACAGAGCGGTGACCTCAAGAAGCACAGCGCTGTTCATACTGGAGTCAAGGAATACACTTGTAGCACTTGTGAGAAGTCATTTGCACGGCGAACAGAGCTCATGGAACATTTTGTCGTTCACTCAGGGAAGAGACCGCATTGTCTGTTTGTCGCGCCCAAAGCGATTTAGCTCGCGCTCTAATTTGAGGAAACATCTTCGCGTTCACTGGTGACACCGGGGGATGGCCAGCGTGGATGGGCCTACTTACCTTTCCTGAGAGGTCCGCGTCGCTTCCACTGCAAAATCACCCGCCAGATGACATGCCCCAACAGAAGAACACCAAAAGGGGTGGAAGGAAGGTGGAGAAGGGGAACGCACAGGCTCGACTACAGACACCCCCCAATAACTAACAAAATTTTCGCCGACAAAAAATGCCACAACAGTTGCTTAAAAATTTAAAATGAAATTTAATTATCAGAAGGATGCAAGAAAAAAAAGAAAAATTTAACAAAATTATTTAAAAAAAGGAAGAAACTCTATGGCCAAAGCACCCTCTGAAGATGCACGTGGCTTAAGGCCAAAATAAGACAATTATCTTAGAAAACTACATAAGGCTTTACATGCTTGCTTGCTGAACCAAAACGAAAACATTAAATTTAAAAAAAAATTAAGCCCAAAGGAAGAAAACCAGTAGACAGACATTATTAAATGAGAAAGGGCTTGATAATGTACTAGAACGCAATACCGATCCGACATGCAGAGATGCAGGCCACGACGCAAAACGAAAAATTTAAAATTAAATTAATAAAATAAAATATGATCAATTAAGAAATCCACACATTCCTGACTGAGAAAATACACAGGAACATTCACCAAAAACACAAGTTTAAACCAACAAGTTTAATAAAAAACATATTAAGCTAACACCACAACATGTTTGATTTTCCCGGTCGGCGCCAAGAGACTGCACTCTCAAGACCAGAATGCACTCCGGCCAAACAAAAAAACAAACATGGCCACCAATTAGATGACCGCATGTCCGATCGAATTACGGCAAACAATTAGCATAATTTAATTTTAAAATCACCAGAGAGAAATAAAAAGGAGGAAGGAATTACGCCTTAACGCTATTGACATGAGACATATTAGGCTGCACTGATCGTAAAATAAATTAATAATAGGGCAATTCCAAGGACTGCCAAAAAACTAAATAAATAAAAATTCACAACGTAAAATAAACTAGAAGCGTGTCTCCAGAAGGTACGAAGAAAACAATAAAATTTTTCATATCTGGTAACATTAGTAAAGGTGAAAAATTAGGCCTACCAGGTGAAACAAAATACAGAATTAAAATATTAATATAAGGCCAATATTGGAGCTCCATAACAATATATATAAAAATTAATAACGTACCTTAAAACTTTTCCGTGGAGACACAATAAAAATAAAATAATTAACACACAAACCAAATAACGTAATACGGCACTAGATTGCCTGAAAATGGCCCACCCAGCACATGCGTCGTTTGAAGTCAAAGCACTCCTGGCTGCCTCGAGATACGATTACTATTTGAATTTCTTCTTCACTGCGAAACGATGAAATAATATCCTGAAGATCACAGGCAATTCCCTTTTAGCATTTATCCACATTTCATAGCGGCTAGGGGCCACGGCCCCCAGCACACGGAGAGATACACTTGACCAGCAGCCGGCTTGTTGATTACTTGACGACAGACTATCATCTCACAACATGGTGGAGAATCACAAGTCAAAAACAGCGTTGTATTCATGTTAATGTAATTGTCCAATCACAGCTTGACACATCAAGCAACAATGTGATTATTATGTAATTAATTTGGCGGTATCATGTATATACAGTCTTTTGTTCCATGACGTAGAATATAATAAATAGCCTTCAAATATGACTCGAATAGGATGAAACCAGAAGACACCACAAACACACTCTATCGGTGGAAGATACAAGCTCGGCTAAAAGCGCCGAAGTCCGACAGATACTGACATCTCGTGTTCACAATCGGAACCAAGTCATCAGGCGGTCGTTTAAAATGGCAAGGAACACAAGTATACAGGGATGATGGATTTTAAAAACGTTCGGACGGGCATTGCACGTAACAACTGGGACCACATGCGCACAACATAGTGAAAGATTTGTGGGATGTTAAAGAAAGTGTATAGGTATCTGCATCCAAACTAGATGATAAAACTCCACTGGTAATGTTTTGTATTGCATTTTTTTTAAACTTCTATTTGAAACGGTTCAATATACGTAGATTTTACTGAAGAGTGAAGTCTTGGCAGTTTCTGTCATTGTTCAAGTGCTTAGACAGGGTAAGCTGTGTGTTTAGTGGCAATGGGAAGCTCCCATATATTGGTTGATGGCTATTATTATTTTCGTAATACTAATGGATATTTGAGGCCTTGATAACGCCAGAATCAGAAATGAAGATTGTTATAGCTAATGTTATACCAGCGTAATATAATTTACTTAATCTTTAATCAGCTGCACATATATATTGAACCCTTATTAATCTGCGATGAATAAGAATTCATGATTTATTATTATTATTACTGAGGCCCCGGCAGTACATGTGGAAATTGACAAAGGGAGAGCCAAGTTAGTGTGTTGCAATGATTACCACAGATGCAGGCTTGGTAGTTATTCTTGAAGACGACCGGGTAAGCCGAGTTCAAGGACAAATTGTGTAACAACGCGTACCAAAATTGGAGTCATTAGGGGATGGTCACGAGTGAGTTTCCACCGACCTAGGATTGAATCATCCAATCAGATGAGACCACGCCAAAACCACGCGATGGGTGGCGTACCCTGTAAAAAAAAGTCCTCTCGGCACGCCGGAAGGCGGAGGTAGATTTCACCGGACAAACTTGGAGATAGGCGAAAATAGGCAGAATATGCAGGTTTTCGTAGAAGGATCAGACCTCATTTATCGCGTGAAAGTATTTTATAATTGGAGATTAATTAACTTTGTTTTTCTTCATTTTAAACATATTTTTAACATTTTATTGTCTTACGGGGACGGTAACCTTCTTGTCATTTGGAGTCCATTTTTAGCCTATTTTCAATTTTGAAAAAATAGGCTTATGAGATCACCTTTTGTCCATGTGTGTGTGCGTGTGTGTGTGAGTGTGAATTGTGTGTGTGTGTCCCCCTAATAAAATCTAAACGGCTGGAGCGATTTCAGTTAAACTCAGTAAGTTCATAGCACTATTCCCGGCGACGTCGACCGTGCCCATCGAATTTTGTTACGTCTCACCAATCCAACATGGCGGCTGTGCGAAATATTTCACTAGCATTCAGTATCTCCGAAACTATAACGGATATCGCCCTGAAATTGTGTACGGTGATAAAGGGTACTACTAGAAGTTCACCTATGAAACTTTCAAAAACCTGGTTACTACATAACCAACATGGCGGCCAAGCGAATTGGAGACTTTTAAATAGACTTTTCTCGCGATTTAACTATCCAAACGTAATGAAACTTGGTACAGCAAATATTTATACACATTGAAATGCACTGGAGTCTAATTTAGTTCAATTGTTTACACAACCTCAAAATGGCGGCTGTGCGAATTATTTCACTGACATTCTATATCCCCGAAACTATTACAGATATCACCCTGCAATTTTGTACAGTGATAAAGGGTACTGATACAAGTTTACCTATGTATAATTCATAAACCTGTAAAGTACAAAACGAACATGGTGACCAAGCGAATTTGAAATATTTTAATAGACTTTTCTCGTGAGTTAACTCTCTGAGCGCAGTGAAATGTGGTACAGTAAATGATTTTGCAGATTGTAATGTACTGCCATCTAATTTAATTCAATTGTTTACATAACCTCAAGATGGCGGCTGTGCGAAATTTTAAAATTAAGTTCTTATTTCTTGTGTCGTAATCATGCGATCGAAGTGAAAGTTTGAATTATGAACCTAGGCAATAAGTGACCTTGAATGTACATAACTCTATGGCCTATACATATAACAATCCTAAATAGCAAGCTTCCGTAATATTTAGACGGTCCTCAATATATATGAATCTTTTACAGCAACCAAACTGAAATTTTTATGTTCATAGAGACTATGAACATATGTTCACCTATAGGACTTTCAGTAACCTGGTGAGCACGAATCCAACATGGCGGCGACGCGAAGTATAAATATTTAAATGGACGTTTCTCGCGAATTAACTATCCGAGCGCCGTGAAACGTTGCACGTTTTAAATGCTTACACAAATGTTGATCCACTGGCATCTAATTTATTTCAATTGTTTGCATAATCACAAGATGGCTGCTGTGCGTAATTTTAAAATCTCGTTTTTACTTCTTGTGTTCTAATCATGCGATTGATGTTTGAATACCACACTTACACAATAATCTTAATATAATAGTACAAAAATAAAAATCCAACCTGGCGACCATCTGAAATATTTAGGCGGTTCTCAATATCTACGAATCTGTTACAGCAATTAAACTGAAATTTTGTATATTGATAGAGGCAATTAACATGAGCAGGATATATGAAAATAGGCTGTACAGTTCTTCACGGAACTACTTGTTATACTTGTGGTCACACTGTCCTTACGCAAGGTTTCGACACTGATGTGTAACTATGTAACGGTCTGTTACTTCTTCACGCAAAATTATATCTCCCGCAGAGATGTTGGTTGGTTCCTCAGTTTAGGGGCTGCGACAACGCGGTCATCTAACTCCGTGAACTTTGGGTGAGTGTAGAATCTGTCTGATAAACGGTGTGAATTGTGATAGCTGTATTAGTCTGTAATTCAGGTAAGGAATGCAGACGTTAAATTTCAAGCAGTAGTTCCTAATGTTGCTACCAGATACTAACGTCAACGCCACCCAGCTGTGAACTTGGCTACTAGATGCCACCTCAATCAGCAACTCGCAACGAACGTTGAAACTTCCCCTCCAAAGGAAAGCTTACTGAGGGATTTTTAGCGCTCTTGGAAAATCCGACGACTTTGGCCGGCTTTGAACCCGCGACCTTGGGCATAGAAGTTCAGCATGCTACCAGTTACGTCACCGAAGCCGCTTCACACTTAGTCAGATGTCATGGCAACGTCTGATGGCTCATCCCTCATCAATTTAGTAGTATTGCCATGTCAACCACTGATAGCTCTTGGCATTTTCTTATAATTCCGAAATCATTTTTCTCATCCCTTGGCGCAATGGTGGCTCATATCAAAAATTATTTCAGACAAACGTTTTAGGTAATTATTAGGGGAATATTGTCCATTTTGTACGGTTTTGATATTGTGCCTATTAACAGAGATATGATTAATGTTTCCCGAAAAAAACACTTTTTCCCACCCCTTTGGTCAATGGTTGGTGCTATCAAAAAACGTTTCAAACATAAATTTCTGAGCTTTATCCGACACATAGTATGAACTTTGAATGGATTCGATATTTCACATATTAAGAGAGTTATAGCAATATTTCATATTTCGAAAAAAAAAGTCCCCCATTTTCATCCCCTTCGACCGATTTAGCCCAGTAACGAACTCGTCCGAGATTTTATGGGTATACATATTCGGTAAAAAAATCAAAGTGACTGGTGCAAAATTACGGCAGTTATCGTGTCCACAAGAAACTGATATACATATATACATATATTACATAAATTATATATAAACTTTTGAACTGACGGTGGTTTTGGGGTCTGGGGGATGTGAAACGCGAAGATATGTCGAAATTTTCCGGAAATCGAAACATGGTACCCATTGCAATAGTTAGCTTTCTAATGAAATCTACCTAAAATACTGCCGTCAACGACACCTAGCTGTGAACTTGGCTACTAGATGCCACCTCAATCAGCAACTTGCAACGAACGTTGGAACTTCCCCTCCGAAGGAAAGCAAACTCAGGTTTTTTAGCGCTCTTAGTAAATCCGACGACTTCAGCCGGGTTTGAACCCGCGACCTTGGGCATAGAAGTTCAGCATGCTACCAGTTCCAATACCGAAGTCGCTTCCCACTGACATATGAAAACTGAATGTGATCTCGTGCAGTGGCGTTGTCATAGCAACTGCTGAAGTCATCCTTATCAATTAAAAGTAAAGTTGTCATGGCAACCTCTCTTGGCACTTGGCATTTTCTTATAATTTAAATTATTTTGTTCACCCCGTGGGGTAATGGTGGGTCATATCAAAAATTCTTTCAGACAAACGTTTTAGGTAATTATTGGAGGAATATTGTCCATTTTGTGCGGTTTTGATATTGTGCCTCTTAACAGAGATATGATTAATGTTTCCCGAAAAACCCACTTTTTCCCACCCTTTTGGTCAATGGTTGGTGCTTTCAAAAAACTTATTTGACATAAATTTTTGGCACTTATCCGACACATATTATGAACTTTGAAGGGATTCGATATTTCATGTATTAAGAGAGTTATAGCGATATTTCACTTTTTCGAAAAAAGCCCCCCATTTTTACCCCCTTTGACCGATTTTGCCCATTAACGAACTCGACCGAGATTTTATAGGGATACATATTTTGTAAAAATTCAAAGTGATTGGTACAAAATTACGGCAGTTATCGTGTCCACAAGAAACTGATATATATATACATAAATTATATATAAACTTTTGAACTGACGGTGGTTTTGGGGTCTGGGAGATGTGAAACGCGAAGATATGTCAAAATTTTCCGGAAGTCGAAACATGGGACCCATTGCAATAGTTAGCTTTCTAAAGAAATCTACCTAAAAGGCGCGGAAACGCTTATCTAAAGAACCGCCGATCCGAAATAATTCCGCATAAGTGCGCTGAGACGTTTGAATAAAATGATGAAGATTGATACTAGTCCCAAGTTTGTGTGATGAAAACTCTAGAATACTTTTCTTAATTCTCCCCACTCCACCTCATTCTGTCAGTTTCCAATAAATTGATCGAGGAGAAGCTGTTTCGGAGACAACTGTATTGAGCTCTGGTGAGCAAGAGTCACGCCAGTCTGCGTCGCGATTTACCGCTCTTTTTAATCATACTAGTGACAACTTTATTGAGCTCTGGTGAGCAAGGGTCACGACAGTCTGCGTCACGATTTTCAGCTCTTAAGGGGCAAGACTTTACTAACATTCCAATTAGTGCTCAAGCGAGCAAGGTTCACGTAGAGTAGTGGAGATATCTAGCGAGATAAGGACTGCGAGACAGTCATGTTTAAGACTTGTTTTTTCAAGCCAGTGACGATGTGTTTAAAGTGTATAATTTATGTAAATTTTGTATTGTATTTTTCAAGTGATAATTGTGCGTGTGTAAGCGAATGCTCAGATAGGGAAAGTCTTCGATCATTAATCGCATAGGACATAACGTGAGTGAAAGTAGTAACTCACAGCGATTATAGTCAGGCAATTTGTATTAACACTAGGAGAAGTACCCATTCTTCGAACGGTCTTCGGTATTATTAACCAGATGTTATCAATTGAGCTACTGTTGCAATGTTTAGGGGCTTGGAACCTGTTTGTTGGCAAAGAAAAAATATTAGTTAAAATGTGCTCTCAAACTAAATTTACCTAACGTGTTCTTCCTGGCGTGAAAATAAAATTGAAAACCTCGTAGACGAATCACAATACACGTCACATACGAACTGACCCTAATCGTTGTGTCATGTGCCCAACTACAGGAAGACCCCTTTTATAAATTATAAAGGCTTGTGGTGCATGAAAATTCAGTTTTTTTAGCCTCCAATGGCCCAAATTCCTAAAATCAGTAAAAAACAGTCTACTATTTCACATCAGGAATTTTTGAAAATAATGTTGCTGTTGGGAGATATAATAGACCTTCTGTACGACATATCGCACGTGTAAGTCGTGTGAAAAAATCTAGGGTACTCCTTGAACCCCTTAAGCGCATTGATGAATTTTACAGTTTTAGTTGGTTCCGTGATAACCTTATAGCCATTTGCAACCTTCCACAGAAATGTATTAAATGGAGTGGCATTACTTATTTCAGAAATAGATGGAAAGTTGGATGCCACCTCTTGAGATACTGTTGTCATGGTTAGTGGCTTGCATTCCTTCTTTAGTTTTTTAAATGAAATTAGTTTTATGGGAATATCTAAGAAACTGTTGGGTTTAGAGCCTTAAAATATAGTTTTCGGGGACCCTTTACGGCTCTTGAGGGGCCCCGATTTTTGTTTCTGACACCAAGGGTTTGAAAATGAGCTTTGTCTCTTCGTTGTACGCCATAATAATGATAATAATTAAAAGAATAATAATAATAATGTAACGATATAGGGATAGGGATATAATAGACTTTCCGGACCATACCCGCACGTGTAAATCGCGTTAAAAAATTCTAGATTACCCCTTGACCCCTTAAGCGCATTGTATGTATTGATGAATATTTCAGCTTAATTTGGATCCGTTATAACCTTATTGCCATTTGCAAACCTTCACAGTAATGTAATAAATGGAATTGCATTGCGTCTTACAGAAATACATGGACCTCTGAGATTCTGTTACCATTGTTACCGGCATGCATTCCTTCATTAATTTATTAAGTGAAATTAGTTTTTTGGCAATATCTCAAACATTGTTGATTTTAGGGCCTTAAAATGTGGTTTTCGGGGTCCTTTTAGGGCCCCGAGTTTCGTTTCTCACATTGAGGGGCTGAAAATGAGCTTTGTCTCACGCTTATTTCAGCATGTATTTTAAGGGGGTAGGCATCCTGTTATGAGAGGTACGGAGAAGAGTTACATCGATAATTAGTGTCGTGCCTCTGATGGATATCTGTATCACATTTTACGTTAATCCACCCAGCCGTTCTCGAGTTATATGGACACAAAAAATTGTCCACAGACAAAAAAAACAGACAAAATTATATTTTTGCGTGCATCCGTCATAAAACAGTCTGAAACGGGCAAATAAGTCAAATTTCCGTAGAAATGCAGAAAAATCTCATTTTTATATAATAGAGAAGGGATATAATAGACCGTCCGTACCACACCCGCACGTGTAAATCCCGTGAAAGAATTCTAGAGTACCCCTTAACCCCTTAAGCGCATTGTATGTATTAATGAATATTTCAGCTTAATTTGGATCCGTTATAACCTTATAGCAGTTTGCAAACCTTCACAGTAATATAATAAATAGAATTGCCTTGCGTCTTACAGAAATAGATGGACCTCTGAGATTCAGTTGCCATGGTTACCGGCATGAATTCATTCATTAATTTATTAAGTGAAATTAGTTTTCTGGGAATATCTCAAAAATTGTTGGTTTTAGGGCCTTAAAATGTGGTTTTCGGGGGCCCGAGTTTCGCTTCTCACATTGGTGGGCTGAAAATGAGCTTTGTTTCACCCTTCTACGCCTATTTCAGCATGTATTTTAAGGGGGTAGGGCCCCTTTTATGAGAGGTACGGAGAAGAGTTACATCAGTGATTAGTGTGGTGCCTCTGATGGATATCTGTATCAAATTTTACGTTGATCCACCCAGCCGTTCTCAAGTTATAAGGACTCGAAGAAGTTGTCCACAGACAAACAGACAGACAGACAGACAGACAGACATACAAAAAAATTATTTTTGCGCGCATCCGTCATAAAACAGCCTGAAACGCGCAAATATCGCAAATTTCCGTAGAAATTCAGAAAAAAAACAGACAAACTTTCATTTTTATATATATAGAGATTGAACATTTCTGTCCAAGAAACTACGCCAAGATGTCCGACGTTTGGTCAGGAGACGGATTGATGTGCATCGCTTCTTCAACGACGTCGACGATGGAGGGCTAATTTCTCGTAGGGAAATGAGCCGGGACGGAAATTATATGTTCTGCAAGCTGATACGGTGATGTACAAAAATCGATTTACTCAATATGTAGTTAGATAAGGCGGGGGAACGTTGTAAATAGTTCATTTCTTCTTTTTCTTGTTTAGATTTTTTTGTGCACCGACACTAGTGTTTTAAATGTACGTTGGCGCGTGGCCAAAGTTGTTTGTTGTTTATTTTTCTTTGGAGTCATATTTAGTGTACACGGCGCGTGTACCTGATTTTATCCATGCGGATGCGAAACTCGTTACATTCGATAAGTGGTGCTTTATTAAAGTTCATTTTTTTGATAGGAAAGGGAGGTAATTATGTAAGATGTTTGCTGCACAGGTTATTACTCATATTAGGGTTGCCAAGCGCAACAAATTAAGATGTAATTGTAGAACACCTTAGTTCTATTTTTTTTTTGATTTTTTTTGAGTCCTTTTCAGGTTCGTTAGTCACAGCCTAGAACGGAAGCGCGAGCTGGTGGAAAAATATTTATGTCATTTATTTCAGGTTTCTATCAAACCCATACGTGTGATTCTGTGTGTGTTCTTGTGTCAGGTGTGTGTTTTGATTCTTCGTGAAGAGGGGTAGATGGTGCTACCGCCCTCATATAGTTGTTGTTGTATTTTTGATGGAAAGGCAGGGCGCTCCGAGGAGGCTACTGTACCTTGTCCAATGCTGATTCTTGGATTTCCTAGGGGAAATGCTGAGATATATTTTGTTCTGACACACACACACGTATATATTGTGCTTTGGGGCACGCTTCTTCGGGACTCGATCCCGTGCCTTGGGAGGTCGAGGTTATTGACACGTGGGTTGACAGATGTGCAGAGTTCCACTTAGCGCCCGTCTAGCCTTGGTGACTTATTTTGTTAGGCAGTCCTGTTGCCCGACTGGCCCCTATTAAGATTTCATTAGCAAACCTGTTCTTTTGTGATGGTTATTTGGACCATAATTAATTGGGAAGTTCGCCACGTTTGTTACGAATTATTGCATGTCGTATGGATGGAATTATTGTGATAATGATGTAAATGTTGGCTTTGAGCCTAGTGATTTGTCTATGACTCAGTTCATGTTAGTCTGTGTGACACCCGTGTGGTGTAGTTGTATTTACTTGTAAAAATGACGGCGGTCATATGTGTGTTTTTGTTGTTGTTGGTCACGTGTTAACTTACTTGTGTTTATTTGTGAGAAGTCCTAATTTTAGGCAGTAATGATTTGCTACGGCAATTCTTGATTCCAATTTCATGCGGATATTATTTGTTGTTTATTTAGTATAGGAAGTGTCGGTTTAGTTTTAAGTTGAGTATAGTTGTTCCCCGCGTCTGTCTAGCTCTAAACAATGTGGATTCGTCTTCTGAAAGTTTATCCGGATGATGACGAATCATGCATTCATTTGTACTCATCGTTAAGCCTGTAGAACAGCACACACGTTACACATTGTCATCGTAGATTTTTTTGGGACATTTGGTCCGATTAATAATCTCTCCTGAGATTAGGCCTAGTTTTTGGCAAGTTAATTTATTCAGTGGGAGTCATTTTGGGAGTTTTGTTTGTTTATTTCATTTTTGTAAATAGCTGATCTGTCAGTAGTGGAGTAGTGGGTTTTTGCTTAGTGTCATGGCCGCCGCGTGAGTCCAAGCCAATATCTCGTCAACCCATGGTCCGATTTTGACAAATGAGGTGTCGTTGGACTCGGACTGATGCCCTCTTTCTAATGGACCACTCATTTCAACCCCTAAATAAAACCTACCCCTACTAGGGGGTGAAAATATAATTTTTTAGTGAAAGTCTCTTTCCAAATGTGACATGTATAAGGTGCGCTGCTAAAATGAACTTAAACGTTGTTGCTCATATAGCGCATGCGTTTTACGAGATGCCGCTATGGATGAACATTTTTGTTTTTTGTTTTTTACGCATGCGCACTTTGGATTTTTGTAAGAGGGCGAGCTCTTTGAAATAAATGATTGATAAGAAGAGGTTTTGGTGGTGAGGAGAGAATCAGATAGTCGCCTACTTTCCTACGAAGTTTGCCGATATGTCTCAAACGCAAGGTCGGATTTGGACGTGTGACGTGTCAAATCGCTTGTCTCGAAGCCCTATACATGTTATTAATAGGTTAGAGTTTTGAGAATGAGGGAAACAGGCTTTTTTGGGGTAAAACCATGATTTTAGACTTTTTCTGATATATCACGAATGCATGGTCGGATTTGGTCCTATGACGTGTCAAATGGCTTGTCTCGAAACCCTGTGTATTTTGGTAATAGGTTAAAGTTTTTGAGAATGAGGGAAACAGAATTTTTTGTTGTAAAACCGTGACTTTAGACTTTCTGTTATATCTCACAAACCAATAACGCCAGAGACGTATACGAGGGGTCGTAGGACTCGGGGTGATGCCCCTTTCCTCTCCCCTTTCGAATATAGTATTTATGTTTAAAAAATGCGAAAGGGTCTAACGACACTTTTGTTGAAAACATTTTAGTTTTTAAAACTTTTTCTTTTAATCTGTCTAAAATGTTCATGAAGAGTGGTTGCAGATAGAGACGATACCACTGGACACGTGTTTCAACGAAGCTATTACTGGCCACGGTGGTG
Source organism: Meconema thalassinum (assembly GCA_946902985.2). Lineage (NCBI taxonomy): Eukaryota > Metazoa > Arthropoda > Insecta > Orthoptera > Tettigoniidae > Meconema > Meconema thalassinum. The sequence continues at coordinate 129,999,941 of OX336391.1, read as the reverse complement.
ATATACCAATACAGTATTCGCTATTTCGATGAGACGGCGGGTCGAGGGTTCGTTTTCCGATTTTTCCTATGATGGAATACCTAATACCTAAACCCCCTGAAGGGGGTCTTTAACATGTAAACGATTATGAGTGACATGACAAATGATAATTCCTTGATCAGATGAAGTTAGCTTTAGATAGAACAAACAGAACTTGGTTATATGTTGCTTGAAGTGAGTATAGAAAACAAACTTGCTGGGGCAGACTGACAGGATGTGGATGTTATTTGAGCTTATTGGAATGCATTGACTTGACTTGACAACAGGGCAATGAAAAAAGCACAGAGATGCTGAGGACACTTGAAGGTCAAACGATATGGCAACTATGGTGGGAGGGGGAAGCGAGGATGATGTCGCCGATCATGTTCAATGTTCAATGAATGAATTTAAATTTTGCGAAGCATTGTTCGGAGAGGGTCATGTGACGACTTGTTTTAAGGATATTTATTTTTCCGATCTTTCTTATGGTGGTCTCATTGATTGAAATCATCCAAAACTGCTAGGGCATGGCCTTGAGATTTTATAAACTGATAATGGGATTTTGACATACAAGGTCCACTCAGAACTTGACATGATGTCATTCTTTTTATGGCTTATGAATTTCCCCAAAAAAGACCCAAAACAACAAGATCATAGACTTTTGCTTTTCTTAATATATTGCAAACCCATAATGTTAGATGTTTACTGTGAGTGACGAAACCTAGCTAGGTAAAGAAAGAATTATTGTGGGCTACATGTATGGTGACCGACACGTCTTTGAACATTGGAACTTGTTTTCAGATCTGAGTGTAGTACATAGGGAGTATAGGTTGTAGGCATGGCTTGACAAACGGTGTACACAAAATTCAATTTATCGATTCAAGAATTATGAGTAGACTATCATTAATTAATTGGTTAAAGAGTGTAGCTAAAAATAAAAAAGTGACTACATTAAACTAAACTGAACCAAGTCGAATCAAACCCAACTGAACCAAACCAAGCCTAAAGAAAACCAAACCTAATCAAGAACAAGCCAAGGGCTTAAGTGTAAAACTTGTGGGGGAATGCAGTCATTGGCAATGTCCAAAGAAAGGGATAACGCTCTACCTTTAGAGGGTGAGGTAAAGCTAGCGCATGGTGCTAATGCATATTCCCAAGTACATGAACCACACACACACACACAACTATCCTATGCTGTTTTTACGAGTTGACTGTTAAAACTTACTCAGTGGTTACTGAGCAAGATGGTCGCTACACACAACAAGCTTTAAATACTTGAGGCTAATAATCTAGACACACACACACGCACTCGCTTGTTCTAAACTAAACTGTCTCGCTGGCAGTGCTCACACAGTAGGCAAATGACAGAAATGCTTGGCTAACCGAAATACAATCATTTTCGGTTGTCTAATGATACCAGCTAGCCATTACATGCTATAGTGGTGAGCACATGTGCCTCTTGCACTGGAGATCGTAACTCGATTTCTAGCTCTAAGGCCTAGAACGAATCAAACTAAGAAAGAATGGTATGGTGACGCAGTAGTTAAACTGTTAGCCTTTCAATAAGGTAGACTAGGGTTTGATTTTGGGTTAATATACATGTCATAAACAAACAAACAAAAAAAGCGGAGATAATGTTTAAAACTGATTACACTTGTCTCTTTTCAAATTATTACTTAGATTACAAATACAAAGGTGGACTGGGTTTGATATACAGTTAATGCTGCCTATCGCATACTAGCCTGTAAGAAAGCCAAACAAGCAAAAGGCGTAGGTAGAGCAGTGGTAAAATCACTATGTGTAGAGAACTACCTAACGGTTTTATGAACTGGCAATGCTATGTCGCATAAACAGTGCAGGATACAATCCGGCAACCATAATTTTTATCTTGTGGAACAGAGAAAATGCAATTTTACCTTGATGGATAGGAAATGAGTGCAGATGAATGACCTATGCATTAGCCTACCATAGGGTTATAACCACGAGGTGGAGGTGTGACTTTTATATTTTATTGTTTAGAGACATGGCTTTTTTGTAACCAGTAGATTTAGTATTTTGTAAATATTCATTTTTGTAATTGTAAATAGTGGAAACATTTTTTTTGTAATAGTAAATGTTAAATGTATAACTAAAAGTTATTTGGGATAAGTGTGCATGTCAAGGATAAATAGCGTGGTTGTATTTGTTTTGAAAGACAGGTATGGTTGTGTGAATGTATGACTACAAATAGAATGATAGAGAGAGAGAGAGAAAGCTTGTGTATGTGTGTGTGTGTGTGTGTGTGTGTGTGTGTGGGTAGCATCGATTTTTCAACCAAAGCAAACACGGCAAGGTAGGATGGTGGGGTAATTAATGTATATAGCAAATGGTAAATAGTATACTATATTTTTTTAACACTTGTGTTTTTTAATGCAGCAGTAGATAGGTGTTATTTTGTAAAACAGTCTTACCTACAGTAGTAGTAGTAGTAGTAGTAGTCCTATATGTTTTTGGAAACAAACAGAAAGAGAATGCACTATTGCCATGGCCAAGCACTTCCATTAAAGTGATTTCAAGAAAATTTAAATCAGCAAATGTGTGTTTTACAAAACTAAACATTCAGCATGGACTAAATCATAAACGTGTCTTCTGTGATATGGAAAAAATAGGAAATCCATGTTTCCATATCATCACAATTTAAAAACTTAAAACTGACATTTAAAAAATGTAAATGGGAAATTGGCAAATGTGTAAACAACAAAATGGAAAATTCTTGTTTCCATATCATGAAATCCAAAAACTTTAAACTGACATTTTCAAATCGTGTACATGGAAAATTGACAAATGGCAATGTGTGAAATGTGAAAATGAAAAAATATGAACAAACGGCTATCATTATTTTAAAAAAATAAAAAACCGTCGTGTTCTATCGTTAAAGTGTGAATCAAACCACATCTACTTATTTGGATCACCCGAGACTGAGTAGACCTGTTTTAGTCCTAATATACTTTTAAAATTTTATGTTAAAGCTCAATTGAACTCAAGAGCTTTAGAGTGCCAGCTAACTATTATAACCGTTACGTCACAAAGACAACTTTACACTACTCTTAATAAACAATAATAAGAAAAAGAATAATAAATGTTGAATTTTTTTTTTAAGGATGAACATGGTGACACCGTTTCTGTTGCACAGTCTGCTAGCTACTAGCCAGCAGCTGGGGTCTTAGAAAACGATACAGTTGACATTTTGTAATGAGATGTGACATGTTTCAAAGTACAGTATTATGGGTTGCTGTTGAGTAAAAACTAATCCTGTACAAGGAAGCAAGGGTTCGAACCCCTTACCTAACATTACTATTGCCTGAACATGGCTTGACGACACTGTATTATTATGATACTCGGTACACAAACCATAGATAGAGTGTATTGTTTAAGATCACTTTCTTTCTGAACATAGGTGGAGACTGTTGATGGTTAACAATGGCATTAATATAGTAGGACGTGGGTATAGCAATTAAGAAAAAACAGACAATACCCATACAATATTTTTATTTATTTAATATAAGTACTTGTACAATAGTTACATTCAAAATACATTTCTTTTTTCTCTATTACTATTTAGTCCTTTTTGATTCTCTTGCATATGAAGGGTAGATAACCTTGTAGTTCAGCCCCTTTAAACAACAACAACACAACCTTTTGCATAGTCTGTGATGTTGACGACTCTTGAGATGTGGAAGATGGATTAAACATAACTTTTACAGCAGGGGTTAAATGTTGCTCAATAAACACTGCACTATTTTGAGTAGCAACATTTTTTTCTTGTACTAGCTTTTTAGCATTGTCATGATTATTTGTTGACACCAACAGTGTTTCATCTGGTACACCACATTGATGATCACTCACACTTAAAACCTTACCATTTCTACTTTTTAGATTGCCTCGACATCTTTTTGACCTCTCTTTTGAGCATCGCCAAAATATTATTCCTTTTACATTTTGACGATTATAGTTATAAGAGTAGCCTTTATAGAGTACACGTTGTTTACCTTTGTTAGTTGTAGTAAGTTCCATAGTAGCAACTAACCTGTTAGTATGATTTGCTCACTACAAAGGTTATAACTGTTCTGATAATAAAATCATTTAGCGTTGGCTTTTATATTTAATATGTACAGTTTGAAGTGATAGCAAAAGTGAGAGCAAAATGGTAGCAGAGTGGTAGAAAATATAACATGTATTGTTAAGAAATAGTTTAAGCTGTTATGTGGATCCATTACATAATAATTTTAACACGACGAAGCTCATTTTCTATATCCAATAGTTCTTCCTCATATTCAGTATAACCAGCCTGTTTATAGACATGCAGTTGCTGAAGCCGCCAGATTAGCTTACTTGGATTGTTCCAGTAGACAAATTTAACAAATGATTTTTTAGTTGTAAACAAAGCATTACCATTATCATTATTATCTTCATCATCAACATCATCATCATCATAACCATTATCATTATCATCATCATCATTATCATCATCATGATCATTATAATCCTCATCACTATTACTATATAGTCCTTTTTGATCCTTTTGCAATACCACATTTTGCACAGTCTGTGTTGCCCTTGATAATGTTGGGAGTTTTTCAGACATTGACAACTGTCCTAACACGACTTTCTGAGGAGATGATACATGCTTCTTAACAAACAATGCACTATCTTGAGCTGCAATATCTTTTTCTGGGACAAGTGTTTTAGCATTTTGAAGAGTTTTTTTTTAACAGCAACGATGTTTTATCTGGTACACTACATTGATGATCACTCATACTTAAGACATTACTATTTTTACTTTTCAGCTCACCTCGACACTGTTTTGAACGATGTTTTGAACAACGCCAAATAACAGTTCCATTTTTATTGGTTCGTTTTACAATATATTTATATCCTTTATAGAATGCGTATGGCATACCATTGCTATTTGTTGATACTTCCATGTCAATTGTCAAGCATGAACTAATCTCTAGCAAAGTTCACTCGATAATATAAATAATTTCTAAACCCCAGTAGTGAATAGTCAGTTGTTTTTGATCTATGCAAGCGTAAACATGTCACATACACTGGTGATGGATACTCAAGGCTTTAAGGTCAATGAAAACAAGTACAGTATATATTTAAATAGGTGGCTATCATTGATTGCACAACACGCGGGTCACCATATCTTTTTTTTCTTTCGGACTAGTGTTTTAACATTTGAAGAGTGTTTTAAACAGCAACGATGTCTTATCAGTCACACTACATTGATGATCACTCACACTTAAGACCTCGCTATTTTTACTTTTTAACTCACTTTGACACTGTTTTGAACGATGTTTTGAACAACGCCAAATAACAGTTCCATTTTTATTGGTTCGTTTTACAATATACGTATAACCTTTATAGTATGCATATGGCTTACCATAACTATTCGTTGATACTTTCATATCAATTTTCAAGCATGAAATAATCTCCAATAAATTTCGCTCGATAAGAGAAATAATAGTTTAAAGTGGGTGCGAAAGTGGGTGCAAAAGTGGGTGCAAAAGTGAGTGTAAAAGTGGGTGTAAAAGTGGGTGCAAAAGTGGGTGCAAAAGTGAGTGCAAAAGTGGGTGCGAAAGTGGGTGCGAAAGTGGGTGCAGTTTATAGTAGGCACCATTTTTACTAGAATGTGATTTGAGTAAATGTAATTTCTAAACCCAAGTAGTGAATAGTCAGTTGGTTTTGATTTATGCAAGCGTAAACATGTCTCATACACTGATGATGGATACTCAAGGCTTCTTGGTCAACAAAAACAAGTATATAGTTAAAGAGGTAGCTATTATTGATTGCACAACACTGAATCTATTTTTGAAATTTTGACAAAGGGTCTAAGTGCACTTTTGTTAATATCTCGCGAACCAATAAGACTACGGCATTGTATGAGGTATTGTTGGACTTTTTGCCGAAGACTGCTGGTAAACACTTATGTTCCCACGACCTTTTTAAAGATGGCGGCTGACCCACGAGGGGTTATTAAAACGTATTCCAAGCGACGCTTGTCGATAAGCAAACCAATAATCAAAGGGGGGTGTGACAGAGCTTGAGGCGATAACCCCTTTTGATTGATCCCTGTTGATTTGCCCCTTTGGACTGGTCCCCGTTGACAAGTCCCTCTGAACGGGTCATTTTTGAAGGGAGTCATTTATGACGGGCCCCTGCTGACGGGTCACTGTGGACGGATCCCTGTGGACAGGTCCCTGTTGACAGGTCCTTTTGACTAATCCCTTTGGACCTGTCAACAGGGACCTGTCAACAGGGACCTGTCCACAGGGATCCGTCCACAGTGACCCGTCAGCAGGGGCCCGTCATAAATGACTCCCTTCAAAAAGGACCCGTTCAGAGGGACTTGTCAACGGGGACCAGTCCAAAGGGGCAAATCAACAGGGATCAATCAAAAGGGGTTATCGCCTCAAGCTCTGTCACACCCCCCTTTGATTATTGGTTTGCTTATCGACAAGCGTCGCTTGGAATACGTTTTAATCACCCCTCGTGGGTCAGCCGCCATCTTTAAAAAGGTCGTGGGAACATAAGTGTTTACCAGCAGTCTTCGGCAAAAAGTCCAACAATACCTCATACAATGCCGTAGTCTTATTGGTTCGCGAGATATTAACAAAAGTGCACTTAGACCCTTTGTCAAAATTTCAAAAATAGATTCAGTGTTGTGCAATCAATAATAGCTACCTCTTTAACTATATACTTGTTTTTGTTGACCAAGAAGCTTTGAGTATCCATCATCAGTGTATGAGACCTGTTTACGCTTGCATAAATCAAAACCAACTGACTATTCACTACTTGGGTTTAGAAATTACATTTACTCAAATCACATTCTAGTAAAAATGGTGCCTACTATAAACTGCACCCACTTTCGCACCCACTTTCGCACCCACTTTTGCACTCACTTTTGCACCCACTTTTGCACCCACTTTTACACCCACTTTTACACTCACTTTTGCACCCACTTTTGCACCCACCTTCGCACCCACTTTAAACTATTATTTCTATTATCGAGCGAAATTTATTGGAGATTATTTCATGCTTGAAAATTGATATGAAAGTATCAACGAATAGTTATGGTAAGCCATATGCATACTATAAAGTTTATACGTATATTGTAAAACGAACCAATAAAAATGGAACTGTTATTTGGCGTTGTTCAAAACATCGTTCAAAACAGTGTCAAAGTGAGTTAAAAAGTAAAAATAGCGAGGTCTTAAGTGTGAGTGATCATCAATGTAGTGTGACTGATAAGACATCGTTGCTGTTTAAAACACTCTTCAAATGTTAAAACACTAGTCCGAAAGAAAAAAAAGATATGGTGACCCGCGTGTTGTGCAATCAATGATAGCCACCTATTTAAATATATACTGTACTTGTTTTCATTGACCTTAAAGCCTTGAGTATCCATCACCAGTGTATGTGACATGTTTACGCTTGCATAGATCAAAAACAACTGACTATTCACTACTGGGGTTTAGAAATTATTTATATTATCGAGTGAACTTTGCTAGAGATTAGTTCATGCTTGACAATTGACATGGAAGTATCAACAAATAGCAATGGTATGCCATACGCATTCTATAAAGGATATAAATATATTGTAAAACGAACCAATAAAAATGGAACTGTTATTTGGCGTTGTTCAAAACATCGTTCAAAACAGTGTCGAGGTGAGCTGAAAAGTAAAAATAGTAATGTCTTAAGTATGAGTGATCATCAATGTAGTGTACCAGATAAAACATCGTTGCTGTTTAAAAAAACTCTTCAAAATGCTAAAACACTTGTCCCAGAAAAAGATATTGCAGCTCAAGATAGTGCATTGTTTGTTAAGAAGCATGTATCATCTCCTCAGAAAGTCGTGTTAGGACAGTTGTCAATGTCTGAAAAACTCCCAACATTATCAAGGGCAACACAGACTGTGCAAAATGTGGTATTGCAAAAGGATCAAAAAGGACTATATAGTAATAGTGATGAGGATTATAATGATCATGATGATGATAATGATGATGATGATAATGATAATGGTTATGATGATGATGATGTTGATGATGAAGATAATAATGATAATGGTAATGCTTTGTTTACAACTAAAAAATCATTTGTTAAATTTGTCTACTGGAACAATCCAAGTAAGCTAATCTGGCGGCTTCAGCAACTGCATGTCTATAAACAGGCTGGTTATACTGAATATGAGGAAGAACTATTGGATATAGAAAATGAGCTTCGTCGTGTTAAAATTATTATGTAATGGATCCACATAACAGCTTAAACTATTTCTTAACAATACATGTTATATTTTCTACCACTCTGCTACCATTTTGCTCTCACTTTTGCTATCACTTCAAACTGTACATATTAAATATAAAAGCCAACGCTAAATGATTTTATTATCAGAACAGTTATAACCTTTGTAGTGAGCAAATCATACTAACAGGTTAGTTGCTACTATGGAACTTACTACAACTAACAAAGGTAAACAACGTGTACTCTATAAAGGCTACTCTTATAACTATAATCGTCAAAATGTAAAAGGAATAATATTTTGGCGATGCTCAAAAGAGAGGTCAAAAAGATGTCGAGGCAATCTAAAAAGTAGAAATGGTAAGGTTTTAAGTGTGAGTGATCATCAATGTGGTGTACCAGATGAAACACTGTTGGTGTCAACAAATAATCATGACAATGCTAAAAAGCTAGTACAAGAAAAAAATGTTGCTACTCAAAATAGTGCAGTGTTTATTGAGCAACATTTAACCCCTGCTGTAAAAGTTATGTTTAATCCATCTTCCACATCTCAAGAGTCGTCAACATCACAGACTATGCAAAAGGTTGTGTTGTTGTTGTTTAAAGGGGCTGAACTACAAGGTTATCTACCCTTCATATGCAAGAGAATCAAAAAGGACTAAATAGTAATAGAGAAAAAAGAAATGTATTTTGAATGTAACTATTGTACAAGTACTTATATGAAATAAATAAAAATATTGTATGGGGATTGTCTGTTTTTTCTTAATTGCTATACCCACGTCCTACTATATTAATGCCATTGTTAACCATCAACAGTCTCCACCTATGTTCAGAAAGAAAGTGATCTTAAACAATACACTCTATCTATGGTTTGTGTACCGAGTATCATAATAATACAGTGTCGTCAAGCCATGTTCAGGCAATAGTAATGTTAGGTAAGGGGTTCGAACCCTTGCTTCCTTGTACAGGATTAGTTTTTACTCAACAGCAACCCATAATACTGTACTTTGAAACATGTCACATCTCATTACAAAATGTCAACTGTATCGTTTTCTAAGACCCCAGCTGCTGGCTAGTAGCTAGCAGACTGTGCAACAGAAACGGTGTCACCATGTTCATCCTTAAAAAAAAAATTCAACATTTATTATTCTTTTTCTTATTATTGTTTATTAAGAGTAGTGTAAAGTTGTCTTTGTGACGTAACGGTTATAATAGTTAGCTGGCACTCTAAAGCTCTTGAGTTCAATTGAGCTTTAACATAAAATTTTAAAAGTATATTAGGACTAAAACAGGTCTACTCAGTCTCGGGTGATCCAAATAAGTAGATGTGGTTTGATTCACACTTTAACGATAGAACACGACGGTTTTTTATTTTTTTAAAATAATGATAGCCGTTTGTTCATATTTTTTCATTTTCACATTTCACACATTGCCATTTGTCAATTTTCCATGTACACGATTTGAAAATGTCAGTTTAAAGTTTTTGGATTTCATGATATGGAAACAAGAATTTTCCATTTTGTTGTTTACACATTTGCCAATTTCCCATTTACATTTTTTAAATGTCAGTTTTAAGTTTTTAAATTGTGATGATATGGAAACATGGATTTCCTATTTTTTCCATATCACAGAAGACACGTTTATGATTTAGTCCATGCTGAATGTTTAGTTTTGTAAAACACACATTTGCTGATTTAAATTTTCTTGAAATCACTTTAATGGAAGTGCTTGGCCATGGCAACAGTGCATTCTCTTTCTGTTTGTTTCCAAAAACATATAGGACTACTACTACTACTACTACTACTGTAGGTAAGACTGTTTTACAAAATAACACCTATCTACTGCTGCATTAAAAAACACAAGTGTTAAAAAAATATAGTATACTATTTACCATTTGCTATATACATTAATTACCCCACCATCCTACCTTGCCGTGTTTGCTTTGGTTGAAAAATCGATGCTACCCACACACACACACACACACACACACACACATACACAAGCTTTCTCTCTCTCTCTCTATCATTCTATTTGTAGTCATACATTCACACAACCATACCTGTCTTTCAAAACAAATACAACCACGCTATTTATCCTTGACATGCACACTTATCCCAAATAACTTTTAGTTATACATTTAACATTTACTATTACAAAAAAAATGTTTCCACTATTTACAATTACAAAAATGAATATTTACAAAATACTAAATCTACTGGTTACAAAAAAGCCATGTCTCTAAACAATAAAATATAAAAGTCACACCTCCACCTCGTGGTTATAACCCTATGGTAGGCTAATGCATAGGTCATTCATCTGCACTCATTTCCTATCCATCAAGGTAAAATTGCATTTTCTCTGTTCCACAAGATAAAAATTATGGTTGCCGGATTGTATCCTGCACTGTTTATGCGACATAGCATTGCCAGTTCATAAAACCGTTAGGTAGTTCTCTACACATAGTGATTTTACCACTGCTCTACCTACGCCTTTTGCTTGTTTGGCTTTCTTACAGGCTAGTATGCGATAGGCAGCATTAACTGTATATCAAACCCAGTCCACCTTTGTATTTGTAATCTAAGTAATAATTTGAAAAGAGACAAGTGTAATCAGTTTTAAACATTATCTCCGCTTTTTTTGTTTGTTTGTTTATGACATGTATATTAACCCAAAATCAAACCCTAGTCTACCTTATTGAAAGGCTAACAGTTTAACTACTGCGTCACCATACCATTCTTTCTTAGTTTGATTCGTTCTAGGCCTTAGAGCTAGAAATCGAGTTACGATCTCCAGTGCAAGAGGCACATGTGCTCACCACTATAGCATGTAATGGCTAGCTGGTATCATTAGACAACCGAAAATGATTGTATTTCGGTTAGCCAAGCATTTCTGTCATTTGCCTACTGTGTGAGCACTGCCAGCGAGACAGTTTAGTTTAGAACAAGCGAGTGCGTGTGTGTGTGTCTAGATTATTAGCCTCAAGTATTTAAAGCTTGTTGTGTGTAGCGACCATCTTGCTCAGTAACCACTGAGTAAGTTTTAACAGTCAACTCGTAAAAACAGCATAGGATAGTTGTGTGTGTGTGTGTGGTTCATGTACTTGGGAATATGCATTAGCACCATGCGCTAGCTTTACCTCACCCTCTAAAGGTAGAGCGTTATCCCTTTCTTTGGACATTGCCAATGACTGCATTCCCCCACAAGTTTTACACTTAAGCCCTTGGCTTGTTCTTGATTAGGTTTGGTTTTCTTTAGGCTTGGTTTGGTTCAGTTGGGTTTGATTCGACTTGGTTCAGTTTAGTTTAATGTAGTCACTTTTTTATTTTTAGCTACACTCTTTAACCAATTAATTAATGATAGTCTACTCATAATTCTTGAATCGATAAATTGAATTTTGTGTACACCGTTTGTCAAGCCATGCCTACAACCTATACTCCCTATGTACTACACTCAGATCTGAAAACAAGTTCCAATGTTCAAAGACGTGTCGGTCACCATACATGTAGCCCACAATAATTCTTTCTTTACCTAGCTAGGTTTCGTCACTCACAGTAAACATCTAACATTATGGGTTTGCAATATATTAAGAAAAGCAAAAGTCTATGATCTTGTTGTTTTGGGTCTTTTTTGGGGAAATTCATAAGCCATAAAAAGAATGACATCATGTCAAGTTCTGAGTGGACCTTGTATGTCAAAATCCCATTATCAGTTTATAAAATCTCAAGGCCATGCCCTAGCAGTTTTGGATGATTTCAATCAATGAGACCACCATAAGAAAGATCGGAAAAATAAATATCCTTAAAACAAGTCGTCACATGACCCTCTCCGAACAATGCTTCGCAAAATTTAAATTCATTCATTGAACATTGAACATGATCGGCGACATCATCCTCGCTTCCCCCTCCCACCATAGTTGCCATATCGTTTGACCTTCAAGTGTCCTCAGCATCTCTGTGCTTTTTTCATTGCCCTGTTGTCAAGTCAAGTCAATGCATTCCAATAAGCTCAAATAACATCCACATCCTGTCAGTCTGCCCCAGCAAGTTTGTTTTCTATACTCACTTCAAGCAACATATAACCAAGTTCTGTTTGTTCTATCTAAAGCTAACTTCATCTGATCAAGGAATTATCATTTGTCATGTCACTCATAATCGTTTACATGTTAAAGACCCCCTTCAGGGGGTTTAGGTATTAGGTATTCCATCATAGGAAAAATCGGAAAACGAACCCTCGACCCGCCGTCTCATCGAAATAGCGAATACTGTATTGGTATATCACCACCGTGGCCAGTAATAGCTTCGTTGAAACACGTGTCCAGTGGTATCGTCTCTATCTGCAACCACTCTTCATGAACATTTTAGACAGATTAAAAGAAAAAGTTTTAAAAACTAAAATGTTTTCAACAAAAGTGTCGTTAGACCCTTTCGCATTTTTTAAACATAAATACTATATTCGAAAGGGGAGAGGAAAGGGGCATCACCCCGAGTCCTACGACCCCTCGTATACGTCTCTGGCGTTATTGGTTTGTGAGATATAACAGAAAGTCTAAAGTCACGGTTTTACAACAAAAAATTCTGTTTCCCTCATTCTCAAAAACTTTAACCTATTACCAAAATACACAGGGTTTCGAGACAAGCCATTTGACACGTCATAGGACCAAATCCGACCATGCATTCGTGATATATCAGAAAAAGTCTAAAATCATGGTTTTACCCCAAAAAAGCCTGTTTCCCTCATTCTCAAAACTCTAACCTATTAATAACATGTATAGGGCTTCGAGACAAGCGATTTGACACGTCACACGTCCAAATCCGACCTTGCGTTTGAGACATATCGGCAAACTTCGTAGGAAAGTAGGCGACTATCTGATTCTCTCCTCACCACCAAAACCTCTTCTTATCAATCATTTATTTCAAAGAGCTCGCCCTCTTACAAAAATCCAAAGTGCGCATGCGTAAAAAACAAAAAACAAAAATGTTCATCCATAGCGGCATCTCGTAAAACGCATGCGCTATATGAGCAACAACGTTTAAGTTCATTTTAGCAGCGCACCTTATACATGTCACATTTGGAAAGAGACTTTCACTAAAAAATTATATTTTCACCCCCTAGTAGGGGTAGGTTTTATTTAGGGGTTGAAATGAGTGGTCCATTAGAAAGAGGGCATCAGTCCGAGTCCAACGACACCTCATTTGTCAAAATCGGACCATGGGTTGACGAGATATTGGCTTGGACTCACGCGGCGGCCATGACACTAAGCAGAACACCCACTACTCCACTACTTCTGTCATTAAATTCATTTGTTTTAACCCCGGCTTCACTTTTTCCTGCATGTTATTTTGTTATATGTTACCCTGCATGTTAATGAAGCGCTTTAACAACAACTTACGGAATGGACTGTTACACCCCCCGAAACTGAGTCTCATAAGCTTCTTTGCAAGGGTTTAATATAGAAGGCCCAATCAGAAAGTAGACCCCCGAATGCTCCTCAGGACTTGCTCACCTGATGAATTAAAAGAGCAATTACCTGCAAAGCAGGAGGCCATAGCATTTATGGGATTTGTAAGGCTGTTTATTATTATTAATCAATACTAATATAATAAAGCCGAAGAGTCTGTGTGTTTGTGTGTTTATGTGTTTAAACGCGCTAATCTCTGGAACTACAAGTCGGATTCGAAAAATGATTTTTGAATATGATAGCCTGATTCAAGAGGAATAGTTTAGGCTATGTTAAATTTCGGACAGACCACTCCATTCCCCGCATTTAGGCCCTTTTGCACAAGTCTACACCGTTTCACCGATCTAATAACTTGACGGACATATGGTCGCTAGGCGACAACGACTAACACTATATCATGATAGTCACCGCTGCACCATTGTTGGACAGGTTGTCACTAGGCAACAACGATTCACTCTGTATCATGATAGTCCGGTAAAGCGGCTTCGGTGGCGTAGTTGGTAGCATGCTGAGCTTCTATGCCCAAGATAGCGGGTTCAAACCCGGCCGAAGCCGTCGGATTTTTTAAGAGCGTTAAAAATCCCTCAGTATGCCTTCCTTCGGAGGGGAAGTAAAGCCGGCGGTCCCATGTCATAGATTTATGGCATGTTAAAGATCTTTCCACTAATTACACCTGTGTGAAACTAAATTGGATAGGTTAAGAATGTAAACAACGCTCTTAGGTTGCTATGTTCGTTGCCAAGAGCCGACTGCGGTGGCGTCTAGTAGCTAGTTCTGAACTAGGCCTAGTAGTCGTTGACGGTGGCGTTTGGCGGCAAAAGTAGGAACTATTTGAAAATTCAAAGTTGCAGTCCCTACTTGAATTAAAAAAACAGATACACACACTAATACAGTCATCACAATTAACACCGGTTATCAGACAAATTCTACACACACCCAAAGTACACGGGGCTACATGACCGCGTTGTCGCAGCCCCTAAACTAAGGAACCAACCAACCAACCATAGTCCGGTAAAATTTGCTAAAGGACACATGGGAAAACTGACCGATTGACAATCAAGGATTTTATTGGACTGTAGTATTCTCTATGCTATCGTATGCGCAGTTAATATTTATATGTGCGAGGCTTAGACATCGTGGTCATGTTGCCCCGTGTACATGGGTGTGTGTGTAGAATTTATGTGATAACCTGCGTTATAGTGATTGTTGCACTAGCATGTGTAAATACGGTATAAAGCTCAATGTTGGTTTGTCAGTTATTTATACAAATCTACACCCTTTCACCGATCTGAACCAACATTTGCATACTTACCCTTTGGAACCCTGCGAGTAACACGGTTTACATGACATTTCGGACAGACCACTCCATTCCCTGCATTTAGGCCCTTTGGCACAAATATACACCGTTTCACCGATCTGAACCAAAATGAGTATTCTTACCTTTTGGAAACCTGCGTGTAACACTGTCTACGTGAAATTTCGGACAGATCACTCCATTCCCTGCATTTAGGCCCTTTGGCACAAGTCTACATCGTTTCACCGATCTTAACCAAATTTATGTACTTACCCTTCGAAACCCTGCGGGTATCAAACACTATCCACTTGATATTTTGAACAACTCTCTCCATTCCCTACATTTAGAACAACAACAAAATGAACTTGAAAACTACGTTTTAAGGTCCTAGAATCATTCATGTCCGTATAGTGTAACTCTAAGAATATTTTAATAAGTCAATTGTTGGCTGGCAATGCAAGCTGCACCACGTCACCCCTACCAGAATTGCGGAAATCGTTACAACTGGCGCTGCTTATAAATTGGAGTCACTGGGAGTAATTATTGCCAGAAGGTTTCTTAGGCCCCGTAAAACAGTTATCTTCATGAAAATATTATGCCTCTGTATAAGTGCGATAGTGTTGGTGCAGTACATAGAGGTAATCAGCTGAAATAAGCCTTGGTGCTTTCAAATTTTCTTTCATTTATTCAGATCTTTATCCTTGAGCGGTATGTGGCGATAAATGACACTATTGCTACTTCAGGAACTCGGGACAGTCGAAGTTTTCCAAAGTGCTCTGATTATTTTCCTATGGCACTATGTGACAAAAGACCATACAATTGATCTCTACTTTTCTAACAGCCAATGAGATATAGGCCCTAGGCAATGTCTTTTATGTCACAAACTCCTCTTTCTAATCATATTTTTCAATTCGTTTGTAAATTACATGTGTCAGTACTGTAGTTAGTGAATAGCCATTTCCCTATTCATTATTGTCATTATCATTACGGGAAATTGGCCTGAATGTTACGTCCATTATACTGTACTACTTATCACCCTACCACCACCAAAAAGTAATATTTTTAAAATATTTATTTCTGTTAATTTAAGTATTATATGCCAGTTCTGTAGTAGTATTCATTATCATTCATAAAACAAAAAAATCCACCGGGCGAAGCCGGGCACTATTGCTAGTATTATTATACGACAGCGGTGATATCGGCTTGAGGGATAATTTTTTAAGTAGTGAGGTATACGAGTAAGACCAACTCTCAGATAGAAAATAAATAATTTGTCAGATCATCGCGAGGCTCTGTCACTCTAATTCTCAGTTACCCCGAAGAAAAGTGGCACGAGCACGTGAGGAGAGGAAAGTGGGGAGGGATGAGTAAATTTCCGGACAATGGTGGAGATTCCATCACCTGAGGTACTATATCATCAATTCTGGCTGAATGTAAAACACGAGGAAAATACTACCTTGATATAGGATATTATAAATATGGATGAGAAATAAAGTAATGTACGGTAACTCATCTTGAGTACAAATGAATTAACAAAGCGCTTCCTCATCTTAGATAATCATATAGGCCGACAAGTGTCTGGGAAAAAGGTTCCAATATTTACAGAAGCGTTAGTACACAACAAAATAATTAATAGATTCTACAGGGTCTTTATATTTGCTTGGCAAGGACATTCTCGCTCAAGCGCTCCGCCAGTGACAGCTCAGTTCCCGGCTGCCGCGCGTGCGTATGAACGGCAGAATACGGCGCTTAAAATTAGTATCATGCTGAAAATGTTCCCCATCCGCTGCCAAACATAATCGGCATCTCTTTACGAAGTTTCCGGTTACTCCGGTTAATTTAGCTTCAGTAAGGAAATAACGATCTTTCCGTCTATTTTTAACGTTTGCTGAACCTGTACGTTTGAATCTCTTAGCCAGTTGATTTATTGTCCGATTTATATGAATGGGTCTCTCTGGAAATATCATTCGAAACTTTTGTCTTGTTCTAGCGCACGTTATGTACGGCACGTATTTTGCAGAACTTCGCTCGACCTTGGCCGCCGGTCCCCTGCCAATAGCCGGCTGTTTCAGGTTGGGTCGTGGTCTCCAGCCGTATTCCCCCGGTATTCGATCGCTCTTCTGTAGACGTGTGAGCTCCGAGCTAATTGAGTGTTTCAGTCTTTTAGTGTTTTATAAAGCTACTGTGTACCGGTACTGTATATCGTATTGTGAAGTGTTTTATTGTGATTGTGTATAGTGATGTAATGCCTTATATGAAATATTGGTTACGTAAACGAGTATATCTGAACTATAACTATAGCCATGCATTTAGGAGAAAGTAGTCTATATGTTCTTTACTGAACAATACGTACATAAAGTGCAGGAAATCGTTCGCTAGAACAAGACAAAAGTTTCGAATGACATTTCCTGGGAGACCCATTCCTATAAATCGAACAATAAATCAACTGGGTAAAAGATTCAAACGTACAGGTTCAGTGAACAATAACAAGTAGTTCCGTGAAGAACTATACAGCCTATTTTTCATATATCCTACTATTATTAATTGCCTCTATCAACATACTAAATTTCAGTTTGATTGCTGTAATAGATTCGTAGATATTGAAAACCGACTAAATATTGCGGATGATCGCCATGTTGGATTTTTATATATGTAGATCTTAGAGTTATGTACTGTTACATGAAGATTGCTGCTTCGGTGACGTAGTCGGTAGCATACTGAGCTTCTATGCCCAAGATAGCGGGTTAAAAACCCGGTCGAAGTCGTCGGATTTTTTAAGAGCGTTAAAAATCCTTCAGTATGTCTTCCTTCGGAGAAGTAAAGCCGGCGGTCCCATGTCATAGATTTATGGCATGTGAAAGATCCTTTCACAGACTAAACTTGTGTAAAGCAAAATGTGTTAGGTTAGATTTCGTCAGAACGCTCTATTAAAGTTCCAACGTTCACCACTAGGTATCATTGATATCTGGTGGCGAAAGTTGGAACTACTTGAAATTGAACGAAACTTGTAGCTCACCTTTTAGGGTGTCCGCTGGAAGCAGCTACAGACTCAGGCGAGCCGAATATGTCCTCGGACACTCCCGGCACTAAAAGCCATACGATAAATAAATAACATGAAGATTATTGTGTACGTGTAGTACTGAAACTTCAATCACAAGATTAGGACACAAAAAGGAAAAATGAGATTTTAAAATTTCGCACAGCTGCCATCGTGTGGTTATGGAAACAATTGAAATAAATTAGATGCCAGTGGATTAACATTATTGTATAAGGAATTACTGTACCAAGTTTCACTGCACTTGGATGGTTAAATTTCGAGAAACGACCATGTGAATATTAATACTTCGCGTCGCCACCATGTTGGATTTGTGATCACCAGGTTATTAAAAGACCTATAGGTGAACTTATGTTCATAACCCCTATGAACATAAAAACATTCAGTTTGATTGCTGTAGTAGATTCGTAGATATTTAGAACCATCTAAATATTCCGGATGGTCGGCATGTTGGATTGTTATATGTATAGACCAAAGAGTCATGTACCTTTAAAGAAAAATTATTGCGTAGATTCAAACTTTCACTTCGATCGCATGATTACGACACAAGAAACAAAAACTTAATTTTAAAATTCGCACAGCCGCCATCTTGAGGTTATGTAAACAATTGAACTAAATTACATACCAGTGCATTACAATGTGTATAAACACTGGCTGTACCAAGTTTCCTTGCGTTTGGATCATTAAATCGCGAGAAAAGTCTATTTAAAACTTTCACATTCGCTTGGCCGCCATGTTAGTTTTCTATTTAACCGGTTTTTTAAAGTCAGATAGATGATCTTTCAGTAGAGCCCTTTATCTCTGTGCAAGATTTCAGGTTGATACTGGTAATAGTTTGAGAGATATAGAATGCCGGTGAAATATTTCGTACAGCCGCCATATTGTGGTTATGTAAACAATTGAACGAAGTTAGATGTCGTAGCACTACAATGTATATAAGCATATACTGTACCATATTTCATTGCGTTTGGTTGGTAAAATCGCGAGAAACGTCTATTTAAAAGTCGCAAATTCGCTTGGCCGCCATGTTGGTTTTGTAGCTACCAGAATTTCAAAGGTCACATAAGTGAACTTCTAGTAGTTCCGTTTATAACCATACAAAATTACAGGGTGATATCGGGAATAGTTTCGGAGATATCGAATATTGGTTAAATATTTCCCACAGCCACCATGTTGGATTGGTGAGATGTAACAAAATTTGAAGGGCACGGTCGGGGTCGCCCGGAATAGTGCTATGCACTTACCAAGTTTCATTGAAATCGCTCCAGCCGTTTAGATTTTATTAGGGACACACACACACACACACACACCTCACGCACATACACACACCTCACACACACACACACACACACAAGCACATAGACACGGACAAAAGGTGATCTCATGTGCCTATTTTTTTTTTCAAAATTGAAAATAGGCTAAAAATAGACGTAAATGTCGTTGTTGTTGTTTGAGTCTTCAGTCTTTTGACTGATTTGATGCAGCTTTCCATGCCTCCCTGTCCTGAGCTAATCGATTCATCTCTACATAGCTACTACACCCTACATCCGAAGCAATCTGTTTAACATATTCTAACCTTGGTCTACCCCTACAGTTCTTGTCCTCAACCCTTCCTTCCATAAGTAAGCTTGCTATTCCTGGGTGTCTTAGTATGTGCAATACAAACCTATCTCTTCTCTTCATTAGCAGTCGCCAGAAACATCTCTCCTCTCCCACTCGTCTTAATACCTCTTCGTTTGTAACCCTATCTACCCATCTGATCTTCATCATTCTCCTGTAATACCACATTTCAAATGCTTCATTTCTCCTCTTTTCTGCTGCACCAATAGTCCAAGTTTCACTTCCATAGAACGCCACGCTCCAGACAAAGGCTTTCAAAAATGACTTCCTAGTACCTAAATCTATATTCGATGTCAACAGATTCCTTTTTTGTAGAAGTGCTTTCCTTGCCTGAGCCAAACTACTTTTTATATCCTCTTTGCTTCTTCCATCACTGGTTATTTTGCTTCCTAAGTAACATAAGTCTCCTACTTCCTTCAGCTTTTCATCTGCCAATTGGATGTCCATAGAGGTTTCTGAATTATTTCGGCTGCATTCCAGTATTTTTGTTTTACAATTATTAATTTTCATCATGTATTCTTTCCGTAAGACGGAGTCCATACCATTCAAAAACTCATTCAAATCCTCAGGCGTGTCGGCCAAGATGACGATGTCATCAGCAAATCTCAGAGTTGAAATTATTTCTCCTTGAATCTTCACTCCCGCTTTAAATTTTTCTCCAATTTCCTTCATTGCTGTTCAATGTAAAGATTGAAAAGTATGGGTGATAAGTTTCAGCCTTGCCTTACACCTTTCTGAATACCAGCTTCTCTCTCATGTCCTTCAGCTCGAATGACTGCTATCTGGTTTATGTATATATTGTATATCACCCTCCTATCCCTGTACTTTATTCCAGTAGATTTCAAAATGTCAATCAATTTAGTCCAATCAACGTTATCAAAAGCCTTTTCTGAGTCTACAAATGCCATGAACGTTCTCTTATCTTTCCTTATTCTACCTTCCAAATCAGCCTAAAACTTAGTACAGCTTCCCTTGTTCCTACATTTCTCCTGAAACCAAACTGGTCTTCACCCAACTCCGTTTCTATCTGGCTTTCCATCCTCTTGTAAATTATTCTAGACAGGATCTTTGAAGCATGAGTAATCAAGCTGATTGAACGGTAATCTTCACATCTGTCAGCTCCCACTTTCTTTGGTACAGGGATAATAACATTCTTCTCGAAATCAGGGGGGACCTCACCTGTCTCATAAATCTTACACACGAAGTGAAATAACCTGATCAGACCTTCATCTCCTACGCAGCGTAGCAACTCAATCGGTATATCATCTATGCCTGGTGCTTTGTTCCTGCTTAAGTCATCCAATGCTCTGTCAAATTCTGATCTCAATATTAAATCTCCTTTCGCATCCTCATCAATTTCTTCCTCCCTTTCCATTACATGATTCTCAATCTACATTCCCTTATACAAACACTCTATGTAAGCATTCCATCTCTCAACATTTTCTTCCCTATCAGTTAGTGGCTTTCCATTTGTTTCCTTAATAGTACAGCACTTAGTCTTCTTTTCCCCAAAAGTATTCTTAATCCTTCGATAAGCTGTCTACTTTTCCTAATTTCAGACAATTTTCTCTACCCGCACATTTCTCTTACAACCATTCTTTTTTCGCTTCCTCGCACTTCTTGTTAACCTCATTTCTCAGACGTCTGTATTCTGCTTTCCCCTTTTCATCTCTTACATTCTTGTGTTTCCGCCTTTCATCCATCAATTCTAGTATATCCTGAGTGAGCCACGGTTTTATACCAATTCTCTCTTTCCTATCAATGTTTTCATCTGCGGGTTTTGTTATTTCATTCTTCAAAAGTGCCCATTCGTCTGCAATTGAAGTTTGTTTAGGATTTTTCATTAGTCCTTCCTTTATACTCTTCTTGAATCTTTCGTTTACATCCTTCTCTTTCAGTCTGTCTATTGCTCACCTTTTTGGCCTTTGACTTTTCTTCAGTTCCTTCAACTTTAATCTGCATTTTATAACAACCAGATTGTGGTCAGAGTTTATGTCAGCACCAGGACATGTTTTACAATCCATAATCTGGTTTCGAAACCTCTGCTTGACCATAATGAAATCGATTTTGTATCGCCCTGTATCTTCTGGTCTCATCCATGCGTATGTTCTTCTATTGTGGTTATTGAATAAGGTGTTAGCTATAACCAACTCATGCTCGGTACAGAATTCTATCACTCTGCTTCCACGATCATTCTTTTACCTAATCCAAAATCTCCTACTATCTTACCTTCTCTCCCTTTTCCTACCACAGCATTCCAATCTCCCATTACTATGACATTTTCACCACCTTTGATATACCTCAGAATTTCATCTATTTCTTCGTAGACCTTTTCAACATCTTCATCATCAGCTTGACTGGTAGGCATATAGACTTGTACCACTGTGGTGCACGTAGGTTTTGTATTGATTTTTGCTAAAATAATCCATTCACTATATTGCTCTTAATATTCCACCCACTGTCCAAGTTTCCTACTCAATATGAGGCCAACCCCTGCTTGGCCATTGTTTGATTTAGTGCTAATGAACCTATAGTCACCTGACCAAAAGTCCTGTTCTTCCTGCCAGCGCATTTCATTAATCCCAACCATATCCAACCTCAACCTATCCATTTCCCTTTCTATGTTTTCTAACCTTCCACTTCCTAGCAGACTTCTAACATTCCACGCTCCGATCCGTAGAATGTCAGATTTCCTCTTTGTCACTTCTGTCACCTCTCGAGTAGTCCTCACCCGGAGATCCGAACGGGGGACTAGTTTACATCCAGATTGAAATTTTACTAGAGAGGAGACCATCATCACATGTAATTATGCAGAGAGAGGTGCATATCCTCTGGAATAGCATTACGGCTGTAGTTTCCCGGGGCTTATATTATCAATATCCTAACCGTCTATAAGACAAGTAAAGAATTGATTTATTCGGAAAGGCTGCTACTCCCTTTCAGAATAAGTAAAGAGTAATTCTACTAACAAAAATACTAGCCTTCTACTAACAACAATTAAATAATTACCAAAATACTACTAACGAAAAAAATATTAAAGTTCCACCAACAACAAATACTACCACTAAAACAGTCTATCACCAGGCACACTCACATGCATCCTCACACATCACAGTCTAATGAAACTATGAACTATATCTAATAAACAATGCAACTGCCACCAGACCCATTCACACACCACACTCTAATAGAACAATGACATGTATCTAATAAACAAACTAACTACATACTTACAACTAAAACTGACTACATACTTACTGTACATTCTAGAGGAGGAAATGGAAAAAAATAAGACTAAGGGAATCAAAAGACAGGGTGGCTACTATGGCTATATGTGTGATTCAAGTGAGGATTGCAAAGGAGGCGGCCGTGGGCCAAGTTAGGAACCATCTCGACATATGCCTGGAGTAAAAGTGGGAACGTAAAAACCATCTCCAGTATGGCTGAGATGGGAATCCAACCCTTCTTTTCCTAGTTCCGCCTCACGAGGCTGAATGAACCCAGTTCCAGCACTGAGGCGAGAAAAACATATCTTGACAAATGTCGTTATTTCGTAACTAAAGCTAAATTAACTGGAGAAACCGGAAACTTCATAAGGAGACGCCGGTTATGTTTGGCAGCGGATGGTGAGTAAAAATGCATGATACTGATTTAAAGCACCGTATTCTGCTCTAAACACGCGCGCCTGGTCGCCGGGATCTGATCTGTCACTGGGGGGGCGCGAGAGCGAGAATGTCCTTGCCAAGCAAAAATAAAGACCCTGTATATAATAACTATGTAAATAAACATGATATTATTTTTAATAATAACAATTATATTAATATGGGCTTCACTATTAAATCAATATAAAATCAAATAACTAATTATTTAATAAAATAAAAAATAAGTAAATCATAAATAAATAAAATATAAAAGCATAATTAAATAAAAAGAAAATAATTAAACTTAACAGGAAAACAAACGAGCAAACAGAGCAAACAAACAATAAATAAATGAAAACTCAGCATTTATTCTAGGTTTGTACCGTGTCTTGAGTGGGGTTTCAACTAGGACACGAGGTCCGGGCACGGACACCAAGAGCCCTCTGATGAGCCAGCTTGGTGTCCTAGGTGAAACCCCACACAACACATGGCACAAACCTAGGAACATTGCTGAGTTTTAATTCACGGCCCATGATAGCCTACAGTATATACCATCTTTTTGGAAGCCTTCATTGGGAGTTTCAAGCTGCTCGAGATTTTAGCTCTCGCAATTAAGAGACGCAGGTGCACTTCATAAAGAGGGAGGTAGCATGCTGTTGGGGTCCGGGCACAGACACCAAATGCCCGCTGATGAGCCAGCTTGGTGTCATAGGTGAATCCCCGCACATGACACGGCACAAACCTAGAAAAAAAATCCTCTCGGCACGCCGGAAGGCGGAGGTAGATTTCACCGGGCAAACTAGGGGATTGGCTATAATAGGCAAAATATGCAGGTTTTCGTAGGAGGATCAGACCTCATTGATTGCAAGAAACTATTTTACATTTGGAGGTTAAAAATCAACTTTTTTTCGTTTTTGTATACATATTTTTATCATTTTATTGTCTTATGGGGATGGTAACCTTCTTGTCATTCGGGGTTCATTTTTATACTTCTGATCACACTGTCCTTATGCAAGGTTTGGAACTGATGTGTAACTATCAGACAGTCTGTTACTTCTTCTCGCAAAACTTTATCTCCCGCAGAGATTTTTGTTGGTTCCTCAGTTTAGGGGCTGCGACAACGTGGTCATGTAACCCCGGGTGTGTAGAATCTCATAAACGGTGTTAATTGTGATGACTGTTTTAGTCTGTAATTCATGTAAGGTCTGCAGACGGTCAATTTTAAGTAGTAGTTCCTAATTTTGTACCATATCCTAACGTGAACGACACCTAGCTGTGAACTTGGCTACTAGATGCCACCGCAACCAGCAACTTGCAACGAACGTTGGAACTTCTCCTCCAAAGGAAAGCATGCTGAGGGTTTTTTAGCGCTCTTAGAAAATCCGACGACTTTGGCCGGCTTTGAACCAGCGACCTTGGGCATATAAGTTCAGCATGCTACCAGTTAGCCGCTTCCCACAGTCAGACGGAAAAATGAATGTGATCTCGTGCAATGGCGTTGTCTTGGCAACCTCT
Source organism: Meconema thalassinum (assembly GCA_946902985.2). Taxonomy (NCBI): domain Eukaryota; kingdom Metazoa; phylum Arthropoda; class Insecta; order Orthoptera; family Tettigoniidae; genus Meconema; species Meconema thalassinum. Next base: position 129,975,057 of record OX336391.1, on the reverse strand, counting down.
GATAGCTGATCCCTCATCAATTTAGAAGCGTTGTCACGGTAACCTCTGATGGCACTTGGCATGTTCTTTAATTCCGAAATCATTTTTCTCTTCCCTTGGCGTAATGGTAGGTCAGATCAAAAATTCTTTCAGACAAAGTTTTAGGTAATTATTAGGGGAATATTTTCCATTATGTACGGGTTTGATATTGTGCCTATTAAGAGAGATATGATTAATGTTTCCCGAAAAAAACACTTTTTTCCACCCCTTTGATCAATGGTTGGTGCTATCAAAAAACCTATTTGACATAAATTTTTGGCACTTATCCGACAAATATTATGAACTTTGAATTGATTCGATATTTCACGTGGCTGGCTGCGTGGCTCAGCGGTAACGTTCTCGCTTGCTAAGCCCAAGGTTGCAGGTTCGTATCCTGGCGCAGTCAGCTGGCATTTGAGGGTGCGCAAATGCGAGGGAGCCGTGTCAGTAGATTTACTGGCACGTTAAAGATCCCCTTCGGGGCAAAATTCCGGCACCCCAGCGTCTCTAAAAGCCAGAGTAGTTAAAAGGGACGTAAAACCAATAACATTATTATTATTATTATGATATTTCACGTATTAAGAGAGTTATAGCGACATTTCACTTTTTCGGAAAAAAAGCCCCCCCCCCTCCATTCCCCCCCCCCCCCCTTTTAACCGATTTTGCTCATTAACGAACTCGACCGATTTTTTAAGGGGTTACATATTATGTAAAACATTAAAGAGATTGGTGCAAAATTACGGCAGTTATCGTGTCCACAAGAATCTGATATATATGCATATACAGGGTGTTACAAAAAGGTACGGCCAAACTTTCAGGAAACATTCCTCACACACAAAGAAATAAAATATGTTATGTGGACATGTGTCCGGAAACGCCTAATTTCCATGTTAGAGCTCATTTTAGTTTCGTTAGTATGTACTGTACTTCCTCGATTCACCGCCAGTTGGCCCATTTGAAGGAAGGTAATGTTGACGTAATGTTAGAGCTCATTTTAGTTTCGTTAGTATGTAGGCTACTGTACTTCCTCGATTCACCGCCAGTTGGCCCATTTGAAGGAAGGTAATGTTGACGTCAGTGCTTGTGATGACATGAGACTCATTGCTCTACAGTACGAGCATCAAGCACAAAAGTACGTAGCATCAACTGGTTAGTGTTCATCACGAACGTGGTTTTGCAGTCAGTGCAATGTTTACAAATGCGGAGTTGGCAGATGCCCATTTGATGTATGGATTAACACGAGGCAATAGCCGTGGCACGGTACGTTTGTATCGAGACAGATTTCCAGAACGAAGGTGTCCCGACAGGAAGACGTTCGAAGCAATTGATCGGCGTGTTAGGGAGCACGGAACATTCCAGCCTATGACTCGCGACTGGGGAAGACCTAGAACGACGAGGACACCTGCAATGGACGAGGCAATTCTTCGTGCAGTTGACGATAACCCTCATGTCAGCGTCAGAGAAGTTGCTGCTGTACAAGGTAACGTTGACCACGTCACTGTATGGAGAATGCTACGGGAGAACCTGTTGTTCCCGTACCATGTACAGCGTGTGCAAGCACTATCAGCAGCTGATTGGCCTCCACGGGTACACTTCTGCGAATGGATCATCCAACAATGTGTCAATTCTCATTTCAGTGCAAATGTTCTCTTTACGGATGAGGCGTCATTCCAACGTGATCAAATTGTAAATTTTCACAATCAACATGTGTGGGCTGACGAGAATCTGCACGCAATTGTGCAATCACGTCATCAACACAGATTTTCTGTGAACGTTTGGGCAGGAATTATTGGTGATGTCTTGATTGGGCCCCATGTTCTTCCACCTACGCTCAATGGAGCACGTTATCATGATTTCATACGGGATACTCTACCTTTGCTGCTAGAACATGTGCCTTTACAAGTGCGACACAACATGTGGTTCATGCACGATGGAGCTCCTGCACATTTCAGTCGAAGTGTTCGTACGCTTCTCAACAACAGATTCGGTGACCGATGGATTGGTAGAGGCGGACCAATTCCATGGCCTCCACGCTCTCCTGACCTCAAACCTCTTGACTTTCATTTATGGGGGCATTTGAAAGCTCTTGTCTACGCAACCCCGGTACCAAATGTAGAGACTCTTCGTGCTCGTATTGTGGACGGCTGTGATACAATACGCCATTCTCCAGGGCTGCATCAGCACATCAGGGATTCTATGCGACGGAGGGTGGATGCATGTATCCTCGCTAACGGAGGACATTTTGAACAATTCCTGTAACAAAGTGTTTGAAGTCACGCTGGTACGTTCTGTTGCTGTGTGATTCCATTCCATGATTAATGTGATTTGAAGAGAAGTAATAAAATGAGCTCTAACATGGAAATTAAGCGTTTCCGGACACATGTCCACATATCATGTTTTCTTTCTTTGTGTGTGAGGAATATTTCCTGAAAGTTTGGCCGTAACTTTTTGTAACACCCTGTATATACACACACATATATATAAACTTTCGAACTGACGGTGGTTTGGGGTCTGGGGGATGTGAAACGCGAAGATATGTCGAAATTTTCCGGAAGTCGAAACATGGCACCCATTGCAATAGTTAGCTTTCTGATGAAATCTACCTAAAATAGGCTACATAATTTAAAATACTACCATCAACGACACCTAGCTGTGAACTTGGCCACTAGATGCCACCGGAACCATCAACTCGCAACGAACGTTGGAACTTCCCCTCCGAAGGAAAGCATACTCAGGGTTTTTTGGCGCTCTTAGTAAATCCGACGACTTCAGCCGGGTTTGAACCCGCGACCTTGGGCATAGAAGTTCAGCATGCTACCAGTTCCGATACCGAAGTCGCTTCCCACAGACATATGAAAACAGAATGTGATCTCGTGCAGTGGCGTTGTCATAGCTACTGCTGATGGCTCAACCCGTATCAATTAAAAGTAAAGTTGTCATGGCAACAACTCTTGGCACTTGGAATTTTCTTATAATTTAAATCATTTTGCTCACTCCGTGGCGTAATGGTGGGTCATATCGAAAATTCTTTTAGACAAAAGTTTTAGGTAATTATTGGAGGAATATTGTCCATTTTGTACGGTTTTGATATTGTGCCTATTAAGAGAGATATGATTAATGTTTCCCGAAAAACCCACTTTTTTCCACCCCTTTGGTCAATGGTTGGTGCTATCAAAAAACTTATTTGACATAAATTTTTGGCACTTATCCGACACATATTATGAACTTTGTATGGATTCGATATTTCACGTATTAAGAGAGTTAAGCGAAATTTCACTTTTTAGAAAACAGCCCCCCATATTCACCCCCTTCGACCGATTTTGCCCATTAACGAACTCGACCGAGATTTTATAGGGATACATGTTATGTAAAAAATTCAAAGTGATTGGTGCAAAATTACGGCAGTTATCGTGTCCACAAGAAACTGTTATATATATATATATATATATATAGAGAGAGAGAGAGAGAGATACATATATACCTAAATTATATATAAACTTTTGAACTGACGGTGGTTTTGGGGTCTGGGGGATGTGCAACGCGAAGATATGTCGAAATTTTCCGGAAGTCGAAACATGGCACCCATTGCAATAGTTAGCTTTCTGATGAAATCTACCTAAAATAGGCTACATAATTTAAAATACTACCATCAACGACACCTAGCTGTGAACTTGACCACTAGATGCCACCGGAACCATCAACTCGCAACGAACGTTGGAACTTCCCCTCCGAAGGAAAGCATACTCAGGGTTTTTTGGCGCTCTTAGTAAATCCGACGACTTCAGCCGGGTTTGAACCCGCGACCTTGGGCATAGAAGTTCAGCATGCTACCAGTTCCGATACCGAAGTCGCTTCCCACAGACATATGAAAACAGAATGTGATCTCGTGCAGTGGCGTTGTCATAGCAACTGCTGATGGCTCAACCCGTATCAATTAAAAGTAAAGTTGTCATGGCAACAACTCTTGGCACTTGCAATTTTCTTATAATTTAAATCATTTTGCTCACTCTGTGGCGTAATGGTGGGTCATATCGAAAATTCTTTCAGACAAAAGTTTTAGGTAATTATTGGAGGAATATTGTCCATTTTGTACGGTTTTGATATTGTGCCTATTAAGAGAGATATGATTAATGTTTCCCGAAAAACCCACTTTTTTCCACCCCTTTGGTCAATGGTTGGTGCTATCAAAAAACTTATTTGACATAAATTTTTGGCACTTATCCGACACATATTATGAACTTTGTATGGATTCGATATTTCACGTATTAAGAGAGTTATAGCGAAATTTCACTTTTTCGAAAACAGCCCCCCATATTCACCCCCTTCGACCGATTTTTCCCATTAACGAACTCGACCGAGATTTTATAGGGATACATGTTATGTAAAAAATTCAAAGTGATTGGTGCAAATTTACGGCAGTTATCGTGTCCACAAAGAACTGATATATATATATATATATATATATATATATATATATAAGCTGACCCGGCAGACGCTGTCCTGCCAATCAAAGAAAGTTTTGTAACTTTGTTTCTTGAAGTGCTTTTGGATACACAATATTTTTTTCAATTTCTGTTAACTGCCTCTAAACTATCGTGAATTGAATTAACTAATTTAGAAACATTCGTTGGAGCGTACACAACAACTCTCCAAAGTTTCATCGTAAACGGATAAATGGCATTTAACGCATACGGAATTTGGTTTAAATGATTCGTGCGCTGTCACTCATTTGTTGAATCTACTCGTGCTCTACCAACTGTGAAATGGATTTACTAAGTTAGAAAGCTCCACGTAAGTGTACACAACAACTCATCAAAGTTTCATCGCAATCGATGAATAGTATATGAACGCATACAGGATTTTGTTGGAACGCTTCGCGCGTCGTCAATCGTTTGTTACATCTACTCGTGCGCTACCAATATTGTAAAATGGATTTACCAAGTTGAACACCTTCCCTGGCGTGTACACAACAACTCATCAAAGTTTCATCGGAATCGGATGAATGACATATGAACGCATAAGTGATTTTCTTTAAACGATTCGCGTGCCGTCACTCATTTGTTGAATCTACTCATGCGCTACTTATTGTAAAATAGATTTACTAAGCCTGAAACCTTCTCTGGCGTGTACTCAATGATTCACCAAGGTTTGATCGCAATCGGATGAATGATATATGACCGCATACGGGACATTGTGGAAACGATTCGCGCGCCGTTGCCCATTTGCTGAATCTACTCGTGCGCTACTTATTAAAAACTGGATTTACTAAGACAGAAACATATCCTGGAGTGTACACAACAATTCACAAAAGTTTAATCGCAATCTGAGAAATGGTATATGGCCGCATACGGTACTATGTTGAAATGATTCGCGTGCCATCACACATTTGTTGAATCTACTCGTGCACTACCTATTGAAAAATGGATTTATTAAGCCAGAAACCTTCCGTAGAGTGTACACAACATCTCACCCAAGTTTCATCGTAATCGGACGAATGGTATTTGAACGCATACGTGACCTTATTGAAACGCTTGGTGCGTCGTCGCTCATTTGTTGAATCTACTCGTGCGAAACCTCCTGTAAAATGTATTTACTAAGTTAGAAACCCTCATGTAAGTGTACACAACATCTCACCCAAGTTTCATTGCAATCGGATGAATGGTATATGAACGCATACGGGACTTTGATTAAAAGTTCGCGCGTCGTTGCTCATTTGTTGAATCTACTCGTGAGCTACCTATTGTAAAATGGATTTACTAAGTTAGAAACCGTCACGTAAGTGTACACAACATCTCACCCAAGTTTCATCGCTATCGGACGAATGGTATTTGAACGCATTCGGGACTCTGTTGAAACGCTTCGCACGTCGCCGCTCACTTGTTGAATCTACTCGTGCGCAACCTCCTGTGAAATGGATTACTAAGTTAGAAGCCTTTACCTAAGTGTACACAACAACTCATCAAATTTTCATCAATCTATGAATGGAATATAAACTTATACGGGATTTTGTTGAAACGCTTCGCGCATCGTCACTCATTTGTTGAATCTAGTCTTGTGCTACCTAATATGAAATTGATTTACTAAGCCAGGAGCCTTCCCTGGAGTGTACACAACATCTCATCCAAGTTTCATCGCTATCGGACGAATGGTATTTGAACGCATACTGGACCTTTTTGAAACGCTTCGCGCGTCGTCGCTCATTTGTTGAATCTATTCGTGCGCTATCTATTGTAAAATGGATTTACTAAGCCAAACACCTTCCCTGGAGCTCACTCAACATATCGCCCAAGTTTCATGGCAATCGGATGAACGCATACGTGACTTTGAAACGTTCCAACGTGCAGAGACAAACAGTAGAATTCGACATCACTGCCACCTTTGGTATAAAACACAACTTTTCGCCACGGTCGGAGTGTATGTAATGGCGGTAGTTGCACAGGTTGCGACCAGGTGGCTCTAACGTCCAGAGACAAACCGTCCAAAGACATCAGCTTTCACGAAGGCCAAGGCTAGTGGTTTCCATGACGACTGTTTTTGACTTATATTGTGGTTCTAAAATTGTGTTCAATCCACCTACCGGGTCAGATTGAGAATCTAAACCATACATGGACCCACCCTAATATACATACCAAATTCCATCAAAATCGGTTCAGTCGTTTAGGAGGAGTTCAGTCACATACACACGTGTCGAAGAATTATATATAAAGATATATATATATATATATAGATACATATATACATAAATTATATATAAACTTTTGAACTGACGGTGGTTTTGGGGTCTGGGGGATGTGAAACGCCAAGATATGTCGAAATTTTCCGGAAGTCGAAACATGGCACCCATTGCAATAGTTAGCTTTCTGATGAAATCTACCTAAAATAGGCTACATAATTTAAAATACTACCATCAACGACACCTAGCTGTGAACTTGGCCACCAGATGCCACCGGAACCATCAACTCGCAACGAACGTTCGAACTTCCCCTCCGAAGGAAAGCATACTCAGGGTTTTTTGGCGCTCTTAGTAAATGCGACGACTTCAGCCGGGTTTGAACCCGCGACCTTGGTCATAGAAGTTCAGCATGCTACCAGTTCCGATACCGAAGTCGCTTCCCACAGACATATGAAAACAGAATGTGATCTCGTGCAGTGGCGTTGTCATAGCAACTGCTAATGGCTCAACCCGTATCAATTAAAAGTAAAGTTGTCATGGCAACCACTCTTGGCACTTGGAATTTTCTTATAATTTAAATCATTTTGCTCACTCCGTGGCGTAATGATGGGTCATATCGAAAATTCTTTCAGACAAAAGTTTTAGGTAATTATTGGAGGAATATTGTCCATTTTGTACGGTTTTGATATTGTGCCTATTAAGAGAGATATGATTAATGATTCCCGAAAAACCCACATTTTTCCACCCCTTTGGTCAATGGTTGGTGCTATCAAAAAACTTATTTGACATAAATTTTTGGCACTTATCCGACACATATTATGAACTTTGTATGGATTCGATATTTCACGTATTAAGAGAGTTATAGCGAAATTTCACTTTCTCGAAAACAGCCCCCCATATTCACCCCCTTCTACCGATTTTTCCCATTAACGAACTCGACCGAGATTTTATAGGGATACATGTTATGTAAAAAATTCAAAGTGATTGGTGCAAAATTACGGCAGTTATCGTGTCCACAAGAAACTGATATATATATATACAAGCTGACCCGGCAGACGCTGTCCTGCCAATCAAAGAAAGTTTTGTAACTTTGTTTCTTGAAGTGCTTTTGGATACACAATATTTTTTTCAATTTCTGTTAACTGCCTCTAAACTATCGTGAATTGAATTAACTAATTTAGAAACATTCGTTGGAGCGTACACAACAACTCTCCAAAGTTTCATCGTAAACGGATAAATGGCATTTAACGCATACGGAATTTGGTTTAAATGATTCGTGCGCTGTCACTCATTTGTTGAATCTACTCGTGCTCTACCAACTGTGAAATGGATTTACTAAGTTAGAAAGCTCCACGTAAGTGTACACAACAACTCATCAAAGTTTCATCGCAATCGATGAATAGTATATGAACGCATACAGGATTTTGTTGGAACGCTTCGCGCGTCGTCAATCGTTTGTTACATCTACTCGTGCGCTACCAATATTGTAAAATGGATTTACCAAGTTGAACACCTTCCCTGGCGTGTACAGAACAACTCATCAAAGTTTCATCGGAATCGGATGAATGACATATAAACGCATAAGTGATTTTCTTTAAACGATTCGCGTGCCGTCACCCATTTGTTGAATCTACTCATGCGCTACTTATTGCAAAATAGATTTACTAAGCCTGAAACCTTCTCTGGCGTGTACTCAATGATTCACCAATGTTTGATCGCAATCGGATGAATGATATATGACCGCATACGGGACATTGTGGAAACGATTCGCGCGCCGTTGCCCATTTGTTGAATCTACTCGTGCGCTACTTATTAAAAACTGGATTTACTAAGACAGAAACATTTCCTGGAGTGTACACAACAATTCACCAAAGTTTAATCGCAATCTGAGAAATGGTATATGGCCGCATACGGTACTATGTTGAAATGATTCGCGTGCCATCACACATTTGTTGAATCTACTCGTGCACTACCTATTGTAAAATTGATTTATTAAGCCAGAAACCTTCCGTAGAGTGTACACAACATCTCAACCAAGTTTCATCGTAATCGAACGAATGGTATTGGAACGCATACGTGACCTTATTGAAACGCTTGGTGCATCGTCGCACATTTGTTGAATCTACTCGTGCGAAACCTCCTGTAAAATGTATTTACTAAGTTAGAAACCCTCATGTAAGTGTACACAACATCTCACCCAAGTTTCATTGCAATCGGATGAATGGTATATGAACGCATACGGGACTTTGATTAAAAGTTCGCGCGTCGTTGCTCATTTGTTGAATCTACTCGTGAGCTACCTATTGTAAAATGGATTTACTAAGTTAGAAACCGTCACGTAAGTGTACACAACATCTCACCCATGTTTCATCGCTATCGGACGAATGGTATTTGAACGCATTCGGGACTCTGTTGAAACGCTTCGCACGTCGCCGCTCACTTGTTGAATCTACTCGTGCGCAACCTCCTGTGAAATGGATTACTAAGTTAGAAGCCTTTACCTAAGTGTACACAACAACTCATCAAATTTTCATCAATCTATGAATGGAATATAAACTTATACGGGATTTTGTTGAAACGCTTCGCGCATCGTCACTCATTTGTTGAATCTAGTCTTGTGCTACCTAATATGAAATTGATTTACTAAGCCAGGAGCCTTCCCTGGAGTGTACACAACATCTCATCCAAGTTTCATCGCTATCGGACGAATGGTATTTGAACGCATACGGGACCTTTTTGAAACGCTTCGTGCGTCGTCGCTCATTTGTTGAATCTATTCGTGCGCTATCTATTGTAAAATGGATTTACTAAGCCAAACACCTTCCCTGGAGCTCACTCAACATATCGCCCAAGTTTCATGGCAATCGGATGAACGCATACGTGACTTTGAAACGTTCCAACGTGCAGAGACAAACAGTAGAATTCGACATCACTGCCACCTTTGGTATAAAACACAACTTTTCGCCACGGTCGGAGTGTATGTAATGGCGGTAGTTGCACAGGTTGCGACCAGGTGGCTCTAACGTCCAGAGACAAACCGTCCAAAGACATCAGCTTTCACGAAGGCCAAGGCTAGTGGTTTCCATGACGACTGTTTTTGACTTATATTGTGGTTCTAAAATTGTGTTCAATCCACCTACCGGGTCAGATTGAGAATCTAAACCATACATGGACCCACCCTAATATACATACCAAATTCCATCAAAATCGGTTCAGTCGTTTAGGAGGAGTTCAGTCACATACACACGTGTCGAAGAATTATATATAAAGATATATATATATATATATAGATACATATATACATAAATTATATATAAACTTTTGAACTGACGGTGGTTTTGGGGTCTGGGGGATGTGAAACGCCAAGATATGTCGAAATTTTCCGGAAGTCGAAACATGGCACCCATTGCAATAGTTAGCTTTCTGATGAAATCTACCTAAAATAGGCTACATAATTTAAAATACTACCATCAACGACACCTAGCTGTGAACTTGGCCACCAGATGCCACCGGAACCATCAACTCGCAACGAACGTTCGAACTTCCCCTCCGAAGGAAAGCATACTCAGGGTTTTTTGGCGCTCTTAGTAAATGCGACGACTTCAGCCGGGTTTGAACCCGCGACCTTGGTCATAGAAGTTCAGCATGCTACCAGTTCCGATACCGAAGTCGCTTCCCACAGACATATGAAAACAGAATGTGATCTCGTGCAGTGGCGTTGTCATAGCAACTGCTAATGGCTCAACCCGTATCAATTAAAAGTAAAGTTGTCATGGCAACCACTCTTGGCACTTGGAATTTTCTTATAATTTAAATCATTTTGCTCACTCCGTGGCGTAATGATGGGTCATATCGAAAATTCTTTCAGACAAAAGTTTTAGGTAATTATTGGAGGAATATTGTCCATTTTGTACGGTTTTGATATTGTGCCTATTAAGAGAGATATGATTAATGATTCCCGAAAAACCCACTTTTTTCCACCCCTTTGGTCAATGGTTGGTGCTATCAAAAAACTTATTTGACATAAATTTTTGGCACTTATCCGACACATATTATGAACTTTGTATGGATTCGATATTTCACGTATTAAGAGAGTTATAGCGAAATTTCACTTTCTCGAAAACAGCCCCCCATATTCACCCCCTTCTACCGATTTTTCCCATTAACGAACTCGACCGAGATTTTATAGGGATACATGTTATGTAAAAAATTCAAAGTGATTGGTGCAAAATTACGGCAGTTATCGTGTCCACAAGAAACTGATATATATATATACAAGCTGACCCGGCAGACGCTGTCCTGCCAATCAAAGAAAGTTTTGTAACTTTGTTTCTTGAAGTGCTTTTGGATACACAATATTTTTTTCAATTTCTGTTAACTGCCTCTAAACTATCGTGAATTGAATTAACTAATTTAGAAACATTCGTTGGAGCGTACACAACAACTCTCCAAAGTTTCATCGTAAACGGATAAATGGCATTTAACGCATACGGAATTTGGTTTAAATGATTCGTGCGCTGTCACTCATTTGTTGAATCTACTCGTGCTCTACCAACTGTGAAATGGATTTACTAAGTTAGAAAGCTCCACGTAAGTGTACACAACAACTCATCAAAGTTTCATCGCAATCGATGAATAGTATATGAACGCATACAGGATTTTGTTGGAACGCTTCGCGCGTCGTCAATCGTTTGTTACATCTACTCGTGCGCTACCAATATTGTAAAATGGATTTACCAAGTTGAACACCTTCCCTGGCGTGTACAGAACAACTCATCAAAGTTTCATCGGAATCGGATGAATGACATATAAACGCATAAGTGATTTTCTTTAAACGATTCGCGTGCCGTCACCCATTTGTTGAATCTACTCATGCGCTACTTATTGCAAAATAGATTTACTAAGCCTGAAACCTTCTCTGGCGTGTACTCAATGATTCACCAATGTTTGATCGCAATCGGATGAATGATATATGACCGCATACGGGACATTGTGGAAACGATTCGCGCGCCGTTGCCCATTTGTTGAATCTACTCGTGCGCTACTTATTATAAACTGGATTTACTAAGACAGAAACATTTCCTGGAGTGTACACAACAATTCACCAAAGTTTAATCGCAATCTGAGAAATGGTATATGGCCGCATACGGTACTATGTTGAAATGATTCGCGTGCCATCACACATTTGTTGAATCTACTCGTGCACTACCTATTGTAAAATTGATTTATTAAGCCAGAAACCTTCCGTAGAGTGTACACAACATCTCAACCAAGTTTCATCGTAATCGAACGAATGGTATTGGAACGCATACGTGACCTTATTGAAACGCTTGGTGCATCGTCGCACATTTGTTGAATCTACTCGTGCGAAACCTCCTGTAAAATGTATTTACTAAGTTAGAAACCCTCATGTAAGTGTACACAACATCTCACCCAAGTTTCATTGCAATCGGATGAATGGTATATGAACGCATACGGGACTTTGATTAAAAGTTCGCGCGTCGTTGCTCATTTGTTGAATCTACTCGTGAGCTACCTATTGTAAAATGGATTTACTAAGTTAGAAACCGTCACGTAAGTGTACACAACATCTCACCCAAGTTTCATCGCTATCGGACGAATGGTATTTGAACGCATTCGGGACTCTGTTGAAACGCTTCGCACGTCGCCGCTCACTTGTTGAATCTACTCGTGCGCAACCTCCTGTGAAATGGATTACTAAGTTAGAAGCCTTTACCTAAGTGTACACAACAACTCATCAAATTTTCATCAATCTATGAATGGAATATAAACTTATACGGGATTTTGTTGAAACGCTTCGCGCATCGTCACTCATTTGTTGAATCTAGTCGTGCGCTACCTAATATGAAATTGATTTACTAAGCCAGGAGCCTTCCCTGGAGTGTACACAACATCTCATCCAAGTTTCATCGCTATCGGACGAATGGTATTTGAACGCATACGGGACCTTTTTGAAACGCTTCGCGCGTCATCGCTCATTTGTTGAATCTATTCGTGCGCTATCTATTGTAAAATGGATTTACTAAGCCAAACACCTTCCCTGGAGCTCACTCAACATATCGCCCAAGTTTCATGGCAATCGGATGAACGCATATGTGACTTTGAAACGTTCCAACGTGCAGAGACAAACAGTAGAATTCGACATCACTGCCACCTTTGGTATAAAACACAACTTTTCGCCACGGTCGGAGTGTATGTAATGGCGGTAGTTGCACAGGTTGCGACCAGGTGGCTCTAACGTGCAGAGACAAACCGTCCAAAGACATCAGCTTTCACGAAGGCCAAGGCTAGTGGTTTCCATGACGACTGTTTTTGACTTATATTGTGGTTCTAAAATTGTGTTCATTCCACCTACCGGGTCAGATTGAGAATCTAAACCATACATGGACCCACCCTAATATACATACCAAATTCCATCAAAATCGGTTCAGTCGTTTAGGAGGTGTTCAGTCACATACACACGTGTCGACGATTTATATATATAAAGATATATATATATATAGATACATATATACATAAATTATATATAAACTTTTGAACTGACGGTGGTTTTGGGGTCTGGGGGATGTGAAACGCGAAGATAATGTCGAAATTTTCCGGAAGTCGAAACATGGCACCCATTGCAATAGTTAGCTTTCTGATGAAATCTACCTAAAATAGGCTACATAATTTAAAATACTACCATCAACGACACCTAGCTGTGAACTTGGCCACTAGATGCCACCGGAACCATCAACTCGCAACGAACGTTGGAACTTCCCCTCCGAAGGAAAGCATACTCAGGGTTTTTTGGCGCTCTTAGTAAATCCGACGACTTCAGCCGGGTTTGAACCCGCGACCTTGGGCATAGAAGTTCAGCATGCTACCAGTTCCGATACCGAAGTCGCTTCCCACAGACATATGAAAACAGAATGTGATCTCGTGCAGTGGCGTTGTCATAGCAACTGCTGATGGCTCAACCCGTATCAATTAAAAGTAAAGTTGTCATGGCAACCACTCTTGGCACTTGGAATTTTCTTATAATTTAAATCATTTTGCTCACTCCGTGGCGTAATGGTGGGTCATATCGAAAATCCTTTCAGACAAAAGTTTTAGGTAATTATTGGAGGAATATTGTCCATTTTGTACGGTTTTGATATTGTGCCTATTAAGAGAGATATGATTAATGTTTCCCGAAAAACCCACTTTTTTCCTCCCCTTTGGTCAATGGTTGGTGCTATCAAAAAACTTATTTTACATAAATTTTTGGCACTTATCCGACACATATTATGAACTTTAAATGGATTCGATATTTCACGTATTAAGAGAGTTATAGCGAAATTTCACTTTTTCGAAAACAGCCCCCCATATTCACCCCCTTCGACCGATTTTGCCCATTAACGAACTCGACCGAGATTTTATAGGGGTACATGTTATGTACAAAATTCAAAGTGATTGGTGCAAAATTACGGCAGTTATCGTGTCCACAAGAAACTGATATATATATGTATATATATATAGATACATATATACATAAATTATATATAAACTTTTGAACTGACGGTGGTTTTGGGGTCTGGGGGATGTGAAACGCGAAGATATGTCGAAATTTTCCGGAAGTCGAAACATGGTACCCATTGCAATAGTTAGCTTTCTAATGAAATCTACCTAAATGCTGTTTTATTTCACTGGCCGTGAAAGCCAATATACCAATAAATAAATAAAAATACAAAGAAATTAATTAATTAATAAACATGCAAAGCTACAAAATGTAGCAACACCATAAGCAATCGTAATAATGAAATGTCAGAGCATATTCACATATTCTCGTACGAAACAATGAATATTCCAAATGGATATCACCACTGAACACATGGGTGGTTTGACCACCTGATGGCTTCTCATGAAGTATGTCCACATGGTGAGTTGCCCAGTTCAGTGCAGGCAGCGGGAGGCGGCACATCCATGGAAACGATCCACACATCGCTCAAGCAGCTAAGAGGACAATCAACAACAACCTGCCCATTTAATAACAGTCACATGATCACACTAAGCAAACAAGGTTGAAGGTTAATCACCGTCTTCAGCATCTCAACCAACAATCCACAACAACCTGCCCATTTAATGACAGTCACATGATCACACTAAGCAAACAAGCTTGAAGGTTAATCACCGTCATCAGTATCTCAACCAACAATCCACAATAACCTGCCAATTTAATAACAGTCACATGATCACACTAAGCAAACAAGGTTGAAGGTTAATCACCGTCATCAGTATCTCAACCAACAATCCACAATAACCTGCCCATTTAATAACAGTCACATGATCACACTAAGCAAACAAGCTTGAAGGTTAATCACCGTCATCAGTATCTCAACCAACAATCCACAATAACCTGCCCATTTAATAACAGTCACATGATCACACTAAGCAGACAATCTTGAAGGTTAATCACCGTCATCAGTATCTCAGCCAACAATCCACAATAACCTGCCCATTTAATAACAGTCACATGATCACACTAAGCAAACAAGCTTGAAGGTTAATCACCATCATCAGTATCTCAACCAACATTCCACAATAACCTGCCCATTTGATAAAAGTAACATGGTCACACTAAGCAAACAAGCTTGAAAGTTAATCACCACTTTCAGTATCTCAACCAAAAATCACATGTCTTGACTATTTGTGCTAGGCTAATCACTTCTTCAACTAATGCACCGACTGTGCTTATACGTTACTAAAGATATCAAAGTTGCAGATAACACAGTGGGAGCTAATAAAAGAAACCAACAGGATTGCTAAGGAGTGGGGGAAAGGATGTCTCTTTCGATGGGTGCTGGGCCCAAGATTCCGAATCGAAAGAAAGATGACTTCCACAGAAAGTTAGCCATAACAAAATGTTTAAGACAAAATCAAAGGGAAAAATTAAAGTTAAATAATTGAGCAAAGGTCCCAGAGGTCGTGTTAGTCGTAAATTCGCTTCAGTGCGAACCTAGACTAAGACGAATCGAAAGACTAACGAGGATCTCAAGTACTGGAAATCATGAAACCGAAGCAAATATTGTACTTACTGAATAAAAATATATTAATAATAAAATGAACACATGTGTACAGGTTACAAATTAAAAATGGAAGTGAAACACGAGCAACTTAAATGTAAAAATAAAAGGAATCTAGAAATAAATTCAAATCATAATAGCAACTAATTGGAAACGCGATTCAATAATAAAATTTAAAAAGGATGAAGCAAGATTAATGAAATCAAAGAAATTCGTGGGACAGGATACAAGAACGACTACTTACGGATATGACATGATCTGGACTCCCAGCATAACAACAGGACTACGGCGTTTATGATGTTGTGAAATCATGGGGTAGGAGTAAAAGAGTGGGGAGTGGAGGTGCGCGTATGTAGGGAAAGGGGGGGGGGGAAGACACAGAATTACGTAATATAGCGAAGTCCGAGGAAGCAACACAAAATTAACACATAAAAATAAAGGAAATGAAAATTACATTAAATTACTTGACATTACCGGGGCACGAAATGAAAGGAAAAATTAATCAGCTAAGAAATATGCTTTGTAGGAAAATATAGGCTTACGTAGAGGTACTAATGTCGATACACAGCGACATTCGATGATATAAAGAAAGTGAATGTAGCGAATGGACGGTGATTACCACAAAGACCATCGCTCACACACTTTTCATAAAACAGAGGGATCAACTTGAATACGAATGAGACTCATCTCCGTAACTTCAATGATACCTTGACCCAAAAATACAAACTCTGATACGACAATCAAATGAAAGATGCCTCGAAAGAGTTCACATCAATTTGTGGCGTAATACAGAGCGTTAGAATGCCTCGCAGGAAAATAGCAGATATTTCAGACCTGAGAGATGTATGTAAAAATAAAACCGATTACGTGTAAGGGAGGGAAGACAAATAAACACAGAGGCTTCGCTAAATTGAAATAACCAAAGGTGAAAGGACTTGGATTCATGGAACTGAGTCACATCATAAGAAAAACAAGAAGTTCCGTGACGAACTAAAGAGCCTACTTTTCTTAAAATTTAAGATTCATGCCAATGATTAATCTATATGGATCTATCTAGAATAATTACGAAATTAAGTTGGTAATATCGAGATTTCTAATTAGTTCGAAATACTGTATACCTGGTATAATGTAGCTTAATACAGCACTACAGTTGGCAGCCCCGGTGACTGAATATATTCTTAGTTCCATCTCTTAAGGTACAGAATACAAAATTTGGTTGAGTCCAATGAATAGCATGGACGTTATATGCAGTTAAACATTGGATCTAACAGCGCGCGTAAAATCATGTTGGCAACAATGTCATGCATGTATTGATTAGAAATAATCTTAATTAATATGATCTATTGGTGTGCCAATTTTGAATGAAATCCAATAGTTAGTATGGAAGTTACATGCATTTTAAAATTTGACCTATCAGCAGGCTTAGAATCATGTTGGCAGCACTGTCGTATATTAGTTACTCCTAATTCATCTAGAATGCCAGGTACTATACAGTACGTGTGCAAAGTTTAGAGCTATTGGCTTGTTTACTTTCTGATATACTGTATTGATATTAGGGTAACAAAAATAGAGACAGCACATATTAACAGTTGGCAGCCCTGGTTGCTTTTAAGAATCGGCATGGTCATATCTGTTATGGTACACATAGCACGTACGAAATTTGGTTGAAATCCAAATGATAGTATGGAAGTTACATGTATTTAAATTTGGAACTCTCAGCAGGCTTAGAATCACGTTGGTAGCACTGACGTATATAAGTTACTCCAAATTAGTATAGAACATCAGGTACTATATGTGTGCATAGTTTAAAGCTGTAGGGTTGTATACTTTCTGATATATTGGTATTTGGATAAGATATATTAAGAGCATTTATTAACAGTTGGCAGCCCTGGTGGTTCTTAAGAATACGCTCAGTCATATCTGGTTATGTACACATACAACATACGGAATTTGGTTGAATTCGAATTGATAGTGTAGAAGTTATAAGCATTTAAAAATTGGACTTATCAGCAGGCTTATAATAATTTTGGCAACACTGCCATGTATGGCCTCCTGGAAATTAAACTGCAATATTATTATCTATACGTGTGCCAATTTTGAAATAGCTCCCATTCATACCTTCCAAGATATCCAACATGGAGCTCAAATTTCATTTGCGATTTTTCAGCAGTTGGTAGCACTGACATCATTTTCAAATATGGCCGTGAGATATTCAGGTATAGGTTTTTACTCCTACCAAATTTTGTTTCGATTACTCCAGCCGTTTAGGAGTTGATAGGGGGGGGGACACACACACAGCCAGACAGACAGAAGGACAGACAGACAGACACACATTTGGCCGATCTCATAAGTCTACTTTTTCCTCATTTTTGCAAAATGTGAAAAGTAGGCTAAAATAAGTGAACCAAAGGAGACACGAAATGAAAAATGGAGAAACAGAAATTTAAAATGACTTCAAGCTAAATAAATTTAGTAACTGAATTGTACTTACTGTGCCGTTATAAAGTTATAAAGTGTCTGTATGAAAAGAACTCTCTATTGGCCGATAACGGATTCTTAAAAATATTGAACTTGACTCTTTCTGTGAGCGAGTTGAGGAAGAATTAGTCGTAGTATGATGCAGAAAGAAAAAGACCGTCGCCCTATCTAGTTGGTAGCTAGGAACTAGCACTCCGTTAATGCTTGGAATGTCCGTTAGATCGCGCGGTCTATATATATGGACGTCGATATTTTCGCATTGATTGAATGATCCTACAATTATTGATTATGTTCGAGTTATATCTATGATTGGGAACCCTTAGTGACGATTCTCAAATGTTTGCTGAGGATCATTATTAAGTTGTAGAATCTTGAAGCGTCAAGATGAATTGATATACTCTGAAGGTTCATTACGAATTTAGGCTAGCTTAAAGTTACGCCATGAACTGTTTTAGATCCAACCAACACCCGTTGAAAATGAAGAAAGGATCTCATGGAATTAAACATTTTAATATATTTTAAAATATAATATTTTGGCCTCAGAAAAGGTAGGTTTATTTTGTAATGGGCAGATGAATATGGTTATGGAAATTAACTAAATGTGTTGATAGTTGTGTGATTATGTTCGAATGAAAGTGGTGTCTGTGTTTGTTATGATGTTGGTACTTGTATTGAAGAAGAATACTATGTGTTTGGCCTCACATGTTAACCTCTATGGTTTGTAGTTAAGTTGTAGAATCTTGAAGCGTCAAGATGAATTGATATACTCATCTATGATTTTGGCCTTGGCATTTAAGATGGATTTGTTAGGAGTATTGGTGTGGACACCAAAATCAGCTAGATGTTATGATTTGGTCCCGCATCTTAACCTAACTTGGGTTTGTATTTATTTACTGGTGACGTTGACCTTACATGTTGGTTATTGCTTTGAATGCACAGTATGCATGTATGATGTTGGTAAGTTATGGATCTCAGTATGTAGGTTATGTAGTTGCCTCGCATGTCCTTATGGTTAGTAATGTATTTACCATGACTTTGGCATCACTTATTTAATGAGTGCCTGATCGTATGTATGTTTGGAGGTTGTGTGTGTGTTCGCGATACATAGGTTCATGAAATTAATCATATTCGTCTCCCAAGTTTTATCATGTAATTTTATAGTCAAACGGTTAGGTATATATTTAAAAAAACTTATCTAGACGCTCTGTTCTGTGATAACAATGATCAAGTTTTAATAGTATACGTCCTAGAGTTTTTCTTACCGGTGTAACTTCATTAATTAAATTTCTTCCACTCGTAGACTAGTTAGTATGTCCTATATGGACCCTGCCAAATGTGTCTTTTGGTGACACTTATTAGTATTATTTACTTATTTTTTGGTTCTTCGTTCCCATACTTCCTTCGAACTGTTGTTCCTAAATTATTTACTTCTTATCGATTGAAGATTATCTTCGTTAACGTGGTGGATATTTTATTAAACCATTGTCTTGTATGATTGACCCGGTTGTCAGTGTTCTCATTTAATTAACTTGTCTATATCTTCATCTTCACTGATTCTGAGCTTCTGCACTTAATTTTTGGATGTTTACATTTTATTTTTAATGATATTTTTTAACAATATGTTTTATTGTTTTCATGTTGTACTTATGCATGTCTAAGAATATATTGTTATCCCTAAAATTACTACTCAGTGTTCTTTCTTAACAGTAAACGTTAGTGTACTTTAGTCTCTCATTTAATCTGGGTTATAGAAGGTAGTAGTTCAGCACGCATTCCTCCCCAAGTATCTTGTCTTATGTTAGGTTATATTGAGTCTCCCTTGTGTTGGCGTAGGTGTCACTTACATTTAGTTGTTTTCTGGGTGCGGACCAAAGCCCGGCGCGTGCACACACGACCGTCTCACATGACGGCAGAAATTGGAAGGAAGAAACCTTCCCTTAAAGAACGCAGTAACACGCCCGAGAAAAGTAAATCGTAGATACGACAAACTTCCCCTCTCAGTATACATGGGTGGAGGGGGTCCAAGAGCGAAGGCAAAGCCTGACAAAAAGTAGTGTTTCAACCAATGGGTAAAATTATACATAAAGTGAGTTAGCAAAAGGGTGAAATATTTCACCATATTGCGAGGTATTGCAGGTAAGTATGAAGTTCAGGCGCAGTACGAAAGACAGAGAAACTTATGTCACAATAATGCGACAAAAAGGAAAATAATAATAATAACAATAATAACATAAGGAAAAAATAATGAATCTGATAAAAACGGTTCACTACATAAGTGTATATACGTGGTATATATCGCAAATAGCATAACCCATACTTGTAAACATAGATTCCATACCCTAATTGTACAGGTTCTGATGATGATCGCTTGACGATCGAAACTGGTCATCCAAGCGTTGACCGACAGAAAATAATTAAATTTTGACACAAAAATATCTACTCGCTCAATGGAGTTAATTCCTATGTTAATTCAATAGGTGTCCTTGTGACATCACCCAACATCACCTGACTGTCACGTCACCTCTTCTCATCACATCAAGCCCTGATGTCATCGTCGGTTTCTAATTGACGTAATTGGAAGCGTCATCAACTCAACTAAGGTCGCTAATGTTCTCTGGCACTCTTAAAATGTTAGAAATATATCAACATAAATGAGTTCGGATAAACCTCAGGAACATTAATACTAAAGATTTCACTAGAACTAAACTTCAAATATACCTTTACATCTCTGTTAGTTTAATGGTTACTATTCGATGCGATTGCCACACAAATGTTCTCTATATCAGCCAACACATAAGCTCTATAACAACGCAGATTATTTATGGCATAATATCTCATCATCGCAAATTCTTAAATTTCTTCATAACATTCCTCCGACTGTCAACCACTTTGACATATATAACACCTTGAAAGAATCCCTCTCGGCACGTCGGAAGGTAGAGGTATATTTCAGCGGGCAAACTAGGGGATAGGTGAAAATAGGCAAAATATGGAGGTTTTCGTAGAAGGATCAGACCTCATTTTATGCACCTCATACCGAGAAAGTATTTTACAATTCAACCTTAGTAAACTTTGTTTTTCGACTTGTATGCATATTTATAACATGTTATTGTCTTATGAGGCATTTGGGGTCTATTTTTTAGCCTATTTTCAATTTTGAAAAAAAAAATAGGCTTATGAGATCACCTTTTGTCCGGGTGTGTGTGTGTGTGTGTGTGAGGTGTGTGTGTGTGTGTCCCCTAATAAATTCTAAACGGCTGGAGCGTTTGCAATGAAACTCGGTAAGTTAATAGCACTGTTCCGGGAGACCCCGACCGTACCCTTCAAATTTTGTTACGTCTCACCAATCCTAAATGGCGGCTGTGCGAAATATTTCACCAGCATTCGATATCTCCGAAGCTATTCCCGATATCACCCTGGATTTTTTACAGTGATAAAGGGAACTACTAGAAGTTCACCTATGTGACTTTTGAAAAACTGGTAACTACAAACCTATCATGGCGGCCACGCGAATTTGCGACTTTTAAATAGACGTTTCTCGCGATTTAACCAACCTAACGCAATAAAACTTGGTACAGCATATGTTTATACACATTGTAATGCACCGACATCTAACTTCGTTCAATTGTTTACATAACCACAAGATGGCGGCTGTGCGAAATATTTAACCGGCATTCTATACCTCTGAAACTATTAGCGGTATCACCCTGAAATTTTGTACGGAGATAAAGGGCACTACTGGAAGTTCATCTATAAGACTTTCAGTAACCGGTTAACTACAAAACGAACATGGCGCCCAAGCGAATTTGAAAATTTTAAATAGAGCTTTCTCGCGATTTAATGTTCCAAACGCAATGAAGTCTGGTACATGACATGTTTATACACATTGCAATGTACTGGTATCTAATTTAGTTCAATTGTTTACATAACCACAAGATGGCGGCTGTGCGAATTTTAAAATTAAGTTTTTATTTCTTGTGTCGTAATCATGCGATCGAAGTGTAAGTTGGAATAATGAACCTACGCAATAATTTTCCTTTAATGGTGCATGACTCTATGGCATATACATTCAACAATCCAACATGGCGACCATCCGAAATATTTAGACGGCCCTGAATATCTACGAATCTATTATAGCAATCAAAGTGAATTTATTTATGTTCATAGGGGCTATGAACTTAAATTCACGTATAGGACTTTTAACCTGGTGATCATAAATCGAACATGGCGGCGACGCGAAATATAAATATTCACATGGATGTTTCTCGCAATTTAACCGTCCGAGTGCATTGAAACTTTGTGCAGTGAATCCTTATACGAATGTTAATCCACTGGCATCTAATTTATTTCAATTGTTTCCATAACCACAAGATGGCAGCTGTGTGAAATTTTAAATCTCCTCGTTACTTCTTGCGTCCTAATCATACGATTGAAGTTTGAATTCTACACGTACACAATAATCTTCATGTAACAGTACATAACTCTAGGACCTACATATATAAAATCCAACATGGCGACCATCCGAAATATTTTGTCGGTTCTCATTTTCTACGAATCTATTACAGCAACCAAACTGAAATTTTGTATGTTGATAGTGGCAATTAACATAAGTAGGATATATGGAAATAGGCTGTATAGTTCTTCACGGAACTACTTGTTATACTTGTAGTCACACTATTCTTATGCACTATCTAACGGTCTGTTATTTCTTCACGCGAAATTTTATCTCCCACAGAGATGTTGGTTAGATCCTCAGTTTAGGGGCTGCGACAACGCGGTCACGTAATCCCGTCTACTTTGGGTGCGTGTAGAATCTGTCCGATAACCGGTGATAATTGTGATGGATGTATTAGTCATTAATTCAGGTAAGGACTGCATAGGTCAATTTCAAGTAGTAGTACCTACATTTGCTACCAAATGCTAACATCAACGATCCTTAGCTGTGAGCTTGGCTACTAGATGCCACCGCAACCAGCAACTGGCAACGAACGGTGGAACTTAGGGCATTAATAAAATCTGACCTACAAATTTTTCTTTGCACAGTTGTAGTCAGTGGAAGGTTCTTTTAAATGCCATATATCTATGATATGGCCCCGCTGATTTACTTACCCTCCGAAAGAAGGCATAGTGAGGGATTTTTAATGCTCTTAAAAATCCCATGACTTCGGCAGGGTTTGAACCCGCTATCTTGTGCATTGAAGTTTAGCATGCTACCAACTACGCCACCGAAGCCGCTTCCCTCAGGGACTGATTGAAAACTGAATGTGATCTCGTGATGTGATCTCGTGCAGTGGCGTTGTCATCATAACCACTGATGGTTCATGCCTCATCAATTTAGTATTGTTGTCATGGCAACCTCTGATGGCTCTTGGCATTTTCTTATAATTCCGAAATCGTTTCGCTCATCCCTTGGCGTAATGGTGGATCATATCAAAAATTCTTTCAGACTAACGTTTAAGGTAACTATTAGGGGAATATTGTCCATTTTGTATGGTTTTGATATTGTGCCTATTAAGAGAGATATGATTAATGTTTTCCGAAAACCCCAATTTTCCCAACCCTTTAGTCAATGTTTGGTGCTATCAAAAAACTTTTCAAACATAAATTTTTGGCCCTTATCTACCATAGAGTATGAACGTAGAATGGATTCGATATGTCACATATTAAGAGAGTTATAGCGAAATATCACCTTTTCGAAAAAAGCCCCCTTCAACCGATTTTGCCCATTAACAAACTCGACCGAGATTTTGAAGGGATACATATTTTGTGAAAAATTCGAAGTGGTTGGTGCAAAATTGCGGTAGTTATCGGGTCCACGAGAAATTGATATATATATATATATCAATTGTCCCCTTGAAAGAAGCATACACGAGACTGTTTTCGGGGGTGTTCAGTTCTTTGTCGTGAGGCTGGGCACTTTTGATAAATTTTCTTCCATAGATTTCAAGGTAACATGGATAAAAATAAATAACAAGGAGATGAACCAGAATTAAGTTAAAACAAATTTAATACTGATAAAATAGACACAACAATAACAAAAATAACTCCCTAATTACACCCTCAAAGTAACACTTTGAACAAGTACAATATTTTATAAAAATAATTAAAATCTCAGCAAAAGAAGTACTGTCAAATAAAATCAAAATTTTGCATGGATCTCATCCGTAAATACTCAATTCTTGTGAATGTGTTGTGGGTTTGACGGTGGTTAAAGTTTAACCTAGAATGAGCACTTGATTACGTAACACGCTTCCATTGGACTGAGCCGCAGGACGCGTATTCATAATTATTTTCACTAGACCTGGCTAGGGGAACTCTCTTAAATGGCTATGCACAAATATTTAGATAACCGACTAGGTTACCCTTACATAATTATCAGATCCTGACTTCCGCATAAAGTCTTACTTTTATGTGCAAAGCACGCAAATCAAATTGCCTAGAATTAGGTCTTACCAAAATAAACATGAAACTTCATCGTGGCCATCCTCAAACAAGACAAGGGCAAACCGCATGTTTCCCGAAACCGGACATATTAAAGCACTCAAAAGATGCATAAACACAAATATCTACACTATCAAAGACAGTAGCTATCCTGAAAATAACACAAATATAATATCAACATTGATCCCGAGAATAAGCCTCCATCGTGGAGAACTCCCAGAAATTAATAATAATAATCATCACCCTTTATTTCCAAATTAAACAGGCGTTTAAATTACTCTGAAAATCATGAGTTCACAACCTCCTATGCTCGGCCGCTAATTGCCTGCTACTTGTTATCTGATCTGGTCGCCTGAATTAATTTTGATCATTCCTCATGTGTCAACAAACCGGGTAGGCCATTGCTATAATATCATCCAAAGCACCTTGCTTTACAGACTCGAAGAATCAGTTTGTCACGATGTCCTGTAAATGAAGACATGTTACCATCATATCGCAGATATGTCCCAGACATTGAACTTGCAATTCAGGACCGTAGAAAATTACCGCCACCTCTCCTCTGAGAGTACTGTCATCGCCTTGCAGCTGTCAGGTAATGATCATAGTCACACCCCGCGCAGAATAAATACACATGAGACCTACACCCTCGGTTTGACACGTCTACTTCACAAAAATACATCGCCAGATCAGAGAACCACCTAAGAAATGTGTCACCAATAACACAAAAAATTACTACGTGCTCCAAATTACTTGACAATGGTTACTACGGGAACATACGTTTCGTTGCTTATTAAATATGCAATCTCGCATAGACCTCAGCCTGTGTAACTAGAAGTAATTAAAAAAAGCATCAACTTTCCCCCATTCTGAAGTTATTTTACTGCAAATAAAAGCTCCACTTGTCAACTTTGACCTATCTCATTCACGTGTCGAATTATACAAAATACACTCTACTGTACTCGGTAGTACTATTTATCATTACTGTCAATCACATGAAAAATACATAGTTAAAATACACATGACCACGGCGGGTTCCATAAAATTAACTTAATCGTCGGTTACAACAAAACTACGACAACAAAGAAAATGAAAACACACAATTATATACACCAGTTTCCTTTTACCAAATCTAGCTACATGATAAAAAATGTATTCATTGTACTCATCCGAGATCAGCTTGCAAATAGACGTCCCCGGACATGGTCCCAACGATCGCCTAGCCTTCGGTCATCATCTTGGTGATAACGGACTCGATGGACATCCTTCCTTCGGTATTCGAAATCATGGTCATCAGTGTCGTCTTGCTGGTTCGAAACACAAGTTATTCAGTTCATCACTTATTAAACTGAATTCCTACTATATTGTTTCAGTAGCGTACTCAATTCCCCTAAAAGTCCATTGAAACAATACTCGTTGATGACTTTCCCTAACTAACAGACATATTCTGTTTCACTAAACTTTCACACGCACAACACTTCAAAGCTTGACAAAAAATACATGATATAATGGTCTCTTAAGATGCAGAGTTTCTTCGAGTTTACTAAGGCAGAGTGAAAAGAACTAATTTCACGGACTTGCGTAGAATAACCGATTATAGACAGTAGAGTGACATAGTCTTTGACCAGAAAATGGACCAGAAAGAACATAGAAGTGAATCTTCACTGGCTATTTATACAAAATCAGGCTCAGAAGTAGTAATGGGGAAAAATAAAATAGCTTTTAATCGAAGCAAAAATCGCACAGGCAAACAATTAACATCGCTGAACTCGGCTCGATGAGAAGCTTAAGGTCCAGCCGTGCGGAGATTAATCGGATCGCTAGATTGATGGCAAATCCATTCCCTCCATTTCTTCAAGATGATAGCGTGGAATTTTGAATTGCGCGAACATTGGCTTCCCATCTCGTTATTCGTCAGTTTGATTCTCCGGTCAGCTGCATTTTTGCTAGCCATGCCCCCAAGGCGTTAACTAAAAGTATCTCCTTCCCTCATTTTCATTCCCTGTCTCTGTCACTCTTCTGCTTTACAAAGGACATATTTTACCTCTGCTTCACGGCTTGACCGTGCCAATCCTATGTGCACTGACCTCAAGTTAACGGTACCTTCTCTGTTCTCAGTTTCTGCACCACATTCCAATTACAACCCTTCTCTTCTTCTGGCAGAAAGTACGAGCCGACCCTTCGCGACTTGTTGGCACTGGCAGATAGAAGATATTTCAACATTTTACAGGGATTCCGAGCAATGCTCAATATTATTCCTCCTCACAGAATTGAAAATATGAAACATTAATGTGATGAACTCATATTAAGGGTTCAATATATATACTGAACCCTTGCAAAGAAGGATATGAGACTCAATTTCGTAAAGTTGTTGTTAAGCGCTTCTTATAACATGCAGGGTAACATATAACAAAATAACATGCAGGAAAAAGTGAATACCAGGATTAAAACATATGAATTTAATAAACAGATCAACTAATTTACACTATTTACAGCAAAAACACTAGGACTCCCAAATGACACCCTCTTGAATTAATAAAAATGCCAAACTAGGCCTGATCTCAGGAGATATCGTAAACATCGGGACCAAATGTCCCAAATTATTGCAATGACATGTGCGTGTGCGACTTTCCTACCTGCTGTACGATGTTTACAATTTAATGCGAGATCAGTCACCATCCAGTATACCTTCAGGGGACGAATCTGCATTTTCTTAGAGGTAGCCAGACACGAGGAACCAACTAAACACTAATTAAACTAAATCCGACACTTCCTATACTGAATAAGACAAAATAATTTCCGCATGAAATTGGAATCAAAGAATTGCCGTAGCAATCCACACTAACGCCTAAAAATTAGGACTTTTTAAATCAACACAAGTAAATCAACACGTGACCAATCAAGAAAATACACACATGGCCGATTGCCATTTTTACATGGAAATACGAAATACACCCAACGGTGTCACAACAAATAACAATGTAACATAAGAAAATGAAATGAGTCACAGAAATCACTAGGCTCAAAGCCAACATTTACATCATAAAACAAATATTTCATTTCATACGATATGCGGTAATTCGTAACGGACATGGCGAATTTCCAATTTAATATATGATCCAACGATCATTAAAAGAACAGGTTTGCTACAGATAGCTTACAGGGGTCAGTCGGTCAGCTGGACTGCCTAAACGATGAATCACCATACATAGACGGGCGCGAGGTGGATTCTGCACATCTGTCAACCCACGTGTAAACATACCTCGACCTGCCGTAGCAATGGCTCGAGTCTCGAAGAAGCGTGCTCCCAATAGCACATAATATACGGGTGTGTGTCAAATAAAAATATCTTAGCATTTCCCAAGGAAATCCAAGAATCATCACAGGACAAGGTAAAGTAGCCTCCAAGAGCGCTCCGCCTTTCCATAAAATACCATCAAAATTTGAGGGCAGTAGACACATTCTACCCCTCATCACGAAGAATCAAATACACACACCTTGACACAATACACACACCAGAATCACACGTATGGGTTTGACAGAAACCTGAAATAAAATACATAAATATTTCCACCGACTTGCGTTCCCAGTCTAGTCCGTGACTGAAGAACCTGAAAAGGGATATAAAAAAACTCAAAAATATAGAACTAAGGTTTTGTACAGTGACATCTTAACGTGTTGCGCTCGGCAACCCTCGTATGAATAAAACCCTGTTCGTAAAACATCTAACAACATTTACCCCCTTCTCCTGAATTTGAATACAGCACCATTTATCGACCATGACGAACCCCGCATTCGCATGAATAAAATCCAATTGCACGCGCCGTGCATACTAATAATGACTCATAAGAAAAATATACAATCACACAAAATTTTGGCCACGTGCCAACGTACATTTAAAAGAAAAGAGTGTCGGCGCACGAAATCTAAAAAGAACACAAGAAAAACCATGAATAAAATTATTTACACGCTCCCGCGTCTAATCTAGCTACATATTGAATAAATCAATGGTTTGTACATCACCGTCCAGATTCCAGGAAATCAAACTCCATCCCAGAGCATTCCCCACGGGAAAATTACTCCGTCTTCGTCAACATTCTGGTAAAGGCGTAGCACACCATCCCACCAATCGACCTTGCTGTAGACATCAGGGCGTGGCTTCTTAAAAAGAAATGTTCAAAATTAAAACTCTACCCTACTAAAATCGCTATGAGCTACTGACTTTCACTCAAGAGTCCTGGGCGATTATTCCACGTCGAACTGGCCCTATCTAAGCATTTGCTTAATTCACACGCACATATACCTCAAAAAAATATAACACAAAAATATTACAGAAAAATATTACAGTCTTAGTCAGTCACGCAGCTGGCATTTAAAATTCTCTCAAATTACTTATGCCGAGTCGCGCTTATCTCAACTAGAGATCTCCCCTCCGCTTGGCAAGAACTCTGCTCCCAAGAGCACAATATAATGTTGCTCAAACTGGCGTGAACTAAGCCTTTCGGCGCCTGATCAAATTGTGTCGCAAACTACTCATCACCGATCAATTTATGAGAAACTGGCAGAATGGAGTGGAGTAGGGGCAATCTGAGAAAATAATCTGTAATTTTCAACTCACAGACTTGGGACTAGTATCAAACTTCTTCTTTTTATCTAAACGTATCAATGCACTTATGCGGAATTCCATCCGATCGGCGGTTCTTCATACACGTGTTTTCAGCGTCTTTTTTATGGCACGCACTTCGCTGCGTGGTCCAGGCGTCCTCTCTTCTGATTCGCTGATTCAATCGGGTATCGGTTGGAAATTCACCTCTGGCATGCCCATAATGACGCCAAATTGTATGCGCGTTCACTCAGAATTCGTCCTTGAACTTAGCTTAGCAGGTCGTCCCCGGAAATAACTATCACGCCACATCTGTTGCAAGCGTTGCGACACACTACCTGCCTTCCGTTGTCCACTTCAACAGGCACTGCCTGGATATAAGTAATAATAATAATAAAAATCATGAAGAATTATTGATCGGAAAATCAATAAGGGTTCAATACATACATAAATTATGTACAAACTTTTGAACTGACGGTGGTTTTGGGGTCTGGGGGATGTTAAACGCGAAGATATGTCAACATTTTTCGTATGCCGAAAGTTGGCACCCATTGCAATAGTTAGCTTTCTATTGAAATCTACCTAATACCACAATATTCCACCACAGCGACACATCGCCCATAACTGGCTCTCTCGTCTCAATAATACCATAATCAGCTATAACTAACTTTTCATAACCCAAACTTTTATGGATAGATGGACTCAACAACCTTTCTTACAAGTGAGAATATGCATAATCCATCTCTAATTATTATCATAGTGACGATCCCTAGTCAAACACGTCTGCCTCACTTATTTTACTTTCTTTACGGGGGAAGTGGATGATAATACACTTGAGCAAGGTCCACATTCCTCAAGCGAGTAGGGTTTTTACCCATTAAAAGCTACACCCTATCCTCCTGACAAAATCCATCCCGGCAAACTTACGTATTACTTAAGGATGGTATCTTCCTCTCCTCAATAATAATGGCAATAACTCACATACATTTACTTCTCTGCTCTATTGACCTTCATTACTGTCAGACTCTCACCAAGTTAGCTGACTTCTATTAAAATTACATTATTCAATAGCTGACTTCTTCTAAACATAATTACAATTGATTACAGCAGCTGGTTTCGAACTATAACGTTCCATAATTTGTATAATGTAAATACAATTTCAAAGTTCCTCGTGTGTGTTTACATCATCCTGCTCTATCATAAGAATACTCCAAAAGCCTCCAGTCAACATGTATATAATAGTTGATTTAATACAATGCCACATCCCCTGAGTTCAGAACGTAACATCTGATAATTTCATTTAATGGGGCTACAACAGCTCACTTTTCTTGTCATAACCATCGTCTTTCGCTCATAAATATCGGCTTCAAAATGTAATTCTGAGAACTGAGCCTGCTATATTTAACTTGACAATGAACTGTCGAAACTGACACGCAAAGTATCGTGCATAAAATAGTATTACTAGAAATATTGATAAATAAGCTCCTAAAATAATAAAAAATAATTTAAATAAAATCACATAAGTTCCTAATAAATAAGTAAGTTCGTAAATAAGATACGCTAGTTCATAATTAAATTCATAAGAGTGAGTTCATAACGAGTTCATGCTGGGCGATCGATATGCTAACAATATATGTCGAACGTTAAAGCAACTCACAGCACGACAAATTCCAACAACTACATGGCCAATGTTTTACTAAACCTAACTACAACAAATAATACATTTTCGGTCTTGAAACTCCCTTGAGTGACGGTCTGCGATGTTTCCCTCGCTGTCCTGTTGCCTGTTGTGCGATGTCCTATTTCCAGTCTTCATCCTAATGTCCTCCTTTGAACTCGAGATGTTCCTGGGTGAGGATTGAACTCCTGGCTCCAGACCACGTGATCCTCTTTCAGCGACTATCCCTTCCATGCTACGGGTGAGTCCTCTATCACTTGCGGTATGTTAACTTTGTAGCTCTCGTCTCATTCAATTATAATTCTCAATGCTCGTAAAATCGTAGCTTTGGATTTCTTCCCTTTACGCTGAATACGTTCGAATAAGAGGGAGAGTTGTATTCCACTTTAAAATACAGATATTGTTTGAAATTATTGCAAATTTTATAACCTACTGTTTTTGGAGCGATCCAACGCATATCTTGCCTCGACTGAGACAAAAATGATTGTGCTTCCTCCCTTTGCGCTTCAGGTCAATCTCCCGCCTAATCCTTACATTCTCCCGCTCTTATTTTGTGTGGATTCTATTATTCAACATCTTGTTGCATACTCATCCCATAAGATTCCAAACGTACTCCCGCTCTTATTTTGTGTGGATTCTATTATTCAAAATCTTGATGCATATTCATCCCATAAGATTCCAAACATACTCCCGCTCTTATTTTGTGTGGATTCTATTATTCAAAATCTTGATGCATATTCATCCCATAAGATTCCAAAGGTACTCGTTCTCTACAGAAATACTGTAACGTGTTTTTCGAGGGGTTTTATGCAACTGGCATAAGTCAGTAGGGAGCCATTCTATATTTATTTACGCGGCAAATTGTTCAGCCAAGATAATTTTTCATGTTAATTTATTATTATTATTAATTTATTATAATTATTATTTAGATATTTTCGGAGCATTTTATAAAAATTATAAGCATACAGATAGGTTTTCTATGTCTTAGAAAACGCTATCAAGCAAATTATTACGAACGACGATATCATAGAAAATTATCTGATTACGGAATTTTACGGAGTTTTGTCAGTTAGGGTATTTGAGAGACATGACTCACAGGGAATTCAAATACAAGCTGATTCCTGTCGAGAAGCATGACGCAATCTTGGGTCGCAAGGTCTAGAACAGGCGAATTGTTGAAACGGAAAACGACTTCTCCCTCTCGCCCGCGGAGTGTAATGAACCGGAGGAGGGGAAGTGGCGGCGTGCTCAGCCAATCAGCGGAGACAACGTAAGCTGGAAGACGGTACCATGGTGGGGAGCCAACGTGTGATATATCGTTCGACGCGCCGTGAGACGAGGACAATCTGTGAAATACTTGCGGAGTATGGTTATACGCGAGGGACGCTCCGATGTTCCGTGGAGCGGACAATCTGTGTAGAACTTGCAGTGTACGGTCGCAAGTGCGTGTCGCTCCGATGTTCAGTGGAGTTAGCGACGAACTTTTGTAAAACGTAACCAGTGCGGTTTTACGAGAGTTTGGGTCCGATGTACGGACCATAGAATTATCTAATCTACCAGAATATCATCAAATTTCGACGGAGATGACGACGTCCAGGAGACTGTGGGAAGCACACAGCATCATCAAGAACGAGGGAAATGCTTTGGCAATTTCCAGGGGTAAGCGCTAATGACGCAGAAATACGCAATCTCTCATTTTTCTTTGTTTTATATTTCATAATTCAGTAACTTCATAGCTTGGAAATAAGAGTAAAATCAATTTATCAGACTCCGTTTTCACGCAATTTTCTATCGGTAATATTAAAATCACAACGCTCCAATTTAAATTTTATAGTTATTATTATTATTAATTTTGCTATACTTGTTTTATATAATAAATTCATTTCTTTTACAATGCAATCTTTGCTTTCAGTAGGTAGCATTAGATATAGACCAATTCCTTCTCCTGATACAATTGTTTGTTGGGTTAATGATCAAATCATACCACGATCTGAGTGAATAGAGTCTTGAATGTGTTCTGCCAGAGCTAGACGTTGTTAAATACAAATTTAGACTTCAACATTGCATTGAGGTCTTGGCGCCCATTAAAACAACATAGCTTAGGCAAAGGTAAACAGTTACATTTCTCACCCAACAGTGTGGGCTAGCAAAAACGTTTCATTTCGCTACCAACATGGGGCACTAATTACCGTTTCATTTGTACGCTCAACGTGGAGCAAAGTAAATACCGTTTCACTTGTCATCCCAGCCTAAGTAAATAACGTTTCATTTGTCGCCGACAACTTGGGGCTGAAAACCTAATAACATTTGTGGAAGGAGAAGGGTATATATTTCTGTGCCTGTATTTTGGGGGTTATTTGTCTGTATCAGTGTATATCATTATGGGGGATGAGAAAGAAAGACAGATGAGGTTACGTAGTGGTCATCAACGGGAGAGTGATGATACGAGCAGTATGTCGAGTGATGGTAGTACCGGGGTAGCGGAGGTAAATCCCGATACTGAAACAGGGAGTGTAGGCGGCCAACCAGAATTAAAAACTTTACTTCTCGAGTTTATGTATCAGAACAAAGTTAGTAGTGATGCCTTAAATGCTAAATTAGAACAAAATAGTAGGGAAAATAAAGAAAGTACAGAAGCTTTAAATGCAAAGTTAGAACAGAATAACGCTAAACTAGAACAAAACAGTAGGGAAAATAAAGAGAGTAATAGGGAATTGAGCGATAGTTTAAACGCCAGATTAGAACAAAACAGTAAGGAAAATAGAGAGAGTACTGAAACTTTAAATGCTAAATTAGAACAAAATAGTAGGGAAAATAGAGAGAGTAATGAAACTTTAAATGCTAAATTAGAACAAAACAGTAGGGAAATGAGTGACAAATTCGAACTGATTAGAGGTGAGATCAGGGGGGTGATGGAAGAAAAGGCTAAAGAGATTATTGCAGATGTAGACAGAAAATTAGGAAAAGTACAGGAGGAGTTGGAAATTAGAATCAGTACACAGGCTGAAAATTTAAAAGAACTAGTGCAACTGGAAACACAGCAGGTCAAAAAGCAATTGGGGGGAGAAATTGACAAAATTCAGGTAGCTACTAAAGAGGTTAAGGAACAGCTGGGGGGTAGAATTGAGAAAGTTCACTCACAAATAGTTGCTGAAGTAAATGATCTAAGAGAGAGTAATAGGGAGAGCATTAGCAAGATTGAGGAGAAACAAGCAAAGCTATATGATAAAGTAGAAGAATCAGAAGGAAACATTAAATTAACAGTAAACAGTATTGAGAGGAAGGCTGAGGAGAAAATCGCAGAATTAGAATTAAAATTAAAAGCTAGGATCAGGCAAGAAAATAGTCAGAATAGGCCAGTTTTTGTGAATAGCACACACAGGGAGGTAGAACTGGGTAAGTTCAGCAATCGACAGGGGTGCCCAATGGAGTTCATGAACACTATAGAAAATAAATTCGGGGAAAGGTTGGAAAATGGTAGTATTGAGTGGTGCCAGGTAGTTGAAATTTTAGAACAAGTGTTTGTGGGGGAAACGAGGAATTGGTTTGCTGTCTACAGAGACAAGTTTACTGATATTAATGATTTTAAAATGAAATTCTGTGAAAAGTTCTGGAATGAGGTTATTCAGTCGCAGCATCGTGAGGGAGTAGTGTGTGGTAAATATCACCCTAAAGGAAGCTCCACCATGACCGAATACTTTTTAGGGCAGGTATTAGTGTGTAAATATCTGGATGGCTTGAAGGAGGAAAGTGATGTGGTGAGGTTGCTACTTACGCACTTTCCCTATAGGATCAAGGAGGCTGCTTGTATCCAGAATGTAAAGAATATATCACAAGTAGAAAATTTGTTAAGCACATTTGATGCACTAGGGAGAGGGGGTTATGAGGACAATTTCAATCGGAACCAGGGTAATAATAATAATAGACCTAATGAAGCCAGGCATCAGGAAGTTCAAGGGAACGGTGGCGAAGGGGCCAACGCTCAAAATAGAAATAATAATAATCAGCTAAATCAGAACAGAGGAAATGGCTATGGTAGTCAGTATCAAGGGAGGAACGATGATTTCAGGGGAAATCAAGGGAGGAACAATGATTACAGAGGAAATCAAGGGAGAAACAATGATTTCAGGGGAAATCAAGGGAGAAATTATAATGACAATAATTACAACCAGAATAGGGGTCAAGGAAGAGGACAGCCTAGTGGTAGTAATATACAGCCAAACAATAACAACACAGCCCAGAACATCCAGACCAGTTCAGTAGTTAGTAGTACTACGGCCAGCTGTAGCGGTTCTTTAAACGCGAACCAGGCTGCGAAGTAAGGTCAGAATCTCAGTCTGTAGCATGCCCTGTCCATACAATTATACAGGAACCCTATGACCTAAATGTAAGAAATGAATTATTACATGAACTAAATGATGAAGGTATTATTCAGGAAGTGGTTAGTAAGAGCCCCATAGTTAAATTTAACGTGTCCGAGGCGTACACAGATGTTTTAATTGATAGTGGTTGTATGAAGAGTTGCATAAGTAGTGCATTTTATGATAAAATGAAAGGAACTGGAGTAAATTTTGAGGAGATGCCAATTAAAAGCACTTTTGTTATCACAGCTGTTGGGAAGAGGTCTAAAGTAATTTCTAAGCAAGTTTTAGTAGACATTAAAATTAATAATCATGTAGAGAAGCAGATTTGTCTTGTAATTCCAAATTTAGTATTCAGTGTTATCTTGGGTTCAGAGTGGCTAAGTAGAGTGTCTGGTAACTTATGTTATGATGTAGGGAGTTTGAAATTTAAATGGGGAGATTCTGAAGTAGAAGTAGCGTTCAATGACCATATTCAGAGGAGTAGTATTGTAGGTGTGATTTGTACTTTAAATGAGATATCGCCAGCCGTAGAGCGGGGTTCTCCATGTTTTGTGGGCAGTGTGATTACGAACGGAAGTCTAGAGGACTCGTTACGTGAGGCTGCATTTCAGGGAAATATAGAGGATGAACAGTGTGTTCGGCTCTATGATGTGTTATGGTGTAATAGGAGAGTTTTTGAGGATCGCATTGGTATGGCCAATTGCTATACACATTCATTGAACGTTATTGATAGGTCAGTATTCACAGGACATAGATATCCTGTACCTTTCGCTTATCAGAGTGCAGTTGAGGCACAAATTAACCAGATGCTTGAAGATGGGATTATTGAGCACTCGAACAGTCCATATGTTAATTCTTTGATAACGGTACCCAAGACCGACGGCACTGTTCGTATTTGTTTAGACGCTCGTTTGGTTAACAGTAGAATTAGTTCAGATCAGCTGAAATCTATGTCAATAGAAGAATTAATGCAAACATTTGAGGGGAAGAAGTATTTCACTTG
The DNA here is from genome assembly GCA_946902985.2 of Meconema thalassinum. Classification (NCBI taxonomy): domain Eukaryota; kingdom Metazoa; phylum Arthropoda; class Insecta; order Orthoptera; family Tettigoniidae; genus Meconema; species Meconema thalassinum. Next base: position 129,938,737 of record OX336391.1, on the reverse strand, counting down.
TGTAGATTTGAGTTCCAGTTTTTGGCAAGTGCCACTTATGTACGAAGATAGACCATTTACAGCTTTTAGTCATAAATATAACCTTTATCAATTTTGTAGAACACCTTATGGGTTAAAGAGTAGTTCAGCAGCTTTAATTAGGGCTTTAAACATCGCATTAGGGGATGACACAGGAGAGTTTGTAACCATTTACATAGATGATATGGTAATTAGTTCACGCAGTTTTGAGGAGCATCTACGTCATTTAAATATAGTTTTTCAGAAGTTAGATCAGGCAGGGTTCACTTTGAAGCTGTCTAAGTCGTCATTCTGTCAGTCAGAAGTGACATTTTTAGGTCATAGAGTGTCGAGTAGAGGTGTAACACCAGAAGAAAGTAGGGTTAATAAGATACTTAACGCAGAGGTGCCACAGAATGTTAAACAGTTAAAAACTTACCTGGGAATTTGCAACTTTTTCAGGAGGTTCGTTCTTAAATACTCAGGGTTGGTAGAACCATTCAGGGAATTGCTTAAAAGTGGGACTCGGTGGAGATGGGAGTCCAAGCATGATCAGGCTTTTAGAGCGCTAAAGGAAGGTTTTGAGAAAGCTGTAGTGCTGAAATATCCTTTAAAAGATAAGGAATATGTGGTTATGACAGATGCTTCACATATAGGCATTGCTGGAGTATTATGTCAGAGAGATGATGAGGGTAATCTGTGTATTGTATCTTTAGCCTCGCGAGGACTGACTGCAGCAGAGAAAAGATACACGATTACTGAGTTAGAGCTTTTAGGTATTGTTTTCAGTTTAGGGAAATTTAGAATGTATTTAGTAGGGGGGAAATTTGAGATCCACACAGATCACCATGCATTACTGTATATGAGAACTTGTAAACTCAGTTCTAACAGAGTTAGTAGGTGGATTCTTGCTCTGCAGGAATACGAATTCACAGTAAAATATATTAAAGGTAAAGATAACATTCTCGCGGACATGCTATCGAGGGACACTAATTTATGTAGGGATTATCCTGTGGTTAAAGCAGAGGACGGTATTTTAATATGTGCATGTGTGGACGGTAGCAACAGGGCATCGTTACAGACACTGAGAAATATGGTAGGTAGAGCAACGTGAGGACGTTCCTTTAAGGGAGCCACTTGCAAGGTTGGAAGCAGGTGACGCAGTAACATTTATAGTTTCCAAACGTATTGGAAAAACAGCATATGTGCTGGAGGATAGTAAGGGAAACAGATTATACGGGACGTATAATATACATAGTCTGCGAAAATATGTGTCATAAAGTAAGGATGTTTAGCTGGCGAGCCAGCCTATTAAATGAGTAAGTGTGGTATTTGGTGCGTGGGAGGAGATGGTCTTCCAGGCAGGCGTATCAGAAGTCACACAGGGGGGTAGTATGTAAGTAAATGAGAGTTTTTAAGGTACAGGGAAATATGACGGGATTGTCGGATGCTGTTGAGCACTAAATTGTCTCGATGCACCAAGGCCATTTTGGCAGCGCTGATGGGTTCCCATTTATCTCCAAGAGATGGGGGAGCGCTTGAATAGGGCTTGTTAGCTTAAGGCGTCCACGAGATAAAAGATGGGCCATCAGAATGCGAGACAGTCCTTCATGAAACTCATACATATCAGCACACGTGATTTCTGTTTACGGCCTCGCCATGTAAGATTTGTAAGTGTGTAATTTAAGATAATTTGTATAATGGTATTATTTGTGTGAGGAGAAATGGTCTGTGTTGAGAACTAGTATGAAGTAGAATATAGTCTACGGGAACTTAACAAGACAGGGCGATTACGGCACAGAAATATTTGGTGTTATATGTAATGCGCATTTACTGTTTTTTTTTTCAGAAGTCAATATTAATTTAATCTACTTCAAAGAGAGATTAAGTATTATGGTCACGAGGCGCTGCCACAATAGTGTGATCGTGTGCTCAGTGATAAGTGGAATTAAATGTCACCATAAGGAGGGGACCTCCAGTGAAATTAGGAAGTTCTATGGTGATATAAATATATCAGAACACCTTCAATGCGTGTGATATGACATCATAAATACATAGTGCTCACACATTAATTATGTCTATTTCTCCAACATAGAGAAATTTGAGAGGCGGAAATATCCGTGGAACACTATTCCATATGTAAAACATTGGACTGGTTGCAAAGTGCAATCCATAGTGACAACAAACTTTGACGCAAAGTGCGTGAAGAAAAAATATGAGAGTATATATCTGTAATTTAGGGTGATTTCATTTATGTAATATGTATTTTGGATGGGGTTTATTAACGTGTCTGGGATAATCGGATAATGGACCGTCGTCACGGTAAATCATCCGATGATCCGAGGCGAATATGTAACGTGTTTTTCGAGGGGTTTTATGCAACTGGCATAAGTCAGTAGGAAGCCATTCTATATTTATTTACGCGGCAAATTGTTCAGCCAAGATAATTTTTCATGTTAATTTATTATTATTATTAATTTATTATAATTATTATTTAGATATTTTCGGAGCATTTTATAAAAATTATAAGCATACAGATAGGTTTTCTATGTCTTAGAAAACGCTATCAAGCAAATTATTACGAACGACGATATCATAGAAAATTATCTGATTACGGAATTTTACGGAGTTTTGTCAGTTAGGGTATTTGAGAGACATGACTCACAGGGAATTCAAATACAAGCTGATTCCTGTCGAGAAGCATGACGCAATCTTGGGTCGCAAGGTCTAGAACAGGCGAATTGTTGAAACGGAAAACGACTTCTCCCTCTCGCCCGCGGAGTGTAATGAACCGGAGGAGGGGAAGTGGCGGCGTGCTCAGCCAATCAGCGGAGACAACGTAAGCTGGAAGACGGTACCATGGTGGGGAGCCAACGTGTGATATATCGTTCGACGCGCCGTGAGACGAGGACAATCTGTGAAATACTTGCGGAGTATGGTTATACGCGGGGGACGCTCCGATGTTCCGTGGAGCGGACAATCTGTGTAGAACTTGCAGTGTACGGTCGCAAGTGCGTGTCGCTCCGATGTTCATTGGAGTTAGCGACGAACTTTTGTAAAACGTAACCAGTGCGGTTTTACGAGAGTTTGGGTCCGATGTACGGACCATAGAATTATCTAATCTACCAGAATATCATCAAATTTCGACGGAGATGACGACGTCCAGGAGACTGTGGGAAGCACACAGCATCATCAAGAACGAGGGAAATGCTTTGGCAATTTCCAGGGGTAAGCGCTAATGACGCAGAAATACGCAATCTCTCATTTTTCTTTGTTTTATATTTCATAATTCAGTAACTTCATAGCTTGGAAATAAGAGTAAAATCAATTTATCAGACTCCGTTTTCACGTAATTTTCTATCGGTAATATTAAAATCACAACGCTCCAATTTAAATTTTATAGTTATTATTATTATTAATTTTGCTATACTTGTTTTATATAATAAATTCATTTCTTTTACAATGCAATCTTTGCTTTCAGTAGGTAGCATTAGATATAGACCAATTCCTTCTCCTGATACAATTGTTTGTTGGGTTAATGATCAAATCATACCACGATCTGAGTGAATAGAGTCTTGAATGTGTTCTGCCAGAGCTAGACGTTGTTAAATACAAATTTAGATTTCAACATTGCATTGAGGTCTTGGCGCCCATTAAAACAACATAGCTTAGGCAAAGGTAAACAGTTACATTTCTCACCCAACAGTGTGGGCTAGCAAAAACGTTTCATTTCGCTACCAACATGGGGCACTAATTACCGTTTCATTTGTACGCTCAACGTGGAGCAAAGTAAATACCGTTTCACTTGTCATCCCAGCCTAAGTAAATAACGTTTCAATACGTGAGGTATTTTCTCGAGTAATTAACCTTGCTAATTAATTTTTATTAATTACAGTCATTACGCCACACAGTGCTAATTCCTCTCATCTGCCATTGGCTAGGCTTATCACATGACTCGTTACTCCACGCCACACCACCCATTCTTCTTGTACCAAAAATTGTGCGGCGATTTCTTTCACTCCTGCTGGGAAAATATTAGAATAGTCTTCTGGGTATTTGTTTGGCGGCTGGACAATACGCGCGTCCAGTATCTCCTTACGTTTATTTTTGCGTTTCGTTTCCTTCTAATTCGACGATAGTGTTTTGTTTTCCCCAGATTTTCTAATGTTTCACGCAGGGTTATGCTTTACTCATGAATATTTCATTGCTCGCAACTGTAACGTTCCTCTCTTACATAGCACATCGTTTTGATGTCATCACTAATGCATTTGAGCTGTCCCTCAAATTGCCTAGTTGTCTCGTAAATTGAGACCAAAAAGAACAACATTGGTCCGTTGACGGACGACTTATACTTGGTACCCCATGGGTATCTCTAGATGAAAATAAATGAATAAAATAAAATAGATGTAAAATCGATATAAACACACTAATTGGCAAATCAATAATAATAAAATAATAGTCGTAATATAAATACAGTAATTAACAAAATGTTCAGTAAAGAACATATAGCCTACTTTCTCCTAAATTCGTGGGTATAGTAATAGGACCAGACCTTGTTTAATCATAAGTTACGGTTGTGCTATAATACTTGTATGATTCATACATTACCACCTGGTAACTATTTGGCTGATGACCTTGTAGTTTGGGTAAAAGACGCTTCCCACATTAAGGTAGATTGTTGAAAAATTTGGTAGAGATTGGACGATTGTTGTTGTTGTTTGAGTCTTCAGTCTTTTGACTGGTTTGATGCAGCTGTCCATGCCTCCCTGTCCTGAGCTAATCGTTTCATCTCTACATAGCTACCACACGATTAGGTTAGTCGTAATTTGATTTAAGCTGAAAACATTTGGGTGGCACCATTCCTTTTTTGTTATGATGGCGGCGATATTATTATTATTATAATTAATTTACCAAAAATTGTGCCTACAATTTATGGACGGCAGATAGAGAAAGGGAGAGCCCCACATGCACAGAAGTGTCTCCATCTCCAGTCATTAAATCTATACAAATCTGAAATATTACATTATCCAATTTATAACTTTACATTTGCTGTATACACAAGCCTCCGTGGCTTAGGCTGCAGCACGCCGGCCTCTCACCGCTGGGTCCGTGGTTGAAATCCCGGTCACTCCATGTGAGATCTGTGCTGGACAAAATGGAGGCAGACCGGTTTTTCTCCGGGTACTCCGGTTTTCCCTGTCAAAATTTCATTCCAGCAACACTCTCCACTATCATTTCATCTGTCATTCATTTATTCATTGCCCCAGAGGAGTGCGTCAGGCCTCGGCAGCCGGCACAGTTCATATCCTCGCCGCTAGATGGGGGCTTCATTCATTCCATTCCTGACCCGGTCGGAGACTGGAAGCAGGCTGTGGATTTTCATTCACATTTGCTATATACAATTAATCTGCTGTACATGACGTCAATATCATACAATTCATAAATAAAAGGGAGGATACAGGCACGCACGCACACAAATACACGCTCACACACCCACACATGCATACATACATACAGTGTTTGATTTGTATAATAAGAGGTTCCGGTACTGTGGGTTACCGAGTGGCGGTAGGAGGGGGGGGGGGGGGGTGAGGCTTTATGAAATATTGAAATATGGAATACTAAAAACGATATTTTTACGCTTTTCTGAACACCTTTAAAAATTAATCAGTGGACGAAATAGCAATCTAATTTTGATTGCAATTTTTAAAATATATTGAGACTGCTGTAGCAACAATTTTCTTACCATAGCCTTTGGCCTATATTAAGTTTTAATATAGGACGACTAGGCTAGCATTCAAACAATGCACATTATTACAATTTAATATTTTACGTAATTTAAAATATAAAAAATACGAGCCTTACAGTAGTTGCATATGATCTTTAACATCTGACATAGAAGAAACCTCACGTGAAATTGTTGATACACCGGTATATTATACTATTATTGGCACACATATTAATCTATTGTTTAAGGGAGTGTTTTACAAATATTATACCGTAGTTTATAATACGGAACTCATTTATTAGATCATTTGTACAGTGAACTACTGGATTCAATAAAATCGAAGATTATGCCGCCATCTATTGGTTGCAAAAAGAACTAATTGTTGGCCTGAAATGACTCCTAGCGCTGTAATCCTGTCTATTGAGAACTACTAAAGCCAAGCGAGAGTTAGGAGCTACGGCCCATGTAACGGTGGATAATGGGTAGTAAAATCGGGCTACTCGTTACGAAATACAAAGGGGTTTGTCGAAAGCTCCTAGGGTCATGCATTGACAGCGGAAGGTAAGGTAGAGAGTGAGTGTGCGGTATTATAAAGGGCCGGCTCGTGCTTCTCAACTCCCTTATGAGCCCGGCGTCCGTTATGGTAATATGTTCGGAATTTTTCAAACAGCCCACTTGGCGTTGGGGTTCGGCCCTTAATAAGGCAGTTCCCCCGGAGTGAGATACTAGCATTGAGCTCAGCTTGTATTGATGTCTGCGAATAACCCTCATATTGGTATTTCGGGCGCGTAATATTTGGTAGTTGGGCCCAGGCATTTAATATCTAAACACATTACTGATCTTAGGTACTCCCTGTGTTGGGATGTAGCGTAGTGTTCGTGATAGTGATGGGTTGCGAGTGGGCTCGCGAAGAGTCTGGCACCGTTAAACCTAAGGCCGATGACGCTGTCAGCGTTATCTGTAAGCCATGTATGGAAACAACACGATCTAAAGTAACGTCGGTACGCCTAGGCCAAGTATTGTATTCGTTTCCCTTCAATGCACAGTGTTATAATAGAATCTTCAAAATTGAAAACCGGCAAGAAGTGGGCTGATGAAAGAAAAAAAAAGTTACGAGCCTTAAAGTAGTCGCATATGATGTATACATTTGACATAGAAGAAACCTCACGTGAAATTGTTGATACACCGGTATTTTATACTATTATTGGCACAAATATTAATCTATTGCAAAAGGGAGTGTTTTACAGATATTGTACTTTATAATACGGAACTCATTTTATTAGATGATTTGTAGCTTACACCAGCACTAGTCTAAATAAAGAATACGATATGGATCAACTAGATGAATAGACGCGACACCGCTCATAACCTTAAATTCCTTATAAACAGGACCTCTTGATTCACAGACCAACACGTAATTTCATATGTATTCTGTTAAATTGAGTCACATTGATATGATAAATATTGTTTAAAATGATAATCTGGTAGCAAAAATATCTACTCCGTCCGGGAATCGAACATGAGATCTCTAGATTCACAGTCATAGGCGCTAACCCCACGGCTATTTCGACTACGCAATTAGTGTGCAAAAGATGGTGACTTACTTCGACGTTCCAATAATACTGCATTACGGAATTTAGTTTCATTTATATTTTGCTGGTTTCGATAATTTTCCTACGTGAAATTGAGTTTAAAATGCCTTATGAATAGGCCCTCTTGTGAGTAAAGAGAATGTATTCAGCAATAGTTCATGAAGGCTTGCTCAATTCTCGTATAACCACAACGATTATATTATATTGATGACTGCATTACCGTTATGTGGGTTAATATTGAATAGCCATTGTGCAGAAACATAATACCGGCAATGCCGACTACTTACAAGGTTTGATATTAAGGCATTTTACGAAGACTTCGAACATGTACCATGTGCTTTCTTTCAATCACTTGACACCAGAGTTCGCATGAGCGTTTACCGTTCAGTATGTCATATACATTCCACATGGCCGAGACTACGTCATGGTATCAATTTCCGACACCGCACGCTCATTGTTTCTCTTACCACTGCCAGCTGGATCGATCAATCGAGTTGGCAGTGCGTCTTACACTTCCGTTCGATCCACCACTGCCAGCTAGCACACTTCCGTTCGAGCACACTTCCGTTCGATCGAACGGAAGTATGCCAGCTGGTGCCACCTCGATCGTTCCGATCCACTTCCGTCCCATTTTTCAAAATCACTCCAAAAAAAAATATCCAGCAACCCAGTGGAAAGATGTTACACATCTATAAATACATTCGGTTTGAAAATACACACAAGTTCACCAACAATCTTTTATTTTTTGTTTTATAATTTTGGCGTCGCCTCCGTAGCGTAGCGGTCAGCAAGGTTAGCTGCCGCCCCAGAGGTCCTGGGTTCGATTCCCGGCTCTGCCACGAAATTTGTAAAGTGGTATGAGGACTGGAACGGGGTCTACTCAGCCTCGGGTGGTCCAAATGAGTAGAGGGGGCTCGATTCCCACCTCAGCCATCCTCGTAGTAGTTTTCTGTGGTTTCCCACTTCGTCTTCGGGCAAATGCCGGGATGGTACTGCCCCCGTAAATTGAAATATATTGAGACCACGGTGGCTGTATTGGCATATGTGAATAAAGTTATGGCCGTCATAGTTGTGACGTGTATATTCATGACGTAGGCATGGATGACGCAGACTTCATGCAAGTAGGCTGGATGAGCTGAGATTCTTGGTGACGTCATGATTTTGTTCGAGAAGGATCTGAGATTTACGACGCAGTCGCAGGGAAACAAGGAATTGTGCTAAGGAAGAAGTTACGCTATTGGACGAAAGGCTCGAACCAATGAATGATAGTTTGGAGGGAGACGGAGATTACTGAAACTACCATATTTAATTACTTTCGGCATGCAGAATTGTGGAAAACTATTTTCAGTTATGGCATTGATTTGGAATTTTGAAGAAATTAATTATGAGTTTTTGAAATTTGAAAATCCGTCAAGTATAGCCAAAGTTAGAACTTCTAGCAATGACGGAGGAACAAGCTATGGAAGGGATGGATACGCCCCTTAAGAAGTTGATAAAAGGCCCTGCACAGCAGAGAGGAAGTTCTCATGTCTCATGTCTCATGTCTCATGGCTCATTTTTCTGATTCTCATATTGTCAGACTTCGAGTTATTCAGTGAAGCAAGTCGTCATTAGCACGTGTGGTAGAGCCCACAGCATCGAACAAGCATTGAGCGTGCAGCAGTACAATTTTACGGTTATTAAAACTAGGCGAAGTTGGAGCGCACACATAAACGAGTCTACAAGATTATCTATCAAGAGTTAGCTACTGCATTTATGCTAATTCAATTGTGCATTACAATATTGAGGCGTGTAAGAAAGTTGAACATTTTCACGAGTATACTTTGGAAGATATTCGCATTTTAAGACTGTAGACAAAAGTGATTTTCTCGACACCTGAGAAGCAATTTTATAATACCACATTCTACGCTACGGCTGACACTTATATTGCAACCGTGATACTGAAGATTACATTTGGTGATACAACGCCACATTCTACAATGGAAATATATAATCTGGCAGTACTTTCGACTATTATTATAACGGAAGTGGAGATGGAAGGCTAAAACTTTAATGCAATTGGGACATATATCAATGGAGTGAAATAGCAGCATGGAACTTCGTTAATCGTCATTCTACAAAAGCGAACATGTAGTGAACATCCAACTACACTCATGCATAGTAATCCATCGCTGAATTACGTCAAATGGCAGTGGAAATATCTTCATACTCCACAATTATGAACATTTCTGCGGAAATAATTGCAATAAACTTCATGGCGAATTTCTACCAGAACTTCAGGGAACTATCAAGAGAGGCCAGGGTGGACCCGGCTCACAAAGAAGAGTTTTGCCAGAAGGATGTCTATCGTCTACACGGAGCAGTGCAATTTCCGGAGGAGGAAGCAGTTCTATTCTCCGAGGGCGCAGGTTCCAGGTTCGAGGTCGGAGCACATCTTTACGGTGGTGAAATGGAACCAACAGCAGTCTTCTTTGGAAATTTTCCTCTAGAACTTCAATCAATAGATAAGGTAGTCGTGAACGTTTCTTGTTTTATTTGAGCCATTTAGCGATATCTGAGCAACCATTTTTCCCATATTTTCTGTCCCATATATTTTGCCCCATATTCTTGCTTGATATTTTTGTACTCAGTACACTTTGATGATTTATGCCTTTTTCTACGATTTACTGAGACATTGTTATGTCATAGGTATATTTAAATAATTTTGGATCAGTTGAGACTGATATTATATATATTCTTTCAGTAATTTGCATATTTTTGTAGTCACGATTTGACTGTAATGTTAACGATTTTCTATGGCAAATTTGAATTCAGACAGCGTGTCATTTTATTAAAGTAATTCTATTCAGTAAATTACTTTGACCAATTTTCTGTCATCCTCAAGAAAGAAGAATGATTTTAGAGCGTTAAAATCTTCTACTTTATCGACGATCTTGGAAATACTAGTCGTTTTATGAATATGATTGCAACATAGACATTTATCGTCAGTTCTGAAATACCATTGCATTATAGACAATTTTATGAAATATGAACTTTGAGTACGATTTATTGAGTACACTATAGTAATGAACATTTGATAGGAGTTTTTCTCAGTTCTAGATTGGAACAATAATGTTTGCATTCCACAATCTAATTGTATTCTATTCGATTATTTATGCAGTTTAGATGAACTTTGATTGAAGATAGTATTTTTATACTGCGATACTTTGATGATATTGATCTCAATTTTGATAGACCAGGGAGGCGTGTCTAATCGTATTTGCTATTAAATTTATTTGTGATTGGCAAATTTTTACTTCATATCGATTCATGAATGAAACCCACGAAGGTTAAATATAATAACAGTTTTTGATACAATTGATGAATATAAGAATTTTTAAAGAGGAACTATGGATGTATAATCGTTAGTTCAGTGGACGTGTAAAAGTCGCTGATGAATAATGCCCTGTAATAAGTGAAGGAGGTTCCCACATTAATATTGATGATGTTGATGAATTTGTAAGTGGAGGTTTTTTGTATGTATTGTGGAAGATTTTGATGCCATATATAATGAGATATATGATGAATTATGGGCCAATTTTGTGCAATTTTGTGCGTTTTGAGCGAGGTATTTTTCCGCTGAGTGTATTGTTCAGGTCCTTTGAAATTTATTCATATGAAGTTACTGTTAAAATTAACAAGATTGTTTAAATAATTTGAGATAACGATTTTAAATGGAGGTTACCGTCACAAATAATAATAATTATTAAATCTTATTAAACCTGAATCTAAAATTTAAATATAACTAACCTTCATTGGTCGATTATATCACCACGATTTAAGTAATTATCAACCGGATAAACGTGTGGTTTAATGTATTTCTAATATAAATAATATAAATAATATAAATAATGTAAATAACTATGTAAAAATCTTTAATAATAATTTGAAACGAACGGGATTAATAGAGGCGTGTATAAATTTTTCAATTGTCGTTTGACAATGTTATAAACAATTTAAAATGTTATAAATAATTAATGAACTTTTTGTTATAAACATTAAACGTTTTCGTTAGTATACTCTAAACAACGCTAGTTCAACAATTGGATTATACAATTAAACAAGATTTGGGATTATTAGAGTAATCCATTGATATTTGAACAGAGCATTTAAAAGATTTGCGTGATAATATTTGAGTTGAGACGTGAACATTTAAAGTGTTTTGAAAAGGAGCTAGGCTCTGAGGTAACTAGCATATGCTAACATTGGATGGACAGGTGCGTCCATTTGACGATGCAAGCATGCGACATGGTGCAGGGTGTATCGCAGGTGGCCAGATAACTGTATGATAGAGGCCAAGGTCATCTACATAGCAGCCTTGCGGTTATAAATAAAATGTGAAGTTCATAAACACGGAAACAATTGCTATATGTCTCGTCCCAGCTCCCTTATCCATTCCAAAGTGCATTATTATTATTACGTTCTTTTGAGCTAGAGAAAGCTGAATTTTTGTATGTGAAGTCTACAAATCCTACAGGAGGACATGGTTACATGGACAATGGCTTCTGATTGCCACGTATATTTTGTTGTTAAATTTTTGTTAAATTATTTTCTTTATGTAAAATAAATTATTGTGCAGTTTAAATTTTCTTGTTTCGTTTTGGTTCATTTTAAATATCGTGGTGGAGGTTATTGTGAGGGCATACTATTAAGTGATCCAGTTGAAAACCCAGACCCGAGATTAAATTGAAAAGGTAAGTATGAACCCCCGTATATTTTGGTGTGTTCCACAATAATTTCTTGTTAACTACTGTGCTCTAATCTCGGTAGTATCTGTCAGTGCCATTTTTATTGATGTAGCTGTGCCGGTGCGATTGATTTTTGGCAATCCGATTGAGGGGGCGGATATCTGACAGCCTACTATCCGGATTATCGGGGACAGTACCTACTGTCAGGCCACGGCCGCCTCCTTCCCTCTTCCTAGCCTATCCATCCCAATCTTACATCCCTTCCCATCCCTCATGAGGCCCCTGTTCGCTTTGCAGGTGAGGCCGCCTGGGCGAAGTGCTGATCACACCTCCCCAGTTGTATCCATCCCGACCAGTGGTGGGTTCCCTCGCTGAGACCGTGGGAACCACCAACCTAGAGGGTAAATTGACTAAATAAAAATAAAATAAAAATAATTTTGTCTTTACAGTTTTCTGAAATAATTATTTTTTATAAAAGGTATTGTACTTAAACATGTTTTTCATCACAGTTTATAAAATTGTCCATAGTTAAAAAAATTTTTGGTTGTATAACATGTGCCTCCTCTCTGTCTCAAACACCTTGCTGTGTGTATCCAGAGCAGAGTGCCGTCCCCGAAGCAGCCAAGATTCAACGTACTTTGAAGTACAGTTCAGTTAATGACCAAGTTGACCTTGACTTACAACTAACGTTCCACAGTTCTAAAAATTATGTTATATATTTGACTTTTCCCCCGATCAGAATTTTCGGTACGGCGTACCGGTGCGTATCACAAATCTAGCCCTGCATACATTCATACATACATACATACATACATACACGCACACATGCATACATACTTACACGCACGCACACACTCCCACTCACTCACAATGTTACATTAAATATAAATTCAATTTACATGGGGTTTTAGTCCCTTTAGAGCCTTCACTTTGCGGCAAAATTGTCGTGGAGGAAGGTCTTTTATTTCACGAGGCAGGTCATTCCAAAATCGAGCTGAGCGATTGTAGAACCCAGATTGATAATCTGTTGTCCTAGCGAATGGAGGAACGACGGTGACACCCTGTGCTCTACGGACTGAGCGATATGACAGCTGAAGGTGGTGAAATGGGGACAGTATAATGGTGCCAGCTAGAAATTACATATGTCATTGATGGAAGTTAATGGTTTTGTCAAAAATTTGTTACCCTGTTTGTAAATGAGTCGCTCTGCTCGACGTTGGACTGCACTTAACTTCCTCATGTTTTCCTCAGTAGTGGGATGCCAGGCAGGGAGTCCATACAGAAGAATGGGCCGTATCGTGGAGAGATACACTGCTTGGGGTGCACGGCTTCTGAATCCTAGAAGATTACGTCTTGCAAATCCTGGAATTCTAAATGCCTAAACGTGTACATTCCACTTCAAAATGCTGGAAATCTGTATTCCCTGCATTCGCAGTGAATTGCACATGGGAAGAATTTAGCCGCTCAGTGAAAGTCTTTGTGCAAAAGGCTGTATGGCCCTACTTATACGGGTATATTTACACTCGTTTAAATTCAAGGTCATCTTATTTACATCACACCACAGTGCCACACCGTCCAGATCTTCCTGTAGTGCTTTGACGTCATCATTATTTTTATGCCTATGTAAATTATTGAGTCGTCTGCATACTGCGCCACCGTGGACGTCTCACAGCTTTGAAGGTCGAGGATAAAAATCATGTACAACAAAGGCCCAAACACCGACCCCTGTGATACTCCTGAGGTTACCACTATGTTCGGCGACTTGGCCCCGCCAAACACGACACGCTGCGTTCGACCTACCAGGAATGACGTCAACCATATAATCAGTTTGTCTCCGATGCCATATTTGCCAAGCTCTAACAAGAGTCTTTGATGAGGCACTTGATCAAAAGCTTTGCTTAAGTCCAGGGCCACACAGTCCACTTGGGAGACGTTAGTCTGATCCAAGGAGTTCTTCCAGTCATCAATCACTTTTGTCAAAAAGAGTTGTACAAGATTTCCCCGGGACGAAGCCGTGTTGGCTTGGATTTAACAGGCCTCGCTCGCTCAGGAATTCCAGTATGTTCTTAGCAACCAGGCGCTCCATACATTTACAGATAACAGACGTTAGAGAAATCGGGCGGTAGATGTCCATGTCTTCCTTGTCACCATCTTTGAACACAGGGACCACGTTAGCATGTTTCCACTCTTGTGGTAGAGTCCCGGTGTTAATGGACTGGTTGAAAAGTGCACACAATGAGGGTGCTAGGGCATCTGCACAGAAGTGGAGGATCCGAGCAGGGATTAAGTCTGGACCTGTCGCGGCATGGGGTCTAGTTCTCCGTAGGCTGTCTCGAACTTCCTGTTGAGTGAAATATAGACTGGCTAGGGTAAAGAGAGGGGATGATGTCCTTGGTAGGAACATTCATTCACTGGTGTCAGGTGGAGAGAAATTATTTTGGAATTTACAGTTGAACGAGTTGGCTATGTCTAGTGGGTTGGATAGAGAAAGTCCGTTATGTTTAAAGCTCTGTGGTGCGGTGTTGCCACTTTTGCTCCGAATGATTGGCCACATTGCCTTGGGATTAAAGCTTAATATGCCCATATACGTACTGTAGGCCTCACGAATTGCAGATTTGGTACTATTTCTAGCCAGCCTATACTTTTCCCACCTGCTGTCACTTGGACACTGTTTCCACTTGTTATAGAGCTGATTTCTCTTTCTTATTTTGGATATAATGTCCTATGAGATCCAAGGTGTTTTTTCATATTTTTAATTGTAACCTTATGGATCACTTCATCGACGCACTGAAAAAGATTTCCTTCCAAGTATGCCAGGTACCATCTATACCTACACTGTTGGTGAGTGAAGGTGTAATGACCGGTAATCTGTCCAGTAAGATATCAGAAAGGAGTTTCCAGTTGGTACGGGAGTAATTGTAAACTGTTCTGGTTTGTAATTTTGGACAGGTTTTTTTGTGGGTAAATATAGCTAGGAGGGCTTGGTGATCACAGAATCCAGGGATGACTTGTAGAGACTGAATTGAGGATGGAGAGTTTGTTATGAAGAGATCGAGGGTTGAACGGGAGGTCTCAGTGATACCGGTAGCTTCAAATATGAGTTGATGCAGGAATAGATCATAGAATGCTGTAAGGAAGTTGTTGGATATAGGATTATTTGGGATAGGAGCGGCATTTCTATTCCATGTGATTTGTAGGTTGAAATCACCAACAATGTAGACAGCGTCATAATTCTCTTGAACGTTTTGCACCCGTTTGAGGGAGAGAATCAGCTCATCATTTATCAGCTGGGACGGTTTCGGAGAGCGATAGACTGAACCGATCAGATATTTACCGTTACAGCATTGAACCTCAACCCTCACGGCCTCAGCGTCAGTTTACAGCTGATGGACGCGAGTTGCATTGTTCTCAGGCTTCACAGAATGAGAACTCCGCCCCCTGAAGTCTGCAGTCGGTCCTTCCGGAACAGCTGGTATGTATCTGGTAACACCTCCCAATCACCTACCACCCCAGAGAGACAAGTTTCACTGCAACACACAATACTTGGATCTAGGGCGGTCACTGTAGCATGAATGTTTTGTTTCCGTCCCGGCCGCGTGATGCTGCGGGCACTGAAGGCGAACAGTGATAAGTGTTTATTTACAAGTTAACTATTCAGGTTATTTACACTATTTACAGTCAATGGGAATATCACTGGTCTTGTTGCACAACGAATCGTTAAACTGCGGCATAGCACATTGCCAACATGTCCATGTTCGCGTGCCTTTTTTATGCACCGGAACTCAGAGGTACTGATTTTAGCACACGTCCTGTGACTCGACATGTTACAATTACTGCACTGAATATATAACTGATTTTTTCGGCCGATTTTTTCGCACATTGCGCATTGCAAAGGTCCAGGGTTGAGTTCTATGTCGCCGCTTAGAGCAAGCGCTAGGCAGCAAAGCGAGAACCCGGCAGCAGGTAGCCTTGCGACACCTACCCTTCCCGCTCGGCCTGGCCGGCTAATGGTGGCCAGCCCCAGAACTTCACTGCCACACCATGTCCAGGAATGTATTGTACATTTGTCACTCACCAGAAGCTTTTCCATAAGGGGTTGATTCTTCAGATCCTGTTCACCATTAACGGTCACAGAATGAACACGTCTTGCCACAGTCACTGCACATTTTACCATTAAAAATACTAAAATTACACGGAGCACACTTCCCTTCATGCAGGCACGCGCCGCCATCTTGCACAGATTTCCAGCATGACACTGAGTTGCCCCTTCCTTGTGCTACCTCTGTACCAAAGGTGGTTTGATTTGGGTTCAGTTGTGTTGGAATTGATATGGGGAGTCGATATGCACACATACATGGCCGCCATCTGCAAACTTTTGGGATGATGACATTGTAGTTTGGTCAAAATATGCTTCCCACATAAAGGTATGCTTCTGAAAAATTTACTAGAGATCAGATAATTAGTTTGGTCGTAATTTGCTTTAAGCCTTTAACATTCCGTCAAGATGGTGGCGATATAATGCATGACACTGAGGTGCTCTTTGCTAGTGCTACCTCTGTACTGTACCCGAAATACCTACCCTTTACCTGCTGGAATCCCTCGATGATAACAGGATCGTAGAACCAGAAAATCCCCGGCTAGAAAAATCCCCAGATCCTACCAACTGGTGAAGGGAGTATTAGGGTACAAGTAAATCCTAACAGAGGTGGCATTAAGTAAAACCAAAGCATAGCGGTGAACTGCTCAAAGAACAGGAGAATCATGAAATTAATCATCTCAGAAGTGTGGGGAACTCTAGAAGTACCTAGCTATGGCGCCTTAATGTGACCTCTTGATGCCTCTGTAAATCATCACACCCCACGATTAAAAGAAATTACCAACTTATTCCACAAATAGGCTGACTAAAGTTCAGTCAGAAATATATGTGAATGGACACACAAAATCAAAACCCTTGAATTAATTTATATAAAATATATGAAACAAAATGCAGCAATTATCCCCATGGACTTGTCTGCATTAACCCTAATCTGTCAAAAAGATTAAATTAATTACACATGGTGATCCCACAATTAAAAAAATCTGAAGAATCACCATGACGGTCCTTCCAAGATTAAAGATATTAATTACGCATAGAATGTTACCCTTATATACATATATACAATATAAATTATTACACTCATAAGTGTAATCGCCATAGGTCTCGTAATTCTGCACCCACCAGGTGTGCATAGTTATAATTTATTTATTGCCTTAGCAATTCAAGTATCATCTGGTCCTCTCTGTCTGTTGCGTTTGATCGATGTAGATGGTATTTATGTCCCTCTGGTCTTGTCTACTGTTCCTGGACATTACGGTTGGCATTGGACTAGTGTAATCTAATTTTCGCAGAAGCTCGTCCAAGCTAGCCAGATCCTTGATCTGAGACGAGATAATCAGTCTCCTTACTTCAACTGGAAGCTCTCTCGATATAGCTTCGATCAGTTGTCCCGTTGATAATGGGGGCTGGAGAAATCTTAGTTGTGCTAATTTCCTTGTGAAGATGTCTGCATAGCGCGTTGGCAGAGTACTCGAATACTTCCTCGAGTATACTTCGGCCCTTAAGCTGTTCTGTGCGTCAATAGACCAAATTCTCATGATTAAGGCCTCTGCAAATTCTTCGAAATCAACGAACGTGTACCTGAAGTCTCTAAACCACTCTAACGGGACTAAAGCTAAGTAGCGTTCCACTATTTTCATCTCTCTATCCCTCGGAACCTGAGCTTCGACCAAGTAATCTCTCAGATTTCGAATGAATTCAATAGGGGTGAATCCGTCTTGGTTATTGAACTGACGAGGTTTATCTTCAAAGTTGCGTATAACCGTGATATTCCTAGGTTGAGTATTCTGACTAATAATTCTGGGATCCATCGTATCTCTTTCAGACTCCTGATTTCTGAATTCGGGCCTTTCTGTCGATCTAAGTACCCTTGCTTCTGGTCTGACATCTCTTTCTTCGTGATCTATGCTCTTTCTTCTATTATGACTTTCCCATTCAGCTATCTCCTCTTTTTCTTTCTCCTCTAAGTCGTTAATGATAACTTTCAACTGCTTTCATACTTCTTTCTTGATATCTTCTTTATACGTTTACAAAACAGCGGTATTTCCTGTGTTTAAACTCTGAAGTTTCCTGGTAATGTACTCCCCCAGTTCAGTAGACTTTCCCTCCTGAATCTGGTTAATTTTATTCACGTCAGTGACAACCTTGCTAATTTGACCTTTTAATGCCTTACTTTCCAGCGTTAATTGTTCCTTATTGTCGACCTGCGTTTGCTGAAGCTGATCCAACCGTTTGCTTAGATCAGTCCGCACGCTTGTTACCTCTTTGCTTAATTCTAGTTGAGTACTAGCAAATTCCTTTTATATATTCTCCGCAACCTCTTTAATATGTCCCTTACTAGATTTGTTCCACTCTTCATTCCATACTACGACATGAGCTTTTAACATTTCGCTTATATCTAGTTCAATGTCATCCTTCAATATCTTATTGTGATCTATTACTTGGGAACGCAAAGAATCCACATTTTCCTTCAGATCACCCAATTGAGACTGAACTGCACCTATGTTTTCCTTACACTGCGTTATAGACACCTCTAGCTCTTTCCTAATTTCATTTTGAAATGTTACATTACTAGACTCAATATGGTTAAGTTTATACTGGATGCCATTAACATTGATATTTACCTTATCGATATTTATAAACATGTTATTGACCTCCGGCTGCATTTTGTTAACATCAGCCTGCACGCCATTTACATCGGTTTGGACATTGTTAACATCCGTTTGAATATTATCAATACTATCTTGTACAATATCAACTTTCGTTTGAACAGTGTCTACTTTAGTCTTAACATCACTTACATCACTGTACAGTGTCAACTATTGTTTGGATCTCCTTGGAACTGACCTGTATTCGCGACATGTTATCATTTGTTGCAGTAGCACTTGTCTGCAATTCTTCTACGGATGATTGTACACCCTGTATTTCCTCTTTTACACTCTCTTTCACACTCTCAGTAACACGACTTGTTATATTTTCTACACTATTTTCCACAACTTTCACAACAACCATATCAATATCATCGTTTCTATCTTTCTTAACCTGCTCCAGATCCTGCTTTGTTTCCTGAAATTTGCGGTTCAAACTCTGAAAATTTACCTTTAAATTCTCAGTCATCTCCTGCTTCAAGTTCTCCTGTAAATTACATTGTACAGATTTCAATTGCTCCGTCAAATACTCCTTCAAATCCTGCTTCAGGTTTTCCTGAAAATCACATTGAACTGATTTCAAATGTTCCTTTAAATTAGTCTGCAAACTCTGCTGCGTCTCGTTCAGCATCCTCTGCACTTCCTCTTTACCCATCATTGCCATTGCAAAATACAAATACAGAAATCGCTGTAGGGACATGTCAAAACAGAGTATGATAACAATATTTGGAACAACAATTTCTACCATGTAATTGGGCATTCATAATGTCTATCTAAAGTCTTAAGTCATAAGACTAGCATAGTAAAGACACTCTTAAATTAATATACTTATAGTTTCGTTCCGCCTGATCGTGTCCTAAATTATCTATACTACCATACTAACATTGAAATTTACCAACGTTTAAACAAGTTAACTATACACTGAACATGGCTATCAAAGTCCATGAGCCGGTCTGAAATGAAATGAATTCAGATCGTAGGTCATTTTCACAGAATTCTAACCTATTTATACCTATCTCAGGTTTTCTAAAAGATTTGATCTGCATTCGAGCGCAATATTTCTAAAAACAACTTAAAACCACCTATGTTTTCGCACTCAATTATCACCTCAATTGGGTTGGCTCTATTTCTTCACTAAAATATGCTCTTACGAATCTCTACAAACCTCATTCGTATCCCCTTAAGTTGGGGCACCATTTTATCTACTGTACCCGTAAAAACCAAGGAGGTACTCGCTGGATATCCAAAGCAATGCTGGATTTTAGAATAGAGAAAGTCCCGGCGAAATGATCTTATCACAGTCCCGCCAGCGTGCTCTCCACCATTATACACAGTATACTAGAAACATGTTATGGATAAAAGAAACTAGCTTTTATACGATAGAGTACAAACTTACCGTCTTTTCTCGGGGCTTTGTTGGATAGAAAGACATCCTGTCTTTTTAGGCTGTTCCATAACACGTCTCCATTTATAGAATAATAAAGGAACACCGAATAAAACGTATAAAAATTTAAATTTATTAATATAACTAGATAACAATCACAAACTACATAACACCCTGTGATAAATATCCATGTATGCCACTGAAGCTCATAAAACTTCTCACATTCATTCTTACATTAAAAATAAAAGTATTCTGCCGTCTACAAATTTAAAAAAAAATCTAGACATTCTACTGGTGCTCCTTTGAGATGAGCATTCCATTTAAAATATTTTACATTCTCTTGCGCGTGCTTGTCAACATAGTTGGACTGGTTATATAATGGCCTGATCGTCAGTCCTTCACATACAGCTGTGAGGACTGGACTCATTTGTTTACTGCTCGACCTTGCTATGAACGGGACTTGCTCGCCCACCACCTGGCATGGTCTATGCTCTGAGCACACACAATGCGAGAGAATGAACTGCGTTAAAGCATCTCGCGTTTCAAACAATAACATTTTACAAAGACGGCTCTATTTAAAGTAATACTGATTTAAACTCATCCATACTCAAAACAATCTTCCTAACACTAGCTACTGTCGTTCATGAGCGACAAAGCCTTCACACACACAATATTAACAATTAAACTCAAACACTCGTATCAAAAACATTCGCTCTTTCAAACTATATTCTAATTCAAAAACATTTAAAAATATTAATAATAGCAAAAATTCAAAACCCTCAATATAAACAAAGAGAAATTTTTATACACTATTTACAAGTGTCTATTGATTCAAAGACTCACTCTTGAGCGATAAGACCATGTTAATATAATTATTATCGCTCATTCCTTATAGTTTTCATTTACTAGGCCTATAACTCTCTATTTAAAAATGCTAGACCACTTCCTGTCACATCAGGTTAATAGACATTATCGGTATACAAATGACCGATCAATTAAGATAAGTTCATTGTTGTTACAATTCCAGTTTAATGTAATTTAATAATGGTTTAGAGAACAAAGCATTATATCTTTTCCCTTCGAAGTTCCGCCTGTAAACGACTTTCGTGTCACAGATCTGATCACATTTAGGAGTCTTCCCTGACTCTCTTATAATACAACAATGCTTATATTATTCAAACCACAGTACTTCATGACAATAAATACGGAATCACCTTCGTATTCCAAACAAATATATACGACAAAAACCTCCGTATATCTCTACTACAAAACTCACATTACTTCAACTCAATTGTTCTCAACAATTGTTCCACAGTACTGGTATAACTTCTTCTAGCATTGACCTTATTGTTCTTACAGACCACTGCTTATCAATGAACAGAAATATCTGTTCTACAATTACATTGGTCGTTCTCAAACGATTATTAAGGGTCATCGAAAATTAATGCCAGCATTTAAAAAATTATAGCACCGAAACCCTTTATGTTCAACGTGTAATTCTTTCACTGAACGCCAACTGGTTAAAGTAAGGTTTGTTTTGGAGGGGACGTGACCTTGCTATGCGCACACTAGATGCGCAGTAGCCAAGGTCGGCCGGGGGCGCGCGGGCCAATGAAGTCCTGACCTCACCCCTTTGGTTTTTTCTGGGGGTACATTAAAAACAATGAGCATGCAGAAAAATCCGGGATTTGGAGCACCTGTGGGAGCGAATTTTTGCCGCAATCTCGACCGTTACTCCTGAAATGATTGCACGTACCAATCCAGCCATTGGGAAAGCCTGCGTTCAATGCTGATGTTGGTGGTCGGCCTGGCCTAATTTTTTTCTCAACAGTCCCTGTTTCCTTAAACTGATTAAACCATCGAATGACAGCTTTGTAATTAGGTGCAGATTGTAGGGCGGTGCAGTCATTGGCGTGCGCGCCCCCGGCCGACCTTGGTTACTGCGCATCTAGTGTGCGCATAGCATGGTCACGTCTCCTCCAAAACAAAACGTACTTTAACCAGCTGGCGTTCAGTGAAAGAATTACAAGTTTAACATTAAGGGTTTCGGTGCTATCAATTTTTTAAATGTTGGCATTATTTTTCGATGACTCTGTATTGATAGATCTTTAATGGTTTACTAAACGAAGTTACTGGAACATAAAACACCATGTCTCTAGACATTTATTAAAAATACACATGTTCCTTTACACTGGTCATTCCTAAAAATATATGCACGGTTGCAATACTATATTGTCAAATAACGTAGTGTTACATTTGTGCGTTAATATTGATCGATCACGACCAGATAACATTTTATCTAACTTTACAAAGGTCGTACGAAATGTCTTTCAATAGATATGTCTCATATAATTTACAATTAATGAAGAGCAAAGCCTTCCTTCAATTCAATATTGGTTTGACATTAACTGAATGAATCTTCAATCTACACAAAGAATATTCATAATAGTTTAACTTCAAGTCGTAATCATAATGAATGTAACTTGCTAGATCGACGAATTGTTTATAATATTAGGTGATATTTCACATTATATCACGCGTAGATTTCTTCTCCTAACTATGTATTCCTCTTGCAGAAAGAGTGCCCAAGTTCATTTTAAACAAAATGAATTTACTGAAAATATCAAAGACAAAATGTCTTAAGTCTGGAATAAAAATCGAAATCGTCGAATAATAACTTCCTTAAAGATTTTTCCAATGGAAAATAAATTTCTCAAACAGCTGACTTCAGTTCAGAAACTGAATCATAAAATAATTTTCCAAGTATAGATGATGAATGACTATCATCCTATACAATCTTGAAGAATAAAACTGAATAAACATGAAATAAATATGGAGAATTGTTGCTCACAAATGCCGTCAAAAATACTCAAACTATAAAATAATGAAAAACATTTCTACTTTAGTCTCGTGGAAAATTGAAGTTCATTGTCGGGTATTAGAAAATACCCAGCTGGATCATTATCCAGGTATGATTTGTTGAAATCAAACCCATTCCACTCCATCGGATAAGAACTGCGACCTCGAGAACGGAAGGATTTCCTTCTCGGCATATTCGTCCCCTCCGGGCATCGAACATCGTTCCTCGAACAATCATCGTGCTTTGTATCTTCTATCTTCTGTCTTCCCGTTGATGACTCTTCAACAGTCGGCATCACTCGAAAGTCCTCCATCATTATCGAGCAATAATTTCTTAATAGCATCATCGTTACAAATAAATTTGTAAGTTGAACATCGATTCACTATCGTAGATGTTAATGTTCATTTGGTTGGTCAATGAAAGTTTATATCTGCTCATAGTCGAGAATAAATGTACATGAAAGTACATTAAATGTACTGGATGGAAATGTACATAATGTATTATGTTGTCTCGGGATTATATCATTCTGGATGTTATAGCTATTCTCGTTGTTCCTTAACGTTGTTCCATGTTGCTATTCACAACCTGTCTCGACATATCCCAATCACGTAATAGTTTTAATCCATCATCTCAGACATACTTAAAATGTCATAAACCAATTCCACTTTATATTGTCTGTAGCCATCATAGTGTCCATATAGAACAAAGGCACAATGTTCATACAATCTCTCTCTACTTACTTATTGCTTCAGCGTTAACTTGCCAGTGTTGAAGTCTCACAGCACAAAAATGCTTCTATCTACGCTGAGATAGTAACTTTCTCTGACAACACAAAGTGTCCTATAACTTTCAAATTCCTCGATGAATTTCCTTAAATTTTCTTATGGTGAAGCCTTATCACTGGATGTATAATGTATACTGTATTTCCACAAAGTCGAACACTTGTTCGCTATTTAACTTACTATCCTCCGCTCAACTTCACTTAGATTTAGCGGGGCTCTCAAAACTATTGGCCGGTATCGCCGCTGTCTCTTGTGTCGCGTAGGTCCGCACTCAATATCGTGTCTACGGGAATGAACTACCCCGGATAACACGTCTTGTAGCTTAGAAGTCAGTCGAGAGAAGAACACTTCTAGAGAGCCGTTCCCCCTTCAACTCGTCTGAAATTCGTCGCCATTTGTGGTCACGCGTAATTATGGGCGCGCACTTCCCTTTTGCGTCATTGAAAGTAGTGGTAATATCTTATTTTAATTTTCTTGAAGTTTTCAATGGAATAAAATTGTTACATAGGGCTTAAATGGCATAGTTAATCACATTAACTAGGTAAAAATCCATATCTGCTTCCATAAACCCTCCTCTCATTGGCTGTAAGCATATATCCGATGATATATTTTATAACAATTAACTGGTAATATTTCGCGGTATTTCCTTGTTGCTAGGCACTTTTCAATGATCGAGAATATTCTGGGGCGTCTCTGATCACGTGATGGGTTTCTCCCACTGCCTGAGTTCGCTAACAAAGCTCTCTTGAGCCAACTTCCAAGATTTATCTTGCAAAGTTAAACTGTATCATGAGCTCGGAAAACAACGTCATTTTCATCATGAATCATCCACATTTTGGAGCACAGTACCTAACTTAACCCTACAAGGACCAAGGTTTGGTTGTTACACAGAGGACCAAAAGAGGGAGGGGGCTTCTGAGGACCATTCTAAAAAATATGTCATAATTGCGGATTGTTCTGAAATAAATTATGAAACACCATTTCATGAATACTTTTAGGAAAAACTTGTAAAAATTTTTACTATAAATTGAAATTAAATCCAGCCAAATATGTATTACAAACACAAATCAAACACAAAATGCAAGCGTTCTAAACAGATTTACATTATTTTTTTCATAGTCGGCAATCGAACTCGGAACTCGTCGATGAAAGTCATGCGTGCCGAAACACAATATCTTCTTTTTTGTAGTCTGAGACATGTGAATCCCATTCTCATTGTCTCAAAGTTAATTTATTGTCTATTATGTATTAGTCCTATTTGATTTAAATTGGAGCGCGACGCGGCATATGAGTGCCCTACATGGCCCTCAGAGTTCTCCACTCTTCAGGGACCATCGGTCAGTACTTGTGAAGTTGCCGCTAGAGAGTGCGCCAAGCACGTGTCTCGCTTCTTCATAATGTAGCCCCCGAAGATTCCTAACGTGAGTCATATTTACTCCTGGAAGTCACATAAAATATATATCCGTTTCCACCCAATT
The DNA here is from genome assembly GCA_946902985.2 of Meconema thalassinum. NCBI lineage: Eukaryota > Metazoa > Arthropoda > Insecta > Orthoptera > Tettigoniidae > Meconema > Meconema thalassinum. The sequence continues at coordinate 129,913,445 of OX336391.1, read as the reverse complement.
AATAGTTTGGTGTCGTGTGCATACAATTTCAAATGTGACATTGTCGTGCTCAAGAAGGCACTTCTGATTGGCTATCAAAAATAATAAGAATCGGGCGCATATTGACTGTCTTTTATTTTTCCGCCATGTTGTGACAAGACTCCGTTCTGAGATTGTATAAGAACTAGACGTATTTTGTGTCGTCAAAGGCGGGGGAAATTTCCCCTTGCCTGAGGAATGGGAATTCTATGTGATTTATTGCAGAAAACGAGGAGGGTGGATTTAGTCAATTTTCACAGTTATCGTAGTTGAAGAAAAAATATTCTACCCTGGATATGAAGAAAATGGAATGTAATGATGAAGTTGCTCATGTGCAGTGTGTGAAAATGTAAGAAAATGTGTGTTTTAAAAATCTTATTTATGTAGTTTTGGATTTTAATTTAATTCTGCTGTGCCCTGAAGCTATCTAAGGAAAATGTATTGATTTTATTATTTTGTTCGATTCTTTTAGGGTTTCCCTCGTGAAAATGTAGAGTTTTGGGTCGATTGCTTTTGAAAGGGTACTGAAAAGAGTTGAATTGAGGTGAGGAGATATATACAAGGTTTGGTTATGGATAGTACGAGGATAGAAATGGACTGTATGTATAGAACACGAGGGAGGTAGCTGATTCATATCACTGGATCTCTGTGGAATTATTACTACAATATATTTACACAACTTAAATAAACACGTCATACACGATAAGAAAACACTCCCTACACATATTTACACACACAAGAAACACTGAATGTAGGTGTTTGTTACACCGATTACGCCATTGTCTAACATCACGCAACCAACCGTTACCGCTCTCACCCAGAGACACACTGTCTTACTCTCCCCCCGGCAGGGAACAACTTAGCAGGTATGCTGCCCCCTACAGCGAGCAATGGAGTTACGATGAGCACTGTCCTAATCTGACATCTGGTGGGGCTTGCTAAACTTGAAGTAAGATACAATGTTCAAACATGCCGCCCGCCAAAAAAGGGTTAAACACTTTTTTCCAAACACAATGTAAAATAAACAAACATGAAGATAAATACAAAACAAGACACACTACGTTCAGATATCGTCGCCTTCAGAAGTGGGGAGAGGACAAGTTTTGTAATTGGCCTTTTGAATACTCCAGTAGAAGTACGGATTGTGGCGACGCGTACTAGTCCATCAGCGGCAGGGTGGACCTGATCGATCACTGCGAGCTTCCAGCACAGTGGGGGGACGTTGTCTTCCTTGGCGATCACTAATGTGCCTGGCTGCACATTATTGCTTGGTAGTGTCCATTTACTCCTCTGCTGCAGGTGGGAGAGGTAGTCTGCTGACCACGCCTTCCAGAATCCTTGGAGCTGCCGTTGCAGTTGCTGCCATCTAGAGAGTACATTGAGGCGTACATTACTCAGATCTGGTTCGGGAAGGGTAGTGATAGGTCTTCCAATTAGAAAGTGACCTGGGGTGATAGCAATAATGTCGTCGGGATCATCGGCTAGGGGGACTAGAGGCCTAGAGTTTAGACATGCTTCGATTTGTGTTGTGAGTGTTGCCAGTTCTTCAAAGGTAAGGTATGCCGTGCCCATCACTCGTCGAAGATGATGTTAGAATGACTTGACGCCAGCCTCCCAAATACCTCCAAAGTGCGGAGCCTGTGGCGGAATGAAGTGCCACTGAATGCCTTCAGTGCTAGCGAAATTTGAGATCTCTCGTTGGTGATGTTCTTCGTCGAACAATCTCTGCAGTTCCCGAAGTTCCTTGTCTGCGCCTACGAAGTTTCTTCCGTTGTCCGAATATATGTGCGCAGGTCTTCCTCGTCGTGAGATAAAGCGTTTGAGAGCAGCAAGAAAGGCTTGGGTAGTCATGCTGCTAACAATTTCCAGGTGAATAGCCCTAGTAGCCATACATACAAAAATTGATACGTAACATTTAACTCTTGCGCTGTTTTTACGAGATCCTGATTTTATGTACAGTGGGCCAGCGTAATCAATCCCACAGTGAACAAATGGATTGGCAGGTGATGCTCTGTAGTTCGGCAACTGACCCATTAGTTGCTGGGCATTTTTTGCCTTGAGCTTGTGGCAGATGAGACAATGGTGTATTATCTTCCGAATGGTATTCCTTCCATTTGGTATCCAGTATTGCTGGCGAAGAGAGGAGAGTAGCAGTTGGCACCCAGCATGTAACATTCGTCGATGTTCGTTCTCGATGATCAATTTAGTTAGATGGTGACTTGGGGGCAAGATTATTTGATGTTGTTGGTTGAAAGGGAGCTCCGATTGTTGTAATCTTCCACCAACTCGAAGAAGTCCTTGATCACATAGGAATGGATTAAGGGATATAAGCTTGCTCTTCTTACTAATTGCCCTTGTACTACGAATAGCATGAATCTCTGCACCATATGCTGATGCTTGGATGTACCTGATACATGCATATAGTCCTGAACGTAACTCTTGAAGGTCTAATTCACCAGTCTTCCTTTCCGTATGACGAAGTTTGGCGTTAGCTGCAAATCTGAGGCAGTAAGCTGTCACTCTCTGCAGACGTGCAAGTTTAGAGAATCGCTGCATGAGCTCATCCTCAGGTTGAACCGCCACGAGACTGACCAGAGGTTTCCGCTGTTCTGGGATGTCCTGGGTATCCGCAGAAGGGGTTGAATTAGGCCATGATAGAGTGTCTTCCGCAAGCCACGGTGGTCCATTCCACCAAAGTGACTTAGCAATAAGGGCGTCTGGAGTGAGTCCCCGTGAAATCAGGTCGGCAGGATTGTCTCCTGAAGGGACGTGCTTCCAATCTGCAATCGATGTGCTGTCCTGAATCTCCGAAACTCTGTTGGCAATAAACGTTTTCCACCGTATGGGTGATGCTGCAATCCATGAAAGAACGATCGTCGAATCTGTCCACAAATGGATGCTGCTAATGGTCAAATTTAACACCGATGTTACCCTCTTGAGATGACGAGCTAGCAGCAGTGCTCCACACAACTCGAGACGAGGAATGGAGACCCTTTTTAGTGGGGCGACCTTAGATTTAGCGCACAGTAGCCTTGTGATGCGCTCACCCTGTTGGTTTTCCGATCTTATGTAAATGCAACATCCGTATCCTTTCTCAGACGCATCTGAAAAACCGTGCAGTTGAATGTTAGTGACAATGCCCTTCGTTAGCACTAGTCTGTCGATACGAATTCGGCTGACAAGAGGCAGCTGATTGTGTAGATGTTCCCAGCGCTGAAGCAGTTCTTTAGGTAAGTTCTCATCCCATCCTAAGCGAAGTTGCCAGAGTTGCTGCAGGAAATACTTGCAGGAGATGATGAATGGGCCCATCAGTCCCAACGGATCGTATATTGATGCTATGACTGCAAGTACCTTTCTTTTTGTAACCGGTCCGTTGAAGTTAGTAATCCCGGTACCATTCACAATCTGCAGCTGATCGTTGGCAGGATGCCACAAGAGTCCTAACGTCTTAACGTTATTTCCGCTATCGAGTTGAAGGGGCAGCTGGGCTTCTCTGTATTCTGGAGGAACAGCTTCGAGTAGTTGTGGATGATTGGAGCACCATTTTCGAAGTTGGAAACCTCCCCTTTGAAGGAGATCGATGAGTTGTTCTTGAGTTCGCAGAGCTTCCTCGAGGGTTTCCGTCCCAGACATGCAGTCGTCCACATAGAAATCTCTCTGGAGAACTTCTGCTGCCTTGGGTAAGTTGCGCGACTCCTCAATGGCGAGCTGCTGAAGGCACCTAGTAGCGAGGAAGGGTGCTGAAGCTGTTCCGTACGTGACAGTTTTTAGCCGGTAGTGTCTTATGTGTTCCTCCGGCGATCGGCGCCATACGATTCTCTGAAGGTTGCAGTCACGATTATCAACATTTACTTGTCGATACATCTGGCGAATGTCTGCTGTGAAGCACACTTGGTGAGTACGGAATCTTGTAATGATCGACCAGATATCTTGCTGGATGGTCGGCCCAATTCGGAGTATGTTGTTGAGTGATTTCCCGCTCGTAGTGGCGGCAGAAGCATCAAACGCCACCCTCGTCTTCGTAGTAGAGCTTGCCTCTTTGAGGACTGGGTGATGGGGCATGTAATAGCTATGCTCATTAGGGTGCGACGTGTCGATAGCCTCCATGTGTCCCAGAGCTTCGTATTCCTCCAGAAAGTTCACGTAGTCATTCTTGAGTTGGGTGTTTCTACTTAATCGTCTCTCGAGATGATGAAGCCGCGACACAGCCAATGGGAGCGAGTCACCAAGCTCTGTAGAGTCCTCACGCAGTGGAAGCTGTACGGTGAATCTTCCGTCAGCATCTCTCCTGGTGTTGGCAGTAAAATGTTTCTCACACTCCAGGTCGTCCTTTGATCTGATTGGCTGATTGATATCTTCTAATTCCCAGAAGCGTTGAACTAGATGGTCAAGGGAATTGTCACTCGTGGTGAAGAAGGACTGTACGGTCTGCGAAGGTGCTTCGGCCGTTCTGTCTAACTGAAAACGCCCTGCGAGAATCCACCCGAATTCTGTGTTCTGGAGGACAGGGTAGTCACCTCGTCTCATTTGTCTTTCCGGTCGAAGAAGCTGAAAGAATACCTCTGCACCTATCAGCATGTCAATTCGCCCAGGTTGGTTGAACGTCGAGTCGGCTAGAGGTAGCCCTTCGGGAATACCCCAGTCAGCGAAATCAATGTAAGATCCTGGGAGATCAGCAGAGATTCTTGGCAACACAGCACAGTTAATTTCTACTTGGTATTCACTGTGCATGGAGTGAACATTAACGGTAGCACTGTGACGAGATTCTGTAGTAGCGTTGCTTATACCTTGTATTGGTATTCGGTTTCGAACCTTCCGTAAGCTGAGCCGTTCTGCACAGGCATTTGTGACGAAGTGTGCCTGGCTACATGAGTCTAGGAGCGCTCTACAAGTTTGCAGCCTTCCATAGCCATCACGTACCTTAACCAGTGCAGTGCAGAGTAGTATCTGGGTCTGAGGTTTTGCCTTTATCGAACAATACGTGGCTGAAACCGATTGTTGCTGGTTGACATCAGTGCCGCTGTGTCTTGCAGGTGTGGCTTCCTGCTGCCTCCGCGTGACAGGTTTATTGGTTCGATGAAGTAGGGTGTGATGTTTCAGGCCGCATGAATAACAGGAGCCCGAAGCACAGTTGCCAACAATGTGTCCAGGCCTTAGACAATTTGAACACAATTTATGTTGTTTGACAAAGTCCATACGTTGTTGGATACTGCTGCCAGAAAAACCTAAACATTTGTATAGAGGATGAACACCATCACAAAATAAACAATTATTGCCAGTAGAGACATAAACCTGTCTTACTGGTTTAGTGTGTTTGATGTCAGTAACATGTCGTGGGTGGGAGGACACCACTGGTTTGGAGGTCTGATTTGAGTTGGTTAGTTCAAGGGCATGGCATCTGTCTTCTAAAAATCGACATAATTCATCTAGTCTTGCAAATTTCAATTTTGATGACGTCAGCTCCCATTGTTTTCTGCTGACCTCATCAACTTGTTGCAGAATCAACTGTGATATGAGCATTTCATGTAAAGGAATGTCAAGTTCAAGTGCCTCAATTGCATTCAGATTACTTGGAACTTGATTTAACAGTGATCGTATATCTGTGGATGACTCTTTGCTTACAGACGGAAGGTTTAAAAGTTTCTTAATGTGAGACGTTGCAATGAGCTTAGGGTTGTTGTACCTTTGACAGACTGTCTGCCATGCAATCTTGAAATTTGTGGTTGTTATGGGAAGATTCTTAATTTGTTCATGTGCTTCCCCTGTAAGTGAAGATAACAAATAATGATACCTTTGGATATCTTCAAGTGAGTCATTGTTTATGACCAGACTGGTAAACGTATCAGAAAAGTGTCGAAAATCAGTAATGTTACCCCCAAAAGATGGCAATTTAATAGTTGGCAGTGCGAGTTCTCTTTTGAATGGACCAGAGTGGGAATGAGTGGCACCACTGGAAAGGTTGCCTTGTCTCAACCTTGATTCTGCACTCTCTTCTATCAGTGTTGTTATTTTATCTACTACATCATAGTACAATAATTCGAAACTGTCACGATCTTCACTATGATCCTCAGTTTCATCCTCCAGTTCTAACTTGTCTTGCGCATTGTCATACTTTTCTCGTATTCTGGGTAGATCGTCTAGTCTGGCCTTAATTGCATTTATACTTGATCCTGATTTGAAGTTAACCACAAAGTTATGCACGCGTGTGATGCTGGCTTTCGCTAGGCCTCTAGTTTTAACAAGGAGTTGTTTTTCTTTGGAATCCATGGTGGGAAATAATAGGAATCAGAAACTGAGTATGTACTTACTGAAGCTGCGGTGTAGAATATCGAAGTTGGTCTGCGTGGCTGTCGTATAAACTCCGGCGCTGACAGGAGATTACTGGTTGCTGTAGACTGGAACCAAGATGACGACATACGAAGTGGATGGGGCAAACATTGCTGCCATCGGAAGCTGTAGTATTCCTTGCCGAGATGGTTGCTATCGGAAGCCGTTTATTCCTTGCCACGATGGCTGCTATGATGCTTCAGTCCCGCTAAAATACACGTGCTAATATCACATTAACGAAGATTCCACAGACATCCGGCCCGTCGAGGACCATGAAAAGAGTTGATTTGAGGTGAGGAGATATATACAAGGTTTGGTTATGGATAGTACGAGGATAGAAATGGACTGTATGTATAGAACACGAGGGAGGTAGCTGATTCATATCACTGGATCTCTGTGGAATTATTACTACAATATATTTACACAACTTAAATAAACACGTCATACACGATAAGAAAACACTCCCTACACATACTTACACACACAAGAAACACTGAATGTAGGTGTTTGTTACACCGATTACGCCATTGTCTAACATCACGCAACCAACCGTTACCGCTCTCACCCAGAGACACACTGTCTTACTCTCCCCCCGGCAGGGAACAACTTAGCAGGTATGCTGCCCCCTACAGCGAGCAATGGAGTTACGATGAGCACTGTCCTAATCTGACATCTGGTGAGGGCTTGCTAAACTTGAAGTAAGATACAATGTTCAAACAGGTACCATTGTTGTTTTCTTTATTATGTAACTTCCCTTTTGTCTTAGGGATAGTTAAGTTATTATAGATCCTACTTATATATTTATTTTACGGTCGCCCTTTATATTTTATTCTTTAATTCAGATGTTAGCCTAATTTCGTCGATAGTTTTCTCTTCTCGATCCGAACATTAAAAAAAAGGAAAAAATTAAAATTTTAGCAATGATATGCAACTTCATCTATTCCTTATTTTATGTATCTCACTGAGGGTTTTATTAACGCAATTATTTACTGCTATTCTTTCTTTAAAAACCGGACTGTGACGAAATTCAACTGCTTGCTTTCATTGTATTTGTTTAACCCTATTGCATTGTGGTAGTTGCCTTTGGTCTTCGTTTTGTGTCGGTAGTAGACAGACCTGTGTATGTTATTGTTGTTCGTGAAAGATTTGTTTTTTATGTTTAATACCCTTGTGTATCTTTCGTGTATTGTAAATTGTGTAAATATATACCTAATTGTGAGCCGACCGTCATATTATGTTGTTTCCTGTAAATTTAATTTTTGGTATTTGTGTCTTAGTTTGAGCACGTGGGCTTGTAGACTTTATGTCCAGTCAGTGATAAGAGATTGTCGTTGTCTCAATTCTTTTCTTAATTTCGTAATTTAAATTTAACTTCAATTATTACTGTAAGGTAACTGTTTAACTTTTTGCTCTTATAGCCTGCATGTAAGATATTGCTTGTAAACTTGGTCTTGACCTTAAGATACTCGATGTTCCTCAATGAGACGAGGTAGGTATATACAGGGTTATTATTATTTTTTGTTGAGTTGATGCATTCCTTATATTCTGTATGTTTATTAAATGTAGTTTCTAAAGGTTTTTCTCATTAAATGTTTTTACCTTTAAACTAACACAAGTGTTATATTTTCACTAGTAATACTTTCGGTGGGTAACTGGGGGACAGCTGTAGTGAACCCGAGGGGGTCATGCTGACTGATATCGAACGTGGATCTCAGAGACTGTGATCTCAGTATAAAGGTTCCACCAGGGAACGAACCCGAGGTCTGTTGAGGGAGTTTCATTGTAAAAACCCCTAGAGAAAAGTATATATTTAATCACTGGTGTGATTTCAGTTGATAAGGACATTATTTATTAAAATAATGCAAGGAAATTGAGCGGAATACAGCATTATTGGACTACTTGGAGTAGGCTATGCTGGACTTGGAGCACAGAAAGTGCAGAGTTTGACGTTTTACTAATAGGCCCAGAATAGTAGGAGGAGACCCTTGGAGCCACGTCAATCTTACTGACCTAGTTATGTCGTCTGGAAGAGGTTGGGGGCTTGAATAATGACCCAGATTTTCCCCGACTGAGAATAGGACGAAGAAGAGTGGGGAGAGATCCCAAGGAAAATCATTGATTACTCGTGATTGGAGTAACGCAATGACATGAGAGTTGCACACAGGTGAATCTTTAGCCAGGAGGCTAATTTTAGAGCCTTGAATCTGCGAAATTGACGCATATTTAATGGAGTGCGGAAGGACATAAGACTATGGTTGTTCGCGGCTGGGTTTGACGAGGTCGCCAGGGATTCCCAGTGAAACAGCGTCCCCACGCTATGGAGAAAGGAATTAATATTAATTAATTGGCCGAGCGACCCTTCAGCACGCAGATAGTTCTGGGATTAGTGAAGAAAAAGGAACCCGATGAGCATGGTTTCGAGACCAGAATCATGCTGGGAGAGGAGTCGAGGTAGCGCGGGAAATTTTAGCTCTACTTTTTGTGTGATACCGATATAAAGGAGTCGATCCTTGGCAGAGCACAGTCGTCGCTACACAGTTTTTGTCAGACAGTCAGAACACAGTTGTCAAGCAGTTGTTGAGGCGGAACGTATGTCGGTCCGGCTCATGGAAGGACGCTCAAACAAAGACTTGTACATTTGAGTGAACCATTATATTCACCGCACATCGTAATGCACCAAGTGAGAAGATAATAATGTATAGTCAGAAATTAATAAGAAGTACGGTAATCAACGAACTTTATTGTGTGAAATGTGTATTACCGAAGGCAAGGAAGGAGGCCCGGACTTCGATTGGGGAAGCCGTGCAGTAAAACTTTAGAAGCTTTTATTAATGACAGTCGTGCTGCAGGTGTAGTCGGCAGTACGAACAATGGTTTGTGTTCACTTAGGAAGCACCGTGTGAGATAAGTTGCAGAACTATTGAATAATAATCTGTGTAAAAATTATGTACAATGTTAAGCGCAATGTATAATATATTGACTGATCATACATGTCTTATTACGCTGGAATGCGCTGGGAGAAACTTTACGAAGCATTTGGTAATGTCTTAAGAATACCAAACAGTAACGCTCAGGACGGAAATTAGCATATTTATGCAAAGCAGGAAGCTTACCGTAGGATTATTGGTAGACTGTTGGTGAATTCCGAGGGCAGTTGAACCAGACTTTCAATCAGGAGTTGGTAGGAGCACGGAAGATGCCGTCGACACCTGCAATTTTGATATCTTTGCTAGGGAATTTCAACCAATGAAAAGTGTAAAATGTGACGCGTGTTATGTATAAATCATATGTGAAATGTCTTTTAAATTAATGGTTTAATAAGTGTTATAAAGTGTCATGTGTTTTGGGAGCAATAGCTTCTTTATAGAAATGCAAAGTGTCGTGTGGTTAGTGGAAGATATGTATCATAAAATGTGTGTATTCAAGATGCAAATGTCGCACTAAATCTGCATATGGCAGGCGACCCGGAAGGATATGAGTGGTTGGAGCCACCATGATGAGCCGATATATGTGAGTACCCCACAAATTATGTTTATGTAGAAGTATAGGCCACTGCATGTAATGTGATTTCAGAGTTATAAAGATGCCAGTAAGAATCAGATTAGGAGATAGACCCTCCAGGTTTAATCATTATTGTGTTGATTTTAATAGAGTTGAGATGTTATTTTGCATCAGTGAGTGGATTAATCGTTACCACTATTAATTAAAATGGCAAATCAGTTATGTAAACGAAACGAACACGGTTGTTCGATTTTTAAGAGGATTAGTTGTGTCGGATTTTGGTAATTTATGTCAGTGAGAATAATAATAATAATAATAGTGAATAAATAAAAGTTATGAATGAATGCATCAGGCAAAATGTTGTAAGCAAGAAATAGTTACGCTAACGGCAAGACTTATCGATCTAAGCAGTAAGATTATACAGTAAGATTACATTACGGGATTAAGAAAAGAATTTAATATCAGAATATATTGTATTCATGGGAATATAATTATGCCAGGAAATGGAAGAGCTTTCTAGTGAATTGAATTTGCAGCTTATGTAAAAGCTTATAGAGTAATTGATAGATTTCTCTTAATAAATATAGGACGAAGGTCATAACATTAGGTTAGGAACCAGGTGATATATTCGACGTATGAAATCTCGTATGCCGTGGGCATACTGGGAGATATGCATTGTGCCAGAGTGTAATTAGTGTTTGGACCCTAACTCTGATGATGGATATGGAATGTTCCGGGTTCGAATCCCGTGATAGGTGAGAGGAAAACGATGGACACCTTTGCACTCTATCTGATTCCCCGAGAACTTATTATCGAGTGATTCGGCTCTTTTGAAGCGAATCTTATGACGGCAGCATGTGTGGCTGACCGCAGCATTTATTTAAGATACCGGTTACCTACTAGACCAATGTTTTATGAACCTCGTACCTTCATGTTGAAATGGGCCTATTTGGTGCCAGTTATTATTATCCTCAGGGTAGGAATAAATGTTAAAGCTCATCCAGTACCTGTTTGCATAATATTCAGTTTAAATCCATTGGGATATGTGTGTCACTGGGACCACAGTATTTGTCATGTAAAATCTTATACTGCTTGGGGAGAAAGCCATGAGACAGGAAACGAGGGTCGAGGTAATTTTGGAACCTCACTCCACTCCTATTGTATACAGGCCGCTCGGAAGAGGATTGGGCCGTCAAGCGAACCGTGAAAGAAGGTTTATAAAGGGCAGATTTTAGACCCTAGTTGTAGTGTGAAATGAAATATTGTTATATTGAGTAATGAAGTCATGTGGCTTAAGAACACATTGATAATTATAGATCACCCTGATGGTTCATGATTTTAGCTATCTAACGAATGGTTAGACGTTGCATTTGTACTGTCACTGACAACTTTTTCAGAAGTTGGTTACTCGAGGCCACAGGCTACGCGCGCAAGGTAGTTTAATAGTACCATCCGACACAGCAATAACTAACGTTTTTAAGATGAAATCACAAACGGCATGCAGTGGATCTATATAAATAGAGGAAGTGTAGGGGTAGCTTACATAATTATGGAGTTGCACGTAGACTGCTGTGCATCACCAGAATAGGCTAATGCATGTAAAGCATTTGGTGGAAGGAGAAGGATCAAACACACACGGTACACATAATTGTCAAATTAAGACGAGGTTTAAGGAATAAGTAATTTTGTGAAATTAAAGAAGTCACATTGTATGACAGTAGTATTAATGTACAGTTTGTTTCTGAAGTTGTATGTGCATCAGCGCACTAGAGTATTTTGTGAAGTTGATATAAGGGTAAAGGTTTGTGTTATGATATGATTTTATTATGATAATAGTATGTTCATATTAGTGGATTGTGGAAGTAATTTCTGTTTTTTTTATGGTTGTGGGGATTGTTTTGTTTGTTTGAAGCCATGATTTTATTACTGAATTAAAGTTTTAGAATAGAGTTGTGCCTTATCATTGTAAAGTTGATACCTTTTAGCCTCAAATCCAAAATATGCAACTGCTAAATGGGGGAACGGTACACGCCCGGGTCCTGACGCTAGCTGGAGGCGGAAGCATATTTTCCATCGAGATTACTCACATGGGTACATGGAATTTGATGTCCTATACAGTGATTTGAGCTATAGGTACAACTAAAGTCGGTCTAGATCTAGTGCACACAACTCTATTAAAGTAACAATTAACATGAAGTAGGGGATGACCGCGCCTAACCCTAGCTAAGCTCCGATACGAACAATATAAATTTTGATAAATTACTTTTCTTTTATCATGAGCTCTCTCTCATATCTTTTATCATGTCGCCCGTGTGTGGGGCAAAGCATGACGACTATTACATAAACCCATAGATTTTTATGGTATTTCATGGGGAAACCATAGTAATTGTTGTTTTTTTTTTGCCTCAAACTGTGTTTGAGTGATTTTTGAGTTCAGTAGTCTTTTGATGTAACGCAGAATCTCTCTATTGAGAAGAGAATTACCCAAAGGTACGAGAGCTACATACCAGATCCACAATTTATCATAATATTAACAGGTTTTGTACGATTTTACAATGTGTGTACAGTGTTCGATGTTTCTCTTCAAAACATATCCACACATTTTTCCAGGAAGCCTGCCTGCATATTAAAGTGTATTATTGTAAGAATGGCTGGCACAGAGGAGATTTTGCAGGTTATTGCAGGGTTAAGACTGCATTTTGATGCTGTTAACGAGAAAAATAAGCTGGAAGCCAAGGCTTTCCAGAATGAAATAAACACTCGTTTAGATGCCAATCAGGAGGCAATTAATGCAAATCAGGTTGCAATGAATGACAACCAGGTTGAATTGAGTAAGCGGTTAGATGCCAATCAGCTGGCAATTAATGCAAATCAGGTTGCAATGAATGCATATAAGGTTGAATTAAATGATAAGTTAGGTCAAATGCAAGAGGTAATTAAGACCGAAGTAACAGAAACTGTTGTAAGCATTGTATCAGAAATGCAGGTTAATACAGATAAACGTTTCGAGGCTATAGAAGCCAAGCTCGAAAGTAATTTACAAGAGTGTAAGCATGCTCAGGATGAAACCAACAGTAGGTTAGATGCGCTGTCTAATGACATTAAGGATATTCACATCCAAAATGAGGCGAATCTCGAACGCCAAGCGAAACAGTTTTCAGAATTTACGAGAACGGTAGATCGGAGGTTAGAAGAGAACGACTCTAAATGGGACCAGAAATTGAAAAGCTATGCTAGAGCAATTAACGGTGATCTCAAGAAACAGGATCAGAACATATTAGATCAATGTCAGGAAATAAGCGAGATTAAGGCTATCGCTAATGAAAGTAAAGAGCTGGTAAGCAACGTGAAAGGTCAGATGGGCAAAGTTCATCAAGAACTGGACCAAGTTCAAAGTGACATTGTTGTAGTTAACAAAAGACAGGAGGAGAATAGAGGTGAGATCATCAAGGTCCGGAATGAATTGTCAAAGGTCAATGGACACATTCAAGAAGAAATTAAAGGGCTGAGAGAAGAATTCGAAGTAAGAGAAGGCCAGAAGACAGAGGCAAGCGACAAGACCCTTGCTCAAATTAAGGAAGATGTAGAGGATGAAATCTCCCATATCAAACAAAGCCTGAAAGAAGACAAGAAGAAAATATTTCAAGTGGCCGAGGAAAATCGAGATAGACTTATCAGGATCGAGAAGGAGGTAATTACTCGACTGGAAAGAGCGGAGATGCGCCACAATCAAATGGAGACTAGGATAATCGTACAGGAGGAAACCCTTATGAAGGCTCCTAAGTCAAGTGAAGGCAGCATGGAAGATATGAGGAAAACAAGGTGGGCAGACTTAGAAACCCAACCTATAATCAGGAATGCTACAGGCCCAGGCGAAAGTCCTTATATGACGCCAGGTGCACCAGTTGCAGCATCAACGCCACATGAAAATGCTATGCACACCCAGGTGATAAACGTAATCAGGGCAAGCGAAGAAAAACCAAGGAAATTCTCAGGTAGCCACTGCAATATGACACCAAAATATTGGTTGAAGGAAGTGTCTGAATATCTGAATGATGCGCGGATACCACCAGAGCGCAGGCTACGAGCCATTGAGAAACTAACAGAGGGAGAATGTGCATTATTTTTTCGCAGTTTCCGGTATACTTTCGATACTGTTGAGGAGTTTCGAGAGGCATTTTTGAAACGGTACTGGGATCCAGCCACACAGCAAAATTTGAGATTGGATTTGTATTCTAAAAGATACAGCACCAACAACCAAACGAAGTATGCAGAATTTTTTGTATCGCAGATGTGTCGGTTCAAAGAACTGGATCAAAAACCGATCGAGTTGGAATTATGTATTGCTATCGCCAAGCAGCTTCCATACGAGATCCAAAGACTGCTAATCTCGGCTAATACGAAAACTGCTATAGAAATGGAGACAGTTCTTAGACAACTGGACCTCACAACAGCCAATACGATGCGTCAGAGTCGAACCGTGGAACAAGTACACGTGACCATCACGCAGACTGACCAACATCAAGCTCCAAGGAACAACAAAGCTACGAGCACTGAAACATTAGATTCCTACGGACGGCAATGGGAACAGGAACCCAGAAGATGGCAGCCGAAGTACAAAGGGAATGCTAGTAGAGGAGGAAGAGGCCGAAAATCGTGGAATGAGCAGAATACCAGGGGTAGACCGTACCAAAACAATGGAGGTATCAATGGCCAAGAAGGCAACAATAGAAATTGGAGACCCCAGGAAAGAAAAAGTAACTTCGATGACGAGGTAGAGGAACGATATCACGCTTCATTGCGATACCTCGAGGAAAGGGGAGATGAGCCCCAGAAACAACAAGTCCGCTGGCAAGAAGTTATGCAAAACAGGACGTCGCCAGACAGATATGGTGATGGAGCTAAGAGTTTGGAGCTACAGCGCAGCGAACAGGAGAGAAGAAACTCCAAGGGGACGGGCGCTGAAGAAAAAAACGCCAAAATTAGAAGAGTTTGAGACTGATGGATGGAAGTCAGTTAACATCATCAATTGGATAGCCAAACCAGAAGAGCTAATCGAGGATACAGGAGCATCACAGGTCATGGTCAAGAGAGAATTGCCTATTATAATAGTAAGAGTGGCAGGATTGAAAATAAGAAGTCTGTTAGACACGGGTTCAACAGTGTGCCTTATGACACAAGCTTTATATAATGAAATAGCCCAGAGAGAGAATGTTTTGAAAATACCGATCTCTAGTGTCAAAATAAAAGGGGTAATTCCAGACAGAACGATGATATGTAAATATCAGGTATTCCTAGATTTACAGATAGGAGACTCTATTTTCCCACAGAGTTTTCTATTAGTAAACAAACTGCCTTATAACCTACTTATTGGGGCAGAATTTATAAGGGAATACAGAGTGATAATAGACCTAGCACAGGACAGGGTTATGTTCCATGTGAATGAGGAAGCCGAAGGCTTAGAGGTCGCACTCAATGAGATTGAACCAGGGTCAAGTGAACAAGTATGGCATACATACAGAGATGCGTCTGAGGAAGAAGTGTTAGCTATGGAGCAGTTGCAAGAAGAACTGAAAACACTAGCCACAGACTTGGAGAAAGATCTGGAACCCGAACTGGAAGAATATATTTCGGAAAAACTAGAAGAAGCGAAAATTGGGCTAAAAGAGAAGGAAAATTTAAAGCAATTATAACTGGAACAGAAGGAAGTCTTTGATTCGAGACCTGGTCGGATAAAGAACTTCACTTATGCTTTTCAAGTCAGTGATTGGACACCATTTAGGCAGAAACCCTACCCTATAGTCGAAAAGCATTATGCCAAGGTGAAAGAGGCAATTCAGGAGATGTTGGAGGCCGGTGTTATTGAGAAGACACCTACGCCTTATGTAAGTCCATTGGTAATTGTACCGAAGACAGACGGGACTGTCAGAGTATGTCTGGACCTGAGACATTTAAATTTGAAGGTTATTCCGGAGTTTGACCAAGTGACACCTATTAAAGAGATCCTCAGGAAGTTCAAAGGGAAGACCGTATTCACAAACTTGGACATCACATTCAGTTTCCACCATCTTGAATTAGAGAAGAAAACTAGTCGGTTGACAGGATTTATGTTTGATCAACACACATACACGTTTTTAAGGCTACCTTTTGGTTTGAAAACAGCTGGTTCAGCACTGATAAGAGCGTTAGATCGCAATCTATCAAATGATGTGAAAGAGAGTACCATCAGATATGTAGACGACATTCTACTCACTTCAGAATCTCTGGAGGAGCACATGAGAGACCTGAAGAAGTTGCTAGATGACCTTCGAGAAGCTAACTTTAAGGTTAATATCAAGAAATCGCACTTCTGTCAGAGAGAAGTTAAATTCCTAGGGCATGTTATTGATTCAAATGGAGTTAAGCCTAATCCAGATAAATTGGAGGTAATTCGAAATTTCCCTCGACCCACGAAAGTAAAGCACGTCCGACAGTATTTGGGAGTAATTGGATTCTTTTCGAACCACTGCCCAAACTATACTACGACAGTAGCACCCCTGCAGGACCTATTGAAGAAAGACGGCAGATGGAATTGGACGGAGCAATGTCAGGAAGCATTCGTGAGGTCAAAACAAATGCTTTTGGAATATGTGAAACTGGGATACCCGGATTATACCCAGAAGTTCATCATACAGACGGATGCATCACTTGTAGGTGTAGGAGCGATGCTATTCCAGGAAAATGTTGACCAGCCTGAAAAGAAAGTTTTTATTGCCTTTATAAGTAGGAGGCTGAAAGCCCATGAGAAATACTACACGATTACAGAGATAGAGTTGCTCGCAATTTTTTACGCGTTGCAATCATGGCATAAACTTGTGTATGGCTTTCAAATAGTCCTCAGAACAGACCATAAAGCTTTAACATTTTTGTTAAAGACAGACTTGTCTAGCCAGAGATTGACAAGATGGTCCCTGTATATTCAGCAATTCAACGTGGAAATAGAATACTGTCCAGGGAAAGAGAATGTAATACCGGACATACTAAGCCGTTACCCTTGAGAAGAGGAAGCGCTAGCTGTCCAGATTGAGAATCGAGATCAGAAGACGTTGGATGACTTGAGGAATCTTACCAACCTACAACGCGAAGACCCGTGGATGAAGATGATGATCGATTACTTCGAGGGACGTTTAGCAAGGGGAACTGCAATATACAGAGAGGCAGAGGCATTGGCAACAGATTATGTATGGTATAATCAGATATTACACAAGTGGGATGATGTAGATCATACACGTCAAAGGATTGTGATTCCTGCATCTTTGCAGAGGAGATTGGTGTGGCTAGCACACAGAGCATTTGGACATCCCGGAATAGACAAAATTTGTGCTCTGTTGAAGAAGCATTTACTTGGCCAAAGTTGAGAGAAACGGTGAGAAATGCTATTAGGACATGTGATTTGTGCCAAAGGGTTAGGCCAAATCCCTTTTTAATGAGACAACGACCTATCCCGTTGTTACCGGAGAAGCCAAGGCAGCTATTGAGCATAGATAACTTTGGACCACTGCCTAGAGCACGTAGAGGCAATAGACACATTTTTGTAGCCATGGATGTATTATCCAAAAATGGTGGTATTATGCCCCATACAGAAGACAAGTTCAAAGCAGGTATTGAAACGCCTGAAAGAGAGAGTTATTCCGATTCTTGGGAAGCCGGATAACATCCTCTCAGACCACGGAAGTTTCTTCACAAGTGCAGAATTTCGTCGAGAACTAGAAACTCTAGGAATTAGGCAGATTTTATCTACCATTCGCCATCCTGAGGCAAGTCCAGTTGAAAGAGTAATGAGAGAGATCCAGAAATACATGAAGATCTACTGCTCTGAAGAGAATTGGCGCTGGATTGAGTTTCTAGAAGTAATTGAATACTGTATAAATAATACCGTACATGAGGCGACAGGTCAGGTTCCCGTGACTCTACATTTGGATCAGAGACCGGAGAGACCGTGGACTGGTGTTATTCCATTACCAGTAGACGCACAGCCAGGACGAGAATTGAGGATCCAACGAACCTTCGAATATCTCAAAGCACAGGCGCAGAGACGTCAGAGGAGAAATCGTGCGAAGAGGTATCACAGACCGCTTCTCGTCGGAGAGAAAGTGTTAGTGCGGAAACCCGCCAGTTAAGATCCAGAGGCACGGAAGTATAAGAAGTTCATTTTTGCATATCACGGCCCGTTCGAGGTGATAAGAGACCTACGAAATAATGCATACAGGATAAAGCATTTAGAAACAGGAAACGAGGTCGTTATGAATGCAGCCAATTTAAAGATTTACCATCCGCCAGAAGAATTCGATGAACAAGAAGAAGTATTAACAGTGCACACCCAACTGAACGTGGACGGCGAAGTCAGCCAGGCAGTCATACCTGAAAGTTCACGCGGCTAGACGGAACGAGAAGCAGACAGCTTGCCCAGTGGAAGGGACAAACAGCAAGAATGCCAGTGCCTGCGAGAACTTTACAAAGAAATGGTCGAAGCGGCGAGGGAAGTCGAGGCCATAAATGAAGCCCTACGTCAAGAGAATGAACAGCTTATACCTGAGCGCAGTGTGGAAGGGGGAGCTGGACTAACCTACTCGCAGCCAGACGAGGTGAAGGACCCCAGATGTAAACACAGAGAGTGGTAGACAGTCAGCTGGTTACTTACAGAGAGTCACTTGCAATTGATTTCTATAAGTTTGCAAGGGGAATATGAACCCGAGGGGGTCATTCTGACTGATATCGAACGTGGATCTCAGAGACTGTGATCTCAGTATAAAGGTTCCACCAGGGAACGAACCCGAGGTCTGTTGAGGGAGTTTCATTGTAAAAACCCCTAGAGAAAAGTATATATTTAATCACTGGTGTGATTTCAGTTGATAAGGACATTATTTATTAAAATAATGCAGGGAAATTGAGCGGAATACAGCATTATTGGACTACTTGGAGTAGGCTATGCTGGACTTGGAGCACAGAAAGTGCAGAGTTTGACGTTTTACTAATAGGCCCAGAATAGTAGGAGGAGACCCTTGGAGCCACGTCAATCTTGCTGACCTAGTTATGTCGTCTGGAAGAGGTTGGGGGCTTGAATAATGACCCAGATTTTCCCCGACTGAGAATAGGACGAAGAAGAGTGGGGAGAGATCCCAAGGAAAATCATTGATTACTCGTGATTGGAGTAACGCAATGACATGAGAGTTGCACACAGGTGAATCTTTAGCCAGGAGGCTAATTTTAGAGCCTTGAATCTGCGAAATTGACGCATATTTATGGAGTGCGAAAGGACATAAGACTATGGTTGTTCGCGGCTGGGTTTGACGAGGTCGCCAGGGATTCCCAGTGAAACAGCGTCCCCACGCTATGGAGAAAGGAATTAATATTAATTAATTGGCCGAGCGACCCTTCAGCACGCAGATAGTTCTGGGATTAGTGAAGAAAAAGGAACCCGATGAGCATGGTTTCGAGACCAGAATCATGCTGGGAGAGGAGTCGAGATAGCGCGGGAAATTTTAGCTCTACTTTTTGTAAGATACCGATATAAAGGAGTCGACCCTTGGCAGAGCACAGTCGTCGCTACACAGTTTTTGTCAGACAGTCAGAACACAGTTGTCAAGCAGTTGTTGAGGCGGAACGTATGTCGGTCCGGCTCATGGAAGGACGCTCAAACAAAGACTTGTACATTTGAGTGAACCATTATATTCACCGCACATCGTAATGCACCAAGTGAGAAGATAATAATGTATAGTCAGAAATTAATAAGAAGTACGGTAATCAACGAACTTTATTGTGTGAAATGTGTATTACCGAAGGCAAGGAAGGAGGCCCGGACTTCGATTGGGGAAGCCGTGCAGTAAAACTTTAGAAGCTTTTATTAATGTCAGTCGTGCTGCAGGTGTAGTCGGCAGTACGAACAATGGTTTGTGTTCACTTAGGAAGCACCGTGTGAGATAAGTTGCAGAACTATTGAATAATAATCTGTGTAAAAATTATGTACAATGTTAAGCGCAATGTATAATATATTGACTGATCATACATGTCTTATTACGCAGGAATGCGCTGGGAGAAACTTTACGAAGCATTTGGTAATGTCTTAAGAATACCAAACAGTAACGCTCAGGACGGAAATTAGCATATTTATGCAAAGCAGGAAGCTTACCGTAGGATTATTGGTAGACTGTTGGTGAATTCCGAGGGCAGTTGAACCAGACTTTCAATCAGGAGTTGGTAGGAGCACGGAAGATGCCGTCGACACCTGCAATTTTGATATCTTTGCTAGGGAATTTCAACCAATGAAAAGTGTAAAAAGTGACGCGTGTTATGTATAAATCATATGTGAAATGTCTTTTAAATTAATGGTTTAATAAGTGTTATAAAGTGTCATGTGTTTTGGGAGCAATAGCTTCTTTATAGAAATGCAAAGTGTCGTGTGGTTAGTGGAAGATATGTATCATAAAATGTGTGTATTCAAGATGCAAATGTCGCACTAAATCTGCATATGGCAGGCGACCCGGAAGGATATGAGTGGTTGGAGCCACCATGATGAGCCGATATATGTGAGTACCCCACAAATTATGTTTATGTAGAAGTATAGGCCACTGCATGTAATGTGATTTCAGAGTTATAAAGATGCCAGTAAGAATCAGATTAGGAGATAGACCCTCCAGGTTTAATCATTATTGTGTTGATTTTAATAGAGTTGAGATGTTATTTTGCATCAGTGAGTGGATTAATCGTTACCACTATTAATTAAAAATGGCAAATCAGTTATGTAAACGAAACGAACACGGTTGTTCGATTTTTAACAGGATTAGTTGTGTCGGATTTTGGTAATTTATGTCAGTGAGAATAATAATAATAATAATAATGAATAAATAAAAGGTACGAATGAATGCATCAGGCAAAATGTTGTAAGCAAGAAATAGTTACGCTAACGGCAAGACTTATCGATCTAAGCAGTAAGATTATACAGTAAGATTACATTACGGGATTAAGAAAAGAATTTAATATCAGAATATATTGTATTCATGGGAATATAATTATGCCAGGAAATGGAAGAGCTTTCTAGTGAATTGAATTTGCAGCTTATGTAAAAGCTTATAGAGTAATTGATAGATTTCTCTTAATAATTATAGGACGAAGGTCATAACATTAGGTTAGGAACCAGGTGGTATATTCGACGTATGAAATCTCGTATGCCGTGGGCATACTGGGAGATATGCTTTGTGCCAGAGTGTAATTAGTGTTTGGACCCTAACTCTGATGATGGATATGGAATGTTCCGGGTTCGAATCCAGTGATAGGTGAGAGGAAAACGATGGACACCTCTGCACTCTATCTGATTCCCCGAGAACTTATTATTGAGTGATTCGGCTCTTTTGAAGCGAATCTTATGACGGCAGCATGTGTGGCTGACCGCAGCATTTATTTAAGATACCGGTTACCTACTAGACCAATGTTTTATGAACCTCGTACCTTCATGTTGAAATGGGCCTATTTGGTGCCAGTTATTATTATCCTCAGGGTAGGAATAAATGTTAAAGCTCATCCAGTACCTGTTTGCATAATATTCAGTTTAAATCCATTGGGATATGTGTGTCACTGGGACCACAGTATTTGTCATGTAAAATCTTATACTGCTTGGGGAGAAAGCCATGAGACAGGAAACGAGGGTCGAGGTAATTTTGGAACCTCACTCCACTCCTATTGTATACAGGCCGCTCGGAAGAGGATTGGGCCGTCAAGCGAACCGTGAAAGAAGGTTTATAAAGGGCAGATTTTAGACCCTAGTTGTAGTGTGAAATGAAATATTGTTATATTGAGTAATGAAGCCATGTGGCTTAAGAACACATTGATAATCATAGATCACCCTGATGGTTCATGATTTTAGCTATCTAACGAATGGCTAGACGTTGCATTTGTACTGTCACTGACAACTTTTTCAGAAGTTGGTTACTCGAGGCCACAGGCTACGCGCGCAAGGTAGTTTAATAGTACCATCCGACACAGCAATAACTAACGTTTTTAAGATGAAATCACAAACGGCATGCAGTGGATCTATATAAATAGAGGAAGTGTAGGGGTAGCTTACATAATTATGGAGTTGCACGTAGACTGCTGTGCATCACCAGAATAGGCTAATGCATGTAAAGCATTTGGTGGAAGGAGAAGGATCAAACACACACGGTACACATAATTGTCAAATTAAGACGAGGTTTAAGGAATAAGTAATTTTGTGAAATTAAAGAAGTCACATTGTATGACAGTAGTATTAATGTACAGTTTGTTTCTGAAGTTGTATGTGCATCAGCGCACTAGAGTATTTTGTGAAGTTGATATAAGGGTAAAGGTTTGTGTTATGATATGATTTTATTATGATAATAGTATGTTCATATTAGTGGATTGTGCAAGTAATTTCTGTTTGATTTTTTTATGGTTGTGGGGATTGTTTTGTTTGTTTGAAGCCATGATTTTATTACTGAATTAAAGTTTTAGAATAGAGTTGTGCCTTATCATTGTAGAGTTGATACCTTTTAGCCTCAAATCCAAAATATGCAACTGCTAAATGGGGGAACGGTACACGCCAGGGCCCTGACGCTAGCTGGAGGCGGAAGCATATTTTCCATCGAGATTACTCACATGGGAACAGTAGTTAAGCATGTGGGACTCCCTTCTTTTCTTCTTACCTCTTAAGGATTCTTCTTTGGGAGTGGTTTCCTGAGGTGATTTACAATTGCGGACTCTGAAGACAGGTAACCAGTCGAACCCGCTTCCCCCTTAAAGCTCCCTATATTCTCATAGACCATTAATGTTCATTTCTGTTTCAGCCATTTACAGGCTTCGTAACAAAGAGCTGAAATTGGTTTACATTTACCAAGGCAAAATAAATTCTGTGCAAAGCATTAATTACCCTTTTTGTTCGTAATAAATCATCATGAACCAATGCTCAATTCCTCACCAATTATTTCATCAAATAATGCTGTCCAAATACGCATAGATATTATAATTTCTGTGAATCACATGAGGTCTGACTGGATAAAGATTTTTCCTCTGTGAAGTTGGGTGACAATTTTTCTTCCGTGCTTTTGATTTTGATCGAACTACGTGCCACAAAGCTTCCAATGAGAGGATAGTGGCAGCTATAACTGTTCCAAACAAACACATTAGTAGTAGAGGGCTGATATCCTCGAACATAACGACAGGTGCTGGTGCGTTCTCCTTCTGATCCGTCAGCTTTAACCATTTAAGAATAATCTTCTGCTGTATTCCGGTCCACTGCAGCTTACGTATCCTGTAATGGAAACAGTTTTAATAATAATAATAATAATAATAGTAATAATAATAATAGTAATAATAATAATAATAATAATAAACCCGCCAACCTGGGCCCAATGTTTGGGAAGCCAGGCTCTGCCTGTCACAAGCCAGGACAAAGCGGTGAGTGATAGAGGAGTAACACCTCTTTAAAAAACCGAGGTCCAGCTGACCCGGCTGGTAGTACCTTGTAAGGGTCCCTTGCCAGGGTTACGGTGAAGTCCTCAACGGCATTGATGGTGGTATAGATGATCTATAGAACAGTGTTAATGGCGGACGAGGCGGCCTTGTATCCGGGATTAATAGGATAAAAGGCATCTATACTAGTATTTGGTTAGATGTCAGCTTTACTTAAATCCATGAGCGTCTGTACTGGTATCCAGCGGCGAGTGGTCAGCGTCTGTTAGCTCAGTGAGCTCGGCTGAAAATCTAAGTTCCAAAGGCCTCAACAACCTCTGGTCCTATATGGTCCTGGTATCTGCTAGGCCAAGTACTGAGTACAAGCAAATATGGAATGTGCAAGTAAATACAATCTTACCCCAGGTGGTACACAATCCACCCGTCAACAGACGGCCACTGAACTTTCGGATTCTGGGGAGTTCAGACGTGCGCAGCAGAGAGTATCGGAGATCTCTGGTAAACTTCCCTACAACCAGAAATCATTCCTTGGAACGATAAACATTAATACATTGATCCAAACAGGTAAATTACATGACCTCACGCAGGAAATTGACCGACAAAAAATTCTCATCCTTGCTCTTCAAGAAACACGAATGACAGACAACGACACTATGGACTACGGAAACTACCGCATCTTTAAAAGCAAAACACAACAAAGAGTCGCAAGGGGCGCACCAATTTTCGGTATGGCATTTCTTGTACACAGATCTATTATCACCTCCGTCAGGGAAATCACACCCGTCAATAGTCGGCTCATGACAATGCGCATCAAATGCGCCAACAAAAATTTCACACTCATCAATGCGCATGCCCCCACCAATGTTGACAATAAGAAGAACCCTGAAACGGTTGAAAAATTCTGGAACAAACTTGAGAACATCATGAGCAAGATTTCCCGCGACGACGTTAAAATCCTCATGGGAGATTTCAATGCTCAACTTGGCAAAGAGAAAATCTATCGAAAAATCGTCGGTAAATATTCCGCACACCAAAACACGAACACTAACGGCACGCGTCTGTTTGACATCTGTCACCAATTCAACCTTAAAATTATGTCCACGCACTTTAGAAAATCACCGCATAAACAGAAAACATGGCGATCTCCGATCCAACATCTCGGTGAGTATCAGATTGATCACGTCGCCATTTCCTACGCCCACTACAGAACCATTCACGACGTTCAAGTCCGACGAGACGCGAATATCGACTCGGATCACTACCTTACAAGAATCAAAGTAAAGTTCACCCCAAAGAGAGTTCACCGTCGCAAACCACATATCCCGAAATTCGATTTAGCTATGATTCAAGAAACAAATATTATAGAGGAATGGGAAAAGGAACCGGCGAATAACTGGAACGACTTTCGTAGCAAAATTATCGGACAAGCTAAAGCACTGATCCCGCTAAAAAGAAAGACAAAACATCCATGGTGGAATTCTGAGTGTGATCAAGCCATTGCCAATCGCCGAGTCGCATTCCAAAAATACAACAGCAGTAGATCACCGGGAACCCTGGGACACTTCCTCGACATCCGCAAACAGACAAACAAGACTATCAGGAAAGTCAAGCGTGATTATATCACTGAGCAACTTAAGTCCACGGAGAATGATTTCAGAAACTCCGATAGTCGGAATTTCTACAGGACCTTCGCGAATAATATTAAGGGTTATGCACCGCCAAATTTAACCTTTAGGAAACAGGATGGAAAACTGGCACTTACTAATCGTGAAAATTGCGATGAACTTGCACGCTACTTTTCTGGGCTCCTTAACTGTCCCGAACCAACTGTACGTTTCTTGCATACGACCCCAGAACACGTCAAGCCAGACGCTGATCCACCAACACAAGAAGAAATCACTCGCCATATCAAAAAACTCAAGAATGGAAAGACAGCAGGAGAAGACGGAATTGTCGCGGAACTGCTGAAAAATCTTGGACCACGATCACTGCAGGAAATTACACAGATCATCCAAGAAGTCTGGCGAAGTGAAAAACTCCCAGATGATTGGAAATGCGCACTCATTCACCCACTCTACAAAAAAGGAAACAGATTGGATGTGAATAACTATAGAGGGATATCCCTCCTTTCTGTACCTTACAAAGTCTTCTCTGCTTGCCTCCTACAACGCACACAAGAACAGCTCGAGCCTCTCATTGGTGAATACCAGGCAGGGTTCAGACCAAACAGATCAAGTACTGAACAAATTTTCAACCTCAAGTCCACACTGAAACTTCGAGCTTTACGAAATCTCCCAACCATCTGCGTATTCGTCGATTTTCAGAAAGCTTATGACTCTGTCGACCGCCTATCCCTCTTTAATATACTCGAAGAATACACGCTCGACCCGAAAACACGACGCCTCATCCAACAGACCCTATCTGAAACAACTTCCAAAGTCAAGTTCCTTGGTGAAGTATCTGAACCTTTCCTCATCGGGACAGGTGTACGGCAGGGTGATAGGCTCTCTCCTCTACTCTTTAATATCGTCCTAGAGAAGGTCATCAAAGAATGGAGAAATGAACTGAGGAGTCGGAATACCTGGAAGCCCGTCATGCTAGGAAGGCAAACGGATAATATCGACGTGACATGCTTCGCTTTCGCGGATGATCTTGCAATCCTCTCCGCAGATGAACGAACGGCAATTCTTCAGATTGAGGTCTTAAAAGAGTGTGCTGAAAAGGTCGGACTACAAATTTCCTTCACAAAGACCGAGTTTATATCGACAAAACACATTCAAACACAAAATTTACTCACAGAGTACGGTATGATAAACAGGGTTAATCAATTCAAGTATTTGGGTGAAATTATTGAACCCACAGGTATGGAAAGAGTGGCGCAAAAATCTCGTGAACTTAAATTGCGGAAAGCATACGGAAAAATCGCAAATATTTACAACAAGAAATGCATGAGCATCAACACCAAAATTCAACACTACACGACTGTCATCAAACCTGAGACACTTTACGCCAGCGAGACACTAAACCTCAACTACAAAGGGGATCTTGAGAACATCAAGAAGGCTGAGAGAAAAATCATTCGTAAAATATTGGGCCCTAAACTCACAGATGATGGATATCGTCTGCAATCACACACAATCACAGAGAGATACTCTAACATCGAGTCAGATTTCCGCAAGCGACGACTGAGATTCTACGGCCACATTATGAGACTGAATGACGACCGGCTAACAAAGAGAATATTGACTTACTTACGAAAACTTAAAGTGACAACAGTCTGGGTTACCCAAGTCCAAATTGATCTGGAAAGTGCCAACATCATACCAATAGACATAGACGATCGAATGACATTCCGACATAAGATCCACAGTTGGGAAGTCACACATGAAGATCGACCAAGGAGACCAGGGAAAGGATGGACGGAGGAACGTCGAGTCCGACACAGTGAGATGATGAAGGAGTTCTGGAAGAACAAGAAGAACAGCACCAGAACATAATTTGCTTAATGTGATCCTTTGGGTCTAAACAATGTAAATAAATAAATAAATAATAATAATAATAATAATAACTCCGCCATTGTCCGGTCGCAAGTCCGGAATGAGAAAGGAGGAGGGTTGACTGGTTTGGCACCCAGTTGGACAATTTGACAACCTTCTAAGGCTAACAACCTTAGATGTACAACGTTGGACTTGATCCAACCACTAAACCCAACATTAATATCATGGAAATGGCTTCTTATAATTTATATTACCCTGAAGACAAAGTCAGGCTTTCGGATTCCAGGGTGCCTGACAATCCATGGGTGACGAAGCTAGTGGGTGATTCGGAGCCCCACATGAACCTTGCTAAATTCAAGAATAAAAGAAAGTACTATTTCGGAACATACAATATTAATTCTCTCATTCAGGTTGGAAAGCTGAAACACCCAACAGCAGAATTACACAGACTTGACATCTCGATACTGGCCCTACAAGAAACGGGGCACATTGATGAAGAATCCTCTGAATCAGACGGAATTAGAATTTTCAAGGGCAAACCTGTGAAGAATATCATGAAAAACACTCCACACTTGGGAACATCATTTGCAGAAATTAAGAAATTCTTGAACACAAGAGTTGACTTCAAGAGCATAAACTCGAGACTGTCACTCTTAACGGTTAAGTCTACAAACAAGAAATACACACTGATAAATGCCCATGCACCGATCAATCAGGACAATAAAGAGAACCCTGAAAAGGTTGAGGAGTTTTGGGAAACACTGGCGGACGCAATACTTAAGATTCCGCAAAACAACATCAAAATCCTGCTGGGGGATTTCAATGCACAATTGGGCCGGGAAAAGAAGTACATGGCAACGGTGGGAAGATACCCGGCACACGAAAGGACGAATAAAAATGGAGAAAGATTGATCAACTTCTGCAGAACGAACAACCTCAAAATCATGTCTACACAATTTAAGGCACGACCCCAAAAGAAGAAAACATGGGTATCACCAAACCCTATATTGGGCGAATTTTAATTGGACCTTGTAGCAATTTCCCGGAACAATTATAAGGAAATTCAAAACGTCAAAATCAGAAAAGTGGTTAATGTAACATCAGATCACTACTTATCACAGATCAAGATGAATTTCATACCCAGACGGAAAACGCATCCCCGCGTCAGCAGAATCCCGAGAATCAACCGTAAATTACTCGTCCAGGAAAAGAAGACTATCAGAGACAGTTAAGAACACCCACAAATAGGGAAGAAGTGACAAGCAATCTGGTAGAGCCGGCGTTAGAATTAGCATCTATGAAATACCACAGCAGACATGCTTGGTGGAATGAGGAATGCAAGGAGCTATCAAGGAAAGACTCGAGGCATGGAAATTATGGAACGGAAATAAAACACTGGAGAATTTGGAGAAATAAAGACAAATAAGGAAGCAAACACACCGCATACTGAGAAAAATCAGAAGAGAATATCTTAGGGAACAAGTCACTGAAATGGAAGATAATTTTCAGAAGAACAACACCAGACTATTCTATAGGGCTTTTAACAATAAAATTACTGGTTACACGGCACCGAGCCTCCACTCTAAGAAACCTGACGGATCCCTTGCCTTGAATGATTAAGACAACTGCGAGATTCTTGCCAATTATTTCGAAGAACTCCTTAATTGCGAACCACCACAGGAAAAATTGGAAACTCTGAAAGACACAGTCCAGAACCTACAATCAGAACCACCAGATGAAGTGGAGATAAGGAATGTAATAAATTCCTTAAAGAACAATAAATCGTCCGGAGAAGATGGAGTTATCGCAGAACTGTGGAAGACGCCTTCATCACTGAAACGACGGAACTGTTGAGGAATATCTGGTGGGATGAAAACATACCGGAGGACTGGTTAGTGGCATTGATTCACCCGTTATATAAAAAGGGACCGAAAACTGATGTCAATAATTATCGAGGTATATCACTTTTATCAGTTACGAAAAATTTTATTTCTAAACTACTACTGAACAGACTGGATCCACAAATTGACACTCAACTGGGAGAATATCAGAGAGGTTTCTGGAGAGGGCGTTCTTGTCCAGAGCAAATAGTCGGAAAATGATAATAAAATATTACACTGCACGATCAAAAGTTCTATTCATCTCATTCGTTGACTTTCACAAAGCGTACGATTAAATAGATAGAGACACATTGACGGACATATTGAGGGAATATGGACTGGATCAAAAGACTCTATACCCACTTAGGTTGACGTTAACAAACACTATATCCATGGTGAAATTCCGGGGAGAGATCAGCAAACCGTTCCAAATAAAAAAAAGTCCTCTCGGCACGCCGGAAGGCGGAGGTAGATTTCACCGGACAAACTTGGGGATAGGCGAAAATAGGCAGAATATGCAGGTTTTAGTAGAAGGATCAGACCTTATTTATTGCGAGAAAGTATTTTAAAATTGAAGATTAATTAACGTTGTTTTTCGTCATTTTATGCATATTATAAACCTTTTTATTGTCTTATGATGACGGTAACATTCTTGTCATTTGGAGTCCATTTTTATCCTATTTTCAATTTTGAATAACTAGGCTTATGAGATCACCTTTTGTCCGTGTGTGTGAGCGTGTGTGCGTGAGGAGTGTGTGTGTGTGTCCCAAATAAATTCTAAACGGCTGGAGCGATTTCAATGAAACTCGATAAGTTCATAGCACTATTCCGGACGACCCCGACCGCGCCCTTCATATTTTGTTACGTCTCACCAATCCAACATGGCGGCTGTGCGAAATATTTCACCAGCATTCATTATCTCCGAAACTATTACCCATAACGCCCTGAAATTGTGTACGATGATAAAAGGCACTACTAGAAGTTCACCTATGAGACTTTCAAAAACCTGGTGGGTACAAAACCAAAATGGCGGTCAAGCGAAGTTGAGACTTTTAAATAGACTTTTCTCGCGATTTAACTATCCAAACGTAATCAACCTTGGTACAGCAAATGTTTATACACATTGTAATGCACTGGAGTCTAATTTCGTTCAATTGTTTACATAACCTCAAAATGGCGGCAGTGTGAAATATTCCACTGACATTCTATATCTCCTAAACTATTACAGATATCACCCTGAAATTTTTTCCGATGATAAAGGGTACCGATACTAGTTTATCTATGTAACTTTCATAAACCTGTAAAGTACAAAACGAACATGGCGGCCAAGGGAACTTGAAATATTTTAATAGACTTTTCTTGTGATTTAACTCCCTGAGCGCAGTGAAATGAGGTACAGTAAGTGATTTTACATATTGTAATGCACTGGCATCTAATTTAGTTCAATTGTTTACATAACCTCAAGATGGCGGCTGTGCGAAATTTTAAAATTAAGTTTTTATTTCTTGTATCGAAATCATGCGATCGAAGTGAAAGTTTGAATAATGAACCTAGGAAATAATTGTCCTTGAATGGTACATAACTCTATGGCCTATACATATAACAATCCAAAATGGCGAGCATCCGAAATATTTGGATGGTTCTCAATATCTATGAATCTTTTACAGCAAGCAAACTGTAATTTTTTATGTTCATAGAGGCTATGAACATATGTTCATCTATAGGACTTTAAGTAAACTGGTGAGTAAAAATCCAACATGGCAGCGACGCGAAGTATAAATATTTAAATGGACGTTTCTCGCAAATTAACACTCCGAGTGCTGTGAAACGTTGCACGTTAAATGCTTACACAAATGTTATTCCACTGCCATCTAACCTATCTCAATTGTTTGCATAATCACAAGATGGCAGCTGTGCGAAATTTTAAAATCTCCTTGTTACTTCTTGTGTCCTAATCATGCTATTGAAGTTTGAATACCACACGTACACAATAATCTTAATGTAATAGTACAAAAATAAAAATCCAACTTGGCGACCATCTGAAATATTTAGACGGTTCTCAATATCTACGAATCTATCACAACCTTCGAACTGAAATTTTGTATGTTGATAGAGGCAATTAACAAGAGTAGAATATATGAAAAAGGCTGTATAGTTCTTCACGGAACTACTTGTTATACTTGTGGTCACACTGTCCTTATGCAAGGTTTCGACACTGATGTGTAACTATGTAACGGTCTGCTACTTCTTCACGCAAAATTATATCTCCCGCAGAGATTTTGGTTGGTTCCTCAGTTTAGGGGCTGCGACAACGCGGTCATATAACCCCGTGTACTTTAGGTGAGTGTAGAATCTGTCTGATAAACGGTGTGAATTGTGATGGCTGTATTAGTCTGTAATTCAGGTAAGGACTGCAGACGGTCAATTTCAAGCAGTAGTTCCTAATGTTGCTACCAGATACTACCGTCAACGACACCTAGCTGTGAACTTGGCTACTAGATACCACCGCAACCAGCAACTCGCAACGAACGTTGGAACTTCCCCTCCAAAGGAAAGCATACTGTGGGATTTTTAGCACTCATAGAAAATGCGACGACTTGGGCCGGCTTTGAACCCGCGACCTTGGGCATAGAAGTTCAGCATGCTACCAGTTACGTCACTGAAGCCGCTTCACACTTAGTCAGATGGAAATCTGAATCCGATCTCGTGCAAGTGCGTTGTCATGGCGACGTCTGATGGCTCATCCCTCATCAATTTAGTAGTGTTGCCATGGCAACCACTGATAGCTCTTGGCATTTTCCTATAATTTGGAAATCACTTTTCTCATCCCTTAGCGTAATGGTGGGTCATATCAACAATTATTTCAGACAATAGTTTTAGGTAATTATTAGGGGAATATTGTCCATCTTGTACGGTTTTGATATTGTGCCTATTAAGAGAGATATGATTAATGTTTCCCGAAAAGCCCACTTTTTCCCACCCCTTTGGTCAATGGTTGGTGCTATAACAAACTCTTCAAACATAAATTTTGCGCTTTATTTGACACATAGTATGAACTTTGAACGGATTCGATATTTCACATATTAAGAGAGTTATAGCAATATTTCTCTTTTTCGAAAAAAGCCCCCCCATTTTCACCCCCGAAGAGTGATTTAGCCCAGTATCGAACTCGATCGAGATTTTATAGGTATACATATTCGGTAAAAAATTCAAAGTGATTGATGCACAATTACGGCAGTTATCGTGTCCACAAGAAACTGATATACATATATATACATAAATTATATATAAACTTTTGAACTGACGGTGGTTTGGGAGTCTGAGGGATGTGAAACGTGAAGATATGTCGAAATTTTCCGGAAGTCGAAACATGGCACCCTTTGCAATAGTTAGCTTTCGGATGAAATCTACCTAAAATAGACTACATAATTAAAAACAAGATGTTCAGTAAAGAACATATAGCCTACTTTCTCCTAAATGCATGGGTATTGTTATAACTCTTTGTCCTTTTCAAGGAGTATAATTGAATGTTGGTTGTAGTAGCTTGTTGAAATACAACGTGCTATAGGGATATTAAACATGAATATGAGGTGCCCTTTGCTAGTGCTACCTCTGTAAACAATTTCATTCAATTCGGTTTCACGGTGTTTGAATTGATATGGGGAATGGATTTGAACACATACATGGCCGCTATTTGCAAACTATTGGACTGATGACCTTGTTGTCCGTCATAAGATGCTTTCCACAAAAAGGCATTTTGTTGAAAAATCTGGTAGAGATCAAACTTCAGGACCACACCCGCACGTGTAAATCACGTGGAAAAATTCAAGAGTATCCCTTGACCCCCCTTAAGAGCACTATATACGTAATGATGAATTTGACAGCTTAAGTTAACCTTATAGCCGTTTGCGAACGTTCACAGTAATGTAATAAATGGAATGGCATTGCGTCTTACAGAAATTGATGGACACGTGAGAATGTGTTGCCATGGTTACCGGCTAGCATTCTTTAATTAGTGTTTATTAATAAATGGAATGGCATTGCGTCTTACAGAAATTGATGGACTCGTGAGAATGTGTTGCGATGGTTACCGGCTAGCATTCTTTTATTAGTGTTTATTAAATGAAATTAGTTTTCTGGGAATGTCCCAAAAACTGTTGGTTTTAGGACCTTAAAATGTGGTTTTCGGGGCCCGTAGGGCTCCCGAGTTTTGTTTCTAATATTGAGACGCTGAAAATGAGTTTTTTCTCGTCTTTCTACGCCCATTTCAGCATGCATTTTAAGGGGGTAGGCCCTCTTTTATGAAAGGTTTGGAGACGTGTTTCATCAATGATCAGTGTCGTGCCTCTGAAGGATATCTGTACCAAATTTTACGTTGATCCACCCAGCCGTTCTCGAGTTATAAGGACACAAAAATTGTCTACAGACAGACAAACTGAATGAGAGACAAAAAAATTATTTTTGCGAGCATTCGTCATAATACAGTCTGAAATGCGCAAACATCGCAAATTTCCGTGGAAATTCAGAAAAAAGACAAACTTTCATTTTTATATATAAAGAGATATATAGAGGGATCATGATATCCATTTCTTTCCTATGCACGATTTACATAGTTTCAGAGTATTTAGACAGTATCAGTTCGGCCTGACACCTGAATAAATATTGTCACACGATTCAGAACTATATTTTCAAAATTCCAATAAATTAATATTGATTTAGATCAGAGGATCTATCTTTAAATTGTCGAAATTTA
Organism: Meconema thalassinum; assembly: GCA_946902985.2. Lineage (NCBI taxonomy): Eukaryota > Metazoa > Arthropoda > Insecta > Orthoptera > Tettigoniidae > Meconema > Meconema thalassinum. The sequence goes on along the minus strand of OX336391.1, from coordinate 129,880,008 downwards.
CGTGATGACCCTACTTGGTCTCTGAACGCACTGGTTAAAACAACATAACACCCTTGGTGTTCACGAAATTGAATACTTGATACTGTCGAACAGTATAACACCCTCTCGGCGTTTACGAAGACTGAACTCTTAATACTGGTGAAGCAGCACTACCTCCACAGAAGTTCTCTGAAGACTGCATACTTCTGCTTCGGCAGACGGGCTATTTATTCAATCTGACCAGAATATAGTCCGTTCTAGTCATTTCAAAATTTTTCTTTTGCAAAAAAGCTCGTAGCGAGCTAGAAATTTATCCCTAGGTTTTGGAAATCGATCGTTCCATTCTTCTCCAAAAAATCCCAAAGTAATTTGATAACATATGGGTGGGTCCCTTTACTGATATTCCTGCACTAGATTTATCCACGAAGGCTAAATGACGTAGTGCTTACATTACACTTCTTCCCTACTCAATAATTAGACAATTTTATATATTCAAAGTTCTCTTTCTAATTATCAGTCACTGTAGCATACTTCTATGTTAATAATTTTGCGTATTTCTGGAAATCATGTTTATTTCACACCGTTGCAGACCCTGTTTGCTGCTAATAAAGTCGGTAATATGCCAGAGCAACAGAATGTAGAATATATAATTCCACTGATGACGGTAACTGGTCAAAGCTTGGGGCGACTACATTGACCTATACCCTTCTTTTATGTGCTTGTGAGGCAATAACCAACCTCAAATTTACCTACAATTATCATATTTATATCTCTTATTTTATATATATTAATTCCATTCAGCCTTATTTGCTGTATTTTATGGATTGTAACATCAATTTGTGGGATATTCATTTTTGATTCAAATGTCACCAGAACATAAAACTCCCCTTATATGATACAAGTTGGTGTATTCTTTGGAATACACGGTAAGACAGAGTAAACTTTTGCTTCTCTTTGCTTTAATTCATCCCTTTCTTTTTTCACAAACACCAACAGTGATCTCCTGATTTCTCTTTGTTGGTATATGAAGACCATTTCATCAAGAGAAATTATTATTTCAAAGTTGGCTATTCTTATATGTATTCCTATTGTCTCCTACCCCCACCTGTTTCCCTTCCCTGGTCTCTCCGCGCTCCGTTGAGCTGGCCTCACTTGTGCGTCTGAAGTCAAACTAGTCAGTCGGAGCTTTACTAAAGCTCGTCTCCTCACCTCGAGAGACAAACTTTCAAATCTTCGCCATGTTGTGAATTCCTGACTAACGGTCAACTAAGGATTCGCCGTTCATCAGAAATGAGCTAAGTACTTCTTCAACGTTCTTCAACTTATTTTAATTGATTTGAAATAGCTACATGCTTTTAATGATCATTTTATAGGCAGTGTGAGATTTCTTATGTGGGGCAATAATCATCCTTCGCGGGATTTTGTATGTTGGGCTTTGTCTATTTAAGCCAATCTTAACATGATGCAGCATTTCTTATCCTTATTAAATGAGAGATTTTCTCACAACGTGGGACACCTTTAAATTACCCACTGTCTATAAAATACTTAGCTTGTTCCACCGCTGGACTAACTTTTGCCCTATTCTTCAGTCATGATTGTTCTGGAATTTTCCAAGCCGAACAATTTATCTACGAGTTAAACCTTCTAGTACTTTCCACTCACATATGGGAATACTTTTTCAAACTAAGGAATCTTCCTTATGAACTGCTAATCAATATCTAATTTTTCTTCCTCCGTTGGGATTTTTCTGGTGCATTCAACTATAACCTACAAGTTTTTCAAGCAATAGACTCTCGCAAATCTAGTGTAACTAGTTACTTTCCACCATTGCAATAACTTTCTTTGCCATCAACTTTTTGTGCTACTACAGTGAACTTTTCAACTATATCAACAGACTATAGTGATAACAGGGCCTGTTCAACTTTTCATCCGCGTCGCGCTCGTCCGAGTACAATAAATACGGCCATGAACACTCTTCCACAATCCAATTTGATCTTTCCCAAACCCTTTACTAACAAACTAAAAATAATAAAATTGTTACTTTAGGTCTTTTTTCAATGAGGTGTCACTCTCAATAAGTGCCCTCCCTTACTTGCTCCACGTACAACGAATTAATGTCTGTAAAACTTCGTGTCTAGTACACGCCTTAAAGTATATTGTTTCTCGCTTCTAATGAGGGAATCCAATTCTTTCTACTCAAAAGTGAGTTAACTCTAGGTTTCACGGAAGGGAAATTTGCCCCATTTTTCTCGTGATCCCTACTTAAACATAGGAGTTCTAGAAACTTCCTTTCAATTTTTCTCTTCAGGTTTCACAATAAGTGACGTGCCCTATTTGTATAATCTATAAAAGTAGTTTTGTAATAATACAAGAAGTTATAGAAACTTCTATTTCATTTCTTCCTGTTTTTTGTTGTTGTTACTTTCGAAGTTGTTATTTGTTCATATTTCTAAGATACCTATCTAGAAATCCTTAAAGTACACATCTCGTACTTGATTTATTGTTTAACCTTAATTACATTAATGATCTTTATATTTCCCATTTGTTAATCTTAACAACATTTAAAATCTTACGAAGATTTTAAAGCATATAAAATGTTTAAAACGGAAAGAATCGTCAATTGCCTGGCACAAGCTTTAGATGTTTTCGGAGGTCTGAGACCCCAATTGTTTACAAAATCAAAATTATATATTTGTTACATAAACTACTTCTTTTTAAATTGTTAAATAAATTAAGATTTGTTCTTTTGATTTATCATTTCTCAAACATAACGGTTAGGCAAGATCCTGTCTTCCTTGACTCTTCCTAGGTTTTTGCCCTTTTTAAGAAAAATAAATCCATTGATAAGGTTTTCACCACTTGTTGCATTTGAGCAAGAACTCTTAGTTATTAACTTAGTAAAGTCTCTCTTAGCCTTAATAGCTAAATCTAACTGGGCAGTAAGGCAAGCATAGCTCGCTACGCCAGCTTCCTGCTTGTGGAGATTCTCTCTACCACTTATGGTTGGTTTTTCAAAATTTAAGTGTTTCTCATTGTCTAAACTTTTAGTCGTTGCCTTGCGGGGTAAAAGCTTAGTCATTTCTAAATGCAACTCTTGGTCCTCTTACCAAAATTATTCCCGAGGGTATAATTGCTTTATCCCTGTCCTTCTTGAAAGCATTCGGTCGCTCTTTACAAATTCTACAATTTCAAGAACTAAAATATCAAGGCTGATTCAAATTATTCGTATTCTTCAAAATACTTGTTTAGAAACAAAGTCCTTTGAACAGATACGCAATAAATCTGTTAATCTTTGTCTTGCCAGATCACCACCCTTCCCCATAATAGGTATATTTATGCTTGAGAGGGAATGCGCTATAGCAACTTTCTTGCGAATAGCCCCAGTTCCAGCTGCGTTTCTTGTTAGCTTCGCCCAGGTCCCTACCCACTTTAGGTATCGGAAAGCGGATTTGCAGTGGCAGCTGTCTTTGAGTATACTTAAAGTTAATGTTAAAATTATAACTTCTGTTGGACCCTCGTCCTATTTCTCCATCCTTTTTCTCCAGTCCGAAACCCATTTCTTTATCTTCATCATCTTCCCTTGGGGGTTAGGTCATTCCCAAGCTAATAATCTACCCAAAATCTGGTCCCTGAAACCCTGGAGAGTCCATTTATGACACTTTACTTATCAGACTTTATTTGTCAAGGGTTATTTGACAATATTTTGCAAATCATTAATATCTTCTTCGAATTTTTCAGCTATAGCTTCACCGTGCAAAGCCTGTGAAGGAGAAAGAGGCCGCTCCTTACTCCTTTGGTGTGTACCCTCCTTTCAACTTATTTGCTGCTGCCAGTCTGACAGCATTTCCAAGGTTCCTCAGTTTCGTAAGTTATACTTTAATTTACCTATTTTGTCATGGCTCCTACAGAAAAGGATAAGGATGAAAAACTTACTTCTAAACGAGCATCCTATGAAGGGAAAATTACCCGATTTAGAAAATACATCAAAGAGCTAGATCCCTCAGAATCTCAATTCGATTTGTTAAAACATCGCGTAAATGATTTTGAACGTTCATATGAAAATTATTGTAACATCCAAACTGAAATCGAAACTTGTATGCTCAATAAACCTGATGATCGAGTCGAAGTGGAAAACCAATATTACGAAGGTATAGGCTCTGCTTTTAAAATAATACGCCAACTCGAAGAAGAACAGAAAAAAGACGGTTCTGTTCTTGGTTCCATTCACGAACAACAAACCTCTTCTCGTGAGGGCAAACACAAGCCCAAACCAATCCTACCTAAGATTGATTTAACCCACTTCTCTGGAGACGAATCTACTTGGGATTCTTTCCTTGCGATGTTTGACGCCATATTTTCAGTGTTGCCTTAGTAAACAAGAGTTTAGTGCTTTTCAGTCGGTCAACACGAATGCACCCAAAAGAGATGGGTTATGCCCTAATCCTGAAATAAATTACATGAGAATAATAAAACATTAGGATGACCAGTTTCGATCGTCAAGCGATCATCAACAGATCCATTACACTTAGGCTACAAAATCAATGTTTGAGATACAGGAGAAAATATTTACAATATGTACAATTATTTAGTTGCAGTATTGGTACTGCAACTGTCAGTGTATACTAAATGCAGTATATATGTTAGGTGAAATGCTAAATGGTGATAGCTATCCGTAGATTGTACTTTAGAGAGATTATATGGTTGTAAACTATGGTTAAACTAAAAAATTTTAGGCTAACTACTTATCTGATTGTCTTCCGTAAAACAGCTACTCGCAGTTTTCGTGCTCACTAGAACTCACTGTGCGGTCGACTGCGGTGGTTATCTTAACGACTGGTTTTTCCCTGCTTTCTCCCCCCTGCTCCTGCGTGCTGTGGGGAGTGATAGCGATGTGTTTATGTGAGGTGTTGCCAACCTAGATAAGATGTATGTTATTGAATGAGGTGGGTCTACAACAATTAAAGACCGTGGATTAGCCCTCGCCACGCGTGGTGCATAACCCATTCGAACTAAGCGTTGACGGTCTTATGAGGACGTCCCGGCACTTTTAATACTGCCGCGAATATGGGCCTTGGTTTATTGCAGAAGAAAAGTACATCGTACACCTGATCCAGATAACATTAACATATTAATAACCCCCTAATTTCCCCCCTTTATATCTAGCTTGGCTGTGTTGCTAAATTGTGTTTTGTTTCCTACAGGGTGTGTTTTTTAGTAGCGTGAAGAGGGGTGAGCTCTCCATGAACGTGTGTTCATTTAGATTGTTGGGATTGTTTCGTTTGGCTAGGTGTATCTCGATTGCTTCCTTTATGTCCTTTCGATTCGTGATGGATTATTTTAAGGTCCGACTCTATGTTGGTAAAGCTGTGCCCTGCGTCACACATATGTTCGCACACAGCTGAATGTGTTCCGTATCTTATCGCATTCCTATGTTCATTATAACGTGTGTCTACTCGCCTTCCACTCTGCCCGATGTAATTAGCTTGTCAATCGGTGTCTTGGCACGTTATAGAATATACCCCTGACCTTGAATACGGGTCACGTTTATTTAGATTACTATTTAGGAGGTGCCTAGCGGTTGTGTTTTTCGTCGTGAAAGCTATCTTTATGCCTTACTTTTTGAATAGGTTAGTGATTTTATATGTATTCGCATTCACATAGTTGAAACGCGCACATTTTTTCTCATTACTGTCCGGTTTGGGAATCGTTTTATCTTTATTTTTATGTTTGGCTATAATTTGATTTATTTTGCTTGGCGAGAAGTTGTTTTCCTTTGCTATTTGCATAATAGTTCTTATTTCCTTATTATAGTTGTCTTTTGACATGGGTATGTTTAAAGTTCTGTGCACCATTGAATTGAAACCCGCTAGTTTGTGCGTACTGGGGTGATTAGACTGATTGTCGATTGCATGCGAGGTTTGTGTTGCTTTCCGGAATATCGAATATGAAAGGTCGTTGGCTTTACGTTCAATAGTTATATCGAGATAATTTATTTTCCGGTCTATTTCGGATTCCTTAGTGATTTTGATAGAGTGGTGAAGGCTATTAATGGATTGGAGAATTGTTTCTTCGCTTGTTAGTTCAGTATCGTAGATGCAAATTACATCATCTACGTATCATTTCCATATTACTATTCCCTTTGTTGAAGTCTTTTCTAAGAACGCATTTTCTAGTGCATTGATGAAGATGTCAGCGATTAACGCACTTAGTGGCGATCCCATTGCTAGGCCTTCTCTCTGTGTGTATATTTTATTGTCGAATTGAAACACGTTTTGGGTGAGAACGACCCTCAGTAATCTCACAATCTCTTCAATTTCTTTTACCGAATTGTTGGATTTTAAGTTGTTTTCGATAGTGTTGATTGCTTCAATAATCGGAATATTGGTGTAGATGTTAGTTACGTCGAAGGATACTAGCCTGAAGCTAGGTTTCATTTGTAGGGTGTTCATTGCTGTTACTAGTTCTGTTGTGTTCTTTACAGAGTTGTTTTTGTCATTGGAAAGACGGCATTTTAAGATTTTTAGTAACTCTTCGCTGATTTTGTAATTATGGGCATTCCTACAATTGACTATTGGTCTCATTGGGCATTCCTTTTTGTGTATTTTTGGTTGTCCCCTCAATGACGGTATTTTCGGGTTCATGTTTATTAGTTTTGATTTTTCGGCTTTGGTCAGTATGTATTCTGTTTCTTTTAGCGCACTTTTTATTTGTTTTTGGAATTTGTTGCTGGGGTCTTTTGTTAATACCTTGATTTCGTTGTTGTTTAGGAATTCGACTGTTTTTTTAATGTATTCTGTTTTGTTCAAAATTACTGTAGTGTTTCCCTTATCTGGTTTTGTGATGATTAAGTCATGTTCTTTTATTTTTTGTTTCAACGACTTTATTTCTTTGAGTTGTTTGTTGTTTTGAATGTTATTGCTATCGCCCTCTCGTTTGAGGATTTTTTTGGCTTCGTTGGTGGCGAGATTTTTGGTTAATTCCCTGTCTTCTGCTGGGAGCTTGTAACTGGCTATCTCAATATCTGTGATTAACTGTTTTATATTGTGGTTCGTGTGTGCGTCTGTGCAGTTGTATTTCAAACCTTTGTTTAACATATTCATTTCACCTTGAGAAAAGGTTACGATCGTTCTGTTGTTTACTCTGCTGTGGAAATTTAATTCATTGTTATTCGTGTGTTGTTCGTTAGATTGATGGTTCTGGGTTTCTGCTAGTTTTCTTAATTTATTTTCTAGCGTTTCATGCTTCCTCGTTGCTCTGATTTTGATGGTGTCATGTAGGTACTCGGTGAAGCTGTCCCATTGGGCTGCGTGCCAGAAATTACTTAGTTGCAATTGAATGTCGTACAATTGTTGGTTAATTTTTTGCTTTCATACGTATGCAAATCTTAATTCGTTTTTTATCCAAAGCGCTTTGGCTTGTTTGGTTGAAATGATCGAGGCTGGTGTGTTCGGTACGGTTTTAATTGGTACTGCCCCCGTAATTGAATTATATAGAGACCACGGTGGCTATATTGGAAAATTATAAAGAAAGTTATGGCTGTCATAGTTATGACGTGGGTAGTCATGACGTAAGCACGGATGACGCAGACGTTATGCCAGCAGGCTACTTGAGCTGAGATTCTCAGTGACGTCAGCATTTATTCGAGAAGGATCCGAGATGTACGACGCAGTCGCAGGAAACGTGGAATTCTGCTGAGGAAGAAATTATGCTATTAGAGGGGAGGCTCGAACCAATGAACGATAGTCTGAGGGAAGACGGAGATTGCTGAAACTATGATATTTTTATTACTTTTTGGAATGCAGAATTGTGGAAATCCATTTGCAGTAGAGGCATTGTTCTGGAATTTTGGTGAAATTTATTTTCAGTTTTTGAATTTTGAAAATCCGTCATGTATTAATGAAGTTGGAACTTCTAGCGATGACGCAGTAACACGCTATGGAAGGGATGGATACGCCCCTCATGAAGTTTATAAAAGGCCTTGCGCAGAAGAGAGGAGTCTCAATCGTCTGATAGCTCAATCGTCAGATCTCAAATAGTCATTTCGGTGAAACGTCGAGTGAGATTAATAGAAAGAGTCGTCTTTATAACGCGTGGTGAAGCCACTGCATTAAACGAGAGTCGAGCATACTAGCATTGCAAGTTTACTGTGAGTAAATCTAGGTGAAGTTGAAACGCACATTATAACGCGTCTACAAGATTAGCTGTGAACAGTTAACGGTCGCCTATAAGCTAATTCTATTGTGCAGTGCTACAGTTAGGAGTGTAGAAAAGTTGAACAATTTCAAGGAGTTATTTTGGAAGATATTAGCAATTTTAGACGACTGACAAAAGTGATTTTCTCGTCACATGAGAAGCACTTTGTATCGCCAGAATCTACGCCACGGCTGACACGGCTAGTGAAATAGGGAGACTTCAGATTGCTTTTGTGACACAACGCTACAGTATTATGGAGCAGTTTAATATGGCAGTTTGTTCTACTATTACCATAACCGAAGAGAAGATGGAAGGCTAAAGGACTTTATGCAATTGGGACATATTTCAACGGAGTAAGATAGCAGCATGGAACTTCGCTAATTGCTATTCCACACAAGCGAACATGTGGTGAATAACCATCTACACCCATGTTTCGTGGTTCAACGCTGAATACTATCAAACAGCAATGGAAATGATTTCATACTCACTGAATATGAATATTTCTTCGGAAATTACTACAGAAACTTCATGGCGATTATCTACTGGAACTTCAGGGATTTTTCAAGAGAGGTCAGGGTTGTCCCGACTCACAAAGAAGATTATTGCCGGAAGGATGTCGTTCGTCTTCACGGAGCAGTGCAATTTCCGGAGGAGGAAGCAGTTCGATTCTCCGAGGGTGCTGATTCTTGTTTCGAGGATGGAGCTCAGCTTTAACTTGGTGAAATGGATCCATCAGCAGTCTTCTTTGGGGAATTTTCCTCTGGAACGTCAATCGGCAGATAAGGTAGTCGTGAACGTTTATTGTATTTGAGTTTCTTAGCAATGTTTGAGCAACCATTTTTCCCATATTTTTGTCCTCATGTATTTTGCCCTATATTCTTGTTTGAGATTCCTATTCTCAGTACACCTTGATGAGTTATGCCTTTTTCGACGATTTATTAAGACATTGTTATGTCATGGGCATAGTTAAATGATTTTGGATCAGTTGAGACTGATATTTAGATTTTTCAGTAATTTGCTTTTTTTTTGGTAGTCACGATTTGACTGTAAGTTAATGATTTTTATGGCAGATTTAAATCCAGACAGCGTGTCACTTTATTAAAGTAGTTCTACCCCAGTTTAATTACTTTGACCAATTTTCTGTCATCATCAAGAAGGAAGAACATTTAAATGATTTTAGAGCGTTAAAATCCATTACGTTGTCGACGATCTTGGAAATACTAGTCGTCATTTGAATTGATTGCAACACAGACATTTATCGTCAGTTATGAACGATCATTGCATCATAGACCATTTTGTGAAAGATGAACTTTAATTATGAATTATTGAATGCATTAAAGTCGTGAACGTTTGTTAGGAGTTTTTTCTCATTTAGAGATTTATATAATGATGTTTGCATTCCCCAGTCTAATTGGATTCTATTCGACTATTTTGTAGTTTAGTCGCACTTTGTTTGATGATAGTATTTTTATACTACAATTCTTTGAAGATGTTAATCTTAAATTTTGATAGACCAGACAGGCGTATATAAGCGTATTCACTATTAAATTTGTTTGTGATTGGCAAATTTTTACTTCATTTCGATTCATGAATGAAATCCACGAAGGTTAAATGACAACAGTTTTGAAACAATTAATGATTATAAGAATTTTTAAGTGGAACTATGAATGTATAATCGCTAGTGCAGCGGACGTGTTGAAAGTCGCTGATGTATAATGCCCTGGAATAAATGAAGGAGGTTCCCACAGTTATTAATGTTAAAGAATTTGTTAGTGGAGGTTTTTTGTAAATTCTGTGGAAGATTTTGATGCCATATATATATTAATATATGATGAATTTTGGGCCTATTTGAATGCAGTTAGTGCATTATTTGTAAGCGAAGTATTTTCCGCTGGAGTGTATTGTCATAGTTCGTTGAAGATTAATCAAGTGAATTTACTGTTATAATTAACAAGAGTTTTGAAAGAATTTGAGATAAGATTTTGAATGAAGATTACCGTCACAAATAATTATAATTATTACAACCTTTATTGAACCAGATTGTGACATTAACATGTATAACTAACCTTCATTGGTCGATTATATTGACTCGATTATGAAATTACCAACCGGATGAACATGTGGTTAAATGTATTTCTTAAAATTAATAATTTGAATAATTTAACTGTTGATATTGTAAATAATGATGTAAATATCTTTGACAATAATGTGGAACGAAAGTAATGTTAGAGGCGTGTTTAAAATTTTTGTAATTATCTTCGACACTATTATAAACTTTTTCTAATTGTTATAAATAATTTATGTGATTTTGTTATAAACATTTAAGAGTGTGTTTTATACTCTAAACTATGCTTATTAAACATTTGGATGATAACTTAACAAGTCTAGGGATTGTCAGAATAATCCAGTGGTATGTGAGCTGAGCATTTGAAAGATTTGCGTCAATATATATGAGTTGTCTTGCAGACATTTAAAGCTTTGAGAGGGAGCTGAATTCTTACGCAGTGTGGCGTGACAAGTGAGCCCCATTTGACGGGTGTGCGTCAGGTTGAAGGGTAGATCGCAGCTGGTTAGACAACTGGTTATCAGCGGGCGAGGTCGTTCACATTGAGGCCTTGTGCCTATAAATACCAGTGTCATGTTTATTAAAAGAAACCAAATGCTCTATATATGTGTCTCGTCCTGACTTCCTTATCCAATCCAAATGTGTTTTGAATGTTACGTTATTTTGAGCTCGTGGGAGCTAACATATTGTTTGATAACTTTGCAAGTCCTTTAGGAGGACATAGTCAGATTGACATGGGCTACTGATAGCCACATTTATTTTGTTGAGTTGTTAAAATCATACCCTTTATTTGAAATAAAAGCTTTTGTACAGTTCAAAGTTCTCGTCTTCGTTCTGGTTCATTTTTAAATGTCGTGGTGAAGGTTATTGTGGGAGCATACTTTAGAGATCCTGTTGTCAACCCAATCCCCGAGATAATTTTTAAGAGGTAAGTAAAGGTAAGTATGAACCCCCGTCTATTTTGGTGTGTTCCACAATAATTTTCTTGGTAACTTCTGTGCTCAAACCTCGGTAGTATCTGTCAGTGCAATTTTCATTGGTGTAGCTGAGCCGGTGCGTTTGATTATTGGCAATCCGATTGAAGGGGCGGATATCTGACAGCCTACTATCCGGGTAAACGGGGACAGAAGGATTGGCACACCTAAAACGTGGGGCTGGTTCAACATAAGTGGATCACCAGGTTGAACGCCAGTAAGATTGGCAAACCTAAAACGTGTGGCTCGATTAGACTCAAATAAAGAGGTTGATTCTTTGTTAGATGTCTTGGCCAATTGTAGAATTTAAGAGTGTGATTATATAGGAATTAAATGTTGTATTGTATTAGGAAAATTACACTCAGAAAAGATCAGATCTTATATAACTTGAGAAAGGTTAAATAGGCTGGAAACTTAGGAAAATCGCCTATGATCTGGAATCTTATTTTATTTGACCGGCTTATGACATTTTAGTCATATTTAAGATAAAATTAAATTATTTGGATTGTAAATGTAAATTATTTGTGTTAGGATATTTTAAAATGAGCCAGGGAAATTTGAACATGTGCTTGAGTTTGTTTCAACATGAAGTGTCTTCGAAAGTTAATTATAAGGTAGTTATAAGTTAGATTTAAGACAGAAAATTGATCAAATTTATATATGGTGAAAAGTGTTGCTCAAATGTTGTTATTTTGCTCTTTTGATGTATGTCCCTACAGCAGTCTAATTTTTGAATAATATTGTAATGGCAGATGAAAGTTTGAGGATGATGTTAGAGGAGATGTCTGCTAATTTGAAAGCAAGCATGAAGGAGATGGAAGCTAGGAATACTAGTCGGATGGAGGAGAATGCTAGTCGAATGGAGCAGAATGCTAGTAATTTGAAAGCTAGCATGGATGAAAGTTTGAAAGCTATTCAGACCAGTTCTGCTAACTTAGAGGATAATATGTCGCGTTTACAGATTAATACCCAAGGAATTGAGAATACTATAACTGACATCCGCTCAGACGTGTCCAATGTTAAAATAGATGTGTCTAATATGCATAAAAATGTTGCTGATGTTAAAATTGATATTTCTAATGTGCATAAAGATCTTACAATGTTGAATCTAGATGTAGCTAATGTCCGAGGTGATATTTCTTGTGCTAGGGCTGAGGTAGTTGTTGTTAAAAATGATGTTGCGACTGTCCAAGACAAGGTTGAGGAAGTCCAAAAAGAAATCCAAAATGTTAGAACTGATGTATCCAATGTTCAGGTTGATATTAATAACATTCATTCGGATGTAAATGAGGTGCAAAGTGACATAACTAAGATTCAAGTAGAAGTCAACACAGTTTTCGTAGATATTACTAGAGTCCAAACTGATGTAAATAAAGTCAGGGAAGAGATAGAAAATTCGAAAACCCTTTGTACACGTAATATAAGTGCATTAACGACTAGATTAGTTGATGAGTCAGTTAGAACGACAGCGTCTTTAGCAGGTTTAATGTATGATGTAGAGGTCATGAGAACCCAGGCATTAGACCATAATAAAGTATTGAAAGAAGATATCGAAGTAGACATAGCAGAAATGTTAACGGCAAATGTAGCAGTATGGAAAGACGAGTGGAATAAGTCAAGTGGGGAACATGTAACCCAAATTCAGGAACGTATTGAAAGAAAACTTGCCAGTACTCAAATTGATATTAATAATGAAGTAGTACAGATTAGGAAAGATTTAAGCGTCAGGATGGATTCGCTATCCGAAAGACAAGTTGAAGATTGAACACAATTAGATCGGGATGTGCAAATATTAAAATCTGCATTAGAGGAACAGATTCATAAAGTTGTCTCTGATGTGAATGAAACGACGAGCAAACTGCAAAATTTGAGGATAGGAGAGGCTAGTTTGATAGAGACCTACAAAGAAGAGTTAATCAAGAAAGTCTTAACGGAAATCACTGACAAGGATACAGAAGGCTTGGCTTGCGAAACCAATAGGAATTATGCCAGAAGATATAACCTAGATCCAGAAGAGAGAGACGTGACTCCTGAAGAACGTATATCCAGATTCAGGGAGGAAGATGACGAGAGGAATATGGAACCTGAGTGGAACTATCGAGATACTGGGAAAAACTATCCGGATTCATATCCGAGGAACGTGACGGTCATCAGGAATTTTGAAGATAAACCGCAAAAATTCAGTAACACTGATAGTTTGACACCTATAGAATATGTAAGGAACCTCAAAGATTATTTCATCGAAGCTCACATTCCCAGACAGAGAGAGATGAAGATAGTGGAGAGATTTTTGATTGGAGGACCCCTCGAATGGTTTCGCGCATTTAGATACACATTCAGTAACTTTGACGAGTTTGCAGAGGCATTAATCAAACGATTTTGGTCCATAGAAGCGCAGAATTCGTTAAGAGCGGAGGTGTATTCAAGAAAATACTCAGGTACTCTTCCAACGCGGTACGCTGATTTCTTTACGAGTCAATTGTCCCGCTTGAGATTTTTGCAACCCCCATTGTCAACGGAGCAATTAATTGATGCGATTTCTCGTATGCTACCTGTGGAGGTGAGGAGACTAATTATTTCGTCAAACATCAGGGATTTGACCAGCATGGATGAATTACTGAGGAGGTTAGACTACACAAGTCCAATGCCTAACGTGGTACAGAAAGGTCAAAGGCATGACTTCAAAGAAATAAATACTGTATATATGGACCAAGTCCAACAAACTGACAAGCCAGATGAAGAGAAAACTGACAATGTAGGTCCTCACAGGAATAATCAGTTTCGAAATAACAGATCGCAAGGTTACCGACCGTATCAACAGAGAAGAGGCTGGAACTATAATCGAGGAAATTACAACAATGGTAGAGGCAGATATTACAGCAATAATCGTTATAACAGAAATTATAACAGAAATAACCAGAACCAAAACAGAAATCAGAATCCTCAAGGTCAGGTTATGACACCCGATCAGTATCAGGAAAGAGAGAAGGAAAGCCAGCAATACCTAAAAGAATTACGGGAAAAAGAAGCCAACAACCAAAAGAAAAGGCAGGATGTTGTAATCGATCCTGGGCCTTCTACGAGTCAGCAGAATTTTGAGGTCGGTAACACAAAAAAAACGCCGATTTCTCAACGACAGTGAGAACTTGTAAATACATTGCCACACCACACCTGATTACGATTAATGAGATATATGAAATTACTGATGAAGATTTGCTAGAAGAGAGGGGTATCGTTAAAGAGGAAAGACCATGTGCCTTACCTATTATTTCTGTACGGATAGATGGCCAACAGTACAAAGCCCTGATGGATACTGGTGCAATTATCTCCATCATTTCAGAGGAATGTTATCAAAGTCTGCTAAGAGGAGAGAACATGACAGTTCTACCTGTTTCTACCGTCAAAGTGAGAGGGATATTCCAAGATAAGGCAGTGAAGTGCAAGATTCAAGTGTTATTGAACTTTGAGATCAATGGAAGGAATTATGAACAGATCTTCATTGTGGTGAGCAAGATCAATTTTGATATGGTGCTTGGAATCGATTTTATATCGAAGGTCGGAGCTATTATTGACATGAAGAACAGAAGTATTAGCTTTAATGATGGGTACATGATCGCAGAAGAGATAGAAAAACAGGACGTGAAAAACAGTCTGGAAATAGACCTTAGGGAAGAAATTTTGAATACCATAATTAATGAAGTGGAAAATGTAGCAGAAATACCCAGTAGAAAAACTGAAGGATTTGAAGAAATTCAGGGGGAATTTGAGGATCTGATAAAGGAATTCCAAGATATTTTTGATGAAAAGCCTGGATTGATTAAGGATTATAAATACAAGATAAGGCTGACAGATGAAACCCCTTACCAGAAGAGAATATACCCCATTCCTGAGAAATACTATCAAGAAGTACGAGGGTTAATCAGAAAAATGGAGGTAGACGGGATTATTAAAAAACAGGCCTCGTCTTATATAAACCCCATCACAGTAGTGAAGAAAAGTAATGGTCAGATACGTCTTTGTCTCGATGCCAGGACCATCAACTTGAAGATTCTTCCAGAAAATGACCGACCACCCAAGATCAGAGATCTGCTTCGAAAATTCAAAGGGAGAGCATGTTTCAGCGTTCTTGACTTGACGTCTTCATTTTATCAAGTTCAACTAGAAGAAGATAGTATGCAGTACACTGGATTCTTATTTGACCAGACGTCATGGGTCTTTGTCAGAATGCCTTTTGGTATGGTTAACAGTGGACCAGCACTTATTCGAGCACTTGATAGTAAGCTCACTGACGAAGTGAAAGAAAATGTAATCTGCTACATTGACGATTTAATCGTATCTTCACCCAGCGCCGCAGAACATTTAGTGCACTTGAGAAAGTTGTTCGAGAATTTAAGGGAGGCCAATATCAAGGTCAATTTTGGAAAATGTCAATTCTTGAAGCAGGAGATAAATTACTTGGGGCATACTATTGATAAAGATGGATATCATCCAAACATGAAAAAAGTAGATGCGATCACGAGATTTCCAAAGCCAACTAAGGTGAAACAAGTCAGAGAATTTGTAGGCGCATGCCAATTTATTAGCAGCCACTGTCCAAGATACTCTGAAATTATGGCTCCTCTGTATGACTTACTCAAGAAGAATAACAGATGGAAATGGAGTACCGCTGCAGACGAGGCTTTTGAGAAAGCAAAAGAGATGCTCAGAAATAATGTGAAACTGGAGTACCCAGACTTTGAGAAGGTGTTCTATATTGAGTCTGATGCATCAAGAATAGGCATTAGTGCAGTCTTATACCAGAAAGACGAGGCAGGCAACACGCACTACATTGCGTTCACTAGTCGGAAGTTGAAGAAACACGAGGAAAATTACTTCACGACGGAACTTGATGCGTTAGCTTTTGTAACAGCATTGCAAGCGTGGAAGAAAATCCTGCTGGGACATAAGGTCATCATTATTACTGACCAAAAAGCACTACAGTTTATGCTGCAAACTGACATGTAAAGTGATAGATTGACACGTTGGGCTTTGTTCACCCAACAGTTTAACGCCACTATCGTCCACCAGCCTGGGAAAGATAACTTACTGGCTGATGCTCTATCACGTAACCCTATTAAAAATGTGCAGATACACCATGTACAATTGGAGCAAGAAGATGAAGAAACCGTTAGGAGGTTAGCCCGAATCGGTGTGTCACAGAAGAGACACGCTCCAATAAGGAAAATGTACAGGTTCCTCAAGGGTTACATGGACAATACTGATGTTGACTATGCAGCTACACGGAGAAATTCACGACACTTTGTCTTGAGTGGAGACATCGTATGCAAGTATGCTGACTCTGCGCATACAAAACTCCGAATAGTCGTGCCACCTAAACTTGTTGTCAATTTAGTGTGGGTAGCTCATCACGCAACTGGACATGCCGGTTTAGATAAAACTCTTAATACTCTTAAAGAGAGATTTATTTGGACTAACATGCGTTCCAGCATTGCCAAGGTCATTCGATCATGTGACAAATGTCAAAGAGCAAAGTATGCTTCTGCTTTATTAAAAGGAAAACCGAAGGCTATGATTCCTTCTAAGCCAAACGAACTAATGGCGACGGATATATTTGGCCCCTGTCCGAAGGGATATCAGGGTAACCAGTACCTGTTGGTTACCGTGGATGTTTTCTCAAAATTTGTTACAATGAGTCCATGCAGAAAGCTAACACGAGGAACGTAGTAAGCAGACTGGAAAATGCTGTATTTCCTAAAGCTGGTAAACCAGAATATCTACTGTCGGATCATGGAACACAGTTTACATCCGTGGAATTTGCAGCGGATATGGAAAGGCTTGGCATTAAGCACTTATTTTCAAGCGTGCGTTACCCAGAATCGAATTCCTCAGAAAGATATATGGCTGAATTTTCGAAATTCTGTCGAATTTTCTGTCCAAATGATCATTCTGGTTGGGTGAGATTTGTACCCCTTATTGAGGAATGTCTGAACTCTACAGTGCAGGAGAGCACAGGAGAAGTGCCGATGCGACTTCATCTAGGAAGAAACCCAGAAAGGCCGTGGGATAATCTTTTCAACCACATTCCTAGAGATCCCGACCTAGGAAGGCAGCAGAGGATTGACAAGGCGAAGGAACAACTACAGAAAGCAGCAGAGAAACGATTGAAAAGAGTAGCTGGAAAACGTTTTGGTGCACCCTTACAAGTTGGAAATCTTGTATTATTACGCAGACCTATCAAGGCTGATATGAGCAAAAAATCTACCCCAAATTTGGAAATGTATTCATGGGTCCGTTTAGGATTACGAACGCCTATGGAAACAACTGCTATGAACTCTACGATGATGAGAATAATGTCATTTACGGCAAGTTCAATGCTGGAAACTTGAAAAGATACTATACTAGAGTAAGCCAGTAATAATTCAATTTCGTGTTCAAGAGAGTTGAGGTACTTGTAACAAGGAGATTAAAAACAATTTGCAACTGTTTTTAAAACGTGGTGAGGGGAGAATGCCCCCGTAATTGAATTATATAGAGACCACGGTGGCTATATTGGAAAATTATAAAGAAAGTTATGGCTGTCATAGTTATGACGTGGGTAGTCATGACGTAAGCACGGATGACGCAGACGTTATGCCAGCAGGCTACTTGAGCTGAGATTCTCAGTGACGTCAGCATTTATTCGAGAAGGATCCGAGATGTACGACGCAGTCGCAGGAAACGTGGAATTCTGCTGAGGAAGAAATTATGCTATTGGAGGGGAGGCTCGAACCAATGAACGATAGTCTGAGGGAAGACGGAGATTGCTGAAACTATGATATTTTTATTACTTTTTGGAATGCAGAATTGTGGAAATCAATTTGCAGTAGAGGCATTGTTCTGGAATTTTGGTGAAATTTATTTTCAGTTTTTGAATTTTGAAAATCCGTCATGTATTAACGAAGTTGGAACTTCTAGCGATGACGCAGTAACACGCTATGGAAGGGATGGATACGCCCCTCATGAAGTTTATAAAAGGCCTTGCGCAGAAGAGAGGAGTCTCAATCGTCTGATAGCTCAATCGTCAGATCTCAAATAGTCATTTCGGTGAAACGTCGAGTGAGATTAATAGAAAGAGTCGTCTTTATAACGCGTGGTGAAGCCACTGCATTAAACGAGAGTCGAGCATACTAGCATTGCAAGTTTACTGTGAGTAAATCTAGGTGAAGTTGAAACGCACATTATAACGCGTCTACAAGATTAGCTGTGAACAGTTAACGGTCGCCTATAAGCTAATTCTATTGTGCAGTGCTACAGTTAGGAGTGTAGAAAAGTTGAACAATTTCAAGGAGTTATTTTGGAAGATATTAGCAATTTTAGACGACTGACAAAAGTGATTTTCTCTTCACATGAGAAGCACTTTGTATCGCCAGAATCTACGCCACGGCTGACACGGCTAGTGAAATAGGGAGACTTCAGATTGCTTTTGTGACACAACGCTACAGTATTATGGAGCAGTTTAATATGGCAGTTTGTTCTACTATTACCATAACCGAAGAGAAGATGGAAGGCTAAAGGACTTTATGCAATTGGGACATATTTCAACGGAGTAAGATAGCAGCATGGAACTTCGCTAATTGCTATTCCACACAAGCGAACATGTGGTGAATAACCATCTACACCCATGTTTCGTGGTTCAACGCTGAATACTATCAAACAGCAATGGAAATGATTTCATACTCACTGAATATGAATATTTCTTCGGAAATTACTACAAAAACTTCATGGCGATTATCTACTGGAACTTCAGGGATTTTTCAAGAGAGGTCAGGGTTGTTCCGACTCACAAAGAAGATTATTGCCGGAAGGATGTCGTTCGTCTTCACGGAGCAGTGTAATTTCCGGAGGAGGAAGCAGTTCGATTCTCCGAGGGTGCTGTTTCTTGTTTCGAGGATGGAGCTCAGCTTTAACTTGGTGAAATGGATCCATCAGCAGTCTTCTTTGGGGAATTTTCCTCTGGAACGTCAATCGGCAGATAAGGTAGTCGTGAACGTTTATTGTATTTGAGTTTCTTAGCAATGTTTGTGCAACCATTTTTCCCATATTTTTGTCCTCATGTATTTTGCCCTATATTCTTATTTGAGATTCCTATTCTCAGTACACCTTGATGAGTTATGCCTTTTTCGACGATTTATTAAGACATTGTTATGTCATGGGCATAGTTAAATGATTTTGGATCAGTTGAGACTGATATTTAGATTTTTCAGTAATTTGCTTTTTTTTTTGGTAGTCACGATTTGACTGTAAGTTAATGATTTTTATGGCAGATTTAAATCCAGACAGCGTGTCACTTTATTAAAGTAGTTCTACCCCAGTTTAATTACTTTGACCAATTTTCTGTCATCATCAAGAAGGAAGAACATTTAAATGATTTTAGAGCGTTAAAATCCATTACGTTGTCGACGATCTTGGAAATACTAGTCGTCATTTGAATTGATTGCAACACAGACATTTATCGTCAGTTATGAACGATCATTGCATCATAGACCATTTTGTGAAAGATGAACTTTAATTATGAATTATTGAATGCATTAAAGTCGTGAACTTTTGTTAGGAGTTTTTTCTCATTTAGAGATTTATATAATGATGTTTGCATTTCCCAGTCTAATTGGATTCTATTCGACTATTTTGTAGTTTAGTCGCACTTTGTTTGATGATAGTATTTTTATACTACAATTCTTTGAAGATGTTAATCTTAAATTTTGATAGACCAGACAGGCGTATATAAGCGTATTCACTATTAAATTTGTTTGTGATTGGCAAATTTTTACTTCATTTCGATTCATGAATGAAATCCACGAAGGTTAAATGACAACAGTTTTGAAACAATTAATGATTATAAGAATTTTTAAGTGGAACTATGAATGTATAATCGCTAGTGCAGCGGACGTGTTGAAAGTCGCTGATGTATAATGCCCTGGAATAAATGAAGGAGGTTCCCACAGTTATTAATGTTAAAGAATTTGTTAGTGGAGGTTTTTTGTAAATTCTGTGGAAGATTTTGATGCCATATATATATTAATATATGATGAATTTTGGGCCTATTTGAATGCAGTTAGTGCATTATTTGTAAGCGAAGTATTTTCCGCTGGAGTGTATTGTCATAGTTCGTTGAAGATTAATCAAGTGAATTTACTGTTATAATTAACAAGAGTTTTGAAAGAATTTGAGATAAGATTTTGAATGAAGATTACCGTCACAAATAATTATAATTATTACAACCTTTATTAAACCAGATTGTGACATTAACATGTATAACTAACCTTCATTGGTCGATTATATTGACTCGATTATGAAATTACCAACCGGATGAACATGTGGTTAAATGTATTTCTTAAAATTAATAATTTGAATAATTTAACTGTTGATATTGTAAATAATGATGTAAATATCTTTGACAATAATGTGGAACGAAAGTAATGTTAGGGGCGTGTTTAAAATTTTTGTAATTATCTTCGACAATATTATAAACAATTTCTAATTGTTATAAATAATTTATGTGATTTTGTTATAAACATTTAAGAGTGTGTTTTATACTCTAAACTATGCTTATTAAACATTTGGATGATAACTTAACAAGTCTAGGGATTGTCAGAATAATCCAGTGGTATGTGAGCTGAGCATTTGAAAGATTTGCGTCAATATATATGAGTTGTCTTGCAGACATTTAAAGCTTTGAGAGGGAGCTGAATTCTTACGCAGTGTGGCGTGACAAGTGAGCCCCATTTGACGGGTGTGCGTCAGGTTGAAGGGTAGATCGCAGCTGGTTAGACAACTGGTTATCAGCGGGCGAGGTCGTTCACATTGAGGCCTTGTGCCTATAAATACCAGTGTCATGTTTATTAAAAGAAACCAAATGCTCTATATATGTGTCTCGTCCTGACTTCCTTATCCAATCCAAATGTGTTTTGAATGTTACGTTATTTTGAGCTCGTGGGAGCTAACATATTGTTTGATAACTTTGCAAGTCCTTTAGGAGGACATAGTCAGATTGACATGGGCTACTGATAGCCACATTTATTTTGTTGAGTTGTTAAAATCATAACCTATATTTGAAATAAAAGCTTTTGTACAGTTCAAAGTTCTCGTCTTCGTTCTGGTTCATTTTTAAATGTCATGGTGAAGGTTATTGTGGGAGCATACTTTAGAGATCCTGTTGTCAACCCAATCTCCGAGATAATTTTTAAGAGGTATGTAAAGGTAAGTATGAACCCCCGTCTATTTTGGTGTGTTCCACAATAATTTTCTTGGTAACTTCTGTGCTCAAACCTCGGTAGTATCTGTCAGTGCCATTTTCATTGGTGTAGCTGAGCCGGTGCGTTTGATTATTGGCAATCCGATTGAAGGGGCGGATATCTGACAGCCTACTATCCGGGTAAACGGGGACAGTACGTATTTAGGGGTGAGGTTAATTCTATACATTTTTTGTTGAACCAAATTGACTTGTCTAAATTCGTGAGTTTAAGCCTGAGTGATTTGAATTTCTTGGCTTCACGATTTGCCTGACTAGCCGTGAACATTGCGGTGTTTGAAGCCATATTTTCAGTGTTGCCTTAGTAAACAAGAGTTTAGTGCTTTTCAGTCGGTCAACACAAATGTACCCAAAAGAGATGGGCTATGCCTTAATCCTGAAATAAATTACATGAGATTAATAAAACACTAGGATGACCAGTTTCGATCGTCAAGCGATCATCAACAGATCCATTACACTTAGGCTACAAAATCTATGTTTGATATACAGGAGAAAATATTTACAATATGTACAATTATTTAGTTGCGGTATTGGTACTACAACTGTCAGTGTATGCTAAATGCAGTATATATGTTAGGTGAAATGCTAAATGGTGATAGCTATCCGTAGATTGTACTTTAGAGAGATTATATGGTTGTAAACTATGGTTAAACTATAAAATTTTAGGCTAACTACTTATCTGATTGTCTTCCGTACAACAGCTACTCGCAGTTTTCGTGCTCACTGGAACTCACTGTGCGGTCGACTGCGGTGGTTATCTTAACGACTGGTTTTTCCCTGCTTTCTCCCCCCTGCTCCTACGTGCTGTGGGGAGTGATAGCGATGTGTTTATGTGAGGTGTTGCCAACCTAGATAAGATGTATGTTATTGAATGAGGTGGGTCTACAACTATTAAAGACCGTGGATTAGCCCTCGCCGCGCGTGGAGCATAACCCATTCGAACTAAGCGTTGACGGTCTTATGAGAACGTCCCGGCACCTTTAATACTGCCGCGAATATGGGCCTTGGTTTATTGCAGAAGAAAAGTACATCGTACACCTGATCCAGATAACATTTACCTATTAATAACCCCCTAATTTCCCCCCTTTTTTATCTAGCTTGGCTGTGTCGCTAAATTGTGTTTTGTTTCCGACAGGGTGTGTTCTTTAGTAGCGTGAAGAGGGGTGAGCTCTCCATGAACGTGTGTTCATTTAGAATGTTGGGATTGTTTCGTTTGGCTAGGTGTATCTCGATTGCTTCCTTTATGTCAAGAGCTCTGCCTTTCGATTCGTGATGGATTATTTTAAGTTCCGACTCTATGTTGGTAAAGCTGTGCCCTGCGTCACACATATGTTCGCACACAGCTGAATGTGTTCCGTATCTTATCGCATTCCTATGTTCTTTATAACGTGTGTCTACTCGCCTTCCGCTCTGCCCGATGTAATTAGCTTGACAATCGGTGTCTTGGCAAGTTATAGAATATACCCATGACCTTGAATACGGGTCACGTTTATTTAGATTACTATTTAGGAGGTGCCTAGCGGTTGTGTTTTTCGTCGTGAAAGCTATCTTTATGCCTTGATTTTTGAATAGGTTAGTGATTTTATATGTATTCGCATTCACATAGTTGAAACGCGCAAATTTTTTCTCATTACTGTCCGGTTTGGGAATCGTTTTATTTTTATTTTTATGTTTGGCTATAATTTGATTTATTTTACTTGGCGAGAAGTTGTTTTCCTTTGCTATTTGCATAATAGTTCTTATTTCCTTATTATAGTTGTCTTTTGACATGGGTATGTTTAAGGCTCTGTGCACCATTGAATTGAAACCCGCTAGTTTGTGCGTACTGGGGTGATTAGACTGATTGTCTATTGCATGCGAGGTTTGTGTTGCTTTCCGGAATATCGAATATGAAAGGTCGTTGTCTTTACGTTCAATAGTTATATCGAGATAATTTATTTTCCGGTCTATTTCGGATTCCTTAGTGAATTTGATAGAGTGGTGAAGGCTATTAATGGATTGGAGAATTGTTTCTTCGCTTGTTAGTTCAGTATCGTAGATGCAAATTACATCATCTAAGTATCTTTTCCATATTACCATTCCCTTTGTTGAAGTCTTTTCTAAGAACGCATTTTCTAGTGCATTGATGAAGATGTCAGCGATTAACGCACTTAGTGGCGATCCCATTGCTAGGCCTTCTGTGTGTATATTTTATTGTCGAATTGAAACACGTTTTGGGTGAGAACGACCCTCAGTAATCTCACAATCTCTTCAATTTCTTTTACCGAATTGTTGGATTTTAAGTTGTTTTCGATAGTGTTGATTGCTTCAATAATCGGAATATTGGTGTACATGTTAGTTACGTCGAAGGATACTAGCCTGAAGCTAGGTTTCATTTGTAGGGTGTTCATTGCTGTTACTAGTTCTGTTGTGTTCTTTACAGAAATGTTTTTGTCATTGGAAAGACGGCATTTTAAGATTTTTAGTAACTCTTTGCTGATTTTGTAATTAGGGGCATTCCTACAATTGACTATTGGTCTCATTGGGCATTCCTTTTTGTGTATTTTTGGTTGTCCCCTCAATGACGGTATTTTCGGGTTCATGTTTATTAGTTTTGATTTTTCGGCTTTGGTCAGTATGTATTCTGTTTCTTTTAGCGCACTTTTTATTTGTTTTTGGAATTTGTTTCTGGGGTCTTTTGTTAATACCATGATTTCGTTGTTGTTTAGGAATTCGACTGTTTTTTCAATGTATTCTGTTTTGTTCAAAATTACTGTAGTGTTTCCCTTATCTGCTTTTGTGATGATTAAGTCATGTTCTTTTATTTTTTTGTTTCAACGACTTTATTTCTTTGAGTTGTTTGTTGTTTTGAATGTTATTGCTATCGCCCTCTCGTTTGAGGATTTATTTGGCTTCGTTGGTGGTGAGATTTTTGTTTAATTCCCTGTCGTCTGCTGGGAGCTTGTGACTGGCTATCTCAATATCTGTGATTAACTGTTTTATATTGTGGTTCGTGTGTGCGTCTGTGCAGTTGTATTTCAAACCTTTGTTTAACATATTCATTTCACCTTGAGAAAAGGTTACGTTCGTTCTCTTGTTTACTCTGCTGTGGAAATTGAATTCATTGTTATTCGTGTGTTGTTCGTTAGATTGATGGTTCTGTGTTTCTGCTAGTTTTCTTAATTTATTTTCTAGCGTTTCATGCTTCCTCGTTGCTCTGATTTTGATGGTGTCATGTAGGTACTCGGTGAAGCTGTCCCATTGGGCTGCGTACCAGAAATTACTTAGTTGCAATTGAATGTCGTACAATTGTTGGTTAATTTTTTGCTTTCTTATGTATGCAAATCTTAATTCGTTTTTTATCCAAAGCGCTTTGGCTTGTTTGGTTGAAATGATCGAGGCTGGTGTATTCGGCACGGTTTTAATTGGTACGTATTTAGGGGTGAGATTTAGTTCTATACATTTTTTGTTGAACCAAATTGACTTGTCTAAATTCATGAGTTTAAGCCTGAGTGATTTGAATTTCTTGGCTTCACGATTTGCCTGACTAGCCGTGAACATTGCGGTGTTTGAAGCCATATTTTCAGTGTTGCCTTAGTAAACAAGAGTTTAGTGCTTTTCAGTCGGTCAACACGATTGTACCCAAAAGAGATGGGTTATGCCCTAATCCTGAACTAAATTACATGAGATTAATAAAACACTAGGATGACCAGTTTCGATCGTCAAGCGATCATCATCAGATCCATTACACTTAGCTACAAAATCAATGTTTGAGATACAGGAGAATATATTTACAATATGTACAATTATTTAGTTGCAGTATTGGTACTGCAACTGTCAGTGTATGCTAAATGCAGTATATATGTTAGGTGAAATGCTAAATGGTGATAGCTATCCGTAGATTGTACTTTAGAGAGATTATATGGTTGTAAACTATGGTTAAACTATAAAATTTTAGGCTAACTACTTATCTGATTGTCTTCCGCACAACAGCTGCTCGCAGTTTTCGTGCTCACTGGAACTCACTGTGCGGTCGACTGCGGTGGTTATCTTAACGACTGGTTTTTCCCTGCTTTCTCCCCCCTGCTCCTACGTGCTGTGGGGAGTGATAGCGATGTGTTTATGTGAGGTGTTGCCAACCTAGATAAGATGTATGTTATTGAATGAGGTGGGTCTACAACTATTAAAGACCGTGGATTAGCCCTCGCCACGCGTTGTGCATAACCCATTCGAACTAAGCGTTGACGGTCTTATGAGGACGTCCCGGCACCTTTAATACTGCCGCGAATATGGGCCTTGGTTTATTGCAGAAGAAAAGTACATCGTACACCTGATCCAGTTAACATTTACCTATTAATAACCCCCTAATTTCCCCCCTTTTTTAACTAGCTTGGCTGTGTCGCTAAATTGTGTTTTGTTTCCGACAGGGTGTGTGTTTTGTAGCGTGAAGAGGGGTGAGCTCTCCATGAACGTGTGTTCATTTAGATTGTTGGGATTGTTTCGTTTGGCTAGGTGTATCTCGATTGCTTCCTTTATGTCAAGAGCTCTGCCTTTCGATTCGTGATGGATTATTTTAAGTTCCGACTCTACGTTGGTAAAGCTGTGCCCTGCGTCACACATATGTTCGCACACAGCTGAATGTGTTCCGTATCTTATCGCATTCCTATGTTCTTTATAACGTGTGTCTACTCGCCTTCCACTCTGCCCGATGTAATTAGCTTGACAATCGGTGTCTTGGCACGTTATAGAATATACCCATGACCTTGAATACGGGTCACGTTTATTTAGATTACTATTTAGGAGGTGCCTAGCGGTTGTGTTTTTCGTCGTGAAAGCTATCTTTATGCCTTGCTTTTTGAATAGGTTAGTGATTTTATATGTATTCGAATTCACATAGTTGAAACGCGCAAATTTTTTCTCATTACTGTCCGGTTTGTTCTCTTGTTCATGACAATGAAGACATTCAAGTCATCTACAAGTTTCATTATTTGAGATATATCCTCCGAGGTCAAGCTCTGCAGTTTGTTGAAGCACTCCCATTAAGTGCCGAAAACTACCCCATTGCCTTTAACTGGTTGAAAGAAAAATACGGTAATTCACGGCTACGTATTCAACGCCACATGAAGGCTCTATTCAATTTGCCTGCGTCACAGTACAATGACGTCACTAGCCTGCGTTCCCTCATTGACACGACACAGCTTCACGTAAAAGCTTTATCCCTATTAAATCAACCCACTGCCCACTGGGACACTTTTCTAATACATTTAGTGGTTTCTAATGTCGATGTTGCTACGCTTAAAACTTGGGAACTCGATCTTTCCAAAGACGACGATTACTCTTACCAGCATTTAGTCACCTTCATAAATGCTAGATGCCAACTCTTAACTGCCCTAGCTAATCAAAGTGATCCCTCTTCTCCTAGTTCTAAATTTGAATTACTGTCCCTTAAATCCAAAAATGGACACGTAGCGTCTAGCACCCAAAACCCTGGGTCTAGCTCTTCTAAACTCAAGTCAAACGCCACTGGTTACCCAACTATGTCTAGTGAACGCCGTATTGCTAGTTCTCTCGTTTTAAACACTCAAAGCGAACCCTGTAAGAGTTTAAATGAACCATTAAAGTGCATAATTTGTAAAGATTCTCACGCCTTATATCTATGCAAATCTTTCAAAGAACTGTCAGTCGACAACAGAAGAATATTAGTTTTCCAGAATAAACATTGCTTCAACTGCCTAGCACCCACGCATTCTGCTTCAAATTGCAAGTTCACCAGACTTTGCTTCCATTGTGAAAAAGCTCATCACACTTTACTACATCGTCATGATCAAGCAAGGTCATCGACCGCATCTACTTCTCAGAAAAGTGACAATGCTAACAGTTTTAATGGTTCATCTTACATTCAAAATGCCAAGTCCATACGTAGTGCCCAAGTACTATTGTCCACTGTCCAAATCGAAGTTCAAGATAACTTTGGCAACTGGGTTCGTGCACGCGGTCTTCTTGATTCGGCGGCAACCCACGATTTCGTTTCTAATTCATTAATCAAAGAACTAGGCCTACCTGTAAACCCCACTTCTATCAATGTATCAGGCATTAACAGCTCAAAATCGCAAGCTTTACAGTTTTCAAAGCTAACCATAAGAGACATTTGTCACAGAAATAACTTTCTCAAACTGAATTATCTCATTCTCAATAGCATAGGAGAACATAATCCAAGTCACTCTGTTGATATTGCAGGTTTAAGCATTCCCTCGCATTTACGGCTAGCCAATCCTCTGTTCAATGTACAAAACCCCATTGACATACACTTTAGTGCCAATATTTTCTGGAATTGCCTTCGTAAACAGGTTCGCAAGTTATCCTCAAACTTAGTTGCCAGAGACACTAATTATGGATGGATCGTCACCGGTCAACGTCCTCATTATTTTCCCCAACCCGCATCAGAAATTTATTTCGCTAATACTGACTTGGAACAGTTTTGGAGGCTTGAAAGCGTTGATTCTCCTAACGTGACCTCTTCAGAAAACGAATTCTGTGAGCAACTTTTTCTGAACACCACCACTCGTTCTCCTGAAGGCCGGTTCATTGTTCAGATGCCAAGATTACACAATCCCCCTAAACTTATTAATTCTCAACCCAAAGCTCGAAAAGCTCTCTTTGCTATCGAGAACAAATTCAAGAAAAAACCTCTCGTTAAACAGCAGTACACTGATTTCATGGATGAGTATGAAAGCTTAGATCATATAGAAGTTGTTAGCAAATCTGATGACGAATTGCACCCCCAAATTGAAAAGGTTTTCTTAAATCATCATCCCGTGTGGAAAAACCCTCTTGTAAAGGATAAAATCCGAGTCGTTTTCAATGGTTCATCACCTGACGTTAATGGCAACAGTCTTAACGATACTCTTTACTCTGGTCCTGCTATTCAGTCAGATTTATCTGCTATACTCTTAAACATCCGATTATTTCCCATAGCTGCTATAGCGGATATAAAACAGATGTACCGTCAGGTTTTAATTCAGCCTGAACAACGAGATCTCAAAAGAATCTTGTGGCGCGACGAAATCAGCAAGCCCATTAAGGTATTTTGCTTCAAGACAGTTACTTATGGCTTAAAACCATCCGCTTTCCTTGCTATCCGATCCCTACATTTGTTAGCCTCTCAAGATGGTCATTTATTTGATTCTAAAGCTTCCGATGCACTAACTACATCACTCTATGTTGACGATTACTTGCAGTCCTTCCTCACTCTGGAGGAAGCTTCTTTCGTGTCACTAGAACTTCAAGCATTGTTAAAGAATGCAGGATTTCCACTTCATAAGTGGAATTCCAACTCCCATGAGTTTCTCGCCCAGTTTCCTATTGAGGATGTAGACCTCCTTCGAAATTTGTGGAAATTCCGAATCCATAAAAACTCTTGGAGTTCATTGGTGCACTAACATTGACACTCTCATCTATAAAGTTTCGCTTGCAGAAGAGCTCCCTAACACAAAAAGACAAATTCTCTCTGAAATTGCAAAAAATTTTGATCCGCTTCAATTCCTTGCCCCGGTTATTGTTATAGCCAAACTTTTCATGCAAGAGCTATGGTCGCTCAAATGTGAATGGGACGACACTGTTCCCCTTTCTTTTCATAACAGATGGCTCTCTTTTCGCAGCAATTTGCTTGATCTTTCCCGTACTGAAATTCCCAGGAATTTAATTAACGCTCATCCTAATGCATCTTTTTTCCTTCATGTGTTTGCGCACAGTTCCGAAAAAGCTTACGGTTGCTGTACATATTTGGTTTATCGCGGTTCGTTAAATGGATCTTCAGTTTCCAACCTTGTTTGTGCCAAATCGAAGGTGGCTCCTCTTAAAACTATCAGTTTGCCTAGGCTTGAATTGTGTGCTGTACTCATGGCCGCAGAACTTGTTAAGAAATTACGGGAAGTCTTAAAAGTAAAATTTTCGCAAATCTATCTCTGGAGCGATTCCATGATTACCCTTTCTTGGATTGCTAAACACCCCGCTCATTGGCAAACTTTTGTTGCAAACAGGGTTTCCAAAATTCAAACTCTTTCTTCGGGATGTCAATGGAGGCATGTGCCCAGCGCTGACAACCCCGCGGACATCATTTCTCGTGGATGTTTACCCTCTCAATTGGCAGCTTCTCAGTTGTACTGGCATGGGCCCTCGTGGTTAATCGAAGACTATTCTTCATGGCCTTCTAAACCTCCAGCTACAGACTCCAACTTGCCTGATGCTAAAGTATCTAAATCTACTGCTTCATGTCTTGTTTCCAACGTTTCTCATCCCTTGTTGTCCCGCTATTCTTCCTTTCACAAATTAATTCGAATTGTTGCCTATCTTCTCAGATGGAAATATCTTGTGGTTGACCAACCTCTTCTCCCCAAACCACACCTTACCAATTATGAATTGAATCTCGCTACCATTAAGGTTTTGCAACTAACACAGCAAGAAGCCTTTTCTTCTGAATAATCTTTACTTTCTTCTAAAAAGGATCTTCCCAAATCCAGTCGTCTTCGTGCCTTAGCCCCGTTCCTTGATGACAATAGGTTACTCAGGGTAGGTGGTAGGCTCTCGCAATCTTTGCTTTCTGAGGACAAAAAACATCCTGTTATTTTGCCTTCTAAACATCACGTAACTTCTTTAATCATACGTGACTTTCATTATCGTAATCTGCATGTTGGTACACGCACACTGCTTTGCCTCTTAAGGGAAATGTACTGGATTATAAATGGAATTCATGAAGTTTCCTCTGTAATTCACAAATGCATTCCTGGTTTCAAAGCTAAACCTAAAGTCAATACTCAATTAATGAGCGATCTGCCCTCTTTTCGCTCTTCTCCTATACGTCCATTTGCTCTAACTGGTGTGGACTATATGGGTCCGTTCCAATATCAACGCAATTCCCCTGATGCTAAACGCAAATTGTTTGGTAAGCTCTATGTTTCTCTCTTTGTTTGAAGGGTTACTGGCGCGATCCACTTGGAACTAGTAACGAATGCCTCTACTTCTTACTTTTTATCAGCTGTCTCTCGCTTCGCTGCTAGGCGTGGTGTTCCTTCGGAGGTGTTCTCTGATAACGCTTTCACTTTTCAAGGCGCAGCTTCCTTGTGGAAGAAAGCTCTCACATCTTCTCCTGCCATGGATCAGATTTCTACTTTTTCCTACTCAAAGGGTTTCAAATGGCGTTTTATACCTCCCTACGCTCCTCATCACGGTGGTAGGTGGGAATCCTGCGTAAAGCTCACTAAACATCATCTAAGAAAAGTGTTAGGTAATCGCATTTTGACTTACGAAGAATTTAATTCGCTATCTGTTCTGATTGAAGGTGTTGTCAATTCTCGCCCTTTAACTCCGCTTTCCAATGACCCTGATGACCTGCTTCCACTCACACCTGGTCACTTCCTTACAGGCACTTCTCTTTCTGTCCCTCCACCCCTTCCCAACTCTTACAGGGATTCCAATTTACCTATTGTTTGGCGTAATCTTGAAGCCCTCCGTAATTCTTTCTGGAATAGGTGGAATTTGGATTACTTAACTTCCTTGCAACGGAGACAGAAGTGGTTTCTTTCCAATCCCGACATTAAAGTGGGGGACATGGTCCTGGTTAGGGATGTTTCTCCTCCCTTAATCAGGATCTCTGGTAGAGTGACCGAGTGTTACCCTGGAAGGGAAGGGAGAGTTAGGGTAGCCAAGATCTTGACCACTAATGGGCATATTATAAGACCACTTTCTTTAATTGCTCCTTTACCTTTAGGCTTTTAATTTCATGTCCTTCGTTCTCTGTTGGTGTTTGACCCTCCCAGCTTGGTGTATTCTTTGGAATACACGGTAAGCTTTTGCTTCTCTTTGCTTTAGTTCATCCCTTCCTTTTTTCGCAAACACCAACAGTGATCTCCTGATTTCTCTCTGTTGGTATATGTTTCTTACACTGCCTGTAAGTCTGTTCTAGATATATATCTTCCACGACACACCTAGCGTCATCTAGCAGCAAATCTCTGAAGTTCCTGAATTTTTCCCTGCACAAGAGGACTTCCTTATCAATCTAGCCACCAGATCTCGTCGCTATCGCCAGCTATCATCTCCGTGATCGAGAGAACTTCGTCTACTTTTTCACCCACCAGGCTGCGCTAGTGACGCCTGCTATCAACTCTTTGAAGACCATTTCATAAAAGAAATTATTATTTCAAAGTTGGCTATTCTTATATGTATTCCTATTGTCTCCTACCCCCACCTTTTTCCCTTCCCTGGCCTCTCCGCGCTCACTTGTGCGTCTGAAGTCAAACTTGTCAGTCGGAGCTTTACTAAAGCTCGTCTCCTCACCTCGAGAGACAAACTTTCAAATCTTCGCCATGTTGTGAATTCCTGACTAACGGTCAACTAAGGATTCGCCGTTCATCAGAAATGAGCTAAGTACTACTTCAAAGTTCTTCAACTTATTTTATTTGATTCTAAATAGCTACATGCTTTTTAATGATCATTTTATAGGCAGTGTGAGATTTCTTATGTGGGTCAATAATCATCCTTCGCGGGATTTTGTATGTTGGGCTTTGTCTATTTAAGCCAATCTTGACATGAAGCAGCATTCCTTATGCTTATTAAATGAAAGATTTTCTCACAACGTGGGACACCATTAAATTACCCACTGTCTATAGAATACTTAGCTCGTTCCACCACTGGACTAACTTTTGCCCTATTCTTCAGTCATGATTGTTCTGGAATTTTCCATGCCGAACAATTTATCTACGAGTTAAACCTTCTAGTACTTTCCACTCACATATGGGAATACTTTTTGAAACTAAGGAATCTTCCTTATGAACTGCTAATCAATATCTAATTTTTCTTCCTCCGTTGGGATTTTTCTGGTGCATTCAACTATAACCTACAAGTTTTTCAAGCAATAGACTCTCGCAAATCTAGTGTAACTAGTTATTTTCCACCATTGCAATAACTTTCTTTGCCATCAACTTTTTGTACTACTACAGTGAACTTTACAACTATATCCACAGACTATAGTGATAAAAGTGCCTGTTCAACTTTTCATCCGCGTCGCGCTCGTCCGAGTACAATAAATGCGGCCATGAACACTCTTCCACAATCCAATTTGATCTTTCCCAAACCCTTTACTAACAGACTAAAAATAATAAAATTGTTACTTTAGGTCTTTTTTCAATGAGGTGTCACTCTCAATAAGTGCCCTCCCTTACTTGCTCCACGTACAACGAATTAATGTCTGTAAAACTTCGTGTCTAGTACACGCCTTAAAGTATATTGTTTCTCCCTTCTAATGAGGGAATCCAATTCTTTCTACTCAAAAGGGAGTTATCTCTAGGTTTCACGAAAGGGAAATTTGCCCCATTTTTCTCGTGATCCCTACTTAAACATAGGAGTTCTAGAAACTTCCTTTCAATTTTTCTCTTCAGGTTTCACAATGAGTGACGTGCCCTATTTGTATAATCTATAAAAGTAGTTTTGTAATAATACAAGAAGTTATAGAAACTTCTATTTCATTTCTTCCTGTTTTTTGTTGTTGTTACTTTCGAAGTTGTTATTTGTTCATATTTCTAAGATACCTATCTAGAAATCCTTAAAGTACACATCTCGTACTTGATTTATTGTTTAACCTTAATTACATTAATGATCTTTATATTTCCCATTTGTTAATCTTAACAACATTTAAAATCTTACGAAGATTTTAAAGCATATAAAATGTTTAAAACGGAAAGAATCGTAAATTGCCTGGCACAAGCTTTAGACGTTTTCGGAGGTCTGAGACCCCAATTGTTTACAAAATCAAAATTATATATTTGTTACATAAACTACTTCTTTTTAAATTGTTAAATAAATTAAGATTTGTTCTTTTGATTTATCATTTCTCAAACATAACGGTTAGGCAAGATCCTGTCTTCCTTGACTCTTCCTAGGTTTTTGCCCTCTTTAAGAAAAATAAATCCATTGATAAGGTTTTCACCACTTGTTGCATTTGAGCAAGAACTCTTAGTTATTAACTTAGTAAAGTCTCTCTTAGCCTTAATAGCTAATTCTAACTGGGCAGTAAGGCAAGCATAGCTCGCTACGCCAGCTTCCTGCTTGTGGAGATTCTCTCTACCACTTATGGTTGGTTTTTCAAAATTTAAGTGTTTCTCATTGTCTAAACTTTTAGTCGTTGCCTTGCGGGGTAAAAGCTTAGTCATTTCTAAATGCAACTCTTGGTCCTCTTACCAAAATTATTCCCGAGGGTATAATTGCATTATCCCTGTCCTTCTTGGAAGCATTCGATCGCTCTTTAGAAATTCTGAAATTTCAAGAATTAAATATCAAGGCTGATTCAAATTATTCGTATTCTTCAAAATACTTGTTTAGAAACAAACTCCTTTGAACAGATTCACAATAAATCTATTACTCTTTGTCTTGCCAGATCACCACCCTTCCCCATAGTAGGTATATTTATGCTTGGGAGGGAATGCGCTATAGCAACTTTCTTGCGAATAGCCCAAGTTCCAGCTGCGTTTCCTGTTAGCTTCGCCCAGGTCCCTACCCTCTTTAGGTATCGGAAAGCGGATTTGCAGTGGCAGCTGCCTTTGAGTATACTTAAAGTTAAATTTATAACTTCTGTTGGACTCTCGTCCTATTTCTCCATCCTTTTTCTCCAGTCCGAAATCCACCTCTTTTTCTTCATCATCTTCCCTCGGGGGTTAGGTTATCCCCAAGCTAATAATCTATCCACAAGTCTGCTCTAAGAAAAATCTTCTGATCCGAAAATAATTTCTACTCCATAACATTATTCTTATATGCATTAATCCATGATTTTCAGCATTTAATTTTCCGATATGAATGATCCACATCCATTTATGTAAACATCACATGTAGCATTCAACTATCACCCAGTTATTATTATCGTTATTCGTAAATATTATAAACAATATTGTCAATGATAATCATTTATCATTCGTCTTATTCCCACGGCTGAAAGCAACGGGAAACTACAGCCGTATGCTATTCCCGAGGATATGCACCTCTCTATGCATAATTACATGTGATTATGGCCTCCTCCCTTGTAAAATTTCTATCCGGAGGTAAACTAGCCCCCCGTTCGGATCTCCGGGTGGGGACTACTCGAGAGGGGGTTAACATCACAGAAGTGACAAGGAGGAAATCTGACATTCTACGGATCGGAGCGTGGAATGTTAGAAGTCTGCTAGGAAGTGGAAGGTTAGAAAACATAGAAAGGGAAATGGATAGGTTGAGGTTGGATTTGGTTGGGATTAGTGAAATGCGCTGGCAGGAAGAACAGGACTTTTGGTCAGGAGACTATAGGGTCATTAGCAATAAATCAAACAATGGCCAAGCAGGGGTTGGCCTCATATTGAATAGGAAACTTGGACAGCGGGTGGAATATTATGAGCAATGTAGTGAACGGATTATTGTAGCAAAAATCAATACTAAACCTACGTGCACCACAGTGGTACAAGTCTATATGCCTACCAGTCAAGCTGATGATGAGGATGTTGAAAAGGTCTACGAAGAAATAGACGAAATTCTGAGGTATATCAAGGGTAATGAAAATGTTATAGTAATGGGAGATTGGAATGCTTTGGTAGGGAAAGGAAGAGAAGGGAAGGTAGTAGGAGATTTCGGATTAGGTGAAAGGAATGATCGAGGAAGCAGGCTGGTAGAATTCTGCACCGAGCATGAATTGGTCATAGCTAACACCTTATTCAATAACCACAATAGAAGAATATACACATGGATGAGACCAGGAGATACAGGGCGTTACCAAATTGATTTCATTATGGTCAAGCAGAGGTTTGGAAACCAGATTTTGAATTGTAAAACATATCCTGGTGCTGACATAAACTCTGATCACAATCTGGTTGTAATTAAATGCAAATTAAAGTTGAAGAAACTGTAGAAAAGTCAAGAGCCAAAAAGGTGGGCAATCGACAGACTGAAAGAGAAGGATGTAAACGAATGATTCAAGAAGAGTATAAAGGAAGGACTAATCAAAAACCCTAAACAAACTTCATTTGCTGACGAATGGGCACTTTTGAAGAATGAAATAACAAAATCCGCAGATGAAAACATTGGTAGGAAAGAAAGAATAGGTAGAAAACCGTGGATCACTCAGGATATACTAGAATTGATGGATGAAAGGCGGAAACACAAGAATGTAAGAGATGAAAAGGGGAAAGCAGAATACAGACGTCTGAGAAATGAGGTTAACAAGAAGTGCAAGGAAGCGAAAGAAGAATGGTTGAAAGAGAAATGTGCAGGTATAGAAAATTGTCTGAAATTAGGAAAAGTAGACACAGCTTATCGAAGGATTAAGAATACTTTTGGGGAAAAGAAGACTAAGTGCTGTAATATTAAGGACACAAATGGAAAGCCTCTAACAGATAGGGAAGAAAAGGTTGAGAGATGGAAAGCTTACATAGACAGTTTGTACAAGGGAAAGGAGATTGAGAATCAAGTAATGGAAAGGGAGGAAGAATTTGATGAGGATGCGAAAGGAGATTTAATATTGAGATCAGAATTTGATAGAGCTTTGGAAGACTTAAGCAGGAACAAAGCACCAGGCATATATGATATACCGATTGAGTTGCTACGCTGCATAGGAGATGAAGGTCTGTTCAGGTTATTTCACTTGGTGTGTAGGATTTATGAGACAGGTGAGGTACCCCCCCCCCCCCTTATTTCAAGAAGAATGTGGGGGCGTGGTGGCTCAGCGGTCTAGCTAAATGCCTCTCACCAAGGCGGTCCGGGTTCGATTCCCGGTCAATGCATGTGAGATTTTCGATGTGAAATACCATGTCCTGTGGTTCGGATTCCACGTAAAAAGGAGGTCCCGTGGCTCATGATCTCGAGATTAACGGTCACGTTAAACTACAAGCTTCCTTACTTCCTTCCTTTCAAGAAGAATGTAATCACCCTATACCAAAGGAAGAGGGAGTTGACAGATGTGAAGATTACCGTACAATCAGCTTGATTACTCATGCTTCAAAGATCCTGACTAGTATAATTTACAAGAGGATTGAAAGCCAGATAGAAACGGAGTTGGGTGAAGACCAGTTCGGTTTCAGGAGAAATGTAGGAACAAGGGAAGCGGTACTAAGTCTTAGGCTGATTTTGGAGGGTAGAATAAGGAAAGATAAGAGAACGTTCATGGCTTTTGTAGACTTAGAAAAGGCTATTGACAACGTTGATTGGACCAAATTGTTTGACATTTTGAAATCGATTGAAATAAAGTACAGGGATAGGAGTGTGATATACAATCTGTACAGAAACCAGACAGCAGTCATTCGAGTTGAAGGACATGAGAGAGAAGCAGGTATTCAGAAAGGTGTAAGGCAAGGCTGCAACTTATCACCCATACTTTTCAATCTTTACATTGAACAAGCAATAAAGGAAATTAGAGAAAAATTTAAAGTGGGAGTGAAGATTCAAGGAGAAATAGTTTCAACTCTGAGATTTGCTGATGACATCGTCATCTTGGCCGACAAGCCTGAGGATTTGAATGAGTTTTTGAATGGTATGGACTCCGTCTTACGGAAAGAATTCATGATGAAAATAAATAAATGTAAAACAAAAATACTGGAATGCAGCCGAAATAAATCAGAAACCTCTATGGACATCAAATTGGTAGGTGAAAAGCTGAAGGAAGTAGGAGACTTCTGTTACTTAGGAAGCAGAATAACCAGCGATTGACGAAGCAAAGAGGATATTAAAAGTAGGTTGGCTCAGACAAAGAAAGCATTTCTACAAAAAAGGAATCTGCTGACATCGAATATAGATTTAGGTATTAGGAAGTCATTTTTGAAAGCCTTTGTCTGCAGCGTGGCGCTCTATGGAAGTGAAACTTGGACTATTGGTGCAGCTGAAAAGAGGAGAATTGAAGCATTTGAAATGTGGTGCTACAGGAGATTGACGAAGATCAGATGGGTAGATAGGGTTACAAACAAAGAGGTATTAAGACGAGTGGGAGAGGTGAGATGTTTCTGGCGACTGCTAATGAAGAGAAGAGATAGGTTGGTAGGACACATACTAAGACACCCAGGAATAGCAAGCTTAGTTATGGAAGGAAGTGTCGAGGACAAAAACTGTAGGGGTAGACCATGGTTAGAATATGTTAAACAGATTGCCTCGGATGTAGGGTGTCGGAGCTATGTAGAGATGAAACGAATAGCTCAGGACAGGGAGGCATTGAGTGCTGCATCAAACCAGTCAAAAGACTGAAGACTCAAACAACAACTTATTCCCATTTCAATATTTCCAACAAGATTTCTTAAGTTCCATTGAACATTATTTTTCAGTTATTTACGTCATCACGAAGACAAGACCGTAATTAATTTTCATTAAGGGAACATCCTCAATCACATAAAAGTCGAACTCCTTTATTCCAATACTGACTATTAGATCTCATTTACAATGGATAAAAATTCTACCTTAAAACACGACTATCGTCAAAACAAAATAACCAAGGACGAAATATTTACATCTAATTATACATCGAACTATGCGTTTACTATTCAAAACAAAAATTACGAGCCTTACAGTAGTCGCATATAATGTGTACATCTGACATAGAAGAGACCTCACGTGAAATTGTTGATACACCGGTATTTTA
The DNA here is from genome assembly GCA_946902985.2 of Meconema thalassinum. Taxonomy (NCBI): domain Eukaryota; kingdom Metazoa; phylum Arthropoda; class Insecta; order Orthoptera; family Tettigoniidae; genus Meconema; species Meconema thalassinum. The sequence goes on along the minus strand of OX336391.1, from coordinate 129,841,897 downwards.
TACTATTATTGGCACAAATATTAATCTATTGTAAAAGGGAGTGTTTTACAGATAGTGTAGTTTATAATACGGAACTCATTTGATTAGATGATTTGTAGCTTCCACCAGCACTAGCCTAAATGAAGAATACGATATGGATCAACTAGATTAATAGACGCGACACCGTTCATAACCTTAAATTCCTTATAAACAGGTCCTCTTGATTCACAGACCTACACGTAATTTCATATGGATTCTGTTAAAATGAGTTATATTGATATGAAATATATCGCTTAAAATGATAATCTGGTAGCAAAAATATCTACCCCGTCCGGGATTCGAAACCAAGATTTCTAGATTCACATTCATAAGCACTAATCCCATGGCTATTTCGACTACGCAAATTTTGTGCACAAGATGGTGCCTTATTTCCACGGTTCAATAATACTGCATTACGGAATTAAGTTTCATTTATATTTTGCTTGTTTCGATAATGTTCCTGCGTGAAATGGAGTTTAAAATGCCTTATGACTAGACCCTCTTATGAGTAAAGAGAATGTATTCAGTAATAGTCATGAAGGCTTGCTCAATTCTCGTATAACCACAACGGTTATATTATATTGATGACTGCATTACCGTTATGTGGGTTAATATTTGAATAGCCATTGTGCAGAAACATAATACCGGCAATGCCGACTACTTACAATGTTTGATATTAAGGCATTTTACCATTTAAATACTGATACGAAGACTTTGAACATGTACCATGTCATTTGTTTCAATCACTAGACACCAGAGTTCGCATGAGCGTTTTGCGTTCAGTATGTCATATACATTCCACATGGCCGAGAGTACGTCGTGGTATCATTTTGCAACACCGCGCGCTCATTGTTTCTAGTACCACTGCCAGCTAGTACACTTCCGTTCGATTGAACGAGCGGGCAGTGCATACTTCCGTTTTCCTCCACTGGCTGCTAGTACACTTCGGTTCGATCGATCGAGAGGGCAGTGCATACTTCCGTTCGATCCACCACTGCCAGCTCGATTGTTCCGATCCACTTCCGTCCCCAATTTTCAAAATCAATCCCACAAAACTCTCCAGCAACCGAGCGGAAAGATGGTACACATGAATAATAGGAAAACTCCTAGCAATAAGAAAAGTAGAATGCCTCAAATACTAATATCATCCAACGATCTGTCTCATCGTGCATATGCTGACTCCCAAAGTGTGAAAAACATCAAAAGGCTCCAGAAATTTTATTCGTCAGCATAATTCAAAATAATCCCAATTCCTCAAAATCAATGACTCCTATATGGTTGAAGGAATAGCCTAAGGTATGCAATTCACCATACTATCTATATTCTTACCTGACATCCCCCTAGTGGCAATTCCGTTAACTAGATTACGGTGGGTGAAAGCACAAACACAATTGGTATATTGGCTTTCACGGCCGGTGAATTAAAACTCAGCAATTCTTCTAGGTTTGTGCCGTGTATTGTGTGGGGTTTCGCCTAGGACACCAAGCTAGGCTCATCGGCGGGCTCTTGGTGTCCCTGTCCAGACCCCCCACAGGAGTGACGAACAGCGCGCCACCTCCCTTTATATAAGGTGCAACTGCACCACTTGACTACGAGAACTAAAAGCTCAAGCAGCCTTAACCTCCCTATGAAGGCTTCCAAAAAGATGGTATATTGGCTTTCACGGCCGGTGAATTAAAACTCAGCAATTCTTCTAGGTTTTTGCCGTGTCTTGTGTGGGGTTTCGCCTAGGACACCAAGCTAGGCTCATCGGCGGGCTCTTGGTGTCCCCGCCCAGACCCCCCCACAGGAGTGACGAACTGCGCGCCACCTCCCATTATATAAGGTGCAACTGCACCACTTGACTACGAGAACTAAAAGCTCAAGCAGCCTTAACCTCCCTATGAAGGCTTCCAAAAAGATGGTATATTGGCTTTCACGGCCGGTGAATTAAAACTCAGCAATTCTTCTAGGTTTGTGCCGTGTCCTGTGTGGGGTTTCGCCTAGGACACCAAGCTAGGCTCATCGGCGGGCTCTTGCTGTCCCCGCCCGGACCCCCCACAGGAGTGACGAAATGCGCGCCACCTCCCTTTATATAAGGTGCAACTGCACCACTTGACTACGAGAACTAAAAGCTCAAGCAGCCTTAACCTCCCTATGAAGGCTTCCAAAAAGATGGTATATTGGCTTTCACGGCCGGTGAATTAAAACTCAGCAATTCTTCTAGGTTTGTGCCGTGCCTTGTGTGGGGTTTCGCCTAGGACACCAAGCTAGGCTCATCGGCGGGCTCTTGGTGTCCCCGCCTGGACCCCCCACAGGAGTGACGAACTGCGCGCCACCTCCCTTTATATAAGGTGCAACTGCACCACTTGACTACGAGAACTAAAAGCTCAAGCAGCCTTAACCTCCCTATGAAGGCTTCCAAAAAGATGGTATATTGGCTTTCACGGCCGGTGAATTAAAACTCAGCAATTCTTCTAGGTTTGCGCCGTGTCTTGTGTGGGGTTTCGCCTAGGACACCAAGCTAGGCTCATCGGCGGGCTCTTGGTGTCCCCGCCCGGACCCCCCCACAGGAGTGACGAACTGCGCGCCACCTCCCTTTATATAAGGTGCAACTGCACCACTTGACTACGAGAACTAAAAGCTCAAGCAGCCTTAACCTCCCTATGAAGGCTTCCAAAAAGATGGTATATTGGCTTTCACGGCCGGTGAATTAAAACTCAGCAATTCTTCTAGGTTTGTGCCGTGTCTTGTGTGGGGTTTCGCCTAGGACACCAAGCTAGGCTCATCGGCGGGCTCTTGGTGTCCCCGCCCGGACCCCCCACAGGAGTGACGAACTGCGCGCCCCCTCCCATTATATAAGCTGCAACTGCACCACTTGACTACGAGAACTAAAAGCTCAAGCAGCCTTAACCTCCCTATGAAGGCTTCCAAAAAGATGGTATATTGGCTTTCACGGCCGGTGAATTAAAACTCAGCAATTCTTCTAGGTTTGTGCCGTGTCTTGTGTGGGGTTTCGCCTAGGACACCAAGCTAGGCTCATCGGCGGGCTCTTGCTGTCCCCGCCCGGACCCTCCACAGGAGTGACGAACTGCGCGCCACCTCCCTTTATATAAGGTGCAACTGCACCACTTGACTACGAGAACTAAAAGCTCAAGCAGCCTTAACCTCCCTATGAAGGCTTCCAAAAAGATGGTATATTGGCTTTCACGGCCGGTGAATTAAAACTCAGCAATTCTTCTAGGTCTGTGCCGTGTCTTGTGTGGGGTTTCGCCTAGGACACCAAGCTAGGCTCATCGGCGGGCTCTTGGTGTCCCCGCCTGGACCCTCCCACAGGAGTGACGAACTGCGCGCCACCTCCCTTTATATAAGGTGCAACTGCACCACTTGACTACGAGAACTAAAAGCTCAAGCAGCCTTAACCTCCCTATGAAGGCTTCCAAAAAGATGGTATATTGGCTTTCACGGCCGGTGAATTTAAACTCAGCAATTCTTCTAGGTTTGCGCCGTGTCTTGTGTGGGGTTTCGCCTAGGACACCAAGCTAGGCTCATCGGCGGGCTCTTGGTGTCCCCGCCCGGACCCCCCACAGGAGTGACGAACTGCGCGCCACCTCCCTTTATATAAGGTGCAACTGCACCACTTGACTACGAGAACTAAAAGCTCAAGCAGCCTTAACCTCCCTATGAAGGCTTCCAAAAACATGGTATATTGGCTTTCACGGCCGGTGAATTAAAATTCAGCAATTCTTCTAGGTTTGTGCCGTGTCTTGTGTGGGGTTTCGCCTAGGACACCAAGCTAGGCTCATCGGCGGGCTCTTGGTGTCCCCGCCCGGACCCCCCCACAGGAGTGACGGACTGCGCACCACCTCCCTTTATATAAGGTGCAACTGCACCACTTGACTACGAGAACTAAAAGCTCAAGCAGCCTTAACCTCCCTATGAAGGCTTCCAAAAAGATGGTATATTGGCTTTCACGGCCGGTGAATTAAAACTCAGCAATTCTTCTAGGTTTGTGCCGTGTCTTGTGTGGGGTTTCGCTTAGGACACCAAGCTAGGCTCATCGGCGGGCTCTTGGTGTCCCCGCCCGGACCCCCCACAGGAGTGACGAACTGCGCGCCACCTCCCTTTATATAAGGTGCAACTGCACCACTTGACTACGAGAACTAAAAGCTCAAGCAGCCTTAACCTCCCTATGAAGGCTTCCAAAAAGATGGTATATTGGCTTTCACGGCCGGTGAATTAAAACTCAGCAATTCTTCTAAGTTTGTGCCGTATCTTGTGTGGGGTTTCGCCTAGGACACCAAGCTAGGCTCATCGGCGGGCTCTTGGTGTCCCCGCCCGGACCCCCACAGGAGTGACGAACTGCGCGCCACCTCCCTTTATATAAGGTGCAACTGCACCACTTGACTACGAGAACTAAAAGCTCAAGCAGCCTTAACCTCCCTATGAAGGCTTCCAAAAAGATGGTATATTGGCTTTCACGGCCGGTGAATTAAAACTCAGCAATTCTTCTAGGTTTGTGCCGTGTCTTGTGTGGGGTTTCGCCTAGGACACCAAGCTAGGCTCATCGGCGGGCTCTTGGTGTCCCCGCCGGGACCCCCCACAGGAGTGACGAACTGCGCGACACCTCCCTTTATATAAGGTGCAACTGCACCACTTGACTACGAGAACTAAAAGCTCAAGCAGCCTTAACCTCCCTATGAAGGCTTCCAGAAAGATGGTATATTGGCTTTCACGGCCGGTGAATTAAAACTCAGCAATTCTTCTAGGTTTGTGCCGTGTCTTGTGTGGGGTTTCGCCTAGGACACCAAGCTAGGCTCATCGGCGGGCTCTTGGTGTCCCCGCCCGGACCCCCCACAGGAGTGAAGAACTGCGCGCCACCTCCGGGCGGGGACACCGAGAGCCCGCCGATGAGCCTAGCTTGGTGTCCTAGGCGAAACCCCACACAAGACACGGCACAAACCTAGAAGTATTGCTGAGTTTTAATTCACCGGCCGTGAAAGCCAATATACCATCTTTTTGGAAGCCTTCATAGGGAGGTTAAGGCTGCTTGAGCTTTTAGTTCTCGTAGTCAAGTGGTGCAGTTGCACCTTATATAAAGGGAGGTGGCGCGCAGTTCGTCACTCCTGTGGGGGGTCCGTGCGGGGACACCAAGAGCCCGCCGATGAGCCTAGCTTGGTGTCTTAGGCGAAACCCCACACAAGACACGGCACAAACCTAGAAGAATTGCTGAGTTTTAATTCACCGGCCGTGAAAGCCAATATACCATCTTTTTGGAAGCCATCATAGGGAGGTTAAGGCTGTTTGAGCTTTTAGTTCTCGTAGTCAAGTGGTGCAGTTGCACCTTATATAAAGGGAGGTGGCGCGCATTTCGTCACTCCTGTGGGAGGTCCGGGCGGGGACACCAAGAGCTCGCCGATGAGCCTAGCTTGGTGTCCTAGGCGAAACCCCACACAAGACACGGCACAAACCTAGAAGAATTGCTGAGTTTTATTTCACCGGCCGTGAAAGCCAATATACCATCTTTTTGGAAGCCTTCATAGGGAGGTTAAGGCTGCTTGAGCTTTTAGTTCTCGTAGTCAAGTGGTGCAGTTGCACCTTATATAAAGGGAGGTGGCCCGCAGTTCGTCACTCCTGTGGGGGGTCCGGGCGGGGACACCAAGGGCCCGCCGTTGAGCCTAGCTTGGTGTCCTAGGCGAAACCCCACACAAGACACGGCACAAACCTAGAAGAATTGCTGAGTTTTAATTCACCTGCCGTGAAAGCCAATATACCATCTTTTTGGAAGCCTTCATAGGGAGGTTAAGGCTGCTTGAGCTTTTAGTTCTCGTAGTCAAGTGGTGCAGTTGCACCTTATATAGAGGGAGGTGGCGCGCAGTTCGTCACTCCTGTGGGGGGTCCGGGCGGGGACACCAAGAGCCCGCCGATGAGCCTAGCTTGGTGTCCTAGGCGAAACCCCACACAAGACACGGCACAAACCTAGAAGAATTGCTGAGTTACAAACACAATTGTTCCTTTAACGAGATATAATTTTATTACAGGTCTACAAACATACACAGTGCACACACACACACACACACACACTGAGTCTCACTTCATACCACTGTCCTCGCTATTTATGTTCTCTCTGTCCGTGAGGCGTTACAGTGTTCCAGCTTACACTCACACGTACAGTCTACACAGGTTCTCTGCAGCCTTGCCCCTGCCACTCCATTTACTTCCAGAGTACTCTTGCTGCTCCTTGTGCGCTTTTGCTCGTCCCGTGTCGATTCCACGACCACGTCCTCCTCGAAGCACCGCGACACCTCCAAGCACTAACAGTCCTGATTCAAAGTTGCACCCTGGCAGACAGGCTTCCACTCTGTTACCGTAGACGTCCAGTAATAATTGCTGTACTGCTGCGCACTCGCTCACTCGGCCACACATCAATACACACTAGCAATGCCCAATACTGTCCAATACCTTCCAATGCACTCCCTCCTCGCCGCGGCTCGCTGATTTATATGGGATCAGTCCCTGGCCTGGAAAGTTCGAAATGTCACAACCTATTGCCGCATTGAGTCTGTTCTCGATGGTTCCACATCCAGACTTTTCACGTTTTCTCTGCCCGGCCTGCGATGACTCACAGATGTTCCGCTATTGTGTCTGCCGGTGGGAGGGGCCGGTAGGGTGTGGGAACTTTCTCTCTCCGGCTGATGGTTCAGTCCAAGGCCAACGAGACAGCTGCTTTGGTCTGTCACACTGTCGCTCACCCGAAAGTCTCCTGCCGGTTCGCGGCGGTACGTATCATTGCTCCCCTCTTTAAAGCTACTCGCCTCGAGTCGTTCGTCGTAAAGGCCGTCCAAGGTCCGAAGGGGGGCATCGACGGCGCTGACAAGCCCCTGTTTTGGCTGGCCCTGACCCTCACCCGCTATTCTAACCGTGAGGCTGTTCCTCGCCAACAGCTGCTCATTAGATAGCCCCTTTCACACCGTAGCCAACAGGTGACTTTCCTACTGCAACGACGTCGCGGTGATGGTTTACGCCATCTTCGGTGGAGGGTAGCCAACCTCCACTGCCTCTTCTTCTCCGGCGGCGTCACTCCCCCTCGGTGGTGTTACCCAAGTTGTCCTCCTCGTCGCCGCCATTCCCAACGCGATGGTCTTTACCTGCCGCCGGTAGCGCCTTCTACTGAGCATCTAATACCCACGTACTATAGCGTGGCGATGCCCATCCACGAAGATGTATGCTGCCTCTCGGTGCACATGCTCGGGAGGTGAGCCAGTAAGCGCAAGCACTTCAATTGACTTACTCACGCGCCCATTCCTCCCTTCTAGCCGTAGTTGGTACATGGCAGGTAGCTGGTAGTCCCCACGATGCTCCTCCAGCGTCGCGACGATCCCGTTTTACCCAGTCCCCGTCCGGACGTTGTGTAGCACCTCCGCCATGCGAAGTTCTGTGGTGAGCTGAACGGCTACGTCCTCCAACGTACACCTGGCATGGTCCACCACAGTGTCAAACCCGGTCCCGCAGATCTGCCATGATGTAGTCTCATCGACGTGCGGCGTCCTCACACGCGTAACACTGTTCCTGCCATCAGAGCTGCTAAGCCTTGGCCCGATTTCCATGCCCGTGACGCTTCCCAGTGGCTCGTCCCTGACTCGCTGAGCATTCCGAACTCCGGACTCCATGAACTGTTTGTCTTGGCCATCAGCGTCCTCTGCCGCGCCACTTTCCATATCACCTCCAAGCTTGTTATACTCCGGTATTGATTTCAGGTCTGATTACAGCTCGTCCTGACTAGTTCCATGCTACACTTTCTTTTCAGAATTTTCGGAACTTTCCCCAATTTTCTTTTCCAAATTTTCCGAATATATCACCATTTTCTTTCCCAGATTTTCAAAATGTTCCGTCATTTTCTTTCCAAAGTTTTCAAAATGCTCAGTCATTTTCTTTTCAATATTTTTTTTTTTTTGGGTTTTCCAGAATTTTGGTAGTCAGGTCCTCTGCTAACTTCTTCTGGCCGTCTTCCATCTTCTTCTGGACATCGTCTATCTTGGAAGTTAACTTTTCTAACAGGAGTTGTATTTGCGCATCCATTTTAATTTTCTGACTTGTGAAAGGCATGCACTCTCAGGAAAATTAGTGAGCTGTGATACAATGACCTGCACTTTTTTTGAAACCAGGACCTTCAGGTGTTGTGCTTGTGCTTGAGTTCGTAATCCGGCTTCTGACACCAGTTGTTACGTGCCACCCCCCTAGTGGCACTTCCGTTAACAAGATTACGGTGGGTGAAAGGACAAACACAATTGTTCCTTTAACGAGATATAATTTTATTACAGGTCTACAAACATACACAGTGCACACACACACTCACGCTGAGTCTCACTTCATACCACTGGCCTCGCTATTTATGTTCTCTCTGTCCGTGAGGCGTTACAGTGTTCCAGCTTACACTCACACGTTCTGTCTACACAGGTTCTCTACAGCCTTGCCCCTGCCACTTCACTTACTTCCCGAGTCCCCTTGCTGCTCCTTGTGCGCTGTTGCTCGTCCCGTGTTGATCCCACGACCACGTCTTCCACGAAGCACCGCGACACCTCCAAGCACTAACAGTCCTGCCTCAAAGTTGCACCCTGGCAGACAGGCTTCCACTCTGTTACCGTAGACGTCCAGTAATAATCCCTGTACTGCTGCGCACTCGCTCACTCGGCCACACTTCAATACACACTAGCACTGCCCAATACCGTCCAATACCGTGCAATGCACTCCCTCCTCGCCGCGGCTCGCTGGTTTATATGAGATCAGTCGCTGGCCTGGAAAGTTCGAAATGTCACAACCTATTGCCGCATTGAGTCTGTTCTCGATGGTTCCACATCCAGACTTTTCAGGTATTCTCTGACCGGCCCGCGATGACTCACAGTTGTCCCGCTATTGTGTCTGCCGGTGGGAGGGGCCGGTAGGGTGTGGGAACTTTCTCTCTCCGGCTGATGGATCGGTCCAAGGCCAACGAGACAGCTGCTTTGGTCTGTCACACTGTCGCTCACCCGAAAGTCTCCTGCCGGTTCGCGGCGGTACGTAACAATATAAATATAAAGTGCTGCTCACTGGTTGTTGAAGGTGTTCCAAAAGATGGCTCCAGCTGGTGAAGAATGTCCCACAAACAATCCATGGTCCCATCCGTCCATGATGATATGCAAATTGCATCCCCCGCATCCACGTTCTCGGCGTGTTCACTGCAAAAGTTCCCAAACGTCTGCTTCCATCATACCACCAATTTAGTTTAGCACCCCATAATATTGATTCGACTTATGGTGCAATGCAGATGTTCAAACCGGCAGTCCGACACCAGGATGCCCTGTTCGAATCCCCGTAGCACCATATAGCTTGTGCGATAGCAAAAACTCGTAACTAGACATTTGCCGTGTTTTGATAACATTCACTCCGTTTTTTTTGTCGATCCGAAATATGGGTAACTTTTGGCCGTATAACATTTTCAGGAGGACTTGCTTGTGATCTTCCATATATTAGCGTGGTACTCTGACATTCCTGTTCAGCCTTATTTCCAAAAATAATTCTGCTATTCACTAAGCTAGAAAACACCTCTTCATGCCTGTCTGTATAAAGAACTGCAGGACACGCTTGGCATAGTCCGCTCCAGACGTCATCTAAAGTTTAGCCCTGTTTGGCTAAACAGTAGTCACAGTAGTCACACGAAGCTAGTAGATGTTCAACTAAACCAAACTATGCGGATAATTACTGGTACAATCAAGTCCAAACCAGTATTCTGGCTACCTGTCCTGAGCCGTATTCCACCTCCTACGCTGAGAAGAAAGAATATCCTCCTGAGAGAATTTAACAAAATCTGCAACAACCAACAGCTGCCAATCCATGAGGACATACCTGCAATCCAAATCAATAGACTCCGCTCCAGACACCCTGCAATCAGAACAGCCAACAACCTGGCAGACCATAACTTCAATCTTCATGAAGCCTGGGCAGAAAATTGGTACACAAACACTCCACCAGAACTACATAGTTTTCTACATAGTAACAACAATCCATGGGAACTTGATCTGCCCCGTAGGACATGGTGTACACTGAACAGGATACGCACCAACCATGGGAGATGTGGTGATCTACTATACAAATGGGGAAAGATCACCTCTCCAGAGTGCACGTGTGGCGTCCAGTGTCAGACCATCAAGCATATAGTTGAAGAGTGCCCTCAGAACTTATATCCTGGAAACCACTTTGACTATTTGTTTTCTACAGCAAATGTGTTAAACTATGTAAATAATATGTCTGTAAATTTGTAAATTATGGTTATATTTTCTTTGTGTTCCAAAAAGTGATGTGTAATTGCCATACGATTAATAATAATACACTGGTCAAAGGATATGCTCCTTGAAAAACCCGGGTTAGTGGTTTGCCCAGTTTTCAAAGAAGAGCTATACTGTGGGTTTGGATATTATCCGACACAAGTCTGCACACACAAGAATTGGCCCCACTTATAAAAACTACCATAGAGCACACCGAAAACAGTGTCTCATCGTCGGCTAGTTTTTAGCTGCAGGTTCGGTACCGGACATATTGAGAGATCAGTCCCTTCCCATTTGATGCTCGCGCGGTTACAAGAAATTGAGCGAGTCTCTGTCCACTGCCTTCAACTGACACTTCCTGCCACGTGCTGGCACAACCACTGCGCATCGCTCCTCCCGCATATTTCCATATCTATGGATTTCCTTGTTGGATTTACATAAAATAAATTCCATAAATAATAGAAATATTCTTCCTTTATTCCCTCGATGCCCTAGTTATTCAACCACTTCTTTTTCATGCTTATAAAAATCACTTCGGCGATCGCTCACAACGCGACACGACATTCGCTGCGTTGTTATCCACAAAGGTGGTTTTCCCAACTTCGCTAGGCACTATCTTCAAATATTCGAACTCCGTCTTAGAAAAACAATTCGTCCCATCCAGAGCTATGGGAACTTCCTCAAAATGGATACAATACATTGTTCATATCATGTTTAGCTTTTGCCATGAAAAAGGTCTTCTGTATTCCCCTTCCTTTATAATTATGTTCCAGAAAATCTCTAGGAAGCATCGCAAACAACGATCAGTGCTACTTCTGTCCGCCATGTTTCTCCAGGATGAAACCGAGTACACTCATGCGTGTGAGCCTTTAAGTATATTTAAGTAATTACTGGGGCAGATAAACTCTTATTTCAGCCCCTTAAAACAAAAATAACTAACTAAGTAATTACGAACCCGAAAGGCCTCGTGAAATTCATCGACGGTAACCATGCATTAACTCTCCTATTTAAGTCAAATATGAATCAACAAACTAATCGATAGTAAAGAATGTGTGAAAACGGTCCTTAAGGTAATTTTCATAAATAAACACTTCCTGGCGTCCTTAACGTTTAAATTAAAAGGTTTATAAATTATATTTTGCCAGAAATTAAAATATGAAGTTTTTATACAGTAAGAATTACGTAGAACAGAATTACGTATTAGTCCTTGTAAGGTTCTTGAGGGGGAGTTAATAGACACACAATGTTTCCACTTACGTGTAGTTTATAAGGTTCCTGTAGGGACTCTTCTTAGGGAAGGCCAGGGCCCAGTAGAATGTGTAAATGAAGCCAGGGAACATGGTCAGTTCACAAGGTGTGTTTTCTAGCTTCTTGTGTAGTAGGTTCATCACGTGAGCGTACTTCACATTACAGGCCCGATCAACCCCTTCAGGATCGCCCTTTGGTAGCTGGCTCTCTTTTCCCAGAACTCTGCGATCATAGACTGTCTTCATAATACCCGTCCCCTTCTGGAAAAGAGAAACTAAATCAGATATTAAAGTAAATAAACAACATACTCAATATATCAAGTATATCAAGGGTGATGAAAATGTTACAGTAACGGGAGATTGGAATGCTGTGGTAGGAAAAGGGAGAGAAGGGAAGATAGTAGGAGATTTCGGATTAGGTGAAAGGAATGATCGAGGAAGCAGGCTGGTAGATTTCTGCACCGAGCATGAGTTGGTCATAGCTAACGCCTTATTCAATAACCACAATAGAAGAATATACACATGGATGAGACCAGGAGATACAGGGCGTTACCAAATCGACTTCATTATGGTCAAGCAGAGGTTTCGAAACCAGATTTTGGATTGTAAAACATATCCTGGTGCTGACATAAACTCTGACCACAATCTGGTTGTAATGAAATGCAGATTAAAGTTGAAGAAACTGAAGAAAAGTCAAAAGCCGAAAAGGTGGGCAATAGACAGACTGAAAGAGAAGGATGTATATGGAAGATTCTAGAAGAGTATAAAATAGGACTAATGATAAACCCTAAACAAACTTCAATTGCAGACGAATGGGCACTTTTGAAGAATGAAATAACAAAATCGGCAGAAGAAAACATTGGTAGGAAAGAAAGAATAGGTAGAAAACCGTGGATCACTCAGGATATACTAGAATTGATGGATGAAAGGCGGAAATACAAGAATGTAAGAGATGAAAAGGGGAAAGCAGAATACAGACGTCTGAGAAATTAGGTTAACAAGAAGTGCAAGGAAGCGAAAGAAGAATGGTTGAAAGAGAAATGTGCAGGTATAGAAAAATGTCTGAAATTAGGAAAAGTAGACACAGCTTATCGAAGGATTAAGAATACTTTTGGGGAAAAGAAGACTAAGTGCTGTAATATTAAGGACACAAATGGAAAGCCTCTAACAGATAGGGAAGAAAAGGTTGAGAGATGGAAAGCTTACATAGAGAGTTTGTATAAGGGAAAGGAGATTGAGAATCATGTAATGGAAAGGGAGGAGGAAATTGATGAGGATGCGAAAGGAGATTTAATATTGCGATCAGAATTTGATACAGCTTTGGAAGACTTAAGCAGGAACAAAGCACCAGGCATATATGATATACCGATTGAGTTGCTACGCTGCATAGGAGATGAAGGTCTGATCAGGTTATTTCACTTGGTGTGTAGGATTTATGAGACAGGTGAGGTACCTCCTGATTTCATGAAGAATGTAATCATCCCTATACCAAAGAATGTGGGAGCTGACAGATGTGAAGATTACCGTACAATCAGCTTGATTACTCATGCTTCAAAGATCCTGTCTAGAATAATTTACAAGAGGATTGAAAGCCAGATAGAAACGGAGTTGGGTGAAGACCAGTTTGGTTTCAGGAGAAATCTAGGAACAAGGGAAGCTGTACTAAGTCTTAGGCTGATTTTGGAAGGTAGAATAAGGAAAGATAAGAGAACGTTCATGGCTTTTGTAGACTTAGAAAAGGCTTTTGATAACGTTGATTGGACTAAATTGTTTGACATTTCGAAATCGATTGGAATGAAGTACAGGGATAGGAGGGTGATATACAATCTATACAGAAACAAGACAGCAGTCATTCGAGTTGAAGGACATGAGAGAGAAGCTGGTATTCAGAAAGGTGTAAGGCAAGGCTGCAACTTATGACCCATACTTTTCAATCTTTACATTGAATAAACAATGAAGGAAATTAGAGAAAAATTTAAAGTGGGAGTGAAGATTCAAGGATAAATAATTTCAACTCTGAGATTTGCTGATGACATCGTCATCTTGGCAGACAAGCCTGAGGATTTGAATGAGTTTTTGAATGGTATGGACTCCGTCTTATGGAAAGAATTCATGATGAAAATTAATAAATGCAGCCGAAATAAATCAGAAACCTCTTTGGAGATCAAATTGGCAGGTGAAATGCTAAAGGAAGTAGGAGACTTCTGTTACTTGGAAAGAAAATAACCAGCGGTGGACGAAGCAAAGAGGATTTAAAAGAAGTTTGGCTTAGGCAAGGAAAGCATTTCTACCGAAAATGAGTCTATTGACATCAAATACAGATTTAGGTATTTGGAAGTAATTTTTGAAAGCCTTTGTCTGGAGCGTGGCGCTCTATAGAACTGAAAGATGGCCTGTTGGTGCAGTAGAAAAGAGGATAATTGAAGCGTTTGAAATGTGGTGTTACAGGAGAATGATGAAGATCAGATGGGTAGATAGGGTTACAAGCGAAGAGGTATTTAGACGAGTGGGAGAGGAGAGATGTTTCTGGCGACTGCTAATGAAGAGAAGAGATAGGTTGGTAGGACACAATCTAAGACACCCTGGAATAGCAAGCTTAGTTATGGAAGGAAGGGTGGAGGACAATAACTGTAGGGGTAGACCAAGGTTAGAATATGTTAAACAGATTGCCTCGGATGTAGGGTGTGGTAGCTATGTAGAGATGAAACGGTTAGCTCAGGACAGGGAGGCATGGAGAGCTGCATCAAACCAGTCAAAATACTGAAGACTCAAACAACTCAATATCATTGCATGTTCTATCCACAACCTGCTCTTATACGAAAAACACTGTACTTCTACGAATTTCTTTATCGGTGATTTTCCCAGCTCTGCTTCCCTTACGGACCTCGTCGCGATCTTGTGATGTTTTGGCAGACACATTACCCACTGAGGAAGCTAAAGAAGTAAAATATTAATATGATAGTATCTGCGAGCTGAACCAACGCCACGCTGAACACACTTCGTCAGCACATGGAGCTGAGGCTGGTGAAAAACTAATCGCACTGGCGACTGATAACTTCTAACATGGATCTATGCATACATATCGAGTCATCTTATACCAGACGTTTCCGCCAGATATCATTACCGCTTTATATGAGACTCCAGTGATTTTCCTTCCGTTGGCATTCCATACGCATCGAATTTGAAGAATGACAAGCCCATAATACGATGGAGTTTCATTCTGTAGCGCCTTCTGTGTGCTACTTGCAAACGTTATTTGAACCAAAGAACAAAATGATTCCACAAGTTCCTGTGCGCTATCTGTTGATGCTAGTTCAGGATATCCCTTAGTTACATGTTCCTTGACAGAACTATACATACTCACCCTGAATAGATCGAATGAGAATGTGTTCTGTGTCATCCCAAAGGCGTAAGAGCTGTCCAAGAGGCCTTGGAAGTCATGGAATGGCACCACCTTCTCTCTGACGGCGAGAAGAGAAGTGAAACGGGCCGTGTATGCTGTCATGGTAACGACCGCCACAAGGAAAGTCACCCACACCACCAGACGGATGGACCACAGGCGTGACGTCAGACAGATTGCTAGAAACAAGAATGTGCAAACGAACATTTTCGTAGGGTAATCGAGGAAACTATAATACTGGTAATACGTTATACATATTTAATTTACTACATATATAACAAGTAGTTCTGTGAAGAACTAAACAACCCATTTTAATATAACCTACTTGTATGAACATACAAATTTTCAGTTTCATTTCTGTAATATATTATATATAGGCCCTAGAGTTACTGTAACTTGCCTGCCCCACTTGGACAACTAATTGTAATAAGCCGGGGTGCTTGGGGGTTAAACTCCTGTACGATATGAGCAGCAGCAATAAACATTCACCCTTAACTACACTAGAAATCTGGTAAAAATTACAATCTATTCTGATACCAGACATAAAATATACTTTGCAGGATCCTCGTCGTACAGAGTATCTAACACTCCCCATCATATTTACACAGGCACACTTATGACATATTGATGACCCTTGGAAGTAATGATGACTGGTACTTACAGACGTTGATCTCAGCTGTGCTGACTACTCTAATGATTCTGGGTTTGTGCTCCCAGAGAATCAGTCCTACTTACTCGAAGCGCAATTAATAAATATTTAACACGCAAGCCTCTCAACTATGAACATTATGTATGTTATTATTGATGGTCAGAATCCAACGATTTATATATAGATATATTCGTGGATAAGATGCTTTAAATCCATGTGTTGGATTATCGCAACTAGTTCTCTTCTGAGTTTACTAATACATAGCATATTTTACTAGTATTTGTTGTATAACAATTTACCGCTATGGTCTCAGGATTTCGGTTCACAGACGTTAGTTTACAATACTTCATGCGATTCGAGACAAACAATCTAGCCGATTTGTTTGAAACTAGGCTCGTTATTCCCTGAGAATGTGTAGCCAGCAACACAGTAATTTCACCTCGAACACAAACTCGTGACCGTCTGAAATACCTTCCTTCTCTACGAAAAACCACACAAGTCCAAAATAAGGTTCCACTCCCTCACGGAGTCCAAAAGATGATTACACCGCCCTACACGCGGTTTACAAGATGAGTATCACTCCACACGGAGTCCGCAAATTGAGACCCACTCCACACGGAGTTCACAACAAGAGTGACTCGTCCTCACAACTTCGTCAATTCCTCATATCATTCATCTCCCCTCCAAAAATCACTGGCCTACCTGGCTTCCATCACGGGTCTAGCCAATCAAAACAAAACATTACCATATAAGGAGCGCCTTCTTGGTCTTCAAAATACCTTAGACACACCCCTAGCACAGGGTTGCCTAGTCTCCTACCTGAATGAGTTATCATGCACTTAAGCGTGATCGAGAAAAACCCAGGCGACAACAAGCCTACTTCCCGGTTCTTGCACACAATTCCAGGATCTCTGACTGAGCCGAAGCCGTCGGGTTTTTAAGAGCGTTAAAAATCCCTCAGTTTGCCTTCTTTCGGAGGGGAAGTAAAGCCGGCGGTCCCATGTCATAGATTTATGATATTTTAAAGAACTTTCCACCAATTACACCTGTGTGAAAATAAATTGTATAGGTTAAGAATGTAAACAACGCTCTTAGGTTGCTACGTTCGTTGCCAAGAGCCGACTGCGGTGGCGTCTAGTAGCTAAGTTCTGAACTAAGCCTAGTAGTCGTTGATGGTGGCGTTTGGTGGCCAAAGTAGGAACTATCCGAAAAATTCAAAGTTCCAGTCCTTACTTGAATTTAAAAAAAACAGATACACACACTAATACAGTCATCACAATTAACACCGGTTATCAGACAGATTCTACACACACACAAAGTACACGGGGATACATGAACGCGTTGTTGAAGCTCCATAACTAAGGAACCAAGCAACCAACCAACCAACTCTCTGACTGAACATTATTACAATGTTAAAATATTCACATCTAACTTTACTAAGATCCTGCCAATTACAATATTTTAAAACCTAAACAAATTAATCGAAAATCAATCACATGATATATACACTTCATTAAATAAATATAAAATATAAAAAGGCACCAAATAACAAGTAGTTCCGTGAAGAACTATACAGCCTATTTTCATATATCCTGCTCATGTTATTTGCCTCTATCAACATACAAAATTTCAGTTTAATTGCTGTAACAGATTCGTAGATATTGAGAACCGTCTAAATATTTCAGATGGTCGCCAGGTTGGATTTTTATTTTTGTACTATTACATTAAGATTATTGTGTACGTGTGGTATTAAAACTTCAATCGCATGATTAGAACACAAGAAGTAAAAACGAGATTTTAAAATTACGCACAGCAGCCATCTTGTGATTATGCAAACAATTGAAATAAATTAGATGCCAGTGGATCAACATTTGTATAAGCATTTAACGTGCAACGTTTCACGGCACTCGGATAGTTAATTCGCGAGAAACGCCCACTTAAATATTTATACTTCGCGTCGCCGCCATGTTGGATTTGTGCTCACCAGGTTACTGAAAGTCCTATAGGTTCATAGTTTCTATGAACATAAAAAATTTCAGTTTAGTTGCTGTAAAAGATTCATAGATATTGAGAACCGTCTAAATATTTCGGAAGCTCGCCATTAAGATTGTTATAAGTATAGGCCATAGAGTTATGTACCATTCAAGGACAATTATTGCCTAGGTTCATTATTCAAACTTTCACTTCGATCGCATGATTACGACACAGGAAATAAAAACGTACTTTTAAAATTTCGCACAGCCGCCATCTTGAGGTTATGTAAACAATTGAATTAAATTAGATGGCAGTGCATTACAATCTGCAAAATCATTTACTGTACCACATTTCACTGCGCTCAGAGAGTTAAATCACGAGAAAAGTCTATTAAAATATTTCAAATTCACTTGGTCGCCATGTTCGTTTTGTACTTTACAGGTTTATGAAATATACATAGGTAAACTTGTATCAGTACTCTTTATCACCGTACAAAATTGCAGGGTGATATCGGTAATCGTTTCGGAGATATTGAATGCTAGTGAAATATTTCGCACAGCCGCCATGTTAAATTGGTGAGACGTAACAAAATTTTAAGGACACGGTCGAGGTCGCCGGGAATTGCGCTATGAACTTACCGAGGTTCATTGAAATCGCTCCAGCCGTTTAGATTTTATTAGGGGGACACACACACACACCTCACACACACACACACACACACACACACGCACACACACACGGACAAAAGGTGATCTCATAAGCCTATTTTTTCAAAATTGAAAATAGGCTAAAAATGTATGGATAATTATGAAAATTGTACGTCCCGAAAGTAAGGGTTCGATCTTTTGTGACCTGGGAAGGATACATTATGTACTATTACATCAAGATTATTGTGTAGGTGTTTATTCAAATTCAATCACATGATTACGACATTCGAAATAAAAACAAGATTTGAAAATTACGATCAGTTGCCATCTTGTGGTTATAAAAATAATTGCAATTAATTAGATGCCAGTAAATTAAAATGTATACAAGCATATACTCTACCAAGTTTCACTGCGTTCAGATGGTTAAATCGCGAGAAACGTCCATTTCAATATTGAAATTATGCGTCGCCGCCATGTTGAATTTGTGCTCACCAGGCTATTGAACGTCCCATGCGTGAACTTATATTTATAGCCTTTATACACAAGCTGTCATAGATTAATATATATTGAGAACCGTCTAAATATTTCGGTTGCTCGCCATGTTGGATTCTATTATATGTAGGCCATAGAGTTATGTATTATGAGATGAGGATTATTGTACACGTTCATTATTCCAACGTTGATTTTGATCAGATGATTAGAACAAAAGAAATAAAAAAGTCCTCTCGGCACGCCGGAAGGCGGAGGTAGATTTCACCGGACAAACTTGGGGATAGGCGAAAATAGGCAGAATATGCAGGTTTTCGTAAAAGGATCAGACCTCATTTATTGCGTGAAAGTATTTTATAATTGGAGATTAATTAACTTTGTTTTTCGTCATTTTATGCATATTTTAAACATTTTATTGTCTTATGATGACGGTAACCTTCTTGTCATTTGGAGTCCATTTTTAGCCTATTTTCAATTTTGAAAAAATAGGCTTATGAGATCACCTTTTGTCCGTGTGTGTGTGCGTGCGTGTGTGTGTGTGTGTGATTCGTGTGTGTGTGTGTCCCCCTAATAAAAACTAAACGGCAGGAGCGATTTCAATGAAACTCGGAAAGTTCATAGCACTATTCCCGGCGACCTCGACCGTGCCCTTCAAATTTTATTACGACTCACCAATCCAACATGGCGGCTGTGCGAAATATTTCACCAGCATCCAATATCTCCGAAACTATTACCGATATTACCCTGACATTTTCTATGGTGATAGAGGGAACTACTATAAGTTCACTTATGTGACTTTGAAAACCTGGTAACTACAAATCCAACATGGCGGCCAAGCGAATTTGCGACTTTTAAATAGACGTTTCTCGCGATTTGACCAACCAAACGCAATGAAACTTGGTACAGTATATGTTTATATACATTGTAATGTACCGACATCTAACTTCGTTCAATTGTTTACATAATCACAAGATGGCGGATGTGCGAAATATTTCACCGGCATTCTATATCTCTGAAACTATTAGCGGTATCTCCCTAAAATTTTGTACGGAGATAAAGGGCACTACTGGAAGTCCATCTATAAGATTTTCAAAAACCGGTTAACTACAAAACGAACATGGCGGCCAAGCGAATTTGAACATTTTAAATAGACCTTTCTCGCGATTTAATGTTCCAAGCGCACTGAAACCTGGTACAGGAAATATTTATACACTTTGTAATCCACTGGTATCTAATTTTGTTCAATTGTTTACCTAACCTCAAGATGGCGGCAGTGCGAATTTTAATTTAAGTTTTTATTTCTTATGATGTAGTCATGCGATCGAAGTGAAAGTTTGAATAATGAACCTACGCAATAATTTTCCTTTAATGGTACATGACTCTATGGCCAATACATTTAACAATCCAACATGGCGAACATCCGAAATATTTAGAACATACTGAATATCTACGAATCTATTTTAGCAATCAAACTAAATTTTTTAATGTTCATAGGGTCTATGAACTTAAGTTCACCTATAGGACTTTAAATAACCTGGTGATCACAAATCCAACATGGCGGTGACGCGAATTATAAATATTCACATGGACGTTTCTCGCAATTTAACCATCCGCGTGCAGTGAAACTTGGTACAGTAAATCTTTATCCGAATGTTAATCCACTGGCATCTAATTTATTTCAATTGTTTCCATAACCTCAAGATGGCAGCTGTGAAAAATTTTTAAATCTCCTTGTTTTTTCTTGTGTCCTAATTATGCGATTGAAGTTTGAATACTACACGTTCACAATAATCTGCATGTAACAGTACATAACTCTAGGACCTACATATATAAAATCCAACATGGCGACCATCCGAAATATTTAGTCGGTTCTCAATATCTACAAATCTATTACAGCAATCAAAAACTGAAATTGTGTATGTTGATAGTGGCAATTAACATAAGTAGGATATATGAAAATAGGCTGTATAGTTCTTCACGGAACTACTTGTTATACTTGTGGTCACACTGTCCTTATGCAAGGTTTCGACACTGATGTATAACTATGTAACGGTCTGTTACTTCTTCACGCAAAATTTTATCTCCCGCAGAGATTTTGGTTGGTTCCTCAGTTTAGGGGCTGCGACAACGCGGTCATATAACCCCGTGTACTTTGGGTGAGTGTAGAATCTGTCTGATAAACGGTGTGAATTGTGATGGCTGTATTAGTCTGTAATTCAGGTAAGCAATGCAGACGCTCAATTTCAAGCAGTAGTTAGTAATGTTGCTACCAGATAGTACCGTCAACGACACCTAGCTGTGAACTTGGCTACTAGATGCCACTGCAATCAGCAACTCGCAACGAACGTTGGATCCTCCCCTCCAAAGGAAAGCATACTGAGGGATTTTTAGCGCTCTTAGAAAATCCGACGACTTTGGCCGGCTTTGAACCCGCGACCTTGGGCATGCTACCTGTTACGTCACCAAAGCCGCTTCACACTTAGTCAGATGGAAATCTGAATCTGATCTCGCGCAAGTGCGTTGTCATGGCAACGTCTGT
The DNA here is from genome assembly GCA_946902985.2 of Meconema thalassinum. NCBI lineage: Eukaryota > Metazoa > Arthropoda > Insecta > Orthoptera > Tettigoniidae > Meconema > Meconema thalassinum. Next base: position 129,820,654 of record OX336391.1, on the reverse strand, counting down.
TGGCTCATCCCTCATCAGTTTAATAGTGTTGCCATGGCAACCACTGATAGCTCTTGGCATTTTCTTATAATTCCGAAATCATTTTTCTCATCCCTTGGCGTAATGGTGGGTCATATCAAAAATTCTTTCAGACAAAAGTTTTAGGTAATTATTAGGGGAATATTGTCCATTTTGTACGGTTTTGATATTGTGCCTATTAAGAGAGATATGATTAATGCTTCCCGAAAAACCCACTTTTTCCCACCCCTTTGGTCAATGGTTGGTGCTATAAAAAACTCTTCAAACATAAATTTTTGAGCTTTTTCCGGCACATAGTATGAACTTTGAACGGATTCGATATTTCACAGATTAAGAGAGTTATAGCAATATTTCATTTTTTCGAAAAAAGTCCCCCATTTTTATCCCCTTCGACCGATTTAGCCCAGTAACGAACTCGACCGAGATTTTATAGGTATACATATTCCGTAAAAAATTCAAAGTGATTGGTGCAAAATTACGGCAGTTATCGTGTCCACAAGAAACTGATATATATAAACATACATAAACATACATAAATTATGTATCAACTTTTGAACTGACGGTGGTTTTGGGGTCTGGGGGATGTGAAACGCGAAGATATGTCGAAATTTTCCGGAAATCGAAACATGGTACCCATTGCAATAGTTAGCTTTCTAATGAAATCTACCTAAAATACTACCATCAACGACACCTATCGGTGAACTTGGCTACTAGATGCCACCAGAACCACCAACTCGCAACGAACGTTGGAACATCTCCTCCGAAGGAAAGCAAACTCAGGGTTTTTTAGCGCTCTTAGTAAATCCGACGACTTCAGCCGGGTTTGAACCCGCGATCTTGGGCATAGAAGTTCAGCATGCTACCAGTTCCGATACCGAAGTCGCTTCCCACAGACAGATGGAAAACTGAATGTTATCTCGTGCAGTGTCGTTGTCATAGTAACTGCTGATGGCTCATCCCTTATCAATTAAAAGTAAAGTTGTCATGGCAACCTCTCTTGGCACTTGGCATTTTCTTATAATTTAAATCATTTTGCTCACCCCGTGGCGTAATGGTGGGTCATATCAAAAATTCTTTCAGACAAAAGTTTTAGGTAATTATTGGAGGAATATTGTCCATTTTGTATTGTTTTGATATTGTGCCTATTAACAGAGATATGATTAATGTTTCCCGAAAAACCCACTTTTTCCCACCCCTTTTGTCAATGGTTGGTGCTATAAAAAACTTATTTGACATAAATTTTTGGCACTTATCCGACACATATTATGAACTTTGAATGGATTTGATATTTCACGTATTAAGAGAGTTATAGCGAAATTTCACTTTTTCGAAAAAAGCCTCCCATTTTCACCCCCTTCGACCGATTTTGCCCATTAACGAACTCGACCGAGATTTTAAGGGTATACATATTATGTAAAAAATACAAAGTGATTGGTGCAAAATTACGACAGTTATCGTGTCCACAAGAATCTGATATACATATATATATATATACATACATAAATTATATATAAACTTTTGAACTGACGGTGGTTTTGGGGTCTGGGGGATGTGAAACGCGAAGATATGTCGAAATTTTCCGGAAGTCGAAACATGGGACCCATTGCAATAGTTAGCTTTTTAATGAAATCTACCTAACATTGGTGTGTTGTTGTGCACACTCCAAGGATAGTTATAGGCATATTAAATCCAATTTACAATAGATACTGTGCGAGTAGCTTCATCAAAATGGCGCGCGATTCGTTTCAAAAAAGTCCCACTTGCGTTCATATGCCATTCATCCGATTGTGATGAGATTTTGGTGAGTTGTTATGTACACTCCTGCGGAGATTTCTGACTCAGTAAATCCAGTTTACAATAGATAGCACACGAGTGGAGTCAACAAATCAGTAACAGCACGCGATACGTTTCATCAAAGACCCACATGCTTTCATATACCATTCATCCGATTGCGATGAAACTTTCGTGAGTTGATGTTTACACTCCTGCAATGATTTGTGACGTAGTAATAGGTAGCGTACGAATAGATTCAACAAATAGGTGACGGCGCGCGAATCGTTTAAACGAAGTCCCATATGCGTTCATATGCCATTCATCCGATTGCGATGAAACTTTGGTGAGTTGTTGAGCACGCTCCCACGAATGTTTCTGAGATGGTAAATCCATTTTTCAACAGTTTAGAGGCAGATAATGGGAAATGAAGGAGCACTTCAACACAGTTACAACGCCAACACTTTCTTTGATTGGCATAACAACGCATGCCGGTTTGAGCTAGTACTATGCAACTGTGTTAGTGTGGACCTGGTAAATAGGTGTAGGTTTGGGAAGGGTTAAATCGTGTCCATGAGCTTGGTGGCGTTCTGATACTCGCCAGTTCTAGGATGGCTGTGGGTGAAGTCGATTAACATAGCTTTCAGAACACCTACAGTACACAATAGCAACTTAACTGAGGACAAGATGTTCAGTAAAGAACATATAGCCTAATTTCTCCTAAATGAATAGGTATTGTTATGACTCCTTTTCCTTTTCAAGGAGTTTAATTGCATGTTGGTTATAGTAGCTTGTTGAAGTACAACGTGTTATACGGATATTAAACATGAATATGAGGTGCCCTTTGCTAGTGCTACCTCTGTACAAAATTTCATTCAATTCGGTTTCACCGTGTTTGAATTGATATGGTGAATCGATTTTCACACATACATGGCTGCTATCTGTAAACTATTGGGCTGACGACCTTGTGTTTCAGTCAAAAGATGCATCCCACAAAAAGGTATGTTGTTGCAAAATTTGGTAGAGATCAGATTATTAGGTTGGTCGTAATTTGACTTAATCTTTTAACATTTGGGTGGCCGCCATTACGTTTCCGTCAAAATGGCGACGATATAAAACATGACACTGAGTTGCCTTTTGCAAGTGCTACCTCTGTACCAAATTTCGTTCAATTCGGTTTCAACGTGTCCGAATTGATCGGGAGAATCGATTTGCACGCATACATGGCCGCTATCTGTAAACTATTGGGCTGAAGACCTTGTCGTTTGGTCATAAGATGCTTACCACATAAAGGTATGCTGTTGCAAGATTTAGTAGAGATCAGATGATTAGGGTGGTTGTAATTTGATTTAGGCTTTTAATATTTGGGTGGCCGCCATTACGTTTCCGTCAAGATGGCGGCGATATAAAACATGACAATGAGGTCCCCTTTACTATTGCTACCTGTGTACCAAATTTCGTTCAATTCAGTTTCACAGTGTTTGAATAGATAGGGGGAATCAATTAGCACACAAACATGGTCGCCATCCGCAAATTATTGGGATGATGACCTTGTAGATTGGTCAAAAGATTCTTCGTATGCAAAGGTATAGCGTTGCAGAAATTGGTAGAGATCAGACGATTCGTTTGGTCGTAATTTGATTTAAGCTTTCAACATTTGGGTGGTAGCCATTACGTTTTCATCAAGATGGCGGAGATATAAAACATGACACTGAGGTGGCCTTTGCTAGTGCTACCTCTGTACTAAATTTCGTTCAATTCGGTTTCACCGTGTTTGAATCGATTAGCACAAAATCATGGCCGCCATCCGCAAATTATTGGGCTGATGACCTTGTATATCGGTCAAAACTTTTTTCATATGAATAGGTATAACGTTGCAAAAATTGGTAGAGATCAGATGATTAGGTTGGTCGTAATTTGATTTAAGCTTTCAACATTTGGGTGGTTGGCATTATGTTTTCGTCAAGATGGCGGCGATATAAAACATGACACTGAGGTGCCCTTTGCTAGTGCTACCTCTGTACCAAATTTCGTTCAATTCGGATTCACCGTGTTCGAATTGATAGGGGTACACAGAGTAAACACACCCTCACTCACACGCACACAGACACACAGACAGACACATAATTTTTCGTCTGGTGTTGATCTCATAAGTCTACTTTCATTTTTTGCAAAAATCAAAGTAGGCTAAATACCCGCACTCAAAATCAGGCGTATATCAGTTCACATCCCAAGATGGCGGATATAATGTTAATTATGTCGGGCAAAGTGGAAGACAAATCGGATCACGTCATAAAGAACATAAAACTGCTACTGAACACCACAAACCGTCCGCCATATGCGCACACATGTACGACAACGATCATCCTTTCACTAACATAGGAACAGACTTCAAAATTCTACACTCCGACAGAAAGAGAAAAGCTTTCGACATTAAACAAGAAGTTCCGTGACGAACTAAAGAGCCTAATTTTCTTAAAATTTTAGATTCATGCCAATGATTAATCTATATGGATCTATCTAGAATAATGACGAAATTAAGTTGGTAATATCGAAATTTCTAATTAGTTCCGAATACTGTATACCTGGCATAATGTAACCAAATAGAGAACTACAGTTGGCAGTCCTGGTGACTGAGTATATTCTTAGTTCCATCTTTTAAGGTACAGAATACAAAATTTGATTGAAGTCCAATGGATAGCATGGACGTTACATGCAGTTAAACATTGGATCTAACAGCGCGCGTAAAATCATGTTGGCAACAATGACTTACATGTCTTGGTCAGAAATAATCTGAAATAATATGATCTATTGTTGTGCCAATTTTGAATGAAATCCATTAGTTAGTATAGAAGTCACATGCATTTTAAAATTGGGCCTATCAGCAGGCTTAGAATCATGTTGGCAGCACTGGCGTAGGCCTATATTAGTTACTCCAAATTAATCTAGCCAGGTACTAAACGTGTGCAAAGTTTAGAGCTATTGGCTTGCATACTTTCTGATCGATTGATATTAGGGTAACAAAAATAGAGACTGTATTTATTAACAGTTGGCAGCCATGGTTTCTCTTTAGAATCGGCATAGTCATACCTGTTATGGTACATATAGCACATACGAAATTTGGTTGAAATCCAAATGATAGTGTAGAAGTTACATGTATTTAAAGTTGGACCTCTCAGCAGGCTTAGAAAAATGTTGGTAACACTGACGTATATAAGTTACTTCAAATTAATATATAATGTCAGGTACTATACGTAGTAGAAGTTATATGCATTTAAAATTTGAACATATCAGCAGGATTATAATCATTTTGGCAACACTGCCATGTATGGCCACCTGGAAATTAAACTGCAATATTATTATCTATACGTGTGCCAATTTTGAAATAGGTCCCATTCATACCTTCCAAGATATCCAACATTGAGCTCTGCAGCCGTTTAGGAGTTGATAGGGGGGGGGGGACACACACTCACAGCCAGACAGACAGACAGACAGACAGAAGGACAGATTGACAGACAGAAGGACAGACAGACACACATTTGCCCGATCTCATAAGTCTACTTTTTCCTCATTTTTGCCAATTGTGAAAAGTAGGCTAGAAATGAGACAGGCAGATTCATTCCGAAGGAGTGTGAAGCATGTTATGGAGCAAGGATGTCCCTCAGAACAGAAAAAAGATCATATATCGGACGTACTATGTCCCTATCCTGACGTATGCCTCGGAGACCTGGGCTATGAAAGGAAGGGAGAAGAGCAAAACACAGGCCAGTGAGATGAGGTTCTTGAGAAACAGTATTTGAGCTACAAAGATGGACAGAATAAGAAACGAGAGGACCGGAGAATTAATAAAGGAGGAACCATTACAGGATGGTATAGAGAAATCTAGACTTAGATGGTATGGACATGTAAAACGAATGGAGGATAAGAGGATACCCAGGAGGATACACGAGACGAAGTGGGAAGGAAAGAGACCGAGAGGAAGACCGAGAGGAAACCGAGAGGAAGATCGAGTGACAGGTGGCTGAAGGGGATGGAAGAAAGCGTGAAGAAAAGAGGAGAAGACTGGACAGGGGTGAAGGCTGAGAGATGGTGGGAAGACAGAAGAGGCCTGTGTTCCAAACAGACCCGGCCAGTGGCTGGAAACTGTGCAAGATGATGATGATGATGATGATGATACTACGGCCTACAACGACGAGACAAAGCTCATTTTCAGCCCGTTGGTGTCAGAAAAAAACCTCGGGGCCCCTAAACAGCCGTAAAGGGTCTCCGAGAACTACATTTTAATGCTCTAAAACGAAGAGTTTCTGAGATATTCCCAGAAAACTAATTTCATTTAATAACTAATGTAGGAATGCAAGCCTGTAACCATGGCAACAGTGTCTCAAAAAGGTACATCCGACTTCCCATCTATTTCTGCAAGAAGTAATGCAACTCCATTTATTATATTTCTGTGAAAGTTTGCAAATGGCTATAAGGTTATCACGGACCCAACAAAAACTGTAAAATTCATCAATGCGCTTAAGGGGTCAAGGGGTACCCTCGATTTTTTCACAAGACTTAAACGTGCGATGTGTCGTACAGAAGGTCTATTATATCTTCAAACAGCAACATTATTTTCAAAAATTCCTGAATTGAAATATGTTTTTTTTTTCTTTTAGAAATTTGAGCCATTGGAGGCTAAAAAACCTGAATTTTCATGCACCACAAGCCTTTATAATTTATTAAAGGGGTCTTCCTCTGGATGCGCACTTGACACAACAGTGAGGGTCAGTTTTTATGTGACGTGTATTGCGTTTCTTCTGCGAGGTTTTCAATTTTATTTTCACGTCAGGAAGTACTCGTTAGGTAAATTAGTTTCAGAGCATATTTCAACTTATCATTTATCTTTGTCGACAAACAGGTTCCAAGCCCCTAACCATTGCAACAGTAGCTCAATTGATTACGTCTGGTTATTAATACCGAAGACCGTTCGAAGAATGGGTACTTCTGTTAGTTACCGGTACATATAAATGGGATCCATGCTTGTTTTTCAATAGGTTTAATAACGTCACAATTCACATGTAATAACTAAAGGAATACAGTCAATACACTAGACATTAATAATTCTTATAATTTTCAGAGTTCATTTAGTGCTCAATTTGTTTATTCACAATCAACACAATAATATAGACCACGCCCAGAAAAAGATGCACAGGAATCGCGACACCAAGCCTTACACTTGTGCACTGGATCCAATCTTCTGATGGAGGCTCGGTGTATGGTTCATCGCATACTGTGCATGTGTTGTCTGGTGTTTTTGCTCCCTTTTCATGTTCATTTTAGCCTATTTTCATTTATGAAAAAAAATAGACTTATGAGTTCACCTTTTGTCCGTGTGTCTGTGTGTGTGTGCGTGTGTTTGTGGTTCGTGTGTGTGTGTGTGCGTCCCCTCCCTAATAAAATCTAAACGGCTCGAGCGATTTCAATGAAACTCGGTAAGGTCATAGCACTATTCCAGACGACCCCGACCGTGCCCTTTAAATTTTGTTACGTCTCACCAAACCAACATGGCGGCTGTGCGAAATATTTCACCAGCATTCAATATCTCCGAAACTATTACCGATATCACCCTGGAATATTTTACTGTGATAAAAGGAACTACTAGAAGTTCACCTATGTGACGTTTGAAAACCTATTGACCAAAAAACCAACATGGCGGCCAAGCGAAGGTGCGACATTAATGATCCAAACGGAATGAAACTTGGTACAGCAAATGTTTATACACAAAGTAATGCATTTGTATCAAATTTCGTTCAATTGTTTACATAATCACAAGATGGCGGCTGTGCGAAATTTTAAATTTAGTTTTATTTCTTGTGCCGTAATCATGCAATCGATGTGAAAGTTTGAATAATGAACCTACGCAATAATTTTCCTTTAATGGTACAAGACTTTATGGCCTATACAGGGTGTATTTGATATGATGGAAGTCCGTTACACTGGTGATAGAAGAGACTATTCTAAGCTTCCTAGGTAAAAAATTTGTCACCTATCTTGAAATTGATAATTAATCATTAAAAAGTCAATGTTTTTAGTTATTTCAGAAACTAATCAGGCAGAAAGTGGTGCGGCAGGCTGGTGGAAACGAGGCGGAGCCAGGTGAGACGACGCGCGAAGGGGAAGTTGTTACGTAATCGGAGCATTGACCTTACCGGTTGACTTGAGGGGTGGTAGGCTATCAGCTGTTCTGAGGCTAAGCGGTACCGTCTCGTAAGAAAATGTGCATTGCTCTTGTTCTTGTTGTTGTTGTTGACAACGCACGCAATGACTTGGGACGTTAGGACCGGTAGTATTGTGTAGCCTACTTTGTAAGTGTGGAATTCATTGATTGATGTTCATGTATAAAATAATTTCGATACTCAGCCCTGGTGTATCATTGGCGTCCGTGTCGGACCTTCTGTTCACTAGTTTCACTTAATGAAATACAGTGCGACAAAATTCCGACATCCAAGTAGTCTGTTCGGAACTAGGCATTTAAGACGGAAGTAAAATACTTGATGTTTTGTTTGGGAGGCTTGGCGATTTTGGTCATTTAGCCCCATGTAGCTGGGTGTAGGTTGAATTTGTGTGATAACCTGTGTTTTTGTGGTTTCTGAAGTAATGTGGGTATTTGTAATTCAGGTGAGGATTCGGAAGAAGGCGCCGGCCCTGTGGTGTTGGGGCAGTGCAACTCCCTCTCACCCGGAGGCCCTGGGTTCGATTCCCGGCTCCTTCAGATATACTAGAAACTGACGTGAGGGCTGAAACGGGGTGCACTAAGCCTCGTGAGGCCAATTGAGTAGCTGTCTGACAGTGAGGCAGTGCCCCAGTCAGGAAAATCAAGATTAATGGCCGAGGGGACCCGATGCACTGACCACGCGTCACCCTAATATCTGCAGGCCAAATGGCTCGACAGCGGTCGCATGGTAGGCCTAGGCCCTTCATGGGCTGCACTGCCAGCGGTTATGGTTATTGAGAAGAAGGCGGCCGTGGCCTTAAGTTAGGAACAATCCCGGCATTTGCCTGGGGTAGAAGTGGGAACTCATGGAAAACTACTTCCAAGATTTAATACTAGTACGGTACCACATATGCATATTGTGAATTGTCCCATCCCATCTCCGGCCCTGGGGTGGCCATAAACTGGAGAGGGGGAGGGGGTTGATTTATTGGTCAATCAACAATGTACATACATATGAAAATACGCGAAAATGAAAATAATATACAAATACATTGTTATAATACAGTGTTATAATAATAATAATAATAATATTAATAATAATAATAATAAGAGTCAGCATGTGTAGTTCTGGTGGTAGAGTGCTAATCATCCCAAGGGTGCGATCTACGTTCAGTCATGTAGTAAATGAATGGGATCTAATACGATCATGTCCATGGATTTCATGGCACATACAAGAGATCCTACGTACATTAAAGTCTGGCAACTCGACATACCAAACAGAAACATAAAAGAAGTTAGTGTGTCTAAAAGCCTATTATTACTATTATTAGTATTATTAATATTTTTATTACAGTTGTTGCACTATCTTCACACAAAGATAGACCAACAGTTCCTTAAATTAATTTACCAAATCTTTAGGATTTCTATTTTCTATGCATAGTCCATGAAGCTGGCAAAATCCTAGACAGATCCACCATCACTAGTCATGCTGCCACTCCCCATGAAGGTGTGAAACAGCTGTTCATAGGCTTGGTTTGTGTATTTCAATGTCATTGGCAGACAAGACGAGGAGGTCACTCAACTTCAGACACTTGTGAACATTCCTCAGCGTTGTAGGGGAGGGTGACGGGGAGAAGTCAGCTGTGTGTAGGTGGAATTAAATCACAAAAATCGTCGGTCAATGTCTTGGAAACAGGCTTTCACTTCGTTCCCCTCAGCTGCAGAGCTGACTTCTCCCCGTCACCCTCCCCTCCTACGCTGAGGAATGTTGACCAGAGTCTGCAGTTGAGTGACCTCCTCGCCTTGTCTGCCAATGACATTGAAATACACAAACCGAGCCTATGAACAGCTGATTCACACCTTCATGGGGAGTGGCAACATGACTAGTGATGGTGGATCTGTCTAGGATTTTGCCAGCTTCATGAACTATGCATAGAAAATAGAAATCCTAAAGATTTGGTAAATTAATTTAAGGAACTGTTGGTCTATCTTTGTGTGAAGATAGTGCAACAACTGTAATAAACGTATTAATAATACTAATAATAGTAATAATAGGCTTTTAGACACACTTTCTTTTATGTTTCTTTTTGGTATGTCGAGTTGCCAGACTTTAATGTACGTAGGATTTCTTGTATGTGCCATGAAATCCATGGAGATGATCGTATTAGATCCCATTCATTTACTACATGACTGAACGTAGATCGCACCCTCGTGAAGGTTAGCACTCTACCACCAGAACTACACATGCTGACTCTTATTATTATTATTAGACTATTATTATTATTATAACACTGTATTATAACAATGTATTTGTATTTTATTTTCATTTTCGTGTATTTTCATATGTATTTACATTGTTGATGGACCAATAAATCAACCCCCCCCCCCACTCCAGTTAATGGCCACCCGAGGGCTGGAGATGGGATGGGACAATTCACAATATGAACATGTGGTACCGTAATAGTATTAAATCTTGGAAGTAGTTTTCCATGGGTTCCCACTTCTACCCCAGGCAAATGTCGGGATTGTTCCTAACTTAAGGCCACGGCCGCCTTCTTCTCAATAATCATAACCGCTGGCAGTGCAGCCCATGAAGGGCCTAGGCCTACCAAGCGACCGCTGTCCAGCCATTTGGCCTGCAGATATTAGGGTGACGCGTGGTCAGTGCATCGGGTCCCCTCGGCCATTAATCTTGATTTACCTGACTCGGGAACTGCCTCACTGTCAGACAGCTACTCAATTGCCCTCACGAGGCTTAGTGCACTGCGTTCCAGCCCTCACGTCAGTTTCTAATATCCCTGATGGAGCCAGGAATCGAACCCAGGGCCTCCAGGTGAGAGGCAGTTGCACTGCCCCAACGGCCGGCGCCTTCTTCCGAATCCTCACCTGAATTACAAATACCCACATTACTGCAGAAACCACAAAACACAGGTCATCACACAAATTCTACCCACACCCAGCTACATGGGGCTAAATGACCAAAATCGCCAAGCCTCTCAAACAAAACATCAAGTATTTTACTTCCGTCCTAAATGCCTAGTTCTGAACAGACTACGGGATGTCGGAATTTTGTCACACTGCATTTCATTAAGTGAATGTTTTTATTATTTTCAGAAACTAGTCAACAGAAGGTCCGACACGGACGCCAATGATACATCAGGGCTGAGTATCGAAATTATTTTATACATGAACATCAATCAATGAATTCCACACTTACAAAGTAGGCTACACAATACTACCGGTCCTAACGTCCCAAGCCATTGCGTGCGTTGTCAACAACAACAACAAGAACAACGGCAATGCACATTTTCTTACGAGACGGTAGAGCTCATCCTCATAACAGCTGATAGCCTACCACCCCTCAAGTCAACCGGTAAGGTCAATGCTCCGATTACGTAACAACTTCCCCTTCGCGCGTCGTCTCTCCTGGCTCCGCCTCGTTTACCCCAGCCTGCCGCACCACTTTCTGCCTGATAAGTTTCTGAAATAACTAAAAACATTGACTTTTTAATGATTAATTATCAATTTCAAGATAGGTGACATTTTTTTTACCTAGGAAGCTTAAAATAGTCTCTTCTATCACCAGTGTAACGGACTTCCATCATATCAAATACACCCTGTATATATATATATATATATATATATATGGCAACCATTGGAAATATTTAGATGGTTCTCAATATCTACGGATATATTACAGCAATCAAACTGCATTTTTGGTTGTTCATAAGGGCTATGAACATAAGTTCAATATAGGACTTTCAATAACCTGGTGATCTCAAATCCAACATGGCGGCGACGCGAAGTATAAATATTCACATGGACATTTCTCGCAATTTAACCATCTGAGTGCAGTGAAACTTGGTACAGTAAATCTTTATACAAATGTTAATCAACTAGCATTTAATTTTTTCAATTGTTTCCATAACCACAAGATGGCAGCTGTGCGAAATTTTAAAATCTAGTTTTTACTTCTTGCGTCATTATCATGCGATTGAAGTTTGAATACTACACGTACAAAATAATCCTCATATAACAGTAGACTACATAACTCTAAGAACTTCTTCTTCTTCTTCTTCTTAGCGTTATCCCGTAGGAACGGGGTCCGCTTTTCGGATCAATGCACGCCATTTCTTGCGATCTAATGCTTCGCGTGATTTCAAGTTTCTTGATCGTAAATCGGCGTTAATGGTGTCGAGCCACCGCAATTTTGGTCTCCCACGCTGTCTCTGGCCGTCGACCGTTAGATGGTAGGCCGAGCCGATGACTGAACTTTGTGGTGCACGGACAACGTGCCCATACCAACGGAGTCTCCATTCCTGCATTTTCTCATTGATTGGAGCCACGCCAGCTGTATGTCGAATCGTTGTGTTGGGGATATGGTCGAGCAGAGATATGTCTAATGATCTTCGCAGCATCCGCATTTCCATGACATGAAGTGAGTGCTCAGCACTTCTAGGTGCTGGCCAACACTCTGTATCATATAATGCAACTGGTCTCACCATTGTGCGGTATATCTTAGATTTTAAGCGGATAGGCATCTTCTTATCACAAAGAACACCGGTGACATCTCTGAATCGCATCCAAGTCGCATTGATTCGTGCTCGCACATCTTCATTCACAGAGCTGTCGCCATTCAATCGTGAGCCTAGGTATCGGAATGTATTTACCTTGGTAAGAGGAGCTCCATTAATATCTATAGTTCCAGGGGATGGAATCGTTTCGAGGTATTCAGTCTTGTGGATGTTCAAACGAAGACCAAATCCTTGCAGACGATCATGCCATGTCTGCACTTGGGTTTCAAGATCCATCCTGGAGTCTGCCGCAATCATCACATCATCAGCGTATAGCAATGTCCATGGGACACACTTCTGCAGGTCTCGCGTTATGGAATTCATGACGATAACAAAGAGCAGGGGAGACAGAGCTGAGCCTTGATGAACCCCAACTGTCACAGGGAAGCTGTCAGTCAGTCCTGCAGGGCATCGCACGTGGCTTTTGGTGTTGTTGTACAGCATTTTATCCAGTTTATATACATTTCTGGAACTTGATGATCTCGGAGAGCGTACCAAATCATCTGGTGTGGTACTCGATCAAATGCCTTCTCGAGGTCAAGGAAAGCAAGATGTAGTGGCCTCCTCTTCTCTCGGAATTTCTCCATCAGCTGGCGCACAGCAAAGATTGCGTCTATCGTGCCACATCCCTTGACAAACCCACATTGATTTGCTGAGAGTTGTACGATGTTCCTCAGCCTATTGTCTAGGATACGTTCGAATATTTTCATAGTGTGGGAGAGAAGTCTAATTGGACGGTAATTGGTATATTCAGCTGGGTCACCCTTTCCCTTAAAGATAGGTACTGTGATACTAGTTGACCAATCTGTAGGTATTTGACCACAGAGAATAATTGAATTGGAGAACTCTGTCAGCCAGGTGGTCGCGTTGTCAGTAAGTTCCTCAATTTTCCAGATGTCTGCAGGAAGGTCATCTAGCCCTGGGGCCTTTCCATTTTTCATGCTACGAATGGCAACTTTGACTTCATCTTCAGTGATACAAGGTACTGGTCCAGCTGTAACATTGTTGTCTGGTATTTGTGGGTGAGGGAATTCAGTGTTGAATACTTCACTAAAATACTCTCGCCAACGGTGCAGAATCATCTTGCTATCGTGAAGTCGTCGACCATTCTTATCCTTCACACACATATAGTGTTCTATACTCTACACCGTGCTCGGGCTAGTCGGTAGATAATTTTGTCTCCGTCTTTAGTTGTCAGTTGATCATATAAATGTTTGTAGTGATCTACTTTAGCCTCAGTAACTGCTATTTTTGCCTCCTTCTTGGTGGCTTTGTATTTCAGAAGATTCTCATCAGTCGGTGATGTTCGCAACTGTTTAAAAGCTGCTTTTTTTTTCATGCACCATTTCCTGTACCTTGTCTGTCCACAACCACGTATGTTTGTCAATTCTACGTGTGCCGGGCTGTGTTACACCAAGCTCAGATTGAGCTATACTAGTTACGCAGTTGTTGAATGATGCCCAAGTATAATCCGTATTTACAGAATCAACTGGAGGGAACACAATCTTCTCACTGAATGCCACTTTATGGTCTTGTAGCTTCCACCATTTGATTTTGGCATGACCTTTCACATAGGGTTTTCTTATGTAACCTTTCATTCTAAGATCGGTAACTAGCAGTTTATGTTGAGGGGCTAAACATTCAGATGGTATGACCTTAGTGTCTATGACAATTGGAAAATCTCTCCTACGAAGTAGTACATAGTCAATCTGAGTATTGTGCCCTCCGCTAGTGTAGGTGATCAAGTGTGATTTGCGTTTCTTAAAGAAGGTGTTAGTGATAATTAGATCATTTGCTTCGGCAAATTCAAGGATCCTGTTCCCGTCTTCATTTCTGAGATCATAGCCAAAATTTCCATGGCATTCATACCCCTCGCTGGTACTGCCAACATGTCCATTAAGATCTCCACAAAGTAGAAATAGGTCTTCTTCATTGCACGTTGTAACGGCATCTTGAAGTTCGTTCCAGAATGTGTCTTTAGCTGTCTCATCACAGCCTGTCTGTGGGGCATACGCTGAAAATATATGTATACGGCGAGTTGGGGTGTCGATAACTGCTGACATGAGATGATCGGAGTAGCGATGTACAGCTGATACTTGGTTGCGAAGTTTTTCATTAACTACAATAGCGACTCCCTGGCTATTAGTCGTACCATGATAGATCAACTTATACCCTTCTCCAATATCTCTAGATTTCTGCCCTTTCCACCGTGTCTCTTGTAGACACGCCAGATCTACGCAACGAGATTTTAGGATTGCTGCCAATTCGCGACTGCGACCTGTCAATGTCCCAATGTTCCAGGAAGCAATACGCAATGGTATATTTTGGACTCGCTTCTTTAACCAATTTCGTCCTTGAATTGGTAGCCCTTGCTCTCTTCTCACGTTGGCCGGGCGAGACCATCGCGCGTCGCTTGCGGGGGACGCCCTAGCATTTTCCGATAATTCAACTTGTGCCATTGATCCATGAGTTGCGACGGTGATAAACCGACCGGCCTGTCGCCCGGGCCTGTCATCGGGCATTTTAACGCTACTGCCAGCATATAATTCGGCCGCCCCTAACATGGGGTACAGACACCGTTTGTAGCCGCCCGCTCCGGATCAGACGCTACAGCTGATATCTGCCCTCAAGTGAGGACGATACCTTGTACTCAATCCCGAGCACTGGGCTGCCCCTTCCGCCATCTACACTGTACCAGAGAATATCCCCTCCACTGTAGCTGCCGTTGAGGTCTTCACCGTAACCCTGGCAAGGGACCCTTACATGGTACTACCAGCCGGGTCAGCTGGCCCAAGGTTTTTTCTAAGAGGTGTTACTCCTCTATCACTCCCCCTTTGTCCTGACTTGTGACAGGCAGAGCCTGGCTGCCCAAAATAATATATATAATATATATACATGTATATATAATATACATATATAAAAATCCAACATGGCGACCAACCGAAATATTTAGTCGGTTCTCAATATCTACGAATCTATTACAGTAATCAAACTGAAATTTTGTATGTTGATAGTGCCTAGGATATATGAGAATAGGCTTTAGTTCTTCACGGAAATACTTGTTTGAATCTGTCTCTTGGCTGCACATCTAGGTCCAGCTGTGTTTTTTAACTTTTTGGACTAGCCTTCTGCTGTTCTTTTATCGGTGGGCTTGTAAGGACGTCAGCTTTCAGGAAGGTCCGTCTCCTGGCCTTCACGTTGAGGTGTCATTTTCGGACGTTGCCTCACTTCTGTCGGACCCCAGTGTTTTGCTTTATCTGCACTTGTTGATGGTTGCTCAGTGAGTGTGAAGTCTCTTTAGCTTCATCAAGGACTTGAATCTTAGTTGTGTTTGGGTCATCCTGACCAACTTCAGGATTACTGATGGATGCAGGCGTAAACTTGTCACCCCCAAAGCCTTAATCCAGCACTTCTAAATCTATTCACAGCATTTTGAGCCGCGGCTGCTTTCAAATAAGCAGGTGCAAACAGTCCAGCGATGTTAAAATGGTTAATTCTTCTTCCATCATGATTCTTCTGGAACTTACTAACTTCTTGCTCGTAATAGGTCTTCAAAGGTCCGTAAACCGCAAATCACTAAATTGTTTAATAATAATCTTTGATATAAGTATTCCTAACAAGATATAAATTATTAGTCACCTTTAAGTAATTAGTAAACGAAGTATTCAATAACATTAACCCAGACGGGCAAAGTGAACAAATATCTACTTTGCCCTATTCACTTTGCCCAGCTGTGCGCCATTAAGGAAATCGCGACAGATCGCTTAAACGTAATGTAGCAACAAAGCAAATAAAGTTTGCCAATAAGAGGGTTGGAACAACTCTAAGACACACTGTAATCACTTTGAAAACAGTTATACATATTGTTACGATTTTGGGGGCGGTAACTAAGTTTGAAGGGGGTGTGAAGTGTTCCAAGGTGTGATGCCTGTGAATGTGAGAGGGTTGTCTTGGGGGCTGTGTGAATACTAGCGGATGGGGTTAGATGCTATTGTGGGGGAGCTTTCTAGATGTTCGGCCCGTCTGATAAACGCAGGGGTTGAGGGACTCTCAGTCAATTGTTAGAATCAGGCCGCTTGCCTAAGTAAAAACGTGTGCTTGCAGAGTAAGGGAAGCGCGCACAATCGTTGGGTAGACTAGAACTGCTGAGTGGCGGTTTTACTACAAGTCGGAAGACTAACTACTTACCGAGTATTTATGAGCATGCAATTAAATTAAATAATACTAGGGACTCAATGGATTCGGGATTCGGGGTTTAGAAGATTAGCGTGCAAATAAAATAAACAATTAGACCAATTGTACTATGAATGAGTAGTTAACTAACTACTAGGATCGAAGTGGCAAGACTTCACTAATCAGAGCTAGTGCGTTTGAATTCTAATACTTGCCGAAGGCGGTTACAATCATTGAGTAAGGGATGGAGGTAGGAATAAGTATCGGGATCAACCCGTGAGCACACATTACCTGAGTACGGCGTACGATCTTGGTGATGACGACCGGGCGCCTGCAGGACTAGACCTGGGCACCTGGGGTGTGCGCTAATTTATAGTGCTGGCCTACGCGGGCCTGCGTGCCGGCGCCTATCTGACACACTTAAGTAGATACTAGCTGGTGTTGAGACATGGTGGTGAAGTAGTAGGTTCATGTTGTTGTTGCTTCCTCTGGGTGGTTCGACGTGTATTAGAGTGTTTTAGAGATAGGGTCTGAAGGGTGTGTAGATAGGGGTCAGATAGTGTTAGCTTGCTAGGGGTGCAACCCTACGAGATCGTAAAATAATCTCGGGGGTGCAACAATATCTATAAATAATATTGTTCTTCTTACCTTGATAGAATTTTAAGAAATATTATAAAATCTGCAAACTCTTCTAGTCTCACACTGTCAACCACTGTAGTCTTTGTACTACTGATTCTTACTTATCCAGAAGCAACTCGGTGACATATGTCGTGGTTTTCCTTAACTTTTACGTAAGTTATTCGCTTTGCCCGTGTCCTTCGCTTTACCTGACCGTCCCCTATATCTAGCGAAGAAAGATAATCCAGCGAATCTGAATGACCACATATTTTTAGAAAGGTCACCAATTTTTGGCGCTGCTAAATAAATATAAATCGACACTAGTAACAAAAAGTTCCGTGACGAACTAAAGAGCCTACTTTTCTTAAAATTTAAGATTCATGCCAATGATTAATCTATATGACGAAATTAAGTTGGTAATATCGAAATTTCTAATTAGTTCGAAGATCTGTATACCTGGCATAATGTAGCCTAATAGACAACTACAGTTGGCAGCCCTGGTGACTGAATATATTCTTAGTTCCATCCCTTAAGGTACAGAATACAAAATTTGGTTGAAGTCCAACGGATAGCATGGACGATACGTGCAGTTAAACATTGGATCTAACAGCGCGCGTAAAATCATGTTGGCAACAATGACATACATGTATTGGTCAGAAATAATCTGAAATACTATGATCTATTGTTGTGTCAGTTTTGAATGAAATCCATTAGTTAGTATAGAAATTACATGCATTTTAAAATTGGACCTATCAGCAGGCTTAGAATCATGTTGGCAGCACTGGCGTAGGCCTAAATTAGTTACTCCAAATTAATCTAGAATTGCAGGTACTATACGTGTCCAAAGCTTAGTGCTATTGGCTTGCATACTTTCTGATATATTGATATTAGGGTAACAAAAATAGAGACAGTATTTATTAACAGTAGGCAGCCCTGGTTACTCTTAAGAATCGACAGTCATATCTGTTATGGTACACATAGCACACACGAAATTTGGTTGAAATCCAAATGATGGTATAGAAGTTACATGTATTTAAAGTTGGACCTCTCAGCAGGCTTAGAATCATGTTGGTAGCAATGACGTATATAAGTTACTCCAAATTAATATAGAATGTCAGGTACTATACGTGTGCATATTTTAAAGCTGTCTGCTTACATACTTTCTGATACATGGATATTTGGATTTAAAAAATTGAGAGCCTTTATTAACAGTTGGCAGCCCTGGTGGCTCTTAAGAATACGCTCAGTCATATCTGTTTATGTACACATAGCACATACGAAATTTGGTTAAAATCCAATTAATCATGTAGAAGTTATATGCATTTGAAATTGGGACTTATCAGCAGGCTTATAATCATTTTGGCAACACTGCCATGTATGGTGTCATGGAAATTAAACTGCAATATTATTATCTATACGTGTGCCAATTTTGAAAGAGCTCCCATTAATACCTTCCAAGATATCCAACATGGAGCTCAAATTTCAATTGGGATTTTTCAGCAGTTGGAAGCACTGACATAATTTTCAAATATGGTCGTGAGATATTCAGGTATAGATCTTTACTTCTACCGAATTTTGTTTCGATTGCTGCTGCCGTTTAGGAGTTGATAGGGGGAGGACACACACACAGCCAGACAGACAGACAGACAGAAGGACAGACAGTCAGACAGACAGAAGGACAGACAGACATACACACATTTTCCCGATCTCATAAGTCTACTTTTTCCTCATTTTTGCAAAATGCGAAAAGTAGGCTAAAAAATCACAGTCAGTCTGAAAAACTAGACGCTGTATCATTTCAGATGACGCATGCTACAAATGCTACACATGTTAGAAAGGCTCAGGAGGGCTTCTCGCTTTGCTCGAAGCCCCAGGACTCTTTCAACAAACTGCATTACCCATTAACATAGGCTTCCCGCGCGGGCACCTCTTTAAGGGTCACGGGAAGAAATGTGTTTCTTGTACTTGTATTAGAGATGTGTTTGGTTGAATATAGCGTAAATTGTGTACTTTTTGATAGCGGTTTTGTGACCCATCATCCCAGGCAAACCGGCGGAAAGCTTTGCCTCCCTCTCAGAAGGAACATTTGGCCGTAAATTTGAATTAGTGTAAGGATGTAGTATGAGTGTCCAGATTTAGACAATAGCCTACTCCATGAAGGGGTCATGACTATGCCATATATGTCTGTTTAATTAGAATGCATTACTCATTAATAAGGAAAGAATACTGATTTACAGATTTGTGGAGTGAGTTTCTGATTTTTAAAAGGTCGGTCGACGCCAGGCCTCTTTCAACAGACTCCAATAATCATTAGCGTCTGGTTCTCGCTCCCCACGTGAGCATGACGTCACGTTCCCGTGCAGCTGCATGACGTCATTTCCTGCGCGGCTGCATGACGTCACGTCCGTCACCGTGTCCGTGTCCGTGTCCGTAATGCTTAACGATGGACCCC
This sequence comes from Meconema thalassinum, assembly GCA_946902985.2. Lineage (NCBI taxonomy): Eukaryota > Metazoa > Arthropoda > Insecta > Orthoptera > Tettigoniidae > Meconema > Meconema thalassinum. The sequence continues at coordinate 129,800,853 of OX336391.1, read as the reverse complement.
AACCATAACGACGAAGTCGACAAGATCGATTGAAATGATAAAATGAGGCAAGGAATGCTTACGGGAAGGGATAAGTGGGAAATATATTATAGGTTGAGGATGCACCATCTGTCCATTTTCAACAAATCAAGACCTGTATCTAGGTAGATTCGTAGGTCCCATACCGTCTAATAGACTTGGTGGCAGCCAAATGGGCAGATGCCTAGCTTGTGGCAGACGGTTTAAATGGCCTACGTTAGTTATAGAAATAGTTTCAAAAGTCCATAAGATACGTAGTACCAATCTCAGTCAGTTTGGTTGAGGTACAAAGATAATTCATGCCAACCTCAATTACAACTTCCGATAAGAACAGATGTCGCGCTTGACGTCATGAAAACTCACCTCACCAGTGACAGTGAGCCGGGGACTAGTTAACACTGTTGTGAGGAGTACTTAACCAAGATAAGTCAACATTACAATTACAGTTTTCTAGTGCATGATAAATTTGTTAATTTATTATTATTATTGCAGTGTGTTATTCTTAATTTTATACACGTGCATATACACCTTCACTTACGTAACTCACAAAACCTTTAAGACAAAACAAACCTAACGTATGACGAGATTCAAATTGCGAATCGCATAATAATCACCTAAGACAAGCTACTGTACAATAGGTGTACATTTACATTAGTGAAACTATAAACCTCAACACAGTGATCAGGATCTGGCGATGGCCACTTGCGGGTCGAAACGTGTAATCCTAAATTACCCCAATTACAGTGATAATTAACTAATAATGCAATTTTTCCAGGAGTGTATTTACATATGCATACTTCGTACTGGGTGAGGGTGTCTTCCGATGGTTCAACTGTGAGCTGTCCTTACCATCTGACCGCCGTGTCTTGCCACGAGGGAGTGGCTTGCTTTAATAGCTCGTCCCTTCTCCTCAGAATGCTGAATCTATCTCACACTCGGCAGTAAGACCGCATACTCACAGCTCAGGATCTCTCTGATCAATCCTCAATTCATGCATCTACAACTTTATATTTCTGTTCAAGTTAGAAACGCTCTTTTGTTACTTAATAACTCCAATTATCTTTGTCGGTTGAATTGTTATATTTCGACAACGAATCTTAAGAGGCAAGACTGATAAAATGACTTTTAATCTTTCTAAAAATATTCTTGAAACATCCCCTTAGAATTTAACGGATTGCCGTATTCAATGCATTTATCTAGAAATTGGTGTCTTGCATGTGTCAGCTTTCAACGTCTTACCTTGAGCGCAGAAGATTCCCCACACTCGGTGGAAGATCTCGGACATATCTGGGCAATCCTCGAAAGATGGCAGCACTTGGATTACTTTGGATGAACAGGCGATGAAGAGGATACATCCAGCGAGGCAGTACCACAACTTGGCGGTGAAAGGAGACAGGTATATTCTCCATTTACTGCCGTGTTCGTATGACGTCTGGAAGAAGATGCTGTACCTACAGGAATAAGTCAGTTGCATCATTAAAACTTGGGTGTCTACTCGCTGGATGGTTACAAGTCTAAGTGGATAACGCTACAAACCAGTCTTTACAGAGAGAGAGACCCTTTTATTATTATCATCATCAAAACGTGTCGACGTTGCATGCCGGACAAATTGAAGTGTGCGTGACATGGTATCCTAAACTCAGTTTATGTCTAGGATTAACTCTATGTACTAATTCTAATGAGAGATGACAGATACAATGTTTATGTTTTATTTGAAAGGTGGAACATCAGATAGGCTTTGTCCTGTTTGTTGCACAACTTCCCCATCTGAGGCTATATTTTTTTTTTAGTTTTTAAATGTTTCTTTTAAACTCAATGTCAAGGAAATATTCTTGTGAAGGAAACCATAAAGTGATTTTTATAATACAGTACCGTACATGTTTACTGTACCAGTATATTTAGCATAGGGATTACCTTTCTTTTCTGTATTGACAAGGGGACGTGTATCATGAGGGAGGTGGGGCTATAATTCTGTTTATTTATAATTTCAGGATGGCACGAAGGTAATTTTTTTTGAAATTAAATACAAATATCAAATCATACAAGCATGTTGCTATCAAAGTATCAAACGTTTTAAATACTATAAGGGACATGCTGCTATTAACTTATTTTTGTTTGTCCTGCTTTTAAATTCATATTTTATTAACTTCTGTCCTTTTCATTTTATTAAATGTTTCCAAGTTGTATACTGTGTTGGGGAAAGGCAGCGCCATTATACCTGCGTGAAGATCAATGCAAAATTGAGAAATTGAGGAAATAAAATACATACATAAATAAATAAAGAAAGAAAGAAAGAAAGAAACAAAGAAAGAAACAAAGAAAGAAAGAAAGAAAGAAAGAAAGAATGAATGAAGGAAAGAAAGAAAGAAAGAAAGAAAGAAATATGCATATTAAGGCTTTCACGGCCCGGATTATTATATAAATAATTCATGCTTTTGGGCTAATGCCGTGTGTATTTTAATTTAAACCATACGTTTCGGAGAAACCTTGCCTCCTTTTTTCAATGGAAATAAACAATGTGGCCAAAGAAAGTATATCAATGAGATTACAAGAAATATGGATAAATTCCTCTGTTCGTCATCAGCTGCCAGAAATTACTGTATGGGCCATGGTGGAACGGCGGGCAGAGTAGTAAGTAACGAGAAGGTAAAGGGGGCGGTGTGAAAATATAGAAACTCCTCGAAAGGAGATCAAATCCAGGCTCTGAGCCCTAGAGGGAAAATGTACAATTTTAAATATGTGAAGAACAGAGAGACTGAGAGGAACTACCTACCTAGATCCTTAATAGCTGGTAGCCAAGTGTCACTTAGCTGATATCCAGTGTCTCTGTTAAAATTATTGGGATTTTTACGAATTTCAACTGCCTCCCTTATAATTCTAGACCAGTTGTGCTTAACAAGGGCAAGCGCATGAGCATCCTTGAAACATACATCGTGCCCTGAAGACAGCTATAGCTGATTTGTCAGGTTGGTTTAGACGGATGATCCTTTGATGCTCTTTTTTGCGAGTTGCAATGGACCGTTTTGTTTGTCCAATGTAGACATTTCCGCAAGTACATGGGACTTCATACACCCCAGGTTGTAGTATTGGGGACAATTTATCTTTGTTTAATGCTAAACGTTGACCAATTTTCGTCATAGTGCCGAAAACTGTTTTTATCTTGTGCTTGCGGAGAATCTTAGCAACGCGGTCAGTGGTGTTGTGAATATAAGGGAGGTAAGCAGTTCCTCTCACGTCGGAGCTCTGAGAAGGTTGTCTATCCCTCCTTCCGGGATGTAGGGACCTATATTTAGTGGATTCATTATAGCCATTACCCATAAACATGGTTTGTAAGGCATGTAACTATTCCGCTCTTTTGGCTAGAGTTGTTATAATTCCTTGTTTTTGTGCTGGGTGGTGGTGGGAGTCCGCATGCAAATAACGGTTAGTGTGAGTTGGCTTACGGTAGACGCTGTGCCCCATGGAGCCATCCGCTTTCCTCCTCACAAGAACATCCAAAAAAGGTAAGCATCCACCTGACTCTAGCTCCATTGTGAAGTGGATTGAAGGATGCAGCTGATTTAGGTGGTTCAGAAAGTGGTTCAGTTTCTCAGAACCCTCCTCCCACACCACGAACGTATCATCCACATACCTCCACCAAATCACAGGTTTGAAAGACGCCGAAGATATAGCCTCCCCCTCAAAATGTTCCATGAATTTTTTTTTTCCACGACAGGCGAGAGTGGACTTTCCATGGGAAGGTATTCAAAATGGTGTAAGGCAAGGCAGCAACATATCACCCATACTTTTCAATCTTTACATTGAACAAGCAATGAAGGAAATTGGAGATTTATTTTTTAGTGGGAGTGAAGATTCAAGGAAAAATAATTTCAACCCTGAGATTTGCTGATGACAACGTCATCTTGGCCGACACGCCACAGGGTATGAATGAGTTTTGAATGGTATGGTCTCCGTCTTGAAGAAAGTATTCATGATGAAAATTAATAAATATAAAACAAAAATATTGGAATGCAGCCAAAATAAATAAGAAACCTCTATGGACATCAAATTGGCAGGTGTAAAGCTAAATGAAGTAGCAGAATTCTGTTACTTAGGAAGCAAAATAATCGGTGATTGACGAAGCAAGGAGGATATTAAAATTTCTCTCGGCACGCGGGAAGGCGGAGGTAGATTTCACGGGGCAAACTAGGGGATAGGCGAAAATAGGCAGAATATGCGGGTTTTCGTAGAAGGATCGGACCTCATTTATTGCGAGAAAGTATTTTACAAATAGAGCTTAATTAACTTGGTGTTTCGTCTTTTTATGTATATTTTTTACATTTTATTGTCTTATGGGGACGGTAACCTTCTTTTCATTTGGGGTCCATTTTTAGCCTATTTTCAATTTCGAAAAAATAGGCTTATGAGATCACCTTTTGTCCGTGTGTGTGTGCGCGCGTGTGTGTGTGAGGAGTGTGTGTGTGTGTCCCCCTAATAAAATCTAAACGGCTGGAGCGATTTCAATGAAACTCGTTAATTTTGTAGCACTATTCCCGGCGACCTCGACCGTGCCCTTCAACTTTTGTTACGTCTCACCAATCCAACATGGCGGCTGTGCGAAATATTTCACTAGCATTCAATATCTCCGAAACTATTACCGATATCGCCCTGAAATTTATTACGGCGATAAAGAGCACTACTAGAAGGTCACCTATGAGACTTTCAAAAACCTGGTGACTACAAAACCAACATGGCGGCCAAGCGAATTTGAGACTTTTAAACAGACTTTTCTCGCGATTTAACTATCCAAACGTAATGAAACTGGTACAGCAAATGTTTATACCCATTGTAATGCACTGGAGTCTAATTTAGTTCAATTTTTAACATAACCTCAAAATGGCGGCTGTGCGAATTATTTCACTGGCATTCTATATCTCCGAAACTATTACAGATATCACCCTGCAATTTTGTACAGTGATAAAGGGTACTGATACAAGTTTACCTATGTATATTTCAAAAACCTGTAAAGTACAAAACGAACATGGCGACCAAGCGAATTTGAGATATTTTAATAGACTTTTCTCCTGATTTAACTCTCTGAGCGCAGTGAAATGTGGTACGGTAAATGATTTTGCACATTGTAATGCACTGCCATCTAATTTAATTCAATTGTTTACATAAACTCAAGATGGCGGCTGTGCGAAATTTTAAAATTAAGTTTTTATTTCTTGTATCGTAATCATGCGATCGAAATGAAAGTTTGAATAATGAACCTAGGCAATAATTGTCCTTGAATGGTACATAACTCTATAGCCTATGCATATAACAATCCTAAATGGCGAGCTTCCGATATATTTAAACGGTTCTCATTATCTATGAATCTTTACAGCAACAAAACTGATTTTTTTATGTTCATAGAGACTATGAACATATGTTCACCTATAGGACTTTCAGTAACCTGGTGAGCACAAATCCAACATGGCGGCGACGCGAAGTATAAATATTTAAATGGATGTTTCTCGCGAATTAACTATCCGAGTGCCGTGAAACGTTGCACGTTAAATGCTTATACAAATGTTGATCCACTGGCATCAAATTTATTTCAATTGTTTGCATAATCACAAGATGGCTGCTGTGCGTAATTTTAAAATCTCGTTTTTACTTCTTGTGTTCTAATCATGCGATTGACGTTTGAATACCACACGTACACAATAATCTTAATGTAATAGTACAAAAATAAAAATCCAACATGGCGACCATCTGAAATATTTAGACGGTCCTCAATATCTACGAATCTGTTACAGCAATTAAACTAAAATTTTGTATGTTGATAGAGGCAATTAACATGAGTAGGATATATGAAAATAGGCTGTATAGTTCTTCACGGAACTACTTGTCATACTTGTAGTCACACTGTCCTTATGCAAGGTTTCGACACTGATGTGTTACTATCTAACGGTCTGTTACTTCTTCACTCAAAATTTTATCTCCCGCAGAGATTTTGGTTGGTCCCTCAGTTTAGGGGCTGCGACAACGCGGTCTTGTAGCTCCGTGTACTTTGGGTGAGTGTAGAATCTGTCTGATAAACGGTGTTAATTGTGATGGCTGTATTAGTCTGAAATTCTGGTAAGGACTGCGGATGGTCAATTTCAAGTAGTAGTTCCTAATTTTGCCACCAAATACTACCGTCAACCACACCCAGATGTGAACTTGGCTACTAGATGCCACTGCAACCAACAACTAGCAACGAACTTCCCCTCCGAAAGAAAGCATACTGAGGAATTTTTAGCGCTCTTAGGAGTTCAGCATGCTACCAGTTACGTCACCGAAGCCGCTTAGCACAGAGTCAGTTGGAAAACTGAATGCGATCTCGTACAATGGCGTTGTAATGGAAACCTCTGATGGCTCATCCCTTATCAATTTAGTAGCGTTGACATGGTAACATCTGATGGCTCTTGGCATTTTCTTATAATTCCGAAATCATTTTGCTCATCACTTGGCGTAACGATGTGTCATATCAAAAATTCATTCAGACAACATTTTTAGGTAATTAGTAGAGAAATATTGTCCATTTTGTACGGTTATGATATTGTGCCTATTTAGAGAGATATGATTAATGTTTCCCAAAGAACCCACCTTTTCCCACCCCTTTGGTCAATGGTTGGTGCTATCAAAAACTTTTTAAACTTAATTTTTTTGGTCCTTATCCGACACATAATATGAACTTTGAACAGATTCGATATTTCACATATTAGGAGGGTTATAGCAATATTTCACTTTTTCGAAAATAAGACGCCCATTTTTACCCCCTTGGGCAGATGACCTCGTATTTCCGTCCCTTAAAACAACAATAACTAACTAACTTTCATCCCCCCTTCGACCGATTTAGCTCATTAACGAATTACACCGAGATTTTATAGGTATACATATTATGAAAAAAAATCAAAGTGATTGGTGCAAAATTACGGCAGTTATCGTGTTCACAAGAAACTGATATTTATAAACATAAACAAGCTGTACCCGGCATGCATTGCAATGCCAATCAAAGAAAGTGTTGGCGTTGAAATTCTGTTTCTTGAAGTGCTTTTGGATACACAACATGTTAACTGCCTCTAAGCTATCGTAAAATGGATTTTCTAATTTAGAACCATTCGTGGGATGTGCACAACAACTTTCAAAAGTTTCATCGCTGTCACTCATTTGTTGAATCTACTTGTACGCTACCTATTGTGGAATGGATTTACTAAGTCGAAACCCTTCTCTGGCGTGTACACAATAACTCATCAATGATTCATCGCAATCGGATGAATGGTATATGCACGTATAGGGGCTTTTGTTTAAACGATTCGTGCGCTGTCACTCATTCGTTGAATCTACTCTTGCGCTACCTATTGAGAAATGTATTACTAAGTCGAAGCCCTTCCCTGGCGTGTACACAATAACTCATCAAGGTTTCATCGCAATCGAAGAATGTTATATGAACGCAATAGGGGATTTTGTTGATACGCTTCGCGCGTCGTCACCCATTTGTAGCACCTACTCTTGCGCTACTTATTGTGAAATGGTTTTACTAAGTCCCCTTCCCTGGCGGGTACACAATTACTGATCAATGTTTCATCGCAATCGGATGAATAGTATATGAACGCATACCTGATTTTGTTTAAACGATTCGCGCTCCGTCACTCATTTGTTGAATCTACTCGTGCGCTACCTACTGTAAAATGTATTTACTAAGTTAGAAACCGTCACTTAAGTGTCCACAACATCTCACCCAAGTTTCATCGCTATCGGACTAATGGGATATGAAGACATAGGGGACTGTATTGAAACGCTCCGCATGTCGTCGTTCATTTGTCGAATCTACTCGTGTGCTACCTACTGTGAAATGTATTTACTAAGCCAGAAACCTTCCTTGGAGTGTCCACCATATTTCACCCAAGTTCCACCGCTAACGGCAGAATGGTATATGACCTTATACGGGACGTTGTTGAAACGCTTCGCGCGTTGTCCCTCATTTGTTGAATCAACTTGTGCGCTGCATATTGTATAGTGGATTTACTAAGCCAGAAATTTTCCATGACGTGTACACAACATCTCACCCAAGTTTCATTGCTACGGACGAATGGTACATGAATGCATACGGGACTTGGTTGAAACGCTTCGCTTGTCGTCGCTCATTTGTTGATTCTACTCTTGCGCTACATATTGTAATATGGATGTACTCAGCCAGAAACCTTCCCTGGAGTGTACACAACATCTCACCCAAGTTTCATCGCAATCGGATGAATGGTATGTGAACGTATACGGGACGTTGTCGAAACGCTTCGCGCGTAGTCACTCATTTGTTGAATATAAACGTGCGCTTTGTATTGTAAAATGGATTTACTTGGCCAGAAACCTTTCCTGGAGTGTACACAACAATTCACCAAACATTTATCACTATCAGATGACTGGTGTATAACTTTATACGGGACTTTGTTGAAACGCTTCGCGTGTCATCGCTCATTTGTTGAATCTACTGGTGCGATACCTATTGTAAAATGTATGTACTAAGCCAGAAACCTTCCCTGGAGTGTACACAACATCTCACCCAAGTTTCATCGCTATCGGATGAATGGTATATGAAATTATATGGGACTTTGTTGAAACGCTTCACGCGTCGTTGCTCATTTGTTGATTCTACTCGTGCTCTACCTATTTTTAAAGGGATTTACTAAGCTAGAAACCTTCCCTGGAGTGCACACAAAATCTCAGCCTAGTTTCATCGCTATCGGACGAATGGTATATGAACGCAAACGTGACTTGGTTGAAATGCTTCGCGCGTCGTAGCTCATTTGTTGAATCTACTCGTGCGCTGCCTATTGTAAAGTGGATCTACTAAGCCAGAAAATTTCCCTGAAGTGTACACAACATTTTACGCAAGTTTCATAGCTATCGGAAGAATGGTATATGAATGCATACGGGACTTTGTTGAAACGCATTGCGTGTCGTCGCTCATTTGTTGAATCTACTTGTGCGCTATCTACTGTGAAATGTATTCATTAATTTTGAAACCTTCACGTAAGTGTACACAACATCTCACCCAAGTTTCATCGCTATCGGACGAATGGTATATGAACACATACGGGACTTTGTTGAAATGCTTCGCGCATCGTCGCTCATTTGTTGAATCTACGCGTGCGCTACCTATTGTAAAATGGATTTACTAAGTCAGAAACCTTCCTTGGAGTGTACCCAACATCTCACCCAAGTTTCATCGCAATTGGACGAATGGTATATGAACGCATAGGAGACATACATACAGACAATCACGTAACATTGATTTTTATATATATACAAGCTGTACCCGGCATGCGTTGCAATGCCAATCAAAGAAAGTGTTGGCGTTGAAATTCTGTTTCTTGAAGTGCTTTTGGATACACAACATGTTAACTGCCTCTAAGCTATCATAAAATGGATTTTCTAATTTAGAACCATTCGTGGGAGCGTGCACAACAACTTTCAAAAAGTTTCATCGCTGTCACTCATTTGTTGAATCTACTCGTGCGCTACCTATTGAGAAATGTATTACTAAGTCGAAGCCCTTCCCTGGCGTGTACACAATAACTCATCAAGGTTTCATCGCAATCGAAGAATGTTATATGAACGCAATAGGGAATTTTGTTGAAACGCTTCGCGCGTCGCCACCCATTTGTTGCATCTACTCTTGCGCTACTTATTGTGAAATGGATTTACTAAGTCCCCTTCCCTGGCGGGTACAAAATAACTGATCAATGTTTCATCGCAATCGGGTGAATAGTATATGAACGCATACCTGATTTTGTTAAAACGATTCGCACTCCGTCACTCATTTGTTGAATCTACTCGTGCGCTACCTACTGTAAAATGTATTTACTAAGTTAGAAACCGTCACGTAAGTGTCCACAACATCTCACCCAAGTTTCATCGCTATCGTCGTTCATTTGTCGAATCTACTCGTGTGCTACCTACTGTGAAATGTATTTACTAAGCCAGAAACCTTCCTTGGAGTGTCAACCATATTTCACCTAAGTTTCGCCGCTAACGGCAGAATGGTATATGACCTTATACGGGACTTTGTTGAAACGCTTCGCGCGTCGTCCCTCATTTGTTGAATCAACTTGTGCGCTGCATATTGTATAGGGGATTAACTAAGCCAGAAATTTTCCATGACGTGTACACAACATCTCACCCAAGTTTCATAGGTACGGACGAATGGTACATGTATGCATACGGGACTTGGTTGAAACGCTTCGCGTGTCGTCGCTCATTTGTTGATTCTACTCTTGCGCTACATATTGTAATATGGATGTACTCAGCCAGAAACCTTCCCTGGAGTGTACACAACATCTCTCCCAAGTTTCATCGCAATCGGATGAATGGTATGTGAACGTATACGGGACGTTGTCGAAACGCTTCGCGCGTAGTCACTCATTTGTTGAACATAAACGTGCGCTTCGTATTGTAAAATGGATTTACTTAGCCAGAAACCTTTCCTGGAGTGTACACAATAATTCACCAAACATTTATCACTATCAGACGAATGGTATATGACTTTCTACGGGACTTTGTTGAAACGCTTCGCGTGTCATCGCTCATTTGTTGAATCTACTGGTGCGCTACCTATTGTAAAATGTATGTACTAAGCCAGAAACCTTCCCTGGAGTGTACACAGCATCTCACCCAAGTTTCATCGCTATCGGATGAATGGTATATGAAATTAAATGGGACTTTGTTGAAACGCTTCGCGCGCCGTTGCTCATTTGTTGATTCTACTCGTGCTCTACCTACTTTTAAAGGGATTTACTAAGCTAGAAACCTTCCCTGGAGTGCACACAAAATCTCAGCCCAGTTTCATCACTATCGGACGAATGGTATATGAACGCAAACGTGACTTTGTTGAAATGCTTCGCGCGTCGTAGCTCATTTGTTGAATCTAATCGTGCGCTGCCTATTGTAAAGTGGATGTACTAAGCCAGAAAGTTTCCCTGCAGTGTACACAACATTTTACGCAAGTTTCATAGCTATCGGACGAATGGTATATGAATGCATTCGGGACTTTGTTGAAATGCTTCGCGCATCGTCGCTCATTTGTTGAATCTACGCGTGCGCTACCTATTGTAAAATGGATTTACTAAGTCTGAAACCTTCCTTGGAGTGTACTCAACATCTCACCCAAGTTTCATCGCAATCGGACGAATGGTATATGAACACATACGGGACTTTGTTGAAATGCTTCGCGCATCGTCGCCCATTTGTTGAATCTACGCGTGCGCTACCAATTGTAAAATGGATTTACTAAGTCAGAAACCTTCCTTGGAGTGTACTCAACATCTCACCCAAGTTTCATCGCTATCGGACGAATGGTATATGAACACATACGGGACTTTGTTGAAATGCTTCGCGCATCGTCGCCCATTTGGTGAATCTACGCGTGCGCTACCTATTGTAAAATGGATTTACTAAGTCAGAAACCATCCTTGGAGTGTACTCAACATCTCACCCAAGTTTCATCGCAATCGGACGAATGGTATATGAACACATACGGGACTTTGTGGAAATGCTTCGCGCATCGTCGCTCATTTGTTGAATCTACGCGTGCGCTACCTATTGTAAAATGGATTTACTAAGTCAGAAACCTTCCTTGGAGTGTACTCGACATCTCACCCAAGTTTCATCGCTATCGGACGAATGGTATATGAACACATACGGGACTTTGTTGAAATGCTTCGCGCATCGTCGCTCATTTGTTGAATCTATGCGTGCGATACCTATTGTAAAATGGATTTACTAAGTCATAAACCATCCTTGGAGTGTACTCAACATCTCACCCAAGTTTCATCGCAATCGGACGAATGGTATATGAACACATACGGGACTTTGTTGAAATGCTTCGCGCATCGTCGCTCATTTGTTGAATCTACGCGTGCGCTACCTATTGTAAAATGGATTTACTAAGTCAGAAACCTTCCCTGGAGTGTACACAGCATCTCACCCAAGTTTCATCGCTATCGGATGAATGGTATATGAAATTAAATGGGACTTTGTTGAAACGCTTCGCGCGCCGTTGCTCATTTGTTGATTCTACTCGTGCTCTACCTACTTTTAAAGGGATTTACTAAGCTAGAAACCTTCCCTGGAGTGCACACAAAATCTCAGCCCAGTTTCATCACTATCGGACGAATGGTATATGAACGCAAACGTGACTTTGTTGAAATGCTTCGCGCATCGTCGCTCATTTGTTGAATCTATGCGTGCGATACCTATTGTAAAATGGATTTACTAAGTCATAAACCATCCTTGGAGTGTACTCAACATCTCACCCAAGTTTCATCGCAATCGGACGAATGGTATATGAACACATACGGGACTTTGTTGAAATGCTTCGCGCATCGTCGCTCATTTGTTGAATCTACGCGTGCGCTACCTATTGTAAAATGGATTTACTAAGTCAGAAACCTTCCCTGGAGTGTACACAGCATCTCACCCAAGTTTCATCGCTATCGGATGAATGGTATATGAAATTAAATGGGACTTTGTTGAAACGCTTCGCGCGCCGTTGCTCATTTGTTGATTCTACTCGTGCTCTACCTACTTTTAAAGGGATTTACTAAGCTAGAAACCTTCCCTGGAGTGCACACAAAATCTCAGCCCAGTTTCATCACTATCGGACGAATGGTATATGAACGCAAACGTGACTTTGTTGAAATGCTTCGCGCATCGTCGCTCATTTGTTGAATCTATGCGTGCGATACCTATTGTAAAATGGATTTACTAAGTCATAAACCATCCTTGGAGTGTACTCAACATCTCACCCAAGTTTCATCGCTATCGGACGAATGGTATATGAATGCATTCGGGACTTTGTTGAAATGCTTCGCGCATCGTCGCTCATTTGTTGAATCTACGCGTGCGCTACCTATTGTAAAATGGATTTACTAAGTCAGAAACCTTCCTTGGAGTGTACTCAACATCTCACCCAAGTTTCATCGCAATCGGACGAATGGTATATGAACACATACGGGACTTTGTTGAAATGCTTCGCGCATCGTCGCCCATTTGTTGAATCTACGCGTGCGCTACCAATTGTAAAATGGATTTACTAAGTCAGAAACCTTCCTTGGAGTGTACTCAACATCTCACCCAAGTTTCATCGCTATCGGACGAATGGTATATGAACACATACGGGACTTTGTTGAAATGCTTCGCGCATCGTCGCTCATTTGTTGAATCTACGCGTGCGCTACCTATTGTAAAATGGATTTACTAAGTCAGAAACCATCCTTGGAGTGTACTCAACATCTCACCTAAGTTTCATCGCAATCGGACGAATGGTATATGAACACATACGGGACTTTGTGGAAATGCTTCGCGCATCGTCGCTCATTTGTTGAATCTACGCGTGCGCTACCTATTGTAAAATGGATTTACTAAGTCAGAAACCTTCCTTGGAGTGTACTCGACATCTCACCCAAGTTTCATCGCTATCGGACGAATGGTATATGAACACATACGGGACTTTGTTGAAATGCTTCGCGCATCGTCGCTCATTTGTTGAATCTATGCGTGCGATACCTATTGTAAAATGGATTTACTAAGTCATAAACCATCCTTGGAGTGTACTCAACATCTCACCCAAGTTTCATCGCAATCGGACGAATGGTATATGAACACATACGGGACTTTGTTGAAATGCTTCGCGCATCGTCGCTCATTTGTTGAATCTACGCGTGCGCTACCTATTGTAAAATGGATTTACTAAGTCAGAAACCTTCCTTGGAGTGTACTCAACATCTCACCCAAGTTTCATCGCAATCGGTTGAGTGGTATATGAATGCATAGGAAACATACACACCCACAGACAAACTATCACGTAAGATTGATTTTTATATATATAGATAGACAAGCTGTACCCGGCATGCGTTGCAATGCCAATCAAAGAAAGTGTTGGCGTTGAAATTCTGTTTCTTGAAGTGCTTTTGGATACACAACATGTTAACTGCCTCTAAGCTATCATAAAATGGATTTTCTAATTTAGAACCATTCGAGGGAGCGTGCACAACAACTTCCAAAAATTTCACCGCTGTCACTCATTTGTTGAATCTAATCGTACGCTACCTATTGTGAAATGGATTTACTAAGTCGAAACCCTTCCCTGGCGTGTACACAATGACTCATCAATGATTCATCGCAAACGGATGAATGGTATATGCACGTATAGGGTTTTTTGTTTAAACGATTCGTGCGCTGTCACTCATTTGTTGAATCTACTCGTGCGCTACCTATTGAGAAATGTATTACTAAGTCGAAGCCCTTCCCTGGCGTGTACACAATAACTCATCAAGGTTTCATCGCAATCGAAGAATGTTATATGAACGCAATAGGGAATTTTGTTGAAACGCTTCGCGCGTCGTCACCCATTTGTTGCATCTACTCTTGCGCTACTTATTGTGAAATGGATTTACTAAGTCCCCTTCCCTGGCGGGTACAAAATAACTGATCAATGTTTCATCGCAATCGGATGAATAGTATATTAACGCATACCTGATTTTGTTTAAACGATTCGCACTCCGTCACTCATTTGTTGAATCTACTCGTGCGCTACCTACTGTAAAATGTATTTACTAAGTTAGAAACCGTCACGTAAGTGTCCACAACATCTCACCCAAGTTTCATCGCTATCGTCGTTCATTTGTCGAATCTACTCGTGTGCTACCTACTGTGAAATGTATTTACTAAGCCAGAAACCTTCTTTGGAGTGTTAACCATATTTCACCCAAGTTTCACCGCTAACGGCAGAATGGTATATGATCTTATACGGGACTTTGTTGAAACGCTTCGCGCGTCGTCCCTCATTTGTTGAATCAACTTGTGCGCTGCATATTGTATAGGGGATTTACTAAGCCAGAAATTTTCCATGACGTGTACACAACATCTCACCCAAGTTTCATAGGTACGGACGAAAGGTAAATGTATGCATACGGGACTTGGTTGAAACGCTTCGCGTGTCGTCGCTCATTTGTTGATTCTACTCTTGCGCTACATATTGTAATGTGGATGTACTCAGCCAGAAACCTTCCCTGGAGTGTACACAACATCTCACCCAAGTTTCATCGCAATCGGATGAATGGTATGTGAACGTATACGGGACGTTGTCGAAACGCTTCGCGCGTAGTCACTCATTTGTTGAACATAAACGTGCGCTTCGTATTGTAAAATGGATTTACTTAGCCAGAAACCTTTCCTGGAGTGTACACAACAATTCACCAAACATTTATCACTATCAGACGAATGGTATATGACTTTATACGGGACTTTGTTGAAACGCTTCGCGTGTCATCGCTCATTTGTTGAATCTACTGGTGCGCTACCTATTGTAAAATGTATGTACTAAGCCAGAAACCTTCCCTGGAGTGTACACAGCATCTCACCCAAGTTTCATCGCTATCGGATGAATGGTATATGAAATTAAATGGGACTATGTTGAAACCCTTCGCGCGCCGTTGCTCATTTGTTGATTCTACTCGTGCTCTACCTATTTTTAAAGGGATTTACTAAGCTAGAAACCTTCCCTGGAGTGCACACAAAATCTCAGCCTAGTTTCATCGCTATCGGACGAATGGTATATGAACGCAAACGTGACTTTGTTGAAATGCTTCGCGCGTCGTAGCTCATTTGTTGAATCTAATCGTGCGCTGCCTATTGTAAAGTGGATGTACTAAGCCAGAAAATTTCCCTGCAGTGTACACAACATTTTACGCAAGTTTCATAGCTATCGGACGAATGGTATATGAATGCATTCGGGACTTTGTTGAAATGCTTCGCGCATCGTCGCTCATTAGTTGAATCTACGCGTGCGCTACCTATTGTAAAATGGATTTACTAAGTCTGAAACCTTCCTTGGAGTGTACTCAACATCTCACCCAAGTTTCATCGCTATCGGACGAATGGTATATGAATGCATACGGGACTTTGTTGAAATGCTTCGCGCATCGTCGCTCATTTGTTGAATCTACGCGTGCGCTACCTATTGTAAAATGGATTTACTAAGTCAGAAACCTTCCTTGGAGTGTACTCAACATCTCACCCAAGTTTCATCGCAATCGGACGAATGGTATATGAACACATACGGGACTTTGTTGAAATGCTTCGCGCATCGTCGCTCATTTGTTGAATCTACGCGTGCGCTACCTATTCTAAAATGGATTTACTAAGTCAGAAACCTTCCTTGGAGTGTACTCAACATCTCACCCAAGTTTCATCGCTATCGGACGAATGGTATATGAACACATACGGGACTTTGTTGAAATGCTTCGCGCATCGTCGCTCATTTGTTGAATCTACGCGTGCGCTACTTACTGTAAAATGGATTTACTAAGTCAGAAACCATCTTTGGAGTGTACTCAACATCTCACCCAAGTTTCATCGCAATCGGACGAATGGTATATGAACACATACGGGACTTTGTTGAAATGCTTCGCGCATCGTCGCTCATTTGTTGAATCTACGCGTGCGCTACCTATTGTAAAATGAATTTACTAAGTCAGAAACCTTCCTTGGAGTGTACTCAACATCTCACCCAAGTTTCATCGCTATCGGACGAATGGTATATGAACACATACGGGACTTTGTTGAAATGCTTCGCGCATCGTCGCTCATTTGTTGAATCTACGCGTGCGCTACCTATTGTAAAATGGATTTACTAAGTCAGAAACCATCCTTGGAGTGTACTCAACATCTCACCCAAGTTTCATCGCTATCGGACGAATGGTATATGAACACATACGGGACTTTGTTGAAATGCTTCGCGCATCGTCGCTCATTTGTTGAATCTACGCGTGCGCTACCTATTGTAAAATGGATTTACTAAGTCAGAAACCATCCTTGGAGTGTACTCAACATCTCACCCAAGTTTCATCGCAATCGGACGAATGGTATATGAACGCATAGGAGACATACACACCCACAGACAAACTATCACGTTACATTGATTTTTATATATATAGATAGATTATATATAAACTTTTGAACTGACGGTGGTTTGGGGACTGGGGATTGTGAAAAGCGAAGATATGTTGAAATATTCCGGGAGTCGTAACATGGTACCCATTACAATAGTTAGCTGGTTCAGGCAATGAAAGCATTTCAACAAAAGAGGAGTCTGTTGACATCGAATATAGATTTAAGTATTATGAAGTCATTTTTGAAGCCTTTGTCTGGAGCGTGGCGCTTTATGGAAGTGAAACATGGACTATTGGTGTAGCAATAAAGAGGAGAATTGAAGCTTTTTAAATGTGGTGTTACAGGTGAATGATGAAGATAAGATGGGTAGATAGGGTTACACACAAAGAAGTATTAAGACTAGTGAGAGAAGAGGGATGTTTCTGGCGACTGCTAATGAAGAGAAGAGATATCTTGTTAGGACAAATACTAAGACACCCAGGAAGAACAAGCTTAGTTATAGAAGGTAGGGTCGAGAATACGAACTGCAGGGGTAGACCAAGGTTAGGGTATGTTAAAAAGATTGCCTCGGATGTAGGGTGTGGTAGCTATGTTGAGATGAAACGATTAGCTCAGGACAGGGAAGCATGGAGGGTTGCATCAAACCTGTCAAATGGCTGAATACTCAAACAACAACAACAACAACAACAACAATACTTTCGTGGAAAGATCCGCTCGTATGTTGCATTGC
This sequence comes from Meconema thalassinum, assembly GCA_946902985.2. Lineage (NCBI taxonomy): Eukaryota > Metazoa > Arthropoda > Insecta > Orthoptera > Tettigoniidae > Meconema > Meconema thalassinum. The sequence continues at coordinate 129,783,146 of OX336391.1, read as the reverse complement.
TTTGCTCTGTTAGGAGGGGAACCACCTGTATTCCCTGCCTCTAGTGAGAAGGTGTTACCAGGTTCTGATGATCGGATAGGAGAAGTCGATGACTGTAGCTCGTGCCGGAGTCATGGAGGAAATGCAGACCGACATGTGAGCTCTTCCCTGCATCAGCATCCCTACCATTCCATTCCAGGACCCGTTCGCTTTCTGGATCCCGTAAGCATTGTCTGGTGCTGGATGAATTACCAAACTGGAACAGAACGCCATTGCTTTAGGGTGAACATTTTCATAAATGATGATTTACCAACGCCACGTCACTTTGCTTAGGAGATTTTAGGTTGGTTAATGTATTGTTTGAAACGTGCTATTCAAATGTCTACCCGTTAATTATCCCGTTTCGAACGGCGTGGGGGAGTGATAATCAAATGTATACTCACTTAGTAATATTATTATTACACCTTGGAACTGGCTTCATAATAGCCAAAACATTTTGGATTATTTTATTAGCTTTGAATCACAATCTGAAAGACTTTCAACTCTTAATTTTAAATCTGCTAATTGAATATATTCCGTTGTAAATGCACATGCCTCCATAAACGAAGACAATAAAAAGAACAAAGCAAAGGTGTAAATATTTTGGGACCAATTAGATGTTGTTATCCAAAATTTCCGGAAAGTAGGGAAAGAAAAGAAGTACAAAACATTGTCGAGAAGTACCCAGCACATAATAGGACGAACCTAAATCGTGTTTGACTAATAGAACTTTGCCAAGCACACATCATGATCTTAAAATCCACAGCTTTTAAGAAATTACCAAGGAAACAGGAAACATGTATCTCACCCAAACCGCTCTTAGGAGAATTTCAATTAGATCATGTAGCGGTTAAAAGGAAATTTAATAAAGAAATACAAAATGTCAAACTACTCAGTGGTGCTAACATAATTGCTGATATCTATCTTTCTAAAATAAAACTCAGAATCATCCCCAGTAGGAAAATCCGCTCTAACAGACTAAAACATAGGAAATACGATCATGAAAAGATAATGAACTCAAAAGAGTTTTCAATCGCCACTGCAGATTTACAAAATCAAGGTTGGTATCAAATCAAAGAAAGTCTAATAATTAAAGCAGAACAACTTGCTCCACTAACTAAAATAAAAAAAAAGTCCTCTTGGCACGCCGGAAGGCGGAGGTAGATTTCACCGGACAAACTTGGGGATAGGCGGAAATAGGCAGAATATGCAGGTTTTCGTAGAAGGATCAGACCTCATTTATTTCGAGAAGGTATTATATAATTGGAGCTTAATTAACTTTGTTTTTCGTCATTTTATGCTTATTTTAAACATTTTATTGTCTTATGGGAACGGTAACCTTCTTGTCATTTGGGGTCCATTTTTATACTTGTGTTCACACTGTCCTTATGCAAGGTTTCGACACTGATGTGTAACTATGTAACGGTCTGTTACTTCTTCACGCAAAATTATATCTCCCGCAGAGATTTTGGTTGGTTCCTCAGTTTAGGGGCTGCGACAACGCGGTCATGTAACCCCGTGTACTTAGGAATGGCTGTATTATTCTGTAATTCAGTTAAGGAATGCAGACGGTCAATTTCAAGCAGTAGTTCCTAATGTTGCTACCAGGTACTACCGTCAACGACACCTACCTGTGAACTTGGCTACTAGATTCCACCGCAGCCAGCAACTCGCAACGAACGTTGGAATTTCCCCTCCAAAGGAAAGCATACTGAGGGATTTTTAGCGCTCTTAGAAAATCCGACAACTTCGGCCGGCTTTGAACTCGCGACCTTGGGCATAGACATTCAGCATGCTTGCTACCAGTTACGCCACCGAAGCCGCTTCACACTTAGTCAGATGGAATTCTGAATATGACCTCGTGCAAGTGCGTTATCTTGGCAACGTCTGATGGCTCATCCCTCATCAATTTAGTAGAGTTGCCATGGCAAGCACTGATAGCTCTTGGCATTATCTTATAATTCCGAAATCATTTTTCTCATCCCTTGGCATAATGGTGGGTCATATCAAAAATTCTTTAAGACAAAATTTTAGGTAATTATTAGGGGAATATTGTCCATTTTGTACGGTTTTGAGATTGTGCCTATTAAGAGAGATATGATTAATATTTCCCGAAAAACCCACTTTTTCCCACCCCTTTGGTCAATGGTTGGTGCTATAAAAAAAACTCTTCAAACATACATTTTTGGGCTTTATCCGACACATAGTATGAACGTTGAACGGATTCGATATTTCACATATTAAGAGAGTTATAGCAATATTTCACCTTTTCGAAAAAAGCCCCCCATTTTCACCCCCTTCGACCGATTTAGCCCATTAACGAACTCGACCGAGATTTTATAGGTATACATATTCGGTAAAATATTCAAAGTGATTGGTGCAAAATTACGGCAGTTATCGTGTCCACAAGAAACTGATATGCATATATATATATACTCACATATACATACATAAATTATATATAAACTTTTGAACTGACGGTGGTTTTGGGGTCTGGGGGATGTGAAACGCGAAGATATGTCGACATTTTCCGGAAGTCGAAACATGGTACCCATTGCAATAGTTAGCTTTCTAATGAAATCTACCTCTGGTTGGTTCCTCAGTTTAGGGGCTGCGACAACGCGGTCATCTAACACCGTGTACTTTGGGTGAGTGTAGAATCTGTCTGATAAACGGTGTGAATTGTAATGGCTGTAGTAGTCTTAATTCAGGTAAGGACTGCAGACGGTCAATTTCAAGCAGTAGTTCCTAATGTTGCTACCAGGTACTACCGTCAACGACACCTAGCTGTGAACTTGGCAACTAGATGCCACCCTAACCAGCAACTCGCAACGAACGTTGGAACTTCCCCTCCAAAGGAAAGCATACTGAGGGATTTTAGCTCTCTTAGAAAATCCGACGACTTCGGCCGGCATTGAAACCGCGACCTTGGGCATAGACATTCTGCATGCTACCAGTTACGTCACCGAAGCCGCTTCCCACTTAGATGAAAATACTGAATCTGATCTCGTGCAAGTGCGTTGTCATGGCAACGTCTGATGGCTCATCCCTCATCAATTTAGTAGTGTTGCCATGGCAACCTCTGATAGCTCTTGGCATTTTCTTATAATTCCGAAATCATTTTTCTCATCCCTTGGCATAATGGTGGGTCATATCAAAAATTCTTTCAGACAAAAGTTTTAGGTAATTATTTGGGGAATATTGTCCATTTCGTACGGTTTTGAGATTGTGCCTATTAAGAGAGACATGATTAATGTTTCCCGAAAAAACCACTTTTTCCCACCCCTTTGGTCAATGGTTGGTGATATAAAAAAACTCTTCAAACATACATTTTTGGGCTTTATCCGACACATAGTATGAACGTTGAACGGATTCGATATTTCATATATTAAGAGTGTTATAGCAATATTTCCCTTTTTCGAAAAAAGCCCCCCATTTTCACCCCCTTCTACCGATTTAGCCCAGTAACGAACTCGACCGAGATTTTATAGGTATACATATTCGGTAAAAAATGATTGGTGAAAAATTACGGCAGTTATCGTGTCCACAAGAAACTGATATATATATACTTTTGAACTGACGGTGGTTTTGGGGTCTGGGGGATGTGAAACTCGAAGATATGTCGAAATTTTCCGGAAGTCGAAACATGGTAGCCTATCCATTGCAATAGTTAGCTTTCTAATGAAATCTACCTCTGGTTGGTTCCTCAGTTTAGGGGCTGCGACAACGTGGTCATCTAACCCCGTGTACTTTGGGTGAGTGTAGAATCTGTCTGATAAACGGTGTGAATTGTAATGGATGTATTAGTCTGTAATTCAGGTAAGGACTGCAGACGGTCAATTTCAAGCAGTAGTTCCTAATGTTGCTACCAGGTACTACCGTCAATGACACCTAGCTGTGAACTTGGCTACTAGATGCCACCCCAACCAGCAACTCGTAAAGAACGTTGGAACTTCCCCTCCAAAGGAAAGCATACTGAGGGATTTTAGCGCTCTTAGAAAATCCGACGACTTCGGCCGGCTTTGAAACCGCGACCTTGGGCATAGACATTCTGCATGCTACCAGTTACGTCACCGAAGCCGCTTCCCACTTAGTCAGATGTCAAATTCAACCCCTGGCACCATCCAGCCCATGACGGGCTAAGGCCGACCAAGCGAAAGCTGCCCAGCCATTTGGCTTGCAGATATTGGGGTGACGCGTGATCAGCGCGTCGGGTCCCCTCGGCCGTTAATATTGGTATTCGTGATCGGGGTGCTGCCTCACTGTCAGACAGCTACTCAATTGTCCTCACGAGGCTGAGTGCACCCCTTTCCAACCCTCACGTCAGTTTTAAAATCCTTGACGGAGCCGGGGATCGAACCCGGGGACTCCGGGTGAGAGGCAGGCGCGCTACCCCAACACCACGGGGCCGGCTTAGTCATATGGAAATACTGAATCTGATCTCGTGCAAGTGCGTTGTCATGGCAACGGCTCATCCCTCATCAATTTAGTAGTGTTGCCATGGCAACCTCTGATAGCTCTTGGCATTTTCTTATAAATCCGAAATCATTTTTCTCATCCCTTGGCGTAATGGTGGGTCATATCAAAAATTCTTTCAGACAAAAGTTTTAGGTAATTATTAGGGGAATATTGTCCATTTTGTACGGTTTTGATATTGTGCCTATTAAGAGAGATATGATTAATGTTTCCCGAAAAACCAACTTTTTTCCACCCCTTTGGACAATAGTTGATGCTATCAAAAAACGTATTTGACATAAATTGTTGGCACTTATCCGACACATATTATGAACATTGAATGGATTCGATATTTCACGTATTAAGAGAGTTATAGCGAAATTTCAATTTTTCGAAAAAGCCCCCCATTTTCACCCCTTCGACCGATTTAGCCCATTAACGAACTCGACCGAGATTTTATAGGGATACATATTATGTAAAAAATTCAAAGTGATTGGTGCAAAATTACGGCAGTTATCGTGTCCACAAAAAACTGATATACATATATATATATATATATATATACATACATACATAAATTATATATAAAATTTTGAACTGACGGTGGTTTTGGGGTCTGGGGGATGTGAAACGCGAAGATATGTCGAAATTTTCCGGAAGTCGAAGCATGGGACCCATTGCAATAGTTAGCTTTCTAATGAAATCTACCTAAAAACATGCGTGGTGGGCGGAAGAGTGTGATAGTCTCATTGAACTAAGATGGAAAGCATGGCACCTGTGGCAATCACAGGAAAACGACCATAACAGACATAATATCTTAAATGCTAGAAAATTAGTGACTAAAAATCTTAAGAGAATCAATAAAATTTCGATATGATCACATACAAATGCAAATTAATGAAGACTTTCACAGAAAGAATGTACGAAACTTTTATAAGAATTTAAAGAAGAAATTGACTAAGTAAGTCCCCCAACTCTACAACTCCAGGATAAAGAAGGAAATGTTGCTCATAACAACAAAGACAACTGCAAAGTATTAGCAGAATATTTCGAAAATCTCCTTAACTGTGAGGAACCCATAGAAAAAACAGACTTTCATATATCCCCATCAACCAATCCTGACTCAGAACCTCCAACCATTGAAGAACTCCAGTCAATAATATAGAATCTTAATAATTGTAAGGCTTTGGGAGAAAATAAAATCACAGTTGAACTTTGGAAGAATGTTAACGAAAATGCTATATAGTCTTTCAGAAATATCTTTGAAGAAATTTGGATACATGAAAGAATCCCAGATGACAGGAAAACAGCCCTTATACATCCACTTCATAAGAAAGGATCCAAAACAGACCCTAGAACTACGTAACATGCAAGATAATCTCCACAGTCCTACTACACAGGGCAGAACCTCAACTAGACCATATACTTGGGGAATAACAGGCGGGTTTCAGGAAAGGGAGATCCTGTCCGGAACAAATTATCAACCTCAAACACATCATAAACTACCAAAAATCACGGGCTAAATTCTATGTTATTAGTTTCATTGACTTCCAAATGGCATACGACTCTATAGATAGAGAATCCTAATTCTTGGTCCTGAAAGAACTAGACCTCGATAACAAAACTACAAACCTAATCAGAGAAACACTAACTAATATATTCTCCAAAGTTAAATTCATGGCGGAACTCTCCACCCCTTTTGAGATTAAAACAGGTGTACGGCAAGGAGATGGACTTTCTCCCCTGCTATTTAACTGTGCCCTAGAAAAAGTAGTCAGGCAGTGGAATGTGAAGACTCACAGTGGAATCAGAATAGGAACTAAAAACAAAGGCATTAAGGTCAATTGTTGAGCTTTTGCTGATGACATGGCCTTATTAGCTGAGACATGGGATGAAGCCAAGGAAAAGATCCTCGAACTCTAGAGGCAAGCGTTAAAAATGGGTCTCAAAATCTCAGTTGAAAAGACTAAAATAATGACGAACATAAAAAAACACCAAAAAAGCTTCAAGTGGGCAAACATTAGGCTACGTAGGCATCATCAAAGAATTTAAATATCTTGGGGAATGGGACGGCTGGAATGCGCTACAGAAAAAGGCAATGGAATCTAGGAGAAATAAAGTTGAATTCGCCTTCCAATTTACGAAGGACACTTATAACAAGAAGTCTCTCTCCTGGAATACCATGATAAGACATTATAAAACGGTAATTAAACCAGAAGCCTTATATGCAGCCGAAACATTGTCTCTCAACACCCAGGGACCACTTTCGGAATAAAACAAAAACAAAACCTCTTTGGTTTAGGGAAAGACCTCGTGGAACACCAAATTACAGACATCATGCTCATGTACCAAACAGCCAAACCCGTCATCAAGGATAAGAAACAACGGTTCCAAGTGAAACTCAAACAAAAGCGTACGATCCACATTTCTGCCGAAGAAAGGGAAGCAAGATCTCAAAGGATGAGGCAATACTGGGTCAGAAGGAAAGCTCAAAACAATAAAAAGTGATTGATTTCATGTACCCCAAAGTTGGGTGAAACAAATAAAGAATAATAATAATAATAATATCGTGTGGCCTCGGGTGCCGGGTGCAAGCTTAGTTATCTGACACCCAGAGGCAGCTTGCATGTCGAATTTTGTAGCTCCTTGGAGCACTATGAAAGTCAAGGAGGTTAGATATTTAAGATCCTTGACACTATAGCGCTTTCTAGTAGAGGAATGAGGAACTGTGTGTTGGCCGAAAGTCCCGAGATTAATTTTGCCATTATGAAAACGGCCTACTGAATTTAAATGGGTTCTTTAACATGCCATCATCCTATGACATGCGTATCGTAATTCTTGGCTCTTTTCAAAAATCACTTACCACGGCCAGGAGCGAACCTGCAAGCGTGGCATTAGTAATCCGATACGATAACCACTCACCCACCGTGGAAAGCATAATACTAATAACAGTAACAGTAAAAACTCATACCTAAAATTGAGAGTTTCTGCCACTACACGAACAATGTCTGCGAACACTCCATGGGCTTCAGGATGGCCTTGCAAGTCCTTGGTGACGTAGTGCAAGGGTGGGGTCTGAAGGAGAAACGAGGAGAATTAATTGAGCTTGCCATTACTAATCCTATTTGTGAATTATCTACAGGCATAATAGACAAAACCCAAGAAGGAATGGTATCCTTTTGTAAAACCTAACGTCTCAAACTAAGCCAAGTGTTATCACATTGACACGTAGGCAAACACGAAAGCAGAATGCAGTATGTGATAATCCCTCAGCGCAGCTCGCTTGTTTTTATAGACGTTTGTTTTCATGGTAATGCAGGTTTGTAATAATACACTATACCAGTAAACTGAAAACGTTCACTGTATCGAGTAGGGTCATTACCATTATAGTCCAGATTTTTACCCATGTGCCAATCATTTGGTGTATCGCACGTGAAAAACGTTCCTGAAGAACATGTGAGGTGAGAAAAGAACCTTTCAGTGACAAAGAAGCAAAAAACTTTCTGTGAAAGTCTCATGAAGAAGGATTAAAATAACTAACCAGAGTGAAGGGAAGAATATAAAAGCCTACACAATCGGGAGATTATGTAGAAAATGTTTTACAGTTTTTAGGAGGTGCATTAATCCTAACCTAAGAAGGTAATGTTTGAAGCCATTTTTAGTGTTGCCTTCGTAAAGGAAATATAGATGATCCTCAGTCGGTCAACACGTTTGTACCCAAATTACAATGGATGTTGTTCTCCAAATCTGAAATAAATCACATGAGATTAATAATACATATTAAGTAATTAATACTGGAAGTGTGTAACCCAAATCCTGTTAAGTGCCAAAAAGTTGTGTAGGTGATATAGTGAAAAAACCTATCGGAGGAGTTTTCATGTAAAATTTTACTAACTTATTTATTATAGTGTACACTGTATAGAAAGACAATTGCAACTAGATTGTTATGTTCAATTAATGATATTGCATGTCACATAAGTAGTATCACATTGTAAAGTCAGAAATACTAAACATAGATAAGTGCCTATATTCTTTTACATAAAAATAAGTTAAATGCCAAGGTAGTTTCAGTCTTAGTACTATGCCCGTATCCGAAGAAATCTGCCAGAATCCGAAGACTAAAAGAACAAAGACCGTAGCAACTTGTGGTACCCGGCTAGAAAAACCACGAAGAACTACCGGCAAATACATCATGAGGGGTATCGTTATTCTAAACTGTGTTATAGGACTAACTACGGGTTCGGTTAAGAAATCAAATAAACTGGAGAGTGAGAAACCCTTTCAAACACTCCAGATTTGGCTAAAATTGTGGGCCCATAAGTCCTATCACCATTATTGCAAAATATTTCCCTAATTAATTGCAAATTTTAAAAAATACCAAACTTATATAAAACGTCAGAAACACGCAACTAAATGCCGGTAAAAAAATTATTTAACCAACATGTATAAAAATAAAAATTAAAGACGCCCTATTAATACTTATACTCGCTTAGCAAATAACAAAATTAAAATAACTTGCCAATTACAGTAGTAATGATTAACCTTAATAAATAAATTATACTTTAATCAAATACCCTAATTTAAGGAGTAAAATAAAATATTTAACCGTCACCTACTTCCAAAATAAAACTAGAAATGGTCTTTTGCTATTACATGGCACCTCTGAACTCTATACAAAAACTCCTTAAATCTCATTAATCCCTATTCTTTAAAACTTACAAAAATTCAAACCAACATCAAAGTTAATCATAATAATTATTATATTTGTTAAAAAATATTAACAATCTATTTACATTCCCCCCATTATTTTACAATTATATACACAAACCTTTGAATCTTGCCACCAAACTTGAGTCTATATTATTGCTATTGTCATAATCTGTGCAATGAAGCCTAGATTACAATTATGTCCACACCAGAAATTTCTTCTGCAAATACTGTAGGAACACTAATGGAAGTAATATAAATTTGTTTAAAAAAATTATTAAATTGCCATTGTTTCGAGTACGATCTCGTATCCATGAACCATTAAAAACCGTGATAACCATCCGAGCTATCATCTCATAACAAAGATCAACGCCTCATAACGAAGATTTTTACATTGAGAATAATGCACACACATCGACGACTATAACCTGCATATTATCAACACCTATTTATTACTTACTTATCGTGGAACAATGTCAAACCTGCACATTGCCACTATCACTCAACACAGCAGACTTATGCATCACCAAGCTGCAATATAATTCCTCAGCCTTTTAACAATTCCTACACTTCAGGTTGCATCCCAACTTCATTAACATTACAAAGTTCTACGTAGATCCATCGATTATCTTCTGAAAATAAAATTATGCTCAAATAAATCCTTAATCAAATGTCCACATCATGACGAACCCTAGATATTTACTGTAATGCAGTTTAAATTAACATAATAATAACAAAAGCTCTATTATCAATGGTTCCATAGTGAAAATATTGCCTTCCTACTTCATTTTCAAACATAAAGCTTCGCCGTACAGTTTCCTTCAACGTTTTCACAAATATTTTATTCCATGTAATAACTTTCCCAGAACGTATAGTAAGGCTTTCCGCAGATTTACAACAAGTATTTCATAACCATTATTTTTCTTAATGTTCTACCATGACGAATGAAAGAGAAAGTGAGAGGACTCCTCAAGTTCAAGCGCGCCCCGCCGGGTAGCGCTAGAGTGGGCAAGTTCCACACTGCCGGTCAGCTGGTCTTATGGATAATGCCAAAGGAAACGAATTACTTTGTAACTGATACTCTTTTAAAAAGTAGTTAGGGATTGCAATTAAAATAGCACGACAGTGCACAGTGGAAAATATAATTCATGGAAATAAGAACTACGGTCTTCATTGCTTGCTACGGAAAGCACGGATTCCTGGAGTCTACGGACACAGATAAAAAAAACATAATCTCCAGCGTATTAAAACGAGCACACATAAACTAATAAGTAACACTCTACTTACCAATTCATTTGTCGGCTAGGCCTACTGGACTTTCGAAGGCTTGCGTGAAGACTTGGCGGATGTTCGAAATTACAAATATCGGCGGATGTTCGAAATTGCAAATATCGGCGGATTTCCTTCGTTCTGAGGAAAAATCGGCACTTCTTATAATGATAAACAAGTCTGGGGACAGGCGCGGATTCAAGGGGGGGGGGGGGAGGTCGTCACGGGGTCATGACCCCCCCCCCCTCCCCAAACGGAGATAATTTTTTTGCAAACTCAAAAAACGAAAACACAATAACCAGACAAATAAAACTTAACGAATTTTAACTGAAAAACAGTTTTATTTTATTTTATTCAATACTGAAAATATCTTTATTGCAATTATTATGTTCTGTTACAACTGTACATATTTACAACTTCATACCTGTTATATAAAAACGATTATTTATATAACACAATCAACTCGTCTATTTTGTTTAGCAAACCTTGTGATTACCGAATCGATATCTATAGTGATGTCACGATGAATGTGCAGCAATGCACGGATAGGAATTTAGGGCTTTTTCGCACCAAAAATTTTTGCCGACGTCCAAACTGCAAGCTTGGTTGGCAATTTAAGCTGTGACTTCCTCCCTTTGTCGGTACCAACTCGACTTGCCGAAACTGTAACGTACCTTGATACTTTTCTCGAAGCTAGATGTAAAAGTCGCAAAACACGCCGTTGCAATTTGTACGAATATTGTTGGTGTGCTAAACGCATCACATTTCTATCCATGTAGCTTGCAAAAAAAAAAAATGTCTGGTTTTGTACTTTTGGTTATTTTATGATTGCGTTGTTAGTGATATCATTTTTCTTAACAATTTCGATTCTGTGAACCCCACACCCCAAAGCCAAACTCTAGATCCGTGCCTGTCTGGGGATAATATCCACGACGTGCTGAAGACAGCAGCCAGCTCCTGAAGGATCAACTGAAATTGTTTCTATGGAATCGATACAATCAAAAAATATTTCGCTCCATGTCCGTTTTGAGTTTAATTTTCCGGTAATAACTTTCTAGGCCTGGAATAGAATGTCACATACACTTCTCGAAGGTCGTGTTAGAACCACTTCATTCTTCATTGTTCATTGAACAGTAGTCCTTTATTTCGGTAAGAAATGAAAATGTACTTAGATTATTCTCACGTAGAGAATGAGCACAGGGCGAATACTTAATAAATATAGAAGAGTGCTTAACAACATAGCCAGCCAAATGGTACACTAAACACTTATCAATCGAAGAGTTTGGAACTGCGCTGTCAAATTCAGGTACCGAGCTTTCCCAGTCTTCGATATTTACTGCATCTTGAACCACAATTTTTTTTCTCAATGGAAGTTTCCACTGATTCCTTCGTCAACTACTCTACCATACCCTGGCTTACAGCCAGACGTACGGCATGTTGAACTATTAAATTAACAAAGCCACATAAGAAATATATTTGAAGTACACAACACGCTGATGTACACAAGACACAATGAACTGAATTTAAGAACTGAAAGCAAATAAAATTCAATTTAATTCACACAAATATCTCACACAGTAACTTCTCCCACACTTTTCTATGACCCGGCTCGACGGAACAATAGGACACGTGTTGGACATAGTCGCTTGCAGCGCTTGTAGCGGCGAGACCACGAACTACCGTGCTATAATGGCGGAGTCCTCACACTAGGTCCTTCTATTCGTCATGGTTCTACGTTAGAATATTTTCAAAAATCTGTCATCCATTTAGAATAATTTTAGCTCTCAGAATTCACTTCAGTGAACTGATCACCGAACGATCGTCACCTATAAAATTACGATGATCAAAATAAAATTAAATCGCAAGTTATAAAAATCCCAATTATCACCATAATAATATCAAATCCTAAAAATATCTAAAAATGGTCATCCATCAAAATATGTGAAACTATTACGTAACTTAAATTCGAAAATCCAATTTTAAAAGAATAAATCCACTTCAACAATTAAATTTAAATTAAATAAATTTCGACGAAATTAGTTAACAATCTCGACAAGACAAGGACTAAGTTCTACTGCCAGTATCGAAAATGCTATTTCATTTATTTTCAAAGCAAGCCTACATTCAAATACTAAATAAATGGATTTCTTCTTCCTTGTGTTGAACTGCAGATGACAAAATGAGATCCGACTTCCATTCTGAAGAATAGGAATAATGCTGGAATAGAATCATTACTCCTCCACATTAGTGATCGTCGGCATCGTAACTGAAAACTCACCTGACAACCTCATATGGAACAAGAAAATTGTCCTGCGGTAAATCACCTTCCTAATCACCATCACTTCGTTTCGATTCCATCCCAAGTTTCGATTCCGATCTCCGACCTTCCTTCATCTTCTCAGATTGGAACACCACACAACCTCTTGATGTAATAAAATCGCCGAATTCCATTGTAGTATATCATGGAATGCATTTTCATCTTAATATCTGCTGAATGTCAAACATGGCCACGATCTTCATCATCTCCTTCCGTTCCAGGCTAGTCTTGCCCACATCTTGCACGTTACATTCCCTTATAGAATTTAGAAAGCCATTATTTCAACTTCGTCAAAGTTCGGAATCATCTCACCCAATTCCAATTTCATAAAGTCCATTAATATATCTCGTAACATTAGCAGCGTGGCATAATCGACAATACATCTCCTTACTGGTTTGGTTATTCACTTCACATAACTGAATGTCAATAGTCAGGTAACTATCAACTCAATTTCCCATGTTCACAGTATAAAGCTCGATAAGTGATCGTCACGTTCACTTTTCGTCAAAATTCACACCTAAAAAACTGTATTCACTGGCACAATGTCCTTTCAAATCTCGTTAAACTATTTCCTTCCTTTATATTGTGTCGCTTCTCTAAGCGCTAATATTCACTAAGTTATTCTGCTCACAGAATAACTCTCGCACGAATACTATGCTAAATTTCACGAGCGCGGCCTTCATCTCAACTTGACCGAAATCACTGCCCCGGCTCCCGGTAATCGAACTGTAAGATTTCCCGCACGCCCAGATCAGTCGAAAACGACATGCCTGTCTCCTTCAAGCGACAGCAAATCATAGCCTCGACTTCCGATTGTCTCTTCCCCTTCTCCTCAATTTTTAATGGCATCCTTCTCTACAGAGCCCGCGTTCCTCCAAATATACAATTTTCTGTCTAAATGTCCAATTCAAATATAAGTTACTGTTCCGATAATTATAGTTATTAATTATCCCTTATTTCAATTCCATAAAATCCTTTTTAACTTGCTCGTTAAGAAAAGACGAGCAACTTATTCTTACTGGTTTCCAGGTCATGTAATATCCATTGTCTCACGCCAAAGTTGAACGGGTTGCCTACTACGCCTTGCTTGATACCATAAATTGTACAAAACCTCGCTCCTATTGGATAGGTATTCCTGGATAATTTAACCTTGACTGGTATGCCTAAACTCTGTCGTTATATTTTCTCTGATTGGACCGGCACTGCTTGCTCTCAGAGTAACTTGTTCTCCCCTCTGATCCAATCATTAGACAACAAAATATCGACACACAAAACCTCCTTTCCAGCACAGTCAGAAATGCAATTCTTACAACAAGTAAATTCGAGTACAGAACCAATAGGCTATTTGCACATCTAACTTATATCCAGTACCTCTCTTTCTTCTTTTCTCCCCCATCTCAACATTATTTGCAAGCAAAGCTCCTCAACCCATTCCCTCAATGTCTGAAATCAGCTATTGGTGCTTCTGGGTAAACATGTGAGCAACATAGCAGAGCTTCCATCTTGTGATGAATATATGAAATAAACACACCATTTTGGCACATAGCCGTGTCCTAGGTGCATTGGTAATGGTAAATAGATGGGTTGTAATGAATAAATGAATTGTTTCCCAGAATGGTACTTAGCCAATTCATAATAATAATAATGAATTAATAATAATTCATCTCATGTAATTTATTTCAGTTTTAGGGAACTATACTCATTAGAATTTGCGTGCGATCATGTTGACCGACTGCAATGCATTTATCTTTGAGTCCTAACCTATCCTAACTCTAACTTGTGCCCTATTAAACCAATCTCTGCTACAGTGGACTGGCACCAATAATTTGACATATGATCCTCTACATTTGTATAAACAAATAATGCAAATTATATATAGCATATTGCTTAAGAATGTCCCGAAAATTATAGATATTATTTAAGGTGTAGTCCTCAAATGTTAAGTGAAATCATATAGAAGCGTGATGGTGCAGTGGTCAAACTGCTTGCCTCACACCAATTGGGACCAAGTTCGTTTCCCAGTTAAGGCGTGGCATTTTTCGAAGTGAACCTTTACATCCTGTGGCTCGAATTCCACGTTAAAAAGTATTTCCAAGGCTCATGCTCGCAATATCAACGGCCACTTAAAAATACAGGCTCTTATTTCCTTTGGAAGTTTCACATAATGAAGCTGTGTTAAGACTGAAAATTTGCTCACACTATTGTCACACAAAATAGTTGTAAATCATTGAAGCGTTTAAACAATAACCTACTTGGGGTAACAGAAGAAAAAGCGCAAAAAACAGGATTAGTGAAACACCAAGCTCTTAATACGCTGCAAGTGGTATTTACTAGTCAAATATTAGCCCATATTATTAGAAAATAATCACTTCGTTCAAAATTATAGATATCGCGCATAATAACTTTCAAGAATGAATTTATTATTAATATTGAATTAAAGATCCGATCGCTGCATGATGAGCCTGCTTGCACGCCTCTGCGGTGAGTTATGTATTTTATATTGCACTTATTGAGTAGAGCAGGGTACTGGGACAGAGTGTGCCTTCTAGCCTTTATTAAATCTATCGCTGTTAAGGATAGCACATTGAACTGGTTTAATGACTTACATGTTCTACTGTATAATGCTTCGTCTTATGATTGTGTGTATACAATCCGTGAGAATGATCCAAATTTAAGATCTGTATATAGCAATGCCATAATTGGATCCCAGTCTGATTTGATAAAATAAATTGGTAATTGTTAATTTCATCAATTCATTATGATGCAGAACATAAGACCTAAATTAAACCAGCAGATGAAATGAGAAGAGGGATTCAGTTCCTTATGTTCGACGAGGTCTAAATGTATATATTATATGTCATAAAACTGTATCATAATGGGGGTCTTTAATGTACTCATTGAGAAAAGGAAAGAATTTCATCTGAATACACATTTAGCCTTTATTGATTTTGTGAAGGCATTCGATAAAATAGTGGGAAAATTCGGGAATTTTAGCAGAAAGTGATACCCCAACACATATAATAAAAGCAATTCAAAATATCTACAGTCAAAATGTGATTACTGTCAGAATTGGACAGCTGACTGAATGGAAACCCATTGATCAGGGAGTTAGACAAGGCTGTTGTCTCTCACCACTTCTGTTCAACATGCACAAAAACAAGATGTTCAGTAATTAACATAGAGCCTACTTTCTCCTAAATGCATGGGTATTGTTATAACTCTTGCTCCTTTTCAAGGAGTATAATTGAATGTTGGTTGTAGTAGCTTGTTGAAATACAACGTGCTATACGGATATTAAACATGAATATGAGGTGCCCTTTGCTAGTGCTACCTCTGTAAAAAATGTAATTCAATTCGGTTTCACCGTGTTTGAATTAATATGGGGAATCGATTTGCACACATACATTACTGCCATCCACCAAGTATTTGGCTGATGACCTTGTAGTTTGGTCAAACGAGTTTTCATACATAAAGGTATGATGTTGCAAATTTGGTAGAGATCAGATGATTAGGTTGGTCTTAATTTGATTAAAGCTTTTAACATTTGGGTGGCCGCCATTACGTTTCCGTCAAAATGGAGGCGATATAAAACATGACACTGAGGTGCTCTTTGCTAGTTCTACCTCTGAACCAAATTTCGTTCGATTCGGTTTCACCGTGTTCGAATTGATAGGGGGGACAGACATTCAGAGTACACACACTCACACATACACAGACACACAGACAGGCACACAATTTTTGGCCCTGTGTAGATCTCATAAGTCTACTTTCAATTTTTGCAAAAATTGAAAGTCGGCTAATAAAATCATCAGTGAATGGAGACAAAAAAAATACTATGGCCACATGAAGATAGATAGACAACCTGATATAGACTCTCTACTGTTTGCAGATGACTTGGTACCTTTTGCAGAATCTGAAGATGATTTACTGAGATCAGTATATAGTCATCACACAACAGCGAGAAATTACAACATGGAGATTTCCTTTACCAAACCTAAAGTTATGGCCTTCATTGGGAAGAACCACGAGAGAACAAAAATTGCAATAGAGAATACAACTCTAGAACAGGTATCAACATTCAAATACCTCGGCTATCATCTCACTTACATTCAACAAACCGATATGTAGCACAAAATCATCAACTTCACTAAGGTTACAGGACTAATAGGTAACATCTTCAGGCCATCTTTAGTCCAGAGTCACACACGACTCAAACTATACAACATCCTAGCCAAACCTACCCCTCTGTATGGCAGCGAAGCTTGGACCCTTCGCAAAGGGGATGAACGGAGACTAACGGGTGCCGAGATGCGGTTCATGAGAAGGACAGCTGATACACACTATGGGGTAGGAAAATATCTGAGGATATCCTTAAAGAACTAAGAGTAAAACCAATTATCAACACAGTGCAGAACTACAGATCAGCTTGGAACGACCATGTTCTACATATGAAGACTGGCCGGATCACGAGACGAGTCCTCAAATACCAATCTAGAGGCAGAAGAGACGTAGGACGACCTACGAAGAGATGGAACGAGACCGTAACAGGTCATCTGGCCTAACGCTTGATAGGAAGCAGAAGGAAAAGAAGATTAAAGAACTATTTTACATTATGAAACAGTTTCTCCAGCCCATCAGAGCTCATTCATTGACCAAATAGGTAAGGATAGCTTCGCACATGCACTCAAAATCCAACATGTAGGACATGAATTACATGATTAGAAAGTTGACAATGTAGCCTATATTTGATCAACCATTGTAGTTACACAAAGACAAAGTCAGCACGAACCTTTACGGTAACAGGAAAGTACTATGAAATATGCATGAAATTTAGGAATCTACGTCCAGAAGTTTGCAACACACCGTCCTTTAACCCTAGCCTATACCGACATGGAAAGTGTGCACCGTTCGTTTGAATAAACAAACTGCAGAATATTGCAAAAAATATCCGCAACTCCAATTTCTACACAGGGCATTGCATGGCATTGCATTCGTAGGATTTCGCTGACTATTTTAGTCAATGCTGCTGTTAATATAAACACACTAGAACGTCATGGTGCAGATAGCCAGGCTTTAAACATATGGCATTGCCAAGCAGACAGAGCGCATGCGTGGGTCAGAGAACTTGTATAGCACAGACAGCAAACTCAGCGTTTCAAGTGACTGAATCGAGACATATATGTATTAATATTTCTGTTCGAAAATAAAATAAAACAAAATAAAGTTATAATTATCGTCGAACATAAACAGTCGTATGTAACGTGTCTTAATTATTGCCATTTTAGGCTCGTTGCATTTTGGAACTAAATTATTTATTTTAAATCTTACTAATGACGCGACGCAGTCTCAAGGGGGGAGATCCAGCTTCATAGAGGAATAAAATATCAATATTCATTGGATTGTTGAACATTGTTGACAAATGATACACATATCACAGTAATGACATGATTGTGGCAACAAAATGCAACCTTCAACATGTCTAAATTTTTGTGATAAGAGGTTTTTAGAAAATTTTCAAAATTTGCCAATTCTTTTTACCGTGCATCATCGTTTCCCTTATATATCCGAAGTTTATAAGAAATATGCTACTTTTCATTTCTAGCCTATTTTCAATTTTGAAAAAAAAATAGGGTTATGAGATCACTTTTTTCGTGTATGTGTGTGTGTGTGTGAGGTGTGTGTGCCCCCTAATAACTTCTAAACGGCTGGAGCGATTTCAATGAAACTCGATAAGTTCATAGCAATATTCAAGACGACCTCGACCGTGCCCATCAAATTTTGTTACGTCTCACCAATCCAACATGGCGGCTGTGCGAAATATTTCACCAACATTCAATATCTCCGAAACTATTCCCGAAATCACCCTGGATTTTTTTACGGTGATAAAGGGAACTACTAGAAGTTCACCTATCTGACTTTTGAAAAACTGGTAACTACAAGACCAACATGGCGGCCACGCGAATTCGAGACTTTTAAATAGACGTTTCTTGCTATTTAAAGACCAAACGCAATAAAACATGGTACAGTATATGTTTATACACATTGTAATGCACAGACATCTAAATTCGTTCAATTGTTTACATAACCACAAGATGGCGGATGCGCGAAATATTTAACCGGCATTCTATATCTCTGAAGCCATTAGCGATATCACCCTGAAATTTTGTACGGAGAAAAGGGCAATACTGGAAGTTCATCTATAAGACTTTCTAAAACCGGTTAACTACAAAACGAACATGGCTGCCAAGCGAATTAGAAAATTTTAAATAGACCTTTCTCGCGATTTAATGTTCCAAATGCAATGAAACTTGGTACAGGAAATGCTTATACACATTGTAATGCACTGGTATCTAATTTAGTTCAATTGTTTACATGACCTCAAGATGGCGGCTGTGCGAATTTTAAAATTAAGTTTTTATTTCTTGTGTCGTAATCATGCGATCGAAGTGAAAGTTTGAATAATGAACCTACGCAATACTTTTCCGTTAATGGTACTGTACATGACTCTATGGCCTATACATTTAACAATCCAACATAGCGACCATCCGAAATATTTAGACAGCTCTGAATATCTACGAATCTATTATTTCAATCAAACTATTTTTTTATGTTCAACTTAAGTTCACCTAAAGGACTTTAAATAACCTGGTGACCACAAATCCTTCATAGCGGCGTCGCGAAGTATAAATATCCACATGGACGTTTCTCGCAATTTAACCATCCGAGTGCAGAGAAACTTGGCACAGTAAATCCTTATACGATTGTTAATCCACTGGCATCTAATTTATTTCAATTGTTTCCATAACCACAAGATGGCAGCTGTGCGAAATTTTAAAATCTCCTTGTTACTTCTTGTGTCCTAATCATGCGATTTAAGTTTGAATGCTACACGTACACAATAATCTTCATGTAACAGTACATAACTCTAGGACCTACATATATACAATCCGACATGGCGACCATCCGAAATATTTAGTTGGTTCTCAATATCTACGAATCTATTACAGCAATCAAACTGAAATGTTGTATAAAGGTAGACTTTCACGACCGGCGTTGAAATGTTGTATGTTGATAGAGGCAATTAACATAAGTAGGATATATGAAAATAGGCTGTATAGTTCTTCACGGAACTACTTGATTAGTGTGTATTACATCAGCACCTACAAACTGTACCTCAATTACTAACGTAAACTGTACATCAAGTAATATTGTCATTTAGACTTTCACGGCCCGTATTACTATTCATAATGTTGAATTTTGGGCTTATGCCGTGTTTATTATATTAAAACTCGACGCGTTTCGAAAGAAACCATGCCTTTCTTCGTCAGGAGTAATCTGGAATACGACAATGATTGCTAAGAGAAAGCAACAAAGAACATATAGAAGGTGCCCAAAGATGGACGCCATTATAGCCCCATGTTAGGGACAACGGAAAGCAGCAGTGAATTACTTTCTCAGGGTTCTGATAATAGGTAGCCAGGATTCACTGAGATTGTAGCCGGTGTCGCGGTTGAAATTATCTGGGTGTTTACGTATTTCAACCGCCTCCCTGATGATCCTGGGACGATATTGCTTTATACGGGCAAGAACATCCACTCCTTGGAACATGACATCATGGCCAGGTGTTAATGCCATGATGTCATGTTCCAAGGAGTGGATGTTCTTGCCCGTATAAAGCAATATCGTCCCAGGATCATCAGGGAGGCGGTTGAAATACGTAAACACCCAGATAATTTCAACCGCGACACCGGCTACAATCTCAGTGAATCCTGGCTACCTATTATCAGAACCCTGAGAAAGTAATTCACTGCTGCTTTCCGTTGTCCCTAACATGGGGCTATAATGGCGTCCATCTTTGGGCACCTTCTATATGTTCTTTGTTGCTTTCTCTTAGCAATCATTGTCGTATTCCAGATTACTCCTGACGAAGAAAGGCATGGTTTCTTTCGAAACGCGTCGAGTTTTAATATAATAAACACGGCATAAGCCCAAAATTCAACATTATGAATTGTACATCAAGTACTTTTACTGCATTGTTATCAGATCAGCTGACAATAGTTCCTTTTTTATGAATAAACTCGCTGACCCGGCAGACTTCGTACTGCCTCAATCGATAAATAAAAGACCTAAACTTTTGTATAAAATAAACTTAAAACAAACAAAAGTAATCCATAATTAATTTTAAAAAAGCTCGGTATGAATGAAGGCTTAATATTATTTTCGATTAAATACCCATGATGTTGATTATTTACAAAACAGACTTTTCTTTAAATACTGGATATTTATAAGGTTTCAATTTGATATTGACACACACCGTTATGATACAGTCTGTTGATCAATGTAAAGCTTTCTGATAAACTATATTTTTGTTTGTTTTGTGGTGCGTAAATAAACAAAGATGACGGTTTTCCGACGCGCGAAGACGCGATGTATAATTGTCCATGCGCGAAACAGGGAAACACCAAGTTGATTCCGCAAACTTCCAAAGACTGACCTTGCGATTTATTTATGGTCATCGCAAAGGCCAGACGTACTGGAAATTGTGAACGTTTAAAATCGAATGGTAAATCTGTTGGAATCATCGGTGTACGCGGGATCAATACATCCTCTCTTTTGTATTTTCCTTTTATGATTGTTGCCTCAATGACGTTATTCATCGCCTTTTTAACAGCCAGTCTTGTTCCATTGCACAGTCGAGGTTGATTAATGTTACGCATCATGATGACAACTGATCATACTTTTAACTGTAAATTGTGAGGTGGTAATCTAGGCAATTCCAGTGAATTTAAAAAACTCCATGTGATAGTTGACTACGTCATCCTGGTTCATAACGGTGTCGACTGATTTGAAGGAAAACAACTGTCCCGGAAGAAAATTCTGATTGGTCTCATTGAGATCCTTGACATCTTTATTTTTCGCCGCCAATATTGCTCGTTCACTCAGCCAATTATGGTTATTGAACTGTTGCGCTATATCTGGGACAACACGCTGGATAAGCTCCTCTTCTGAGTCTGTGATGTGACAGAAATCTGTGGGTAATGTGATGAATCTGGTCGAGGTGTCCACTGCGACTTTATTATTTCCAATGTCTAACAACTGCTTCGCAAACACATTTGCAGTTTCATCTTGTTGCAAAAATATTCGCATGTTAGTTGTTAATTGGAGTGCCTTTACGTACCGCCACAAATTCGATGATTTTAGGCATGCGTTTAGTTCATCAGCAACAGTTGATCGGGGAATAACTGGAAGAGTCTGACGAAAATCACCTGACAACAGAATCAAGGGCCCACCAAAAATATTTCGGTTGTCACGAAGATCTTTCAACGTTCTGTCCAGTGCCTCCAGTGACCTCTTATGGGAGTAGTGGAGTAGTGCCGATTCTACTTCACTCTAGAACCCTCCTTGCCCCACTACTAAGCCTCAGCCATGTAATATTTGTCAATATCTGGTGAGCCCATGGTCCAATTTTGACAAATGAGGTATCATTGGACTCAAGCTGACGGGGGCTTCGCTATGGACCACTCGTTATATTTTTGAAAAAAAAAATAGAAAATTTTTGTTTTCGAAAGTAGGTGAAAGTTTGAAAACCAAACATGGTAGAACGTTGTGCCAAGGTTCAAACGAAAGGTCTCGATGTCTTTTATTTTCTGTAATAAAACTTTGATTTTTTATATTTTTTTTAAAACCCTCGAATTTTGAAAATCCTATATTTTGGAAACTAGGAATTCTACAAAAAAAATTGTTTGACCTAAATGAAAGGTCCCTACGCGCTCTACCATGAAAATAAATTACAAGTCTCTAAGATAAAAACCTGACAGTAGTGCTAGATGGGAGTTCTGCTTCCTAAAGCAAGTTGTGAGCCCCTGCGAACTTGGAATGGAAGGAGTCATGCTAGGAGGGCGTGCTTGGATTCGTCTTTTTCGTCTCGTTGCGCTCTTTACGGATATATAGGTGTCGAAAAGGTGAAATGCCGGAAACATGTTTTTTTTGGGGTAAAACGTGATTTTAGACTTTTTGTTATATCTCGCGAACCAGTCATGCTAGAGGCGTGTACGAGGGGTCCAAGGACTCGTAGCGACGTCCTCTTTGCTAACGACCACTCGTTATATTTTTAAAAAAATTTGGAAACTCGATTTTGGGGTAAACAAGTGTTTTTTGTGATTTTTGCTGATAACTCACGAACCAATAAGCCTAGAGACGTGTGCGAGGTGTCATTTTTTCATCGCGTTGCCCTCTTGCCGAGGATGTTCGTGTTGAGCAGGAATGAAAAACCATGTTGAGGTAAAACCATGATTTTAGACTTTTTACTTTATCTCGCAAACCAATAACGCTAGAGACGTGTACGAGGTGTCCTAGGACTAGGGCTAACGCCCCATGTTTGAAACTATGTTTGACATTTTGACAAAGGGCCTAACAACACTTTTGTTGAAAAAACAGAAAACAAACTTGCAGGGGAGCAGACGAGCAGGAGGTGACTGTCATTTGAGCTTCTTGGAATGCGCTGATCTGACTTGACAACAGGTGCAATGGAAAATGACAGAGACGCAGAGGACCCTTGAAGGTGAAATAATCTGACAACCGTGGTGGCAGGGAAGTGCGAAATGCATGTGAACACGTGTGAGATGACATGTACGCTAAACAAGTGACACTCTGTTTGCTTCGTACGTGACAAAATGCAAGTTCGTGTGAAATTTGATCTGGCTCAGGTGTTCACCTGGGACGTTAGCTGTCCACGTGCCAGATACCCTGGTCTTGTTTAACAGTTTTGGTGTTGGTGGAAAATACTTAACCTTGTTGTGAGGTAGGTATTTATTTATACATTTATATATTTATTGATTTATATATATTTACAAGCAATTATTTATTGATTGTTGAAGTTATAAATAATTTTTTATTTATATGTTTGCAGATAACATGTATAGCCTACCTGTTGTGTGTCTGTGGGAAAGAGATTGAAAAAAGAGAGAAAGACAGACAGCTAGAAAAGGAAACCATTACCACACTAGCATACGAGACGAGAATAAAGCAAAGCATTACACGTCAAGGTGAGTTTTTCATATATATATATATATATATAACCTGTTTGATTTTGTTTTGTTTATGATGTACATAAACTATATGGAATTGATATACTTATGGTGGTTTATTTTAATTTATTTTTAGATATTTGGAGAAAAAAAATCTACTGCTTTAGCCACATCAGCTGAAAACCAAGTGGCTTTAGAGTGGAACCATTGGCAAGCAGTCTAGAGTTGAAAACTCAGGTGAGAGTGTTCTTTCAAAATAATGTCTTTTACTGCTGCAGATACGTTAACTTGGGAACCCCTAAACAGTTGTTTCAAATCGCGTGTGTGCTCTGGTCGTGTGGTCAATGTTAGAAAAAGTTTGATTCCCAAAGAACTTTAGAATCTTGTTTTGAAATTTTTAAAATTGAAATTTGTACAGCTCAAAGGTTGCATACGGCTTTAAAGGTGAATACAGAACTGGTGTGCGATTTTATATATAAAAAGGACGTAGAGCATAAAGAGACATTTTATATTTGCAGTAAAATGCAAGAGCTTTTGATAGCCGATAATCTGAACGAGTGGTATCAAAGCCATGTGGTGAATGCCTTGCTATCAAAATTTGATAAACTGCAACAAGGACCCAGTGGTTTAGCGTTAAACAAAATTCATTACCTACAAATCAACATTTGTCATTTCAACCCGTTGAATGATGGGTCTAGCTATATTAAAACACCACCAGCAATAGCTTTGCAAAAGACTGTGGTGAATATAAAGAATCATGACAATGAATGTTTTCTGAGGGCTGTGGCCGCGTATTTGCAGCCAGCACAAGACTATAATGGTTCTCGGCCAGGAAAGTACAAGGCCAAGTTTGTTGAAATAAAACAAACTTTAAATTTAACTCGAGTATCGTTCCCTATGGACTTAACCGAGATCCATAGGTTTGAACAAGACAACCATGACTTTTCGTTCATGGTGTATGGTCTTAAGAGTAATGAGATTGTGGGTCCTCTTTATGCCACAAAAGAACCGAAACGACACCCCATTCATCTTTTATATTTATCTGTAGGAGAGGTGAATCACTATTGTCTGATTAAAAGCTTAAGTAGATTGCTAAGCAGTCAAACATCTAAGCATGGACATAAAACACATATTTGTGATCGTTTCCTGCAATATTTTACAACCCCTACGCTTTTAGAACGTCATAGGGTAGATTGTGTTTCTCAGGAAGCGGTGAGACTGATATTGCCACAAGGGGACAAAGCTATGTTAAAAATTTAAGGACATTCATATGCGTGACACTGTTCCCTATGTCGTATATGCAGATTTCGAAGAACTCACTACACCCATGGCGGGATGTGAACCAGATCCCACCATAGGCTCAACCACACCCATTCAAAAACCTGAACCCTTTGTCATAGGATTTAATGCGGTGTGTGCCTCTGACCCCACGCAATCCGTTTATAAATACCGTGAGGGGCCAGATTGTGCCAGATGGTTTTTGGATGAACTTGTACAGTTGGTCGACCATGTACAGGGATTACTAGACCACCCTGTTCCCATGAGCCTATCTCTAGAACAGCAGCAGCGGCATGAGCATGCCACGACATGCCATATTTGCGAAAAGCCACTGATCAGTGCTGAAGACACCGTTCGTGATCACTCGCACTTTACGGGGGAGTTTCGTGGAGCTGCACATAGTAAATGCAACTTGAACTTTCCAGCTCCTCGTTTCATTAGTATCTTTTTCCACAATCTGGCGAATTATGTCATTCAGTTTTTGATTCGTGAAAAGGGTCATGTCAACAAGGGCTCGTTTACCATTATTCCCCAAAACCATGAGCGTTTTACAGCCCTGACATGGTGGTTGGGCGACTTTAGCATTCGATTTTTGGATTCCTTTAAGTTTATGGCATCCTCGCTAGACAGTCTTGTGAATGGCTTGAATGAGGAGGAATTAAAAAATACTAGAATGCATTTTAATGATCCTGAGCAATTTCAAGTGTGCATTCGGAAAGGTATATTCCCGTATGATTTCTGCAACAGCTGAGACGTGTTAAAGCAAAGAAAACTCCCACCACAAGAGAAATTTTACCCGAAACTAACACGCAGTACCGTTTCCGATGAAGACTATGCACATGCATGTCAAGTTTGGCGAGAGTTTGGCATTAAGACGCTAAGTGAATATGCTTTGCATTACCTAAAACTGGATGCATTGCTGCTCACCGATGTATTTCAAAAAATTCCGAGAGTTGTGTCAACACATTTACGGTCTTGACCCGGCTCACTATTATGCGAGTCCTGGGCTCTCGTTTGATGCCGCTTTGAAATACACTCAAGTGGAATTGGATTTGCTCACTGATGTAGACATGGTTCTATTTTTTGAAAAGGGCATTCGTGGCGGCTTTGTGTCGCTTAACCAACGCCATGCCGAAGCGAACAATGTCTACATGCCTGATTATTCACCAGACAAACAAGAATCGTACTTAATGTACTATGACGTGAACGATTTGTACGGTTACGCCATGAGTCAGCCTTTGCCCTATGGGAAATTCGCTTGGCTGACATACAAAGAAGTGTCAGAATTTGATGTGAACATGGCTATCCAAGATACAGGCCGTGGATATGTGCTAGAAGTGGATATTGAATATCCCTCATCCTTGTATGATGAACATGCCGATTTCCCATTCTGCCTTGAGCAAATGGTTCCCCCCGACAGTAAAGTGAAAATTGAAAAACTCATGGGCACACTTTACAACAAAAATCGGTATGTGCTACATATCCAAATGTTGGTGCAATGCCTCGCCCAAGGCTTGGTGTTGAAGAAAATGCACAGGGTATTTCATTTGCTCAGAAAGCATGGCTTGAACCATACATGCGACTCAACACAGAGCACCGACAAATGGCAACACAACAGTTTGAATTTTTTTTTTTAATTAATGAACAACTGCATCTATGGCAAGTCCATGGAGAATGTCCGCAAATACTGTGACATTAAATTCGTCAATGTCTGGGAGGGGCGGTGGGGTGCCCGGCGTTACATTGCCAAGCCAAATTTTAAAACGATCAACATTATCGATGAGGGTTTGGCCACTATTGTATTGAGTAAGAGCAGCGTGACCATGGATAAGCCCATTTACTTGGGACAATTCATTTTAGACTTTTCCAAATCGTTCATGTATCGATTTCACTATGAGTTTGCCAAACGCCATTTTGAGGACGTCTCTCTTTTGTATATGGATACGGACTCATTCATATACCACATTCGCCACTGCAACCCCTATGACGTTATGAGACAACATAGTGACTGGTTCGACACTTCTTCCTATAGCGTTGACAACATGTTGCAGCTGCCCATAAAAAACAAGAAGGTAATGGGCGTTTTAAAAGATGAATGCGGTGATTCCATTATGACGGAATTCGTAGGTTTGGCATCGAAAATGTATGCTTACCCCACACTAGACTGTAAGGAAGCCAATAGAGCAAAAGGTGTAGGTAGGGCAGAGGTAAAATCGCTACGTGTTGATGTCTATCTAGCGGTTTTACGCACTGGCAAAGCTATGTCTCATACACAGTGCAGGATACAATCCAGCAACCATCATTTGTATCTTGTGGAACAGAGAAAACCCACCCTCGCCTCCATGGATAACAAACGTGTGTGGGCTGATGACCTGCTCACCAGCCTGCCCTAGGGTTATGATCGCAGGGAGGAGGAGGTGTGATTTTTCTGTTTGTTCGTTTAGGGACATAGCTTTATGTAACTTGTAGATTTAGTATTTTGTAAATATTGGTTTCTGCCATTGTAAATAGTAGATTTTGTAAATAGTGGCAACCCACGTCGACCTATTGCTTTTTAAAATAGTTCTATGCAACCTTATTTTTTTAAATTTTGACTGGTATATAGTTTGAATATTTTAAAGCTGTACAAAGTTGTAGGTTTTTTTTGTAAATATTTAATGAGTATTAGTATTTTTAGTAACTTTAATTATTTTTTGTAATGTAAATGGTAAACTAAAAAGTTCTTTTGGGATGAGTGTGCATGTCGAGAATGTGCTTTTGGGAATAAATAAAGTGGTTGTGTTTGTTCCCAAAGACATGTGTGAATGTATGAGTAGAGAGAGAGAGAAAGCTGGTGTGTATGTATGACCAGAGCAAACACTGTGAGGTAGAGTGAGTGGGGAGGGGGTAAATGGTCACTTATATATTCATTTTGTTTTCAATAGTTTTGTTTTATTTGAAATGTGGCAGTCAATAGACATTATTTTTGTAAAAATAGTCTTACCAGCAGTAGTCGTAGACCTTGACGTTTCCGCAATCCCATAAAATCACTGCAGCATCGCTATGGTCAAGCACTTGCATCAACATCATTGTCAAATCTCAACTTTCAACATACACCAAATGGAAAAATGTCAAAACAGCAAAATGGAAAGTCTATGTTTTCATATCACCAAAAACAGCAAAACTTAAAACGGACATTAAAAAAACTGGAAATGGCCATGTGTGGAATATGAAAATTCAAAAACTTCAAACGGACATTGTTTAAAAAGTGTCATCAGCAAAATGGAAAAATTCATATCATCAAAAAGGTTAAACTTGAAACGAACATTTTTTAAAACTGTAAATTGCAAAATGACAAATGGCAGTGTGTGAATTCATCATGTGTAAAAATGAAAAATCAGCCATCAACATCATGATTTCAAAAAATAAAATAACAAAACATCGTGCTCTGGTAAACCTTTGTTTTTATTTCATAGTCATAGTGAATTGAAAAAAGAAATATAGAATACAAACAAATCCCAATTCCTCACTCCTCCATTCCTCAATGTTTATGTCCATGCATCATCAACTTTCCTTTCATTGCACACATGACAATCAGGGCTGCCACCCTTTCACCCACTGAGGCATCACAGGATGAGAAACGTTGTTAAGCTTTTTTCAATAACAATTTATCTGCCACATGTCTTAAACCAGGATGACTATGGCGATAAGAAAGGTCATGTTCTTTGCATGCTTGATCCAAAAGATTAATGGGTACATAACCACGCTGCAAGCGTTTTTCAAGACGAGTTCCAGGGCCACAAAAACGATAACCTGGGAGATGGATTTCGAAAGGTAAGTATTGAATCACTTTGTCAATGACGCCATTGCCAGTACAGGTCTGGCATATCCTTTTCCATGGATGGTGAAAAGGTTTGGTCTTCCTCCTCCTCTGTGGACGATGTTTGTGTTTGTTGTTGTTGTTGCTTTTTCTCGCCATGACACCCGTGGAATGATTCAACAAAGTGTTTACACGGACTTTTATGACCGTGATACAGTTTCACTAGCTGGCAAGCCGTACACTGACGCATAGACGGTATTTTGCCATGGCCACTTGCTTATGGTGATCGTAATCCGTACAGGGTTGCAATTCACTCAACACAGCGTCTGAGGTACCTTATGTTGTTACATGTTGCCTGATTTCTTTGACCGCGTTGGCGGCCACATAATATATGAACGACTTGGGGAGCGCCAAGACTTCCTCTTTGGTAAAACTGTCTAGTTTCTTTTTGCACACAAAGAACTTGCCAATGGCTTTGTCCGTAGCATTGCCTTTCTCCATGGTAACACGTGCAGTAGATGTTTACACGTCGTTTGTAGAAATTTCACTGGCGTCATTCACAGGTAAATCTTGAGTTATAATTTTGTTCAACAACTCCCAGCAGGCATGGGTGGTTAACCAATGAAAGAGATGCCACGCATGCGATAGGGCTGTATGGGTAATGTTGCCACAGAAACAAGTATCCATGAGTGTTTGCAGGGAGGGGCAGCCCAACTCCATGAGGTCGATACATTGACAGTAAGACGCCAAAAATGGTTGCAACCATTGACGTTTTTCATTACCCTTCACAAATACCACATTGGCCGAGGACAAGTGTGCTTTCATGACCACGTCCAAATATTTATAGGAAATGGCTCCCTGATTCTAGTCTAGTTGCCTATGATTTTCAATCCACTGGGTTTGTTTACGATCTTCTTCACACAACAAATCAAAAGCATGGGGTGGCTTAAATAGCAAATGCGTAGCTTGCGTTATCCAAAACGTGGTACAATCGATAATGGCCACTTGCTTAAATATAGATTTGTTGTCACCAATTTTAAACCATTGGCAATCCACAATGAGTGTGCCAAACATGTTGACGCTTGCATGGACCAAGTTCAACTGACGACTGACTGACGATAGACCACTAAAGTGTGATCATGACATGGACTTACCTACCATTCTAGTTTCAAATTGAGGTTAGGGTAGGATAGGGGGACATGCAAAAATAAGAATTTAAGAATTACATCATTTTTTTTTATCATAACACGTCTTACAGGCTTTTGTCATTTTGGGATAAGGACGATACCAACTGATACAACAATATAGTCTCTTGTGTTTTTAACGTCCATAACACCGATGATGTCCCAATGTCTCTAATCTAGGCGTTTTTGATGGTGAGCTGCTCACTGAAGCACCATGGACGCCATATGGTCCACACGTATCGTAACTTGTTTTTTCATCACCCAGAGACACAAGTGAGGGATAGCTTGAATGACAGGGTATATCTCCCACTTCCATTCTACACAGGTAGGGGCAGGTGGGTGACCAGCGCTGATGTTCCTCCATGGGTTCATCGCCCTCCTGCCATTGGTCTATGATGATGGGACAAAAGGCACATTTCATTTCATCTCTTGTTTTTAAATAGTAGAATCCAGCGGCCGCCAAGGCTTGAGGGGTTATGAAAGGCACCGGCCACGTGGCAAAAGTCTTGAAACGTTGTTCCTCAGAGTTTAAATTCATGGATGTGACGTCTCTTGAGGCTTTAAAGCAAGACATGACTGAGCGGCTTGACAAGGGTTGACCAGTTATTTATACACTCGACACTTGGATGGACAGTGGAAAATAGTTGACTTGTTTGTGATGAATAATCAAACAGTAGGCCGTAGTATTGGCTGGTACATTGTCATGCGTTTCAAAATCTAGTCGAATGTCAATATTGGATGGCTTGACAGACTCTTCCAGGTAAGAACAGTCAAAGACAAGTAGTGGTGCTCTTGCCATAACGCTTGGGGTAGTAGCATGGGGCCGTTCTCTATTTGATAATACGACCATCGAAATTTAGAAAACAAGTCGTAGAGGGGGCCAAACTTATTTTTTGAAAAATCCAAATCCAGTCCTTCATAGGGAAACACAGCTCCGTTGAGGAAGAGACGTGCATTTGTCAATTGCAGGTGATCAAATTGCGTGGCAACTTTGGTTTGTTGATACTTGCGATTCGTTTGAAAACCCACGATCAGGTAGAGAGATCTCTCTGTATAGCGAGCTGTTTTTACAGACCAACTGTGTGTGTTGGTGGTGGGCAATAGCGGATACTCATGGAATGCCCAGCTTCTAAACTCCATTGGTAGAGGCATATCTCTCTTTACGATTTTGAGTATGTCCAGTTTTTTGCTATCGTCAAGGGTCACATGGGGCACTTTCCATAGCAAGCGTTGTAGTTGAATTTTTGAATCTATGGGGGCATTGTCGGCTCCCTTGAGTGCATTATTATCACTCCTGTCTCTCACTAGATAAAGCACTTGCCTTGCGTTGACCACAATGCGTTGGTGATCTTCGGCAAAGCCTAAAATCAGTTTAAGAGGTAAATATCCAGTAAAGGTCCCATCGGTGTGTACAATCCAGTCATTGATCGAGTCAGGACACCAACCTGCCATGGAAAGTGTTTTACCTTCTTCCTCACTATAAGAGGGGTATAGTTTCATGACACTGGAAATGCCCACATTTCGAGTGCTATCCACCACGATATCGTTAATCACGTAACGTACTTCAGAAAACAGAAAGGCCAAACCATGGTTGGCCAACTTGGATGTGGTGGGTGTAGAGCCATCGGCTTTGGTGAGCCGACCTTCAATCTGAATGACACTTTCATGCGGTAAGGTGCAAATATCTTGGTTGTTGATAACAAATTGAATTTCATCATTGTTATTGAGTCCAGGTGTTTGAGCTTGATAGGAATGGAGATCAATTCTTACCACTCCTGGTTGCTCCTCGATGCGGTTCGCTATCTCTAGAATAGAATTCATCATGAGGGTTGACGTGGCAACCCAAATGCTGTAAAATCTGCTTGACTTGAGATGTTAACGTGTATTCACGTGGCAAACAACCAACACCATTCCTAGACGGTGTTGTTGCTTTATACACAAACTTCATAGTGGCTTTAGCACCAACTTGTAAGTCACTGGTGTGGTAGAATCTAGATCAATGAGTTGTTGATCTCTATTGATCAGTCTTAATGTTACATTATTAATACTATCGACAGCCACAGAATGAAAAAGCACCACTGGAGGGTTTTCACGAATAATATACCCATTGGGCGATGTCACAATAAAGTCATAAAGCGAATGCGATGGTTCTTGATTGGTGTACACTTGGCTAATAATATTACACGTCACCGACACATGATGGTCCTCAATGAATTTCACTTCATGGTCCGAATCTTGTTTTTTTTGTTGGTCTCCAACACACGTGGTTTAAATCCTAGCAATAGACCAATGGAATCGGGGTGAGTTTTAAAGTCGATGTTGAATGTGGAGAAAATACTGCAGCGATGAGTTTTGGCATTGCCTACAAGTTCAAACTTGCGCGTTCCATCAAGAAATGACTTTAAACCATATTCATTGATCAACACCACATAAATGTGTTCATAAATATCATCGATCGTGTATCCACCAGAGTTCAGGGTGGGCACAGAATCATCATAGTAAAACTTGTTGTTCACATTTTCACGTATGTTGTATATTCGATTGTATGTTTCAAGAGAAACAAGTCCTAAACCACAGGGTTTTTCACTCAATTCGATAGGCGGGTAAAAGTCTGGGCTGACTTCAGGTCCACGTCCATGCAGTGTAAACGTTTTATTTTCTGCCGACATACTGGTGGTGTTTTTGCTTATGCTGCGGCCTATATAAAAAATTAAACACAAACGTCCACACTGTTGGCTGTTAAACGTTTGCTCACGTTTCACATTATAATATATCTTGATCCTGTTTCCAAAATAGGTCAC
Organism: Meconema thalassinum; assembly: GCA_946902985.2. Taxonomy (NCBI): domain Eukaryota; kingdom Metazoa; phylum Arthropoda; class Insecta; order Orthoptera; family Tettigoniidae; genus Meconema; species Meconema thalassinum. The sequence continues at coordinate 129,750,291 of OX336391.1, read as the reverse complement.
TAGTTCCATGGGCAGGAGCAAATTTCCAAAACTGTCAAAGTACCATACGATGGATCCCTCTTTGACATAAGCTACATAATGCGTTCTTGGTCCTCGGTGATCATCCAAATTGACAACAGCACATTCCTCTTTCCAGGGTCGTGGGGGTAATTGTTTTCGCATAAACACACCTCGAAAATGAGAAAGCTTTAGTTGTTTAGCTTAGCTTTCCTCTTGTTGATGCGTCAGGGCATGTCTTGCTATGGCTGAGGTTATTTTTTTTATATTTCGATATGGTGAAATCCCCAATCCTTGTTGATAAAAGGCTGGCTTAAAATTGGCATTTCTAGCCCCCATAGCAATCGCTTCCATCGTTTCATTGTGTCGCTCGCTTTCTTTGAGTTGTTGCTTGCCCTGCTGCGCGGCTTTAATGGTTTTCGCCACTGCACTGGCACCGCCCAAAAGTGAACCCAGAGCAGCCAGACCGGCAAATAATGCAGGTAAAAATCCCACTCGTTTGGGGACAGGAATCACTCGCCCTTGTTTTGAACCCTGTCGCCGACGATTAGGAATAACATGTCTTTGTGCTGCTCGAAGGGCTTTCCTTATGGTCAATACAATATTTTTTTTATTTTTTTCTTTCGCAAGGGCTTGTCCACGAATGTCTTAAGCCCAGGCTTTGCCACGGACAGGGTCTTTTTTTAGTCTTTCTCACCACATACCTTTGTTTCACCATGATGATAATGACCAACAACCTCTCACAAGAAGGTTTAAATCACAACTAACGTCAGATTGTTATTTCATGGCTGTATATTCCAATTCCACATAAAGTGGGAAATCGTTTATGGTTTTTCCTGCTTGCTTTTCATCCCATGTCAACATGAGATGAAAGGATAATTCGTCACCTGCATTGACAATTTCATGGTTATGGACCAACATCCTATGGCCATTTATCTTTATTTGTAAATGGTTCTCATCAGGTATGGCATATTTGATGTGAATGTTTCCATCATAGTGTAATCGATAGTGGCTTAAACCCGAAGCAAGCACATAGGGCAAGTGCTGGTCACGAGCTAGCGGTAAATGGTTTCTGTCATTCAAAGGTTTTTCATTTGTCAGATACACTAAAAATACAAATGGGATAAATTTATAAAGCCTTTTCATTTCATAGGTCACGTGACACTTGGTACAGACATCGTATTCGTCTTGCGGGTCTTCCACGTGAATAATCCGTTGGTGATTAGCGCTATAGCCATTCACTGTAAGCTGGGACACTTTGTCATAAAATTCATACACCTTGTTATCCACATACGTTTTCGTAGTAACGTCTGTAGACACTTGAGGATGATTTACATGGGTTAACCGCTTTCCCTTAAAGTCAAAATCTCCCTGTTTTGTGCGTGGCACTACTGACCTATCCACATAGTGTTTATTAGCAGGATCTGTTTCTTGTTTAGGATCATGTATGGGGACAGACCTAGCTTTGGCTATGAACGCACGTCCAAAGACATCCATCGTCAACCTGTAGTATCAGTCTACTGTTTCTGTAACGAGGCTCGGTGTCCTGTATATAGACAGCCTGCTAGCCTGGCTAAGCCTTAGTTGAAATGAAGATTATTAAGCAGCAAGAGTCATTCCCCGTGGGGGACATGGCTTCCCATCTCTGTCCCACATCACGTGAACAACGCCATGGTTCACTGTTTCCATCTTCCATTCGCTGAATTATTGTGGGGCCTTCCGGCTGTGGAAAGACTAATCTTTTGCTGACGCTTATTACAGCGCCCAATGGTCTGCGTTTTCAAAATATTTATATTTTTGCAAAATCTCTCTACCAACCCTTCTACGTGTTTCTGGATCAAGTCATGTCTGGATTACAAAAAGAGAAAATGTGTTATTTCACATTTTCCATGCAAGAAAATGTGATTTCACCGGATGAGGTAAAGCCCGATTCGCTCATGATTTTCGATGATGTATCCACTGAACGTCAAGGCATCATTCAGAGCTATTTCAGCATGGGTCTTCACAAACATATCGATTGCTTCTATCGGACAAACGTATTCTAAAATGTCCAAACAGTTGATTCGTGATAATGCCAATGTCATTGTTTTATTTCGCCAGGACGAGAGGAACAGTCGTCACATTTATAATCAACATGTGAATCCGGATATGACCTTTCAAATGTTTACATAATTGTGTGCCAAGTGCTGGAACACTCAACGTCATGCCAGTTTAGTGATTGACAAACAAAGTGAACTCAACCAAGGACGGTATCGCTTAGGGTTTGATCATTTTATTGCTATTTAAGGCCCTGTCTCATTCTCCGTCAATTCATTTGTCAAGACACCATGGCGTTAGCAGAGAGTCAATTGAAACAGCATATTATTAGAGCAAAAAATACTATTCGCCAAAAGTTTTGTCAATTGAAACAATCACGTGCAAATCATGCTTTGTTTATTCAACATCATTTAGCACCTCCACTAAAAGCCATGTTGAAACCCTTTTTCAAGCCATCTGAAACGCTACCCACCGTTTCACAAGCCACTCAGACGCTGCACGAGGACCCTGAGGAAGAGGAACAGGAAGATTTGACTAGTGTTAGAGAGGTTGAGGATGAGGAGGAACAAGTGTTTACGCCTTAAAAATAGGCCGCACCCCTTGCAGAGTTTTTGAGAAAAAAGAAATCCTTGGCCATGATCGAAACACCTTGCCCTTCCAGGGCGTCTCCGGTTTCACAACTCTTGGCCACCCCTCAACATAAAGCTCAACTGAAATCCATTTTAATAAAATGTTATGGATCAACATTGGAACCCTATTTCACCGATCTATTTATTGGAAACACAAATACCACGTATGGTGTTCGCTATGAGAATGATAGTTTTAAAATTGGCGATTCATCCATTAAATTTGCTCGTACTAAAGCTGTCATTAAAAACATCAACTATAAATTAACCCCAGGACTGTTAAAGCTGCTCTTTTCTCGGACCCCCTCGTCGCATGATTATACGTCAGATGATCTTGACAAATATAAATCCATTTTATTGGATACCCATGCCCACAAAAGACAGTATGATCCCGCACAACAAGTGAATGCCAATATATCTCAAAAATATAAAACCATCATTGCAAAAATGTTTCCCACCAGTCAAAGTGGTCGTCGTAAAGTGTCCGCTTCGGGAATGACAATTAAACCATTAAAACCCCTTGTGGATGTTACCTACTGGCACAATCCCGATAAGCTCGTCCAGCGGTTACAGTTGTTGCATGCTTCACGTCAAGCCGGCCATACCGGTCACGAATGGGAAATTCAAGAAATAGAACAAGAACTTCGAAATGCCAAAATTATTGTTTAAGCCCTCACCCATTAAAATGGGTATTGCTCACGAGTTGCATCGCCCAGCTAGGCGTCACTATCCACGGCTCAAGGTGATTTCATGAGGTGTGGATGAACTTTGGCAGGCTGACTTGGTTGAAATGATACCCTATGCTGGCGTTAACGACGGTGTACGCTATATGTTGACCCTCATTGATGTCTATTCCAAAATGGCTTTTGTTGAACCTGTTGGTCGCAAGTCTGGTCCACTAGTTACCAAGGCCTTTCAACATATTATTCAACACTCCAAACGTCAACCTCAGTTACTACAAACCAACCAGGGGGAAGATTTTTTCAACAAGGATTTCTCCAGTTTTCTGAAATCTAAAAATATTCACCATTACACCACATACAGCAATCTCAAAGCCAGTGTGGTCGAGAGGTTCAACCGAACATTGAAAACCCATATGTGGAAAGCGTTTACCGCTCAGGGCACGTATCGCTGGTTGGACATGTTACCAGTGCTAGTATCACGTTACAATGACACCAAACATAGAACGATTGGGACCAAGCCTAGCCTCGTGACCAAAAATATTCAGCGATTGGACAAACTGTTTAACCCCATAAAAACAGCCGATCCTAAACGTCACCGACTGAAAATTGGGGATTTTGTTCGTGTGAGCAAATTTAAGTCTGCCTTCAATACTGGCTACACGCCTCAGTGGGGGACTGAACTATTTCGAATTCGGCAAGTCAACTTGGACACTCCAGTCACATATTTACTCCAAGACCTCAACCATCAATCCATATAAGGTAGATTTTATCTCCATGAACTTCAGAAAACAACATATCCTAACCATTATCTTGTGGAAAAAGTGTTGAAACAAAAAGGAAATAAACTATATGTCAAATGGTTAGGATTTAACTCTACGTTTAATTCTTGGATCAATAAATTACATGTTGTGTAAACCTGTGTACTTTTTATTCACACATGTTATACATTACCTATAACTCTGTGTGTACAGTCCTCAGCTCCACATATTTCTTCCTCTTTCCACCTGTGTTCTCTCATACATCACCCCTCCCCCTCTCCCCTCGTCACCGCCCACCACTGCTGCTCGCAGCTCTCGCCTATCTATTGGTTGTGACATCATTCCCCCAAGTTGCATCATACTTTTTAGTGATTCAGCGATTCCCACGCTTTGAACATTCTGTTATCATGCACGTGAACAGCTAAAGCCCAAGGTGAACACCTGTGTTGGATCATATTACACGTCAACTTGCATTTTGTCACGTACGAAACAAAACAGGATGTGACTTGTTAACAGTTATCGTGCACGTGGACAGCTAAAGTCCCAGGTGAACACCTGTTCCAGATCAAATTTCACATGAACTTGCATTTTGTCACGTACGAAGCAAACAGGGTGTCACTTGCTTAGCGTACATGTCATCTCAGACGTGTTCACTTGCATTTCGCACTTCCCTGCCACCACGGTTGTCAGATTATTTAACCTTCAAGGGTCCTCTGCGTCTCTGTCATTTTCCATTGCACCTGTTGTCAAGTCAGATCAGCGCATTCCAAGAAGCTCAAATGACAGTCACCTCCTGCTCGTCTGCTCCTCTGCAAGTTTGTTTTCTGTTTTTTCAACAAACGTGTCGTTAGGCCCTTTGTCAAAATGTCAAACAAAGTTTCAAACAGGGGGCGTTAGCCCTAGTCCTAGGACACCTCGTACACGTCTCTAGCGTTATTGGTTTGCGAGATAAAGTAAAAAGTCTAAAATCATGGTTTTACCTCAACATGGTTTTTCATTCCTGCTCAACACGAACATCCTCGGCAAGAGGGCAACGCGATGAAAACAATGACACCTCTCACACGTCTCTAGGCTTATTGGTTCGTGAGTTATCAGCAAAAATCACAAAAAACACTTGTTTACCCCAAAATCGAGTTTCCAATTTTTCAAAAAAATATAACGAGTGGTCCATAGCAATGAGGACGTCACTACGAGTCCTTGAACCCCTCGTACACGCCTCTAGCATGATTGGTTCACGAGATATAACAAAAAGTCTAAAATCACGTTTTTACCCCCCAAAAAAAATGTTTCCGGCATTTCACCTTTTCGATACCTATATATTCGTAACGAGCGCAACGAGACGAAATAACCGAATCCAAGCACGCCCTCCTAGCATGACTCCTTCCATTCCAAGGTCGCAGAGGCTCACAACTTGCTTTTGGAAGCAGAACCCCCCATCTAGCACTACTGTCAGGTTTTTATCCTAGAGACTTGAAATTTATTTTCATGGTAGAGGGCGTAGGGATCTTTCAGTTATGTCAAACATTTGTTTTGTAGAGTTCCTAGTTTCCAAAATATAGGATTTTCAAAATTCGAGGGTTTAAAAAAACATTAAAAAAATAAAAGAGTTTTATTACAGAAAATAAAGGACATAGAGACCTTTCGTTTGAACCATGGCACAACGTTCTACCATGTTTGGTTTTCAAACTATCACCTACTTTCGAAAACAAAAATTTTCATTTTTTTTAACATAACGTGTGGTCCATAGCATAGCCCCCGTCAGCCTGAGTCCAACGACACCTCATTTGTCAAAATCGGACCATGGGTTCACCAGATATTGACAAATATTACATGGCTGAGACTTAGTATTGGGGCAAAGAGGGTTCTAGAGTGAAGTAGAATCGGCACTACTCCACTACTTATGGGCAATTGTGCATTCATCCCAAACAATCAATTTGCATACCTGTAAGATCTTGGCCATTGCGCTATTTTTGGCGATGTTGCAAATTGGTGTTTCGTTGATTTGCATGTTTAATGGTAATTTCAATGCCGGATGTGCAGTTCGCCCGCCTTCTAGCAGAGTCGCAGCTATTCAGATGAAGCCAACGCTAGAGCTACATTATTTCGCGATCTGATCTCCGCCAAAAGCAATGAAATTAAGAACGTTTTTCCGGTTCCTCCGGGAGCATCAAGGAAATAAATTCCACCAGATCCACTGTTCACAGCTTCTATCAAAGTGTCGTACGCAATTCTTTGTTGTTGATTTAATTGTGGAACATTTGTACGAACTGTTTCGGCCAATGCTTCAATGTCGTACTGTTGTTCTCTTAGCAACTCGTGGTTTAATGCATCGTGCATACGACGATTGGGTGCTGTTATTCCCAAACATGACAATACTTTATTTGCCACCAATAAACACATATCTTCTATGATGATCAGTGCCTCATTGTAAATTTCTGCAGTTATTTGTAGTGTATGATTCAAAGATTGACGGCGCACACGATGCAAAACATCCTCAGACATGTCATCTCTATACTTAACCCACAAATCTTTTGGATTCGAGGGTAAACATGTCGATATGATAATCGCAAACAATGTACGAATTTGATGCGGCGATGAAGATATTACGGAATCCTTGAGCGTATTATCCCAGTGCGAATCGTTTTCGAGTAAGTGTAATAGTTGACATGCCTCGCGGTAAGTCGCACACAGCTGTCCATTAACTGTTCTCAGTTGTTTAAACGATGTCGGACCACGAACATTCACCAACAACAACAGCAAATAATAAAATTCATCGTTCTTTGGATGTACTGTGTAGATGCGACCCAGAGCGTCTGAATCAAATACATTTGTTTGTCCTTCAACTGGTGTTCCTTGTTTTTGACGCTGAAACGATTTCGATGATGCATTCCATGTGTAATAGCGTGGCATGTCAGTATACAGCAAAGTGCGAGCAAAATCATCAGTTTGACAGACTGTGATGAAACTTGTTAATGTTGTCGACGGTGGGCGTGCCACTCTGTCTGCCGCGTTCGATTCATTAAAATAAACTCGTTGACCATTTTCTAAATGGACTGCCAAATGGACTACTCTAGGGTGTCTTTCATGGATCGCAAATGAAAAGATACGCCAAATTGCTTCGTTGCCACTTACATAGCGACCCATCTGGTACTGTGATACTTCGTCATTTGCATTGGTTACAGCGAAGACGGCCATATCGCTACCTTTGTCAACATATTTACATAAATGTACTTTATCGACTTCACAGAGTTACAATATTCCACATTGATGTGAGTCTCAAAAGCTTTGGACAATATTGGCGAGTACGGCACAATCCAACGATTGTCTATATCAACATTTTGTCCTCTTACCTTCACAACTACCGATCGCCCATTGTCCGCAACTGATCGCCGACGATACAATGGGTATCCATCATTTCCCGTTATGGTTTCAGCAATCAGGTCTCTTGGGTATAGCTTGGAACACTTGCCGTCGACCATACAGGGTGAATTGTGGTTGAAAACTCCGCAAGGTCCATGTATCATATGTTTGGTAACTACTGCATGCAATTTTGGGTCAACTGATTCATCAGGAATTTCAGCTGAAATTATGGAATCAATCTCATCTGGCCTTATTTTGTCCACCAACCAGACTAAAATGTGCGCATGTGGCAGACCACGCTTTTGCCATTCTACAGAGTATATCCAACAACGGACTTGGCCGTACACGCGATGCTTTATGAAGAAATTCATGAGAGATTTTAATTTTTGTTTAAAAACTCAGGCAGTGATGTCATGTCGATCAACTGGTGTTTGGCTATGTACCAATTCCCTCTTGATTTCGTACCATTGTGGGTTACATGTGAATGTAACAAATAAGTCTGGGCGGCCATAATGCCTAACATATGACATAGCATCCTGAGCAAATTCGTGCATGTGGCGGGGTCTTCCTATGTAAGTAGCTGGCAAAATTGTCATTCTTCCCACATTATTCACATTGCCATCGGCATTTATAGCATCGCGGAGATGAGTGTATTCCTCTGATCGAAGCTGTCGTTGGTTCAAACGGATGTATGTCAATCGTTCAGTCTCAATTTTGTTATACATGCCAACGGCAAACTGATGAAAAAGTCGTCGACACATCAAAATATGATTTACTTCACCTTCACGGATCATGAGTCTGTATGAATAGAAAATCATAGCACTAATTTTCTGTTGGCTTCAGCACCTGCAATCAAAAATTACAAATTTTTAATTTGTTACTTAGATGAATTGAATTTTAAAATATTATTTAATCTTGTTCAATCTAGTTACCTGTTACTTGATTTACCATTTTGATATTAAAATGGTATCCATCTTCCCCCTGCCAGAAGATCAAAGGATATTGTAACGCATCATAAGTCATGTGTGTTTCAGATACACGTTTTAAATCATTATTCCGACGATGAAGCACAACATCTCTAGATTGTAAATGTTCTCCCACAATGATAACAGCCACTTCGTCAATGGTAGGTGAATTAAACCTCCTTGTGTTTTCACTGGCAGGTGTTTTGTCAGCTCGAATGACAATATTATGGCCGTCAGATGGCATACGATCCAATGCTATTTTGAACATGTTTACTAAATATTTGTTCTGATGAAAAAACATTTATAATTCTTGGACAATGGTTCTCTTCGCTGTTGGATTGTGAGCACAACGCTTATCTGAATTGCCCATAAAATAAATTTGATAAAATTGATGATCTGCATCTGGTAGTGGTAACAGCACCCCCAGTAAGTGATAAATTCGTCCTTGTATCTGTAATTTTTATAATTATTTCCGATATATATTTTAATACAAACTTGAATATTATAAAAAAAATATTATGGTATAATACCTTGAAAGTGGGCTTAAAATTGTACTGTATAATATGTGTAGCGCCAAACGATGTCATCTGGAAACAGCTGTTACATTTCTGAATGTTGGCCAAGAAGTGCTTAGAATCATTTCCAATCCCAGAAACTAAAGAGCGTAAAGGATCTGGAGGTGGGACCAATTGTGGCAATTTTACTTTGCCTCCAGCACAACATAATCCATATTTTAACGCCTTACAATATACACAAATTATTGTCATTTCCCCAATTGTTACCGATTTGTCGGCACAATAATCTATTGCTGGATCATAGTGGAATGCAGCTCGTTCCAGAATCACAGGAGCACTGCGTCTGCGGAATCGCTCAATTTCATTATGTCGTGCTCGCTGTTGTTGTGTTTGATGTGCACGAACTTGTTGCATTTTAAGCCTATCTACTTCATTGTCACTCACTAAAGAACTCAATTCTGACATAGCAATACGACTATTTTCTTGATCTGTCTCTCTCTGGTCATCAGTGCGGTTAGCACGTGAGGTAGCTCTTCGCACATTTGATTGACTGCGACGACCTAAGTCAGGTAGCCTTCTCCTCGGCATCGTAAATTGTAATTAATCAAAGTGAGAAAAGTTCTCGCGCTCTTAGCAGTAAAGTGCCACTATCACAAAAGATCAACAAAAAAAGAGCACATAACTTGAAATGTCACTATCACAAAGGATCACCGAAGTAAAGAAAGTTCTAGTTGATTGTCAAATGTCAAATATTATGGTTGCGTTCAGAAATTTAATTTGTGACAAAACTTAAGGTTTATCAATCTAAATAAAAATAATCTGAAAGATAGTCAACAATTTTCATATGTATTCACCCTTTAAACCTTCTCTGGACTTCCACAAATAATTCAAGAACAAAATTAGCCAAATCGGGTACAGCTGGCGTTGTAACATTGTTTGTAGAAGTGCTTTTGTATTCCCAATATTTTTTTTCTTTTTCCGTTAACCACCTCTAACCTATTGTAAAATTGATTTACTTTCTAAAACAAGTAGTTCCGTGAAGAACTATACAGCCTATTTTCATATATCTTACACATGTTAATTGCCCCTATCAACACACAAAATTTCAGTTTGAAGGTTGTGATAGATTCGTAGATATTGAGAACCGTCAAAATATTTCAGATGGTCGCCAGGTTGGATTTTTATTTATGTACTATTAAATGTACGTGTGGTATTCAGACTTCAATTGCATGATTAGGACACAAGAAGTAAAAACGAGATTTTAAAATTTCGCACAGCTGCCATCTTGTGGTTATGAAAACAATTGAAATAAATTAGATGCCAGTGGATTAACATTTGTATAAGCATTTAACGTGCAAAGTTTCACTGCACTCGGATGGTTAAATCGCGAGAAACGTCCATTTAAATATTTATATTTCGCGTCTGGCCTGTTTGCCATCTCTTGATGAATACAGTTCATTTGCATTTGTCAGTTGGCACAGGCTAGAGTAAAAGGTGGCTTTTCACCGATGTCTCAGTCTCACTCATGGCTGTGATTATATGGAAGCTACTGAGGTATGGGTGGTGCTTAGTAATGGCATTCAGGGCACAGTCAGTGCCTGTGAATGCTGTGAAAGGTTCTACTCATAGGGTTAGGACTACTGTTCTGACTCAGTGAGGAAAGCAATGGCAAACTACCTCACTCCTCTTATTGCCTAGAACGCCTCAATATAGCGCTGCCTTGAAGTTTTGTGGGTATCTACTCACATAACGTAACGGCGGTGCTTTTTGAGGATCCAACCAGCCTTCGGGCTGACTACCTAACAGACATTTCGCGTCACTGCCATGTTTGATTTGTCACCAGGTTACTGAAAGTCATATAGGTGAATTTATGTTCATAGCTTCTATGAACATACAACATTTCAGTTTGATTGCTGTAAAAGATTCGTAGATATTGAGAACCGTCCAAATATTTTGGATGCTCGCCATTTTGGATTGTTATATGTATAGGCTATAGAGTTATGTGCCATTGAAGGAAAATTATTGCGTAGCTTCATTATTAAAACTTTCACTTCGATCGCATGATTACGACACAGGAAATAAAAACTTAATTTTAAAATTACGCACAGCCGCCATCTTGAGGTTATGTAAATAATTGAACTAAATTAGATGCCAGTGCATTACAATATGTACAATCATTTACTGTACCACATTTCACTGCGCTCAGATGGTTAAATCACGGGAAAAGTCTATTAAAATATTTCAACTTCGCTTGGCCGCCATGTTCGTTTTGTACTTGACAGGTTTTTAAAAATTGCATAAATACACTTTTAGCAGTGCCCTTAATCACCGTAAAATGTTCACGGTGATATCTGTAATAGTTTCGGAGATATAGAATGCCAGTGAAATATTTCGCACAGCCGCCATTTTGAGGGTATGTAAAAAATTGAACTAAATTTGACGTCAGTGCATACAATGTGTATAAAGATTTGCTGTACCATGTTTCATTATTTTTGGATGGTTAAATCGCGAGAAAAGTCTATTTAAAAGTCTCAAATTCGCTTGGCCGCCATGTTGGTTTTGTAGTTACCAAGTTTTCGAAAGTATCATGGTGAACTTCTAATAGTTCTCTTTATCAACGTACCAAATTTCAGGGTGATATCGGTAATAATTTCGGAGATACTGAATGCTGGTGAAATATTTCGCACAGCCGCCATGCTGGATTGGTGAGACACAATAAAATTTGAAGGGCACGGTCGGGGTCGGCCAGAATGGTGCTATGATCTTACCGAGTTTCATTGAAATCGCTCCGGCCGTTTATAATTTATTAGGGACACACACACACACACACACACACACACACACGGACAAAAGGTGGTCTCATAAGCCTATTTTTTTTTTCAAAATTGAAGATAGGCTAAAAATCATGGGAGCGTGCTCAACAGCTCACCAAAGTTTCATCGCAATGAAATGAATGGTATATGAACGCATACGGGATTTGGTTGAAACGATTCCTGAGCTGTCACCCTTTAAAAGAATATACTCGTGCGCTACCAATTGTAAAAATGGATTTACTAAATCAGAAAGCTTTGCGGTAGTGGAAACAGCATTTCTCCAAATTTCATTGCAATCGCATGAATGGTAGATGAACGCATATGGCATTTTTTTAAACGATACGCGCGCCGTTACACATTTGCTGAATCTACTCGTGCGCAACCTATTGTAAAACGAATTTACTAAGTCAGAAACCTTCCCTGGAGTGTGCACAACAATACAACCAAAGTTTCATAGCAATCGGAAGAATGGTATATGAACGCATACGGGACTTAGTTTAAGCGATTCGCGTGCCGTCACTCATTTGTTGAATCTACTCGTGCGCTACAACTTTCATGTTTATTCACCTTTTAAACCTTCTCTGGACATCCACAAATAATTCAAGACCAAAATTAGCCAAATCGGTCCAGCCGTTCTCGAGTTTTAGCGAGACTAACGAACAGCAATTAATGTATATATATATATAGATCCAGTATATAAACACGAATCCCAATGACCTGAATGAGGTACAGTTTGTAGGTGCTGATGTAATACACACTAAAAAAAAAGTCGGATATTTCATATAAACTTCGGATATATAACGGAAACGATGATGCACGGTAAAAACAATTGGCAAATTTGCAAAATTTTCTAAAAATCTCTTTTGATAAGAATTTAGACATACGAAAAATTGGTTTTGGTTGCCACAAACAGGCCATTACCGTGATAAGAGAATTATTTTACAACAATATTGGTAGCATGTTCAACAATCGAATGAATGTTGACAATTTTATTCCTCATTTAAGCCGGATCTCCCCCCTCAAAGCTAAGTCCATGACATACGATTATGTATTAGTAAATTGTGCAACAAGTCTATAATGGCAATAACTTACCTTTAAGAATGAATTTACTATTTGCTTAGTGCTCCGATCGCAGCGAACAACTGCATGGAAATTTAAAAAATAAAATTATGGAAATTATAAAACTCGATTTGCTCGTTCTATAAACATACAGTACTCGTGTCTTAATTACCATTATAAGCGAGTTGCATACGACTGTTAATGTTCGACGATAATTATAACTTTATTTTATGTTCGAACACAAATATTCACAAGACATGCCAGTCGAGATTCCACCAGTTGCAGTTACTGAACAGAGCTCATGCGACGCAGACGATACGTTGTATTCGACCAAGGCCTCCTCGAATTTAAAATAGGAGGCCGTGGAAGTCAGTGCAGGTGCGATGCTATCCTTACCTAATTGGTCACACAGCTGTATCGTAATGAAAATCTTGAGCTCTGATTGGTGGCGAACCTATGGCGTAATTAAACTTGGACTATAATGAGCCTGATTAAGATGCAGTTTTCTGGCATATAATATTTATATTTCGGCATGGTCGAATATAAACAAATATAATACATGTGGTACAACCCTGTGGTGCACTCTGAGTAACGCTAAATAAACTAGGATGCACTTGAGATATTACTTTATCAAGAATGTCTGGAAGAGTCAGTCTTGACCTGAGTAAACAAGTGGACTTGTGAGAAAAAGCAACTTTGTGAACGTAAGATAAATGTAGTTACATGAACAGCGGTTCCAATGAGCTCCATTCCTTGCAGGTTAGTTCTTCGGCGCTCCAGACTTAGGGTTGGAGGCACTAGGCCGTGCTGAAGACTCCAGCTACCCCACGATGACGTCACCAAGGGAAACTGGTTGTTGACACGGTAAACCTCAGTCAGCTGTTGGCCCTCAGCTACCAGGAACTCACAGTCGAAAGGGATATACACTTCTCCCAAGACGTCCTCAATTCTCGGACTGGTGGGTTCCTTGATGAGTAGCCAATGAGAATCTGATGGATGCAGCTGGGAGAACAGCTGAGACAGATATAAACAGCGGTGAATAGTTGGCTTCATCCAAGCAAGCATCTGATTATTCATCAAAAGTTAAGTATAGACGTTTTGTTCAAAACATATTTTATCTTAGAATTGGTTATAACTTACATAATATTTTATTCAGAAGGTATGCAACAGAGAAAATACAAAACGTATTGCATAGGATTTTACTCGCAGCTTTAGCGTTAATAATAGTCAAATAATAAGATAAACGAAAACACCAGAAGTGTATTCAGAGATTCAGAGAACTACTTTGTCCTTGAACAAAAATCTGCCCTGCACACTAGTAATTCATAGGTACATTTCAAAGTTTGAATTTTCTAGAATCGTGAATCGAATATACAAGAAATATTTAGCCTATATCACTGTAATCTGTTTTCGTTTGCAAACTTAACCCAAAGCCTCGTTTTCTAGCCTCAACTCTTGCAGTATAATGGTCCCCGTGCTTCATGGAACCGTAGACAAAATGGTGTTTTAATAAAGGGTCTTTCACTCAAAGTGAGTAGGGACTACTACAGGGTCTTTCACTCAAAGTGGAGCTGGTCGCTTGACCGGCGCACCACTGCAGGTAGAATGCTGAGCTAAAGGTGAGCTAAAGTGAGAGTCGGACGTGCACAGGTCAAATCGCTGAGTTTGGGGTCGAGAGAGCACCCGTACGAATCGCATGTAAATAACAAGCACACAAAATAACACATGATCAAAGTCAAATAATTAATCACCTTGTCACCGAATATGTTGTAAATGTCATCCACCTGCATCTACACATTTCGGGAATCGTCAAAGGAAATTTTCATTCACACGCTTAATTTCATCTACCGAGAGAGCCTCAATTTCTCTCGTGATATTTTGTGCTAATGTGTTCGCAGGTTGAGGCATTATTGAAACAATAGGCTTTAACACTTTGCAATAACACGTTATAACATTTTGAAACACAATAAGAATTAAACAATAACCACGTATTCGTCGTAAACTATAACCGCTAACACGTAGGGCCTACACACGTTATAAACTTATAACATTTATAACTTAAAATAGACTATAAACTAAATAACAAAGTCGGCTTTACTCGGCTAATACTGCGTCGCAACTGTCAGCACCGCGAAGTCCCGCACTGCTCCGCAGTATTTCATCAATCCTACAACACTTCTTTCCTAAAGATATTTGCTGTCTCAGCCCCGCGTTGCTATCTGCTCGTCTGACCTTTAGCTCAGCATTCTACCTGCAGTGGCGCACCGGTCAAGCGACCAGCCCCACATTGAGTGAAAGACCCTGTGGTAGCCCCTAGACAACACGTTCCACTTTCCCGTTATTTGGTTTCCTAACTCTTAGGGGCTATAGATTAAGATTAAGTGATCTCAAGTCTTGTTAACAAATGAAAAATCCGATTCTTGGAATGTGTAGTAGTTTCACAACCTCTGAATAAATAGTATTACCAATTGTCCCATCATATTAGACGGTATGCCTATACAATGATATAAAGAACACAGACGCAGACAAAAACAACCCAACACATTATTCGAGGCTAAGCGGAATGACATATACCAGGTGGCACTTTTGCCCAGTACGCTCTATTTATTTATTTATTTAGCAATATGAAGGAACACAGGCACCAGCCCAAATACATTCCTTCTTGACATTATCTGATTAAACAACAACATGTATCAATGAAAAATAGAGAAAACAGATTACACTAATTACACAAATGAAGAACAGAACATAAATACTACAAAGCGGATCGTGAAAATATAAACCATAAAATGAAAAAAACTGTACAAAGTAGAATAAAAGAATATACAAAAATAAAGGAGAAAAGAGTACCCAGTATTCAAGGAACAGCTGCTTTTACTTGTTTATTGAATAAGTTAGGGCCAGCGAATAAATCTACTTGAACATCAATTGAATTTAAAAATTATAATATTTTAACTAAAGGCGAATTAGAATGGTGAACACTTTTAGATCTTGGGATGTGAAAGAGTGCTTGCTGTCGAGATCTTACTTGTGGTACATGAAAAGTGATGAATTGATATAATTCTTGGCAGTCAATTTTTTCCAGTTAAAATTTTCCTCTGCAGTTGCAAAGAACTTAACGACCTTCTACTTTTCAAAGACATGAAATTAAACAAATTTTGTAAAAACTGAGTTGAAGTATCAAATTGACAAAATACATTGAAGGTCTTATAATACATGTATCTCAGAAATTTATTTTGCACAATCTCAATGTGATGAATTTGATCTTTATAAAAGGGGTCCCATATTACTGCTGAATATTCTAACTTGCTTCGAACCAAACTTTCATACAACTTAACAATTACTCCAGTTTTAGTAAATAATTTGGAGTTTCTAATGACAAAACGAAGCATCTTGTTGGCCGAACTAATTATATTTGCAATATGGTTATTAAAGGTTAATTTGCTGTCATAAATAATTCCTAAATCATTTATCGACGGTACAATTTCGAGTGCTGTTTCTCCAATACAATATTTAGGATTTATATACTCCTTCTTCCTTGTAAATACCACAACTTCACATTTTTTACATTAAGGACTAAATTATTACTAACACACCAAGCTACAATATTATTAACATCCCTCTGAAGGTCATTCTCATCTCTCAAGTTGTATATGGTCTTATATAGCTTTACATCGTCAGCAAACAATAAGCAGTCAGAGTAACATAGAATATTAGTCAAATCATTAACCAAAATTAGAAATAGAAGAGGTCCAAGATTAGATCCTTGTGGGACACCAGAAGAACTAACAAAATTACCTGAAATTTCACTTCTGAAACAAACAAATTGCTGTCTAAATTTTAAGTAGGATCTTAACAATTGAAGTAATGGTTTAGCAACTCCAAACTGGTACAGCTTTGTCAACAGAATTTTATGGTTTACTTTGTCGAAGGCCTTTTCTAAATCCATGTATATCACGTCAGTTCTTCTATTGGTATCTAATGCATTGTAAACCTTTTGAGTAAAACCCAGAAAATTTGTAATAACTGATCTTCCGGGCATAAAGCCATGCTGATATTGTGAGAGCTCAACCTTAATATGATTGTAAATCTTAGAATATAAAATGTGCTCATATACTTTTGCTATAGCATTTATCACTGAGACAGGGCGGTAGTTCGATATCATTTCAGAGTTGCCTCCCTTTAGGATTGGAATAATTCTAGACATTTTCCACTTTCCAGGAATGCTTGACGACTTTAAAGAAAGATTTAAGATGAAGGCCAACTGAGAAACCAATAAGTTCACACAGCCCTTGATTATGTAAGGTGGTATGCCATCAGGCCCACAGGATTTCTTAGGCTTTAATTTTCTATTTATAGTTGTTCTTACTTCATCCACCGTTATGTGATTCACGTTCAGCATATCAACCCTGGGCAAAACAGGAAATTCATTCAAAGACAAATCATCAGCTTTTTAAGTAAAATTCGTTTTGATATATACTGAAGAGAAATACTCAGCAAACCCATCTGCAATACTTCAGCTGTATAATGATTTTCGTTTAGTATAAATGTGTACGTGATTCCCGCTTGCTTTTAACATACGTCCAAAACTGAT
This sequence comes from Meconema thalassinum, assembly GCA_946902985.2. Lineage (NCBI taxonomy): Eukaryota > Metazoa > Arthropoda > Insecta > Orthoptera > Tettigoniidae > Meconema > Meconema thalassinum. Next base: position 129,732,884 of record OX336391.1, on the reverse strand, counting down.
TAATGTTATTCTTAACTCCATTTTCCAGACTATGAATGTAAACAGCATAAGCCATTCGTAATTCTGTCTTTAGTTCCGATCTGAGCTGTCTAAATCTTTCATCATAATATTTCGAAAAACGTCTTTTTGCAGCACACTTTTTCTTAATTTTTATGGATTGGATAATATCTCGTGAGAAACATACTGGATATTTGGATTTTTGAATGAATTTCTGCTTAGGTACACAATTTTCAAAACATATGTAGAATGAAGAATAAACGAAATCAACAGCATGATCAACATCCTTAAATGTGTACAGTAAACTCCAGTCTAAATCTCGTATGTTGCAATAGAGTCTCAAAAAATCAGCCTTTTTGAAGTTGTAATATTCAAGATTAATTCTAGGAAGCAATGGAACCTTTTTAATGGGTGGTATTGCTAAATAAAGTGCAGGGTGATGTAAGTCTTCAGGTACCAACGGGAATTCAACGTGCTTCAAATCAATTTGAATATTACCTAAAACCAAATCCAATGTCTTGAAATTAGAATTTTGAATATTTTTGTGCGATGTTAATCCAAGATACGAGATGAACTGGAATAAACGACGACAGACCGTGGACCCTTCATTAAAATTATAACCGGCGTTGCTAATTTCAGGTACGTTGAAATCGCCCACAATCAGGCAGTCAGATGTTATACGACTATCAACGTTTTCAATGTAATTAAAGTATCCTTCATATACAGAGAGTTTACAGGAGGGAGTAATGTAAACAACATTTATGAATAATTTACGAGTATGACCCTGAATGTAAAGATTTAAGGATTCGCATTGTTGTTCATTATAGATAGAACATAATTTGGATGTATACCCCTTTTTGAATGCTACGTCTACTCCTCCACCTCTAGACTTCCCAGATATAAACATATCCCTATCATTTCTGAACATTGCATAACGATCATCGCATAACTAACTATCCATAATATCCTGACCCAAGAAACTCTCTGTTAATACAATTATATCATAGTCACAACAAAGCAGATTTTTAAGAAACACGTCAGTTTTTGTCATAAGGCCCCGAACTTTTTGATAATAAATGGACAATTCATTTACAGACATTAGTATACAATAAAAATATAGTGAATAAAAAAACGGATATAACTAAATATAAATCAATAATGCATACCAAAGTATTAAGAGGAGCCAACGAACAATTAAATACATTTCTGTGCCAGTACATCGAAATCACAACTTACTCAGGTCCTCGTTAGTACTGATGACATGAATTGGACTCCCTTCTAATTTCCTAATCATGATCTTTCCACTTCTACTAACCCAAAGGTATTTATAGCTCTTTTCCCGCTGCAGTTGCTTAGCCTTTGCAAATAACACTCTTCTAGCTGGGTCAAGTGATTGATTAATATATATTGGGCTGGAAGTTAACATACCAAGGTGTGTTGTAGATAGGGTCCGCTTAACCATTCGTTTGGCAAGAAATTGCTCCTTGTGGGTCCCTCTAACAAATTTAACAATAATTCCTGAAGGAGGACGATTGTGAGCCTTTTTCAGACGATGACATGCATCAATCAGGTCCTCCTATTTATATGTGACCCGGATGTGCTAGTCATAAACGGGAGATCTAATAAATGATTTCCTGAGGGGTATCAATCAGGTTACGTCAGAATGAAAAGCGATAACCAGACGGCTGCTCGCTGCATGTTCCTTAGCGCTACCCGTGTAATGCTCCCCATTGCGTTATGAAGCCTCTCATAATGATAAGCTGGTACTTGATACAGCAGCACTATTGTCGCTGTAAACATATCGGCTGCGGTTTCCACGAATGCACTTACTGAGACCGCTTGATCTCATGCTGGTGCTGATTTTTATTGGTAACATGAGAATACTCCAACTTAGAAACACTGAACGCACTCCGGAAGCTTGTATCATCTTCAGGAGAACTTTTGACTTCGTTTGCAAGAGTAAAAATATTTAATCATGATCGCAGATTTTTATCTACGATGTGCATTCTTGTGAAATATTATAATTGGTAATTCTACATTATTAGCCGCGTCAGTATGATACTAATATGGTTAATTTAAGGTATTTGCATCGCAGAAACGCGAGGAAGAAGGAAGTAAAGGCTAAATGACTTCGGCAGTTTTCGAAGCCGGAACACGCCATGCAGAGAGGAAGGACAATCCCATATGCGTTTGAGCCGCATGGACGTGTACGTTACTAAGTCCGGTCGAGTGACCGATGAACATTTTGTTGGTGAAAGGACTGAGGAAGTCGTATCTGAGGATTGACCAAGCATCCTACGTTGTATCAGCACCGCAGTGCTTGTGAAATTGTTTCTAAAGAATTATTATCACGATAAAGTGATATTTTCAAAGTACGAGTGATTTAGTGTTTTTTCCTGTACGTCTCGTACATGTGCAACGCGACACCACATGGTGGAATGTGGGTGGCAAAAATTTCCAGCAAAGTGAAAATTATAGTGCTATTTAACAGCGTTGAGTGCTGTGGAAATTATGTGGATGCTAAAGAAATACGCCGTGTCTAGGCGAATCTCATCTAAATGTTCAAAGTGATTGTGCTAATAACGTGCTATTAGAATCTGTGAAAGATAGCTTCAGTGCAGCAGGCACATGGCCATTTCTATTCTATAAAGCCTGCACCTTTTAAAGCCAGTGTTGCTAAATCAATCATCAGCAGTGATAGAGCAGTATTTTTCAACCTATTTCATTACTTCAACGAGAACGTCAAAATGTTTGACGGTGACGACATTCTGATTTACGCCTGTACCACGAGGAACGAGATGATGCCGTAAATATCACAATGGAGGAGCCATTGACCATCTATCATCAGCAATATGGAAGCCGGCACTAGACTTGCGCAAACAATGGCCGAGGAAATATTATTACCACCTGGGAACACAAGGATTGATCCATGAATTTGAAGCCTGGGATGTTTTTCACCTGAGAAACATGCTGCCGTGAGTTTACGTTAATTTCTACTTGTATTTGGTTCTGGTCTCGGGGGTGGATTAGTTATAGTCAACCGTTATACAACATTCATTTAGGTAGGTCTTGTATTTTTGTAGATTCCGCTGACGGCATACTTTCATTTCCATAAGCTTCCGCATTTTTGGCAGATAGCTTATGACTTGTAGTTAGACACCTCAGAGGGGTGAAAATATGTGTCATAATTTTGTATAGTCCTTAGAATGGACATCATCTGAGAAGGAGCAATGTATTGTTTGATTAAACCAGGTCAAAGTATGATTATTTTCCTTTGATAACTTTGAGGCCCTTTTATTGAAGGAATAAATACGCCACTGTCGTTCGTATCATTTCGATGCCGTAAAGGTTACGCATCTACCATTTTTTGTAAAATTCATTTTTAAGGTCTCAGAACCTTGATTCAAGGTGAATCACTTTAGAGAATGGGAGTGACTATAGTTAAAGCACTTGTAACCGACATTTCAACATTATATTGTATCATTTGCAATAATAAGCCAGGAGAATGGCGTTTGTAAGAACATTTAATTACGTTGAGTGCATCGCGCACGTTCTTCTGTGAACCATTCTTTTCTTTGTGACAGTGGAGTATCTTTTCAATCTCTTTGAAAAGTGACATATCTTTCTTTTTGTATGCTTTGCCAAGCTGCCATGCAGCTTATGTTTAGACCTCATTTTTCAAGGCAAGTTTCGAAGCCTTGTTATCCCAATGATAATGACATTGAATTATAGTGTGCACAAAGTGAAATAATGGACATTTTTGAGTGAATTACACCAGTTTATTCTACATGTTGATAGACTTTGACACGTAGTGAAGCGTGCAAGTTAACACTTGAGCTCCGTTAGGATGACAGCTTTCGACGCTGAAAGTTATTTGCTTTCATCTGCAGAGCAGCACACTATATTTCTCAAGCGGGGCAGTTGACGCATGACCGCATATTTCGTTTTTGCTAGACAGATTTTTTTATCGAACCGTTCATAGAGCTCAGTCATAAATGTACAATTGCATCATTGTTATTATTGAGTATAGGGTGTTTAAGAAGTTGCATTCCCACTATTTAATTAAATTCGCAAATATTGTAAGCGAATAGACATGGTATTTGTACACTATCAGAGTTTTCCTTAATGAATGGAGCCACACTTTTGCTATGTTGGAAGGCTTATTTTCTCACTTAAGGTGATTGATTGTTTCCGTGTTTTGACACGTTGATTTATTGGGGTGGTTTCCCGTTCAGATTTTATGCCAGCAGACTCATGGAGATGACTGCTAAGGTGAATCCTTGCGTGATCCCGTGGAGGACACGTTTAGATATTTGGGAATGGTATTTAGATGGAACTTTTACTTGTCCATCCAGAGATGTGTTATTGTGGACTAAATCATATCTTTATGATATTGGAGCCGCTTAGTGCTCAATATTGCCATGATTATTTGAATCATGCATCTCGTAAGAAACTGTAAAAGACTTACGATTAGGAATTATAACTTGTGTTATTGTTAAAAAACAGGTGCCACGTGCATTCTGTTGTGTTTAGTTTTCAGTTCATTAGCCTTGCATTGTTGGTCATTCAATAATACTCTTAAACAATGATAGTAATAATCAGAAACCTAAATCATGAAATATAATTTTATTTAAATCGACGTGGGTTAAAACTTCATTTAAATCTTAATCAACTGTTTAACTTTGATCATGATTGTTTACATTTTGGACCAATGCAACGTGCTTGAGATAAAATATCCCTAGGAGGGGAATTCTAGAGAAATACATGGTTAAACTTGACAGGAATCAGTTTCTGACCTAAGGGTGGTGAACTAGTACCACATGTTTGTTTTGACATGCCTTGTCTGAATTTGCATACACTTTAGATGACGGATGGAACAAACAGTCTCCATTTTGAAGAAGGCAGGGTAATAAGAAGAATTATTGTGTGTTCTGAACTTATTTCAGTGTATTTTCCCTATGTGAACCCTACTGTTATTTTTTTCCTAGTGTTGTTGTATCACTAATTTGTTATGTGTATGATTGTAATTAAATGAATATTATACTAGTTTTGTTTAATTTATACACGGACATTTGGATCCGATGTTGCTGTAATTCACGGTTTAGCTCAGATAGATAAACATTAAATGTAAATGTGGGATGGTCTTTAGCATCATTTAGATTTTTGCAGTCATATGTGACTAGTTATTTGTGGAACGATGATTCTTTCTAGAACATTGTTACCTTTTCTATTGTAATTTCAATTAGGGTTTTTTACCATTTTCCCCAGTTTTGCCCAACTTTTGTTTGTAATTAGAGCTGATCGCGAGGGTTTAATGTGATAGTTTATGGGTCATTCTTTTCTCTTTGTTTGTTTTTGATTACATAGCGGATTAGCCGATTTTATGCCCTCGGATCCTAGGCTAGGGGTTGGATATTATAAATAAACAATTCCAACGATCTTTTCGTAGCTTGTTTTTTTTTTTGGGGGGGGGGAGTGTATTACCAGGGTGTCTATGACTTTGCAAATCATGATGGGAACCTGATCCTTGGGACAGGGGAGTCTCACAGCCGGCGAGCCCATTTGGTTTGCACTCCAATCACCTTTGTCGGTATGTGTTCGGAGGAAGAGGTCATCTGGGAGGCCATATACGGTTGGTGGTGACCAGATGATCTCCTCAAACGGGCACATAACATAATATTAATCTATGGCATTACTTTACAATTTACAGTTATATTAGTGAGATATGCCGCACTTACTCTCTTTAAATATTGACCAGTGTTTTGCTTGCTGTGGAAGAGTACTCGGAGATCTCTGTTGCTCCTGTACTTCGCAGATTGACTTGAATCCTCCATATTTACACAAGTTGACACGATAAACTCTCCAGAGAGGAATTTCTGAAGACCTACTAGATTACTCTTCCATGTGAGATCTAAGGAGTAATCAAATAGATTGAAATCATCAGAACGAAATCCAAACAGTTAATATAAGTTTTGGTAGAATTGAAATATTATGAGTATTTATTATATTGTTATATTGTTGCACCTTATTAAATAATAGTGAAGAAAGTACATGTTATACAAGTTTCGACCATATTATGCCCTTCTTCAGTAACTGTCTGAAGTTAATTAAAACTAATGGAAATTTGATTCTAAAATTAATTAAAGCTAATAGAAATACGTGCAAAGATGGTTTGATGATAATTTTAAATAAAATAAAAACAGATCAGTTAACAAAGAGTTGTACCAGTTTTGGTCCCATTATAACCTTCCTCAGTGCAAATATTAATAAGAAATGGAGCATGAACTGTCATTTAACAAATTTACTACAACAGGAATTGTTATCAAAACTAATTCTAAAAATATCAATAGTCTAAAACTTAAATACATCACATTAAAATTTTGAAGTGACCGATCTGTTACAAAAATATATTGAATAAGAAAGATGTAAGTCTTGATACAATATCAGCTTGAAGTAGGAGAGTTCTAAAAAGTAAATTGAAATGAGAAACGAATACTAGAAACAGGAAGGAATCGGATATATAAACCGTAGAACACTTAAGTGGATTCAATACTGTATACTTCATGTGGAATGTTTTTAAAGTTAGGATTGAGTTAATAGATGGGTACAAATATGCGTAATAATGAAGTAACGTGTATGAAGATAAAAACAAACAACATAATATGTTGAAACAAATGTACTAGAATATTAATTCATGAAAGTAGAAGAATACTTAGTATAGAATATAATCATTGAAAATAACTAATCCACGGTATGATATAGATAGGGCAAGGAATGTTTGTGGTAACTGTGTTGCAAAGAAACTAAACATTGTAGTCAAAAGGGACGGCTTAGTAAGAACGTTTATTATAGACAGATATGTTCAGTATGTTGCTAGGAAACTAGAGTATAGAAATCTCCTATATAGAATACTAGCAGGTACCCGCGGCTTCGCTCGCGTCATAGTCATGTCATATTGTTATTCAATGAAATGCAGGTTTAGCCCCGTTAACACCCCTTTAGAACCTGAATATCCAAAAATCCCTCCTTAGACGTTTTCGACACACAACAAACATATCCCCAAAATATCATTCTTCTAACTTTAATAGTTTTGGCTGGTCGATGAGATTGAACATCCAAAAATCCTTCCTTAGTGGACGTTTTTCTTACAGAAGTTCACCTCTCCCCATAGGCCCCTCAAATTGGATTTATGAAAAAACAGTCGAACACCTATTTATTTTCATTATTTATTTTTTATTTATTAAGCTGATTGATTTCTCCAAGTTTCAAACTCCTCGCCTATGTCGTTTAAGAGGTACACGCTCCGTTAGGAATCTTTCAACCCCCAATTTCATAATATCCACCACATCGAAAAACCATTAGACATGTGTCAGCTTATTTTTAACGATTAGTATATATGCCAAGTATCACATCCCAAATGAAACCCCTCGTGAGATATTGTTATTCAATGAAATGCACGTTTACCCCCTTAACACATCTTTAGAATCTGAATGTCCAAACTCTTTACTTAGTGGACGTTTTGAACATACAACGAACATATCCCCAAAATTTCATGTTTCTAACTTCAATAATTTTGGCTGGGCGATGATGAGTGAGTGAGTCAGTCAGGACATTTTCTTTCATTTATTTTTGTGAATTTCACCCCTCCCCATGAACCCCTTAAATTGGATTTATGAAAAATATAACCGGCCGAGCACCTATTTAGTTATCTTAAGCTAACCGTGAACATTGTGAGGTTTGAAGCCATTTTTCAGTGTTGCCTAAGTAAACAAAAGTTTGGTGCTTTTCAGTTGGTCAACACGAATGTACCCAAATAGAGCTGGGTTATTCCATGATCCTGAAATAAATTACATAAGATTAATAAATACACTAGGATGACCAGTTTCGATCGTCAAGCGATCATCATCAGATCCATTACACTTAGGCTATAAATAAATAGCGGTGTTTATAGGTAACTGTTATTTGGATCAGGTGTACTATGTACATTTTTCTGCAATAAACCGAGGCCGATATGCGCGGCAGATTAAAGGTGCCGGGACGTCTTCAATAGACCGTGTACCGCTTAGTATAAATGTTTTTTTTGCCCATGCGTGGCGAAGATAGTTCCACGGTCTTTAGTAGTTGCAGACTCCTGCATTCAATAGCATACACTTTTATCTAGATTTGGCAAAGTCACACAAATATACATGGCACTGACCTCTGGAAGAACATAGGAACTAAAGGGGGAGGAAGGGGAAAACCAGTTCCACCCAGCGAACACTCGGGGTTAGTCGACTACAACTGGTGTCTATGGCAACACGCAACTGCTTCAAGTTCCAGTTAAAGAGACAACTCGATAAGTATAAGCTTGCATTATTTAAGTATAACAATAGTTGATTTTGTAAAACCATATAATCACCCCTAACAGACAAATTTCGGATTTCCATCACTATTTTAGAAGTTTACCTAACATTAGATATACCACATTTAACATACACCGACTGTTGCATTACCACACTGCAACTAAATAATTGTACAAATTGTATATATTTTTCACCTGTATTCTCAAACATAGATGTTATAGCCTAAGTGTAATGGATCTGATGATGATCGCTTGAAGATCGAAACAGGTCATCCTAGTGTATTTATTAATCTTATGTAATTTATTTCAGGATCAGGGTATAACCCAGCTCTATTTGGGTACATTCGTGTTGACCGACTGAAAAGCACCAAACTTTTGTTTTGTTTTGTTATCTTAAGCTGTTTTCCCCCTGAGTTTGATGAGTGAGTAAGAGAGTCAATCAGTTAGGACACTTTCTTTCCTGTTTTTCCCCAGAATTTCACCCCTCCCTATGGGCCCCTTAAATTGGATTTATGAAGAAACGGTCGAACACATATTTACTTATTTTTTAAGCTGCTTTTTTTCGCTGAATTTCAAACTTATCGCCTATGTCGAATAACGGATATATTCTCCGTTAAGAATCCTTCAACCCCAAATTTTCACCCCTTTCACATCATAATATACACCATATCGATAAACCCTTAGACATACAGTATGTCTGCTTATTTTTAATGATTAGTATATATGGCGAATATCACTTCCCCAAATGAAACAACTCGTGAGATATTGTTAATCAATGAAATGCAAGTTTAACCCCCTTAACACCCCTTCAGAACATGAATATCCAAAGATCCACCCTTAGTGGACTTTTTCGACATACAACGAACATATCCCCAAAATTTCAAGTTTCTAACTGCAATAGGTTTGCTGGGGGATAAGTGATATATCCAAAAATCCTTCCTTAGTGGAATTCTTTCCCCAGAATTTCACCCCTCCCCATGGGACCCTTACATTGGATTTATGAAGAAACGATCGAACACCTATTTACTACTTTTTCAAGCTGATCTTTCTCCCTGAGATTCATAATTTTTGTCTCTGTCTTTTAAGAGATACTTGCTCCATTAGGAATCCTTCAACCCCCACTTTTCACACATACACCTCATAATATACTCCACATCGAAAAACCCTCAGACTTGTGGCTTCTTATTCTTAATGATGAGTTTATATGCCGAGTATCCCATCCCCAAGGAAACCAATCGGGAGATATTGTTATTCGATTAAATGCAAGTCTAACCCCTTAACACCCTTTTAGAACCTGGATATCCAAAAATCCTTCCTTAGTGGACGTTTTCGACATACAATGAACATAACCCCAAAATTTCATGTTTTTAACTTCAATAATTTTGGCTGGGCGATGATGAGTGTGTGAGTAAGTCGGGACATTTTCTTCTATTCATTTTTCAGAATTTCGCCCCTCTCATGAACCCCTGAAATTGGATTTATGAAAAAAAAACGGTCGAACACCTATTTACATATTTTTGAGATGTTCTTCCCCCCTGAGTTTGATGAGTGAGTGAGTTAGGACACTTTCTTTCCTGTTTTTTCCCCCAGAATTTCACCCCTCTCCAAGGGCGCCTTAAATTGGATTTATGAAAGAACGGTCGAACACCTATTTACTTATAGTTTAAGCTGTTGTTTTTTTTTTTTTTTGCTGATTTTCAAACTTCTCGCCTATGTCGTTTAAGAGATACACGCTTCGTTAAGAATCCCTCAACCCCCAATTTTCACCCCTTTCATAATATACACCACATCGATAAACCGTTAGACATATGTCTGATTATTTTAAATGATTAGTTTATTACCGAATATTACATCCCCAAAGAAACAACTCATGAGATATCGTTATTCAATGAAATGCACGTTTACCCCCCCTTAACACCTCGTTAAGACCCGAATAAACAAAAATCCTTCGTTAGTTGACGTTTTCGACATACAGCGAACATATTCCCAAAATTTCATGTTTCCAACTTTAATAGATTTCGCTGGGCGTGATGAGTGAGTGAGTCAGTAAGGACATTATCATTCAATTATTTTTACCAGAATTTCACCCCTCCCCATGGGCCTCTTAAATTAGATTTATGAAAAAACGCTTAAACCCCTATTAACTTATTTCATGTCTATTTTCAATTATGAAAAAATAGGCTTATGAGATCACCTTTTGTAAGTGTGTGTGTGTGTGTGTGTGCGTGTGTGTGTGTGTGTGTCCCTAATCAATCCTAAACGGATGGAGCGATTTCAATGAAACTCGGTAAGTTCATAGCTCTATTCCGGACGACCCCCGAACGTGCCCTTCAAATTTTGTTACGTCTCACCAATCCAACATGGCGGCTGTGCGAAATATTTCAACAGCATTCAATATCTGCGAAACTGTTCCCGATATCACCCTGGAATTTTTTACAGTGATAAAGGGAACTACTAGAAGTTCACCTATGTGATTTTTGAAAAACTGAAAACTACAAAACCAACATGGCGGCCACGCGAATTTGCGACTTTAAAATAGACGTTTCTCGTGATTTAACCTACGAAACGCAATAAAACTTGGTATAGTATATGTTTATAGACATTGTAATGCACCGACATCTAACTTGGTTCAATTGATAACACAACCACAAGATGGCGGATGTGCGAAATATTTCACCGGCATTCTATAACTTATCTCTGAAACTATTATAGTATCACCCTGAAATCTTGTACGGAGATCAAGGGCACTACTGGAAGTTCATCTATAAGACTTTCAAAAACCGGTTAACTACAAAACGAACATGGCAGACAATCGAATTTGAAAATTTTTAATAGACCTTTCTCGCGATTTAATGTTCCAAACGCAATGAAATCTCGTACAGGAAATGTTTATACACATGGTAATGCACTGGTATCTAATTTAGTTCAATAGTTTACATAACCTCAAGATGGCGGCTTTGCGAATTTTAAAATTAAGTTTTTATTTCTTGTGTCGTAATCATGCGATAGAAGTGAAAGTTTGAATAATGAACTTATGCAATAATTTTCCTTTAATGCTACATGACTCTATGGCCTATACATTTAACAATCCAACATGGCGACCATCCGAAATATTTAGACGGCTCTGAATATCTACGAATATATTATAGCAACACACTGATTTTTTTATGTTCATAGGGGCTATGAGCTTAAGTTCACCTATAGGACTTTAAATAACCTGTGGATCACGAATCCAACATGGCGGTGACGCGAAGTATAAATATTCACATGGACGTTTCTCGCAATTTAACCATCCGAGTTCAGTGAAACTTGGTACAGTAAATCCCTATACGAATGTTAATCTACTGGCATCTAATTTATTTATCAATTGTTTCCATAACCACAAGATGGCAGCTGTGCGAAATTTAACATCTCCTTGTTACATCTTGTGTCCTAATCATGCGATTGAAATTTTAATGCTACACGTACACAATAATCTTCATGTAACAGTACATAACTCTAGGAATTGAACACAGAAAAACGTAAAGCACACGATTCTTATATGAAGACCGGGAAATACAAATACTTTTTATAATTATCTTAGGAGACGGAAAAAGAACAGAGATGACATTAAGTCTCTGAGGGACTCAGAAGGAAATCATCTCACAGGAAACCCACAAAAACTGAAGTGCTTAATGAGTGGCATTGTAGCGTTTTACTGCGAAAGCTAGCATGTCCGTTCCTTCAAAATTAAAGGAAAATACATTTAAACCATTCACTATTCATAACAGGGAGGTGAGAAAAAACCTGAAGAAAATCAAAAAATTCAAGTCAGTAGGACTCGATGAGGTGTCTGGCGACATTCTCAAGATAGGCGGAGAACAAATAATTCCCTTCCTTAGGGTATTGTTCACAGTCTCTCTGAACAATAGGTCTCTCCCGTCGGACTGGAAGAAAGCTATTGTAGTTCCAATTTATAAAGGAGGGGACAGAACCATGCCGGGTAACTATAGACCAGTGAGTCTGACAGCAGTAGTTTGTAAACAAATGGAACAAATAATTGCAGATTATATAAGGGAATTTTGCGAGAAAAATAACTGGTTGTATGATAGACAGCACGGATTCAGGAAAGGATATTCATGTGAATCACAGGTGGTGGGTTTTTGTCAAGATATAGCAGAAGTCATGGACACGGGAGGCCAGGTGGACAGTGTAATCATTGACTTAGCTAAGGCTTTTGACATGGTTCCACATGACCTCCTGTTACAATAGCTTGCAAATTTGGGTCTTGATGAAAGAGTGGTATTCTGGATCCGGGTGTAAGGGGTAGGCTTTCTACTCAAATGTCAACCTCACCTGCACGTGGTGCACCCTGCTTTAGACTAACGAGGCTCTGACGACCGAGTGACTCCCGGGATAAGGAGTCCCCCACTACCATGCCACCGGCTCCCCAGGGAGGCGAATGAGCTGGTAGTGGTTAGGGCACTCTCTTGCCCTTGGGACAGGAAACTTTCCCTAAAGGCGGATGAACCACCTGTGGTCAACGGCATAGAAAGTCCTCAACGGCGGACCAGGCATAAGGGCAATGAGTCCCTCCTTGGCTGGAATGGCGGATGAAGGCTGCAGTGACTAGGATTTATTCAATCGTCTTGCATTTGCTTGCCATTGAACATCTTTCCTAAGTCATCAAGTAATGTGCGTTTGTTGATGTGCAGCAACATTCTCACGTAAAAAGATTTCACGCACAGCAGTCTTCCAACAACATTGACTTTCTTCAAAGTCCTGCGGCGATCAAGAAGTTGCGACGGGGACAGGATTGTGATGTCTGGGAGCCTCTAGTGATAACTTGGCACGTAGGTGGTAGATGTGTGATCGGTCGTCTTGCTTAGGGTTGTGGCTGTAGAGCAATTCGGCCGCTGCAACTACGACTGAGCAGTCCTATTTAGGGTCCACTCTGCTCACCCCACATGGGGAAGGGGCTAGAAAAGGTGCCCTAAACATAGTCAGCCACTTATACTACCGATTGGATAGCCGCGTCCAAAGGTGTCACCTCCATGCGGTCGAAAATGTATAAGTAACAAATTTTATTTTGCAACCTGGAATGTAAGAACACTCACTGATGACCCCGCAAATGAGAGACCTGAAAGGAGAACAGCTATTGTGGGTAGAGAGCTACGGAGATATGACATTGACATAGCAGCACTTCAGGAGACCCGTCTTGCTGAGGAAGGTCAGTTGAATGAGCAAGGTGCAGGGTACAGCTTCTTTTGGAAGGGTAAACGTGAGGACGAACACAGAATACATGGAGTTGGCTTTGCCATTAAGAGCAAGCTTCTCAAGGATCTGTCAGAGCTTCCAACTGGGTATAATGAACGCCTCATGACACTAAGACTTCGGTTATATAACAACCAGCATGCCACGGTGATCAGCGCATACGCCCCCACACTAGATGCTGATGATGACATTAAGGAAAGGTTCTATTCAGATCTGGATACCGTCCTATCAAACATCAACCGTGAAGATAGGATCATCTTACTCGGAGATTTTAACGCTAGAGTGGGCAGGGACTACAATGTTTGGAATGGTGTCATTGGTAAGGAGGGAGTTGGTAGTGAAAACTCCAATGGTATCAGACTGCTCTCCAAATGCACTGAACATGAATTGGTAATCACCAATACTATCTTTCGCCAAAAGAATCGCTTTAAAACATCATGGCAGCACCCTAGATCGAAGCACTGGCATCTTATTGACTATGTGATTGTACGCAAGAAAGATTTACGAGATGTTCTTATCACCAAAGCAATGACAGGAGCCGATGACTGTTGGACAGATCACCGGCTTATCAGATCAGTTATGCGTATACCATTGTCCACACAGAGGAGGAAGCAACAGAAGAGCTGTAGGCATGTTTTTGATACCGAGAAGTTTGGTAAGTCAGAGCATATCTCCCAATATAAAGAGTTGCTTAGCCAGACACTGCCACAGGAATACCATCCAGATGTAACACTGCACTGGGAGGGTCTGAAGACCGCTATTCAGAATGCTTGCAAGGAAACGCTGGGATATAAGACCAGGAAACATCAAGACTGGTTTGATGAAAATGATGAAGAAATAGAAGCATTAATCTCAGAAAAGAGAAAAGCCTTGCAAACTTGGAGAAAAGATATGAACTCCCGTACTAAGAAAGAAGCATTTTGTCTTGCGAAGGCAAATGTCCAAAGAGGAACTCGTGCTCTCAAAAATGCATGGTGGACATCCAAAGCTAAAGAGCTGCAATATCTAGCAGACAAAGATTCGCGACAGTTCTTCCAAGCCACAAAAGCGATTTATGGCCCCTCCACGTTTGGTAGAAATCCACTTTGGTCCAGTGACAAAAGTACACTTCTAAAAGATCAATACTCCATCATGAATAGGTGGAAGGAGCATTTTGAAGACCTCTTGAACCAGGACTCAGTTATTGATGAGCAGGTGTATGATATATTAGAACAAGCACCCATCAAAGAAGAACTCGGTACCCTGCCAACACTAGATGAGGTTCAGTGTGCTATTAATCAAGCAAAGCGACACAAAGCTACTGGATGTGATGGAATACCAGCGGAAGCTCTCAAAGAAGGAGGTGAGGAACTCATAAGCCACATACATGATCTTATCATTAAAATTTGGAGAACTGAAAAAATGCCTGCTGATTTCAGAGATAGTCTGATAGTTCCCATATTTAAGAAAGGTGATCGTGCAGACTGCAACAACTATCGTGGTATATCTTTGTTATCATGCCTTGGAAAGCTTATTGCTCGTATTTTGGCGAATCGTATTCTATCCCTGGTGGAGAAAATACTCCCAGAGAGCCAATGTGGTTTCAGGCCTTCTAGAGGAACTGCAGATATGATATTCACTGTTCGTCAGCTTCAGGAGAAATGTAGAGAGCAAAATAGACCTCTTTATATTGCCTTTATAGACCTCAGTAAGGCATTTGACTCGGTAAACCGTGAAGCCTTGTGGAAGATTTTATCATTGTATGGTTTTCCACTGAAATTTATTACCATCTTAAGACTACTCCACAATGATATGAAGGCAAATGTCATTGGTAACGACTCGATTGGAGAACCATTTCATATTAATACCGGCGTTAAACAAGGCTGTGTGATTGCCCCTACATTGTTTTCTCTGTACGTTGCCACTGTCATGCAGTTAGTCAAAGATGATCTTCCTACAGGCATATAGATAACTTACAGGATGGATGGGAAGATCTTTAATTTGAGCCGTCTAAAGGCAAGGACTCGAACATCTCCTGCTGCATTGGTTGAGTTACAGTACGCTGATGATAATGCAGTAGTAGCTCAATCAGAGGACGAACTTAGGAAAATCCTGAATGCTTTTTCTTCAGCCTACAAAAAGATTGGGCTGAAACTTAACACCAGTAAAACCCAAGTCCTCTACCAACCAGCCCCTGGACAAGGACAAAGAAACATCAATGTCACCATCGACGGAGCGAAGCTTCAAGAAGTTAACGCCTTTTCTTATCTTGGCAGCACCCTGTCATCAAGTGCAAATATAGATTCCGAAATCCAACACAGGATTAACCGTGCTGGGGCATCCTTTGCAAGATTGAGGTCTAGAGTTTTTGACAACCATGATATCAATGCTGCAACGAAGATCCTTGTGTACAACTCGGTTGTAGTTCCCACCTTACTTTACGGATCTGAATCCTGGACATGCTACAGACGTCATTTTAAAAAGCTGGAGCAATATCACCAGCGTTGTTTGAGGAGAATTCTTCGTGTCACATGGCAAGACAAACGCACAAACACCAGCATTCTCGAAGAAGCACAGACTACCAGTGTTGAAGCCATGCTTTTAAAACGTCAGCTGCGATGGACAGGACACGTAATCCGCATGCCCAATAATCGCATTCCCAAGCAAGTGTTTTGCTCTGAACTAACTGAGGGCAAGCGCTGTGTGGGAGGTCCGAGGAAGCGATTCAAAGACGTACTAAAGGCTAATATGCAAATGTGCCATATTAATATCAACAACTGGGAGACCTTAGCTCTTGATCGCTCATCCTGGAGATCAATTGTTCATCGTGGTGCGATACTTTTTGAAGAAAACCGCCGACGTATGATAGAAGATCGGAGGCAACGCAGAAAGAACAGAGTGTTCATTAGAAGACAGGGAATGAATGCGGATGTCTCACCTGACCCTGATACTACCTGTCATCACTGCGGGAAACTGTGTCTCTCCCGCATTGGGCTTTTTAGTCACCTCCGGACTCATCGATGAAGAGTCATTCAGTATTGGAAGGCCAACCTACTCGAGACGAGTGTTTGCTATCATTCTGGATCCGGGACTTTCTCCAAAACAGAACCCAAACAGTCAAAGTTGGGGGAGTATTTTCGAAAGAGACAAAAGTCACCTCTGGAATTCCACAAGGAAGTGTAGTTGGGCCATTGTTGTTTCTTCTATATATAAACGACCTGGCAGAATATGTTAAATCGGACGTCAGACTATTCGCTGACGACTGTGTAATATATAGAAAAATCGAATATCAAGTTGACACTGCGCTCCTCCAACAAGACTTGGAACGTATAGAATGCTGGGTTATCCGAAATAACATGAGGATAAATGCAGAAAAAAGTAAATGCCTGTCTTTTACTAACAGCAGAAAAGGGACAATAGCTGATTATAAATTAGGAAACAAAATTATTCCTCGAGTGGAGTCATGCAGCTATCTCGGGATTGCCATAAATAAAAGGTTACACTGGGGTCAGCACGTTGAGAGCGTTGCTAATAAGGCACAAAAGTCATTATACTTTGTTATGAGAAACATGAAGGGTAGCAGTATTCAGGCCAAAGAATTGCCTTACAAATGTCTAGTGAGAACAATTTTGGAATACGCCACGAGTGTGTGGGAGCCCTACCAATCAACTCTAACGAACAAATTGGAGATGGTGCAAAGGAAAGCTGCAAGATTCGTCAACAACAAAAAAAGTCAACCCCTGGCACTATCCAGCCCATGACGGGCTAAGGCCGACCAAGCGACCGCTGCCCAGCCATTTGGCCTGCAGATATTGGGGTGACGCGTGATCAGCGCGTCGGGTCCCCTCGGCCGTTAATCTTGGTATTCGTGATCGGGGCGCTGTCTCACTGTCAGACAGCTACTCAATTGTCCTCACGAGGCTGAGTGCACCCCGTTCCAACCCTCACGTCAGTTTTAAAATCCCTGACGGAGCCGGGGATCGAACCCGGGGCCTCCGGGCGAGAGGCAGGCACGCTACCCCAACACCACGGGGCCGGCTGCAAGATTCGTACTTGTCAAATTCTCCCAAACTGATAGTGTCTCTGACATGTTAAAGTCATTGGGTTGGGAATCCCTACCCAGCAGAAGACATAAAAGAAGACTCCAGAATATGTACAAAGCATTCACAGGGGAGCCGGCCTGGAATGAGTTGCAAAACAGAATGCATGATCCATATTATATGGGTAGGAGAGATCACGAATAAATAAATTAGGCCCATCATTCAAAAAACAAACTTAGCTAAGTATTCTTTTATAAACAGGGGTATTCAAACATGGAATGAGTTACCTGAAGAAGTCTTAGAACCTTTTCCTAACAGTTTAAAAGCTTTCAAGAAGAAATTAAATGTTGCATTCAGGGAACCCAGAGACATTATGGAGAGAAATTGAGTTACAAGCAACATGTAAATATCTTGTTACCACCAGGTTACGCCTTACTGTAACAGTACCTATTAATAAATAAATAAATATAAAATTCAACATGGCGAACATACGAAATATTTAGTCCGTTCTCAATATCTGCAATTTTGTATGTAGATAGAGGCAATTAACATAAGTAGGATATATGAAAATAGGCTGTATAGTTCTTCACGGAACTACTTGTTTAAGCTGTATTTTTACCCTGAGTTTGATGAGTGAGTGAGTTAGTCAGTCAGTTAGGACACTTTCTCTCCTTTCCCCCCAGAATTTCACCCCACCCCATTGGCCCCTTAAATTGAATTTTTGAAAAAAAAATCGGTCGAACACCGATTTACTTATTTTTTAAGCTGATTTTTTTCCGCTGAGTTTCAAATTTCTCGCCTATGTCGTTGAATAGATGCACGCTCCCTTAGGAATCCTTCAATCCCCAACTTTCACCCCTTTAACCTCATAATATACACCACATCGAAAAACCCTCAGACACGTGTCTTCTCACTTTTTAATGATGAGTTTATATGCCGTGTATCACATCTCCCAATGAAACCAATCGGGTGATATTGTTATGCAATGAAATGCAGGTTTAACCCCCTTAAGATCCCTTTAAACCTGAATATCCGAAAATCCTCCCTTAGTAGACGGTTTTGACATATTATGAACATATCTCCAAACTGTCATGTTTCTAACTTCAATAATTTTGGTTGGGCGATGTTGAGTGAGTGAGTGAGTGAGTCAGGACAGTTTCTTTCAATTTTCTTTTTTCAGAATTTCACCCCTCCCCAAGGGCCCCTTAAATTTGATTTATGAAAAAAAAAAAACTGTCGAACTTCTATTAAATTATTTTAAAGCAGTTTTTCCCCCCTGAGTTTGATGAATGAGTCAGTCAATCAGTTAGGACACTTTCTTTCCTGTTTTTCCCCCAGAATTTCACCCCTCCCCATGGGCCCCTTCAATTGGATTTATGAAAAAACGGTCAAACACCTATTTACTTATTTATATGCTGATTTTTTTCCGTTGCGTTTCAAACTCCTCGCCTATGTCGTTTAAGAGATACATGCTCCGTTAGGAATCCTTCAACGCCCACTTTTCACCCCTTTCACCTCATAATATACCCCACATTGAAAAACCCTCAGACATGTGTATTCTTATTTGTAATGATGAGTTTATATGCCGAGTATCACATTCCCCAATGAAACCAATCGGGAGATATTGCTATTCAATGAAATGCAGTTCTACCCCCGTAACACCTCTTTAGAACCTCAATATCCAGAAATCCTTTCTTAGTGGGCATTTGCGGCCCTTGAGGAAGCTGCATACCAAGTTTCATTTCAATCCGTTCGGTGGTTTCTGAGACTTCGTGATGAATGAATGATTGAGTGAGTGAGTGGTATTTGACAGATGTATAGTAGATGGAAAATAATGAGACTTGTCAAAAGTGCAGTAATTATGTTGGCGTTACTATGTTAATTCAATTCATCTCCAACTTTTTTTATTGAATAAACATATTATATTGTTTTTTTTCTCTTCATACAAGTTACTTCATTATTACGCACATTCGTACTGTACCCGAACTACTGGAGATTGCCAAAATCCGAAGAAAAAAATAAAACCCGGGATCGTAGCAACTTGTGGTACCCGGCTAAAGATCACGAAGAACTAATGACAAAAACATCAGGAAGGGTATAGTTATCCTACATTGTGCTACAGGACGAACTACAGATTCGATAAGGACATCACGGGAAATTGGAGAGTGACAAACCCTTCTAACACTCGAGGATTGGGTTAATGGTGGCCCCGAGAGTTCTATCTCCACTGTAGCACAATATACCCCAAATAATTGCAAATTAAAATAATCTTATTTAGATAAAACACCAGCAACACGCAAATGCGTGCCTGTATAAAATGTATTTACTCAAACTGGACAACTACAAAATAAATAATACCTAACTACTGCTTGTATTCGCTTAGTAAAAATCAAATTCAAACTAGATTCCCGATTAGAGCAATAATCATTAACTTGAATCAGTAAATTAGGCTTCAATTGGCCTATACACTAATTTTAAGGAGTAAAAGAAAAATATTTAAATGTTAACTAGCTCAAAATAAAATTAAACTAGCGATGGTCTGTCGCTATTACAAAACATCTTGAACTCTATACAAGACTCCGTAAGTCCTTCCAACCCTATTTCAAAATATTAAAAAAATTAAACTAATACCAAAATTAATAATAATAATTATAATTTGCAAAAATATTAACTCTGTGTTCACATTCATCTCCGCTATTTATTTTACAATTATAAATCATTGGAATCAAGCTTTAAATCAAGCTTTGAATCAAGCCTTGAATCAAACCACCAAACTTTTGTCAATATCATTATCATACCTATAAATGAGCTTTAATAATCCGTGCATTAAAGCCTAGATTATATTTAAATCCGCACCATAATTTACTGTTTTCCTTTTGCAACTAGAAATTCTCACATAAATGAATGTATCTCTGCTTGATACAATTATGAAATTGTCTTAGCTTCGAGCACGACCTTCGAACAGGAATCAGTAAAATGAGAATCTGAGCAGTATCATATCTCCGAAGACAGCACCTTAACGCGGTAGCCACCCCAAACTATCACTACAAAATTGAAGATCGATTCTTCAAATATACAAATATATCACCAAACATTATAAATTCACATCGACGACAAAAATAGCACTATATCAACCTCAAAATACGAGTATAACACAACCCGTGGAACAATGCCAAACAAGCACATTGCCACGCCCCACAACAGCAACGAATGCAAAACCCATCTGGACTATTATAATACAGCCTACCATTAATCTGCTCACGATTTAACTTACAATCCAGCTTCAAAACACTATAAACATCAACAATGATCCACTGCTCACGTTCAGAAAAAATAATTATTCTCAAATATAACTCGCTTCACTGTTCACTTCACGATGCTCTCTAAATAATTCACTATATTGCAATTGGTTTTGTATTTAACAGTATTAGCTCTATCATTAATGGATCTATGATGTCATTGGTGCATTTTGACTTAATTCTCCAAACTCAATTTTTTGCCGAATATTATATTTCAACTCGCTCACAAATGTTTAATTACCATGAATAAATTATCCACATTCTATTATATATCTCCACTGCGATTTATAACAAATATTTCTTGACACTAAATTTTACATAATGTTCCACCTGAACATATTTTCCAAAAATCTGACACCCGCTTGAAGTCTCGTCAGCTTTCAAAACTCAGAACAGCTAACCGATCACAAATGATCGTCACCCATAAAGCTGATGAAAATTCAACAAAATTAATTTAAACAGCAAGTTATAAAAATTACGGAAATTCCAAATATTCCAACATCAAAAATATTCGAAATATCACCATAATAATTCTAAATTCCAAAAATTCATTTAAGTATAATCACCACTTGAAATATGAAAAATATTAAGAAGTTAAATTCCAATCCAAATTGAAATTCCAAATATAAATATTGAAGTATAATATTAAGTAACATCAAAAAGGACGAAAATAATTAACTGATTCCCAAATAACATATTTAAATCCTACAGCCAGATATTGAAACTGTTACTTCAGATATTTTCAAAGCATGCTTACATTCAAATAATATGTAAATGGATTCGTTGTACCTCTTGATGAACGGCTGCCGTCAAACTGAGATCCAGATTCCTTTCTGAGGAATACAGAAATAATGTTGGGATCGCACCATTCCTCCATATTCCCAGATCGACGTCCTCGCACCAAAGAACTCCCCAGACATCGACGTGTAGAACAGGAAAATTGTTCCATATTGAACCACGTTCCCGAACACCACCACCTCCTTTCGTCTGCATTCCTGGGTTCGATTCCACTGCCTGACCTTCCTTCTTCTCAGGCAGGAACTCCAGACAACTTCGTGTAATAATCAAATCGCCGAAATCCAACGTATTAAATTGTAGTATGCATTTGCGTCTTATCTGCTGTGTTCTAAACATGGCCACGATTTTCATGCTCCTTCCCGTGTCCAGTTAAGTTACATCAAATGCCGTCTGCATCTTGCATGTCACATCCCCTCAGTGAATTTAGATATCCGTTAAATCCATTCCAACATAGTTCCGCAGCATCTTTCCCACTTCCAGTTTCTTAATGTTCATTATAACAGCACTGAATATAGGCATCGTGGTTAATTTGACGATATCTCCTCACGAGTTTGGTTATTCATTCATGTCATTCCATTTCCATAGTCCACTGACTGATATCTCGTTCCCCATGTGCACGATAAAATGTCTGAACAACCGCTGACACGTTCATTTTCCGAAAATGAACAATTTCTAGTGTAAATTCCATTATCACAGTTCACATTTATCCAGAGTATTTACTGGCACAATATCCATTAAAACTCTTTAAAATACTTACATTCCGAGGGATACTACACTTCTCGTACATGTCCACGAATTAGCTTGTTCACAGAAACACTCCCGCACGATAAAAGTTCAATCCCGACATCACTACATTCGTCTCCGCTTTACCGATACAATCTTCCGGCTGTCAGTAAGCGAACTGCCTTGGAATCAGCATGCACGAGAAGAGAAACACTTGAGAATTACATATCACTCCGCGGCAAACGTCACAGATACTTCGACTCGCTTCTATTTCTTCCCCTCCTTTCCAAGTCCGAAAATGGCGACTTTCTCCACAGGGTGCGTGTTCTTCCAAATATTTAATTGACTGTCTCAATATCGAATTCCGAATACATAATGTTGTCCCAATAATTTTCATTATGGCATTTCCCATCGTTCCACTGCACAAACTTCCTTTTAAGGTGCTTGTTATTAAAACATGAGTAATTTCCTTTTTACTGGTCTGCCTGTCATGGTACATCCATTGTCTCGCGTCATAGTTGTGCGGGTTGCCGTCTGCACATTGTTCCATACCATATGTATTACGAAGCCTCGCTTCTATTGGGTCTTCATCCCTGAATCATCTGACCTTGACCGGCACTTCATGCTCTCAGAATACCTTGATCTTCCTTCCAATTCAATATTTAAATATCGAAAATTGACATACAGTCCTCCTTCTTCAATCTGTCAGACATGCACATTATACAACAATAAAAAGATACGAGCCTTACAGTAGTGGCATATGAAAGGAAAGGAAGGAAGATTGTAGTTTTACGTGACCGTGAATTTTGTGATTATGAGCCACGGGGCCTCCTTTTTACGTGGAATCCGAACCACAGGACATGGCATTTCACTTCGAAAATCTCACATGCATTGACCGGGAATCGAACCCGGGCCGCCTTGGTGAGAGGCATACAGCTAGACCGCTGAGCCACCACGCCCCCCAGTGGCATATGATGTGTAACATCTAACATGTTATCCCTACTGTGAACTTGAGATGAAATGTATGTGAAGTCATCTGACATGTTATCCTACTCGTATACTACACAGCTTGGACATTCTTAAAATGTTAATTTACGCTCCGTTTTCATACTAGTACTATGATGAATGTATAGATTGAATTGGAGATGTGCTACTGTCACACTTGTTTGAAGAAACATCACATATTATACTGTCAATTAAGGGGAGAAATGAAATCATATCTATAGACTACTATAAATAACGTTCAATAAAATCAAATATCCCAACTCCTGCTTGGTGCAAACTATTGTAATAAAAATTAGATAAATCGTAATTTCATGTAGGTTCTGTTAAAATGACGAATAATGTTATGATAGAGATCGTTTAATTCGATAATCCGGAAGCAAAAATAATTTCTGGGACTGGGGTTTGAACTTGCGACCTCATGCATCGCAGACTAAGATGCTATCCACGCAGCCATTACAACCACAGAAATTTAGATTACAAGACAGTTACTCATTTTCACGTGCCGGTAATACACCAGAGTTCGCATGAGTGTTTACCGTTCAGTATGGAAGTGTTGAGCAAAGTTACTCCAGGAGTGGATGCCCATCACTTTTATCCAGAGATTGAAAAAGAGACTCTTAATAAATCATAATTGTTTTCAGCAAATAAGATATAATGAATATTTTACACCAAAAAACGACAACTTGATGATGATCTATTCTAGAAATATCTGTAATGGCACCTCCAAACCTTGAAGTAATCCGTATGTGATATACATTCCCCATGGTGCCACTGGCAGCTGGATCGCATCCCTCCTGGCAGTGCGTCTTACACACTTCCGTCCCATTCTCCAAAATCACTCCCACAAAAATATCCAGCAAACAAGTGGAAAGATGCTACACATCAAAAGTTCGGGTACAGTACCCATCTATTAACTCAATCCTAACTTAACAAATTCCACATACTGTATACAGTATTAAATCAACGTAAGTGTTCTATGGTTTATATATCCGTTTACTTTCTGAGTTTCTAGTATTCGTTTCTCATTTCTATTTTCTTTTTAGAACTCTCCTATTTCAAGCTGGTTTTGTATCAAGTCTTACATCTTTCTTATTTAATAAATTTTGTACCAGATCTGGTTTAAAAAAAATTCAATGTGTTGTTTTTAACCTTTAGACGATTAATATTTTAGCCTACTTTTCGTATTTTGTAAAAATGAGGAAAAATAGACTTATGAGATCGATCCGAAAAAAATGTGTGTCTGTCTGTGTGTCTGTCTGTCCTTCTGTCTGTCTGTCTGTCTGGCTCTGTGTGTGACACCTCCCCCTATCAACTCCTAAACGGCAGTAGCAATCGAACCCAAATTTGGTATGAGTAAAGATCTCTATCTGAATATCCCAATGCCGTACTTTAAAATTATGTCAGTGCTACCAACTGCTGAAAAATCGCAATTGAATTTTCAGCTCCATGTAGTATATCTTGGAAGGTATACATGGAAGGTGTTCCAAAATTGGCACACATGTAGATAATACTATTTTAGTTTAATTTCCTGGAGGCCATACGTGACAGTGTTGCCAAAATAATTGTAAACCTTCTGATAGGTCCAATATTTAAATGCATAGAACTTCTAAACTATCATTTGGATTGCAACCAAATTTCGTATGCACTATGTGTAGATAGACAGATATGACTGAGCGTAATCGTAAGAGCCACCTGGGCTGCCAACTGTTAATAAATGCACTCTCTATTATTTTTATCCAAATACCAATATGTCAGAAAGTATGCAAGCCGACAGCTTTTAACTATGCACACGTATAGTACCTGCCATTCTAGAATTGTTTCGAGTAACTAATGGACCTCAGTACTACCAACATGATTCCAAGCCTGTTGATATGACCAATTGTCAATACATGTAACTTCTATACTATCAATTGGATTTCAACCAAATTTCGTATGTGATATGTGTACTATAACAGATATGACTATGCGTATTCTTAAGAGCAACCGGGGCTGCCACCTGTTAATACATGCTGTCTCTATTTGTTTAGCCTAATATCAACATATCAGAAAGTATTCAAGCCAACAAATGTAAACTTTGCACACGTATAGTACCTTACATTCTAGATTAATTTGGAGTAAGTGCTTCCTACATGATTCTAAGCCTGTTGATTGGTCCAATTTTAAAATACATGTAACTTCTATGCAAATAAATGGATTTCATCCAAAATTGGCACAACAATAGATCATAATAGTTCAGATTATTTCTGACCAACACATACATGACATTGTTGCCAACAGGATTTTACGTGCGCTGAAAGGTCCAATGTCTAACTACATGCAGCGTCCATGCTATCCATTGGACTTCAACCAAATTTTGTATTCTGTAACTTAATAGATGGAACTAAGAATATATTCAGACACCAGGGCTGCCAACTGTAGTGCTCTATTGGGCTAAGCCAGTTATATTTCGAACTAATTATAAATTTTGATATTACCAACCCAATTTCGTCATTATTATAATTAGGTCCATATAGATTAATCATTGGAATGAATCTTTCATTTCGAGAAGTAGGCTCTTTAGTTCGTCACGGAACTTCTTGTTAGAATTATTTTTGGTGACAACTTCTGTTGTGGTAAATTTGTTAAATGTAAGTCCTTGCACATTTTCTTATTATAATTAGCGCTGAGGATGGTCACAATGTGACCGAAACTGGTGCAACATTAAAAGTTTTTTTTTTGTCGTGTGGCCTCATGAGAGGCCGAGTGCAGGTCTTTCTATTCGACGCCCGTGGGCGACCTGCGCGTCGGGATGAGAGATGGAATGGATGAAGATGAATGAAAGTGGGCAAGGATGTGGAAGGAATCAGCCGTGGCCTATCAGAAGGTACCGTCCCAGCATTTGCCTGGTGTTGAAAATGGGAAACCACGGAAAACCATTTCAAGGACAGCCGACGGTGGGGCTCGAACCCACGCGTCTACCGAGTCAGCAGAGAGCTCCTAACGCTGCGCTTTAGCCAGCTGAGCCACTACTGTCGGTAACATTAAAAGTACATCGTATATTGACATATTATATTATATTTTGTAAATAAAGAACTGGGCAAATACGGTCATTTTAATGTCGTTTCATAATTCTATATTTTAATATTATTCACCAATTTTTGTGGTTTCTTACGCAGTAAATATTCTATAATTTTTGAACCTCACACTCAATCTAAATAACGCGTTAATAAACCGTAAAATTCTCCAAGAAATCACATTATACCTCACTCATCACGGTGCGACGTCTATACATTAAGTAGTGGGTGGCGATAACTTTATACCTTTACAAGAGGCCCTGATTTTCATTCCATCACTGAGATGACTGAAAATAATTGAAACTACTCCTTTACCACAACCCCATCAGTTTCAAACTTTGTTCAAGAAAGCCCTAGCCCTCTTGCTAAAACTTCCCAATGCCCAAATTTCCGATGGTTCCTTTAATGAAGCTAATTGTTTTCTATTTCAACTCCGCAATTTCACACCCGTGGTGCAATTAAAATACCCCCAACAAGTCCTGGAAGCATATCTGGGGCAATGTGTGCAACAAATATCTTCCCTTAGAATGGAGACTGTCTGCATCAATGAAATCATCCCCACTGATGACAAAATGAAGCGGACGAATAAGTAGTTGATGATGCCTGTCCTGTGTGCAACAGAACTGACACCCTAATTCACCGTATCACTACATGTGGGAGTGGGTACGTCGTGAGGCGATGGATGATGCACAGCATAAACAGCATAAAAGGGCTAACATATAACTGCAACGGGGAGGACAAGATCTTGAACTTCGAAATACGGGATGTACTTGGTGAGCCGCAAACAAATGCCATCATATGGCTAGCAGCGGGAGCCATCCACTACAACCTTACTGGATACCGAACACCCCTGGTGACTACTCTACGTGGTTTTCTGGATCACCTCCGGAAAGAACGATGGAAACTCGTACAGCGGAAATGTATCGACAGTGATTCTTGGCAACTTTTTATATAAATTCTAATAATACCTCTGGTCATCATTGTAATATTATGATTCTTGGAGCTTTATTTTTGTTTTTGTTGCGTTTCTTTTCATATCAAAGACTGCAGTGAACTTTGAACATTACATTGAGGAGGGAATTGTATTCAGTGATCAGTATTTGTATCTGCCTTCGTAAAAAAACCGATGACATTACGAGTGTTGCATGAACCAGACTGAATGCACATTTTACTTTGATCCTTCCTCTAGGGCCAACCTAACATCCACACCCAACAGGGAGGACGGGATCTTGAACTTCGGAATACCACATGTACTTGGTGAACCGCACACGAATGCCATCTTATGGCTAGCAGCACGAGCCTTCCACTACAACCTTACTGCCTTCATAATTTCGGACCACATTTTAACCCGTTCCCCTTGATGATTTTTTGTCCTTATCCTTCAACCCTCTTTGAAAGGCGTTCACGAAAAAATTTCCATTAAGTTGTTGTTGTTAATTCTTTTTAGAGGCTTGGGACATCTTGGTCATCAGCACTTCATATTTGGGTGTGTGTTGAACTCGTCAGATAACCTGTACTCCTGTGATGACTGTAGTAGTGTGTGTAGCTGTGCTCGGGACAGGGATGGGACTCGAAATAAGGTACTGCCCCGGTATTTACCTGGAGAAAGTTTGTAAACACCCTGGGAAAAATCACACTCGGGGTAGCCGTTGTCAGTGCCGAGATTCGAACCTTGATCTATGGACAGTATGCCATTGCCTCGGCCGTGGTACATGGATTAACGAGCGTGGCTATGCCGTGGGGTGTTGACATTAAGAAAAGGACTAAACACCCAACTGGGGATAGTGGTTTTCTCAATCTGCGTAACATAACATTCTTGGCCACACTAGTAGTGAGTCTATTGACCTTGACTCTTGCCGTTAGTACGAATAGGAATGATGATGATAGTGTTGTTGTGTGTAGTAGAGGAGTAGACGATGCAGTATCACAGTGCGTGTATGAAGGTTGTGAGCGCCTGCAGTGAACTTGTATAAGCCACACATTCACCAGCGGTGTATCAATGTGAAACATACCATGCGTCTTTTCCTCCAGAAGACACTGGAACACAACAGCTCTCGAGGAGTAATGGGTCCTTAGGGCAGAGATCAACGCAGAAGCGTTCAGCTCTTGCATTTGTTGAGTGGCTGGTGATAGGAGGACGAAGAGAAGTAGGAGTGTCCTGTAAGTTGAATGGTACATCTGTAAACATGACAAAATAATCCTTCTCTCAGTGAGGTGAGGGTTGTAAAACATCGAGGTAATATTCCCCTTGTGATAAGGATGAAAATGAAAGAAATCACTTCGAAATACTTGCCTACTTAAAACTAACATGCACTAAAAGAGGAATTTGATAATATCAACCACAAAGGTAGTAGTAGTTGTTGTATCATTTTGGGGCAGAATACAGCCACGGCGTTGAGTTAGGTATAATCCCGATATTTGCCTGACGTATACGCGCGAAAGCACTCCTAGGATGACCCAGTTTCCCCCCCCCCCCCCCCCCGAGGCTGAGTGAACACCATTCCAATTCTCGGACCAAAATTAGATTTCTTAGTTGAGTCGGGCATCGAACCCAGACTTTAGAGATGGCAGGTTGATAATGCTAGGCTTTGTACTGCAAACGGTCTAGAAAGGAGAAAAGATATATGAGTTCATTGCTCTCAGCTATGGTGGAGGGACGGCGTTGGAGCGATGGCGGGGGAAGACTATAAGTCTGTCTCTCTCGCTCGCTTCACCCTCTAACAAGCCCCCTTACCTTTTTTGATGAATAAAATCATAAACAAAAACTACCGCTTACCAGATTGATAAAAAGTTATAATGAAATGATGTGCCCAAATTCAGTTGTCCATATATGAGAGCACAGGCCCAGATGCTAAGTCCAGAGCTGAGGTTTCGAATAACGCGCTCTCATTGTTCTTAGAAGCATTTCCAAGCTTTATGCAGCCAAAAGATCGCTACGTGACGTAGCAAGTTCGTCATAGTCGAGGCTATATTTGCATAAAATATTTTCTGATTGAATAGAAACATAGGACTAACACCAAACTACTGGCACGGAGAAGGGAAGAAACGTGCTATATTTCAAGAAAATTGATCGAGCAGAAGCTGAGATATGAGATGTTTTAGTTTGAGCAGGTCTCAAGCAGTGACGTCAAGGAGTCCGTCCGCAAAGTATAAAATGGCTGGGAGCCGTAGCTCAATATGTTACTTCGCCACAGCACTCAGTTGCTGATACATCACGTTATTACTTCGTAAGCGCTATGCCGCTAAGGACATCGTTATACTTCGAAAATATATTCGTGCACATGGCTGCAATACTCGACTTTTACTAGCACACGGTTGCTATTACTTAGTGAATTTCTACGACAGTACATGGTTACTGGACTTCGAAAAGTGTTCGACATTTTAGTGAACTTAGAATTCTTCATAAGTTATCACTGAGGTGACAGACTTTGTGGCAGAACTTTGGTAATTATTACTGCTACACGGACATATGATAGACTTTGTCTATATTTTCTTTCCACTGTCCACTAATATTTAAGCTGGATTATTTTTATCCAATGACCAGAACAAGCTTTTGTCTTGGTAACTATTTGACCAACCAAGATAAGTCAGTACTTTTCACATACCATTCTTGCACGGTTCAGTTCATTTAGCCGACCTAGGGAAACCAGAATGATTAGCATTGTATGGAGAATGAGAAACTCTGCCCAGGGACTTGAATATCAGAACCTGGATCGGCGCTGAATAAGATTGTCAGGGTATTGATAGTACCGAATGCATCACAGTTGGTTCACGTTACAATCTGGTATTTTGCATCATGGATCATTTCGATCTGACCCCTGTCAAGAATATTACTTCAGCTGTTGAAGCAGCTAATATTACACACAGTTTTCATCATGTTTATCAGAAAACGAGTATGAATACCGCTATGTCTGCTTAGACATCTTGAGGGTATATAATGGGGGCCGATACGAGAATTTAAGTACGTGTCCAAACGGGAACAGAAGACTGGGATAGTCTGGTTCAGACCAGATTATCTACATCAATATCTACAAGAATGTAAGCTACATTTTGCATTATTAGCCTACTTTTCACATTTTGCAAAATGAGGAAAAAGTAGACTTATGAGATCGATCCGGGAAAATGTATGTTTGTCTGTCCTTCTGTCTGTCTGTCTGTGTGTGTGTGTCCCCTATCAACTCCTAAACGGCTGCAGCTATCGAAACCAAATTTGGTATGAGTCAAGATCTATACCGAGACATCTCAATGTCATACATGAAAATGATGTCAGTGCTACGAACTGCTAAAAAATCGCAATTGAAATTTGAGCTCCATGTTGGTTATCTTGGAACGTATACATGGGAACTATTCCAAAATTGGTACACATATAGATAATAATACTTCAGTTTAATTTTCAGGAGGCCATACATGACAGTGTTGCCAAATGATCCTAAGCCTACTGATATGTCCAAATTTTAAATGCATATAACTCCTACACTATCAATTGGATTTCAACCAAATTTCGTATGTACTATGTGTACATAAGCAGATATGACTGAGCGTATTCTAAAGAGCCACCAGGGCTGCCATCTGTCAATAAATGCTCTCTCTATTTTTTATCCAAATACCAATATATCAGAAAGTATGCGAGCCCACAACTTTAATCTTTGCACACGTATAATGTCCGACATTCTAGATTAATTTGGAGCAACTAATGTATGTCAGTGCTACCAACATGATTCTAAGCCTGCTGAAAGACCAATTTTAATTACATGTATCTTCTAAACTAGCAATTGGATTTCAACCAAATTTCGTATGTGCTATGTGTACCATAACAGATATGATTGTGCATAATCTTTAGAGCAATCAAGGCTGCCAACTGTTAATAAATGGTGTTTATATATTTTACCCTAATATCAATATATCAGAAAGTATGCAAGCCAACAGCTCTAAACTTTGCGCACGTATAGTTCCTGACATTCTAGATTAATTTGGAGCAGCTAATGTATTTCAGTGCTACCAACATGATTCTAAGCCTGCTGATAGGCCCAATTTTAAAATTCAAGTAACTTCTAAACTAACAAATGGATTTCATCCAAAATTGGCACAACAATATATCATAATATTTCAAATTATTTCTGACCAACACATGCATGACATTGTTGCCATCATGATTTTACATGCGCAGATAGGTCCAATGTCTAACTGCATGTAACGTCCATGCTATCCATTGGACTTCAACCAAATTTTGTATTCTGTATCTTAAGAGATGGAACTAAGAATATATTTAGTCACCAGGGCTGCCAACTGTAGTGCTCTAACAGGCAAAATCATGCCAGGTATATTTTGAACTAATTAGAAATTTCGATATTACCAAATTCATTTCGTCATTATTCTAGATAGGTCCATGAAGATTAATCATTGGCATGAATCTTATATTTTAAGAAAATTAGGCTCTTTAGTTCGTCACGGAACTTCTTGTTTTTATGCGTATTTAGCTGGAATTCTCAATTTTTCTACATACTTGCCAACACATTTTTTCCTTCGATATATTGCTGTTGCAAATATTTTTTTCAAGGCATGGGAAGCCTTGATCTGAGCATTTTTTACACTCAGACATGAGAAGTCTATGATTTGAATTAATGTACGAGCAAAACAAGCATTTATTTCTTTTTGATATATTTTCTAATGGCGGTCACCAGCCGTCGGAACTGTAAATTTAATAATAAAATTAAGTTGAGGAATGGATGTTTATCCATATTTAAGAAGTCAAGGATGATATTTCCCGAACAGTCTAGCAAAGTTAATTCCATTTGTGGAAATATTAATAATAATAATGCTGATTTAATAATAATTATTATTTTCAATATTTTTTATGATTTATATTATCTAATAATCATATCATGTAGTGAATTTATAAAGTGGATATTTAAAACAGTTTGCTAGATCGGATACTTGTTTTTCCGAAGGCTAGTGGTTAACGCTTGCCCACATTCAACTAATTCTATGGGAACATTTTACACTTGCATTATGCAGTTAAATCTTTTAGAAGATACGGAAAGTAATGATACAGGAAGCAAATAGAACGTATAAAATAGGGTTTTACTAGAGTTTGTATCAATATACAATCATTATTGAGCAGCGTCTTATGGTAGAACGTTTGGCTGGAAATAGACACGGCGTGGAATTATTAATGTTTAAACTGATGGTAAAATTACTGTAAACTCTTTGAGGAGCTAAAAAGCTTATAAATCTACCAGTTTCAGTAACAAGCAAAGGCTTGATTATTATGTATAATTTGGGAAGAAATTCTTGTGTGTGGAAATAGTTAAATATGCCATTCTGATTGTGCATTTTATGTCGCAGGAATGAGGTTGTTGTCATGGAGCATCAACCATATTGTAGGTTGGTTGACTTTGAAATAATGTTGGGAGTTGAAATATTGTTGCAAGCCACACTTTCGTCGAATTTATAACCAAGGGTTATTTTATGGAGCCATCATAGTTCATTCACAGTTTACCCACGTGTTCTATGAATATTTCCTAGTAATTGTTGACCCGGAATTTTGTTATTAATATTTACCTTTCATTATGAGAAGACTTAACCCTTGTCTAGATGCTAATTATGATCATGTGATTTTTGACACTTTTACTCGAATGGGCCGATGCCATCAATAAATTAAAAACTGTTATTTCATAACAACCACTACAATTAGAGGATATTTGTGATCCTGTTAAAAATATAAACATTATGTAAATTAATGAGACGATTAACATTTTTGACATTCTGTCAAAGAATTGTAATTTTGCTAATAGCAACTGATATTGTTTTGTGATAAATTTTCTAAATAATATTTCCAAGTGATATTTAAATAATTGAATGGTTAAATCCATAGTTAAGAGAATTGATATTTTGTTAATAATACATTTTGACTATAATATTGCTAATTGAGTCAAGAGCTCAGAATAAGTTTGGATCGAGAACAGATGGTACAATAAATATTTTTCTGCTTATCGAAGTTCTTCAAATTCATGCTCGAATATCCATGTAGTTAATATTGTGTTATATTCATTGTTATGATTTTATATTTGAACCAATTTTGAGATACTGATTCCTGGAACAAGTGTTAGTTAATTTTCTGCTTCTATTTGAAAAACAAAAACAGTGATATTCTTTCATCGAGTGATAATATTTCATTTCAACGTGTGAATACTTAAAAGTTAGGAATCAGGATGGACAATTAAATTCGCACTGATAAACCTACGGTTGTAAATAATTCATTTGAACGAAGTCAACAGGACTAACAATCTGACTTTCGTTCCAAATGCCTAGTGTTCATGTGTTGGTGAATCTGTAAGATTTGATCGCAATCCGATGAATGGTTTATGAACGCATAAAAGACGAACAGACAGACATTCCTTTATACGAGGCACGTCCAGAAAGTAAGCTCCGTTTGGTAATAAAATTAAATTGTGTACAGATACAGAAAAAATATTTATTGCACAACATTCTACACCTCTTAAACTACTTTTCCACATAACTGCCGAACTTTTGCAGGCATTTCTCATAGCGTGGCACGAGTTTTGGATACCTTCTTCATAGATGTTTGCCGCCGACCCGTAAACGAGAGTGAAGACTCCCCTGTAAGATATCCTACTGTTTGTGTTATTGTTTTCACTTTAACCTTTATGGCTGCCTGGGATGTTTAGATTCTCGTGCTGACTGATTTTTGGTGAAATGCATATGTGGTCGTCCGGACTTCGGTCTAAACGGGCACATTGAATAAGATAGAAGAGAGAAATGGCTTCGAACGTGGGGCCCGATATAGAGCCGATTCGGTCGATTGTTTGCCGATTTAGTTGTGATTTTTCAAAAAGATATTTTGGGAATTGGAAGATGTCTGGTATGGATAAATAAATTCATAGGAAACTCAATTAGTGGGAAATTAACTCAAGTAAAATTTTTAATAGTTAGTGTGGTTTTGATTGTTGTATAATGGCTTATCCATTAGGGTGTCAAGTAAATTTTGTAGTCTACGTTCGATAGTCTGGAAATACACAATTTATTATAATCCAGGTGGAGGATATTGTGAACTTGCATTTTTTTGATATTGTTGTTTGAATTTAATTAATAGTAGAGATTTTTTTCCATCACGTCGACATTTGGGCATACCTCATTTTATTCCGAGAATTGCAAGTAGCTACGCATAATTCATGTTCTAGTTCTAAGTTTTAGTGTCTGCCTACATTTATCCCCTAATTTATAAAATATATTTTCATAAGTATGGAGGAGGTCATGACGATCTTAACTCGCATGGAGGAGAGCTCCAAAAGTACAGAACTGCAGGTGGCAGAAATTATAGAGAATACTAATAAAATGGAGGCTAAACTTAAAGAAAATTCTGAAATTTTAAGGGAAAAATTAAGAGAAAACTCAGATGCCCTAGAAAATAGATTGACCACTTCTTTAAAAGTAAATCTTCAAAACTCAATGGAAAATAAATTTAAAGAAAATTCAGTTTCTTTGGGGACTAAATTAACTTCATTAGAAAACAAGCTAAAAGAAAAGTCCGATTCTTTAAAAGCTAACTTAAAAGAAAATTCTGATTCTATGGAGATTAGATTAACTGATTCTTTTGAAACTAAATTAGAGGAAAATTCAGTAAATTTAATAGCTAAAATGAAAGAAAATTCTGTTACGTTAGATAGTAAAATGAAAGAAAGTTCTGACGTGTTAAAAATGTCATTAGAAGGTAAAATATATAAACTATTTGAGAAAACTCATGTACTCGAAACTTCATTCGCTTTAATCACAAATAAGATGGATGATAAATTTCGCGATGCCGACCAAATATCTCAATCATTACCTGATAGGATAGAGCGAGGTGTCAGAAAAATCGTAGGAGAGGATATGGTAAATTTGGAAAATCGTGTCCACAAAGAGAATAGCAAGATGTCAAATCAAGTTATTCAACGTTTGACCGAGCAATTCTCGGAACTTCTAGCCGGAGAAATACAGGAAGGTGTAGTCAAGGAGTTGACAACTGAGATAAAGACAGCAGTCTTCAGTGAAGTCAAAGATGCAGTTAAACTGGATATGCATGACGGAATCAAAGCGATCAGAGAAACTTTGACGTCACAAGTTCAAGTAATTACCAAGGATATCCAGACGGCTCAGAAAGACATTGTGGATATGACAAATTCGTAAAAGAATCACGAGGAGATTATGAACAAGATATCTACAGATGTGAAAGAAAACTTTAAAGAGACAGAAGAAATCAAGAGAGATACTGAAGAAATCAGGAAAATATCCGAGGAGAACCAGAGAGAAATCGAGGATTTTACGAATCAGGTCAAAGATAAGAAACAGGGAGATTGTTCGCATAGCAAAAGCAGTACCGAAGAGTTAAAGAAATTAGTAGGTGAAGGAAATGCTGAACTCAAAGAAACAATCGAGAAGCTTAGTAATAAAATTTTGGTTTACCAGCAGGAAGCAAAGAGTATTGCCAAACCTCAAAGAAAACCTACAATTACTAGTAAGGATATGGATATTGAGGGAGTAAGCAAAGTAAATAATCCCCATAAACAGGAAGAGGTTGGAACATTTATACAATCCACTCCTATAACCTTTTACAAGAGCGTTGAAGATAAACCTTCAAAATTCTCAGGAACTGGGATTGTCACACCAGTAGAATTCCTGAGGGAAGTGGGAGATTACCTCAAGTGTTCCAACATTTCCAAAGGAAGAATGATAAAAGTAATAGGGACATTTTTGGATGGTACCGCACTTACGTGGTTTAGAGCCTTTAGATTCACTCTAAACAACTGTGAGGAGTTCGCTAGAGGACTGTTGAAGAAGTTTTGGTCACCAGAAACTCAACAACAGGTGAGAGCGGAACTTTACTCCAAAAGATACTCCACTTCTCAACCCACACGCTTTTTGACATATTTTGCAGGGCAATTATCTAAACTGCAATATTTAGATCCGCCTATGCCAGATAACGAGTTAATTACTGCCATGATGAGACAATATCCTGCGGATGTCCAAAGAACACTCATAGCAGCGGACATTTACAACATGGAACAATTTGATGAAGTTCTACAAAAACTGGATCACACGAACGCACAATTCTTCCATCAGAAGGGTGGCAAATCTGACAATGCTGTTTTTGCAGTGATGGCTGACAGATATTCTCAGACACCTCGAGATCATCTAGAAGAGAAAACTCCGAGGGAGGATCCAGAGAGAAGAAGATGGAACCAAAACAACTATAGGTCATATGAGAATAAACCATATACGAGACCTGATGGTACGAACAATTATAGAAGTCGATGGGGAAGACCAAGAGCAAACCAAGGAAGATACCGATAGAGAAGGTACTTTGGAAGAAATAATGGCTTCCATCCAAGAAACGAAAATGCAAGACAATCTAATGAGGATTTAAAACAGGAAACGAGGAACAACTAGGAGGAGAGACACCAAGAGAATAAACAGTTCATGGGGCAGCTAAAACAGAGTGAACCTGGTACATCAGGGTTACAGCAATCCAAGAGCAAAGAAAAAAACGTCAAATATTCAATAGCCGATAGGATAATTAAAACTTTCACTTCCAGAATCATTAAGTGGCAAGCAGAGGATGATGACCTGATACAAAATAATCATGAACGTAAAGAAATGG
Organism: Meconema thalassinum; assembly: GCA_946902985.2. Classification (NCBI taxonomy): domain Eukaryota; kingdom Metazoa; phylum Arthropoda; class Insecta; order Orthoptera; family Tettigoniidae; genus Meconema; species Meconema thalassinum. The sequence goes on along the minus strand of OX336391.1, from coordinate 129,695,739 downwards.
GAACGAGGATTAAATTTCCAATTATATCATGCGAAGTATTCGGCAAGCCTGTCGATACTTTAATTGATACAGGTGCAATGCTATGTCTTATAACTCAGAAATTGTGTGTTCTTAAGAAACTCACTGAGAAGCTAGAAGAATTTCCTGTGTCCGGAATTAAGATTCAAGGAATAATTCCAAACAAGACATCCCTAAGCAAAACTCAGTTATATTTATGTGTTACAATTGGACGACATGATTTTCGACATGTGTTTGTTGTGATGAAGGATATTGCATTTGATATGATCCTGGGAGCAGATTTCATACAGAAATATAAAGCTGTCATTGACAAGAGCAATGTGACAACACAATATCAGCATACCGAAGAAATAAAATTCGAGTGAAATGAAGAGGAAGACACCGAGGGAAATGTCAATTCATTCGAACGGAAATTAAACTTTTGGGACATATTCTGGATGGCGATGATCACCGCCCAAATGAAACCAAATTTCAGAAGATAGACGACACACGAACTGGTAACATCGTGGGAACCTATAATTCATCGAATTTGAAAGTTTACTATTCAAGAACCAGGCAGCTAGAAGTGGGAATAGGAAAAATAAATATTTTTCAATTTTTATTTTTGGCTATGTGTGTGGTGGATGTGCCCAAATCCAGTTGTCCATATTTGCGAGCACAGGCCCAGATACTAAGTCCAGAGATGAGGTTTTAAATAGCGCGCTATCATTGTTCTTAGAAGCATTTCGAAGCTCTATGCAGCCAACAGATCGCTAAGTGACATAGAAAGTTCGTCATAGTCGAAGCTATATTTTTAGCCTACTTTCGATTTTTGCAAAAAATGAAAGTAGACTTATGAGATCACTACAGGGCGAAAAAAAGTGTGTCTGTCTCTGTGTGTGTATGTGTGTGAGTCTGTGTGTGTGTGTGTGTGTGAGAGAGTGTGTGTACTCCGAATGTCTGTCCCCCCTATCAATTCGAACACGGTTAAACCGAATTGAACGAAATTTGGTACAGAGGTAGCACTGGCAAAGGGCACCTCAGTGTCATGTTTTATATTGCCGCCATCTTTACCAAAAGGTAATGGCGGCCAATCGAATGGTCAAAACTTAATAATGCATTACGACCAAACTAATCATCGGATCTTTACCAAATTTGGTAAAAACCTACCATCATATGGGACGCGTCTTGCGCCCAAACTACAAGGTCATCAAACGTACCATTTCAGGATGGCGGCCGTGTGAATTATGCAAAATTTATAATTCATAACATGGGACCCACCAGTTCCGATTATCGATCCAAGAATCGTTTAATCTGTTCTAAGCGACATGGTTCGTTCGAAATTAAAAGTTTATATTGTAATATTATAATCTAGAAGTGACTTTAAAAATCTGAATCGTCTCGGCTATTTGACAAGATGGCAGCTGATCTCTCGTTCTGACCTATATTTTACTAATTTCAGTATGTTGCATGCAATATAACCTACTGATAAAAATTATATGAACTTAATATGAAATTAACTCGGTTTGAAATATACTCCAGTGAAGAAATCTTCAGTCCAAGTGATTATTTGCTAATACAGTACGTTATATGTATTTAATCGATAACGCGTGAGTTATGAGTGTACGATTGGCTGTGTGGTTAGGGATCCCGTCTCTCATGTGGCTGGCCGGGGTTCAAATCCTATCAGAGTAGAACTTTTTTGCTTGATTTCTTTTTTATATTTATTGTTTCTTGAGTACTGAGACGTTATAAAATAAAGCGTTATATGGTGCGTTTTGCAATGGAAATTATATATAAAAAAAACGACATTCTCCACCGGAGTGACATCTACCAGCCTTCAGTTGTACTATGCAGAAACTATAGTTTCGATCAGCGCTCTATACCGGCCAGTTAGTGAACCCAGTCTTAGCGACTGCTATAGAACATCCAGTGTTTAGAAAAGACTGTGGAGCCTTATGGCGACAGTGTTGCTAACTATAGGCAGAGGTAGTGCTGACGTCATACGTTATGTTCACCCGCTTAGAGTACTGCGCTTTCATAAGTTAGCGAGACAACACAACCTCAGCAGCTACCTGAAATAGAACTCGCCCTGGAAGGAGCAGTATTAGGGATACTGTACGCGAAGAGAACCAATAACGACATTCATTTCGTTGTGATATGACTCATTGCTGATTGACAGATGTCGAGAGCACAACCCTTCCTTCCTTCTCGGATGTACTGTATGCTGATGATAACAATTTTTACGTCAGCAATATTGTTGATCATCACCTCTTCAGTTATTAGTTAGGCTGTAATTTAGTTTCTTTTAATTTTATTCTTGTTGTTTTGTTTAGAATTTGCAATATTGTAGTGAGTTGGCCGTGCGGTTAGGGGCGCGCAGCTGTGAGCTTGCATTCGGGAGATAGTGGGTTCGAACCCAACTGTCGGCAGCCTTGATTCGATCGAACATAAAATAAAACAGACACACCACAATAACACCAATGACTGATAGTGCTTCAGAACTTATGTTGCCGACGGAACTGAGCACGTGCTCCACTCCGGGCGAGCATGCAGCACTGGACGAGGCTCTTCTTTCCAGCGTGCTAACCCCGAAAATTTTTAAATTACTATGACGTAATATAACCGATACTAGTATAGAATAACAAAGGTAATCAATTGGTTGATAATTGTAGGAAGCTATATTGACGAAAAATATATATGTTCAGAGTTCCTTCATGATAAAAGTTGGGGTAACAAAACCAGTGTAGGGGGGGGGGGGGGGTTCCGTTAAAAGTAAAAGCCCATAAGATCCATAGTCTTTTCTAAACGCTGGATGTTCTATAGGAGTAATAATACAGTAACATTCGTTTATTCCTTGTGCACATCGAACCAAGAATCGTTTAATCTGTTCTAAGCGACGTGGTTCGTTCGAAATTAAAAGTTTATATTGTAATATTATAATCTAGAAGTGACTATAAAAATCTGAATCGTCTCGGCTATTTGACAAGATGGCAGCTGATCTCTCGTTCTGACCTACAATTTACTAATTTCAGTATGTTGCATGCAATATAACCTACTGATAAAAATTATATGAACTTAATATGAAATGAACTCGGTTTGAAATACACTCCAGTGAAGAAATCTTCAGTCCAAGTGATTATTTGCTAATACAGTACGTTATATGTATTTGATCGATAACGCGTGAGTGATGAGTGTACGATTGGCTGTGTGGTTAACGCTCCCGTCTCTCATGTGGCTGGCCGGGGTTCAAATCCTATCAGAGTAGAACTTTTTTGCTTGATTTTTTTATATTCATTGTTTCTTGAGTACTGAGACGTTATAAAATAAAGCGTTATATGGTGCTTTTTGCAATGGAAATTATATATAAAAAAACGACATTCTCCACCGGATTGACATGTAGCAGCCTTCAGTTGTACTATGCAGAAACTATAGATTCGAGCAGCGCTCTATACCGGCCAGTTAGTGAACCCAGTCTTAACGACTGCTAGGAGTAATAATACAGTAACGTTCGTTTATTCCTTGTGCACAGAGGCGTTGTTGATAACATCAAAACTTGCAATATGGATGATTTGGAGATGGATTATTTTGTTATACCATGTATTTAAGATTAGCCTATAAATTAACGGGTTGCGAAGTTACTTCACTTAGTCCTATATCATTCGTATACGACACAGAACAACAACGTGACGTCAGTTTCTTATCTGCTCTGATTGGCTATTACATTGCTGCAGTCGGGTAGTTGGCAGTCAAGGATAAAATTCGCGACTGCCAACTGCCAGCTACCAACTGCAACTTCATGGTGCCTATAGTATACACGGAGTCGATCGCGACTGCCGACTGAGGACTACCAACTACGGACTCCCGACTGCGCATTGTAGATGGGCCTTATTAGAGCAACGAAGTTTCAATTATTGTAAGTAGTCGGTGTTTGGAGTGTTTGCTGATGAAATTGCAAAATGCTGGGGTAAATTATAAACTATGGTTTGAACGCCACTGTTCAAATCCTGTATGCCAATTTGCACTTCAAATAGGAAGAAATTAAGAGCTGATAAGCAGAAAGAGTTATAACTATACCCATACATTTAGGAGAAAGTAGGCTATATGTTATTTCCCGAAAATCTTGTTATAAAATATTTTCCGATTGAATAGAAACATGGGACTAACACCAAATTACTGGCACGGAGAAGGGAAGAAGATCGTGCTATATTTCAAGAAAATTGATCGAGCAGAAGCTGAGATATGAGATGTTTTAATTTGAGCATATCTCAAGGAGTGACGCCAAGGAGTCCATCCGCAAAGTATAAAATGGCTGGGAGCCATAGCTCAATATGTTACTTCGCCACAGCAGTCAGTTGCTGATACATAACGTTATTACTTCGTAAGCGCTATTCCGCTAAGGACATCGTTTTACTTCGAAAATATCTTCGTGCACATGGTTGCAATACTCTACGTTTTACTAGCACACGGTTGCTATGACTTAGTGAATTTCTACGACAGTACATGTTTACTGGACTTCGAAAAGTGTTTGATAATTTAGTGAACTTAGAATTCTTCATAAGTTATCACTGAGGAGATAGACTTTGTGTCAGAACTTTGGTAATTATTACTGCTACACGGACATATGATAGACTTTGTCTATATTTTCTTTCCACTGTCCACTAATATTTAAACTGGATTATTTTTATCCAATGACCAGAACAAGCTTTTGTCTTGGTAACAATTTGACCAACCAAGATAAGCATGCCTAGCATTGTCTGGAGAGTGAGAAACTCTGCCCAGGGACTTGAACATCAGCATTTGGACTGGTGCTGATTAAGACAGTCAGAGTTTTGATAGTACTGAATGCATCACAGTTGGGTCATGTTACAAAATGGTATTTTGCATCATGGATCATTTCGATCTGACCCCTGTCAAGAATATTACTTCAGCTGTTGAAGCAGCTAATATTACAAACAGTTTTCATCAATTTATCAGGCAACTAGTATGAATACCGCTATGTCTGGTTAGACATCTTGCGGGTATATAATGGAGGCCAATACGAGAATTTGAGCACGTGTCCAAACGGGGACATAAGACTGGAATAGTCTGGTTCAGACCAGATTACCTACATCGAGATCTACAAGAATGTAAGCTGAATTTTGCATTATTTTTATGCGTAGTTAGCTGGAATTCTCAATGTTTTTCCACAGTCTTGCCAACACATTTTTTTCTTCGATAATTTGCTGTTGCAAATATTTTTTGCAGGGCATGGGAAGCCTTGATCTGAGCAGTTTTTATACTCAGACATGAGAAGTCAATGATTTGAATTAATGAACGAGCAAAACGAGCATTTATTTGATTTTGATATGTTTTCTAATCGCGGTCACCAGCCGTCGGAACTGTAAATTTAATATTAAATGTAAGTTGAGGAATGGAGGTTGATCCATATTTAAGAAGTCGAGGATCATAATTCCCTAACAGTTTAGCAAAGTTAATTCCATTTGCGGAAATAATAATAATAATAATAATAATAAAAATAATACTTCCAGAAAAATAACACACGTAACTTCTATAAAACCTTCAAGCACAGTCTGAACAAATACAACCCCCCAAGTCTACAGTTTAAAGATTCCAACGGGAAATTGGCTCACAATGATAAAGATAATTGTCAGATTCTAGCAAGTTATTTTGAAAACCTCCTCAACTGTGAGGCTCCAGTGACCCCTTTCGTTTATGAAATAAATCCAATCATCCACCCCGATTCGTCCCCACCTACAAAGGCTGAAATCACGAAGATAATCCAAGAGCTGAAGGACAACAAGGCACCGGGTGAAGATTTGATAATTGCTGAACTGTGGAAACATGCAGGGGGAAAGGCAATCGACAAGCTTGTTGCAATTATTCAAGAGATCTGGGAGAGCGAAAAACTCCCAAGTGGATGGACCTCTGCCGTAATTCATCCACTACATAAGAAAGGGGAGAAAACCGATGTGAACAATTACCGTGGCATCTCTCTTCTGTCAATAACTTACAAGATCCTCTCAAAAGCTCTACAAAATAGGGCGGAACAACAAATCGATCCACAACTGGGGGAATACCAAGGGGGATTCAGAAAGGGACGGTCATGTGCTGAGCAGATTATGAATCTGAAGTCCATCCTCTCATATCTGAAACTCAGGAACAGGGAATTCGTGGTGACCTTTGTTGATTTTAGAAAAGCGTACGACTCAATTGATCGAACCACCCTATTGCAAATCCTTGAAGAGTTTGGCTTAGATAACAAGACACAATCAATTATCCAGCAAACCCTGACCAACACCACCTCCAAAGTGAAGTTCAGAGGAGAGATGTCCGATGCCTTTGAAATCAGGACAGGAGTGAGGCAAGGAGACGGACTCTCACCTCTACTCTTCAACTGTGTTTTAGAAATGGTCATTCGAGAATGGCGGAAGGAAATGAAAAATTCAAGGGTAGAAAATGGGGTAAGGCTAGGGTACAAGTATATGAATCTTACAATCGACTGTCTAGCCTTTGCAGATGATCTAGTGATCTTTTCAGATTCCATTGATACGGCAGAAGAACAACTTAACCAACTGAAAAATCAAGCACTGAAGGCTGGGCTTCAAATCTCCTTTGAGAAGACACAATTCATGACAAACATAAAATCAGCGCCCAGGGAACTGGAGGTCGGACTAGGAAAAGTTCAGAAGGCAGAAAAGTTTAAATACCTCGGTGAATGGATAGAGCCTAACCTATCAGAGAAAGAAGCCTTCGTGTCACGCATTAATAAAATGGAAATGGCATACAACCTGACTAAAGACATCTACAATAAGAGATCGATATCCTTAAACGCCAAAATTAGACATTACTGCACTGTTATTCGACCAGAGTCTCTGTATGCGGCAGAGACTCTAACAATGAACAAGAAAGGTCTAATGGAAAAACTAGAGGCGAAAGAAAGGAAGATTTTGAGGAAAATCCTGGGTCCTATCAAAGAAAACAGCGAGTACAGAAGGCGTCACAACCACGAATTATACAAGCACGTGGAGAAGATCAGTGACACGATTCGAAAAAGAAGGATTGCCTTTTATAGCCACGTGACACGAATGAGCCCAGGCAGGATATCAAAACGGATATTGACGTACTTTCAGGATAAGAAAACCAAAGGGGCATGGTTCACGGAAGTTGAGAAAGATCTACGTGAAATGGAAATTTCCCCTGAAGATATCCAGGAGCGTGTTCCACTTCAGGAAAAACTACGTACGCACAAAGGTTTCCAGGAAAAGCCGAAGCTGAAGACAGGGAAGGTGTGGTCCCAAGAGAGAAAAGAACAACACCGGAGACGAATGCGGGAACACTGGGCGGTAGTTAAAGCTCGGAAGAAGAGACAGTTGAACTGACGTGGTCCCTAGTTGGCCGAATCGAAGAAAGAAGAAGAAGAAGAAAAATAATACTGTTATGATAATAATTATTTTCAATATTTTTTTTTATTTATATTTTCTAATAATCATATCATGTAGTGAATTTATAAAGTGGATATTTAAAACAGTTTTCTAAATCGGATACTTGTTTTTCAGAAGGCTAGTGGTTAACGCATGCCCACGTTCATCTAACAGATTAATTCTATGGGAACATTTTACACTTGCATTATGCAGTTAAATCTTTTAGAAGATACGGAAAGTAATGATACGGGAAGCAAATAAAACGTATAAAATATGGTTTTACTAGAGTTTGTATAAATACAAAATCATTATTGAGCAACGTCTTGTGATAGAACGTTTGACTGAAAATAGACACCGCGTGGAATTATTAATGTTTAAACTGATGGTAAAATTACTGTAAACTCTTTGAGGAGCTTAATAGCTTATAAATCTACCAGTGTACAGTCCCCCAGGGGTCTGCACCCCCTGGAGGCCATCCCCCCAACATCTATTAAAACCACCCCTAACTGGCAAATCTTGTAAGTCCAGAACAACATCTATTAACACCGCAAGGGCAGCTAACCAGTCTGGAAAGCTTACCCAATACTTGCATCTCTACCACAAACAGCGAAACATATATAACTGGGGCATCTATGCAGCGGAATGCTGACAGCACAACGCCGGAGACTATAAGAGGGAGCCTTAAGGAGGACAAGCTCTCTCAATTACCAGTCTTACAGTGCGTCGGCCGGAGGCTATCGCTGTTATCATCAGGTGAGTCAGCAGTGTTCAGGGTTCCTGTACTTTGTAACCTTTACCCACAAATTGTATACACAAGTTTGTACACTTACATTGTAACATTTACTACATCCCCTAAAAGGGACTCATAATTCCATATTACTGACCAATAAACACTTGGTCAGTACACTACACTTGTATTACTGTCTTACACGCCTCTTTACGTCCTAAAGTCCATCCTGAATCCTCCGTCACGATTAGACGTGACGTACGGTAGCCAGACACTTGCTAGCGCAAGTATCATTGTATCCCCGTGTAGACCCGACTGCTAGCAGCAGCGCGCGCCATAAAGCTGACGCGTGCACATCAGTTATATAACCAGCCAGCCAGCTGGACGACTAGCACGTTGACCTGGACACTAAGTTCCATCCCCTAAAATACACCTACGTCTTTTATAGGAGCACCCCCTAGTATCCTAACACTAAACAACACTCTACACTGGTCAGCTTACCCGACTACGGGAAGCTACCCCCTTTTAGGCACCCCCTTATAAATTAACACCATAACTCTTCCGTTTTAGATCCAACTACCCCCCAATAAGGGATCTAAAACAGATGGTGGAGGCCGGCTACCACGCACAGTAAAATAGGAATCATACAACGAGTTCTCTTGGTCAAAACGGCCCGTACCGCATATAGCCAAGCGAAATTGTGATTTTTTTTCTCTCAGACAGAAAGCAGTTTTTTTTCCTTTGCGCTAGCTACACAGGGAATTTTTTCTCCCAAACCAACCCCCCCAGCCCCAGAAAGAATCAGAGAGACACAGGATACACTGACAAACACGCACATTTTTTTTTCTCTTTTTCTTAGAAGACGCATACATTTCATTTAGAATGGCACCTCATACAGAAACAACAGAGATTGTAAGCCATAGAGGCAGTAGGGGTACGCCAATATTATTAGCATTATTGCTCAGATGCCAGAGGCACATACAAAGCCGGCATACACAGATACGGGCACTCCAAACATAAATCGGGGCAATACAGGGGAAACAGCCATACACTCCGTCAGAGGGTAGGACAGCGCAATTAAGATGCGCACATAAGCACTTGAGGCACATACACGAACACCTCAATAGGATCCATATCCAAAGACACAGAATACACGACCGATTGATCACCACGCATGGTCCCGTAATAGACAATGCAACCCTCGACAGGTTGAGGGTGCACTACACGATTTTACACACTCAGAACAGAGAGTTAATTCGCGAACAGGCGTTTCTCCAACTGGCGGCCACAGAACTATACAAAACACAACCACACTGATACAGCAATTTGCCAGCAGGCCATGTGCCTCAATCGGCAGTACGCCCAAATTTGGGGCGAACATAAGGAGCTCCGGGCTCACTAAGCCATCTTTGAGTACATGGCAGGGCCACAAGCCCAGCCGGGAGAGGACATAAGCGTAGATACGCTAACTCGGCAATTTGCGAGGATGTCCCTCTCGCCATGTACTGCCACACATGGGAAGGAGGTCACCATGGCCACAGTCCAGAAGACGGCCAGGTTATACTCCAATACACTGCGGGGACAAGGTTATACCATTACACATCCCTTAGCGCCGGTTCGGAAGGCAATTTTGCCAAACCAGGCAGCAGAACCTAGGCCAACCCCCTCGGAACGGACGAACGAGAGGGAGTTGAAGCCAGGACCCTCAGACACACATGACATGACAGGGAGACAACGGGACGTAACCACGTCATGGGCTGAGGACGTAGAGCCCGCCCTACAGCACATTGAGCCTACACACACCCACACAGATAGGCAAACACAATGGCAGGAGTCTACCGTGGCCACAGGCCAGAAAGCGGTCAGGCTACACGCCACCACATTGCCAGGGCAGAGACAGGCAATTAAGCGGCCTTTACCGCCAGTTCAAAGGGCAAGTTTGCCAGAACGGAGGCGAACACCGGCATTCGTACCACAGGTGCGAATGCATAAGAGGGTGTTGCATTCAGGCCCTCAGGATGCACAATATACGCCCGCACATTTTGACCAGGCACTAACACACGGTACACGGGGTATAGGAAAGGTGGTATTACATACCCCACAAAACCACTCAGTCAAAAATACACACACCCCCGTAAACTCTACTAGGGTAGCGCAGAGCACAATTAGGCCCTCGATTACAGTCACACTCAGACCAGCAGACAAACGTTACGGTGGAAGTAGGCCCAGGCTTACTTTGCTAGAAATTCCGCCGGAAAGTAGCAAAGGAGCACCTCAGTGGATTTCAGGGGCCTATACCCTCGTAACAGGGCGGAAGTCTTCAGAGTCTTCCAGAGCACGGACGCTCGGACGAGAATAACGACTTCCACCAGGGACACAGAAATAAACTAATAACACTTGCACCTATATTAGGGACACACATAAGCTCGTTTACACGGGAGAAATGCGGCAATAAACACATAAAGACCCACTAACGTAAACGGCACATTTTTTTTGCATGTATATGCAGTGCAACATGGCTAAACCAACAGTATATAATTCTAAATTCTTCTTGGTTGTTTTTTTTGGCCCCTAGCATTTTTTTTTCACAGGCCATCCAAGGTTATTGAGCATGGTTGGTCCATATTATAAGTTGGATAACGCAAAGTTCCTAATATGCAAAGCCAAGCGGAAGCCCATCAGGTGAGCCACGCGGCTTAAGGCCGGAAAGAGATATTCCGAACACAGCTTAAGCATCAATTCACAGCATAGAGCTTAAGCGGGTCTTTCTAGGTGGAAATGACTAAAGGTTCTATGATCCGGTCCCACAGTTTGATAGATTCTCTTGTGGCGGGCGAGAGCCCTGATTGTGGCAAGAATTAAGAATCTCAAACTATTTTTCAAAAGTGGTAGATTCCCCTGAGACGTAACTAGATTACTGTAGTACTAACGTCACCAAATAGGTGGATAGTACGCTCAGGTCCTACTTACCATTTTTAAACATTTTTCATATTGCTTACGACACAATTTTTACAGACTATCGCCACCTGCCAACCCACTTTAATAAGCATAAAGCAGTGGGCAGGCGACATACAATATATCTTCTATACCCTTTCCAAAGTGCTCTCTTAATTCGGAGCGGGGCATAACTCATTTTTTTGCCTCACGCACTAATCCCGAGAAAGGAAGGTGGCCAAGTTGAACTGTATGTATTTAATCCATAGGCATACGTGACACATTACACTGCCTATAACACGACTTTTTCTCACCTCCATAACAACACGCAAGCTAAAACGCAAACACACCATAGGGTGAAAATCCCAGACTTTGGGAAACCCTACATATTTTTGGAAGTCACACAGTCAATTTACATTGCCACATAACAGTAATACACTACCAAACTGTCTCGGAGACACAGCCTAGAATGGCACCAGAAACAATTACTCTGGTTAAAGACGGTCTCAAAACCCGCAACCTTCTGAATACCAGAAATGTAAGGCCGGGTAGCTATCCAGTTGCAGGATAGGAAAGAAGGGATCTAAAACAGATGGGGACAGTTCCACTAACAGATATTCATAAACGAAAAACAACAAAATCGCCTCCGGCTCCTAGTCACCAAAAACGCGACTAGCGGCCCTGAGACACTCGTGTATAACGACATTTTGTACAATGGATAGGGACATATTCGACCCACGTTACAGTTAACACAAAACTTGGGGACACGAATGTAGTTAGTGAGAGGTTCTTTTGTATGGCGGAAAGCCCCACTCGCAATTACAGAGTTAGCACTCAGGCTAAGAGGCACAAACATACAGACACGGAGCATTGTCAAGCAACTAACAAGATAACGCACACGTGAGTGAAACTAGAGACTATCGCGTCAGCGATAACGCACTCACCGTGGGCGACCTTTGCTGGCACAGACAGACTGGGAGCACTACAGACGAACCTGGGAAATACACGTTCATTTACGCCGAGTTCAGAACCACACAACTCCCCAAATCACACTACGGGGAGAACTCAAAAATACACAAACTCTTCACAGCAAGGCGTACTTTCATTTGCGCATTGCAAATACACGGTACATGTGCCATAATATATACGGCACAGATAGCGTCATACCAAGTCTTTACAGCATCCCGGGTCCGAACTCATAACCACAGACCACACTCGTACCAAAAACTAACTAACCAACTGTATTTTTGGTACGAGAGACACAAACAAAAACCACACTGAGGACACCTCAATCCCTGAAACACAACGCAGACACAGAACACAGAGAATTACATGTATCACGGGTCCAAATCCCAGCGAAAATTGGACACCATGGAAAACAACTATCCAGGCTTCCAATCACACCGAAATTGGCCCACACAACTACATAAACAGGGAATACCACATTTCCTCCCGCCAAAAACCAGGCATAACATTTCAATTACACCTGACATAGAAAATACATTTCCCAGACACAGGTATGAAAATTTCGTAAGACAAAGGTCCTATGGAATAGTGGCCACACAACAGTACTAGCTAAATAGGACAAATTGCTACATTTGTCCGCCCGGAATACCGAACAGTGACAACACTCACATACGTGCAAGAAAGCACGTGCCGGCAGCTGACATACATAACGTCCGAGCCTGCCATTACACATACAAACCGCTGACTTGCAGAGGCCACCATATCGCAACACTGCTGCCGACAGGCACTATTGTTATATCGGCAGTGACCGTGAAATCACAAACGCAAAGCAATCATAATGCCACACATTTTTTTTAACACTGCAAAAACAATTGTGACATTTAGCAATGGACAGACGTGACAGACCGGAACTTATCTTGGGCCCATAGGAGCACGTTCTCAAAGACGTTGACAGGCCACGGGCACCTCCTGCCCATACACGCGATACACATTAGGACTTAGCCTATAACAGACCAACCGTCCGCATGGGGTAGCGGAACATAGTCACACACACACGCGCTCACTAATCAGGAGCGAACACAGACAGGGGCTCTGAGGAAACAAGACCCCCCCTAATAACTTCCTTTCGCGATTTTATTTCTAAAAGAAATCATTCCAGGCGATTAGGACATGGCCAGTCGCACTACGACCACTGGCCACATTCACACTACAAATGGCAGAACAAAGTAGGCCGTGACGTCACAGCGTCACGACGCTTTACTATCCCAAGAAGCGGATAGAAAGCAGACATGGACCAAGGGAGAATGACTGAAGCATAGGTGGATAACCCCAGCGGGATTACCAATATACCACCCAAAGGCTACCATTTTGAATACCTTACTCCCCTCCAATAACCTTCCCACGTCCAACATGACCAACGCAGACACATGAACACGATGAAAACAGCTACACTACATTACAAAGTATACATAGGGGTTGATAGACTTCATGCGTTTAAAAAGAGGGCTTACTACGCCTTGGATCTCGATGCTACCACCTGAGTATTAGGGGTGGGTCGGCAGACAACAATTAAGCATAATGCGCATCTCCAAATGAGAGATGAGGCCACAATCATATATTAACCATTTTTTTGTTAATTCAATACTCCCGCATGACAGGGACATATTATTATTACGCCTCACCCTTCACCTATCCTTACATGAGTGCAGATGCCTCATATCCAGATACGTGCATGGAATATCCCATCCATTTACCAAGGGTTATTACTATCAAACCTGCATGGAATTTTTATAATTTTGCAATCCCGGGAATTACCCCCCCCCGTCCACTCATTGTAAGAGCAATCCTAGCAGCATTACCGGCTCAAGGCCACCATTTATTTGAGCCCAAAGATGCGCAACCTCTTCCTACCATGCTTTCAGCCCACTCTACGAATAACTACCCCCAGATCCTAATAACAGGGTACCTGACGCCATAGACCCTACTAACACCTCCATGAAGGTTAACAGAGCATTATCGCTGGACAGCCAACGTAGCAATAGTAGACCTAAAGTAGTCTATGCACTTAGAAGCTCTACAACCCCACAACACTTGAAATATTTTACATTTTACACAAAATAAATTATTTACACAGGTTACGCCCATATTTTTTTATTACATGAAAAGGAATCTGAAACACTCTGATTGGTGATAGCGGCACGAGCAAAAGGCCAAAGGCACCGCACTTTGAGAGAAGAAAAAGCGATGATGAGCCTTACCCTAGTAACTTGACGACTAGACCAAACAGACGAACCACGTAAGGTTGAGGCACTCGTGGCCTGGCCGGGCAAGCTCTGGAATCCTAGGTGCGCCTAAACTGCCCCTGGGAGGAAGGGTTGCTACACCCACTATGTGCCACGGTCATCGAAGCCAAGACCTGCAGGGAAGACTTTCTGAGGATGGTGGGAGAAATAGCTCGCTCCACGCCGGACCCAGGAGTTGGCCCTAGAGACGACACAATTATGACTTGACTTCTAGCTAAAATTAAGTAAGTAGGGCTTCTACAGCGGGAAGCAAGACTCCTATGCACGGGAGTGAAATATTACTGCGAAAAGCATACTACTGCGGCCGATAAAGGCGAAGAGATTATTATACTGCGAAAAGCATACTACTGCGGCCGATAAAGGCGAAGAGATTATTATACTGCGAAAAGCATACTACTGCGGCCGATAAAGGCGAAGAGATTATTATACTGCGAAAAGCATACCACGATTGCCAATGAAGGCGAAGATAACATTATGCCATTGGACGATGTCCAATGCCCACATAAATGGCGACGCATCGGGCAGCCTAGGGCATTAAATGAGGGGCATAGCGAGCAACTCATAGGGGTTAAAGTGGGCGACCCAACTACGACAACGTATGAAAAAACAACGGTAATGAGCAGGAAGATACAGCAGGCGAAAAGGTTTGCTTTGTGGCACCGTAAGCCGCCTGTGACTAGATTAATACTAGTTAGTAAGACCTAGAATAGACGTCGACAATTAGGATTAAGACGGAGGGGACTACGAGGCATTGTTGGGTTCCGGTCCCAACAATGTACTACAAGGGCCCCCGCGAGAGAAATCGGACGGACGAGCCTCCATCTAAATTTTAGTACTTAAGTCACAGTGCCATTTTTAAGGTCACTTAGATGTAAGCAAATTCAACAAGCGCTGTTGCTAAAATAGGGCACAGCACATTTCGGCTTTAGAATAAGGTCTACTCGGCTTGTATATCCAGCATAGTTTTACAATTAAGGCAATTTTTTTTTAAATTAAGGAAATTTCTTTTTAGATTAAGGTAGAATATCTCGGCACCTGATGGCCGACAAATCCGTCATCAGGATAAGTCCGATAACACATTACAATACATCATAATACATTAGAATACATTATAATACATTAGGATACATGATAATACATTAACATAAGTATAATTGAGGTAACCAGAATTCCGCTACCAGGGTAAGACCGACAACACATTAAGAAACGACATTACGGCACCGTATAGGGTAAGCCCGGCCATACATCGATTAACACTAACCATGCCATTTTTTTCACAGGTCAAAAGAGCTTCAGACTGTGGACACACTACCACAGGAAGCGGCATAGAAAATAGGCAATATTTAAATGTTTTATTAACCTCTCCATTTTTTTTCAGGCATCGTCACCACGAATATGGCACTGGTGACTATGATTTTGCTGTCATATAGCAGCAGCATGCTATTAATGCCGTCTTATTATTGTATTACACCTGTGCGCACTAATTTATATTTAATATTCATCTTCACTTACAGGCTCACCACATTTTTACAGCTACACTCTAAAAATCTGCACAGCACGGCTGATACCTGTGGGGTATCAGGCTCGCTGGCAGATCAACATAAACAAGGAAATACATAAGGCGTCAAAAATGCGGCGCAAATTACGGCAATGAGGGCGCAACCGACTGTGGCGGCGACTCTCATTGTCAAGTGTGAAAGCATTCACCCACAGGGAATGCTTCACAGATTAAGGATTAAGGATACATTTCAAGCGGTACGACCACTAAACCATACCAGGAAGTGGCCGTCCGGGATTAGCCGTGAGACGGCAAGCATACGTACAAAGGGGTAGCGTGCACGCGAGGTACCAAAAACTAGAATCATAAGAGATTAGCGCGCTTAAGTTAGATATAAGATCATTGTAATTGATAATTTTAAAGGGTAACTCAATACAAATTCATGCACCCACGGGCAATTATTCTACTAGAAATCAATATATATATAATACTTCGCACCCCCACATTGTCTGCAGAGGTGATCAATAATATTCCTAAATGTTAACATATGAACATCGCAACATAGCACTTTAAACGGTATACTTTTTTGTTTGTTTGTTAAAATCACATGTACACAATGTCTATGATTTGTTTCCTTTCATTTTTCTTTCTTCTAACTTCCCAACTTGTGAAGGTGTTCCGTTTCATCCCAACGCAATAAATACATTTTGAATATTTCCTTTAACTTATACCCTGGAACACCTATTTTTCTACTTCTTCTCTCTTTCTCATTGCAGGGAGCACTTTTTCCCTAAGATAGGGAGGACGGCACAATCTTCCGTCCAGCCCTGGGTTTTTTCCTCCCTGCACAACAATGTACCGAATAACTATCAGCACCATGTATTTTTTTTCTCTTCAAACTTTCAATGTGTCAATATCGATTTTTTTTCATGCACTATTGTTATAATGTCTATGCCAATGTCAATGTTATATATATATGTATATCCCATAACCACCCCTCTGAACACGAGCTGATCTCACACCTACACATCAACACGACATCACCACATCATACGACGCCGAAGAGGACACCAACAGGAGATACAAGGAAGACCCAAGAACAACTACATCAACTATATCTACTACATCAACATCCCAACCTCAAGTTCCGTTCCCGTTCGCGGGGACGCGAACTAAATAGGGGAAGAGGCTTGTACAGTCCCCCAGGGGTCTGCACCCCCTGGAGGCCATCCCCCCATCATCTATTTAAACCACCCCTAACTGGCAAATCTAGTAAGTCCAGAACAACATCTATTAACACCGCAAGGGCAGCTAACCAGTCTGGAAAGAATACCCAATACTTGCATCACTACCACAAACAGCGACACATATTTAACTGGGGCATCTATGCAGCGGAATGCTGACAGCACAACGCCGGAGACTATAAGAGGGAGCCTTAAGGAGGACAAGCTCTCTCAATTACCAGTCTTACAGTGCGTCGGCCGGAGGCTATCGCTGTTATCATCAGGTGAGTCAGCAGTGTTCAGGGTTCCTGTACTTTGTAACTTTTACCCACAAATTGTATACACAAGTTTGTACACTTACATTGTAACATTTACTACATCCCCTAAAAGGGACTCATAATTCCATATTACTGACCAATAAACACTTGGTCAGTACACTACACTTGTATTACTGTCTTACACGCCTCTTTACGTCCTAAAGTCCATCCTGAATCCTCCGTCACGATTAGACGTGACGTACGGTAGCCAGACACTTGCTAGCGCAAGTATCATTGTATCCCCGTGTAGACCCGACTGCTAGCAGCAGCGCGCGCCATAAAGCTGACGCGTGCACATCAGTTATATAACCAGCCAGCCAGCTGGACGAGTAGCACGTTGACCTGGACACTAAATTCCATCCCCTAAAATACACCTACGTCTTTTATAGGAGCACCCCCTAGTATCCTAACACTAAACAACACTCTACACTGGTCAGCTTACCCGACTACGGGAAGCTACCCCCTTTTAGGCACCCCCTTATAAATTAACACCATAACTCTTCCGTTTTAGATCCAACTACCCCCCAATAAGGGATCTAAAACACCAGTTTCTATAACAAGCAAAGGCTTGATTATTATGTATAATTTGGGAAGAAATTTTTGTGTATGTGGAAATAGTTAAATATGCCATTCTGATTGTGCATTTTATGTCGCAGGAATGAGGTTGTTGTCATGGAGCATCAACCATATTGTAGGTTGGTTGACTTTGAAATAATGTTGGGAGTTGAAATATTGTTGCAAGCCACACTTTCGTTGAATTTATAACCAAGGGTTATTTTATGGAGCCATCATAATTCATTCACAGTTTACCCACGTGTTCTATGAATATTTCCTAGTAATTGTTGACCCGGAATTTTGTTATTAATATTTACCTTTCATTATGAGAAGACTTAACCCTTGTCTAGATGCTAATTATGATCATGTGATTTTTGACACTTTTAATCGAATGGGCCGATGCCATCAATAAATTAAAAACTGTTATTTCATAACAACCACTACAATTAGAGGATATTTGTGATCCTGTTAAAAATATAAACATTATGTAAATTAATGAGATGATTAACATTTTGACATTCTGTCAAAGAATTGTAATTTTGATAATAGCAACTGCTATTGTTTTGTGATAAATTTTCTAAATAATATTTCCAAGTGATATTTAAATAATTGAATGGTTAAATCCATAGTTAAGAGGACTGATATTTTGTTAATAGTAAATTTTGACTACAATATTGCTAATTGAGTCAAGAGCTCAGAATAAATTTTGGATCGAGAACAGATGGTACAATAAATATTTTTCTGTTTATCGAAGTTCTTCGAATTCATGCTCGAATATCCATGTAATTAATATTGTGTTATATTCATTGTTATCACTTTATATTTGATCCAATTTTGAGATACTGACTCCTGGAACAAGTGTTAGTTAATTTTCTGCTACTATTTGAAAAACAAAAAGAGTGATTTATTTCATCGAGAGATAATATTTCATTTCAACGTGTGAATACTTAAAAGTCAGGAATTAGGACGGACAATTAAATTTGCACTGACAAACCTACGGTTGTAAATAATTCATTTGAACGAAGTCAACAGGACTAACAATCTGACTTTCGTTTCAAATGCCTAGTGTTCATGTGTAGGTGAATCTGTAAATTTGTGTATATAAATGTATGATCCGTCATGCATCCAGAATGCTATTTTGGCATTACTTCAGTTAAATATTTTAAACATTTTAATAAAATGAGATAATTTTATGGAAAGTGTTATTTTCAGAAATCTCCTTCTATCCACATTGTAGTATCGAGCCGAAAATCAGTAAAGCAATTTTTTGTGTTATTGTTGTCACTTTAACCCTTATGGTGCCCCGGGATGTTTAGATTCTCGTGCTGACTGAATTTTGGTGAAATGCATGTGTGGTGGGTCCGGACTTCGGTCTAAACGGGCACAATATGTTGGGCGCCAGGTCGCAACTTGATGTTGTGAACCATATTTATAAGAAAACTTGATAGTCCAGAGCACACAGAGAACTTTTCTTCCCTGTTCGTGGCGTAACTTAGTTTCCAATCAGATAGCAATTTATATTGGAGAATGGGATGCCATACACGTATATCTGACTACTGGGAATAAAATAGCTAGCTTAAAGCAAAGTGAATTTTAATATATTCACACGACAAGCAAAAGCATATGGATTACATTAAATGATGAATTTAGTTGACATCGAATATAGATTTAGGTTTTAGGAAGTCATTTTTGAAAACCTTTGTATGGAGCGTGGCACTCTATGGAAGTGAAACTTGGACTATTGGTGCAGCAGAAAGAGGAGAATTGAAGTGTTTGAAATGTTGTGTTACAGGAGAATGATGACGATCAGATGGGTAGATAGAGTTACAAACGAAGAGGTATTACGACGAGTGAGAGAGGAGAGATGATTTTGGCGACTGCTAATGAAGAGAAGAGATAGGTTAGTAGGACACATACTAAGACACCCAGGAATAGCAAGCTTAGTTATGGAAGGAAGGGTGGAGGGCAAGAACAGTAGGGGTAGACCAAGATTAGAATATGTTAAACAGATTGCCTCAGATGTAGTGTGTGGTAGCTATGTAGAGATGAAACGATTATCTCAGGACAGGCAGGCATGGAGAGCTGCTTTAAACCAGGCCAAGGACTGAAGACTCAAACAACAACATGATAAAGCCACAATGCGTGCCTTATGAGGTTCACCGTGTGATAGCTGGCGACGGAATGGCAATAATGAAAAATTTTACAACGACGAATGAACTCTCTCCGTATTGGTTTCTGTTGACGTAACTGTGCAAATAACGCCTTTCTCAGTAGCAAATAATAGTATATCCTGTAACATAACAACTGGGGGGGGGGGGGGGGGGGGGTAAGGGGAAGCCCAGTAGCTCGTATATTTTCCGGGGCTTCAGTTGAACTTTTCGCGCTGTAATCTGTTAAATAATTTCGAGATAATAATTCCGCGTAGGCGTAGTGTTTTTATTGTATAATCCTTAGTTTCGTAATTTCAATTATTTTCCAAACAAATATCTTATTTACTTTTATTTTCAGAACAGAGCATGTATGATACACATTAATATGGCTTCTTAGTACAACGCTGGGTGGTAGAATTATTTGTTCTATACCAATCGCTGTAATGTAACCCTCGATATACGCCTCACCTGTAGTCCACTTCTCATTGTGTGCAGGGAGCGGTCTAGCGTGGAGCAGAGGTGCTGCATTATTGTGACATTCCAAGAGAAATAGAGGACCTTTGAGAGAAATCTCGCACGTGATAAACCATTCATTCGGCTTTACTGTTATGACGACTCCGCGCGGCACAGTTCTGGAGGGGCTATCGTCTTGTTTATTTGTTTAATCGCACTTCATAAACAAATATATTTCCGTTGACTTTTACAGAAATGCAAGATTCTTTCAGTACTATAGGGACGATTAGGAAGAGTTTTGGCACGAACCGCACCTTTTAACTCCTTCTAGTATAAAAGTTTAAGTTTTGTGAAACATACTCCTCAACGTTTTATATAATATAATATAATATAACTAGCGGACTCGTGTGAGAAATCTCGCAAGTTCATAAGTCATACTTTCCCCAATTGATTTATAATGAGTGACTTAAGGATAAGGGTTGTTATGTTTTTATATCAACCAAATTATTATAGAACACCATTTTCTTTTCAGTTAGAATTCCAAGCTGAACGTTCTCTAACTTAAGAAGGCAATCACTGAAAATTCGATCATCAAAACACTCACCAGTTATTCGATATTTATGAAAGCATCTTGGTCAAGATTTCCTGCTTTATCTTGTTGGCTGGGGAGTCTCTTTCTCCCTTATCAGGACAGCCCTCGGTAAAAAACTTCTTCACGCCCCGCTTACAGTGAGGCTTCCTTGTTCCTAAGTGCAACGATCAGCGGTTAACTCCTTCGCACACTGCCTTAGGGCAGCTTTCCCGGCCCTGTGTGGTAGCGCTCAGCGCTAAACTACTTTGCACGTTACCTAGAGGGGCGCTTTTTCTTTCTTGAACGGAGCGTCAGCATGAGAGCGTCCTGTGGCTGTGAGCATTGTATACTGCTTCTTTGATCTCATTTTCCATGTTTTCTTGAAGTCGGGTTTTCATGTATTGTGTTAGGTCCTCGACCTTTCGGCAAGGGCGGCTATTACCACCCTACAGGATTTAATCACGTTCAGTGCCTCAGGTTTACATGTTTCACACAGCCATATCAGTTTCTTCTTTTTTTCAAGATCTCTGACTTCCTGACCAATGAGGCCAGTACAGTTCTGGTGGGTCTTTTCTCTGCACTTATCGCATTCGAATGTGCTGTCCTCATTAGTGCATTGCCTCTGACATATCGGGCAGAATTCCTGTTTGTTGCTTCTGGGTGCACTCCGGGCAGTAACCATCTTGGTCAAGATTTCCTGCTTTATCTTGTTGGCCGAGGAGCCTCTTTCTCCCTTATCAGGACAGCCCTCGTTGGATAACTTCCTCACGCCCCGCTTACAGAGAGGCTTCCTTGTTCCTAAGTGCAACGATCAGCGTTAAACTCCTTCGCACACTGCCTCAGGGCAGTTTTCCCGGTCCTGCGTGGGAGCGCTCACCGCTAAACTCCTTTGCACGTTACCTACAGGGGAGCTTTCGATTTCCCGAGTGGAGCGTTAGCATGAGAGCGTGCTGTGGCTGGTTTCTTTCTTTGATATTTATGAAATTAGAATGCAATTCGTCACTGTTATTGGCATTTGTGTGCTGAGTCCATTAGCCGTAACACTCACGGGTTATTTATTTATTTGTTGATGGTACACAAGAGGGCTCGGTGTGTGCCCCAATAACAGTGCACCTACACAGTAAAATACATTTCTGATATGTATACATTACGTATTAATATCTTAATGTAATTCTTTAAACTAGGAAGTTCACACAGGTCAAAATGCATAGTAGTAAAAAGCTTAATCTAAAGATAATATAAAAACTAAATCAAAATTTGATCTAATGTCAAATATAAAAACTGATATTGAAATTATTACATAGTAAACTCAAAGGTAACATTAATAACTAGGGATATGATATCCTCATATCATATACATTGTTGATTCTGTTATGTGTGATAATTTTATTTCAAGTATGAATTAGAGTGACTGGATTATAATTTCCAAGAACGGTCTGATTGAGAGACAGAAATCTAGTTTCCAGTTTACACGAACCGCATAGTTGTAAATACTGCAAAGCCTCCATACTGGTGAATTGTTATGTGAAGTGGTATTGGTTATATCATTTTTGAATGTTATGGCTGATCTTGTAGTTAAGCGAGTGATGTTGAAATTTATGAGCGATAGGAAAAATGAGTTATCAATTTGACCGTTAATGACTTTATAAAGGAATTTCATATCATTCACTTGCCTTCGAGACTCCAAACTAGTCATGCCGAAATTCAACAAAAGTTCACCGTAGGGTACTCTACTCGAAATTATAAGAGTCCATGTGAAAGGAACCGACCGAGATTCGAACGGAGAGACAGATAAAAATATGTGTATAAAATAAATCGTGATCTGGGTTATTTTTACGCACAGGAAGGTTGGTAATGTGCAAGGAACTGTTTAACGAAATTTTAGCCTGAAGAAATTCCTTTATTTGGAAGAGAAATGAGAATTTTGTATTCTGCATTATTTTAGCCAAGAGAGAATGATTGGAAATGTAGCCAGGAATATGCACAGTTTCAAGGAATTACGATAGCGAAACCTGTTTTTGTCAGCGGGGCGACGTTACAAGGAGACTTGAAGGTGAGGCACGCGCCAGAGAATCGAAGATGGGAGATAGCACACTACAGTGATCCTCGAGGAACAATAGATATGATAACAATGAAGTAACCAATCAGATTAATGGGAAATTATAAGAGGCTACTTAATTATTATAATTTTATTTTAACATTATAACAGACTGGAGTATATTAAAATACAAGCAAGAGAAAATAAATTTAATTGGCAAAACAGAAAGTGAATTAGATTGCTACAATAGAAGATATGAGTGAATAAGTGAGTAGCGCGGACAATTTGAGAGGGAAGGATAACTTAGGAGGCTAGCGGCGTAGGAGGAACCGGGTTCTTATTAGAAGAAGCAATACGTATTGGAAAGTCACTCCACTGAATAGTATACAATTGCAACCAACAGAAGAATGAAATTACAAAGGGTGGGGGGAATCCTCGTTTGCAGTAAATTACCAGAGATTTCGTGAAAGAATATTGGAAATATAAAAGAAGATTGATAATAATTTATAAGGACTGCAGGCAGAATATTAAAACGTCTAATTTGAGAAAGTATACTTGAAAATCTACTCTACAAGAATTCACTGTCATAAAAGTGAAACTTCAGCAACATATTACGAGAACATTGTGGGGTTCGAAGCCATTTTTCAGTGTTGCCTAAGTAAACAAAAGTTTGGTGCTTTTCAGTCGGTCGACACGAATGTACCCAAAAAGAGCTGGGTTATGCCCTAATCGTGAAATAAATTACATGAGATTAATAAATACACTAGGATGTCCAGTTTCGATCGTCAAGCGATCATCATCAGATCCATTACACTTAGGCTATAACATCTATGTTGAAAAATATTTACAATATTATGTACAATTATTTAGTTGCAGTATTGGTAATGCAACTGTCAGTGTATGCTAAATGTAGTAGGTATATCTAATGTTAGGTGAAATGTTGAAATGGTGATAGAAATCCGGAGTTTGTCTGTTTGGGGTTATTATATGGTTGTAAAAAATCAACTATGGTTATACTGTAATAATACAGGCTGATACTTATCCGGTTGTCCACCTGGCTGGAACTTCGAGCAGTTTCGTGTTCACTCCAGCACCAGTTGTGGTCGACTGAACCCGGGTGTAAACTGGATGAAACTGGTGAGTGTATTATTAAACCAAAAGTGTAAATATGAATAGTGCTGAACTTAATCGTTTGATACATATATTCACATGGATGTAACTATATAATTTCATAGACATGAAACAGAAGTATTGTGTGAACTAAAGATAAATGGTGTTAATTGGACTTTATGTAATTCAAGCAGAAGGGGTAGAAAAATCGTGCAGGTCGCGATTATGTAAATATCACATAGGCCTATTTGTGTAAATAATAATAATAATAATAATAATAATAATAATAATAATAATAACAATAATAATAATTTAATAAGTATTACTATTAATAATATTTAGATTTGGAACGACATTGCGAATGATAATACCGATGTATTATGTAGGGAAGATATTTGGGCTAAAATAATTTGAACTTGAAGTGGATTTATTTGGAAGAAATATACACGGTGTTCAGAAAGTATATTTTACATGTTACAAGCTTTCGAGTGACTATTGTTCATGGATATTACGATTATTTGGTGTAGGAAGACTTAGTGAAGTCGGATATATGTCCAGCAGGGACAAATTTTGAATTTTGTGTGTTACTTGAAGGCAAACTTTTTTATTTTCATATGAGTAGTGTACCCGTTCGTCCTGGGGATGCGATGACCCATCTGCTATAACATCGCATTCCTGGAGTTCCAGGACAGAGCGGAGTTAAATGAACTTCTAGTCAAATAAGGAATGTGTCGGAAATTCAGCTGAGTTCTCGAAAAAGCAGTGGGTATCACGAGACAAAGTATCTCTAGGGTCGTTACGGGCTTAAGTTTAATAAAAAATAATGCAAATATAAATGGGCGCCATCAACTGAATTCCTAGCAAACCACTTCCTTTCCGGATAAGCCTTACTCAAGACAAGGAAAGAAAAAAGAACATCACACCATCATCAGATCACAACTAAGATAAAAACAAATTTATTTTACTTTGATAGTCAGACAGACATTTTAAATATAACTCCTACCTAAGAGTATGGTCGAATGCCAAAGTTAAATTGTCATTGTCCAAAAATCGAACCATCTCTTTTCTAATCCAAAATTATTTTATCCACATAACAAGAAAAATGTATAAAGTTCTCTTGGGTTCTCAGGATCACTGTAGCACTATGTCTTTCGTCACTGACATTTGTGAAACCTGAGACCTAATTTCTCTTTAATTTAACATCATCAATGTGGATTTAAAAAAAGTTATTAATCTGTCTAAACATACACATATTATAATCACACATATTAAATATCACGTAATTTATGGTTTGCATGGCATAATTTGAATGTTGAACATGTTAATCAAATGTTCCTAAACATCGAATAATTAATTTACACTATTTACATCGTCATTAACAATCACTTATATGTGAATTACAGAAAATTCAAATTCTCATTGGTCATCGTTATCGTCATCATCAAAATTAAATATTTCTCACATTAATTCTCACTTCAAAATTCTACATATTCCTGTCAGAATCATGAATTCATCACCATTACATCATTTAAATCCTCAATTCAAGTTGCAATTCTTTCGAATTATATCTCAATTAAATTTATTTAGTTCCATGTAAATTCATTAATCATCAGCTTCTTTAATTAATTATCACCTTCTAATCCAGTTATTCATCATCATTACAATCGTCTATTAATTTATTTCAATCAGTTTATTTATTCAATCTTTAATTCATCCATTTATTTAATTCATCGATTTATTCCAAAATTTAATTTATCAACTTATTTAAATTTCAATCTTCTGGTTATTTAGTTTTTCATTATTTCATCTAGTCATTGTGATTTTTATTTCATTAGGTCAGATCGTTAATATGCTTAAATCTCAGATTATTATTTCATTAATTATTATTTTCAGAAAATCTTGTATTATCAACTTCATTTATTTGTTTAATTTCCTAACAAATTGTTTAATAAGGTTTATAGAACGTTGTCTTACAGTTTTATCACTTCCAAGTTATATCTCGTATTTAATTTATCATGCCAAAAAATATTATTGTCTCCACGACATCACGTTGGATCAAACTATCCACAACGACATTACATTTCTTCAATACTTCAAATATCACATTTGAATACAATAATTATTCCAAAAAACTCCATAAATATTCAGCACATACAGCATGAATCTCAACAATTACGCTAGACTGGGTACGACGACCTCATGTCTGCCTCAAAATACATTATCAACGTTGCAACTATCACATGGCAACTTCCACAAAATGCCTATCACAAACTTCACTTAACCATGTTGCATGATCTACAAAAATACATAACTGGCTTCAAATTATCAACGCACACAATCTCCAATAACTGTAATTACTCTGATCACATCTAGACAACTTCTTAAACAATTGGAAAAATATTACTTTAGTAATTTAAGATCTGCTTTCAAATAGCATAAATTCTCTTACAATTTTCATAATTCACATCGCAGAAAAACACCAATGTGCTATAATCTCTCATATCAAAATCTGCACTACTGATCTGCCTTAAAATAATTCTGACCAATAATGATTAATCTTACAAGATTCAATTACTTTAAATCCTTCTCAAAGGTATCAAACACAATTATAAAACTCATCAAAGCATCAGCTGTAACAGCTGTTAAACTGAAATTACTCTCAAAAGAGTATAGTAACAAAATATTGGATTGGCAAACAAGAATTACTAAATGCAATCCTGTTGACATTTATCGTTACTTTATTTAACAAAATTTCGACTGATATGTGACTAGTAGTTCCTTGTTTGATTCACTTACAATCTCGTGTACATTCGGATGATAAAAATGAGTCCCTCAATGGCGAGTAAGATGTGTAACCACCGTACAGTCGTATAAATCGAAAGACCTCGCCCCGTCGACTTGGATGATAGTTCCCTGAACGATGGGTGAGATGAGTAGCCACCATACAATCGTATAAATACGAAGGACCCCATCTCGTAGGCTATATGAGTGAATGTACCAGATAGGAATCAACAAGTTTCTAGTTGTCATATAAAAGCGATGTTCATTCACTAAAGTGAATAACTTCTTAATATCTCCAAACAATCCAATGGAAAAAATCCCTACTGATGAATAATACACACTCGCTAGTATGCAATGAACTGACGAAGTAATTTTAGATAATCAATTGCAGATCACGAGTTCGAAATACTCGTTACACAAAAAAAACTATTTATGAAAAATATCCTAGCTGGAAAAATGTCTAAAAGACCAAACATCTGCTTAATAAAGCCAACCAATGGTGAGAATTTCGTATAATGATGCCTGCCATATCATATGGTCACTCCATATTCTAGCAAATTCGAAATATATAAATTCAAACCATGTCTTAATAATCGTATCACTCCTATTAGAAAAATATACATGTGTGCCCAGTATTCATGAAAATAATCGTATCAGGTAGTTATAACTCTTACAGTACCTTTCATAATCAGTTGTAATTAAATTTCCAAGATCGTCGATTTTCCCTACATAAAGAATTTCTCGAAAGATCGGCGTGAATATCATTCCATCCATGAAATGACGATTGCCTTCGAAATCCCAAGTGAATCAGCTGGTGGACTCCTCTCGTCAGGAATCGAATCCATCGCTCGGCGGTGCCATCTTGTCTCTATCGGCGTCTACTCTGACATGTTGAACTTCGGATTACCCATAGCGGATATTGTCCAACTCCTCTCGAAAAAGTTCATGGAAACAGCGGACCCCCTACTCCTCTTCTAAGTTACGCCACTGTTCCGTTAAATGTTCAGTTTGAGTATTGAAAGTTCAATCTGAAATGACTGCTAAGTCTCACTTTCGTAAAATAAAATTTTACTTGAGAGTGTTCAAGTTTACGAAACACCCTGTAGTTGTCTGTATTTGGTAATTCATGAAACTGCATAAGAAATAAATCTCATTAATGCACGATCTAATGTTCATCAGTGCCTATGCTAACAACATTCCGTTTACTTGAAATAGTTAAAGTAACTTTGAATGCGTTATAGAAAAGCATAGTCATAAAGTTATTCATAAAAGCTGTGTTCAAACTGCGTTGAAATGTAGCTTGTAATAAAGTCTCCAACTACTTGCAGTGCCGTCCTAACATATCCCGGCCGTCTGTGATTGCTTCCTCGGCCAGCCCGCCTGGATCAATGACCCGCTTGGCCTTCGCTGCTCGGCGATGCAGAAACTGTCGCCTACATTCTGCCGTGACAGTTTCGGTATATTACGTGACCTTCACTGTGCGTCTCGCTTGCGCTATAGAGCTGTGTTCCTACCTGCTCGTCTGTCAGAGCTCAACTGAATCTGCTGGCACTGTCCTCTCGCTTATGTGCTTGGCGCAGGCACGTGGTGTAGTCCCCCACCACTGTGCTCTCGCGTCACGATCATAGTCTCGAACCCATATCATCTCGGCTATTCCGTTATAAAATAACTTAAGGGTTATCTGACTTCCATAAAATTATTTCCACATATAATGCATGTTATATATCCTCTTCTAAGATGTTTAATCACCATAATTCCATAAATATTTTAATAAAACTTCACATCTCTATCCATAATTCCATCTTCTCACAGATGTCAATGCCTCCTTGATTCTAGACCTCCTACGTCATCTTGACATTCTTCTTGACGCGATCGGTGCGCTATCTTTCCTAACTCTTCTCAAAACCTCAACTACAGCTTAATGTCTGCTGGCGTAGCCGATAGCCTAAACTAGGTATCGGGTACAGTAGGAACATAAGTGTATTGTCAGAGCCTAATAAATTTGCAGTCACTTTTTAGTTTGCTTGCTCAGTTTTTTATAAGATATGCTCTTTATTCGCTACTTAATTGCGGAATGATGATACTACTAGTTGGATGCAGGCACTTTTTCGACCTAACTTTCCCTTATCCCCCCGAGAGCCAAGTTGCTCGATTTGCTATGCTTGTTTATAGACTGTTGTGCGTGAAACTAGTTAGTAGTATTGTTAGATATGTGTTATGTGAGTCAAAGGTTCCCTAGTTATCAGTCCATTAGGGAATTGTTGATTTCTTAGCCGGGTATTAACATCCCTACAATCCTTTTCCATCTGTGCGGATTCTGGACGCTAACATCGAGGAATTCTGGCACAGTAGCATGTGAGGGTAATTGCCCGTTATTTTGAGGTGTAAATATCTGAGGAATTTCTTTTGAACTTGCTCAATGGATTTAATGCATGTTTTCTGCCAGGGACTCCATACTTGGCTGGCGTACTCGAGCTTGGATCTCACCATGGCAGTATAAAGGTTTATGCAGGTACTGGACCTAATGAATGGCTTAGTGTTTCTTATTATAAACCCTAACATGCGGTAAGCATCCCCGACCGTCTTTTGCACATGACAAGTGAAAGCAAGTTCTCAGTCAAACAGAATCCCTAGATCCTTCTTCTCGCGTACTGTTTTCAATGACTTAGGTCCAATTCCATAAACAAATGTGATTGGGTTCTTCTTACGTGTAAAGGTCATAACAACACACTTCGGTACGTTTAAGTATAATTTGTTTTCTATACTACATTTGTGTGTATTATTTAGGTCATTTTGTAGTAGTGTGCAGCCATTAGTGGAAGAAATTGATTTAAAAATTTTGAAGTCATCTGCATATAAAATACTATTTGAGTGCAGTATACAACTTGGCAAATCATTTATCATTGCTAGAAAAATCAAAGGTCCAAGGTTCGAGCCTTGGGGTATTCCGGAATGAACTAAGTATTCCTTTGAGACAATTTTCTGGAACAAAACAAATTGTTTCCTGTCTCTGAGGTAGGAGATGAATAATTTGAGTAATGAGTGGGAGAATCCCAAAATACACAACTTTTTAAGAAAGATATCGTGATTTATTGTGTCGAACACTTTCTCGAAATCTGTAAATATGACATCCATTTTTCCTCCTTTATCTAACTCTTTAGATATAATTTGAGTAAAATTAGTTGCATTCGTCACTGTGGATTTCCTGGATAGGAAACCATGTTGGTTATCTGTTACGAGCGGTCTGAGAAATACTGATATATTCTTCCATGCAATATGAATTCAAATACCTTGGCTACTGCAAATAAAATAGATATAGGACGGTAGTTATTAATTAGTGATGGATCTCCCGATTTTAGTATAGTGCAGACGCGAGTGATTTTCCAGGCGTCAGGGAACGTATAAGTCTGTATGGCTTAGTTAAATGTTAAGTATAACGGGTCCCTGAGACTTTCAGCACATCCCTTAACTACATACGGTGGAATATTATCAGGACCAGCCGACGACTTATGTTTTAATTTTTAATGCCATTTCTACCTCTTCTTTTGAGACAAGTTTTATGTGAAGGGTGTTGGGAGTATTCAAATTGAAGGCTGGGACTTTGTATTGGGCTGACTGAGAGTCATACACTGATTTGAAATATGTCACGAAACCTTCAACAATGGAATCACCCCTGTCCAATTCTTCATTATTATATTTAATAGTGTCGCATTTGTTCCTATTTTTAGCCTATTTTCATTTTATGAAAAAATAGGCTTATGAGATCACCTTTTGTCCGTGTGTGTGTGCCGCCCCCTAATAACTCCTAAACGGCTGGAGCGATTTCAATAAAACTCAGTAAGATCATAGCACCATTCTGGTCGACCCCGACCGTGCCCTTCAAATTTTATTATGTCTCACCAATCCAACATGGCGGCTGTGCGAAATATTTCACCAGCATTCAGTATCTCCGAAACTCTTACCGATATCACCCTGAAATTGTGTACGGTGATAAAGGGTGCTACTAGAAGATTACCTATGAGACTTTCGAAAACCTGGTAACTACAAAACCAACATGGCGGCCAAGCGAAATTGAGATTTTAATAGACTTTTCTTACGATTTTACCATCCAAACGTAATGAAACTTGGTACAGCAAATATATATACACATTGTAATGCACTGGCATCTAATTTAGTTCCATTGTTTACATAACCTCAATATGGCGGCTGTGCGAAATATTTCACCGGCATTTTATTTCTCCTAAACTATTACAGATATCACCCTGAAATTTTGTACAGTGATAAAGGGCACTACTGCAAGTTTATCTGTGTAACGTTCATAAACCTGTAAAATACAAAACAAACATGGTGGCCAAGCGAATTTGAAATATTTTAATAGACTTTTCTCGTGATTTAACTCTCTGAGCGCAGTGAAATGTGGTACAGTAAATGATTATACATATTGCAATGCACTGGCATCTAATTCAGTTCAATTGTTTACATAACCTCAAGATGGCGGCAGTGCGAATTTTAAAATTAAGTTTTTATTCCTTGTGTCGTAATCATGCGATCGAAGTGAACGTTCGAATAATGAACCTACGCAATAATTTTCCTTTAATGGTACATAACTATATGGCCTATACATATAACAATCCAAAATGGAGAGCATCCAAAATATTTAGACGGTTCTTAATATCTACGAATTTTTTACAGCAATCAAACTGAATTTTTTATGTTCATAGAGGCTATAAACATAAGTTCACCTATAGGCCTTTCAGTAACCTGGTGAACAGAAATCCAACATGGCGGCGACGCGAAGTATACATATTTAAATGAACGTTTCTCGCGATTTAACCATCCGAGTGCAGTGAAACATTGCACGTTAAATACGTATACAAATGTTAATCCACTGGCATCTAATTTATTTCAATTGTATTCATAACCACAAGATGGCAGCTGTGCGAAATTTTAAAATCTCGTTTTTACTTCTTGTGTTCTAAGCATGCAATTAAAGTTTGAATACCACACGTACACAATAATCTTCATGTAATAGCACATAAATAAAAATCCAACCTGCGAACCATCTGAAATATTTAGAAGGTTCTCAATATCTACGAATCTATCACACCCTTCAAACTGAAATTTTGTATGTTGATAGAGGCAATAAACGCGAGTAGGATATATGAAAATAGGCTGTATAATTCTTCACGGAACTACTTGTTTTTCTTGTTTTTAATAAACGTCCAAAATTTCTTTGAGTCCCTGCTAATGTTTTGTTCAATATTATGGATATATTTCTTATAAGATAATTTAATGTCCTTTTTAATTTCTGACGTTAATTCTTCAAAACCTAGTCTATGATGATCTGAGAAATATTTTCTCTTCCTATGGTATTCCTTCTCCTTCAATTTACTTTTTGTTTCCTTAGAGAATCAGATAGGATATTTTCTGCCCGTTTGTCATTTACATATAGGAACAGTTTCGCCAAGTACTGTGTGTAAAAATCTGATAAACAGGTCTACTGCAGTATTTACATCAGTGCACTCGTATATTTGACCCCAGGCACCATCCCTCATCCGAGTATACAGCTGCTCAAAATCGGCTTCCCGGAAGTTATAGGTATCATTAGTATGGATGATTACTTGGTTTCGACATATAGTTAGAGATATTACCATATCCAGGGCAGGGTGGAGGCGATCCAACGGTAAGATTGGGTCAGTGTTTTCTGTTAAATTTACGTTGAGTTTGTTTTATAGAACTAAGTCCAGCGTCCTCCCGTTACGGTTTAGTAATGAATTATAAGGTTTTAGCTGAAGATAATTAATGAAATTTACGAGTTCTCTCGTGTGAATATTGTCGTCTTTAATTATTTTACTTTGAATTGTTGGGATATTGAAGTCACCGAAAATTAATAAATTTTTATCACATATTTCTGTGCTGGATTCCAACCAGCGATATAGTTGCCTGTATGTTTGTACTTTTGAAGCTGGTGGAATGTAAACATTACAGGCGCACAAAATATTTCCTCTAATAACCAGTTTCACTAATAGACATTCCATGCTGCCAGTCATTCTTTCGTCCTTGAGTACTGTTAATCCTCTCCGGACCAAGACCGCCTCCCCTCCCCTGCTCTAGCAAGCCCTCAGCCCTGTACACTCTGTACATACCATACCAGACCTCACTGTCAGCGATCTTACTAGATAACCAAGTTTCTGTAATTAGAATTAAATCATACTGTTTGGTGATCAGGTTTTCATTGAATAAATGTAATTGTGTATTCATTCCTCCCACATTTTGATAATAAATGGCTAATCTAGATTTTGATACCATTAGAGAGTGTTCAGGTCATCCTCATTTTGAATTACGATGACTCGAGAACCTTCAGATTTGCGTATTTTAATGTGTCCATTTCTTACCCACAGCAAAGCATACTCTTTCTCTCTCCTGATGATCCGACCTTGTGCCAGTAATTTCCTCTTCTCTGGTTATAAACTCTCGTTCACATAAATTACTTTGTCGCTGGGAAGACCGACGTGACGAGTGAATTGTTTCCGTTTCAGCCGGCGACACTCCGTGAAATGCTCCTTGTCGTCCAGCCGAACGAATTTTAAGATGATGCCACTGTGTTCATGATTAGGTGACTTAGGCAGTCGATGACAGGCATCTACCATTGTTTCAGTGATGACCACATCCAGAGCTTTCTTCACTGTTTCAATAATGTTTTCGTTAGGAACTTCCCGGACACCGTGTATATCCACCGTATTCCTACGTGTGTGCTGCTCAGATTCTCCTATGCGGTGTTCTAGGGATTTTAGCTTCGCCTTGAGATTGACATTTTGCTGTGTTAAGGCTGTGCTACCGAAAAATAGAATATTGATTTAATTTTATTTTTTCTTCTTAATCTGTTATATAGGTTTTTGGGACTTGTTATAAGCCACTTTTGTAAAATATGGACTGTTAGTTAGTTCAGGGCATAGCTTCAAAGTGTCCACTTTGAGGGTTAAAAGTACATACGTCACGACAAAACTAATAACCGGAGAATTTCGAAATTTCTGTGCAATTGCCCTTGTAATAGTAGCTTCATTGTAAACTATTTGTGTTTCGAAATTCAACATTGTTTTTTAAAGGATCATCTTACAATAGCCTTTTTTATTAAAAAAAACTATATTAACATCAGACTTATTCAATTTGTAGAGGCTCGAATTCTGAGCAGTTCAAATGTTTGATGAAAAAAAAAAAACGGTTTATTGATATACCCGTGACGTATGCAGCGGCGGCTCGTGAAGGGGTGCTGCAGAGCTGCAGCCCCCTAGGGTATTAGACAATATCAATTTACACTTTGAAAGTAATGATGTAACGGTGTAATTAAATAGATCTCTTTAAATTACTCACAAGTAAAGGCCAGGCTGGCTCGTAAATCCGCTTCCCCCGCGGCTGCTGCATTTTCGGCAGCACCTTAGGAACTTTACTTTGCACTTCCTGAATCCACTTCCCCCATTGCCAAGTTGTCCTATGAAAGCATCTTTGGGTGCTGCAATCATTGCAGCTTCGCCACAGAGTGCCAACTCATCTTTGGAAACAATAGAGTATACAGTTTGCAAACAGCTCAAATATTATACTGGCAGCGGCTAACAGCCCCTAATTCGTATTCAGAAAATTTACGACTTATATTCTAATGCACTAAATTATAAATATAATCATAATAATATCGCAAGAAAATGTTTAAATGGGAAAAACTTCTGCTGCAACATGGGTATGTTAGTAGCACTGAATGGCAATGAGAATCATGAGTAGAAGGATAGAACTCAAGTAGGCGCTCACGGCATCTAGTGGGTACTAGAAGAACCATGTCCATTATCAACCCTTAGCCAATGAAAGGGAGGCATTCCACCATCTCCATGATTTGTGCATTTTCTTCAAACACTTGTACGATCGGTCTTGCCAACATGCGAATTATAGATCAATATTCTAATGTAGTATGCTTGCGAGATATTAACAAATACTTGTATATTATTTCACAGTATAGTCGGTGGAGAATTTAGCTGAACTCAAAAGAGAGTGACAGATCTTAGAAAACTGAGCGAAGAAATTCAGGAGCACGCGTCTTCCGGAACTCATTTAAATAACATGTAAAATTTTGCAGTGTTACGCTTAAGTTCGGCGTATCAACAATCGGTTGAGGGTCATAACAAGGAAGTAACTAGAAACAAGGAAATATATAAATAGAATCATAATACTATGACTGTCTGTTAGGTAGTCAGTCCGAAGGCTGGTTGGATCCCCCAAAAGTACCGCCGTTGGGTTATGTGGGTTGATACCCACAAAAACCAAAGGCAGTGCTATATTGAGGCGTACTATGCAAGAAGAAGAGTGAGATAGTTTGCCATGGCTTTCCTCACTGAGTCAGAACAGCAGTACTAACCCTATGAGTAGAACCTTTCACAGCATTCACAGGCACTGACTGTGCCCTGATTGTTATTACAAAGCACCACCCATACCTCAGTAGCTTCCATATAATCACAGCCATGAGTGAGACTGAGACATCGGTGAAAAGCCACATTTTACTCTAGCCTGTGTCAACAGACAAATGCAAATGTACTGCATTCATCAAGAGATGGCAAACAGGCTAAATACTATCACAAGAAAATGTTTATATCGAAGAGAAGAATTTTGAAATATCGGTGGAGCTGTAAAACCTTCGAGTTTTCTTCTCACTGGTTCTTAGGCCCGTCATCTACAGAGGTTGTTAAACTGTTACGTATCGCTATCACCCTGCCTATGGCTACCGCTGAACCCGAACGCTGCTTTTCGTGCCTCAAGAGGATCAAAGTGTACCTCAGGACTGTCATGGGTAAAGCCCTGCGCGGATATCCGCAACATTTGTCGTCATACGGATATAGTTGGCATGGATGTGCGGATAGCGGATACCGGTAATGTTTGGAGTAAATTTGCGGATAGTTTTTAGAATACAGTACAATCCGAACTTGTTGAATATCATTACTAGGACCCGGATGTTTATTGTTATGTTTTTTATAACAAATGTAAAATGGTGATTAAGCTTATCTCATTCAAATTATGTCATTAAGCATAATTAACTCTCCAAACTGAAAAGGGTTGCAATTCTGGCTGTATAACATTCATTTTAAACATAGCACATGACATACATAGCCTAAGGGAACGACTTTCTTCTCAAATGTCTAAATGTGTTGCTTTAATGTATGTCTACCCCTTATTATTC
Source organism: Meconema thalassinum (assembly GCA_946902985.2). NCBI lineage: Eukaryota > Metazoa > Arthropoda > Insecta > Orthoptera > Tettigoniidae > Meconema > Meconema thalassinum. Next base: position 129,659,475 of record OX336391.1, on the reverse strand, counting down.
CCGTTCTCCAAAGGGGTCGAGGATGAGATGAGATGCAAGTCTTTGTGGTGGATGGTTTTTACGACCAGATGGATGTGTTGCTTTAATAAAAAATAAAAATATTTTTGTAATGCCAGTAGATTCGAATAACAAACATGCGGATAACAGTCGTGCGGATGCAAGGCGGATGTGGATAACGTTTTCTTTATCCGCGCAGGGCTTTAGCCATAGGACAAGAAAGACTTACTGCACTTGGAATGCTGTCTATTGAGAATGGTTTGATTAACAGCATACCGAATTTCAATAACCTCGTCATCGAAAAATTCGTCGCGTTCAAGACTCGACGCCTGGAACTGATCTACAAATAAGGTAAGTTAATGCATGTGCATGCAGTCCCACCAACTGCGATATGTGCGAGCCGCCACTGGACGTATGTACTTTTCAAATCGACAAAACGGTAGCTACGCAGGCTACACGATAGGCTACCCGCACTAAGATTTGCACGCACAAGCACCGAGCCTCATTCCCCCTCCCTAATACCTAGTATCGCAACTCCCATTCCGAGTTCTCCTTCCCTGACGCAGCATTCCATTCTACTTACCGTGCAGCGCAAAAGAAAATCTCTCATGCGCGCCGAGTCGATGACTCTTCCAGTCAGGCTGCAGAAGACTAGTATTGAGAAAGTACTAGAAAAAGATATTTCGCCCCCTTGCCCATTTCCTAATTCTGTGTGTGTTATGTGATTGAGAGAGCAGCAGTTCTTTCCGACAAAATATATCCTGTATCATTTTTTTATATTCACACCTTATTCAACAATGCCAAGAAAACATCATCCTTCTAAATTTACAGTAAATTAACATACTGTATATAGGGTGATTCAAAACGGTCTAGCCAAACTTAGGGAAATTTTTCTGTGTCAAAATAAAGAAATAAGTTCCCTTAAAGATGAGTCTTAAGCACTTTATTTCCTGTCTATATGTTTAGTTATTCTGAATAAAATCTGAGTAAAATAACTGTTACATACTACTTATTATCCCCCGTTAAATTTAGACAAATACCTACAATCTTTTAATGTATGATTCGATTTTACAAAATAGGGCTTCAATCGATTGGACATAAAATGTTACATATTTTGTTTTTCTTTTATATGGTTTATGGCGTAGCCCCGTCCTAGTTCGTGAACCATGGGCAATGGCTGAGTGGTCTGGTACGTGGTTCTCACAGTCAGGATACTAGTTACTGTTGTTACGTGCCACCCCCCTAGTGGCACTTTTGTTAACTGGATTACGGTGGGTTGAAGCACAACACAGATTGTTCCTTTAAATAAATAATTAACTATATTGCGGCCAGAGAGATACACCACTCAACAGCAAATACAAGCAATTATAACCTTACTCCAGTTTCCTCAAGTCTCTTCCTTGAGCGCTATTGCCCCTTCCACTTAGTCATGCAGCTAATCCTCACTAATGTGGCCCGTGGAATACCTGCACCTCTTCCTTATGTACACAAACTACAGTTACTTACGATAACCTGCTACACGCTGCTTCGCTGTCCACAAGCTGGGGAAACAATGTCACTGGATGTCGTAACTCGCACGGCACTTCGCCACAATACCTCTGTCGCTCAGTGAAATCACACTCGCTAAAAACACAGGCAGTCCCCTGTATGCTTCTCACTCCCTCGCTGTCAAGAGAATCGGCTTCACTAGGGGTTCCGCAAGTCACCACACTTCTGTCGCTCAGGATAAACGCTCGCACTAGCTCTAAAAACACACACACACGCTGCTTGACAGGTCGCTCTTATATAGCAGGCCGGTGACTCAATAAATACTTCTAGACCCATCCAGGGTTCAGGCTTCTCGAGTTTTCCATCACTGGCTGAGCCACGAATATTCTGGACCATCCCTTTGTCCTAGTAGTCCTGTTGCATAAGGCGCACGCAATACACCGAGGCAGAGCACAGCCCAGCCCGGGGGCAGTTGTGACTCATGCGGCGAGCGATGAAACAAACTCACAGCCGTAACACTATCGAAAAGGAGTGGGTATCTTGGGCATATTTTGAGTCGTGACCCTCCTTGTGATCAACAACTTACTTGTTTGTTTTCTGGGGTGAAACTCAGGGGCGCTGCGTAAGTAAGGCTAGCAACTTGCTTCAATTGTAATCTGTAAACGTGGCAAAAAGTCTTGATTAAGCCTTAAACCTATGGGAGAGATGGAGTCTCACTCTCATCTGATTGATTAGGGACTCCTTGGAAATGAACAGGCAATCGAACTGGTATTCGATAGGGTGCTGTTAATATCGAGTGAGGTTATGGTAGGAGGAAAGCAGAGCTAACTGAGTCAGCAAGTAGGATGATATTGAATATTCTAGGGATTAGTGAAGTTCGAATAAAGGGAGATAGGGAGGAGATCCAAGATACACCTGTCAGGTGTAAAACGATGCAGGACAATGTGGGGAGTAAGGCTGTAAGTCCAGAAAACCTTGGAGCTTCGCATAATTTATGTAAGGTACCGGTACCGTACGTAAATGAACGATTAATGTGGATAGATTTGGAAATGTCAGGAAATCGGTCAGGATTGTTTCAGTGTACACTCCATGTGAAGGGGTGGATCAGGATGAAATGGAGTTTATGATTCACTGAGTGATGTAGTAGTGAGAGTTAACAGTAAGGATAGTGTAGTACTGATGGGGGATTTGAATGCTAGCATAGGAAATTGAATTGAGGAGTATGAGAAGGTTATGGGTGAGTGGAGTGAGGATAGGGAAGCAAACACGAATGAAAAATGTTTATTGGACTTCTGTGCTAGCATGGGGTTGCCTTTGGCGAACTCATTCTCGAAGGAGATTCACAGGTACACAAGGGAGGGTAGAGGAACCAGGTCAAAAATAGACTATATCATTACTGACTTTGAATTTGGTAAATTGATAAGTAATTGAAGGGTATACCGGTTTTTTATTTCTTCAATGAAACTGACCACAAACATTTCTACTGTGAACTGAGCATAGTTAGACCTGAAGTGCAGAAAGTGAGGGCTGTTTGCAGACGGATTAGTGTTCAAAATTACCCGGATAAGGAACGTAGGCAGAAATATATGGATTAATTCCAAAGAGTAGATGGTAAAGAATTGCGGGACATTACACAGACTGGTCAGGATACAGGGATGCAGTACTATAAGTAGCAAATATAGTCCTATGTACCGGGTGAGTTAGCCGTGGTGGTTACGGCATGACTAATAGCAGTCGCTCACATCCGGGAGGCGAGGAGGTTCGAATCCCCCCGCCGGCAACCTTGAAGATGGTCTTCTGTGGTTTCCCATCTTCCTTCCAGGCAAATGCCGGGGTTGGTCCCTCACTATAGGCCACAGCCGCTACCTTCCAACTCCTCGCCCTTCCCTTCCAACTTTCCTCCCCAACGGTACTTGTAGCTCACCCATTGGGTGTCCGTCTCGAAGCAGCTACAAAACTGGCGAGCCGAACATGTCCTCGGACACTCCCGGCATTAAAAGCCATACGCTAAAAAAAAATAGTCCTATGTGTTGGGACAACAGTGTGTAAAGACAGGAACAAGCGAAAATACTTATGTAATGACATAATGAATGAAGTTTGCTTGTGAAATTAAAAGAAGGTTTAAAAAATGGCTTCTAGCAAGTAATCCTGGAGACAGAGAACTACTTATGGAGTCGAAACGAACAGGACCAAAGAAATAATAGAGTAAAAAATATCACGGTAGGAATTTGGAGATAAATTACAATAGTTAGGTCAAGTGTCAGTAAAGCCTTTATGGAGTGTTAGAAAGAATCATTGAAATTGAGGAACAATAGAGTGAATCACTTGAAAGCTTCCAGGTTTGGTCCAGTCATTGAACGTTTACCTCATACACCTTGCCACAATCTTGTCAAACCAATTTCGTATCCTAACAGGAAGTTCCGAGACGAACTACAGAGCCTACTTTTCTTAAAATTTAAGATTCATGCCATTGATTAATCTATATGAACCCATCTAAAACAATGACGAAATTATGTTGGTAATATAGAAATTTCTATTTTTTTCGAAATATCCCTGGTATTGTGTAACCTAATAGAGCACTTCAGTTGGCAGCCCTGGTGACTAAATATATACTTAGTTCCATCACTTAAGGTACAAAATACACAATTTGGTTGAAGTCAAATGGATAGCAAGGACGTTACATTCAGTTGGACGTTGGATCTATCAGCGCGCGTAAAATTCATGTCGGCAACAATGTCAAGCATGTGTTGGTCATAAATAATCTAAAATATTATGATCACTAGTTGTGCCAATTTTGTATGAAATCCATTTGTCAGTATAGAAGTTACATGTATTTTAAGATTGGACCTATCAGCAGACTTATAATCATGTTGGCAGCACTGACGTATATTTGTTACTCCAAATTAATATAGAATGTCAGGTACTATACGTTTGCAAAGTTTAGAGCTGTTGGTTTGCATACTTTCTGATACATTGATATTAGGGTAAAAAATAGGGACCGCATTTATTAACACTTGGCAGCCCTGGTTGCTCTTGAGCATACGATTAATCATATCTGTTATAGTACACATAGCACATATGAAATTTGGTTGAAATCCAATTGATAGTATAGAAGATACATGTAATTAAACATTGGTCCTATCAGCAGGCTTAGAATCATGTTGGTAGAACTGACGTATATTTGTTACACCAAATTATTCTAGAATGCAAGATACTATACGTGTGCATAGTTTAAGGCTGTCGGCTTGCATACTTTCTGATATATTGGTATTTGGATAAAATGAATAGAGAGAGAATTTATTTACAGTTGGCATCCCTGGTGGCTCTTAAGAATACGCTCAGTTATATCGGTTTGCATAACATAGTACTGGTTGAAATCCAATTGATAGTGTAGAAGTTATATGCATTAAAAATTGGACCTATCAGCAGGCTTAGAATCATTTTGGCAACACTGCCATACATGGCCTCCTGGAAATTAAACTGAATTATTATTATCTATATGCGTGTCAATTTTGAAATAGCTCCCATGCATACTTTCCAAGATATCCAACATGGAGCCCAAATTTCAATTGCGGTGTTTCAGCAATTGGTAGCTCTGACACAATTTTCAAATATGGGCTTGAGATATTCAGGTATAGGTCTTTACTCATGCCAAATTTGGTTTCGATTGCTGAAGCCGATTGGGAGTTGATAGGGGGAGACAGACAGACACACATTTTCCCGGATCGATCTCATAAGTCTACTCTTTCCTCATTTTTGCAAAATGTGAAATGTAGGCTAAAAATCTCACCTCAGTTGCCGTCACATTTGGAAGAGAAATAAGGACGCTGTTGTGGAAATGTATGAACACAGTACTGGCAATACAGTATTGCTACCAAGAGTGGATTCTTCTTGGATCAAGAACATTCATTCTTATGAGCCAGTGCTAATGGTTTGGTTGCTTGCGATGGCGTTGTAGAAATCAAAAACCTTGCCTCCGTCACTGAATCATATTTCAGAGAAGAGGTGACTAAAAACAATGTCAGAAGTAAAATTGCAATTGAAGTGAAGCCACAACTACTTCCTCCAGATTCAAAGTCGATTGAATATCAACAGGAGAAAAAGGTGCGATTTTGTAGTTTATAGTAAGAATGGAGACATCTTCGTAGAAAGGATAGAAAACGATGGGTTGTTATGGCAAACAAAAATGCTTCGAAAACTGGTACTGCCCCCGTAAATTGAATTATATTGAGATCACGATGGCTGTATTGGCATATATGAATAAAGTTATGACTGTCATAGTTGTGACGTGTATATTCATGACGTAGGCACGTATGACGTAGACTTCATGCAAGTAGGCTGGTTGAGCTGAGATTCTTGGTGACGTCATGATTTTGTTCGAGAAAGATCTGAGATTTACGACGCAGTCGCAGGAAACAAGGTATTGTGCTAAGGAAGAAGTTACGCTATTGGAGGAAAGGCTCGAACCAATGAACGATAGTTTGGAAGGAAGACGGAGATTGCTGAAACTACCATATTTAATTACTTTTGGCATGCAGATTTGTGGAAAACTATTTTCAGTTATGGCATTGATTTGGAATTTTGAAGAAATTAATTTTGAGTTTTTGAAATTTGAAAATCCGTCATGTATAGCCAAAGTTAAAACTTCTAGCAATGACGGAGGAACGAACTATGGAAGGGATGGATACGCCCCTTAAGAAGTTGATAAAAGGTCGTGCACAGGATAGAGGAGCTCTCATACCGCTCATATCCTCATATCTGATATCTCATACCGCATATATATTTCTGATGTCATATAGTCATTTTCGAGTGAATAAGTGAAGCAAGTCGTCTTTAGCGTGTGGTTAAAGCCCGGCGCATCGAACGAACACGGAGCAGTTCCATTTTACGGTGTTTGAAACTAGGCGAAGTTGAAACGCACACATTAACGTTTCCACCAGATAATATATCAAGAGTTGGCTTCTGCCTTTATGATAATTCAATTGGGCAGTACAACATTGAGGTGTGTAGAAGATTTGAACAATTTCACAGTTATACTTTGAAAGATATTGGCATTTTAAGACTGCAGACAAAAGTGATTTTCTCGCCACCTGAGAAGCACTTTTAAAATTACCACATTATACACTACGGCTGACACGTGTATTGCAACCGTGATATTGGAGAATACGTTTGGTGATACAACGATACATTCTACTATGGAACATTATAATCTGGCAGTGCTTTCAATGATTATAACGGAAGTTGAGATGGAAGGCTAAGGCTTTAATGCAATTGGGACATATATCGATGGAGTGAAATAACAGCATGGAACTTCGTTAATCGTCATTCTACAAAAGCGAGCATGTAGTGAACATCCAACTACACTCATGCATCGTGAATCCATCGCTGAATTATATCTAATGACAGTGGAAATATTTTCATACCCCACAATTATGAATATTTCTGCGGAAATAACTGCAATAAACTTCATGGCGAATTGCGACCAGAACTTCAGGGAACTTTCAAGAGAGGCCAGGGTGGACCCGGCTCACAAAGAAGAGTTTTGCCAGAAGGATGTCTTTCGTATACACGGAGCAGTGCAATTTCCGGAGGAGGAAGCAGTTCGATTCTCCGAGGGCGCTGATTCCAGGTTCGAGGTCGGAGCACATCATTACAGTGGTGAAATGGAACCAACAGCAGTTTTCTTTGGAAATTTTCCTCTGGAACTTCAATCAACAGATAAGGTAGTCGTGAACGTTTCTTGTATTATTTGAGTCATGTAGCGATATCTGAGCAACCATTTTTCCCATATTTTCTGTCCTATATTTTGCCCCATTTTCTTGCTTGATATTTCTGTACTCAGTACACTTCGATGATTTATGCCTTTTTCTTCGATTTGTTGAGACATTGTTATGTCAGTGACATACTTAAATACTTTTGGATCAGTTGAGACTGATAATTTATATTCTTTCAGTTATTTGCATATTTTTGTAGTCACGATTTGACTGTAAAGTTAACGATTTTCTACGGCAGATTTGAATTCAGACAGCGTGTCATTTTATTAAAGTAATCCTATTCAGTTAATTACTTTGATTGAAGATAGTATTTTTATACTGCGTTACTTTGAAGATATTAATCTCAATTTTGATAGACCAGGGAGGACTGTCTAATCGTATTTGCTATTAAATTTATTTGTGATTGGCAAATTTTTACTTCATATCGATTCATGAATGGAACCCGCGAAGGTTAAATAATAACAGTCATTAATACAATTGATGAATATAAGAATTTTTAAAGAGGAACAGTGGATGTATAATCGTTAGTTCAGTGGACGTGTAAAAGTCGCTGATGAATAATGCCCTTGAATAGTGAAGGAGGTTCCCACAGTAAGATGGATGTTGTTGTTGAATTTATAAGTGGAGGTTTTTGTATGTAATTTGGAAGATTTTGATGCCATATATATGAAGATATATGATTAATTCTGGGCCTATTGTTGTGCAATTTTGTGCGTTTTGAGCGAAGTTTTTTTTCCGCTGAATGTATTGTTCTGGTTCTTTGAAAGTTATTCATATGAAGTTACTGTTAAAATTAACAAGAGTGTTAAATAATTTGAGACGAAGATGTTGAATGGAGGTTACCGTCACAAATATTAATAATAATTATTAAACCTTATTAAACCTGAATCTAACATTTAAATATAACTAACCTTCATTGGTCGATTATATCAACACGATTTGAGTAATTATCAACCGGATAAACGTGTGGTTTAATGTATTTCTTATATAAATAATATAAACAATATAAATATTGTAAATAATTATGTAAATATCTTTGATAATAATTTGAAATGAAAGGGATTAATAGAGGCGTGTATAAAATTTTCAATTGTCGTTTGACATTGTTATAAACAATTTATTATTGTTATAAATAATTAATGAACTTTTGTTATTAACATTAAGAGTTTTGTTATTATACTCTAAACAACGCTAATTAAACAAGTGGATTGAACAATTAAACATGATTTGGGATTGTTGGAGTAATCCACTGGTGTTTGAATGGAGCATTTAAAAGATTTGCGTGATAATATTTCAGTTGAGAAGTGGACATTTAACGTGTTTTGAAAGGGAGCCAGGCTCTGATGTAACTCGCATATGCTAAGGTCCACTTGACGATGCAGGTGTATCGCAGCTGGCCCGGACAACTGTATGATAGAGGCCAAGGACGTCTCCATAATAGCCTTGTGGCTATAAATAAAATGTGATGTGTATAAACACGCAAAACAATTGATATATATCTCGTCCCAAATCCCGTTTCCATTCCAAGTGCATTATAATTTTTACGTTACTTTGAGCTTGAGAAAGCTGAAACATTGTATGTAGAGTATACAAGTCCTACAGGAGGACATGGTTATGTGGACAATGGCTTCTGATTGCCACGTTTATTTTGTTGTTTTATTTTGTTAAATTCATTCTTTATGTGAAATAAATTATTGTGCAGTTTAAAGTTTCTCGTCTTCGTTATGGTTCATTTTAAATATCATGGTGGAGGTTATTGTGTGGGCATACTTTAAGTGAACCAGTTGACAACCCAGTCCCCGAGATAAATTTAAAAGGTAAGTAAAAGGTAAGTATGAACCCCCGTATATTTTGGTGTGTTCCACAATAATTTCTTGTTAACTATTGTGCTCTAATCTCGATAGTATCTGTCAGTGCCATTTTCATTGATGTAGCTGTGCCGGTGCGTTTGATTATTGGCAATCCGATTGAGGGGGCGGATATCTGACAGCCTACTATCCGGATATCGGGGACAGTAGGATTGGCGCCGCAATTCGGTGGGGCTCGATTGACGACACTGGATTACCAGGTTGAACGCCAGTAGAATTGGCACAATCGAAGTTCGGAGTGCTTGAATAACATTGGATTACCAAGTTATTGCAGTAGAATTGACACCGCAATTTGTGGAGTGTTCGAATAACATTGGATTACCAAGTTATCGATGTCAAAGGGATTGTGAAGACTCAAATAAAGAGGTTGATTCTTTGTTAGATGTCTTAGCCAATTGTAGAATTTGAGAGTGTGATTATATAGGGCTTAAATGTTGTGTTGTATTAGGAAGATTACACTCAGAAAAGATCAGATCTTATACAACTTGAGAGAGGTTAAATAGGCTGGAAACTTAGAAAAATCGCCTATGATCTGGAGTCTTATTTTATTTGACCGGCTTATGACATGTTTAGTCATATTAAAGATAAAATTAAACTATTTGGATTGTAAATGTAAATTATTTGTGTTAGGATATTTTAAAATGAACCAAAGAAATTTGAACATGTGCTTGAGTTTATTTCAACATGAAGTGTCTACGAAAGTTAATTATAAGGTAATTATAAGTTAGATTTAAGACAGAAAATTGCTCAAACTTATATATGGTGAAAAATGTTGCTCAGATGTTGTTATTTTGCTCTGTTTGATGTATGTCCCTAAAGCAGTTTATTATTGAAATATTATTGAAATGGCAGATGAGAGTCTGAGAATGATGTTGGAGGAGATGAAAGCTAGCATGAATAGCAGTATGAAGCAGATGATGGAGGAGAATTCTAGTAATATGTCTATTAGGCTAGATGAAAGTGCGAGGGAGATGAAAGATAGCATGAATGAAAGTTTGAAAGTTCTTCAGACCAGTTCTGCAAACTTAGAAAATAATGTGTCGCGTTTACAGATCAATACCCAGGGAATCGAGAATGCCGTGAGTGACATTCACAAAAATGTTTCTGATGTTAAAATTGATGTTTCTAAGGTACAGAAAGATCTTACTATGTTGAATCTTGATGTTGCTAATGTCCGGGGTGATATTTCATGTGCTAGAGCTGAAGTAATTGTTGTTAGGAATGATGTTGCTACTGTACAAGACAAAGTAGAGGAAGTTCAAAAAGAGGTTAGAAATGTTCGAACTGATGTGTCAAATGTTCAAGTAGACATCAATAATATTCATTCAGATGTAAATGATATGCAAAGCGATATCAATAAGATACAAGTAGAAGTCAATACTGTTTTTGTAGACATTGCTAAAGTTCAAACTGATGTTAACAAAGTTAGAGAAGAAATTGAAACTTCAAAAACGCTTTGTACTCGTAACATTAGTGCATTAACAACTCGATTAGTTGACGAGTCTGTTAGGACAACAGCTTCTTTAGCTGGTTTAAAATACGATGTAGAGGTCATGAGAACCCAAGTCTTAGATCATAATCGTTTACTTAAGGAAGGCATTGAAGTAGATATCGCGGAAATGTTAACTGCAAATGTAACGGTTTGGAAAGATGAATGGAACAGGTCAAGTGGGGAACATGTCGATCAGATTCAGGAGCGAATTGAAAGAAAACTTGCCAGTACACAAGTAGACATTAATAATGAAGTAGTTCAGATTAGAACAGATTTGAGTATAAGGATGGATTCGCTATCCGAAAAGCAGGTAGAGGATAGAACTCAAATAGGTCAGGACGTGCAAGCATTAAAGGAACAAATTCATAAGGTTGTCTCTGATGTTAATGAAACTACGAGCAAACTTCAGAATTTGAAACTAGGAGAAGCTAGCATGATGGAAACCTATAAAGAAGAGTTGATTAGGAAAGTCATCACGGAAATCACAGACAAGGATACTGAAGGATTGACTGGTGAAGAGGATAGAAATTACGTGAGAAGATGTAACCTCGCTACAGAAGAGAGAGATATTAGTCCTGAGGAACGTATATCCAGATTCCGGGAAGAAGAAGAGGATCGGAATATTGAACCCGAATGGAAATATCGTGATAGTGGGAAAAATTATATGGATTCATATCCGAGAAATGTGACAGTCATCCGAAACTTTGAAGACAAACCTCAAAAATTTAGCAACACTGATAGTCTCACACCGATAGAATATATCAGGAACCTTAAAGACTATTTTATAGAAGCCCACATTCCTAGAGAGAGAGAGATGAGAATCGTAGAAAGATTTCTAGCTGGAGGACCCCTTGAATGGTTTAGAGCATTTCGGTACACTTTTAGCAATTTTGACGAATTCGCAGAGGCACTGATAAAACGATTCTGGTCAATAGAAGCTCAGAATTCATTAAGAGCTGAGGTATACTCGAGGAAGTATTCAGGTACTCTTCCAACACGGTACGCTGATTTCTTCACGAGCCAGTTGTCACGCTTGAGATTTTTGCAACCCCCATTGTCAACTGAGCAGTTGATGGATGCGATTTCACGTATGCTGCCTGTGGAGGTAAGAAGACTCATCATATCGTCAAATATCAGGGATTTGACCAGTATGGACGAATTATTGAGAAGGCTTTACTACACGAGTCCAATGCCAAATTTGGTACAAAAAGGTCAGAGGCACGAATTCAAAGACGTTAATACAGTCTACATGGATCAAGTGCAGCAAACTGATAAGCCTGATGAAGGAAAAACTGAAAATGTAGGTCCTCACAGGAATAATTATTTCCGCAACAACAGATCCCAAGGTTACCGTCCATATCAGCAAAGACGAGGCTGGAATAATAATAGAGGGAATTATAACAACGGAAGAGGTAGATACTATAACAATGGGCACAATAGAAACTACAATCGAAATAACCAGTACCAGAATCAGAATCAGAATTCTCAAGGTCAGGTCATGACTCCCGACAAGTATCAAGAAAGAGAGAAAGAAAGTCAGCAGTATCTGAAGGAATTACGAGAAAAGGAAGCTGAAAACCAAAAGAAAAGATAGGATGTAGTGATCGATCCTGGTCCTTCTACAAGCCAGCAGAACTTGGAAAACAGGAATACAGGATTTGATTTGGAATTTTGAAGAAATTAATTTTGAGTTTTTGAAATTCTCCGATCTATTCCCAATAAACTAGGAGGTGTCATTGCTCTAGTCATATCCATTGCTATTTTATTAATTTTACCATTTTATAATAGTAATAGATTCCGAGGCATCCAATTTTATCCAATCAATCAAATCCTATTCTGATCTATAACAACGATTGTTATTTTATAACTTATGATTAAGGAACATAGAAGAAATATCATATAAGAGTAAGCCAATAATAATTCAATTTCGTGTTCAAGTGAATTGAGATATTTATAACACAGAGTTTAAAAACAATTTGCAACTGTTTTTAAAACGTGGTGAAGGGAGAATGCCCCCGTAAATTGAATTATATTGAGATCACGATGGCTGTATTGGCATATATGAATAAAGTTATGACTGTCATAGTTGTGACGTGTATATTCATGACGTAGGCACGTATGACGTAGACTTCATGCAAGTAGGCTGGTTGAGCTGAGATTCTTGGTGACGTCATGATTTTGTTCGAGAAAGATCTGAGATTTACGACGCAGTCGCAGGAAACAAGGTATTGTGCTAAGGAAGAAGTTACGCTATTGGAGGAAAGGCTCGAACCAATGAACGATAGTTTGGAAGGAAGACGGAGATTGCTGAAACTACCATATTTAATTACTTTTGGCATGAAGATTTGTGGAAAACTATTTTCAGTTATGGCATTGATTTGGAATTTTGAAGAAATTAATTTTGAGTTTTTGAAATTTGAAAATCCGTCAAGTATAGCCAAAGTTAAAACTTCTAGCAATGACGGAGGAACGAACTATGGAAGGGATGGATACGCCCCTTAAGAAGTTGATAAAAGGTCGTGCACAGGATAGAGGAGCTCTCATACCGCTCATATCCTCATATCTGATATCTCATACCGCATATATATTTCTGATGTCATATAGTCATTTTCGAGTGAATAAGTGAAGCAAGTCGTCTTTAGCGTGTGGTTAAAGCCCGGCGTATCGAACGAACACGGAGCAGTTCCATTTTACGGTGTTTGAAACTAGGCGAAGTTGAAACGCACACATTAACGTTTCCACCAGATAATATATCAAGAGTTGGCTTCTGCCTTTATGATAATTCAATTGGGCAACACAACATTGAGGTGTGTAGAAGATTTGAACAATTTCACAGTTATACTTTGAAAGATATTGGCATTTTAAGACTGCAGACAAAAGTGATTTTCTCGCCACCTGAGAAGCACTTTTACAATTACCACATTATACACTACGGCTGACACGTGTATTGCAACCGTGATATTGGAGAATACGTTTGGTGATACAACGATACATTCTACTATGGAACATTATAATCTGGCAGTGCTTTCAATGATTATAACGGAAGTTGAGATGGAAGGCTAAGGCTTTAATGCAATTGGGACATATATCGATGGAGTGAAATAACAGCATGGAACTTCGTTAATCGTCATTCTACAAAAGCGATCATGTAGTAAACATCCAACTACACTCATGCATCGTGAATCCATCGCTGAATTATATCTAATGACAGTGGAAATATTTTCATACTCCACACTTATGAATATTTCTGCGGAAATAACTGCAATAAACTTCATGGCGAATTGCGACCAGAACTTCAGGGAACTTTCAAGAGAGGCCAGGGTGGACCCGGCTCACAAAGAAGAGTTTTGCCAGAAGGATGTCTTTCGTATACACGGAGCAGTGCAATTTCCGGAGGAGGAAGCAGTTCGATTCTCCGAGGGCGCTGATTCCAGGTTCGAGGTCGGAGCACATCATTACAGTGGTGAAATGGAACCAACAGCAGTTTTCTTTGGAAATATTCCTCTGGAACTTCAATCAACAGATAAGGTAGTCGTGAACGTTTCTTGTATTATTTGAGTCATGTAGCGATATCTGAGCAACCATTTTTCCCATATTTTCTGTCCTATATTTTGCCCCATTTTCTTGCTTGATATTTCTGTACTCAGTACACTTCGATGATTTATGCCTTTTTCTTCGATTTGTTGAGACATTGTTATGTCAGTGACATACTTAAATACTTTTGGATCAGTTGAGACTGATAATTTATATTCTTTCAGTTATTTGCATATTTTTGTAGTCACGATTTGACTGTAAAGTTAACGATTTTCTATGGCAGATTTGAATTCAGACAGCGTGTCATTTTATTAAAGTAATCCTATTCAGTTAATTACTTTGATTGAAGATAGTATTTTTATACTGCGTTACTTTGAAGATATTAATCTCAATTTTGATAGACCAGGGAGGACTGTCTAATCGTATTTGCTATTAAATTTATTTGTGATTGGCAAATTTTTACTTCATATCGATTCATGAATGGAACCCGCGAAGGTTAAATAATAACAGTCATTAATACAATTGATGAATATAAGAATTTTTAAAGAGGAACAATGGATGTATAATCGTTAGTTCAGTGGACGTGTAAAAGTCGCTGATGAATAATGCCCTTGAATAGTGAAGGAGGTTCCCACAGTAAGATGGATGTTGTTGTTGAATTTATAAGTGGAGGTTTTTGTATGTAATTTGGAAGATTTTGATGCCATATATATGAAGATATATGATTAATTCTGGGCCTATTGTTGTGCAATTTTGTGCGTTTTGAGCGAAGTTTTTTTCCGCTGAATGTATTGTTCTGGTTCTTTGAAAGTTATTCATATGAAGTTACTGTTAAAATTAACAAGAGTGTTAAATAATTTGAGATGAAGATGTTGAATGGAGGTTACCGTCACAAATATTAATAATAATTATTAAACCTTATTAAACCTGAATCTAACATTTAAATATAACTAACCTTCATTGGTCGATTATATCAACACGATTTGAGTAATTATCAACCGGATAAACGTGTGGTTTAATGTATTTCTTATATAAATAATATAAACAATATAAATATTGTAAATAATTATGTAAATATCTTTGATAATAATTTGAAATGAAAGGGATTAATAGAGGCGTGTATAAAATTTTCAATTGTCGTTTGACATTGTTATAAACAATTTATTATTGTTATAAATAATTAATGAACTTTTGTTATTAACATTAAGAGTTTTGTTATTATACTCTAAACAACGCTAATTAAACAAGTGGATTGAACAATTAAACATGATTTGGGATTGTTGGAGTAATCCACTGGTGTTTGAATGGAGCATTTAAAAGATTTGCGTGATAATATTTCAGTTGAGAAGTGGACATTTAACGTGTTTTGAAAGGGAGCCAGGCTCTGATGTAATTCGCATATGCTAAGGTCCACTTGACGATGCAGGTGTATCGCAGCTGGCCCGGACAACTGTATGATAGAGGCCAAGGACGTCTCCATAATAGCCTTGTGGCTATAAATAAAATGTGATGTGTATAAACACTCAAAACAATTGATATATATCTCGTCCCAAATCCCGTTTCCATTCCAAGTGCATTATAATTTTTACGTTACTTTGAGCTTGAGAAAGCTGAAACATTGTATGTAGAGTATACAAGTCCTACAGGAGGACATGGTTATGTGGACAATGGCTTCTGATTGCCACGTTTATTTTGTTGTTTTATTTTGTTAAATTCATTCTTTATGTGAAATAAATTATTGTGCAGTTTAAAGTTTCTCGTCTTCGTTATGGTTCATTTTAAATACCATGGTGGAGGTTATTGTGTGGGCATACTTTAAGTGAACCAGTTGACAACCCAGTCCCCGAGATAAATTTAAAAGGTAAGTAAAAGGTAAGTATGAACCCCCGTATATTTTGGTGTGTTCCACAATAATTTCTTGTTAACTATTGTGCTCTAATCTCGATAGTATCTGTCAGTGCCATTTTCATTGATGTAGCTGTGCCGGTGCGTTTGATTATTGGCAATCCGATTGTGGGGGCGGATATCTGACAGCCTACTATCCGGATATCGGGGACAGTAGGATTGGCGCCGCAATTCGGTGGGGCTCGATTGACGACACTGGATTACCAGGTTGAACGCCAGTAGAATTGGCACAATCGAAGTTCGGAGTGCTTGAATAACATTGGATTACCAAGTTATTGCAGTAGAATTGACACCGCAATTTGTGGAGTGTTCGAATAACATTGGATTACCAAGTTATCGATGTCAAAGGGATTGTGAAGACTCAAATAAAGAGGTTGATTCTTTGTTAGATGTCTTAGCCAATTGTAGAATTTCAGAGTGTGATTATATAGGGCTTAAATGTTGTGTTGTATTAGGAAGATTACACTCAGAAAAGATCAGATCTTATACAATTTGAGAGAGGTTAAATAGGCTGGAAACTTAGAAAAATCGCCTATGATCTGGAGTCTTATTTTATTTGACCGGCTTATGACATGTTTAGTCATATTAAAGATAAAATTAAACTATTTGGATTGTAAATGTAAATTATTTGTGTTAGGATATTTTAAAATGAACCAAAGAAATTTGAACATGTGCTTGAGTTTATTTCAACATGAAGTGTCTACGAAAGTTAATTATAAGGTAATTATAAGTTAGATTTAAGACAGAAAATTGCTCAAACTTATATATGGTGAAAAATGTTGCTCAGATGTTGTTATTTTGCTCTGTTTGATGTATGTCCCTAAAGCAGTTTATTATTGAAATATTATTGAAATGGCAGATGAGAGTCTGAGAATGATGTTGGAGGAGATGAAAGCTAGCATGAATAGCAGTATGAAGCAGATACCAACAAACGAAAGAAGGGGAAGCATTCGGACACCTTCACACAGAACAAGAAGTTTACATTTATAAGTTTTGTCGGCGCACAATAAAATTGTTTATGACCCATAGAAACACTTATTTTGACTTGTAATTCTTATAATCATACAGTAACACGCCGGCCTCTTTTATTCGGCTGGACGATGGCAAGCGGCTACAAGGCTGAAAATAAGCGTAGGACTCGGAAACCAGACCTGTGTGACTCGGAACCGAAGTATGCAATGGTGGAGGGGAGGGTGGTTGTGCAATGTGCGTGAATGAGGCGCAGTGGAAGGGAGTAGGGGAAGTGTAGTGCACTGGCTGTAGCAGGCGAGAGGCAGCAGTGCTGCTATCTCTTGTCCAGCAATTGACAGCAGATCTAGTAGCACAGCCTTAATGTCTCAATGTGTCCTCTATATCCCTTAATTTCTATCCGCTGGTTTGAAATTAATGTTACACAATCGTCTAGTTTCTTATGGCATCTAGATCAGTCTCTCTCGCTCTTTGTTCGTCTATTATGATTTTAAGTTGTTCTTTTAAGTCTTTTAGCATTCCATAAATATTCTCCAGTGATGGAGTGTCTTTGTTACTTACACTGTCACTTACAGTTGCTCTATAGTCCACACATTGCACACACAGCCACTCGGTGAATCTGTTCAACGTATTCACGCACTTCTTGTGGAACCACTTTTTACATGAACCACACTGTACCTTTCCAGCCATTCCCAAACTACCACCGCAATCTCCACAGTCGTCCATGTTGCCGATGCAGGGGAAAACTCCTTTTTAACCAATTTAGGAGGAAGTTAGTAATTGTAATTAATGTTCTTATTAATAACTGGGCAACGTGTACATTTATATAGTCGGGTGACAAATTTTGTTTAGTTTCTTCCTCGAATACACTCTTATATACACAATATTTTCGGAGCTACTCACTGCCATTTTGTTCACTCAACCACCATCTTTACTAGTTCCGATACATTTCGGTCAGAATTCCAAGTTTTACGTTCCCTAACCTAAGAAGGCAATCGCTGAAAATTGGATCATCATAACACTCACCGGTTTTTCGATATTTATGAAATTATACGATTTGAGAACGATTTGAGTACTCAATCCATTGATTTACTGTTTCTGAAATCCATGCGAAATGATAGAAGAAAAACTGCAAGAGAATTAACGTTCAATAGTTTTAAGGTTTTAGACGACAACTCATAATTGCAGCATGTTACAGCAACAGTATTTGCAAATAGCACACTTCTTACAAAAATTGTTATTTATGAAATTAGATTGCAAATCGTCACTGCTAATTTATGAGGCCTATGATGATGATAGTTTTAAGGTTTTAGACGACAACTCATATTGTAGCATGATATAGCAACAGTATTCGCAATAAGCACACTTCTTTCAAAATTCGATATTTATGGAATTAGAATGCAGAAGAAAACAAGAAGTTCCGTTAAGAACTATACAGCCTACTATTCATGCCAATGATTATTCTACAGAATATGAACCTATCTAGAATAATGACGAAATTAAGTTGGTAATATCGAAATATCTAATTAGTTCAAAATATACCTGGTATAATGTAGCATAATAGAGCACTACAGTTGGCAGCCCTGGTGACTGAATATATTCTTAGTTCCATCTCTTAAGGTACAGAATACAAAATTTGGTTGAAGTCCAATGGACGTTACATGCAGTTAGACACTGGATCTATCAGCAGGCGTAAAAGCATGTTGCCAACAATACCATGCGTGTGGTGGTCAGAAATAATCTGAAATATTATGATATCTTGTTGTGCCAATTTTGGATGAAATCCATTTGTTAGTATAGAAGTTACATGTATTTTAAAATTGGACATATCAGCAGGCATAGAATCATGTTGTCAGCATTGCCTTGTATTAATTACTCCAAATTAATCTAGAATGTCAGGTGCTATACGTGTGCAAAGTATAGAGCTGATGGCTTGCATACTTTCTGATATATTGATATTAGGGTAAAAAATATAGACAGCATTTATTAACAGTTGGCAGCCCTGATTGCACTGAAGAATACTTATAGTCATATCTGATATGTTACACATAGCACATGCGAAATTTGGATGAAATCCTACTGATAGTATAGAAGTTACATGTATTTAAAAATTGGCCCTATCAGCAGGCTTAGAATCATGTTGGTAGAACTGACGTATATAAGTTACTCCAAAATTAATCAAACATGTCAGGTACTATACGTGTGCATAGTTTAAAGCTGTCGGCTTGCACACATTCTGATATATTGGTATTTGGATAAAAAAATAGAGAGAGCAATTATTAACAGTTGGCAGCCCTGGTGGCTCCTAAGAATACGCTCAGTCATATCTGTTTATGTACAGATATTACATACAAAATTTGGTTGAAATCCAGTTGATAGTGTAGAAGTTATACGCATTTAAACATTGGACCTATCAGAAGGCTTAAAATTATTTTGGCAACACTGTCATGGTTGGCCTCCTGGAAATTAATCTGAAATAGTATTATCTACATGTGTGCCAATTTTGGAATAGCTCCTATGCATACCTTGCAGGATATCCAACATGGAGCTCAAATTTCTAGTGCGTTTTTTCAGCAGTTGGTAGCACTGACATCATTTTCAAATATGGACGTGAGCTATTCCGGTGCACATCTTTACTCATACTAAATTTTGTTTTGATTGCTGCAGCCGTTTAGGAGTTGATAGGGGGGGACACACACACAGCCAGACAGACAGACAGAAGGACAGACAGACAGACAGACAGACAGACAGACATTTGCCCGATCTCATAAGACTACTTTTTCCTCATTTTTGCAAAATGTGAAAAGTAGGCTAAAAATCTACCCAATCCATTGATTTACTGATTCTGAAAACCAGATAAAAGAAAAAAATCTGTAAGAGAATTATCGTTCAATAGTTTTAAGGTTTTAGACAACTTGAAGTTGCAGCATGTTAGAGCAACAGTATTTGCAAAAAGCACAATTCTTACAAAAAACGATATTTATGGCATTAGAATGCAGAAGAAAAACCTGTATCGCGGCATATTAACGAACCTGGAAATGATAGATGATAGAAGAAAGAACTGTAAATAGTTCTAAGGTTTTAGACGACGTAACACTCACCGGTTATACGATTCGAGTACTGAGTCCATTGATTTACTGTTTCTGAAAACCATGCGAAATTATGGAAGAAAAACCGTAAGAGAATTAACGTTCAATTGTTTTAAGATTTTAGACGACAACTCATGATTGCAGCATGTTAGAGCAGCACTATTTGCAAAAAGCACAATTCTCACAAAAATAGATATTTATGGAATTAGAATGCAGAAGAAAAGCCTCTATCGCGGCATAGGCCTATTAACAAACCTGGAATTTAATAAATCCATTGTTTTGATGGATGCACTTAAATCATGTGTGTGCTAAGTCAATTGATTGAAAGCTTAGCAGTAACACTCGCCGGTTATACGATTTGAGTACCCGGTACCCAATCAATTGATTTAGCCTACTGATTCTGAATACCATGGGAAATTATCGAAGAAAGAACTGTAAATGAATTAACGTTTAATACCGGTAGTTCTAAGGTTTTAGACGACGTAACAGTCACCGGTTATACGATTTGAGTACTGAATCCATTGATGTACTGTTTCCGAACACCATGAGAAATGATAGAAGAAAAACTGTAAGAGAATTACCGTTCAATAGTTTTAAGGTTTTAGACGACAACTCATAATTGCGGCATGTTACAGCAACAGTATTTGCAAATAGCACACTTCTTACAAAAATCGAGATTTATGAAATTTGAATGCAGAAGAAAACCCTGTATCGCGGCATATTAACAAAACTGGAATTTAACAAACCTGAAATTCCATAAATCCATGTTTAGACGAGTGAGTTTAAATAATGTGTGTGCTGAGTCCATTGACTGAAAGCTTAGCAGTAACACTCGCCGGTTATACGATTCGAGTACTCAACCCATTGATTTACTGATTCTGAACACTATGGGATATGATAGAAGAAAAACCTGTAAAAGAATTAACTTAATGTTTAATAGTTCTAAGATTTTAGACGACTTAACATTCAGCGGTTTTACGATTAGAGTACTCAATCCATTGATTTACTGTTTCTGAAAACCATTCGAAATTATCGATATTGATGAAATTAGAATGAAGAAGGAAAAACTGTAAAATAAGTAACGTTTAATGGTTTTAAGAGTTTAGACGACAACTCATAAGTGCAGCATGTTTGAGCATCAGTATTTGCAAATTGCACACTTCTTACAAAAATTGATATTTATGAAATTAGAATGTAATTCGTCACTGCTAATTTATGAAATTATACGATTCGAGTAGGGCCTACACATTCCTTTAATTTACTGTTTCTGAAATCCATGCAAAATGATAAAGGAAAGACCTCAGAATGTTAAAATGACATAAAACGGGCGCCACAGCGAACAAAATGTGAAGTGGACAGAAATTATGGAGCGTATCTTCATGCAACAACAGTATCTGCAAATCGCACACTTCATAGGCCTACAGTTCTTTAAAAGTCATTTTTTAAAGAAATTGTTGATATTTATGGAATTAAAGTGCAATTCGTCACTGCTAATGTCTATTCTCTTTCATTTGAATGCTCATTTTCACGATCGGTCGCTTGTGAGTGCCGCAGGAGGGATCTATACTATTGAAATAATATATATGATGATATAATATAATATAATACAAACAAAAGTTTAATACTTTTCAGTCGGTCAACACGAGTGAACCCAAATGAGATGGGTTATTCCCCAATCCTGAAGCACATTCCATGATATTAATGAATGCACTTGGATGAATAGTTACCATCGTCAAGCGATCATCATCGGATTCAGTACACATAGGCCTAGGCTATAAAATCTACGTCTGAAAGTGAGGACGAAAATATTTACAATATATTCAATTATTCAGTTGCAGTATTATTGAGATAATGCAACTCGTCAATATTTGTTAGTTGTGGTCTATATGATGTTTTGTTGAGATACTGGAAGTGGTGATTGACCTCCAGAATTTCCTTGTTTGGAGTGAATATGAGGTTGTTGTAAATGGTCAATTCAGATTGTATTGTACAGGCTACATATCTGGTTGAATCTTGCGTGGTCCTGCTGAGAGCAGTTAACATGATCACTCTCTGCACACTTCTGAGGGGAAATTCCTGTGTGTGAGGGTCCCTTATCTCATTGGGCTATTCCCCCTCTCGCATTTCAGGGTGCTATATATTCATAGTACAAATGTGCCTGTAAGTTGCCAAGTATAATCTATCTAATGTGGTGTATCCTACTGTATTCAGGTTAATCTTCAACTATTAAAGACCTGGTTTCAAACTCTCCACGCATAAGCTAAAAAGTCCTCTTTAAGTGCAACCGGATGAATGAAAATATCCCGGGACCTTTGATACTGCCATTAATACCGGCCTAGGTATATTCAAGAAAAAGATATATCGTTCATCCTGATCCAATAACATGTTTCCCTTATTAATCCCTTATCTAGCTTGGCGACATCGTTATGTTGTACCTTGTTTCCGACGGGGTGTGTTTTCTAGTAGAGTGAAGAGGGGTGAACTCTCCATGAAAGTGTGTTCGGTTATGGGGTTGTTTCTTTTAGCTAAGTGTATCTCGATTGCTTCCTTTATGTCAAAAGCTCTGCTTTGTGGTCCTTGATGAATTATTTTTAAGTCGGTTTCAATGCTTGTGAAACTGTGTCCCACGTCGCACTTGTGTTCGCATACGGCCGAGAGTGTCCCGTATTTTATCGCATTTCTATGTTCATTGTATCGTGTATCCAATCTTCTCCCACTCTGCCCGATGTAATTTGCTTGACATCTGTATCCTGGCACGTAATGGAATATACCCCTGACTGTGTGTGTGTGTGTGTGTGTGACTGTGTGCACTCTGAATGTCTGCCCCCCCCCCCTCCCCCCATCACTCAATTCGAACAAGCTGTAACGGAATTGAACGAAATTTTGTACAGAGGTAGCACTAGCAGAGAGCACCTCAGTGTCATGTTTGATATCGCCGCCATCTTGACGGAAACGTAATGACGGCCACCCAAATGGTAAAAGCTTAATTCAAACTACGACTAACTTAATCATCTGATCTCTACCAAATATTGCAACAACATACCTACTTCTGGGGAGCGTGTTTTGACCAAACTACAAGGTCATCAGCCTAGTAGTTTGCAGATGGCAGCCATGTATGTGTGTAAATGGATTCCCCCTATCAATTGAAATACAGTGAAACCGAATTGAACGAAATTTGGTACAGGGGTAGCACTAGCAAAGGGCACCTCAGTGTCATGTTTTATATCGCCGCCATCTTGACGAAAACGTAATGGTGGCCACACAAATGTTAAAAAGCTTAAATCAAATTACGACCAACCTAATCATCTGATCTCTACTAATTTGTGCAATCTTATACCTCTATGTATGGAGAATCTTTTGACCAAACTGAAAGGTCATCAACCCAGTAGTTAGCGGATGGCGGCCATGTATGTGTGCAAATCGATTCCCCTATCTATTTAAACATGGTGAAACCGAATTGAACAAAATGTGTTACAAAGGTAGCACTTGCAAAGGGCATATCAGTGTCATGGTTTATATCGTCGCCATCTTGACGAAAACGTAATGGCGGCCACCCAAATGATAAAAGCTTCAATCAAGTTTCGACCAACCTAATCATATGATCTCTACCAAATTTTTCAACGTTATACCTCTATGTACGAAGAATCCTTTGACCGAACTACAAGGTCATCAGCCCTATAATTTGCAGATGGCGGCCATATATGTGTGCAAATCGATTCCCCCTATCAATCCAAACACGGTGAAACCGAACTCAACCAAATTTGGTACAGAGGTAGCAGTAGCAAAGAGAACCTCAGTTTCATCTTTTACATTGGCGCCTTCTTGACGGAAGGGTAATGGCGGCCACCCAAACTTTAAAGGATTAAATCAAATTATGACCATCCCAATCATCTGATCTCTACAAAATTTTGCAACAACTTACCTTTATGTAGGACGCATCTTTTGACCAAACGACAAGATCATCAGCCGAATAGTTTGCAGATAGTGGCTATGTACGTGTGCAAATCGAATCCCCCTATCAATTCAAACACGATGAAACCGATTTGAACAAAATTCGGTACAAAAGTAGCACTTGCAAAAGTTAACTCAGTGTCATGTTTTATATCGTCGCCGTCTTGACGGAAACATAATGGCGGCCACCCAAATATTAAAAGCTTAAATGAAATTACGACCAACCTAATCATGTGATCTCTACCAAATTTTTGAACAACAAACCTTTATGTGAGAAGCGTTCTTTGACTAATCTACAAGGTCATCAGTCCAATTACATGCACATGGCGGCCATGTATGTGTGCAAATCGATTCCCCCTATCAATTCAAACACGGTTAAACCAAATTAAACGAAATTTGGTACAGAGGTAGCACTAGCATAGGGCACCTCAGCGTCATAATTCATATCGTCGCCATCTTGACGGAAACGGAATGGCGGCCACCCAAATGTTAGAAGCTTAAATCAAATTTCGATCAACCTAATTATTTGATCTCTACCAAATTTTGCAACAACATACCTTTTTGTGGGAAGCATCTTTTCACTGGACTACAAGGTCATCAGCCCAATAGTTAGCAGATAGCGGCCATGTAGGTGTGCAAATCAATTCACTATATCAATTCTAACACGGTGAAACCGAATTGAATGACATTTTTTACAGAGGTAGCACTAGCAAAGGGCAACTCATATTCATGTCTAATATCCGTATAATACGTATTTCAACAAGCTAGTACAACCAACATTCAATTATACTCCTTGAAGAGGACAAAGAGTTATAACACTACCCATTCATTTAGAAGAAAGTAGTCTATGTGTTCTTTACTGAACATCTTGTTTTTATCCCTTGGTTTTTGAACAGATTAGTGATTTTATATGTATTTGCGTTCTCATAATTGAAACTTGCCAATTGTTTTTCATTATTTTCCGGGTTTTTAATCGTTTTATATTTATGTCTGCCTGTAATCTGAAAAATTGTTTTCTTTCGCTATATGGTTGAATATTCCGATTTCCTTACTGTAATTGTCTTTTGACAAGGGTATTTTTGAAGTCTGTGCACCATTGAACTGAAACCCACTAATTTATGCGTCTTGGGCGATTGGACTGACTGTCAATTGAATGCGATGTTTGAGTGGCTTTTCGGAATATCGAATATGAAAGCTCATTATCGATAGTTATCTCGACATAATTTATTTTACGATCGGTTTCGGATTCCTTAGTGATTTTGATTGAGTGGTGTAGGCTCTTAATGGTTTGGAGAATTGCTTTTTGCTTGTTAGTTCAGTGTCATAGAGGCAAATTACAATATAATTGTATAGCCAGCTGCGGTGAGATGCTTGTTGTCAATGACATGCCATAAATCCAAAATAATACCACATAAAGCTCAATTATGGTTCCGTATACGATCACTTCCTTTACAAGTAGATAGAGATGAAATAGAATAAGCCTGGCAACATTTGCTGGCATATCATGCTGAAGTCATTTCAACCCTGGCATTGCAGTGGAATAAGTTTTAAAACTTGTAAAACCAATCTATTCGTTTGTTTCAGAATCCAGATATTCAAACATGTATCTAAGTTTAAACTGTACTTAAAATTCCAAATAGAGATTAATACCTTTTGATTAACTCGAGACCGTATGTTAAGTCAATGACATGATATGTACTCGATCAATGCATCTGAGATTTTCGAAGTGAAATGCCATGTCCTGAGGTTCGGATTCCTCGTAAACAGGAGGTCCCGTGGCTCATGATCGTTAGATTAATAGTCATGTAAAAAGCTCCCTTTATATTGAAACCGTAGCAGTGTGGATTGCAAGTCATGAGTGACATGCATGTGGTATACGAAGAGATATTATCTCTATAATGGTGCTACACAGTATAGGAAATTCTTATCGGACATAGGCCTAAGGGTGCAATTACTCCAGTTAGTGATTGTACTCAAATAATACCATGCTTTAATATTACATAATTGTATACCTGTATGCAGTGCATTTTGTTAGTGCGAGGCCCAGTGAAGGAGGTAACATTCCTAGCCGATCACAGGAGATTAGCACGTACTAACCTTGGTCGGAGTAGATTACAGCTAATGGGGTGTTCTGCTACTGAACGTTGCACTATAGTTTCGCCAAATATATTAAATGACCAAATATTAAAAAGAAAAAAACTCATAGTGGCACGTTTTTGTCTTCTTTTTACGTGTTTCGATTTACTTTTCTGTTTACTTTGATTTTCCATATTTCATTTTATGACGTCACAATCACCCCGTCCAGAGCCAGGAGAATTAATTTTAGTTTACTAAATTCCCCTCAGCCCGACCGGCAATCGCACCTGGGAAACATCAGTGTAAAGCCTAGCTTGCTAACCTATTGGCCACGGAGCCGGACTTGTTTACTGACGTGATCCTCCACTATTCTCATCATGTAACCGTGCCAGCTGAGTCAGCTCTCAATTTCATACAGCAATACTTAACGACGAAGAGAGAGTTTCGTTGCTATACTAGCTTATTTCTTGCGGAATACTGTAGATCGCACCTGACAATCCATGCATTTGGTTTTCTGCACTTATCTCTTTCTCTATACCACCAACCCGAGAGAATAAACAGCCTAAAAACTTAAAATATTCCACCTTCTCCAATGCAATACCTCCTAAATGAGATTATTTTTACAGAGGTTCTTCCCGACAGAAATCACCTTGGTTTACGAGTATGAAATGCTGATCTCCATGTCATATTCACTATATTTCTGTTCAATTTCTAACATGTTGAGTTGTTGATTTTGCTTTAATTGAGGGGATTATATATCGTGTTCATTTAGCTTCCACGTATACTTGGGTGTATCTAGAATTTGTCTTATAATCTGTATTATTGTATGGGTTAGCTGTGGCAGAAGTAGATGCAGTAATTAACCGAACTCGTGACAATCAGCCAGGCAGGTTTTCTTCTTCTTTATCGTTTAGGCCTACTTAGGACCACGGGGCTCGTATCTACTCTTCGGTAAAGTTGTTGCTTTCTTCTTCTTCCAATAGTCCCTCATTTTCTGACTGTGAATCAGTCTTCTTTCTTCTGTCCACTTAGCTCCTGTAGTCTTCTTACTTGTAAGGGACGTTGGGAAAACGCCCTGTCGGATGACCTGATGGAACATCAGACGGTCAAGAGTTTGTTCCAGTGGGATATCTAGTTGTTCCATATATGACTTAACTGACGCAATCCATTTGTTCTTAGAAGCCTTGCCTCTTCCTGTTACTGTGAATATCCTTTTGCTGAGTCTTTCAGAATCCAAACGTGCCAAGTGTCCATAAAAAGCCAGGCGTCTTTTCCTTATAGACGTGATGATGTCCTCCTGGTATTCATACAATTCAACATTATGACGGATTCTGTAAATGCCTCCTTCCTCTCTAATTGGACCTAATATCCTCCTCAGGATCTTCCTCTCTTTTAACTCCAGTTTTCTGAGTGGACCATTTCTGGTCATTACAAGGCACTCAGAAGCATACAGAACAGATGGCTTGACGACGGAGTTATAGTGTCTGAGTTTGAGGTTCTTGGAGAGGCACTTAGATGAATAGATACTACGACAGGAATGATAAGCCCTTTCAAACTTGGTACATCTGGCATCTATGGCTAGGTTCTCGCTCTGATTCGCAGAAATCCATTCTCCCAAGTACTTAACTGCAGGTACCTTTCGTATGGTAGTGTCTGTGAGAGGAATATTAGAAGGGGCCTCTTTGATATTGGTCATAAATTGAGTCTTCTGGATGTTGATCTTCAAACCAGTCTTAACTGCTACACTATAAAGACTCTGTAGGTTGTAGGTAGCCTCCTCTATGTTATTTGCCAGTAGAATGAGGTCATCAGCAAAAGCTAGGCAAGGGACGAAGAGGTTGTCTCTCTTGTAAACAAGCTTCAGTCCAGCTCCCGGTGGTAGCATCGTTCTTCATTCCCTAATGATCTTTTCCAGTACACAGTTGAAGAGAATACAGGACAGACCATCGCCCTGTCTAACTCCTGATCTGATTGGAAAGCTTTCGGATAGTTCACCTCTGAATCTGACCTTGGACGTCGTGTTTCTCAGAGTGGCTTGGACTAATCGTAGTGTCTTCCCATCCAGACCAAATTCCCGTAGTATGAAGGAAAGGGTATCTCTATCCACAGAGTCATATGCTTTCTGAAAATCTACTAGAACCACCACCCATGGATGGCCACCTCGGTTCGTGTAGGTGAGAACTGTCTTAAGATTCTGTATCTGTTCTGGGCAAGATCTGGTCATACGGAAACCAGCTTGGTATTCACCTAATTCTGAGTCTACCTGTGCAGTGACTCTATTGAGCAAGGCTACAGAGAGGATCTTGTAGGTAATTGGTAACAAGGAAATACCCCTATAATTGTTGAGGTCTGTCTTACTTCCCTTCCTGTGGAGGGGATAAATCACAGCAGACGTCCAACCTTCGGGTAGGGACTCTGTTGCCCATATGTCCTTTATGATTTGATAGATGTTCTGTAAGGATTGGTCATCTGCATGTTTCCACATCTCGGCAACTATGCCGTCTTCACCTGGAGCCTTGTTAGCCTACTTTCGATTTTTGCAAAAAATGAAAGTAGACTTCTGAGATCACTACAGGGCGAAAAAAAGTGTGTCTGTCTGTGTGTGTGTATGTGTGTGTGTGAGTCTGTGTGTGTGTGTGTGAGAGAGAGAGAGAGAGAGTGTGTACTCTGAATGTCTGTCCCCCCCCTATCAATTCGAACACGGTGAGCGCAAATTGAACGAAATTTGGTACAAAGATAGCACTAGCATAGGACACCTCAGTGTCATGTTTTATATCGCCGCCATCTTGACGGAAACGTAATGGCGTCCACACAAATGTCCAAAGCTTAAATCAAATTACGACTAACCTAATCATCCGATCTATACCAAATTTTGCAACAACATACTTTATGGAGGGAGCATCCTTTGACAAATCTAATAGGTCATTAGCCTAATAGTTTGCGGATGGCGGCCATCTTTGTGTCAAAATCGATTACCCCTATTAATTCAAACACGGTGAAACCGAATGGAATGAAATTTGGTACAGAGGTAGCACTAGCCAAGGGCACCCCAGTGTCATGTTTTATATTGCCGCCATCTTGACGGAGACGTAATGGCGGCCACCCAAATGTTCAAAGCTTAAATCAAATTACGACTAACCTAATCATCCGATCTCTACCAAATTTTTCAACAACATACCTTTATGAAGGGAGCATCCTTTGACCAATCTAATAGGTCATTAGCCTAATAGTTTGCGGATGGCGGCCATCTTTGTGTCAAAATCGATTACCCCTATTAATTCGAACACGGTGGAACCGAATGGAATGAAATTTGGTTCAGAGGTAGCACTAGCAAAGGGCACCTCAGTGTCATGTTTTTTATCACCGCCATCTTGACGGAAACGTAATGGCGGCCACCCAAATGTTCAAAGCTTAAATCAAATTACGACTAACCTAATCATCCGATCTCTACCAAATTTTGCAACAACATACCTTTATGGAGGGAGCATCCTTTGACAAATCTAATAGGTCATTAGACTAATAGTTTGCGGATGGCGGCCATCTTTGTGTGAAAATCGATTCCCCCTATTAATTCGAACACGGTGAAACCGAATGGAACGAAATTTGGTGCAGAGGTAGCACTAGAAAAGGCTACCTCAGTGTCATGTTTTATATCACCGCCATCTTGACGGAAACGTTATCGCGGCCACCCAAATTTTAAAGGCTAAAATGTAATTACGACCAACCTAATAATCTAGTTTCTACCAAATTTTGCAACAACAAATCTTTATGTGGGAAGCATATTCTGACCAAACTGCTAGATCATCAGCCCAATAGTTTGCAGATGGTGGCCAAGTATGTGTGCAAATCGATTCCCCCTATCAATTCAAACACGCTGAAACCGAATTGAACGAAATTTGGTACAGAGGTAGCACTAGCAAAAGGCACCTCAGTGTCATGTTTTATATCGCCGCCATCTTGACGGAAACGGAATGACGGCCACCCAAATGTTAAAAGCTTAAATCAAATTTCCACCATCCTAATAATTTGATCTCTACCGGATTTTGCAACAACATGCCTTTTTTTGGAAAGCATCTTATAACTGACTACAAGGTCATCAGCCCAATAGTTTGCAAATAGCGGCCATGTATTGAACACTTCAGTATTGCAGTGTTTATAAACAAAAATCAAAATCAAGGGGTCGCGCTCAGTTCATAGTGTGATTTATACGTTCGCCAAACAACGTGCTCTACTGCGGTAAGGGTCATAGGATTAAAACTATAATTAAGAAAGAAAGTGACAAGACGTAGAATGATAACATAATTTAATGACTATTAATGCAAAATGAAATGAATATAAACAACAATAATAATAAAATCCCTCCCTGAATCTTCACATGACAGAAATATTTATCAAAAGTTGAGGAGTCAGACGGATCTCCCCCTTTAAAAAAATGTGGATCCAAG
Source organism: Meconema thalassinum (assembly GCA_946902985.2). Taxonomy (NCBI): domain Eukaryota; kingdom Metazoa; phylum Arthropoda; class Insecta; order Orthoptera; family Tettigoniidae; genus Meconema; species Meconema thalassinum. Next base: position 129,628,887 of record OX336391.1, on the reverse strand, counting down.
TTCCACTAACTTGCATTTGGATTTTATGTACGCGTAATGACTAACTACGAGGAATGAGTACTTGGATGACTGTTCGTTTACAGCGGATTAACAGCCACGATGCTTACGAACAATCATCTCGTAAATCAACGTTTACGGATATGGGACATGACACTAATAAAAACCCTTAAAAATTTAATGCTGACACACACACTAATAAATCTATTATTTACAGGAATCTCCCTCGAGACCCTCTATTAGCGGGATGACGCACTTTGACAAAATGAGCTGCCAACGCGGCCAATTGCTCAATACACAAACAAAGAAAATACAGCATCGCACGTGACTTCACGGGTCACTGATATGGAATATAAACATGGACTAGAAACCAACAACAACAAAAGTCTGACCGGCTGAGATTACCTTATATGAACAAAAATGCACGTTAAGCTAACGCTTCGGAGATTATAGTGATTCGTAGGCAACTCCCATTTATTTAAACAATTTTTACCATTGATCAGTTCTTAATTCTGTATTTCAAGTAATTACGGAGCCAACAAATACTCCCCACTAATGACCTCGCTTGCAACCTTCAGTCCGCCTTGTGAAATAGCTCCCCCTTCCTCAATACTTGTCATTGCCCCAACTCCAGTGTGTAAAAATAACTGACCAGCTGTGCCGTTATCTCAAAGAATCAACAGCAACAAATCTCAACCACCTAAACATATGGTCAGACATTAATCAAAATAGCCACATATGCCCTCGCAAGGTAACAATATGGACTTGGCACCAAGCTGACAGAAATCAGTCTACGCTGAAATTCCCGCTTGTAATGACCACAAATACACACACTCACACTGCTGGGAATGACATAATGTTTTTCACACAGGTCGGTTGAATAGATGCTCACAAACTATTAAAAAATATTAAAACCTACGATAGAGCTGACTGCTCTTCGTCACAAATCACATTGCTCCAAAGGCAATAATCTCACTAAATCTGATCAATAATAAACCTTAAAAAGATTAATTACCCTCCAATCTACTGTATAAATATATTAATTCAGTCCTTTTTCTGAAACACAACATATCTCCGAGAGACGTTTTTAACCGCATTGCGTAACATATGCAAACACGGTCGTCCACATAGCTACGTTAGTTAAAACGACAAACAAACAAGAACCTTCTACTAATAACATTTATGCGAGCTGTTTCCATGCAAAAGGTGTGTCAGACCAAAACTAAATATACTACGTTAATCAACACAAGCAAAATATTTACAAAATATGTCCCATATACCATAAGTTAATTTATCAGATAATAAGAATATTATTTTGTACTCATCCTCGGCCAGTCACCCGTCAAAGGACATCAGCTGCCATCTCCCAACTGAATGCTTCTTAGCTCATCTCAACCATCTGGACGGAGTGTTGAAAGTTCCAAACTTCTTCCAGGATAAGCGATGTCATCTCTCGTGCTGATTCAAAAAGTTAGATTATTATACACTCGATATCTGACTACTAAATTCGCCGTTTCAGGTACTAATTTCCCCGGAACAGTCTGTTGGCGAATTGTCGATGCTACTGTCCCTATAAAATATAGTACTGTGACTATCTATCACTGAATTTAACACATTTATTAATAATTTCTTTGTCCTCATGACACGCAAAAGTATAAGTGTCTACGTCCTTAGACGCGCAAAAATGTAAAGTTACTTGTGTCCTCGACACTTTAAAGTATAATAGCAATGTCTTGGCTCTTCACGCCACTTATAAATGAACCGGCCCTAGGTATTGATAGAGGGGGAAATTATATAAAAATTTCTCAAAATAATAGTGGTACAGGAATGAAATAAATATCACTGAACTCGTAAAATTGCGCAGGTCAAGAATATGCCCATTAATCCTAGAATCGATCATAGAGATGTTGTCTAGCCGATCTCCCGCGTTAATGTTAGCCATCGCGTGCCTAATCTAGACTTGCCGCACTCGTAAGCATTCATCTCCCATTGGTTCCACATTTTCAATAATTTGGCGGTTTTTATCAGACCTCGGCTTCGTGGGAGTGTCCAGTAGTATTTTCATCCACCACTCACGTTACTGCATCATATTTTTTCTAGGCGCGAATATTACAATGAACATACCATAAGCGTGTCTCACTGCGCGTCCCTTCTATTTTGAGGTAGCCACCCCCTGTCCTTCTGAAACATTGCTAGGCTCTATCTTTTCACAATCCTAAGTATTTAGCCTTTTGTCAAACTGCTGCAGGTATTCGCCATTGTCTCCAACGAATGCTTGAAATTTCCTCATCTCCGTCTGGCTATTTCATGACGCTGGTGGAAATATTTATTAATTGAAGAAATAAAACATCGAATCATTTATCCATCAGAGGATAAAGGGATCACAACTCCTCCACTCACAATATTTCAAACTTAGGAGAAAGTCGATAATTTTTAAAAGACTTCCGTAGGCCAATTTGTTTTATTTCAGAATCACCCTTTTTCTATTACTTGGTCTAGCCGCTCCTGTCTTGAATGGCATTTACTCGTTTCATTTCCTGCTTGTAATGACCCTCTCAACTGCTTGCATGACGCGCTGGTGCCTTAGGCAACACTCTGCTCGTCTCGTTAATGTTTGTCAACACCAATTCCACTTCCTTCTTCACGTGCCGTACTCAACTGCCCCCCGTCCACTTGGTTGATATTGGACGTCCATATATTTAAACTGCATCATTATTTCGGCGCTCTCATGGTTCACTTCTTCGATACATTTTTAAGTTGGCTGCATTGTAGACCGACATTGTTTCCGTGCTTAACTCCTTCACTCTGTATGCATTATTTCCTAGGTTTCTTACAATAGAATAGGGTCCTATGAACTTTTCGCAGAATTTGCTGAAGATCTTCTTCTCTGGATCCGATGTAGCGGGTCGTTTCACCAAAACGAGCTGGTTGATTTCAAGATCACGGTGAAATCTCTTATTTCTCAATCGCCGTAATCTGCGATCTGCTCGCTTTCTCATGTAGGCTCTCGTTCTCTCTATTCGCAGGTCAGGTGCTATCATGGGATCTTGTGGGCAGTTAATGATGCTTTTCCACGTTCTCACTGGATACTCGTTTTTGTGTAAGACCATAGGGATCTGTCCTGTTGACTCGTGCCTGGTAGAATTCATGCATGTCTCTACATCCTTAATTTTATCCACCCATTTATGATGTTCTTTTGGAATGAAGATTCTCAAGTATGATGTTACACATTTTATTGCTCTCTCACTTGGATTAGCTTGGGCATGTCGGATACTGCTTAAAACCTGTTTTATACCCATGTCCTCCATACCTTTCTTGAATTCGGCGCTTGTAAAATAGCTGCCATGGTCTGACAATATAAATTCTGGTTTTCCAAGGATGGGAATAACTCTATTTCGAATACGACTGAGTACTTGTTTCGATGTAGTTTTCTGAATGGGGCATAATACGACAAACTTAGAAAACACATCAATGCACACTAGCAAGTGACGGCAACCTCGTCTACCTTTCGGAATTGGGCCGAAAGAGTCTAGGGCCAGTAGCTCGCATGGTTTCTGAGGTAGCAGTGGTCTAGGATACTGCCTCATTAAATAGTTATTGGGCTTTGTCCTCTGACAAGGATCACAAGTCGTAATGACATCACATATAGTTGTTCTCATACGTGGCCATGTAAATGTCTCTCCTATTGTCGCTTCACACTTGTATAATCCGACGTGTCCGTAACTTTCGTGAGTATGCCATGTCAATCCTCGCTGTAAAGATGCAGGGACTAGTATGCGTAACTTGGTGTGGTCATTATCTACCCATTGTGCAGCAAATTGTTGACATAAACGTATCTTGCTTCTTTGGCTTTCGCTTCTCGAAATGCAGGTGTTCCTGTAGGTAGCTGTTTTCTGAAGTATTGAATTAATAGCATCATCCATGGTTCCGCTTCCTGTTCTCGCTGTATCTCACGTAACTCCTCCAAGAATTCCCGGTCCTTCGGTGTTAACTCCAAGTGTTGTACCATCGCTGTTTCTTCATCATCAGGCTCTGGGTTCCTGCTGAGTGCATCCGGAATCACGTTCATCTTCCCTGGACAATGTTCAATCTCAATGCTAAACTGCTGAATATATATAGACCAACGTGTCACACGTTCGCTTGCCATCGACGTCTTAAACAAGAATGTTAGTGCCTTGTGATCAGTCCTGACAACAATGGGGTATCCATAAATTATTCTTTTCCATTGTTGGAGCGCATGAAGTATGGCCAGCAACTCTAGTTCCGTTACAGTATAATTGCGCTCGTGCTTACGCAATTTTCGGCTGACAAATGCCAAATATGTTTTATGTTGCAGGTTAGCTGGATCTTCTTGGTAGGGCATGGCACCTATACCAATTAGTGAAGCATCCGATTAGATTATAAATTTGTGCTTGAAATCTGGATATCCTAACTTAATGCAGTTTTCCAATAGCTGTTTTGTTGCTTGGAACGCCTTCTCACACTCCGCATTCCATAACCATTTATTATTCTTTTTTAGCATTTCCTGCATTGGAGCTACAGTCTCCGTGTAACCTGGACAGTTTTCCTTAAAATCTCTTCCAATTGTTATCTATGTTCACCCCCAAGTTGAATGTCACTGAGCCGCTCCTGTAGTAACTCTTCAAATTGTGCATCACTGTTATCTCCTTCTGTTAATAAAGACCATATCTCCTGGGATTCACTCTCCTCATCTAGTTCCACAACAGCTCCTTCTATGATGTTATCTTCTGCCTTTCGTATCTCCTCTTCCGTCTCTTCCGATATTGCTTCCAACGCCCAAGAATTTACATCTCTTCCGGTAGTGATTTTATCCATATGCAATCCCACGTTCTTCAGCTGATCATACTCTCTAAAACTGACTGTGTTCTTGTGCAAATCTATCACTGCTTGATATTCACAAATGAAATTTGCACCAAGAATTATATTGAAATTCATCTTTGCCATGATAATGAATGTTTGCCCAAAAGTGTGTTCCAATATGTTCAGCTCTAAGTATGCCTGACGTTTACAAGTGACGATGCGTTCAGGAATAACACCCCTCACTTTGAGTTGTGGTACGGGAATCACAGGAATATTCTGACTCCATCCCAACTCTCGAACCAAGGCCTCCGATACCAGACTGATCTGCGACCCCGTATCCAATAAACATCTTATATTAATTTCACCAATCCTCGCGTAAATAATGGGTAACTGCCTAATTTCATCGTTCCGTGGTTTCACCGTCTCCTCCAGGCAATCTTCTGGCAAAGCAATCCATTCTTGTATATTCGCTACTATCCATCCATCTTAAACTTCCGACTGTTGCGTTTGTAGACTTCTTCTTTATCCAAATTTAGCATTTTTTAGCTCCGGTGCGACTCCCATCATCCTTTTGTCGCCCATGCCCTTGATATTCCTCTTGTCTCAGTAGACTTCCAGCTTCCTCAGTATGTGTGTCTGGATTCTTCATGTTCCCAATGGCTTTCTCCCATCTTCCTAGCTCTCCACCTTGACTAGCGTGTAATTCCTCTAGGTAATTTTGTGATTGAGCGTGCCTATCATCCCAGTCATTTCCATAATTACGTGGCTCTCCTTGATTTTGATCTCTCCTTCCTTTCCATCTTTGATTAGCATTGTAATCACAGTATCTTCCATAAGGCCTGTCATTTCTTCGATTTTCACGCCATTGCTGATACCCTCTATGTTGATATCTATTGTTGCCTTGATATGACCTATTGTTATAGTTATTCTCGTTACGCTGGTATGGTCTGTTTTCTCCTTCTTCCTGGTTTCGCCTAGGTGTGGATGTGCTTGTATTAGTTCCCTGCGTTTTAGTGTTTGCCTGTTTTGGTTTTATGACCTCTGTCGTATTGACTAACTCCAGCTGTCTTCCTCCTCTATAATGATTATGAGATGTAGTCTCATCTATCTGGCGTAATATCTGCTCTGCATGTAAGGCCGTACTAACGTTCGCTGCGACTAGTACTTGCTGCACGTTGACTGGTAATTGCCGCGCTATAGTCATCACCAGATCCGCTTCATTTAAAGGGTAATCAAGGTCGCGAAATTTTAGCATTTGCATGTTAAAGAAATCTGAGTATTTCGTTTGCTGGGTAGTTTGGTATTTTCTAGAGTAAAGCTCCAGCCTTAGACTCTGTTGTAATGCCATCGACCAGTATTTGCGCAGAAACGCTAATTTGAAATCTGCCATAGTTCCAAATGTATATTTGAAGCTTAAAAACCATGTAAGGTCATTTCCTGATAAAAATCTTTCCATCATCCTCAATCTACGTGCTTCAGATACCCCAGTGTCATTGTAATGATCTTCAATTTCTTTAATAAAGGCTTTAGGTGTCACCCCTGAATTCTCCGTGTATTTCTGCGGTTTATAATCGTTCGAGCGAATTACTTGGATAAGTTGTGTGGGCTGATGACCGTCTTGTGGCGTGGAACTCCTTTCGATATTCTTGCGAAACCCCTCCGTGTTTGTTGTTAATGGGCTCTCTGTCTGAGCTTGACTCCCTGCTGTGCTTGCCTCCTCCGGGCTATTCGAGTCATCCTGTCTATCTCTCATTGTTCCTGTTTTAAATATTGAGGATTTTTCTATCGATCTCAGTTCAGCTTTAATGATCCTGTCTGATTGTTCTTTAAGTTTACTCTTAATTTCTTGTTCTAATGCTTGAATACGAGTATGATTTTCGCCTACTGTCTTAAGGATGGTTGATCTTTACTCTTTAGAATCGATATTCATTTTTCGCCAATCTTTCCTTATTTGCTCCTTAATCGTGCTTACTTTCTCCTCAATCTGGCTTTTAGTGTCATCCTGATTGCTTTCTATCTGGCTCAACCTTTCGTCGATGGTATTCTTTATTTGATTCTGATCCGCTTCTAGGCTTTTCCATTGCTCCGCTGATTTCATTTCGAGACGGTCCATATCTTTAATTATGCCGGATATATTTTCATCTACGGCTGATAATTGTTGTTGAATGACCTTGCCACTCTTTTCCTTTTCCTTAAATCGTCCTTCTACCTTATCCTGAGCTATCTTGACCTCGCTTGTATTCATAGTGCATGCTAGTTCAATTTGCTCTGATTTAGCTAACACCGTTTCATCCAGAATGCTAAGTTTTTGATCAAAAATACTTTCCATTTTCTTAATCTGATCTAATTGTTTTTCATTGTTTTTACTAACATCTAGGGCCAGCAATACCATCTGTTGATTAGTGTGATACTTCATCTCTGCGGTTAACGAAGCTAATTGGTTCGTGTTTTTAACATTCTGCGCTTCTAACTGCGAATGTATAGTGTCATTGATTTCATTTTTAGTAATCTAGCTTCTTCCGCCTGATATTCATTTTGTTCAATCCTACTGTTATTTAATTGTGTCCGCAATGATTCACTTTGTTCAGATAATTTGTTTATAGACTCACTTTGTTCTAACATACTAGTGTTTATTTGTTCAGATATTTTCGCGTTTAATGCTTCACTTTGTTCTAACAAACTATTGTTTATTTGTTCAGATAATTTCGCGTTTAATGCTTAACTTTGTTCTAACAAACTATGGTTTATTTGTTCAGATAATTTTGTGTTTAGTGATTCACTTTGTTCTGATAGTTTAGTGTTTAGTGATTCACTTTGTTCCGCCAATTTAGTGTCCAACAATTTCTGTGTTCTCCTAGCCGCACTCTCAATGATTTCTTGAATCTGTTCCACCGTTGCCATGTTATACACTTTATTTGAGGCATTAGGGAAATGGCATAAAGCAATGCCCCCTGACACACACATACAATCCAATGCACATTTAATTTCTTTACCCAACTCAGTTCATTTATTTTTACATTTAATCCCACTAGTCGATTGCATCTCTGAGTGGTTCTAATTTTACTCAATTTAATTTAAACTCAAACACATATTCAGTCATTAAATTGTTATCCTGATCTGATATTAACACTGACTAATTAACAAAGTATTAATTGTCATTTAAGGCTACCGGCCTCCTAACATTTTCATGAGTTTGACTTTCTAAACAAATCTAGTTTTAACTTTAATCATTGGGCGCCCGGTATCACGTATATTAATTTATTTTAATTCAATAGACAAAAACGTGAACCGTATTTTACATTGCAAACTCCTGATTTTAATTTATATTTCACACATTTGGCGGTATCCTCTTCGCCTCAATTACTTTTAATAAAATATCACTTTCCGGTGATTAAAATACTGTCATATCTGCCTCCACTTGTGGCCTGTCAGTTTTATTCAAATACGCCAACTAAATGTGTTCCAGCAGTGAACCAGCAACAAAATTACAACTTCATTGTTGCGTCAGTTTGAACACCCAACTACGCTTACATTGACATGTGCAATTTCATTGCCGTTACACCACAGTGAACCGCCCCACGCTTGGCCGCGCCAGTTTACCTCCTATGAACCCTTCAGTTTTGCAGTGTTTATAAACAAGAATCAAAATCAAGGGGTCGCGCTCAGTTCATAGTGTGGTGTATACGTTCGCCAAACAACGTGCTCTACTGAGGTAAGTGTCGTAGGATTAAAACTATAATTAAGAAAGAAAGTGACAAGACGTAGAATGATAACATAATTTAATGACTATTAATGCAAAATGAAGTGAATATAAACAACAATAATAATAAAATCCCTCCCTGAATCTTCACATGACAGAAATATTTATCAAAAGTTGAGGAGTCAGACGGATCTCCCCCTTTAAAAAAAATGTGGATCCAAGTTCCACTAACTTGCATTTGGATTTTATGTACGCGTAATGACTAACTACGAGGGATGAGTACTTGGATGACTGTTCGTTTACAGCGGGTTAACAGCCACGATGCTTACGAACAATCATCTCGTAAATCAACGTTTACGGATATGGGACATGACACTAATAAAAACCCTTAAAAATTTAATGCTGACACACACACTAAAAAATCTATTATTTACAGGAATCTCCCTCGAGACCCTCCATTAGCGCGATGACGCACTTTGACAAAATGAGCTGCCAACGCGGCCAATTGCTCAATACACAAACAAAGAAAATACAGCATCGCACGTGACTTCACGGGTCACTGATATGGAATATAAACATGGACTAGAAACCAACAACAACAAAAGTCTGACCGGCTGAGATTACCTTACATGAACAAAAATGCACGTTAAGCTAACGCTTCGGAGATTATAGTGATTCGTAGGCAACTCCCATTTATTTAAACAATTTTTACCATTGATCAGTTCTTAATTCTGTATTTCAAGTAATTACGGAGCCAACAAATACTCCCCACTAATGACCTCGCTTGCAACCTTCAGTCCGCCTTGTGAAATAGCTCCCCCTTCCTCAATACTTGTCATTGCCCCAACTCCAATGTGTAAAAATAATTGACCAGCTGTGCCGTTATCTCAAAGAATCAACAGCAACAAATCTCAACCACCTAAACATATGGTCAGACATTAATCAAAATAGCCACATATGCCCTCGCAAGGTAACAATATGGACTTGGCACCAAGCTGACAGAAATCAGTCTACGCTGAAATTCCCGCTTGTAATGACCACAAATACACACACTCACACTGCTGGGAATGACATAATGTTTTTCACACAGGTCGGTTGAATAGATGCTCACAAACTATTAAAAAATATTAAAACCTACGATAGAGCTGACTGCTCTTCGTCACAAATCACATTGCTCCAAAGGCAATAATCTCACTGAATCTGATCAATAATAAACCTTAAAAAGATTAATTACCCTCCAATCTACTGTATAATTATATTAATTCAGTCCTACTTCTGAAACACAACATATCTCCGAGAGACGTTTTTAACCGCATTGCGTAACATATGCAAACACGGTCGTCCACATAGCTACGTTAGTTAAAACAGCAAACAAACAAGAACCTTCTACTAATAACATTTATGCGAGCTGTTTCCATGCAAAAGGTGTGTCAGACCAAAACTAAATATACTACGTTAATCAACACAAGCAAAATATTTACAAAATATGTCCCATATACCATAAGTTAATTTATCAGATAATAAGAATATTATTTTGTACTCATCCTCGGCCAGTCACCCGTCAAAGGACATCAGCTGCCATCTCCCAACTGAATGCTTCTTAGCTCATCTCAACCATCTGGACGGAGTGTTGAAAGTTCCAAACTTCTTCCAGGATAAGCGATGTCATCTCTCGTGCTGATTCAAATAGTTAGATTATTATACACTCGATATCTGACTACTAAATTCGCCGTTTCAGGTACTAATTTCCCCGGAACAGTCTGTTGGCGAATTGTCGATGCTACTGTCCCTACAAAATATAGTACTGTGACTATCTATCACTGAATTTAACACATTTATTAATAATTTCTTTGTCCTCATGACACGCAAAAGTATAAGTGTCTACGTCCTTAGACGCGCAAAAATGTAAAGTAACTTGTGTCCTCGACACTCTAAAGTATAATAGCAATGTCTTGGCTCTTCACGCCACTTATAAATGAACCGGCCCTAGGTATTGATAGAGGGGGAAATTATATAAAAATTTCTCAAAATAATAGTGGTACAGGAATGAAATAAATATCACTGAACTCGTAAAATTGCGCAGGTCAAGAATATGCCCATTAATCCTAGAATCGATCGTAGAGATGTTGTCTAGCCGATCTCCCGCGTTAATGCTAGCCATCGCGTGCCCAAGCTAGACTTGCCGCGCTCGTAAGCATTCATCTCCCATTGGTTCCACATTTTCAATAACTTGGCGGTTTTTATCAGACCTCGGCTTCGTGGGAGTGTCCAGTAGTATTTTCATCCACCACTCACGTTACTGCATCATATTTTTTCTAGGCGCGAATATTACAATGAACATACCATAAGCGTGTCTCACTGCGCGTCCCTTCTATTTTGAGGTAGCCACCACCTGTCCTTCTGAAACATTGCTAGGCTCTATCTTTTCACAATCCTAAGTATTTAGCTTTTTGTCAAACTGCTGCAGGTATGTCCCCATTGTCTCCAACAAATGCTTGAAATTTCCTTATCTCCGTCTGGCTATTTCATGACGCTGGTGGAAATATTTATTAATTGAAGAAATAAAACATCGAATCATTTATCCATCAGAGGATAAAGGGTTCAGTATGTGTGAAAATCCATTCCCCATATCAATTCAAACACGGTGAAACCGAATTGAATGATTTTTTTACAGAGGTAGCACTAGCAAAGGGCACCTCATATTCATGTTTAATATCCCTATAGCACGTTGTATTTCAACAAGCTACTACAACCAACATTCAATTATACTCCTTGAAAAGGACAAAGAATTATAACAATACCCATGCATTTAGGAAAAAGTAGGCTATATGTTCTTTACTGAACATCTTGTTGTTCTTGATACCATTGGAAATGATGTTCATTATTTCTTCTATTGTAGGCGGTTGAGAATCAGGATTCCTGTGTGGAGGCTCATGGAAAATAAGCTTTTCATTAGGTTCCTCTGCGTTTAGTAGCTTCTGGAAGTAATCTGCAAGTGTTTTAGTGCAGTCTTTATTGTTTAGTTGAAGTTTCCCATCCGGCCCGCGGAGGATGAGGGTAGGAGCTGTATACTGAGCCGTTTGCTTCTCAAGTCCCTTGTACAAATCTCTTGAGTTGTTTCTCTGAAAATCATTTTCAGCCTGTTGCATTAGACTCCTGAGGTAATTCCTCTTGGCTCTGAGGATGGTGTTAGCTGTAGCTTTCCTTTGCAGGAGGAAGGCTTCATAATTAGCTTCATTTTTTTGTTGGTTCCACCTAATCCAGGTTTTAGGCCTTTCTTCTATAACCTCATCACAATTTGCATCCCACCATGGGTGTTTGCCTTTGGTTGATGATGCAGGGATAGTTTCCTGAGCGGCCTCCAACAAGGCCTTTTGAAAGGCAAGCCATCCGTCTTTCTCTGTATTCTTCCTAAGGGCGTTCTGAAAGTCACAATCCTCATCGCGCATTAGCAGAGTGTTCAACCTGGGTATCTTATGACTACTTTGAAGATTTGGTTGTTTCCTAAAGGGTTGTAAATTAATCTTGACAAGTGAAAGGTAGTGATCAGAGTCTATGTTGGCTCCTCGTAATACCTTTACGTTCTGTATATCAATATGATGTTGTCGTGCTATAGCAACATGACCTAACTGGAACTCACCAAGCATAGGATTTGGACTCTTCCAGGTTTTGGCCTTTCTAGGTAGACGTTTGAAAGCTGTTGATTTTAGGACCAGGTTGTACTTGTCACATAGTTCAATAAGACTTCTCCATTTCTATTTGTTCTCTTATGGACTGGATAATGGCCTACTATCATTCGGTACTTCCACTCCTTCGCGACTTGTGCGTTAAAGTCTCCCATGAGTATGATGGAATGGTGAGGTGGGACCATATCCAGAGTTTCTTCTAAAGTTGCCCAGCATTGCTCCACGAATTCCAGGTTTTTCCGGTTTGTATCATTTGTGGGAGCGTGAAAATTTACAATTGTGTGTGCTCTATTACGAGACCTGAAGGATAACGAGGAGGTCCTTCCGTTAGGTGAAGTGAATTCTAATATATGGTCTATCATCTTCTGGTGTACCGCAAACACAGTACTAAACTGTGGGAGTGTCTTGATAACTCTTTCACCAGGTTTCCCCTTGAATATTCTATACACTCCAGAATCGATTGCATCCACATCGGTAAAACGTGTCTCTTGTAGTGCTGCTATCTTAACTTTGTGTCCCGTGGCTCATAATCACAAGATTCACGGTCACGTAAAACTACAATCTTCCTTCCTTTTTAACTTTGTGCTCTTCCAACACGTCAAGTGTTTGTTTGAGTTTACCTACTTTCAGTAGAGAATTAATGTTTATTGTAGCAAAGTACTCGATGTGTTTCTTTGGTTGTCGTTTAATAGAGTTAGATATAAGTTGGAAGCATGAAGGTGCAGGTTCCCCAGAGTTCGAAGACCTGCATGTCCCAAACTGCGTGGGGGTGGATTGGTTACCACCTGGGGTAGATTTCTGAATATTTGTTTCCTTCATGTTTCGAGTATTACGAGAGTCGTAATGGTGGTTACCTAAAAGGTAACGGGTTTTTAACTATCATGGTTGTAAGCCTTGAAGCCACCAGCACTGATCGGCTCACCGACCCAATTTCCCGCAGGTTTTATAGTTGGATTTGTCTTTTCTTTTACAATTGAGTTAGACACTATGTTTCATAGTGCACCTTGGATGTGTCACAGGACGTTATGTCCTATTCTTTTGATAGTCATGACCATAAACCACTTGCGTTTAATTTGGTCGACCCTTCATGAGGGCCAGATAATTATTGAGGATTGGACAACCGCTCATTATGACCCATTTTTGCGACACTTCCATCGACGCCACTGTTTAGTTTAATTTATTTTGTTGCTCTATTTTTTGATCGTATCAGTTAATGATCGACTGTTATTATTACCCTTATAATGTGAATTAAGTTGTGTATGATTCATGTGAGCTCAGATGCCACATAAGTTCAAGTTGGAACAGAACAGGGAATTTGCAATAATTGTGCTACTCAAGCATTGAACCCCTGATACTATCGTATCATTTCAGACATCTTTATTGTTCTTTTCATTAATGTGTGAAACAGCGTTATTCAGAAATGAACTCTTTTGATATGAATTAACGCCTGTAACATGTAATTTGTCGCCCGACGCGACAGCAGAGTTGAGTAGAGTGTGTTTTGACGCACCAGTGTGAAAGGCTTTGTCAAGCCAATGGTCTATCTTGCTCACTAGCGAGACATCTTTTTACTGTTAGACGCGCATGCGCAGACATGCATTTCATACCGTCTGGAACTTGACTATTTTACTGGGTCAAGGCTAATAGTGTATTTTGTGCAACCATATGTTTTTGTCGACGTCATCGGTTGAGCAAGTAATTAGAACGCTTCAGGAAGCGTGTGATATGAGCACTAATGAGAGTGCAAGCTATAGAAAGGAAGCCTTGTTTTCTATTATTTTGAGGTGATTATAATGCCCTGTTGGGAGGCTTTCTATGTGAGATGTGAGTGCCGTGATGCACTGTCGTTAGAGGGGTAGCCTGACGACCACTTTATTCCAGGTTTAGCCTGAAGACTGTATAGGAGAGCTTTACGCCCCTGCAGCGTTTGTTGCAACCAAGTGATTGGAAACTTGTGTTACTGTATTTCCGGCCGTGTGAGCCGAGGTTGTTAGTGTTGTTCTTATAGTTGGAATACACACCGTTAAGCCTTAGGGATCCATTATAATCGCCAGAAAACTACATAAGACTACGACAACGTATAATAAGCTTCTAATAATAATATTATCTAATTGTTATAAACATACTGCTAAATAATGACTGTAAATTAATCTTGGTCTGCACGATTGCACGAGCTGGTCGCCGATTCTATGTAGATGTGTCACATTGCCATCGGGAGATGACATTTGACTTTACAAACATGATTTTGTGACGACGGAGCGCGCTAGGACCATTCGTTCTCAACTGGTGGCACACAACGCTCAAGCGACCTAAGTCGTGATTTTAATGACGCAATTGCCAACATAATTGCATAGTTAGATGACCCAAGGATGCAAACAGCATTCTTGCGAGTACGTAGGTGATTAATAAGAGACTTTATAATTGCTGTGCTCTTTTATTTGTTCAGTGTGAGGTATTATAACCACCTATTGTACCCTTAGCCAGTAAGATGTGTGTTTAACATTTTAGGTAGATTTCATTAAAAAGCTAACTATTGCAATGGGTCCCATGTTTCGACTTCCGGAAAATTTCGACATATCTTCGCGTTTCACATCCCCCAGACCCCAAAACCACCGTCAGTTCAAAAGTTTATATATAATTTATGTATGTATATATATATATATATATATGTATATATGTATGTATATATATATATATGTATATCACTTTCTTGTAGACACGATAACTGCCGTAATTTTGCACCAATCACTTTGAATTTTTTATATAATATGTATCCCTATAAAATCTCGGTCGAGTTCGTTAATGGGCAAAATCGGTCGAAGGGGGTGAAAATGGGGGGCATTTTTCGAAAAATTGAAATTTCGCTATAACTGCCTTAATACGTGAAATATCGAATCCATTCAAATTTCATAATATGTGTCGGATAAGTGCCAAAAATGTACGTCAAATAAGTTTTTTGATAGCACCAACCATTGACCAAAGGGGTGGAAAAAGTGGGTTTTTCGGGAAACATTAATCATATCTCTCTTAATAGGCACAATATCAAAACCGTACAAAATGGACAATATTCCTCTAATAATTACCTAAAACTTTTGTCTGAAAGAATTATTGATATGACCCACCATTACGCCAAGGGATGAGAAAAATGATTTCGGAATTATAAGAAAATGCCAAGAGCTATCAGAGGTTGCCATGGCAACACTACTAAATTGATGAGGGATGAGCCGTTGCCATGACAACGCACTTGCACAAGATCAGATTCAGTATTTCCATGTGACTAAGCCGGCCCCGTGGTGTTGGGGTAGCGCGCCTGCCTCTCACCCGGAGTCCCCGGGTTCGATCCCCGGCTCCGTCAGGGATTTTAAAACTGACGTGAGGGTTGGAACGGGGTGCACTCAGACTCGTGAGGACAATTGAGTAGCTGTCTGACAGTGAGACAGCACCCCGATCACGAATACCAATATTAACGGCCGAGGGGACCCGACGCGCTGATCACGCGTCACCCCAATATCTGCAGGCCAAATGGCTGGGCAGCGGTCGCTTGGTCGGCCTTAGCCCGTCATGGGCTGGATGGTGCCAGGGGTTGACTTTGACATCTGACTAAGTGGGAAGCGGCTTCGGTGACGTAACTGGTAGCATGCAGAATGTCTATGCCCAAGGTCGCGGTTTCAAAGCCGGCCGAAGTCGTCGGATTTTCTAAGAGCGCTAAAATCCCTCAGTATGCTTTCCTTTGGAGGGGAAGTTCCAACGTTCGTTACGAGTTGCTGGTTGGGGTGGCATCTAGTAGCCAAGTTCACAGCTAGGTGTCATTATCGGTAGTACCTGGTAGCAACATTAGGAACTACTGCTTGAAATTGACCGTCTGCAGTCCTTACCTGAATTACAGACTAATACATCCATTACAATTCACACCGTTTATCAGACAGATTCTACACTCACCCAAAGTACACGGGGTTAGATGACCACGTTGTCGCAGCCCCTAAACTGAGGAACCAACCAGAGGTAGATTTCATTAGAAAGCTAACTATTGCAATGGGTAGGCTACCATGTTTCGACTTCCGGAAAATTTCGACATATCTTCGCGTTTCACATCCCCCAGACCCCAAAACCACCATCAGTTCAAAAGTATATATATATATCAGTTTCTTGTGGACACGATAACTGCCGTAATTTTGCACCAATCACTTTTTACCGAATATGTATACCTATAAAATCTCGGTCGAGTTCGTTACTGGGCTAAATCGGTAGAAGGGGGTGAAAATGGGGGGCTTTTTTTGGAAAAAGTGAAATATTCCTGTAACTCTCTTAATATATGAAATATCGAATCCGTTCAACGTTCATACTATATGTCGGATAAAGCCCAAACATTTATGTTTGAAGAGTTTTTTTTATATCACCAACCATTGACCAAAGGGGTGGGAAAAGTGGGTTTTTCGGGAAACATTAATCATATCTCTCTTAATAGGCACAATATAAAAACCGTACGAAATGGACACTATTCCCCTAATAATTACCTAAAACTTTTGTCTGAAAGAATTTTTGATATGACCCACCATTATGCCAAGGGATGAGAAAAATGATTTCGGAATTATAAGAAAATGCCAAGAGCTATCAGAGTTTGCCATGTCAACACTACTAAATTGTTGAGGGATGAGCCATCAGACGTTGCCATGACAACGCACTTGCACGAGATCAGATTCAGTATTTTCATCTAAGTGGGAAGCGGCTTCGGTGACGTAACTGGTAGCATGCAGAATGTCTATGCCCAAGGTCGCGGTTTAAAAGCCGGCCGAAGTCGTCGGATTTTCTAAGAGAGCTAAAATCCCTCAGTGTGCTTTCCTTTGGAGGGGAAGTTCCAACGTTCGTTGCGAGTTGCTGGTTAGGGTGGCATCTAGTAGCCAAGTTCACAGCTAGGTGTCGTTGACGGTAGTACCTGGTAGCAACATTAGGAACTACTGCTTGAAATTGACCGTCTGCAGTCCTTACCTGAATTAAGACTACTATAGCCATTATAATTCACACCGTTTATCAGACAGATTCTACACTCACCCAAAGTACACGGTGTTAGATGATCGCGTTGTCGCAGCCCCTAAACTGAGGAACCAACCAAAGGTAGATTTCATTAGAAAGCTAACTATTGCAATGGGTACCATGTTTCGACTTCCGGACAATTTCGACACATCTTCGCGTTTCACATCCCCCAGACCCCAAAACCACCGTCAGTTCAAAAGTTTATATATAATTTATGTATGTATATGTGTATATATATATATATACATATATATATATATATATATATATATGCATATCAGTTTCTTGTGGACACGATAACTGCCGTAATTTTGCACCAATCACTTTGAATATTTTACCGAATATGTATACCTATAAAATCTCGGTCGAGTTCGTTAATGGGCTAAATCGGTCGAAGGGGGTGAAAATGGGGGGCTTTTTTCGTAAAAGTGAAATATTGCTATAACTCTCTTAATATGTGAAATATCGAATCCGTTCAACGTTCATACTATGTGTCGGATAAAGCCCAAAAATTTATGTTTGAAGACTTTTTTATAGCACCAACCATTGACCAAAGGGGTGGGAAAAAGTGGCTTTTCGGGAAACATTAATCATATCTCTCTTAATAGGCACAATCTCAAAACCGTACAAAATGGACAATATTCCCCTAATAATTACCTAAAATTTTGTCTTAAAGAATTTCTGATATGACCCACCATTATGCCAGGGGATGAGATAAATGATTTCGGAATTATAAGAAAACTAGCAGTAGTACCCGGCTTCGCCCGGCGGAATGATGATAATATTTCAGTCTCCTTAACACTCAACGTCATAAATTATATTTATTTATGTATTTATTTCTTACATTATCAAACCCAGTGACAATGTTTGTACTTAAGTCACTATGGGAAGGCTCTGTAAAATAATGATAATTCTGGTGATATTTGTCTTCAGTCCGAGTCGAGATATGTCGTTAGCGGTCCTAGAATTCGTGACATCTCAGTCGTAGAAGACTTTATGTGTTGGTGATTAGAAATATAATGGACTTAAAATCTAGGTCATTTGCCCCCAATGACGTTGAGGGCGTAACATCTAGGTAATTTGCCCTACTGATCAGGATGATAATGAAAATTACTACATAACTGACATATGAAACTTAGAAAATAATAGAAAAAGTTATTTTGAGGACTCACATTTCGGGAAATACTTGATTATTTTTTGCCAAAGAGCTCCCACTTAGATCGCTATCTGGTTAAAAGTTTCGTCTTGTTAAGGTTTAAACTGTACGATAAATGTCTGAAGCAATTCCTCAAAGAGAAGCTTCCAGATTTCGCAGTCGATATATCGTTAACGTTCCTGAGCATCCAGTTGTCTTTTCTTCTGACGCAAAACATCTTCTACATAGTGATGATGAACATAGAAGCGACTACTGGCACATGTAACTTATCAACGAATGGGAATAATTGATACTTTAAAGGAATGAGAGGTCATTTGCCCTTTTGATGAGGATCACAGTGAAGACTACTACTACTATTACTGAACGGGTATATCAAACTTACAAACTAATGGAAATACATATTTTTAAAATCACAGGCTAGGTAGACTCTGGTGTTGCTTAGTAGTATAAAGGACGTAACATCTAGGTCATTTGGCCCTTTGATGAGGATGATAATGAAGACGATTACTACTGAACGGGTATATCAAACTTACAAACTAATGGAAATACATATTTTTAAAATCACAGACTAGGTAGACTCTGGTGTTGCTTAGTAATATAATGGACGTAACATCTAGGTAATTTGCCCCTTTGATGAGGATGATAATGAAGACGACTACTACTGAACGGGTATATCAAACTTACAAACTAATGGAAATACATATTTTTAAAATCACAGGCTAGGTATACTCTGGTGTTGCTTAGTAGTATAATGGACGTAACATCTAGGTCATTTGGCCCTTTGATGAGGATGATAATGAAGACGATTACTACTGAACGGGTATATCAAACTTACAAACTAAAGGAAATACACATTTTTAAAATCACAGGCTAGGTAGACTCTGGTGTTGCTTAGTAGTATAATGGACGTAATATCTAGGTCATTTGCCCCTTTGATGAGGATGACAATGAAGACGACTACTACTGAACGGATATATCAAACTTACAAACTAATGGAAATACACATTTTAAAAATTTAAAAGACTGTGGTGTTACTTAGTAGTATAATGGACGTAACATCTAGGTCATTTGCCCTTTTGATGAGGATGGTAATGAAAACTACTGTTGAATTGACACGACAAACTTACAAACTACCGTGATAGAAAGAAATATTTAAAAATTCACAGGCGATGAAGACTTATTGTGTGTGGTGATTAGTGGTATAAAGGGTGTAACATCTAGGTCATTTGCCCTTATGATAATAATAAGGTAATGAAAAATGACTACTAAACGAACATGGTGTAATTTTAAATCTGATATAGGTAATTCAGATTACTACCTTCGATGTCTTCCAAAGTGTGAACGTTATATTCTGGCTTAGGCCTATACTCGATGCGTGTAGTGAAAGAGCTTATCGACTACTGCTCGGGTCCAAGCTGCACGTAGCTGAGAATATCGCAGATGATGACGATATATGATGACAGACGTTCGGGGGGGGGGGGGGGGGTCCCGGTCCTATTCACATTGACCGGTGAATCACTCATTCTTTCGTAACACTACAGCGCTTTGAGGAAAGACCCTGTATGAACATCAGCATAGTCAGCAATAATAGGTAACACGGCGGGGTCTGGACATTTTTCTCATGTCACCTCGCGATGAATGAGCAAGCTATTCTCACCCCTGCCCCCTATTCCCCCCTCCACCCACCAGGGTCACAACTTGTGGGACGTGGGTTTGCGACCACGGGACCCCAGCTGAGTCCGGCATTGCTTCTACTTACTGGTGCCGGGCACCTTTCAGTCCTCTTTCCTGTCAGCCTCCCTTGGTCAAACTCTTGTTCTCTTCCGACCCCGATGGTATCAGGTTATCCGAGGCCTAGCGACTCTTTCACTTTCCCGCCTTAATTGGCCCTTGTCTAATCATTCCTGATAGCCTCATTCTTTTCTTAATATCTCATATCTTCTGCTCAAGACCCTTTAGGAGGCAGGGTGTGTGTAGCCCTGGTGCACCCTGGATAGTGCTACATCCTCAAGGGCTCATGGCTGGTGAGTTCAGGAGCTGGCAACCCTGAAGGTTTCCTGAGCGGGTCCGGTTTTACCCCTTTTTTCCATTGCCTTTGGGACGGACCCTGTCCACTTTCCGGGAATGGAGTGGTCTGTCCGCAATTTCAAGCAGACAGTGTTACTCGCAGGGTACCAAAGGGTAAGTATACAAATTTTGGTTCGGATCAGTGAAACGGTGTAGAAGTTTGCCAAAGGGCCTAAATGCAGGAAATGGGGTGGTCTGTCCGAAATTTTAAGTGGACAGTGTTATTCACAGGGTTACATAGGGTAAGTATACAAATTTTGGTTGAGATCGGTGATACGGTGTAGATTTGGGCCAAAGGGCCTAAATGCAGGGAATGGGGTGGTCTGTCGGAAATTTCAAGTGGACAGGGTTACCCGCAGGGATCCGTAGGGTAAGTATACAAATTTTGGTTCAGATCGGTGAAACGGTGTGGATTTGTATACATAACAGACAGACAGACAGACAGACATTGAGCTTTATATATATAGATGCCAAGAGCTATCAGTGCTTGCCATGGCAACTCTACTAAATTGATGAGGGATGAGCCATCAGACGTTGCCAAGATAACGCACTTGCACGAGATCATATTCAGAATTCCATCTGACTAAGTGTGAAGCGGATTCGGTGACGTAACTGGTAGCAAGCATGCTGAATGTCTATGCCCAAGGTCGCGAGTTCAAAGCCGGCCGAAGTCGTCGGATTTTCTAAGAGCGCTAAAAATCCCTCAGTATGCTTTCCTTTGGAGGGGAAATTCCAACGTTCGTTGCGAGTTGCTGGCTGCGGTGGCATCTAGTAGCCAAGTTCACAGGTAGGTGTCGTTGACGGTAGTACCTGGTAGCAACATTAGGAACTACTGCTTGAAATTGACCGTCTGCAGTCCTTACCTGAATTACAGACTAATGCAGCCATCCCTAAGTACACGGGGTTACATGACCGCGTTGTCGCAGCCCCTAAACTGAGGAACCAACCAAAATCTCTGCGGGAGATGTAATTTTGCGTGAAGAAGTAACAGACCGTTACATAGTTACACATCAGTGTCGAAACCTTGCATAAGGACAGTGTGACCACAAGTATAACAAGTAGTTCCGTGAAGAACTATACAGCCTATTTTCATATATCCTGCTCATGTTAATTGCCTCTATCAACATACAAAATTTCAGTTTAATTGCTGTAACAGATTCGAAGATATTGAGAACCGTCTAAATATTTCAGATGGTCGCCAGGTTGGATTTTTATTTTTGTACTATTATATTAAGATTATTGTGTAAGTGTGGTATTCAAACTTCAATCGCATGATTAGACAACAAGAAGTAAAAACGAGATTTTAAAATTACGCACAGCAGCCATCTTGTGATAATGCAAACCATTGAAATAAATTAGATGCCAGTGGATCAACATTTGTATAAGCATTTAACGTGCAACGTTTCACGGCACTCGGATAGTTAATTCGCGAGAAATGTCCATTTAAATATTTATACTTCGCGTCGCCGCCATGTTGGATTTGTGCTCACCAGGTTCCTGAAAGTCTTATAGGTGAACATATGTTCATATTCTCTATGAACATAAAAAAATTCAGTTTAGTTGCTGTAAAAGATTCATAGATATTGAGAACCGTCTAAATATTTCGGGAGCTCACCATTTAGGAGTGTTATGTGTTTAGGCCATCGAGTTATGTACCATTCAAGAACAATTATTGCCTAGGTTCATTATTCAAACTTTCACTTCGATCGCATGATTACGACACAAGAAATTAAAACTTAATTTTAAAATTTCGCACAGCCGCCATCTTGAGGCTATGTAAGCAATTGAATTAAATTAGATGGCAGTGCATTACAATCTGCAAAATCAATTACTGTACCACATTTCACTGCGCTCAGAGAGTTAAATCACGAGAAAAGTCTATTAAAATATTTGAATTCGCTTGGTCGCCATGTTCGTTTCGTACTTTACAGGTTTATGAAATATACATAGGTATACCTGTATCAGTACCCTCTATCACCGTACAAAATTGCAGGGTGATATCTGTAATAGTTTCGGAGATATAGAATGTCAGTGAAATATTTCGCACAGACGCCATTTTGAGGTTATGTAAACAATTGAACTAAATTAGACTCCAGTGCATTACAATGTGTATAAACATTTGCTGTACCAAGTTTCATTACATTTAGATAGTTAAATCGCGAGAAAAGTCTATTTAAATGTCTCAACTTCGCTTGGCCGCCATGTTGGTTTTGTAGTCACCAGGTTTTTGAAAGTCTCATAGGTGAACTTCTAGTAGTGCCCTTTATCACCGTACACAATTTCAGGGCGATATCGGTAATAGTTTCGGAGATATTGAATGCTAGTGAAGTATTTCGCACAGCCGCCATGTTGGATTGGAGAGACGTAACAAAATTTGAAGGGCACGGTCGAGGTCGCCGGGAATAGTGCTATGAACTTACCGAGTTTCAATGAAATCGCTCCAGTCGTTTCGATTTTATTAGGGGGGGACACACACACGAATCACACACACACACACACACACACACGCACACACACACGGACAAAAGGTGATCTCATAAGCCTATTTTTTCAAAATTGAAAATAGGCTAAAAATGGACCCCAAATGACAAGAAGGTTACCGTTCCCATAAGACAATAAAATGTTTAAAATAAGCATAAAATGACGAAAAACAAAGTTAATTAAGCTCCAATTATAAAATACCTTCTCGCAATAAATGAGGTCTGATCCTTCTACGAAAACCTGCATATTCTGCCTATTTTCGCCTATCCCCAAGTTTGTCCGGTGAAATCTACCTCCGCCTTCCGGCGTGCCGAGAGGACTTTTTTTTCTACTGGTTGTCACATAGCATTTATGTTTGCTCACCACGGTAGTCATTCGCCGTATGTTTTGTTATTGTAATGTCAGGAATTAGCTAGCTTTATTAATGAATTAAATGTAAATTTGGGAGTGGTACAACCATAAATTCTTTAGCTTGATTTATTGTTAACTTAACTTCGTTTTTCATAAGTAACCCGTTTCATCTGTGTAGGGTGTACTTTTCGTGCCACTACCCTAGCTTTGTTGTATTTGCTTTCTTGTAATTAGATCTTTCGCGAGGATTTCCAACTTCAATCATTTTAGGATATTTAACCCTTTCTTTTTCTTTTTTATTAGCTTGCTGGATTAGCCCGAAATAAACCCTCCGATCTAGGCTAGGTGTTTGTTATTTTTTTTAAATAAATTTTACTCGAAGTTACATAAGCCTGGATGTTCTTCTTTTATAGTTTAAGTGTTTCTTAGGGTGTACTTCTTGGGTGAACATAACACATACCTTGTCTGCCCAGATCGCGCACTGGCCTATAGGAAGTACATCCATTCCTCTTCGGCATATGTGTTCGGATGGTGAGTTTTAGGGAAGTCATTGGGGTTAGTGGCAACCCTAACAGCTCGTCTGATGGGCTCAGTATGTTGTTGCAAAATTTGGTAGAGATCAGATGATTAGGTTAGTCGTAATTTGATCTATGCTTTGAACATCAGTTTGGCCGACATTACGTTTCCGTCAAGGTGGTGGCGATATAAAACATGACACTAAGGTTCCTTTTGCCAGTGCTACCTTTGTACCAAATTCCGTTCAACTTGGTTTTATCGTGTTTGAATTGATAGGGTGGGGGGCAGATATACCCAATCATACACACACACATTCACAAACAGACTGACACAATTTTTTGGCCCTACAGTATGTAGAACTCATTCGTATACTTTCATTTTTGGCAAAATATATGAACCACGACTCCGGAATGTGCTTTGTGATATAAATCAGGGTAAGGGAGAAATTCTTTTAGTTAGTTATTGAGGTTTTAAGGGGCGAAACTACGTGGTCCTCTGCCCCTGGAGTAAATCTCTTCCGAGTCGCAGTTACTATTTACGATAATGAGAGGATAATGAACTTCTTCTCTAAATATGAGGCATCGTTTCTCACATCGAGGGGCGTAATATTAGCTATGTCAGGTCTTGATACGACAACCTCGATATTTTGCCTATTTCCTTAACCCTTATAGTGCCGGTGGAGATATATCGACTAAAGGAGCTTTTTCTAAAAATGCCACGGCTGATATATCGGCCCTGATTTTATAAAATACTTGCTATTTTACCCGGCGTACATGGAAAGTTTTTCCTTTGTGAAGTTTTGTTGGACAGGCTGAGGAAGGGGGAATATTAGCCCCCGAAACTAGTCCCTGTAAGTAATAGAAATAAACAGTATTGAAGGCGGAAAATCTATTATTCTTTCAAAGTTATAGTTACGTCAATACGGACCTGAATAATCGACATTATGGAACAACTCAATGTCAATCAACCTCTTTCCAGTGCTATAATCATCATTATTATCACTAATATTTGCACTTGTAATTTTCCGTCTGGAGCTGCTGGGTGGTGAGCTCACATGTTCAAAATATGTGGTCCAGTCAGACCTAACCTCGCTTCCTTTATCGGTATAATTAGCAGGCCTAGAATCGATTAAAGCACGCACACGCTTCTTGCACATCTTTTTAAACAACTTTCGTGGTCGTGGCCCAATTCAAATAACACAATCAATTATAACGAGAAGTTATTCAACGAACGCAAGCAAATACAAGTAATCACAATTTGTAAACAAAGATTACGATTGTCTATTTATCCAAGGAGATTGTATTACAGTCACAGATGTACAAAACAAAGAGAATATACTTCATGGCCTTGTTGATGTTTCCATAGTAACTTTGCTTGAAGAAAGTGCTCAGAAACTCAGATTATATGACTACTACCAAAGAGTCTCTTCGCCAAGTGGGCGTGGCATGATGTACACGTTGGGCATTTAATTATTTTATGGTACTTAGGATGCGAAATTGATTATGAAACTTGTGGAAATTATTGTAAATGAGTTGTACTAATTGATAAAAAATAAATCGAAAATAAATGCAGCAACGTATAATCCCAGTATAATATAAAATAAGATGCATTGATTGAGAACCCATTGGCTTCTTTTGACCCTAAAGTATTTCGTAAGATAAGTAATATATTCTCTAAACCCCCACCGCAATGATCCCTAAAATGCTATAGCGGAGTTCAAGGTGTTTAGAATTCGTGATAACTACACCATTATACAATATAATTCGTCAGTAAGCACTAAAATGGTTAATACATAGGAAACATACGTGTGAACGAACAGAAACTGTAACCTGACAAGAGGTTTGTCGTGGTTATGGGGGCCACTTTCGGTGTTAACACACACAGGAATAGTAATTGAAATTAATCTTGTATCTAACTTGTCACATTTACCATAATCTTACCTCGTTGCACTACCGCATATGTGGAACATTTTTAACCTTCCACTTTATATAACTTATTTCTTTAATTACCACATTCATTTAATATAACCATCAGTTCATGTTTTTATATATATTTTTCAACAACCCAATCATGAAAACAATACACCATCGTAAAAGGGCTGGCCTTAGTCAACAGTAATGTCTCTGCCCATGGTGGTTCCTGGTGTCAAATTGTGTTACTACTGCCACACCTGGCCTGGTGTCAAATTTTGTTACTACCGCCACGCTAAACCCCCTTGGAGTTGAGTTGGCTACTGTTGAAAACAGTTCGGAAATCTCATACGTCGGTTGTTATTCTTGTTGCTGGCCTGATTGAGTCCATTAGCGTACGTGGAGCGTTTTTCATGTTGATTGGCTGGTTGGTTGCTTGGTTTGTGGGTTGGTTGGTTTATTGGTACGCAGCATTTCAGCGTTCGTGGCGTCAATGATAATATGTACAACACTATTTACACGTCACTGGTATATTAGGGAGTCTTTGGGGTCACCACGATGGTAATTTCACTGCAACTATGCTTACATGAGTGTCCTGGACAGGCAGTGAAGATACATGCCAATATATTTCGCAGAGTATATTAATTTTCCCCCTAAGTGAGTTTAGAACATAGTCCTCCTCGACTCTGATGTTACTCAAGTGCAATATTAATTTGCTGTAAACCTAGTCGAAAAGTACTGTGAAGTACAATTACGTAGCAGAGTATGGAACAATAGTAAAAGGAATGTATATGCACAATTCCACGAGAACTCAGTCTCCCAATTACTTTGCTGACAGTGTTTATTTTGTTTTCCGTGGTTTCCCACTTCTACTCGAAGCAAATACCGGGATAGTTCCTAACTGAAGGCCACAGCAACCTCCTTTCCAATCCTCTTTTGAATTATTACTACTGCCATTACAGTAACACAGGTTATCAGGAACATTTCATACACACTCATGTTCATGGGGCTACATGACCATGATGCCGCAAAGCCTCTAAATCAATCAACAACAGAATTATTTAAGTTCTGGGGGGAGGTCCAGCTTAAGAGAGGGAAAAATGTCAATATTCATTCGATTGTTGAACATGCTACAAATCCTGTTGACATATGATAATGTGTATCACAGTAATGGCAAGCTTGTGGCAACCAAAAGCAATTTTTAAAGTGTCAAAATTCTTATCATAAGAATTTTTTAGAGAATTTTCAAAATTTGCCAAATTTTTTACCATGCATCATCGTTTAACCTTTTATATCCCAAGTTTATGAGACATTTTCTACTTTTAGGTAGATTTCTTTAGAAAGCTAACTATTGCAATGGGTCCCATGTTTCGACTTCCGGAAAATTTCGACATATCTTCGCGTTTCACATCCCCCAGACCCCAAAACCACCGTCAGTTCAAAAGTTTATATATAATTTATGTATATATGTATCTATATATATATATATATATATATCAGTTTCTTGTGGACACGATAACTGCCGTAATTTTGTACCAATCACTTTGAATTTTTTACATAATATGTATCCCTATAAAATATCGGTCGAGTTCGTTAATGGGCAAAATCGGTCAAAGGGGGTAAAAATGGGGGGCTTTTTTCAAAAAAGTGAAATATCGCTATAACTCTCTTAATACATGAAATATCGAATCCCTTCAAAGTTCATAATATGTGTCGGATAAGTGCCAAAAATTTATGTTAAATAAGTTTTTCGATAGCACCAACCATTGACCAAAGGGGTGGGAAAAAGTGGGTTTTTCGGGAAACATTAATCATATCTCTGTTAATAGGCACAATATCAAAACCGCACAAAATGGACAATATTCCTCCAATATTTACCTAAAACTTTTGTCTGAAAGAATTTTTGATATGACTCACCATTACGCCACGGGGTGAACAAAATGATTTAAATTATAAGAAAATGCCAAGTGCCAAGAGAGGTTGCCATGACAACTTTACTTTTAATTGATAAGGGATGACCATCAGCAGTTGCTATGACAACGCCACTGCACGAGATCACATTCAGTTTTCATATGTCAGTGGGAAGCGACTTCGGTATCGGAACTGGTAGCATGCTGAACTTCTATGCCCAAGGTCGCGGGTTCAAACCCGGCTGAAAACGTCGGATTTACTAAGAGCGCTAAAAAACCTGAGTTTGCTTTCCTTCGGAGGGGAAGTTCCAACGTTCGTTGCGAGTTTCTGATTGAGGTGGCATCTAGTAGCCAAGTTCACAGCTAGGTGTCGTTGACAGCAGTATTTTAGGTAGATTTCATTAGAAAGCTAACTATTGCAATGGGTACCATGTTTCGATTTCCGGAAAATTTCGACATATCTTCGCGTTTCACATCCCCCACACCCCAAAACCACCGTCAGTTCAAAGCTTTATATATAATTTATGTAATATATGTATATGTGTATTTCAGTTTCTTGTGGACACGATAACTGCCGTAATTTTGCACCAATCACTTTGAATTTTTTACCGAATATGTATACCCATAAAATCTCGGACGAGTTCGTTACTGGGCTAAATCGGTCGAAGGGGATGAAAATGGGGGACTTTTTTCTTTCGAAAAAATGAAATATTTCTATAACTCTCTTAATATGTGAAATATCGAATCCGTTCAAAGTGCATACTGTGTGTCGGATAAAGCTCAGAAATTTATGTTTGAAACGTTTTTTGATAGCACCAACCATTGACCAAAGGGGTGGGAAAAAGTGTTTTTTTCGGGAAACATTAATCATATCTCTGTTAATAGGCACAATATCAAAACCGTACAAAATGGACAATATTCCCCTAATAATTACCTAAAACGTTTGTCTGAAAGAATTTTTTGATATGAGCCACCATTGCGCCAAGGGATGAGAAAAATGATTTCGGAATTATAAGAAAATGCCAAGAGCTATCAGTGGTTGACATGGCAACACTACTAAATTGATGAGGGATGAGCCATCAGACGTTGCCATGACAACGCACTTGCGCGAGATCAGATTCAGATTTCCATCTGACTAAGTGTGAAGCGGCTTCGGTGACGTAACTGGTAGCATGCTGAACTTCTATGCCCAAGGTCGCGGGTTCAAAGCCGGCCCAAGTCGTCGGATTTTCTAAGAGCGCTAAAAATCCCACGGTAAGCTTTCCTTTGGAGGGGAAGTTCCAACGTTCGTTGCGAGTTGCTGATTGGGGTGGCATCTAGTAGCCAAGTTCACAGCTGGGTGGCGTTGACGTTAGTATCTGGTAGCAACATTAGGAACTACTGCTTGAAATTTAGCGTTTGCATTCCTTACCTGAATTACAGACTAATACAGCCATCACAATTCACACCGTTTATCAGACAGATTCTACACTCACCCAAAGTACACGGGGTTATATGACCGCGTTGTCGCAGCCCCTAAACTGAGGAACCAACCAACATCTCTGCGGGAGATATAATTTTGCGTGAAGAAGTAACAGACCGTTACATAGTTACACATCAGTGTCGAAACCTTGCATAAGGACAGTGTGACCACAAGTATAACAAGTAGTTCCGTGAAGATCTGTACAGCCTATTTTCTTATATCCTGCTCATGTTAATTGCCTCTATCAACATACAAAATTTAAGTTTAATTGCTGTAACAGATTCGTAGATATTGAGAACCGTCTAAATATTTCAGATGGTCGCCAGGTTGGATTTTTATTTTTGTACTATTATATTAAGATTATTGTGTAAGTGTGGTATTCAAACTTCAATCGCATGATTAGAACACAAGAAGTAAAAACGAGATTTTAAAATTACGCACAGCAGCCATCTTGTGATTATGCAAACAATTGAAATAAATTAGATGCCAGTGGATCAACATTTGTGTAAGCATTTAAAACGTGCAACGTTTCACGGCACTCGGATAGTTAATTCGCGAGAAACGTCCATTTAAATATGTATATTTCGCGTCGCCGCCATGTTGGATTCGTGCTCACCAGGTTACTGAAAGTCCTATAGGTGAACATATGTTCATAGTCTCTATGAACATAAAAATTTCAGTTTGGTTGCTGTAAAAGATTCATATATATTGAGAACCGTCTAAATATTACGGAAGCTTGCCATTTAGGATTGTTATATGTATAGGCCATAGAGTTATGTACCATTCAAGGCCACTTATTGCCTAGGTTCATTATTCAAACTTTCACTTCGATCGCATGATTACGACACAAGAAATAAAAACTTAATTTTAAAATTTCGCACAGCCGCCATCTTGAGGTTATGTAAACAATTGAATTAAATTAGATGGCAGTGCATTACAATCTGCAAAATCATTTACTGTCCCACATTTAACTGCGCTCAGAGAGTTAAATCACGAGAAAAGTAGATTAAAATAATTCAAATTCGCTTGGTCGCCATGTTCGTTTTGTACTTTACAGGTTTATGAATTATACATAGGTAAACTTGTATCAGTACCCTTTATCACCGTACAAAATTGCAGGGTGATATCTGTAATAGTTTCGGGGATATAGAATGTCAGTGAAATATTTCGCACAGCCGCCATTTTGAGGTTATGTAAACAATTGAACTAAATTAGACTCCAGTGCATTGCAATGTGTATAAATATTTGCTGTACCAAGTTTCATTACGTTTGGATAGTTAAATCGCGAGAAAAGTCTATTTAAAAGTCTCCACTTCGCTTGGCCGCCATGTTGGTTATATAGTAACCAGGTTTTTGAAAGTTTCATAGGTGAACTACTAGTAGTGCCCTCTATCACCGTACACAATTTCAGGGCGATATCCGTTATAGTTTCGGAGATACTGAATGCTAGTGAAATATTTCGCACAGCCGCCATGTTGGATTGGTGAGACGTAAGAAAATTCTATGGGCACGGTCGACGTCGCCGGGAATAGTGCTATGAACTTACCGAGTTTCACTGAAAACGCTCCAGCCGTTTAGATTTTATTAGGGACACACACACACACACACCTCACAGACACACACACACACGCGCACACACACAAAAGGTGATCTCATAAGCCTATTTTTTCAAAATTGAAAATAGGCTAAAAATGGACTCCAAATGACAAGAAGGTTACCGTCCCCGTAAGACAATAAAATGTTTAAAATATGTTTAAAATGAAGAAAAACAAAGTTAATTAATCTCCAATTATAAAATACTTTCACGCGATAAATGAGGTCTGATCCTTCTACGAAAACCTGCATATTCTGCCTATTATAGACTATCTCCAAGTTTGTCCGGTGAAATCTACCTCCGCCTTCCGGCGTGCCGAGAGGACTTTTTCTTTTTTAAGTTGTGTATTGCATCTGCACCTTCAAAATGTACCACAATCACTAGCATAAACTGTATATTAAGTACTTTTATTTGATTTTTATGCACAGCATCTGAAGATAGTTCCTTTTTTAAAGAAAGAATACAATATAAAAACAAATATAAATCCTAATGCCCTGAATGAGGTACATATTGTTGTACAGCCTTATGGGAGGAAACCCTGAAAAAATCATCATAATCCATGGGATAATAACAAAATTATGGTGAAACGGTACTAAAAATTATAGTTTTCAGGAAAACAGCTTTAAAAAAGTTGGCATAAAAATAATAAAACTTTCGGACCCCTCACCATTCAAAACTGCCCTGGTCCATAAATCACTCCTTCAACATCATGTTTCTTTCCTTATTTCTGCAATTTGAGCCCCTTTCTGCATCTCCTGGCTTCTTTTGTGGATTCAAGTGCCCTCTTCTCAGCTGACTGAATTCATCTGACATCCTTCTGATTCAGGCCTTGAATGCAGTAAGCTCCTGGGTGCAGTCCCATTTCTTTTACAACCTTCAGTCTTCCGTTCATCCCAACAATGAATGTGATGGCTGCATCCTTTGCTGCTATCAACACAGTATTTTGGCCACAGAATCCTGTTTTAGGGCATATTTTCCATATTATGGCATTCAGAGATTCGTTACTATTCTGTGTGTGACTACCCACACACCGATTCAAAAGATCACTGGAAGGCAAATCTTAAAAAATGGGTCTAATTTCTTTCATTATTGCCATAGGTATGTTATTCTTGTTAGCCTATTTTCATTTTATGAAAAAATAGGCTTATGAGATCCCCTTTTGTCCGTGTGTGTGTGCGTGTGTGTGTGTGTGAGGTGTGTGTGTGTCCCCCCTAATAAATTCTAAACGGCTGGAGCGATTACAATGAAACTCGGTATGATCATAGCACTATTCTGGCCGACCCCGACCGTGCCCTTCAAATTTTATTGTGTCACACCAATCCAACATGGCGGCTGTGCGAAATATTTCACCAGCAATCAGTATCTTCGAAACTATTACGGATATCGAACTGAAATTGTATACGGTGATAAAGGGCACTACTAGAAGTTCACCTATGAGATTTATAAAAACCTGATGACTACAAAACCAACATGGTGGACAAGCGAACTTGAGACTTTTAAATAGACTTTTCTCGCGATTTAACCCTCCAAACGTAATGAAACTTGGTACAGCAAATGTTTATACACATTGTAATGCACTGGAGGCTAACTTAGTTCAATTGTTTACATAACCTCAAAATGGCGGCTGTGCGAAATATTTCACTAACATTCTATATCTCCGAAATTATTACAGATATCACCCTGAGATTTTGTTCGGTGATAAAGGGTACTGATACAAGTTTATCTATGTAACTTTCATAAACTTGTAAAGTACAAAACGAACATGGCGGCCAAGCGAATTTGAAACATTTTAATAGACTTTTATCGTGATTTAACTCTCTGAACGCAGTGAAATTTGGTACAGTACATGATTTTACATATTGTAATGGACTGGCATCTAATTTAGTTCAATTGTTTACATAACGTCAAGATGGCGGCTGTGCGAAATTTTAAAATTAGGTTTTTATTTCTTGTGTCGTAATTATGCGATTGAAGTGAAAATTTGAATAATGAACCTAGGCAATAATTGTCCTTGAATGGTACATAACTCTATGGCCTATACATATAACAATCCAAAATGGCGAGGATCCGAAATATTTAGACGGTTCTCAATATCGATGAATCTTTTACAGCAATCAAACTGAATTTTTAATGTTCATAGAGGCTATGAACATATGTTCACCTATAGGACTTTCAGTAACCTGGTGAGCACAAATCCAATATGGTGGCGACGCGAAGTATAAATATTTAAATGGACGTTTCTCACGAATTAACTATCCGAGTGCTGTGAAACGTTGCACATTAAATGCTTATACAAATGTTAATCCACTGGCATCTAATTTATTTCAATTTTTAGCATAATCACAAATGGCAGCTGTGTGAAATTTTAAAATCTCGTTTTTACTTTTTGTGTTCTAATCATGCGATTGAAGTTTGAATACCACACGTGCACAATAATCTTCATGTAATAGTACAAAAATAAAAATCCAACCTGGCGACCATCTGAATATTTAGACGGTTCTCAATATCTACGAATCTATCATAACCTGCAATCTGAAATTTTGTATGTTGATAGAGTCAATTAACATGAGTTGGATATATGAAAATACCTGTATAGTTCTTCACGGAACTACTTGTGATGATATTCTTGCTCCTTGCCATCAGAGACAGCCCTTTGGTAACTTGGTAACTACACCAAGAATCAACTCATTTGGGACAGAAATCATGCATAGGTGATTCATCAGTTGAGGTGGTCAGTTTCAAAACGGCCTATGTCCACCTTCCTAAATTTGTGGTAAATAACGAAAAACATTTTCAGACCCCTGGGAAATACTTTCTTGATATGCTTTGTATCATCAGTTATCATTTTATCTCAATATTGTCTGTACAGACTCATCAGTTTTGCTATAATGTGAGAAATTATTTTGGACCAAGGTCATTTTGAAACTAAAGGATGGACAAGAGACATTTTGAAAACAAATACATTGGACAAGAGACCCTTTGATTCTAAGATGAAGATAGAAACGTATTTGCACTTAATACTATTCAGCATGGTTAGTAAATAATACGATGGCAATAAAAGTAAAACTTGAGTTGAACATTAAATCGAAGGATATAGTACTAAAAACAGCTTTTATGAATGAATGAGCATACAAAAGTGAGATATATCAGTTTGCATGGTACTCTCAGAATAGAGTTCAGGCTAAATTTGATAATACTTGTTTAACACTTAGAAAGTGAGTTTCCAATCCTTACAACTCATCAGCATCCCCTATCATACCTCCCTCCAACTCATCCTCTGACATTTTATCATTTGTATCGTGATTAATTACAGCACTGTAGAACTGCAAATCAGGATTTACTTCCCACCGATCACCATAATGAAGTTCCAACATATTGTGTCAATATCACGAAGTTCAAGAATTGCAACTGTATTGCCTCATACCATACCTTCTACGCACTATAAATCAAAGATTCCAGCAAATATTGGATTCAAAAGGTTTCTATTTGAAATCTTAATCGGAAGAAAATTGTTATACTCTGATTTACCAAAGGTGAACGGTGAAGGCTGTCATACGCTTGAAGGGTGAGGTGAGGAGTGGAGTCGAGAGTGTTAATGGTATCCATGGCGACAGCAAGCAGTGTTACAAGTATGCAGACACAGCAGTGAGCACATGGTTTGACACAGTGTTCTACTGTGCCTTGACTCGTCACTGTCATTACACCGCCAGGCAGGGGGCTAACTTTCTCAGTATTTTTGTCTTCCTGCAAGTCTCTTGGAATGTTATGAGTTATGGCCTGTCTCAGTGGCAACGCAGTATTTCCCCATGTGCTGGCTTAGACAGACATCAGCGTCAATTACTGGTAATACAGAGCATAGTGCTGATCAACTTTCAAACATGTGTACAAACATAACCTATCGTTAGAAAGTAAGATATTGCTGTTGTAGATAATCATCAGGCCTGCCACTTTGAAGTTTTCCATTATACAAGGAGAAGTCAATGAAATTTATATCAAAATGTGCTCTTTCCCCTTGGTCTCTAGGCAACTTACCAGACGGACAAGAGACATTTTGAAACCTAAGAGGCTGGACGCTTTTAAAGTCATATGTGAAGATGAGCCATTTTGATCTCAAAATGGATGTATTATAAGGCAGCCATTTTGCTATGGACAAGAGCCGTTTTGATTCCAATAGCTGTATTTAAACAGCTTTTTAGGTAAAGTGTGGCCCCTAGTCAGCCAAGTTCCATCACAAGACACTGATACCTCAGAAGAATTGCTAAGTTCAGATTCTTCTTTTGCAGCCTGCATCATACATTCTTCTGAATCTTGAGATGTGGCATCAAGAATATGATCTACAATACGGATATAAGTACTTCTCTGCAAAGGTGGTGGCATGTTCATTATAGCACAAAACACACTTAGGCCTTGTAGTCCTTGCCCAATACACCTCTTGGCATAAACTGCTCTCCTATTTACAGATAGCACATTCTTTGTTTTCCCCAATACTGCACTGTTGTAAAAAGTACCTACTTCAGAACATGATTGACAGTTAACTGTTACTTTACAGCCCAAACCTCCTAAATTGGTTAGGTTAAGTACCACAGGTTCACCACACACACACACCTCAGACATTTATGTTACCCTCGAACTAATATTTACATCAAAAATGTAGCAAATCATATCACCATCACCATCAAATTCAACTCCAACATTTGGAGTGAGCTTCCTGCCTGCTGCACTGAAGTTAGGTGTCGAATTATTATCATCATCACTCACTGCTTGTTTTCCAGACTTCTTATGCTGATTCCCTTTGAAACATGGCTTTTTACTTTTATAATGTAGCTTTCGAGCACCCATACTGCAGTATACCTCACGTTTCACACCGAATCACACGACTGATAGGCCACACCGATGTTGTTTACAAAACAATATTTGCACATGGAACCATGGAAGAATAACTCAGAATTGTTCCATGATGGAACTTGTTTCCATGGATATTCTATAACACAGGTGTATAGGACTCCTAGGAAACAAAACAAAAACGTGTCTCGTAAATGTACGTATCGATTCATTTGCATAAGGAAAGCAGAACGAAAGTGTACGAGGAAGAAGGTGTGGCAACACATGTCATCTGGTCACAATATTTTGCATATCTCAGGAACCAGGCGAGATATTCCAAAAATTCTTTTTGCAAAGTAAACCTAAAACTCGGCTTAAAAATCTATATACTAAAAATTCTAATTTTTGACCTGGTAATCTGTACCTCTCCCCTTCATTTAATCTTCATAC
Organism: Meconema thalassinum; assembly: GCA_946902985.2. Classification (NCBI taxonomy): domain Eukaryota; kingdom Metazoa; phylum Arthropoda; class Insecta; order Orthoptera; family Tettigoniidae; genus Meconema; species Meconema thalassinum. Next base: position 129,592,934 of record OX336391.1, on the reverse strand, counting down.
TAAGTTTCGTGAAGATATCTCCAGCCGTTGTAACGTTACACTGAATGCAGGGTTTGTCAATGTATTTATTTTTTAATTTTAATTCCCCATATCGACCCCTTTTATAAAATTTAATTTGAAAAAAGGATTCAGATTGTTATGGCGTTCAGATTCCTAATGTTCTTATCGTGGGTTGGATAGAAAATGGAGGCCCATGGCCTGGTGTTTACGTCTTGAATATGTCATGGAGAAAATGGAGTAGCATGGCCCCTTACAAAGACAGATGGAAACCTGGTGATCACTTCTTGAGATAGTGTTGCCGTTGAGAAAATTGAGTGGCATGGCCTCTTACCGATATAGGTGTAAACTTGGTGGACCCGTCTTGTGGTACTGTTGCCATAGAGATGGCAGGCATTGCCGTTCCTTCATAAGTTATTTTTCTGACTTGATCTCTGCTCGAGTGCAATTAGGCCGATATCAGAAGAATAAGAAAGACTGTCGAAAATTCATGAAGCCAGCCGTTCCTTCTGGGTCCTAAACTATGTGTATGTAAAATTTAGTTGAGATTGGTGGAACGGTGTAGATTTGTATACGGAACAAATCCTCCCACCCACATACCCACCCACCCAAATACATACATACATACTGTGCCCATTTACGATGTCGTGGTCCGGCGTGAGTTTAAAGATAGCGCGTTCGTGACGTCAGCGAGTCAAGGTCTAGCTGCCAACTCAACGCAAGCTTTGAACCGGCCACATGTTCCACGTGTAGCTAGCGGATATGGAAGGCATATTCGTTATAAGCTTTTGTTATAGATGAAACTTATCTCAACGCTTCAGTATTGTATGGGGAGTAATATGCTTGCTTACTCAGGATATTCTATTGCAAATTACAAACCTTCTGGAGGGTTCTATGAGCATAGCGAATGATATGGAAGATCAGGCGTTACGTAATGCGAGTTGAATGATCGATATTCGCCCGTGAGACGGTATAAAAACCGGCCTTGACACAGGTCAAGTACACAGTCGGACATAGTCTGACCCGTCATCGAACCACGAAGTGTGTGTGTGTCACCGATATAGTTGAATACGACGTCAGTATGAGCGAGTGCTCCTTCGAACTAGGCAATTAGTGCGACGTTACTCTGTCCGTTTTGGACATAGCCTAGGTGCGACGTTGGTGGTGAACATAGCCTTAATTTACAGTGCTTCGAACTTATAATTCTGCACCTGATAGAACACTTCAAGACATCAAAAGGTATGTGAGTGCATCCTGTATTTTACAAGTATTTCACTGTGATTTTGTGTATAATCCCCACTACCAACAACAAACTGTTAAGAACTGGGACCACCTCATAAGTTAGCAATCGAACATTTGCAAAACTAGCAGGCTACCCTCACAACTTATATTTTTATACGGGGAAATATCAGGCCAGATTCCACCTATATTCACAAAGACATTATCACCTGGAATTATTGTTATTTGCCTGTCCCGTCAGACCAGGGGGGTCATACCAGTGAACTCCATTATTAAACATGAACATTACTAGCAGCATGCCTTATGCGCATGGATACCAGTCCAAAGATAGGATAATTTCATTACCCCAGTCCATGGAGACGACTAGCGGCTAGAAGACAGGATGTGGGGAGACCAGACCAGGATAGTAGGGGGGTAGTGAGAGTTCCAACGAGTGTCATGGCCGCCGCGTTAGTCCAAGCCAATATCTCGCGAACCCATGGTCGGATGTTGACATATGAGGTGTCGTTGAACTCGAGCTGACGTCCCCTTTCCTATTGACCATGTATTATATTTTTCAAAAATTCTTTGAATTTTTTCGTTTTTGAAAATAGGCTATAGCTTGAAAACCAAACAGGATAGAACGTTGTGCCATGGCTGAAACGAATGGTCTTTATGACCTTTATTTTTTGTAATAAAACTTTTTTATTTTTTATATTTTTTTGAAAACACTCGAATTTTGAAAATCCTATATTTTGGAAACTAGGAACTCTACAAAAAAAACTGTTTAACGTAAATAAATGGTCCCTACCCCCTCTACCCCCAAAATAAATTTCAAGTCTCTAGGATGAAAACCTGCAGTAGTGGGGTAAGGAGAGAGCTGCTCCACTTAGGAAGTTGTGAGCCCCTGCGACCTTGGAATGGAAGGAGCCATGCTAGGAGGGCGTGCTTGGATTCGTTTTTTTCGTCTCGTCGTGCTCTTTACGGGAATGTAGGTGTCGAAAAGGTGAAAATCTGGAAACACAGTCTTTTTGGGGTAAAAACGTGATTTTTAGACTTTTTGCTATATCTCGCGAACCAATCATGCTAGAGGCATGAACGAGGGGTCCAAGGACTCGGGCTGACGTCCTCTTTGCTATGGACCACTCGTTATAATTTTTAAAAAATTTGGGAAACGCGATTTTGGGGTAAACACGTGTTTTTTTGTGATTTTGCCGATATCTCACGAACCAATAACGTTAGAGGCATGTACGATGGGTCCAAGGATTCGGGAAGACGTCCTCTTTGCTATGGACCACTCATTGTAATTTTAAAAAAATTGGGAAACTTGATTTTTGGGGTAAACATGTGTTTTTTTGTGATTTTTGCCGATATGTCACGAACCAATAACGCTAGAGACATGTACGAGGTGTCCTAGGACTCGGGGTAACGCCCCCTTTCAAATGTGGTAGATATTTTTTCCACAAAATAATTCACAAAGGGCCTAACGCCACACATGTTGAAAAAACGTTTTCTTTTTCTTTACCTGTTTATAATGTCCATGAAGCGTGGTGGTTGAGAGAGACAATACGGCTGGGTGTATGTGTGTTTCAACGAACCTGTCGCTGACCACGGTGGCTGTGTTCAATAGATCAATCGCTATTTCGACGGGTCGGTTTATGACAGAGCGAGCGTTCGTTTTTTCACACATTTTACCTTTAACGTGTAAACGGTAATGAGAACTTGGTTCTATGTTGGTCGAAGCGAGTAGAGAAAACAAACTTGCCGAGGAGCAGGAGGTGAATGTCATTTGAGCTTATTGGAAGGCGTTGATCTGACTTGACAACAGGTGCAATGAAAAAAATGACCAAGACGCTTGAAGGTGAAATAATCTGACCATTGTGCTGGCAGGGAAGAGCGAATACACGTGTGAGATGACATGTATGCTAAACCAGTGACATCCTGTTTTGCTTCGTACGTGACAAAATGCAAGTTCATGTGAAATTTGATCTACCACAGGTGTTTGCCTGGGACGTTAGCTGTCCACGTGCGCGATAACTGTTAACAAGTGACATCCTGTTTTGCTTCGTACGTGACAAAATGCAAGTTCATGTGAAATTTGATTCGCCACAGGTGTTCACTTTGGGCGTTAGCTGTCCACGTGACCGATAACAGAATGTTCAAAGCGTGGGAAAAAATTATTATACATGCAACGTAGCATATATAAAGACATATCGTTATCATTTCCACTCTCACTTGGGTGGACTACCTTTGAACACACTGCGTTGCATGAAACCCCTGGTCTTGTTTAACAGTTTTGGTGTTGGTGGAAAAATACTTAACCTTGTTGTGGGGTAGGTATTTATTTATATATATTTATTGATTTTTATATAAATACATGCACTTATTTATTGATTAGGTAATTAATGATTTTATTTATTTGTTTGCAGATAACCGGCATACCTTACATATCTGAGGGAGAAGAAACCATTGCACTTTTGAGCCCACTAGAAGGGAAGAGCAACAAGTCACTGTAAGTAAAGGTGAGATGATTTTTTAAACTAACTTGTTTCATTTTTTGTTTTATGTTCTATTTTATGAAATGTATGTATTAACCTGAATTTAGGTATTTATAGCGGTTTATTTTATTTATTTTTAGAAACTTGGAAAGAGTAGCCTTACCGCCGTAGCAGTCGCTGAAAAAACCAGAAACGCACTAAAGCGAAACCACTGCCAAAGAGTGAACTGTTTGAAACTCACGTAAGTCCAACTTAAAAATGCTATTCCATTTTACCACTACTGAAATCTCGTAGACAAAAAAAAATTCATTACATGTACATGACTGGGACAATGATTGCTTTCTCGATTAATGGCTATGTTGTTGTTGTTGACTGGGAAAAGTACAAGGCCATGTTGGATTTTCTAAAAATAAAATAATAAATTTAATTTATGGGTGGTTCCCTATGGACTCAAAGAATATCCACAGGTTTGAACATGATAATATGAACAAAATGACATGACATTCATTTTTGTTTATATATTGGTTAAAGGGAGGGTGGGGGAATGTAAATGACTGTAGCGTTATAAAAAAGTAAATAAGTACATGGGTTACTGTTAGTGCCAACATACAGTTTATTTTTAATGGTGTTTTGATACATTAATGCCAATTAACGTTAACGTTTTATTTACAATTATTGATTGATTGATTGATTGATTGATTGAGTGATGGGTTATTTTGTTTGCTTTTAGGTGTCGTCATGTGCCATTAACGTAATGAACAGACAGTGAACAAGCATGCATTATGCTTTAAAGTACTCTGTGCAATGTTAATAACTTACAATAAGAAAACGTTTTATTATAACACATGGCGTTAGTACTAAATACAACAAGTGAGCAAGTTGGTTTACCACGTGGGTTAAATTTAAGATCAGAACATGATCGATGGTTAACATTTGAATCCTGGCCTGTAGGATTTTTGTCGACGCGTGAACTTGCAAAAGCCGTTTTTTTTACTTGAACCGAGAAGATGTGGTGCGCTGTGTGTTTTGTCGTATTGAACTTTCACACTGGGAAGAAGGAGATGATCCCTTTAGAGACCATTTGCGATGGTCTCCTCACTGTCCTTACATGCTTGGAAAGCAAGTGGGTAACCTACCCGTGCATTCATTTTACCGAACCACAAGGCCTTTGGCCGCTACTTACGTTGCTGAATCACAAATAAATAATAATAATAATGATGTATTACCAGCCAACGGTAGTGTCGATATATGTGGTCCATATGCCATAGACAGTGTTGAAATGGCGTGTGCTTTTGAAAAATTGGGAGTTTGCAAGACTAAAGCACTAGCACACCCAGAGTACAGCTCTGTTGAAAAACGTTTCGAATCTTATAAAAATGTTTGGCCATTAATATTAAAACACCTTACCAAACAGCTAAGTGAAGCTGGATTTTTTTATACTGGTGAAGGGGATAAAACAATATGTTTTTATTGCGGATTTGCTTTAAAGGATTGGCAAATGACTGATGACCCTTTAGTGCAACACGCTTGTTGGTTACCAAACTGTAAATACATGGTGCTGCTTAGAGGTCAGGAATTTGTGAACACTATTCGTAAAGAAAAAGTGATTGCAGCACAAGACATAAAAGTGTCTTTAGAGTTAGAGCACGCGGAGCAAATACATAAGGCTGAAAGGAAAGACTTGTCTCACGAACAGATACAAAAGTGTGACCAACAATTATGTAAAATTTGTTATCAAGATGAACTAGGTGTTGTATTTTTACCCTGTGGACACATGATAGCCTGTGTCAAATGTGCATTAAAACTTAACACTTGTGCTATATGCAGAAAAGTAGTATCTGCTACAGTTAGGGCATTTCTTGCATAACTAGTATAATTTATTCGCCATGCATAGTGCAAAATCCCTAATTGCACAATATTATTAAAACTGTTTTAGAGTGTATTAGATATGCTTTTGTTTTGTTTATAGACTACTACAATGAATGTTTTGAATGCTGTGGGACAATCATGTGGCTTAGAGACAAAGAAGCTCAGCGAATTGCCAACGCATATTCCATTCCGCATTATCAAGATTCGGAAATTGAAAACAGCATATGGTGATCGTGTACTTTGTGTATGTGAAAACTTTGAGACATTTCTGCCTATACGGTTTAATGATATGTCGGAAAGTGTTTTTGATGAAGTCAATAATGCTGTGCAACCTGTACACTTAATTTATGAAGGTTTTAAAAACAATAGGTGCATGATTCGTTTTAATTAAATAAATTTTAAAAAATGTGAAATAATAATGGAAAATATAAGTAATGACAATATACTGAAAAAGAAAGAAAATATGTGTATAGAATAGTAATGTTTTAGTGTTTAGTGTTGTCTTTAAAAATATTATGATGAAACAAAAAAGAAACAAGAAATGTATATAAAGTTTGTAAATAAATGCAAAATCATGTTACAATGTTGTTTTATTTTATACAAAGTTAGTATATTTAACATTGCAGAGTATACATGATTATGACAATAAATGCACACTGAATACAAGCCTTTCTCACTTTACAATAGTCTGTTATAGTTTTAAACACAAGGCTTGTTGTAGATTATTTTATAGCAATGTCCATTCAACGTTGTTTTCGAAAAGTGGGAAGCCGCAATGGTTGTATAGGCATAAAAACCTTATTGTTATTACTATTTAGTCACTTTGATCCCCTTGCATATCAAGAGCACATGACCTAGTTGTTCCACTCTTTAAAACGACAACAACAACGCTACCTCTTGCATAGTTTGTGATGTTGATGGCTCTTGCGACGTGGAAGATGGATTAAAAATAACTTTTAGAACTGGGGTTAAACGTTGCTCATTAAACAATGCACTATTTTGAGTAGCAATATGGTTTTCTTGATTTTTTGTCGACGGCAACTGTGTTTCATGCAGCACACTACATTGATGATCACCGACACTTAAAACCTCACTATTTTTACTTTTTAGGTCACCACGACAATGTTTGGAACGTTGCTTTGAACAACGCAAAATAACAGTTCCATTTTTATTGGTTCGTTTCACAATATATGAATATCCTTTATAGTATGCGTAAGGCTTACCATACCTAGTCACTGATACTTCCATATCAACTGTCAAGCATAGACTAAGCTCTAGTAAAGTCAACTTGGTAATGAGAATACTAGTTTAGTGTGAGAGCAAATATGGATCCAAAGAGTTCAGGTAAAAGTGAAAGCAAATAAGCAAATATAAGAAACAAGAGTGGGGGGTAAAAGTGGTCGCAAAGTGGCAGACTCATTACACAATAATTTCAGCACGACGAAGCTCTTGTTCAATTTCTTTGATTTCCCAATCGTGACCGATATGCCCAGCTTGTCGTAAAGCATGCAATTGTCGAAGCCGTTGAATTAGCTTACTGGGTTTGTTCCAGTATACAAATTTAACAAATGATTTTTTAGGTGTAAACAAAGCATTACCATTATCATGATCATTATCATCATCATCATTATCATCATCATGATCACCATTATCATCATGACCATCATCACTGTTACTATATAGTCCTTTTTGATCCTCTTGCAATACCACTTTATTTATAGTCTGAGTTGATTTTGATAGTGTTGAAGGTTTCTTGGACTTTGACAACTGTCCTAACATGACGTTTTGAGGACATGATAAGTCCTTTTGAACAAACACTGCACTATCTTTAGCCGCAATATCGTTTTCTTGAACTTGCTTTTTAGCATTTTGATAATTGTTTGTAAACAGTAAGCGTGGTTCGTTTCGAGCACTACATTGATGAACACTCACACTTAAAACCTTTCCATTTTTACTTTTCAGATTGCCTCGACATTTTGTTGACCTCTCTTTTGAGCATCGCCAGAATATTATTCCATTCACATTCTGGCGATTATAGTTATAGGAGTAGCCTTGATAGAGTGCACGTAGCCTACCTTTGTTGGTTGTAATAAGTTCCATAGTAGTAACTGACCTGTCAGTACGATGTTAAATACATTAATGGATATGTTGTTGGCTTTCTCAAATTGTTGTTGTTGTTGTTGTTGTTGTTTTCTGCCAACAGGTGCTTACTGCGTATGACAAGGCTGTACACTCGTGGGTTAGACAGCCTTTCTTGCTAAGGGTCTCCTATATACCCTAAACATGACTATACATGTTAGTTCTGAACATTTAGTGGTTAATTGTATATTGAGTTTAAATAGAGAACTTATACAAGCACGTCATGCATGTGGTTAAACTTCACAAGTGTCACATGCAACATATGTTTCCGCTACCTAGCGGTAAATATGAGCACTACCTGTACTACTAGCATGCTACCTAGCAGAGGATATGAACACTTACTAGTAATATCCAAAGTGAGCTGAGGTTAGGTTAGGTTAGGTAAAGTTAGGTTAGCCATTAAAACAAGTTACCAAAATAAGTCGTCAAAAATAATTGTTTTTTTTTACCCCTGAGGTCTTGGGTTCCAACTCGACTATGCACAGAATTTAATTAACATCTGAGAGTTGAAAGGTTAGGTTAGGTTAGGCAAAGTTAGGTTAGGTTAGGTTAGTGAGCTGAGGTTAAGTCTTTAAATATTCCCTCTCTTTCAACTACTTTCCAACACCAAGAAAAAAATCCACTAAATACATTGACACAAATAACTTGTCAAATAAGCCAATACTAAAGCCAACACAAAAAGCTAACACGAAAAGCCAATACAAAAAGCCAACACGAAAGGCCAATACAAAAAAAAGCCAACACGAAAAGCCAACACGAAATGCCAACACGAAAAGCCAACACAAAAAGCCAACACGAAAAGCCAACACAAAAGCCAACACGAAATGCCAACACGAAAAGCCAACACAAAAAGCCAACACGAAAAGCCAATACGAAAAGCCAATACGAAAAGCCAACACAAAAAGCCAACACAAAAAGCCAACACATAAGCCAACACAAAAGCCAACACGAAAAGCCAACACAAAAAGCCAACACGAAAAGCCAACACGAAAAGCCAACACAAAAAGCCAACACAAAAAGCCAACACATAAGCCAACACAAAAGCCAACACGAAAAGCCAACACGAAAAGCCAACACAAAAAGCCAACACATAAGCCAATATATAAGCTTATGGTAGGTCACTCCATCAGCAAAACAGTTGTAACCTTTGTAGTGTGTACATCGTACTGACAGGTCAGTTACTACTATGGAACTTATTACAACCAACAAAGGTAGGCTACGTGCACTCTATCAAGGCTACTCCTATAACTATAATCGCCAGAATGTGAATGGAATAATATTCTGGCGATGCTCAAAAGAGAGGTCAACAAAATGTCGAGGCAATCTGAAAAGTAAAAATGGAAAGGTTTTAAGTGTGAGTGTTCATCAATGTAGTGCTCGAAACGAACCACGCTTACTGTTTACAAACAATTATCAAAATGCTAAAAAGCAAGTTCAAGAAAACGATATTGCGGCTAAAGATAGTGCAGTGTTTGTTCAAAAGGACTTATCATGTCCTCAAAACGTCATGTTAGGACAGTTGTCAAAGTCCAAGAAACCTTCAACACTATCAAAATCAACTCAGACTATAAATAAAGTGGTATTGCAAGAGGATCAAAAAGGACTATATAGTAACAGTGATGATGGTCATGATGATAATGGTGATCATGATGATGATAATGATGATGATGATAATGATCATGATAATGGTAATGCTTTGTTTACACCTAAAAAATCATTTGTTAAATTTGTATACTGGAACAAACCCAGTAAGCTAATTCAACGGCTTCGACAATTGCATGCTTTACGACAAGCTGGGCATATCGGTCACGATTGGGAAATCAAAGAAATTGAACAAGAGCTTCGTCGTGCTGAAATTATTGTGTAATGAGTCTGCCACTTTGCGACCACTTTTACCCCCCACTCTTGTTTCTTATATTTGCTTATTTGCTTTCACTTTTACCTGAACTCTTTGGATCCATATTTGCTCTCACACTAAACTAGTATTCTCATTACCAAGTTGACTTTACTAGAGCTTAGTCTACGCTTGACAGTTGATATGGAAGTATCAGTGACTAGGTATGGTAAGCCTTACGCATACTATAAAGGATATTCATATATTGTGAAACGAACCAATAAAAATGGAACTGTTATTTTGCGTTGTTCAAAGCAACGTTCCAAACATTGTCGTGGTGACCTAAAAAGTAAAAATAGTGAGGTTTTAAGTGTCGGTGATCATCAATGTAGTGTGCTGCATGAAACACAGTTGCCGTCGACAAAAAATCAAGAAAACCATATTGCTACTCAAAATAGTGCATTGTTTAATGAGCAACGTTTAACCCCAGTTCTAAAAGTTATTTTTAATCCATCTTCCACGTCGCAAGAGCCATCAACATCACAAACTATGCAAGAGGTAGCGTTGTTGTTGTCGTTTTAAAGAGTGGAACAACTAGGTCATGTGCTCTTGATATGCAAGGGGATCAAAGTGACTAAATAGTAATAACAATAAGGTTTTTATGCCTATACAACCATTGCGGCTTCCCACTTTTCGAAAACAACGTTGAATGGACATTGCTATAAAATAATCTACAACAAGCCTTGTGTTTAAAACTATAACATACTATTGCAAAGTGAGAAAGGCTTGTATTCATTGTGCATTTATTGTCATAATCATGTATACTCTGCAATGTTAAATATACTAACTTTGTATAAAATAAAACAACATTGTAACATGATTTTGCATTTATTTACAAACTTTATATACATTTCTTGTTTCTTTTTTGTTTCATCATAATATTTTTAAAGACAACACTAAACACTAAAACATTACTATTCTATACACATATTTTCTTTCTTTTTCAGTATATTGTCATTACTTATATTTTCCATTATTATTTCACATTTTTTAAAATTTATTTAATTAAAACGAATCATGCACCTATTGTTTTTAAAACCTTCATAAATTAAGTGTACAGGTTGCACAGCATTATTGACTTCATCAAAAACACTTTCCGACATATCATTAAACCGTATAGGCAGAAATGTCTCAAAGTTTTCACATACACAAAGTACACGATCACCATATGCTGTTTTCAATTTCCGAATCTTGATAATGCGGAATGGAATATGCGTTGGCAATTCGCTGAGCTTCTTTGTCTCTAAGCCACATGATTGTCCCACAGCATTCAAAACATTCATTGTAGTAGTCTATAAACAAAACAAAAGCATATCTAATACACTCTAAAACAGTTTTAATAATATTGTGCAATTAGGGATTTTGCACTATGCATGGCGAATAAATTATACTAGTTATGCAAGAAATGCCCTAACTGTAGCAGATACTACTTTTCTGCATATAGCACAAGTGTTAAGTTTTAATGCACATTTGACACAGGCTATCATGTGTCCACAGGGTAAAAATACAACACCTAGTTCATCTTGATAACAAATTTTACATAATTGTTGGTCACACTTTTGTATCTGTTCGTGAGACAAGTCTTTCCTTTCAGCCTTATGTATTTGCTCCGCGTGCTCTAACTCTAAAGGCACTTTTATGTCTTGTGCTGCAATCACTTTTTCTTTACGAATAGTGTTCACAAATTCCTGACCTCTAAGCAGCACCATGTATTTACAGTTTGGTAACCAACGAGCGTGTTGCACTAAAGGGTCATCAGTCATTTGCCAATCCTTTAAAGCAAATCCGCAATAAAAACATATTGTTTTATCCCCTTCACCAGTATAAAAAAATCCAATTCACTTAGCTGTTTGGTAAGGTGTTTTAATATTAATGGCCAAACATTTTTATAAGATTCGAAACGTTTTTCAACAGAGCTGTACTCTGGGTGTGCTAGTGCTTTAGTCTTGCAAACTCCCAATTTTTCAAAAGCACACGCCAATTCAACACTGTCTATGGCATATGGACCACATATATTGACACTACCGTTGGCTGGTAATACATCATTATTATTATTATTTATTTGTGATTCAGCAACGTAAGTAGCGGCCAAAGGCCTTGTGGTTCGGTAAAATGAATGCACGGGTAGGTTACCCACTTGCTTTCCAAGCATGTAAGGACAGTGAGGAGACCATCGCAAATGGTCTCTAAAGGGATCATCTCCTTCTTCCCAGTGTGAAAGTTCAATACGACAAAACACACAGCGCACCACATCTTCTCGGTTCAAGTAAAAAAAACGGCTTTTGCAAGTTCACGCGTCGACAAAAATCCTACAGGCCAGGATTCAAATGTTAACCATCGATCATGTTCTGATTTTAAATTTAACCCACGTGGTAAACCAACTTGCTCACTTGTTGTATTTAGTACTAACGCCATGTGTTATAATAAAACGTTTTCTTATTGTAAGTTATTAACATTGCACAGAGTACTTTAAAGCATAATGCATGCTTGTTCACTGTCTGTTCATTACGTTAATGGCACATGACGACACCTAAAAGCAAACAAAATAACCCATCACTCAATCAATCAATCAATCAATCAATCAATAATTGTAAATAAAACGTTAACGTTAATTGGCATTAATGTATCAAAACACCTTTAAAAATAAACTGTATGTTGGCACTAACAGTAACCCATGTACTTATTTTCTTTTTTATAACGCTACAGTCATTTACATTCCCCCACCCTCCCTTTAACCAATATATAAACAAAAATGAATGTCATGTCATTTTGTTCACATTATCATGTTCAAACCTGTGGATATTCGTTGAGTCCATAGGGAACCACCCATAAATTAAATTTATTATTTTATTTTTAGAAAATCCAACATGGCCTTGTACTTTTCCCAGTCAACAACAACAACATAGCCATTAATCAAGAAAGCAATCATTGTCCCAGTCATGTACATGTAATGAATTTTTTTTGTCTACGAGTTTTCAGTAGTGGTAAAATGGAATAGCATTTTTAAGTTGGACTTACGTGAGTTTTAAACAGTTCACTCTTTGGCAGTGGTTTCGCTTTAGTGCGTTTCTGGTTTTTTTCAGCGACTGCTACGGCGGTAAGGCTATTCTTTCCAAGTTTCTAAAAATAAATAAAATAAACCGCTATAAATACCTAAATTCAGGTTAATACATACATTTCATAAAATAGAACATAAAACAAAAAATGAAACAAGTTAGTTTAAAAAATCATCTCACCTTTACTTACAGTGACTTGTTGCTCTTCCCTTCTAGTGGGCTCAAAAGTGCAATGGTTTCTTCTCCCTCAGATATGTAAGGTATGCCGGTTATCTGCAAACAAATAAATAAAATCATTAATTACCTAATCAATAAATAAGTGCATGTATTTATATAAAAATCAATAAATATATATAAATAAATACCTACCCCACAACAAGGTTAAGTATTTTCCACCAACACCAAAACTGTTAAACAAGACCAGGGGTTTCATGCAACGCAGTGTGTTCAAAGGTAGTCCACCCAAGTGAGAGTGGAAATGATAACGATATGTCTTTATATATGCTACGTTGCATGTATAATAATTTTTTCCCACGCTCTGAACATTCTGTTATCGGTCACGTGGACAGCTAACGCCCAAAGTGAACACCTGTGGCGAATCAAATTTCACATGAACTTGCATTTTGTCACGTACGAAGCAAAACAGGATGTCACTTGTTAACAGTTATCGCGCACGTGGACAGCTAACGTCCCAGGCGAACACCTGTGGTAGATCAAATTTCACATGAACTTGCATTTTGTCACGTACGAAGCAAAACAGGATGTCACTGGTTTAGCATACATGTCATCTCACACGTGTATTCGCTCTTCCCTGCCAGCACAATGGTCAGATTATTTCACCTTCAAGCGTCTTGGTCATTTTTTTCATTGCACCTGTTGTCAAGTCAGATCAACGCCTTCCAATAAGCTCAAATGACATTCACCTCCTGCTCCTCGGCAAGTTTGTTTTCTCTACTCGCTTCGACCAACATAGAACCAAGTTCTCATTACCGTTTACACGTTAAAGGTAAAATGTGTGAAAAAACGAACGCTCGCTCTGTCATAAACCGACCCGTCGAAATAGCGATTGATCTATTGAACACAGCCACCGTGGTCAGCGACAGGTTCGTTGAAACACACATACACCCAGCCGTATTGTCTCTCTCAACCACCACGCTTCATGGACATTATAAACAGGTAAAGCAAAAGAAAACGTTTTTTCAACATGTTTGGCGTTAGGCCCTTTGTGAATTATTTTGTGGAAAAAAATATCTACCACATTTGAAAGGGGGCGTTACCCCGAGTCCTAGGACACCTCGTACATGTCTCTAGCGTTATTGGTTCGTGTCATATCGGCAAAAATCACAAAAAACACATGTTTACCCCAAAAATCAAGTTTCCCATTTTTTTTTAAATTACAACGAGTGGTCCATAGCAAAGAGGACGTCTTTCCGAATCCTTGGACCCATCGTACATGCCTCTAACGTTATTGGTTCGTGAGATATCGGCAAAATCACAAAAAACACGTGTTTACCCCAAAATCGCGTTTCCCAAATTTTTTAAAAATTATAACGAGTGGTCCATAGCAAAGAGGACGTCAGCCCGAGTCCTTGGACCCCTCGTTCATGCCTCTAGCATGATTGGTTCGCGAGATATAGCAAAAAGTCTAAAAATCACGTTTTTACCCCAAAAAGACTGTGTTTCCAGATTTTCACCTTTTCGACACCTACATTCCCGTAAAGAGCACGACGAGACGAAAAAAACGAATCCAAGCACGCCCTCCTAGCATGGCTCCTTCCATTCCAAGGTCGCAGGGGCTCACAACTTCCTAAGTGGAGCAGCTCTCTCCTTACCCCACTACTGCAGGTTTTCATCCTAGAGACATGAAATTTATTTTGGGGGTAGAGGGGGTAGGGACCATTGATTTACGTTAAACAATTTTTTTGTAGAGTTCCTAGTTTCCAAAATATAGGATTTTCAAAATTCGAGTGTTTTCAAAAAAATATAAAAAATAAAAAAGTTTTATTACAAAAAATAAAGGTCATAAAAACCATTCGTTTCAGCCATGGCACAACGTTCTATCCTGTTTGGTTTTCATGCTATAGCCTATTTTCAAAAACGAAAAAATTCAGTGAATTTTTGAAAAATATAATACATGGTCAATAGGAAAGAGGACGTCAGCGCGAGTTCAACGACACCTCATATGTCAACATCCGACCATGGGTTCGCGAGATATTGGCTTGGACTAACGCGGCGGCCATGACACTCGTTGGAACTCTCACTACCCCCCTACTCAGGATGTCCTTAGGAACGAGGAATAACGCCACCTGCGGCTGAGGTCCTTAGGCCAAGCAGAATGCTGCATCATACCCCAATGCCCTGCGTTTCAACTTCTCAGGTCCATGGTGCGTGGAGTCGACCTGCACCGGGGGAGTTGAACGCGACATCATGCCCCATGTTAAACTTTTCAGATCCGTGGTGCGAGGAGTTGATCTGCATCGAGGGAGGTCTGATAGCCACGGAAACATGATAACGTAGACTTCCGCAAGCTTAAACATTTCAGAGAGCCATGAATATTCCTCCGTTCTGATTGACCAATTCACCTTCTTTATTAAGTAAATCTTGTACAGTTAAAATGGTTGCATATTTTTAGGCGTAATTTTTCCATATAGTCAGGGTAGATTTGCAGCCGAGGTGCAATCCTCAATGTTTCATTTTTGCAGTAAATAATATGAGGATTCCTATCGTAATTCATAAAGCAGCAGATTTTCAATGATTAGACGTATTAAATAATCTTTATTCTGAATGACAGAAAAATATGATGTCTCATAATAATAATCTTGAATTCTATAAATAATGATGGAAGTGATATTCCAAATGAATAATAGTCATGAAAGCTACTGATAAAATATATTGAATAATAATTACTGTTGATATCCATTTGAATGCTTAATATTTGTTATCTTTTAGGATGTTGAGAATAAAGTTAAATTGCTAAGGGACTTTGTAAAAGTTGTTTAAAGAGGCCTAGATCCTCGTGTTGAGTGGAGATTAGAGGAGTTGTATCCGAAATCCACCGAAAGCTGTATGCTTTGATAAAAAATAAAATGGGAGTTGCGGGAATTGTCTCCTGTCCCATAATGCTTCTGTGTATTCCAAATCCTAAAGATTTCCCTGTGATGTGATAGTTCAAATTATTATGGATTATTACAAGCAATATTGTCATGCAAATTTTATGGTCATATGAATTCAAGGTCATTGCATTAGATCTTTAAAGTTATGAAGGAATATGTCTAGCTAACTCCATGAAACCAGATATTATTATTATTATTATTATTATTATTGTTCTCAATTGTCTGCTATAAAATTAACTGCTGTTCCCGAGTAATAGTCATCATGACATGTTGACATAACTGCGTTAAGAAGTGTGTTTATTAAATAATTGAATGAAGAATTGCGTGTGAATTAATCCGTGCTAATGTCAGAACTATTTGTAAATAGTAAAATAGAGTAACTATGCAACATAATAGGGAAAAGTTATTTTATGTCATCTCGACTTGTATAAATTAAAAAATGAAGTTTAATTCATAATCATAGTCAAGATATGGACAATTTTAAATACGACTATGGTTTATTTTCATATAAGAGAGACGTAAAATCTGCCATTGAATGCGTGTGCTATTTTTGTGCTTCTGCAAGAATGCAGGAATTTAATAAATAAATTTCTTTTTGTGAATTGGTTCGTCTTGAAACATGGTCTTCAATTCTCAATTGCATGTCAAGTCTTTCCTTTTTCCTTCACGAGCGGCATGAGCACAGTGTTGGTAATTATCGCCCAAACCCAGAACACCCTGAGAGAGATCTCGCGCTAACACTGTGTTCACTGCTGTCTCGCATGTGGTTGTCTGTCGCTCCAGGTGCACAGACGGGCACAATACATACAGACTTTCACTTTTATATATAAGACCAGATACCGCTATGGACATTCCATCGCGTACCACATCAAGGACTGTACGCTTTCAGGAGACACAGGCACACAGGCTTGTGCACCTTCGCCACGGCCAACCAGACCGGGTCGAAAGGTCGTCTTCCCTCGCAAATACCTGGACGCTGTCACTGCGGAGGGAGTGAGTGGCGGACTCTAGTGTACGAACTGAACATTACTCTAGCCTTTATAGATTCTTTGGATGTTTCAATTTGCTATGTGAAACTTCTTCCTTTTTCAGCCTTTGCCTTTTGTCGATTGTTACTCGCTGTTACTCGTGTTTCAATAAACATATTTATGGGATCTCGACAATATTAACCACCTAAATCCATAGGTTAAATGGAAATGTCTGCCCAGCCGAAGATGTTATTAGCCTAATTCACTTTAAGGGTTTGTGATCTGTCTCATGGCTGCATTTAATAAACTGCCATTGGGCTTACTATAAGATTATATGCATTATATGATGTGTAACTCACGTAATACGCCTTGAAATACATGGGCACATACGGTATTTAAATATTGTATGTAATAGTTTTAGAAATTAAATCATAAGTTGACCTAATAAACAAAGGAAATCAAAAGACTTTCACACTCCGAATGCAGCTACAGTCATATGTGAATTATGTAGTGAGCCTGTGACCGAAGTCATACGTCAAACTGAAAAAGAAGATTGACTTCCCTGACACAATCTTGTAGTGACTAACAGTCCGTGCATTGTGTATACAGTACATCTATACGGAGCTTAGCAGGGAACAATGCTGCTGGCTGAACAATGGTGAGGACTGATCTTTCTCTACGATTTCTCCTACAGTCCACACCAGCGTACTAGAAAAAATCCACAGCCTGCTTCCAGTCCCCGACCGGGTCAGGAATGGAATGAATGAAGCCCCCATCTAGCGGCGAGGATATGAACTGTACCGGCTGCCGAGGCCTGACGCACTCCTCTGGGGCAATGATTAAAGAATGACAGATGAAATGAAATGATAGTGGAGAGTGTTGCTGGAATGAAATTTTGACAGGGAAAACCGGAGTACCCGGAGAAAAACCTGTCTGCCTCCGTTTTGTCCAGCACAGATATCACATGCAGTGACCGGGATTTGAACCACGGACCCAGCGGTGAGAGGCCGGCATGCTGCCGCCTAAGCCACGGAGGCTTCAGCGTACTAGGAAGTGGTAAAATAACACCAAAGGAAGAAGAATGACATATGGCTCGATTTCGATACCACGAATGCCATGATTCGAGACGAATGGAAAGAAGCTAACTATAAGCTGAGACATCTTGCCACGTGGCTCATAGTCCATGGTTTTCACCATAGAATTTGCCGCACGGAACAATTCCATGAACCATGTGAAGAATGTGCATGTTGTGTGTGTGACTTGGCGTGTGACAGATATGTTATCATAATGTCACTGACAAAATGTTGCCTTGACTATTCATGTATAACTTAGTTTAGGGGCAGATGACCTCAGAGTTCCGCCCCTTGAAACCTCAACAACTAACTAACTTAGTTCGATTTGCATTGGTCATTGGCTGCATTAAAACTATTATTATTAAAATTATACAAATGACAACAATAGGAGCATTTATCTGCGAATTGGGAAACCACAACGCAGTAAGAGGTGTTAGTTAGTTAGCTTTTGATGTTTTAAGGAGCGAAGCAGCTAGGTCATCTGCCTCAACTTAAAAATATAAATCTATAATGAACTTATGCAAATATTGAACGTTGTAACAGGATTAGAGGAGCTTGATTTAGCTTCCACTAAATGCTTCAGTGTTGAAAATTGATCTACACGCAAGGATCATAGAACATTAACTGACTGACTTCACCATCGAGGTAATCTCTATATCCCTATATCCCTATATCCCTATGTCTGTCTGTTAGGTAGTCAGCCCGAAGGCTGGTTGGATCCTCAAAAGCACCGCCGTTACGTTATGTGAGTCGATACCCACAAAAACCCAAGGCAGCGCTATATTGAGGCGTTCTAGGCAAGAAGAGGAGTGAGGTAGTTTGCCATTGCTTTCCTCACTGAGTCAGAACAGTAGTCCTAACCCTATGAGTAGAACCTTTCACAGCATTCACAGGCACTGACTGTGCCCTGAATGCCATTACTAAGCACCACCCATACCTCAGTAGCATCCATATAATCACAGCCATGAGTGAGACTGAGACATCGGTGAAAAGCCACCTTTTACTCTAGCCTGTGCCAACTGACAAATGCAAATGTACTGTATTCATCAAAAGATGGCAAACAGGCCATATATCCCTATATCATACTAATATATAAAAATGAGATGGTGTGTGTTTGTCTTTCTGTCTGTCTGTCTGTCTGTTACTCAATAACGCAAGAACCACTGGTCCGATTTAAATGAAATTTCGCATGGATGTAGCTGATTTACCATGTTTACATATAGGATACTTTTAACTTCGATATTTTGCACTATTAAAAAATGGCGACCATTTTAGTGACGTCACTACACCCTTTGGTTTCAAAATTTCATATTTCCATATCAAATAAAAATAGAACGCTGAGAAATAGCAAACTTTTGATGGCACGTACGAGCTTTATAATTTAATTTCCTATCCGAAAGGTCCTTATCGCTTTTCGTGTATCTCCAACGGTTAGCGAGTAAAACCCACATATGTGACGTCACTACACCCTTTGGTTTCAACATTTCATATTTCCATTTCAAATAAAAGGAGAACGCTAAGAAATAGCAAACTTTTGATGCATACACAAGATTTATCATTTAATTTTCTATCGAAAAGGTCCTTATCACTTTTCGTGTATCTTCAAAGGTTAGCGAGTAAAACCTAAATATGTGCAATAAAACACGGTCAACACCGAGCGGTGCAATATATCTCTACATACATAAAAATTAAAGTTTGTATGTTTCTTTCGCAATTTCTACGGAAATTTGAGTTATTTACGTTTCAGACTGTTTTATTATGGATGACCGCGAAAATAATTTTTTGGTCTGTCTGTCTGTTTGTTTCTTTGTTTGTTTGTCTGTGGACAACTTTGTTCCCTTATAACTCGAGAACGGCAGGGTGTATCAACGTAAAATTTGGTACAGATATCCATCAGAGGCACGACACTAATCATTGATGTAACCCTTATCCGTACCTTTCAGAAAAGAGGGCCTACCCCCTTAAAATACATGCTGAAATAGGAGTAGAAGGACGAGACAAAGATCATTTTCAGCCCCTCAATGTGAGAGACAAAACTCGAAATCCACATTTTAAGGCCCTAAGACCAACCATTTTTGAGATATTTC
This sequence comes from Meconema thalassinum, assembly GCA_946902985.2. Classification (NCBI taxonomy): domain Eukaryota; kingdom Metazoa; phylum Arthropoda; class Insecta; order Orthoptera; family Tettigoniidae; genus Meconema; species Meconema thalassinum. The sequence continues at coordinate 129,573,022 of OX336391.1, read as the reverse complement.
CAGAAAACTATTTCATTTAATGAACTAATGAACGAATACATGCCGGTAACCATGGCAACAGATTCTCAGAGGTCCATCTATTGCTGTAAGACGCAATGCAATTCCCTTTATTACATTGGTGTGAAAGTTTGCAAACGGCTAGAAGGTTATCACGGAACCAAATTAAGCTGTAAAATTCATCAATACGTATAATGCGCTTGAGGGGGTCAAGGGGTACGCGATTTACACCTGCGGGTGCGGTACAGCAGGTCTATTATATTCCTATCCCCATATTATATTATTAGCATTAGTATTATATTATGGCGTACAACGAGGAGACAAAGCCCCTCGGTGCCAGAAACAAAACTGAGGGGCCTCGAAAACTACATTATAAGGCTCTAAAACCAACAGTATCTGAAATATTCCCAGAAAACTAATTTAATTTATTTTAACAAACTAATGAAGGAATGGAAATCGGTAACCATGACAACTTTATCTCAAGGGGTGGCATCCTACTTTCCATCTATTTCAGTAAGAAGCAATGTCACTTCATTTATACCTTGCCACGGTGGGTGAGTGGATAGCGTGTCGGTCTACTAACCCCAAGATTGCAGGTTCACTCCTGGCCGTGGTACAGGCCGGACGTTTGTTTTAGACGAGTGAAAAATCTTAATGGAAGCCTGGAGGCGAGTTACTACAGTACCTGTGTTGTTATCAGCTGCCCCAAGCGCTCCGATGATTGATAAAGCTGTTTCACACTATCGCTGAAGTATAGTCACTGGCAAATATAATGACATTCTGTTCGTAACTACGTAACGTGTACTTCCGTGTCACACAATACTTCGACGTGGACTGTACTATCTGCTCAAGTCTGGAATTCCATTACATCAGATCGGTGGTGACAAATGTGAAGTGATAGGGTGAGAGAGTGACTGTGTACAGGCTCTCCCGCAGGCTTCAAGGTCAAGGGCAATCGTCTAAAACAAACGTGCGGCCAGTACGTGATTTTTGAAAGGCGGCAAAAGTACGACTCGCATGTAATACGATTTTGGCATGTCAAAGAACCCATTTGAATTCAGTAGGCCGTGTTCATAATGGCAAAATTAACCTCAGGAGTTTCCGCCAACACAAAGTTCCTCATTTCTCTACTAGATAGCGCTATAGTGTTCAAGGAGCTTAGATATCTACCCTCCTTGACTTTCATAGTGATTCAAGGAACAACGAAATTTCGACATGCAAGCTTCCCTCTGGGTGTCAAATTACGAAGCTTGCACCCGGCATCTGAGGCCATACGATATTATTATTAGGCTACTCTATTTATTACATTTCTGTAAAAGTTTGCAAATGGCTATAAGGTTATCACGGAACCAACGTACTGTAGACTTTATAATTCGTCAATGCAATTAAGGGGGTCAAGGGGTAACCTAGAATTTTTTCATGCAATTTCACGTGCGACATATAGTACAGAAAGTCTATTATATCTACAAACAGCAACATTATTTTCAAAAATTCCTGAATTGAATCAGCATTTTTTGCGGCTTTTAGGAATTTGGGCCATTTGAGGCTAAATAACCTGAATTTTCATGCACCACAAGCCTTTATAATTTATGAAAGAGGTCTTCCTGTGTATGGGGACTTAACACAACGTAGAGGGTCATTTTTATGTGAGGTGTATTGCGTTTCGTCTACAAGGCTTTCAAATCTATTTCACGTCAGGAAGTACACGTTATGTGAATTTAGTTTGAGAGCACATTTTAACTAATCTTTTTTTTGTTGTTGTTGACATACGGGTTCATCGTAGGGATGATTTTGTTTGATACGTATGGTAGATATACCCATATTTGGATATCTGGGTGATATGTTGTAGACAATAGAATTGTCAGTCTGTCTTTCTCTGTATCTTTATGTACGCCTATAAATCGTTTTCGGATGCTTGGTGCATCGTAAAATTGCGTATGGTAAACATGAGTCAATAAAGCCTCCGTGGCTTAGGCGGCAGCACGCCGGCCTCTCACCGCTGGGTCCGTGGTTCAAATCCCGGTCACTCCATGTGAGATTTGTGCTGGACAAAGCGAAGGCAGACAGGTTTTTCTCCGGGTACTCCGGTTTTACCTGTCAATATTACATTCCAGAAACACCCTCCACTATCATTTCATTTCATCTGTCATTCATTTAATCATTGCCCCAGGGAAGTGCGACAGGCTTCGGCAGCCGGCACTGTTCATATCCTTGCCGCTAGATGGGGGCTTCATTCATTCCATTCCTGACCCGGTCGGAGACAGGAAGCAGGCTGTGGATTTTCATTTCAAACATGAGTCAATACACCAATCATTTATAAAACTCCTCACCGTACTTTTCATACAGTAGAAGGGTGGATATAGGGAAAAACTTCTCAAAATACATGCTAAAATAGGCGAAATATAAAAATTATCCTAGAAGGACGATCAAAGCATATGTTGCGCTTCTCATTGTGAGACACAAAATTCGCGAGTCTATAAGGGGTCTCCGAAAACCACATTTTAAGGCCCTTAAATTAACAGTGTGTGTGCTATTCCCAGAAAACTAACTTCGTTCTGAAAAACTTATGAAGGAATGACAAACCGCTAACCATTGCAACAATAGCTCAATTGATAATGTCTGGTGTTAATATATAACACCGTTCGAAGAACGGGTACTTCTGCTAGTATATTATAATTGAGAAAATCTGTGTGTCCGTGTGTTAGTTTGTTACCTCTTGACACTAAAACGGCTGGACGGATTTGGATGAAATTTGAAATGGAGACAGCTTATACCCTGGGATAACATATAGGCATCCTTTCATCCGGAAATAAATCATTGTTCCCGTGGAACAGGCAACATAACTGAAAAGTCACCAAAAATACTCAACCGGGTCAAAATATCGAAGTTGTCGCAAAAAGACCGGACAAAGCTCATTTTACGCCCCTCGATGCAAGGAACAATACTCGGTAGGCACCGAAAACCACATTTTAAGGCCCTAAAACCAACCGTTTCAAAGATATTCGCAGAAAACTATCTTTACTCTGATAAACTGATGAAATAATGGCAAGTCCGTTTCCATGGCAACTGAACCTCACGGTAAGACATCCGATTTTATATATATCCCTGTAGGAGGCAATGCCAATCAATTTGTTATCTTTTTTTCAAGATATATATGAACACAATAAGAACAGGGTAGCGCACCTGCCTTTCATCCGGAGGCCCCGGGTTCGATTCCCGGCTCCATCAGAGACTTTAGACACTGACGTGAGGGCTGTAACGGAGTAGAAATTCTTTTCAGTAAAATAGACTGGTTCACAATTTTGTAAGTTCACATTGAGGAATGTGACAGTGGGGTGCGTTAAGTGCGTTAAGTGTTACGTAAACGGCAATAGCCGCCACAGAGCTTCCTTACTACTGAAATAACGACCACACTAGGGGAGTGTGATGGAGCAGTGGCTTAGCTTCTCGCCCTTCACCAGGACGGCCGGGGTTCGAATCCCGGTGACAGCGGGGTGGAATTTTCACCTGGAAAATCACGTGGCGTCAGGAAGGGCATCCGGCCTTAAATCCCCGGCCAAAACCAAAATGAGCCTGCCTGGCTACGACGACCCCAATTAATTGGGAATAGCTGAAGAAAGTTTTACAGTAGCAGCTACTAAATAAAGGTAGCGATATAGCTACGTTGAATTTCATAAACACTGGGCTCACAAATCCCGTATAGTTAAGTAAAAATAACAGTCTGGTCGTTATTTCAGTAGCAACGAAGCTCTGTGGTGGCTATTGCCGTTTCCGTAACACTTAAGGCATCCCGCCGTCACATACCTCAATGTGCACTTACAAAATTGCGAACCAGTCTATTTTACTGAAAAGAATTTCTACGAGCGAGTATCCACTCCGGTAAAACCACACTCACTACCTTTTCCAAAATTTACACAAGACATGATTTTTAAAGCACTCTTCTGTATGTTGAAGTACAGAGATATACCACATGGAAAGATACAATAAAATGTTGGCAAATCTGAGTTCAAGGAACTGCTGTTCAGAATAGACTTTCGGAGCAGGTTATGAGGCCCATGTTCGTAACATGGAATGTTTTCTTTTGACAATGCATCTACACCATGTGCGAGGGCAACGCATTTCAAAGATCTCTAAAAACACAATAAACAGGAAGTTGGAGAAAAATTTCACGTGGGAGCGAAGATTCAAGGAGAAATAATTTCATCTTTGAGATTTGCTGATGACATCGTCATCTTGACCGATACGCCAGAGGAATTGAATGAGTTTTTGAAGGGTATGGACTCCGTCTTGAGGAAATAATTCATGATGGGAATCAATAAATGTAAAACAAAATTATTGGAATGCAGCCAAAATAAATCAGAAACCTCTATGCACATCAAATTGGCAGGTGAAACGCTACGGGAAGTAGGAGACTTCTGTTAGTTAGGAAGAAAAATAGCCAGTGATGGACGAAGCAAAGAGGTTGGCTCAGGCAAGGACATCATTTCTACAGAAAAGGAATCTGTTGACATCGAATATACATTTAGATATTAGGAAGTAATTTTTGAAAGCTTTTGTCTGGAGCGTGACACTATAAGGAAGAGAAACTTGGACTAATGGTGCAGTAGAAAAGAGGAGAATTGAAGCGTTTGAAATGTGGTGTTACAGGAGAATGATGATGATCAGATGGGTAGATGGGGTAACAAATAAAGAGCTATTAAGACGAGTGGGAGTGGAGAGATGTTTCTGGCGACTGCTATTGAAGAGAAGAAATAGGTTGGTACGACACATATTAAGACACCCAGGAATAGCAAGCTTAGTTATGGATGGGAGGGTTAAGGACAAGAACTGTAGAGTAGACCAGGGTAAAAGAGATTGCCTCGGATGTAGGGTGTGGTAGCGATATAGAGATGAAACGATTAGCTCAGGAGAGGCGGTCATGGAGGGCTGCATCAGTCCAGTCAAGAAACTGAAGACTCAAACAACAACAGTTGGGAATTTTAATTACTTAGAGAGGCATGTGAGGCAAAAGGGTTGTTGGAGAATTTCAATCCCTGGGATGTAACACTGGAAGAGAGTGCATATTGTACATACGGCCAAGGTCAGAGATATTTTACTATAGGTAAGGAAAAATACTTTTGATTCGCGATATTCCGATAGATTTGCCATTCCAGTGTGCAAGAGTGCAGTTCCCTCTTCAAACAATATTCGCAATTTCTAATAACAAAGCGCAATCGCACACACTTAACAGCAGGTGTAAAATTGCATCGTCCCCATTGACTTGATCGCGAGCGAAGCCGCGGGTACCTGCTAGTATATTATAATTGTGAAAATCTGTGTGTCCGTGTGTGTGTTAGTTTGTTACCTCTTGACACTAAAACGGCTGGACGGATTTGGGTGAAATTTGATATGGAGACAGCTTATACCCTGGGATAACATATAGGCTGCCTTTCATCCGGAAATAAATCATTGTTCCCGTGGAACGGGCAACATAACTGAAATGTCACCAAAAATACTCAACTGGGACAAAATATCGAAGTTGTCGCATAAAGACCGGACAAAGCTCATTTTACGCCTCTCGATGCGAGAAATAATACTCGGTAGGTCCCTACGGGACACCGAAAACCACATGTTAAGGCCCTAAAACCAACAGTTTCAAAGATATTCGCAGAAAACTATATTCACTCTGATAAACTGATGAACTAATGGCAAGTCCGTTTCCATGGCAACTGAATCTGAAGGCATAACATCCGATTATCTATATATCCCCGTAGGAGGCAATGCCAATCCATTTATTATCTTTTTCAAGATTTGTATAAACACAATAAGAACAGGGTAGCGCGCCTGCCTCCCAACCGGAGGCCCCGGGTTCGATTCCCGGCTCCGTCAGAAATTTTAGACACTGACGTGAGGACTGCAACGGAGTTCACTCAGCTTCTTGAGGACAATTGAGTAGCTGTCTGATAGAGAGGCAGGGCGCCGGACACGAAAAACAAGATTAACGGCCGAGGGGACACGATGCACTGACCACGCGTCACCACAATATCTGCAGGCCAAATGGCTGGGAAGCGGTCGCATGATAGGCCTAGGCCCTTCATGGTCTGTAAAGCCAGGGGTAAAAAAATTAGGTGTAGCGCCTTCCAATACCACTTTTAATTTTTAATCACTACAGTAGCGGCTACTAAATAAAGGTAGCGATATAGCTACGTTCAATTTCATAAACACTGGGCCTTCAAATCCCGTACAGTTAAGTAGAAATATCAGTCTGGTCGTTATTTCAGTAGCAATGAAGCTCTGTGGCGGCTTTTGCCGTTTCCGTAACACTTAAGGCATCCCGCCGTCACATACCTCAATGTGCACTTACAAAATTCTGAACCAGTCTATTTTACTGAAAAGAATTTCTACGAGCGAGTATCCACTCCGGCAAAAACCACACTCACCACCTTTTCCAAAATTTACACAAGACATGATTTTTAAAGCACTCTTCTGTATGTTTAGGTACAGACATATACCACATGGAAACATACAATAAAATGTTGGCAAATCTGAGTTCAAGGAACTGCTGTCCAGAATAGGCTTAGGGCAGGTTATGCGGCCCATGTTCGTAACATGGAATGTTTTCCTTTGACAATGCATCTACACCATGTGCGAGGGCAACGCATTTCAAAGATCTCTAAAAACACAATAATCATGAATTGGAGACAAATTTAAAGTGGGAGTGAAGATTCAAGGAGAAATAATTTCATGTCTGAGATTTGCTGATGACATCGTCATCTTGGCCGATACGCCAGAGGGTTTGAACGAGTTTTTGAATGGTAAGGACTCCGTCTTGAGGAAAGAATTCATGATGAAAATCAATAAATGTAAAACAAAATTTTTGGAATTCAGCCGAAATAAATCAGAAAACTCTATGGACCTCAAATTGGTAGGTGAAACGCTACGGGAAGTAGGAGACTTCTGTTACTTAGGAAGCAAGATAACCAGTGATGGACGAAGCAAAGAGGATATAAAAAGCAGGTTGGCTCAGGCAAGGAAGCATTTCTACAGAAAAGGAATCTGTTGACATCGAATATACATTTAGTTATTAGGAAGTCATTTTTTAAAGCTTTTGTCTGGAGCGTGACACTATAACGAAGTGAAACTTGGACTAATGGTGCAGCAGAAAAGAGGACAATTGAGGCATTTGAAATGTGGTGTTACAGGAGAATGATAAAGATCAGATGGGTAGATAGGGTAACAAATGAAGAGCTATTAAGACGAGTGGGATAAGAGACTGGCTATTGAAGAGAAGAGATAGGTTCGTACGACACATATTAAGGCACCCAGGAATAGCAAGCTTAGTTATGGATGGGAGGGCCGAGGACAAGAACTGAATGGGGTAGACCAGGGTTAAACAGATTGCCTCGGATGTAGGGTGTGGTATCTATGTAGAGATGAAACTATTAGCTCAGGAGAATGATGCATGGAGAGCTGCATCAAACCAGACAAAAACTGAAGACTCAAACAACAACAATCGGGAATGTTAATTACTTAGGGAGGCATGTGAGGCAAAAGGGTCGTTGGAGAATTTCAATCCCTGGGATGTAACAATGGAAGAGACTGCATAATGTACATCAGCGGGTTAGGTGAGAGATATTTTACCTTAGGTATTGAACCCTTATTGATCTTCGATAAATAAGTATTCATATTTATTATTATTATTACTACGGCCCAGGCAGCACATAAGGAAGTCGACTTGGATATTAGGGAGGCCAGCATTTCGTAACGATTGCAACAGAAGTTGAGCCAGTAGCTATTCCTGGGGGACGGCCAGAATTAGTCGAGTTCAAGGCTAAATTGTGCAACTACTGTACCAAAATTGGAGACATAAAGGAAGAATCACGAGGTCTTCTCAACGAACATACGATTGAATCAGCCAATCGCAAGAGACCAAGCCGTGACCACGAGGTGGACGGCGTCAGTAGTAAAAAGCCCGCGGAAGTGTGTATCTAAGGAACCGCCGAACGGATTAATTTCCGTTCGAGTAATTTGAGACGTTGGATTTATTTGGAGAAGAATGACACTAGTTACATCTTTGTGAGACAAAAACTCTGGAAGTTTTTATCCGACTTTGCCCCACTCCACCGCCCTTGTCAGTTTCTCATAAATAGCTTGGCCTGACGCCAATTAAAGTCTTACCTTGTGGAGCCTTGAGAGGCATACTCCACGTCAGTTTGGTTTGTGATTTTGACGCTCGAATTTATCTAAGTCATTATTTGGTGTAAAATATGATTTTTACGCTCTAAATCAGAGAAGCTAATTCATTTTGTGAGCTTTGAGAAACAAAAGTCGCAGCGATCGCAGTATCAAATTTTAAAAGCTGTAATACATTTTATTATAAATCAACTTTGTTGTGTGATCTAAAATATTTTACGCTAGCGCGTGGTAAACAGTAACTTTCATTTCAAGACGACGAGTTCAACTTTAAGAGGGAGGTATCGTATCACCCTAATTAGCGCTTACCAGAACCGAAGTCCATAGTACAGACGGAAATACCGGACGAGATAGCGACTGCTAGTGCAGCCAGGATTGTGAACTTGTTAACGAGCCAGTGGCGCGGACTCGAGATGTATATTTTCTGTATAAATTGTGTGTATTTTATGTATGTTTTATAGTGCGTGTGTCCGATATAATTAGGGCCAGTCTTCGCTATTAATCGCACTAGGACAATTGTGGGTGAACTGAGTAGCCTGCAAGCGATTATAGATAGGCAAATATTTAATATTGAACTTTTCTGCCAAGGAGTCGAGACCAAGATGAACAGCACGTGGTTTGAAGTTGGGATGAGCTTCAAGAAATCAGCACAGACGACTACTATGGAGAGCTAAATTGTCCATAGGGCAATGGGTTGAGGAGGATGTCCTTGGTCTACATGCAGAAGCGGTGATGTACTAAAATTGGATTTATTTCAATTATGTAGTTAGATTTGGCCGGGGAACTTTGTATATAGTCATGTTTTTCTTTCTTGTTGTTTTAGAGTTTTTCTTGTACCGACACTATATGTTTAAATGTCCGTTGGCGCGTGGCCAAAGTGTTTGTTGATATTTTGTTTTTCTTTCTTGAGTCGTGAGTAATGTACGCGGCGTGCGTGCGTGATTTTATCCTTGCAATTGCGGAACCCGTTACATTCGATAAATGGTGCTTTATTAACGTTAATATTTGAAATAGGAATGTGAGGAAATGAGTGTAAAACATTTTGCTGAACAGGTTATTATTATTCATGTTAGGGTAGCCGAGTGCACCAACTTAAAAGTAATTGTAGAACACTTTCGTTCTAATTTTGATAGATTTTCTTGAGTCCTTTTCAGGTGACTAGTCACGGCATAAAACGATGGCGCCAGCATGTGGATATTATTTGTGTCTTTTATTTCAGGGTCTGTCAAAACCCATACGTGTGATTCAGTGTGTGTTGATGTGTCTAATGTGTGTTGATTCTACGTGAGGAGGGGGTAGTTGTCCTACCGCCCTTATATTTTTGGCTGCTATTGTATTTTTTTTGAGATGGAAAGACAGAGTGCTCTTGGGAGACTGCTGATTCTTGTCCATATGGTTCTTCTGACACACACATGTATTATTGTGCTTTGGGGCACATTTCTTCGAGGTATTTTGACACGTGGGTTGACAGACATGCAGAGTTCCACAAACCGCCCGTTTTGCCTGTGACTTATTTTGATAGGCAGTCCTATTTGTCCGACTGAACCCTGTAAGCTTTCATGTAGCAAACCTGTTCATTGTGATGGTTAATTTTTAAGCCATAATTAATTGGGGAGTTCGCCATGTGTGTAACGGATTGTTGTACCTTGTATGGATAAAATATTGTGATTAACGTAAATGTTGGCTGTTTGCCTATTGCTTTGTTGATGACTCGATTCATATATTTTTTTTGTGTGTCACACCCGTGTGGTGTAGTGGTAGAGTATTTGTAAATTTTGACAGCGGTCATTTGAGTATTTTTTCTATTGGTCACGTGTTAATGTACTTGTGTTGATTTGTGTGAGAAGTCCTAAGTTTTTAGGCAGTAAGTGTTGCTACGGCAATTTAAGTCCAATTTCACACGGAAATTTTGTGTTTGTGTATAGTAGATTTAGGAAGTGTCGGTTTAATTTAAGTAGTGTAGTTGTGTTCCCCCGTGTCGGTCTAGCTCTAGGAAATGCGGATTCGGTGTTTGAAGGGTCATCCCGGATGATAACGAATCACGCATTCAAAGTACACATCGTGATGCATGTAGAACGGCATACGCATTTATATGGTCACTTATATGGTCACCTTTGTATCTTTTATTTAAGGACACTTGGTCCAAGTAATTAATCTCTCCAGAGATATCGCCTAGTTTTTGGCATTTTTATTAAATGGGAGTCAGTTGGGAGATTTTGTTGTTAATTGTTTATGTGTAAATATGGTGATTTGTTATTAAATTCAGTTGTTTTTAACCCTGGCTTCACTCTTTCCTGCATGTCATTTTGTTATATGTTACCCTGCAAGTTAATGAAGCGCCCTGACAGCAACTTACGAATATGACCCGTTACGCCCCGAATCTGAGTCTCATATGCTTCTTTGCAAGGGTTCATAAAACAAAAATGGCTGCCCAAGTGGGGATTATTGTTGTTGTTGCTTCGCTGATCTCATATTTATTTCGTTGAGAAATGATGCCAGATCAAGCGGACATGTAAATTCAGTAAATGGAGGCGATGTTGTACCGCCATGTGCATTAGTAAAATCACTGAGTTCCTAAGGTTAGAAATATTGAACAAGGTTAGAATTTGATTTTGTATTTGTTATAAACTTGTTCTGGCGCCCACATTAAAATTAGAAATTTGCATTATTAATGAACTCAGTAAAGCAGGAAGATGTTGCCTTATATTTGACATTTAATTGACTTCGGTTAATTGGTGTTTCGTAAATTCTGTTGGTTAGGAATTTAAAAGCAGATCACTAGGGGTTATTTTATTGTTTGGGAATAAGTGTCATTGTATTCAGTAAATTTTGTTACTGAAATTTTCATTAAAGTAGAGCCAGTAATATTTAAATGTGTGACATATATGTGCGTATAGGGCTGAAACCTTAGCCCATAACCCTGTTTTTCTCTGAATATATTTTTGTGTGTGATATGGCGCTTGTTGATGAGATAAAGGCATTGTTAGAACAGATGTCGATCCAAATGTCCGCGAAAACGGAAGAACAATTAGTGCAGATGTCCGTAAAGACGGAAGAACAATTAAAAGAACAATTAGAAGCTTAGCGGGAGCATAGTGAAAAACAATTACTTGATATGAGCGATAATATTTCGGTTCAGTTACAAGCGCAGAAGATAGACAGTGAAAAACAATTACTTGATATGAGCGATAATATTTCGGTTCAGTTACAAGCGCAGAAGATAGACTGTGAAAAACAATTACTTGATATGAGCGGTAACATTTCGGTCCAGTTAGAAGTCCAGAAATTAGACACTGACAAACAATTCAATGAATTAAACCACAAATTGTCACAACAGGCGGTAACACAAACCGAACAGTTAGGAAAAATCACAAATGATATTAACCAGAGCGTTCAAAAAGTAGAGAAATTGGCAGGCGAGGTTGCGGAAAACAACATCAGACAGTTAGGCGAAATGAAGAAATTGGAGGCAAAATTTGATAACAAATTAATGCAATTTGACGAGATGGTGGCGGATAAACTTAAGCAGATAGAGGCAGCATGTGTCAGTAACACCGCGGGAGTAAAGAAGACCCAAGAGAAACTACAACAGCAAATTAATTCGGTAGATAACAACGTGCTGGAATTAATAAAGGAAATAGATAAAGTCGAAATTAAGGCTGAAACTGAGCGGATACACTTGCGGGAAAATTTAGAGGAGCAATTAGGCAGAACACAAGAGATCATAAGGAAAGAGATGGAAGGCCAGCTGATAAACACACGAGAGGTCATAAGACAAGAAGTAGGGGAGCAGCTCGTCAAAACTCAGGATAATTTGGAAGGTCAGCTAATAAAAACACAAGAGGTCATAAGAGAAGAGGTGGGGGAACAACTAGTGAAAACGCAGGAACAGATACGTGAAGAGCTAGAGAAAAATCAGGAGAGGAACGAGGAGAAAATAAATAGCTTAAAAAGTAGGATCCGGCGAGATTGGGACCAGCAGGCTCAGGCGAATAAGGAAGACAGGCTGGCAGTTTTAAAGCGAATGCAGGCACTGGAGGAAAATATGAAGTCGAAATTGCAGGAACAATCAGAACTAATCATAAAAAACGAGATCAGATCGTTAGAAAATGCGACATTATTTTCAAATGAAAATATACAGGAAAAGCAAACAAGCATTGGAAGTCCGGCAGGTTCGAAGTTGGCTGAGGACACGAGTCGGGGTCAAAGTCCCAGACTAACGACTAATGCATTCCAGCAGTACAGGGGGGAGACTTCAACTCCGCAACCGAACTTGGCACCAGCCCAAGTCATCCAAGTCATTCGGGGTAATGATTTTAAGCCCGATAAGTTCAAAGAAAATTCAGGAACCACTCCCAAAGCATTTTTACGGCAATTAACGGATTACTTTAATGACCAACACATCGGCCCTGAGAAACAATTAAGACTGGTGGAGAAATTTTTGGAAGGACCTAGCCTGACCTGGTTCTTAAGTTTCAAATACGCATTTACAGACATGGATCAATTCCGCGAGGCGTTTTTGAAGAAGTTTTGGAGTCCTTCGTTACAACAGGGGTTAAGAATGGACCTGTACACACGCAAATACCATAGTACCCATCCAACCCGTTTTTCAGAATTCTTTAGTCAGCAATTGGTAAAATTCAGGGATTTTGATGACCCGCCTAGCGAGCCGAATATGGTTCTAACCATCGGAAAACAACTCCCAATGCATATCCAACAATTGCTAGTCGCAGGAAACATTCAGACCGCAGTCCAAGCAGAAGAATTACTCAGACACTTAGATGAGACGAGTATGGTGAGCCCACAGACAGGAAGAAGGAATTTGGAATGTGTAAACACGGCAGAGGTAGTTCAGGGACTCCAAAATAACCACGGCCAGGGAAACCAAAGTAAGACACAGTCCACAGGAACACAGTTCACGCCAAGAAGACAAGATTTTGACGGCCGAAACCAGTTCCATCACAACAATCATAACTATCAGAATAACCGCGGGAGATATCATCAGAATAACCAAAATCAAAATAATCAGTGGACGTACCAGCGGGAGTACACGAATTGGAGGGGAAACCAGAGACAAGGTAGACCCTACCAAAGAAATGGAGATGGTAGATGGAGTAACGGCAGGGACTATCGCCAAGAAAACAGAGGAGATTATAGGAACAACTGGGACGAGCGATATATTGAATCCCGTAAATACCTGGATCAATTAAGTGAAGAAGCGGAGAAGGAAAAGTGGGGGCGTGCCATGGCAAACAGACAGAGCCCAGACAATCATCAAGGAGAGGGGGCAGAGAGTTTACTGAGGCAACAGGAGCGACAGAATGATAACCGGCGAAACACATCTAATGGGGCCCGGGATAAAAAAAAAACCCAAATGAACTGAAAGGAGATAGGCTAGAAACGGAGATCGCCAGGGAGCAAGAAGAGATGATAGTGGCCAACATAGAAGAGTGGGTAGCATTCCCAGACGACTGCCTGGAGGAAGTGGTGAAGAACCGTGAAAACATTATCAGACAGCTACCAATTATTTACGCGCATATTGGAGGTATGAGGGTGAGATGTTTGATTGATACAGGTAGCCAGGTGAGCTTAGTCACTGAAATTTTGGTAAAAGAAATAGCAAGAAAACAGACTGTTCCTATTATGCCGGTACCGCTAATGAAAGTCAGAGGTGTCATTCCTGACAAAACTATGAATTGTAAACAGCAAGCATTTCTAGATCTGGAAATATTGAACCATACTTTTTCACAAACATTCATTGTTATTCCAAAGATGAACTACAATATAATTTTAGGAGCCAACTTCATCTGCGATTTTCATGCTGTAATTGATTTACATAACAACACTGTAAGCTTCAAACAAGTAGAAGGATTGGATCATGTGGGTTTAAATATGGAAGAGAATCCGTTGGAGAGAGAGGCCAATACTTGGGTTGTTGAGGAATGCACTAATGAGGCCGGAGATAAGATCTTGAGGGGAGAGTAAGTCAACCAGACAGCAGTGCTAGAAATGGACAGCCGAGATATTTCACAGGAACTTTGGGTGCATTTGGCGGAAGAAGAAATGGGCGGAACCAAATTCGAAATTTTACTTCAGGAGCGACTTAAGGAAGCCATCGTAGGGGAATCTGATAGAAGAAGACTGGAAGAAATCTTAAGATTGCATAAAGAAGCTTTTGACACCGTACCTGGGAAAGTTTTGAATTTTCAATATGCTATGCAGGTGACAGATTGGACCCCATTTAAAAGTAAATTGTACCCGATCCCAGAGAAGCATTTTTCTCAGGTGAAGGACATTATTACTAACTTATTAGATTCTGGCATGATAAGGAAAGCTGCAACTCCTTATCTGAACGCAATATTGGCTGTGACCAAGCCAAACGGATCAATTAGGCTATGCCTAGACGCGCGAGTTTTAAATAGTAAACTGCTAGTTGAGCACGACCAAGCACCAAGGATCAAAGATGTTTTGAAAGGCTTCCGTGGGAAGAAGATATACTCAAGTGTTGATTTGACGAATAGTTTCCACCATCTTGAACTTGAAGAAAAATCTCAACTGTTGACGGGATTTTTATTCGACAATCAAAGTTATATCTGGTGTCGAATGCCCTTTGGCGTGAAAACTGCGGGATGTGCACTCATTAGAGCACTCGACAGAAATCTGACTGAGGAGGTCAAGAACTTCACCACGAGATATGTTGATGACATATTAATCGCTTCTGAGACAATGGAAGAACACTTGGTAAATTTAAATAAACTGTTGGATAACCTGAGAACCATGAACTTCAAGATCAACTTAAAAAAGTCACATTTTTGCCAGAGCGAAATTTTATATTTGGGACATATAATTGATGTCGAGGGCGTGCGGCCTAATCCAGCCAAGATTGATGCTATTAAGAAATTTCCCACACCTACCAAAGTCAAACATGTTAGAGCATTTTTGGGAGTGACCGGTTTCTTCAAAGAAAATTGCCCTGGTTACACAGAAACAGTAGCGCCTATGCAGGAGATGTTGAAGAAAGCGAATCGATGGTCGTGGAATGAGGAGTGCGACAGGTCTTTGAAAGCAACGAAGGATTTATTGGAAAACTGTGTGAAACTTGGATATCCGGATTTTGAGAAACAATTTATCATTCTAGCAGATGCTTCGTTAATTGGGATTGGTGCTATGCTGTACCAAGAGGACGCTGAAGAACCCAAGAAGAAATCCTATTTGGCATTTACGAGTCGTAAATTACGGAAACATGAGAGAAACTACACAGTCACGGAACTTGAGCTACTAGCAATTCTATATTCTCTCCAACAATGGCGCAAGATGATCTATGGTTATTCCATCATTGTTAGAACCGACCACCATGCACTGACATTTTTATTTAAGACGACAATAGCAAGTGAGAGAGTAACGCGCTGGTCCATCTACATACAGCAGTTTGACATCACAATAGAGCATTGTCCTGGGAAATTGAACGTCATACCAGATGCCTTGAGTAGAAACCCTGAGGACGGAAACGAAGTAACAGCGGAAGTTCATAATATTACCTTGACACCTAAGGCTCGTGAGTTTTTGGCAAGATTGAAGGATATTCGGAAGGAGCAAGAAGCTGACCCATGGATGATGATGATGATAAAATTCTATAGGAAGGAGTTACAACCAAATTCACCAGAGTACCGGGAAGCCAGTGCTAAACAAGCGAGATTTCACTACTTGAATAACTTGTTACATAAGTACGTGGATGAGCATCATACTAAACTGCGGATTTTAGTTCCAGCATCACTACAGAGGGGATTAACTTGGCATGTTCACGAGAGCCTAGCACATATCGGCACGGATAAGACTGAAGCTACGATAGGGGAGACCTTTACTTGGCCCAAGATGAGATTCACCATTGTTGAAGTAATTAGAACGTGTGACGCTTGTCAGCGCACAAAGCCGAACAACTTTATTCTGAAACAACCTCCAATACCACTATTACCGCAGAAACCATGCGAGATGCTCGCAATCGATTGCTTTGGTCCTTTAGTAAAAGGAAAGCGTGGATGCCGACACCTCTTGGTGTGTGTCGATGTATTTTCGAAGATGGTCGTGCTATGTCCTATTCAGAAGACGACATCAAGACAAGTCCTCAGTAGAATTAAGAACAAAGTCATTCTGATGCTTGGGAAGCCGGAATCCATTCTATCAGATCACGGTACCTATTTCACAAGCAATGTTTTTAGGCAAGGTTTGGAGAGCCTAGGAATAAAACACATATTTTCAAGTATTCGTCATCCTTGTGGAAATCCGAGCGAAAGAACAATTCGCTGTGTCGCTAAATATTACAGAGTAATGATTCCTAACGAACACAATAAATGGGTAGACAAAGTAGGGAAAATTGAGATGTGCATGAACACTACTAAGCACGAGTCGACGGGTCAAGTCCCACTGATTGTACACCACAACAGGTTGCCGGAAAGAACTTGGGATAAGATCATTCCTTGCCCAAGGGATCCATTATTAGCGCATGATTTGCGAATCCAGCGAACGAGGGAGCACATGAGGAACCAAGCGGACCGAAGGCTGAGACGGTACCGAGGAAAGAAGTTTCACCGAGAGTTACAAGAGCAAGAATTAGTGCTGGTTCGTAGACCACCGATCTCCGACCCTAAGAACAAAGTCTTCGCCAAGTTCTGTCCAAGGTTCATTGGTCCGTTCCGGGTAATTAAGAATCTGGGTAACAATGCCTACAGATTAGAAGAAGTGAGCACTGGTGCAAAATCTGTTTTTAATAGTGCCAATTTGAAACCGTACTACAGAAGGGAACCATTTGATGAGTAGGAAAGATGATATGTGCAGAATCTGTATTGCAAAATTTTATTTTTGAGAACAAACACTCAAATCCACGGGGAGCGCCTGAGTACGCACTTTGTTTGTAAACAACGAGCAGCTGAGACGACGGGAGTGGCAACTACTTGAGGAGAAGGGGAGACCTAGTGAAAATATGAATGACATTCCAGCGAGAAGGGAGCACACTAAGTGAGTCAGAGGAGCATACACTCGAGCAGCTGAGTGAGATTTAAAGAGATGTGTTGTTACTACAGTGGATTTTGTTTTTGAAATCCAAACCAATAAATTGTTTCGAATTTCAAAACCTTGCTGAGGACAAATGAACCCTTATTGATCTTCGATAAATAAGTATTCATATTTATTATTATTATTACTACGGCCCAGGCAGCACATAAGGAAGTCGACTTGGATATTAGGGAGGCCAGCATTTCGTAACGATTGCAACAGAAGTTGAGCCAGTAGCTATTCCTGGGGGACGGCCAGAATTAGTCGAGTTCAAGGCTAAATTGTGCAACTACTGTACCAAAATTGGAGACATAAAGGAAGAATCACGAGGTCTTCTCAACGAACATACGATTGAATCAGCCAATCGCAAGAGACCAAGCCGTGACCACGAGGTGGACGGCGTCAGTAGTAAAAAGCCCGCGGAAGTGTGTATCTAAGGAACCGCCGAACGGATTAATTTCCGTTCGAGTAATTTGAGACGTTGGATTTATTTGGAGAAGAATGACACTAGTTACATCTTTGTGAGACAAAAACTCTGGAAGTTTTTATCCGACTTTGCCCCACTCCACCGCCCTTGTCAGTTTCTCATAAATAGCTTGGCCTGACGCCAATTAAAGTCTTACCTTGTGGAGCCTTGAGAGGCATACTCCACGTCAGTTTGGTTTGTGATTTTGACGCTCGAATTTATCTAAGTCATTATTTGGTGTAAAATATGATTTTTACGCTCTAAATCAGAGAAGCTAATTCATTTTGTGAGCTTTGAGAAACAAAAGTCGCAGCGATCGCAGTATCAAATTTTAAAAGCTGTAATACATTTTATTATAAATCAACTTTGTTGTGTGATCTAAAATATTTTACGCTAGCGCGTGGTAAACAGTAACTTTCATTTCAAGACGACGAGTTCAACTTTAAGAGGGAGGTATCGTATCACCCTAATTAGCGCTTACCAGAACCGAAGTCCATAGTACAGACGGAAATACCGGACGAGATAGCGACTGCTAGTGCAGCCAGGATTGTGAACTTGTTAACGAGCCAGTGGCGCGGACTCGAGATGTATATTTTCTGTATAAATTGTGTGTATTTTATGTATGTTTTATAGTGCGTGTGTCCGATATAATTAGGGCCAGTCTTCGCTATTAATCGCACTAGGACAATTGTGGGTGAACTGAGTAGCCTGCAAGCGATTATAGATAGGCAAATATTTAATATTGAACTTTTCTGCCAAGGAGTCGAGACCAAGATGAACAGCACGTGGTTTGAAGTTGGGATGAGCTTCAAGAAATCAGCACAGACGACTACTATGGAGAGCTAAATTGTCCATAGGGCAATGGGTTGAGGAGGATGTCCTTGGTCTACATGCAGAAGCGGTGATGTACTAAAATTGGATTTATTTCAATTATGTAGTTAGATTTGGCCGGGGAACTTTGTATATAGTCATGTTTTTCTTTCTTGTTGTTTTAGAGTTTTTCTTGTACCGACACTATATGTTTAAATGTCCGTTGGCGCTTGGCCAAAGTGTTTGTTGATATTTTGTTTTTCTTTCTTGAGTCATGAGTAATGTACGCGGCGTGCGTGCGTGATTTTATCCTTGCAATTGCGGAACCCGTTACATTCGATAAATGGTGCTTTATTAACGTTAATATTTGAAATAGGAATGGGAGGAAATGAGTGTAAAACATTTTGCTGAACAGGTTATTATTATTCATGTTAGGGTAGCCGAGTGCACCAACTTAAAAGTAATTGTAGAACACTTTCGTTCTAATTTTGATAGATTTTCTTGAGTCCTTTTCAGGTGACTAGTCACGGCATAAAACGATGGCGCCAGCATGTGGATATTATTTGTGTCTTTTATTTCAGGGTCTGTCAAAACCCATACGTGTGATTCAGTGTGTGTTGATGTGTCTAATGTGTGTTGATTCTACGTGAGGAGGGGGTAGTTGTCCTACCGCCCTTATATTTTTGGCTGCTATTGTATTTTTTTTGAGATGGAAAGACAGAGTGCTCTTGGGAGACTGCTGATTCTTGTCCATATGGTTCTTCTGACACACACATGTATTATTGTGCTTTGGGGCACATTTCTTCGAGGTATTTTGACACGTGGGTTGACAGACATGCAGAGTTCCACAAACCGCCCGTTTTGCCTGTGACTTATTTTGATAGGCAGTCCTATTTGTCCGACTGAACCCTGTAAGCTTTCATGTAGCAAACCTGTTCATTGTGATGGTTAATTTTTAAGCCATAATTAATTGGGGAGTTCGCCATGTGTGTAACGGATTGTTGTACCTTGTATGGATAAAATATTGTGATTAACGTAAATGTTGGCTGTTTGCCTATTGCTTTGTTGATGACTCGATTCATGTAATTTTTTGTGTGTCACACCCGTGTGGTGTAGTGGTAGAGTATTTGTAAATTTTGACAGCGGTCATTTGAGTATTTTTTCTATTGGTCACGTGTTAATGTACTTGTGTTGATTTGTGTGAGAAGTCCTAAGTTTTTAGGCAGTAAGTGTTGCTACGGCAATTTAAGTCCAATTTCACACGGAAATTTTGTGTTTGTGTATAGTAGATTTAGGAAGTGTCGGTTTAATTTAAGTAGTGTAGTTGTGTTCCCCCGTGTCGGTCTAGCTCTAGGAAATGCGGATTCGGTGTTTGAAGGGTCATCCCGGATGATAACGAATCACGCATTCAAAGTACACATCGTGATGCATGTAGAACGGCATACGCATTTATATGGTCACTTATATGGTCACCTTTGTATCTTTTATTTAAGGACACTTGGTCCAAGTAATTAATCTCTCCAGAGATATCGCCTAGTTTTTGGCATTTTTATTAAATGGGAGTCAGTTGGGAGATTTTGTTGTTAATTGTTTATGTGTAAATATGGTGATTTGTTATTAAATTCAGTTGTTTTTAACCCTGGCTTCACTCTTTCCTGCATGTCATTTTGTTATATGTTACCCTGCAAGTTAATGAAGCGCCCTGACAGCAACTTACGAATATGACCCGTTACGCCCCGAATCTGAGTCTCATATGCTTCTTTGCAAGGGTTCAGTATATTAATAGCGACATGTTGACGTTCAAATCATCAATAAGGGCGGCAAAATTACACCCAGTATAGCTTAAAGAAAAATACTTTTAATTCCCCATATTCCGATAGATTTGTCATTCCAGTGTGCAAGAGTGCAGTTCCCTCTTCAAACAATATTCGCAATTTCCTTAACAAAGCGCAATGACACACACTTAACAGTAGCACGTGTACATTTAGACTAAACCATTTTTTCCCATGGGCAACTGTATGTGGCGTGCGCATGAGTATCCGGACAACAAAATCGTTATGTCTCAGCAGAAGATGGCAAAACCAAAAACGTAATTCTAAAATGTGGTCACATAATGTAACATCGTACCCTGCAGACTCTCACAAGTCTATAAAATTCCCACTTCGCTGCTCACATCAATATACTCTATGTATCAGAATTTTCAGAATTAGAATGGACCCACCTGTAGCCGCGATTGCTGTAATAGAATAGACCAATTATCAGCAATAATACATCGTCCCCATTGTCTTGATTGCGAGCGAAGCGAAGTCATAGATATACGAGGATTTCTTATATTTGATAAGCTTTTGCCATGTTTTATTAAATCACCGCTAGATAGCAGGTCACACGTCATCCACAATGACATCTCTTGGATTAATTAATTGCTTAGCAAAAGCTATGCTGAATTAGCATCGCTATGCTCAAACTGATAGCTGTCATTGCATGCATAAACTGATGCCAACTACTTAAATACAAAAGAGGCATGTTTGTGGTCTATATTGTAAGATCATGTTGCACTCATGGCGTGGAAATATTCCATATCATCCCAAGTATTACGGTTCTATTAGCTTCAGGTTTCATGTAGGTACGAAACATGTACGATTTTATTTAATTATTAATTTGAAAGTACTAATGCTATACTGGATTGACAGTGCTGTTTAACCAGTTGAGTAACTAACGGGAGTTCATGTAAAGAGCCTCATTTTCTTTACCAGTAGTGGAGAACGCAACTCGCATCCAGTCAGCCGTGTCTCGACTCATTTTCTTTACCGGTCGTGGAGCGGGCAACTTGCATCCAGTCGGCCGTGTCACGACTCGAGCTAGTGGTTCCATGGAGATGGCCGGCCTTGTCATTACTTCATCAATTTATTTTCTGACTTAATTAGTCTTTGCTCGAGTGCAAAAGGGACGAAATCAGAAGAATGAGAAAGACTATCGATAATTCATGTGGCCAGCCGTTCCTTATGGGTCCTAAGCTATGTGTATGCAAAATTTGGTTGAGATTGGTGGAACGGTGTAGATTTGCATACGGAACAAACCCACATACATACCCACATACATACATACATACATACTGACTTTCACTTTTATATATTAGATGTTTTTATTATTTCCAGCAGGCAGTGCTATAACTGTTGTAAGCAAGACAACGGGGAAATCATTCTCTCTCGTGATACATCGATGTGTTTAAGTTCCGTGAATAACTGAATTAGTAATATGTATTCTTTGAACACGCTGCAATCAATTGACTTTCCGCGCGTGAAATATCATGAAATATCTTTCTGGGTTGTGTTTCAATTTCAAGTTAATTACTTGGCATTCTTACTTAACATCCTTTATCTTTGAGATCCTGACACTTACCTTAGTAGTTCAATTCCTGACACTTGCATTCCGGTCAGGTTCACTTAAGTCCGTGTGCCATAGCTTACTTGATCAATACAAAGAGACCGTGAACTGGTGACACTTCCCAAGCAAAGTGCATGTGTTGTCGAGTGTATGGATAGCGCCTAAATGTCGTAGTTTGCATTTGTTACAAATAGAGGTATTGTACTCCACACACTACCGTGATACTTCACATTCATTTCTCATGCTATCGCCTCGTTAAATGGATTCGATCCCATGAAACACGCAAAATAATTAATATATACCCTATATACGTGTCGATAGTGGCGATATCGGCCTGAAGGATCTTGAGTGTATTCACGGCATAAACCCAGAAACATTGCTGAGGTTTTATTCACTGGCCATGAAAGCCAATATACCAATAAATAAATAAATAGATAAATAAAAATACGAATAAATAAATAATTTAATAAATAACCAAAGCTACAAAATGTAGCAACACCATCAGCTATCGTAATACTCTCATAATCTCGTACAAAACAATGAATATTCCAAATGGATATCACCTCTGAACACATGGGTGGTTTGATCACCAGATAGCTTCTCATGAAGTATGTCCGCATGGTGAGTTGCCCAGTTCAATGCAGGCAGCGGGAGGCGGCAGATCCACACATTGCTCAAACAGCTAAGTACACAATCCACAATAACCTGCCCATTTAATAACAGTCACATGATCACACTAAGCAAACAAGCTTGAAAGTTAATCACCGTCATCAGTATCTCAACCAACAATCCACAATAATCTGTCCATTTAATAACAGTCACTTGATCACACTAAGCAAACAAGCTTAAAGGTTAATCACCGTCATCAGTATCTCAACCAAAAATCACATATCTTGACTATTTGTGCTAGGGTAATCACTTCTTCAACTACATAAGTGTGTATATTGTAAATAGCATAACCCATACTTGTAGACATAGATTCCATAGCCTAAGTGTAAAGGTTCTGATGATGATAGCTTGACGATCGGAACTGGTCATCCAAGTGTAGTTTTTAATCTCATGAGTATTCTTTCTGGATTAGGGAACCACCCATTATAATTGAATACAATCGTATTGACCGACAGAAAATCATTAAATTTTGACACAAAAATACATAAAAATATCTAAATGCTCAATGGAGTAAATTCCTATGTTTACATTCAATAGGTGTCCTTGTGACATCACCTAACATCACCTAACATCACCTCTTCTCAACACATCAAGCCCTGACGTCATCATCGGTTTCTAATATACATAATTGGAAGTGTCATCAACTCAACTAAGGTCGCTAATGTTCTCTGTCACTCTTTAAATATTTGAAATATTCCATTTATAATAGCAATATCTCCTCTGTTCATAAATGAGTTCGGCTACACCTCAAGGAACATCAAAACTAAGGATTTCACTAGAACTTAACTTCAAATATTACTTTGTATCTCTGTCAGCTTGTTGGTTACCATTCGATGGGATTGTCACACACTGTAATGTTCTCTATATGAGCCAGCATATATATAGTCTATACAACATTGACAACGCAGACTATTCATGGCATAATATCTCATCATCCTAAATTCTTAAATTTCGTCATAACTTTCTTGCAATTGTCCATGATAATATGCGGGCACAGCGTCATAACTGGCTCTCTCATGTCAACAATGCCATAATCTGTTATAACTAACTTGTCATAACCGAATCTTATATGGATATAAGGCCTTAACAATCCTTCTTACAACTGACAATATGCATGATCAATCTCTAATAATTATCATAGTGATGACGCCTAGTCAAACACGTCTGCCTCTCCTCATTTTTGTTTTCTTTTTGAATGGAAGTGGATAAATTTACATAAGACACTTGAGAAAAGTCCGCACTCCTCAAGCGTGTATGGTTTTTACCCACAAAAATCCGCACACTATCCTCTTGACAAAATCCACCCCGGGACCATTTACGTATTACTTCAGGATAGTATTTGCCTCTCCTCAATAATAATAACAATAACTCACATACATTTCCTTCTCAGCTCCATCAACCTTCATAACTTTGTCAGACTCTCACCAAGTTAACTGACTTAAATTAAAATAACGTTATTCAATAGCTAACATCTTCTAAACATAATTACAATTCTTTACAGCAGCTGGTTTCGAACTATAACGTTCCATAATTTGTATGATGCAAATACAACTTCAAAGTTCCTCGTGTATGTTTACATCAACCTGATCTATCATATGAATACTCCATAAGCTTCCAGCCAAGAGTTATATAACAGTTGATTTAATACAATGCCACATCATCTGAGTCCAGATAGTAACATCTGATAATTTCACTTAATGGTATTACAACAGCTCACTTGACATAACCATTGCCTTTTGCTCGTAAATGTCGGCTTCAAAATATAAGTCTGAGAACTGAGCCTGCATTATTTAATCTGACAATGAACGGACACGCAAAGTATCGTGCATAAAATATTATTACTGGAAATATTTATAAATATATAAGCTCCTGAAATAATAAAAATGTTATAATTAAATTCGCATAAGTTCCTAATAAATAAGTATGTCCTTAAATAAGATAGGCAAGTTCATACGTAAATTCATAACAGTGAGTACATAATGACTTCATGCTGTGCAATCGATATGTTAACAATAAACGTCGAACGTTAAAGCAATTCGCAATACGAAAAATTCCAACAACTACATAACCAATGTTTTACTAAATCTAACTACAACAAATAATACATATTCGGTCTTGAAGCTCCCATGAGTGACGGTCTGCGATGTTTCCCTCGCTGTCCTGTTGCCTGTTGTGCGATGTCCTATTTCCAGTCTTCATCCTAATGTCCTCCTTTGAACTCGACATCTCCCTGGGTGAGGATTGAGCTCCTGGCTCCAGCCCACGTGATCCTCTTTGAGCGAGTATCCTTGCACTGCTACGGGTGACTCCATTATCACTTGCGGTATACTAACTTTGCATCTCTCGTTGAATTTTTTTATAATTCTCAATGCTCGTAAAATCGTAGCTTTCGATTTTTCCTTTTACGCTGCATACGTTAGAATAAGAGGGAGAGTTGTACTCCACTTTAAAATACAGATATTGTTTGAAATTATACATTGCAAATTTTATAGCCTACTGTATTTGGAGCGGACCAACGCATGACTTGCCTCAACTGAGCCAAGAGTGCTTGTGTTTTCTCTCTTCGCTCTTCAGGTCAATTTCCCGCCTAATCCTTACATTCTCCCGCTCTTATTTTGTGTGGATTCTATTATTCAATATCTTGATGCATATTCATCTCATAATATTCCAAACGTACTCATTCTCTACAGAAACACGTGAGGTATTTCCCATAGTGCTAATTAATTGTTATTAATTACAGTCATTACGCCACACAGTGCTAATTTCGCCCATTTGCCATTGGCTAGGCTTATCACATGACTCGTTACTCCACGCCACACTGCCCCTTCTTCTCCTACCAAAAATTATGCGGCGATTTTTTGACTCTTGCAGCGAAAATATGAGAATAATATTTTCTTTTGGATATTTATTTTCCGGCTGGACAAAACGCTCGTCGAGCAACTCCTTACATCTATTTTTACGTTTCGTTTTTTTCTAATTTGACGATATTGTTTTGTTTTACCCAGATTTTCTAATGTTTCACGCAGGGTTTATGTTTTACTCATGAAAATTTCACTGCTGACGACCCTTAAAGGGACGGTACAGCTTAACACCTTCAAATATTAACAATTGTAAATAATTTTTATCTCCGATTCTACCTTAGATAATAATAATAATATCGTATGGCCTTTGAGGCCGGGTGCAAGCTTTGTTATTTGACACCCAAAGGGTTGCTTGCGTGTCGAATTTCGTTGTTCCTTGAAGCACTATGAAAGTCAAAGATGTTAGATATCTAAGCTCCTTGAACGTTATAGTGCTATCTAGTAGAGTAAAGAGGAACTTTGTGTTGGCAGAAACTCCCGAGATTAATTTTGCCATTATGAACACAGCCTACTTAATTTAAATGGGTCTTTAACACGCCAACATCGTATGACATGGTGTCAAAATTTTTGCCGCCGTTCAAAAATCACTTACCTCTGCCAGGAGCGAACCCGCAAGCTTGGGGTTAGTAGACCGACACGATGACCACTCACCCACCGTGGCAAACTTCTACCATAGATGAACCACGGAAACTTCTTAGATGTTAACTACCTCATGTGTAGAGTACATGGTGCAAACTTAACAAGTAGTTCCATGAAGAACTAAAGCCTATTTTAATATATCCTACTAATCCTCTATCAACATACTAAATTTCAGTTTGATGGCTGTAACAGATTCGTAGATATTGAGAACCGTCTAAATATTATGTATGGTCGCCATGTTAGATTTTTATAAATGTTGGTGTTAGAGTTATGTACTGTTACATGAAGATTATTGTGTACGTGTAGTATTCAAACTTCAATCGCATGATTAGGACACAAGAAACAAAAACGAGATTTTAAAATTTGGCACAGCTGCTATCTTGTGATTATGAAAACAATTGAAATAAATTAGATGACAGTGGATTAAAATTTGTAAAAGCATTAATCGTACCAAGTTTTACTGCGATCGGTCGGTAAAATGAAGACAAACGTCCATTTAAATATTTATAATTCGTGTCGCCGCCATGTTGGATTTCTGCTCACCGGGTTATTGAAAGCCCCATCGGTGGACTATGTTCATAGCCTCTATCAACATACAAAATTTCAGTTTGATTGCTATCATAGATTAATGGATATTGACATCTGTCTAAATATTTCGGATGGTCGCCATGTTGATTTTTTCTTCAATTTCCTTCCTTGCTTGCTAAATTTAAGGATTGAAAAGTATGGGTGATTTGCAGTCTTGCCTTACACCTTTCTGAATATCAGCTCATATCCCATTCCCTCCAGCTCGAAGGACTGCTTTCTGGTTTCTGTAGACTATAGATTGTAGGTCACCCCCCTATACCCCAGTGCAATTAGAGTTTAACCCGGAAATTTAGAATAACAAGTCCGTATATGACAAAATAGTTGTAAGTACCTTTAAATAAGATCATCCTAAAGTCCCATGGCCTCATTGATGGGATAACTGAAGTATCCTGGAAAAACCTGGAGAAACCTGGAATTTTCCTGAAACGCTTATAAATCACGAACCAGTGGTCAGAATCTGGTTGTTTTTGGCTTATTAATATTTATTTGTATGCAGAATAATATTTTAGGTACCCAGGGAGAAAAAAAATTGGTACACTGTAAAAAATGTTTTTTTTGCGCTTTTTTAATAAAAAAAATCCGAAATTTGACAAAATATGACCAGATTCCATGATAAAATGCAGTCACATACACGCAGCTAATTATCAGCGAAGATAAAATTAATTATTCACTGTAAAAAAGCCTAAAAAGTCCGAAAACACTGTGATCGTTGCCTGGACTATGGCCACAATGGCCATAAATCGCGTACCCTGGTGTTACCGAATTTTTTTGTTTTTGTTTTTGTTTTCCTAGAGATGCTTAGTCATGTGTTAGACCTCTGATTTTTTCTGTTTTCTTCACAAATAAGTACGGCACTCTATCCCAACTCATCCATCTCCTCCCCCTCAACCCTGCCGCCTTTGTTCCCAACACTCAAGTCCAATCATTATGCTTCTTACGGCAATTTTAGGTTAAATTAAAAAAAAGATTTGATTTCTTTTGTAGGATTCATGAACCAAAAAATACATTGAGTTGTTTTAAATAGATTGCTAATATGATCAAGTTAACGTTATTTAGAAATACAAAGCTTTGGTTCATTTTCATTGGCACAAAGGTGTACTACCGTAGTGAGGTAGACGCTTAAAGAATGATATAATGTGGAACAAATAACTTATGTATATAAGTACATAATGTACGTCTTATAAAATTAGAGGAATGAACAAAACATATCTGTTCTGCTAAGACTAGGAACGAGCAGGTATAAGGAATACATAATTATCGGAGACGTCGACGCGTCCGTTGTGGGGCCTCCTCAGGATCGTCGATGAGCTCTGCAATTCAAAACGAGAGGTCTCAGCATTGTTTAAGACTAAAATCTTCAATAAGCCTATTGAAGTTGCAAATGATTATCTTCTGGAAAGTCCTCTGTTTCTTCCTCCTCCTCATCGGAGTCTTCACGCAGATGACTGCAGCCGTGTCCAGCACAATATGCACACATATTTGTGCAGTCAATGCGGTTCTTTCTGCAGCTGCAGTTTAATGTTTCGCATCTGACCGCACAGTTGCATGATATAAGATTGAGCAGTTGAGACAGTGCCAGAGGCCTTGTGTTTGTAACAGCGACCAGGTTGCCGTTTTCTTCTTGCCATACCCATTGAGTTGGGGGGCAGCTCATTTCCCAACCACGCTTGGACCTGGACATTTAAAGCAATAGCTTACAGAAAAGGGCACGCAAGAGAAGGAATCAAGAAATAGAACACAGTTGCTTGTGAACTTACCTGGTGGTAGACCCGAAATGAGTGTTTTTGGGCAGCCGAAGATGTTGGGGGGTAGATTGTCCAATTCAAATTTCTTATTCGGTGGAGTTTTGGCTACTAATTTGGTGTACTCGTGGAATCTCTTTGATCCAACGATCCCTTGCTGTTTCCAGGATATGCGGACAGTAAGAACATTTCACCAGCTCTTGTTACCGCATAAGGAGATGCATCGCGGTCGTTAACGACTTCCACTTCGCGCAGTAGTTTTTCATCCTTGAGTAAATTTCTGAATGGTTTTATCTTGCCTATTTTAAAGATGGCTGATGTTGTATCACAACCCGTAGCTGCTTGTATGAAAAGAATGTTGCTTTTCATGTTGCCCACCTCCTCCTGGCACTGCGGAAAGTCTTGATATCCTTCCCCCATACCTGGAAATGGATATCCAAATATGCAGGAGTGAGTGCGATGAGTAAAACTGCGAGGTCAGTATCTTGGCCAATCACGCAGGCTTCCTCTCCATCTCTAGCTGCGTCAATAGCAGTTACAACTATTGACCTTTCAGCGTCTGCCGCTGCCTGGACTGTACCAATTCCAGCTTCTTCAAGGTATCTCGAGAGGAGGCGAATGAGACGCATTTTATTTCTTCCGTTTGTGAGGAAGACGTCTTGAGCGGCTACGGCCTGAACATGCTCGTCCACGATGAGACCGACATCTGACCCTAATAACAATAGAAAGTTCCTTTGTTTATTATTTCCTTCATATATTTTCGAGGCAAATTTTTTTAGAGGAATGTGCAGTTACCTACCATTCGTTGCTTGTCTAGCATGAGCTGCGTTCTTTGTTGAAGATGTTTCGTATCCATCAAAGACAATGGTTGTCGGCTCGTTGAAACGTTTCTTCAAATAAGCCACGTACTTGTTGCATATCTGACCGTAGGCTTCGGAGCGAAACCATGGAACTTGGCGCAAGAAGAACCCTCCATCCAAGATGTACTTGGTACGATTATTCTCTGCTCTATTGCCGTCTATAAAGGGTAGCGCTCTCATTAGTGAAGACTTGTTGCCTTGTCTTAAGGAAGAGTCGTCGAATAGGACAGCTGGTGGCTCGCGCAGCTCGTAGGTGTGATAGTCGGCGAGCTCTTCGTCGTTTCGCTTGATCACCAGCATGCGGTGGAATATATAGTTGCTCTGGATTCACATAGACAACTTTGTCCCGTACGACCAATCCACGTGCGCCACCGGCGAGTGGTACGACACAATCTTTTCTCTTTAAGTGAAGATCGCAGAAGGGAACCCCTTCATTGCAGCTGCGCCAACAGCCCGCGCGTCGTCATAGTTGACATTGTTACTGGCGACTCGACCGCTGGACAATGATAATAGGAGTGGTGTGCTCTTGTGAAGCTTCAGCCAATCCAGCATTTTCTGGGCATCTGCCTGATCTCGCTTCTGGTGGGACACGCGCAAATCGTGCTCGTCGGAGGATTGTTTCTAGTGTAGTAGATTATGTTATTGGGGCTGTGTGTGTTTCTGTGTGGGAAGTAAAAAAGAGGGGGGGGGGGGGAAGGGGGGAGGGCAATTGTAAAAGGACGGAAAGAAGATGCAATATACCACAAAAGTAGCGTACGTTTCAGCATATAAGACGACAATTAAAACTAACACCAGAAAGAGCGATAAATTGAGCATTTTTCGGACTTCGATTTACGCCCATTGTAGCCATATTCTAGGCAACGAACACCATGTTTTCGGACTTATTAGGCTTTTATACAGTGAAGAATTAATTTTATCATCGCTGATAATTTTTTGCCTGTATGTGACTGCATTTTATCATGGAAACAGGTCATATTTTTGTCAAAATTCAGATTTTTTACCTAAAAAAATCACCAAAGAAATTCAAAAGTTTAGTTTTTTCTACAGTGTACCAATTTTGTTTTTCCTGGGTACTTAAAATATTATTCATCATACAAATTAATATTAATAAGCAAAAACAACCACATTCTGACCTCTCTTTCGGGATTTATAAGCGTTCCAGGCAAATTCCAGGTTTCTGCAGGTTTTTCCAGGATATTTCAGGTATCCCATCAAGGAAGCCTTGGGACTTTTAGGATGATCTTATTTAAAGGTACTCACAAATAACCTTGATTTTCATTGTGGGAAGTAAATGTAAATTACCCTTTGTTTGTAATTTTTGTTGTTGTATAGCCATGATTTTATATCAGTAAATGTTTTATTTAGGAATATGTTGTTTCTTTCATGTAGAGTAGTTACCTGACAGACTCAAATCCTGAGCATGTGGTCGTATGGTGGGAAGGAACGTCCCATAACTCGAAAGACCGTGAGTTAGCTGGGATACGAACACATGTTCCATATGATGACAATTGGGTACAGTACATACAACTATTTCTTCATATCCGGACTTTTTATTCTAAATTTCCGAGTTTGGCCTTTTTTTCGTCCAATTGCACTGGGCTACTATACTTGTACTCAATTCCAATAGTTTTCAAAATGTCAAACAGACTTACTCCAATCAATGTTACCAAAAGACTTTTCCAATTCTACAAATGCCATGAACATTCTCTTATCTTTCCTTTTTCTACCTTCCAAAATCAGCCTAAGACTTAGTACAGCTTCCCTTGTCCCTACATTTCTCCTGAAACTACACTGGTCTTCATCCAACTCCGTTTCTATCTGTCTTTCAATCCTCTTGTAAATTAATCTAGACAAGATCTTTAAAGCATCTTTCAGCTTACACTTTCTTCGGTATAGGGATTTATTTATTTATCGTATGATGAATGTATGTATAGGGATGATAACATTCTTATTGAAATCAGAGGGTACCTAACCTGTCTCATAAATCCTACACTCCAAGTGAAATAACCTGATCAGACCAACATCACCTATGCAGCGTAGCAACTCAATCGGTATATCATCTATGCCTGGTGCTTTGTTCTTGCTTAAGTCTTCCAATGCTCTGTCAAATTCTGATATCAATATTAAATCTCCTTTCGCATCCTCATCAATTTCCTCCTCCGTTCCCTTTTCCCTAAAAGCCGCCAATAAAAGAATTTCAGCGTTTGAAGAAAAGCTCAAAGTTTTTGAAACTCGCCTAGAGGGAGCCACCACAGCTGGAACGAGCACTTCTACCAACCTCAACTCCGTGAAAGTGGAAACCCTAGCTTCGGAGTTCGAGACTTTTCGCCTCGAAGTCATAACGGAGCTAAGTGACATAAAGAAGGACTTGAATGACCAGATTGTGAAGCAAGAACTTCGAATTGATGAGGCAGAACAGTACAGCTGCCGGAAATGCCTACTGCTACATGGGGTAAGTGAAACTCCTAACGAAGACGTGTACACTAGAGTAACGGAGGTTCTTAAGGACAAGCTTAACATAGAACTGACTATGATGAGCATAGATCGGTGTCATCGATTGGGTAAACCAAAGAGATCTTCTGCGGATGTGGTAGTTACCGGTATAAGACCAATTATTGTGAAGTTCACCCGCTACCACGAGAGGGAACGTGTCTGTCGCACCAAGAGGCTTCTCAAAGGAACACGGATCCTCATAACAGAGTCTCTCACAGCATCACGCAAGGACATGCTCAACAAGGCCAGAGATCACTTTGGAGCAAGGAACACTTTCACTCTGGATGGGCGGATAGTGATCGTGGATTCTGAAGGCAAGAAATATTACGTTAACACTCCAGCAGAACTTGCCTGCTTAATGAAAGGGCAGGTATCGGAAGTTAAGTGAACAGGTTAATGTGTGTAATTGTGAGTGTGTGTTTAATATGTTTTTTAATTTTAGTGTAAGTGATTGCTTAAGTGATAGGTGGTTTAATTTTAAATTCAGTGAGAGTGGTTGTTTAATTGCTTCTAGAGGCTTGCGTATACACGGGGAGACAATGGTAAGTTACATGCTGTAATTGTTGTTTTATGGCCAGTGTAGTTGATAGTGTTACTTGCAGCCCCGGCAGTCCTTGATAATGAGCCTCCCAGCCCTTCCCAACCCGTGTCTTCGTCTCCCCCACCTCCAATCATCTGGAAAGGGAATTTTCGGCCTTTCCCCGCTCACTGCTGTGTGCCTATGTCAATGCTCAGTCTATAATAGCGCATCACGCAGAACTCCAAGCTATTTTTAAGGAAGCATGGTAAAAGTTGTGGCAATTAGTGAGAGCTGGATGAAGGACTCTGTCCCTTTAAACATGATAATTCTAGTAGTGTACCCATGGTACTTGTGCTGACTGGCGTCGAACCTGATGCTCCAGAGAAGAAAACTCACGCATAGGATTTTTTGGGGTATCGAACCAAACGTCTTTTGAGGGGAAAACCTCGTGGTAACCAAGAACCACATGATATAAGATTATTCATGAAATTTCAGCTTAATTCCAGATTGTGTAGAGGAATTAAAAGCAATTTTGTAAAGTAAAAGATCTCCATACCACTGTAAGATACAGTATTGGAACTAGAAAGCACAGTTACGAAGCAAGGTTGACATTTGACAAATTAGTAAAGTCCAAGAAGGCGTGTCAGATGGCGCCTACCGACTACTTATGTCTGCAAGGGGGAGCCAGGACAGAGACTAATTGCTCTGGGATTCACCAAGACATAAGGAAGAAAGAATGGAAGGGGAAAGACGATGTATGAAATTAATTGATTACATCAAAACCAGGCATCCCAGAGAGGTGAGATCAACACCAACATGAATATAATCCGGAGAGAATAATTATAAGCCCAAGAAGTATGCTTATTGGAGCAGATTAAGCATTTCACAGACGGAGAGCCTATGAATGCGGATGCTTGACCATTGGAGTAATACGCCGCAGGGGAATCCCAGGAGCGTGCCCACGCCTTCACCAAGATCAATTAATATTTATTAATTGTACGATCAAATCACAGGCACGAGACTGGAAATGGAACCTACGTGAGAAATTGGACCAGATAGAGGCAGTTATAACTCTCCAAGCTGCAGTTTTAAAGGAAGGGTTGGTCCGTGAAGTTGAGTGAACTATGTTGCGAGAAGAAAGCCTTAAATAGAGCATGAAGCCATGAAGAAGTCAGTTGACTCGGAGCACTCATACGGGGGAGATGCTATCCGTCTGCTCAGAAATATAAACAAAGACCGCGCAACTACTAGTGTAGAATGTTATACAAAGTTAACATGAACGAATTAGACCGCGCAGTTATAAGTAATATACAAGTGCGTACAAAAACATTATATGTGTAAGGTTTATAGAAGTATTTCAGTCAGGAATATGTTCGTCAGTACTGGACTGATTGGACGAGATTACGAGTGCGTAGACGCCGTAACAATAAACGCCAAGTAAAGCTGAGACTTATCAAGCCGCGCAGTATAGAATAAAGTGGTATTGAACGGTAAATTACACCGTCAAGTTGGTAGTATGATAAAACGCGCAAGTCATGATTTAGTAATCAACAATGGTCACACTATACTCATTAACATAGGTTATGGGAATGGAACCAGGTCACAGTTATTGTGATATCATTGCCACTACAGACAAAGACACTGAGTAGAAGGGGGAATGCACACTAGCAGCCTTTGGAACGAGGATTAGCCAGGATCGCGGTTTATAGAGACTTCCATTGGAGTTTGATGTCAGAAATCGCGTCACCTGCAGCTCTCTTATTGCGAAATTGTGAGGTGTATGAAACATATCGTGTGAAAAGTGTTTGCAATATAAATAAGTGTATGTCAGGGTTAAAAATAATGTATTGTGTGATGAAATGTAGCAGGAAAATGTGTAAACACGGTAAATTGAAAATGTATCTTACCGAAGTGAAAAGTGTATTGTGTCAACTAAATACGACATATCCATCATGATGCGTCTGTAAGCAACACGATGGTGGGCATAAGGTGGTATCATAAGAGTCGACCACCAGAGCAATGTTAGTACAAGTTCCCATAATTTCATGTAGAAGCTAGGGATACGATACGTCTAAGCCAAAAGTCAAGTAATAGTATTGTGAAGTAATATTTATACGAGCTAGCATTCCTCGTATTTCATGTAGAAGTATTTGCCATTGTAGAATGAGTTGGCTTACAGCGGTTGCGCGGAAGACCAAAGTAAGTTTAATATTAAAGGTAAACAATAACTTAAGAAGCAAGAGTCGAAAGTAATAAAATATTCAACATGTTTGCATGAAGTGATAAAAGTTGCATCAGATCCCAGGTAATTACAAAGGTAAAGATTATAAGTAAGAATGATATCATAATGTGTCAGCAATTAAAGTTATACATGATAGAGGTAATAAGTGAAACTGTTGTAATGTAAAGCCAGTAGTATGCCAGTAAACCAAATACCAGTAAGGATAAGTAATGAGAGAAAATCAGTAAACATGCCATATAAAAGGGAAACTAAAAATGTCATATGATCTGCGGTATGCCAACAGAGCTAGCATTTGTACTGCGGATATGCGAGCAGTTTAAGAGTAAAATCAAGATGATTAAGTTAATTAATGCAAGGAACGTTCCTAGGACAATTGTCAGGACCATACATGCTATTCTATGAAGGTTTGTATTGTTGTATCGCCATAGGGCATACCATTGTATTACGATAGCGGGTAGAGACAGACAGGTGTCTGGGCTACCATACCAGCTTCATGGGGGCAATTGAGGATTAACGTGTACCAACTCAATTAGCTACTCCATTGAATTGATCCGCACTGTGATGCGAGAATCTATTTGTACGGAAGGGTCGAGGACGCCTTACCGAGACTTCATGTGTGACAGTGGCGAGCAGTAAGTCCACTAAACCGGCCATAAAAAGCCGTATGCAATTCCCCAGGACTTTAGTGCCAAGTATAACCACTCCTTTGCTATACTATGTTATTGAGCTATTGAAGCCAATTAAGGTTACCCTATCGATAGGAAGTAAATATTTGGACATCCTGTTCATATGATGAATAGTTTTGCCTTAATCTAAACAGAATCAGAGTGAGAATTGCGAAGTGTGGTTGGTGTGTGTATGAATAAGTAATGAGACAGCTGGAAAAGGGACTGGGCGGCGAGATCTGTGCCACACCGCAGGGGTCCTTGGCGACCCGAGCTATTGAGCTATTGTATTCACTGAAGGGTGGTAGGTTTATGGCCGACTGTATAATAAAAGTATACTGGAGACTGCGATATCATGGTCTGGCATATTAATTAATAAGAAATTGTTTATTTTGGCTACAGAAATGAATTCGTAGCATTATAAGGATTTCATATCCGTCTTTTAATTGTTGAAATCAAGTGATATTTAGCAAAGTTAGCTGTTCTGGACACTAACTGCGCTAAGAGCGCCTGACACATTATCTGAAGTTAAAACCCAGTTTTGAGATGCATATTTGCACACGGGTACCTTGAGTGTGGATTTGATGCGAACTAACTATAAATCGACTTATATCTTAAACGACTTAGAGACGTATTGTATCGTTACAGCGAACTAGCATTGTTTTGTAGACTTGGAATGTACTGTTGTTAGCGTTAATGGGGAAAGCAGACGAAGGACACAATACACAGAAATGAAAGTACATTGTTTTACAAGTAACCTATCGCAACAATGGCTAACACGTTGTTGACACATGAAATAAGGTAAATATTCCATATGCACTATGGATAGTGAAGCAAATAATTGCTGTAACGTAACTAACTTGGAAGTGCTATTTTTGTAAGATATTGATGTCATGTTTATTGGATTCATTTTGATTATTATTTTGTTGTTTAAGAGTGTACATAAAATATGAACATTTAGTCAGATGACAAGAAAGTGCATTCCCAGAAAGGAATAGATTTAGTGAAGTTCAGAGTAGGGTGTTTTGAGACACCAGTGATAGACTCGTAGACTCACAAGAAGAGATGTGGCAGTATGCCTGGTGAGATCGGTTCATGATCTCAGCTCCGGACCACAGATGATGTAGAATACTTTCATTGTCACGGTGGGTGAGTGGATAGCGTGTCGGTTTACTAACCCCAAGATTGCAGGTTCGCCCCTGACCGTGGTAAGTGATTTTTGAAAGGCGGCAAAAATACGATACGCATGTCATACGATGTTGGCACGTCAAAGAACCCATTTGAATTCAGTAGGCCGAGTTCATAATGGCAAAATTAATCTCGGGAGTTTCCGCCAGCACAAAGTTCCTCATTTCTCTACTAGAAAGCGCTATTGTGTTCAAGGAGATTAGATATCTAACATCTAACCTCCTTGACTTTCATAGTCAAGGAACTACGAAATTCGACATGCAAGCTACCCTCTGGGTGTCAAATAGCAAAGCTTGCACCAGGCACCCGAGGCCATACGATATTATATTGTCCCTTTTGCCATTATTATCTGTGCGATCCAAAGTGTATCTTGTTATTTGTGGGGTAATTTAAATGTAATTGGATGTTGTAATTGTTATATGTTAAGCCATGATTTAAAATTAAATAGTATTTTTAGGAAGTTGTTTACACTTTCTTGTAGAGTAGTATAAGTGCAAGGAAGCGAAAGAAGAATGGTTGAAAGATAAATGTGCAGGTATAGAAAATTGTCTGAAATTAGGAAAAGTAGACACAGCTTATCGAAGGATTAAGAATACTTTTGGGGAAAATAAGACTAAGTGCTGTAATATTAAGGACACAAATGGAAAGCCTCTAACAAATAGGGAAGAAAAGGTTGAGAGATGGAAAGCTTACATAGAGAGTTTGTTTAAGGGAAAGGAGATTGAGAATCATGTAATGGAAAGGGAGGAGGAAATTGACGAGGATGCAAAAGGAGATTTAATATTGAGATCAGAATTTGATAGAGCTTTGGAAGTCTTATGCAGGAACAAAGCACCAGGCATAGATGATATACCGATTGAGTTGCTACGCTGCATAGGAGATGAAGGTCTGATCAGGTTATTTCACTTGGTGTGTAGGATTTATGAGACAGGTGAGGTACCCCCTGATTTCAAGAAGAATGTAATCATCCCTATACCAAAGAAAGTGGGAGCTGACAGATGTGAAGATTACCGTACTATCAGCTTGATTACTCATACTTCAAAGATCCTGTCAAGAATAATTTACAAGAGGATTGAAAGCCAGATAGAAACGGAGTTTGGTGAAGACCAGTTTGGTTTCAGGAGAAATGTAGGAACAAGGGAAGCTGTACTAAGTCTTAGGCTGATTTTGGAAGGTAGAATAAGGAAAGATAAGAGAACGTTCATGGCTTTTGTAGACTTAGAAAAGGCTTTTGATAACGTTGATTGGACTAAATTGTTTGACATTTTGAAATCGATTGGAATAAAGTACAGGGATAGGAGGGTGATATACAATCTATACAGAAACCAGACAGCAGTCATTCGAGTTGAAGGACATGAGAGAGAAGCTGGTATTCAGAAAGGTGTAAGGCAAGGCTGCAACTTATCACCCATACTTTTCAATCTTTACATTGAACAAGCAATGAAGGAAATTAGAGAAAAATGTAAAGTGGGAGTGAAGATTCAAGGAGAAATAATTTCAACTCTGAGATTTGCTGATGACATCGTCATCTTGGCCGACAAGCCTGAGGATTTGAATGAGTTTTTGAATGGTATGGACTCCGTCTTACGGAAAGAATTCATGATGAAAATTAATAAATGTAAAACAAAAATACTGGAATGCAGCCGAAATAAATCAGAAACCTCTATGGAGATCAAATTGGCAGGTGAAAAGCTGAAGGAAGTAGGAGACTTCTGTTACTTAGGAAGCAGAATAACCAGTGATGGACGAAGCAAAGAGGATATAAAAAGTAGGTTGGCTCAGGCAAAGAAAGCATTTCTACAAAAAAGGAATCTGCTGACATCGAATATAGATTTAGGTATTAGGAAGTCATTTTTAACAGCATTTGTCTGGAGCGTGGCGCTCTATGGAAGTGAAACTTGGACTATTGGTGTAGCAGAAAAGAGGAGATTGAAGCATTTGTAATGTGGTGTTACAGGAGAATGATGAAGATCAGATGGGTAGATAGGGTTACAAACAAGGAGGTATTAAGACGAGTGGGAGAGGAGAGATGTTTCTGGCGACTGCTAATGAAGAGAAGAGATAGGTTGGTAGGACACATACTAAGACATCCAGGAATAGCAAGCTTAGTTATGGAAGGAAGGGTCGAGGACAAGAACTGTAGGGGTAGACCAAGGTTAGAATATGTTAAACAGATTGCCTCGGATGTAGGGTGTGGTAGCTATGTAGAGATGAAACGATTAGCTCAGGACAGGGAGGCATGGAGTGCTGCATCAAACCAGTCAAATTACTGAAGACTCAAACAACAGTACCTGGTAGCCTTCGGATCCTGAATATGTGTTTGCACTGTGGGGAGACGCACCACACCCTGAACGGACAGAGCCAGTCGGGATGTGAACACATGTTCTCCACATGACGTCATATGGGTACAATACGCTCTTTCACAATAGACTGAAGCGTCGAGGAGGGGGAGTAGCTTTATTCTATAAAAACAATTTGACGGCAAAGATTATAAAAATTTCGACACTATCTACTGACCCCTTGAGCGAATATATGTTTGTTGAGCTCACTGTTGACGTGACTAATGTGCTTATTGGTGTTGTATATAAACCACCTAAAGAAGGGAACTTCGTGGATTTTGAAGAAACTCTATTAAGACTGTTACCTACCTACGAACACGTACTTATATTTGGTGACTTTAACACAAACATATTAATAGACTACGCAGACGCAAATCGTTTACGGAACATGTTTACCTCTTGTAACATGACAATATTACCACTCGGCCCTACTCACCACGTACACACGCCCCACGCGTCTTCACGCTCTCTAATTGATTTACTTATCACAAATAACCCACAGAAAATACTAAAACACGGACAGATTTCAGTACATGGCGTTTCATTACACGACCTGATTTATTTAGCTTATTCTCTAAAAACTCCAAATACTGCACCTGAATACATAACATAGAGACACGAAAAGATTGAACCTTCAAGAATTAACACAAGACGCAAGTCTCTGTCCATGGATCGATATACTACACTTGACTGACGTTGATGAAAAGGTGAGTAGATTTAACACAATACCGCTGGAACTATATGACAAACATGCACCTAATCGAACAGCCAAGGTCACTCGCAAAGCTGCCCCCTGGCTATCGAGCGACATTAAATCCGCAATGGCCGAACGTGACGCATTGCACAGACGTTATAAGCAGACCTTATCAAGTGACGATTTTGAAAAATATCATGTGCTTAGAAATCGAGTTAAACAAATGATCAGAAATGAAAAGTACGCCTACTTCCAACAGCTAGATGGCAACTTGAATGCTAGGAGCACCTGGCAGCAAATCAGGTCGGTAGGTATTGGGAGGCGCAATAAAAACTCCAATACGCACGATATTAATCCCAATGAATTAAATGCTCACTTTGCTCGAGAAATAATTAGTACTGATTCCCAAATAATACAAACAACAATAAATTCATTGCAATGTGTCCCACTATCTCACCGACTGTTATTCAAGTTTCGTAAAATAAATGAAACTGTCGCATGAAAAAAAAATTCTATCAAATCACAAGCAGTCGCAATAGATGACATCCCAATTTCCCTTATCCTTAACCTGACAGACGTACTACTGCCAATCATTACGCACATTTGTAACACATGTCTTTTAGAAGGTTTCTTCCCAACAATATGGAAAGATGCTTTAGTTATTCCAGTTCCGAAAAATTCACTTGCAAATTCTCCATCCGACTATCGACCTGTAAGCATACTTTCCTCTATTTTCAAAATACTAGAAAAACTTATGCATGAACAACTTCTTCAGTATTTGACGCAATACTCACTACTTGATCCGCTACAATCTGGATTTAAGAAAGGACACAGCACATCTACTGCACTCATTAAGATCACTGATGACGTAAGACAAGCAATGGATGAGGGTAAAGTGACTATACTCATTCTTCTAGACTTCAGCAGTGCATTCGACACCATTAATACAGACATACTGTGCCCGTTTCGACGGAAGTCGGACGAACACATTTGCCAATTCCCAAAATCAGTCTAGCATAAGAACTAAAATCTCAGGGTCCATCCGGGAAAAACTAAATTAATCGCTAGCATGACTGATTATGGCAATTAACAATCAAGGGAGACGAGAAAGGAGAAATGAAATATCACAATTCCTTAAAATTATCTCATTTTATTAACAATTAAAATACTAAGATATTATGCAAAAACACTCAAAAAAACTTCACCAGAAAAATACCAACACATACAAAAACACTCTCTACTCTTAATTGTGGATAACCAGAAATTAATAGTCCATCTGGGTATCGGTCCCTATTCTAAATTGTTGTATTTACACGATAGGCGGCTCATTGTTTATATGCCCTTACCTGTACACTGTTCACTTCCACATTGTGTTTTCACAAAAACAAAATCACTCATGGTTTTGAAAATCAATGTTCATTCATAGCTCAGGTTGAAAACTAATTGTTTATAAACAGGGTAAAAGGTATCACCTCATGTGATATCGAAATGTATTTGTTTTAGAGAAATTAAGATTTCTTCCGTGTAGGAACATTGGGTTGTAAGAAAATATCAATATTCGACAACATGACGTCAGAATATTAACATTCTTTATATGACCTCAATATCCTAATTGATTCTTTTCAAAATATTTGTTTCTATGGACTGCCGTCTAAATCCATGCTCACATATTCATAATTCAATTTAACATTGTAAAACAAATTGAATTTTCATAATTTTTTTGAATAACCATATTGCATGACTCAGTGTGTTAATTGTTGTTGACATCATGTCATTTACTCATTCCTTTAAATTTTTAAATATTATATACCATAAATTCACACAACTATTAGACTTTCAAAATTATCAGTATTATTATTATTATTAATATTCAAAAGAACATCGGCAATTATCTTTCTTTTATAAACAATTTCTAAGATCAGGAATATCAACAGTTATCATTATTTATCACTGCATAAGCATCACTCCTATTCAACTTGTAATTCGAAATTTATTATACACTCACATATCTGTATTTATTTTATTTCATTTGAGGATCCGGCTAGGCTTTAACAAAACTAAATAATCAGTGGGCTCCATGATTGAAAATTAGAATGATTGACCCAGGTATTTAGGTGATAACGTGTCTGACAAAAAAAAATGGAGTTGGACAGAAATATGGGGCGGTTACTCGACTCAACCTTTCTTTTTCACAATTAAGCAGCAAATGCTCTGACATCACTTTAACAACATGGAAATATATATTCCAATGGACGGCTTCTAGCCTCTACATTCTTTCTTTAAAAGCCGACCTTCAAGTCTCATTATTATTATTATTATTATTATTATTTTTTTTTTTTTTTTTTCAATATTTAAATCAACATATGATTTATTCTTTTATTCTGTGCACTATTCCTGCCTTTAAACAACACGCATTTATCTCAACTCTTCCAAGATCTGATTTAAACAAAAATTTTCCATAAGGAAATATAGTTAATATTTTATTTCATTCTGGTCATTTTCTTTTCTACCTTCATTTAACAATTCTATGCCCTATTTTATACATGTTCATCATTAATTCACCTACCGTTCCTCTACTCTTTCTGAATATTGTGGTGCATTTCACAAATATGCCATTAACTTCTCCATTTATTTACTGACTGATATGCTATTTATTCCCTGCAAATTTTTTCAAATAATCACTGTTATTATTATTATTACCGTTAACTATACACTCAACTTCTCAACTTCCCAATGGTTATAATATTTATTCGAATTTATTATTATTATTAAACGATACATTCTGAAATCTTCAACTGTTTATAATGTTAAATAAACTTAATTGTTATTATTATTACTGCATTAAACAAAAATATGTTATCACTTCCCTGAATTTGATTATTTATAATTATTTACAATCATTTTATAATTTGTTTATTATAGAAATATTTCATTATTATTATTATTATTTTCAAATGGATTTACTCATGATCGTGATGAAATTTGTATTTAATACTGTTTAAATCTTTAAGTTGAATAATTTGAAGATCCAAGCTACCTTCTACTACGAAAATATTTAAATCAACGAAAAACCTCTCTATTTATGTTACTTGGACTGAAATAAATTTTCTCATGACTGTACTATCGCTGTCAACTACCACTGGTATCTCTGACTATAGTATCGATAGACTTAGTTGTCAGAACGAAGCAAAAACAATTAAATTAAAGTGTTAGTAATTTCTAAGCGAAATAGAAATTTAACTTCTCATCTACTCTACTCTAGAAAAATTACACAAGAATATAGCTTACATATTCTTGAAGTTCACATCGTTGCAGATCCTTGGTTGATGTCGAAATCTAATGGAACATTCCTCCCTCCACTAGCATGACACCAGTCCTTGGCCATCCGTCTCGCATTCGGCTAACCTTCGGGTCCCTCCATTTGGATCCTATCCACGTGGTATCTAGTGACCCATATTCGCGTTCAAGAATACGCACTTTTCCTCTCCGCGATAATTTACAACTGTTCGACATGACTATTGACGTCATCGTTGACTGTCCTATTATTTTAAACACTTGTTTAAGCAGCTCAATGTTTATAACAACTTGAAAACTATACCGTCTAGTCTGATTCTGATGCCACTCAAGGATGAAAAAGTTACCCTACATCTGCGAACATACTCTTACAGTCAATGGAGTATATGGAAACATAGATGGAATATTTTCCAACACTGTTTGTTTGAAACAAATGACCCCAAAGTCATAGCCTAAACTAAGTTCCATCTCCTGACCGATATGACGCGATAAATCTGAGTACATTCCTTTCCACTCGAGACAACTGGCTCAGCTATAAAGACTAAGTCCGCAAGCTTAGCTCCAGAGACTAAGTCCCACTCGATCGGTGATAATGACGGTCTATAACAGCGTAGCACGTGGTATGGTGACGTTACGACGGTATCTCTTCGAAGACTGAGGTAATAATGACATACTCATGCTTTTTTTTTTTCATGCTTCAGACACACGGTTATATATACAGGTACAGAGCTGAAACGCCGTGCCTTCGCTGTTCCGGGCGGCGGGCACGCCCCACTCTTCAAAACTCCAGCACACTCCCTACTTCCTGTTAAAACATGTGCTTTACAAAAATACCTATAACTTCCAAACGACTGGTCCGATTGTTCTCAAATTTCTTCTGGCATTCCTGAAATTCAATAGCCAATATTATCCACTAGGTTCTAGACCTCAAGTCGTTGATTAATATTTCTCATCAATAAGTTTCGGCAACTCGTCCGCTCGCGCCACCGGTACCTCTCCTAGCGTATCCTCTGAGACGCTCGGCGAACTAGCTGACTTCGCGCTCAGTTCAAAACTTCAAGCTAGCGTTCTGCTCATCCGAAATACAAAATATAATTACGGTGGCTTCCGTAATTAGGCACAATACTTACGGCTAAATTACAATCCTTCCATCTTAGCCCCGTTGCACTCAAATTATTTGCCTCCTATCTTCATAACCGAAGACAACGTGTACCCCTAAATGAAAACAAAACTGAGTGGAAGGTCAAAATAAATGGAGTACCTCAGGGTTCAATTCTCGGCCCCCTTATATTCATTATATATCTGAACGGCATCTCATCGAAACTGGAAAACTGCAACTACCATCTATATGCAGACGACCTTCAGTTATATTGCCACACAAAAATAAATGACATAGATGCGGAAATTGAAAATATGAATCTACATTTAAAGAGGATCAGCCGCATTGCAATTGAAAATTCTCTTGTCATCAACCCAATTAAAACACAAGCTATCGTAATAGGGCAGACTAAATTGCTTTTCCATTTACACAGTAGACTGCTTTCCTTAATTCTACTTAATGGTGTTGCTATCCCGTTCTCTAAATGGGAAAAAGTCTTGGAGTCACACTATAAGAAACTAAGAACTGGGATGGGCACGTTACTAATACATGCAGGAAAATTTACTCGTCACTTCATCCACTTATTCACCAGTCCGTTCTACTGCGTACTTGAAAATAAAACTCGTCCAAACCTTTATACTCCCTATATTTAACTACTGCGTTGCTGTATTAGTAGATGCTACCGGAGAACAAAACAACAAACTTCAGAGAGCTTTAAATTCCTGCATTAGGTTTATTTTCTCCTTGAAATTTTCCTTGCACGTGTCTCCTTTTTATGATCGACTTTCCTGGCTAAAAGTAGAACAACAAAGAAACCTGCACATATGTACCCTCATCTATTGACTTCTCAACGAAAGTACACCTCACTATCTCTCTTGTA
Organism: Meconema thalassinum; assembly: GCA_946902985.2. Taxonomy (NCBI): domain Eukaryota; kingdom Metazoa; phylum Arthropoda; class Insecta; order Orthoptera; family Tettigoniidae; genus Meconema; species Meconema thalassinum. The sequence goes on along the minus strand of OX336391.1, from coordinate 129,528,372 downwards.
ATTTTCGTTTTCTTTCTTCCTTTCATGATCGTCACACGCGATCTGGATCTATAATTGCAATTCCTCTACATCATTCATCTGCCTTCAGTAACTCTTTCCTCGTGTCGGGAACTAGAATTTGGAATAATTAATTGTCCTCGTGACGTTATAAATTGTACATCCCTAACAACTTTCAAACGTACATGTAAAGATTTCCTCTTGAATTCGTAGGCCAACTAGATCAATTTGTGTACTAATGTGTGAGTGAATGACCATAGAATAATTTTGTTAAAAATGTATGTCATTTAAATTGTATAGCTTAGTTAATATTACGCAGTCGCCAATTTGATTTCATTTAATTTAATTCTAGTATTTAAGTTGTCTTAGTATTTAAGTTTGGTAGGTTAAGTATATCATATTTGAGTATTCATGTAAGTTGCACTGTGTGTGGTTAAGTGTAAGAGAAGGCCTAGAGCCCTAACTTCGCTACAATAAAGGCACCAATAAATAAATAAATAAATAAATAAATAAAATAAATACATGATTTTCATTTCCATTACATGACACATGTTAGGAGACAAAAATTCCACACATGCAGCGAAGTTTACGAGGCTAAACGTTTACGATGTACAAACCCCTCGATTGGTGGGGCCCGCCTCCAAATGAGTAATTGCTCTGTGGTGAAATGAAATAACCGTACATTTAAATGAAGTAAATCTTTTTCTCTCTGCCACCACGACAGTGGTGCGTATTTAGGGCTGATTTCTACAATAGGAGAGACACGGCGAAGTGATTTAGAAGTAGAAAAGGGGATGTGTATAGAAAGGATATTCTCCTGTCTTCCTTCATGTGCGAATGATTGCATAATGAAGACGTCTTCCTGAATGCAATGGGAAGATAAATGTCTGAATAAGACGAGTTTCCTCTGTACCTCTATTATTTAACTTCACAAACTCCACCACATCGCCCGCTTCGTTAAAACTCAGCGCACTACCTCATTAGTTGCTACAAACCAGTTTCCAATTACATCAACATAGCAATTTCAGAACTATTCTGGGATGGTCGACGCGTATACTGATAAACTTTTCTACAAATTTCTGCCATTTCAAAGTCAATTAATATGCGTTTGTGGTTCTCTTACTGTGTGTTAGGTAACTCCCTCCAACGCAAGGATGGCCAAGGCAGAGCAGACCAATAGAACCGGAAAGCTTGTGTTTGTTACATTTTACAATCACTCATGCTCCCAGTTCGGGTACACCCACGCAATCTGTGAGGGATCATTCTTCTACCATCGCACGAACGGTGTCTGGGAGATGAACACACTTTGTCAGCAGATACAACTGGGGATGGTGACCGCTAACTTGGGTCCAATTAAGGAAGGGTCTGGGAAGGGATTTTGGAAGAAAGTCGGACGTGAATCTGTTGAAAGGAACCACCTCGGTATTGTGCAGATTCTCGGGATTCATTTCAAGTTAAAGACGAGTGGATATTAAGCGAATAACCTACTACCTTACTCTTAAACACTGGTTAAGGGCAAAAGATACAGGCTCAGATATTCGTATGAATGCTTTTCTGTATTTTCAGCCTATTTTCTTTTATGAAAAAAAAAATAGGCTTAAGAGATCACCATTTGTCCATGTGTGTGTGTATGTGTGTGCGTTCATGTGTGTGTTAACCCCCTTAATAACTTCTAAACGTCTGGAGAGATTTAAATGGAACTCAGTTGGTCATAGAACTAACTTGGCCGATCCCGACTGTGCCCTTAAAATTTTATTAGGTCTCTCCATGGCGGCTGTGCGAAATATTTCACTGGCATTCGAAACTATTACTCATATTACCCTGAACTTTTGTACGGTGATAAAGGGCACTACTAGACGTTCACCTAAGTGACTTTCAAAATCCTGTTAACTACAAAACGAACATGGCGGCCAAGCGACTTTGAAACATTTAAATAGATTTTTCTCTTGATTTTATCCGAGCGCAGTGAAACTTGGTACAGCAGATGACTATACAATCTGTAATGCACTGACATCTAATTTAGTTCAATTGTTTACATAACCTAAAGACGGCGGCTCTGCGAAATGTTAAAGTTAAGCTTTTATTTCTTGTGTTCTAATCAAGCGATTGAAATCTACGTTTGAATAATGAACGCACACAATAATCCTTATCTAATAGTACATAAATCGATGGTCTACATAATATAATAAAATCCAAAATGGCGACCATCTGAAATATTTACACGGTTCTCAATATCTATGTATCTATATCAACAATCAAACTGGAAATTTGTATGTTGATAGAGTCAGCACATGTAAGTAGGATTTATGAAAATAGGCTATTTAGTCCTTCACGGAATTACGTGTTCTCAATAAAGTTAGAAAAGCAATAAACACTTGAACCCCTACATTTGAAATAACACATTTTTGAAACAGGTTTAAGTATCTCATATCGAACGAAATTTGCGCTCTTAGACTCAGGTTTCGAAGTACAAATTGGGGATTAGAAATAACATTGTGGTTCTCAAAACCTACTCAAAATCTACTATTGTAATGCTATTTTTGAAAGTTTCCTTGTGGGGAACCCCGGGCCACCCATTACCCTGGGGAATACTGGACACCTCCACCCCCCACCCCCCAAAAAAAAGAGTTGAATTTACACTTGTGGCCGTCGCGACTAAACACCAGACCAGAACGAAATTACATGTTTGATATAGACGGGATTCGCAACCTGACCGCAGAGGAGACAGCCAATAATACTAGCTTCTGCGAATCGAGGTGGTCATAAAATACTCTCACACCAATTGGCTTTTACAGCCTTAAAGTTTTATTGCAGGCGCTCTGACTTGTGAGCTAAATATAGCTCAGAAACAAAAGGGTAAATTGCACCTTGGCCGAAGTCATTAAATTGTCTCGGTCCAGTAGCCATGCTAATTGAAATTGAGCGAGGACTTAAATAATAACCACACAATGCAACCACGAATATTTATAATTCACTATAAATGAATGAGTCCTACTATATGCAATCACGATCCATCTCTTGCATGTGTGGTTATGCATGCGTAAATGTCTGAGCGTGTGCTTGTCGGTATAATTCCCCGTTATAATAATTGGTGAGCATATTAACAAGACTTGATAATGACAAGACATATACTAGTGTAGTTTAGGAGTAGGTCTCAATTCCCTGGCCTACTGGTTCCAAAATTTAACCATACAAATGAATCTGAAAGTTATTAAGTCAGTTTTCACTACCTTTCAGGAGACAGATAAAACTGACAGAACAGAACTTAACAAACACACTATATTAGTTATCTATGTTGTGAAGCAGCTATTCAGGTTATATTTGTGTTACCGGAATATTAATTTGAATCTAATCGACATATTTTTCTAATAAATTTTGCAAACGTGATTTAATGTCTTTCAACTCCTTGGTCGGATTAGTACGGCATAAAGCCTTCCAAATGAATATTCCACATGATATTTTATTTTAACATGGATTTGTAACATAACAAGTAGTTCCGTGACGATCTAAAGAGCTACGTTTCCTAAAATTTAAAATTGATGCCAATCTACCAATCTAGAATAACGACGAAATCAAGTTGATAATACTAACATTTCTAAGTACTGCAGTTTGAAATACACCTGAAATAGTGTAGCCTAATAGAGTAACATACTACAGTTGGCAGCCCTTGTGACTCTGAATATATTCTGTGATCCATCTCTCAAGGTATAGAATGCATGTATAAAATTTGGTTGAAGTCTAATGGATAGTATGGACGTTACATGATGTTTGGAACAATGTCATGTATGTGATGCTCAGAATTAATTTGAAATATTACGATCTATTAGAGTGCCAATTTTGGATAAACCCATTTGTTAGTATAGAAGTTACATGTAATTAAAAACTGAAACTATCAGAAAGCATAGAACCATGTTGGCAGCTCTGAGGTATATTAGTTACTCCAAATTAATCTGGAAGGCCAGGTTCTATACGTGTGCAAAGCTTAGAGCTGATGGCTTGCATACTTTTTGATATATTGTGCCCTTCAGAGGAGATTGCTGGGGTACCACCAAACGTAAATGGCACTCCAGACAACCCCATCCATCGAACACACAACCTGAGGGGGTAGAATTCACATCTTTTAGGCTAGCGCTGCCATGAGAGCATTCACCCGAGGGATGGGGCTGTTACACGCAGTAATGTCATAGACGCCCAAGGAAGTACACCCTCAACACACAATCTAGCAATCTAGCAATCTAGCTAATAAAATAAATAAATAAATAAATAAATAAATAAATAAATAAAGGAAACAAGTCCTAACTGAAGCTAAGTTGGCCCTCTCGAAAGTCCTTCTTACAGAAATCAAAGCAACGACAACAGAGCTTGGAACTTGGTTCGTAAGGAAACCCTACTTGAAATACAGAAACAATATGATGAATCGAAAACAGAATTGATATTAAACAGCACAGTCAAACAATCTACAAGTCTTAAGTCATGTTGGTACCACTTCCGAATTTACACATTTAATTTACATAATCTAGCTAAATTCTGAAGTTACAACAGATTACGGCGAGAAGCGCCCTTAAGCAAACAATTAACACAAGTCTAGGATAGCAACGAATCCTAACTGATAACAGAAAAAGAATACTCAAAAACAACACAATAATAATCCACATGGAAGAGGACAATTAGGTAAATCTCATAAATGAATAAATAACACACAAATCTTATTATTCACTCAACCTGCGTACGCAATTTAGGAAGCTCTTTGCTCTTAATCGTCATCTCAAGCATGTAATTACCGTAGGTTGGACATAGGGCAGTAATAACTACGAATGAAATCACATAGAATCACAGCGGCCCACCAGTTACGAACGATTGGTGCCAGTAATTCTCGTCGGTCAAATAGTGTCAGCTGTTCTAAAGTTATTTCCGTCAGGAAATGTTCAGCTCAATGCGTCGGTCAGCAAGCAAAAAGTAGTTTCAAATTTAGTTGATAACAAATTTATCATATTAATGACGTAGGTTTAAAGTAATGTCGTTTCATGATTTAATGCATGTTTAATTCATCGGTTTAGCTCCCTAGTTGTTTAATATGTCGATTCGTAAACAACCACCATGACACAGACTGAATAACAAATATAAGTCTCCACCAAAGACATGCTTACAAATCACGTGACTCTAGTAGTCATTATAACACCAAGAGCTGACAATACGCTCCAATATTAATAACTCTCGGTGCCTCTCCAAGCACGCGGAAAATATTCATCGGTTCAGCCTGGCAACAAGGCTCAGTACTGCTGGCAACACAAATAGTTAAGGGTATTAATCCACCCGTCAGCGTGTCTCTACAGACATAACAATAACATGAATAACTAGCCTTATGCAATGGATGACTGGTCAATAAATAAACTGGGATAAACCTCTCATAAAGTTATGTAAACCATGAAATATTTTATACAAAACAGACGCTTGCAAATAGCAGACTTCCAAACGTGACTTTATTGTCACACTATAAAAGATAGCTAATCAACTGTTGACCTATATTCCGTAGCCTTCATTTAACCTTGTTCAAAGCATTCCACAAGGAAATGTGTTCTCTGAAATGGTCAATAGTAGTTAAGTCTCGCATATGAGAACACTAGAATTCTGGGTAACTGTAAATTCGGGTTCGCTTGACCTTGAGTGTGTCTTCATCGTGACTGCGTTCAGCGTGCTCCCCACAGCACGTGAAAACCTCGTGCTCATGGCAAGTTAAAATGCATGTCTTTTATACCACTGGATTCACATGTTAAAATCCTGAATGTGACCCTTTCAATGCATACGATTAAATTACGTGTCCACAACACACAGATCTGTACAATGAAGTGTACAGTATAAATATATAACATGTTCTCAAAATCAATGAATACTACGGGACAGACTATCCTCTCCCGTCCTAACAGCTGTGACTTTTCAATGATATTTTACACCACTTCTCATATGTACAAACTCTTGGGAAAAGATGTGCGTGTCGCCTCCTGACACAACTGAAATATTCATTGACAGCACTTGCAGTACGAAATGATACGCTGGTGTACTTGGGTTCGTGACAGGGCAGAATATCCACTGTTACTACATTCGTTGATTATTCCTCCTCGCAATTCGTGGCATCAGAGTTCCACATAAAGCATGAAATAAATCCTTCCTAAAGGCGGTGGTTGTAATCCACATACCACCAAATGATACGCCCGAAAATGTGGTGTAAGTGAATTAAACTAAACCGGGTGCCAACAAAGTTAACTCTGGGAAGATAATCATCCTTTAAAATTTAGCACATGCTGAATGGAAAACAACTCTCAGAGCTATGACAAGTTAATGGGTTCATTTTCAGTATTGGTATTCAAGTTAGCGTAGATGCACCGGCGTGTTAACCGCCCCAGGGTGTCTCACAAGTAAATTGACCAGTTCTCAAAGCTGAATGGAAGCAAAAATACATGAGAAAAATACAATACTACATAAACCTGCCTGGTGGTTGCTATCAGAGTACGGTTTCTATACTACACTTCCGTGACTCTAACCTTCACAATGAAATAAAGTACAGGACTCACTGTGGATTCGTATTTCACCTCATTTTACCATGGCGATGAGGGGTAAACAATCTCCCGTAGCTTCGGTGGCGTAGTTGGTAGCCTGCTGAATTGCTGTGCCCAAGATAGTGGGTTCAAACCTGGCCGAAGTCGTCGGATATTTTAAGAGCGTTATAAATCCTTCAGTATGCTTTCCTTCGGAGGGGAAGTAAAGCCGGCGGTCCCATGTCATAGATTTATGGCATGTGAAAGATCCTTCCAGAGACTAAACTTGTGTGGAGCTAAATTGTTAGGTTAGATTTCGTCAGAACGCTCTTTACAAAGTTCCAATGTTCACTAATAGGTATAATTGATATCTGATAGCGAAAGTTGGAACTACTTGAAATTGAACGGAGCTTGTAGGTCACCCTACGGGTGTCCGCTGGAAGCAGCTACAGGCTCAGGCAAGCCAATGATCTCCTCGGACACTCCCGGCACTAAAAACACCAGGCGAGAAATAAATAAATAAATAAATAATCTCCCATTGATAGGAGGGTTTCTCGTTAACTATCCTGGGTTTAAATCCTGCCCTTTTTCCTTTTCCTTTTCCTCTTCATAGTGTGGCTATTCTGTGGACATTCCTCTCATGGGATAATTTAAGCCATCATGGACATCTCGTAGACTGGTGGAAACATGTGCTCCACCTGGGTTGGAACAATATCCATGTTGCGTAAAATATATCGATGCTTTCACTGATATTATAAATTTTCTGCTGGTTTAAATTCAACACTGATTTTACATTCAAGTGCAGACAAATGCGAAATATTGCCTTTGGCGTCTGCCACTGATGATAGGGATACTACAAGTGGTATCCTGCACACTGATTCTAATACGTCCAACACTATCACTCGATATCATAGGAACCGTACTTCAGAAGTCACGGCACAAAATTGGCACTGATGAATTATACAGAATTGCGTGTTTCACTCTGATTGCGCTGTACTTACAAATTTCTTTTGCAAAGTTTCCACATCTCGTGGTTCGATAATGTCTGCAACGTGGTGTCGCGATAGCTCACCACGTGCAAGACAGGACAAAATTGATATTTCGTGAATCTCTACAAGGCGTTTAACCTATTTGCATGTAGCTTAGAATGCTTCTCAAGCGTGATGCTAGTGGATTCACTATACTTGAATATAATTTGGGGACTCTCCCCACAGAGTCGACTGGACTCGGTCCTAGAACGTGGTGTGTCTTCCCTCGGAACAGTGTTCCGGCTTCCAGGGAACTTCCGAAGTCGTGTAGCGACTACTTAAATCCGATTCGCATAACTACGAGGAAAATATCTTTACCGATGATTTAAAATCATTTGAAAAGCCACTGTGACGTGGTAAATTGTGCAGAATGACAAAATAATAAATTCCTGTGATGTACAAAATGAGGATAGAAATATATGCATCCTGGAATAAAATGAGAATAACTCTACAGGGTCAAAAGAGTATCTGTAGCTCTAGATGGCTTCCGGAGTTCGTTCTACACATGATCAATGCAATTGACATTCTTCCTAAGAAACCAGCATGAGCGCATATGGGCTCAATATTGATATTAGAATTAAACAAATAGAGAGAGAGCATCTATTAACAGTTGGCAGCCCTGCTGGTTCTTACGAATACGCATAGTTGGAGCTGGCATTGGACACAACGCATATGCGACATTTGGTTGAAATCCATTCCTTAGTATATAAGTTACATGCATTTAAAAATTGGACCTATCAGCAGGCTTAGAATCGTGTTGGCAGCACTGATGTAAATAAGTTACTCCAAACGAAGGTAGAATGTCAGGTGCTATACGTGTGGAAATTCTAGAGCTGTTAACTTGCATACCTTCTGATATATTGAAATTAGTGTTAAAAAATAGAGAGAGCATTTATTAACAGTTGGCAGCCCTTGTGGCTCTTTAGAATATGAACAGTCAAATCTGTTCTAGTACACATAGTACATACGAAATTCGGATGAAATCCAATTGAGAGTATAGAAGTTAAATGCATTTAGAAATTGGATATATCGAAAGGCTAAGAATCAAGTTTGCAACACTGGCATGTATGGACTTCTGAAAACTAATCTGAAATGCAATTATCTATATGTGTGCCCATTTTGGAATACTTCGCATGCGAAACTTCTGAGATATCCAACATAGAGCTCAAATTTCAATTGCGATTTTTCGGCAGTATGCAGCCCTGAAGTCAATTTCAAATATGGCCGTGAGATATTCAGGTTTACTCTTTCCAAATTTGGTTTCGATAGCTGCAGCCATTTGGGAGTTGATAGGGGGGGGGGAACAGACAGACAGACAGACAGACTGACAAACAGACACATATTTTCCCGGATCGACCTCAAAAGTCTACTTTTTCTTCATTTTTGAAAAAAGGGGGAAAATAGGCTAAAATCCACCTAAACCATGGTAAGATGGATATGTTGTGTGTCTAACTTAAACAGGAGGCTGACTTAATTCATTCCTATGCCATTCCAAGGCCCTTGGGTCAATACTTCAGAACACGAATTCTTTAAAAAATTACCATTTTTGACTTAATGCTTTTCAGCTCCAACCGATTCAAATATTTAATGATAAACTAATATATTTCTTTGTTGTTGTAGATTGATTTAAGACCGTAGCGACATCGTTGCTATGTACCCCTATGTACACGATAACTTGATAGCCTGTGTTAATTTGAAGGATGTAAAAGTATTGATTCAGATGGTTATATAATTCTTATTAATAACTATTTTGTAAAAGTGTGTATATTTATATTTCAGAATAGGACTGGGAAAGAGGCGGCCGTGGGCTTAGATTAGGAACCATCACGGCATTTGCTTGGAGTAGAAGTGGGAAACCACGGTAAAGCACTTCCAAGATGGCTGAGATATTCTGACTCAAGAGGCTAAGTGTAATCCGTTCCAGCCCTCAGGGCAGAACTAGAATTTCCTTGCAGAGCCGGGAATTGAACCTCCGAGATGACATACAAGAGTGCTGGCCACTACACCACGAGGTGTAGGTTGGTTGGTTGATTAGTTCCTTAGTTTAGGGGCTGCGACAACGCGGTCATGTAGCCCCGTGTTCTTTGGGGTGTGTAGAATCTGTCTGTTAACCGGTGTTAATTTTGACGATTGTATTAGTGTGTGTTATCATCATCATATATATTATTTCAGTAGTATAGATCCCTCCTGCGGCGCTCACAAGCGACCGATTGTGACAAATGAGCATTCAAATGAAAGAGAATAGACATTAGCAGTGACTTATTGCACTATAATTTCATAAATATCTATAATATCTTTAAAATGACTTTAAAAATGTACGAAGTGTGCGATTTGCAAACACCGTTGCTGTAGGCAAATATGCTCCATAATTGCTGTCCACGGACCGCAATGACGCCTGTTTCAGGTCATATTAACATTCTGAGGTATTTCCTTTATCCTGAAATATAAATAGTGTTCTATAATCATTTGGTTGAAATAAAAACATAACAACCTTTCTCCTTAAGTGTCTCATTATAAACCTATTGGGAAAAGTGTGGTTTATGAACATGCGAGATTTCTCGCACGGGTCCGCTAGTCTGTTTTTAACTCAAGTAAGCACTGCAGTTGGTAATTTCAAGTAGTTCCTACTTTCACCACCAAATGCTACCGTCTACGACACCTAGCTGTGAACTTGGCAACTACTAGATGCCATCGCAACCAGCGCCTGGTGAATAACGTTGGAACTTCAGAGCATTAATCAAACCTGACCTACAAATTTTGCTTCACACAAGATTAGTTACTGGAAAGGGCCTGTCGGCTTTACTTCCCATCCGAAGGAAGGCATAGTGAAGGAATTTTTAATGCTCTTAAAAATCGACGACTTCGTTCGAGTTTGCACTCGCGACCTTTGGCATAATAGCTCAGCATTCTACCAACTAAGCCACCGAAGCCGCTAAATTATTATGTATGATTACATGAATGATTGTAATACATTTAAAGCATTATACTTTATATATCGGCCTACAGACTTTAAGGGGGTTGATTAATAGTCGGTTATGTTATTTGTCACCCGTTTTTATAAGAGGGAATTATATAGACAAAAACACACACTGACATTTAAGCAGTGTAAGATGTACATAAGTAGCAGAATTCGTCATGCTAACTGTTAATAGGGACTCATTATGGTGGCGCTAAATGAATAGTTGAAAATTAACAGTTCAATTTCTTAATATGACCCTACAACACAAACTACTGAATCAATTGTTATGAAAATTTATCAACATTTACCATCTCGACTTAGTATAAAACAAAGTCCCCGATTCTTGGATGTTACGGGTAATCTAGGGAACCACTGCATGGATTTTGATGCAGTTATCACCATTCTGTAAAGGATATCACGAGGATGATTTCTGTAGAAAATAATTTATTTTTGATCAAAGGAAGCCGAGCAGTAACGATTTCAGAGGAAAAGTCGAAAAATAACCGGCGTCCGAGCACTTTGTAAGCTTACGCTGGGCAAACCGTTAAAAATATCTAAATACTAGGAGCGTAAGAATTTTTCAACAAGAAAATTCTACAAAAAAAGTCCGCGAGAGCATATGTCTATCTTTAGTACATCGCCCTCTATAGTGTTTTTAGGTTTTAATTTCTTCCTACCATGTCCATTCAAGTAATGTGGCAACAGTTTACGAGCTTGCTAAGGGCTAGTCTATCATCCCGGTTACAGCCTAGCTAGCGGGTGAACCTGTTGCCCCAGATACAGCCAGCAGCAAACCGTCGAGTCGTGTTGAGTTAAGACTTCTGAGAAGGGTGGTTGAGTTTGGAGGTTCCCTGGAAGTGCAACTCGGTTTTTCTTCATTTCGCCTGTGCAACACAGTCAACTTAAGATTGGATGGAAGGGGGATTTCAGTTTCTTTCACCTCGCCATTACCTGGAAGTGCAACTCTCATTTCGCCTGTGAATTTTTCGTTCCGCAAATTCACAGTAGTAGGTACTATAAGCCGAAGCTGGGCCAGGGGCTAATGTGCAAGATGGCCGCCACGGACAACGAGCTTAGGATTACGGATACCCTGAGCCAATAGGATGATGTTATTAATATCATGTACGAAGGTGGAAAATAAAGGTAAGAGGAAGAAGTTGTTTAACGACTAGTTACCTAGACCATGAGTTCTTTGTATATAGACATTTTTTATTTTCATATTTCTCACATGGTTAATTACAACTTAAAATTTCTTCTTAAAGAAATCATTTTCTAGTTTTGCACATGGCCAATATTCTAAAGTTCATTTTACTTTCACTGTTATCACCTTTTCAGCTCTCTCACACATATGGCGGGATATCCTTTACACCCATACTTTAAGCCAACCAGAACGGTAAAATGGTAGAAACCGCCATTATCAACACCGCAAGGGTTGTAGCCTTGTCTTACAGAGTTGTAGCCAGTACTCTACACCCCCTCTGTGAGAGGCTTAACATCAACCAGTCAAATCTTGAGTATGTCATGAAGCTGAAAATCCAATATGTAAACTATAAATGCTATACGTAAACTCTCATCACAGGTGTATTAACAAGGTTTGCAAGCTTGAATGACAATACACCTCAAAGGTGTATTGTCCCTTCGTAAAGGGCACCGAGCATTACAGTTAAGTTTAAAGAATTAAAAAGTCTTTGTGCCCTTCCTCTTTTCTCTGGGCTTGAGTCCAGCACTAGGGCGTAAGCCTAGAGGCAGAGTTAACACACGCACAGGCTTACGGAGAAATTAATTTCGCCTAAGAGGCCTTTCGTTCACACACAGGCTTACGGAAAACTTAATCTCACAACAGAGGCCTCTCATTCACACACAGGTTTACAGAGATTAATTTTGTGTTATAGGCCTTTTCATTTACTCACAGATTTACGGAGAAATCAATCTCACGCTAGATGCCTTTTCATTCATACACAGACTTACGTAGAAATTAATCTCACGCCCGAGGTCTTTTTAATTATAAGTACAAGGCCTGAGTTTACGTACAGTAAGGTGGCCACCTCCTTTCCCTCATCATTCCACCATAACATCTGGTAGGTCCCATTGAATACAGTGAAGTTGGGAGACACAGTACCAGACCTACCATTATTTTCATAGCTTGACAGATCTAGGTATTGAAGCATGAACCTCAGGTGTGAAAACTAATAACACAACTCACTACACCATGGGTTGGTCTTGATAAGAAGTTTCTATGTTACTTTGTTGACATCATATGTTTAACCTAACTACTTAAGTATGGTCAACGGTTGTGTAATGACCATAGGCATGTGTAGCTACACCATCAAAGGCAATTACTCTTTTGACATCACGAGGACACAAAGCAATTTTGTTTAGTTTTACAGATGATATGTTATGTTGATTAGATGCGATAATGTTCATCGGTATTCTTTTTACCTCCTTCTTCATGAGGCAATCCTTATAATCTTGAAAACTTATACAATTTTTGACAACACCTCTGCTAATACCTTTAATCTTTTTTTATTTCTTGTCCATCAATATTTAAAGCATACATTTTAGCTCTAAGTCCATCAAATGTTTAATAATATGTCCAGAAGCCTCGTCCTTAAATTTTCCCAAAATTTTCTTCTTTGATGAAGAGTAACATATGTGATTAGTAAGATAATCAGATGTGTCCAGGTGTTCTAAAAATGTCAACTTGTCTTGGTTAACATCTTGGGTATTAACCAAATAAATAAACGAGTCTGTGTCCATATACATGAGTTTAAGATTTTCGATCCCATAATGGGGTAGCAGGACATCATAGTGGTGGGAATACATAAGAGTTTTTGAAATATCAAGTATACACATTCCAATAAATATAGGCTTATTGAATACAATGCTAGGTTTAGCCATGCGGAAAACAGCTAGGTTAGGACCATAAATTGTTCAGTCAATAAATGTTGGTTTAGCGATTAACTTTTCATCCTTTTTGCTGTCAGTTACAACACTTATATCTAATCTTTTACGAATCTCTTCCATTGTTCTTCCAAAAATTGCATTGTTAAATAATTTGTAAAGATTTTTCTCAAAATCATTTTTGGCTTGTTTTCGGAGGTTGTTATTAAAATCAACGTATGCCTTTAGCCAAGTTCACTGTTGAAACTTTAACACACGATTAATTTGTATAAATTTTAGTCCAAGATTTAGAGCCTGTTTAAGTGCCATGTAATGGACAACGTATCGCCTTCGATTTCCAAGATGAGGAATTAGCTTTTTGAGAGACGAATCCTTAGGTTGTATACACTATGGTAGGAAAGGTAAATCGTGGTGTAAAACATGAAGGTCAGATGGATAATCAATATCAACGTCTAGAATGTATCCAACAGGGTCACCTTCTTTTAGCGTTTCTAGATCAACCGTATCTGGAGAAACCCACTGAAATCCACCGTAAGGAAGGGGGTCGCACAAGCCCACCCGTATTGGTTGTTGGCATCAAATAGGTAATAAACTGCGATGGTTTCTCGGAATCATATGTTTCCATGTATTATTGTTAGCTTCAGCATATCGATGAGAATCCTGGCATATTCCTCCACGTATTCCAGACTCTATTAAAATAATTTGATCATAATCCTGCAGCAATTCCAGTTCATTTCGAGTGTAAAGGAGCATTGCCTCAAAACATAAACCAGGCGAAGTAAATAAGTGTGCAGCATCCATTCGGTGTGTTTCTAGTGTTTTGTTTCTAAAAGTTTCAAAGCTGTCTGCAAGAAGGAGTACATCTGATGTTAGGTAAAGGTCACTATATTCCCCTAGAATTTGAATTTGGACTGATTCCAGATATTTTCTGCATGTTCATAGTCTTATTTACTTACATCTTCTTGATTTAATTTGTTAAAGAATGCTTCTTTTGGAGGTATAAACTTTTCACTTAACTTTTCCCAAGAATCAATGTAATCATAAGGAAATACACCTTTACGAGTCATGAGCGTTGCATTTTCTTTTCCAAAGTACTTGTCTGTTTCAGGGTATGGTGATAAGTTTGTAACTAAGTTTTCCAAACCACTAGGCATTAACCGAAACGTATCCACAAACTGAAGCTTAACATTTCCTACATATTTGGTGAAGGAGATGTAATTTTCTTCAGAGTTAGGGATAACGTCCATTCTCTCAGTAGTACATCCCAACTGTTTTACAATGAAATATGTATCGTATCCACTCATATTGTGTAGAAATACAGGAACAGGGTTACGTGTATTACACCTCAAATTACAGTTATTATGAGCGCTTCCACGATATTCGCCTGTAATATGGCAATGATCTCTAACTTTTCAGTCCTCTTTGGTAAATATATTATGACACAAATAACAGGTTTCAGAAGATTGGAACTCTTCTTCTTGATCATGAGTTAAAGCCTTTGGAATATATAAGCTGTAAAGGCAATCAATGTCATTCGCTCTTGATATCAAACAGTCCATAAACTTTTCTGCAGCGTCAGGTGCACGATAAATAAAAGGCTGGCTCGGAAGGTTTGTCTTTATATGTTCCACAGCTGACGAGGTTTTAACATATACACGAAAGCTCATAGGAACATGACTTTGGTGTGGTACTATATAACTTGCCTCAGGATTGGGTAAACATGTTTGATATGGTAAGAGTATACTTTCGAAATCTGTATAGATAACGTAAGGTATTGTAAGCATTTTTTCCACATTTATGAACTTGAGAATTGGGTTTTAAATAGGCATTTCAACCCTTGCAATGCCATGCAGGACACACAAAGCTCTATGTTCTTTTAATTTATCAATTCCTTTTTGACCATATCGATTATCAAAGTGAGTAAAATAAACGTTTACACGTATATATCTTATGTCCATGGTGTGTGATCTGATGTCCTACTAGTTTATCAAAATCTTTGATAAAGACGTAGTGGTTCTGGCCAGATGAAGAACTTAGCAGAAGAAGGTCGTGGTGGTCTTGTGGCTCTTGATCTACAACCTTTCGAGGGAAGAGTATGTTGTCTTCTTCCAGTCCAAATACATTGATGGATATATTGTGTGCTTTCTCAAATTTCGTAATGTCAGCTAGCGATGTAAGGAACGAAACGACTGAAAAATCATACTTGTTTTCCAGGTCCTTGTATTTACTGACGCGTTGAGGTTTATTTTTAACCAGTTTTGCTAAAATTGCATACATAAAATACCTCTCATCCTTAAAGGTTTGAGGATTAATGCAGGCTTTTTCTGCATATACTGCTGCTGGTAAAGGAATATATGTGCTGCCACGCAAGGGATTATACTTATTTATTTTCAATCGCACTCCTTCAACTGCTAGCAAAGCCCAATTACTGCCTTTTAGCTCGGATTTCTCCATTTCCATGGTTAACTTTTAAAACTGTGTTTCCAAGAAACTACTTAAATCTGTTTCTAAAAATATGGCCTGATTACGAAATTTAAAAGCACGATCTGTAATTTCATTGGTAAATGTATGAATAAATCTACATTCAGCCACAAGATTAACTTTTAACGACTTGTGGTACGCTTGATCTTTTTGTATAACATGGATTATTTTATGTTGGGACTCGTTGAGGTATGAATTTAAATCCTTACACGTATCACAACGTATAAAATAGGATTTAAGACGACATTCAAAAGACCTTTCATATTCATTTAGTCCGTTTTGATCAGGAACAATTGAGAGTGGGTTTTGTTTTGTAGGCTCTGATTTTTGTCTCTTGGCTGATGACATAACATCAAAACATTCTTCATGACGGCGTCCGTTGTAAGCATTGCTGAATTTGATTCCACAGGTTTTACACTGATGGAATTGTCCACACGATACTTCGTGACGCTTTGTAACATAGTCTCGAACACAAGTTTTTCCGCACACTTTGCATATATAGCTTGGAATAGCTTGCTCCATTATGGATGTCCTTATCTGCTAACAACTGTTTTTCTTCTCAAGAAATAAATCACACCTGTCAAAAAGAGAGACAGAGCGATGTAATTTCCCATCAACCCAGTTGAGAACAGTTGTGTAAACTGTTTATAGGATACAATATGTATAAGAGGTAAGATATTTTTTTATATTGTTGGCAATAATAATAATTATTATACTATAAAATAATAATTTTATAACTAAGCAACTTCAGGATGACTTCAGGAATCACAACAGTCGAGATTTTTATAAAACCTTCGGGAACAGAATTATAGGTTACACCCCGCAAAATTTGACTTTCAAGAAACAAGACGGAAGTCTCACACTCACTAACCAAGAAAACTGTGAAGGACTAGCACGTTATTTTCCTGACCTCCTCAATTGTCCTGAACCACCTGAGAAATGTATACACACAGTCCCAGAACACATACGACCCGAAGCCAAACCACCAACGCAAGAAGAAATCCATCACCACATAAAAAACTCAAGAACGGAAAGACATCAAGAGAAGACGGAATCATCGCAGAACTATTGAAAAGTCTAGGACCACGGTCACTACAGGGAATCACACAGATCATTCAGGACATTTGGCGAAGTGAAAAACTACCGGACGAATGGAAATGCGTACTCATCCATCCACTTCACAAGAAAGGAGATAAATCTGATGTAACTAACTACAGAGGAATTTCCCTCTTACCCATCGCTTATAAAATCCTCTCCACCTGTATTTTATAACGCACGCAAGAACAACTCGAACCACTCCTCGGTGATTATCAGGCTGGCTTCAGACCAAACAGATCAGCCGTCGAACAAATCTTCAATCTGAAATCCACCTTGAAACTTCGAGCCACACGAAATCTCCCAACCATCTGTACATTTGTCGACTTTCAGAAGGCTTATGACTCCATTGATCGAAAATCTCTTTTTAATGTAATTGAAGAAAATCATCTCGATCCGAAGACGAGACCACTCATCCAACAAACCTTAACTGACACAATTTCCAATGTCAAATTCATTGGAGAGATCTCCCAATCTTTTCCCATTAAAACTGGGGTTCGGCAGGGTGATGGACTTTCTCCAATGTTGTTCAACATCATTCTCGATAAGGTCATCAACGAATGGGAAAAAGAATTAAAAAGTCGCAACATATGGAAACCTCTCGTGTTAGGAAGACAGAAGGATAATATCAATGTTACATGCTTAGCTTTTGCTGATGATTTGGCAATCCTCTCCGGAGATGAACGAACGGCAATTCACCAGATTGAAGTCCTCAAAGAATGTGCTGGGAAAGTAGGGTAGCAAATCTCCTTCACAAAAACTGAATTCATGCTTACAAAACACATTGAAACCCAAACTTTGGTAACAAAATACGGTTCAATCAACAAGGTTAATCATTTCTAATACTTAGGTGAAATTATTGAACCTACAGGCACAGAAAGAATAGCACAAAGAACCCGTGAACTCAAAATGCGGAAAGCATATGGGAAAACCGCAAACATCTACAACAAAAAATGCATGAGTATTAACACTAAATTTTTACATTACGCGACGGTCATCAAATCCGAAACACTCTACGCCAGTGAGACCTTAAACCTCAATTATAAAGGAGATTTTGAAAACATCAAGAAAGCTGAAAGGAAAATCATCCGAAAAATTCTTGGTCCAAGACTTACAGATGAAGGAAATCGTTTACAATCGCACAAGATCACAGAAAAATATTCTAATATTGAAACCGATTTCCGTAAACGACGCTTGAAATTTTATGGACACATTATGAGGCTAGATGACAACCGATTAACAAAGAAAATATTGATGTACTCACAAAAATTAAAGACGACAACGATTTGGATTAAACAAGTCCAAACTGATTCAATAACGCCAACATCACACCCACAGATATCGAAGACCGCAAAACTTTCAGACATAAGATCTACACTTGGGAAGCTGCATCAGAAGGTAAGCCCAGCAGACCTAGGGGAAAATTGACTGACGAACGTCGAGCTAAACATAGCGACATGATGAAAGAATTCTGGAAGAACAAGAAAAATATCAGCAACAGATCATAACTTGCTTTATGTGATCCTGTATGGGTCGAAACATACTAAATAAATAAATAAATACATAATAATAACAATGTAATTCTATGACTTACTGCTTACAATCTAACATTTAATTTACCAACATTCTGCATTGATACCTAAAACCACGTTTCAATTCCCTGGTCTTTCCTAAACGAATGCACATGCTTACAGCTTACATGTTTTATGACTGATCAAACGCTATTTATATGTAATAACACAGCCAGGCAGTCAGTGTTATTCTTCCATAAGAATAACATGGGTTACATTTAAGCCCCTGGAGTCTAAACTATTATTGCGATTTTTGTAAATCGTGAAGTTTTGTATCGGAAATATACCATCTAAATACATTGGTCATAATTTTGAACTTCTTAGTGACCTCCAAATGGGAGACAGGGGTGCAGGCCTAGTTGCTATGTTAAAACTTACTGTGTATTAAAAAGCGGTAGAATGTCTAGTTAGCACGATCTGAACACGATGTTGTCTGCATGAGAGCTCACAGTTAATTGAAATTTATTTTTAATGCAGGTTCACTTATATACCCCCGCCTAAAACAACCAGGGCATAACTCCTTATTTTATACAGCGTTCGTGACGAGGTACACAATTCACTCTCATATTATTACTGTACGTAAACTCAGGCCTTGAACTTGTAATTAAAAGGACCTCTGGCGTGAGATTAATTTCTCCGTAAGTCTGTGTGTGAATGAAAAGGCATGTAGCGTGAGATTGATTTCTCCGTAAACCTGTTAGTAAATGAAAAGGCTTATAACACAAGATTAATTTTTCTGTATGCCTGTGTGTGAATGAAAGGCCTCTGTTGTGAGTTTAATTTTTCCGTAAGCCTGTGTGTGTTAACTCTGCCTCTAGCCTTAACCCATAAACGCCTAGCGTTACCATATGGTAACGCAGTACCGATCATTGCATTTATTGCTCTACAGGACCTTTGCCAGTTAAAGATAATCGAACTTTGCGCTTATATGATCATGGAATGTCTATTTATTCATTTCCCGCGCACTAGTCGCTAGGGAATGTCTTGGGTGATGTCGCAACAATCGTGTGCATTTCGAGGTTTGTTTCTCACGTCGTGATGGCATGCCGCAAAAGGTACGGCATGCTAAATTATTGCGTGAAATGGAAATAGTTTACTTTCTCTTCAGGATTATGGTAGTAAACATATCTAATTTATAATTCAGTAACATATCTTACGTGTATCTTTACACCGGCTCATGCCCGGGACTAATTTTCCCAGCGTTACGCTAGGCGGATACAGGGTCAGTGGTAAGGCAAGATATTTTCTGTAGCACATTCATATGAAATGAGTTTGAATACATTTCATGCATTTATACACAAAACGTTTTTCCATATACAGCTTTTTAACAGTGCATGACTTGATATAATATGTTTTATGTCACCGTAGCATATTTTTTATGCCAGTACCGTATTCATACCTTTGCCGAGATATCTGGCTGCAGGCAGTGTTTCAGAAAATACAATGCTTGAATTATTTCAAAATTTCAGAGGTCTAGACTGGCTGCGTGGCTCAGCGGCAACGGTCTCTCTTGCTGTGCCCAAGCTTGCAAGATTGAATCCTGGTGCAGTCAGCTGGCATTTGAGGGTGCGCAAATGCGAGGGAGTCATGTCAGAAGATTTACTGACACGTTAAAGATCACCTTTGGATCAAAATTCCGGCAACCCTGCTGAGCAGTTAAAAGGGACGTAAATCCAATAACATAATTATTATTTAGAAGTCTAAGCTTGGGAGAAATATTGGAGGAAAGGGAAAAGGAGTAATGACGACATGATTATTGCTTGCTGGCATGAAAACAGCACAGTAACTGTTGCCTCCATGACTCTCCCTGTTTTTCCCCCCTCGATCAGGTCGGAAGATTCTCTCGGGGTGAAAAGAAAAATAGTTATAATCCCACGTCCTCTCCTGATCGGCACCTATAACGAATTTATGTGGGGAACGAACCTTATGGATGAAAATGTGAGCTCATATCATCTGTCAATAAAAAAAACAAAAAGGGTTGGCGGGCCATATTTTCTTGGCATCTTGACGAGAGTCTCCAAAACGCAAGGTACCTTATTACTTTGTCACGGTAAAGGACAACTCAACTGGAGTTCAAGTGGGAAGTGGCGCAATTCTACGTGAAACCGTACGGCGTAGAACCACGTAGAGCCAAGTGGCTGTCAACAGCACGTGCAGTACAGGGCCGCGACATTGAAGACTTGTGATATGTTGGACGCAATCTTCTGGTCATCAACGTCCTAGGACATAAGCGGAGGCGGTGTGCCGGTGAATTGTGTGTAAGCAGTGCCCGCACTGCATGTTGTAAATGTGATGTGGGACCGTGCATATCATGCTTCTTGCTGTTCCACACCATGTAACTAGTCACTATACTATATGATCGTAGGTTCAAAGGTGTCAAAATACTTGCTCAGTACGTTTTAAAGTGTAATATTACCAAGATTAGTATTTAGCAACTAATATGAAATTGGTACATTATTGTATTTTAAATCACCATTCAGAATATGTAGTAAGGGTTTTGACATCACAAGCACCTAGCGTTACATATATGTAAGGCCCTGTATTTCCGGAACTTAAGATGCCACGTTCGTAAAGTATGGTTTGAGCAGCTTAATAACTCCCTATGGTATGACTTATTAATAAAAAAGCAAAATTTTCAAAAAGTATTAAATCGGGCGTTCATGGGTTAAGCCCTAGTGCTGATCTCAAGCCCAGAGGAAAGAGGAGAAGCACTAAAGCATTTTACTTCTTTAACTTAACTATAATGCGCGGTGCCCTTTACGAAGGGAGAGTAGACCTTTGACGTGTATTGCCATTCAAGCTTGCAAACCTTGTTGATACATCTGTGATGAGAGTTTACGTATAGCATTTATAGTTAACTTACTGGAGTTTCAGCTTCATGACATACTCAAGCTTTGGCTGGTGGATGTTAAGCCCCTCGCAGAGGGGGTGTAGAGTGCTGGCTACAACTCTGTAAGAAAAGGCTACAACCCTTGCGGTGTTGTTAACGGCGGTTCTGGTTGGCTTAAAGTATGTGCGTTAAGCATATCCCGCCATATGTGTGAGAAGCTGAAAAGGTGATAACAGTGAAATATAAAATCAACTTTTGAATATTGGTCATGTGCAAAACTAGAAAATGAAATTTTTTAAAAGAAGAAATTGTAAATTGTAATTAACCATGTGAGAAATATGAAAATCAAATTATGACGATTAAAAAACTCATGTTCTAGATAACTAGACGTTAAACAACTAATTCCTCTTCCCTATATTTTTCACCCTCGTACATGATATTAATAATATCATCTAATTGGCTCAGGGTATCCGTAATCCTAAGCTCGTTGTCCGTGGCGGCCATCTTGCACATTAGCCCCTGGCCCAGCTTCTGCCTATTGCACCTTCTCACAGTCAATTCCTGATTGGACGGAAGGGGGATTATATTATATTAAATTATACAGATTGGCGTATAATCTCTACTTAGTATAAAACAAAGTCCCCGATTCTTGGATGTCACAGGTAATCTCGAGAACCACTGCATGGATTTTAATGCGGTTTTCACCATTTTCTGAAGGATACCTCGAGGAAGGTTTCTGAAGAAAATAATGTATTTATGGCCAAAGAAAGCCAATCAGTATCGATTTGAGAGAAAAAGTTTAAGAAATAAAAAGATACGAGTCTTACAGTAGTCGCATATGATGTGTAACATCTGACATAGAAGAAACCTCACATGAAATTGTTGATATACCGGTATTGAATGTCTACCCCTTATTATTCCCGTTTTCCTACGGGGTCCGGGATGAGATGCGATGGAAGTATTTGTGGCGGATGGTTTTTACGGCCAGGTGTCCTTCCTGACGTTAACCTCACGAGAGGAGTTAATGAGAAATGAAATGAATGATGGTGAATGAAACTGGGTAAGGATGTGGAAGGAAGCGGCCGTGGCCTGTCAGAAGGTACCGTCCCAGCATTTTCCTGGATTTGAAAATGGGAAACCACGGAAAACCATTTCAAGGACGGCAAATTGTTGATACACCAGTATTTTATAATATTTTGGCACAAATATTAATTAATTGTAAAGGGGAGTGTTTTACAGATATTGTAGTTTATAATACGGAACTCACTTTATTAGAGGTTTCGTACCTTCCACCAGTACTAGCCTAAATAAAGAATACGATATGGATCAACTATATAAATAGACGCGACACCGCTCATAACTTTAAATTGCCTATAAATAGGCCAACTTTCGAGTAAATGTAATGTGCACAGCAGTAGATCATGAAAGGCTTGCCAGTTCCCGGACCTCTCTCATTTTATTAGAGGTTTCGTACCTTCCACCAGTACTAGCCCAAATAATGAATACTATATGGATCAACTATATTGATAGACACGACACCGCTCATAACCTTAAATTCTCTATAAATAGGCCAACTTGCGAGTAAATGCAATGTGCACAGCTGTAGATCATGAAAGGCTTGCCCAGTTCCCGAACCCCTTGATTCACAGACCAACACGTAATTTCATACGGATTCTGTTAAAATGAGTCATATTAATAATTATGATAAATATCGTTTAAAACGATAATCTGGTAGCAAAAATATCTAACCTTGTCATTTAGACTTTCACGGCCCGTGTTATTATTCATAATGTTGAATTTTGGGCTTATGCCGTGTTTTATTACATTTCAATTCGACGCGTTTCGAAAGAAACCATGTCTTTCATCGTCAGGAATAATCTGGAATACGACAATGTTGCTAAGAGAAAGCAACGAAGAACATATAGAAGGTGCCCAAAGATGGACGCCATTATAGCCCCATGTTAGAGACAACGGAAAGCAGCAGTGAATTACTTTCTCAGGGTTCTGATAATAGGTGGCCAGGATTCACTGAGATTGTAGCCGGTGTCGCGGTTGAAATTATCTGGGTGTTTACGTATTTCAACCGCCTCCCTGATGATTCTGGGACGATATTGCTTTATACGGGCAAGAACATCCACCCCTTGGAACATGACATCATGGCCAGGTGTTAAAGCATGATCGGCAACAGCTGATTTATCAGGTTGAATGAGCCTGATACATCTATTATGTTCCTTAATGCGAGTGCATATTGTTCTCGAAGTCTGCCCGATGTAAACCTTGCCACAAGTACAGGAAACTCTGTAGATACCCGGTTGTTGCAATTTAGGCAAACTGTCCTTAGTTGGTCGCAGGAGTTGCCTAATCTTAACAGAAGTTCCAAATACAGTCCGTATGTTGTATCGACGTAGGATTTTAGCAATACGATCCGTTGTGTTATGTATGTACGGAAGGTAAGCAGTTCCTCTTACATCTCTTTTCTCAACTGACGTCCTATTATTATTTGTTGGTTTCAGAACCGTAGAAATCAAAGCCTTGCTATAACCGTTGCTCTCAAAGGTGGTTCGCAGGGTGTTAATTTCTTCTTGTAAAGAAGACACTTCACAAATCCTCCTAGCCCTGGTAGTTAGAGTTCTAAGGATACCATGTTTCTGGGCAGGGTGATGGTGAGAACTTGCGTGGAGATATCTATTGGTGTGTGTTGGCTTACGAAAAACGCTGTGTCCTAAAGATCCATCCTCTTTCTTGGTGACGAGAACATCTAAAAAAGGTATTTTGCCGTCAGATTCCTTTTCCATGGTGAAACAAATAGAAGGGTGCTGGAGATTAAGGTGATCCAGGAAATGGCTAAGATTTTCCTCACCTTCCGTCCAAACAACGAACGTGTCATCCACATAACGCCACCAGATCTTCGGTTTGAAAGGAGCCGACGACAAAGCTTTCTCTTCAAAGTTCTCCATGAAGAAATTAGCCACAACAGGAGAGAGAGGACTACCCATGGCCACACCATCAGTCTGCTCATAAAAATTCCCATTCCATAGAAAGTAGGAGGAGGTCATGCAGTGATAAAAAAGTCTTGTGATGTCTTCAGGAAAAAAGCCATTAATGAGAGACATAACACCATCAATAGGTACTCTCGTAAACAGAGACACCACGTCGAGACTCACTAGAATATCACCCGGCTGAAGTGTTATAGCTTTTAACTTTTCCACGAAGTGTGTGGAATCCTTAATGTACCAAGGCGTGTTACCCAGAAGCGGCTGAAATAGTCTTCCTAAGTATTTGGAAAGGGCATATGTATCTCGTCTTTGTTATCAGATCCTGTATATAGGATTAATAGTCGTGATCCTACTACTCGCTACTCAAATGTGACCGTCAAATTGATCAAGCAATCATCTATTCCAGCGGATGCAGCGAAGACTCTCCTTCCAGGGGATGCTATTCCTCCGAGACTCTATGGTCTTCCTAAAATACATAAGGAAGATGTTCCTCTTAGACCTATTGTTAGTACGATTGGTTCTCCTACATATGCCCTTTCCAAATACTTAGGAAGACTACTTCAGCCGCTTCTGGGTAACACGCCTTCGTACATTAAGGATTCCACACACTTCGTGGAAAAGTTAAAAGCTATAACACTTCAGCCGGGTGATATTCTAGTGAGTCTCGACGTGGTGTCTCTGTTTACGAGAGTACCTATTGATGGTGTTATGTCTCTCATTAATGGCTTTTTTCCTGAAGACATCACAAGACTTTTTTATCACTGCATGACCTCCTCCTACTTTCTATGGAATGGGAATTTTTATGAGCAGACTGATGGTGTGGCCACGGGTAGTCCTCTCTCTCCTGTTGTGGCTAATTTCTTCATGGAGAACTTTGAAGAGAAAGCTTTGTCGTCGGCTCCTTTCAAACCGAAGATCTGGTGGCGTTATGTGGATGACACGTTCGTTGTTTGGACGGAAGGTGAGGAAAATCTTAGCCATTTCCTGGATCACCTTAATCTCCAGCACCCTTCTATTTGTTTCACCATGGAAAAGGAATCTGACGGCAAAATACCTTTTTTAGATGTTCTCGTCACCAAGAAAGAGGATGGATCTTTAGGACACAGCGTTTTTCGTAAGCCAACACACACCAATAGATATCTCCACGCAAGTTCTCACCATCACCCTGCCCAGAAACATGGTATCCTTAGAACTCTAACTACCAGGGCTAGGAGGATTTGTGAAGTGTCTTCTTTACAAGAAGAAATTAACACCCTGCGAACCACCTTTGAGAGCAACGGTTATAGCAAGGCTTTGATTTCTACGGTTCTGAAACCAACAAATAATAATAGGACGTCAGTTGAGAAAAGAGATGTAAGAGGAACTGCTTACCTTCCGTACATACATAACACAACGGGTCGTATTGCTAAAATCCTACGTCGATACAACATACGGACTGTATTTGGAACTTCTGTTAAGATTAGGCAACTCCTGCGACCAACTAAGGACAGTTTGCCTAAATTGCAACAACCGGGTATCTACAGAGTTCCCTGTACTTGTGGCAAGGTTTACATCGGGCAGACTTCGAGAACAATATGCACTCGCATTAAGGAACATAATAGATGTATCAGGCTCATTCAACCTGATAAATCAGCTGTTGCCGATCATGCTTTAACACCTGGCCATGATGTCATGTTCCAAGGGGTGGATGTTCTTGCCCGTATAAAGCAATATCGTCCCAGAATCATCAGGGAGGCGGTTGAAATACGTAAACACCCAGATAATTTCAACCGCGACACCGGCTACAATCTCAGTGAATCCTGGCCACCTATTATCAGAACCCTGAGAAAGTAATTCACTGCTGCTTTCCGTTGTCCCTAACATGGGGCTATAATGGCGTCCATCTTTGGGCACCTTCTATATGTTCTTCGTTGCTTTCTCTTAGCAACATTGTCGTATTCCAGATTATTCCTGACGATGAAAGACATGGTTTCTTTCGAAACGCGTCGAATTGCAATATAATAAAACACGGCATAAGCCCAAATTTCAACATTATGAATAATATCTAACCTGTTTTGGATTCAAACCAGAGATCTCTAGATTCACAGTCAATGACGTTGACCCCACGGCTATTTCGACCACACGAATACTAGGTACAAGATGGTGACTAATATTCACGTACCAATAATACTGCATCACGGAATTAAGTTTCATTTATATTTCGCTTGTTTAGATAATGTTCCTGCCTAAAATTGAGTTTAAACTGCCTTATGAATAGGCCCTCTTGTGAGTAAAGAGACTGTGTTTAGCATTAGTTCATGAAGGCTTGCCCAGGTCCCGTATAAACACGATGATATATATTATATACTAGCTATTATTCCCGGCGTTGCCCGGGAGGTGTATTTACATGTTATAGAAAGATACATGCCAATATATTACGAAAGGTATATTCACTTTGCCCCTAAGTGAGTTTAAAACATAATTCTCCTGGGCTCTGAAGTTAAGCAAGTGCAATATTAACTCACTGTAAATCTAGGCGACAGGTACTGTGGAGTACAATAACGTAGTAGAGAATGCTTCAATAACAAAAAGGGTTGTATATGCACATTTCTCAAGGACCTAGTCTCACAATTACAGTACTTTCCTGATAGTCTTTACTTTTGTTGTAATGGGTGTAATTTAGAAGCCTTGTTCACATAGTTCTCTTTCAATTTTAAATTGTTGCGTCTACCTTTTTGAAAGGAATCAATATTTAAATTATTCATTGTTTGGAATATAGTCATCATCATTCCGGAGTCAAATATAGTTACCATTTTTAACCCCGCACAAATGGTGTGATTAATGAGAAATGGCTTATTCATGTAACTAAGTCAGTGTGTAGGCTACTATAGCTGCATAATAGGGAATAGTATATTGCTGTATTTACATGCATATTATCTCTTATTGGGCGGCTTTGGTGGCGTATTTGGTAGCATGATGAGCTTCTAAGCCCAAGGTTGTGGGTTCAAACCCGGCCGAAGTTATCGGATTTTTGAAGGGCGTTAAAAATCCCTCAGTATGCCTTCCTTTGAAGGGGAAGTAAAGCCTGTGGGCCCATGTCATAGATTTATGTGATGTAAAAGAACCTTCCACTAACTACACTCGTGTGAAGGTAAAATTTGTAGGTTAAGTTTGATTAACGCTATTAAGTTCCCGTGTCACCGTCAGGTTCTGGTTTCGGAGATATATATTAGCCAAGTTTGATGCTAGGTGTCGTTGACGGTAGCATTCGATAGCAAAAGTAGGATCTACTTAAAACTGACTGTCTGCAGTCCTTATCTGAATTACATATAACACACAATAATACAGCCATCACAAATAACACCGGTTATCAGGCAGATTCTACACACATCCAAAGTACACGGGGCTGCATGGCCGCGTTGTCGCAGCCCCTAAACAGAGGAACCAACCAACCTATCTCACCTAGTTAAAGTAAATGCAGCAACGTATAATCCCAGTATAATGTCAAATACGGTGCATTGATTGAGAACAGATTGGGCTTCTTTAGCCCCTAAAGTATTTCGTAAGATAAGAAATACATTATCTAAACCCATACCGTAATGATCTCTAAAATGCTATTGCGGAGTTCAAGGTGTTTAGAATCCATGATAACTACACCATTATACAATATCATTCGTCAGTAAGCACTAAAATGGCTAATAGATTGGAAAAATACGTGTGAAGGAACAGAAACGAACTATATAATGTATCGTATTCTTATGCAAACGTATTGTGAGATGAACACAATTTTTTTTGAGAGCCAAGATCAGATACATGTACAAAGATCAGAACTCGTTTGTCAACCAACAAACTGTACTCATGGCTAACGCTGGCCTTAGTCAACACAAATGTCTTCGGATGGTCTCTGCCCATTGGCGGTTCCTGGTGTCAAATTGTGTTACTACTGCCACACCTGGCCTGGTGGCAAACTGTGTTACTACCGCCACACCAAATCCCTTTGGAATAGAGGTGGCTACTGTTAAAAGCAGTTCGGAAAACTCATACGTCGGTTTTAATTCGTAGGTGCTCGCCTGATTGAGTCCATTAGCGTAAGTGGAGCGTTTTTTTTGTGTTTGGTTGATAAGCTGGTTGGTTTCTTGGTTTGTGGGTTGGTTTATTGGTATGCAGTGTTCGCTTTGCGAATGTTTTTTGTTGGCTATGTTTTCCTTACGGTGTGAAACACACGTTCAATTTTTCTGCCCCAATATTTTTTATTTCGTGAATTGCAGTCTGAACGCGGTGTTCTGATTTGTTTAATATTGGTGTTTCAATTTAATTGCTTTTCTGTAATATTCATGTCAACTCACCTTTTTTCTGTAGTGTCTTTCTAGACGTACCATACCGTCACATTTTCTCACGAGCACTGAGCTCTCTCCAGCGGTAACGCTCGCAATGTGCATGGGGCTGTGCTGTGATTGGCTGCTCTCTCGCCACACCTTCATGCTAGAAGGTTCGGCGCGCTGACGTCACTACCGCTATATAGCCTGAGGTCTCCCGGCCTACAGTGCTTACTCTCGTCCACTCTTCTCAACTGATCACATCTGCTCACGTCATCCCTGCTGGGGTTACTGCCCTCTCGGGGTACCTCTGGCTTCCGGAGTCTCTTCTCCGCCGGCATAATCTCTCTGCTGGACCTGGCGGCCTGGCCGGGCAGTCTAAATTCATCAGCCTGCACTTCAACCAAAATCTTCAACACGGATCTACTCTGCAAATCGTAATTCTGAGAACATCATTTCACCAGCCGCAGGAGGTATTACCAAGAGCCTCTCTATGCTGGTCGCTATTTTAAGGAGAACCTATCATCATCTACTCTAGTTCCGAACCCGGAACCCTGGAACATGCCAGACTGACCTCGCACCGCCCGAGCGGGCGCACTAAATTACCGCCAGCTACTGAGGACCTCCGACTGCCGGCCTACCTTCGGAAGATGGTTAAGGAGTTCTGATACTTCTTGTATCGTACCTTTGAAGAGGTGGTACCCTTTCACTTCTTTAATTCTGCCCGGATTCTTTCCGTCAGAAGAGTATTTTATTTTAATCCACTCTGGGATGAATTTAAATTATTATGCTTCTATTTTAGTAATTTTATATTTAATCCTTTAAAGTTAGTCACTGCTCTATTTACGTTTCCTGGAGAAACAAGTACTTTTTAATTGTTACTATTTTTTATTGTCAATTTTTAAAGTAATTTCTTTGAAGCTATCATTCCTGGCGACATATTCGCTTTATATTAAATAAATATCATTTAAATCTAAATCTTAACTTTTTGGTCTTTTCCCGCACTGTCCTTCATTATCACCTCTTGTGCCCGAAACTTCATTCTGTCTAAATCCCTTAGGATGTACCACATCCATTTGGTACACCCCTTTCCATGCAGCATTGCAGCGCTCGTGGCGTCATTGATCCACATGGGAATAATATATGCACAACACTATTTACACTTCACTGGTATATTAGGGAGTCTTTGGGGTCACCACGATGGCAATTTCACTGCAACTATCCTTACATGGGTACTGACCAGTGAGAATGAAGGCCGTTGAGGTGGTTATGTTTATGCTATGTGCTGCTGCAGTAGTAACTTCTGTGTCTAAAGCTGACGCAGTTGTTCTTCCAGATCCTCCATCGTGTTTTATGACACAATCGATAATGTGCAGGTCAGCAAAATGTAGGATGAACACACTTTTTATTTGAAGAAATAGGATATCATATACATGTACAAAGAACAGGACACAATCGATAATGTGCACGTCAGCAAAATGTAGAATGAACACACTTTTTATTTGAAGAAATAGGATATCATATACATGTACAAAGAACAGGACACGTTTGTCAGTAACCAAACTGTAGTCTTGTGTACCGCTAGCCTTAGTCAACACTTTATTTATATCCACTTTGGTGAACACTAATATCTTTGGATTGTCTGTCCTTTGCGGTACCTGGTGTCAATCTGTGTTACTAACGCCATATAGGTCCTGGTGGCAAACTGTGTTCCTACCGCCGCATTTACTGTTTGGTCCTTATCATCCGAAATCTAATCAAAAAAGAAAATAATGCTACTTTAAGAACAATCTGCAATATTATGTCGAATGCATGGTTTGTTATTGTATTTCTTTTTAATTTCATTTCCCTATTACGTCCCCTGTAAATAAAAGAGATACTGTTTCAGATGTTTATTGCGTTCAGATTTCTAATATTTTTATCGTGCTTTAGATAATAAATGGTGGGGCCACTGCCTGCTGGATCGCATCCCTCCTGGCTGCTTTAAACTGCCTGCCCATTAAACGATTACAGTATTGGTTTATGCGTACAACCTCGTTTACAAATATAGACGCTAAGAGCAGCACCAACTCACTGTGATAGCCTCTTTTTGAAGTCACTGTTACAGACATTTGTTTTGTATTGATGTTAATGGTGAAGTTGCGTTTTGTATTTTATGATGGCGTACTGTTGTGTGCGCATTTGAAAATCAGAACAGGGCAAGTTGGAAGGCCGTGGAATCTTATTTCATGAGTTACCATCGGACAATTCACTTGACTTATAAATACACACACTAATACAGCCATCACAATAAGACGGGTTATCAGACATATTCAACACATAGTCAAGTACACGGCGCTACATGAGCACGATGTTGCAAAGCCCCTAAATTAATCAACATCCCATTCTTCGGCGTCCGGTGGCATTTCTTTCCCTGTCTTTTATTGCCCTTATTCTTTTCTTTTAATTTCGTCTAGTATGTAAGTTAGTAATAGTTGTGGCAAAGGTTCCGCCTAATCAATACCTTTATTTTGATAAATGATCACTTGGTGGTCATTGGGTACATGTTTCAAGGCCTAATTGTTTTGGCCCCTTCATCAGCCGATATAGATTTAAATATCAAGGAAATCAGGTGGTTGGAAAGCTTCACACAAAAAAACATTCCCATCAATAACCCTATTATGGTGCATCATAATGGAAAGATGGAAGATGCTTACCCCAAAGATACATTAACAAGATGTTCGGGAAAGAACATATAGCCTACTTTCTCCGAAATGTATGGGTATAGTTATAACTCTCTGTCCTTATCATCTCCTAATTTCTTCCTATTTGAAGTGCAAATTGGCACACAGGATTTGAACAGTGGCGTTCAAACCATAGTTTATAATTTACCCCAGCATTTTGCAATTTCATCAGCAAACACTCCAAACACCGACTACTTACAATAATTGAAACTTCGTTGCTCTAATAAGGCCCATCTACAATGCGCAGTCGGCAGTCCGTAGTTGGTAGTCCTCGGTCGGCAGTCGCGATCGACTCCGTGTATACTATAGGCACCATACACAACATGAAGTTGCAGTTGGTAGCTGGCAGTTGGCAGTCGAGAATTTTATCCTTGACTGCCAACTACCCGACTGCAGCAATGTAATAGCCAATCAGAGCAGATCAGAAACTGACGTCACGTTGTTGTTCTGTGTCGTGTACGAATGATATAGAACTAAGTGAAGTAACTTCGCAACCCGTTAATTTATAGGCTAATCTTAAATACACGGTATAACAAAATAATCCATCTCCAAATCATCCATATTGCAAGTTTTGAGATTATCAACAACGCCTCTGTGCACAAGGAATAAACGAATGTTACTGTCTTATTACTCCTAGCAGTCGTTAAGACTGGGTTCACTAACTGGCCGGTATAGAGCGCTGCTCGAATCTATAGTTTCTGCATAGTACAACTGAAGGCTGGAAGATGTCACTCCAGTGGAGAATGTCGTTTTTTTTAATATATAATTTCCATTGCAAAAAGCACCATATAAAGCTTTATTTTATAACGTCTCAGTACTCAAGAAACAATAAATATAAAAACTAGTCGTGATATCTAGTTGTGAAATATCGAACAATATAATCCTAACAGAGCGAGTGCATTCTAGCGGCCAGATGAAGAAACTTTTCAATAAAATCTGTTACCTTTTTGTCAGCTCGATGTCTCGATTAAATCTGCTGGCGAATTATGTTTTAATTAAGTATATGTTTTGCACCGTAATATGCACAATATAACGCTTAATTTTAAAACGTCTGAGTCATTACAAAGCAACAAATATGTAAAATGTCAAGCAAAAAACATATCTCTGATGGGGTTTGAACCATAGGCATATGAATGACAGACTAACGCTTTACCACGGAGCCATTTGTGCCAACGAACATTGTTCCATATAAAATGACTTACATAGAACTTGTTAGCAAATAATGATTTATACTAAACGATTTCATCACTGAAGTATATTATTTATATATAAAGCATTTCATACAAAGTTTATTTATTTTGTTTCAGTACGCTATATTGCATTCAATACTCAAATTAGTGAAATATAAGTCAGGCACAAGATATCCGCTGCCATCTTGTCTTATTAATGAATCAGCTGAGCTTTTTAAAATCACGTCTGCACTATAGTATTACAAAATAAACTTTTAATTTCGTACGTGCCTCTTCCTTTAGAACAGTTAAAACGATTCTCGGCTCGATAATCGGAACTGGTGGGTCCCATGATATGGATTATAAAGTTTGCATAATTCGCACGGCCGCCATCCTGAAATGGTATGGCGGACGACCTTGTAGTTTGGTCACAAGACGCATCCTATACGAAGGTATGTTGTTACCAAATTTGGTAGAGATTGGATGATTTGGTTAGTCGTTATTTGATTTTACGTTTTGAACGTTTGAGTGGCCGCCATTCAGTTTTAGTAAAGATGGCGGCGATATAAAACATGACACTGAGGTGTCCTTTGCTAGTGCTACCTTTGTACCAAATTTCGTTCAATTCGCATTCACCGTGTTCGAATTGATAGGGGGGGACAGACATTCAGAGTACATACACTCACACACACACACACAGACTCACACACACACATACACACACACAGACTCACACACACACACATACACACACACAGACAGACACACTTTTTTCGCCCTGTGTTGATCTCATAAGTCTACTTTCATTTTTTGCAAAAATGGAAAGTAGGCTAAAAATAAGTGACTGAATATAAAAAAGAAAGACAGAAAGAAAGAAAGAGTTGAAATTTGAAAACCAAAACTCAATATGAACAAACTCTAAAATTTCACCCTTTCCGGCGGATCACTGTATTGTGCACTCATCATTTGGGAAACAGTTATGTGGTCTAATTCTTACGAAAAACATGCGGCAAAACAATTACAAATTTGAAAAAAAAACACACGCTGTATTGTGGTTTGCAGACGTCAACGAAACGGTAATGGTTCAGCTCTGTATCAGTTCTGCCTCACTGTGGTCTGCAGACGATAACCGAGATATAATTTGCTCCGTGGCAGCCCTCGAGAAGATGTCAACATGTCAAATAGAATCACCAGTGACAATGGAAATGTATTATAAAGATTATAATACTTCACCAGATATAGAACTCTAAAAGAGATGAAGCCGCAGTGACGAAATAATATCTTACAAAGAATGCTCTGGAATTATCTGTGATTAGATATTATATTCGGCCTGTTTGCCATCTCTTGATGAATACAGTACATTTGCATTTGTCAGTTGGCACAGGCTAGAGTAAAAGGTGGCTTTTCACCGATGTCTCAGTCTCACTCCTGACTGTGATTATATGGAAGCTACTGAGGTATGGGTGGTGCTTAGCAATGGCATTCGGGGCACAGTCAGTGCCTGTGAATGCTGTGAAAGGTTCTACTCATAGGGTTAGGACTACTGTTCTGGCTCAGTGAGGA
The DNA here is from genome assembly GCA_946902985.2 of Meconema thalassinum. Classification (NCBI taxonomy): domain Eukaryota; kingdom Metazoa; phylum Arthropoda; class Insecta; order Orthoptera; family Tettigoniidae; genus Meconema; species Meconema thalassinum. The sequence continues at coordinate 129,494,231 of OX336391.1, read as the reverse complement.
AAGCAATGGCAAACTACCTCACTCCTCAAACTCTAAAAACGATGAAGCCGCAGTGCCGAAATAATATCTTACAAAGAATGCTCTGGAATTATCTGTGATTAGATATTACAGTATATGGTTTTGCAATATTTGAAATAAAGTAAATTACATCTTCAACTTACTTACTTGAGGTTTGGTTCAGCTCTGTATCAGTTCTGCCTCACTGTGGTCTGCAGACGATAACCAAGATATAATTTGCTCCGTGGCAGCCCTCGAGATGATGTCAACATGTCAAATAGTGACAATGGAAATGTATTATAAAGATTATAATACTTCACCCGATGTAGAACTCTAAAAACGATGAAGCCGCAGTGCCGAAATAATATCTTACAAAGAATGCTCTGGAATTATCTGTGATGAGATATTATCTGGTTTAGCAATATTTGAAATGTAGTAAATTACACCTTCAACTTGAGGTTAAACCATCAGTTTGTGTCGGCTCAGGTTTGTGTTTCGTTACACGTTATTGTCATATTTTATGGGTACAGCAGAAACACATTACTTAGATACCGGTATATAGTTTATTAAATCATTGAACTGCCAATTATAGTATTGAACTGAGTGATGTGGATGCGATCTAGCTGCCAGTGGGTGTAGCATTGCCTCCTACCGAGATAGATGGAATCTTGGTGGTCCCGTCTTGAGCTATTGTTGCCATGGAGATGGCCGGCCTTGCTATTACTTCATCAGTTTATATTCTGACTTAATTAGCCTTTGCTTGAGTTCAAAAAGGCCGAAATGAGAATAATGAGAAAGACTATCGAAAATTCATGTAGCCAGCCGTTCCTTCAAGGTTCTAAACTATGGGTAAGGAAATTTTGGTTGAGATTGGTGGAATGGTGTAGATTTGTTTACGGAACAAATCCACCCACATACATACATACATAAATACAGACTTTCACTTTTATATATAAGATATGACTGCATTACCGTTATGTGGGTTAATATTTGAATAGTCATTGTGCAGACACATAATACCGGAATTGCCGACTACTTACAATGTGTCATATAAAAGCATATAATAATTTAAATACTGATACAAAGACATCGACTATGTTCCATGTGCTTTGTGTTCAATCAGTTGACACCAGAGTTTGCTTGAGCGTTTACCGTCAACATGAAAGTGTTGAGCAATGCGATCCACTTCCGTCCCATTTTTCAAAACCACTTCCACAAATATCCAGCAATCGAGTGGAAAGATGTTACACATCAAAAATCTGAGGTCCGTGCGCTTTTTAAGCTTACGCTGGGCAAACCGTTAAAAATAGCTGTATACAATGACTGTAAGAATTGTTCAGCATGAAAAGTTCTACTAAAACGTACGCGAGAGTACATCTCTATATTTGATATATCGTCCTCTATAAGTGTTTTAGATTGGACGGAAGGGGGATTTGTGTTTCATGCACCTCGCCATTCTTAAATTACGTCTGACAAGAATTTGTTGCACATGCATCTCCATGATAGTATTGTTAATAGTCCAGTCAGTGACATTACCCCATCATGCCAAGACGTAAAACGTATATAGATCGGAGTTCATTAACATCGTAAAGAAGACCTTATCACGTAATGCATTCACAACTGTTCCCGGGCGAAGCCGGGCCGGGTTGCTAGTTATAAGATAAAACTAGCGGACCGGTGCGAGAACTCTCGCAAAATGGGTTGTGCGCGCCCCATTTGTACAGACTACCCGCCTGGCCCTAGTGCTGTGCGGGCTTTATGCGACAGAGTTCCGCCAGGGGCTATCGTCTTGTTTATTTGTATAAAAGCATTTTATAAACAAACAATTATGTTTCCGTTGACATTTTAAGAAATGCAAGATTTTTCCTGTACTATTGAGACGATTTGGAGGATTTTGGTACAAACCACACCTTCTAACTCCCTCTGGTTTAGGAGCTTGAGTTTTGTGAAACATATACCTTAGCGTATTATATAATAAGAACGGCTTTCAAATTTGACCATAATGAGTGCAGAGTTCTCTGTTTGCAAGAATCCAATATCAGAAATAATAGTTATTTGCTTCGGACTAGACTTTCATATTTATACTTCAAGCAATATTACGCCTGAAGAGCGAATTCGTGCGGCTATAGTTACAAAATCTACAACCGTCATCCGTTTAGGGCAATACTGTTCTGCTGACAGAGTTGTTGTTTGCACAACTTTTAACTGCACGAAACTGTATGTATGTAATGTGTACTCCGACTCTAAACAGGACATTAACGTAGATTTAAGTTCTTTGGAGCATGTGTGAGATGATCTAAGAGGGAAATCTCTGCTCATAACAAGTGATATTAATTCGAAACATAGTTCCTGGGGTAGTCCCGTTGAAGATGCTCGTGGAAGATTTTACTATGATTTTTGCAGTGCACATAATTTAACTATCTTAACAAAGGTGGTAAACCAACATATATACGCTCTAACTCTCGGAGTTATTTAGACGTTAGTGTCAGTAGTCTTGCACTTCTTCCATTTATTTACGACTGGAAAGTAAGCGATACACCAATGCTGTCTGATCATGCCTTACTAATGATATATTTACTACCTACAGCAGAAATACCTACTGTACAAACTTCCAATTACATAACTCGCATCTATAAGACAAAGAATGTAAAGTGGGATCATTTCCATTTATCTGCCAAAATAAATTTGCAGAAAGTAATGAGAGTCATAGAATCCTGTAGTTCGGTGGACGAGCTTGATCAAGCTGTAAACCAACTAAACAACGATATAATTAATTTAGCTGAACTTAATTTACCTAACCTTTCTCAGGCATTTAGTAAAATCTTCTGGTTGAATAATGATTTTTCTGTAATTCGGAAACGTGTTCTAGCCTGTCATAGACGATATAAACTAAACCGTTGTCCACAGTTAAGTCACAGGTATGAAGAAATATATTTAACGGTTAAAAATTAATACAAAACAATGATCTTAAAAGGAAAATTAGAGAGCTGGAAAGAATTTTGTTCAATTTCTACAAAAAATAACCCATTGGGACTCGTTTACAAATCATCAAGGAGGCCAGATAACCTGAATAATAATCTTACTACTATAGAGACTGAACTTGATATTTTGGACAACTCTCTCCATTCCTACATTGAGAACAACAGACGAAATGAACTTGAAAACCACTTTCAAGGCCCTAGAACCATTCATGTCCGTAGTAGTGTAGCTGTAAGAGTATTTTAAACGGTCTATTGTTGGCTGGCAATGCGAGCTGCATTACTTCGCCCCTACCAGTGTTCTACCTGTTTTCTGCGTAAATAGTTACATCTTACGCTGCGTATAAATTGGAGTTACGGGGGGGGGGGGTAATTAGAGCAAAAAGATTTCTTAGTCCCCTTAAACAGTTATCATCATGAAAATATTATGCCTCTGTATAAGTGCGAAGCAGTTGGTGCAGTACACAGAGGTTATCAGCTGCAATAAGCGTAGGTTCTTTCAAATTTACTTTCATTTATCCCGATCCATATCCTTGAGCGGTATGTGAATATAAATGACACTATTGATACCTCAGGAGCTCGGGAAAACCGAATTTACCAAAGTGCTCTAATTATTTTTCTACGGCGCTATGCGTCAAAGAAGACACTATTAATCTCTACTTTTCTCACAGCCAATGAGATATAGGCCCTAGGCAGTGTCTTTTATTTCACATACTCCTCTTTCTAATCATATTTTTCAATTCATTCGTAAATGACATGTGTCAGTTGGTAAATAGCCGTCTCCCTAATCATTATTATCGTTATCATTACGGGAAAAAGACGTGAATGTTACGTCCATTATACTCTACTACTTATCGCCCCACTACCACCACCACAAAAAGTAATATATTTTTTCTGTTAGTTTAAGTATCATGTGGCAGTTCTGCCAAGGCATGGGTACGCAGCACTTCGAAATTATGGTTTCAGGAATGTCTGGAGAGACTGACACATTCACAGCAAACGAGCATAACGTTACAAGGAGATTATGTTGAGTAGGTGGGCGTAACAACTGATGTGTAATGCACTTCATTTGGGTAGAAAGAAATAAAGTGTAAAACAATATACTACGCCCCTTACATATATATATTTGTGCGTAAGTGTAATTCATAAACAACCAACATTAACTAAGCCTAAGTGTTCGTTCTTTGTTTACTCCCATGGAGATTGTATAATGTTATTTTACCACAGTTGGTACAAGAACATGTACATTTATTTATGTGTGGTTTGGCAGCAGCAACCTTTATTATTGTAAGTTAGCTATCCAACATAACTGAACGTTGTTCTATTATTCGGAGCATTAGCTCATTTGCATTCAAGAAGGAGAATTATTTCTCACATTGTACATATGGAATTACAGCCCACTACTATCATCCCTCGTTTAATTTTCTCCCCGATGTTTCATCTGGGGCACAATGGTCCTACACGCGCCGGATTCCTGCTTCATCAAGTGACGTTATGTGGTCAAGGTAGTAAGATTACAAAGGTATTCATTGCTATTCTTTCCCTTACCCAAGATTCCTTTCAGTGTATGATCCATTTTGAGTATGTCTATTGAATGTGAGAGTAAGTTATTAACCAAACGCAGAGGTGTTCTTTGAGCATCTCTTACGAGACTTCATAACCAAATTAATGGGTTTGATAATGAGACACCATTGAATTATTAAATGTGAAGAATGAACGTTTGTTAGCTTCATTGCCGGAATTTACTGAAATTCACTCCAAGTTGGAGGGATCTGATGAATCAAATTCTCATGACCAGGTCCGTTCCGAATTCGAAGATGAATATGATGATCATAGGGTTAAGCTACAATAGCTATCAAATATGCATTACACACATGCCTCGTCCGTATGTAGCAACGGTATAGATTCCACAAGTGCTAATACAGGTTCGTGTAGTTTGCCAAAGATACGGTTACCAGAATTTTCAGGTGACGTTACACAATTCATGCGTATCCATGACCTCTTTGATTCATTAATACTGACGAATCAGTCTTTGAATGTTCAAAGATTCCACTACCTGATGTCAGCACTGCGCGGCAATGCTAACCATCAAAACATTCCTCTTACTACAGATAACTTTGATATTGCCTGGGAAACGGTTTGCAAGCGATACTGTAATTCGAAGTTAATTGTAAATAAACATATCCAATTATTGTTATCTCTAGATATTGTCCAAAATGGGCCGTCTTCAAGTTTACGCACACTTATAAGTCAAATACCGTCTAATTCGAAGGCTGTTGAGTTTATGAAACTGGATACACCTTTACATGACATCATAATTAGTCAAATTACAAGTTACCTGAGGCTAAACGTAAACAATGGAAAATGAGTAACAAATTCAAGGAATTGTCTTACAGAGTTGTTAGATTACCTTGAAAAGCGAGCTCAAACCCTTGAATTAATATATATTTCACCTTCTAAGTGTCACAGTGACAAGAGTAGCAAATTGTCTCAAGATAGAACTTCTAAGCATAGTGTCAAACATGAGAAACAACCATATACAAGTAGTTCATACATTGTAATTAACAATAATTGTGAAGCCTGCAAGGGGCAACATCCCATCTACTGATGTCATAAATTTTTAGGTTATGATGTTCATCGTAGATACAATCTAGGCAAGCAGCATAAACTTTGCTACAATTGTTTGCATAAACCACACGTTATAAGTTCTCGTCCTTCGAAGTCAACATGCAAAACTTGCAACGGTCGTCACAACTCACTGTTGCATTCTGATTCTGGGAATCATCAAGTCAATGGCAACTTGTCTAAACAGTCTCAGCGGGGAGTTATCAGCAGATGGTCAATTCAGAGTCTAACCAGGCTCACAATGCTCAAGCTCGTGGTAACTCTTAAAGTTATTGCACTATGAAACTCTAACCATAAACTCAAGTTCTACTTTCTACAGCATTAGTCAAGGTGAAGGATAATACTGGTAGGCTACACTTATCTCGTTGCTTATTGGACAGTGGCAGTCAATGCAATTTTTAACAGAAAATTTAGTTCAAATTTTGGGCTTAAGGAAGACCAAGAATCTCACACCCATCGAAGGTATTTCTCAGTTCATATTTGAAGCCAAGTATAGTGTGAGCATTGAAGTTCAATTTTCCATAAGCGACATAAATCACAATGGTGAAAGTCTGGTCCTATCCAAGATTACAAGGGATGTGCATAGTCAACAGGTACCTTATGAAGAGTGGGAGCTCCCTAGTGACATTCAATTAGCAGATCCGAAGTTTTATGCTTCAGCCAAGATAGACATGCTTCTTGGTGCTGACGTATTCTTCAGAATTCTTCAGAAGGGACACAGGACGAGACCAGGGAAGTTTCCAGTCCTACTCAACACAGATTTTGGTTGGATTGTTTCAGGTTCATATGAATCTATATCAAGAAATAGAAACAATACTGCAGGAACGTTTTTCCTTCGTAGTGATGTTCACCTTCATAACCAAGTACAACGTTTTTGGGAGATCAAAGAACTTGACGAGCCAGTCGAGCCACAAGAAGAGATTGAATGTGAACAACATTTTTCCGATCATGTTTCAAGACATGAATCTGGAAAATACATAGTCAGCTACCATTTAAGCTGGATCCAAGCATATTAGGCAATTCTTTACAAACAGGAATAAGCAGATTTAAATACCTTGAGCGTAGACTTAACAATGATGCGCAATTGAAGGTAGACTATAACCGGTTTCTCACTGAATACCAGAAACTAGGTCACATGGAAATTGTTAACCCTAGTATGGTGACATCGGTTGCATACTGCATGCCGCACCATCCGGTATTATTTAAGAAATCCAGCACTAACTCGGCTTTGCAGCTGATATCGAGAAGATGTACAGATAAGTTAAGGTTGATTCCAGAGACAGCAGCCTTCAACGCATTGTTTGGAGAGCGTCTCCTAATGAGCCTATCAACTTCAGACGGTCACATATGGCACATCATCAGCTCCGTTTTTAGCAATAAGGCAATTAGCATATGATGCGTGGCAACAGTATCCGCAAGCAGCATCTCTCCTTCTTCGTTATTTTTATGTAGATGACTGCATTTCAGGAGCAAGTAAAGTCAATAATGCATTAATCCTACAACGAGAACTAATCCAATTGTTATCCAAGGGAGGCTTCAACCTCCGTAACTGGTGTTCTAACCACCCAGCATTGTTAGAGGCGATTCCGAAGGACTGCAGAGAGACGCAGCTTCCTTTTCAGATTGGTTCGGGTGAAAATATTAAGACTTTGGCATCCAACGACAGACAGATTGCAGGTCTCCTGTGGTGTTCAGAAAGAACAAGGAATTGGATAACGCAGGGTGTTATCGATTGTATCGTCAATTTATGACCCTATTGGATTAATCATTCCTATTGCTATCGCATTCACGATGCTTTTGCAGCAATTATGGCAAGAGAATATAGGATGGGATGATGAACTTCCAACAGAATTTCTTACAAGATAGCATACTCTGCACTCTCAAATACCCTTGATTGACAATATCTATATTAACAAATTTGTGCTTGAAGAAGATTGTACTCAGGTGCAGCTGCATGGCTTTGCTGATGTATCCTTGAAGGGCTACGGTACATGTTTTATCCTACGCTCATCAACAGATCAAGGTCACGTAACCACGCATTTCCTGTGCTCCAAGTCCAGAGTAGCTCCAATCAAACAAATTACGCTACCCAAACTAGAGTTATGTGCTGAAGTATTATTATCACACGTGGTTAGAAAGATTTGTCAGGTTCTCAATACCGAAATCCACAGTATTCATCTGTGGACAGATTCAAAGATCGTTCTTGCATGGTTAGCAGGATCGCCATCGAAGTGGAAAACTTTTGTTGCGTAACGTGTGGCTGAAGTGCAAGCCAATACTTCAGTCAATGATTGGAAGCACATAGCATCTGCAGATAATCCTGCTGATCTAATTTCTCGTGGAACTAATCCTACAAACCTTGTAAATAATCAACTTTTGTGGCATTGTCCTGGATGGCTACAGTGTTCAGAACAGAACTGGCCCACTTCCAGTGAACAATATGTATCGGAGATTCCTGAGCAACGCAAGATAGTGCTTGGTTGTTCAATTCACTCTAATCCTTCAGAATTATTAACCAGATTCTCGTCACACCTCAAGCTACAAAGGGTGTTGGCATACTGTTTAATATTTATGCACAACATTAAATGCAAACATTCAGAACAAAAAATGGTCCATTGGCATTAGAAGATTGCAGCAAACCAACAAGGCATTTATTAGGCTTGCTCACAGTAGCATTCCACGAGGAAATAGCAGATCTGTTGAAACAAAATTCAGTTTCAAGACATAGCAAACTTCAAAGTTTAGTTCCATTTTTAGATAAGGAACAAATCCTGAGAGTTGGATGAAGATTAGAGAACTCCAATCAAGACTATGATTTCAAACATCAGATGATTTTGCCCGCTAAACACCAGTTTACTGATCTAATAGTCAAGAGAGGACACGAGAGACTCTTACATTCAGGAAACTAGTTGACTTTAGCATCCATCAGACAATGTTACTGGATCATCAATGGAAAGTCAGTGTTTCGAAGAGTTATAAACACTTGTACAACATGCTTCAGGTTCAAGCCAGTTCGTGTGTCTCAAGCAAGACCATTCCGCAACACTGGTACAGATTTTACGGGGCCTTTTTACTTGAAGATTGGTAAACCACGTAGTAAGACCGTCGTCAAGGGCTACATATGCATTTTCATATTTATGTTCACCAAAGCCATTCTGAGCCGTTGTAATCATTTCTTGCATATCCATATTTCCCATTAGTGTCTTATAACCTGAAGTTATAAATAGGAATGCTCTCTCACAAGGATCAGGCCCTTCGTTGCTCTTTTTAGCCATACCATTGAGCTCATTTATGAAGCCAGCCCTGAAGACGTCACTGTAGATCGAAACAAGCTTCCTTCTTCAGCTGTTCTATGCTCACATTTCCGTCGTCGTCCATCACGTTAAAAGCTTGCATCATGCACGAAATAAAGCATTTGGTGTTGTTTTGTATATCTTTGCATCTAACATCTTTATAGAAATGGATCAAATCTTTCCGAGTTGTGTTGGTTTTTGAGGGGCAGTTTTCAGTGTTTGTAACGAAACATCCCATCAGTACTGTTTCAAAATTTGGCCGACACATCCGACAATCAAAACTGAAACAGATGCGTTGAAAACTTCTGTAAAATTTTGCTTTGCACCATTGTCCAGCGTATTTTTCTGATGGAACTTACAAAATCCCTTAAGGTGCCCCCACCTGTTTCGTGCACTGTTATGTTCCAATCCACTGCTGCCGCTATAAACCAGGTTACAGCGTTTTGTTTTGGTTTCCCAGTAAGTTCAAATCGCAAATCATTATGTGCTCCGCTGGTAAGTGATCTATCCCCGGACGTATTCTCCGCAGTATAGCAGTCATCCAGGTCGAAATTGTTCGAGCCTCTTGGCAGGATTTTACTCGATGCACTAATGTGTCGACATCTCCACATCGTCTACATTGAGCATCCTCCGCCATATTGTGACGTATGCGTTAAGTCGCTGTAGGCACAATGTCGTTGATCACAGAGTAGAGTGTGGATCAGCAGTGTTGGGATGTATTTATTTGAGGCGTTCAACCAAATCGTTCTCCAATGTCTTTGGGTGAATTTATATTCTATTGGTAGCGGCTTCTGTTGCCCCTTCAGCAAATATGTGTATTGATTCTTCGTCGAATTAAATTCCCCCTGAGTTTCCCTCTCCTGAGGTAAACTGTCTATTACATTGATAACGGCACGAAAAGCCGGGTGTATGGGGCTATGTCGCCCATTTATCTTGATCAGTGCTGGTGGGTGAAGAAAAGTCAGTTATGTTTGACTCCGCGTTCCTGACATTGATCGGAGAATGGTGCGTCCCAAGGGGGCTTTACATTTCATACTGACACAGGTTAGATTGAGGCCTCCTTGGAGATTTGGTAAGTACAATTGATCACGGGCGACTCTGTACAGCGATCCTCTCCAGAGGTAGTGACCGATACACAATTCTAAACGTTGGCTAATTTGTTTCGTTGCAGGTGAGAATTGTGTCGAGATACCATATTTTGGATAAAGCAAACACATTAATGTGCCATAATTTCTGTATGAGATTGAGGGACCTGGTATGTTGCTGGAATAAGGTATGCCTCACTTTATTGATTACCATCGCCCAGTTTTCACTAATCATATCTTGAAATTTGTTCTGGAAAATAATTCCCAATATCATCAACTTTTGCACAATAGGGGATTATCGAGTAGGTGTGGGTAACGGTTGTTGCCCAAGCAACATCATTCCAGTCTTTGATGGATAGACTTGGGATCCAGATGTTTGCTGAAACTCGTTTATGATAGTCAGCATACAGTCTTCATCGTTTTCCTCTGTGAGAACAATACATAAATCATCGGCATATGCTCTTACTGCCACTTTCTTCTCATTGATTGTCAGACCTGTTACATTCTGGTTTATCCTCCCGAGGAAGGGTTCCAGTGCTATGATGAACAGGATCATAGAAAGTGGGCATCCTTGCCGAACAGATTTACGGATGGGTATTTTCGATATGAGATGTCCATTAATGATTACTCTAGATTGTGTTGTTCTGAATGTTTTATTCTATCAAAGGCCTTTCGAAAATCGAGACTGACTAGTGTCGTAGGGGGAAGATTAGAAGAAGTTTCCTCATGTAGAATAATAATATAGCTTAACACCAACAAGTTAGAGATGATATTGTTTCTTGGAGTAGCACAGGATTGCCACTGCCCTATAATTTGTAGCAGTTGCGGTTTGATTCAGAATGCTATGATTTTTGTAAAGATTTTGTAATCTGTATTGAGAAGTGTGATAGGTCTGAAATCCTCCATTCCAAGTGGTCTTCTGATCTTCGGAAGTAATATAATAATTCCAGCAGAAAATTCTTCATTTATGATATGTGGGTTTCCCATAATTTCCTGGTAAATTTGAAGGAGATCTTCTCCTAGTATATTCCTCATTAATTGATAAAATTCACATGGTATTCCATCAGGACCAGGGGAGCGGTGACGTTGAGTTTGGCTTAGTGCTGTAAAAATCTCCTCCGTGGTAATATCACTTACCAGCATCGATCCATCCTCTGCGGTCAGTCTGGGTAGGTTTTGATGTAAGCTCCCATCAGTTTGCTCAGTATTTTGTTGAACGTCGGCGAAGAATATTGTGAAATACTTTGCACCAATTTGAAGGATATTACCCATGTTCGACTGAGTGCAGCCTTGCTCGTCCCGAAGTTTAGCAATGGTCTTTCGCTGCCCTTAACGCCTTTCTGTTAAGATAAGGAACAGTGATGGACGTTCTTCTTCTATAACTCAGGGAATCTTTGCTCGAATGCATGCACTCTTTAAATAATTTTCCTGAATATTTAAAATTGAATGCTTAACATCTTTCATTTTGCTGAAGTTCATATAATACATCATAATAAAATTTTAAAGTACTTCTCCTCTCCCAGGCACGCTGTTTGGAAATTTGCTGGAAAAATATTTTTATAGCAGGTTTTACCACCTCGATCCACCAAGTGATATGATATGGATATTGCGACCTTTTACTGTGCAGCTTCATCCAAAGGGTTTCAAATTTGTTTCGCACATCTTGGTGGTGAAGGAAGGATGCATTTAGTTTCCAATAGCCGTGTCTATATATAGATGGTCGTGACGAGGTTAAATACTTAAAGTACAGTGCGTGATGGTCATTGAAAGATACTGGCACTACTGTGGAACTAAGCAGGCCATCTCGCATTCCTCGTGCTATATATGCCCTGTCTATTCTAGATGCTGATCCGGCACGATAGAATTTAAATTGGACGTCGGTTCCACGTTTAAGTTCCCACACATCATGGAGGTTAAATCCGTCTACGAGACTTAAGAGGCTGCGGCATTTGTTGAAAGCGCCGGTTTTTTTCTCGAGGGTTTAAAACACAGTTAAAATCGCCTGCTAATATGATGGTATTGATAGGGCCCCGGTGAAAATATCTGATGTAATCTTTAAATAATTGTTCTCTTTCCAGACGACTTTGTGATCCAGAAGGGGCATAGACATTAACAATAAATGTTTCTTCACATTGCAGTGCAATTATTCTGCCACTCGGATGTAACTCCACTTCCGAAACAATTAACCTTGCTCTGTAAACGACAGATGTGCCTCGGAGAGATGGGCCAACATTTGCTATGTATTCGTACCCACTCAACCAGTCCATGTTTGGATCATTTACTTCCTGAAGCAATAAAATATCAATACCATAATTCCTGAGAAAATCCTCAAGTACAATACGTGTCGTCAAACTTATGATGCCATTGATATCTTAAGTGGCAAAACAACGCAAGACACTCATATGAAGAATAAAAGGATGAAGATGACATGCATCAGTATGTTTGAGTGCATTTAACTGACTATGAGCAATTATTTGAGGGGATACTTGGAGTGAAGTTTTACTGGTATGCAATTCCGGTGATTTACGGCGACTACGTGATGTGCTTCGTGTTTTTGTGTTATATGATTTATCTTCTTCCCTCGACGTCAACCTAGCAATAACTTTCGTATTTAAGTCAAATAGGAATTAACTAACTAATCGATAGTAAAGAATTTGTGAAAACGGCTCTTATGGCAATTTTCATAAATAAACACTTCCCGGCGTACTTAATGTTTAAATTAAAAGGTTTATAAAATATATTTTTCCAAAAACTAAAATAAATGTTTACATATAATAACAATTACGTAGAACCAAGGAGGGAGGGGCTCAGAGGCCCACAGTCAGAATAAATTGCTTTTTGTAATGGGATATATCGTTTTAAAATGTTGAGAATAAATGATATTGTTATTTGGGTCATAAGTTGACTATCATAATATACTAAATTATTTTAAAGTTTTTTTAACCTTAGGAATATAATCAAAACCGCTAAGGGCCTGTGAGGTCCTCCCTTGATCCAAGTGAGGACCAATTTGTCTAGTTATAAATACTACGGGTGTTCACGTCACGTGATAAATTAGGGAAGTCCAAGGTTGTGAACCCTTATTGATCTTCGATAAATAAGTATTCGTATTTATTATTATTATTACTACGGCCCAGGCAGCACATAAGGAAGTCGACTTGGATATTAGGGAGGCCAGCATTTCGTAATGATTGCAACAGAAGCTGAGCTGGTAGCTATTCCTGGGGGACGGCCAGAATTAGTCGAGTTCAAGGCCAAATTGTGCAACTACAGTACCAAAATTGGAGACATAAAGGAAGAATCACGAGGTCCTCTCAACGAACATACGATTGAATCAGCCAATCGCAAGAGACCAAGCCGTGACCACGAGGTGGACGGCGTCAGTAGTAAAAAGCCCGCGGAAGTGTGTATCTAAGGAACCGCCGAACGGATTAATCTCCGCTCGAGTAATTTGAGACGTTGGATTTATTTGGAGAAGAATGACACTAGCCCCATCTTTGTGAGACAAAAACTCTGGAAGTTTTTATCCGACTCCGCCCCACTCCACCGCCCTTGTCAGTTTCTCATAAATAGTTTGGCCTGACGCCACTCTAAGCCTTATTGTGTGGAGCCTTCAGAGGCATACTCCACGCCAGTTTGAATTGTGATTTTTTTACGCTCGAATTTATCTAAGTCTTTATTTTGTGGAGCCTTCAGAGGCATACTCCAGGCCAGTTTGAATTGTGATTTTTACGCTCTAAAATCAGTGAAGCTAATTTATTTTGTGAGCTCTGAGGAGCTAAAGTCGCAGCGATTGCGGTATCGAATTTGAAAGCTAGAATACATTTTGTTCTAAAAACAGCATTATTGTGTGAGCTAAATATTTCACGCCAGCGCGTGATAAACTGTAACATTCATTTAAAGACGACGAGTTCAGCTTTAAGGGGGAGGTATCGTATCACCCTAATTAGCGCTTACCAGAGCCGAAGTCCACAGTACAGGACGGAAATACCGGACGAGATAGCGACTGCTAGTGCAGCCAGGATTTTGAACTTGTTAACGAGCCAGTGGCGCGGACTCGAGATGTATATTTTATGTATAAATTGTGTGTATTTTATATGTGTTTTTTATAGTGCGTGTGTGCGATATAATTAGGGCCAGTCTTCGCTATTAATCGCATTAGGACAATTGTGGATGAACTGAGTAGCCTGCAAGCGATTATAGATAGGCAAATATTTAACATTGAACTTTTCTGCCAAGGAGTCGAGACCAAGATGATCAGCACGTGGTTTGAAGTTGGGATGAGCTTCAAGAAATCAACGCAGACGACTACTATGGAGTGCTAAATTGTCCATAGGGCAATGGGTTGAGGAGGATGTCCTTAGTTCTACAAGCAGAAGCGGTGATGTACTAAAATTTGATTATTTCAATTATGTAGTTAGATTTGGCCGGGGAACTTTGTAAATAGTCATGTTTTTCTTTCTTGTTGTTTTAGAGCTTTTCTTGCACCGACACTATATGTTTAAATGTCCGTTGGCGCGTGGCCAAAGTGTTTGTTGATATTTTGTTTTTTTTCTTGAGTCATGTGTAATGTACGCGGCGTGCGTGCGTGATTTTTATCCTCGCAATTGCGGAACCCGTTACATTCGATAAATGGTGCTTTATTAACGTTAATATTTGAAATAGGAATGGGAGGAAATTATTGTAATATTTTGCTGGACAGGTTATTATTCATATTAGGGTAGCCGAGTGCACCAACTTAAAAGTAATTGTAGAACACCTTCGTTCTAATTTTGATAGATTTTTCTTGAGTCCTTTTCAGGTGACTAGTCACGGCATAGAACGATGGCGCCAGCATGTGGATATTATTTGTGTCTTTTATTTCAGGGTCTGTCAAAACCCATACGTGTGATTCAGTGTGTGTTGATGTGTCTAGTGTGTGTTGATTCTACGTGAGGAGGGGGTAGTTGTCCTACCGCCCTTAAATATTTTTTTTGCTGCTGTTGTATTTTAGATGGAAAGACAGAGTGCTCTTGGGAGACTGCTGATTCTTGTCCATATGTTTTTCTGACACACACGTATTATTGTGCTTTGGGGCACATTTCTTCGAGGTTCGACCCCATGTTCTGGGAGGTCGAGGTTATTGACACGTGGGTTGACAGACATGCAGAGTTCCACAAACCGCCCGTTTTGCCTGTGATTTATTTTGATAGGCAGTCCTATTTGTCCGACTGACCCCTGTAAGCTTTCATGTAGCAAACCTGTTCATTGTGATGGTTAATTTTTAAGCCATAATTAATTGGGGAGTTCGCCATGTGTGTAACGGATTGTTGTACCTTGTATGGGTAAAAATATTGTGATTAACGTAAATGTTGGCTGTTTGCCTATTGCTTTGTTGATGACTCGATTCATGTAATTTTGTTTGTCACACCCGTGTGGTGTAGTGGTAGAGTATTTGTAAATTTTGACAGCGGTCATTTGAGTATTTTTCTATTGGTCACGTGTTAACGTACTTGTGTTGATTTGTGTGAGAAGTCCTAAGTTTTTAGGCAGTAAATGTTGCTACGGCAATTTGAGTCCAATTTCACACGGAAATTTTGTGTTTGTTTATAGTAGATTTAGGAAGTGTCGGTTTAATTTAAGTATTGTAGTTGTGTTCCCTTGTGTTGGTCTAGCTCAAGAAATGTGGATTCGTTGTCTGAAGGGTCATTCTGGATGATAACGAATCACGCATTCAAAGTACACATCGTGATGCATGTAGAACGGCATACGCACTTATATGGTCACTTTTGTATCTTTTATTTAAGGACACTTGGTCCAGGTAATTAATCTCTCAGAGATACCGCCTAGTTTTTGGCATTTTTATTAAGCGGGAGTCAGTTGGGAGTTTTTGTTGTTAATTGTTTATGTGTAAATATGGTGATTTGTTATTAAATTCAATTGTTTTTAACCCTGGCTTCACTCTTTCCTGCATGTTATTTTGTTATATGTTACCCTGCAAGTTAATGAAGCGCCCTGACAGCAACTTACGAATATGACCCGTTACACCCCGAATCTGAGTCTCATATGCTTCTTTGCAAGGGTTCATAAAACAAAAATGGCTGCCCAAGTGGGGATTGTTGTTGTTGTTGCTTCGCTGATCTCATATTTATTTCGTTGAGAAATGATGCCAGGTCAAGCGGACATGTAAATTCAGTAAATGGAGGCGATGTTGTACCGCCATGTGCATTAGTAAAATCACTGAGTTCCTAAAGTTAGAAATATTGAACAAGGTTAGAATTTGATTTGGTATTTGTTATAAACTTGTTCTGGCGCCCACATTAAAATTATAAATTTGCATTATTAATGAACTCAGTCAAAGCAGGAAGATGTTGCCTTATATTTGACATTTAATTGACTTCGGTTAATTGGTGTTTCGTAAATTCTGTTGGTTAGGAATTTAAAAGCAGACCACTAGGGGTTATTTTGTTGTTTGGGAATAAGTGTCATTGTATTCAGTAAATTTTGTTACTGAAATTTTCATTAAATTAGAGCCAGTAATATTTAAATGTGTGACATGTATGTGCGTATAGGGCTGAAGCCTTAGCCCATAACCCTGTTTTTCTCTGAATATATTTTGTGTGTGATATGGCGAGTGTTGATGAGATAAAGGCATTGTTAGAACAGATGTCGATCCAAATGTCCGCGAAAACGGAAGAACAATTAGTGCAGATGTCCGTAAAGACGGAAGAACAATTAAAAGAACAATTAGAAGCTCAGCGTGAGCATAGTGAAAAACAATTAGAACAGATGTCCGCGAAAACGGAAGAACAATTAGATAAACAATTAAAGAACTGTGAAAAACAATTACTTGATATGAGCGGTAACATTTCGGTCCAGTTAGAAGTCCAGAAATTAGACACTGACAAACAATTCAATGAACTAAACCACAAATTGTCACAACAGGCGGTAACACAAACCGAACAGTTAGGAAAAATCACAAATGATATTAATCAGAGCGTTCAAAAAGTAGAGAAACTGGCAGGCGAGGTTGCGGAAAACAACATCAAACAGTTAGGCGAAATGAAGAAATTGGAGGCGAAATTTGATAACAAATTAGTACAATTTGACGAGATGGTGGCAGATAAACTCAAGCAGATAGAGGCAGCATGTGTCAGTAACACCGCGGGAGTGAAGAAGACCCAAGAGAAACTACAACAGCAAATTAATTCGGTAGACAACAACGTGCTGGAATTAATAAAGGAAATAGATAAAGTCGAAGTTAAGGCTGAAACCGATCGGATACACTTGCGGGAAAATTTAGAGGAGCAATTAGGCAGAACACAAGAGATCATAAGAAAAGAGATGGAAGGCCAGCTAATAAACACACAAGAGGTCATAAGACAAGAAGTAGGGGAGCAGCTCGTCAAAACTCAGGATAATTTGGAAGAACAACTAGTGAAAACGCAGGAACGGATACGTGAAGAGCTAGAGAAAAATCAGGAGAGGAACGAGGAGAAAATAAATAGCTTAAAAAGTAGGATCCGGCGAGATTGGGACCAGCAGGCTCATGCGAATAAGGAAGACAGACTGGCAGTTTTAAAGCGAATGCAGGCACTGGAGGAAAATATGAAGTAGAAATTACAGGAACACTCAGAATTAATCATAAAAAACGAGATTAGATCGTTAGAGAATGCGACATTATTTTCAACTGAAAATATACCGGAGAAGCAAACAAGTATTGGAAGTCCGGCGGGTTCGAAGTTGGCTGAGGACACGAGTCGGGGTCAAAGTCCCAGACTAACGACTAATGCATTCCAGCAGTACAGGGGGGAGACTTCAACTCCGCAACCGAACTTGGCACCAGCCCAAGTCATCCAAGTCATTCGGGGTAATGATTTTAAGCCCGATAAGTTTAAAGAACATTCAGGAACCACTCCCAAAGCATTTCTACGGCAATTAACTGATTACTTTAATGACCAACACATCGGCCCTGAGAAACAATTAAGACTGGTGGAGAAATTTTTAGAAGGACCTAGCCTGACCTGGTTTTTAAGTTTCAAGTACACGTTTACAGACATGGCTCAATTCCGCGAGGCGTTTTTGAAGAAGTTTTGGAGTCCTTCGTTACAGCAGGGGTTAAGAATGGACCTGTACACGCGCAAATACCATAGTACACACCCAACCCGTTTTTCATAATTCTTCAGTCAGCAATTGGTAAAATTCAGAGATTTTGATGACCCGCCTAGCGAGTTGAATATGGTTCTAACCATCGGGAAACAACTCCCAATGCATATCCAACAATTATTAGTCGCAGGAAACATTCAGACCGCAGTCCAAGCCGAAGAATTACTCAGACACTTAGGCGAGACGAGTATGGTAAGCCCACAGACAGGAAGAAGGAATTTGGAATGTGTCAACACGGCAGAGGTAGTTCAGGGACTCCAAAATAACCACGGCCAGGGGAACCAAAGTAAGACACAGTCCACAGGGACACAGTTCACGCCAAGAAGACAAGATTTTGACGGCCGAAACCAGTTCCATAACAACAATCAGAATTATCAGAATAACCGCGGGAGATATCATCAGAATAACCAAAATCAAAATAATCAGTGGACGTACCAGCGGGAGTACACGAATTGGAGGGGAAACCAGAGACAAGGTAGACCTTACCAAAGAAATGGAGATGGTAGATGGAGTAACGGCAGGGACTATCGCCAAGAAAACAGAGGAGATTATAGGAATAACTGGGACGAGCGATATATTGAATCCCGTAAATACTTGGATCAATTAAGTAATGAAGAAGCGGAGAAGGATAAGTGGGGGCGTGCCATGGCGAACAGACAGAGCCCAGACAACCATCAAGGAGAGGGGGCAGAGAGTTTACTGAGTCAACAGGAGCGACAGAATGATAACCGGCGAAACACATCTAATGGGGCCCGGGATAAAAAAAAAACCCAAATGAACTGAAAGGAGACAGGCTAAAAACAGAGATCGCCAGGGAGCAAGAAGAGATGATAGTGGCCAATATAGAAGAGTGGGTAGCATTCCCAGACGACTGCCTGGAGGATGTGGTGAAGAACCGTGAAAATGTTATCAGACAGCTACCAATTATTTACGCGCATATTGGAGGTATGAGGGTGAGATGTTTGATTGATACAGGTAGCCAGGTGAGCTTAGTCACTGAAATTTTGATAAAAGAAATAGCAAGAAAACAGACTGTTCCTATTATGCCGGTACCGCTAATGAAAGTCAGAGGTGTCATTCCTGACAAAACTATGAATTGTAAACAGCAAGCATTTCTAGATCTGGAAATATTGAACCACACTTTTTCACAAACATTCATTGTTATTCCAAAGATGAACTACAATATAATTTTAGGAGCCAACTTCATCTGCGATTTTCATGCTGTAATTGATTTACATAACAACACTGTAAGCTTCAAACAAGTAGAAGGATTGGATCATGTGGGTTTAAATATGGAAGAGAATCCGATGGAGAGAGAGGCCAATACTTGGGTTGTTGAGGAATGCACTAATGAGGCCGGAGATAAGATCTTGAGGGGAGAGCAAGTCAACCAGACAGCAGTGCTAGAAATGGACAGCCGAGATATTTCGCAGGAACTTTGGGTGCATTTGGGGGAAGAAGAAATGGGCGGAACCAAATTCGAAATTCTACTTCAGGAGCGACTTAAGGAAGCCATCGTAGGGGAATCTGATAGAAGAAGACTGGAAGAAATTTTAAGATTACATAAAGGAGCTTTTGACACCGTACCTGGGAAAGTTTTAAATTTTCAATATGCGATGCAGGTAACAGATTGGACCCCATTTAAAAGTAAATTGTACCCGATCCCAGAGAAGCACTTTTCTCAGGTGAAGGACATTATTACTAACTTATTAGATTCTGGCATGATAAGGAAAGCTGCAACCCCTTATCTGAACGCAATATTGGCCGTGACCAAGCCAAACGGATCAATTAGGCTATGCCTAGACGCGCGAGTTTTAAATAGTAAACTGCTAGTTGAGCACGACCAAGCA